>CP124718.1:20255000-23152500 GCA_031232105.1 Capsicum rhomboideum
TGTAATATTATGTTTTAATTGAACAACTTCAGTTTGAAGCAATAATAAATTAATGACTGAGATTTAAAAATGGAGGTTAGAGATAACAAAGCTTTGGCGCGTGATCTAAGTGAATAGACTAATTGGTTAGCTAGGGTTCATTCGAGAGAATAGCCCTAGGAAATTACTACACTTGGTCAAGAGATATTTGTAGTAAGAGAAGATTCATAATAGATGGAGAGTAGTTCGACAATATTATAGTTGGCACGTTCATAGTTTTTTCTGACAATTGGTGAAGAAATCATCCTAGGTCTTCTACTCTTGAAAGAAAGTCGTCAATCACTTAGTTATTTAAATATTAGTATTTTCTTTTATTTATTCTTTTAGTTAATTAGTAGTCTTTAAAACTAAATTATTGTTCGAACTTAAGTTCCTTGTTATATTGAATAGTTATAGCTAACCTTAGTTCTCTGTGGGATTCGACTCTAGACTTAAACATCGAATTATATTTGCAACAATCGCTTATCCCTTATGGGACTAGTTATGGGCATACCAATCAGTATATATGATTAAACATTAATGGGACTATGATAAATTTAAATACTTCTGCTCCACTGAAAGATATTGATATAGCCAGATTCATCTTTACGCAGCTTCCCATATTGATTCTGTCAATCCTATTAAACACTGATAAATAAGATTGTTCTTACACATGAAGGGCCTTATGAATCAGAGGTAAAATATTTTTTTTCTTCTTTTGGCTTATAGGCATGGATCCAAAGTAATTGATATGTAGATGTTTTTAGAAAATTTTGATACTTTTAAAAGGTTTTATCTAATAAATAGTTTGATTATAATACTTGTCTCAAGTATGTTCTATTAATATACTAGATAATTTTACTATATCAATCAATAGGAAAGACAAAAATATTTCACTCAATTTCTTAGTGTCATATTCGTTTCAGTATGCCATTTTCTTTTCTAAAGTCATATTCATAACTATATCTTTGATCAGATCACTTGCAATGTAGATTAAAAAAAGATGTCTTGCCGTCAATGATATTGTTTCTGATAATATCCTAATAATACTCCACCTTTGAATTCAAGACCTTTTCTCTGTTTACTTCTAAAAGCATAGTGGATTTGATTCCTTCTCTCTTAAGTCTTAGCAAAAGATAGGTTTAAGTTAAAAAAAATCATAGTGTGTGTTAAGGTGAGAGATTGCAATCAACTGCTCCCTAAGATGCACTGAAAAGCGAGATGTACGGTAAGTAAAGAAAATATAACGAGAAAGGTCGAGGACTACATCTTTATTGTTGTTAGTATTAGTAGCCAAATACAAGTGAATATAAGAAGTAAATGTCTAATCTACGAGAATCATGAGTCGATAAATGTATAAATTTTTATTTCTTTATACTTAGTTAGGAGTTGAAGGAGAATATCCACTTGCTAAAAAGAAATTGTGATCCATTCTAATAAAGAAAATCATTATATTTTTCTGTATCTTTTAATACATTATTATTGACACTACAATTTTCTATTCAAGTTTGACTTAAAATTTATTGGCTGATAGATTTGATTTCACTTTCCTTTTAGGTTGACGGAAAATCTTTATCTTTACCTTTCATGTTTGTTAATTGTAGCGTCGTTTTCAACATGTAGTTTTTTTATGGATGTCGTTGCCTTTTTGAGAGGCAAACGTGAAGTAATGAAATTTTCACTAATCTATTCAATTTTAAGGTAATTCATTTGATTTTTTATAATTTGTTAGAATCAGGAAATTATAATCACTAAGGATGTGATTTTTTGATTTTTTTGATATTTTATAATCACTATGGATGTAGTGTTGGATTTTTGATGAAATTATTATTACTTTTTCAATCCTAAGAGTATGTAGACTTGTGTTAACAAGGTTCATTAATACATTTATAGTCTAAGAAATCAAAATTATATATCTACATTTGTATACAGTTTTAAAAATATGTAATTTCGAATCCAAGACCAACTTATGAATTGACGTTTCCTCAACCATTGCCAATGGAGATGACTCGCAAGGCTGGTATTGAGGTAGCCAGTCATGTGCAGAAAGTGTTGGATGGAATTGTTAATTTTAAGTGCATTCAGTTGACAAGGAAGGATAAGTATATGAAGCTTGGTGGAAATAATGACAAAGTGGAGTCCATGTCCTCAAAGAAAATTAAATTACATAATGAGAAGGTATTATTATAACTAATTGATTTGGAGGGTTTTGTCAGTAAAATTTGTGTTCAACATTATATAGAACTCTGTTGATGCAGGCACTTTATTTGTTTGATGATTAGTTATTGTATTCATATTCAATAGATAATATTAACAAAAATCAAATTTATGCATGGACTAACTTCTCTTTATTGATTCTGTATTTTTCGACCTTTAGTATGGTTTCCTTTTTCCGCGTTGCAGCCTAATCAATGCTTGTACTCTCTGCCTAAATAGTGAACAACAGATACAAAGATTTACAGTCTAATATATTGTCATTATTTTATCCTCTCTGATGCAATGATCTTTCATGATCTGTTACTTGCTCTTTTTCTATTCTTTACTCAAATCAGTATATGGCTATGTAAAGCCTTCACTATTTAGAAATATAAAATATTTGACTCGTGATGGCATGGACCATGTCCATCTGGTTTAAGAATATGACGAGTATTGGGGCGGGTTTGAGCAAAGTGGGGACAAGTATCAGAGGGTAAATTACGCTAAATAGCCTTCATAATGGGTTGGTTTTGCTTTTTTATCCCCCATAACAAAGTCCTATAAAATTACCCTTTCTTCTTTTTTATGTATAAAACAAATACATATTTTCTCCTCTATATATCAAATATTTTCAAACAACTCTCCATGCTCATTTATCTTTCAACTTCAATTTTTTTTCTCTGTTTTATTTTACTTTGATTTTTTATTTTTATTTTCTCATTTTTTGAAAAAAACAATTCTCAACCTTTACTTTTTTTTCCTTTTCTCCTTTCAACATATATTTTTTTTTCTCTTTTTAAATTTTTTTTTGGTTTTTATTTTTTCTTTTCTCATTTTTTTCTCAAGCTTTATTTTTCTTTTATTTTTTATTTTGTCTTTTTTCTTTTTTTTTTTTTAATTTTTTCTCAACCTTTCTTTTTTTTTTTTTTCCTTTTCTTCTCTCAACTTCTTTTTTTTTTTCTTTTTCTCTTTTTCATTTTCTTTGATTTTTTTTTATTTTATCAACCTTTATTTTTCTTTTATTTTTTCGTTACCTTTATTTTTTTTTTCGTTTCTTCAATTCCTTTGAAACAACAAGTCACGTCCCATAGGCAAGAGTTGATACTACCACACTGTGTATTGATTTATGAGATGTTCTATTACTCTTGCCTTAAAGGCAAGGCTTAACCTAAGGACATTCAAACAAGAAGTTACGTCCCATGGGCAAGAATTGACACTATCACATTATGTTTTGACTTATGAAATGCTCTATAACTCTTGTCTTAGAGGCAAGGCTTAGCCCAATGACTTTCAAACAACAAGTTATGCCCCATGGGCAAGAGTTGACACTACCACATTGTGTCTTGATTTATGAGATGCTCTATAAACTCTTGCCTTAGAGGCAAGACTTAGACCAAGGGCTTTCAAACAACAAGTTACGCCTCATGGGTAAGAGTTGACACTACCATATTGTGTTTTATTTATGAGATGTTCTATAACTTTTGCCTTAAAGGCAATACTTAGCCCAAGGACTTTCAAACAATAAGTTATGCCCCATGGGCAAGAGTTGACACTACCAGAGGCGGATTCAGGATTTGAACTCTCTGGGTGCCAATTAAACTCATCGATAAATCAACTAAATTATTCGTCTTTTCGAATTTTGATCTATATGACAATTGACAAATCAATTAACAAAAAAAGAACAGTAATAAGATGACAATTATGCATTACATATACTACAAATTCAAACCCCACATTCGACTAAGATCATGAAGTGGAAAAAGCTTAAACTTTCAATAATATTACTAATATCATAACATCCATAATTCATTACAATTGTCCTCGACGACTTTTCATATTCTGAAAACGGTCAACGATGGCATCATTACTTACATTTGCAAATACATCACGCTCTATGTAACATACTAAACAATCATTTAAATATTGATCACCAATACTATTTCACACTTCATTTTTTATGCGCTTCATGGACAATAAAGATAGAAAAAGAACAAAACTAAATAATTGAATTTTATATTTTAAACAAATAAAGAAAAGTCAAAGACTTGTAATAGTCAAAAATAATTTTTAATTAATACATCAATGCATAAAACGATAGTCATGACTGTTGTCAGCTGGAAAGTGAGTTGATTGAACAAGAAAAAAAAAATTAAAAAAAACGTTGTCCACAGGATTTGAACTCATGCCCTTGGGGGTGAAAGTTTGACCCTTTGCCACTGGCACCACAAGCACTTTGATGCTGTGGGTGGCAAATTTATTATTTATAGATATATTCTGTATATATATACCTATATAGAGAGAGTTTCCGCCGAAGCTTGCGGGTGGCGTGGCACCCTCACTGCACTTAGTAAATCCGCCCCTGGACACTACCACATTGAGTCTTGATTTATGAGATGCCCTATAACTTTACCTTAGAGGCAAGACTTAGCCTAATGACTTTCAAACAACAAGTTATGCCCCATGGGCAAGAGTTGACACTACCACGTTGTGTATTGATTTATGAAATACTCTATAACTCTTGCCTTAGAGGCAAGACTTAACCCAAGTACTTTCAAACAGCAAGTTACGCCCCATGGGCAAGAGTTGACACTACCACATTATGTTTTGACTTATGAAATGCTCTATAACTCTTGCCTTAGAGGCAAAACTTAGCCCTATGACTTTCAAACAACAAGTTATGCCCCATGAGCAAGAGTTGGCACTACCACATTGTGTCTTGATTTATGAGATGCTCTATAACTCTTGCCTTAGAGGCAAGACTTATACCATGGGCTTTCAAACAACAAGTTACGCCCCATGGGCAAGAGTTGACACTATCATATTGTGTTTTTATTTATAAGATGTTCTATAACTTTTGCCTTAGAGGCAATACTTAGCCTAAGGACTTTCAAACAACAAGTTATGCTCTATGGGCAAGAGTTGACACTACCACATTGAGTTTTGATTTATAAGATGCTTTATACCTTTGCCTTAGAGGCAAGACTTAGCTCAAGGACTTTCAAACAAAAAGTTATGCCCCATGGGCAAGAGTTGATACTACCACCTTGTGTCTTGATTTATGAGATGCTCTATAACTCTTGTCTTATAGGTAAGACTTAGCCCAAGGAATTTCAAACAGCAAGTTTCGCCCTATGGAAAAGAGTTGACACTACTACAATTTGTCTTGATTTATGAGATGCTCTATAACTCTTGCCTCAGAGGCAAGACTTAACCCAAGGACTTTCAAACAGCAAGTTATGCGTCATAGGCAAGATTTGACACTATCACATTGTGTCTTGATATATGAGATGTTCTATAACTCTAGCCTTAGAGGAAAGACTTAGCCCAAGGACTTTCAAACAACAAGTTACGTCCCATGGGCAAGAGTTGAAACTACCACATTGTGTCTTGATTTATGAGATGTTCTTTAACTCTTCCTTAGAGACAAGACTTAGCCCAATGACTTTCAAAAAATAAGTTATACGCCCCCATAGGCAAAAGTTAGCACTACGACATTGTGTCTTAGATTTATGAGATGCTCTATAAGTCTTGCTTCTAAAACTAGACTTAGCCCAAGAATCTCCCAAACAAATAAATTACTCCTCATGGGCAAGAGTTAACACTATTTCATTATGTCTTAATTTATAAGATACTCTATAACTCTTCCCCTAGAGGCAAAACTTAGTTCAAGGATTTACAAACAACAAGTTAATGTTCTATAACTCTTTTCTTATAGGCAAGACTTATCCCAAAGGACTTTCAAATGGCAAGTCACGCCCTTAAGATTACTTTGATGTCAAAGAAAGAAGATCTTTTTTGCGGATTATCCGACTTTCTATTCATTAGCAAAATATAATAGAAGCTGAGAAAAAAGAAAAAAGAGAACGAAAAAAATAAAGATTGAGAAAAAAGAAAAAAATGAGAAGAAAAAATAAAATTAAAATAAAGCTTGAGAAAAAAAAAAAGAGAAAAGAAAAAAATAAAAAATAAAAAAAATAAAGGTTGAGACAATGAATTAAAAAAAGAGAAATGAAAAATAAATAATGTTTGAGAAATAAAGAGAAAAAAAAGAAGAAAAAAATAATAAAGGTTGAGACAAATGAATTAAAACAAGAAAAAAAAACATTTGAGGTGTAGAGGGGCAAAAATATACTTGTTGGATACATAAAAATGAAGGAAGGCTAGTCTTTAAAGACTTTTCTTATGGGGGACAAAAATACAAAGCCACGCACTATGGGAGACATTCCATGTAATTTCCTGAGTATCGAAAGAATGTAGGCTTTACCAATATCAAGTAGATGAAATTAAGAAATTTTAAAAAATATCCATTGTTTGTGCTGTTAGCGAAAACGTGAAATAAAGAACAAGAGAAAAATACAAGATTTAACGTAGTTCGAATCCAAATGATCCTACATCCACCAGAGAACAACCGTCTTTATATTATTAACAAAGAAAGGGGAGAGATCCCAAATACACCTAAGAGAATCGCTCTCAACTCTCTACTATTACAATGTATTTTACTATGAATTTTGTGATGGTTTCAACAATAAAGAATGGTCATCCTTTTATAGATGGCCAAACTTGAGCTCCAAGCACAAAATAAGAAAAGAAAAAATAAATACAAAATTTATCCTCCACAAATTTGTGCTTGCTCTTCAAGTTTACTTCCTAGCCAAGTAATTTGACACATGGAATTTTCTTCCACATGGACTAGACCCCACAAAAACAAACCAACTCTTTCAATCTCCACCTTGGTTTATGTTTTGAGCATACGTATGAACAATTCCAGCCAAAACTTCTTAGCTTAGGGCAACCCCATTATAAGAAATAAGAAGAATCAAACCTTTGTTAAACATACTAACTCCACCTAGCAGCTGTTCTCCCAGAGTTGCATCAGTTGATACGCATTCCCGCCAAGTCCTTGCAGTGTGCAAACATGGTGAACGGGACTATCTTGGTCAATATATCTACAGCGTTATCGTCTGTGATAACCTTCACGACCTTGATAGTTCTCTCTTCAACAACATCTCGAATGAAATAAAATCTGACATCAATGTGTTTGGTGCACTCATGAAATCTTTGATTTTTAATCAAATGAATAGCACTTTGACTATCACATCTTCGAGTTGATTCCATTCCAAAAAATTTCTTTGCAGCTTCCTAATCCTCCATGTCAAATTCCTTGCTCAACAGTTTCTTCAAAGTATTTATCTTTGTGATATTGTTAGCACCAATCAGTATATCATCAACATACAATAGTAAATAAATCATTGAGTTACCAGATATCTTCTTGTGATACACACAACTATCAAATGCACTCCTTGAGAATCTATATGTAGTCATGAATTCATCAAACCTCTTGTACTACTATCTAGGGGATTGCTTCAAACCATACAAAGACTTTTTCAGTTAGCATACATGATCTTTTTTTTCCTAAGCTAGGAAACCTTTAGGCTGATCCATATTCTCTTATAGATTACTATGTAAGCAGTTTTAGTATCAAGCTGTTGAAACTCTAAGTCAAATTAGGCAACCAACGCTAGTAGCATGCGAATTGAGCTATGTTTCACGACTGAAGAGAAGATCTCATTATAGTCAATTTCCTCCTTCTGACTAAAATCCTTTGCAACCAATCTCGCCTTGAACCTAGCATCTTCTACTTCTGAAATTCCTTTTTTCTTTCTGTAGACCCATTTGCATCCAATTATCCTCTTCCCCTTTTGCCTTTCAACTAAGACCCATGTCTGATTTTTGTGAAGAGACTGTATCTTTTCTGTCATGGCTAACCGCCATTGTGCAGCATCCTTACAAGAATTTGCTTCAATATATGAGAAGGGCTCAAGATCCTTAATCTCTTCTTCTACAGCTACGAACGCATATGCGATCAGATTTGCTTGCTCTATAAAGCATTTTGATTTTTGTATCTGACTTTTGTCCCTTCCATTCACAATTATGTATGGTTTATTAATATCAAGTTCTTCAAGATCTGCATATTTTGACTCATCAACTTAAGTCTCTTGATCCTTCTCCTTGGTAAGCTCCACCGATAGCTCCACCTGCTTGTTATTCTCATTTCCTGATAACTCTACAGAAACTTTACAAGGATCAAGCACAAAGGATTCATCAAAGGTAACATCTCTACTAACTACAAATATGAGTAAAGATAAACACCAAAGTTTGTATTCTTTTACTCCATCCACATACCCTACGAATATGGCCTTCCTAGCCCTTACTTCAAGAGTTTCTTCATTAACAAGATAATAAGCTGGACACCTAAATACTCACAAGTATAAATAGTTAGAGGGTTTACCTGACCATACCTCATTCAGAGTCTTAAAGTCAATCGTTGATGCTGGAGATCTATTGACAATACGAGAAGCAGTGTGAACTGCTTCAGCCCAAAGCACTTTGGACATTTTGGATTGTAGGAGCATATAACGAGCCTTTTCACGAAGAATTTTGTTCATCCTCTCGATAACTCCATTCTACTGTAGGGTGTGCTTGACCGTCTTATGTCTTATGATCTCATGAACCTTGTAGAAATCATTAAAATCTTCACTGCAAAACTCCAAGCTATTTCCAGTGGGAAGATACTTGATTTTCCAATCCATTTGATTTTCAACCAAACTCTTCCACTCTTTAAATGCTTCAAAAGCATCACTTTTTGCCTTCAAGAAAAGCACCCAAACCTTTCGTGAAAAATCATCAATAAATATGAGAAGATACCTCTTTCCTCTCTTCGATGGAAGCTTAGAGGGACCCAATAAATTTGAATGGATGTAGTCTAGCACCCCTCCTGTCTTGTACTTGCCAGTGCTGAATCTGACCTTCTTATGCTTCCCTAGGACGCAGTTCTCACAAAATTCAAGTGTGTTGATCTTCTCACCATTCCAAAGGTTACGATTGCTCAGCATCTCCAGTGCCCATGCGCTCATATGACCCAGTCACATATGCCACAATCTTTCCATATAATCATTAGATAACTGCACGGTAGATGCATTAACAAAGCCAACAATGGTGCCTCCTTCCATTGTGTAAAGTCCATCCTCCAACTTGGCCTTCAGCATGACTAAAGAACCTTTAGTCACCTTTATAGTTTCTCATTCACTCATGTACTTGTAGCCTTATTTATCCAGAGTACCCAGGGAGATCAAATTCTTCTTCAGATTAGGAATAGACAGACTTCTGTAATAGTCCTCACAATTCCATCATGGAAGTGAACCCTAACTAAACCAATGTCAACTATTTTACAAGTTTTATTATTGCCTATTACTATGGTATCTCCACTTTTCTCGTGGTTGTTGAACCAATTTGTTCGAAATTTCATATGCAGAGTATAACCAGAGTCTAGCACCCATTTGTTGCCATAGACTCCACTATTGCATGATGTTATGAGTACATATTCATTATCAAAATTATGTACCTGTTCAACAATGGATGAACTTGCCTATTCTTTGGACTTTGACATCAGACAATCTCATTCAAAGTGTTCCTTCTTGTGAAAGCTATAAAACTTTGCATTCTTCTAGTTCAGACGAGACTTTGATCTATGCTTTGATTTGCTCCCTCCCTATTGGCTAGTATGTCCTCTCACAAAGAGCCCACCAGCTTTATCATCTTTGTCTCCTTCAAAATGCCACCACACATCACAAGAGTTAAGTGTTTGTCGCACTTGCTCAAGAGTGATGGGCTCTTTGCTATACATCATTGAATTCGTAATATCACGATATTTTAAAGTCAATGAAAATACCAAAGCACAGGCAATCGTCTCCTCATTCTTTTTAATTTCGGCAGTCTGTAAGTCCATGACAAGTTTATTGAACGCATCTAGATGGTCTTGCAACAAAGTACCTGACTCCATCTTAAATTTGTGAAGACGTCATTGTAACAACATCCTTGTTGTCACCGATTGGTCTTGGTAAATCCCTTGTAGCTTGTCTCATAATTGTTTGGTCGTCTTGTTGGTACCTGTACTCACTTCACAGAGCACGTTAGGTGCAAAGGACAGTTAAATGACACTCAATGCATCGCCTTCAATCTTCTCCTTATTGGAATTCGATGTACCATCGCGGTACTTTTTGTCAATAGCATGGATTGAACCTTCCCTCCACAGTAACTCCATCATCTGAATCTTCCAGATATTAAAGTTTTTGAGTCCACTAAATCTATCAATTTCAAACTTCATGGAACTCATCGTTACTTGTTCTTCATCTTCTACTACAGATAGTATTTGGAAATACAGAAAACCAAAGTAATTTTTTTCTGATGTGGAAGTTCAGACTGTGTTGCAATGACAGAGCATACTCAAACAGAACTTTGGCTCTGATACCAATTGTTAGCTAAAACGTGAAATAAAGAACAAGAGAAAAATACAAGATTTAATATAGTTTGGATCTGAATGATCCTACATCCACTAGAGAACAACCGCCTTTATATTATTAACAAAGAAAGGGAGAGATCCCAAATACACCTAAGAGAATTGTTCTCAACTCCCTACTCTTACAATGTATTTTACTATGAATTTTGGGATGGTTTCAACAATGAAGAATGGTCATCCTTTTATAGATGGTTAAACTTGGGCTCCAAGCACAAAATAAGAAAAGCAAAAATAAATATAAAATTTATCCTCCACAAAGTTTTTGCTAGCTCTCCAAGTTTACTTCCTAGCCAAGTAATTTGGCATATGGGATTTTTTTCCACATGAATTAGACCCCAAAAAAATCAAACGAACTCTTTCATGTGCTTAATGAGATCTATAGCTATAGTTTGCCTAATTACAATTCATAGCAACAATTTTGGAGAAGAAAGAAGCAAGTAAGAGAGATCATAGAGATGTTAGATATAGGTTGTATCTGATGGATACAATTTGTATCAACGAATACATTCTAATACATATAGGCTTTATTCGATACATACAATCTGATACAAGTTATATCACTTGAATTTGTTTGCTCTTATATTATTTGTATTCATTCGAGCTATAAAATACAGAAATATAGGTTGTATTCAATACATACAGATTGTATTCAAAACATACAAGTCTCTATAGGTTGATACATACAAGATTGTATCATAAATACAGATGTAAAGCAGGTTGTATCTGTTATGCTGAAAATTGGAGAAGTCAGATTCAAGATACAGATTACTTTGAAATCGTGAGAGATATGTACCAGATCGTGAGAAAGAGATGTATCATATCGTGAGAGAGATGTATCAGACTATATCAGTGAGATTGTTTTTTTAAACTTTGTCTTTATGTCTCAATGGTGGAACCAATACAATATATATTAGTTGTTATCAGGCCGATACATATTAATACATACTGTATCAGTTCTGTCATTGATACAATTGTAAGTCACTGATATGGAGTCCCATTGTTGGATACAATCTTGAAGGGTAAAAAATAGAGTGATACAACCTATGAATAGGAGAGGGATTTAGGGGAGCGAGAGAGTAGAGTAGGAGAGAAAGGGAGAGAGGCGAACGAGAGAGGACAGAGAGAGAAAAGAGACTTTATATAAAATCCTAAGTATAATTATATTTGGTAATATTTCAAAACTATAGCCATATTTGTTTGGTTATGTAGTTTTTCCTATAAAATTTGGGTTACAAATGATGGCAAGAGGTTTATAAAATGTTATTGTCATATGAAGAGGTTTTAGAATAAAAGAAAGTTACATTTTACATAATATAAAGGTGGACAACAATAAGGGGAGTACATGTGATAGAGGGTCAACCTGTTTGTTCGCACCCACTATGGCAGCCACATGTAATATGCCTTCAGCCCTTTACATTTTTCACTCAACACTTAGTTTGCCAAGGCTTACGAATTTAGAAAGACACAAGCACATACAGGAACAAGTCCCAACTTTGTATTTAACTCATGCCACAATAAAGCACACAAATCAGCCTTACAAAAATCTAACTAACACAACCAAACTTACCATTAAGACAGCCTGCCTGTGCCTATTTATAGGCCACAACTTCAGTTACATGGCAGACACATGGACAACACATGCCCTTATGCTAATTCAGTTAACATCCCCAACTGATAAGCCTAATTCAAAATTCTAATTATAAATTCAAATTAGAATCAGCAACAAAGTCAAGCTATATGTCCAAGGCGGCTGTAACTTCCCAACTATCGTCATGTGCAAGGCACATGCCCAGTGCTAGCACATCTTTGGCAACACTTGTGCCAATTTCACACCTGGGCCCTGGGCGTCTGTGCACTCACCCATGCCACTGCCTTGTCAGCACTCAAGCTGCCCTGTTCGAGCTATGTCTAGCCCAGCTTGTCTTGCCTTAGCAATTCCTTCGCAATATGACTTACCTTAGCCTAAATCAGCCTTAGCATTGTTCCGCCTTAGCTTGCCAGCCCTTGTCATACCTTAGCCACGCCTTGCATGTCTTGCCATGCCCTGCCGACACACGCCATGTCATGCCATGCCATGTTGATATGCCCATGCCGGAAGACTGGCCTTAACCAAACTTAAATTTTGCCCTCACCATTTGGTCTTGTCTAGGTTGATTATGCAAATCTATAGCCAAGCCCAAGTCATTCGAACCATCAAGCTGGAGGTCTAATAAACTTCCCCCACCGGATGAGCTCGTCATCCTCGATGAGGTAGAATCTAAGTAAGCATTGATCTCGTCTTTAAACTACCACAATGATGAATCTTTTTCCCAAAGTAGCATCACACACTTGTTTGCCTTCCATTGAACTAGAAATTTTGTTCTCCTGTTCTTCTTGCCTTGCCCCAAAGTTTGGTGATCCAAGATCTTTTCAATATCCTCTTCATACTGCTGCCTCACAACAGGAGGAGCACGTCTTGTAGCCGAACTTGCTAGATCTTAAGCATCTTGATGAAAAGGCTTCAGAAAACTCACATGGAAAGTAGGGTGGATTTTTATCCTTTCCGGCAGATTCAACCGGTAAGCTCTTCACCCACCCGTTCTATCACTTCAAAGGGTCCATCATAATTTAAAATCAGTCTACGCTGAATCGTCCTGCTACTGATTTTCTTCCATATTTAGGGAGTAAGCTTCAGTAACACTTTGTCCCCAATCTGGAATTCTAAAGCACACCGATGCCTGTCAGTATACTTCTTCATTCGTTTTGCTGCCTTTTTCAAGCTATCTTGCGCTTCATCTAGCAACTCTTGTTTGTCTCGTGCATACTTGTAGGTAGAAGGGCACTTGCCCTCTATTTTGGATCTAGCGAATTCTAGAGACGTGTTAAGCTGCATGCCCAATAATAGTTCAAAGGGACTCTTCTCAGTTGCCGACGACCTGTGCAAATGATTGATTTTTTTGGTTTGTCCATCAGTTTGTGGATGGTTCGTTGTTGAGAATTTCAGTTTAGTACCCATCGAATTGAACAATGCAGTCCAAAATCGGCCTATGAACCTTGTTTCTCGATCACTCACAGTGTCAAGTGGAACACAAATAATTCACCACGAACTTATAGAATAATTCAGCAGCTATCTCAGAAGAAACAAAGGGTAGGAGCGGCAATGAAAATAACATACTTTGAAAATCTATCAACCACTACCATGATTGACGCTTTGCTATCAATCTTTGGAAATCTGCTAATGAAATCCATAGAAATGGAAGCCCATGGACGTTTTGCAACAGGTAGAGGTTGCAACAACCCTGCTTACTTCTTCCTTTCAGTCTTGTCAAGTTGACAAACAAGGCAAGACTTCACATAGGCCTCAATGTCATCTTCCTGTTTTGGCCAGAAATAATTTTGGGACAACAATGCCATCATTCTTTCAACACTTGGATGACCAGCATAGATAAGATCATGTGTTTCTTTAAGGATTTTTTGACGCAACCCATCACTTTGAGGCACAACGATTCTCCCCCCCTTAAAATACAATAGATCGTCCTCAATCCAATACCGTCTAATTGTCCCCTCTTTCACTTAATCCAACAATTTGACATATAATGAATCATATGTAGCACTAAACTTTATCTTATCTAAGAAATCAGATTCAAGTCTAGTGATTGCATAAACTGCAGCAAACACCTCTTTACGACTCAATGCATCCACAACTTGATTTTGCTTACCAGGTTTATGTATCCAAACGAAGTCATATTCAACAAGAATCTCCTACCATCAGGCCTGTTTTGGACTCAATTTCTATTGAGTTTTGAAGTATGTATTAGCCACATTGTCCATCTTGACGACAAACTTCGTTCCCAGCAAATACACACGCCAAATTTAAAGACAATGGAGGACTGCCACCATCTCCTTCTCATGAGCAAAATACCTTTGTTCTGCAGGATTTAATTTTCTGCTCTCAAATGCGACCGGATGATCCTCTTGCAACAGCACACCACCGACAGCATAATCAGAAGTATCAGTGTGCACTTCAAATGGCAAGTCAAAATCAGGCAACCGCAATATTGGTTCAGAAGCAATGGCTTTTTTCAATGAATTGAAAGCCTTGTCACATGCTTCAGGCCAACCCCACTTAACATTCTTCTTCAACAAATCCGTCAATGGGGCAGCCTTCTTTGAATAGCCAGCAATGAACTTCCAATAATAGTTTGCTAATCCGAGAAAGATTCTTAATTCTTTCCCCCCGTTCGGTGTTTGCCAATCTACAATAGCCTGCACTTTCTTAGGGTCCATTCGCACCTGGTTTGCACAAACCAAATGGCCCAAAAATTTGATCTCGCGACAAGCAAACTCAGATTTTTCCATCTTGACATAGAGTTGATATTCTCTAAGTTGTTGCAATACTATTCTCAAATGCAACAAATGATCTTCTAGTGTTCTACTATAAATGACTATATCATCTAAGTAAACAACTATAAAGTCATCAAGGTACTCGTAAAGAATATTATTCATTAAGTTGCAGAAAGTAGCCAGGGCATTAGTCAGCCCAAACGACATTACAAGAAATTCATAGCTACCATATCTAGTCACACAAGTGGTTTTCGGGGCATCTCCCTCGGCTATACATACTTGCCAATAGCCAGACCTTAAATCCAATTTAGAAAAAAAACTAGCCTTAGACAGCCTATCCATCAAGTCTTGAACCAGCGGCACCGGATACTTGTTCTTCACAGTCACTTTGTTTAGTGCACGATAGTCAACACACATGCACAGGCTACCATCTTGTTTCTTTTGGAATAGAATAGGGGCACCATAGGGAGGCTTCAAAGGATGGATCAGTTCAGCCTCCAGCAATTCAAATAATTGCTTACTCAATTCTGCCAACTCTAATGAAGACATGCGATAAGGAAGGCGTACCGGTGGCATTGAACCAGGAATCAATTCGATCCTGTGGTCAATTTCCCTCCTTGTAGGCCACTCTTTAGGCAGTTCTAGTGGCATGACATCCTTGAATTCTGCCAATAACTTAGGAACACTGTCCGAAACATCAACCTGCACATCGGGCTTTACTTCAACCAAGGCACCAAGATAACCAGTCTCACCCTTCTTCAAGTCTTTTTCAAAAGCCGTAGCAGACAACATCACAGCAATTCCAGAGTGTTTCCTCTTCTTCTCCTCATTATAGGGCCGAATACCTTTCACAAATCCAGGGTTAGATCCCACCATGAACATTAGACCTTCTAAATGAGGAATAGGAGCAACCTTGAACTTTTTTATAAAATCAATCCCAAGCAAAAGATTGAAGTCATCAAGTGGCACCACAGTCAAGTTGTGCAGTCCAGACCAATGACCTATGGTCGGTGGAACATCCAATTCCATGCCATAGCCTGGCTGTGGTGTAGAATTTACAGCCTTCATCTTTGTTTCACAAGTAGTCACCTTTAGTCTATATACCTTCACGAGTTTTGAGGCCACAAAAGTGTGAGTAGCGCCGGTATCAACCATTGTCACAACACCTTTGTGCCCAATTTTCACATCAACGTACATTAAAGAACCATAGGAATGCGACAAATTATTAACATTTTTAGCAGTATTGACTAAGGCATCAGCATTATCATTTGCCTCTATGTCTACCACATTCATGCTAGACAGCGTGTTCAGCAAACGTAGTGGGTTAACATAGGCAGCAATGTCCTGTCCCTTGGCTTGTTTCTCTTCTTCAGCAAGAAGAGCATTGATCTTCTGCTGTTTTGGACAGTTCCTGGCCTGATGCCCAGGTTTTTGACAAGTCCAACAGACTTTCTCACTGGCCTGTTTGTTTTGGTTAGATGAAGCAGCATCCACCTTTCCTTTTCCCTTGTCATTCCCCTCTTGCCTGCGATTATCCTTCTTTCAGTTTCTTCCCTTCTCCTTCTTCTTCATTTTGGAAGGAGTAGGATCAGGGAAAGCACCGTTAGAATAAAAATCAATCAAAGCATCCGTTGCAGCAATGACACTAGGCAGATCTTGAACTTTTTGCCTGCACAGTTCATTCTGTACCCAGCCTTGCATTCCAGAAATGAAGTTGTGCAACTTGTCTTCATCAGATATGTTATGAATATCAAGCATCAACAATGAAAATTCCTTCACATAGTCCTGAATGGAACCAACTTGTTTCAACCGCTTCAATCTGTCCCTAGTAACCCAAGACGAGTTGCTAGGCAGAAATTTCTCACGAAGTGCATCCCTCAGTTTTTCCCACGTATTACACTTGGGTCTGCCAGCACTTTCTTTATCAGCATTCTTTGTACGCAACCACAGCACTGCATCATTCCTGAAATAGTAAACCGACATGGTCACTTTGTCATTTTCAGGCACATGAGCAGTAGAAAAGTAGTGTTCCAAGTCCCACAGAAATTTTTCCAATTTCTTAGCACCACGAACACTATCAAAGTAATTTGGTTCTGGAATTTTGATTTTGGCATGTTCTTCGTCGCTACGCGATGAACCAACAACAGCCCGGTGAAGGAACACCACCTCCGCTTTCAAAACTTTATTTTTCTTCAAAATGCCCTCAATTCGTGTACCCACATTTTCACTAAAAGTGACAAGACCAGCCAATTGACCGTCTACAGCAGTACGATAACTTGATAGTTCTGTGTTAATGTCATGAATCTGAGTCATGACATCAACCAGTTCATCTATATCGTCTGTCAAGCCAACCAGCGTCTCTAGCCTTGCAACTTTTTCACGTAACTCGTTGTAATTTGCTCCTCCAACCTTCGCAACACCAAGCTCTGATACCAACTGATAGAGGTTCAACCTGTTTGTTCACACCCACTATGGCAGCCATACGTAATATGACTTCAGCCCTTTACTTTTTTCACTCAACACTTAGTTTGCCTAGGCTTACGAATTTAGAAAGACACAAGCACATACAGGAACAAGTCCCAACTTTGTATTTAACCCGTGCCACAAATAAGCACACAAATTAGCCTTACAAAAATCTGACTAACAAAGCCAAACTTACCATTAAGACAGCTTGCCTGTGCCTATTTATAGGCCACGGCTTCTGTCACATGGCAGGCACATGCACAACACATGCACAGCATATGCCCTTATCCTAATTCAGTTGACATCCCCAACTGATAGGCCTAATTCAAAATTCGAATTACAAATTCAAATTACAATCAGCAACAAAGCCAAGCCACATGTCCAGGGCGGTTGTAACTGCCTAACAGCCTTATGTGCAAGGCACATGCCCAGTGCTAGCACATCCTTGGCAGCACTTGTGCCAATTTTGCACCTGGGCCCTGGGCGTCTGTGCACTCGCCCATGCCACTGCCTTGTCAGCACCCAAGCCGCTCTGTTCGAGCCATGTCTAGCCCAGCTTGTCTTGCTTTAGCCATGCCTCCGCAACATGACTTGCGTTAGCCTAAATCAGCCTTAGCATTGTTCTGCCTTAGCCCTTGTCATGCCTTAGCCAAGCCTTGCATGTCTTAGCCACGCCACTGCCAAGGTCTTGCCATGTCCTGCCAACACACGTCATGCAACGCTGACTTGCTCATGCCGGCAGACTAGCCTTAAGCTAACCTAACTTTTGCCCTCACCATTTGGTCTTGTCTAGGTTGATCATTTAAATCTCTAGCCAAACCTAAGTCATTCAAACCATCAAGCTAGAGGTCTAACAGCAGGGCAGGGCGGGCAGGGTAAATTCTTGACAGGGCGAGGCAGGGCAAGACGTAAATGGGGCAGGGTAGGGTGGGGCGGGGAAAAATATTTTTTCTTAAAATCTAAATGGGGCAGGTCGGGTGGTGGGTTTTTGAAAAAAAAAGGCTCATCACACAAGCAATTCTTTTTATGTGTTCCTAATTGTTTCTCATTGATCTATTTGACTGATTCATTTGACTATTTCTCTTCCTAAATCTAGGTAAAATTTTGGTTTTTACTGATCATTTTTAAACAAAATTTTTGAATCTTTTCAATTAATAACATAACTACATAGATAAGTATGAAGATAAACTATTTGACCAACATAGATAAGTATGAAGATAAACTATTTGACCAAGGATAGATCTGGTTGTTAATGATTTGGGTTTTGTTCTAGTTCTAAATTTCTTGTTGGTCGTGTTCTTCCCCATAAATAGTTTGGCTTTTTTTTTTTCAAACTAATGTTGGGGTTTTAAATATTCTAGTGTAAATTCAAATTTATCCTTTTTTTTTCTTTAGGTTTACACCCGCTACCCGCATTGAAACCCGACTAATCAGATTTAGACTTGAGATTTTCTCTAACAACAAAAAAAGGGAAAACGAAGAGACTAAATCAACTACTTTAGGAATTCAAATTAAACTTGACTATGGATATGTTCGGTATGAAGAAAAATATTTTCTGGAAAATGTTTTCCTATTTTCTCATGTTCGTTTGGCTAAAAGTTTTGAAAAATATTTTCCATATGAAAATAAGTTCTTTCAAACTAAGAAAAATGACTTCAATAATCAAAGTAGAGAAAAACAAGTTGCAATGTGCATACTACTCTCAAAATCACCCAACCCCAACCCCCCAAAAAAAATTCTTACCCAACCCCTACCCGACCTCCCACCCCCAAAAAGAAATTCTTACCCACCTCCTACCCCAACCCCCAACCCCTACCTCCCCCACCCCCACCCCCTCTAAAAAAAATTTAAATTTTTTTTCTTACCCCGACCCCCCAACCCCTACATACCCCCCCCCCCACACACACACAACCCCCCAAAGAAAGATTTTTTAAAAAAAATTCAAATTTTTTTCTTACCCCACCCCTATCAGCCCCTCAGCCCCCCCCCCCCTAAAAAATTAATTTATTTTTAAAAAAAAATTCAGAACTTTTTTCTTACCCTACCCCTACCACCTACCCCGATCCCCCACCCCGTCCAAAAAAAATTAAAATATTTTTAATTTGTTTTTAAAAAAATTTCAAAACTCTTTTCTTACCCCATCCCCCTATCCCTACCCCTACCCCCTACTACCCCCCCCCCCCTCACTAAAAAAGAAAAATTTTAAAATTTTAAAATTTATTTTTTTAAAAAAATTCAAAATAAATATTCTTAGTCCACCCCTTTACCCTATCCGTTCTCATTGTTTTGTGTTAAATACATACAAAATACTTTTAGAAAATATTTTTCTACTTGCGTAGCGAAAACAAAAAAATAAGTAAGAAATAATTTATTTTCCTAAAAAATATTTTCCTCCGTACCGAACACACCGAGTTAGTTGGGTAGGGTCAATAGCTCTAAGATCACATCGGATTCTAACCCTAAGGTGACTTCACTCCCTTTAGAGACGATTAAAGACTAACAAAGGCAGGAGAGAGGGAAACAAAGCAAGAAGTCATCGTCGCATCATAGCGGGTTAAGAACTTAGGCTTAGTGAATCCCCACTCAAATTTCGTATGTAATGTAAGGAAATCCTCTCTGTTAAAAGCGGATCTTTCTAAATGACTTTCTGAAGCAAAGAGTAAATACATGCTTCAGAATAATTCCTTCAAAAGGATATGCAAATCATTTCCTACCTTAGAAAGGCATCTGCTACTGATGCGGTGATGATATTTAATTGTTTCATTCAATTTAAATTAATAAATATTACTCCCTCCTTCTCAATTTATATGAGTTAGTTTGACTAGGTACAGAGTTTAAGAAAGAAGGAAAATTTTTTAAAACTTGTGGTCTAAAATGAGTCATAGATGTTTGTGTGATTATATATCATTTCATTAAGGGTAAGACAGACATTTTAAAGTTAAATATTACTAAATATAGAAATGTGTCATTCTTTTTTGGATTGACTAAAAAGAAAAGTAAGTCATATAAATTGGGACGGAGAAAGTATATTTTACTCAAGTATATAAATGGGGGGTTAAATAGGGCAGGGCATAGCGGGGGTAAATGGGGTAGGGCGGGGCTTCATCTAAATAGAGCAAGAACTTAAACGGGGTAGGGCAGGATAAGGCAAAACCTTAGTAGAGAAAGACTTAACCCGCCTCATTGTCATCCCTAGGTTTTTATCCCTAGGTTTTTATTTTGTAAATACGTGGAGTAAAAAATTTTCAACATGCATGTACTTATCAGTTTTGGTCCCTTATGTTTGAGGATGGGTTCAATATAGTCCCTAAGTATGTACTTACCAGTTTTGGTCCTTAAAGCTACCATAAGTTAACAAGAATGGTCCCCTAAATATGCATTTAACAATTTTAGTCCTTCAAGTTGCCAAAACTTAACACTTTTAGTCTCTGACAAATTATTCATCGGACTCCATTTTTTCACTTTTTTCCGGAAATAAATTTCACTTTAGTGAAAAAAGTGAAATGTAGAGGTGTTTGGCCATGAAATGTATTTCACTAAAGTGAAATAAATTTCCGAAAAAGTGAAAACAACTTTTTCTTGTTTTCACTTTTTTTACTTTTACTTCTCTCACAAAAAGTCAAAAAGAACACTATTTATTTTTATGGCCAAACACAACTCCAACTCTAACTCCAACTCCAATTTCAACTCCAACTCCAACTCCAATTTCAACTCTAAAATATTTTATTTTCATGGCCAAACGCCTACTTAGATTAGCGAAAAGTCACATTTAGAGATACACCCTACTAAAAAGGACAAATACTAAAAGTGTTAACTTCTGGCAAACTTGAAGGACTAAAACTGTTAAGTGCATATTTAAGAAACTATTCTTGTTAACTTGTGAAAACTTAAAGGACCAAAACTGATAAATACATACTTTAAGAGACTATTTTGAACTAACCCTCAAACATAAGGGACCATTTTTGTCATTTTCTCTCACTAATTGTGACTACTGTATTACCAAAGTGGCAAAGAAAGAAAAGCCAAGAAAACTAAAGAAATAAAAGGAAATATTATTAGTACTTTCCAATGGTAGCAAAACTAGGGGTGTACATAGGTTAGTTTGGTTTGATTTTTTGTTAAAAAATTATTAAATTAATTTTGTCAATTTATCAAATCTATAAATCAAATAACACTAACATATTCTCAATTTTTTGGTTTCGATTTAGGTTCTTTCGGTTTTTTTTGGTTTTTTGGTTTTCTTTTACAATTAAACTATAAATAAATGTGTGATTGGATTATCAAAGCTTTAAAAAAATAAAAGGAAATATTATTAGTACTTTCCAATGGTAGCATTAGGGGTGTACATAGGTTAGTTTGGTTTGATTTTTCGTTAAAAAATTATTAAATTAATTATGTCAGTTTATCAAATCTATAAATCAAATAACACTAACATAATCTCAATTTTTTGGTTTCGATTTAGGTTCTTTCAGTTTTTTTTTGGTTTTTTAGTTTTCTTTTACAATTAAACTATAAATAAAGGTGTAATTGGATTATCAAAGCTTTAAAAAAATAAAAAAAATTAGAAAATCAAAAAACTACTAACAAATTAGAAAGTAATATACAAACAAATTCAATGCATACAAAGCAACAATAGTGCATAAACAATTAGACCAACAAACATCATAGGAAGAATATCAAATAAAAACTTCTCGAAAGATATCTTGTTTTTACTGCAGTAACTAAGTTCTGTGGATTCCCAAATGGAGTGACTGAAGATTTAATATTTGCACTTGAGGCACGAGCTGGTAGAAAAGGTTTGGGGTGGGAGATTTTGTTTCCTAACTATTTTTAATGCAAACAAAGTTAAAACAACACTAGTGCAGTGAAATAAATAAGGAAAGGATACTTTAAATTTGAAATTCTCTGAAAACAACGAAGTTTCTTTTCTTTTTAGGTTTCAATTTGGCCGCCTTTAAATTTGAATTTTAAATCACGTGCTTACTAAACAATGAATATTTACAAGTCCAAAATTGAAATAATATATCTAAACATTAAAAACTATAAACTAATTTTAAAAAGTATTTAGATAGTAGATTATAATTAATATTTTTCATGTATTAGAATATTTAAATTATGTATGTATTATATCGATTTGGTTTGACATTTTCTTTGTTAATATCAAACCAAACTAAAAATTGTTGATTTTTGTTTTCTAACGCCAAACCAACCAAACCAAACTACAAGTCGATTTTTTTTGCTTGATTTGGTTTGGTTCATCGGCTCGGTTTGACTTAACGGTTTGGTTTGTACATCCCTAGGTAGCATCATACTTCCTCCGTTCCAATTTATCTGATGTATTTTAATTTTTAATTTGTATCAAAATAAATATGATTTTTTATTTAGGAATAATTTAATATTAAACTTTTAATTTATTTTTAATAAAATAATTTATAATCACATAAATATTTATCATTTGCTTTAGATCATAAATTTAAAAAAAAAACTATTTTTTTTATTAAAATCATAATTAAACTGCACCATATAAATTGGGACCGAGGGAATACTTTGTAAAGTTGTGATTGTGATTTGTGAAAAGCTTTTCAAGGAAACCGACACACTGAATTAACGTTATCGGAGATATTAATGAAGGGAACACTTGGCCAATATGTCATCTTGCTTGACTAACTTTTCATAAAAGGTTATTCTGTTACGTACGTATCATTTTCTTGCTCTTGTGTCATATATCATTGGGAAAAGTACATAAAATATCCTAAATTAATTTCAAGAAATAATTACCTTGATTTACCCCCTCCCAAATTAATTTCAAGAAATGCCCCATCGCTTAGAATTAATTACCCGACTACACCCTATGCAGCCTTATAAACAACGGCTAGTCAACAAAAAAGAAAAAAGAAAAAGTTGACTCCTTCAGCTCCATTAGCAGCCTTTTGTTCTTTTTTTCTAACTCTTTGTTTTTTTCTTTTCTATATTTTAATACGTACTTTTTTGGTCTTGTTTATTTTTTCTTCTATTTATAAATATAAATAAAGTAGTTAATTATTTTTTGACTAACAAAATATTAAAAAATAAGTAACTAAACTATAATAAGAAGTAGTTAAAAATATTAAATTCATTAGTTTATTTATTAAAATTTAAATTAATATAAATATATATTTTATTTTGTGGTTAGATTATCTTCTTTTTGATCATTTATTTAAAGATAAATGTATTATCTAATTATTTTTAGACTAATAAAAAATATAAAAATATAATTAATAAATAAAACACAATAATAAATAATTAAGAATGGCTAAGGTGTGTCTTATTTAAGGATTGGAACAATTATCTATGATACCACTACAGTATATGAATATACCATGATAATATCATTAAGGATAGGGGAATGTCTAATTAAAGTATGATACTATGTAAGTATATATATGGATATACTCTGGTGGTATATTAAGAAGTGTCTCATTGAAAGAGTGAAGCAGTCCTCCAATATACCATCACAATGTATCAATATACTATGATAGTATCATGGAGGATTGAGGAGTGTCTCATTGAAGAATGGTATCATATCAGTATATGGATATACTGTGATGGTATCATGGAGATCTGACTGAAGGATTCAAACAGCCATCAATGATATCATAACGATATATAGATATATTGTGAGGGTATCATGGAGTTCCCACTAAGGATTGAAACAGACATCAATGATACCATGACAGTTTATAGATATACTGTGATGGTATCATGAAGGCCTGATTGAAAGATTAAAGCAGACATCAATGATACCATGACGGTATATAGATATACTGTGATGGTATCATGAAGGTCCCACTAAGAATTGAAGCAGATATCAATAACACAATGACAAAATATAAATATACTGTAATGGTATTATGGAGGTCTCACGGAAGGATTGAAGCAGACATCAATGATACCATGACGGTATATAGATATACTGTATCAATAATACCATGATAGTATATCTTATGGTATCATTACATATTGAAGGAAAAACCAATGATACCATGTCAATATATATATACTGTGATGGTATCACGGAGTTCTCACGAAAAGATTGAAGCAGACATCAATGATACCATGACAGTATATTTATACTGTGCTGGTATCATTATGGATTGAAGCAAACCTTAATGATACCATTTTAGTATATTTATACGGTGACGGTATCATGGAGGTCTGACTGAAGGATTGAAGTAGAGATCAATGATACCATGACATTATATAATATATTGTAATGGTATCATTGAGGTCTCACTGAAGGACTAAAGGATTGAAGCAGACATTAATGATACCATGATAATATATAGATATACTGTGATGGTATTATTACGAACTAAAGCAACCCCAATGATACCATGTCAGTGATGATATCATGGAGGTCTAACTGAATTGAAGCAGACATCAATGATATCATGATAGTATATAGATATACTATAATGGCATCATGGAGGTCTTACTGAATGATGAAACATATATCAATGATTCCATGACGGTATATAGATATATTGTGATGGTATCATTACAGACTGAAGCAAATCCAATGATACCATGTTAGAAGCAGACATCAATGATACCATGACAGTATATAGCTATACTGTGATGGTATCATTACAGACTGAAGCAAACCCAATGATACCATGTCAGTATATATATACTGTGATGGTATCATAGAGTTCTGACTGAAGGATTGAACCAAATATTAATGATACCATGACGGTAAATAGATATAATGTGATGGTATCAAGGAGGTCTCACTGATGATGAAGCATACATCAATGATACCATGACGGTATATAGATATATTGTGATGGTATCATTACGGACAGAAGCAACATGACGGTATATAGATATACTGTGATGGTATCATTACAGACTAAAGCAAATCCAATGATACCATGTCAGTATATATATACTGTGATCGTATCATGGTGGTCTGACTGAAGGATTGAAGTAGACATCAATGTTACCATGATAGTATATAGATATACTGTGATGGTATCATGGTGTGATGGTATCATGGAGGTCTCACTGAATGATCAAGCATACATCAATGATATCATAACGGAATATAGATATATTATGATGGTATCATTACGGATTGAAGTAAACCCAATGATACCATGACAGTATATATATACTGTGATGGTATCATGGATGTCTGATTGAAGGATTGAAGTAGACATCAATAATACCACGACAATATATAGTTATACTGTTATGATATCATTACAGACTGAAGCAAATGAAAAAACAGAAATAAAAAAGAAAAGAGAATCAAATAAAATTACAAAAGAAAAAAAATAAAAAAAAAATAAAAATAAAAAAGAATTAAAAAAATGAAATTAGCTTGTGGTAAAAAAATAAAGAATATTATGATTTGAGAAAAAAATAAATGAAAAAAGGAGATAAAAAATAAAGAATATAGAAATAAATGAAAAAAAAAAAAGAAAAGGAAAGAAACAATAAATAAAGATATTGAAAAACAAAGAGAAAACAAAAAATAGAAAAACACAAAAAAATAAGGAACCAATAAAAGAAAAAAAGAGAAAATAAAAGCAAAAAAAGAAGAAGTAGAGAAAAAAAAGAATAAAGAAATAAACGAAAAAAGATAATAAAAAAAGAAAAGGAACAAGAAATAAAGAAATTAAAAAATAAAAAATAAATAAACAATAAAAAATGCAAAAAAATAAAATAAACCAATAAAGGAAAAAAAAAGAGAAAAATAAAAGCAGAAAAAAGAAGAAAAAAAGAAGTAGAGAAAAAAATAAATGAATAAAAAAATAAATGAGAAAAAAAAAAGAAGAAAAAAAGGAGTATATAAAATAAAAATTGAGTAGGAATTACATTATGGTGTAAAAAAAAAATAAGGAATAAAATAATTTTACGAAAAAAATAAATGAATAAAGAAAAAGAAAGAAAAAAGGAAATGAAAAAAAAATAGAAAAAAAGAAAAGAAGTAGAGAAATAGAGAAATAAAAAGGAAAAGAATTAAAAGATAGATAAAAAACTAAAGCTACAAGGGAAGGGGGCATTCAATGTAATTAGTTAGGGGGACATTTTATGTAAGGAGACATTTAGTTGTAAATAATTTACTCTTATGGTGCAAAGATGTACTTTCCCCTATATCATTGATATTGAATTATGAAAATCTTGTAATTGTATTAAACTCTAGTTTCCTAAAATTACTCAGAAGTGCGTCTTAATATCACAGCATATGGGTGTGCAAAAATTGATTCAACTGATAAACCGAATCGATAGTAATGTTATTGGTTTATTGATATTGGGTTATTGGATTAACGGTTTTTAAATGATTTTATAAAAAAAAATATTGGGTTATCGATTCGATTTTCAGTTTTAGTTAATGGTTAAACCGATAACCCAATAAGATTATATTAAAATTATATTTTTACTCATAATTAAATAATAGTGACTTTAGATTTAAATACATACCTTAGTGTCTTTTTCATTTTATAATTGTTGTCTTAGTGCTTATAATATGTGTAGACTTTATGCATGAAGATAGTCTAGAACAAATGAAAATAAGAGAAAGTAAAAAAAAAAATAGGGGAGTATTTTCTTATCGGTTAAACCAAAAACTGAACCGATAAATACCAAAAATCGATAACGAATATCTTATTGGTTTGGTTATCGGTTTAGTGTGTTTACAAACCCAAAATCAATAAACTGAATCGATAATACACAAAATTGAACCGAACCGACCGATGCGCACCCCTATTACTACATCAACCATGTCCATTATTGGCAGACAAAAAGTTCATTTGTGTATTCTTTTTTTTCCTGGATGTCTCAAAATATAAAGTCTTTCCGAAACTGACTAATTTTTCCACAACTTCTGTCAAGATCCAAAAACTCAGGTGATAATGACACCTACTATATCCTGCCAGTAAGTAAGCCAAAACCAAAATCCGGAACGATGAGTAACGGGCTAACAAGCGAAAGAGAAAGAAACGGTAAAATAGAAAATAAAGCGACTAATAACCGAAAAAAAACACACACACACACACATACACGCACGCGCGTGCACACACACACACACCCAGGGCCCCAACTAATTCGGATCGAGCATTGCAGGGCCCATTCTGGGGGTGGCGCTCCCAACAGTATTTTCTCCATACCCAGGGCTCGAACCCGAGACCTCTGGTTAAGGGTGGAGCAGTCCCACCACTGCACCACAACCCATGTTGGTAAATTATTTAACTTGATATAGGTACCAACCACACTATATGGCTCTAGTTAGGAGTGAACAAAATCAAACCGCAAATCATACCAAATCAACAAATTGAGTCAAATCGGTAAAAAAAAAAATCCGACTAGTGATTTGATATTTTTAAAAACCCGACCATAAGTGGTTTGGTTGATATTAACTAAAAAAAGTCAACCCAAATATATATATATGCGGAATACATAGGCAGGCCCCTGAATTTGTAAGTTTTTTCCGTATTGGCACCTCAAGTAAGCCACGTACCTATTGAACCCTTTAGTTATTCACAAACTGTGTCAATTAAACACAAGCGTCCGACGTGGCTCTTTTCTATAGCCTTCAATTTTTTAGTGTTGGGTGCATGAAACCAAACGCATCCTACGTGGAAATTATAACCAATTACACCCACTGAAATTATACACGTCACCTTCATAAATATTAATACACAAAAAGGTCAATATCCACTTCATTTTCCCCCAAAACATCAGACCCTTCGATACCCACCCCCAAATCTCTCTAAACAAAAACCCTAATCTGTGCAATTTCACTTCGATCTAGGCTAGTAATTTATGCTTTCTACGTTCTAAATCCTAAAATTCGTAGTGTTTTTGAGTGATCCGTTGAAGGTCGCGACTGATTTGAGCATTTTTTGAAGAATCGCGACTGATTTCACTCAAGAATTGTTGCTGATTTGGAGTTCAATCTCGTCAGGTATGTTTCAAATGTCAACAATGTCATTATTTTATCATGTATTGTTGTTGTTAATGCATTTTTAGTATATTATAATAGTAATGGTAGTTTGGAAATTTCTGAAAAAAATAAGATTTTTTAGGGTTTTTACTGTTCATAACATGTCAGGAATTTTGGGGCTTTGTTTCAGGAAATCTTATGGATAGCATTATTATAACTCGTTTTCATCATGGTGGCAAGTTTGTCTCTGAAGAATCTGGTCCACGTTACATAGGGGAAAGTGATGTGGAATATTTAAGTATCAACAAGGACCACTTTTCTTTAATTGAGTTGCTTTATTATACAAAAGAATTTGGCTATATGACTGTTGGTGGGATCTACTTTAAAGACCCTAAAAAGAATGCCTTTATTCAAGTAGAAAATGACTTTAATTTACTAAGGCTTGTTCAAGACCTAAAAGATGGGGACTTTTTAGACTTGTATGTGAACCATGTTGTGGATGACCTAGAAGTGGTGGAAGATGGGGTTCCATCAGGTTTTTTTTGTGGGCCAGTAGTTGATGAATATTGTCATGTGGTTGGTGAAAGTAGTAATGTGGGTGAGAGCAGCTTTACATTTCATGATATTAATGTTAAAGGGTTACATGAGGGGCCTACCCAAACAGAAAGCATAAATATAGAAGTTGGTGTAGGTGATCTCTCAGATCTAGAAGGTGCTAAAACATATTTGGCTAGTAGTGCTGACTTTCAAGAGTTTAATATTCCAGGAGATGATGATTCTGAGGTTGATGAAGAGTTAAGATCTCTTAGAAATGAAAGGAGAAATTCAATGAAAAAGAAGAAACATGTTCAAAATAAGGAAATAAAACTTGGAACAACAGGTATTGATAGGGGATTTGAAGACATTGGAATGAATAAGGCTGCTAGATACAGTGGAAGATTAGGGGGAGATGAAGAGTATATAGATAGCTCAGATCAAGATAGTGATGACAGTAGGGATGAATTAGATCATGAAGCTGTGAGGGGTGTTGATTTACCAGCAAGAAGAAAAAGTAAAAAGGTAAGATTTAATCATGATTGTGTTGTTGCTATATTGAGCTTGGTATGGTATTTGAAAATGCTAAGCAATTTAGAAAGGTTGTGGCAGAATATGTTGTTGAATACAAAGTTAGATTAAAAATTAAGCCTAATGAGAAGCATAGAGTTAGAGTTAGGTGTGAGGACAGAAGATGAAAATGGTTGTTATTTGCTAGCATAGATAAGGATTCTGGTGACTTTATGGTCAAGAACTACTATCATGTACCTGTAGGCACTACTACAAGCAAGAACAAGTTATGTACATCTAAGTGTATTGCAAATACGTTCAAGGATGAGATAACTTGTCAACCTTATATAAAACTGTGGAAAATTCAGGAATTGGTGAGAAAAAAGTTAGATTTGTATGTTGGAAGAATTGTTTGTGCTAGGGCAAATAATAAAGTCATTCAGGACTTCTTGGGTGATTGGAAGATGAAATTTGCAAGATTGTGTGACTATGCAGACATAATTAAACATAATAATCCTGAAAGTTCTTGTTGGGTGAGGATAGATAGAAAGTCTCAGCCAGGAAAAAAATTGTTTGTTTATTTCTATGTTTGCTTTGATGTATTGAAGAGAAGCTGGTTGGTAGGGTGCAGAAAAATCATTGGTTTAGATGGGTATTTTCTGAAAGGTGCTTGCAAGGGTGAATTGTTAGTTGTAGTTGGGAGAAATAGAAATAACCAAATGTTTCCAATAGTCTGGGCAGTGGTTGATCAAGAGACAAAACATAGTTGGAGTTTCTTCATCAACTACTTGATTTAAGATCTGAACTTAGGCACTGGACATGGACTGACAGTCATGTCAGATATGCAAAAGGCTAGTCTAATTCTTATACTTTACTTTTGATTGTCTTGTTCACATATTTTTTGTTTTGCTTTTATTTTTTATTTTTATGTAGGGTCTTGTGCCATCTATACTTGAGTTGCTACCAGATTGTGAGATAAGGTGGTGTGCTAGACATATCTGGTCCAATTGGCATCAGACCTGGAATGGAGAAGAAACAAGAAAGCAATTCTGGAGATGTGCTAAAGCCAGATTTGAAGTGAAGTTTTAAGATGAGATGGATAGACTCAGTGAACTTGGTAAGGATATCTGTGAGGACTTGTTACATTATGAGAAAAAAACATGGTGTAGGGCATATTTTAGGGAGCATGCTAAATGTGACATTATTGAAAACAATATGTCTGAGACATTTAATTCATGAATTTTAGCTGCTAGACATAAATCTATAATCACTATGTTAAAGGAGATTAGGCAGAAGATAATGGTTAGAAATGTTAAAATGAGGAAATTTGCTGACACTTGAATTTCAGACATCTCACCTATGGCTTTGCTAGTACTTGAAGAGAACAAAGAGATGGCTAGAAATTATACAGTTATGTGAATGGTCATATTGGGTATGAAATTTTGGATAGTCCTTATAGGCATGTAGTTGATATTAAGGGAAAGACTTGCACTTGTAGAACCTGGCAATTGAGAGGCATACCATGTTAACATGTTGTATTGGCATATCCGCATAAAGGCATAGAAGTTGAAGTTCATGTGGAATATTGGTATAATAAAGATATTTTCATGGAGGCTTATGACTACTTTCTTCAGCCAATACTTACTATGAAAATGTGTCCTTACACAAGTGGTGTAGTGATTGAGCCTCCTGAGCCTAGACCAATGCCTCGCAGACCAGCAAAGTGTAGAAGAAAAAAGAAGGATGAGCCTAAGAAGAAGTATGGGAAGTTATCCAGGAAAGGACTAAAAATTACGTGCTCCAAGTGTCATCAAGTTGGCCATAACAGAACAATTTGTAAAACTCAGGTAATACTCTCTTCTCTTTTAATTCAATAATTAAACAATGGTATTTATGCCACACATTTAAAATGCTTTATTGTTAGGTTGGGATGGGACAACCTGGAATCTCTAGTCATGCAGCAAGCTTTAGCAGGACACCAACCTATAGCCAACCACCAACTCTAGCCAACCATCAAGCTTCAGCCAGTCACCAATGTTTAGCCAGCAAGGCAGCTCTATGTGTGTTGATACTTCAGCTATTATAAGAGTGCAGCCAGCTGGAAGAGGTAGAGGTAGAGGCACTGGCAGAGGTAGGGGATCTGGCAGAGGCAAGAGCACTGGAAGAGGCATGAGCATTGGAAGAGGAACTGGAAGAGGCACTAGAAGAGGTACAAGAATGAGAAAAAAAGTTATATCTGGTCAGCAATCTGGGGATAAAAGGACCAGTGGAGCATCAACATCAATAGTAGGACAAAAGAGGTCAAAGATTGTGGGATTTGACATCTACACTAATCAAATGAGTGGCAGTCAAACATTAAATGTAAGTATGATTTACAAATTCATATAATTCTTAATTCTTATTTGACAAATCTCATTTTACTTCATTGTATGCACAGCCTGGTACTAGAGGTGAAAGAGTTGTCACTCCAGGTGTTTACAAAGATGCAACTGAAACAAACATTGTATTGGTTACAAGCCTCGAGGAATAAAGTGGAAGGGAAAGGATGCTATCACAACTACACAATTACAGAGTATGAGTCAGTCAAGGAGGAGCCAAGTTGGAAGTTCTAGTGCACCAGGAGACATATGAAGTTGTCGAATTAAATTTTTGTTTAAGTACTACTTTTAATTTAAGCAGCAAAAACATTAGTTGTGTGATTGCTTTAATATTTTGTTGGGGTATTTGAAGATTCTAAATTATCTTTGGTGATCTATTTTAAGTTTGTTTTTGTTGGATACTATGCATGTTTTGAGCTCATTAGAGCAGTTGAATGGTAGTTTATTTTGTGATAAGTATTGATCAACTACACTTGTGCTCTTGTGCTTTACTGTCTTTTTGTGGACGAAAGGATCTTCATTTTGTGTGAATCATTTCACAGTAACCTTGTTAAATCATTAGTTAATATTATGTGAATCATTTGTACACTGAATAAACAGAGCAAACTAATACACATTATACAACTTGTCTTCATTTCTTCGTACACAATTTAAGTCACAAAACAAACTAAATCAATTACAAAAGGAAAGCCAAACCAAAATAGTCCCATACAATAGCCTAACACAAATTTAGCCAAAATTTAAGAACATTTCTTGAAGAAATTCCATGTAGCCAAAATCACAACTGCAGCAATGCATATTACTTTTCTTGATCCATTCCTCTCTTCTTAAAAAGATTTGACTTTTTTCAACAAACTGTCACGCCTCGAATTCCAATGGGGCAGACTGGCACCCGAAGCCGATAAGGCTTGAGAGAACCAATCTTCATCCATGTCCATTCATGTGCATGTCACTAAATAAGCATCACCATCATATAGAGATATAAGAAGCCAATAGCGGAAGTCATGGAAAACATGTGCTATATGTGAAACTTGGTCGTTAGGGCCATCAAGTCAAAATGGACATACATTTAAATTCATCTCCCAACGTACGTCTACAAAGCCTCTAACAGATATATGTACATAACCAACCTAAAGTCGGGACAAGTCCCCATTTTACACAACATTTACATAGTACCAAAACCAATGTACAGTTGTGACTCGAAAAGCCCTGAACCAACTGGAGCTCTCCAATGTTCGGTAAATGATCTGCAACCTACTGTGGAGATCTACTAGCACCTGTGCCTGCAGTACGTAAGGTAAGTCACCCAAGGGACGTCAGTACGAAGAATGTACTTAGTATGTAAGGCCATAAGAAACTGTATGATACATAAATACTTCAATGGAATCAAATACAAGTGAATAATCAATATGGATAAGTCACTATTCTGTACGTGTGGAATCATGTACATTACGTTGATTACTTTCTTTGCTTTTAAGCTCGTTCATTCGTTCATCACTCATTCATTCATTCATTACTAATCCTTTCATTCATATAATACCCGAGCCCCAAGCTAATCAGTGGGTAATCAATAATTATTCGGGATCGACCCATGCTAGGCTTTTCTTTTGACCCTGGGATACCACCCGTAGTGGCGGGATTGACCCATTATAGGTGTTCTTTTCACCCCTGGAATACCACCCGAGGTATTGGGATCGACCCATGTTAGGTATTTTAACCCCTGGGATACCACCCAAGAATAGAGACTTTATTACCTCACTTCTTTAATCTTTGCAATAGTTCATTCGATGATCATGTCATTATTGGAACTTTGGAATGCAACATTATTGGAACTTTGGAACCATGGCCACGATTATGTGACACATGAATAACAATTGATCAATGAATAAGGAACATGTGAATAACAATAGATGATAACCTGAAATGAGATACCTTTGAACATTTCGGAATGGAACAAGTACAATGACAATGTGAACACTATGTGCTGCAGAAGGCTACGAAAAGAGTAACCTTACATACCTTATCTTACCAATATGAATACACAGTCTTATATGTGAATACAATAATCCAGCTCCTTCCTTACGTTTCACTCTACAACACAAGTACATAACGGAGCTCACGTTAACAACTAATTACCTTACTAGTGCACAAGACGACAATGAGCTACATGACTGCCATATAACGTCATTCCACTCTTTACAATACCATCCACTGCATTACCATACCAACAACACTATAACATTCTACACATTGACCAAGATATCATAAACCAATACCATTTCACACCAAGTTTACCCTTTACGCTTCCTCATTATCATTCCATCACAATTACTCCATCAAGTCACCTCATAACAACATATTAACAAAAATCCATAATTGATATAATCCAACATGCCTCCAAACGACCCCTTAAAGTCATTAAAAAGGTATCATAAGTTGGTAATTACATCCAAGAAGGGTATAGGAGCCTTGGGGGGGGGGGGAGGGGGGTCAAAGAGAGACAAAAACATACAAAATGGAATTCTAGACTGGGCTGTGGAGCCACCTGCGCCCGCAGGTGGATGACATGCGGCCGCAGGTGCCCCTCTGGCCTTGTCCAGACCCACCTACGTTAGCATCTGCGCCCCGCAGGTGCTCCAGACGCGAGGGCCCCGTTTCAGCCTCCAGGGGTCATTTTAGGGTCTTTTTTTGTAATAAATGGTCCATGGCGACCAATAAGATTATATTTACATGTTTTAGGTCAACTCGGATGCCCACGAACAACCATGGTTTCACCACACCCATGAACATCACCAAAACCACATTTTTCTTTCAATACACCACCAAGTTCATGCACAATTTTGCAATAACAATTCCAAACATTATACACAAGGATAAAACAAGTTAAGGATATAATCACATCTTACATGTTGATATTTAATGCATCAAGTTCACTTCCTTCAAGACCACATGTTCATTTTCAAGTTTACAAGGCAAAACCCTTTTTCGATGGCAAAAATAGACAGTTTTACACATAGTGCACTGTCCAACACTTTGCCAACACAACCAATATGATTTATACACCATCTTAAGCATATAATATACTAAACCATCAGAATAAATACTTACCAAAGCTTGCAAGATAGTGATCTTGTCCAAAAGAGTGATGACTTAGGGTTTGTGTGAGATGAGAAATGTTTTGGAAAAATCTAGAAATGGCATGTGTATGGATATGAATAAAAATCTGATTTTCCTTGCCTTATATAGTTCCTCAAGTCATCCTTAGCCAACATTAATTGTGTTTACTTGGTCAACATGAAAGATTGGGTCACTTTCATTTTTTTGCCATGTCTTTTATATAATATTTGGGCCCCATTTGAGCCCAATGGCACAAGATTCATTTAAGCCCAACAAATTAATGAATCATTCACCAACCCTCTTATGTTTAAATAATTCCATAAATGTTAAGGTAGTCTCATGGGTTCGAAAATGTACGGGGTGTTACATCTGTCCCTCCTTAGAAACATTCGTCCTCAAATGTTAGTGACATTATTCACTTTAAACAATGGCAAATCTAGGATCATTCTTCATGTTATCATATATATATACTTAATGCTTATAAATACTTACTCGTTATTGTTCCAATCTCACATTTTGAACTTTTTCTTCCATTTGAAACAAATGAGGATACTTGGACTTCATCATTTCTTCAGTTTCCCATGTGATCTCTTCTACTTGTTGATTCCTCCAAAGTACCTTCACAGAAGCTACGTATTTGTTCCTTAACCTCTTCACTTGTTTATCTAGAATAGCAACAGGTATCTCTTCATAGGTGAGATCCTCCGTAACTTGTACATCTTCAATATGAGCAAGACGAGATGGATCTTTTATGCACTTTCGAAGCATCGAAACATGAAATACTGGATGAATTGTGGAGAGTCCTTGGGGTAGTGCCAATTCATACGCAACTTGCTCAAATCTTCGGACAATTTCATATGGCCCTATATAACGGGGACTCAACTTCCTTTTCTTCCCAAATCTCATTACGCCTTTTATCGGTGACACCTTCAAGAATACCCAATCACCGATGACAAATTTGAGCCCTCTTCTTCTGATATTAGCATATGACTTGTGTAAAGTTTGGGTCGTTTGTAGCCACTGTTGGATCACTTTAACTTTCTCCATAGCTTGATGAACGAGATCCATCCCAAATAAAGCAATTTCACCCGCTTCAAACCATCCGATTGGTGATCTACACTTCCTTCCATATAAAACTTCATAAGGTGCCATTTTGATACTTGAATGATAGCTATTGTTGTAGGCAAATTCAATAAGAGGCATATGGTCATCCCAACTGCCTTGAAAATCTAACGTGCAAGCTCGTAGCATATCTTCAAGTGTTTGGATAGTACGTTCTGCCTGTCCATCAGTCTGAGGATGGAAGGTCGTACTCAGATTCACTTGTGTACCCAAACTTTGTTGAAAAGATCTCCAAAAATGTGCAGTAAATTGAGCTCCCCTGTCTGATATAATGGAGATCGGAATCCCATGTAATCGCACTATCTCTTTAACATACATCCTTGCATAATCTTCAGCTGTATAGGTGGTCTTGACTGGTAGGAAATGCGCTGACTTGGTAAGCCTGTCAACTATTACCCATATGGAATCAAATTTCAGCAGTGTACAAGGCAAACCTGTGATGAAGTCCATGTTAATCATGTCCCATTTCCAGACTGGAAGATTAATACATTGCATGTAACCTCCTGGTTTCTGATGCTTTACCTTTACTTGTTGACAATTTAGGCATTGAGCTGCAAATTCTGCAATGTTCTTCTTCATGTTTCCCGACCAACACATTTCTTTCAAGTCATGGTACATTTTGGTAGCTCCCAGATGAATAGAATATCGCGAATGATGCGCCTCAGTCATAATTCATTTCCTCAGCTCATCTACATCTGGTACACATAATCTACCTTGGCATTGAAGTATTCCTTCTTGCGTAAGATCAAATGCCTTTGTCAAACCCTGTTGTACATTCTCTTTTAGCTGTAATATCATAGGATCCGCAAACTGCTTCTCTTTCACTTCAGCTATTAATAAAGATTCTGTCGTATTTTGTACAATAACCCCTTCATCTGAGGATTCAAGAAGACGAACCCCCAAACTGGCTAATTGATGCAGATCCTTGACTAAGTCTTGCTTTTACGTCAATTGGCCACTAGTGCCTCCTATTGTCGTGCGGCTCAATGCATCAGCTACCACATTTGCTTTTCCTAGATGATATAGGATATCAATATCATAATCTTTCAATAGCTCAAGCCACCTCCGCTGCCTCAGATTCAACTTCTTCTGTTTAAAGATATATTACAAACTTTTGTGATCAGTATAGATATCAACATGAACTCCATACAAATAATGGTGCCATATCTTTAAAGCAAATACCACAGCTGCTAACTCAAGATCATGTATGGGATAGTTTCTCTCATGTGGTCGCAACTGTCGTGAGGCATATGCTATTACATTACCGTGCTGCATCAATACACACCCTAGGCCAACTCTGAAAGCATCACAATATACAACATACCCTTCTGTGCCTTTCGAAAGTACCAATACCGGTGTAGAAGTCAATTTATCTTTCAGCTTTTGAAAACTTTTCTCACATGCATCATTCCACTGAAATTTGACTGTCTTGTGTGTAAGCTTCGTTAAAGGTGAAGCAATGAAAGAAAACCCTTCAACAAACCTTCGATAATAACCTGCCAACCCAAGGAAGCTACGAATTTCAGTGGGCATCATAGGCCTTGGCCAATTTTTCACCGCCTTAATATTTTGCGTATCAACCCGTATCCCTTCATCTGACACAATGTAACCTAAGAATGCGACGGATTTTAACCAAAATTCACATTTTGAGAACTTCGCATACAACTTATGCTCAAGAATAATCTGTAACACCTGCCGTAAGTGCTTAGCATGGTCCTCTTATGATCTTGAATAAACCAGGATGTCATCTATAAATACCGTCACGAACACGTCTAGAAATGGCTTAAACACCCTATTCATCAAATCCATGAACACATCTGGTGCATTTATTAGTCCAAATGACATAACTAAAAATTCATAATGGTCATACCGTGTTCGAAAAGCTGTCTTGGGTACATCTTTTTCTCTAACTCTGACTTGATGGTAACCCGATCTCAAGTCAATCTTCGAAAAACATTTGACACCCTGTAACTGATCAAACAAATCATCAATTCTGGGGAAGGGATATTTGTTTTTGATCGTTACCTTATTCAATTGTCGATAGTCAATGCACATTCTCAATGTACCATCTTTCTTCCATACAAATAATACTGGAGCGCCCCACGGGGATATACTAGGCCTGATGAAGCCCTTGTCCAGCAAGTCTTTCAATTGCTCCTTCAATTCATGCAATTCTGCTGGAGCCATTCTATATGGGGGATTAGAGATAGGCTGAGTGCCTGAAATCACATCAATACCAAATTCTATTTTCCGTTCTGGGGGCAAACCTGGAAGATCCTCTGGAAATACATCAAGAAACTCATTGACCACTGGAACCGACTGAGGAGTTAGTGGTTCCACATCAGTATCTTTCACTCGTACTAAGTGACATATGTACCCCTTGGCAATCATTTTCCTTGCTTTCCGATAGGAAATAAATTTCCCTCTCGGTGCCCCTACATCACCCTTCCATTCAAGAGCATTCGTTTGTGAAAAATGAAAATATACTTTCTTAGCTCGGCAATCTATCGTGGCATAACAAGAAGCCAACTAATCTATACCCATTATGACATCAAAATCCACCATGTCCAGTTCAATAAGATCAGTCAGTGTATCATGACCACACACAGTTACCACACAGTTACGATATACTCTTTTTGCAATAATATATTCACCAACTGGTGTAGATTCTTCAATTGACTTAGCTAATAATTTCGGAGTTCTTTCAAATTTTGCAGCAATCAATGGAGTAACATATGACAATGTAGAACCCGCATCAATCAATGCATATACATTATACGAAAATATGGATAATGTACCTGTGACGATATCAGGAGAAGCCTCCGAATTCTGCCGGTCCACTAGAGCATAAGTGCGATTCTGGGTTCCACTAGAACTGGCTGCTCCTCTGGCACCTCTACCACGACCCGCAGGCTGTACACCTCTGCCTAGGGAAGGAACCGATGATGATGATGCAACAGTTGATCCCGCAGGTCGCGCCACACTACCCAAGCCTTTTCGTGGGCAGTCTCTCATCATATGCCCCGTCATACCACACCAAAAGCAAGCATTTGTCCCAAGATGGAATTCACCTAAATGAAACCATCCGCAGTGCTGACACGGCTGATTGGAAAATCCAGCGGTCTGCGAACCTCGAATCCCACTACTCTGCCCAACCTGGCTGCCTCTAAACCCTCAGAATTGAGATTGAGTGCTTGCTGTGGAATAGGAGAATGATGGTCTAGGCGGTCTAAGAAACATCCGAGGCCTAGATTCTCCTTGGGATGCCATAGATTGTCCCATAGATCTAGCCCTCTTTGACGGCCCTCGTTCAAATTCGTGTACCCTTCTTCTTTGCCTTTGGTCCTCCATCTTTTGTACGAAATCCTGAATTCTAGCTATATCCATATCTCTATTTAAAGCGGCAATAGTACAGTCCCTTACCAAATATGGCTCCAATCTGTCCACATATCGATGAACTCTGTCTGTCATTGTGGCTACTACATTCGGAGCATATTGAGCCAAAGAATTAAACTGCAGACTGTATTCACTGACACTCAGATTCCCTTGATGGAGATTTAAGAACTGATCCGTACGAGCCTCTCAGATCTCATAAGGAAGGTAGTGATCAAGGAATGTTGCTTTAAATTCTTCCCAATTAGGTGGATTTGCACCGATACCACGAGATTTCTTCCAATCTTCATACCAGAATATCGCCTCTCCTTTCAATCTATATGCCGCAAGCTCAACTGTTTCTATACCAGTCACATGCATAACATCTAAAGCCCTTTGAATTTGATCTATAAAGTCTTGTGGATCTTCATTCAGATCTGACCCAGTGTATGTGGGAGGGTCTAATTTTAGAAATTCCTGTGTCCGCCGACTAGCTGCCCTAGCCGTACCATCAACAAGCTGTCCTTGACTTTGTGCAGCAACTATCTGAGTCAACATTTGTACCGCATTTCTGAGATCTTACTCAGTAGCATTAACAGGCGGTTCTGCAGGTTCTTCTCTCCTTCTAGGCTCTTCTGGAGCTGGAAAAGTAGAAGAAGCCTGCGATGCAAACTTAACGTCAGCCCCACCTTGACTAGCTTGGTCAGGTAGTGATCTACTTGTTCCTTCTCCGGCAAGTATATCTACCTGCTTTCCTTTACCTCTACCTCGTCTTGTAACATTTTACTATACAACAGAAAACCAAGTCTAATGGTTAGATATGATTCAACTACAATATTGGCTCTAATGCACGATCTAAGAATTGAAGAACAAAAACAACTCCTAAATGTCCCGTAGCCTCCTACTTATAAATGTGGTGCACCACACATCCATAAGCAAGACTCTACTCAGACACGACCTTATGGACACCCTTAGGACGACCTGCTCTGATACCACTTTGTCACGCCTCGAATTCCAACGGGGCGGACTGGCACCCAAAGCCGATAAGGCCCGAGAGAACCAATCTTCATCCATGTTCATTCATGTGCATGTCACTAAATAAGCATCACCATCACATAGATATATAAGAAGCCAATAGCGAAAGTCATGGAAAATATGTGCTATATATGAAACTTGTCCTTTAGGGCCATCAAGTCAAAATGGACATACATTTACATTCATCTCCCAACGTAAGTCTACAAAGACTCTAATAGATACATGTACATAACCAACCTAAAGTCGGGACAAGTCCTCGCTTTACACAACATTTACATAGTACCAAAAACCAATGTACAGTTGTGACTCGAAAAGCCTAGAACCAACTGGAGCTCACCAATGTTCGGCAAATGATCCGCAACCTAATGTGGAGGTCTACTAGCACCTGTGTCACGCCCCGAATCCCATCGAGACGTGATTGACACTCGTAGTCGATAAGGCCCGAGAGAACCAACCTGTACTTATGTTCATTCATATGCATGCCATCAGAAACACCCTTATCAAGTAAGGCTTATAATGCTAACAACCAAAATTCATGGAACATGTGACATATATACATATGAAACTTGGTCATTGAGGCCATCAAGTCAAAAAAGACATGTACTTTTTACATTTATACACCCACATCTGTCTACAAAAGCCTCTAACAAGTGCATTGACCAAAATAAACTAAAGTCGGGACAAGTCCCCGCTTTATACAACATGTACAACACCAAAACATATGTACAACTGTGACTCGAAGAAGCCCCGAACTAACTGGAGCTCACCAATGATCGGCAACAACCGACAACCTAATGTGGAGGCCTACTAGAACCTGCGCCTGCAGCAAGTAAGGTAAATCCCCCAAGAGGGATCAGTACGAAGAATGTACTGAGTATGTAAGGCCATATGAAACTTGTATGATATGTAAACATGTCAATGAACTCAAATACAATAAATGATCAATATGGATAAGTCACAATACTGTACTTTGGAAACCATGTATATTGCTTTCTTTACTTTCTTTGTTCCTTTGATTCTATGGTTATTCGTCTTTGCCTGTGAACTGTGATACCCGGGACCCGACTGAACAGTGGATTTTAACATAACGTATCGTTATGTTGGGATCGGCTCGAGCTGGACTTATGCCCCCAGAGCTGCCACCCTAAGAATCAAAGCATTGGGTTCAGCTTGAGCTAGGTTATTACCTCTAGAGCTGCCACCCATAAACCAACATATCAGGTTCGGCTCGAGCTAGGATTATACCTCTAGAGCTTCCCCCTGTCAGGTTTGGTCCGAGCTAGGGTTAGGCCTCTAGGACTGCCCCCTGATCAAACAATCTTGGGATCGTCTTGAGCTAGGCATTTCGCCTCTAAAGCTGCCACCCATACTTTATCATTAACCACATATGCATTACTTTGAGATTGATACAATGATAGTCATAACATTATGTGAAGCTTTGGATCATTAACCAATGAGTGAGAAACATGTAAACAATTTCAGAAACATCACCTTATTGGAATCAATGAACAAGATACATGAGCATAAACAATATTGGAACTTTGGAACACAACTTTATTGGGCTTTTGTAACATTATCAATGAATAGGAGACATGTGATTTATAATTTATCAATGATTAGGAAACTTGTGGTAATAAACATTGGTAACCGAAAATAGTATACCTTAACACATTTCGGAATAGGACAAGTGTAACGTCAATGTGAATTCTATATGCTGCAGAAAGATATGGACAAAGTAACCTTACATACCTGCACTTCCAAGTATGAATACACAAGCCTATGTATGAACACAATAGTCCAGCTTCTTCCTTACGTCTTACTCTACAATACAAGTTCATACCGAAACTTACGTTAGCAATTAGTCACTATACAGGCATACAAGGCGACAATGAACTATATGACTGCCGTATAAAGTCATGTCACCCCTTAAAATACTATCCAAGGCATTATCATATCAACAACACCATAACATTACGCACATTGACCAAGAGATCATATATCGATCGCATTTACACACTACACTTACCCTTTACGCTTTTCTCTTTATTATTCCGTCGCAATTACTCCTTCATAACAACATATGAACAACCATACATTACTCCTTCATAACAACATATGAACAACCATCCATACTTAATACAGTCCAACATAACTCCATACGATACTTTAAAGTCATTAAAACGACATCACAAGTTGATAATTACATCCAAAAAGGGTATAGGGGCCTTCGGGGATCAACTAGAGACGAAAACACACAAAACCAATTCTGGGACTGACCTGCGCTGCCACCTGTGCCCGCAGGTGGCTGAGGTGCACGCGCAGATGGCCTCTATAAAATTCCAGGGTCATCTGCGCCCGCAGATGCCCTCGTCTGCGGGGGGGATGCCCGTTTTGGTCTGAAATGGCCTCTTTTGGGTCTTTTAATGCCATGAATGGTCCATGATCATAACCAAACTTATTTTGACATATTTTTTATCATCTTAAACACCAAAATTCATCCATGGTCTCACAACACCCAAAACTACATTTCACGGCCAATACGGCACCAAAATCATAACCAATTTCACAATAACATTTCCAACCGTTATACACAAGGATTAAACAAAGTAAAACTATAATCACATCTCACATGTAAATATTTACTCCACCAAGTTCATTTCCTTCAATACCACAAGTGCATATTCAAGTTTACAAGACAAACCATTCTCCGATTTAGCAAACATGTAACATTTCACACCTTGTGAACTTCTCAATACTCCACCAACATAACCAACATAATATAAACCATCTCTCATGTATAAAATATATTAAACCATCATAAGAAACACTTACCAAGTCTTACAAGTTTATGATCTTAGTCACAAAGAGATGAGAGCTTAGGGTTTGTCTATTTGAGAGAAAAATGTGGAAAAGTTAGAAAAGGCATGAGAGTTCAATGGTATTAAAAATCTGATTTTTCTCTCTTTATATAGTCCCTCAAGTCTCTCTTATCTCTTCCTTAGCATTAAATGCAAGGGTTGATTTGGTCAAATGGAGCAAATTGGAAGAATGGGTCAAAAATCTCATATTGGGCCATATCTTCCCTTATGATTTTGGGCTTCATTTTGGGCCCAATTGTATAGGACTTATGAATGCCCACATATTAATACATAATTCATCAATTCTCTCATGTTTCCATTTTCCCATAATTGTTACTGTAGTTAGCTAGACTCGAAAACGTATGGGGTGTTACAACCTGTGCCTACAGCAAGTAAGGTAAGTCCCCCAAGGGACGTCAGTACGAAGAATGTACTGAGTATGTAAGGCCATAAGAAACTGTATGATACATAAATACTTCAATGGAATCAAATACAAGTGAATAATCAATATGGATAAGTCACTATTCTGTACGTGTGGAATCATGTACATTACGTTGATTACTTTCTTTGCTTTTAAGCTCGTTCATTCGTTCATCACTCATTCATTCATTCATTACTCATCCTTTCATTCATATAATGCTCGGGCCCCAAGCTGATCAGTGGGTAATCAATAATTATTCGAGATCGCCCCATGCTAGGCTTTTCTTTTGACCCTGGAATACCACCCGTAGTGGCGGGATTGACCCATGATAGGTGTTCTTTTCACCCCTGGAATACCACCCGAGGTATTGGGATCGACCCATGTTAGATATTTTAACCCTTGGGATACCACCCAAGAATAGAGACTTTATTACCTCACTTCTTTAATCTTTGCAATAGTTCATGCGATGATCATGTCATTATTGGAACTTTGGAACGCAACATTATTGGAAATTTGGAACCATGTCCACGATTATGTGACACATGAATAACAATTGATCAATGAATAAGGAACATGTGAATAACAATAGATGATAACCTGAAATGATATACCTTAGAACATTTCGGAATGGAACAAGTACAATGACAATGTGAATACTATGTGCTGCAGAAGGATACGAAAAGAGTAACCTTACATACCTTATCTTATCAATATGAATACACAGTCTTATATGTGAATACAATAATCCAGCTCCTTCCTTACGTTTCACTCTACAACACAAGTACATAACGGAGCTCACGTTAACAACTAATTACCTTACTAGTGCACAAGACGACAATGAGCTACATGACTGTCATATAACGTCATTACACTCTTTACAATACCATCCACTGCATTACCATACCAACAACACTATAACATTCTACACATTGACCAAGATATCATAAACCAATACCATTTCACACCCGCTTCCTCATTATCATTCCGTCACAATTACTCCATCAAGTCACCTCATAACAACATATTAACAACAATCCATAATTGATATAATCCAACATGCCTCCAAACGACCCCTTAAAGTCATTAAAAAAGTATCATAAGTTGATAATTACATTCAAGAAGGGTATAGGAGCCTTGGGGGGGTCAAAGAGAGACAAAAACATACAAAATGGAATTCTGGACTGGGTTGTGGATCCACCTGTGCCCGCAGGTGGATGACATGCGGCCGCAGGTGCCCCTCTGGCCTTGAAGATAGAAGATAGAGAAAGAGAGAAAATAAAGGAGAGAGTTGCTATGAGATGTAATTATGTAAATGTTGCTATTTTTTTTCTAGTTAAATTTATTTGTTGCTACTTCTGAAATTTCCGCTATAATTTATATATATTTTTAACTTATGCCATTGTTTTCATTTTTAACATCCGATTTCGGCTTACTATTTAAGACCATTGTCCATATACGTCATTAAGATAAATAAATTCCAAATCAAACTAATTTACTCCTTGAGTCCCTAATATTGATGTTTCGTTCACTTTTAAGTAGTAAGTTGTAAGCTCAAACCAAATTAGTGTCAAGTAGAAGCATACCAATTTGACCCCGTGGTTGCCTTATGTTTAGTGATAATGATAAGTATAAGTTTAATTTTCCTATATATTTTCATTTTACAAGTGATGTGAATGTTTGACGATTTGTTTGTGGTGACTGAAGTGGTGTGATAATAGTATCATCAACAACTATCAATTTTCTTGCAGTTCTCATGAAACATGTACTACTATTGATTGTTGAAAAGTTAAAAAAGTCTTGAGATAATTGAATTTGATTGTGCTAAATCTGCTTAAGGATAATTCACACTGAGCCACGAAAAAAATTGAGAACTATCAGAACCATAGACGTACATTGACTTGTGGATTTATTTCAAGATCGAGTTAGTAGTTGATTCAAATGGATTGTCTGGATGGATTTAAGCAGTCTTGTTGATGGATTTGGATCGGAGTTGTTGAATAAGTCCAATTACGATATATGGAAACCATGCATGGAATCATACCATGTGAGAGAGAATTTATGGGATGTTGTTAATGGGAGTAACACAAGTCCTCCTGCTGACGTACCCGAAAATAGTAACGCATACAAGAAGTGGAAGCAGATTACTGCAAAGGGGGAGTTCATCTTGAAGAGATCCATCTCCTTCAGTTTATTTGACCGTATTATAAGGTGTAAATCAACTAATGAAATATGGAGGACCCTATATCGGTTGTTCAATAAGAGGAGTGAAGCTCGACGATAAATTTTGGAGAATGAATTGGCTAATACAACTCAAGATAATCTCTCTATAGTCGAGTACATTTTGAAGATTAAGAACTAATGTTCTGAGATCCCTTTATTATATTTGAACGTGTCTTTCTCTGAAGTACGAATAAGAAGAAATACTATTAGTAGTTTGAAATCAAAATATATTCCCTTTGTGATATCGATATATTCTAGGATGGGCTCAACAATCATCCTTGGAGAAATTTGAGAATTTGATATCATCACAGGAGTTACTAGCTAATCAGTTCGCTGGTGTATTTTGCAAAGAAGGGGAAGAAAACGCTCTTGTAGCTAAAGAGGAACTTTAAAGGAAAAGGAAGAGATATGTCTCACACTCAATCCTCACGTGGTTCAAGCTCGCTAGGAAAGAAGAAAGAGTCTTTTATTAATTACGCTAAGAAGTCTCTCAGATGTTATCAGTGTGGTAAAATAGGACACATAGGAAAATATTGTCGAGCACGGAGAGCAACATTGATCAAACTAAAAAAGTTGTTGAAGAAAAAAAAGACTTGGGAAGATGCTTCATAGCTGAGACTTGAGCAACAGAAGCATTAGCTTGCATCAATTTTGAAAGAGACTGGATCACGGATTCAAGATATAATATAGTCCATTATGTGAAGAATGAAGACACCAATATCATGAATAAGAAGCAAGAACATAGTGAAGACGTTCATACTGAAGACTTGGTAGCTGTTATCGAGGAATCAAAGAAGTAGATCTTGAAACTGGTAATAAAAGTCTGAAAGTGAAAGACGTTGAAATAGAACCTGAGCAGGCAGTGTCTGAAACTATATATGCCAATGGTGACCTTTTCAGAGAAAGCATTAAGGGAGATATAGTGGAAATTAAAGTCTCTAGTCAATCACCTGCTGCTATATCAAGGTCAATCACTGGCGCAACAAAAATGCCAGAGGTAGATAAAGAAAAAAAAGACCAATAAATGAAGAAGCTAACCTTGAAGTTTCAATTTCCGATAGAGAGACAGATAATATAATTTTTGGAACCTCTAAAGTTGCTAGATAGTTTATTGAGGAGCTAGAAAGGAAAGCTGGTGGTCAATCCTATGCTGGATCTAAGGTTTCGAAGGAAATTAATGATCAAATCAACACCAACTCAGACGAGGAGGCTAATACTGATGAAATTTCCTCATATCATGAAGTTGCGTTGGAAGGAAAGGTAACACAAAAATTAAATCTTGGAGTTCCTAACTTTCCAATCATAGGTGTTTCTCCAAATAATATAGTTGTTGAGGAGCTAAGAGAAAGTGGGAGCTTGAAAACTCAAGAACATGAAACTCAGCACAAAATGATTCATGTGGTTCACAAAGGACAACAAGGGCTATTGTCATGCTAGCTCACTACAGAGATGAAATTTTTGTCAATACGTATTCTTGTTTCTTTGCAGGACCAATCAATGACGGAAAATCTTCATTATTTCAAGAAGTAAGAGGAGTGACAAAAAAGCTGTTGAGATATTCACCAAGGAACATTCAAAAGTTTCGATTGAGTTCTTCTGCAACAAGTTTGGGATAGCTTCTGAAAAATCACTTTATGAGGAAGAGTGAAAGAACACTAAAGTTAATTTTTTGGAACTACAAAAAATCTTAGATTTTTTAGGAAAGCTTGTAGGATGATCTAGTGCATTATCTTAGATATTTATCTTTAAGATAGATCTAGAAGTTCTAGATTCTAGTTAAGATAGCTAGAAGATAAAGTTGTCTAGATTGTTCTTATAGAAGTATCTAGAATAGTATCTAGAACCATCTTTACACAAGTATAAATAGAGGCGGCCGTTGTACATTTGTAATCAACCCAAAAATAAACCCAATTCAAGTGAGTCTTCTTCTATAACCAAGTTCTCCTTTCCAATATTTTCCTTCTCTTTTCATAGCTTCGTCTTCTTTAGTTGAATCTTCCGTTGTTAGTCAACAATCTTGGGCTAGCAGAAGATCTCCCCACAATCTTGGGCTAGCAGAAGATCTCCCCAATTATATTTTTCTTATGTTATTCTCTACACTCACAGGCCATGTTTAGCTAGTAATTAGATCAAGCATTACTTCTGCTGACTCACATCTAACCTGTCTCATTTACACATGTCAACGCCGACTCTTTCAGCTGTCAAGTCTGGATTTTTTCCCGTACAAAAATATTTAGCCAAGATATCATTTAATCATCGAGAGATGTGATGAGTTAGATGAGATCCTTTTCACCTTAAATCAGAAGTTATAAATTCGAGCCGTGAAAATGGTTAACAAAAAGGAATAAGGCATCATGGTGTTTTTATGTATGTAAAGTCAATCGATCTTTCTCCTTTTCACCTCGTTTCCTCCCTTCCATTTGGTTTATCCAATTCATGCAATGGTTCTACAATTGCTTATCTTGTTTTTGAGGAAAAGACTAGTTTTGTAACATACTTACAAAGTTAATAACTATTCAAGCGGGGAGGTTGTCAAAATCAGGCTGAATCAAGTGGTAGATTGCAACAAGAAATTAAAGATAATATTGTTATCCTTGTCATATTTATGAAGAAGGTTATTGGTTTGCAAGTTGATTTTTCATTCGTAAGATAATGATAGAAAACTACTCCAGAGATACCAAATTATAGAATCTAAGGATATTATGGCTAATGTTTGTTTGAGGCTTCGTGTTGGAATCAACTTTGTGGTTATTATATGTGTTGCTTGGAATCTTGATTTAATAAGTGATCTTAGGCTAATAGTTTAATTTATGTGAACGAATTATTGCTTTGATGACCTTCAGTGTTGTCACTAAAAACCACATAATTAATGATCCTGAGTGATGTGTGTGTGTTTATGTGTATTTGTACTTGATTATTCATCATTAAAAAAACCTCTCACAACTCACAAGTGTAGGGTGAAAAATTAAAGTTTTTGCAAAAATTTATTTCAATTTATGCAAAATAACTTTTGTAATTCTCCATTTTATTAGAGAAAAAGATTGGTGTAAAATTTAAAAATATCGTAAGTGGGGCTTAAGCTGAAGAAATTTTACAGGACAACCTATTTACAAGTGTCATTTAAGGCACAATCACTGCGTACATTTTTATATCCGTAACCATTTTCATACTTGAATAGTTCATGGAGATACATTTTTTATTTTTTTAATGTTCGATGTTCGATATTCGTATTAGGATTCAATTAATTTAAAATTTGTGCCGAAAATTTTTACATTGAGGGACAAATAGTTATCTAGTAAAGATGGCTTCGCAGTTAGTGATAATTCTAATAAGAGCGATCACGACATATATTGTTTGGATTGCTGGGGAAGTGTACTTTGGCTCTTTGCTTTACTGTTTGAGCTATCATGTTTTTCAAGTCACTTACTTTGAGTCATTAATGATGATTAATTTGCTGTTTACATTACTATAAAAATGTTAAAAACCGACCCAGAAAATCAACCAGGTTGCTTTTTGATAAAACTTGACTGAAAATCGACCTCAAATCGGAGGTCGATAAAGTTCTGGTCAGAGTTCTTTAATTACATAATAATAAAAAATACATTATTTGGGATTTAAATCTTCATCTTTAATGTGGTTAGGACACATCTCTACCAGACTACCACTAGACCATTGATCTCTCATTATATTACTTATCACATTTTGCTTTACAAAAAATCAATTTGACTAAACTTCTAAGTTAAATTGAAGTAGATTTAATTAATATTTTAAATTGAAGATTTAGATGTTTGAAAACTATACGAAAAATGTTATAAATTATAATTTTTTTCATATTAATATGATTAAAAAAATATATCTTAAAATATTGATTAAAGTAATATAATTTGACTCTCAAAAATCAAAATGTGAACATGGAGGGGATATATATATATATACAAATGTAATTACTGAAAGGAGTTCCCTATACGTTTAACCAATCCCAAGTTATCCTTTTCAGAAGGTAGCAGACGCAAAAAAATGGAGTACCCCTATACGTTTAACCAATCCCAAGCTATCCTTGTCAGAAGGTAGCAGACGCAACAAACAACCCAAACACAAGAAATCCAAAAAATTTACTGTATAATGGTTTCCACTTTCATTTCCTCAAATACTCTTTTTCATTTTTTTGTCTTTTGTCTTTCCCACCTCCTTCACCTCTTCCTTATTTTAATTCCTTTTCTTTTTGTATTATTACTACTTTTCACAAAAATTAAATGGGTAAAGTGGATGATACTAGCCCATGTTTTATCAAAAATGAATTAATATTAACCTAAATTACACCTATTTTTTTTCCAGTATTCCTTAATATGCCTAAAAAAATTGAACTTTTTATTTTTTATTTTTAATTAATTTTTAGACTTCATAACCTAAGATTTCTAACAATTATATACCGAGTTATTTCTTGAATGGTTATTCAACTTAATAAAATTATTTATGAATTTTTGCATCTTAAAATCTTCTTAATTTCTTAAAAAAATCATATTCAATCTCATTTTTAATTATTACAAGGACAAAATAAAAAATAATATTAAGAAAAAAATAATTGAACAAATTTTTAATACCTTAGTTCTACCAAGCCACTTTTCATTTTATAACTCCTCTCTCATTTAAGAAAAATAATTTGACTTTTTCGCCCTTAATAATATTCATTTGTATACTATAATGAAATATCGAGTGGTTATCGATATGTCCTCCAATTCTTTACTGACTAAGATATTTCTATATAATGTAATTCATCTATTTATCAATCTTTTAGGTTTGTTGAGTTTTATTGCATAATTTTTTAATATGTTATAACACAGGATCAAATGAGAATTTTCTTCTAGACCTAAAATGTACGTAGAAACATCTTTTAATTATTGGGTCGATAGAAAATCAAAACTTTGATATAATTTGAATTTTTTAAATTTTATATCAAACTCTATGAAGACATATTTGGGTTGTTGCATTTTTGTTGCGGTTCTTTATATTATCAAGAATAATTTATATTTTAATTTGAGAATTAATTTCAAGTTTCGTTTATGTTTTAGGAAGACCGAATACACTTTATGGTTAGAAGTCACAAGAAGTAGCTCGTTTATGTTTATGGTCATTAAGTTGAATAACTATTCAAGAAATTAACTCAATATAGACTTGTTAAAAATACTAAGATATAAAATCTAAAAATTAACCAAAAATTAAAAATGAGAAAAAAGTTCAAGTTTTTTTAGGCATATTAAGAAATACTGGAAAAAATAGGTGTAATTTAAGTTATTATTAATATATTTTTGATAAAATTTGGGTTAGTATGATCCATTTTACCTATTTAATTTTATGAAAAGTAATAATAATACAAAAAGAGAAGAAATTAAAATAAAGGCGAGGGGAAGGAGGTGGGAGAGACAAAAGAAACAAATGAAAAAGAGAACTTGAGGAAATGAAAGTGGAAAAAGAGAGTGGGCTGACAAGAGGACCCCACAAAAACACTTGTCGCAAATCTAAGGCACCTTCACACAATTACTGTTGGTTATGCCTCAACCATAATAATTTTTGTCAAATCGAAAACTAATCAAGCAAAAGACCTACTCCCTTCATTTTAATGTAAGTGACATAGTTTGACAGAACATAAAATATTTAAAATATAAAAATTTCCAAAATTTATATTTTTAAACATATAATAATATATATGTAATTATAAAAACTTATGATTTAGAACAAAATTATTTAAAAATTTAAAAATTACCATTATTTCATAAATTGGAATGGATCAATTACATGCTTGTGGGTATGGAAGGAGGGTTGAGGGTATTTGAGTAAAACTAATAAGCTAGTCAAGCTAAATTATAAGCAAATTTTAACTTATTTATGTATTTGGTAAACTTCCACAATGTTTATAAGTTATTATCAATTAAAAGTAATAAGTTAGTCATCTTCAACTTACGGCATTTCATTGTTGCCGTCCGGTTTTCTTCCTTTACAAAATTTTTACACTCTATATATTAGTTGGTTGGCACAAGTTCATAGTTAAATTAGTCTATATTTTTTAAATCTTATCTATTTAGCCCCTTTGAATAATTTGAATACTTAGGGAAAGACAGTAATTCCTTGATTTGTGATATGCTTTCCTTAATTTTTTTATTTTTTATTTTTTGTTTAAAAACTGATTGAGAGTGATACTCATATTTATCATCACAAATTTAAATACTATTTGGGTGAATTAAAGTGTAAAGCTAAAAACTCCATTATTGGGGTGGCGGGTGGTGGGTGGTGGGTGGGTGGGGCTTGGAATCTTTAAATGTCACAAGTGAATTTTATGATTAATTGAACTTTTGAAAATTAATAATTGGGATAAGTTTGGGGATGTCATTTGAAGTTTTCGTTAAAATTTGAAACTATAAATATTTCAGCTATTGGTGATATTTTTGACCCATTTTTGAGGACCGGAGTTTTTAGAAAATAAAAGTCAATTTTTATATAAGTTTGTATAATTTTAATAACAATGTAAAAGTGTGAATAATTAAATACTTTTTAAACATCATCATACACTTGAATATAAAGTTGATACATTATGTATAATAAGTGTATAATATTGTATACTGCATATGTAAACACTCTTGTGAAAAGAATTTAACCATGTGGTATAAACTAAAATTATAACTATATTGATATAATACTTTGCATTGGGTTATATATTTCTTTAACAATCCCAGTACTTTTTAATCTATTACTATTTAGTAAATGGAAAAGGGCCTAAAATGTCCTTCACCTATTGAAAATGGTACAAAAATACCTTTCATCCACCTTTTGACTCTATAATGCCCTTCACATCCACCTTTGGACTCTAAAATGTCCTTCACATCCACTTTTGAGTTCCAAAATGTCTTTTATTTAACAACTCCACTATTAAATTAAAAAAAAAGTTTCATTAATGACGTGCCAACTTTCTATTGGTCCCCATTTAATTAATTAAAAGATTAAATAACCCATTTTCTCTTTTACTCTTTTTCCCATTTTTTTCGTGTTTGATTTGGTGAATAATTATTATACTTATTCTTGATTAATACATTTTTGTTAAAATTGCACACGGGTATTTTTTTGTTTTGTTGCATTATTTTTATATGATTTCAGATTTGAATTTGATTTCGTATCTTGCTATGGAAAATATACACCAAAATATTTGAATATTATTATCTAAGTTTTTGTCTTATTTGATTGTTTCTTGATCTCAATGAGGATTTGGGTTCTATGGGTCATATTCAATTTCTCCGAATGAGCGAAAAAGAGTCTTAAACTAGATCGAGGAATTGAATTATTGAATTACATGAAGAAATTCTTGATCTCTGATAAATTGTGTGTAATTACCTTTATGAATTTTACATTTTAAGATGAGGAATTTAGTTTTGAGGCGTATGGAACTGGAAGTATTGCAGCTATGGAAAAACAACTTCATTGGAAATATTCCAATGGGTTTAGGCAAAACCCGTAAATTAAAAATCCTTGATATAAGTACCAATAAATTAACTGGAAATTTGTCTCCAAACATGTGTACCGACAACAATTTGTAGACAATGATCACTCTCGAAAGCTACTTGTTTGGCCCAATTTCAGAATCTTTGGGTGAGAGTCAATCACTTAGTAGGATTAGAATGGGAGAAGATTATCTAAATAGATCGATTCCAAAAGGGTTACTAAGTTCGCCGAAGCTTATACAAGAAGAACTTCAAGATAATCTGGATCGGGTCTATTAGTTTTTGGGTGATGTTTTTAATTTTTTAATTAATTAAATAGGGGCCAATGGGAAGTTGACAAGTCATTAATGAAACTTTTTTTTAATTTAATATTGGGGTTGTTAAATAAAGGACATTTTGGAACCCAAAGGTGGATGTGTGACATTATAGAGCTCAAAGATGGATGAAAGATATTTTTATACCATTTCCAATAGGTGAAGGACATTTTAGGCCCTTTTCCGTTTTTCTAAAAGCATAAAGAAAAGAAAAGAATATACTCCCTCTGTCTCAATTTATATGACACACTTTTCTTTTTAGTCAGTCCCAAAAAGAATGACACATTTCTATATTTGGTAACAATTTAACTTTAAAATACCCACTTTACCCTTAATGAAATGATTTACAACCACACAAATATCTATAACTCATTTTAGACCACAAGTTTCAAAAGTCTTCTTTTATTTCTTAAACTCCGTGCCAAGTCAAAGTACATCACATAAATTGGGACGGAGGGAGTATTTCAAGGGAATGACAGTAATTTTCCGAGATTTAGTTTTTTAAAAAGGGAAAAACAAAGGCCTTTAACTAAATTTGTATAACACCAGATAAACACTAGCATCTCTAGTCTTGAACATGTTATATTTGTCTTATAAGAACAAACTGAAAACATTAACATTAATGAGCTTCCAACATATTTTTGAAATAGTATGAGAAGACAAGTGTACAATATAAAACCTACTAGAATGGATGGAGCATTGCAGATTTAGTATTTATTGAGGAAACATGCGGGTATGATTGACGTTTGAGTTAAGATTACTAAACCAATTTCAGGAGAAAGAAAAGTTTTTGGTGGGAATAAAAGAATTATGGATAAAATCGTGTAACTCGAACAGATTTCTTTTACAACCCACTTTAACACAGAGTTTGAAAAAGAAGAGAGTACACCTGAAGGGAAACAAAGAAAAATATATATAGGAATGATGATACATGTTCTACAAAGTTTCAAAGTGGTGGACAAATCCTCTTGAGGTATGAGGTGAAAAGGGAAAAAGAAAAAAAATTGCTGGAGCATAAACTCTAGGCCTTTTTGCTTACGGAAAAGAGCCTAAAATGCCCTTCACTTATTAAAAATGGTGCAAAAATATCCTTCATCTATCTTTTGGCTCTATAATGCCCTTCATATCCACATTTGGGTTCCAAAATGTCTTTCACATCTACCTTTGGGCTCCAAAATTGTAATGACCTTCCCGGTTATTTCCCTCGTTTTCGTGTGTTCTCAGCATTTAGAGCTTTTCTATAACTGCCCCAAGTTATTTATAACTTGTTGGGACTGACAGTTCGGTTCCCGGGCAGTTTGTTTGAGAATATTATTTAGACCGAGCACGTTGTAAAATATTAAATTAAATTTGAATTTGGTAAAATGACATAGTTAATTACCTTTCGAAAATATTTTTGAAATTTATAAAATTCTTTAGTTATGATATATCTATATTATTTTATAATAGTTTTATAATTTATTAATAATTTAAGCAAAGATAGTGAATTTAAATATGTTAAAATAATATTTTTATTTTATAGAGGTTTTATCCGAAATAATTTATTATTAATTATGGTATATTCAAAATATGGTATTTATTTTATCACGAACCTATGCAATACCCGAATATATATATATTGAGATAAGAATTAAATTGATGTGCCACCTCCACCACCACTTGGAAAGGGAGGAGGTGCACATCACAACATTACTAAGAGGTGGTGGTTGCCACCTATCAATATGTGCAAGTTAATATAAGTAGTGGAGAAATTTGCATGAATATGCTGCATAGCATGAACAAATACATAAGTACTACACATCCCCACCACTGCCATTTCATTCCTTCACTATATTTGATCAATTTTAATCTCAAATCAGAGCACTTAGTATAGATTGAAGTTGGGAATAGGTTTGTGGAGGTGTAATCGTCTTTAGTTCGGTAAGTTTTATCGTATTTACGATAGTTTTCCAATACATTGGTATTATTGTTGCTATTTGAGCGACATATCGAGCTCGGATTTGGCAATGCTAGTTGTGACTATTGGTCACTGAGCTATTTGGAACGTTGTGACGGTTTTAATTTTGTGATACCGCAAGCAGGCCCCACGTGGACTGTTCGAACATTTTTTGAACTAATGCAATATGGGTATCAATAGTCATGATTTGACATGTAGTTTATTATTTTGGTAGCTTGGCGGCAGTCAGAGGCCTTTCGGAAGGGGAAGGCTCCTGTATAGCTGGTTCTTTTGGCAAGCTTGCGGCGGCGTCCAGGTAGGCTAAGTTTACCTTCTTTTACACTTAGATTGGGCTTATGTGTAATATATGTATGCTATTGTGCTGGTGTTATGGGCTGGTATTATAAACTTGGTGGTGGTGGTTTGCTGTGATTCAGGCCTTCTAGGTCGGATAGGGCTATTCAGATATATTTCAGGCCCGTTATCCTCGTGGTACACCACAGATGACCTATTTGGGGTTGGATAGCATTGTTATTGTTGTTGCCAGTTTGGGAATGTTATTGTTGGACCTTAGTCCAGGCTTAGACAGACTTAGCCCAGACTTCGACAAGTATAACCAGACCTGGTTTTTGAGACCCGATAGCGGGCTCCGTTACCCTTTTTGTCGACCTGTCAGAACTTTGACATCTTTGGGCTTAGATAAGACCTATATGATAGTTAGGGTTGTGATGGGATTGAGTCACCCCAATTGTACCCGGTTGGCCTGTTTAGCCTTGTTAGTCCCTAATAGCACCGTATTTAATCGGAGTCGGCTAGTTTGACTTAGAATGCTGACCCTCCTTTCCATGACTTATAATCTATACCCATACTTGTATATACATATTGTTTATAGTAGATAGTTGACCTAGAAGGACCCCGAGATTAACTTGTAGCATGTTGTGGGGTTAGCTTCTGTACTTATATACTAGTATTGACTTGGGACTAGGGCGTTCTCCATTTATCTGATATGATATGACATTTGATTCTGTTCTGGTTACTGGCTATGATGAGTTTCGGTTCGAGTCCGGCTACTGATTCAGGTATGATGATTTTGATTATTGACTATTGGGTGTTCCGGTTCGAGTCGGACCCCGGATTGAGGTAGACTATGAGTTCTGGTACTGGGTACTGTGATTATGATACTGTTGTTCTCTGAGTTTCGGTTCGAGTTCGGCGGATATGATATATATGTGGCCTATTGTTATTACCCACTGTGCCCGGTTCGACTCCGGCGTCTAGCCTCTTGTTAATACCCATTGGTGCCGGTTCAAGCCCGATGCACTCTTGTTGGTTGTTGTGGTTACTGGACACTGATACAGCTTCGAGACACTGGTGACTATGCATTTACTATTCTTGTGTGTCCCGTCGGTTTATAGGGGCCAGGCTGGGTTATTGTTTTCTTTCGTGTGCCTATCGAGTTTATGGGGGCCCAGATAGATTATGTTTGACTTGTGTGTTTACTTACGCATTTATTTACTCGATTATTCGATATCACACTTGTTTATTTCATAAGCATATCTACACGCATCGGCAGTTACTTATGTATTTATTACTTATACCCCGGACTTATCATGCACCCTCGCATTTTAGCTTGCTTATATTACATTGAGCTCAGTCGGCCGATGACGCCTACTGAGTACCCGTTGCCTCGGTACTCATACTGTACTTCTGCATCTTTTTCCCCGATGCAGATCCGGGCACTAGTCGGTAAGTTTGACGTGACTCTCTTCCCAGCACTGACTCCGGAGCAGGGTGAGCTTACTGACGTTCGAGGCAGATCCTATACCATCTCTACTGTATAGTCTTTTGCACTCAAGACTGTTGTACTTGTTATATATATTTGGTTTATGTCTTATATTCTGGACATGTCTAGTAGTGGCTCTTGTACCGACCTCACCAGGTCTTGGGAGGGGTCTTGACTTTATACATATTATCCTCTTCCTTCTCAGTCTCGGTATGGATATATTTTGGTTCTGTTTGTTTTTATGTTTCTAGCATGCTTATTTGTACGGTTACTTCCACCTCATCTCTGTTTTCTGAGATTTCGCCAGTTAGCCTATCGCTTGTCGCTCTGGGCTAGGGTTTGGCTTGCCTATTGGTGGGTTACGGTAGGCGCCATTATGACTCAAATATTGGGTTGTGACAGCTTAGTATCAGAGCCTAGATTGTACGGGTAGTGTCGGTACATGAGCCAGTGTGTAGTAGAGTCCTGCGGATCGGTGCGGGGATGCCTGTATCCTATCCTCGGGAGGCTACGGATTATTCTTAGGTGAGTCTCTCATTTTCTTGACTCATGTCCGTGCGTTAAGTCTATGTTGGTTTCTGATCTTCATTTGGTTTACTCTTTACGCAGATTGCAAGGACGCATGGTACTAGAGCCGAGGGTCAGGACCCTGAACCTGCAGCGAGGGCTCCTGTTAGGGGCCGAGGTCGACCCAGAGGTTGGGGGCAGGGCAGAGCAGCAGCCTCAGGCCGAGATCATGCTAGGAATCAGTCACTCGATCCCGTTATAGCTCCAGATGTTCCGCCGCCACAGTAGCCGGTGGGCCAGAGAGCAGCCCAGGCTCCACCTGGATTTATTGATGCTTCAGTGCTCCGAGATACTTTGGTGCAGTTGCTGGGATTAGTTGGAGTACCATCAGCCGAGGGAGCCCAGCCAGCAGTACATGGAGTTAGTATTGGTGCGCAGCCTGCAGCTGCAGCACCTAGAGTAGAGGTTCCGCCTGTACCGGTAATTCCACAGCCGGTAGTAGCTCAGCCAGTTATGTCTGCCGAGGATCAGAAAATTTTGAGTCATTTTTTAAGATTAACTCCACCCAGATTTGCGGGTACACCAGGAGAAGACGCTTATGAGTTCTTATCCAGCTATGAGGAGAAGCTGAGAAATTTGGGATTAGTGGAGTCGCGCTGGGTAGATTTTGTTGGTTATCAGTTTGATACAGTCGCGAGGAGATGGTGGAGAGGTTATCTTGATTCCAGGCCAGCTGGATCTCCACCCGTGACTTGGGCACAATTCTCCAATGTGTCCTTGGGAAAGTATATGCCTCGCAGCATGCGTGAACGTCTTCGAGATGAGTTTTCCAGGTTGAGACAGGGGTCTATGACAGTAGCTGAGTATGAGGCGAGATTCAATGATTTGGCCAGATATGCTACTATGATCTTGCCTGATGACGAGAGGATTAGATGCTTTGTCAGAGGGTTGCGATTAACACTCCGCAGGGCCACACAGAGTTTAGTGACTTCGGGGAAATCATTTGCTGAGATAGCTGAGCATGTATATTCGATAAAGGAGATGGATCTCGAGGCCCAAGGGGACAGCGATAAGAGACCCCAATTCCAGGGTAGTTACAGTGGTAGTCACAGTAGCTCGCAGTTCATAGGCCGTGGGTTTCAGGGTCGGTACCCTCAGCAGCAGTAACAGTCTTTTCAGCGACAGGGTCAGCCTAGTAGGCCCGTACAATCAGCCTTGCAGATTTTTGATAGGGGTCAGTCCTCCTATAGTGGTTCTGGTAGTCATTCTCAGGGACGTGGTCAGTCCAGTTCATCGACTAGAGGTGGTCATACCGGATCAGCTGGATCCTCTAAGCCGAGTAGGGAGCTAGGAGCATGTTATACTTGTGGGATTGTCGGTCATTTCGCTCGTGAGTGTCCTCAGCGCAGGGCGATAACGGCACAACCTATCAGATCTATACCGCCAGTAGGCAGAGGTGGTGTACAGGGTCGTCGGGGTGGTCCCCAGGGTTCTCGAGGTGGAGCGCAGGGAGGTCGGACTGGTAGTTAGATCGGTGCTCAGACTAGTGGTAGCCAGCATCAGTTGTATGCCGTGCCGGCTAGGCCGGAGGCTGAGGCTTCGGATGCGGTGATTACAGGTACGATTTTTGTATACCACCAGCCAGCTTCTGCATTATTTGATCCTGGATCCACGTTTTCTTATGTATCTACTTATTATGCACCATAGTTGGGTTTATGTTCTGAGTTCTTATCTGTACCCTTATGTGTATCTACCCCCGTTAGTGATTCCTTAGTAGTGGATCGGGTATATAGATATTTTCTGGTGACTCTTCGGGAGTTTGAGACTCGGGTTGATTTTATTGTATTGGCAATGGTAGACTTTGATGTGATTCTGGGCATGGACTGGTTGTCTTTTCATCATGCAGTCTTGGATTTCTTTGCCAAGACCGTGACCTTAGCCATGCCTGGCATACCCCCGTTGGTGTGGCAGGGTTCTGTTAGTCGCACACTGACAGGGATTATTTTATATGTTCGGGCTCGTAGATTGATGTTGAGGGGATGTGATTCATTCCTTGCTTATGTTCGGGATGCTAGTATTGAGAGTCCATCGCTTGACTCCGTCCCTGTTGTTCGTGAGTTTTTTGATGTATTCCCGACTGACCTGCCTAGCCTTCCTCATGAGCGTGATATAGAGTTCATTATTGACCTCGAGTCGGGCACCAGACCTATTTCTATGTCTCCTTATCGTATGGCTCCTGCTGAGTTGAGAGGGTTGAGTACTCAGCTCCAGGACCTTCTGGGGAAGGGTTTTATCAGGCTGAGTATGTCTCCGTGGGGTGCTCCAGTTCTGTTTGTAAAGAAGAAGGATGGGTCTATGCGAATGTGTATCGATTACAGACAGCTAAATAGGGTGACGGTGAAGGATAAGTATCCTATGCCTTGTATCGATAATTTGTTTGATCAACTTCAGAGTGCAACAGTATTCTCGAAGATAGATTTGAGATCTGGATATCATCACTTGAGAGTTAGGGCTGAGGACATTCCAAAGACAGCCTTCAGGACTCGGTACGACCATTATAAGTTCCTGGTGATGTCTTTTGGGTTGACTAATGCCCCAGCAGCTTTCATAGATTTGATGAATCGTGTATTCAGGTCATACTTGGACTCTTTTGTGATTGTGTTTATTGACGATATCTTGGTTTATTCAAAGAGCAGCGAGGAGCACGAGCAGCATTTGAGGATTGTGCTCCACACTTTGAGATATCATCGGCTTTGTGCCAAGTTCTCAAAGTGTGAGTTCTGGTTTGAGTCTGTAGCTTTCTTAGGGCATGTTGTATCCAGACACGGTATCATGGTAGACCCAGCAAAGATCGAGGCTATTCGAGGTTGGGCTAGGCCCACGTCGCCTACTGAAGTTTGCAGTTTCGTTGGGTTGGCAGGGTACTACAGGCGATTTGTTGAGGGTTTCTCGTCTATTGCATCTCCTATGACCAGACTGACCAGGAAGGAGGTTCCGTTTCAGTGGTCTGAGGATTGTGAGGCGAGCTTTATGAAGCTTAAGGATCGACTTACTTCTACCCCTGTGTTGACTCTTTCAGTTGAGTGCGAGGGTTTCATCGTGTATTGTAATGCGTCTAGTATTGGTTTGGGATGTGTTCTGATGCAGCGGGGTCGTGTCATTGCTTACGCATCGAGGCATTTGAAGGTACACGAACATAATTATCCAACTCATGACTTAGAATTAGCAGCGGTAGTGTTTGCACTGCGGATTTGGAGGCATTATCTATACGGTGTTCATTATGAGATCTTTACAGACCACCGTAGTCTTCAGCATATTATGACTCAGAAGGATCTTAATTCAAGGCAGCGCAGGTGGATTGAGTTGCTAAAGGACTATGATATCTCTATTCTCTATTATCCGGGCAAGGTGAATGTGGTAGTAGACGCCTTAAGCTGGAAGGCAGTAAGTATGGGTAGCTTAGCCTTCATTCCAGTCTCTCAGCGATCATTGGCTTTGGACATTCAGTCCTTAGCTAACTCAATGATGCGTTTGGATATTTCTAACCCCGGGAGGGTTATCGCTTGTGTTGGTGCGAGATCTACTTTGCTAGAGCAGATTCAGAGTCGTCAATTTGAGGATAGTGGTCTCCGGAGCATTCGAGATCAGGTATTGAGGGGTGAGTCTGAGAGAGCTACCTTGGGTTCTGATGGTGTTTTGAGTTTTTACGGCCGTATTTGTGTTTCGAGGGTTGAAGATTTGATTTAGTTGATTCTGCAAGAGGCGCACAGTTTCAGATATTCTATTCACCCTGGGACAGCTAAGATGTATTGGGATCTGAGGCAGCACTATTAGTGGCGTGGTATGCGGAGAGATATAGTAGGGTTTGTAGCTCGATGTCTATGTTGTCAGTAGGTAAAGGCTGAGCATCAGAGACCCGGTGGTTTACTTTAGCAATTACCCATTCCCGAGTGGAAGTGGGAACGAGTCACTATGGATTTCGTTAGTGGGTTACCTCGCACCTCTCGTGGCTTTGATAGTAGTTGGGTTATTGTAGATCGGTTGACTAAGTCCGCGCACTTTATCCCTGTTCGAGTCTCCTACAATGCTGAGAGATTGGCTCGTGTATATATTCAGGAGGTGGTTCGCCTACATGGAGTAGCAATATATATTATCTCAGACAGAGGGTCTCAGTTTACCTCCAATTTTTGGCGAACTTTCCAGGAAGAGTTGGGTACTCAAGTGGACTTTAGTACTGCATTTCATCCTCAAACCGACGGGCAGTCTGAACGAACTATTCAGGTATTGGAGGATATGCTCCGCGCTTGTGTGTTAGACTTTGGGGGTCAATGGGATCAATTCTTGCCTTTAGTAGAGTTCGCGTATAATAATAGCTTTCATTTAAGCATTCAAATGGCTCCGTTTGAGGCTTTATATGGCAGACGGTGTCGATCTCCAGTTGGCTGGTTCGAAACTTCAGAAGTCAGTCCTCGTGGCACAGATTTGCGCCGAGAATCTTTGGATCGAGTTCGAGTGATTCAAGATAGGATGCGGACAGCTCAGAGAAGACAGAGGAGTTATATTGATCGTAGACGTCGTCCGTTGAAATTCAGGGTGGGTGATAGGGTCTTCTTACGAGTATCGCCCATGAAGGGCGTGATGCGGTTTGGTAGGAAGGGTAAGCTTAGCCTCAGATATATTGGACCCTTTGAGATTTTGCAGACAGTTGGAGAAGTGGCTTATGTGCTAGCTTTACCTCCAGTATTTTCAGCTATCCACCCAGTGTTTCATATTTCTATGCTACGACGATACATTCCGGATGAGTCGCATGTGCTTCGGTGGGACTCAGCTCAGTTAGACGATAAGTTAACATTTGTGGAGGAGCCTGTGTCCATTTTAGCCAGAGATGTCAGACGGTTACGCTCCCGGGACATTCCAGTGGTTAAGGTACAGTGGCGTCACCGTTCGGTTGAGGAGTCTACTTGGGAGATTGAACGTGACATGCGAGCCCAGTATCCCTACTTGTTCACGTCTTCAGGTATGTGCTTATTCTTGACTTTTGCGGACGAAAGTCCTTTTAGTAGTGGATATTGTAATGACCTTCCCGGCTATTTCCCTTGTTTTCGTGTGTTCTCAGCGTTTAGAGCTTTTCTATAACTGCCCCAAGTTATTTATGACTTGCTGGGACTGACAGTTCGGTTCTCAGGCAGTTCGTTTGAAAATATTATTTAGACCGAGCACATTGTAAAATATTAAATTAAATTTGAATTTGGTAAAATGACATAGTTAATTACCTTTCGAAAATATTTTTGAAATTTATAAAATTCTTTAGTTATGATATATCTATACTATTTTATAATAGTTTTATAATTTATTAATAATTTAAGCGGAGATAGTGAATTTAAATATGTTAAAATAATATTTTTATTTTATAGAGGTTTTATCCGAAATAATTTATTATTAATTATGGTATATTCAAAATATGGTATTTATTTTACCACGAACCTATGCAATACCTGAATATATATATATATATATATATATATATATATATATATATATATATATATATATATATATATATATATATATTGAGATAAGAATTAAATTGATGTGCCACCTCCACCACCACGTGGAAAGGGAGGAGTTGCACATCACAACATTTACTAAGAGGTGGTGGCTGCCACCTATCAATATGTGCAAGTTAATATAAGTAGTGGAGAAATTTGCATGAATATGTTGGATAGAATGAACAAATACAAAAGTACTACACATCCCCACCACTGCCATTTCATTCCTTCACTATATTTGATCAATTTTAATCTCAAATCATAGCACTTAGTATAGATTGAAGTTGGGAATAGGTTTGTGGAGGTGTAATCGTCTTTAGTTCGGTAAGTTTTATCGTAGTTACGGTAGTTTTCCAATACATTGGTATTATTGTTGCTATTTGAGTGACATATCGAGCTCGGATTTGGCAATGCTAGTTGTGACTATTGGTCACTGAGCTATTTGAATTGTTGTGACGGATTTAATTTTGTGATACTGCAAATGGGCCCCACGTGGACTGTTCAGACATTTTTTGAACTAATGCAATATGGGTATCAATAGTCATGATTTGACATGTAGTTTATTATTTTGGTAGCTTGGCGGCAGTCAGAGGCCTCTCGGAAGGGGAAGGCTCCTGTATAGCTGGTTCATTTGGCAAGCTTGCGGCGGCGTCCAGGTAGGCTAGGTTTACCTTCTTTTACACTTAGATTGGGCTTATGTGTAATATATGTATGATATTGTGCTGGTGTTGTGGGTTGGTATTATAAACTTGGTGGTGATGGTTTGTTGTGATTCAGGCCTTCTAGGCCGGATAGGGCTATTCAGATATATTTCAGGCCCGTTATCCTCGTGGTACACCACAGATGACCTATTTGGGGTTGGATAGCATTGTTATTGTTGTTGCCAGTTTGGGAATGTTATTGTTGGACCTTAGTCCAGGCTTAGACAGACTTAGCCCAGACTTCGACAAGTATAACCAGACCTGGTTTTTGAGACCCGATAGCGGGCTCCGTTACCCTTTTTGTCGACCTGTCAGAACTTTGACATCTTTGGGCTTAGATAAGACCTATATGATAGTTAGGGTTGTGATGGGATTGAGTCACCCCTATTGTACCCGGTTGGCCTGTTTAGCCTTGTTAGTCCCTGATAGCACCGTATTTGACCAGGCTCGGCTAGTTTGACTTAGAACGCTGACCCGCCTTTCCATGACTTATATTACATACCCATACTTGTATATACATATTGTTTATAGTAGATAGTTGACCTAGAAGCACCCCGAGATTGACTTGTAGCATGTTGTGGGGTTAGCTTCTGTACTTATATACTAGTATTGACTTGGGACAAGGGCATTCCCCGTTTATCTGATATGATATGACATTTGATTCTGTTCTGGTTACTGGCTATGATGAGTTTCAATTCAAGTCCGGCTACTGATTCAGGTATGATGATTTTGATTATTGACTATTGGGTGTTCCGGTTCGAGTTCGGCCCCGGATTGAGGTACACTATGAGTTCTGGTACTGGGTACCGTGATTATGATACTGTTGTTCTCTGTGTTTCGGTTCGAATCCGGTGGATATGATATATATGTGGCCTATTGTTATTATCCACTGTGCCCGGTTTGATTCCGGCGTCTAGCCTCTTGTTAATACCCATTGGTGCCGGTTCAAGCCCGGTGCACTCTTGTTGGTTGTTGTGGTTACTGGACACTGATACAGCTTCGAGACACTGGTGACTATGCATTTACTATTCTTGTGTGTCCCGCCGGTTTATGGGGGCCAGGCTGGGTTATTGTTTTCTTTCGTGTGCCTATCAGGTTTATGGGGGCCTAGATAGGTTATGTTTGACTTGTGTATTTACTTACGCATTTATTTACTCGATTATTCGGTATCACACTTGTTTATTTCATAAGCATATCTACACGCCTCGGCAGTTACTTATGTATTTATTACTTATACCCCGGACTTATCATGCACCCTCGCATTTTAGCTTGCTTATATTACATTGAGCTCAGTCGGCCGATGATGCCTACTGAGTACCCGTTGCCTCGGTACTCATACTGCACTTCTGCATCTTTTTCCCCGATGCAGATCTGAGCACTAGTCGGTAAGTTTGATGTGACTCTCTTCTCAGCACTGACTCCGGAGCAGGGTGAGCTTACTGACGTTCGAGGCCGATCCTACTCCATCTCTACTGTATAGTCTTTTGCACTCAAGACTGTTGTACTTGTTGTATATATTTGGTTTATGTCTTATATTCTGTACATGTCTAGTAATGGCTCTTGTACCGACCTCACCAGGTCTTGGGAGGGGTCTTGACTTTATACATATTGTCCTCTTCCTTCTCAGTCTCGGTATGGATATATTTTGGTTCTGTTTGTTTTTATATTTCTAGCATGCTTATTAGTACGGTTACTTCCACCTCATCTCTGTTTTCTGAGATTCCGCCCGTTAGCCCGTCGCTTGTCACTCTGGGGTAGGGCTTGGCTTGCCTATTGGTGGGTTACGGTAGGCGCCATCATGACTCAAATATTGGGTTGTGACAAAAATGCCCTTTATTTAACATCATCAATATTAAATAAATAAAAAATATTGTTTTCAACGTAGTGTCGGCTCCTCCCTTTCAAGAAAAGAAAATCGCTTTAGGCCCCCAAATTTGAGGGGCCTTATTTTTAGAAATAATAAATTATATATATATTATTAAAAAATACTAAATACTATTTGTAGAAAAAATAATTTTTTTATATTAAAAAAAATAGTTATTAGAAGAAGTTTGATATACCGAGAGTACTTTGTTACAAGAAAGATTAAATGCATTAGTTATATTATTAATTGAAAAAAGAATTAGTAGAAGAAATTGATTATATAAAATTTATTTAACAACTTTGCATCTCAAGAAATTTAAAAAATAGACTTCACGAAAAAAAAATATTGATTTTTTTAATTAATAAAATGCGGACCAATAGGAATGTGTCACTTCATTAATGAAATATTTTTTATTTATTTAATACTGGAGATGCTAAATAAAGGATATTTTGGAGCCCAAAGATAGATGTGAAGGATATTTTGGAACCCAAAGATGGATGTGAAGGGCATTATAGAGCCAAAAGATAGATGGATGACATTTTTGCACCATTTTCAATTGGTGAAGGGCATTTTAGGCCCTTTTTCGTTTAGTAAATAACTTTAGCGACATATTCGTGATTTAACAGAAAATTGCTTATCTATATTTTCTTTTTCTAAAAAGCTTTTTTTTTTTTAATCAATTTATTTAAATATATAAGTATTTATTTATAAAATTAATTTAAATATCAACAAAGAATATTTATGAGCTATCTTCAATGGATCGTAATTTTAGTATTGTCAAGTTCCGGGGGAATCTCTCCATGAGAGTGGACAAGTTGGAACTTGGAGAAGAAGTCCATCACTATATATGCTTAATACATCTTGAATTTCTTAAAATTATCAAAATATTTCATTAGATATTTGAACTAATTCATATTTCAATTGAACATTTTAATTTCTAAAAGAGTATTCTGATTTAAGACTTTCGATTCAAATTTCAGGAAAAACTTTTACGCATGTTTTCCTTCATGTATTAGGTAATTAAATTAACCAAATAAAATATGTCATCTCTTTAATTATAAACATCAACCTCAAGTAGAAAACATCTAGGGTTTATGGCTTATTGAAGTGAACACATATAATAAAAGACATGACAAATTTTACATTAGAAGTATCTAATTGGAATACTTCTAAAAGCTAAAATGTTCAATAAAATAGAGATTTGTTCGAATACCTAAATGAAATATATTTTAATTAATTTAAGGAGCCGAATATGTATTAAACTCTACTAGTTTAGGGTACGTGCGTTGTACGCGAATTTTAACTGATTATCACCAAGACATTACTCTTAATATAATGCAAAATCAAATTCTGAATGGGGCTATTAGAAATCCTAAATAATCAACGTTAGTACCCCGAATTAAGAAAATACTATGAAAAGAAAGTACGACAGTGAAAAAAACATGTCAATTAGTAACGAAAATAGTTGATAGCATTTAGAGAAATAATGCGGTAACTGAAACGCGATATACAATAGATGGTAATAGACATCAAAAGCAAAAAAAAAATATGTATGAGCCTAAAACTACGACAGACACAATGCTCCCAGACTCCCACCAAACCTAAACCTACCGAAAAGCAAGTCAAAACATATCTACCTACTAATCTTCTACCCTAATCTGTGACCATCATACCCTCCTATCTAATGCACCTATATAAAAAAGAATAATAAATTTCTTAAAACAAATATACTACGGGCATGCAACAACATTAGAACTAAATTGCACATAAAAGCTATGACATTATAAAAATATTATTCATAAATCAAAAAGAATTTAACCTTCTACCCTAATTTGTGATCTCCATACCCTCCTATCTAATGCACCTGTATAAAAGAATCACAAATTTTTTAAAACAAATATAATACGGACATCAACAATATTAGAAATTGCACATAAAGCTACAATATTACAAAAAGTTGCATGATTCATAAATAAAAAAGAATTTAACCTTGTACCCTAATATGTAACCTCCATACCCTCCTATCTAATACACTTGTATAAAAAAGAATTACAAATTTCTGAAAACAAATATATTACAGGCAAGCAACAATATTAGACCTAAATTGCATATAAACGCGTACTTTTTTAGCCAAAGAAAATTGTGTATTTGTTTTCTAATTTTTCCTCTTCTTTTATTATATATTGTAGAATTTCTTAATTATTAATTTTCCTAATAATTCTTATAATATATTTTGTTGTTATCATATATTTTAGGACTCTTTAATTAATTTTTTTAAGACTCTTTAATTATTAATTTTCCAATTAATTCTTACCATAAATTTTGTAGTTATCTTATATTTTAGGATTCCTTAATTTTTAAAACTTGTCATATATTTTAGGACCCCTTATTTTAAAATATTATACATACAATTAATTAATAATTTAAGAAAAATAGTATATAACAATTTTATCTATTATAGAATCTTTTAATTAAAGACAAAATGTTCAAATAATATTTCTAATTTTTACATTTTTAATATAATATAGATTAGGACAAGATTTTAAGTATTTTATTAAAAATAGATAAGTTAAGCTTCTTAAACTATTATTATTTTACAAATTTCATATCTAAAATATTAAGTGTTTTTATTTCTCCTTTACACTATAACTCTCTTTAGTGGCAGAGATAAAACAAAGTGGAGAAACATTTATCGCCGCGGGAGGACGTATCCCCAAGGCTTCGAAACTGGCTATTTAATGCAACTAAGTATGACCTTCTGATTTCATCTCCACGCTCTTCTATTACGTGTCCATTCGCGCCGCCCATACTCTCTTTTTTTGTCACTTGTTTCAAGAAGATGACGTGAGGTAAAATTTATGATAATTTTTTATTTTTGGCATGTACAAAATGCTCTTTCCGTTTTACCAAACTGATTAAATTAAAATAAAAGAAATTATAATTCCTCTATAAGATCTCCAAACAAATGAAATTTACCAAACACATGTAAATATTTTACAAGAATTTCTTAATAACAAAACGTTAAACCAAAATAAATGAGTTTAGAGGTGTGAGTGGAAAGACAATAGTGTGATCAAAGAAAAATTAGAACTATTCAATGATTGTATTTTTCTAATTAAAATAGTGATGTTAAAAGTTACTCCCTCCATCCATCAATAGTTTTCCACTATTGACTTGATGCACAAGTTAAGAAATAGTAAATGGTAGGGTTAATTTTATCATATTACCCTTTGAAAACTCAAAAACATGAAACTCAGCACAAAGATGATTCATGTGGTTCACGAAGGACAACAAGGGCTACTGCCATGCCAGCTCACTATAGAGATAAATTTTTTGTCAATACATATTCTTGTTTCTTTGCAGGATCAATCGATGATGGAAAATCTTCATTATTTGACGAAGCATGAGGAGTGACGAAAAACCTGGTGAGATCTTCACCATGAAACATTCAAAAGTTTCGATTTAGTTCTTCTGTGACAAGTTTGGGATTGCTTCTGAAAAATCACTTTATGAGGAAGAGTGAAAGAACCTAGAGTTAATTTTTTGGAACTACAAAAAATCTTAGATTTTTTAGGAAAGCTTGTAGGATGATCTAGTGCAGTATTTTAGATATTTATCTTTAAGATAGATATAGAAGTTCTAGATTCTTGTTAAGATAGGAAGTCGCGACCAAAATGAGCCACAATAAGTTAAAAATGACACAAATAAGTCACTGATTTAGTTTTTAACCAAAATAGGCTACTCGGATTATTTTTTTTCCGTTTTATGATATGTTCTTAACGTCTCCGTTAACTGGCAGGAACAGTGAATAAGTCGAAACAATGGAGTAAAAAATTCCGTGTTATAAAACGGAACTAAAAGTTCCGGATTTTGAATTAATTTCTTAACCCGGAACTATTTGTTCCGTGTAATTTTTTTAAAAAAAATACGTAAAACGGAATTATTTATTCCGGGGTGTGAATTAATTTTTTTTTTTTTTAAAAAGACGGAACACGGAACAATTTGTTCCGGGTTGGTTATAAAAACTTTGGACCACGGAATTAATAATTCCGTTTTAGATGATTTGACCAATCATTCAGAATTAAAAGTTGCAGGACTTTTTTTAAAAAATAACACGGAATTAATAATTCCGTGTTCTGAATAAATATTTTTGAAATTCGAAGTTATTAATTCTGGGCTATTTAAAAAAAATTCATTTTAAATAACCCAAAAATATTTATTTCGTTTTAAAAACCTGCTTTGTGCATTATTTTTGCAGAATTTGTCACGGATTAAATATAGTGTCGGCGTTGATTTGACATTTCATAAAAACGGACTAAATAATTACGTTTTGTATTTTTATTACATTTAACTTTTGGCTCTCCAAGCTCCCTCCAAAACTTTATAAAAAGGTCTTAAACATGGCAGTAAACAACATTTTCATCAATATTTGTTTCTTCCTTTCAATCACATAAAATGTCTTGGGAACCAAAAATTAGAGTATCTTTTTTTTGGAATGGTGACATTATTTATGACGAAAACACCATACATTATAGTTGCCCCCCGAAATACAATGTTAAGTATCCAGTTAATCTTTCATTTCAAAAATTATGTGATTCACTTTATAAAAGGATGAATTTGAATAGTGCAGATTATACCTTGATTATAATTGAAAAATATCCGACGTCATTTTTAGCACACAGACAGGTTAATTTTGGTGAGTGGATTATCACTGATGATAATTCGTTGAGAGATTTTTTAAGCGCTCCGAATGACTTTATAGATCAAATCAAGCTAAATGTGCTTGAAGTCTATATTCGGACTGAGCGTACGAGTCGTCGTCGTCGTTCTCCTATACCGAGTGATGTCCATCCTCAAGTTGAAAATCATAACAGTGTTGATGCAGTCCCCGTAACTCAGTCATCTTATTTTTCTCACATAACTCAATACCAAAATCTTCTTACAGGCAGATATGATTTTGATTTGAATGAAGCTATTAATGAAAATGACAGGTAACGTCCATAAAATTTATGTTATTTCAACTTACAAATTTCTTTTTTTCATCAATTTTAGTTTTTGATTATTATTTATTTTTATAGCAGTTTACCTCAAAATGAGATGAATGTTGGTCCAAGTTACGGACAAGATCACCATTTTGGACAATCGTCACAGTTTGGCTTGATACAAAATGCTGAAACATCCTCAATTGTGCATGTCTCGTCAAGTTTTGGTGTACCTGATTGTTATTTGTACGTCCACCATTGAAGTTTAACTTAAGTAATTTTAATATGTGTGACAAGTAAATTTTTTTTTTTTAAACATATAGGGAAAATCTAACGCAAGATGAGGCCAATATTCCCACAAATATCAATGATGTTGATCAACCAAACTATCGATCAAGTTCAGAGAGTGATAGTGATTATTTGCATAATGCTGATATATCTGAAGATGAACTCCCATTTTTAGCGTCATCCAGTGATGATGAATTTATAATTCCTAATCGGTCACCAAGATCTATGTCGATGAGTCCAATTCATGCGGAAGTATCTTTGCCACCAGCAAAATCTACAGTTAGTTGCCAGGTCTCCATCAGTGCATATGCCTGAATTTTATTATCGTGAAATTCCGTTTCTTGACCATCCCTTAGATGGTCCAGATGTGTTTATGGATACCCATGGTGATACACATACAGCACAAGGTACGTGGCGTGAACCGCAAGATTTTATGAATAGTAATTTTTATCTTGAAGAAGGCATGTTGTTCAAGACAAAGAAGGAGTTGCAAAGGGCGTTTAATCTTTTGCACTTAAAGAGTGCGAGGGAGTACCATGTCACTAAGTCTACAAAAACATCATGGCGAATTTGCTGTAGGCGTGCAGATCAAGGGTGTGGATTTAAAGCCACGAATTATAAGTCCAAAGAGACTAATATGTGGACAATTGGGACATACCATGATGAACACACATGTAATATGGGTACATGTTGTGAAGGTCACTTCAACCTGAATGTCGAGATGATTGCTTCCATTCTCCTCACTGATATAGAAAAAACGCCAAGGTACTAATTCATTCTTAGATCATATAACTTTAATTAAGGATTACATTATTTTCTCTAAAAATAAATACGATTCAAACATTCCAGGTTTACTATCAAAGATTGCCAAACAGTTGTCCTTAAATCATATGGAAAAACGGTAAGTAGAAGAAAGGCCTATCTTGGACGCAAGCGTGCATTTGAAAAGATCTATGGTACTTGGGAAGGCTCTTTCAGCCAGTTGCCGAGGTATATGACTGCTTTGAAATGCTACAATCCAGGCACTGTAGTTGAATGGAAGTTAGAGCGGCATGATAATGTTTCTGAAGATGTATTCAACTACGTTTTCTGGACATTCAAGCCATGTATTGATGGATTTTTTTATTTTCGTCCTGTGATATCAATTAACGAAACACATGTGTACGAAAAATATGATATGAAAATGTTGATTGCAGTTGGAATGGACGGTAACGGCTCTATATTTCCCTTGACCTTTGCAATAGCTGTGAATGAGAGCAAAGAGACTTGGACCTTATTTTTGAATCATTTGCATCAGCATGTTGTCAGGGGTCGTAGAGGCGTAACACTGTTATCTGATAGGCATCAAGGAATCCTTTCAACTTTGTATAGTTCGCCTAATTGGCAGGCCCCATTTGCTTACCATCGTTATTGTTTAAGGCATTTGAAGGCTAACTTTAAAAAATAATTCAAAAATGCTACTCTAAACAATCTTTTATGGGCAGCTGCAACACACCATCAAGAGAAGAAGTTTTTGGAAAAAATGAACGAGATCAAACATATTAACGAGGAAGCCTATGCATGGTTAATGCGGTTTGATCTTGACAAATGGACAGTGCACCAGGACGATGGTAGGAGATGGGGCATGATGACTACAAATAGCTCTGAGTCCTTCAACGGGATCCTAAAATCAGCAAGGGGCCTACCAGTTACTGCGATGGTGACACTTACTTATAAACAGGTTGTGGGTTGGTTTGTTACGAGATCGGCTTATGGTATGCGGTTAATATCGAAAAAACAAAAATGGAGGCAAAATCCATTCAAGCGTTTTGAGGATAATCGTAAAAAGTCAGAGGGACACACACTCATCAACTATCACCAGCAAAGGAAAAATATATTTGAGGTGCAAACATGTAGGTACCGTGGTCGTGGTGGAAATAAGCACATCGTTAACGCGTCGCAAGAAATATGTCAATGTGGTAAATGGCAGTCATTTCACATTCCATGTTCTCATGCCATTAGGGTTTTTGACCAAATTGGATATCAAGCATGGGATCATATAGCACAAGAATATAGTGTGCGCAACTTTGTAAAAGCGTACTCAGGACAATTCAATCCGCTTGGTGGTGAGTCGTATTGGCCTCTAAGTCCCTTTACTATGATAGCCAACAAACGATTTTTACGAAAATGGGGATCCAAAAAAATTACTCGCATACACAATGAAATGGACGTTCCACCAACTACACTCTCTCGTAAGTGCTCATTGTGCAAACATTTTGGTCACGATAAGCACAATTGTCCTTCGCGAGATAGGAACGCTAGTTGATCTCAAGTTAGAAATAACTCATGTGATGGTAGTACTTTTCATAGTTGATGTTGTTGTACTAGTTTTCATCATTTGTCGGATGTTTTTTATATACTAATGTAATGATTTTTTTGATGTCATGTCTATGCAATTTGTTTTTGTGAATGATTTGTTTTGCTTTAAATTTTCGAACAATTATAAATAAGTGGCTATCGTCAATAACACCTTAAAAACATTATTCATAATAATCACCCTTCCTGAGTTTCAGGAACGAAATCTACGTCATCTTCATCGCTATAATTCATACCCCAATTTTTTTCCATTTTATGAGTAGGCTCCAAAGAAGAACTTAACTGATTTATACAACATTATGGTACTCCAAAATCTAATGTTTGTGCTAAATATTTTTTTTCTACCCAACCATTCGTTAACTGTTGGGTATACAGGATAGGTAGCATCCCTATGCAAGTGTTGATTTTCTAGTAGTTGCCAGTGTGCTTCTTCATCAGCTCGTTGATAGTTAAGATCGTCTAATGCGTGGTAGAGCTCTAATGATTTTTCCATTTCATGTATTTCCTTCTTCAAATATTCAATAACTTCTGGTTCATCCGTAAATCTATATATCTGAAAAGTCGCTGAAATAGCCTGCGGTACAGTAAAACCATGCCATCGACATAAGACCTCATAATCACATCTTTTTGAATATAGCTGGGGCCACTGAAGTGTTTCACCCCAAATTCTAACACCCTCTGGTTTGTTGGATTGTGCTTCTCCAAGAATGACGCGCCCAATAACCTGTAAATCATAATAGATAGAAATAGGCTTATTTAGAAATGGGCGAAGTTTTCCATACCATTTTTTACCTGTCAGGTCGGTGTAGCAACCAAAAAATTGCTTTGAATTGTTAGAGCTTCCCTCTCCTTTTTCTGTTCGTAAATCAAACCAACTTTTGTATTGTTTTTTTCTATGCATTGTTAACGATGAATATTTTTATTCCGTTTTCCATCTTATTTATGAGAGATGGTGGTATAATGTGTCATATAAAGTAACAAATTTTTCTGACCGGTCAATCACCGAATGATATATCGGATTAATTTAATCGGTTTTCCATCTTATTTATGAGATATGGTGGTATAATGTGTCATATAAAGTAGCAAATTTTTCTGACCGGTCAATCACCGAATGATATATCGGATTAATTTAATCCATTTTCCATCTTATTTATGAGATATGGTGGTATAATGTGTCATATAAAATAGCAAATTTTTCTGACCGATCAGTCACCGAATGATATATCGGATTAATTTATTCCGTTTTCCATCTTATTTATGAGATATGGTGGTATAATGTGTCATATAAAGTAGCAAATTTTTCTGACCGGTCAATCACCGAATGATATATCGGATTAATTTATTCCGTTTTCCATCTTATTTATGAGATATGGTGGTATAATGTGTCATATAAACTAGCAAATTTTTCTATGGTATATCGGTTAATTCATATGGTACAACAACTTTATACATAATGTACTTGAATTACCAAAGTTAAGGTGAACAAAATATTATATCATGTCTTTTTATAGCCAGCTTATGGATTCCAATATCCTTCTAATAGTGAAACATTTTTTAATAGTGAAATAAAAATACATGGAACAATAACATTCATAATATCTGAATACCTAATTTTGGATATAGCATTTCCAAAATAAAATCAATGCCAAAATCATACAAATAACTTGAAAAGTAGTGATTACTTTGTCTTTCTCATTTACTTTTTCTCTCAACATGTCTCTCTCCCGAAGGGTATCCCTTAGCTAAGTTCTAAGAAAATCCCGATCTTCTCTGACTTCATTGAAATTGTTACGTGAAGTAACGTTATCAGTTTCCATCACTGTCCTTCGGTCTGTTGTAAAATTGTCCTCCCAACGAAAATAATCGCATCCACCATTTGCCTAAACAATTTTGAAGAGAACAAAAAATTACATTAGTTCCCATAGGTAACTGACTTATGCCCTTTAAGAATGGTAGAAAATAATCTTACCTGAGCTACTTTGCAACCCCAGAATAATCGACTTGGATTTTCAATAGTCCGTGATGTTTTAATTCTACACCGATCTCCGCAATAACATATATCTGGTTGGATAGAGGACATCGACACTCCAGAGACTTGAGACATGATTTATGACTCACAGTAGTATGCAATTGGGCAAAGTGGTTTATATAATGAACTAACCATAACTCGGAATAAAATGTTACGTTTTCAAATTCTTTTACAAGTTTTAAAATTTCACTAAAAAGTTAAATAACTATATTCAACTATATATTTGCAAAATGCAACATTCGACATGAATATTAAATGGCCAAAATTCATATCGCATATTCACCATTCTTTTTAACATATTATTAAAATTAATTTAATACTACAATATGCAAATAATATATTTACGTTGTTTGCGATATGAAAAAATTAAGACTTAATATAAAAAACAACAAAGAGGAATAAGCTAGTACAAAACAATAAATATACAAGCGAAACTAATATGAAATACTATGTTCCACAACCCCCCCTTGGTGGTCGTAGAACATTAATTGGCCTAAATCCATCACCATCCCGCCTTCTCTTTACCGCAACAATCGCCTCACCCCGATCTTTCTTTCGTTGCTTTCTAACCCTTTTAACAGGCAATTTCTTCCCAGGTGTCTGCGTCACTTGGTCATCAACCGTAACAAAATTCTCCGGAGATGAACCTCCAGGAGATATAGCATCAACCTAACACAGAAATTAATACCAAATAATTATGTTAGTCGGAATATGTTAACGTTACTTTCAATGAAGTAAATAATATATTTAACCAGTAGGTCACACTAGACCTGTGCCAAAACAGAATCTGCGGTACATGCCGGGACGCTACCGAGCTCGTCAGCCTGATCAGCGGTGGCTGGTGGACACGAACTCGAAATCTAAACAAATAGGTAAAAAAATAAATAAATTTAAACAATAATAAATATTCATTAATTAAAACTAAAAGTAAATAATATGTTTAACCAGTAGGTTACACTAGACCTGTGCCAAAACAGAATCTGCGGTACATGCCGGGACGCTACCGAGCTCGTCAGCCTGATCAGCAGTGGCTGGTGGACACGAACTCGGAATCTAAACAAATAGGTAAAAAAACAAATAAATTTAAACAATAATAAATATTCATTAATTAAAACTAAAAGTAAATAATATGTTTAACCAGTAGATTACACTAGACCTGTGCCAAAACAGAATCTTCGGTACATGCCGGGACGCTACCGAGCTCGTCAGCTGATCAGCGGTGGCTGGTGGACACGAACTCGAAATCTAAACAAATAGGTAAAAAAATAAATAAATTTAAACAATAATAAATATTCATTAATTAAAACTAAAAGTAAATAATATGTTTAACCAGTAGATTACACTAGACTTGTGCCAAAACAGAATCTTCGGTACATGTCGGGACGCTACCGAGCTCGTCAGCCTGATCAGCGGTGGTTGGTGGACACGAACTCGGAATCTAAACAAATAGGTAAAAAAACAAATAAATTTAAACAATAATAAATATTCATTAATTAAAACTAAAAGTAAATAATATGTTTAACCAGTAGGTTACACTAGACCTGTGCCAAAACAGAATCTGCGGTACATGCCGGGATGCTACCGAGCTCGTCAGCCTGATCAGCAGTGGCTGGTGGACACGAACTCGAAATCTAAACAAATAGGTAAAAAAATAAATAAATTTAAACAATAATAAATATTCATTAATTAAAACTAAAAGTAAATAATATGTTTAACCAGTAGGTTACACTAGACCTGTGCTAACGTATCGTCAATCGTCGTCTGGTAGACAGGATCTAAGGTGGGCATATCATGCAGCTCGACATGCTCATGATCAAACAAATCATTAAAAAAATCAGAATTTGAAAAATCAGTATTACCGTGCACAGGTGTATGATCACCAACGTTTTGTGTACCAGATGGGCCCTACAAGAAAAAGATATAAGGCATTAAAGTAAAATTAATAATTTTTTAGTAGATGAAATAGATGATATTATTTACCGTCATATCCGGCATATAATCATCAACGCCAATAGCAGATCCGTAGCTCAAACGTGCTACTCCCGCTACATCTCGCATAGGTCTCTCGCCTGTACCCGTCTGTGCAACATCCCAAGGCATCGGGTAAATACCCCCAAAGTCTGGACTAGCCTAAGTAGATGGACCTGCAGGAGTGGCCGGTAATGGCTCATCAAGTAAAGCATGTAGAACAGCATCGGTGCCTCAGCGTCTGCCAGCAGGATTTCCTCGTCCTCTACCACGTCCATCACGAGGTCTTCGACCACGAGAATTATCACGCCGACCACCTCGAGCATTTGTGTTCATAAACAAGGCATCTCCCGCAAAAACTGGCCCGTCTGGCTGTACGGGATCCCTAGCCTCCTGTAGTGTGTCCATAACCATCCTATGTAACGTACTGCCACACGCTGCACGGGCAGGATCCTCTTGCCACTGTAAAGCAACTTTTAGTATGTTATGGAGCCCTCTCGACATCGCAGCACAACTGTCGGCACTATGAACAAACCCTGGTGCTCCAATAACCTGTAATGCAGGGTTGCCTATCAGCAACAGTCCATGCTCCAAGTACCACTGTTTATAATCTGACTCTAGCGCATCCGTAACCGGCCTGATAGATCTCTCACTCCGGATGGCCCACTGATCAAAACAACCATCTAACATCTCAAGGACGTTCTGATCCAACTTATTACGCTGATCATGCCGAAAGTGCTAGAGATCCCACCCCAGGGGCTCAGGTATGTGTTGTGGGTGATTAAACTGTCGCATCACCCGATCAGGTGCGTGAAACTCAGCTATCTCTATGCAAAGCATAGGCACTTGTGCAGTCCATAAATTCTGGTCAACCGTACAGCATGGGGGCAGTGTATACAAAATTTCATCGTACGGTATCCACACAAACTATGTTAAATTAACACAATCAGGATTCAACAAATAGGTAATTGTGTCCTAAGCAATATGTGCTTGATCATGCCAATAAAAATTATAGTAAGGAAACACAATAAAATTATCCTTTTCGAAGAGATAAATAAGAACATGATGCTCATATAAAATAACTTACTAAATGTACTACTAAATGTACTTAACAACATGATCTAATAATACTAATAATAATTATAACGAGTCATAGAAAAATAACTACTAAATGAAAAATGATTGAACTTTTAGTATCGGATTTTAAATAAAAAATAAATTTAAAGTGGAATCCGGACTTATTACTTCCGGGTTATATAAAAAATAATTTTATAGTGGAACACGGAAATAAAACTTTCGTGTTCTGTAAAATAATTTTTTTAAAACAACATGGAAGTATTAAGTCCGGGTTTCAAATAAAATAATTTGAAATCCGGACTTATTACTTTCGTGTTATATAACTCGGAGGTTTTTTTTCCGTTTTTTCAGATTTTTAACTATTCCCAACAGTTAACGGAGACGTTAGCTAAATATGGTAAAACGGAACAAATAATTCTGGGTAGCCTATTTGGTTACTAATTAGATCAGTGGCTTATTTTGGTCACTTTCTTGCTACCTTGGCTCATTTCGGTCGCGAGTTCTATGTTTATATAATTAATGTAGATATATTTAAATAGTTGACATTTCGTATGTGAGTGTACAAAGTATCAACATATAAAATTGTTGACAATTGAAAAGATACTTCTAGGGAGTTTTTTTTTTTTTTTGGTGACTCTTAAAGAATGCTACTCCCTAATCTTTAAAAGTCAAAATAACAAAAACATGTTTTAATTGAATTATGGATAAATGACTGAATTTAATTTTTTTAACTATTGACTTGGATGATGTTAATCTTCGTATTTGTAAAGAAAGTAAACGGAAAAAAGATTCCAAATTATAGTAAATGCCAAATTCAATTTTTTACATGATTTGAAACAAAGAAATACATGAATGGGTGGAAATACTAAAATAAAATTTTTACTTTAAAATAAAAAGTAAAGTATACCTGCTCAGGCGTCATTCTGTCAATCTGATCTCTCATTGGGATAATACTATGGTGTGTCTCAATATCCCGATCAAACCCCCTCGTCCATCTTCTAGCGTATGGGAGTAATGGGTCATAAACAACCGAGTCACTTAACCTTGGTTGTAGAGGAAGCATCCTCTCCCAACAGCAAACCTTAAAGGGACAAAATAAATTAGTTAAGTTGGCCCAAAAATAATATGTTTTACCTATAATATAACATAAGCCACTAAATTACCTGAATGAGAGGAAGAAATCCGCATAAGTCACTCGTATCTTCGATGGATGACCGACAAAGTGACCTATATAGGTACGCTAGGACTGCGCTACCCCAACTATAGCTACCAACATCATGGATGGGATATACAAACCATAAGAATCGTAGGCTGATGACGTCTCCCGATGTGTTTGGGAATAAAATCCCTCCCAGTATAACAAACATATATAGTCGGGCAATACGCTCAACAATCTTAACGGGAGTGTCATCTGCTATGGGATGATCCACCAATTACTGTCTAATAAAGTCTGTAATCCGGATGATATTCACAAAACTCCTGCCTTCAATAGGCCCATCATATCCCATCGCCTGCCGAAGAATAGCAACCCATGGGTAATTTCTCCGTCCGGCATCCTGTATATACACGGGGCGACCATCTATATGCAAGCCAAACAGGACTTGCACATCCTGTAGCGTGATAGTGACCTCGCCGAAAGGTAGATGAAAACAGTGACTCTCAGGCCTCCATCGTTCAACCATGACAGTCAAAAGTGAACGATCATACTGTATCCTACCGACTTTTACGACATTAAGTAATCCAGCGGTAGATAAATACTCCGCAACACGATCGGGAGGCGGGTGTGAAATAAATAACTTCCAAACCTTATCCAATCGGTCAGGCCTCATACATGATCCTATATCTATCTTTCCCTTCCAAAGCCACTCAGACCTATGATCATCCTGTATACGAAGAAGCGTACCAACTACAGGACCGGGGTTCACAACACGCTCCATTTTTAATAGCAACCTTCACGCATATATTTATTTTATTTTTTTATTAACTTTATTCACTTGATTAAATTAAGCTTATAAAATTTTTTAAGACATTTCCTTCACAATTCAACAAAATTATAGCCACCATAGTAATATGTTAATAACAGATTATAAGTTGAAAAATAATGAAATACTTTTTTCCTACTTGTAGGGAAAAAATAAGAGAGGAAAATCAAATACTACCTACCCTATCCCTAAAAAGGTTGAAAATTCCATCTCTTAATACCTTGTGTTGATTAATGACTTGATGTCCTCTTTTTGAATGTTAACTTAATTTTTAATCAAACTCATGTATGTATTAGAACACAAATTCTTTTTTTATTTATCCTTTTCAATCGTTATCTTGTTTTCAACTTTACTATACATTGGTTCCTTGTTTCTTACTATACAATGCATATATGCAATAATACACACTTTGTCCTCGAAAAGTACTGTCAATCAAGAGATTTATTTCAAGCTATATGGAAAGGCAACAAAAAAAGAAAAATCCTAGCAAGAGAAAACTGATCAACATTTTCACTATGAAAACAACCAAAAAACAACTGAAAGAAAACAACATTCCAAAAACAAGACAAAGAAATCAGCATTCCAAACACAGATTAAAAATAGAGAAAAAGAAGTGAACTTTGAATTCTACTCAAAACAAAATTTAATTTTTTAAAACCAATTAGGTCGTACAAGTATCTAACAAGGTGATTAAATAAATGGGTACCAAATAAAGAACTCGCGACCATTTTGAGCCACAATAAGTATAAAGTGACATAAATAAGTCACTCATTTAATTTGTAACCAAAATAGGCTACACGAAATAAAAAATTCCGTTTTACCATATTTTCTTGACGTCTCGTTAACTGACGGGAACAGTGAATAATTGCAAAAAATGGAGTAAAAAATTCCGGGTTACAAAATGGAAAACGGAGTAAAAAGTTCCGTGTTTGTTTTTTTAAAAAAAAATTAAAGTAAAACGGAACTATTTGTTCCAGTTTTCAAATTTTTTTCTTTTAATAACCCGAAACAATTTGTTCCGGGTTAAGGATTTTTTTTTTTTATAATATTGAAACACGGAACAATTTGTTCCATTTTAGGCCAAAAAACGGCTTATCAATTTTAATTGCTTTCATTTCCATCTAGCCAGATATATGGAATAAGACTGGCCAGATCTTATCTGTGACCAGTTCTACTCCTTGTGAGTTCTATTTCCCTGCCTTTTATAATTTATTTGTCAAATGAAGAACATCTAGTTGTCTGTAATAGCTGAAATTATTGTCACTAATTACCCTTGGTGTTTAGATACGGGACGGTTTTTGGATGATGCTTGCTTAACTAGTATGGTCTTTCCATAGTTTCTCCAGTTAATTTTTCAAATTATGGGACTCACAAGCAAACTTATTTTGTTTTAATAGATGATGAATTTTTTGGCCTAAAACGGAACAAATTGTTCCATTTTCCAACATTAAAAAAAATAAATTTCCTTAACCCGAAAAAATTGTTCCGGGTTATTAAAAAAAATAAAATTTTGAAAACCGGAACAAATAGTTCCGTTTTACTTTAATTTTTTTTTAAAAAAACAAACACGAAACTTTTTACTCCGTTTTCGATTTTGTAACCCAAAATTTTTTACTCCATTTTTTGCAATTATTCACTGTTTCCGTCAGTTAACAGAACGTTAAGAAAATATGGTAAAACGGAATTTTTTATTCCGTGTAGCCTATTTTGGTTACAAATTAAATGAGTGGCTTATTTATGTCACTTTATACTTATTGTGGCTCAAAATGGTCGCGAGTTCCCAAATAAATCCAACGGAATAGTAAAATCGGAATACAAAAAGACTCATTGAACCAAAATTAAAAATTCATTTCTAAGCAGCACGAAAATCCACAACTCTCCAATTATCATAATCTACTAATGCATACACCAAGCAACCCAAGGATAGCACATAAATTGAATTTTAATGTATTTCACTCTCACCATAAACTTTCTAAATTGGATTTTAATGACTAGTATAAGTCTTTCTTCTAATAAAGTTTCAGCCTTTACTCATAAATCACTTTATTAGCAACAAAGTTTCAATCTTTTTCAACTAAAAGAGTAAATGAAGCAGAAAATATAAACACAAACGCCACAAAAACATCTCAAATAAAGAGGATCACTAGTAAAAATTCAACAATCTATATCACCTGAAATACTATTTATAATCACAAATAGACCTGTTAAAAATATTCTTAGAAACCTCGCTGCCATGATTTTCAAAAAACACATTGCACCAGAGCAGCCCAATTACTGCACGCGCTCTGCATGATTCTCATCAGCAACACGTGGAAAACACCCTAATTTTTTTCTCCTAGAGCGCACTTCCAACAACACATGAGAATACAGTAGACAACTTCATTTACTGCTTTGTTAAAAGTCACGTTCACACACACCAACTTCAAGACTTGATTTTTATTTTTTTCTTGATAAGGAATACTTAAAGTGGTATTGCTCCCTATACCACACCGTAATTAGAACCACAATGTAGCGCTCAATGATACAAGAGGGAACACACAAGACAACGGACAGTGATGGATATTGCAATTAATCTACAAATTCATCTCTAAGCAGTACGAAAATCAACGACTCTCTAATTATCATAATCAGCTGATAAAGACAGCAAGCAGTCTAGTGATAGCACATAATTTGATTTTAATGCACTCCACTTTGCACCATAAACTATCTAAATTTGAATGAATTACCACAAGAATATGTATAAACACAACACCATAAATACTGTATATACCACAAGAATATGTATAAACTCAATTATCCATATTAAACATGAATGAATTAACTAAACTAAACCAAGCAAAAAATATATATAAAGATTCTGTTTTTTGTTTTGGTATTTAAAGTTAGTTAAAGTCAAATAAGAATAAATCTTTTTTAAAATCGTACAACGGAATTCTATAATCGGAATAGAAAAAGATTAATTGAAAAAAAAATTTAAAAAAAATTACCTAAATAGTGAAGTCCAAGAATAACGGATCTTAAGGTTGGTAGATGCGACCCCTTTACGTCCGTCGATCTTTTCTATTGGACGATGAAGATGAATTTCAACTTGTGCACGAGTTTGATAGGGGGGGGGGGAGGGGGAAGGGGGGACCAGATTTGAGGGAAAAAACGGGGACCAGATTTGAGGGAAAAAACAATGAAAATGGGGTTTTCGGGTGGACCCGACGATGTTAATGTTTTTTCACCTAAAACGGAATAATATATTCCGGGTTCCCAAATAAGATTAAACCAACCCGGAACAAATTGTTCCGTCTTTCGTCTTTTTTTTAAAAAAAAAATTTTAATTCACACCCCGGAATAAATAATTCCGTTTTACGTATTTTTTTTAAAAAAAATTACACAGAACAAATAGTTCCGGGTTAAGAATTAAATTAATTCAAAACCCGGAACTTTTAGTTCCGTTTTATAACACGAAATTTTTTACTCCATTTTTTCGACTTATTCACTGTTCCTGTCAGTTAACGGAGGCGTTAAGAAAATATCATAAAACGGAAAAAAATAATCCGGGTAGCCTATTTTGGTTACTAACTAAATCAGTGGCTTGTTTGTGTCATTTTTAACTTATTGTGGCTCATTTTGGTCGCGACTTCTTAAGATAGCTAGAAGATAAAGTTGTCTAGATTGTTCTTATAAAAGTATCTAGAATAGTATCTAGAACCATCCCTACACAAGTATAAATAGAGGGGGCCGTTGTACATTTGTAATCAACCCAAAAATAAACCCAATTCAAGTGAGTCTTCTTCTATAATCAAGTTCTCCTTTCCAATATTTTCCTTCTCTTTTCATAGCTTCCCCTTCTTTAGTTGAATCTTCCATTGTTAGTCAATGATCTTAGGCTAGCAGAAGATCTCCCCAATTATATTTTTCTTCTGCTATTTTCTACACTCACATGCCATGTTTAGCTAGTAATTAGACCAAGCATTACTTCTGCTAACTCACATCTAACCTGTCTCATTTACACATGTCAACGCCGACTCTTTCACTGTCAAGTCTGGTTTTTTCCCATACAAAATATTTAGCCAAGATATCATTTAATCATCGAGAGATATGATGAGTTAGATGAGATCCTTTTCACCTTAAATCAAAAGTTATAAATTTGAGCCGTGAAAATGGTTAACAAAAAGGAATAAGGCATCATGGTGTTTATATGTATGTAAAATCAATCAATCTTTCTCCTTTTCACCTCGTTTCCTCCCTTCCATTTGGTTTATCCAATTTATGCAATGGTTCTATAGTTGCTTAGCTTGTTTTTGAGGAAAAAACTAGTTTTGTAACATACTTACAAAGTTAATAACTATTCAAGGGGGGAGGTGTTAAGTTTAATGTTTCAATTAATTTTGAAATAAACTCATCCGTTAAAACTTTTTGAAGATATCTAAAGTACATGAATGTGAATTGTAACATTCACTCTTCATGTAGTTCATTAGGTTATAGGTTCTTGAAAGATAAAACTTTATTTGTTAAAAGTTCGTGAACCTATAATAAATATTATTTATTAAAAATTTTCTCTTTCAAAACCTTTGTCCTATAAATAGAGTTTCTTTTTGTTTGAAAAGACAAGCACTTGAAAACACTTGTGAGACATTTATCAAATGGTGAAATCACTAATTCAAGAATAGAAGAGCAACATTCTTGAATGCTACTTGTTTTGTGGCTTAGTTGAATCCCGAAGATAGAGTTGTTATTTATTCTTCCGTTTGCTCGTGGGAGAGACTTCAACTATCTTCAAGAAACGTATTATCGTGCCTCTAAGCCAAGAAAGTTTTATTTTGAATTTCTTGTACAATTATCATTATTGTTCTAACAATTTGAAGATAGTTGTCTCTATGGCTTCAACATCAATATCTAATAGTATTCCATCTTTGCCTAATCCTAATTTTGAAATATTTGATGGCAAATACTTTCCTAGATGGCGTGGAAAGATGGAATTCTTTTTAAGACGATTAAAGTTGGCATATGCTCTTGAAGAACCTTGTCCTAATGCTCCTGGTCTGAGGTAGCATCTGACGAGGCTACTTTGATTAAAGAACAAATTGTCAAGTGGCAATATGATGATTATTTGTGCAAGAATTATATTCTTGGAGGAATGTCCAACAAATATTATGATCAATATTATGTTAAATACAAATTTGCTAAGGAGATCTGGGACACTCTTCAAGCTATTTATTTTGCAGAAGAGGCGAGTTCTAAGAAATTTCTAGTTTCAATCTATATGGAGTTCAAAATAGTAGATGACAAGTCAATCACTGAACAAGTACAAGAATTCCAACTTATAGCTAATAAAATTGCTATATCTGGAATTGCTCTTGATGAAAACTTTCATGTTGGTGGTATTGTATCAAAACTTTCTCCATCTTGGAAAGAGTACCGAAGCAAACTCTTACACAAAAAGGAAGATCTGACTCTTGAACACATGTTGCAATACTTGCAAATTGAACAAGAGACACGATATCGTGACAATAATATTTTGAAGGAACCTGTCATGAAATATCATATGGTTGAAGAAAAATTAATCAAGAAGAACCTGAAAATAAGAATTTTTCAAAGACAAAGAAGACTACAGATTTCAAGCGTAATGGTGTCAATTTTAAATTTGGTGAATGCTATCATTATCACAAAATTGGTCACTATGCGCGTGATTGTAGAATTCTTAAAGCTGAAAAGAAGAAAGAAAAAGCAAATAAAAAAAAATGATCTTGTGGCAATGGTCATAGGAGCATTTGTAGCCGAAGATCAAGTGGAATGATGGATAGATACCGGCGCAACTCGTCACATATTAGGTACGCTTCTTTTGAAGCATGGTTTTAAAATGATTTTTTAGGCAGACAAGTTTATTTTATCTAAAAATAGCATGTTTGTTGGAAAAGGCTATGTTGCAAATGGAATGTTTAAACTCAATATTGAAAATGAAAATATTTCTGCTTATCTTGTGGAGTCTCTGGACTTATGGCATGAACGTCTTGGTCATGTGAATTTTAGATTCATTCAACTTATGGTGAATAATGGATTAATCAAAGACTGTGGAAAGAATCATAAGTGTCTTACTTGTAGTAAAAGCAAAATTACAAAGAAGCCCTTTAAAATAGTTGAAACGACATCCACGCTTTTGCAATTAATCCACACTGATATTTGTGAGATGGATTATTTGTCACGTCATGGAAAGAGGTATTTTATCACTTTCATTGATGACTACTCAAGATATACATATGTTTTGTCCATTGAAAACAAAAGATGAAACATTTGAGATTTTCAAAACATATAAAGCAGAGGTTGAAAATAAATTGAGCTTGAAGATTAAATCAATTAGATTTGATAGAGGTGGAGAGTACTTAAAATCAGATTTTATTGATTTTTGTGAAAAGGAAGGCATTGAAAAAAAATTAACCATGTCCTATACACCACAACAAAATGGTGTAGCAGAAAGAAAAAATAGGACTTTCATAGAAATGGTTAATTCTATGCTTTATGGATCTGGCATGTCTGGATATCTGTGGACTGAAGCCTTATTTTCAGCATGTCATATTTTGAATAGAATTACTTCCAAGAATCATGATGCATCTCCATATGAACTTTGGAATAATCGAAAGCCAAATATAAATTATTTTAAAGTATGGGGTTGTTTAGCTCATGTCAGATTACGAGATCAACATTTGACTAAGATTGGCTATAGAGAAATAGATTGTGTGTTTATTGGTTATTCACAAACCAGTAAGGCTTATAGATTTTTAAATCTTGAGACCCCAAGCCCTCACACAATTATTGAATCTTTACATGCTAACTTTTTTGAGAATATATTTTCTAAGAAAATAGATTCATATGAGCAAGATGCAAGTTCTTCTATTTCTCCTCTTAAAAGGAAAATAGTTGAGCCCTTGAAAGAAAGTCAACCAATACGTAGTTCAAGATCAGCCAAACCAAAGAACTTTAGACCTGATTTTCAAGCTTATTTGGTTGGAAAAAATCCTGAAAGTTATTCTGAAGCTATGTCTTCACATGATGCTCCTTTTTGGCGTGAAGCTATTGATGGTGAAATGCATTCTATCCTGTCAAATAATACATGAATTTTATCAGATCTTCCTCCTGGATGTAAACCAATTGATTGTAGATGGATTTTTAGGAAGAAAATGAAATCAGATGGTACTTTAGATAAGTACAAAGCTCGCTTGGTAGCTAAAGGTTTTACTCAATTGAAAGATATTGATTATTTTGATACTTTTGCACCTGTAGCTCGGATGACTTCTATTCGTATCTTGATTGCTTTAGCAGTAATTCATGGTCTTGTGGTTCATCAGATGGATATCAAGACTGCATTTTTGAATGGAGATCTAGACGAAGAAGTTTACATGAAATAACCAGAAGGATTTGTCATTCCTGGTCAAGAACATAAAGTTTATGACATATTGATCTTTGGAACTGGTATTGAAAGAGTCAAAGAAACAAAATGCTTTCTTACTTCTCAGTTTGAAATGAAAGATCTTGGAGAAGCTGATGTGATTTTGGGTATTAAAATTGTAAGATCAACAAATGGTTTGACCCTTACTCAATCAAGTTATATTGAGAAGGTTCTGAAGAGGTTTGGTCATTTTGACGACAAGCCTGCTCCTGCACCATTTGATCCTAGCATCAAACTAGTGCGAAACTCTAGTGATATTCTTGATCAATTAACATATTCTCAAATTGTTGGGAGTCTTATGTATGCCATGCATTGTACCAGGCCAGATATTGGTTATGCAGTAGGAACTTTGAGTAAGTTTGCTGGTAGCCCTGGAGTTGAACATTGGAATGCTTTAATTCATGTTTTAAGGTATCTGAAGGGTACAATTAAAGTTGGCCTACATTATTCTACCTTTCCAGCAGTTCTTGAAGGCTATAGTGATGCTACTTGGAATTTTGATTCAAATGACTCTAAATCTATTATTGCTTGGATTTTCACTTTGGCTGGAGTAGCAATATCTTGGAATCAAAGAAGCAGACATGTATTACTCACTCAACCATGGAGTCAGAATTTATCTCTATGTCTTCTGCTGGAGAAGAAGTTGATTGGCTACGGAGTATGCTGATAGATATTCCATTATGGGGTAAGTCAGTACCACCTTTGACTATCTATTGTGATAACAAAGCTGCTATATTTCGGCTTCAAGTGATTGTTACAATGGCAAGTCAAGACAAGTTTGTTTCAAACACAATCATGTAAGAAGAATATTGGAGGATGGCATAATATCGCTTCAATATGTGAAGTCCAGACTCAATTTAGCAGATCCTTTGTCTAAAGGGTTAGGCAAGGAATTAGTGGTACAAACTAGTAATGGGATGGGAATAAAGCCTGTTTTAAACTAATTGTACTTTATGGTAATCCTACCTAATGATGTAATCTTGGGTTCAAAGGAAAAAACAAGTAAAGTTACAATTCTGAAGATGTGTATAATCTATAAGACCGATCTCGGTTAGAGTAAATAATAATACTGTTGATAGATTTGACAGTATTCCTACTAAAGTGGAGGATGAGATTATATTCTCTTAATAAGTCTGTTTTACGGGAAAATGACTTGGTTTGACTTTAATCAAATTTGAAAGAGAAATTTCCAAATTCGACAAAAAACAGAGTCGCAACTTAATTTATTAAGGAAAAATTAAGAAAACCTTTAAACAATAATTCAAAAGACTAAAACAGAAAAAAAATCCTTTGAATTTGAGAAATCCAGGTAAGTGGTTTCTATTAATACTCTTGGAAAGGTGTTAAAGCACCAACAGTATCCGCTAACTCGCGGTTGTCCGATCTGTTTAAAAACTAACTCTTTGTATGATTAAATTTAAGGAAAAAGAATTTTACCAAACACTTGAAAAACGGTGATTATCAGTTTTGAGAAATCTGACTTAAAGTTGCGAAGCTTAAAGAAATTAGTAAAAGGAAACCATTTTTGAATTACTTATAAAGCGACGAATCCAAGCCAAGTAAAATATAAGAACTAGTTTTTTATTAATTAACCAAGTTAAAACCGATGCAAGAGAATAATTACTTGTGAAGGTATGGCAACTCCAAAGGGGGAGTCAACTAGATTAATAAAAAGTAGTTAAAGTTAGAGCATAGCAATTTCAATAATACTGAAAATAAATAAATGAATTCAAGCCTTTAGCCCAAATCCCGTCTGAACCATTCCGTGGTACCACTGCTCTAGCTGAAACTTTGCTTAGGATTTAAACCCCAAGTTGCAATATTGCTAAATTCAGGCCCTTGAAGGCTGCTGATGTTGTCATCTTGTTGCTGCTGCATTTGGACTCTTTAGTCCATAGTATTGTCTTCTATTTTTCCTGCATTTGGACTCTTTAGTCCATAATATTGTCTTCTATTTTTCATTTGACTCATTGAGGTTAACTCGATGGGTCGTTGAGTCTTGACCCATTCAGAAATACAAGGGACGAGAGTCTCATGGACTCATTTGGAATTTAACATGCAAGAAAAATGAAGATAAGGATTAGCCGGGGATGAATACTAATAATAACTCATGAAATAGGTTGAGAATCCAATGAGTGTTCAATAAAAGCTAATCAATCCAGTCAAGTAGGAAAAAATGATTTAAAGGATGTTTAAATTAATTCAAGACCATTTCATGATTCACCTTTTAGCTAAAGCAGTTTAAAAGGGAAAAGCGAATTTGCCTAACTTATGTATATAAGTTAGCAAGTCATGATGATTAAATAAAACAAGCAACGGCTATGGCTCACCAATAAAGAAAGCATTTTCAATCTTGCACTCAACTATAGAAAGAAATATGCCCAATATAATAGAGGTATAACATCAACTGGAGTTTTACGTATTAATAAAGGACCCAAATTATAACTTGAAAAGAAAAGAAAAAAATATATATCGAACAGCCTCTACAAGAAAAAAATAGTTTCAAACCGAGATTTCCCAAAGGATTTCTGGAAAAAGATTTACCAGTTAGTAACCTCCTATGCAGTTTTCTTAATGAATAACAAAACCAGAAATAATTTAAACAAGTTTAAACAAAAGAGATGAGTTCATTCCTTACACCAAATAGGTTGGTTTAGCATTTTATCTCAGAAACAAAATTCAATTTTTAAGCGTAAATTGCTTATAGTCATCAGATTACGAGCAAATTTTTAACAAAGAAAATCAAGTAAGTCCCCCTTTGGCAATAAAACATTTTAAACAAATGACTCACTGGTAGCTAAGTAATTGACATGATACCAAAACAATTCCTTCTTGTGAAATGAGTATTGGAGAGCTAATAATGTAGGATTCATGTTATTCTTGAATTAACACAACAAAGAACTGAGCATATTTAACAAACCAAGAATTATTAATGCTTTAAAAGAAAGCAAGTTTTTTAAGAATAGTCAAATGAGTAAAACTTTGCATACTAAAGGCAGAGTAATCAAATAAAAGAAAAGGTTCAGGATCAAATAGCATAAGGTATAAGCAAATCAGAGACCAAATTTTGCAGGCAAGACTCTACTCATAAATTCTCTGGAAATGATAGCAACTGAACAAAAATAAACTAGGATTGTTACCTTTTTTCGGGTAGCCAACTGAAACTCGAGCTTTGTCGGGATGTCTCTTCCACCATCGGGAGATTTTGAGTTTTCTAATCTGAGCTCAAGGAGTCCTATGGGATGTTTTCAGCTATGAAAACTCTCTTGATTTCTCTTCTGAATCGAACAAATCGAACTAATAATTTTGGGTCTTCAGAATTATTCCAAGTACCCAGAATATTGAAGGTTTTCCCCTCTTGGGCATGAAAACCTTTAGAACGAAAGAGGTCAAATTTTAGGTTAGACTTTCATGAGTCTGATTTTTCAAGAACACTGTTCTTGTACCTAAACAATCCTTCTTCCTCCATTGGTGAATAGTGAAATATAAAGGGGTATTTATAGGAGCTCAAATCTTGAGATTTTTGGTATGATTTTTGATGTGGGATGAGGCGAATTCCTCAAATCCCTTGAGGATAAGATATACAGCTGGTGAATTGTACGAAATCGTACCATTTCTTGAAAGAAAAAAATAAAAATCTTACAATTAAGGATAATGCAAAGGAATCTGCCTAGAAGCTTTGATTAGTACCAAAATTCGTGCCTATCCCGCGTAAGCATACGGAAGGGTGAAACATTTAGAGCTTCGTCTTTTGATGATGTTGAAGGGGTCATTTTGGTTGTTGTTGGAGTTGTTTTGGTGGAAGAGGGGAAATGTTTGGTTGTTCTGGAAAATGAAGAACAAAGTTCTTCTTTTGGGGTTAAAGAACGAAATGGGCTGGGTCATGTGGTGAATTGGGTCTGGGTCAATCAAAAATTAAAAGGGGTCTGTTGGGATGATTTTTTAGAGAAAGGGAATTGATGGAGTAAATCAATTACATCCTTGGCCAAATTGAACACAACATGTAGCTGAATTAATTTAAGAGATAAGCAAATTAACTCAACCAATGTAGAATTTGAGCAATTGGATTGAGATGAATCAAATTCCAAATTAATCAGTTAAGTTTCTTGATTTAACAAATAAAAATGATCATTTTGACACCAATTTTGATTTATTTTAAAAAATAAACTGGATTCCCAATTTAGTCGATTTTAAAGCAAAATCAATGTAAATGTCATTTTTCAATATAATTGCTTCTCAAAAATATTTTCTCAAATACAAGTCATATAAATTCTGTACAGTTAAATACAAAACTATATATTTTCCTTGAGAATGACTCAAATTATCCTGAAATTGATTTTGAAAATCCCTTAATTTTATCAAGACAATTTCTTTCAAAATTATTTGAAATTGAAGAAGCTTAAAACTAATTCAGATTGGGGAGGGAAAAAACTAGGTGTCAACAACTGTCCCCTCCCTTTGGGTAGGATTGATGCAAGTACCCTAGGCAAAGGGAGTTTGACGTTCCTAATTTTGTCCGACCACAAATTCATCTCTTGAAAGCAGTTGGTTTTCACACGAATTTCAAAGGGATTATGGCTGGACCCCGATATCGGATTTACGACATATCTCAGGCTGTATGAGAATTCAGGCCACTTATAGTTCATAATGCTTGATTTGTAAGCATGATTTTTTTTTTAAAAAATAAATCACAAACTTTCTCGATTTCGAATTTTAAAGAAGCCGAAAAGCTGGGGAATAAAAGGATTGGGGGGAGTTTGGAATGCATTCGTGTTTTCAACAACATAGAGACCCGCCTACATATCCCAATATTTAGGAAATCAGACTACTTGTAGTTCGACTCGATTGGTAGAAAAAGTAGTCTTTTATGCTAAAACGACTTTTGACTTAGGATGAGTGACGAACAGTTGAGTTAGAGAGAAAATACTTGTAATTATCTCAATTAGAAAACTTTGGGCCTTCATATCCTTAGGTAAAATTTTACCTGGACCAAATCTCGAAAGCTCGAGGTGTATTATCACTCGGATTTGAAGGAAAGATAAAGTTACCTTCGGTGTGAGTTTAGAAATACCCCAAAAGTGAAACTGAAGCCAAAATATCCCAAAATACCCACATGACCTCTAATAAAGGTGTGGTTTGATAGTTTGATGGTGGTGGAAATCTTCATTTTAGCTCGTTTTCAAAGAGTTTGATATTCCTCTTCTAACTACGTCCCAATTTGATGCTAAGAAAAAGTTCCACGTTGTGCTGCGTCCTTTTTGGAGTCGTTCGGACCTGTGGTTTTGGTTTGAGATTTTCATCCTTCTTGAATTCTCTCAAAGATATCTTGAAACAAGATTGTTAGTAGTAAAATTAATTCATGCGGAGAGATAATATCTTTACCTTAATTCCGCGTTGTGCTACCTTCCTCTTGGCGCAACCTTCATCATATTCTACGTATGACACTTTCTTTGACAAATTTGTTGACCCCCTTCATTTTCTTAGGCAATTTTTGTGGGATAAACTTGTAATTTTGATTTGATAATTTCATCCTCTTGGATGTTTCTCGACAAACTTTGAAACAAGAGTGTTAGTAGAAAAAGCAATTCATGAAGGGTAGATAGTTCTTTCATCATACCTTCGCATGGGTTCATTTATGAAAAAGTAATGTCATCTTCTCTTGTACCTGATTTGGAAGATAACAATTTTTTCAACAGTGGACACAATAACCCTCTTGGTTGTTAGATATGATGGTCCCTTTGACTATTAGATAATTTTTCAAAATGGGATTTCCCTTTTGGACATCGATGACATTTCGAGTAGGATGGTCCCTACAATCGTATGATCTTTTGTTTGATATGGTAACCATCTCGGTTATCCATAATGATGTGGAAACAAGAATTCTTTGAATATGATAGCCTTTGACAATTGAACATTTTCAAAATAGGGTGGCCCTCTTGGTCACCAACGACATTCTGAATAGAATGGTCCCTGCAACCGTTTGATCATATAACATTGGGTAAGTCCTGATCATCATCCGACTTTGGATAGAAGACAACTTATAGACATCTTTAGGCCAGTCCAATTGTAATGGGTGGACGGTCTGATGGCTTTCTTGGCAATGATATTCGATGGATATGCGATGAATATGTAATGAATATGGATATGAGTATGAACATGCAATGAACATGTAATGAATATGCGAAGGATATGCAATGGCCCTCTTGGCAATGATATGAATATGCAATAACCCTTTTGACGATGATATGAATATGCAATGGCCCTCTCGGCAATGATATGAAAATATATGCACTATGAATATGCAATGACCCTCTCGGCAATGATATGAATATGTATGAATATGTAATGGCCCTCTCGATAATGATATGAAAATGTATGCAATATGAATATGGAATGGCCCTCTCGGCAATGATATGAATATGCAATGGCCCTCTCGGTAATGATATTAATATGCAATATATGGCCCTCTCGGCTGTTGCGCATCAGCCTCCTCTGATTTTGACGCAACTTATGGATATCTCTTTTTGACATCATCCTTGACGTAATGAAGATATCATGGACCTTTCAGGGGTTGCGAAATTAGCCTCCTCTGATTTTGACGCGACTTATGGATATCTCTTTTGACGCCATCTTTTACGTAATAAAGATATCATGGCCCTCTCGGCGGTATGAATGCAATGGCCCTCTCGGTGGTATGAATGCAATAGCCCTCTCGGTGGTATGAATGCAATGGCCCTCTCGATGAAAGTAAATATGCGATGATCTGTGTGTACCTGCACTTAGAACACATGGTTAGTAGACATATTATCGCTTTAGCTAGCGACTTTAGTCAAAACTAAAGACAAAACTTTAGAAAAATTTGTCAAAGAATGAATACCGTCCCTTTGGGAGGATCATTGTGGATGTGTTAGTCCATTGGAAGGACAATATCTGGTGGAATTTTTAAGGTCTTCCTGAAAAATTCTACCCTTGTTACCTGCTTCCAGGCAAATCCCTCATTATTGATGGGGAAAAATTGACATCCTGTGCCATTTCTAGGCTTTCTCTAAACTTGGCACTCTGGTTGAGAATATTTTATTATTATCTCGAACCTTGGCTTGCTGGAGAAAATATCTTATGAATTTTTGAGATCTCCTCAAAAATTCTGCCCCAATTTCTGTTACAAAGAGAAACAGAAATCTTATGGGGAACATAAACGAGCCAGTACGGCGCCTACGTATCCTATTGAGCTAGGAATCAGGTCAGATGTTGTTTCAACTTCTGGTGTAAGAACTTAAAATGAAACTATTAGTATCCAATGCGGTATAAACATGAATCCAAAGGAAGAGTAATAAGATCTATTGGACGCATTTTTGGGGCAGACAACCCAATTAAGCAAAATAGGCATCTTACCCTTGCAAGGTTAGCCTATTGGTCACGCTTTTAGGATGGACAACCCATTTTAAGAGAAATGCAACTTTGTTCGTGAATACCAAGTTACTTTGAAAGATATTAAAGGTGGGCGTCTGCCCATTCTAAAAAATTAAGGGAAGAAAATCAAATTTCGACCGCAATCGGTACCAACTGTTAGTATTTGCATGAAAATTCTTCTCATTTGCTTCTCTTTAACTGAGACTGCTTCGAGGTAATTCAAATAGATTTGAGTGGTACCTCAAATACACCTACGTATCAACAAGATCTGTTTGCCTTGCTTCAAACAAAGGTTTTGAACTATACCTACCCTCATGCTTCAAATGCCTTCACCACAAAGAATGTCCTATTCCATACTCATTTGAAGTATTTGATTTGAGGATTTTTGCAAAGTGCTCTCACACTCAGAAAGATGTTCAAAGCATGCGATTTAGATGCTATATGTTTGGCCTTCATGTAAGTCTCCACTAATGTGAGAATGCTCAGAATGAGATCATGTAGGGATTGTTATTGGCTTATAATATAGGCTTGAGGATGGGTAGGATATTCATTTGGAGTAAAAGTGACTTAATCCCTCCTTGAACATTGCACTGATATTGGTGCTTTTGACGTTTGTATACCTTTGGTGCTCGTCCTTCTTTGTTGTCCCTTTTCTTTTGTATGTAGTTCTGACTTCTTTTGGATTCCTCTTACTTAAGCCTTTTCTCCTTTCATTTCGAGGAGTTTTTCCTTCTTCTTTTGAAGTTTCTCCCCTTTTTGTTGGAGTGGAGTGCCTTTTTTTTTTTTTTTTTTCAATTGAGACTTCTCCATGTTTTGTGGGAGATTTTGACTCTTTTCCTTTTCTTTCGAAGTCGTTTTTGCATTCTTGACTTCAGGGACTTTGCATATTTTGCTTTTGGCAGCTTCAAACTTAATCTTCATCGATAATTTGCACATTTGCAACATGCTCAAGGAGGTTGGGCCAAGAGAGGGTTAGTGTCACAAAAAGTATGATGAGAGGTACCAAAAGAGTCCATGGTTCACCACGAAGTCAGTCCTTTCAATCAAATTAATTATTTTTGTTTTTCTACATGCAGGCTCCTAATCATGTTGGCACCAACCAAGTCAAAGACATAACCCTAAAAGTTTTTTTTTTGGATAAAAGGTACCAAACCCAAGGAGGGCTGCCTACATATCTCGCTTCAACGGATGAGAATCAGATATGCATAGTTCGTACAGATATGATAAAATATATGCACAATAGTAATGCAATCATATAGACAAACTTAGAGTGGTGCCTCCTAAGCTCAATGTTTTCCACTGGAAGGCCTCTACCAATCATTTGCAAGGAACGCTTCAGTCTCTCAGTTGTCTTGTGGGACCATTTGTTTTTGTGATTGTTACCCATTATTTTAAGTGACGATATTGCGGTGGCCTCTCCGTTATTCATGAGGACACTTATTTTTGATTTGTATAAGTGTGGTTCCATGATTGCTTACGAAAACCACATATTGTTGGTATTTTCTCCCAGAATATTTTAGGAGAATATGAGATTTCTCGAACATCTGCAGAAACCGTATATTGTGGTGACCATCCTAGATCATTGTCGAGGATGACCCTCCTGTAAAGAGATAAAAATGGAGTGGAAGTAGGGAAGTCATAAAATAATAGAATGGAAGGGTGTAGTCAAAGACTGCCCTGATTAGATTTCCCAACTAAATATTATTGTCTTGTCGAATTCAAGAGCAAATATCATCTTCCATGATGTTCAGAGATCACATCCTGCAAAAATTAGAAGGAGAAATATTAAAATCCTTCTTAGATTCATAAAATTAAAAAGGATTAGAGTTCGACTTTCGGCCAAGAGATTCGTCAAATAGTAGATCCTTGTAATCCTCCCGCGAATTTCGAGGATAATGTTGTTTTCTCTGCATATAAAGAAAACTTCTTAGTGTAGGGAAAGGGTTGAGATTTTAGCTCTCTTCGTCTGCATAATGCTCCTGTAAAAGAAAAATATCGATTGTCATTGAACCCTGCATTCAAAGAAAAATTCTTAGTTTGAGAGGCTGATCGTGTAGGCTTCGCCTTGCTGTTCAGTTGCTCCTTCCAGTGTTTGGCTTGCAAACTGTTCTGGCCTTGAAGCGTAACCTTGGTGGAATTTTTTTAGGATCTTCCTCAAAAATTTTGCCCCAGTTTAGAACTCGAAGGAACCCTTGGATATTGTTGCTTTGTATGGAACTTTTGAGATCTTCTCATAAACTCTTCCTATGTCCAATATTCAACAGGCTCTTGTATTCTACCTTGCAGAAAATGTCGTTTATTCTGGAATTTTTTTAGATCTTCTCAAAAATTCTGTCCCTGTTTTCATTTGTGAAAGGAAATGAAAATCGTACGGGGAATATGACCGAAGCCGACACAGGCCGCCTACGTATCTCATTCTTAAGAATTTAGGTCAAATGTAATTCAGGTTAAGTAAGATTGCAATTACAAGGAAATTAAATCATAATGTACGATTACAAAGAAATGAAAACTACGAAGTGCGATTACATGGAAAGAAAGCAATAAAATGCAATTATAAGGAAAGAAAGCAATAATCATAAGATTGAAAGATGCCAAAAATGTGATTTCCAAAAAGCTTTATCCTTCTTCGCAACCAATTATACCGAAGGCCCACTTCCATGGTCGGGTTGTGGGTTGTTGTTCAAACTTGGCGAAAATGTAAAAGAGGTATCACCTTGTTGTCAATTAGGTTTTGCACTTTGTTTTTTAGGGTAACACATTTCTCGGTATCATGCTCACCTACTCCTGAATGGTAGGCACATTATTTATTCTGATAATACCACTTGGCTGAAGTATTCACAGACTTTGCTTTTACTGGATGCAGAATCCCTGCCACTTTTAGCTTTTCATAAAGTTGAGCTAATGGTTCTGCTAGTGGTGTGAAGACCTTGAGAGGTTTTCTTTCAAAGCTGGGACGAGGTACACTATTTTGAGGATTTTGTGTTGAATCCAGAGAATGATATGTTGGATATAGGCCATAGACAGGGCATATTATTTAGGGAGATTGAGGTTGACACAATGTCAAAGTAGGGTAATAAGGGCATGGAGAATATTATCCATACTGAACATTGGACTGGTGCTATGACAATTGTTGATGATATGACGCACTTCCCCGTGTCATCGATCCCATGATCTCTTTCACTTTTACCTTCTTATTCTCGAGAGATCCAACTTGAAAAGCCTTTTTAGGGGATTGTACTGTTGTCAAACTTGTTATTTTTCCAGTCTTGAGGCCATCTTTGATTCTTTCCCTAACCTTGAGAACTTCATTGAAAGTTTTTGTGCCCATTATAACCAATCGTTCATAATAGTCTGAGTCTTGTGCTTGAATAAAGTGAGTGATCATCTCTTTTTCATCCATGGGCGGGTGCACCTTATATGTTTCTTTTCTCTACAGTATAGCATATTCTCGGAAGAGTTCAAAGGCATTTTGCTTGAGCTTTCTAATCAAGATTCTGTCATGTGGGATCTCAGCACATAATCTGTAATGGTCCATAAAAGCTTTTGTCAAATCATCCCAGGCACGCCACTTGGTCGTATCTTGCTTAGAATGCCACTCTAAATCTTGACTGAACAAGTTAATTCTTATCCTTTCGTTCTCCCCTACACTAATCAATTTTTCACAGTAAGCTTCCAAATGAGAGTAAGGGTTCCCTGATCCATCAAACTTTTAGAACTCTGGAATCTTGTAGCCTGGTGGCAACTCTGATTTGGAAAACTCATACTGCTCTTTATACTTCACATTCTGATTGCTATTGAACCCACGATGACCTTTCACCAAATCTTCTAATTCTTTGAGCTTCTTATCCAATACCTCATTGTCACTGATCTTGACATCTCTTTCAGCCTCACCATAAGGGTCAGTATCAAGGCAACCCAGTTGTTGAATTCGCGCAACAACATAAATATGCACAAGTGGAACATAGTGTGTCATTGATAAATTCTGACCATTTGAGAAAGTAAATGGTTTCACAAGGGGAGCATGAATGAGCCGAGTGCCTTGAATTTATGGAAGAGTGGTGAAATAATTGCCCTTATCAACTTCATTCGAAAGTGGCATGGGTCCTTCTTGATGAACATCAAGAACTGTATTCATGCTTGGTGAGAGCTGAGAAGATGCATTGTTTTGCATTATCATGGACCTAAGTTCAACCACTTGCTTTTCGAGACAGGTGATGGATTCCAAGTATGATTTTGATTTTGTTGAAGTGGTAGAGTCGGTTGCGACATGCATATTAGAGGTTGAATCAGGTGAAGCGACGGCGTTGATCAAACCATCTTCCATGTTGTAATGAGTCTTTGAAACTACTTCGCCTCGATCGTTGGTTACCAATACAAATCAGCCTCTCTAAGAAAGAAGAATAACTCAAAAGGCAAAAATGTTAGTTTGTTGATCACAATAATTAACCAAAGATAATGCATAAAGCAGACAACACTTGTTTTGCTTTAAACCGTAGACTTGTCCAAAATTCAAAGACCGAGGCACCTCAAAAAGATGAGTGGATGATTTTAGTCATTTGACGAGTTTTGAGAATTTTTGTTATAAGAAGAAAGGCTAAAGACTCGAAGGTTAAACACAAACTGACTTTCTGATTTGTAACTATTGAAATATCATTTGAAAATGATGGAGTACAAATTGTTTGGACATTTGGTTAACTAATCATGATGGGATATTTGGATTTTTTATTTTTTTTATTTTTTTTTGGTGAAAAGTCCTCCGAAAATGATGGAGTCCTAAAATCTATTAATCGATTTTGGTTGACTGACAATGATTGGATGTTTGAAAATATTGACGTGGTCAATCGTGAATTGGACGATGATCCTCATTTTGAAATGTCATGAAGTAGAAATTGATTTGAGGATAAACTTTTGAAAAGTATTTTAGGAAGACTCACATTTTGAGTTTATTTGCCCAACGATGTTCTAAAACTTCGAACAATTCACGTTTAAAGCAAAACATGTGCATTAGACACGCAATCACACAAGCATGGACGAAGCAATTTATATAGTATGTGAATAACATAAAATGCATCCTAGCATACATATGACCTTTTGAGCCAAAGGTATGCCTACTGATTGAAGGTTGCGTATGCCATTTGTGAAACGTTTCATTGCCCCAAAATTTTTTATATAAATTTATGAATAAACCAAATGGGGATACAAAATGAGGAAAGGGAATGTACAAAATAAATATCAGTCCCACGCAGGGGTACAATCTTAAACTAGACCGCCATGGAAAGTTCTTCAATCTTGGACTTCTTGGAACTGTAAATGCTTTTGAGTGAAGATCTTCAAAACAAGAGATTATCTAAAAAATTCACAATCCCGAGGGACAACGATCCGTACAAATTGGCATCACATCCTTCAATTTAAACACATAAGGGATTATTGTCTTTTAGGACCGGAGGCCCTTTTCGACACAAGGTGGTCTCACTGATGGGCCCGATATGCCTTAGGTATCGGGTCACTTAGTTCAAAATACCTATTCATTGGATTTGGTTTTGCTCTATCCTAGTTGACTAAAGTGATTTGTTCAAATTGACAGAGAACCCGAAATGAACTTATCGGGGTAACACACCAAGTGACTGTTGACCGACTGGAATCAACTACTTCACTTGGCGATTCAAAAAAGTTAAGATGTTATACGGAAGGGTGGGTGCAGATACCCACATAACCGCCCTTTTCCTAATGCCTAATGCTTTGCCAAAAGTGGCGGAATATGCCATGAATGCAACAGTTTATAATTTGCGGAGAGTAAACAAGTAAATAAATAAAATAAATAATTATTACAAACACAAATAGTTAGCCAAATAAAAGTTAGTTTCAAACATATGGTTAGAACCTAGTTTCATCCCCAGCGGAGTCGTCATTTCTATTTTGCGGAAAAATGACTTGGTTTGACTTTAATTAAATTTGAAAGAGAAATTTCCAAATTCGACAAAAAACAGAGTCGCCACTTAATTTATTTAGGAAAAATTAATAAAACCTTTAAAAAATAATTCAAAAGACTAAAACAGATAAAAATCATTTGAATTTGAGAAATTCGGGTAAGTGGTTCCTATTAATACTCTTGGAAGGGTGTTAAAGCACCAAAAGTATCCGCTAACTCGCGGTTGTCCGATTTGTTTAAAAACTAACTCTTTGTATGATTAAATTTAAAGAAAAAGAATTTTACCAAGCACTTGAAAAACGGTGATTATCAGTTTTGAGAAATCTGACTTAAAGTTGCGAAGCTTAAAGAAATTAGTAAAAGGAAACCATTTTTGAATTACTTATAAAGCGACGAATTCAAGCCAAGTAAAATATAAGAACTAGTTTTTTATTAATTAACCAAGTTAAAACCGATGTAAGAGAATAATTACTTGTGAAGGTATGGCAACTCCAAAGGGGAAGTCAACTAGATTAATAAAAAGTAGTTAAAGTTAGAGCATAGCAATGACAATAATACTGAAAATAAATAAATGAATTCAAGCCTTTAGCCCAAATCCCGTCTGAACCATTCCATGGTACCACTGCTCTAGCTGAAACTTCGCTTAGGATTTAAACCCCAAGTTGCAATATTGCTAAATTCAGGCCCTTGAAGGCTGCTGATGTTGTCATCCTGTTGCTGCTGCATTTGGACTCTTTAGTCCATAATATGGTCTTCTATTTTTCCTGCATTTGGACTCTTTAATTCATAATATTGTCTTCTATTTTTCCTTTAATTCATTGAGGTTAACTTGACCGGTCGTTGAGTCTTGACCCCATTCAGAAATGCAAAGGATGGGAGTCTCATGGACTCATTTGGAATTTCACATGCAAGAAAAACGAAGATAAGGATTAGCCAGGGATGAATACTAATAATAACTCATGAAATAGGTTGAGAATCCAATGAGTGTTTAATAAAAGCTAATCAATCCAGTCAAGCATGAAAAAATAATTTAAAGGAAGTTTGAATTAATTCAAGACCATTTCATGATTCACCTTTTAGCTAAAGCAGTTTAAAAGGGAAAAGAAAATTTGCAGAACTTATGTATATAAGTTAGCAAGTCATGATGATAAAATAAAACAAGCAGCTGCAATGGCTCACCAATAAAAAAAGCATTTTCAATCTTGCACTCAACTAAAGAAAGAAATATGCCCAATATAATAGAGGTATAACATCAACTGGAGTTTTACGTATTAATGAAGGACCCAAACTATAACTTGAAAAGAAAAGAAAAAAATATATATTGAACAACCTCTACAAGACCAAAATAGTTTCAAACCGAAATTTCCCAAAGGATTTCTGGAAAAAGATTTACCAGTTAATAACCTCCTATGTAGTTTTCTTAATGAATAACAAAACTAGAAATAATTTAAACAGGTTTAAACAAAAGAGATGAGTTCATTTCTTACACCAAATAGGTTGGTTTAGCATTTTATCTCAGAAACAAAATTCAATTTTTAAGCGTAAATTGCTTATAGTCATCAGATTACGAACAAATTTTTAACAAAGAAAATCAAGTAAGTCCCCCTTTGGCAATAAAACATTTTAAACAAATGACTCACTGGTAGCTAAGTAATTGACATGATACCAAAATAATTCCTTCTTGTGAAATGAGTATTGGAGAGCTAATAATGTAGGATTCATGTTATTCTTTAATTAACACAACAAAGAACTGAGCATATTTAACAAACCAAGAATTATTATTGCTTTAAAAGAAAGCAAGTTTTTTAAGAATAGTCAAATGAGTAAAACTTTGCATACTAAAGGCAGAGTAATCAAATAAAAGAAAAGGATTAGGATTAAAATAGCATAAGGTATAAGCAAATCAGAAACCAACTTTTGCAGGCAAGACTCTACACATAAATTCTCTGGAAACTATAGCAACTGAACAAAAATAAACTAGGATTGTTACCTTTTTTCGGACAGCCAATCGGAACTCGAGCTTTGTCGGGATGTCTCTACCACCACCGGGAGATTTTGAGTTTTCTAATCCAAGCTCAAGGAGTCCTATGAGATGTTTTCAGCTACAAAAACTCTCTCGATTCCTCTTCGGAATCGAACAAATCGAACTAAAAATTTCTGGTCCTCAGAATTATTCCAAGTACCCAGAGTATTGAAGGTTTTCCCCTCTTGGGCGTGAAAATCTTTTGAACGGAAGAGGTCAAATTTTAGGCTACACTTTCATGAGTCTGATTTTTCAAGAACACTGTTCTTGTACCTAAAAAATCATTCTTCCTCCGTTGGTGAATAGTGAAATATAAAGGGATATTTATAGGAGCTCAAACCTTGAGATTTTTGGTATGATTTTCGATGTGGGACGAGGCGAATTCCTCAAATCCCTTGAGGATAGATATACAGTTGGTGAATTGTACGAAATCATACCATTTCTTGAAAGAAAAAAATAAAAATCTTACAATAAAGGATAATGCAAAGGAATCTGTCTAGAAGCTTCGATTAGTACCAAAATCCGTGCCTATCACGCGTAAGCGTACGGAAGGGTGAAGTATTTGGAGCTTCGTCGTTTGATGATGTTGAAGGGGTCGTTTTGGTTGCTGTTGGAGTCGTTGGGTGGAAGAGGGGAAATGTTTGGCTGTTCTGGAAAATAAAGAACAAAGTTCTTCTTTTGGGGTTAAAGAAGGGAATGGGCCGGGTCATGTGGTGAATTGGGTCTGGGTCAATCAAAAATTAAAAGGGGTCTGTTGGGCTGATTTTTTTACAGAAAGGGAATTGATGGAGTAAATCAATTACATTTTTGGCCAAATTGAACACAACATGTAGCTGAATTAATTTAAGAGATAAGCAAATTAACTCAGCCAATGTAGAATTTGAGCAATCAAATTCCAAATTAATCAGTTAAGCTTCTTGATTTAACAAATAAAAATGATCATTTTGACACCAATTTTGATTTACTTTAAAAAATAAAATAATTTCCCAATTTAGCCGATTTTAAAGCAAAATCAATGTAAATGTCATTTTTAAATATAATTGCTTCTCAAAAATATTTTTTCAAATACAAGTCATATAAATTTTGTACAGTTAAATACAGAACTATATCTTTTCCTTGAGAATGACTAAAATTATCTTGAAATTGATTTTGAAAATCCCTTAATTTTATCAAGACAATTTCTTTCAAAATCATTTGAAATTGAAGAAGTTTAAAACTAATTCAGATTGGGGAGGGCAAAATTTAGGTGTCAACAAAGTCTATACACCAATTTCGATTGGAGTGTGTAGGAACACTCTTGATAGATTTACCAATACTTTGTTGTAAAGAAGGATGAGATTAATTTCTCTTTATGAAATTCATAGACTATTTGGTCGGAGTATGCAAAGTTACTCTTGATGAATTCACCGCACTAAGTGTGAAGTGGAGGCTGCTTCAATAAGATTTTAACAGGGAAATCTTAAAGCACTTAGCTAAAAGAATTCAGGACACATGGCCGTAAGGTGTCAAAGGATTTTGATTTTCACCAAAACATAGTAATATGCGTGGAGTATTTTCTACTTCATCCAATGAACCACTTAGTCCAAGATTCATTCACTAAGCAGTCAATGATTTAAAAAGTCTTCACTAGATAATGGTTCAAGTCCAAAAGACACCATTATTGATGCATGTTGCTAGATTAATGTCTCAAATGATTTTTTATTTTTTTTTAAAGATAAAATTTCTTGAAACAAGTGGGGAATTGTTAAGTTTAATGTTTCAATTAATTTTGAAATAAATTCATCCGTTAAATTTTTTTGAAGATATCTAAAGTACATAAATGTGAATTGTAACATTCATTCTTCATTTAGTTCATTACGTTATAAGTTCTTGAACGATGAAACTTTTTTTGTTAAAAAGTTCATGAACCTATAATAAATATTATTTATTAAAAAATTTCTCTTTCAAAACCTTTGTCCTATATATAGAGTTTCTTTTTGTTTGAAAAGACAAGTACTTGAAAATACTTGTGAGACATTTATAAAATGGTGAAATCACCAATTCAAGAATAGAAGAACAACATTCTTGAATGCTACTTGTTTTGTGGCTTAGTTGAATTCCGAAGATAGAGTTGTTATTTATTCTTCCGTTTGTTTGTGGGAGAGACTTCAATTATCTTCAAGAAACGTATTATCGTGCCTTTAAGCCAAACAAGTTTTATTTTGAATTTCTTGTACAATTATCATTGTTGTTCTAACAGGAGGTTGTCAAAATCAGGCTGAATCAAGTGGCAGATTGCAACAAGAAATTAAAGATAATATTGTTATCCTTGTCATATTTTTGAAGAAGGTTATTGGTTTGTAAGTTGATTTTTCATTCGTAAGATAATGATAGAAAACTGCTCCAGAGATACCAAATTATAGAATCTATGGATATTATGGCTAATGTTTGTTTGAGGTTTCGTGTTGGAATCAACTTTGTGGTTATTATATACTCCCTCCATTTCAAAATAAATGAATTATTGAGGTGATGCACACCTATTAAGAAAAATAGTTAAGGACATAAATTTAAGGCTACTTTCCACTATTACCCTTTTGATTATTCAATCTATTCTCCTAGAAAAATGTAAAGTAGTTAAGAACATCATTAAAACAAAGGGTAAATATGAAAAAAAATCCAAATAATTCTCTTGAACTTTGAATAATTCAACTATTTTGAACTATAAAAAAAATCTCAACAATTCATTTATTTTGGAATGGAGGGAGTATGTTGATTGGAATCTTGATTTAATAAGTCATCTTAGGCTAATAGTTTAATTTATATGAAAGAATTTGATGACCTTCAGTGTTGTCACCAAAACCCACATAATTAATGATCCTGAGTGATGCATCTGTGTGTATGTGTATTTGTACTTGATTATTCATCATAAAAAAAAAACCTCTCACAACTCACAAGTGTAGGGTGAAAAATTAAAGTTTTTGCAAAAATTTATTTCAATTTATGCAAAATAACTTTTGTAATTCTCCATTTTATTAGAGAAAAAGATTGGTGTAAAATTTAAAAATATCGTAAATGGGGCTTAAGCTGAAGAAATTTTGCAGGACAACCTATAGAGATTTTTACATTGTACTACATATTTATGATAGTTAATTGTATAAGTGACATAACTTTTACATCTTTTCATAATTAGCATAATTTATATCATTTTTAGTACATCTATAAAAATCCACACATTTATTATTCAATTAAATATATTAAATGAGGTCCCATAAATTAAGAATCCACATTTATGTCTTTCTTTCTATTCTGATTTCTCTCTCCTATAAATGATACCAATTTCCTTATTCTCACATATTTACTTTTTATTTTTTTGTTCAGTCTTATTTTTTTGTTTTCTATTCTATATATTTGACATAATAAAAATATATTTTTATCATATGTCAAATATATTTTTTTAATATTAAATATTTTATATAATAAAAATATCTTATATAAGCATACCAGATATAACTTTTTATACAATACATTTGATATAATTCAAAAATATACTTTTAGTATCTTAAATTTAATTTTTAATACTATATTTATATTTTTCATCTTATTCAATCAATTTTTTCTCACTTATCATACACGGTAAATATACACTTTATCAAAATATAAATTGTATAAATATAATATAAAAATAAATATATATATATATATATATATATTAATTTTATATATTATAATTTTAATAAGTATATTTGCAGTACTATTTTAAACATAAAATTTACATTCATACAATATTAAGGATATATTGGTAATATACACATATATTTTAAAATGAAATAATTATCCAAACTTGAATTGCAAAAAAAAATAACACAATTATTTTGTCCATATAGAAACGAAAATTAAAAAAAAAAAAAAAGAAGTAATAAAAAGGGAAAGAAGGAAAAAAACAATTGTCCAACTACATTAATTTTCCTCATTAATGAAAACAGTTTCCTTTTTTTTAATGAATTGATTTAGAATAAATGAGAATTTATTTAGGATAAGATTTTGCTAAATCTATAATCATTGTCTAGCTATTACTGTGATTTTGAGAATAATGCTAAAATTCTGCAATATGCTTTTTAAGATTGTATAGTTATGTAAAATGTTCCAACCTATTTACAAGTGTCATTTAAGGCACAATCACTGCGTAAATTTTTTATATCCGTAGCCGTTTTCATACTTGAATAGTTCATGGTGATACATTTTTGATTTTTCTGATGTTCGATATTCGTATTAAGATTCAATTAAATTAAAATTTGCGTCGAAAAGTTTTACATTGAGGGATAAACAGTTATCTAGTAAAGATGGCTTCGCAGTTACTGATAATTCTAATGAGAGCGATCACGACATATATTATTTGGATTGCTGGGAAGTGCACTTTGGCTCTTTGCTTTTACTGTTTAAGCTATCACGTTTTTCAAGTCACTTACTTTGTGTCATTAATGATGATTAATTTGCGGTTTACATTACTATAAAAATGTCAAAAACCAATCCAGAAAACTGACCAGGTTACTTTTTGATAAAACTTGACGGAAAATCGACCTCAAATCGCAGGTCAATAAAGTTCTGATCAGAGTTCTTTAATTACATAATAATAAAAAATACATTATTTGGGATTTAAATCCTCATCTTTAATGTGGTTAGGACACATCTCTATCAGACTACCACTAGACCATCGATATACTCCCTTTGTTTATTTTTACTTGTCACATTTTGCTTTATAAAAAATCAATTTGACTAAACTTCTAAGTTAAATTGAAGTAGATTTAACTAATATTTTAAATTGAAGATTTAGATGTTTGAAAACTATACGAAAATTTTTATAAGTTGCAATTTTTCTCATATTAATATGATAAAAAAAATACATCTTAAAATGTTGGTCAAACTTCATCCAGTTTGACTTTCTAGAAGCAAAACGTGATAAATAAAAATGAACGGAAAGGAAGTATATACCCCTCTCTCTCTATATATATATATATATTTACAAATGTAATTACTGGAAGGAGTTCCCTATACGTTTAACCAATCCCAAGCTATCTTTTTCAGAAGGTAGCAGACGCAAAAATCAACACAAACACAAGAAATCGAAAACTAATCAGGCAAAAGACCTACTCCCTTCATTTTAATTTAAGTCACACAATTTGACAGAACATAAAATATTTAAAAAATAAAAAGTTCTAAAATTTATATTTTTAAACATAAAATAATATATATGTAATTATAAAAACTTATGATTTAGAACAAAATTATTTAAAAATTTAAAAATTACCATTATTTCATAAATTGGAATGGATCAATTACATGCTTGTGGGTATGGAAGGAGGGGTTGAGGGTACTTGAGTAAAACTTATAAGCTAGTCAAGCTAAATTATAAGCAAATTTTAACTTATTTATGCATTTGGTAAATTTCCACAATGTTTATAAGTTATTATCAATTAAAAGTCATAAGTTAGTCACCTTCAACTTGCGGCATTTCATTTTTGTCGTCCGGCTTTCTTCCTTTACAAAATTTTTACATTCTATGTATTATTTGGTTGGCACAAGTTCATATTTAAATTAGTCTATATTTTTTAAATCTAATCTATTTAGCCCCTTTATATAATTTGAAGTACTTAGGTCTTAGGGAAAGACAGTAATTCCTTGATTTGTGATATGCTTTCCTTAATTTTTTTAAATTATTTTTTTATGTTTTAAAACTGATTGAGAGTGATACTCATATTTATCATCACAAATTTAAATACTATTTGGGTGAATTAAAGTGTAAAACCAAAAACTCCATTGTTGGGGGGTTTTGGAAGCTTTAAAAGTCACAAGTGAATTTTATGATTAATTGAACTTTTGAAAATTAATAATTGGGGTAAGTTTTGGGATGTCATTTGAAGTTTTCGTTAAAGTTTGAAACTATAAATATTTCAGCAATTGGTGATATTTTTGACCCATTTTTTAGGACCGGAATTTTTAGAAAATGAAAGTCAATTTTTATATATGTTTGTATAATTTTAATAACAATGTAAAAGTGTGAATAATTAATCACTTTTTAAACATCATTATATAAGTAAATATAAAGTTGATACATCATGTACAAAGTGTATAATATTGTATACTGCATATGTAAACACTCTTGTGAAAAGAATTTAACCTTGTGGTATAAACTAAAAATATAACTATATTGATATAATACTTTGCATTGGGCTATATATTTCTTTAACAATCCCAGTACTTTTTAATCTATTACTATTTAGTAAATAACTTTAGCGACATATTCGTCGTTTAAGAGAAAATTGCTTATCTATATTTTCTTTATCTAAAAAGCTTTTTTTAAAATCAATTTATTTAAATATATAATTATTTATTTATTAAATTAATTTAACTATCAACAAAGAATACTTATGAGCTATCTTCAATGGATCGTAATTTTAGTATTGTCAAGTTCCGGGGAATCTCTCCATGAGAGTGGACAAGTTGGAACTTGGAGAAGCAGTCCATCACTATATATGCTTAATACATCTTGAATTTCTTCAAATTATCAAATTATTTCATTTAGATAGTTCACATCTTGAATTTCTTAAAATTATCAAATTATTTCATTTAGATATTTGAACTAAATTATATTTCAATTGAACATTTTAATTTCTAACAGAGTATTCTGATATAACACTTTCAATTCAAATTTCAGGAAAAACTTTTACGCATGTTTTCCTTCATCTATTAGGTAATTAAGTTAACCATATAAAATATGTCATCTCTTTTAATTATAAACATCAACCTCAAGTAGAAAACATCTAGGATTTATGGCTTATTGAAACGAATACATATAATTAGAAGACAAGACAAATTTTACATTAGAAGTATCTAATTGGAATACTTCTAAAAGTTAAGATGTTCAATAAAATAGAGATTCGTTTGAATATCTAAATGAAATATATTTTAATAAATTTGAGGAGCCAAATATGTATTAAACTCTACTAGTTTAGGGTATGCGTTGCACGCGAATTTTAACTGATCATCACCAAGACATTACTCTGAATATAATGCGAAATAAAATTCTAAATGGGGCTATTAGAAATCCTAAATAATCAATGTTAGTACCCCGTATTAAGGAAATATTATGAAAAGGAAGTACGACAGTGAAAAAAAATTGTCAATTAGTAACGAAAATAGTGGATAGCATTTAGAGAAATAATGCGGTAACTGAAACGCGATATACAATAGATGGTAATAGACATCAAAAGTAAAAAGAAAATACTTGTATGAGCCTAAAACTACGACAGACACAATGCTCCCAGACTCCCACCAAACCTAAACCTACCGAAAAGCAATTCAAAATATAACTACCTACTAATCTTCTACCCTAATCTGTGACCTCCATACCCTCATATCTAATGCACCTGTATGAAAAAGAATCACAAGTTTCTTAAAACAAATATACTACGGGCATGCAACAATGTTAGAACTAAATTGCACATAAAAGCTACGACACAATAAAAACATTATTCATAAATCAAAAAGAATTTAACCTTCTACCCTAATTCGTGAACTCCATACCCTCCTATCTAATGCACCTGCATAAAGGAATCACAAATTTTTTAAAATAAATATACTACGGACATGCAACAATATTAGAAATTGCACATAAAAGCTACGATATTATAGAAAGTTGCATGATTCATAAATCAAAAAGAATTTAACCTTATATCCTAATATGTAACCTCCATACCCTCCTATCTAGTGCACTTGTATAAAAAAGAATCACAAATTTCTGAAAACAAATATATTACAGGCAAGCAACAACATTAGAACTAAATTGCACATAAAAGCTACAACATTACAAAAAAACATAATTCATAAATCAAAAAGAATTTAACCTTCTACCCTATTCCGCAACCTCAATACCCTTCTATCTAATGCACATGTATAAAAAAGAATCACAAATTTCTTAAAACAAATATACTACGAGCATGCAACGACGTATGTTTGTATAAAATTTAATCAAAATATTACTTTAAATAGAATTGTAGGATATTTTTTTTGTATAAAGTAAATTTCTATGATTTATAAGTGTTAAATAGTAATATTTACACACAAAAAAGGACTCCTAAATCTAAAAGGCAGGAGTTTTATTTGTACTTTTCCTAATTTTTATTTACTAAATTAATAATAAAACAAAAATATTGATTTTTTTCTAACTACATTAACAACAAAAAAGAAGTTAATTGGTTATAAACGTGTACTTCTTTCTTAGCCAAAGAAAATCGTGTATTTGTTTTCCAAGTTTTCCTCCTTCTTCTATCATATATTTTAGAATTTCTTAATTATTAATTTTTCTAGTAATTCTTATCATATATTTTGTTGTTATCATATATTTTAGGATTCCTTAATTAATTTTTTGAAAACTCTTTAATTAGTAATTTTCCTAATAATTCTTACCATAAATTTTGTTGTTACCGTATATTTTAGGACTCCTTAATTTTTAAAACTTACCATATATTTTAGGACCCCTTATTTTAAAATATTATACATATAATTAATTAATAATTTTAAAAAATAGTATATGACAGTTTTGTCTATTTTAGAGTCTTTTAATTAAAGACAAAAAGTTCAAATAACATTTCTAACCTTCACATTTTTAATATAATATAGATTAGGACAAGATTTTAGGTATTTTATTAAGAGTAGATAGGTTAAGTCCCCTAAACTATCATCATTTTGCAAGTTTCATATCTAAAATATTGAGTGTTTTTATTTCTCTCTTACACTATAACTCTCTTTAGATTAAAAAAAACCCATGGTTGAATATGTAGCAAAATATTTGGAACAACTTGTTGAGAGACACGTGAGAGATGAATTTTTAAAAAAAAACGAATCCGCCTTACACAATGTGTTTATGGTAGTTAAGGGGGATTTGTGAACATCCAATAGTTTAGGCATGAAACTCATAAAACAGTGATATTCACTCTTTAATTAAAAGTAAATGAGGAGTTTATCATTTACATGAACTCTCGTGTTAATATTTAACAATATTCTCTCCATTTCAAAATATGTGTAACTTTATCAAAAGAATTTTGTTTAAAACAATTGTCATCTTAGAAATTTAAGACAAAAATTTGTGTGTTTTTCTAACTGTACTTATACTTCACTTCTTAATAGTGTTCAATTTTCAAAAAATATTTCTTAAATAGGAATATAATAAGCATATGTTATTTATTGAATTCTTAATGGGCGTGATTTTTACTAAGATAACATTTATTTTGAGATGAAGGGAGTAAATCTTTGCTAAGATATCCATACTTTTTAAGTTATCGTAGCTACAATCTCCATGCTCTTAACCACTGCAGTACCATGAGCAAAATAAAAGCGAAAAATATAAGACAATAAGTATTTGGTTTAAAATTTTAGATGGACTTTGATGACATTCCATATTATGAAAGGAATCGATTAATTAATTCACATGTAAAATTCTAAATTTAATTTCATTCAGACAATAATTCAATTATCAGCTAAGCAAATTAGCAAAAAAAAATGCATAAATTAGAACCAACTTCCGAAGAGCTGGTAATTCATATGGTTTTACTGCTAACACATGTTTAACTGGAATGGAAGCACAATGCCTAGCATCTGTAGATTACCTTAGTGGCAACATCTATCCCACCTTTCAAAATATTATTATCGTTCAAAAAGCTCAATTCAAAGGGTGATTTTAATTTAGCCAAATCTCATGCTTCGTATGCCCTGCCAAATAGACTCAAGGATTGTATTGTACGGTACGATGAAGTTTTCTCCATTCATGAATTTGTCTATGTGGGTTGCAAGTGATACTAAGTTATCTCGTAATATTAGTGGGTCATTTGAAGAAGGATTTTGATCAGTAGTAAACTATTCTTCTGAAGTCTTGATAGCACATCTGAGAGCATCTAGCTTCTGTTGGATTATACTCTTCAACATGCAATAATAAAAGAAATTAGTATCGAAACTATTTTTGATATAAGGTGAAAAAGCTCATGAACATACTACTTCAAGTGTCATTTACTTCAATCTTTACTACCAAGCATACGTACAAACAAACAATGATCTTACCTAATAACCCATATATGGATGAAGTTATCAATCAATATATGCACAAAACAAAAAATTCGACTCAAATCTAATTTAAAACTTTAATACTAAAAGAGACAAAAATTACCTCTATAAAGACGACCTTATAAATGTTTTGTACTGCAATGGTGTGAATAAATCTTCCTTCTCCTGCATAAGAATATTGAAGAATCAATTAATAATGACTTGTATAAATTTATTCATATATTAATTGAAAAAGATAAGAAGGTAATACTTTGCAAAATATAAAATCAACTACGTTACAACTTACATCTAAAAAATACAACTGAATCAAAAACTAACTAAAAAGACAAATAAGGAAGAAGAAAAGAAATAAAAAAATAAAAAGCAGACAATAGAAAAAGTAGAGACACAACGCAAGCATGTTGTTGAGATACCTAAGCAAATTGTGTGCATAAATTAGTATAAATAATTATCCAAAAACCAAATTAATTAATACGACTATTCTTTTTTCCCACAAAAGAAATAATATTGACTTTCAATATGTTTAGGAGCCTTCTCCTATATTTTAGGAGTTTGCTCAAATTCAAAGACGAACATGCAATAAAAATTCATTAGTTTAAAAAGATTAACAACAAAGAAGTGAGACGGCTTCAAAAGTTATGTTATTATTTTATTTATATGAAAGTTACCATATATTTGAGGACTTTTTTTTTACTTACAAAAGGAAAAAATAAAAATCTATTAATATTAATTCTCCATATATTTTGTTCTTACCATCTATTAGGATTCTTTAATATTTCAATAATTAATTAATAATTGGAGGAAATAAGTGAAAAAATAATTTTATCTAAAGTCGAGCCTTTTTAATAAAGGGCAAAAAATTTAAATAATATTTATAAGGACTTTACACTTTTAATATATATTAGAGATAGAGATTAGAGATTAGAAATTAGAGATTAGAGATAGAGAATAGATATTATGTCGCCCTTATCAATTACATTACGTTACGTTGTTGTTAGTGGAAATATCCTATTCTGTTTTTTAGTCCAAGATTCCTTCAAAGTCCCAGCTCTCCATAATGATGCCTTCAAAGTCCAAGATTCCATGTTATTTTGTCACAGATTTTTTATTTTATTTTCCATTTAATATTATCAACTTGAAAGCTGAACGCAACTTCAAATATGAAAGAGAAATCAAACTTTAGAAGCTTATCCTTCTAAGTTTTAATGATTTCCTGTTTATAGTTTGACCCCATTCAGTGCGGAGCCAGGAATTTAGTGAAGAGTATACAAATTTTATTCTTAGTTATGTTAAGAGTGTGCAAAATTAAATATACAATTATAATGACTAATACTTAACCTCTATTCACCATATAATTTTCCGGCGAAGGATGTGCATCTGACCATCCTTCGCCGAAGGTGGCTCCGCCCCTGACCCCTTTCTCTTGAAGGGACATTAATTTCACAGGAAATGGGAAAAAAAAGAGCATTCAATTTGATCATATAAGGACCTTTTTGTCCAGCAATTAATTAATCCATTCAGGTTTACTTGTCCATTTTTAATTTGATGCATATCATAAATAAAATATTAATTTTATTGTATCATTTTAATTATTATAAGTTATCGAAATGTTGGGAAAATAATTGAAAATGATTAGTATTTAATAATAACGGGGAAATAAACATAAAATAATAAATTATTTATTATAATTTTTTAAATGATTAGTATTTAATAATGATAGTAAAATAAATATAAAATAATAAATTATCTATTATAATTTTTTAAATGGAACAAGCAAAAATAAATATTTATTTTTGGATAAGTAAAAATAGATCGAGAAATTATTTATTGTGGAAAATATAATTTTTAAGTTTGAAATCATTGTTTTCCTAAAGATTTATTTTCTCAATTTCAACTATCCAAATGATGTCACATTTCACTGGGAATGTCACTCTTCGCCGTCTAGTTTGAAAATCACATTATAACTTTTGTTGTACTTGCTTTTTAAAATATTATGTTCTATATTATTAGTGCCAACTTCCAAGAATAACAAGAATTATCAACTGAAAAAAAAGTTAATCAAACAATCAGTGATGGATAATACTAATGACGACATCATGGTGGGCTCGACTTATGGTTGCTTGTCCAAAAAGACCATCCAAAAGACCATCAGCAATTACCCATTTCATTTAAAATTATTATTACTACTAGATATGAAGTAGCCCGTGCTAGTATCGGTCTAATATATATTATTTTTATTGTCTCAATTTATATAGCATAGCTAAAATTTAGATAGTCAATAAAATTTTATAATTTAACTTGTAAACTATCGTGATGCATAATAATTTTTTTATATAATTTTCAAATAGTATATGTTACTCCCTCTGTTTCAATCTATGTGGCATTCATACAATTTTGATAGTCAATCAAATTTTCTATATATCTTTTAAATATTTTGAGTTATTAATTATTGCGATTTAGAGTACTTTTTCTTCTGTCTCAATTTATGTGGTATTGATAAAATTTTTAGAGTTAACCAAATCTTTTACTTTTAAATACTTGAAGTTTTTAATTATTATGATAATAATTTTACATAATTTTCAAATATATAACATATTAAAAAGAAAAATAAAATAAACAAATTAAAACATAAAAAGTATAAAAGAAAATATATAAGCAGGCAACACAAGAGATGTCGACCTGTTGCCTGCTTGTTGTAACTTAAAAGTAAGATAAAATTTATAATTGATTTGGTTGTCTTTTGAAAAACATATTTTTACTCTAGTAATATTTCCTAAAAGCTTTATAACTCTTTTTTGCTTTTTTAAATCTCATGCACAATTCAAAACAATATAAAATGAGATGGAGATAGTACTATATAATGTCAACTTTAATTATCAATTATATTATATTTTTATTTACAATTAACATAGTGGCACTGAATTTATATTCTATTCATTTTAATTTTATGTTTTACTTTTTTCTTTTAATCTATTTTTTAAAAAATAAAAATAAATATAGGAACACATGTAGCGACATAAGAATAGGCCATTTGATTACAAAGACAAACTTAACAACTATTATAATTTTGAATTTAAAGTGATTAATTATTTTAAAACTAAAGTGAAGAAAGAGGGGTGAAATAAGATAACAGAACACGCAACTACATTTCAAAAGCGGCTAATGAAAAGGTGGGCCCCACGCAAAGCAAGCCAATAAAACTATTGAAATTTACATGAAAATCTGAAGGCTTCCCCGTCAATTCACATCAACGGGAAGCTCCCCTATTCACTCTTATTAATAAGAGTAATTTGAAAAGATAGAAATATTATTACTAATTTCGCAAATTTCTCAAACATTTCAAAAATATCTTTTATAACAATAATAAGTAAGGTCTGAGAAGGATAGTACGTATATAGTTTTGCATTAGTCTTGCCCCTACCTTATGAAGCTTGAGAGATTGTTTTCAATAGATCTTCGACTCAAGTAAAACATAATAACAATAAGTATTGAAAAAAAATACAGTAGTAAAGAAGTCATGCTGAAAATAAAGTAAAAAATAACTATAGACACAACAAATAAGTACAAATCAAAGCAAAGGAAACAAGTAATAAATAATCAAAGAAATAAGATAATAGGAGAGTATCATAATAATAAAAGTATTAATTAATAATGGAAACTAGACAACGCTCGACTACCTATATTAACCTTCTACCCTAAATCTTGACTTACATACCTTTCTATCTAAGGTCATTTGTCCTCGGTAAGCTACAAGTGTATCATATTTTGTCTAATTACCTCTCCTCAATACTTCTTCGGTCTACTTTTACCTCACACCCACCGTACCCACCTCTCACACTTCCTCAATGAGGCATCTGTGCATCTTCTCTTCACATGTCCAAACCATCCTAGCCTCACCTCCTTCATCTTGTCCACCACGCAGGCCACCCACCCTGTTCCAAATATCTTCATTCCTAATCCTATCTCCTAATATTTTCATACATCTGTAATGATCCTCCATGTCATTTTCTTCATTTTCGTACGTTTTACGTGTTTTGAGCTTTTCAATAGCTGCCCCAAGTCATTTATGACATGCTGGGATCGGTGGTTCAGTTTTTGGGAAGTTCGTTTGGTTCTTAAGCGAATTTCTCTATTTTGGAGCTTTTGAAGTTGAGAAATTGGTCTTCGGTCTAAACTTTTAGTAAGCTTTTGAAGTTGAGAAATTGGTCTTCGGTCTAAACTTTTAGTAAACGGCCTCGGATGGAATTTTGGTAGTTTCATTAGCTGTGAAATATAAATGTTAGGCTAGAGGGACCTTTGGTTCGGGTTCCAAGACTTTCGGACTCATTTTGAGCTATTAGTTGATTTTTAGTTAAAAATAGAAAGAGTGGATATGGGACCTACTTTTTATTGAAACGACCTCGGTTGGGAATTTCGTCGATTTTGTTGAGCTCAGAATGCCATTTTTGATAGGTTAGCATAGTTTGTTTGTACTCACGGGGTTCCGAACAAATTTCTAGGACCCCGTTCGAAAAATTTACAACTTAACCAAAATTGTTGGTGCAGGTCCTGATTCTTCATCGCTATAGCGATGAAGACCTTCGCAATCGCGAGGGTCTGTGGAACTTGGTCATCACGATAGAGAGGTTGTGGATCACGACCGCGATAAAAGAGAATTATGGGACCGGGCCAGCTTGTGCATCGTGATCGCATGGCTGGCCACTGTGATCATGATGGTCCTGTCAATGGGGTCCTGCGATCGTGACCAGGGATCTCAGGATCGCGATGAAGGAACCCTTGATAGTATAAATAATTTTCTCCTCCATTTTTGAACCATTTTCTCTCATCTCTTTCACTATTTTTGAGCCGTGGAGCTTGGAAATTTTGGAGAAAATTTCCATTGGAGCTAAGGTTGTTGGTAGCTCAATTCTTTATCATATCCCCATCAAAATCTTATAAGTTTTGGCCCAAATTCCCCTTTTAACTCGCTAGTTTGTTCTTGAATTTTTCCTTTGACTTTATGGTCTGATTTGGACTCTAATTTGAGGGCTGATCACGCCAATTTTTGAGCGTATGTTCCTTGTCCTATGAGGAACATAATTGCTAGTTCAATTTCTGAATTTCATAAGCAGGCCCCACGAGTTGAGTTTTGACCCAATTTTTGGTCTGAAGTTTTTAATTACAATATGGGTCTTCTTTTACTCGTGTTGACGTGTAGATTATGATTTTGATAGTGTTGTAGCTCTCCAAGGTCAAGTAGAGGGTACAAACAACTTGTGGACAGTTTGAGTCTGTTGTTTGGCTCTAAGATAGGCTACGGTCTACTTTCTTCTAGACTTTGCTCTACAAGATTATGTATTATATAAATTGCATATGGGGATAGGGGTTTTAGGATAGATTTAAGGTTATCTTCCATTTTTCCGTTCCTGGCCTTCATTAGGAGCCTTAGATTAGAATTATGCTCTAGAATCCTTAGTTTTAGTAGTCTTTTCTCCCATTTTGGAATGACTTAGTATGTGTAGTATCCTTGGAATTAGAACTAGAAGCCTTAGCTTAGTTTTGGGTAGTCGCTTGCTAGAGTGGGTTCCTTGGGGTATTATAGTTAGCATATCCTTTCCATAAAGTAACTACTCTAGAATAGTACCCTTTTCATAGCATGCGAACCTTAGAATTCTTCAATATCGAGTGATCCACTTAGTATTGACCATTGGCTTGTTTATTCACCATATTTCGTCTACAATTAAGATTAAGTTAAACATTTTTTTTACCTGCTATGACTTTAGGATGGGATTTGCGATCCTTAGTGTAGGTTTGGGGTAGTATCTTGTGATAGGATTAGGATTTCCTTAGTTGACTCTCTTGTATCATGTTGTACCTCATTTACTCTCATTTATCTGTATATATTATTTATCTATATATTATTTGGTACATTGGTGGGCCCAAGGCCTTGGATGCGAGCCAGTTGGGTTTCCAGGTTAGTGTACCTATCTCTGAAAGTTGGTGATACCTACCTAGGTGTATTCATATGACTACGCTCTTATTATTTGTATACAGGTGATGGCATGCATATATTCCCCGAGCATGTTCATACATTGTGGTATGTTTCTCGCAAAAAATATTGATTTTAACTAATATTTTCCAAAAAGGGATTTATTCTCATTTTTCTCTCATAAACTATTTTTAAAATGGAAGTCATACCACTCTTACTATTGAATGATGACTTTTATGATTAAACTACATTATTTACACTCCGGTTTGAGTTCGGGTACTTGCGGTGTTTACACCTTACTACTAATTTTCTTTACTATTTTCTGGAGGCGATCTGCCCTGATTTTCACCTACTAATTTTGACCTTGGAACATAATTTGTAAAGATTTTTCCTACATACTGGTTTTAAAAGGGAAGGAAAGGCATCATTTTAGTTTCGGTTCGATTCTGGGCATCTATCATATTTATGATCATTACTGATTATATTCTTAGAAGTCCCAGTGTAGGACTAGATGGTGTATATGGATATCTCGAGTATCCTATGAGTCCCTCAGTTCGTGAGCAATAATGTCGGAGGAGAGGTGTTCCCTATGGGTCCTGCCTTGCGAGCCACAGGGATGGAGGATGTGTATACACTATGGTTAGACTCAGATCGCATCGCTTGATTTTCATTACACTCATTTATTCTTATTTATTGCCTATCACCAGTATGTTTGTTGCTTTTACCTTCCAAGCTTATGGGGTCCTAGTTTGGTTATTGTTTGTTGTTTGTAATTATGTATGTTGTTTTTACCTTCTTGGATTATGATGGCCTAGTTAGGTTAATGTTGATCATTTCTACATAGCTTGCGATGATTTAATTAGTTGTGAAGGATCTCTCATGGCTCAGGTATGTCTTGTGGACTCCCTTTATAGCATTTCCAGCTTTAGCCCTCCCAGTTTGGACATTAGTTAACTGATCTTGCCAGCTTTGTCTTTATACCATGGCAAGATATATTAGGTCCTCTCGATGGGGCGTATGCATCTGACTCCACTTTAGCTCACGTGGTTTATATTGGTTAATAGGCTCTTCACAGTCTCAGACTCAGTATATTTGTACACGACCCTCAGTTCAATTTTACTTGTATTGTATGATGATTTTTAGAGCACCTTTTCATATCAGTATCTATGCATATCATTATAGCTCATTGTACTATAGCTCTGCTCCTTGCACTCAGTTTGCATTCAGTACAGTGTATCAGTATTTTCAGCATGTTCAGTTTATTTTTACATCATTTGTATTTCACATGCTCAGTTCATTCAAAGTATTAATTGCATACTTTCTTTGTGTTGTATCGTCTTATGATTTAGGTTTGGGTGCTCAGTCTTAGTATCATGGTTAGTACGTTCCAGTACCATCTCAGTATCTACTAGTGGTGAGTCCTCATCATCCAATGACGAGAGTTTATTCATTTCACAATTTTTCTTCATTCCGGACCTTGTAGCTTCGGGTTGGGACGATTATAAGGGTTTTCTTCACCATTTGAGCTTGGGTAAGCTCCAAACTCTTATTTTCATTAATTTCCATTTATTATATCTTCGAAAACACTCTTTAATCTCGATTTTAAAATGGATTTGTGGGGGTTTTGCCGATAAAGATTAAAAATGATTTTTCTTTGATTTGAACCTCGTTCTTAACTCGTTTTCACTTGGGTTTTCAATTGTAGACTCCTACAACCTTGGGGATATTGTTTATAAAATAAAATTCCAGTTCTACTCCTTTTTGTTTTCAAACCCATTTTTCGAATCCATTTTGGACTCGTTTTAAATAGGGTCAATATAGGTATCATTAGCTTCCTTTTGATGCGTAGATGATGCTTTTGATAGTTTTAGCTTGTGACGATGCCATTCGTAAGGAAAAAGCTCCATGTTGAAGGTTCTAAGGCTTGGATTTCGACATTTCGAGGTAGGTTATGGCTTAACTTTCTTCAGACTGGGCTGGTTAGTTAATAAATAAGTAAAACATGATATGGGATAGGGAAAATAACCATGGGAAATTATATTTTGATATTATTATTATTGTTGTGTGCCCATGTGGGGGCTTTATTTGACATCATTGGCCTTATTGAGTTGATTTCTGAGCTCATTTATACAAGTATCGAATGGATTGTTATCTTCATACTGATTTGATTGTGAGAATTAAATCCTTGTTTCATGCATACATATTCATAAGTTTTTGGTACCATTGAGGAACACTGTTTTTGAAAGAAAATGAGATAGTTTATAGAAATCTTGATCCATGAACACAAGTTGGAAAGCTAAGTTGAGGTTTGAGATAGTATACGGGTTGCGAACCCCACATTGGTCCTATATCGGGAGCACTGAGGGTCGATAGGTGTATATAGAAAGTCATGCAATGACTTTCAACTATTCATTTACCATCATTGCATTTCATTTGCATATGCATCTTCCATGTTCCTTTATGCTTTCTTGACGTGCATTTAGTTTCTATATGAGTTTCATGTGTATCTGTTTTTATCTCGTTTCCATATATATTAAAACTTTTAGTGGAGATGGTGTGAGCTACCATTTGGGAACTTTTTTATTTGCAGGTGACGTGGTCATAGTATTTCTTTACTTGTATTATTTTCTACTTTGCTCAGTCCCTCTATGATACCTAATGAGTACAAGTGGACCGTATTCATCCATACTGTGCCCTTTCGGTGCAAATCCCAGCTCGAGTACGAGATGTGGTAGTTGATTTCGAGCGGTAATCAAGATTTTGAGGTACTGGTTCGCTCCAGAGTTCGGGAAGATTCCTAATCTCTTCCTTCTAGTTTGTCTTTATGTATATTTTTGGAGACAGACATATGTATTATTCCAGGTTCTAAGTTGTATTAGATGTTCTTACACTTGTGACATTACTTCTTGGGATTTGTGGTATTTTCTTCAGATTTCTTCTATATTTCGTATTGTGTTGACCTGACTTTACCCTTGAAGTCTCGTTTATCTACTTTATTTAAAATTTTACATTTTTTTCCTTTTTGGGTAATTTGCTTACCTACAAAGGCTGGGCCTCAGTAGTCACCATCATGACCTCAACTTTGGGTCGTGACAATTTGGTATTAGAGCATTAGGTTCACTGATCTCTTAAGTGTTAGAGCAGGATGTCTAGTAGAGTCTCACGGATCAATACGTTGACGTCTATACCTATCTTCGAGGGGATATAAGATGTCTTTAGGAAAAACTTCTCTAATTTGATTCCTTGTCTTGTAGGTTATTTATACCCTATGTTTTAAACTTGTATTTTATTCTTTTCTGCGCAGTGGTGAGGACTAGGTCCAGGGATGCTGAGCCAGCACCCGATATGGGAGCCCCCATTCGAGGGTGAGACAGGGGTCGTGGTCAGCCCAGAGGTAGAGGATGGGCACGAGGAGATGCCCCAGCCAAAAGACTTGCTAGGGAGGCCTCTCCTGAGCCTGAGGTTGAGTATGATGAGGGTGACTATTAGACAGGGGGTTCAGGGCCAACTTAGGTTCCACAGGATTCAGTTGACACACTAGTGCCACAGGGTCTACTGATTCGTCTCTTGAGTCATTTGGAGGGTGTTCCTTTGAGTGTATCAGGTTTTTCTCAAACTTAAAGTAGTGTTCCGCCGTTAGTACTGACTTTTGCTTATAATATTCCAACTTCAGGGCTACAACCATCATCTATGGTACCCCCATATATGGATTCACTGCCTACCAGACTTACTATTCCTTTGATTGCTTCGGGTACTATGATGTCTTTTGATGCCAAGAAGAAGTTTGAGAGGTTTATTCGCTTGGCTCCCCCCAAGTTTAGTGGTGTGATTGGAGAGGACGCCTTGCCAGGAAAAGTTTCATAATCTTGGATCCCTTGAGTCTCATAGAGTTGCTTATACTACCTATCAGCTAATGGATGTGGCCAGGGATTGGTGGAGGTCTTTATCTAGTTGTAGGCTGTTGGGTTCACCTGCTATGACTTGGGCTTAGTTTTCTAAGGCCTTTTTGGAGAGGTTTGTGTCATATAGCTTAAGAGATCAGATGAGGGGCGAGTTCGATCACTTGGAGTAGGACTTCATGTCTATTGTCGAGTATGAGGCATGCTTCCATGCTTTATCCAGATATTCATCTGCCAGTATCTCCACAGAGTCAGAGAGGATTTGGGAGTTTGTTAAAAGGTTAGATGATCCCTATCAGTTAGCTACAACCCAGATGGTAGTTTCAGGGGCTTTTTCTCAGAGCATTATCGAGCATGCCAAGTTGACCGAGTCTATTACCCAAACTACTTAGGGAGGCACCGAGAAGGTGCACCGACAAGGCGAGTTTAGTGGTCATGCCTCCCGAGAAAGAAATTTCTCTAGTAGAGGTTCCTGTGGTTATCATGGTAGGCCAGTTCAGGCCTCTTTAAAGGGATCAGGTGGAAAACCTTCAGTTTTTGTGGCTCCAAGTAGCCAGGTATCAGGTCATACAAGTGGAGGTTCCAACTTCAGTTCTTCGGGACAGGGCAGTTGTTCTAGTTCATCTGTGCCCTCTCAGATTAAGTCAGGCCGTTGAGGATGTTATGTTTGTGAGGAGGTTGGTCATTTGGCCAAGGATTTTCCTCAGCGTGTGTATGGACTAGCCCAGTAGGGTTCTAAGCTTCAGCTTTGCCCTACCCCTATATCTGCGGTAAAAGGTGGTTCCCAGAGTGGCATGGGTGGTGCTAGAGGTTCTTGAGGTAGAGCTAGGGTGTCGCGCCCCATTTTTCTCTCGAAAAGCGGAATTCGACGTGACAAACTCTTTTTGGGATTAATTAGAGTGAAGAGTCGCCACCTAACGAATTAAGGTGTGTTAGGGCACCATTCTAGACTAATTGCGAACTTATTTTAATAGTCTACGTCAACCAGAAATTTGGGTAAGGGTTCAGGTTACCTCGAAAGGAAGGTGTTAGGCACCTTTCGAGGTCCACAAATGTGGGTCTCGGCCGAACTCATATATTACGTGGGGGGGGGGGGATTTTATGTGATAAACAAAGGTCAACTATTTTTATTAACTTAATATTAACTAAGTGTTTAAAACATAAAAGATAATAAATAAACTAAACATTTAACTTAATTATTATCTAGTTAATAATTATCTACGTTATAAAGTAATAAAATACGTAAATAAGTAAAAAAAACATTGAATCAGATAAGCGAGAAAATAGAAGGGACACAATTTATATAAAAAGAAATTTTTATTTCAGAAAGTAAACCTAGACTACCCCAAAGCAAAAGGGACATGCGAAGAGTAAAATATAGGCTAAATTTTAAAAGGTTTGGACAAAGGTCAATTTTATCTTATTCGGATCAGCGTCCGGCTTATTAACGGATGACAATGTCATATGTTGCATTGTCGTATTCTGCCGGGTCAACTTCCATCATTTCCGAATGTTCTACCCACCCCACCTAATTGGTTATTAATCTTAAAGAGTTACCTAAAATGCCTATCCGTCCCAACTTAATGTCCAATAGGCATTGGACTTACTATTTTGGATTGGGTTCTAGACAAGAAGCCTAGGTTGCCTAATTAGACTCGGGGTTCACATCATACAAAACAAATAGGAGTTACAAGTAGCATGTAACGGTTTCAAATAAGCCTCTTGATTAGTTAAAGTCTATTAAGCGGTTAACATGCTTGAAAGATGGTTACTTATTTTTTACGTGATTAAAACCTATAAGTATGATTTCTAGGCGAGACGTATTAATCAAAATGCCGAAAATTTAATTAAAGTGCTAGATATTAAATTAAGACTGTTGAAAATTCATTTAAATATGTAAGAAATTACTTTTAATGTACAGGAAATTGATTTAAATGTGCAGGAAATTAATTTAATTGTGCAGAAAAGTTATTTAAATGTGCAAAAAATTAATATTAAGTGCAGGGAATTAATGAAAATATGCAGAAAAATTTATTTCCATATGCAGAAAATTGGTTAAAAAAAAAGTGCAGAAATCATTTTAATTTGCAGAAAGTTATCAAATTTGCATAAAATTAAATAAAGTACAAAAATTATTTTAAATTTGCAAAAAATTAAATAAAGTGTGCAGAAATTATATTAATTTTACAGAAGGTTGTTAAATGTGCAGAAAAATTAAATAGAGTGCAGAAATTATTTAAATTTTGCAGAAAATTACATAAAGTTTGCAGAAATTTATTTTAATTTGCAGAAAATTATTAAATCAAATAAAGTCTGCAGAAATTTATTTTAATTTTGTAGAAAATTAACTAATGAATGCTAAAAATTAATTTTAAAATGCTGAAAGTTAATATTTTTAATGCTAGACAGTAATTTAATGAGCTGGAAATTAGCAAAAGTGCTGAAAATTAAATTTTCCACATTCTGAAAATTTTCCACATTAGTCTAAGTATGCCGAAAATTACTCAAACAAGCCAGCCATCAAAAATGCTCAAGATTAACTTAGACATGCTGGAAATCAGTTTTAACATACCAAAAAAAATTTAACTAAACGCGCTTAAATTAATTTACCATATTCAAACTTAATCTAATACGTCCAAGGGTCAGTTAATGATCCTAAAACATGATTTCTAAGAAATAAATTAATTAATTAATTATCCTAGACTATTTGCCTAAGTGACAACATAATTTAATTCACAGGTTGAAATTTGTTTGATGATCCTATAGGCATGGTATCTAAGCGAGTCACATAATCCCCACCCACTAAGCAGTTCCCAAAATCCTTTTATTACATATTAATGTTTATACAAGATTATTACAGACCCAAAAATGAATTTATGACAAGAAAGGAAAACACTAAAAAAAACTAGGCATTCCCCAAACACCCGGGCATCTCTTCCAGTCCCCCAACTCAAACATCCTCTAATAGTACCTGTTAAGCATAACCAAAATATCCGAATGCACAAGAACATACAACAGCCGTGACGAAACAGACAAACAGAATATCATTATAATATTAGTTATGCAGACATGCTTTCTAGATTACAAGAAGACTACCACACAAATATTGAAAGTTGTGTCGATAGAAACTAACTGGTTTGGTGGCAAATAGATAGACAAGCAAAACAACAAGAGAAGTTTCGTAGGCAATCCTTTATCAAGAGCAAACAAACTTCAAAATGTATTTTTAGTATAGGGAGTAAAATGCTTAAAGCCTTTTGAGTATATGTGAATGGAAGCCAAAAAATCTCTCCAGAATAATGAAGAGGGGTTTGTTTTTATAGTTGGAGGGTTGTCAGCAATCACAAAAAATAAAAGAAAAAGGAATATTTCAAAAATCAATTAAGGGAAAATCTTTTCCTTAAAAGAGTAGTTGAATCAATTCATAAAAAAAAAAATCTCATATTTACCATAAATAAATGAGTAAAAATTTGTCCAATTAAAGAAAAGGAGCAAATTGATAATCAAGGTGCAAGACAGAAGGGATTTACTATACAAAAATCAAGCTTGCCTTAAATGGAACAATTAGCTCAATTATGCACAAGATCAATCAAAGATTATCAAGATAATTGCTTACAAAGTTGTCTTAACATTTACCATGAATAAACAAGTACCAAGGATTTTACAAAATTTGAATTAACACACATAGTAACATCATCAAAGTAATCATTTCATCGCATAAACTCCGTCCATAATTATATTGAGCAGGAGAAAGAGAAAGATTGTAACTCCGACTTAAATACGAAAAATTCCAAGAATAAAAGAAATAAGCATCACATGAAATTAATATCCAAACTCAACAAATTGGGGTTAATTAAAGTCCACAAAAATCGAATATTTTGGCTATGATGACATGAAATTGAAAGATTCAAACAAAAATTCATTAACCAATCATCACCAATTTCAAATATGTGTTACCGGACAAATCATGAGTACACAATCAACAGAATTTAAATCACGAAAGAAATCAAACCGGAAAAAATATTCTTAATCATTCGCTATAGTATCTCGATCCTTAAAGTCCGATGAGAGCTTTAATCATCATTTATTGGACTAAAATTGTAGCAATTGGCCGGAGTTTCACCCGGGGCGGTGGCGAGTGAGGTTCTCCGGCCGGTGGCTACCGACGGCGGTATAAGGAGAAGGAGGCGGCGCTAGTCTAGTGGTTCTTGGCCGGTGACTGAGGTGTGTCGTGAGGAGAGAGAGAGATAGAGAGGATGAGAGGCTGTTGGAGTGGCGGCTGGTTGGTTATTCGTCGGCCATGGCTGGTTCACCGGCGTCTCACCGATGGTGGTTCCCGACTTTGGCGTTGGTTGATATAGAGAAGAAGAGAGTGGAGAGACGGATATAAGGAGTGTGAGGGTGGTGCGGCTGTGGGTTTTTTGCTGGTGCTTCACCGGTGAAGGAAAGGGCGACCGACGGTTGACTGGTGGATGCCGGTGGAGAGAGAGAGGGAGGGAGCTGGAGAAAAAGATCGGGTAGAGAGAGGGAGTGTCGGCTGTGATGGTTGAGGATAAAATTAGGGTTATGTTTTTTGGGGGGTTATTTTGTTAAAAGGAAAGAAAATGGAGAGTTAATCTTATTCGTTTGATCAATTTTGATCAACGACTGGGATTTAAAATTGCAAGAATTGGTCAAAAAATTGGTTTATTTAAATTGGGTCAATTGAAATAGAATTGGGGTTTCAAATTGGGCCAAATTAAACTCAATTTAGGCTAAGATTGACATTATTTGAATAAAATCAGACTAGAAATTAAATAAATTGGAAGAGTTGAATTGAAATAGGTTGCTATTTTGTAAATATAGTAATAAATCGGTATAATATAAAAATAACTAATGAAATTAATCGAATGTCGAAAAATAATTATTCTTCAATTAATTATAAATTTTGTAATAAAAATTAATGACACATAATATATTATTTGAAATCGAAGATAATAATAATTTGAAATAAATTAGGCGCCGATAAATTACGAATATGAATTTTAAGGAAATGCTATAATAGTAATAATAATAATAATAAATCATGTGTTTGTAAATTATGGGTATGCACATTTGCGAAAATAATTTAATAAATTTTTTACAAAATTACTTAAAATATTATATTTAAATTAGTAAATTATATATTATATAAGAATATAAAATTAAATGGTAAAAATAGATTGCATACCTTAAAATCATGAATACAAAATGTCAGAATTTATTTGATGCCAAAATAATAATTAAAAATTCAAAACTAATATTATTTTTGATAAAATAGCAGCCTGTGAGGAATATCGGGAGGTCAAAATTGGGTGTCAACAGCTGCCCCTTCGTTGCTTGGGAATGATAGAAGAATTGTCGAGCAACGAATGTTGACGTAGTAGTCAATTTTGTCCGACTGAAAGGATGGTTCGCCGAAATTGAAAAGCGAGAGAGATTTGTTAAAATGGTGTGGCCGAGACTTTGGTTTTAAGTCGCCTACATATCTCAGGTTCACAAGAATCAAGCCATGTGTAGTTCTAGACTTAGGAACGAATGAGATTCCTAAAGAAAATTGACGAATGTGGAATTTGAATGAAGATAGCACGAGTTGACGAGATTGGAGTATGAGTAGTTTTGAAAGAAGGAATGGGAATATGGTTTTAGGTTAGGTTGTGAGATGTAAGGATAAATGATTATGTTTCAAAAGCAGGAGAGAGAGAATTGTTTAGTTGTCTCGCATTTGCCGAGAAAACTCAGTGCTTGTTTTAAGGTCCGTTTAAGGAACCCAATGTAGTTTTAAGGTCCGTTTGAGGAAACCAATACCGTTTTAAGGTCCTGCGGGGAGCCCAATGCCATTTTAAGGTCCGTTTGAGGAACCCAATGCTAAGTTTATGCCAAAATGTTAATGCAATGTATTGTCAATTTTAATATCGTCAAAGTTAAAGGGATAGAGAGACTTAGCTTTTTTTCCAGATTGAGGATGTAGTTTGGGTTTTGTTTGATGATGTTGCAAGGCAGTGACTGCATTTGTACCTGCTATCTGCACTCAAAGGAAAATTGTAAGTCGAAAAGTAAGGTTGACCCATACCTTTGCTTGGCTTGGCTCCTCATTATTGTTTTGATCTCAAAGATTGAGGGTTGTATTCTTTATGATGAAATTTTTGAGATTTTCTCAAAAATTTCTGCCCCAGTTTTCACTTTTGGAGTCTTATATTCCTGCTTCACTCAAAGAAAAATATTAGTTCAAAAGAAATGGTTGCCTTACATTTGAACATCGTGATCTCAATTCGAATCTGTCTTTATATGCTCAAGAGTCGGGCCTATTAGCCTAGTATTTCAGATTTGAATTTGAGCGAAGTGTTTGAATTAGATATGAAAGGAAAAAAGAAATTTTTATTAGATTGAGACCGGGTCCACTAATGGACTGCCTACGTATCCAAATGGAAATCAGGTCAAACGTAGTTCAGATTACAAAGAAAGGTAGATAAAACGAGGAAATGTTATTAGCGATAAGGTAAACAGATAGAAAAATGATGGCATGATGATGGTCTGTCCTTATTAGTCCATGTGATGTGCTTTGCGTTTTCTTCGCGAACGTCTCAGAAATATTTTTGTTGGATCACCTTCAACAATGATTTTTCCTGTAGTGATGGGGTTGTAAATGTTGCTTATTGGGCCTCACTGCACTTTTATCTCTCTCTTTTTAATCAGATTCTGAATCTTGTACCTTAGTGCTGAACATTCCTCATCATCATGACCTTGAATATTTGAGTGATAAGCACAATTTTTAGATAGGTCAAAATTAAGAGGTAGATGCTTAGGAATCCAACCCCTTCTTGGTTGCACAATACCTTGGGCCCTTAATCTTTCAAATATGCTTGCCAATGGCTTAGTTAAAAGAGTAAAAGTACGAGGCCTCATTCTCTTTGGTTGATAAAAATCACCTTGTACCGAATAAGACTGATATTGAAAGTTGGATTGTGTATGATAAACCTCATTTTGATAACTTTGCTGGAAAGAGTGGGGTTGGATCTGATAAGCCTCATGTTGAGTATCTTGCTGGAATGAGTAGGGTTGAATCTGATAAGCCTCGCTTTGAGAATCTTGTAAGTCATAAGGTTCGAGCTGTTCATGTCGGGATTCAAACACAACAAGGGCTTCTTCATTATTCTGATAGCATTGTGTCTGAGGTGATAAATCCTCTTCCTCTTCCTCAGATGGACTCTTTGATGCTTGGAAAGTGGTTGGCATTGCAGACACATCAATAATTCTCCCTGTTTGAATACCATATTCTAGCTTTTTTTCGATTGAAATCAGACTCTCTTAACTGTGACTGCTTAGGAAGCATAGTTTTTGGTAGTATATTCCATCTAGCAACCTGATGAAAGTTTGAACCAACTCTTTTTCAGGCACAAAAGGATGTATCTTAGAAGCTTCCAATCTCCATCGGATTGCATATTTCTCAAAAGATTCGTGAGTCATTCTCTTTACTTCAAGAAAATCCCGCATTGTCAGATCAACTGTGATGTTAAACTTATATTGCCCCAAGAAATCTTGATCCATGTCTTTCCATGTATACCATTTGTCAAAGTCTTGTTTATTGAACCAAGTGAGTGCTATCCCTGACAAACTTTGAATAAAAAACTCATTAAAAGAGCCTCATTATGCCCTATGCCAACTAACCTACCACAATAGTCCTTTAGATGTGTGATTGGGTCTCCATGCCCATCGAACATGTTGAACGTTGGGACTTTGTATCCTGGAGGTAACTCAACCCTTGGATGTAGACATAGTTTCTCATACCTCAAGTCATGAATACCTTTGGAGCGTAGATTCTCATCCAACCTCTTTTCTAAGTCATGAAGCTTTTGCTACCGTGCATCTAAATCGACTTTCTCATTTCCAAAAATGGTGCGAGCTGAAGGCAACTGCTGAAAGGGTGTGTGAGTAAGGCGGGAATAAGGAGATACAGACCATACAGTGGTTTGCATCGGGCGAGAGGAAAGAAGGCTGGAATATTTTTGGATATTGAGCATATTTGTCGTATTAAAGGTTTTCAATCGAGTCGATGTTCAAATGCTAGACAACCTTTAAACAAAATAAATAAATCAAAAAAAGTTACCACATAGCACAACTAAGTCTAAAACAATATAAATAGAAGGCATTCCAAGCTGAACACTATGACTTAATAAGTGATCCAAGCGTAGAGATTTGGGCTTCTAACGCACGAGTTAGACGATAGTGATAGAACTTACGCTTTCAAGAAATTAACATGATGTTGAATTTGAAATTGTAGTTGTAAAGAAAATAAGAAAGCTAGGGGAATGAACAAGGTTGACTCTTGTTGAACATCATAACTGTTGACTTGAAACATCCTTCGTGATTGATATCATCATTAATCCTTCCAACTTCATACAAAATGATAAAACAGGGGGAAAGAAAATTTTATTATGATGAGACCGAACCCATTAGATGAGCACCTACGTATCCCACTTATAGGGAAATCAGGTCAAACGTAGTTCCGAATACATAAGGGGAAAGCATAAAAGAAACTCCATATTATTCCAAGTATGAAGTAATTCAAGTGCTAAGGAGGCCGGAGTGGATATACAACATGGTATCCTCTTCATCAATGCCAAATATGTGCAAGTCATTTTTAGGAAATTAATCCCACCCCGAACTTCGTAATTTATGCCTTCTATGGATTAAAAAGTAATTACAAGTTAAAGGGAGTGAATTCCTTACCTTAACGAAGTTAAACAAAGGTAAACCGGTGATTTTCTCCCTAAATAGCCTTCCTCTTGCCCCAAAATGAGTTTATAAAATAATAAACTATTTTGGAGTTTAATCCCTTTAATCTGTCGGCCTTGACCGCTTTTGACCACCGATATAGCGGTGTATCAACCGCTATAGCGGTGTATCAACCACTATAGCGTATAGCGGTGTCGATAGGACAGAATGTCCGTCTTCACCCAAAAATCCCCCTTTTTACAACACCTTGATCTTGGGACATTTCGAACAATGCCCTTTATGCTAAGGTCAATTCCGAGAGTTCTACTAACCCAAATTCAGTTTCGTAAAATCTTACGGGTTCCTTATCGTCTTAGATAACTAGGAATCAACACCAATCCCACCAAACTGGTCTAAATTATTCTTAGATTTTCCAAGACTACCCCTCACCAGAAACAAAGTAAAACTAGCCTAGTCTGCAATTTGTAACTTCCAAACCAAAACGAATTTAGACATGAAATTTAGAACGTAAGGCTTTTATATAACGACCCAAAGGTTCGTTATACATAAACACCAAAATAGAAGTAATTTTGTCCGGCAAAATTGACTAAATAAGAATCAGCGAGATGATAGATTTTATATCTCCTTAGTACTTATTTGATTGCTTTCATACGTTTTGTCATATTTTGATCCACATTTTTGTTAATTTAGCAGATTATTGATGGATTGTCTTCCTTCAAGGACTTACTTAATGAATTAGTAGAAGAGAAGAAATTTGTTGGTTAGTAAATTAATTTCTTTGTATTTCTTTTTCCTTCGCAGGCTAATATTGTTTTTCCCATTTGCTATCAATTTTATTTATTGAGTTTGTGTTCTCAATAGCTTCTCTATCAATCCCTATTTTGCTAGAGTTATGTAGGTAGTTAATTTGGAGTCAATTATTTTTTGGATTATAATTAAAGTAATAAATGAGTTTGAATTTGGTTCAAAAATTATTCCATGTCAACATGATAATTTCAGATTTGTTGTTCTTAGATACATTGTGACACTAAGCAAGACGAATTTCATCTCTAAATCTGGCACTACTTCTGTAGAGATAATTTAAGAAGAGTTTGTTGCAGAAGTGGTGGTTCTACTTTGTGTTGCAAGTTGTGTAAGCCATTCATAATGGTCTTGATATGCAAATTTTTGACCGGAAAGAAACCCTTCTTCTTTTTTTTCATAATGTGTAGGTGAATGATGATTTTTTTTAATATAATCAGATAGTTATAACAGGCTTCTGCTCTTAATATTTCAACTTTTAAAGTAAAAATAGAAGTATATTTTATGTCGCCTTGAAGTTTAGCGTACAAATGGCATGACATTGTAGCATCATCTGTCTCCAATTATTTTCAAATAAAGAGAGTATATTTTATGTTGCTTAGAAGGTTGTGCGCAAATAGCATGACAAATGACGCCTCTAGAAGAAGCACCTAAATGCCTAGAGTGTTCTCCAAGCAAATTAACAAAGACCAACGACTAATGGCAATGAATCAAACACCTAAATGAACTAAGTTTCTCAATTCGTTGTAATATGCAATTTAGAAGTTCAACAATAGTTAATCTATAATTGATTTAATGGGTCGGTATTCAAGATGAGGTTGACCCAGAAGTGTGATTCCTTGCTTGCTTTTATTTTTTGTGCAATACTTGCTAATTAATTTTATCCAAGTACAAAAGGTAAATATTTGAGGTCCGAGACAATTTGTATCAGCCCTAATATGTGATGTGTTAATATTTAGTACCCTGTATATGGAGATGAGCATATGTGGAAGAAGAAATTGTGTGAAGTTGTGGAACAAGGTATAAGAATTCTAGACTTTATTATTTGAAAAATAGCTGCTAGCATGTTGCATTCCCTTCCCCTTTTTAAATTTATTTCTTATAAATAGAGTCAAATTAATAGTAAGATCAATTTGTTTATTCAAGACTTTAGGAGAGATCCTTTGTCCATTTGAAACTATTAGCAAACATGATACAAAAGATATACAAGAACTATTGCTCCATTAAACTTCTTTCAGTTTGCGGTGCTTACACACAAAAGACACACAAGGATTGTTCACTTATTATCTCAAAACTTAATTACAAATTTGGGCTAGATGTAGATGAATAATGTCACGCCCCAAATCCCATTGAGGTGGACTGGCACTCGAAGTCGACAAGGCCCGAGAGAACCAATCTTCGCTCAAGTCCATCCATATGCACGCCACAAGAAACATCACTATCACGTAAGAACATGAAATGCTAATAACGGAAATCATGGAACATGTGATATATATATACGTGAAACTTGACCGTTAGGGCCATCAAGTCAAAAAGGACATACATCTCTTACGTTCATGTACCCACATATGTCTACAAAAGCCTCTAACAGATGCATTTACAAGACCAACCAAAAGTCGAGACAAGTCCCCGCTTTATACAACATGTACAATACCAAAACACATGTACAACTGTGAATCGAAAAGCCCCGAACCAACTGGAGCTCACCAAAAATCTGCAAATAACTGGCAACCTACTGTGGAGGTCTACTGGCACCTGCGCCTGCAGCAAGTAAGGTAAGTCCCCCAAGGGACGTCAGTACAAAGAATGTACTGAGTATGTAAGGCTCATAAGAAACTGTATGATACATAAATACGTCAATGAACTCAAATACAAATGAATAACCAATAGGGATAAGTCACCATTCTGTATGTTGGGAACCATGTATATTTCTTTCATTACTTTCGTTGCTTCTTTACTTCTATGCTTATTCATCATTACTTGTGTCACTATGTACCCGGGCCCCGACTGATCAGTGGGTCTTTACATAACATAACGTTATGTTGGGATCGGCTCGAGCTAGGCTTATGCCTCTAGAGCTAACACCCATAAATCAATATATCGGGCTCGCCTCGAGCTAGGTTATCACCTCTAGAGCTGCCACCCATAAACCAACATATCAGGTTCGGCTCGAGCTAGGTTCTTACCTCAAGAGCTACCCCCTGTCAGGTTTGGTCCGAGCTAGGCTTATGCCTCTAGGACTACCCCCTGATCCAATAATCTCGGGATTGGCTTGAGCTAGGCTTTCGCCCCCAAAGCTACCACCCATACTTAATCATTAACCACATGTGCATTACTTCATTCATTACTTTTGAGATTGATACAATGAAGTCATAACATTATTAGAAACATAATATTATTGGAATCATGGGACCTTTAGAACATTATTCAATGAACATGATACATGTGAATCACAATTGATCAATGAGTAGGAAACATGTGATAATAACAATTGATAACCAGGAATAGGATACCTTAGAACATTTCGGAATGGAACAATTAAAATGTCAATGTGACTACTATGTGCTGCAGAAGGATACAGATAGAATAACCTTACATACCTTTGCTTACAAGTATGAATACACAAGCCTATATATGAACACAATAGTCCAGCTCCTTCCTTACGTTTCACTCGACAATACAAGTACATAACGGAGCTTACGTTAACAACTAGTTACCGTACAAGTGTACAAGAAGACAATGAGCTATATGACTGCCGTATAACGTCATTTTACCCTTTACAATACCATCCACTGCATTATCATACCAACAACGCCATATCATTTCACACATTGACCAAGACATCATACATCAATAGCATTTCATACCACGTTTACCCTTTATGCCTCCTTATTATCATTTCGTCACAATTACTCCATAAAATTTCCTCATAACAACATATGAACAACAATTCATACTTAATATAGTCCAATATGCCTCCATACGCCCCTTTAAAGTCATTAAAACGGTATCATAAGTTGATAATTACATCCAAAAAGGGTATAGGGGCCTTCGGGGATCAAAGAGAGACAAAAACATACAAAATGGAATTCTGGTGTGACATGCTGTCACGCCCCAACTTCCAACGAGGCGTGATTGGCACCCGAAGTCGATATGGCCCGAGAGAATCAATCTTTGCTTACGTTCGATTATATGCATGTCTTAAGAAATACCAATACCACATAAGAACTTATCATGCTCATAACGGAAGTCCTTAAACATGTGATAAATATATACATATGTGAAACTTGGCCGACAGGGCCATCACGTCAAAACGGACATACACTTCTTACATTTGTCTTCCCACAACCGTCTACAAAGCCTCTACAGAGACATGACCATGTCTATACAATATTTATATAATACCAAAACCTAGTGTACACATGTGACGTGTGAAGCTCCGAAGCAACTGGAGCTCACCAAAGAGTTGCAAATACCCGATAATCTACTGCGGAGGTCTACTAGCACCTGCGCCTGCAGCAAGTAAAATAAATTCCCCAAGAGGGGCCAGTACGAAGAATGTACTGAGTATGTAAGGCCATATGAAATTGGTAAGATATGAAAACATGTCAAGAACTCAAGTTCAAATGCATAACCAATATAGATAAATCACAATGTAGATGAGTCACTATTCTGTGCTTTGGAAACCATGTATATTACATTCATTCTTTCTCTTGCCTTTACGTTACGTTACATATGCTGTCTGGGCCCTCATCATGCAGGTGTTCTTTTCACCCTATGGATAACATGTCATCGTCATGCAGGTATTCTTTTCACCCCATGGATAAGATCATATCGTCATGCGGGTGTCCTTTGCACCCCATGGATAACGTAACATCATCATGCGGGTGTTCTTGCACCCCATGGATAGAATATCAACATCATGCAGGTGTTTGCACCCCATGGATAACACCCAAGAACACAACCAATATGCTTTACTTTATTCTTAGTTCATTTCCTTACTTTTGAGATTGATACCTTTACTTGTGAGAGATTGATACTTTTGCTTATGAGAGATCGATACAATGATAGTCACAACTTTATTTGAAGCTTTGGATCAATAATCAATGAGTGAGAAACATGCAAATAAACATTATTGGAAACATAGCCTTCGTGGAAACATAACACTATTGGAACCCTTGGACAATAATCCATGAACGAGAGACATGAGTATAATCACTATTGGAACATTGGATCATAACCTTATTTGAGCTTTTGGAACATTAACCATGAATATGAGACATAAGATTCACCAATGATCAATGAGTAGGAAATATATGACAATGACCATGGATAACCGGATATGGAATACCTTAGCACATTGCGGGATAGGACAAGCGTAATGTCAATGTGAATACTATTTGCCGCAGAAAGATACGGACAGAGTAACCTTACATACCTTATCTTTTCAATGTAAGTACACAATCAAATATGTGAGCGCAACAATTCCGCTCCTTCTTTACGCTTCACTCTACATCACAAGTACATAATGGAACCAACATTAACCATCAACTGCCTTACAAATGCATACAATAACAACAAGTCACATGTTCGACTTTAACATGGCATTTCCCCTTGACAATACCATTTATGAAATTATCTTACCAAAAATCCCACAATAGTCACAACATTGACCAATACATGATAATCAATACATGTCACCACAACACTTCTCCTTTACCCTTTCTTATCCACACCACATCACAAATAATCCATCAACTTACCATAATACACCTCATAGCACATATCGGCCAAAATCCCACAATTTACACTTATAGGAAAATAACCAGTTTCATAACAAAATCACACCATACATGTTCATATTTTATCCATACTATGCTCTTTCATCAAAGTCACAAGTCATAATTCAAGCTTGAATCTCATGGATCACAAATCTCATATAAAAACACAAAGTACCATGTCCAACACTTTCAAGCATGACCAACATGATTTGAATACTCCCCCATGCATATAATATATTAATCCATAATAATAATCACTTACCCAAGCTTGGAAATTGATGATCTTGCTCCACAAAGTGCCTTAGGGTTTGAAGTTGAGAGAAAATGCTTGTAGATAATTCTAGATTTGGCATGAGAGTGTTATGTGATAAAAAATCTGATTTTGGCCCCTTTTTATAGTCCTTGGGGTCATCCTTAGCCATTCTTTGCATTTAATGCTAAGTGTGGCTTTAGTCAATGGAAGAATGGGTCATTTGACCCATTCTTGACCTATGTTTTCTTCTCATTTTGGGCCTCTTTTTTAGCCCAATTCACTTAACCCAATAAAATCAATAATTTCTCATGTTTAATTCATTACATACGCATTACAACAATATTCCCACTCATGAAATTCATACTCGTAGCCTCAATTCCTAAACCAAGTGATTCTAGCTACGTATGGCCTATTTTGACCAAAAGGGTAAAATCATCATTTTGACTCCAAATTCGTTCTCGAATAATTTTATCATACCAATATAATATTTCACTCATTTCATATATATTCTCGTGGTTGTAGAAGAAACTTAGCAAAAATCGGCTCAATACGTCCCCGGTACCCTTGGGACTTAGAAAATTTCCAACTTTGAAAAAGTGGAAAAACCAGCGTGGCACGCCCTTGGGCGCGCCAGCTTGGTGCCTCTGGACTAAAAATTTTATACCATAGCGGCGTGGCACGCCCTCCAGCGCTCCCCAGACTTAACATTTTCGAAAATTTCATTTTTCGACTTTTCTTCACGGGTTTGGTTAGATACTTCAAATCCTATTCTTTAACTTACTTCTTAACCTTAATATCCTTTGTTTAGAGGTCCTCTTAGCCTCGTTTTTAACCCCACAAACGCTCCACAAAAATGACAAAACACCTTCTACGAAGGGTTAATCACATGTACGAAGCCAAATTTCAATTTTCTCATCATTAACATTACCAAATACATACTTATGGCATCTCGACACCTAAGTAACCATTGTTCAACGTCATCACATAGGGTTAGGAAGGTACGGGGTGTTACACATGCGAAGCCACATGCGCCCTCAGGTGGCTGACATGTGGCCGCAGATGGCCCTTGGCAGTGTCCAGGGGCATCTGCGTTGCGCAGGTGCCTCACCTGCGAGGGCGGGTGCCCATTTTTGGCCACCGGGGTTCGTTTTGGGTCCTTTTTCGTATTAAATGGTTTATGGCCATAAATAAGCTTTCCTTTACATAATTTTGATCAACTTAAGACCAATGAACAACCATGGTTTCATAACACACATAAACAACACCAAAACTACACTTCCCTTTCCATACGTCACCAAATCCATAACCAATTTTACAATAACAATCCCAAACATTATACCCATGGATAAAAAAAGTTAAGACTATAATCACATATCACATGTCAATATTGAATCCATCAAGTTCATTTTCATCAAGACCACAAGTCCATTTTTCAAGTTTATAAGGCAAAACCCTTCTCCGATTGCAAAAATAGACAGTTTTACTTATAGCACACTGTCCAACACTTTGCCAACACAAACAACATGACTTATACACCATATTAAACATATCATATACTAAACCATGAGAATAAATACTTACCAAAGCTTGCAAGATGATGACCTTGGCCAAAGAGACTAGTTGCTTAGGGTTTGTGTGAGAGAAAGAATGTTGGAGAAAATTCTAGAAAAAGGCATGTGTGCTTGTATGAATAAAATCTGATTTTTCTTGACTTATATAGTCCCTTCTTAATCATCCTTATTCACACATTTGATGTGTTTACTTCGTCAATGGAAGAATGGGTCAAATTCCATTTTGGGCCATGTCTTCTTATGAATTTTGGGCCTCAATTGGGCCCAATGACACTAGACTCATATAAGTCCAATAAATTAATACATAAATCACCAATTCTCTCATGTTTATAGGATTCCATAAATTTTACGGTAATTAACTAAGTTCGGAGACATACGGGGTGTTACAAATAACTTGCTCTTGTTCAATCTATATATATGTCATGTGGGCAAAGCTTTGCTAAATATAATAGTTATGATTTGTGACTGGTTTGGAAGCGGCCCAAATTCAGAATTGTTTTCTCAATATAATGTAAGATATTTTGATAAAATGATTACTTGGTAACTTATATTTTTTTTGAACTTTTGTGTTAACCACACAATTTGTATGGGGTGATATCATATCTTTCTTAACAAATAATTTGAATTGACTTTTGCTTAGAAAATGTAAAAAATTTCAGATGACTATATATTTTGTCTCATGGGAGAAGAAGATATCAACTTTCATATGCCTTAAACAAACTATATGTGAAATTGATATCTAAAATTGATAATTAACAACTCAATCAAGCTTTTCTATAAGCTACCTTTTAGTGACTACTTGGTAGTGTGTTTCTTTTACTTTAGTAACCTGTCTCTGAACTGTTATTAATTTCCCTTTAATCTGCTCCATGTTAGTTTTCCCTTATGGTGTTTATGCTGAAGATGCTAGACCAAGTTGGAAAATAGTAATCAAGCACTTGATATTCTTATTATGCTTCTGCAACTCTTTTGATATCTGCAATAAATCTTCTGCTGAACAAACTGTTTGAATTTTTCAGACCTATCACTTGTGTGGTGAAAGGCGAATTTTTTTGGACTTATCATTTGTTTGTTGTTATAGGTCCTTTGGAAATTACAATATGTACAACAGACGGAGGATGTGGGTAACTAGGTTGTCGTCAGCTTATGAAAACTGTTGAATCCGATATATAACTAGAGACAAAATTGCGTCAACAATTCAAATTTTACCACTAAAAATGAAGTTCAAAACGGGCTATTCAAGTTATCTAGAGATCACCATGAAGAATTTGAAGTTGAGCTTAAAATAATGGCTCCACCTAATAAAATAGATGTTCTTATGTTTGAGGCTGCTGTGGTTGCTCTGTAGACACAATGAAAGTTTCTGGATCAAGAAAGACTAGAAAATTTAAGAAATAATAATAGGAAGCCTATTTGGATATTGTAATAGTCAGATGATTCCTTTTTATGGGTAATCTTCTCTGGGAAGTACTAATATCCTTTTATAAGCTTATATACATGAGTATATGGATTACATAAAAAAAAACTTTATTTATGATTTTAGTAGTTTTCTAAAATATTAGGCCTTTATTCTCTCTTCTTGCTACCTTATGTTAGTTGTTACCATTTGCATTATTCTTACTAAGTTCTACAAATTAGATCTGAAGTAAATACCGAGAAGTTCAGTGAATTTCAATGTGTAGTGCTTCTTGAGTTGTTTCAATGTATTCATTGGATTCTAATTTTCATCTCAGATGATCATGTATTGTAGTTGATTTCTTTCCATAATTGTTTTACTTCTTCTGTTGGACCTTTTAGCAATAAAATATTTATGTACTACTCTTGATTTTCAACTAGAAGATATGGATATTATTTATTTTTACAAATTCCTTCGAAAACAAGGCAATGAACAATATTGCTTTCCAGAGGTTCCTTCATTTTAGAGTACGTCCATAGTCATAGCCAAGTTAATTTGTGTTGTATCATGTATGCTCTTATTATGATATTGGCCTCCGACGTACAAAGATTGAATATTACTTAAAGAAATGGTCGGTAATGAAGCAGTAACTGTTACATATACCATTGCGAATGTTAGTTTGTAATAAGACTGATTCAAAAAATATGAGAATATAAAATCTGTATTATGGCATGGTTCATATCCATATGTTTATATTATCTTTCTTTGCTTATTTTTTAAATGATGCACGGGTATGTATACTAGGAAAGCATAGTTTCATTTAGATTAGACAAAAAATAAGATTAGACGAAGGGTAAGCATCCAAATCCCAACATGACTTTTGTGCGAACAAAATAGTTGATGTTCTCACTCCATACATCTAATGTGTTTGACTCAATAAACGAAAAGCATGAGTATCAAGCATATTTACCATCAAAGAGTCAGGATTGTGGATAAACATTAAAATGTACTGAAACTTTGAAAATGTGACTTTTTTTGTTTACATGTAGGTCAGTCATCTGATATACCTTTGTTAACAAATTGTACAGAAACAAGGAGGTTTTTCTCAGGGAGCTTATCAGGAATGTATTAGCTAACTTTCTCTTTACTATCCGTATTTCCTGCACTTTTATATTTCATCGGGGACCTTTGTGAAATAAAAGAGATGAAAACAAACTCTTGCCATGTCATTAAGTTAAGAAGGGAAATAAGAAACGACTTTTTTTTTTTATCTTGATTGTTTGATATCTTACTCTTTCGTACAGTTCAATTCATCGTTTGATTATCTATTTTTCTTTTAATAGTTTAGGCCAATTTATCGGTCTTTTATAATTAGTTCAACTACTTTAATTTTAGTTTTTGATTTTCTTCAGTTTGTGCATATGTGTTGATATATGTACATTTCATACTAGGAAGAAAAGATATTTGGTAAAACCATGTGTCCGAGTCCTTTGACAGTGATTTTGTTTTCAAAGACTCAAAGACTTAAGAGAAAATATACATAGTTCTTACATGAAAAGTCATTATTTTGTAATAAGTTACTGGTAATTGTGAATTTAATGAGATTATTAACTATATCAATTCTTCCTGCGACAGCTGAGATAACTTGCTTAGGTGGAAAACTTAGTGTTCTTGAGTTTTTTGAGAAATATTGTTTTGAGTTGTTTTTCTCCAAAAATTAATTTTTTTAATATTTTAAAAAAATAGTCATCAGTTGCAAGTCATGTTCCAAATTATGAGGAACTATAAACAATAAGAAGAGGGATAAGTTATATGTATATGTGTGCTTTGATGTAATTCCTGTCAGTGAGGTTAGTCTATCAGAAAAGCGATTAAGAAAATACAGTAAGTTTTTTAATATTATAAAAAAAAAAAGTTGATAAGGTAAAAGTTAATGCTACAATAAGAAATATAACAACCAAAGAGAGTAGAGCAGAACAAAGAAAGTAGACAAGCATGGTCAAAATCATAGGAAACAGAATCTGCTTTCAAATGGTTAGACACTACTGATGCCGATTTAAGTTAGATATGTTGACAAGCTAATTATATTATAAATGATATGATTATGTGAATTATTACAACATAACTTATATTCTTCCTAAATGCCTTTAATGGATAATCCAAAAGATAAAGTCATTCTTCTTAAGCTTTCTGATTATATGTTTGAATAATTACGTTAGGATTTGATTTCAGCTCTGATGTTAATCAATGATGGGGTTTTGATCTTTGTTTTACCCTATTGTAGAAAAAATTTCAAGAAAGTTTAATGCTTTAACTTACTCCAGTTATCAATTATATGGCTTTGAGGTAAGTCACTAGCAAAAATAAGTTAACATGAGTGAAGTTACTTGATCTGAATCCAAGAATGAATTTCAACATGAATGTTCTCTCTGAAGATACAAATCACTCAGACATATGATATTATTGATGAACTTTTGGCTTCTTGAATATAATTTTTCATCAATTTTGTGACAACTTCAGATGAGGATTGTTGCATCGTACTAACAGAAGTAGCTACAGAGTTTTGGATTTCAAGAGTCATTGTGTATAATAGAAATTAGTGCAAGCCTTAATCCTATATCAACTTGAAACAACCGTTTACTATAACATAATTGTCACACCCCGTATGTTTCTGAACCTATTTAATTACCGTAATATTCATGAAATTATTTGGACATGAGAGTGTTGGTGATTTATGCATTAATTAGTGGGCTTAAATGGATTATGTGCAATTGGGCACAAATGAGGCCCAAAAATCATATAAAAGACATGGCCCAAAACAAATGGAAATGACCCATTCTTATGACCAAGTCAACATAATATATTTATTGCTTAAGAGTGGCTAAGGATGACTATAAAGTGGCTATAAAAGTCACCAAAAATCAGATTTTATTCCACAAAAGACATGTCTCATTTCTAGAATTTTCCACAACATTTTTCTCTTCAACCAAACCATAAGGCAATCATCTTTTGGGACAAGATCATAATTTTGTAAGTATTGGTAAGTGTATATTATTATGTTTAAATATATTTTATGCATGAGATATGGTGTATATCATGTTGGTTATGCTTAAAGGTGTTGAGCAATCCACTTTTGTTTTTCTTTTGCTAATAGATGTATCATCTATGTGTCCTAAACTTGAAAGGATACTTGAGATCTTGAAAGGAGTGAATAATATGGATGAGATGTTAACATGTATGATATGGTTATGTTCCCAACTTGTTTTGTCTATGTGGACAACTTGTGGGATTGTTGTTACGAAATTGGCCATGGATTGGGTGGTGTAATGAAAGGAAAAGTGTGGTTTTGGTGATGTTCATGTGTGTTGTAGAACCATGGCTGATTTTTTGCATCCAAGATGATCTAAAATATGTCAATAGAAGTTTAGTTATGATCATGGACCATTAATTACATAAAAAGACCCAAAAGAGACCCATTTTGACCAAAATGGGCATCCGCCCCCGCAGACGAAGGCACCTGCGGGCGCAGATGCCAACGCAGGTGCCTCTGGCTTCTGCCAAAGGTCACCTGTGGGAAAACATCAGCCACCTACAGGCGCATGTAGCTTCGCAGGTCATCCCAGAATTCGGTTTTGTATGTTTTCGTCTCGCCTTGATCCCCGAAGACCCCTATACCCTTTTTGGATGTAATTATCAACTTATGGTACCTTTTTAATGAATTTAAAGGGGAGTATGGAGGCATGTTGGACTATGTTAATTATGTATTGTTGTTCATAAGTTGTTATAAGTCAATTTGAGGGAATAGTTGTGACGGAATGATAATGAGGAAGCGTAAAGGGTAAACGTGGTGTGAAATGTTATTGGTTTATGATGTATTGGTCAATGTAGGGTATGTTATGGTATTGTTGGTATGTTAATGTAGTGGATTGTATTGTGAAGTATGAAATGATGCTATATAGCAGTCACGTAACTCATTGTGACACTTATACATTTGTAAGGTAGTTGATTGTTAACGTACGCCCGTTATGTACTGTATTGTAGAGTGAAACGTAAAGAAGGAGCTGGACTATTTTGTTCATATATGGGCTTGTGTATTCATACTTGGAAGTGAAGGTATGTAAGGTTACTCTTTCTGTATCCTTCTGCAACACATATTGTTCACACAGTCATTGTACCTGTTCCATTCCAAAATGTTCAAAGGTATCTCATTAAAGGTTGTCATATAGTGTTACTCACATGACCAATCGTGATTCACATGTCCCATATTCATTGACTAATGTTCCAAAGTTCCAATAGTGGTTATACACATGTCTCTTATTCATTGATTGAAGTTCCAAAGCTTTCATAATATTGTAACGACTAAAAGAACTATCTCAAGAAAAGTAATGATGTAGGGAGAATCCATTCATTCATGAGTAGCATGTCCAATAATGTTATGTCAAGTGAATATACCAATCTCTCACAAATGAATGTATCAATCTCTCACAAGTGAATGTATCAATCTCTCACAAGTAAAGAAAAGAAGTAATACATATTGTTGGTTGTAAGAGTACGGGTAGTAGCTCTAGAGGCATAAGCCTAGCTCGAGCCGATCCCGAGATTATTGGATCAGGGGGCAGCCCTATAGGCATAGGCCTAGCTCAGGCCGATCCTGACAGGTGGTAGCTATAGAGGTAATAACCTAGCTCGAGCCGAACCTGATATGCTTATGGGTGGCAGCTCTAGAGGTAATAACCTAGCTCGAGTCGAGCCCGATATATTGATTCATGGGTGGTAGCTCTAGAGGCATAAGCCTAGCTCGAGCCGATCCCAACATAACGTTATGTTATGTTAAGACCCACTGATCAGTTGGGGCCCGGGAACGATATAGCACAGATGATGATGAATGAACACAGAAGCAAAGAAAGTAATGAACGTAAAGTACATAGTTCCAAACATACAGAACGATGGGTTATTCGTAATGAATATATGGTACATGGTTCCACATATGTAAAACGGTGATTTATCCATATTGATTACTCACTTATATTGGATTACATTGAAGTCTTTATGTATCATACAGTTTCTTATAGCATTACATACTCAGTACATTCTTCATACTGACCCCCTTAGGGGGATTTACCTTACTTGCTGCAGGCACAGGTGTTAGTAGACCTCCACAGTAGAGTGCGGGTTATTTGCAGATTTTTGGTGAGCTCCAATTGTTTCGGGGCTTTCCGAGTCATAGTGTACATTGATTTTGGTATTATAAATGCTATATAAAGTGGGGACTTGTCCCGACTCTAGTTGGCTATGTATATGTATCTGTAGAGGCTTGTAGACATATGTGGGAAGAGGAATGTAAGAGATGCATGTCCAAGTTTGACTTGATGGCCCTAACAGCCAAGTTTCATATATATATATATATAGTACATGTTTCCATGACTTTCGCATAATTGTAGGAGATACAGCGATAGTATTACAGAGGCATGCATATGAATGCTCGTGAGCATAGATTGGTTCTCTCGGGCCTTGCCGGCTTCGGGTGCCAGTCCGACCCGAATGGGATTCGGGTCGTGACAAAAGTGGTATCAGAGCAGGTCGTCCTAAGGGTGTCTACAAAGCTGTTTCTAAGTAGAGTCTTGCTTATGGATGTGTTACGCGCCATATTTATAAGTAGGAGGCTATGGGCATTTAGGAGTTATTTCTGCTCTTTATTCCTAGATCGTGCAATAGAGCTAAAGTTGTAGGTGGACGCATATGTACGCATTGACATTGGTCTTCTTTTGCATAGTTAAATGCTGATTAGTAGACAAGATAAGGGCAAAGGTAAGCAGGTAGATATGCCTGCCGAAGAAGAAATGAGTAAATCACCACCTGACCAAGCTAGTCAAGGTGGGGCTGACATGGAATTTGCAATACGGGTTTCTCTTAGCCAAAAGGTAGAGAAGTAACCGCAGAACCACCTAGAAATGCCACTGAACAGGATTTAAGAAATGTAGTGCATATGTTGACTCAGATAGTGTCACGGGCAAGCTGGCCCAATGACAAGTGATGATGGTGTGGTTAGGGCAGCTAGTCGTCGAACACAGGATTTTCTGAAATTAAACCCTTCCATGTTCACCGGGTCGGATCTGAATGAAGACCCACAGGACTTTATAGACCAAATAAAAAGGACTCTAGATGTTATGAATATGACTGTGTATTGATGGACTTCCAGCTGGTTGAGAGGAATCTAAAACAACATTGCTTGATCAGTACCTCCCATATGAGGTCCGAAAAGCTCATGCGGACCAATTGCTAAATCTTTGCCAAAGGACTATGAGTGTCAGAAAGTACAACCTTTGATTTAATTCTTTGGCTAGGTATGCTCCAAAAGTCGTAGCTATTATGACCGATATTGTGCATCGGTATGGGGATAGATGGATTGTACTATTGCGGCCTTGAAAAGAGATATGGATATAGCCAGAATACAGGCTTTTTGCACAGATAATGGAGGATCAGATGGAACAGAAAAGGACACAAATATTTGAAGAAGGGTCATCAAAGAGGGCTAGACCTATGGGACAGTTCATGGCGTCCCAAGGAGAATTTAGGTCTCGGGTGTTTAATAGACCGCCTAGACCATTATTTTCTTAGTCTATAGTAAATGTTCTACCTCGATTCCAAGGGTTTAGAGTGTGAGATTCAGGATTCATGGGCAATGGGGTATCAAGCACAAGAACGTAGGAAGTAGGAACCAACCGAAGTCTCCTTGTCAGCCGTGTTAGTGCTGCGGAAGTTATCGTCTAGGTGAATGTCGGTTGGGGCCGAATGTTTGTTATTGGTGTGGTATGTCGGGCCACAAAATGAGGCTTCTCCTGATGTAGCTATAGGTACCATATACATATTGATTGACCCATATTCGACACTAGCATATGTTAGTTCATGAATTGCTGAAAGTTCAAAAGAACACCAGAATTACTAGTTATGTCACAGGAAGTCTATACATCAGTTGGTGAATCAATTGTAGTTAAAATAGTATATCATAAGTGCATAGAAAATTTTTTTTTGTGGTCATGAGACACTGGTTGATCTTATTGAGCTGGAAATAGTGGAATTTTGAGGTTATAAAGGGATTGCGCCATATTAGATTGCCGAACTAAGAAGTTATATTGTCGTTTTCCCCAAAAGAATGTTTTTGAAAGGCCAGGGAAATATGGGGGCACCAAGAGGAAAATTTATTCCCCATCTTAAAGCAAAGAAAAGGATACTCTAAGGAATACATATGTCACTTAGTAAGAGTGAAAGATACTGATGTGATGCCACCAACTCTTCAATCAGTTCTGGTGGTAATTGAATACCTCGATGTATGAGCTGGTATTAATGTGACGTCAGGTACTCAACCTATTTTTATTTCCTTATATAGCATGGCCCCGACAGAGTTATGGGGAAAAAAAAAAGAAACTTTAAAAGACGTGATGAACAAGGGATTCATAAGACCTAGTATGTTCCCTTGGGGTGCACCAGAGTTAATTGTATGAAAGAAAGACAGTACGTTGAGAATGTGTGTCGACTATCGGCAACTGAATAAGGTGACAATTAAGAATAAATATTCCCTCCCCAAAATTAACGAGTTGTTTGATCAGTTATGGGGTTAAAAAAAAGAATGAAAATGATGAAATGATGAAACGAATGATGATGAAATGAAAAAAAAAAGAATGATGATGATATACCCAAGACGACATTACGAACATGGCATGGTTATTATGAATTCTTAGTATGTCAATTGGGCTAGTGAATGCACCTGTAGTTTTGATGGGTTTAATGAGTAGGATGTTCGAGCCATTGTTAGGTATGTTCCAGATCATGTTTAGAGATGAAATTCAGTATTATAAGAGAGCCATGCTAATCACTTGCGACAAGTGTTACGGATTTCTTGTGACCGTAATCGATATACGAAGTTCTATAAATGTGAGGTTGGTTAAAATCGATAACATTCTTGGGTTATATTATGGCAGATGAAGGAATAAAGATTGATACACAAAGGATAGAAGCGGTGAAGAATTTGGCTTAGGCCTACGACGCTTATAGAGATTCATCATTTTCTTGGGTTGGCCTAGGATGTGTATTGATGTAGCATGGTAAGGTAATAGCGTATGCCTCACGACAATTGCGGCCATATGAGAGAAATTATCCAACACATGACCCTGAACTAGCAGTTGGGATATTTGCTTTAAATTATGGTGTCACTACTTGTAAGGGATTCATGTTGACATATATACTGATCATAAGAGTTTGTAATATATCTTTAATACGAAGGACTTAAATCTGAGGTAGCGAAGGTAACTGATACATTGAGTTGCAAAGCAGTAGGAAGTTTTGACTTCTTGAAACTCCAGATAAGAGAATTATAGTGTACAATACGGTAGAGTCTTCATTTGTAGCTGAGAGAAGGAAAAGCAGTATGTAAATCCTATTTCCTTTCAAAAAAAAAAAAAAGAACGTACAATGAAGTTCGTCGAAAGGTACTTGAGTTTACATAAGGAAGGAATACTTCAATATCAAAGCAGATTAGGTATACCAAATATAGATGAGCTCAGGAAATGAATTATGATAGAAGCACGTAATTCACAGTATTCTATTTCATTCGGGAGAAACCAAATGTACCATGGTTTGGTAAACATGTATTGGTGAGGCAATGTAAAGAACAAGAACATTACAAAATTTGTAGCTCATTGACCAAATTGTCAATAGGTAATAGTAGGGCATCAGAAACTTGGAGGTTGTATATTAAAAAGAAAGTGCAACTACACGGAGTTCCAATATCTATTACATTAGACAGGGGAGCTCAGTTTACTACACATTTTCGGAAGTTTCTTTTCATATGAGGTTGGTACATAAGTGAATTTGAGTACAAATTTTCACCCTCAAACGAACGGACAAGCAAAACGTACTATCCAAACACTTGAAGGTATACTACGAGCCTGTACGATAGACTTAAAAGGTAGTTGGGATTATTATCTACCCCTTATCGAATTTGCTTATAATAATAGCTATTATTCAAGTATCGAAATGGTATCTTACAAAGGTTTATATAGAATAAAATTTAAATCATCAATTGGATAGTTTACAGCAAGTGGAACTGCCTTACTTGGGGCGGGAATTTGTTCACTAAGCTATAGAGAAGGTTAAGGTGGTACAATAGTAACTACAAGTTAACACAAGTCATAGGCCGAAATCTATTGCTTTTATTGAAAATGTACAAGTTATGAGGAATCTCACTTATGAAGAGATATATATTGCTATTCTAGATGGATAAGTGAAAAGATTAAGAAATAAAGAAGTAGCTTTGGTGAAGGTACAGTGGGTAAACCGACAAGTAAAGGTAATCACGTGGGGAGTCAAAGAAACGATGAAGTCAAAGTACCCGTAATTGTTTCAAACGGGGGAGAAAGTTTAAGGTGTGGAATTGTAACAATAACAAGGAAGTATCCATAAGTATTATGGATCTATATATGTTAATATAAAGATGCATAGGATGTACATGAGACGATGTTATTAACATTCGAGGACGAATGTTTCTAAGGGGGGAAGAATGTCACACCCCGTATGTTTCCAAACCTATTTAATTACCGTAACATTCATGGAATTATTTGTACATGAGAGTGTTGGTGATTTATGAATTAATTAGTGGGCTTAAATGGATTATATGCAATTGGGCTCAAATGAGGCCCAAAAATCATATAAAATACATGGCCCAAAACAAATGGAAATGACCCATTCTTATGACCAAGTCAATATAATATATTTATTGCTTAAGAGTGTCTAAGGATGGCTATAAAGTGTCTATAAAAGTCACCAAAAATCATATTTTATTCCACAAAAGACATGTCTCATTTCTAGAATTTTCCACAACATTTTTCTCTTCAACCAAACCATAAGGCAATCATCTTTTGGGACAAGATCATAATTTTGTAAGTATTGGTAAGTGTATATTATTATGTTTAAATATATTTTATGCATGAGATATGGTGTATATCATGTTGGTTATGCTTAAAGGTGTTGAGCAATCCACTTTTGTTTTTCTTTTGCTAATAGATGTATCATCTATGTGTCCTAAACTTGAAAGGATACTTGAGATCTTGAAAGGAGTGAATATTATGGATGAGATGTTCACATGTATGATATGGTTATGTTCCCAACTTGTTTTGTCTATGTGTACAACTTGTGGGATTGTTGTTACGAAATTGGCCATGGATTGGGTGATGTAATGAAAGGAAAAGTGTGGTTTTGGTGATGTTCATGTGTGTTGTAGAACCATGGAGGATTTTTGGAGACCAAGATGATCTAAAATATGTCAATAGAAGTTTAGTTATGATCATGGACCATTAATTACATAAAAAGACCCAAAAGAGACCCATTTTGACCAAAACGGGCATCCGCCCCCGCAGACGAAGGCACCTGCGGGCGCAGATGCCAATGCAGGTGCCTCTGGCTTCTACCAAAGGTCACATGTGGTCAAACATCAGCCACCTACAGGCGCATGTAGCTTCGCAGGTCATCCCAGAATTCGGTTTTGTATGTTTTCGTCTCTCCTTGATCCCCAAAGACCCCTATACCCTTTTTGGATGTAATTATCAACTTATGGTACCTTTTTAATGAATTTAAAGGGGAGTATGGAGGCATGTTGGACTATGTTAATTATGTATTGTTGTTCATAAGTTGTTATGAGGCAATTTGAGGGAATAGTTGTGACGGAATGATAATGAGGAAGCGTAAAAGGTAAACGTGGTGTGAAATGTTATTGGTTTATGATGTATTGGTCAATGTAGGGTATGTTATGGTATTGTTGGTATGTTAATGTAGTGGATTGTATTGTGAAGTATGAAATGATGCTATATAGCAGTCACGTAACTCATTGTGACACTTATACATTTGTAAGGTAGTTGATTGTTAACGTACGCCCGTTATGTACTGTATTGTAGAGTGAAACGTAAAGAAGGAGCTGAAATATTTTGTTCATATATGGGCTTGTGTATTCATACTTGGAAGTGAAGGTATGTAAGGTTACTCTTTCTGTATCTTTCTGCAGCACATATTGTTCACACAGTCATTGTACCTGTTCCATTCCAAAATGTTCAAAGGTATCTCATTACAGGTTGTCATATAATGTTACTCACATGACCAATCGTGATTCACATGTCCCATATTCATTGACTAATGTTCCAAAGTTCCAATAGTGGTTATACACATGTCTCTTATTCATTGATTGAAGTTCCAAAGCTTTCATAATATTGTAACGACTAAAAGAACTATCTCAAGAAAAGTAATGATGTAGGGAGAATCCATTCATCATGAGTAGCATGTCCAATAATGTTATGTCAAGTGAATATACCAATCTCTCACAAGTGAATGTATCAATCTCTCACAAGTAAATAAAATAAGTAATACATATTGTTGGTTGTAAGAGTACGGGTGGTAGCTCTAGAGGCATAAGCCTAGCTCGAGTCGATCACGAGATTCTTGGATCAGGGGGCAGCCCTATAGGCATAGGCCTAGCACAGGCCAATCCTGACAGGTGGTAGCTATAGAGGTAATAACCTAGCTCGAGCTGAACCTGATATGTTGGTTTATGGGTGACAGCTCTAGAGTTAATAACCTAGCTCTACCGACCCCGATATATTGATTCATGGGTGGTAGCTCTAGAGGCATAAGTCTAGCTCGAGTCGATCCCAACATAACGTTATGTTATATTAAGACCCACTGATCAGTTGGGGCTCGGGTATGATATAGCACAGATGATGATGAATGAACACAGAAGCAAAGAAAGTAATGAATGTAAAGTACATAGTTCCAAACATACAGAACGATGGGTTATTCGTAATGAATGTATGGTACATGAATCCACATATGTAAAACGGTGATTTATCCATATTGATTACTCACTTATATTGCATTACATTGAAGTCTTTATGTATCATACAGTTTCTTATAGCATTACATACTCAGTACATTCTTCATACTGACCCCCTTGGGGGGATTTACCTTACTTGCTGCAGGCACAGGTGTTAGTAGACCTCCACAGTAGAGTGCGGGTTATTTGCAGATTTTTGGTGAGCTCCAATTGTTTCGGGGTTTTTCGAGTCATAGTGTACATTGATTTTGGTATTATAAATGTTGTATAAATCGGGGACTTGTCCCGACTCTAGTTGGCTATGTATATGTATCTGTAGAGGCTTGTAGTCATATGTGGGAAGAGGAATGTAAGAGATGCATGTCCAAGTTTGACTTGATGGCCCTGACGGCCAAGTTTCATATATATATATAGTACATGTTTCCATGACTTTCGCATAATTGTAGGAGATACAACGATTGTATTACAGAGGCATGCATATGAATGTTCGTGAGCACAGATTGGTTCTCTCGGGCCTTGTCTGCTTCGGGTGCACTCCGGCCCGAATGGGATTCGGGTCGTGACAATAATGACTTATTGCCTCCTTTGTAATAGCTTTATAAGCTTTATTTTACTTTTCATTTTGAAAGGGGCTATTCAAGTTACGTAGAGATCACCATGAAGAATTGAAAGTTGAGATTAGAAGAATGACTCCACTTAATAGAAGAGATATTCTTGTGCTTCAAGGCTGGTTTGGTTGCTCTATGTAGGTACAATGGAATTCCAAGAACAAGGAAGACTAAAAAATTTAAGATATAATAATAGGAAGCATATTTTGAATATTGTAATAATCAGATGATTCCCTTTTATGGGTTATCTTCTATGAAAAGAACTAATACCCTTTTATTATCCTATAAACATAATAATAGTGAACTAAATAAAAAAAATATTAATGATTCTTGTTTTCTTTCAGAATTATTAGACCTTTATTCTCTCTTCTTGCAAACTTATTTTAGTTGTGACCATTTATTTTTATTCTTATGACTATGCTACACAAATTAGATCTAAAGTAAATAGTGAGAAGTTCAGTGAATTTCAATGTAGTGCTTCTTGAGTTGTTCAAAGCATTCATTGGATTCTAATTTTCATCTTAGATGTTCATATTTTATAGTCAATTTCTTTCCATAGTTGTTGTTTTTGTTTCTTCAGTTGGACCTTTGAGCAATAAAAATATTTATGTACTACTCTTGCTTTGCAACTAGAAGATAGGGGTATTATTTGCTTTTAGAAATTCCTTCAAAAGCAAGGTAATGAACAATATCGATTTCCAGGAATTCCTTCATTTTTAGAGTACATCCATGGTCATCGCCAAGTTTTTTTTGTATGTTGTTATTATAATATTGGCCCCCGACGTATAAAAGATTGTATATTATTTGAAGAATTATCAGTAATAAAGCCGAAGTAGTTACAGTAAATATACCATTGCGAATGTTAGTTTGTAATAAAATTGATTCAAAAAGATGAGAATATAAAATATGAAATGTGTCATGTATGGTTCATATCAATATGTTTCTATTATCTCTCTCTGCTCTTTTATTTTTGAAAAGAATCCACGCATCGCGCGGGTACGTATACTAGTTTATATTAAAAGATCATTTTATCTTCCACATAATTACTCAGTTGATTCAGTATATCTAGTATTATGCCATATCATGGGTTAGCTTGGGGTCACTTGTGACTCTAAGCACCATATTACGTCCAGGGTATAAACTCGGGTGGTGACATATAAATAGTAGAAATTAGTATTTAGTTCATTAGTTAGTTTTTGAATATAAAATGACTCTTTTGTGAGCTTTAGGATATTCCCTTTTACCTCTTCATGAACCCTTTTTGATGTTTTGGTAAAATCTCATTGTATGAATTTATTCTCCCCTCTCATGATTTAATATAGTAACTAAATGTGTATTTAACTGTTGGATTGACCTTTCTTTCTTCTAATTTCTATTCTCCCTGATCTAATTTTTTTTTTGTATTGGTAAACCTTTGATAATTCTCTATCTTATTTATTGTGTTCAACTTTAGTGTTTTTTGAATTACATAAACCCCTTAACTATGTACTATAATTTTCTCTAGGTCCATGAATACCATGTATAATTCCCTTTTCCTCTCCTATACTTCTCAATCAATCTCCTTACGACATGAATAGTTTCTGTAGTTGAACACCAACATGAAACCGAATGTATTCTCGGTAATAGACACACCTCTCCTCATCCTCATATCCACTACCCTCTCCCAAACTTTCATAACATGGCTTAGCAACTTGACGTCCCTGTAGTTATTGTAGTTTTAGATATCATCCTTATTCTTGTACAATGAGATCATCATACTCCACCTCAATTCTTTGAGAATTTTTTACATCCTAAAAAATATGTTAAACAACTCTATCAAGCACTCCACCTTTATTACTGGAGCTCTTTCAAAATATCATAGGAATCTCGTCTTGCCCAATCACCCTCTATAATCTCATTTTAGGAATAATCTCCTTAGTTACTCAAATTTTATATCCCTGCAATACCTAAAATCTTTACGACTCTTAGAGTGCTTTAAATCCCCAACACACTATTCACTCACCCCTCTGTATTGAAGAGTTTATGAAAGTAGGTCTGCCATCTTCATCTAATGTGTTCCTTCTCTACCAATACATAACCTTTCTCTTCTTTGAAACTTCAATTGGTCTAAGAATAGGGCCTCTCTACTCTCATCTTAGTGAGTCTATACAAATTCTTATCACCATCTTTGTCTTTTGTAGTTCTTCAGACAAGCATTCAAACATTGTTATTTTGGTAGTTCTTTATAATTTCACTTCTCCTCCATAGAGATGTTTATTAATCCTTAACCTAATTGGAGATGTCAATATCCATGGAGTTTTCTCGAAAGTAGCTCAAAAATAAGAAGTTGGTTAAGTGTGAACAACCGAAAGAGAGAAAGGAAAGGAGAAATATGTTATGTTTACTCTTTAGTAATGAAAGCTTAGGGTGAAATTTTATGTCTCTGAAAAAGGCCTGTTTGTTCTGAAATTTTATCTGTAGTTGGGAAAAAAACAAATCTCTCTATCCATCCTCAATCTTAATCATCATCCAAGCTGGAAATTATGGCATTTCCTCATCTGTAAGTCAAGTTAATGATTTTGCCTCAAAAGAGTCGAGAAAAGTCATGGAGAATAGATAAGAATCAAGTGAGCCAACGAAAAATTTAATTTTCACTAGCTAGGTATCAGAGGCAACCTACTGCTCCATATAGTTGGACCAATCTAGGTTAAGCGTACTTTGGTGTATGTGTAGAAATTGAGAACGACTTGGTCAATGGCAGGGTCAAAGCCAAATGTGAAAGGATAAGTATAAATATATGGGTGGTCTATTATTTTGAAGGTCATTCTCTCAATTGTCCAAGGGGCATACACACAGACCTAATTGTCTTCCCAGTTGCAATCTCTCCGAAACTCAGGAAGTTGAAAAGATTGAATTGATGAGGGTATTCATCAACTGACTTATCACGGTCACCGGTCTTCTTAGTTGATAGACTTCAAGGTTTATAATATTTATAGATGTACCATCTATTTGGTAAAATCAAATCAATGGTGGGTTCTTCAATATAACTCTTTTTTGGATTTCCATTTTCTGGGATAGGATGGATCGTTGCTAATGTAAAATTTATTGCCGGTAGAATCTGAGGTCATTAATGATTTTCCACGTATAGTAGGAGGTGCTATGATGTGTACATGAAGGGGTAGACATGGTATATAATATAATGTAGAGAGAAAAAGGGCATTTTTCTTATGAAACTCTGGCATAACTTTAATTTTCCAAAATAATTGTTGGTAAGAAGGTTAAAATTTTAAATCTGGATAAAGAGAAGGAAAAACGAGTTATATAGATTATGGAAAGGGTAAAAGTACCTCGTTATTTGGTCATAATTCAAAACCAATTTCTATAATACTCCTGTCCTGGGCATTAAATGTGAGAAGACTTACGTCCCATCGAATGATGTCAGGAAACTTCTCGTTTGCTTTCCCACTAAGAATTGAAAAATCTATCTACTTCTCAAATACAAGTCAACAACTGGAAAGTGGGTGGGTGGGGGGGGGGGCTATCTATATAAGGTAAAATATGGACTTGACATATGGGAAAATCAGGAGGTGACATATGAAAAAAGTAACAGGTCAGACATGAGTCAACAAAGGTTGTAGTAGAGTGGCCAGCAACGAACAACTTCATTCATGGAAAGTCCAGTATATTACCATCGATGTCTGGTGATCTGGTAAAAACCCATCTAGATCTGGAGATGCAGTATAAGGCATGAAACACAAACCGAATTAGAGTTATTATGTTCAACTACTATACAAGATCTTGAGATCAATGCCAATTGTCACCCAACAATGATAATGAACAATTAATAAATTTTATGAGGACATATTTTTGAATCTTACGCCTTGATAAATAGTTCCTTACCTTCTTGTTGAAGGGCATCTAAATTTCATTCATTCACATACATTATACTAGGCTCTCAAAGTTTTAAGTCTTTAAAATTTCTATGTTCTAATTTTCTGTCATGACCCAAAACCCAAACACTTGATGGCACATATCTCAACCACACCGATAGATAAACCTACCCCTTTTAAATTAAACAATAAGAATAATAATGTGAAAGAAAGTAAATAAATTAGACAATAATTCTCGAACAACCTCTTTCATATAACATAACAAAAAGCAAAAACAAGACAAAATCCCCAACATCTGATGTCATAAGCACAAGCCTTTAAGAACCTTAAATTACAATAGTAACCTCTACAATATCTAAGAATAAAAATGACATAAGCAAAGAGAAAGAAAAGATCCAGAAACCATGGACTAGTCAAGAAACTGCCTTTAAATCTCGATTAAGCAAACTCTACAAGGATCACCGACTACTTGTTCTTAAATAGGAACCTGCACAACAAAGGTGGAGAAAAAGGCAAGGGGGAGTACAAAAATCCATATGTACTCAGTAATATTATCAACTGGCCCTCAGATCAAGCTATAGCAAGGGTCAGTTCTAAACTTCCTTATTCGATATTCGATCACATATATCAATACACATATATAAAGACCCAGACTAGCAACTAAAGGAAATATTTTATCAGTCCAAAACAACATCCAAATCAAATAAAATCAAAGGGAATTTATCATCCACGTTGATAACCACTTAATCACTTATCACATCATCTAATACATCGTATAATGAAAATGAGGTGAACATACGAAGATGAAGTAATGAATGATACGTAGCTAGAAGTCTATATATACCAACTTTTTATACCGAATAGCTGGTGCCTCTGGAGGGCTCTGATAACACAGAGGTTAGGAATCCAAAAACTAGAGTATTAACTTAAAAGAATGCAGAAGCAAAAAATAATAGATGGTGCCTCTGGAGGGCTCTAATACGGATTTGAATCCAAGTAACAACGAATTGGTATTGAAGAAATCAAATGCCTTTACTTGAGAAACTAATCAAGTTTGTAAACAGATCTTGACCGCTTCGTGAGTAATGTTAGACAACAATTAGTATGAGTACTAATCGCCTTCTAAGAATACCAAGAAGAAACCAAAGATATCAAAGAAAGAAATTATCTTACTACCTTAAACTATGAACTAGTTAGGTTGAAAGATAAATCCCAAGGTAATCTACCTCAAAGGTTCAAAAGAACTCTCAATAGATTAATCTTCAAAATCTCATTTACAATGAAATAAAACACCCCTTTATACAGTACAATGAAGGGGTTGATCAAAATAAACATCAAATGAAATGATACTTTCTAGTGCATGGAAGACTACCACACACATTATCCGATAAAGTGTATCGAAGAAAACTACTATTAAATGGCATAGAAAGCTGCCACACACAAAGACCTAGGAAGTCAACATAGAATTAAACAACTCTTAAATATAATTCTAGAAATTAATTAAAAAATGCTACAGTTTTTTTTGTCCATTTTGGGACAGATTTGAGCCCAATTCCATCTCATCTTGGACTTTAATTTGGGCCTCCAAATATATGTAAGACTTGGAGAAATGTCTTTATTGGGCTTGAGATCTTCTTCCATTGTAAGAGACCTTTTAATTACCAATTCCAGCCCATTTAGCTTGTCTTCAAATTTCCTTGTTTGGGATCTTGTCATGGATCCTCTTGGATATTCCAAAGCTTCCTTAGTTGATGTTGAGCTTCGATGGATGTTATCATTCTCCCCTTCTTAAAGAAGATTCGTCCTCAAATCTTGACATTTATTATAACTCCTCCTTCTTTGGATTTGAGCCGTCATGGTTGCTATCATTCTCCCCCACTTAAAGAAGATTTTTCCTCAAAGCTTGACCAATACCTACAACCAACATGATAATCACAATCACTAGGAGTTAAATAAAAAAAGTAGAACAAGCATTTGGTAAAACTAACACAAGGTAGTGACCATGCAACCACTTAACCCATTTAACTCTTTTATGCACAAACACCCATTTTACATATCCATGCACTACATCATCTAATAGAATAATGTAATCACCAACATAAGAACTAAAAACACAATTCATAAGCTCCCTAAATAAGAGAGGATCATTACCTAGACCAAAAACATATGAATACAAAACAAACATACCATATTTGCTCTTGCTAAATAACTTAACCTCACTATTGGATATACCATAGTCAAGATATGGATCAAAAGCAATTTCCTTGAGAAGTGGCTTAGATTGAACTTGATATTCGCTAGGAAGATCAAGTTTGTAAGCATTGTTTCCAATCCTTTCAAGGACTTCAAATGGCCCATCTCCTCTTGCAAAGAATTTGGATCTTCGTTTGGTAGGGGACCTTTGAATCCTAAACAACACACTCTTATGATATAGCCAAGAATCATATAATCCCATAAAGATTATCTCTCCAAATAAAGTAACTTGGCTCACAAGAATTTCACAAACATTGGGTGAGTACAAGAAGCTAACAGAACAAAAGATCTTGGGTTTTAATCATAGTTGGCTTCTTCCATTTGTTCCTTCTCAAGAGTACCTACAAAAGAAAACACAATACCAAAAGAATAAGAAGAAGAAACATTAGTGTTAAGCTCACTCAAACTCTCTTGTTTTTCTTTTTCCTCAACTCTTTTTCTCTCTTTCTTTTTATTCTTGTTGTTTTCTTTCTCTCCTCTCTTATCTTTTGACAGCTCACTCACTTTTCTCAACTAAAATTCTCCTTTTTCCTCTCTTGAGTTGTTGTTTTTCTCTCCCTTACTTCTCTCTATTTTGTATCTCTCTTCCATGTCATTTTCTTTTCCACTCAATTCTTTTATTCTCTCATCTTTTCCTTTTACTAGAGTAGGAACTTCAATAAGAGAATCTGCACATAAAGAAGAGCTACTCTCTTGTCCACAAGTTGACTCCTCCCCTTGGAAAATTACATACTTTACAATCTTATTAGAAAGAGTAGAATGATCACTTTTGGAGTTAATTTTCTGTTGGGACTGTGCTATAGAATGAATACGCCTCAGTTCTTCTTTCAAATCACCCCAAGTCAAAAGTAGCCGATTAAATTTCACCCAATGGGGGTTACTATAATCATCCACTACTTTTCGTAATTCTTGGGACAAGGCTCTTGTGGCAAAATTCAATTTCTCAAACTCCCAAAAATGATTACAAGAAAATATATGTTCCATGTGATATTCCCATTGGAGGTAAGTTTCTTTATCAGCATACATGCATAATTTTCATAGTATCACATGTCTACTACCCCACTTGGTCAATCTACTACCCCACTAGGTCAATCCTTCATAATCATATATTCTTGCAAAATACATAGTTTTTTAAAATAAACCACTCAAACTTTGGCTTTCCCTCAATTGTTCTCACTCACTCTTACCTTTTTCCTCTCAAATAACTTTTGGGAAAATACTTTGTGGATTTATAATTAAACCCTACTCGTATCAAGCCCTTAGTAGTAAAATAAGAAATTTTGGGGCACAAGAAAAAAAGTGAAGAACCAATCCTAGAAAGAATAGGATTTAGTTGAAACAAGACTCAAACAAAAGGAAAGGATTTTAGAACGAGATAAAGATCTAGGATCCCCTCTTCTTGTATTCTATCAAAACCTCCTTTGTAGAAACAATTAGATGAAGAAAATTCCTTGAAGAGCAACAATTCTTTTTTTTTCAATGTTACTATTCACTATGAAAGTTTTTTCTTTTTACTTTTTTTTGAAACGTACTGTTCACTGGTACAGTACTTCTTTTTTTTAATTTTTTTTTTTTTGCTCTTTTTGTTCAAGAAATTTCCAAGATTATCAAGAACGGAATCTTGATAGAACCGCTCTGATACCACTTGAAAACACGGAGGTTAGGAATCCAAAACCTAGAGTATTAACTTAAAAGAATGTGGAAGCAAAAACTAAGAAACTAATGAAAAAGACAAAAAAAAATTTAAAAGATATGGATTTGAATCCAAGTAACAACGAATTGGTATTGAAGAAACCAAATGCCTTTACTTGAGAAACTAATCAAGTTTGGAAATAGATCTTGACCGCTTCGTAAGTAATGTTAGACAACAATTAGTATGAGTACTAATCGCCTTCTAAGAATACCAAGAAGAAACCAAAGATATCAAAGAAAGAAATTATCTTACTACCTTAAACTATGAACTAGTTAGGTTGAAAGATAAATCCCAAGGTAATATACCTCAAAGGTTCAAAAGAACTCTCAATAGATTAATCTTCAAAATCTCATTTACAATGAAATAAAACACCCCTTTATACAGTACAATGAAGGGGTTGATCAAAATAAACATCAAATGAAATGATACTTTCTAGTGCCTAGAAGACTACCACACACATTATCCGATAAAGTGTATCGAAGAAAACTACTATTAAATGGCATAGAAAGCTGCCACACACAAAGACCTAGGAAGTCAACATAGAATTAAACAACTCTTAAATATAATTCTAGAAATTAATTAAAAAATGCTACAGTTTTTTTTGTCCATTTTGGGACAGATTTGAGCCCAATTCCATCTCATCTTGGACTTTAATTTGGGCCTCCAAATATAAGTAAGACTTGGAGAAAATGTCTTTATTGGGCTTGAGATCTTCTTAGATTATAAGAGACCTTTTAATTACCGATTCCAGCCCATTTAGCTTGTCTTCAAATTTCCTTGTTTGGGATCTTGTCATGGATCCTCTTGGATCTTCCAAAGCTTCCGTAGTTGATGTTTAGCTTCGATGGATGCTATCAGGCTCATAGGTTAGTATACCCATCTTGTATCAAACAATTCTTTAATGGAAAATGCCTGGGTGAAACATCCTATACCAGATTACTCTTTACCAGAAAATATCCTGGATAACACATCATGTACGTGATAACCCTTTATTGAGAAATATCCTTGATGTTCCTTTACCGGGATTTATTCTTTTATTTCCTCAATGTTAATGTTCATGAGATGCAATACCAAATACAACAATCCTATATCACATTGTATCCTCAATACAAATAATTAAAATCAGTCCAAACAAATCGACAACACAAGTAGGACAATGAAAGAATAATCCAATAAGCATTCCATATGCAAGATCTCAGCTACAAATCATTTTAGTGATATTAAGTAAGCAACATAAGCATCTAAACAATGATACAACTAGGAAACAAACTCACTTAGTCCCAGAGTTCATCAAATCAGGAAGAAAAATCTCCAATTATCCATATTATGGCATCGATGCTCATATAAATGCTTGTCAACTCATTTATAAGGGACTCACAATATCCATTAGTACTTTTATTTATCCAAATAATACATGAGAACTTCATAAATAGTAAAAGAAAATGTCAACTTTCCTTAAATGAAATACAAAAAGTTAAATAATGATCTTTCCGTTCCTTAAAGTTTTCGAACGGTCCCATTCTACTCAAATACATAATCTAGATAAGAAAATGAGTCCTAGATACTCATGTTGCTATACTTCTATTTTGAGACCCGAAAGTCAACACCTTGCCCCAAGGGCAAAACATGAATTTTCTTTGAAAATTAGATTATCTAAAAATTATGGAACTCAAATCTAAAATTTCATTAAAAAAAAATAGAGATCAATTGGACCTTCAGATCAAAGAATTTCATTTTCCAATACTTAGGGTAACCCTCCCTCCCCCCTCCCCCCCCCAAATGCCCAATCCTAAGCACCCCTAGTTCACTAATTTAATAATAATTTAGCTGGGGAAATAAAAATTAGGGATTAGAATCTTACCCCAAAAATACATATATCAACACCCCTTGATGCAGACGAGCCTTGCCGAAGCAACTAACCAGACTCCTACTCAGTTCTGCCAAAATGGAACTTTCCTCATTGCGGCACCTTTGCAGGTGCGACACAGACCAAGGGCACAAGTGGGGTTGCACCAGACATCAGCAACACATATAAGGCTCTAAAATCAATCCAAGCCCATAATCAACCTTTAAAAATTCATTCAAAAACCAAAAGAAACAAACCAAACATGTAAATTGACTAAATACCACATTTTGGACCTATTGGAATCGTTAAATCATCGATCCGGGTTTGGTTCGTCTTGACCGAATTCAAATCTAAGCTTCTCAAATTCCAAAAATCCAACAAATGACCCAAATGCCTCGAAACTATCTAAGCTTCTCAAATTCCAAAAATCCAACAAATGACCCAAATGCCTCGAAACTCGAACCAACTAACTCAAAAATCACCTTTTGAATCCAACATAACTGTCAGAATTCCATTTCGATCTCATTTTTCTCAAATGATGACTTTGGTCAAACTTTTCAACTTTACCACCTTCAAAACTAAAAAACTCTTCTAAAAACCATCCAAATACCTCGGGACCACACCACCCATCCCTGTAAACCACAAACACAATACTGAAGCTATAGAAAGGGGTAAAATAGGAAAAAATATGTAAAAACATAAAACGACTATGAGGGTCATTACAATTTCCTTTTCTGAAGACGTTGCCAGTCAACCACTTTGGAGCATAGGAAATTTTAATCTTTTCTTCTAATTCACATTGTTCAATTATTTTTTTATAGCTTATTACATGCAAGTTATTTTGTTATAAACTTTCTGTTTGTGTATGGGGTAATTCAGTGCAAACACACGTGGCATAATCTAGATGGACGACTCAGGGTCATGATGCAGCAATGGAAGGTTCAACTATGAAGGGTCTCTCTCTCTCAGAATTCTCAACAAAGTTGCCCTCTCATAAAGGATAAGAAAACAACCATTCATCATCATAAGTGACATGGCATAAGAAATCAAATAGGGGACAAGCATGTCAGACTCTAAAAGGCGCGGACAGGTCTATGCAAAGCAGAGCCCCAGGGGAAATTAGATAGCTCACTAATGAATCGGACACATAGTGTGGCCACATAGGTCTTACTTTTTTAGGGCGTTATTGTTAAATTATGATTGGCTAAAGGCTAAGGTTGTAAACTATAAATTTCGATCCTTATTCACTTGTAAAAATGATATGCTCTCTCATTCACTCAATCAATATAATAGTTCTTAATTGGTCTCCAAGAGTTTTTTATTTTTTGTATAGTTAGATAATTATTGTTGGTTTAGTAAACAACTCAAACGACATAGTTTCATTCTTGATAACACTCGCGAGGAGCCTCGGCTCGCTCAGATATATTTGCTTTACTTACTTGCTCTGTTTTATTCGTATATAATTATTTTCTTTCATCACCTAGAAATTGAATCGCTAACAAAATGAAGCTAAAACAAAGTTGAATCATAACGTATGCTCTTGACTCATATACAAATTTAACAATACCAAATTGACTATAAACAGTTTGGAGCCCACTGTGGGGCTAGAGTAACTGTGTGTGTTTAATATTGTTTCTTCTTTGTTATCTTACTTGCTTTGTGTTTTTATAGATCTATAGTAAATAATGGCCAAAAAAAAAAAGTAGGCTGAGGATGTGCTTGCGGCTCAAGAGACAACAAAGAGTCAACCTCCAGGCTTAACTGGCTCTAGCTGTCAGATGACTCACCATGGAGATGAGATTCCACTCTTCAACGTGGACCTAGCAAACGTGAACACTCATAAAAGGGACCGCAGTCTCCTCACTAGCTTAGATAGCCTCCAAAAGATTCTTAAAATCTTTGTTAAAGGACGAAAGAAGTCGATGGCAAGAGTGGAAGCTTAAGATAGGCGAATGGATGAGTTTTAATGCAGTCCAACTCAAGGAACTCCGAACCCGTCCAAAGAAAATGAAAAGGACGATGATGAGGAGTTCAAAGATATATATGAATGATGTAAAACTAGAAATTCAAGGGGTGAGCCAGAAGCCTCAGCCCTTTCACTAATGTCTGTGATAGAATTTCTAGAGGGGGAGATGAAAGCACAAGGCACAGAGCTTTATTCTGGCATGACTGCATTTTGAGAGTCCCTTCATAACCAAAAGGCTAGATGAAGAGCTACACCAAGGTGCCTTACAAGGCCATCGCAGTGTCCAAACCTATTTCTAAAAGGTTCAAGATGCTGGACATTGCTAAATGTGATAGGACAATTGACCCTCAAGAGCATCTGATGTTCTTTACAACGGCTATGAATGGGAACGATCTAACGATAGAGGAGGCCAAGTCAGTGATGGTCAAAAAGTTTGGTGAAATTCTATTGGGTAGAGTTATGGTTTGGTATCCTCTTCTACCTGAAAACTTTATTGATTCCTTTAACATATTGGCAGACAACTTCATCAGGGCCCACGCTGGAGCCATGAAAGAATATCCCCATATAAGAGATATCTTTAAAATAGAGCAGGGAGACGTGGATCTGCTCTAGGAGTATACTTTAAGTCTCTCCAGGAATGAATACATTTATTGACGGTGCCAGACGAGTGGGTTGCTAAAGCTTTCACTAAAGGACAGAATTTTGAGAGCTCAGTCGCTTCATCCAAACTGAAAGAGAGCCTGACAAAGTTCAAAGACACTATATTAGCCGAGGTGCATAATCAATACGAATCCAAGATTTAGATTGAGGATGACTGCAGGCAGATCATAGGCAATACTCTTTGATCATAGAGTGAAGCATATTGATAAGAATCCCTGGATCTGGGGGATAAATTGACCCGAAACCCCTCGCATTGGGGAAATTTAAAGAACTTACCCCAGGGCAAGTATGTGCCATATGTGGCAGACTCAAAAGTGGGTTCAATCTAACTCACCAACCCTTACTATGTTTTCTCTTCTCCTCCTTAGAAAATGGACTTCCAACAAAGGGTACTTTAGGCTAAAGAAGTACAAAGCCCCTAATGTACGTCATTGATAACGTCCCCTCTTTTGGAATATTATTTCACCATTAACCTGGGGGAACTAATGTTGGCTATCCGGGATATCAAGAAGACCATGCTCCCAAAACCCATTTGCTATCCGGGATATCAAGAAGATCATGCTCCCAAAACCCATTTGCTCTGGCCCTGATCCTTGAAATAAGAAACGCATGGTGTGAGTTCCATGGGTCACTTGGACATGACACTAGTTAATGCCGACCCTTAAGGGAAGTGGTGGCTGAATTTATCAAGGATGGACAACTGAGGGAATTCCAAGGCGACCGCGACAAGGTTAATTACGGAAAAAGTATCGACAAAATTTGATGTCGCCCAAACTACACCTCCCAAAAAGTATAAAGCGGTAGCTAAATCAAATATAGAACCTAACAAGGTTAGGGTCGATCCCACAGAGAATAGGTCAAAATTCTATCAAGTGTTAATCTAAGTAATTAGCAAATAAGTAAAAGAGGGGGATTTTGTGAAACAAAAGATAAATAGTAACAAGTGTTGATTTGTTGGATTTGTAATCAATATAAGAAAGGCACTAGGACTATGTTCCCCAATAACTTCATAACTCCATAGGTTCTCCGTACATTAGTGATATCTTATGTTACGCCCCTTGTAGATGACTATCACCAAGCACAAAGGTTAATGTGTCATGAGTGTTGCATTACTAACCCCTATCTATGATCCCAATATAGTCTTTCCCATTTACCGTCTTAAGGCTAATTAAATGAAGATAACTCCAAGTCTTGTTGTTGATTTGCTATTCCTATCCGATTACCATTGCTACAATCCAAGGTAGAGAAACAATAAGTCCCAATGTGTGCACTTATTGAAAAGAAATCAAACCATAAATAACAACAATACATGTCCAACTACCCTTCGAGATTCACTTTGTACTTTGAATGTTATGTCATTAATCCGTCATGGTTCCCAAAATCCTAGTTGTGGTGTTTAGATACTCATGATTGAAAGAACACAAGAAGAATTCATAGATGAAAACATAAACATGAACTTACAATAATAAGAAAACTTCAAAATCTCAACTTGAATTAAAACCCTAGAATCGATGTTTGTGAAATTCCAAGAATATGCCTTAAAATCTCACAATATAATGTTATAGCATATGTAAGAGTGTCCACTCGTACAAATAACCCTATAATAGTATTTATAAACATAATAAAACCTATCCTATTACAAACAGGAAATTTGGGTCAGGTGCCTCTGATGAGAGGAAGGTATGATCGTGGTTAGAACCCACTGATCGTCACTTTGTGCTCATGGTTTGGCTTATGAGATTTCATCTTCAGGTCTTCAATGGTATGGCTCTCAGTACGACCTCATATCTTCTACTCACGACCGTACAATGTGGTCGTCTGATCGATCTGCACTCAGTTTTCTGCAAGCTCTAAATCTAGGCTTCTTTCCCACGACATCATGGTACGATCGTGACTTCAAAGCACGGTCGTGGGTTGCCTACGTCTGATCTTCACTTTACTCGACTCCTACAATTGCAATTTAGCCAGGTCTTCTACAGTTGCTTTGTGGGATCATACAATCAACCTATGACCGTATAATCCTTTCATCTGATTGGCTTCTGAGAACCAACCCTTTGGTTCTTGGTATGATAACCTTTGTACGACCTTGATTAGATCCCACGGTGGTGCCTTCTTTCATCTGATCAGATTTAAGTCCCATGTTCAGTACTTTCCTTCTCCGAGCCTATTTATCCTGCAAACACCAGAAAACCCATCATATCCATAGAAAAATATCCTTGTTCTTGCAAATATTCACCATTTTAAGCATCTCAAGTGCCGTAAGTTAACAACACATCAACACCCCCAACTTAGAACGTTTGCATGTCCTCAGGCAAATAAAACATAATAAACAAATAAAAGACGCTTGACCTCGAGAATACTAAGAATACTTCGGCAGTCCAACAAAACCAAATTTTTGGCACATATTTATCGAAACATAGTTCAATACCCTTCAACGAAATTTAAAACCAAGAAGTGCAGTGCATATTCAAACTAAACACCGTAACACAATGGGGATCAATACATGACAATTACATTAGCAACAGATAACCCAATACTTTAGACAAATGACACTACCTAATCAAGAAGCAACCCAAAATCTAGCCATTACGCCCTCACAACAAAGAAGTCCCAACACTCAGTATATGCAATATCAAGTAAAAACTGGGACGAAATTAAATCTCTCACTCTCACAAGAAAGTCTGGCCGTGTGCGGTTGGTACTATAGGCTTGCCCTTATTTCTATACCTTAGCTTTTAGACAGTCAGATTAGGATCACTATAGGACTTTATTGGCCTGTAATGTAGGCTCGGGGGTAGGTATGGTATATCTGGATATAGGGACTAACCCTTATTGACACTTCACTAGTTGTGGCTTCCACTTTTATCTGCCTTCTTCTATTTCTTTCCCTTTTTCAACTTTCTTCTCGGGTCCCGGGTCCGGTTTTATTTATTTCATCTTTTTTTTTTTCTTTTTCTTCTTCTCTTTTGTTCTCTTTTCTTTTCCTTCTTTTTTTTCTTTTCTTGAATACCGCACTCGAATACCCATTTTTTTTCACTAAACATTTTACATACTCAACTTTCTACGCACCCCTACAGTAGTCACCCTCAACTTAGGCGATTTGCCTGAATTGAGGTACACAGTATCAAAGGAAGGACCAGGGCCAAGGTAGGTTCATTGTAAAATTCGAGAAGGTGAAATAGGGTAATTCAAAAAAAAGGTCTAATTAGGCTCAAAATTAGGTTCAAGGGATATTTCGTTCATTTTGCAGGCTATAGTGGACTATTTCAAGAACGACCTATGATCTTATCCTAACCTTCTATCCTACAACTTTCAGCGAGACTAACTAGGCAAGTTCTGGACCATACACACACACCGACTAGGTATATCCTTACATCCTCTCGGGTCAGGGCTAATATTTCAATTACTACCTAATCGGTTCATGCACAGTCTGGCCAAGTTACCACACTACTAATACTAATGTCATGTTGAGATCCAAATAGTGGTTATAGTTCCAGCAAGCACATATGACAACACAAAAACAAATTTTTCAGAGGGGTATTATTTAAATATTTTTCAAAATCAAATTTGCATGCGTCTTTTATTATGACTGCACTAAGTTATCTCAGTTTACTCTAAGTTAAACACAAGGCATAAACTAACACAAGATAACACAAAAACATAAATAAACACCTAAACATACCAGTTCTAACTAAGATAGCACAGCCGAGGGAACAGAAACATGGCAACAAAAACCCTTGATTGTGGTACAATCCCACCCCCAACTTGGAAATCATGCAATGTCCCAATTGCACAAAATCATAGAAAGTAAAAACCAGGATAAGGGTCATACCTAGGGCGCCCTAGACGCCAGTCGAACTCTAATCACATGGGGACACAGGTGGGTCCCCAATAGTCTACTTTACTCTAGTGGCCTCGAATGTGGATGTGGCATTCTCAGATATGTTGGCACCGGTGGCGGCCGGTGCACTCAAGGTAGCCAATCCAGGGGCATTCTCCGTACCCCCACCAGTTTGTGCAACCACCTCTGTAGTAGGTCGTATCTCCTCCCCCTCCAAAATCACTGCCTCGGAGGTCTTCTCAGTCACCTTCTCCTTTCTTCTCTTCTTATTCTTATTATCCAACTTCTTCGTCTCATCATTATCCACCTCATCACCTCTCCGTCTCTTGTAGGGCTTCAAGTCACCTCCCACCTCCTCAATATCAGACTTATTAATAACTAAGGCAGGAGTGTAGAAATAAGGAACCAAGGAGTCCATATCCACCTCAAGAGCCACCAATGAAGGCATAGGTGGTAGTGGATGAGGTGTAACATCAGTCCGCTCTACTAAGACCTTGACCACTTTCTTGAGCTTGGTCAGGTATACCCTAATATCAGTCAAATCTGGGGCCTGGAATGCATCAATACTATGCAAATTCTGGCTCTCAAATCAGTCCAATCGAGTCTGTATAGTTGTAACCAGTCAAAGCTAGTTCTGCATAATCTCTTCCAACTGTGCAGTCGGAATCAATATATAACCAGTCAAAACTAACTGTCGGCTGGGAATAGAAGTCGAAGGTGCAGAGGATGATGAGGCACCAGCTTCAGCTGCCGGCATATCACTAGCTGGGGCACCCCCAACTATGCCTTGAATCTCTGCACTCTGGGCTAGAGCTGACGGTTCCTCAAGTCCTTTATCAAAGCCAAATCAGTACTCTTCGTAGGCTGAACAAACTTGTCCACTAGTGGGACTGAAGGCACATCCGTATCCCGCTTCAACTGTATAACCAAGCAAGGAAATGAAAGCATGGTAATGAACTGAAGTACTCTATCTCTGATCTCCTCTGAGATGATACGTGAGATGCTCAACTCCAGCTCAGAAACAAGTGCAGCAACCAAGCAGGCATTGGTCATACCCAATATGTTGTTATTGGTTATGGGTGCGATCTGATGCCTGACAATAGACCACCATGCTTTAGCTGTGAACTTCAATGTATTCTTGTAGATTATGATCCCATTTACCCATGGTGCATCTGCACCAGCCTATGCAATGTGGATCGCTAGCCACCTATAGTGCATCAATTTGTCCTCAACAGATAACTTCTTCACCTTCTACAATTCTATCATCCGAAAATCATATTATGGAGTCTCCTTCATGAGCTCAAAAGCTTATCTAAATAAGGTTTTAGAGATAGCCTTGACGCAGATAATCACCTCTTTCCCCTACACCACTATTATGTCAAGGCGGGGATATTTTTTTATGTCTTTCTCTTTTCCGAAAGGAGTCATATTTTTTAGCGCAGCTGCATAGTTTGCATAAAACTCCCTTACGAACTTAGGGCCATAGATTCGTAGTGGCCTAGTCATCCACCCCAATTCATACCTCTCGAACACCCAGGCCACTTCCAGAACCTTCTGAATGATTCTACCAAAATTCTTAGCTCTTCCTGGATGCACTTTTTTTTAGTTCCCGTTATCTTTCAGGGACACCCCATCCAGAAAATAGCCTTGGATCCAGACCCCAGTGCTTTGGGGCAGCAGAAGCACCCTCGGAGAATTCAGGGTTGAAATCATCCTCCTCCATTAAGGAACTCTCATCATCCTTCTGCTCACCCACATCTTATTAGGTAGCTTGTCTTCCCTCTTTAGACTAGGAAGGTTGATGGGGGTAGCTGCTTCGACAAAGGCCATAGATGGTGTGGCCTTGGCTTTTTCCTTCTCCTTTGACTGCTTTCTCATGGTCTGAGAAATATTGTTTGTCAGATGAACTAATAGAGAAGTCCACCTCGGTCCCACTAGAGCTGTCGGACTCACTCTCCGAGGCCGGAGGTGCGTCCTTGGGTGCCCTCTTCTTGGAGATGTCCTTCTACAGCTTTATTTGTGCCTTTGATGCCATTTTACCTATATTAGAAAAAGTTAGAATCAATGTTTGAAGATTTGTAAAAGGTTCAGGAAAGTCAACAGATAACCCATCTTATGATCGTACCTTCCTATCGTATAAAGGGTTCTTCAGCAATACTGTGAAACTATCATATCAGACGAGCACATACCACGATCGTACATTGATCTCACGATCGTGAGATATTTTCATCTAATGAACTCCTAAGAGTCAACAAATAGCACCCCACAATGATCCAACCTACAATCGTAGGTCAAAACCACAACCATAGGTTGTGTCATGGAATACACTGACACTTAACAGATATCAAAATTACAAATTAACCCTATTTGACCTAATCCAACCCTCATTGACCAAAATTGTAACAATATTGGGTACTCAAGACTTCCCCATTTCTGTACTTGTTCAAAAACTCATACCCATATATAAATTTCAACCACACTGTGATGCAACTCCCTAATTTGCTCATTTATCTTAAAAATAAAAATTGAAGACCTAAGAATATACTTACAATGGGTGTCTGTGAGACGTGATTTGGAAGCACAGAAGGGAATGGATTCAAAGTGCAGCCTTAAAACACGAACTAGATTTTTGCTTTTGTTGTGATCAAGTGTAAAGGTTTTGGAGGTAAGAGTTTGAATGAGCTCAAATAAATGATCGGGTATTAGGTATAGTTTTTATGGTTTTAATTTTGATTAGGGTCGGGTCGGGGTAATTATTTCATTAAAAAGATGGACCCGACAGACTACTTCCAACATATGAATATAGAATGTAGCCACGATCGTGACTTTATCTCAAATCATAAGGGATGAAGAAAACTTACCTGAGAACATTTGAAGCTTAAGGACGATCGTGATATGTAACCATGATCGTTCCTTAAACTCATAGGTTTGATGCCCATTTTGGTGATCTGCAGAAGTGACATCAAATGATTGATACCACAATCGTGACATCTAGGTACGATCGTGAAGACCAATCATGGGATGACTCCCAAATTTCACCTTGTAGGACTTCCATCAGACGACTGAACCCACGATCATGGGACCTTTCCACAATCGTACTATCTTCTCGTAGGTTCAGTCTGGAGTCCAGTTTAGCATCTCATTTTTCTTGCACAATCCCTGCACCATTAACAAACATTACCCTATAAAACATAAAGTAAAAAAACATGGGTTGCCTCCTATAAAGCGCCTTATTTAACGTAGCGGCATGCTGTGGCTATGTCGGTTACTCAGACTTCACCGATGATCCCATGGGTTTTCTCCCATGAAGCACCTTATTTAACGTCGTGGCAAGATGTGGGTGGACTTGATTTCTCAAGCCTCCTTTAATTCTACCTCACAAATCAAACTCGAGTCCTTACTTTCTCCCATTTATTGATTCACCCTTTGTCCATTGACCTTAAATTTTAGTTCATCCTTATTTTCAAGTCCAATTTCACCATAGGGGAACACCGTAACCACTCTATATGGGTCATTCCATTTCGATCTTAACTTACGAGGAAATAACTTTAGCCTTGAATCAAACAATAGTACCATATCGCCCGCAGCAAATTCTCCCCTCTCAATTTTACGATCATGATACAAATTCATCTTCTCCTTACACAAGGCTGAGTTCTCATAAGCGAAGACGAAATTCATCAATCTCATTTATCTGTTCAAGCCTCATCTTTACTACATCACTCCATTTCAGATTTAGCCTTTTCAATGCCCACAATACCTTATGCACAAGTTCAATAGGCAAGTGGCATACTTTGCCATACACAAGCTGATATGGAGACGCACCAATAGGGGTTTTGAATGCTGTCCACTATGCCTATAGTGCATCATCAAACTTCATCTCCTAATCCATCCTATTGGCATTCATATTCTTCGCCAAAATGGACTTGATATCCCGGTTAGAGACCTCAACTTGCCCGCTTGTTTGAGGGTGGTAAGGTGTCGCCACCCTGTGTTTCACATCATATTTCTCAAGCAAGGCCTTAAATAGACGATTGCAAAAATAGGATCCTTCATCACTAATGATAACCCTAGGCACCCCGAATCGGGGGAATATGTTCTTTTTCAAGAAAGTTGTGACGCTCATACCTCTGTTGTTGGGAAGTGCAACTGCCTCCACCCACTTCAAAACATAATCGACAGCCACCAATATATACTTCATGCTATGTGAGCTCACAAACGGACCCATAAAGTCAATACCCCAAACATCAAACAACTCAAACTCAAAAATAGTAGTCAATGGGAGCTCATGTCTTCGCGAGATGTTCCCTTGCCTTTGACATTGGTCACAGGCCCGTGCATAATCATGGGAATTATCATGAATGGTGGGCCAGTAATATCTATATTGCAAGATCTTATGTGCAGTTCGCGCACCTCCATGGTGACCCCTAATTGGTGACGAGTGACACGCCTCTAATATGCTCATCATCTCAACCTCAGGAATACATCGCCGAATCACACCATCTGCACACATTCGAAACAAGTACGACTCATCCCAAAAGAACTTTATCACCTCATGTATGAACTTCTTTCACTGCTAAAATGACATAGCTTCCAGAAGTAGATCACTAGCCAAATAATTGGCAATATCTGCAAACCAGGGGATTAAATCTTGTGATGCTGCCAACACTTGCTCGTCAGGAAAAGTATCATCAATCTCAAGCTCATCCTTTAGTTTTAGCATGGACTCCTCCTCCAAGTGTGATAAATGGTCGGTCACTTAATTCTTAATCCCTTTTTGATCCTTTACTTCAAAGTCGAATTCCTACAACAGAAGTACCCATTTAATCAACCTCGAGTTTGTATCTTTCTTTTCCATGATGTATCTAAGAGTTGCATGGTCAGTGTGCACAATCACTTTTATGACAAGTAAAGAAGACCGAAATTTCTCAAAAGTAAACACAATGGCAATAACTCTTGTTCAGTCACAGTGTAATTCTTTTAAGCCGAATTAAGTGATTTGCTAGCATAGTAGATGGGATGTAAGATCTTCTCTCACCGTTGGCCTAGAACCGAACCTAGCGCCACGCCACTAGCATCGCACAAAACTGTCATGACCCAAAATCCCATTCGGGCCGGACTGGCACCCGAAGTCGATATGGCTCGGGAGAACCAATCTTTGCTCCTATTCACCCGCAAGCATATTTTAGTATGAATCTTATTATAATTCGTACAACTAGGCAGAAGTCATGGAAAACTTAACAATATATGAAACTTGGCCGTTAGGGCCGTCAAGTCAAACAGAATACACATCTCTTACATTAACCTTCCCACATATGTCTACAAAACCTCTAACCGATGCATGAACACAACAACCTGTAGTCGGGACAATTCCCCGCTTTATACAATAATTACAAAATCAAAATAATATACACATGTGACTCGGAAAGCCCCAAACCAACTGGGAGCTCACCAATGATCCACGGATAACCCGTAGCCTATGGTGGAGGTCTACTAACACCTGTTCCTGCAGCAAATAAAGTAAGTTCCCTAAAAGAGGTTAGTACGAAGAATGTACTGAGTATGCAAGGCTATAAGAAACATCATGAAACTTAAACACCTCAACGAACTTGATTTCAAAAGAATAGTCAATGTGGATCAATCATCATTTAGTATGTGTGGAAATAGGTACTTTATGTTCATTACTCCGTTTGCCTTTATGCCCGTTACCGTTAACAGTTAGAACCGTCAATAGATATTTGTCAATAATGTGTAGCCGTTAGTATGAAACCGTCAACATGCAATGCAACCGTCAATATGCAATGCAACCGTCAATATGCAATGCAACCGTTAATATGCAACCGTCAATGTATATATATATATATCAGGTTTGGCCTTTAGGCTACCCCCTGTTAGGTTCGGCATCAAGTTAGGCTTTTGCCCCACTGAGCTTTCCCCTGCCATCACTCGAAAATCAGTGAAGCAGGTTCGGCATCAAGTTTGGCTTTTGCTTCACTGAGCTTTCCCCCTGATCCAACAATATCGGGATCGGCTTGAGTTAGGCTTGCGCCCCCACAAAGCTATCACCCGTTCTCAAAAATATAAAGAAAATATAAAGTAACCATAAGGAAAAATATAAAGTAACCATAAGGAAAAATATAAAGTATCCATGAGGAAAATATAAAGTATCCATATGGGAAATGCAAAGTAACCATACGGGAATTACTTCTTCCATTACTTCATTGGATTACTTCTCTCTTTTACTTTTCTGAGATTGATACATTGGAGGATCATAACCTTTTTGGAAACACATAAGTGCATTACTTCAATATTTTATGTTCATGAGATTGATACTTTTGAAGTTGTAACATTATTGGAAGCCTTAGAACATAATATTATTGGAACTTGGAATCATGTCCATAATTATGTGATATATGAGAATAATAACATATGACAACTTGAAATGAGATACCTTTTAACATTTCGGAATGGAACAAGGACAATGACAACATGAACAATATGTGCTGCAGAAAAATACGGACAGAGTAACCTTACATACCTTATCGTCTCAATATGAACACTCAATTCTATACGTGAATACAATAGTCCCGCTCCTTCCTTATGTTTCACTCTACAACACAAATATACCATGGAGTTTACATTAACCACCAACTACCTTACAAATGCATACAACGACAATGAGTTACATGTTTGGCTTTAACATGTCATTTCCCTCTTTATTATACCATGTGTGAAACTATCACACCAACAATACCATTTACAAAACTATCATACCAATAATCCCACAATATTCTCAACATTGACCAATATCATAAACCTCTAGCATGTCACATCAAATTCATACTTTACACTTCTACATCACCACAACATCACAATGGTTCCATAAATTCACTTCAATACACCTCACAAAAACAAATCGGCCAAAATCCCATAATTTACACTTACATGAAAATAAAAAGTTTAGGACCATAATCACACCATACATGTTGATATTTTATCCATATCATGCTCTTTTATCAAAACCACAAGTCATATTCCAAGTTTAAATTCCATAGATGGCACATCTTTTACAAAAACACAAAGTGTCATATTCAACACTTCCAAGCATAACCAACATGATCTACATACTCTCCCATGCATATAATATGTTAATCCATAATCATAAACACTTAACTAAGCTTGGAAAATGATGATCTTGCTCCAAAGATGACTTAGGGTTTGAGAGCCCAAAAGAGGTGTTCTTGAGAAGTCTAGAAAATGCAAGAAAAGCATGTGTGTTTTTGTGTATTAAAAATCAAATTTTATTCCCCTTTTATAGGCCTTTAAGTTCTTTGCTCAATTATTGCTTGGTCAAAAGAAGAATGGGTCATTTGACCCATTCTTGGCCCATGTTTTTCTTCTTCATTTTTGGGCTTTCTTGAGCCCAAATTACTTAATCCAATAAAATCAATAATTTCTCATGTTTAATTTATTTTATACGTGTTACGACGATATTCCCACTCACGGAATTCATATCCGTAGCCTCAACCCCAAAAACAAGCAATTCTAGCCACGAATGACTTATTTTGACCAGAAGGGCAAAATCGTCATTTTGACGCCAAATTCGTTCACGAGTAATTTTACCACACCAATATAATACTTCACTCGTTTCATGTATATTCTCATGGTTGTAGAATAAACGTGGCAAAAATCGGCCCGGTACATCCCCGGGCACCCTTGGGACTTAAGAAAAATTCCAACTTTGAAAAGTGGCCAAAACCAGCATGGCACGCCATTGGACGCGCCAGCTTGCTGCCTATGGACTAAAAATTTTAGCCCAGAGCGGCGTGGCATGCCCTCTAGCATTCCCCACACTTAAAATTTTCAAAAATTTTGTTTTTCGACTTTTCTTCGCGGGTTTGGTTAGATACTTCAAATCCTATTCTTTAACTTACTTCTTACCCTTCATATACTTTATTTAGAGTTCCTCTTAGCCTCATTTTTAACCCCACAAATGCTCCATGAAAATCGTAAAACACCTCCTACGCAAGGTTAATCACATGTATAAAGCCAAATTTTAATTTTTTCATCACTAACATTACAAATTACATACCCATGGCATCTCGTCACCTAAGTAACCATTGTTCAACATCGTCACATTGGGTTGGGAAGGTACGGGGTGTTACAATAACCTCAAATGGCAAAGTCTAACTTGGAGATACAATAATGAGGGCTGAAATCAACTTCTCCTTCAGACACTCAAAGGCTTTCAGATATGCATCATCAAACACAAATTTCACCTTCTTCTCCAATAGATTACACAAGGGGTTCACAATCTTAGAAAAATCCTAGATGAATCTTCTTTAAGAACCTGCATGTCCCAAAAAGCTATGAATGCCCTTCACAGAAATTGGTGGAGGTAACTTTTCAATCATGTCAATCTTCACCTCGTTGACTTTAATCCCTTTCTTTGAAATCCTGTAACCAAGCACTATTCTTTCTTTCACTATGAAATGGAACTTCTCCCAATTCAATACCAAGTTACACTCCTCGCATCTCCTTAGAACATTGGCTAGATGTGCCAAGCAGTCATCAAATGGGTCTCCCACAATCGAGAATTCATCCATGAAAACCTCAATAGTGTCTTCTACCATGTCCAAAAAGATGGACATTATACAATGCTGAAATGTTGTGGAAGCATTACGTAGACCAAAAGGCATCCTCTTGAACACGAACGTCCTATATGACAAAGTGAAAGTGGTCTTCTCTTGGTCCTCAGGAGAAATAGATATCTGTTTGTACCCCGAATAACCATCAAGAAAAAAATACCATCCTCTTCCAGGAAGACGGTCTAAAATCTGGTCTATGAAAGGCATAGAAAAATGATCCTTCTCAGTTCATGAATTCATCTTTCTATAGTCCATGCAGACTGTCTATCTGGTTACTGGCCTCATAGGAATTAGCTCATTATTTTCACTTGGAACCATTGTGATTCCAGCCATCTTCTGCATATATTAGACCGTACTCACACGCTTTCTATCAGCAATTGGATATACCACACCTGAATCTAACCACTTAATGATTTCTTTCCTCACAACCTCTTGCATGGGTGGATTCAACCTGCGTTGGTGCTCAATGCTGGGTATACCATCCTGCTTGAGTTGGATTTTATGTGTGCAAATTTCAGGTGGGATTCCAATAATGTCATCAATGGACTATCCAATGGCCCATTTGAACCTTTACAAGATGGAAACTAAGGCCTCAACTTTCCATTCTAATAAATTAGCGGCAATGATAATCGGCAAAGTGTTGTTGGCCCCCAAAAATGCATACCAAAAATGAGACGGTAGATCTTTGAGCTTCAAAACTGGAGGCTCCTCAATAGAAGGTTTGGCTGGAAGAGTCACGATATTCTTCAAATCAAGATCCAGCTTCTTTAGTGCATAATTGTATGAACCCCTATCAACCAGTGCGCTCACTATCTCATCATACTCGTTAATACCATCACAGTCAAAATTCTTGATAATGACTTTGAGTGTTTCAACCCTAAGTTTCTCTTCAATAGGAGCTACCAAATCATTTTCATCAACTGTATCTATCATAGAAATCACACGTATATCCTTCGACTACTTCATAGACTGGCATACATTAAAAGTAACTTGATCATTATTCAATCGAAACTTTATCTGCCCAGTCTCCATATCAACCAAAGCATGTCCAGTCGCAAGGAAGGATCTTCCCAAGATAATAGGAACATCAAAGTCAACCTCATAGTAAAGGATGATGAAATCAGCTAGAAATATTAAGGATGCCACCCTCACCAAAATATAACATAAGATACCCACCAGCTTCTTCACAGTGCGGTCCTCCATGAGGAGTCTCATTGAAGTCGTCTTGGGTGACCCCAACCCCAACTGTTTGTAAACTGCTAGTGGCATCAAGTTAATGCCAGCACTAAAATCACACAATGCCTTCGCGAAATTAAAACACCCTATAGTGCATGGGATCGTGAACACTCCTGGGTCATTTTTTTTCTCAACCAAAGATCTAGATGTTATGGCACTATAATGGTGTACATTATCTATGGGTTCAAAGCTCACAGTCTATTTTTTTGTCACTAAGTCCTTCATAAATTTTGCATAGCCCGACATTTGTTCTAAAGCTGCCACAAGAGGGATGTTCACCAATAACTCCTTCAACATAGAGATAAACTTTAGATATTTTTCCTCTTCAGTTTTCTTCTTTAATCTTTATGGAAAAAGGAGAAGAGGTCATGGAATGGACTTCAATAATTGTGTGACTTCCTTTCCCTTCCGTTTGTCAGACTTAGCCTCTCTTTCAACAACTATAGGCTTTTGAGATGCATTCTCATCTACCACTAAATTTTCTACTTCAGTCTCATCCACATCGTCAATAACCACTGGCTCATCCCTTTTGTCATCAACTATAGGTATAGGCAGATCAATAGTAGTCTTACCAATCCTAGTAGTAATGGCTTGGAAATGACCATCATTCTTAGGATTTTGGACGGTGTTGCTCGAAAGTGTGCCCGATTGACGCTGATTCAATGAGGCGGACATCTACCCAAATTATTGCTCAAGATATTTAGTGGAAGTCGCATGAGACTCAACTTTTTGGCTCATCCCTGAAATGTCTTCCCTAATCTCCTTAAGGTAATTTTCTTGGCTCTCCGACCCCTTAACAAGTTTTGCAAGTAAGGCTTCCATCCTCGAGTTGCCAGAATCTACATCTTGGTTACCCGGTGAAACATGAAGGTCACTCTTATCTTTGTAATCCTCTTTCTACTTCTAATTACCATCATGATCTCTATCTCTATCTCTATACCCAGGCCGATTGTAGTTGTCACCATAGTAGTTCCGAACTTGGTTCCCTTGCCTAGAGTTCCAATTGTCTTGGTTCAACCTTTGGCCCTTGGCTCAAAAACCCGCCACCTCTTTATCAAGATATTTAGCCTCTTACTCAGAATCTGAATCATCATTCCTAAGTGATTTACCTTGTTCACCTACCGCATTCATATTTTCTGCCCCAGCTGTCTCAAATTGCTTAGCAAGCAACCCAATCTCAGTTCTCAGTTGTGCTACCTCTTGAGTCACTGTCTCATCTAGTGCTCGTTGCTCCGCTGATGCTCTAATTACATAAGTACCTACGGGCCTGTCTTTCTTCCGAGTATGCCAACCTCGGTTGGTTTTTTTGATTCGATTAAGAATTTTAGAGGCTTGATCCCATCGCAAGCTCATAAATGTCCCACCTGTGATAGTGTCCGCTACAGCCTTTGTGTTAGCATTCAAGGTTCTATAGAAGATTTCTAACAAGTTTCTACCAGTCATCCTACGGTTTGGAATACTCTACAACTTCTTTTTGAACCTTAACCAAGTCTCGTACAGTGTCTCTGAATGCAACTGCCTAAAGTTATTTATCTCATCTTTCAATTATAGCATTCTGTAGGGTGGAAAGAATCGATCCAAAAAATGGGTCCTCAACTCGTTCCAGTTAGTAATAGCTCCACGTGGTAATTCAGCCAACCAATGGGTAGCTTCTCCTATCAGAGAGAATGGAAATAACCTCAGTCGAATAGCCTCCTGACTCATTCTAGGTAAATTATATTAGGTGCAGATCCCCACGAAGTTCATAATATGCATGTATGTATAATCAGTAGGAAGGCTAGCAAATACCACCTTTAAATTTAGCAGTTGGATCATTGCACTCGTACTATCAGACTTAGTTCCTTGAGGCAATTTCGATAGAATGATAGCTCCTGTCTCAATTGGCTCCGCATAACCCAAACCTTCCTCTGGATCTTCATAAATAGGGAGATATTGTTATAGAGGTTGTTGTCCCCTATTTCTTCTTTATTTTTCCCTCTAATCAAGCGTAGGTAAACTGTTTGCATTATCTAGTCTAGCCCTCTCTTCCCTTGCTACCCGCCTGGAAGCTTCTTGCCTAGCGTTTTCCTCAGCCATCAATCCAGCAGTGACTTGTTTCGCAGTTTTCTAACCAACAGAATGAAGTGTTGGCTGATCATGAATTGCACCACCACCCTGAACACCCTCCAACAAAGTTGCTGGATCATGAACTCCTTCGTTAACTATCCTTCGAGTATTTCTCAGAGTTCTCTCAAGTTTGTTATCAAGTGGAATCAGAGAATTACCTTGACTCTGAGTACTGGGCATCTACTGGCGTGTGCCCTAAAATAAACAGAAAAGTAAATCAGGAAACAACAACCAATCAACCTCAACAAACACAATCAATCAACTCCATAATCATATTCTCGGGCAACGGTGCCAAAATTTGATGTCACACAAATTACACCTCTCAAAAGTATAAAGCTAGAACCCAACAAGGTTGGGGTCAATCCCAAAGGGAATAGATTGAAATTCTATCAAGTGTTCATTTAAGTAATTAGCAAACAAGTAAAAGAGTGGGGGTTTGTGAAATAAAAGATCAATAGTAACAAGTGTTGACTTGTTGGATTTGTAATTAATATGAGAAAGGCACTAGGACTGTGTTCCCCAATAACTTTATAATTCCACTGGTTCTCCATACTTTAATGATCTCTCATGGTGTTTTGCATGCAGAATCGATAGGTTATGTATCATCTAACCGACTATGTTACGCTCCTTGTAGATGACTATCCCCAAGCATAAAGGTTAATGGGTCATGATTATTGCATTACTAACCCCTATTTATGATCTCAATATAGTTTTTCCTGTTTACCGGCTCAAGGCTAATTAAATGAAGATAACTCCAAATCTTATTATTGATTCGTTATTCCTATCCGATTACCCTTGCTACAGTCCAGGGTAAAGATAGGATGAGTCCCAATGCATGCACTCATTGAAAAGTAATCAAACCATAAGAAATAATAATACATGCCCAACTACCCTTCGAGATTCACTTTGTACTTTGAACGCTATGTCGTTAATCCGTTATAGTTCCCACAACCCTAGTTGTGGTGTTTAGCTACTCATAATTGGAAGAAGACAAGAAGAATTCATAGATGAAAACATAAACATAAACTTATAATAATAAGAAAACTCCAAAATCTCAACTTGAATTAAAACCCTAGAATCGATGTTCGTGAAATTCCAAGAATATGCCCTAGAATCTCACAATATAATGTTATAAAGTATGAAAGAGTGTCCACTCATATAAATAACTCTATAGGAGTATTTATAAACAAAATAAAACCTATCCTATTATAAACAGGAAATCTGGGTCGGCTGCCTCAGACGAGAGAAAGGTACGATCGTGGTTAGAACCCACGATCGTCCTTTGGTGCTCATGGTTTGGCTCATGAGATTTCATTTTTAGGTCTTTAATGGTACGGCTCTCAGTACGGTCTTATATCTTTTACTTATGACCATACAATATGTTCGTCTGATCAATATGCACTTGGTATTTCTGCAAGTTCTAAATCTGGAATTCTTTTCCACGACATCATGGTATGATCATGCCTTCAAAGCACGGTCGTGGGTTGCCTTCGTCTAATCTTCACTTCACTTGACTTCTACAGATTGTAATTTAGGCAGGTCTCTTATGATTTCTTTGTATAGTCGTACAATCAACCTATGACTATATAATCCTTTCGTCTGATTGGCTTTTGAGAACCAACCCTCTGGTTCTTGGTACGACAGCCTTTGTACGATCGTGGTTAGATCCCACGATCGTGCCTTCTTTATTCTGATCAACTTTAAGTCCCATTTTCAGCACTTTCCTTCTCCAAGATTATTTATCCTGCAAACACCAGAAAACCCATCATATCCACAGAAAAATAGCCTTGTTCTTGCAAATATTTACCATTTTAAGTGTCTCAAGTACCGTAAGTTCACGGTACATCAAGGGAACTAGTAATGGGTCAACCCAGGCACTCTTCGAAAGATGATAAAATAAGTGCCCTCGGGCAAAATAATAGGTATGTTCTCATTCCTTTTTAAATTATTTCTAACTGCTTATTTTTTTTCTTTTCGCAATTTGGCAGGTTCTCGAGAACAAAGGGGAGAAAAAAACCTTAGTGGAATCAGTACCAAATGCCTGCGGCCTATGGTGAGGAGTACTTTCAAGTCTGCCTAATAAAAAGAAGCCTATCAACTGGGAAATTGAGCATGAAGACCCGAAAGGATAAGCTACACTCTTTTTTCCTTCCCCAAGAGGGATTTTGCTGGCAAGGTTTTTAAAGAGGTAGTAATAGGGACTTTCTGTAGGAGATTAGGAAAACACATTCTATAGTTCATGTACTAGACTGATGGTCTCAAAAATACAAAATCATGAATAAGAAAGTTATTTTTAGAAATTTGACTCCCATCCATTAGATCAAAGGGAAGATTCTCCAAGATCCCCGGCCTAGGAGGGAAAACCCTCAAGCTCAAGTACACAATGCCATGGGAGATAAATCATGAATCCCTTAGCTAATTGGACAAGCTCATTCTCTAGCACACAAGGGGGAAATGGATCAAGGCTTGGGACTCTCGACCCCAATGATGTAGCCTCCTAAGATCTTGGATATCAAGGATAAGACGACACCTCAAATTTCACGAGACAGAAAAAGAACATAAGGGACTGTAAAGACGTCATAAAATGGCTTGAAAATATATTGGACTTGCGAAACGACATCGATTCAAGACGACGCTACAGTGTCACCTCATTGGAAGGTCTAAATTCACACTAAATACACAAACGGATCATCAGATAGAAAAAATTTAGGATGCATCCTTCACGTCCTCAAGGTAGACTCAAACATAAGGAACCCTCAAATTATTTTGAAAATTCAAATTATCCTCAATAAAAACTTGAAAGTCAAAAATTGATAGGAAGAGAGAATTCCTTTCCTAAAGTTATGCTTTACAGCTCCTCAGAGATTTCTATATTTAGTAGCACAGCCATTAAAATGAACAGGGATCCCTCCTCAAACAATGATGTTAAATGACAAGACAAACTTAAAATAGTCTTCAATTGGACTAAGAGCCAATAACGCCCTAAACTCGCTAGATGATTTTTTAAGAAGCATTGAAAGCATAAAACCGGTTAGAGTCTATCTTTAACCGTTAATTATAACAAACCAACACTTACTAACTTGGTGTTAAACACTACACGAATAATCCCGATAATGGAACATGCTAAGGTTATGACCCTTTGGGGATACTCCCAAAAAAAGCAACTACTGCTATTTCATGTGAAAACTACCTCTTGGGAAAATGTGTTAAGTAAAGACCTCAAAGTTAACAAGATTGAGTCTATTAATCAACAAGGAATATAGATTCATGCTTTTATACACAAATACGGCAAATACATTGCTTAAATAAGAAATATGTACTAAAAAGTCATCAAGATCAATGACACAAAAGCATTACATATATTCCTTCTATATTACAACAAGAAAAGGGTTATAAAAGGCTACAAACTACAAAGCCCAGAAAGAGTCAAGTACAAAAGTGATGCATGACAGATAACTAGGTGCACAGACTCGGTCCTAAAGACATTTCTCAGTTTTGGCCACGTGGTCCTGACCGCTGAGCAGCTCTCAATCGAAATAAGGGTTACTCTTCAGCAAATAAGGTCTGCTGGTGTATCTTCATGCTGGTCCATGACTTGAGCATCCTTGAAGAAGGGAACACTGTCCGCGAAGAGCAGCTCCAGGTGTAGGGAGGTTCCTGAGATAAAGTCCTTGAGAAAGCACAAAGGAACCTTCACGAGAAGGGATCGACAAGAAAGACTCATATTTCCTGAGACTTTCTCAAGGGGCACATCCCTTTAAGTACCTTCCCTAACTTGAGTAACCTCATCAAGTGAAGTCGAGAGCTATCCTCAGCCAAGGGGTGCTCCCTTTGAAGCCTCGGGTACCTTAGGTGTAACTCATAGCTCGAAAGGTTGCTTTGACAGATCACCAAGCTCGAGTCCTGGGCTGCTGAGGATGGGAGAGATGCCTCTCCCCTGACCTCACCTATTATTTTTATCTTACCCTCATCAACAACCTCAGTAGTACAATCCTAGGTTTAACACCAAGATCAAAGACAAGGATAAGGCAAAAACTATAAGAAGGACAAAGTACAAAATTTGAATATTGGAAGAAACAAGAGAAGAGTACCATAAAGGAACAATTGTCTCTCTCTAATAGTATTGAAGAATAAGTGCTTTGAGTAGGGTGTCACGCCATGCCAGAAAGGCTGCTTTTTATAGTACGAAGCTTATTTAATACGTAGAAAGTAAAGGGCCGCGACTACCATATGAATGGTGCAGATTAATATGGTCAAGTCACGAAGCGATGGTTCCTAGTAAACGAGGTGCCAAGACCGGCCTATCTCCCTATAGACCTGATGGTTCAAGTCCAGAAAAAAGAGTCCACTCAACTTTCCTCCTTTATCTAAAAAAGGAAAATAGTAAAATTAGGAATCAAGGTGTCTTATTAACAAAATTAATTCTAAATACAAGGGATTGCCCTCGAGGTTTCTATTATGGAACCCAAAATAAATAAATAAATCATACAAGTTACATACGGGTAAATAACCCTCTAGAAAAGCCCCACTCAGCTCTAGCCCTCGGAACCTAGGGATGGGATACCCTCCAACACCTCACCTTCAATGGAGGGAGTAGAGGTCCCCTCGTCATCTAAGGCCATCCGGTTAGCAAGATCAACCATGGCCTAGGACTCATCAATCTCTTTGTCCAAGTCATAACCTTCAGCTTAGAGTTCTTCTAGGATCCCGAGGTGGGTGGTTTGGGTGTCTCGAACTTTGTTCACATCGAGGTGCTCATCTCTGAGTTTGACTTTCTCGATCAAAACATTGATCGAGAAATGAAGCTGAGTGAAAATATTGATCGATAAATGGACAGGAACCCACACAGTTGTGAAACTGTATGTAATGAGTATGAAAAGAATCAATGGAAGAAAATGAAGTCGAGTGAAAACGAAGAAGCAAGAATCTTAGTGGTGTTGGAGGTGGATAAGAAAATGATAAAGATGCAGGTTATGGTGATGAAGAAGAGAATGAAGAAAATCAGAAATTTGAGTTGCTAAACAACCTCATTAGCGTGTTGTTAATGGAGACTAGCCTTCTCAACAAACTAACCTCCACTCTTGATTTTCTCTTTATATTTTTAAAAGTAATGATTTCGTGAAGTTTTTAGCTTTCGTTAGTTTGAAGGACCAAAATTACACGTTTATATTAATTGAAGGTTAATTATGCTTAGTTGAATTACACAAGGACTAAAACTAAAAACCTATAACACAAGATTAAAATAGCTATTTCCCCTTATACAAATATTAGTTATACGGATTTCTATACTGCAAATCAAATACCGTATTAGTTTCATACATAAATAATTTACCTCATAGTCAATTACCAAACGTGATATTACTTATGCAAAATTCAATAACTTGCATAATTGACCTCCAAACCAACTACCAAATGACCCCTAAAAAATAAGTAGAAAACCCATTTCTTTTCTAAAAAATAAAAAATATTTTTCTTGAAAAATCTTTATTTTTTATACCAAATGAACCTTTAATGATTATCAGCTACTTTATTCAGTTAACTCATACATGAAAATTTCAAAAGGGATGGAGCTGTAGATGGATTCCCTGTTGTTTGCTTTGAAACGCCATGTACGCCGTGGAATGATTTCTTTACCCCAACATAATACGTTAGTAGGGAACCTATACGCGCTTTGCGCTATCCTGAAAGACCTTATTGAGTTTATGGACTATTTTCTCCATCCCAAAATCATTGTTATGTTTTGTTTTCGAGAATAAATTTGATTAATTCTCAAAGTTAAATTAAATTAGATTAATTTGATATTACAAATTAAGATTTAGATATTCAAAAACTATACTACTATAAATTACAATAATTATCATATCAATATGATAAAAAATCACATCTTAAAATGTTGATCAAAGTTTATATCATTTGACTCTCAAAAATAAAATGGTGGCAAGTACAAAGAAATGAAGGGAGTATTATTTATTTAAAAAAATAAAAAATCAGAAGTATGAATATTTTGAAGATTATTTTTAATTTTTAAATTTTTTTAAAAAAACAGATTTTAATTTTAATACACTTTATTATTGATACTAAGTTTTATTTTCGTCAACTTTCATCACTCGAGACTTGGATCCTAAGAATTATATCAATAAAGAAAAAAATATTCTTAAAATTAGCACCATTGTATCATCAATTGTTTTTATATTGTTTCATTTTTCATAGCAGTAACATTTCATATCAACAGAAAAATTGTATGAACATGTATTTGCAACTAATGTAATCATTTGATGTTATATTTTACTGTATTACATTTTATATTTTAAGAAATATTATTTTAACATTTATGTTTGAGTTTTATTTTGGATAAATCATTTATTTATTAGTATTAACACTTTTTCTCCATTTAAGATATTTAATTAGGCAATTGAGTTATTTATACATTTAGCTTACGACTTTTGTTGTCGAAAAATGATAGTAACATTTACCACATATAAACATTAAATAGAAAAAAAATAGTTGCCATTGTAAGTTTACAGTATAAAAGGATTTAAAAAATAAAATAAAAACTATAGTAGAAAAAAATAGTACTAACAATCTAAATGATGTACTTGTAGCCTCGCACTTCTCAATGAAAGCATTGACCTGGAAAAAAAAAAAACACATAAGAGATCAGAAAATTGCATTAATACATATTAGAAAATTGCAACGTACAGTAAATAAATTGATAATTTTTCTCCGCATTAATACATATTAGAAAATTGCAATGAACAGTAAATAAATTATCAATCACGAATATTAAAATTTAAATAGTAATAATTGACAATTTCATTCTTACAATAGCATTAAAAAAAATAGGAAGAAAATAAGGTAAGTAAAAAATGCAAAAAGAAGAAGAAAACATAGTAAAAACAAATTTACTGGCGTACAAGAAATGTTGAATCACCTTTTTGTATGTATATAAGAATTAAGTTTTTTATGTCTTCGTAAGCTTTGCCTCCTGACAACAACTCAATAAATTATAAGGTTGTTTTATCTCTCATTTTCATAGTCCCGAATCTTGATTGACCTTGTGCTCCTCTAGCATATCCCATTGATTATATAACTACTACAAAATAAGAAGTCGATTTCCATATGTTGGACCGAATTGATAAAAGTAAGAGATGAAAATGAGAATAACAAAAAAAGAACATAAAAACAAAAATGTATAACAATAATACGCTAAATCCTTGAGATTATAGCAATACAAATAGGATGGAGTGGGTGTCCAAAATTATTTTGCTAACGAAATAGAAAAAAGAAAAGAAATTGACTAATGAGCAGTAGCAAGTAATTGTGATACTAAAGAACGAAAAAAGAAGCTCTGGATACATTTATATAGAGACAAGTGAAGCCAAGAGAATTAAATCACAAGGAAGATAAAAAGTCATTTTATTTTGTAGAGTAATCATTTAAGTGAACTTATTTAGAAAATTAATAGTAATAGTCTTTTGGGTTCTGAAAACTGAAAAAAAACATATGGGAATAAGAGTAAATGAGGGAGACGTAATTAAGAAAATATAATTTAAAGCTAATTTTTAATCTTTTTAATAGAGAAAAAATAGAAAAAAATGTCAAAAATTTGAGAAAAAAGATAAATATGAATGGAGGTCATAGAGAGGTGTCACATCAATTTATATATATATATATATATATATATATGAATAAAGTAAAAGAAAAAAAAAGTGTAGCATAAATTCATGATATATTCGTGACAAAGAGAATATATTGGTTTGTCATTGCCTTGATCCTTCACTTTAATTGTTTTTATCTTTCTACTATTAATTTCTTATTTTTTGACTTCATTACTGCTAGAAAACATGAAATTAGAATTTATTAGTAATCTCTAACTAATATGTCGCTAAATAGCTCCTAGCTAATTGAATTTTTTTTATAATCCTTCACTATTTCATAGCTAAATGAAATTAGCATGGAATATTTGTTGATTAGCTTTAAAATTTTGTCCATCGCTAATTTCTTATTTTTTTGTAATTAATTAGTTTCAAATTACTTAGCCTCTATATTAAAAATAATTATTTCAATTTATTTATCCAATTTAAAAAATCAAGAGAATTTTAATATATTTTTTCATTTGTATTCTTAGTATTAAATAACTAAATAAAATAGTAATAGTCAAATTTAGTATTTCAAATCATCATTAATAAAGTTAATTTAGTAAAATACATCTCTAATTATAGTCGGAGGTGTGCCAAGTCACGAGTGAGTAAAGTAAACGGAGGAGTATATAATTACCCCAGCTGTTTCTTTTTCTTTTTTCATTTTATGACAATTATATATCGGTCGAGCTTTTTCTTTTTCCTAGGTCTCTTTTTCTTTGGTGTAGAAAAAGGGCAAGAATAAAAACTACGGAAAAGGGTCAGAAATACCCCTTAAGTATTGAAATTGGTTCAAAAATACCCTCCGTTAACCTATTGGGCCAAAAATACCCTTCTACCCACATTTATGGCTCAAAAATACCCTTCCATCTACCTTTATGGCTCAAATATACCCTTATAACTAACGGTCATTTTTTAAACCATAATTTAAAAAATTATTTATTACGTGTCAGTTTTCTATTGGTTGCAAATTAAATTAATTAAAATGTTATTATTTTATAATCAAACCCAGACCCAACTAAAACTACCCGACCCAAACCAGACAAAACCGCCCCCAACCAATTAAATAAAGAGGCAAATCCATTTCTTCTAAACCTAATTTCATTCATATTTTACGTCTGTTGAAAGCTGGGTCTTCTTCTTCTTCAATTTTTAGGGTTCTTGAAAACTATTTCGTGTTCTAAACTCTTTTTTCTTCTCACTGCGAATGAGACTTGCAAGTAAGTAGGTTGTTGCCAATGAAAACTTTTAATAAAACTTCGGTTCTTCGGTGCAATGAAAATTAAAAAAAAACTTTTAATAAAACTTTTGTTCTTCGGTGCACCGAAGAACCGTTACCCCTAAACCAAACTCCGAACCAAAGAACCGAACTACCGAAATAAAAACGGAAATCGAACCGAAGAACCGAAATCGAAGAACCGAACTAATTCTGTTCGGTACCGTTTTTTGGTTCTCCGGTTTTTATGCCCACCCCTATCCCTAACGTATTTGCAGGCAGACACAGAAAGTAGAAAATTATTCACCTTTGAGGTATGGTGTAACTGATATAAACCAAAAAACTATGGGTCACCGTTATTTAATTGGTTGGGACGGGTTTTGTTGGGTAGTTTTAGTTGGGTCCAGATTTGGTTATAAGATAATAACATTTTAATTAATTTAATTTGCAACCAATAAAAAGATGACACGTAATAAATAGTTTTTTAATTATGGTTTAAAAAAGGGTTGTTAGTTGTAAGGGTATATTTGAGTCATAAAGGTGGATGGAGGGGTATTTTTGGTCCAATAGTTAAACGGGGGGTATTTTTGAACCAATTTCAATACTTGAAGGGTATTTTTGGCCCTTTTACGTAAAAACTATGTTTGGACGGAAGACTAGGAAGGTATGAGAGAGGAAAAAAAGGAAAAATTGATGATCACTCATCACAGTAGGTATGACTAGGAATGTAATTTAAAACACATCACGTAGGACTTTAATAACTATTATGATCACTCATTTGTTTCAAAATAAGTGATGTTTTAAATGATTAAAAATATATTAATTATATTCTTCTAATTTTATCCTTTTCTTTTTAACTAAAAAGAGTTTTACATAACTATTAAACTGCTAAAGAGTACATCTTTTTAAGATATTTATAGGAGTAAATTAGTAAAAACACTCTTTAATTTTTTTAGAAATAAGTAGTTTTTCTTAATGGGTGTGTCTAAATTAAAAACATCACTTATTTAAGAACGGAGAAAATAATTTATATTTGAAAAAGAGTAAACTTTCATAAAGTAACATTTCATCATTTTGTCAACAAAACATATACGAAATTGTCATTGTACCAAGTAGAAGTATAAATTTTTTTGACAAAACCTACCAAATTGATAGATTGAATTAAATAAAAAAAAATCAATGGTTTGATATTGTAAAAAAAACTTGATCATATTTGATTTATGTGATTTTAACTAAACATAACTAATTGAAAACTAAATCAAATCCACATTATATACCCAATCATCAAATGAAGGTAATAAATATACATGATATATAAAAAAAGAAAAAATTTCATTTATATACAAAAAAGTAAATAGTTTACAAAAAATGTAGCCAAGGTTTTGTTTATTACTTAAAATGACCATTATTACTTAAAATGACCATTTCTTCATTTTTTTTATTTTTTTTCAGCAGTAATTTAAAAGAAAAAACCTTTTTTTTGGTTTTTTGTGTTGAGTTTTTCATTATTTAAAAAAAAAAAAAAAATCTTTTTTCATTTTTTTTTCAAACTTTTTTCGTACAACTTTTTTTCATGTATCAATATTGTATAAATGGTGTATCAATATGTATATATGATATATAAATAGTTATGTAGTGTATATGCAATGTATCGATATTGCATAATTAGATATGTAGTGTATATATAATGTATAAATAATGTATAAATGTGTATCGATATTGTATAAATGGTGTATAAACATTTATCAATATTGTATAAATAGTGTATAAAAGTGTATCGATATTGTATAAAAGTTATGTAATGTATCGATATTGTATAAATCGTGTATGAACATATGTATATATGATGTATAACTATGTGTAGACACGTGATTTTGACCCTTCCTGTCCTAGCCTATTGTTAGCACTGGATATTTATTTTTTATCTAATCTTTATTTTTAGCTTTCATTTTTATTTTTAGTAGGTTTTATTTGAAAACTTGCGAAAAAGATTTCAAAAAAAAAATAGAGTCACATTTTAGAATAAGTTTTGTTTTTACTTGTCAAAGAAAAAAAATAAAAATTCAAAAAAATATATTCTTTCTTTTAATTTTCAATAAACAATCTAGTGGTTTAAATATTTTCCTAGCTATATATTTTTAGGACTAGTTATTTTAACTTTTCTATATTTTCATTAATTTAAAATAATTATGTAATATCTTTTACTATTATATTATATTAAAAAATAATAATAATAATAAAAAAATAATAAAATATCCTAACCTAAACTACCCACTATACCCTAAACCACCCCACCAAAACCTCCCTTTCCCCCCCCACCTTTTACACTCACACACACGTACACGTACAACTCCCTCCCTCTCACCACATCACAGAAACCTACACACATACACTATATAATACACAGCAACCATACCATACGGATGGACACACAATACAAAGACTTAGAAAAAAAAACAACACTTTAAAGCAAAAACCTAAAAAAACAACAACAAGGAAGAAGAGGAAGAGAAAGGTACAGAAAAAAGGAAAAACAAAAAGTTGAAAAAGATAGAAACAGAGAGAAAAGGAGGAGCAACACTTGAAAAAAAAAATAAAGAGGAGAAGAGAAAAAGAAAAGAGAAAACCAGAAGACAAAATACTTTGGAAGGTTATTGGTTTGGAGTTTAGATTTTGGTCTTTGTTTCGAGTTTTCAGTGAAGGCGTTCTTGTTTCAATTGGCATTTAGTTTGTCACGCAGTCCGTCCGGTGAGGTTCCTGTCAAGGTTGAAATCTCGGTCCGAAGCTCTAAAAGGTTCGAATTTGTTTATTGCGTAATACACGATCTAAACTTGGGGATTTTCCTTCAATAAAAGGTCCATTTCGATTCCTCTCTCCACTTTTAGTGCTTTGATATTCAGGAATATATATTTCAAATTTGAAGTTGGTTGATTTAATAATGTGATTAAGTTTATATTGTTTTCAGTGATTAATATGTTAAGACAAGAATGGGTATGTTATTAATTTTGGTAACTCAATTATTAAAGTTGACAAATCATGTTAGTATTATTTTGGATGAATTGACATGGGAATTTGAAATTGACGACATCTTAGGTAGCCTAGTAATGTCATTAGCATAAATTTTTTGTGAAGTGTTGACTGGTGCAATAGTGTTGTTTACTTAATCCACTCCGCCACTTTAAATAAGTTCTCTTGTTACACAGTATTCGATCATTTGGTACATGAATTAGACCATATCTAGGATTCTAGTTATTTAATAATAAAATAGTGGTTAACATTCAAGAATTTTTGGTAAGTTGAAAATTTACGTGGAAATCTTGAAAACATATTTGATAAGCATAGCATTTGATTTGCTTTATTACCTACTGTTTGGCCTTTTGATTCTTATTATTGCAATGTTTGGATACTCTTGAAATTATATTAATTGAACCTCTCTGGGCCTGATTCTTTGTTTAAGGCCCAATCAATTATCAAGTGTGAGATGAGTCGCGGATTACTCCAAAACTCGTCGCAAAAATAAAAAATAAAAAAATGAAATAGAGTAAGATGGATAAGACAAAATGATCTCGAGTTTACAAGGGACGAACAAATGTCCTTAACGCTAGATAAGCTTTAGGCTCGATAAATTTGATTTCGATTAAGAATGCAATTATGCATCTTTCTCGATACGCTTAATAACAAATATGAAATTCGAGGATGCAAAGTTGCACCTTGGAAAAGATTGTCTTATTAATTAATTAGAACGGAGACTTGTAGACGAAGCCTCATAGATATGGCGTCTTTCTCGATACGCTTAATAAAAAATATGAAACTCGAGGATGCTATTATACACCTTGGTAAAGATCGTCCTAAAATTAATTTTTTCTAGCTTAATATAAGAGGTATAAACATATATTAGACATTAAAACGAGCGAATCGAGGCCTACAAACACAATTTATCCAAAAAATAGTTAGAAGCTAAGTATAAGACAATAAAGCGACCGTGTTAGAACCACGGGACTCGAGGGATGCCTAACACCTTCCCCTCGGTCAATAGAATTCCTTACTCGGATTTCTAGTTCGCAGACCAATATTAAAGAGTCAACTTCCTTTTGATTAGGGATTCAAAAAGGTGACTTGGAACACCATAACTCAATTCCAAGTGGCGACTCTGAAAATAAAAAATAATCCCTATTCAATACCGTCACTTTAATTGGAAAAACCCTTCGACCCAAAAGATCGAAAAAGGGGTGTGACATCTCTGGCGACTCTGCTGGGGACATTAACTAGAATTCGAGCTTTGTATATTGACTTATTCTTGACTTTCTTTAATTCTTGGATATATATTGTGTTTGTCGGCCTAATGTGCTCTTTGCTTGCTTGTTTACCGCTTTAGCATTATTTGAATTGCAATGTAAATTGTCTTCTTTCGCGCGCATATCTGAGTCTCTGAATATACCTATCACTATTTACTGTGTGTGCGGCTACGCTCCACAAAACCTTCTATCTGAGACGAACCAGTGTTCGGTTACGCTCCTGGTTTAAGGAATATTAGTCACACATGTTAGGCGGGATTGGATCACCAGTAGAATCGGAATAGCTCTGCTACCGATAAACTGGCCCTCCCCGGTCCAAGTTGTCCACTTGGATTAGCCAGTCTAGACACCTATCTCCATCAGGTTAAACCTAGTAGAACTGAAACTCAGACGTGACCATCCCTATTAGGCTCCGCTTTATCGGCATCATGTGCATTTGACTTTGTGGAACTCGGCACAGGGGCCGAGTCCGTCTAGGACAGGTGTCCCTCTTTATATGACCAACATGTGCATCCTATGTGCTCTTTGACATTTATTTGGAAGGCCTGTTCGATTGTTGACTGGCTTTAGGCAACTTAAAAAGTAATTTTTCCTCTAAACTTTTATAACCGTCTTCTTAAAAAAAAATATATATATATATATTTTTTAGGAATAAAACGAAAAAAAGATCACCCTTCGATTGAGGGTCATTTTGAAAATATGACTACTATTTTTCTATCCTCAAATTTATTATTTATGCATATATCCTAATAGCCCCGAACCTTTAGGGGTCGTGAGGCTAGGTTTTTACAAAATTTATATATATCTTAATAGCCCTGAACCTTTAGGGGTTGTGAGGCTAAGTTTTTATAAAAAAATAAATAAATAAATAATAATAATAAAAATAAATAAATAAAAATAATAATAATAAAAAAAATAAAAAAATAAAAATATAGAAAAAATATATACATATATCTTAATAGCCCTGAACCTTTAGGGGTCGTGAGGCTAAGCTTTTATTAATAAATAAATAAATAAAATATATATATATATATATATATATATATATATATATACACATATATCCTAATAGCCCTGAACCTTTAGGGGTCATGAAGTTGAGTTTTGCAAAAAATATATATAAAATAATTATGTCTTTCTGCTAAGTTACTATTGTTATTATTTATTTATTTTAAAAAAAAAAAAAAAAATATACTTGGTTGACATCTATGTTTCCCCAACTCCCATTTTGAATAAAATTATTTCTGGAGTCCTATTTTTTTTATTTTGCACTAACATTCACGAATTAAGTCAAAATTTGAGAATTGAGTTGTGTCAGGAGCTTAGACGTTTCCTAATCCCGTGTTTCTATCCATAGGTATAACATGTCTCGTCCAGTTCGTGGGGAGTGTCAGAAGAGGAAAAGGGATGGAAATATACCACTGCAGGTTGTGGATTGTGCCCCCTGGCAACTTTGGACATGGTGGAATGAGATGGATTCTTCGGATCATGATGAGATATTCAAATATTTGGGTTTTCTGACAAAAATCATGACAATCAACCCTAGGAGGGATGTAATTGAAGCCTTGCTATCTTTTTGGGACCCATTGAACAATGTGTTTCGTTTCTCAGATTTTGAGTTGACTCCAACTTTAGAAGAGATAGCAGGTTATATCGGATATGGGAACATGCATCGTAAAAGACTTATAGCCCCAAGAATCATTTCAGTGAACAAATTCTGTACGCTCCTGAACATGCGCGTTCCAAAAGAGAAATCACTGGAAAAAGGTTGGGTTTCCTTGCAGTTTTTATATGAAAGGTATGGAAGGCAAGAGGGGTTTGAGCAGTTCGGAAAACAACTAGTTAACAAGGGAAATTTTGAAACCTGGAAAGAGCATAGGCGATTTGCATTCATGGTAGCTTTTTTGGGGACGATGGTTTTTCCAAGGAGGGAGAAAAAAATTAACATTCGTCTAGCCGGAGTGGTACATGTCTTGATTAAGAAAGAGGATCACACCCTAGTGCCGATGATCTTAGCAGACATATATCGCGCTCTAACTGTCTGCCAGAAAGGAAAAGGTTTCTTTGAAGGGTGTAACATCTTACTGCAAATGTGGATTGTGGAACATCTTTACCAGCGTCCTATGGTAGCAAGGTTCGTCCCTGAGCAAAATGATCACATCACAGACTATGAAAAGAGGATGAAAGGATATAAATGCCCAGAAGGGGTTAGTGCTTGGGAAGAGTGTTTTCGCTCGCTGACAACAGATAAAGTCACATGGAACCTCCCCTGGTTCCCTTGGAGGCAGGTCATACATAGGTCTACTAGTCGCCCTTTCTTGCTGCTGATGGGTATTAGAGGTGTTCAACCATATGCGCCATTGTGGGTTCTGCGTCAGTTAGGCAGGCGTCAAATAATACCTGTAACTGAAGACATGACAAGGTTTGTGTTTGAGGTCAGACCAGAGATTCCCCTTCCAGAGGGGTTGGCCCAGCAGATTTGGGATGGCTGTCGTCTTATGGGAAATGAAACAATGGTGGTAGAACGCGATGATGGGGAAGTACACCCAGGTTACTCTGAATGGTTCAAGAAACAACCACCTCCGCCAGTCAGACCAGAAAGATCGGTTAAGGGGTCGATAGATCAAGAGGCTGCGATAAGAATAGGAATTGAGATGGCCATGCGAGATCATTATGCTGCCGATCAGGCTTTGAGAGCAGAGTTGGAACGTGCTAGGGCAGCGTTGACTCAACAACAAGCAGAGAGTGATGCAGTGAATGAGGCAAGAGTCAAGAAAGCTCGATTAGATGTGGAGAGAGATTATCAGTCTACTATTCAGGTATTGAATGTCGATTTGGAACGAGCTAGGGAAATGATCGAGGAACAACAAAGGGAATTCGCTGAAGAAAAGGCTAAGTTGGCTCAGATTGAGGTTACACTCCGGGGACAAATCAAGCTGGCAACAACCAGGGGGTCACATGTCGCAGAACTCGCTGCATCCCGCCGCCAACAATTGCAGGAATATGAAAAGAAAATGCAATCAGAGTTTGATCAAGAAAGGTCCCAGTGGATGCGTGAAAGAGGAATATTGAGAGAAAAGCTAGAGGAAGCTTCCACTCGAGAGCAGTGCGTAAAGGAGACGATTGCCTCCCGTAATCAGCAGATGCAGCAATGGGATCAAGCTTTTAGTTCTCTTCGTGGGAAGGTCCATCGTGTGGCCGAGCACACTGCTCAAATGGGCTTGGATTATCAAGAGTTGACTCACGAACAGTTTCTAGTGCAAGTACCAGTCTTTGCTCAACGTCTCACTACTTCATTACAAGATATATACTTAGGTTTGGGAGGTCATCTGAGCCCAAAATCTCCATAAGCAGACTGTTCGAGGCCAGAAAGATCACCAGCAGATCTCGGGACATTTAGAGACTACTTGTAGTGATAGACATTTATTTCCTTTTGTTGCATTGTTTCAGTTTAGTCTTTGAATCTTTTCTCAAAATTTATGTCTCTTAGTTAATCTTGTCTATTTAAGTTTAGTTTCATTTTCAAGTGTCAGTTCGTAGGGCTTGTTGTTAGGTGTCTTTTCGCTTTTTCTGTCGTATCTGTGTTTGAAAAAAGAAAATTTAATGAAAGGTGAATGTGTTGGAAGCTTTCTAATTATCTCTGTTTTTTTTATATATATGTATATTTTTACTTTTTAGTCTTGAAAAAAAAAAAATAATAATAATATTAATAGTAAAAAAAATAAAAATAAATAAATAAATAAATAAATAAAAAAATTTTACTTAAATAAATAAATAGTAATAATAAATAAAATAAATAAATTTATTATTATTAGTTTTCTTCGAACTACGCAATGATCTGATTCATGTCCCGACATGATACGTAGGCAACCCTGCAACGGGTTCGATCAAAGCTTTTCAAAAAATAATTAAAAAAAAATATATATATATAAAAATAATAATAAAATAAGAAATAAACAAAAATAAATAAATAAATAAATATATATATATAGAAAAGAAAATGAGCCTAGATAAGCCAGGATGAAACATCAGGCCTCCCATATTAAGATGGGAAATGCATGTAGAGACATAATATACGATGTGTTATATAATTTCCAATATGCAACACTCACCCATTTGCCGCTTCATACAGAAAAGGTTAAAATTTTATAAGGTGGTTGGTTTGTGGTTACACTGGCATCTCATCCGTACAATACCAGATCCAAAGGAAAGGGTAAAATGGCACACAAAGAGGGGATAGAGTCAGACAGCGAAGAAGAACAAAATCAGTTGATTCAACAAGAAGTCGCATCGATAGAGGAGAATAAGTTATTGAAACAGCAGATGGCAGAAATGTATCAAGCCTGGATGAACGGGCAAGCTCCACCTTCCTCAATTCCTGGACTTTTGAACATGACTATCCCCATTTCCACTCAGGCCCAAACTGATGATCCATTTTACCCACCAGGATTCGGCCCATATACTAATGTGCCTAGCACAGTTGGGACCTCCACTGTGCGCCCCCCAAATCCATCTCCCATAAATAACCCGCTCTTTATTCCAGCAGTACCAACTACTATAGATCCTCAACCAAAGCTGATACCGAAGTCTGCGGGTGAGCTACATCGTGATCAATTCTATCCCACTGGAGTAACTTTTAAGGTCCCAGAATCCTCCAATCCTACTTATCTGCACAATTCCCCTATTGTGATCGAAAAGGTGACGAAGAATGAGGAACAAGAGGAGATGGCCAAAAAAATGAGAAGTTTGGAGCAAAGCATGAGGAACATGCAAGGATTAGGAGGGAACAAGAGTGTCTCTTACAAAGATTTGTGCATGTTCCCCGATGTCCACTTGCCTCTAGGATTCAAAACCCCAAAGTTTGACAAGTACGACGGCCATGGTGATCCTTTAGCTCATTTGAAAAGGTTTTGTAATCAACTGAGAGGAGCAGGGGGAAAAGAAGAGCTACTTATGGCTTATTTTGGAGAGAGTTTGACGGGTATAGCTTTAGAATGGTTTATCGATCAGGATATCTCTCGTTGGCATGTTTGGGATGATTTGGCTCGGGATTTTGTCCAGCAATTTCAATACAATATTGACATAATTCCAGATCGCACCACACTTGCCAATCTGAGGAAAAAGACTACTGAGGGTTTCCGTGAATATGCTATTAGGTGGAGAGAGCAAGCTGCCAGAGTTAAGCCCGCAATTAAGGAGTCAGAAATGATTGATATTTTTCTTCAGGCACAGGAACCTGACTACTTCCATCATTTACTTTCCGCCGTTGGGAAAACATTTGCTGAAGTCATTAAGGTTGGCGAAATGGTGGAAAATGGAATTAAGTCAGGAAGGATTATAAGCCAAGCTGCTTTAAAAGCTACGACACAGGCAATTCAAAATGGTTCGGGAGGTATTGGGGGAAAGAAAAGGAAGGAAGATGTGGCTACTATTGTGCCAGGGCCACGACAAACTCCAAGAGGTCCGCCTCACCAATACGTACAATCTCAACCCCAGATATATACCCAGGACCCATATAATCACCCACAACACTACCCACTATATTCCGTACCATCTCCTCAGTATCCCATTTATAACGCACAGCCATATGCTCAACCCTCTTCTTACCCGCAATGGCGTGCACCAGCCCCTCAAAATCATCCTCCACTCCCACAAGTTTACCAAGGCCCTTCTAAGCTTAATTTTCGACCTAGGGCAGAGTATAAAAGGGGTAACATAGCCAAAGATAATTTCACTCCTATTGGAGAATCGTATGCTAGCTTATTTCAGAGGCTGAGGGCCTTAAATGTTTTGAACCCAATTGAGAGAAAAGTATCAAACCCTCCTCCAAAAAATATGGATTATTCTCGAAGATGTGCATACTGTTCCGATGCCCCAGGGCACGATACAGAAAAATGTTGGTTCTTGAAAAAAGCCATCCAAGAGTTGATTGATACACAACAAATTGTGGTGCAAAACTCAGATGCTCCAAACATTAATCAAAACCCTCTGCCAACTCATACTGAAACAAATATGCTTGAGTTGATACACGGCGGTGAAGAATCTATAATTTCCTACAAGCCTATCATTAAGATCAAAAGTGATGAAGAAAAGACAACTAATGTGGTGGATTTGACAAAAGTAGTATCTTCAGTAGTGAACGAGACGCCCATAAAGCCCAAACAATCGAATACTCCCACGGTTATTGTGAAAGGAGCTTCAGAAAGTGTTGGGTCAACTCAGATGATCCCAAAGTTGATTGCTCCAAGAACGCCTGCCAAGCCCCTCTTAATTGTGAAAGGAGCTCTCACAACTCCTATTATTATTAAGCCAGTGTCACAACTTCCAATGGTTAACACCAAGACAGTCCCTTGGAACTATAATCGCACGACAATGACATATAAGGGAAAAGAAGTCTTTGCAGAAGTAGATGGAATAGGGGGGTTGACTCGTTCAGGGAGGTGTTTTACCCCAGAAGAGTTAAGAAAAGATAGAGACGATCAGAGGCCAGTCAAGAAGCCGGTTACCGCGGAGGAGGCTGAGGAGTTCTTGAAAAAGATGAAGTTGCCAGAATATTCTGTCGTGGAACAGTTGAGGAAAATGCCAGCCCAAATCTCTTTGTTGTCTTTACTGATCCATTCAGAAGAGCATCGCAAAGCCATAATAAAGATTCTGAATGAGGCACATATACCCAGTGAGATTACAGTAAATCAATTGGAGAAAATTATTGGAAGAATCTTTGAGGTAAATAGGGTCACCTTCTCAGACGATGAACTACCCGTGGAAGGTACTGGACATAATCACGGCCTCTATATTACTGTAAAATGTGAGCATTCCTATGTCACTCGAGTCTTGATTGATGGAGGATCTGGTGCTAATATTTGTCCTCTATCAACTCTGCAAAAATTGAATGTTAGTACAGAAAGGATCCTACCTAATAATGTTTGTGTCAGAGCCTTTGATGGAGCAAAAACGAATGCCATTGGTGAGATAGAACTTGTATTGACAATAGGCCCTGTTGATTTTACCATAGATTTCCAAGTCTTGAACATCGACGCCTCCTACAATCTGTTATTGGGGAGGCCATGGGTTCATAGGGCTGGGGCAGTCCCATCCACATTGCATCAAATGATCAAGTTCGAACATGACAGAAAAGAAATAGTCGTTCACGGAGAAGGGGACTTGTCCATGTACAAAGAATCATCCATTTCCTTCATTGACGCAGGAAATGTACATGGAGCGCTGATTTATCAGGATTTTGAGGTAGTGGTTGTTGAGCATATCCTCGAGGGGAATCTCATTCCGAGACCACAGTTGCCATCTGCATCTGTCGTGGTGGTAAGTGAGATGTTAAAACATGGTTTTGAACCAGGAAAAGGATTAGGTATGTCTTTACAGGGTCGAGCTCATCCAATATGCCTTCGTGAGAACCTGGGTACCTTTGGTTTAGGGTATGAACCCACTTTTGAAGATAGGAAGAAAGCTAAGAAACAGAAAAAAGAGTTATGGTCACTTGTCAAGCCCATACCGCCACTCAACCGGTCTTTCATCAGAACCAGTGCTATTGGGTCCCCCATGTCACCAGTCTCAGAACAAATATTTGATGATGATACAGAGTTGACTGGCCTTTTTCGAAACATGTTTTTTGAGGCTGATATGGTTGAAATTGGGGAAGGCACCAGTAATGCAGATGTGCAGTTTATTGGCCCTGATGTCCAACTCAACAATTGGGAGGCCACTCCTCTTCCCACTAAGAAGGAGTCTTGGTAGTTTGTTTTATTTTCCTTTCTGAAATTTGAATTATTCCAGGGTTGTAATTCAGACCTTTATCTTGTTTGTTTTATGTTCAAACCCTCCTATCTTTATTTTCAATGAAATGCAATTTTCCTTTTTCTATTTTTGAGTCTAATATTTACTTATTTATTTCCTATTGTACAGTTCTTTCTATGCTGATTCTAGTGATATGACATGCATGCGGAATTTTCATCCAGATCTTAAAACTCAAACTAATCATGAAATAACGAATGAAGAAGTTGAATATGATCAGGATGAAGTATTAGAGGAAATAAGCAAGGATTTCGAACAGTTTGAGAATAAGTCCAATCCTAATATGAATGAAACGGAGTCAATCAATCTAGGAGATCATGAAAATATTAGGGAGACTAAGATAAGTGTATATGCGCAACCACAACAAAAGGAAGAAATAATTGAGGCCTTGCTTGATTATAAGGACATATTTGCGTGGTCTTATGATGATATGCCTGGTTTGAGCACTGATCTAGTAGTTCATAAGTTGCCAACAGATCCCGCCTTTCCTCCGGTCAAACAAAAGTTGAGGAAACTCAAAACTGACATGAGTGTATTAGTTAAAGAGGAAATCACAAAGCAACTTGAGGCTAAGGTCATTCGAGTCGCTCAATATCCTACTTGGTTAGCCAATATCGTCCCCGTCCCAAAGAAAGATGGCAAAGTTCGAATGTGTGTTGATTATCGGGATCTAAATAAAGCGAGTCCAAAAGATGACTTTCCGCTTCCTAACATCCATATTCTGCTGGACAATTGTGCCAAGCATGAACTTGCATCTTTTGTGGATTGTTACGCGGGATACCATCAGATCATCATGGACCATGAAGACGCAGAAAAGACATCATTTATCACATCATGGGGGACATACTGTTATCGAGTCATGCCATTTGGGCTAAAAAATGCAGGAGCAACTTACATGAGGGCAATGACTACTATGTTTCACGACATGATGCATAAAGAGATCGAGGTTTATGTGGATGATGTGATAATTAAGTCAAGAAAGCAGTCAGACCATGTCAAAGATCTGAGAAAATTTTTCGACAGGCTTCGCAGGTACAATCTCAAACTTAACCCAGCAAAATACGTATTTGGGGTCCCGTCTGGAAAGCTTTTGGGGTTTATAGTCAGTCGGCGTGGTATAGAATTAGATCCTGCAAAAATAAAAGCCATTCAAGAATTACCTCCACCAAAGAACAAAACAGAGGTGATGAGCTTACTGGGAAGGTTGAATTATATCAGTAGATTCATTGCCCAACTCACAACAACGTGTGAGCCCATTTTTAAATTATTGAAGAAGAACGCTGTAGTTGAATGGACTGAAGAATGTCAAGGGGCATTCGATAGAATCAAAAGGTACTTATCGAATCCACCTGTGTTGGTCCCACCTGAGCCAGGCAGGCCCTTGATATTGTATATGTCTGTTCTGGACAACTCTTTTGGCTGTGTATTGGGTCAACATGATATCACGGGAAAAAAGGAGCAAGCCATCTACTACCTCAGCAAGAAGTTTACCGCTTATGAGGCTAAGTACACACTTCTCGAAAGAACGTGTTGTGCCCTGACTTGGGTAGCACAAAAGTTGAAGCATTATCTTTCATCCTACACCACTTACCTCATCTCCCGCATGGATCCCTTAAAGTATATTTTTCAGAAGCCTATGCCCACAGGCAGACTCGCGAAATGGCAGATATTGCTCACAGAATTTGATATCGTCTATGTGACGCGGACTGCAATGAAAACCCAAGCGCTAGCGGATCATTTGGCCGAAAACCCTATTGATGAAGGTTATGAGCCATTAAAGACTTATTTTCCTGACGAAGAGGTATCATGCATCGACGAAGCTGTCTCTGATGATAGCCATCAAGGTTGGAAGTTGTTCTTTGATGGAGCTGCTAATGTGAAAGGAGTTGGAATAGGAGCAGTTCTTATTTCGGAATCAGAACAATATTATCCCATAACAGCCCAACTTCGATTCTATTGTACAAATAATATGGCAGAATATGAAGCCTGCATCTTGGGCCTGCGACTGGCTATCGACATGGGAATTCAAGAACTGTTGGTGTTAGGTGACTCAGACTTGTTAGTCCACCAGATCCAAGGAGATTGGGAAACTCGCGACTTGAAGCTTATACCATATCGAGATTGTTTGCAAGACCTTTGTCGGCGATTCGTATTGATAAAGTTTCAACACATTCCTAGAGTTCATAACGAGATTGCTGATGTCTTGGCAACCTTATCTTCGATGCTCCAACATCCCGACAAGACTCATATTGACCCCTTGCATATACAAATTCATGATCAGCACGCTTATTGCAATGTGGTCGAAGAAGAACTCGATGGTAAACCTTGGTTCCATGATATCAAAAAATACATTCAATCTGGAGAATATCCAATACATGCCGATGGTAACCAAAAGAGAACTATTCGACGGTTGGCTAGCGGATTTTTCTTAAGCGGAGGGATCTTGTACAAAAGAACTCCAGATTTAGGACTTTTAAGGTGTGTAGATGCCAGAGAAGCTTCCACTATCATGACTGAAATACATTCTGGGTTTGTGGGCCGCATATGAATGGGTATGTATTGACAAAGAAAATACTTCGGGCAGGTTATTATTGGCTTACCATGGAGCGAGATTCCATTCGATTCGTCCGTAAATGTCATGAATGCCAAGTGCACGGGGATTTGATACATTCTCCTCCTTCTGAGTTACATACAATGTCTGCTCCATGGCCCTTCGTGGCTTGGGGAATGGATGTGATTGGACCTATTGAACCAAAAGCATCAAATGGGCACAGGTTCATCTTGGTAGCAATTGATTATTTTACAAAGTGGGTGGAAGCAACAACTTTCAAGTCGGTGACCAAAAAAGCTGTGGTGAATTTTGTTCACTTCAACATTATTTGCCGATTTGGTATCCCAAAGATAATTATTACAGACAATGCTGCGAATCTCAATAGTCATCTGATGCAAGAGGTATGCCAACAATTTAAGATTACGCATCGGAATTCAACTCCATATCGCCCCAAGGCAAATGGTGCTGTAGAAGCTGCCAATAAGAACCTAAAAAAGATACTCCGAAAGATGGTGCAAGGTTCTCGACAATGGCATGAAAAGTTACCTTTCGCTCTATTGGGTTATCGTACTACAGTTCGTACTTCAATAGGTGCGACTCCCTACTCGCTAGTGTATGGAACTGAAGCAGTTATACCTGCAGAAATCGAGATTCCATCTCTTCGAGTCATTGTAGAAGCTGAGATTGACGATGATCAGTGGGTCAAGAACCGATTGGAGCAACTGAGCTTGATTGATGAAAAAAGATTAACGTCAGTATGTCATGGCCAACTATACCAGAAGAGAATGGCACGAGCATATAATAGAAGAGTGCGGCCCAGACATTTTGAAGTGGGGCAGTTAGTATTAAGGCGCATCCTCCCCCATCAGTTTGAAGCTAAAGGAAAGTTTTCCCCAAACTGGCAAGGTCCATTCATGGTGAAGAAAGTGTTGCCCAATGGTGCATTATATCTGACCGATGTAGAAGGCAAAATGGTAGAAGTGGCTATCAATGCCGACGCAGTTAAAAGATATTATGTATGATCTTTATTTGTCGTTATTGCTATTTACATGTTCGATTTTGGCATATTTAAAAGATTGATATGATGAAGGCATTTTATTCTACTATCCAAATATTGTGTCATCAGTTGTCTATCCCATTTGAGCTTAAGTTTTACTTTCTTTCGCACCCCTCTTTTGGAATCAAAATAGAATACAAAAAAAAAATGATAAAAATGTTGAAAAAGAAAAATGGAGTCAGGAAAAAATCCAAAGGAGAGAAATTGAGTCTCGAAAAAAAAAAAAAAAAAAAAAAAAAAAAAAAAGAAGAAGAAGAAGTCAGAAAAATGAAAAAAAAAGAAAAAAAAGAAAAGAAAATCAAAATCAAGCAAAAGAACAAGTTGCGTGAACTACGTTTGACCTGATTCTTGCTACGACAAGATACGTAGGCAGCCCTACTCTGGGGTTCGGTCCAACCAAAATAAAAGTTCAAGTTACCCAGTTTAAAAGAAACTGGGGCAAAAGTTATTTTCTTTGTGTGTCGATTCCAAAAGTTGTAAGTCTCACCCTATGTTAAGTGTCTTTTGAGCCTCAGGCCACCCTTTCTTTCTAACCCAATCCAAAAGCCACGTTACAACCAGAGAAAGACCTTCAGATCAATCTTTGAAAATGTCGAGGCTAAGCATGGTATAGTGACATGATGTTCTATATTTTGGGCCACACTTATCTTTATCAGCATAAAGGAAATACGACAGAAATGAAAATGAGAGAGTCTTATTGGTGAAAACCCTCACGGGCACTGTAAGGCGACGGTGAGATTGAAAAATAAAAATAAAAATAAAATGAGAGAGTCTTATTGGTGAAAACCCTCACGGGCACCATAAGGCGATGGTGAGATGAGAGAGGTTTGCTGGTGAAAGCTCTTTGGGGCTTCGCTAGCCGGATGAGGTTTGTGATATAGAGGCGACAGACTCAAAAGGAAAACTCAGTTTTGAATTCAATAAGTTGGCAAAGGTGGCTAAATGGTTGAGATTGAAAGATCGGGCTGCTTGATACCAAATGCATGTCATGATCACTAGAACCGGCTATAATATTCAGATAAGTTTTCTTTCCTTTTTTTTTTTTTTTTTTTTTTTTTTTTTTTGGGAAACAAGGTCGCCTGTCATGTTTCTTTCCGGTCAATATTTCCATTTTTTTTCTTGTCTTTGTTATCAAAATGAAAAATCACCGTCCTCATTCGTCTATTGTCTCTGAGTCAAGTCCATGGCAAAACAAGTAAGAAAGGACTTCAAAATTTGCTATCAACTCCTTCAATGGTGCAAAACAGGGGAAAGGGCCAACACATGAAAGAAACATGATTCAAAGTGAAACAAAACACCTAAGAATGGTCATCATCTGACAGTTTCGGAATTCGTAATAATACGAAGGGGCGACGGAAGTTAAAATTCAGAAGCGCCATGAAATGAAAATACGATTTGAGTTACAGTCATTGGGTAACCGAAATTTTGGGGTCGATAGTACAACAAGTTAATGATACTATCAATGGATCGAAACAGAGCTGAACATGACAAGTGCAGGAGCAATCGCATCAAAAGTCAAAAGCCATGAACCAACCACCATATTGTAAAACTCACAATTTTTCTTTGTCTGAAACAGAGATAGGTGTTGCCTGCAAATCAAAGGCTTCGTAGCCTGGATATCAGAAAGGGGCAATTCTTCACTTCAGCGAATGCAAGAAGCAATATTGCGATATAAGTTTGCTAGATTACAGTCATGGTAAAAATTTATTATCTTTTACCTTTGAGAGATGCACTTCCTGGAATGGGGCAGGGCTTGGATTCACCCTCTTCATTTTCAAATAGTTACGATTTTTCAAATACTCACAAAAATTATGCTACAAATTGGGGCAAAATTTTTGTTCGTATTATTTGGGATTTTACTTTTCAACTCAGGACCCTCCTGGAAAATGTGGGACTTTATTTTTAGCTCAGGACCCTCCTGGAAAATGGGACTTTATTTTTAGCTCAGGACCCTCCTGGATAATGGGACTTTATTTTTTGTTCAGGACCCTCCTGGATAATGGGATTTTACTGTTCACCTCAGGACCCTCCTGGAAAATGGGTTTTTACTTTTCTGTTCAGGACCCTCCTGAAAAATGGGACTTTAATTTTCAACTCAGGACCCTCCTGAAAAATGGGACTTTATTTTTAGCTCAGGACCCTCCTGGAAAATGGGATCAACAGGACCCTCCTAGAAAATGGGATCAACAGGACCCTCCTGGAAAATGGGATCAACAGGACCCTCCTGGAAAATGGGATTTTACTTTTCTGCTCAGGACCCTCCTGGATAATGGGACTTTATTTTTGTTCAGGACCCTCCTGGATAATGGGATTTTACTGTTCACCTCAGGACCCTCCTGAAAAATGGGTTTTTACTTTTCTGTTCAGGACCCTCCTGAAAAATGGGACATTATTTTTAGCTCAGGACCCTCCTGGAAAATGGGATCAACAGGACCCTCCTGAAAAATGGGACTTTATTTTTTGTTCAGGACCCTCCTGGAAAATGGGATCAACAGGACCCTCCTGGAAAATGGGATCAACAGGACCCTCCTGAAAAATGGGACTTTACCTTTCTGCTCAGGACCCTCCTGAAAAATGGGATCAACAGGACCCTCCTGAAAAATGGGACTTTACCTTTTATGCTCAGGACCCTCCTGGAAAATGGGATTTAGTTTAGCAAGACCCTCCTGAAAAATGGGATTTACTTTTTTAGCTCACTATTCATTTTGAGTTCAGGAACACGTTTAGAGAACAAGGATTACTCTCAGTTTTGAAGCTCAGGTGCCCGCCTGGAGAATAGGGTCAACTTTCAATTCAAGCTTAGGAGCCCGCCTGGAGAACATGGCGATTTTCGGATTCAAAGTCAGAAAAAGCAAGTGTCCGCGTGAAGAATAGGACCGATTTCAAGTTCATCTCCAATAACCGAAATCGACATGAAGAAAAGTTCACTGTCGAGTTCAACTCAAGAGGAGAGCAGACATATTATTACTTGAGGAAGCATGAAGATTCAAGTCAAGATTCAACAGAAGCGGAATAGATAGGATCTTGTACTTGAAGGATCATTTTTATTCTTATCTTTCATTTTGATGTAAAAACAGGAGCCGCAAATCGGAGACTCGACGGGACCTCACTCGACCTCTAACTCATCGTCTCACCATTCCACCTCATTGAACTACACGTGACCTGATTCCCTTATAACCCGGGATATGTAGGCTGTCCAAAACCAGGACTCGGTCTCATCTTTTCCTTCTTTTCTATTTTCATTTCAAATAACAGTAGGGTCAAAACTTGTCTCGTTGTCTACTTCTTTGTCTGAAAATACTTCGTATTCCCACACAAAGAGGGGCAAATGTAGACACGTGATTTTGACCCTTCCTGTCCTAGCCTATTTTTAGCACTGGATATTTATTTTTTATCTAATCTTTATTTTTAGCTTTCATTTTTATTTTTAGTAGGTTTTATTTGAAAACTTGCGAAAAAGATTTCAAAAAAAAAATAGAGTCACATTTTAGAATAAGTTTTGTTTTTACTTGTCAAAGAAAAAAAATAAAAATTCAAAAAAATATATTCTTTCTTTTAATTTTCAATAAACAATCTAGTGGTTTAAATATTTTCCTAGCTATATATTTTTAGGACTAGTTATTTTAACTTTTCTATATTTTCATTAATTTAAAATAATTATGTAATATCTTTTACTATTATATTATATTAAAAAATAATAATAATAATAAAAAAAATAATAAAATATCCTAACCTAAACTACCCACTATACCCTAAACCACCCCACCAAAACCTCCCTTTCCCCCCCACCTTTTACACTCACACACACGTACACCTACAACTCCCTCCCTCTCACCACATCACAGAAACCTACACACATACACTATATAATACACAGCAACCATACCATACGGATGGACACACAATACAAAGACTTAGAAAAAAAAAAAACACTTTAAAGCAAAAACCTAAAAAAACAACAACAAGGAAGAAGAGGAAGAGAAAGGTACAGAAAAAAGGAAAAACAAAAAGTTGAAAAAGATAGAAACAGAGAGAAAAGGAGGAGCAACACTTGAAAAAAAAAATAAAGAGGAGAAGAGAAAAAGAAAAGAGAAAACCAGAAGACAAAATACTTTGGAAGGTTATTGGTTTGGAGTTTAGATTTTGGTCTTTGTTTCGAGTTTTCAGTGAAGGCGTTCTTGTTTCAATTGGCATTTAGTTTGTCACGCAGTCCGTCCGGTGAGGTTCCTGTCAAGGTTGAAATCTCGGTCCGAAGCTCTAAAAGGTTCGAATTTGTTTATTGCGTAATACACGATCTAAACTTGGGGATTTTCCTTCAATAAAAGGTCCATTTCGATTCCTCTCTCCACTTTTAGTGCTTTGATATTCAGGAATATATATTTAAATGTGTCAACTGGGCCGGGCCGGGCCAACCCGGACCCGGTCCATTTATTTTTTCCGGTTTTGGGCCGGTGCCGGGCCGGGCCCAATTCTTAACGGGCCGGGCCGGGCCGGGCTGAACAGTGAAATTTTCCCAAACGGCCCAGCACCGGCCCATTTAATTTTTTTGACCAGTTAATGGGCCGGTTTACCGGGCCCCGACTAAAAAAAATAGTATTTTGAACGTTGATTGTTTTTTAATATGCATTCAATATATATACTACTTAAAATACGATTTTAAAGAATAAACATTCAATATATACTACATTAACGAATACACATATATATATACATTCAATATATACTACTTTAAAGAATAAACATACATATATACATTCAATATATACTACTTTAAAGAATACACATACATATGTATACATTCCATATATACTACTTTAAAGAATAAACATACATATGTATACATTCCATATATACTACTTTAAAGAATACACATACATATGTATACATTCCATATATACTACTTTAAAGAATAAACATACATATATACATTCCATATATACATTCAATAGATACTACTTTAAAGAATACACATACATATATATACATTCCATGTATACTACTTTAAAGAATAAACATACATATATACATTCCATATATACATTCAATATATACTACTTTAAAGAATACACATACACATATATACATTCAATATATACTACTTTAAAGAATAAACATACACATATATACATTCAATATATACATTCAATATATACTACTTTAAAGAATAAACATACACATATATACATTCAATATATACATTCAATATATACTACTTTAAAGAATATACATACATATATACATTCAATATATACTACTTTAAAGAATACACATACATATGTATACATTCCATATATACTACTTTAAAGAATACACATACACATATATACATTCAATATATACATTCCATATATACTACTTTAAAGAATACACATACACATATATACATTCAATAGATACTACTTTAAAGAATACACATACATATGTATACATTCCATATATACTACTTTAAAGAATACACATACACATATATACATTCAATATATACATTCCATATATATATTACTTTAAAGAATACACATACACATATATACATTCAATAGATACTACTTTAAAGAATACACATACACATATATACATTCAATATATACTACTTTAAAGAATAAACATACATATGTATACATTCCATATATACTACTTTAAAGAATACACATACATATGTATACATTCCATATATACTACTTTAAAGAATACACATACATATGTATACATTCTATATATACTACTTTAAAGAATACACATACACATATATACATTCAATAGATACTACTTTAAAGAATATACATACATATATACATACAATATATACATTCAATATATACTACTTTAAAGAATATACATACATATATATACATTCAATAAATACTACTTTAAAGAATAAACATACACATATATACATTCAATATATACTACTTTAAAGAATAAACATACATATATACATACAATATATACATTCCATATATACTACTTTAAAGAATACACATACATATATACATTCAATATATACTACTTTAAAGAATAAACATACATATGTATACATTCCATATATACTACTTTAAAGAATACACATACACATATATACATTCAATAGATACTACTTTAAAGAATATACATACACATATATACATTCAATAAATACTACTTTAAAGAATAAACATACATATGTATACATTCCATATATACTACTTTAAAGAATACACATACATATGTATACATTCAATAGATACTACTTTAAAGAATACACATACACATATATACATTCAATATATACTACTTTAAAGAATAAACATACACATATATACATTCAATATATACATTCAATATATACTACTTTAAAGAATAAACATACACATATATACATTCAATATATACTACTTTAAAGAATAAACATACATATGTATACATTCCATATATACTACTTTAAAGAATAAACATACACATATATACATTCAATATATACTATTTTAAAGAACATACATACATATATACAATATTCAACAACATATACGTTTATACTATCATATTAAAAGTATTGAATTCATACAAGATATTCAATTTAAATTTTAAATGGAAAAAATATATAAAGTGTAAATGAATTTAATATTTGATTGATTGCAAAATGTTTGAAAACTTACAAGTTACAAGGTTGCAATTACATTTCACTAATTTCACAAAGTTAAATTGAAAAATGAAAATTCAATTGATTAATTGTAAATTCTACAAATTTTTCATCAGTTTTTCCAATTCACGCATGTTAACATTAATGGGAATTGGCTGTGGATTGTCAAAATCAATGGCACTAAAGCCATGCATTGGACTTGATTGTGCTGAATTCTCTCTTGAAGTCATTATTTCTTCAAGATCTTCTTCGTCTTCCGGCTCCACGAACATTCCTTGATTTCTTCGTTCTGCTCTAATCCAGTCTCTAAGGCAAACTAAAACATTCATGGCATTGCCTCCCAATGTGTGTCGGTTGTCTCCAATCTGTTGCCGTCCTTGACTAAAAGCGCTCTCTGATGCAACGGTTGACATTGGAACATTCAATATATCTCTAGCTAACATTGAAAGTACAGGATATTGTCTTTCATTATTCTTCCACCATTCCAGCGTGTTGATTCTACCTCTAGGATCCTCTGTAGGCTGCATAAGATAATACTTAAGCTCTTCCCGACTTACGGTTCTATGCGATGAAGGCTGCAATCTATTCCAAACAGATAGATCAGAAACACAATAAACAGGCATATTATGTGCCTGTCTTTTAGAAGATGATGGTTCCTCAGAACGATGGGGAGCGGGGGTCGGTGTAATGTGTGACGGTAAAGCATTGTCAAGTAAATCAGCATAATGATTGTATAATGTGTTCATGTAACTATTCGCATCAGACATAGACGTATACAAAGAAGGTTCTTCATCAGCTTTTACTCCTAAAGCAGAATAAATAAGAGAAGTAAATTCGGACATAGTATTATATTTCATACATGGATTTATTATAGCACCAACTAAGAAAATAGGGGGAAGCGGAAAAAAATACTTTTTAAATTTATCAATCATTGCCTCAATAGCATATTTGTAACCTGGTTTAGACTTATACTCGTTAAGCAATAAAGAAATGTCGGCTAAATAAGCTAAAATATTACAAACAGTAGGATAATAAGCTCCAGAAAATTCAACCTTAGCTAGATAAAATTTTTGCAAAAAATTAACAATATCATCAATTTCAGCCCAGTCTGAATTTTGTAACATACAATCGGGAAAATCACTAGCAAATTGGTTAAAAGTCATAGTAATAGGAACTTTATAAATATTGCAAGTATTTAAGAAATCATACGTAGAATTCCATCTCACATCTATTTCTTCAGGCATTAATCTCGGTCTAAGTCCATTTTCCTGACATTTTCTTTTAAATTCGGTAAGTCTAATTTTTCTATTATTTCCTTGAATAAAGCCAACTGCAAGTCTAACTTTTTCAATAGCAGGCTCAAAAAAAGCAAGACCATCCTTTACAATTAAATTATATATATGGCAAGCACACTTAACATGAAATATTTCGGATAACGGTGGAGAAAGTTCAGTTTTTAACAACTCAATAGCAGCGTTGTTGTTAGATGCATTATCAAAAGATATACATAAAACTTTGCGGTCAATACCATAATATCTTGCAACTTTTGTAATAGATTCAGAAATAAATTTTCCAGTGTGTCTACGGTCTTCATCATACAAAAATGCTAAAATACGTTTTTGCATAACAAAATTACTATCTACCCAATGACAAGTAATTGTTAAATAATCATTTTTATTAATAGCACGACCAAGATCAGAAGTTAAAGAAACTCTACATGAAAGATTTTTTAATAATGCAGATAAATAGTAAACATATTGTGCATGGAGTCTAAAAATATCGGACCGACAAGTACTTCTAGGAATACCCTTAAACATAGGATTATAAATTGCCTGAATATAATGAATAAAAGCATCAGAAGAAGCAAAAGAGAAAGGCAAACAACCCGCAGCTATCATTTTGGCTATTTCTTCACGATCCTTCATTTTATTATAATTCTTAACTAATAGACCGGTTTTTGGGTTCAATCTAGTTTGACTTGGGCCCTCAACTGTCTCACCACCAGTTACCTGAGCTAGCTCTATTGGGTGTTTCTCCTTCAAATGTCTCGACAACTGACCCGTACCTCCTTTATTACCCCCAGTCTTATGCTCGTATTTTACCTGACAAAGATCGCATTCAACCTTAGTGGTTCCTTCTATTCGGGTATAAAAATTCCACACAACACTAGTTTGTTTACGAGATCTTACAGGGGGCCGGGGAGGAAGATTAACTGATTCAGATTGAACATTAACATTACCAGATTCGGGTGTAACATCATCATCATCATTTTCATCTAAATCAACAGAGTCTACTTCATTCTCTTCTTCTATACCATAATTTTCTTGAGCCTCAAAATAATTCATATCGTGAGCACCTACACGTATTTCATTCTCAAATGGTTCGCTAATTGGTACCGGAGGCACACGAGTATATCGAGCATTCGAACTACCTCTACCGGAACCAATTTGTTTCTTACTACCACTACCACTACCACTTCCGGGACAAAGATTTCTAACACTTTTACCGACTTTCCTTAATTTATCCATATTACCAATTAAACTAACAAATATTCAAAAAACACAAAAAAAATCCAAATAAATATTCAACAAATAATACACTAATTAAAAATTAAAAGTAAGAGATGGAACGATAATACCAAATTTTTGAAGTACTCGAAAGTTGGTCAATTGAGTACTTTTGGAAACTTCAACGTAGTATTTGTAATTGCAAAATAATAAAATATATAGAACACTTTATAAGATAATTTTAGCAAATTTGAGAGAGAATAAGAGAATGAGAATTGAGATTGTAGGAAATATTTTTTGAAATGGCATGTATTTATAGGAAAAAAAAAAATTTGATTTTTTTTTTTTTTTTTTAAAAATTAAGCCTAAAAAGGCTGTTTTGGCCGTTGGGCCAACGGCATTATAGCCGTTGGGCCTCAACGGACCAAAACAACCTTTGCAGGCTGGGGCCCAACGGCCCAGAAAAATTTAAAAAAAAAAAAAAAAAAAAAAAGTTATCGGGCCGGGCCGGGCCGGTGCACCGGTGGACCCGGTCCGGTTTTCTAACTGGGCCGGTCCACCGGTTTCAATACCGTGTCCGGCCCAGCCCCCCTAAAAACCCGTCAGGCCCATTACCCATACCGGGCCGGCCCGGTCCGGTCCGGTCGGTAAATGGGCCGGTCTAAATGGGCCGGTTCCGGGTTGAACCGGCCCAGTTGACACCCTTATATATATTTCAAATTTGAAGTTGGTTGATTTAATAATGTGATTAAGTTTATATTGTTTTCAGTGATTAATATGTTAAGACAAGAATGGGTATGTTATTAATTTTGGTAACTCAATTATTAAAGTTGACAAATCATGTTAGTATTATTTTGGATGAATTGACATGGGAATTTGAAATTGACGACATCTTAGGTAGCCTAGTAATGTCATTAGCATAAATTTTTTGTGAAGTGTTGACTGGTGCAATAGTGTTGTTTACTTAATCCACTCCGCCACTTTAAATAAGTTCTCTTGTTACACAGTATTCGATCATTTGGTACATGAATTAGACCATATCTAGGATTCTAGTTATTTAATAATAAAATAGTGGTTAACATTCAAGAATTTTTGGTAAGTTGAAAATTTACGTGGAAATCTTGAAAACATATTTGATAAGCATAGCATTTGATTTGCTTTATTACCTACTGTTTGGCCTTTTGATTCTTATTATTGCAATGTTTGGATACTCTTGAAATTATATTAATTGAACCTCTCTGGGCCTGATTCTTTGTTTAAGGCCCAATCAATTATCAAGTGTGAGATGAGTCGCGGATTACTCCAAAACTCGTCGCAAAAATAAAAAATAAAAAAATGAAATAGAGTAAGATGGATAAGACAAAATGATCTCGAGTTTACAAGGGACGAACAAATGTCCTTAACGCTAGATAAGCTTTAGGCTCGATAAATTTGATTTCGATTAAGAATGCAATTATGCATCTTTCTCGATACGCTTAATAACAAATATGAAATTCGAGGATGCAAAGTTGCACCTTGGAAAAGATTGTCTTATTAATTAATTAGAACGGAGACTTGTAGACGAAGCCTCATAGATATGCCATCTTTCTCGATACGCTTAATAAAAAATATGAAACTCGAGGATGCTATTATACACCTTGGTAAAGATCGTCCTAAAATTAATTTTTTCTAGCTTAATATAAGAGGTATAAACATATATTAGACATTAAAACGAGCGAATCGAGGCCTACAAACACAATTTATCCAAAAAATAGTTAGAAGCTAAGTATAAGACAATAAAGCGACCGTGTTAGAACCACGGGACTCGAGGGATGCCTAACACCTTCCCCTCGGTCAATAGAATTCCTTACTCGGATTTCTAGTTCGCAGACCAATATTAAAGAGTCAACTTCCTTTTGATTAGGGATTCAAAAAGGTGACTTGGAACACCATAACTCAATTCCAAGTGGCGACTCTGAAAATAAAAAATAATCCCTATTCAATACCGTCACTTTAATTGGAAAAACCCTTCGACCCAACGAGCGAAAAAGGGGTGTGACACTATGTATCACAAATGTATATACATCCATATACAGTGTTTACACAACCAATCGAATTCAACCCCACCCCACCCCCACCAGCCACCCCGACACTGTTTATACAACCCCAACCCCTCCCCCCTCCCCAATAAAGAAGAGTGAATAAAATGGTAACTTAGAGAGAGAAACTTTGTATTCTCTGTAAAATTTCTCAACCCAATTACGATTTGACAGAGGAAAGATCTTGAATCAAAATTCCTTAAAACCCAAATTAGATCAATGAAATCCTATGGTCTTTGATGGTAGGAACTTTCTCTCAACGGGGACTTAATTAGCTCAATAGAACTAAGTAGTTACCAAATTCATGTAACAACGATTACTTGAGGAATTTACCCTGTTTCTAGAGATCTCCATATGCATTTTCTTGAAAAGATTAGCTGGGCCACAGGATCAACGAGTTGGAGGTCCATCTCAACAGTATTAAGTAGTTACCAAAAACCTGTTGCAACCCGTTGGAGGTCCATCTCGGAACACCGAAAAGCATTTTTCTAACCTTTCAGGTGTTGTGAATCCTCTACCCCCCCAATTTTTCCTCCGGCGAAGTTGAAACTCCGACCACCATCGATCCTCACTCGTTCTCTTAGCCGTTGTCGGCGATGAAGATGAATCAAAACAAAGGTTAGCGAAGTAGAAGGTGAGGGCTATTTTTTTGGTAAATAAGAGTTTTCAGAATCACGACTTAACAGTTTTCAATCACCAAATAGCATCTAGAGTTGAAATCGATTCTTTTTTTTTCCCGAAACCTGCATCAATGGCAGAGCAGCTGTTCTTCAGGTTCATCGGTGTTGTGGATGTGAAGCTTCATCGGATTAGTGGCCGTTTGAGATTGATACTTTGCGATGGTTTCGTCGTAGCTTGTCGGAGATGGAAGGTCGTGGGTTGCTAGTTAATGGGATCTGATGGAGTGGAATTTCTCCGGTGGGTGAGTGAGCTGGAAGAAGAAAAGGGAGGTTAATTGTTTGGTGCGAAGAGAAATTGTTATTTTTTTGGTAAACCAAATGATGGCTACTTTTTTGGTAAAATAAATAACCGAGTGGTCACCTGGTGTAATTATCCCTAAAAAAATTGAGTAAAAATAAAATTCATGACGAAAAAATTGATCTGAAAAATTAGGCCATAATTTATTTATTTTTTTAAAAAGAAATAGAGAAGAAAAAGGAGTGATGAGTAAAGAGAGGAGAAAGAAATATGTATCACTAAAGAGGAGTGAGACAATAAAGGTACACAAAGATGAGAGAGGTGAGAAATGTGGAACCCGCACACTTTTTTATTTTTTAAAAAGTACCCCACATGCCAAATAATAGTTGTACCTCATGCACCTTAAAAAAAATTCAAGAATAATAAATAGATAGTACATAAATAAAGGGAACTAATATCCGTCAAACTTTTAAAAATCAACTTATTTTAAAAAGTGATTATTTTAGAAATGTTTTTTTAAAAAGTATTTGGTGAAAAGTAGTTTGTGTTTTTGGCTAATAAATTTAAAAAACACTTTTGAACAATAATTAGTGTTTAGTCAAGTTTTTTAAAAGTGTTTTTAAGTGTATTTTTCTTTAAAGTGATTTTCAAAAAAGTGTTTTTAGGGAAAAAAAATTACTTTTTTTAGCTTAGAAAAAATTATTTATTCTACTCCCCATAATCACTTATTTTTTTTCAAAAGCTTGACCAAACACCTTATTTTTTAAAAATAAGTACTTTTGAGAAAAAATAAACACTTTTGAAGAAAAATCAGCTTGGTCAAACAGGTTATAAGTCTCGGGTAAAAAAGAAAAGGGGAACCAATATATATATAATAATAAAGCTGAATGTAGACTCGCTGACGTGGCATGCTTCTTTGGCCAGGATCTCTATTTATCTTTTTTCTCAATTTTTATTTTTTTTTCCTTATATTTCAATTGAAAATGTTGCATCAAATTAATGATAAAGTCTATTTATTCCAGTCCTCATTATTACTAATTCTTTTACTTTTCCTATATTACGTTATGTTTCCTTATTAAAGTATACTACTAATCAATGTAATAAATATTTGTATTTAAAAGGTAGGTTTTTATTATCTATAAATGCCAAAATATAAAAGGTTAGAATAGTTACCATAACTATCATTATGAAAAACAGTCATATAGGCATATAAATAGTGATTACTGATTAGCAAGAATCCTATTCGACAAGATGATTGCCAAACACCATAGAGGCAACAACAAAGTTCAGGATTATGAAGAATGGAAGCGAGAAATTAGTGGAGAAATAATTTTGTAGGTCACTTATATATATTTTTTTTTGTAAGTTTTATATTCGTTTTACAAAAGCTCTTTATTTTTATAAAAATTTGAAAAGTTCATTTTATTCTATTTATTTATTGATGTCTAAGCGATCTTAATTTCTTGAAATTAGATAACAATACAACGTTTGTATGAGATGTGATTTTTGTTAGGGATAGCGAAAAAGTGGTCACTTTATTACTTGACGATTATGTACCTTAGCTTACGTGTGCTTTTAGCCACAACATGAACTCAGTAATTTTTGAAATTCATGTTCACCATGCTAGGAACATTCACAACATATGCATCTATGACAAGCAATTAGAAGTATACACCAAATTTTCCCTTACTTACAACTCTGATTAAGCCATTTATGTCATAAAGAAAAGTCATAAATGGTGGTGGAGAAAAATCCAGATTATTTCAGTGAAGATTTAGCAATGGAAGTTTTCCAAGTTCATTTCATTCTCAAAAATGTGAAATCTCAACAGTAAACAAGGCACACTCTTATAAGAATTCGACATGGTATACCCATAACCCATTTCAATGGAGAGTGTTACTGACGTGACTTACGATTTCAAGAAATTATTTACCAACATCAAACATCTTTCTGGAAAAATGTTTTTCTCTTTTTCAGTTTTCTCATTTATTTTTCTTTATGTGACATGTTAAAATGGGAGAAAGCTATAGAAGCACAAATTCCTATGCATCTTTTATCAGAAAATATCAATATTTATAGATTTATATAAAATCAAGAATCAAAGAGTTAAGTGTGTGAGAAATAAAATATAATATTCATAAAATAGAGATGGAGTTTCAAAAATTATGTAAAAGAAATATAAATAGTATTATTGTATTTTTTTTCGAAACAAAAAAATGTCTATGGTAAATTTATAATAACGAATGTCAAAATTGTTGGTATTTGCCTTGATTTTCTTACCATAATTGGGTTTTCCTTTTAGGAAAAGGAAAACATGAATTCTCCATACTTGGCTAATCCTTGTTCTTGTAGGAAAATGTTATAGACTCTATAAATAGAGGCTCCTTTCTTCTAGTTTGGTAGCATCCACAATGTAGTCCTAGGGGTTTGAGAGTATTGTTTGGGGGGAGACTTTGTGAGACACAAGTGTTGCGTATCACTTGTGTGAACCTCTTTGTATTCTGAGTGAATTGTGTGAGGTTGTCTCTCTTGATATCAAGAGAAATCAAGAATCAAAGAGTTAAGTGTGTGAGAAATAAAATATAATATTCATAAAATAGAGATGGAGTTTCAAAAATTATGTAAAAGAAATATAAATAGTATTATTGTATTTTTTTTCGAAACAAAAAAATGTCTATGGTAAATTTATAATAACGAATGTCAAAATGATTATTGTTAAGGAACATTTGAAAACATCAAACTATATAATTATTTTTATGAAAAGAACGGAAAGATTAGAAATACGTGCAGAGTGCTTATTTATAATTATTTTTAATATTCAAATATTAGATAAGAATATTCTATTAATCTAATAATATATTTTATAATTGCGCGAAGTGCGAAAAAATTTACTGATTCTTATAATTTTTAGATGAAGGCATAAATATTCCCAGACTAATGATTTATTTGGCAAAGTCAGAAGAAGTATTTTTTTAAAATTAAAGTAGTGCTAATTTTATAAAAGTTAAGGTTAAGGTGTTTATCTAAAGTTTAAAAAAAATAAAATATTTTGAGTAGTAGCAAAAAGTATTTTTAAAAGGATGAAAAATAATTTTCTTTTCAGAAATATTTTTGAAATGTAGGGCAAGTATAAATTTTATTCTAATATTAGCAAAAGTATTTTTAAATTAATTTATCAAACACGATTCCAAAATTACTTTTGAAAAAAAATATATTTTAAAAGCTTCATCAAACAAGCTATGAGGTTGAATTTTCAATTCCAACTATTCCATCTTTTATTTATTTGTCTAATTTATAAAATCAATATAAGTTTATTATTTTCTTCCAATATTAGACTCTCTCTATATATGGTAAGTTATCTAGTTTAGATTTTCAAGTAATAATTAATAAGGTTAATTTAGTTAACTAAACCCTCATAAATATTTTCTTTAAAGGAATGCTAAATCCACACAACCAAGTAAAAAGAAACAGAGGTGTTCATGGTTTGGTTTAGATCGATTTTTGATTAAAATCAAAATCAAATCAATTTAATCGTTTTTTAAATTTCTAAAATCAAACCAAACCAAATAAAATAAAAAACATCGATTTGGTTCTTGTCGGTTCGATTTGATTTTTAACTAGCTAATGACAAATTGATAATGATAAAATAACGGAGACATGAGACAACTATTTCAAATAAACATTATGAATCAACGAATTTCTCGTTACCATCACAAGATGTTTTAGCATGTTTTAAGTTTCATAACTATAGAGGTTACTCCACATCGTATGTATAACATCCACAAAACTAAGATACAACCTTAAATATAGTGATTAACCCTACAAAAATCAAAAGAGCAAGACATTAAAGAGTAGATGAATGTGTTAGCAAAGAAAAATAAAAAATCGGCAATATACTCCCTACAAAAATCAAAAGAGCAAGACATTAAAGAGTAGATGAATGTGTTAGCAAAGAAAAATAAAAAATCGGCAATATACCACACCATGTATTTATTTTTGAAAAACTATATCATATATTCAAATAATTACAAATTTATGTATATAATTTATCGGATTGATTTAATTATTTATTCGGTTATTTTTTAGTTAAACCAAAACCAAATCAAATATTGTCGATTTTTAAAATTTAAAACCAAATCTAACCAAACCAAATCAAATATATATATTTTTTAATCGGTCTGATTTGATCCGCGGTTCGATTTAATTTTTAACCAAATCATGAACACCCCTAAGAGTAAGTGTAAGAATTTAGATCATACTCCAATATGAATTTATCATAGAACTAGATTAAATAATTGGAACAATATCCCAAAACACCCTCCAGATTAATCCAATAAATTAGGAAATTAATTATTACTTCCTCCATTCTTAAATAAGTGTTTCTTTTGACTTGGACATATCCTTTAATTTTAATAAATTATTCACTCCTAAAAAAAATTAAAAATAACTTTACCTACTTATTCCTAATTAAATTTTATCTTTTTCAAGTTGAAGAGAAATAACAAAGGAGAGGCTGTGTCAGCAGCTACGTGAGAAGCTTCAAAAATATTAAAGAGAGGAAATAACATTGGTCCACTTAAAGATGGCTAGTGGGCCCATCATCATCCAATCAAAAAGCAAATTTTAATCTCAACCGTCCACGTCACATCAGATGAATATTCTTTTAAGTCTATAAATATAGATATTCAAGCAGGAACCTTTTGTATAACAACTCTTCCTTGATCTCTATTTTTATTTATTTAATTTTGAATTTGTATCATCGGAGCCGATAATGATTCGTTACGTCGCCGGTATTTTGTTTCTGATTGGGCTCTCATTCGTTACAGAGAGCCGTAATGTTTTGAAACTTCCATCGGAAGGTTCTAGATTCTTCGATGCCTATGAGAGGAGTAACGTCGTCGGCCATGATGATGACTCCGTCGGTACCAGATGGGCTATCTTGCTTGCCGGATCAAACGGTTATTGGAATTACCGTCACCAGGTCATTAGTTATACTACTGAATTTATTTGCTTATTCTGTACTATAAATATGTCGCTCTACCTTTGAGCTGAGCGGGATAAAGTTTACATACACAATACATTATGCTCTCCATACCCCAAGGTGTGTAGGATTGTAATGTGTATATTGTTGTTTTCGTCCTATAAATATTTCCGTTTTGTAGCCCTTTTTATATTGTTGTAGTTGTCCTATAAATATTTCCCTTTTGTAGCCTTTTTTCCTTTTTGTTATTTTGCTTCATCTCCTGAGAATAATGACGTTATATCTTTCTTCTTTTTTTTTTTTTTTTTTTTGGTGAGTGCTAGTAGAGGTGAAGATAATATAAATTGATTTAGACACTATGATTGACTGAAGTTTAGAATTAAAGTTTGATGAGCTTATAATTTATAAATTGATTTAGACATGATGACTGACTAAAGTTTAGAATTAACGTTTGATGAGCTTATAATTTTATAAGATAAAAGCCATAAATTAGGAATTTTAATTTATGATTTTTAATTTATTTTTATTATTTTGACTTAAAAATAAATGCTTGAAAGTACTCTGTAGTTTTATTCAAACACTTTAAAAATATTTAAAAGTTATTTTGATTTAAAAAATATTTGCGTGAAGTAGTAACACTGATATTTCAGGCTCAAATCACAGTGACAGCACCAAGTAGAGAGTCCCTGCACCGTGTGAGAGCAAGTTTACTTAGGATCCGTTTGGCCATAAATGTTATTCACTTTATTTCGGAATACATATTTACTCTATTTTGAAATTTTTGTTTGGTCATAAAAATACCAAATACAACTTCCTCAATAAGTGTTTTCACTTTATTTTATTTTATTTTTTTCACTTTTTAATTATTTTCTTCAATTTTTTTTAAATTTTTTTATTTTCATAAAATAGCTTGATTTAAATTATATTTGCATGTTCAAAATTTTTTTAATTTTTTTTTTTTTTAAATACATTCGAAAAATATTAACTCCAAATAGATGGTCAACTCCAATCCCAACTTCAAAAATTCTAAATAAAGTGAATATGTTTTTAATTTTCATGACTAAACGCCTATTTAGTAATTGCTTTTGTGAGCTAATAAGAGACAGAGATAAGCTGATGTACGTGCACGCAACACATAACCGTATCTTAATTTCATATGATATGAATTGTCAAACCTATCATAACTACCTTTCGTGAAGGAGTTTAATTGAATTCCTTTGGACGATAAATTACACCCCAGTAAAAGAAGAACTTATGAAATTAACTTTTTTTTGTATATACAAAGTTTGTTCTGTGATACATGTTCAGATTTAAAGTGTGATATTTTTACTTTTTTTTTTTTTTGAATCCCTTAAATTCCTGCATCCACCGCTATTTGAACTTTGGAGGGTATTAAGAATTTAAGATTGAGACATAAGGGGTCGTTTGTGTACTGTACTTGATAGAGCTGAAAGGTGTGTATGGTGGGAGGTCACTATTGGTGACAGCCACAAAAGCGAAACTTCTTAAATTAATTTGTCAATGGACTTTGCTTTTGCGTAACCTTTTCCTTATTTGACCTAATTAGTGCGAATGTTAATTGTGGGGACCACGACAATGGATATTTCTCCACAAATATTTTCCATTCCTTACTCCTTTCACTTTTACTTTATCTATCTATTTTGGACTTTGAACGAACTTTAAGAACTTATGATTGATATAATTATGATACGGGTAAAATATAAAAATAAATAATTTTTTTTTTTTAATATATAAAAAGTGACAAGTAAAAGTAGAAATTTATTTTTAAAATAATAAATAAATAAAAGTAAAGAGGGAGTAGTATATTTGTCTCGATTTAATTGACGCATTTATTAAGGACCAGTTTCGAAAAAGCTTGTGTGGGGGTACCCTGCCACTGGTGCTAGTTGATATTTACTCTTTGGTGTAAGTAAGGACTTGTTTTCTTGTTTCTAAGTAGCAAGGTCTTTACTTGTATGACCTTGCGAATGTATATGCTGTTTCTATGAATTTGGATGGTTCTTAACGCAACCAACCTATCTCAAATATATCACTATCTGGGTAGTTTTTTTTCAGCAAAATGACATTTTCCTTTGATAAACAATCAATTCACCGTGCCTCAATTACAAAGTATGCTGGGATTGGCTTTATGAATATCTTATATCCATTTTCCTCTATTTGTTTTTAGGCTTAAGTCATCAACAGACCCTTAAAGTTATTTGAATAATACACTTAGACACCTTAACTCAGCCTTATATCTATTAAACACCTAAACCACTTAAAATTTATACCTATTAGCTATTTTTTGGACAATTAGCCAAAAGTATAAAATGAGTAATACACTCGCGATGATGTGACAGAAATAACCAATTAAAGAAGGATACGTGGCATATGGGTCCCAAGAAATTCTTAAAAAATAATTATGAGTTAAAAAAATATAATTTAAGTTTTAAGCCTAATCTAACCCCCCCCCCCCCTCCCCCCCCTCCTTTCATCCGCCGTTGTCATCACTTTCATCCGCCACCAGCCATCTTCAAGCTTGGCATAAAATTTCATTAACAATAACCAATGAAAAGCTCATTAAACAAACCCAAGAATACACCAATCTTTAACATAAAAAAAGAACAAATCATTAACAACCAAGAAATGGATTTTTATTTAATAGTAATCAAGAAAATGAATTATTTTTTTTCAGTATCAAGAAAATGAATTGGCTTGGGAAAAAAATAGTCTTTGACAGAGCTAAGGATAAATGTATCATATTTTTTGCCCTTTACGTTTTCTTCCTCATCCACGCTTTAAATTTAAACTTTTTTTGTTGTAATTTTTTTTTTCACATGTTTTTTTTTTTTTCTTTTTTTAATTTCAAATCTGTTGTTGAGTAAAAGAGAGGTGGGATAGGAAGAGTGAGAGAGAGATACAAAGAGAAAGTTTACGATTTGAAAGTTATGGTGGTCTCCATTTTTTCCGAGAGAGATACAAAGAGAAAGTATAAGATTTGAAAGTTATGGTGGTCTCCATTTTTTCTGGTGAAGAAGGTGGCGGACGGTGGTGGCAAATCTATAAAGAACAATATAATGAGGAAGTAGACCCCAAAAAATTAAAAAATTCAGCCCAAATATGACTTTCACACGCCAATTTCACGTGGATTACACTCATTGTGCCATGTCAGCGAAAAGTGGTTAAGTGGTTCAAATGTGCTATGTCAGCGAAAAGTGTTTAAGTGGTTCAAATTCGGAGTGGTATAGGTGTTCAATAGGTATACGGCTAAGTTAAGGTGTCTAAGTGAATTTTACAGACAACTTTAAGTGTCAGTCGATGACTTAAGCCTTGTTTTTATTTCATTCCAATACTAATTTTAATTTATCTTCAAACTTGTCTCGAAGACAAATTAGGAATTCTTTAACACGATGTTTCCTGAATTTCACTTGTGCTGATGCACTAACTTACTATAATATCTAAACGTATCAAGAACAACTAAGTGTTAATTCTAACTAGTTGGTACCATCCATATTGACCATTCCCTTTTGTTGTTTTGATAAATTAAATTCTAGATCGTCTAGGAGAAAATGACCTTTCTCTTGATTATGAGAATCCACATGGTTTCCCATTGATTGCTAATATACCCTGCCATCCCTGATTCAGGCTGATATATGCCACGCATATCAACTGTTGAAGAAGGGTGGTCTCAAAGATGAGAACATTGTTGTGTTCATGTACGATGACATTGCAAACAATAATGAGAACCCAAGGCCAGGAGTTATCATTAATAGCCCTCATGGTGGGGATGTTTACAAAGGAGTCCCTAAGGTAAGTGTGTTTCCATAAATTTACCATCTACCAAGGCAATACCTGTTTCTGATATTGTCTCTTGATGCAGGATTACACAGGGGATGATGTTACTGTTAACAACTTTCTTGCTGCTCTCCTCGGGAACAACACTGCTCTTACCGGAGGCAGTGGAAAGGTGGTAGATAGTGGTCCAAATGATCATATCTTCATCTTTTATAGTGATCATGGTGGTCCTGGAGTGCTTGGTGAGTAGCTTCTTTGTACTTCTTAATACTGATTGTTTCATGTAAATCTTTGATTCTTTCCTGTTTATGTTTCTTCTAAAGCCCATATCGAGAAATGCTGTTTTTATAGTTTTAGACAAAAAATGTCTACTAGTTCTTGTTCTTTTAGACAAACAGGATATTAACTGGTTATGCATCTGTTGAATATACTACAGTTCTTCGAAATTCTGTTTCCACAGTAAATGTTTGGGGAACTCCTTTTGTTTGAAAAAATAGGGCAATTGACTTTACTAATTGCTTCAATGGGGTGATTAGTAGTTTCTTGATTTTATTAGACGTACTGTTTTTTCTAGGATTCACAATTATTATCTACAAGCATATACCTTTGTCGAGTGAACCCATTCGTTTAACCTGTTAAACTACATTCCCAAGATTAATCTGCCTTCTTAATTAACAATAAAATTAACAATAACATGTTTTAATTTTTTGAATATAATATATATCTTTTCCAAATAAAATAAAAAAATTCTTGTAAGAAATATGATATAGGCTGCTATACTCAACCAGAAATCCCTAGCCAAAAGTTAATTCACTGTTGTATGTGGAGTTTTATCACTTGTATGGATCAAGTAAGTTGGTTTTTTGGGGATGGATGTAGATAATGAGACGGGACATAGTTTGTTGGATCGAAGTGTTGAAGGCTTGCTGTCGTAACTTATATTTCATTGCCTTTTTTTTTTTAAAACTTCATGAAGAATATTTTATAGTTCCTTCACTTCATATACTAATTACAGTGTCTATGTATTCTAGGGATGCCTACCGATCCTTACCTCTATGCAAATGATCTGATTGATGCTCTGAAGAAGAAGCATGCTTCCGGAACATATAAAAGCTTGGTGAGTTTTTATATTTCCTGCAGGCTCCTGCTGCTATAGGTTGTTTGAATCCTTTTCCGTTCTCTGAGTTATTTCTTGTTCTCTATTTGCAGGTATTTTACCTTGAAGCTTGTGAGTCTGGAAGTATATTTGAGGGTCTTCTTCCTGAAGGTTTAAACATCTATGCCACAACAGCATCTAATGCTGTTGAGAGCAGTTGGGGAACCTATTGCCCGGGAGAGTATCCTAGTCCTCCTATTGAATATGAGACATGCCTGGGTGACTTGTATAGTATTTCCTGGATGGAGGACAGGTACATGCGGTTTTTCTATCACCACATAAATGCCATGTGAAACAACTATAAGAAATTTGAGTTTAAGATGGATTTTTGATCATGATATTTGTCCAATGTGTTGGCTTCTTGCTTGGATGTGTTTGAAATCATAAGTTCGTCAATCCTATAGATATCATTGCCATTGAAATTTAAGATATTCTCGAAGTCTATTCTGTAGATTGTACAACTTCTGTATCAGCAAACAACTATGTTTGAAAAACTTTAGTTTATCGAATCCTTTCTATAAGTATCTTTGCCATAGAAATCGAAGACATTCTTAAATTTTACAACAGAGATTATGAAACTCCTAAGTATCTGCTCGAGAATTAATGACTTGCCAATGTGAACTAGGGCTTGTTATATGAGATCTCTTTCCATTTTTTATTCCTCTACGTTCAACTTTTTTCATTATGCAATTATGAATATGCTACTTATCGACCCTAACTAGTTGAGATTTATGGCATAGTTGTTGTAACTATAAATCTGTTTATGAAATTATCTTTATTAGTTTCAGCAGCATAACTTTTTTTTGATTCTGTTCTTTGTATCTGAGCAGTGAAACCCACAACCTGCGGACTGAAAGTTTGAAGCAGCAATATCACCTGGTAAGAGCTTATGGACATGGAGAATTTGGGATAATCTATAATAGAATTCATGGCTCAGTAGAAAAGTCAATTAATAGTAAAATGAGGAACTTAGAAAGTGAAGCCAATATCTCTCAGTTGTGAAAGTGAGAGAAAGGGTAAAGGGAGGCAGTAGATGCCATTTTATACTCTGATGATTTAGGTCTTACTACGAATAATAAATGGGTGTTATTCCTTAAATGCACTTCTTTTTTATGATATTATTTAAGAATTGTGTGCAGTCATCAGCTCTAATGCCTGGTTATGCAGGTCAAAGAGAGAACTGCCAGTGGGAATCCTACCTATGGTTCACATGTCATGCAATATGGAGATGTACCTCTCAGCAAGGATGCTCTATTCTTATATATGGGTACCAATCCTGCAAATGATAATTATACTTTTATGGATGATAATTCCTTGCGAGTATCGAAGGCTGTCAACCAGCGGGATGCAGATCTTGTGCATTTCTGGTACAAGGTATGCTCCAATCATATGTGTTTTATGATACAGCTTAGTATCCCAAGGCTGAAAGAAGTAATTTACCTACGCCTGTAAAAAGGCAGGAAATAGAGGTTTTGACTTTTGAAGCACATTAACTAGTGGTAATATAACTACTATAGAAGCCCCTACTTGATGTTAAGGTCAAAGAGGCTGAAATTTTGTATCTGAGGTTCTTCATCATGTGATTGTTTCTGACTTCCTGTTCGGTTTGTCAAAACTGGCAGTTCCACAAAGCTCCTGAAGGCTCTGTTAGGAAAACTGAGGCTCAGAAGCAGTTAAATGAAGCAATATCACATAGAATGCACTTGGACAACAGCATAGCCCTGGTAGGTAAGCTTCTCTTTGGAATTAAAAAAGGCCCAGAGGTGCTGAGTAGTGTTCGCCCTGCTGGTCAGCCTCTTGTTGACGATTGGGACTGCCTTAAATCCTATGTAAGTACACCAAATACACCCCATTTTCATCAATATCTTTTGAATTTTCTGGTGGGAGGAAATAATTTTCTTCTTGTATAGCTTGTATAAATATATGGGGTATGAAGCACGGATCATTGGTATTCGATGTATCGTTTGTTTGGACTGTTTCATGGCTTATATTTATCAGCAATGTGACTACATAAGCTGTGTTGTACAGGTAAGGACATTTGAGACACATTGTGGATCGTTATCTCAGTATGGAATGAAACATATGCGCTCCGTTGCTAACATATGCAACGCTGGAATTAAGATGGTGCAGATGGTGGAGGCATCAGCACAAGCTTGTCCCAGCATTCCATCCAATACTTGGAGTTCCCTCCACAGGGGTTTTAGTGCATGATTGGCATGTAATGCGCAATATGCAAGCCTAGATGCTAGTAAAATCGTACGTAATTATCAGTATGAAGATTGATATAGTGATTGTAAAATGGTTCTTTATCGTAATTGCTTCCTTGTAAATACAGCTTAGAAGCACATCAATATTGTGTTGAAATGTACTAGATGCACATTTCTTATTGTAATTATTGTTATAATTCGTCATCTTTGTAGATAAATTTTACTATGCAAAAGCTCTACCTGAACAAACTTTGGTTGGAAGGGATTGTAAGCTTGACTTTCTTTGAATCAAGAAAAGGCCTTTTTATGACGGACAGGTTTCTGGACAACAGACCAAATAGTGAGAGTGTTATCCATATGTTGTTCAAAGGTACTAATAATTCTTTCAATTTTAGCAAATTGATCTCATGAAAGATTTACAAACAATCAATTTATAATGAGAATACACGTCAGAAGAAAGTTGTTTACTTGTCACATCTTCTTTCATCTATATCTTTGTCTACTTCTTCCCATCGTTCTTATGTATAATCTGTCTTTAGGAAGAGCTCTGAAATTACTTTACAACATGAATAACTTATATCGACTCCAGAAACAGGGCTTCTTGTTTGCTCGTCAAACCCAGTTCGTCCAGAGACAGGGTACTCTCCATCACTGAAAGCACGCCTTGGATAAGGTCTTACCTGCATGTAGCAGACATTGTATCAGCAAGTATTCAATAACAAATTTATCTTTCCCGTGGGGTGCCCCACTACCTCCACCAGCACAAGTACTGGGTAACTCTGTCTGACAGATAAAATAAGTTAACTGGTGTTTTTGCCACTAATTTATGAAATAGAAACAAGCAGCTTTGGAGCGGTGAGAACACTAATCATATTCAACGGTACCAGAAGCGCATTCTATTTTCTATTGCTGCATGGAAGCCCCTCAAACAATCCTTTCTAAATTAACGAAATCGATAGTCGTCTCTCTCGAAGATGCCATTGTTGCTGGAGTAAGTCTTGAGATGGTTAGAACATATAGAAGCATATACAACACATATTCTCTTAAGATAAGAAAAGTGGCGTCACCATTGAGTAAGAGTCTCTTAAGCCTTTATTCGCTCCTATCAATAATCTTGTTTGGATGAAGAGTCCTGTGAATATGCACTATGATGTACATGATGTCCAAAAACCTGTGTTATGTACAAAGGAAATCATAATGTTTTAAGAATGATAAGAGGGAAATCGGTTTTTGCATCCGAATCTTTTCTTTTTGGTGGAAGTAGGGAAAACAAGTTCCACCAACAGTGACCTTCCAAACTCATCGTCTTCTCCCCACCCCCAACAGCCCCAAATCACCACCCTTTGACCATCCCACCTCGCCACTTCCAAACTCCCAGTCCCCACTCCCTCCCACCCCCATATTGTTTTCCTAGATTACATATAAATCCATTGAGACAAATTTTTTTTCCGTACGTACCAAACAACAGAAAATAAGTAAGAAACTCACTTATTTTCCAAATAAAATATTTTCTACGAAAACATTTAGCTTCATATCAAATACACCCTAAGTCAAACAAATTATGATTGTATACTCTTGTAAAACTGCAAAATTTACTCTCTTCACTTAACGCTCTTCAAAATTGTTCAAATAAGAAGGGCTAGAATTATGTACGGTAAGTTCTATATGCCACCAGGTTAATGAGTTGGTGGGATCTACATATGTACTAGCTACTAAAAGCTTCATCATTTTCCACAAAAATCAGACAAAATCGAATGTGGATGAAGCTGAACAAGACTCGGTATATGTATAAAAAGGTCAAAAGGCATTATTATTGAGAATGTAAAGCTTTAGTACATGGAAACCGAGCACAGATCTGCTTCTAAGCAGCCTCATTCTGAGTATAGCTATCTACTAAAGGTGAAATTCTGCAGCCATGACACAAACTGGCTAGACATACTTTATATCCCTTTGCCTAGAGTACCCTCTACTAACTTGAACATGCTTGTGCAGATGTAGCAGCCATTTGCTCACTCGTAATCCCAGCATTGCAGATGTTGGCGATACCACGTACATGTTTCCTTCCATATGGGGTTAATCTTCCACAATGTGCCTCAAATATCTTGACCTATTATCAGGAATGGAGTAGTCATATTCTCATCAAAAGAACAACACATAAAAATTGAACTGAATTACCACAAGGAATATTGCTTTTGTTGCCAAGTTAAATACTTACATAGGACTTAAGGCAATCCCAGTTGTCAACAAGTGGTTGTCCAGTAGGTCGATCACTGTGCAGTACCTCATTACCTTTTTCAACACCAAAAAGAAGCTCCCCTAGATGTTTTACAATTTTGTCCAGTTGAGTTTTCTGTGATATAACTTCATTAAGTTTCACATGAGCTTTATATTTCTCATCAGAGCCTTCAGGAGCATTTTGGTGCTGCAAATATTGAGAAAGAACAAACCAAAATCATGTGGTGTAGGAAGAAGAATTCTCCATCAGTTGTGCTGCAAAAAGAAGTAGGAACGTACTTTGGTGAACAAATAGAAAAGTTCAGTACTGCGTTGGTCCACATTCCTTGACGATGATGTCGACAATGAGATGGCATCCACAGAGGCATGACTGTGATTTTTGGAACTTTCACCCATATACGTGGCAAGAGAATCAAAACTCACCACTGTATCACCATATTCTGTGACATGGGAACCATAGTCACCATATGTTATGTTGGCTGCAGTTCTGTTTGCAACCTGAGCGACACAATGAAATCATAGATCTTCCATTAAAACGTGGAATTAAAGAAAGCATAGATGTATCTATAGGATCTGAATCATTAACAATTGATCTTCTACTTTTAAACAAATTGTTTAAAGCTAGCAATATTTATCAAGAACAGTACAAACTCTTACTCGGCTATACTGCCCTTGCACACTGTCAGCCTCTCGATCTTGTGCATCACTGTTCATAAGTGCAAACAATAATAAGTTTGACATAATACTTCACTTCCAAGTGTAAATTTGTCTTTAAAATTTCATCCTAGAATATCAAAGATAATACAAGAATCTATAGTTGGCATACTCCTTCCTAACAATGTGGCAAGCTCTTTGACTACAAGAATAGAGGTCATAAATATTGTTTTTACCTATCTTCCATCCAGGCAACACTGAACAAGTCTCCCAAGCAAACACCCTGAAACTCGCGAGGGGGACATGCAACCAAGCAGGGGTCATCAGGAGTACCTTCACCACAATACGTTGCCCAACTGTCTTCATCGGGTTCTGATGCAGTCATGACATATATATCTAGACCCTCGGGGAGAAGACCATCAAACATGCTTCCAGACTCACAAGCTTCTAGGTAAAACACCTGAAGATGGAAAACATCATCCAATATAAAATACAGACTTTAAATTTCACCGATCAAAATTTGCGCCAAGGAAAAGAAAGCCTGAGAAACTAAAGCAAGCGAGTTACCATTCTGTCATACGTCCCTGAAGAGTGCTTCTTTTTTAATACGTCGACTAGATCATTTGCAAAAACATATTCTCCACTTGGCATTGCTGATAACAATAAAAACATGAAAACAATTATGCATATGCCAATCAGTTTAAAACAAGGATAAAAACTAAGGGAGAATTACAAATATTATAAATCATCTTCCATTTTGTAATGAGTATTAGCTTAATGGCATTCATCTTCCATTTTGTAATGGCATTCTGCGACAAGTTCCTAACATCAATTAATTATCCAATTTATCATCGATATATACTATAACCAAGTTTATAGAATTCAATTGGGATTTGCTATTTAAAAAAAAGAGGGTGAAAATGTGAGGAAGACTATGTACTTACAAACAATGCCAGGGCCACCATGATCAGTATAGTAGATGAAGATATGGTCATTGGGACCACTGTTCAAAATTTTCCCACTTCCCCCAACTATTGCACTTTTATTCGCAAGGATAACATTGTAAAAATTGTTAGCATTAACATCTTCCTGTATATAATCCTGCCTCAAGAAAAGAAAAAGAAAAACACTCTAAATCTTGAAAATATTCAAAGGAATTGAACCACACAAGAAGGAAAGCAAACCTTGGGGACACCTTTGTAAACATCAGAGCCACGTGGGTTATTGATGATGACTCCAGGTCTGGGGTTTTCTCTATTGTTAGCAATGTCATCGTACATGAATACAATGATATTCTCATCTTTAAGACCCCCATCCTTTAGTAATTGGTAAGCGTGGCAGACATCAGCCTGAAATCATATATACATTGAGATAAATAGTTAAGTAATTACATGCTCGCAGAGGTGGAGCTAGAATTTTTAGTATGTGTTTTCTTTTGTTTATTGTGTTCTCATCTAATGAAATTTTCATTTCGAAATACGGGTTTTGAGTCTAAGCGATTGGGTTCTGCCAAACCCATAACCTTAAAGCTAACTCCGCCCCAATGCTGGTCAAAATAGCGGAGCAATGACATTTGTTCCTTGTACCATCTGCCCATCCAGTGAGTCGACAATATATAGTTCTTGTTTTTACTTTTTATTTTGATTAACGTATTTCTTGTATTTTTTTTTTTTTTTTTGGAGAGAAATTCTAGGTCCTCCTTAACAGATGCTTGGACGTTATTACCTTCTCCGACTTCATTCAAAATATGCCTGTTGAACACAAAATGCTATAAAATAACGTTTATATTTTAGTTATGTTGATATGGAAAACAATAATAAATGAAAAACAGGCATGTGATTTTTCACTCAAGTTACTTGAAAATTACTAGAACGCAATTCTTTTCAGCAAAAAAGAAAAAAAAATAGAATTTGTTTTGGAAAAAGATAGCCCCGCCCTGGGTCCCTTTCTAGTTGCATTGCAATTTGCAGGCAAGCCCCGAGCCTGACCGCCATTTTTAATACTCACTTTCTTCTTTGTCAGCCTGTTCGCAACATGGAGTGGTTATCGAAACTCATCCCAATCGATTTGGTTTCATGTAAAACATTATTTCTGCCCGTCAGTATTTTGTATATTAATGAAATTGATTATTCATATGATCACTCAATCAGTGGCGGAGCCAGAATATTCACTAAGGAGTGTCAGAATATAAAGAAGTAAATTCATGAATAAGCTAAGGGGTGTCAATATGTAATATATATACATAAAAATTATATTTTTATCTAGCTACAGAGTGTAATTCTCACACGAAGGGGTGTCGATCTCTTCGTCACATGTGGCTCCGTCAGTTATTATATCAGAAGTCATATTTCTTGTTGATTCAAATTAGCTGCATGTCTAAGGTTTATTAAGGAAAAAGGGTAGGAATATTGACGTTGGAAATTATTTATTTGAAAATTACACGATTGTATATATACATAAATTTTACTTAAAAAAAGTTGAATATTTGTAAGTAATATCATGTTCACTTAAAATATTCAATAAATTGAATTTTTCATATTATATTCCAACTTTATATTTGCGAAAAGTGAATTTTTATATTTGCTAATACCAAAAGAGTTTAACTTATATACGGATAGTGTAAGAAATTTTTACACATCAGATTATCTTTAGATGTTGTACAAGGTAAATGCAAGAATAAAATTGTTTGAAATTAGGATATTAAGTTTGTTAAGAGTATAGAATGCACAACTCGTTTTAGTAGTGAATTGGAGAAAAAATAATCAAAAGATAGAACCTCATCAAGTATTTAAAATATATTCTTTCTATGTGCAAAGTGCGGTTACCACGTATTGAACAAACAATAAAAATTATTCTTTCTATAAGGAATTGGGAGGGAAAGAGAAATACAAGAGTAAGGTTAGAATTTAACACTAAATTTGTACGATACAAAATAGGAGTAATTCTAGCCGGGATTGTTTTAAGTAATATTATACTTATACAAGAAATGTTCAATTGTTCTTAAAATAGTTAATAATGTCATCTAACTGTCATTAGGAATTTTAACCTGTTCTAGGAATTGAACTTATATCATAAAAAATTTATCAGGCAATATAAAAAGAATTATTTAGGATGATAACCTGATGCCTATAGTTATCCCAGCCATTGGAGCCAGCAACTAGGACAGCCCATTTGGTTCCTTCTGATTCTTCGGTTAAGAATCGAGAGATACTACGACCTTCAATATTAACCAATATTGAGAGCAAAATAAGGGAAAATACACCAACAATATTATATCTAGATAGCATTGTATTGTGTTTTGAGATTAACAAAGAAAGTACTCACATAGGATGGGACTATTGAGTTGTATGAATTGCTCTATGAGAAATTTATATGATCTAGAATTCTAGATATGTGCCAACAACATTAGAGACGGACAAAAGCATTGATGATGAGGACGACGTAGAATTCAAAGGTCTAAAAGGAAAAACAATCATAGGAACTCACGAAAATATGTCTAGAATTTGATAATTACAATACGATTAGCTAGCGTCTGGCTATAGATTTTGGGATTAAAGTTTGAAAATTTATGTTCATATATCTGTTTGGCCATAAAATTTGATCTTCAAATATTTATAAGTTCCCAAAAACTGACGATTTTGGGACTTCCACTCACAAGACTTTAACTTTTTTTCAAGTAAAATGCATGTCCAAACACTACTTCAAAAATTGAAAATTTCAAGTTTTAGCGTCAAAATCTTTGATCAAATGGAGGTTATTTTCATTGTTTTACCAGAAATTTCTTGTCACTTGTGATAATTTTGTCATGTTATCTCATTGCTATTGTACGTTTTTTGTCCAAGTAGGCTGATACAAATAAAGGAATAAGATATCGGGGAGATGGATTAAATGTTATTATTTAAGTGTTACAAAATCACAAGTATTCCGTTGTAAGTTATCAGCAATGAAAACACACAAGGCGTATCAAAGTTATGAACAGATCATGACTTCATACACATGCAAAAAAAACTGCTAACATTGTTGTGAAACTCTTTTGCTTTGTATTGAAAGAGATGAACAACTACTTCTACTATAGTGTACAAGGGACTATATGTATACTAATCCTAAGTCCTAACTATCAGCCAATACACTTAATTATAGTTAACTTAATTAAAATGTTAACTAGACATCTAACAAACTAACTACCTATGGGAAAATATCTAGTAATTAACTGACTAACAAAATGCTACCTGTGGCTAGCTCAACACAACTTTGACACCTCAACTCTGATTTGCCACATCTGCCTGCATCAATCTTCATACGCTCACCCCCCCCCCTCTCCCCCTTCCCCCTTCAATCTTGGTGGTATGAAGATGTTCTTCATCCCTAACTTGGAGATGAGATAAGAATGTTGCCCTTTACCAAGACCTTTGGTCAAATATCAGCCGGTTGTTCAGTAGTGGATAGGTGCTTGGTGTGGATAAAAGCCAGCTTGAATCTTCTTCCTAATGAAATGACAGTCTATATCAATATGTTTAGTCTTCTCATGAAAAATCAAATTAGCCGCAATCGGAAGGGAAGCTTTAATGACACAATGCAAAAGGACTAGTAACTTCAGCTCAACATTCAATTCCTTGAATAAACCAATCAACCAGACAACTTCAACAACAGTTGATGCCAAACTCCTATATTCAGCCTCTACAGAGCTCCTGAAAATGGTGGCCTTCTTCTTGGACTTCAAAGATATTAAGGTATCACAAACTTTAACACATAGCCAGTAATGGACCTCTTAGTATTGACACATGATCCTCAATCAACATCACAGAACCCTAGAATAGAATTTTAACTTTGAGAAGACATTAACAATCCAAGACCAACGGCTTGTTTGATATATTTTACCACCCTAAGTGCAGTTTCTATGTGAGACATTTTAGGGGCATGCATGAACTAGCTCAAATTTGGGACAACAAAGGCAATACAACAACCTCACAACAAGTCTCTAATACCTCTGGGTCTACCAAAATGGGATCATCAACAATCTTAATATAAGAGTCATATTCAAAAGTTGTCAGTTTCTCTGATTTGGCTCAACAGGTGTGAGAATGGGCTTACAACTGCTTAAACTTGAGTCTGAAATAAGCTCCATTGCATACCTTCTCTGATGTGTGAGCATTCATCTGCTTTCCTGGCAAACTCAATACTAAGGAAGTATCTATATCTCTCAGATCCTTAATCTTACAGTTATCTCTCAGCATCTATTTAGCAACTACTATCAATACTTCACTACTACCTATGATCAACAGGTCATCAACATAGATTAGGACTATCATTATGCCATTTGTTGACTTCTTGGTCAGCAAGGACTAGTCCAAGTGATCTTGTTGGAATCCTACTATGATAAGGGCTGATTTGGGCTTTACATTCCATTATCCAGAGGCCTACTTTAGTCCATAAAGAGACTTAAGGAACCTACAGACCTTGAGATCCCCTTTGTCGTCACTTTTGAACCCTTATGATAACTGAATATATATCTCATCATGTAAGCCACCTTACAAGAAAGCATTATAGACATCCATTTGCTGGAGGGACTAATAATTAGTAGCAGCTAAGAAATCACAGTTCTCATAGTTAAGATCTTAACAAAAGATGAGAAAGTTTCCTAATAATCAAGACCTTCCCTCTGATTGTACCTTTTAACCAGTAGCTTAGGGTTGAACCTCTATACTTGACCATCTGCCTTATATCTAATTTTAAACACCAACTTGCATCCAATGGCTTTCCTGCTATTCGGTAAAGAGACAATCTGCCAAATCCCATTGTCCTCGAAGGCTTGTATCTTAGCCTGCATTGCTTTAACACACCTTGTATCTAGAATGGCCTGATGGTAAGAACATGGTTTTATTTCTATGGAAAACTGTTCTATATAGCTCTGATATAAAGTGGACAAACAACTATAATCAAGATTATTAGAAATCAGAAGCTAGACGGTTGCAGCACATGCAATCAACTTTTGGTGTGTCCTCTTCATTCGGGAACTTAGTTAATCAGTTATTCATTTCATTAGACATTGTTTAGTTTTCTTTCAGTTGTTTTATAGTTAGTTGGGGTTTTTTTCCCTGCAACTCATCCTTATTAGTATAGCCTTACTAGACATTAGATAGTTTAACATGTTTGTGTTTCAGTTATTATATTCAGTTGAACCAGTTTATTCAGTTGATTTTTTTTTGGTAAACCAGTAGATTTTCATTGCATACCAAAAATTATGATTACAAAGCTAAATATATGCAGACCATTTATTTCTCAGTTCTAGCAACCTGCACTATCAATCCTAGTTAATCTTAAGCTGAATACATAAAAAACTTAAAGACTAAGATTAAGCAGCAAGTGCAGCTGGATCTTCCACTTCTTTTTCAATCTGCTAATCATATACCCTGTGTCAGGGGCTTCCTCCAAGCTTACTAAGAGCATCTTTCCATTTAGGCAAAGCTTGACCTCTGATGTGTATATGGATTGTAATTTCCCTGCAGAGCTTGTCCTGTTGAAAAGTACCCTTATGGAATCTAAGCATATTCCTTTCTCTCCAGATAGTAGTAACCACCATAGCAAAAATACAGCTTATCACAGCACCCAGACCAGACCTACATCTAGCCTTACTATTTGCCCATGTCAACTTATCATGCCAACACCCAATGGATCTTTGGACTCCCAACCAAGCTAGCATTATCAACCATAGTGTCGTAGTGATAGAAAACTCAAAGTATAAGTGATTTAAGGACTTTAGGGAAGTATTACAGAAGCTTCACTCCAATGGTACATGAACACCAAAATTCTGTAGTCTATCAGCTGTAGCAAGTCTCTTCCAGGCTGCTAACCATAATGTGAATTTATGTCTAGGATGAATAGTTAGTTGTAGTGCAATACTCTTCCACATCACCTTCTGATAGTTTGGGAGAAAGCTTAGAAACACATTTTTGATAGAAAACTTCCCATTTATAACCATCAGTCTCAATCTAGCTGAGAGATTACCCTGTAGGTTCCCAGCTTCCATTACATGCTTCCTTGCCTCTAGTATCTTCCTTAGCACCTAAGTAGCATTTGAGGGAATGGGACATTCTTCAGCATTTAGCCCTTTCATATTATTCATTTAGCCATTTTATCCATAAGCATTCTTTCTTCTCAGTTACAACCCACAACAGTTTTAAATTAGCAGGACAATTCTAAATTCTCATATTGATAATGTTTTGACCTTCTGCAGCCTTTGGAGTGCACATCTTCTCTCATAAAATTAAGGATTTTATTGAGCTATCAGTAGAACTAGTCCAAAGATAAGTCCTGCAGACTTGATCTATCAACTTTAAAATTCTCTTAGGCAGTAAAAAGATTTGAGCCCAGTAAGTCTGAACACCAAAGAGGACAGATTTAATCAATGGTGTTCTACCTGCATAAGATAGAAGTTTTGCTGACCAACACCTAACTCTCTCAGTAATCTTCTCAACTATAGGCATACATTATGCAACAGTGACCTTTTTTGAGGACAAGGGAACCCCCAAATACTTAAATAGGGTTTCACCCTCATGGTAGCCTAAGGTGTTCAAGATATCTTGCATTAGAGTAGGTTCGACCCCAACCATGTATATAGAACTTTTCTCAATGTTAGCTTGGAATCTTGAGGCAGCAGAGAACATGTTAAAAACACCCTGAAGTAATTGAATTGAGGATATATCAGCCTTGCAGAACAGTAGAAAATTATCTACAAAGCAGATGTGCATCACTCCTAATTTTTTACATCTTGGATGGTATTGAAATGCTTTATTGTGACCCAAATGCACAAGCTCTCTTTGTAAATACTCCATTGCCAACACAAAAAGGTACGAGGACATGGGGTCTCCTTGCCTTATACCTCTCTTTCCCTCAAAAGGAGTTGTTAGACCACCAAACAGAATAAGGGAATAAGAAATTGAAGTGACACATTCCATGATCCACTGAATAAATTTCCATGGAAACCCTAATTCAGCAAGAACACTTTGTAAAAAACTCCATTCAATTGAGTAATAGGCTTTTCTTAAGTCCACCTTCATCACATATCTTGGGGATAAGCCTTTCCTTGTATACCACTTTAATACTTCATGACTGAACAAAATATTATCTATAATACTCCTACTTTCAATAAAAACAGACTGAGCATGGCTAATAATATGACCAATCACCTGTTTAATCCTGTTTGTCAAAACCTTTGTAATAATTTAATAGATTACTGTACAACAAGCTATAGGTCTATAATCTTTAACTTGGGAAGGGTTAGGAACCTTAGGTACAAGAATAACTACTGTAACACTAAAAGCCTTCATCATGACACCTATTTGAAAGAATTTTTTCACTGCATTAAGGACACCATCCTTAATAACTGACCAGTTTTGAGTAAAGAATTCTGCAGGAAACCCATCAACTCTTGGAGACTTATCTGTTTGTAAGCCTTTAATGGCATCAAGAATCTTAATTTCTATCACAGTGTCCACTAAACTGCATTTCTAAGAATAAGATAAGCATGGGCCATCTCTGATAAAGACAACATTTGGTCAAGGTAGACTACCTGCTTTTGACCCCATCAAACTAGTAAAGAATCCTATGAATTCAGCCTCAACAAGCTTTGGATCCTACACTTTCAACCCCTGTGATGGCATGCATACATTTAGGCTCATTTATGCTTAGTTATTAGTACAATTCCAGTTAAAACCTTATTTTAATATTGTTTTCAAAAAAAGGAATTTACTCTCACTTTTTTTAACTTTAAAATTGATTCTTTGAAAAGGAAGTGGTACCACCCTTATTATTGGATTATGATATTGAAATTAAATATGTTACTTTGGAAATTAGACCGAGGTTGATTCCAGTCCATTATTGATCCACTCTCTTTTACCACTGCTTATTCACTTCGATCGAGGGAGATTCCGACCCTTTCTATATTACTATACTATTTTAGTCCCAGATTTGATCTCGAACAATGGATTTACAAATATACACTTATACAATTCTGGTTCAAGTCTGGCATTTCTTATTAAGTAGATTGGTTATGATGGTTACTGGAATAGTTTAGGACCAGGCAGTGTATACATATCTCGAGTCCTTTATGGGCTCCTTCTTCCGATGAGTCACAGTACCAGAGTAGGATGGTCATCGTAGGTCCTGCCTTTGCAATCTACTGAGATGGAGAAGGTGTATATACTTAGTACGTGTAACACCCCGTACATTTCTTATTGCCAACTTTGAACCATGTTTACCTTAGTTTTGGTGGAATATTTAATATTGTGTTAATAAATGTGATTAGACCCTTGTAAGAGGAATTCGCGACTTTTTGAAGCATTTTTGGAGTGAAAAGTGAGGCTTGAAGGACTTCCAAGCAAAGGATCTTAAAGAAAAGAGGCAAGCTAAAGATGTGAACTTGAAGAATCCAACCAAGTCCGTAAAGAAAAGTCGAAGAAAGGAAGAAAATTGAAGTTTAAGTGTCAGGCATGCCAGGCAGCGTGCCGATCCACTTTTGACTGAAATTTTTATGGCATGGGCAGCAGAGGGGCGCGCCAGGCAGCGTGCCGGGCCACTTTTTGCCAAATTTTTTCTCCGACCACCAGTCTATCAATAGGGCTTTTGGGTTATTGTATCATTAATTCATCTTTGTAGGACTACTCTTGGGCGATTTTGGCATCCAAATTAGGGTTAATTCTTCTTCCTTTTTATTTTTATTTCTTTTTTTATAATTTATGTTAAATTAAGCCATGAGTGGCTAAAATCACTTATTCTTGGGGTTGAGGCTACGAACATGAATCTCGTGAGTTGACTATTGTCTTAACATTTATGGAATTCTTTAAACATGAGATAGTTGGTGGATCATGTATTAAATTTGGTGGGCTGAATTAACATGTGTTAATGGGCTCAATTTAAGGCCCAAAATTAAGTCATAAGACATGGCCCAAATGGGGAAAAATGACCCATTCTTGTGTTGACCAAGTAAACATAACATTTATGACTAAGTATGTGGCTAAGGATGATCATGAGGGCCTATATAAAGGCACAAAAATCAGATTTTATTCCACAAAACACACATGCCATTTCTAGACATTTCCAAGATATTTTTCTCTCTACTCTCAAACCCTAAGGCAACCATCTCTTGTGGACAAGATCATCACTTTGCAAGCTTGGTTAAGTGTTTATTCTTGTGATTTAATATATTATATGCATGAGATATTATTTAGATCATGATGGTTATGTCTAAAAGTGTTTAGTAGTGCACTTTTGCTTTTTGCTAAAAGATGTGTCATCTATGTGACTTGAACTTGAAAGGAGACTTGAGGTTTTGATGGAAGTGAATGGCGTGGATGAAATATCAACATGTAAGATGTGGTTATGTCCTTAACTTGCTTTTTCTATGTGTATAACTTGTGGGATTGTTGTTATGGAATGTATTGAGGTGACTTGATGGAGTAATTGTGAGGTAGTGTTAATGGGGAAGCTTAAAGGATAAACTTGGTGTGAAGTGCTATTGTTTTATGATGTCATGGTAAATGTGTGGAATGTTGTGGTATTGTTGGTATGACAATGCTGTGAATTGTATTGTAAAGGGTGAAATGATGTTATAGGGAAATCATGTAACTCATTGACGTCGTATGCACTTGTAAGGTAGTTAGTTGTTAACATGAGCTCCGTTATGTACTTGTGTTGTAGAGTAAAACGTAAGGAAGGAGATGGATTATTGTATTCACATATAGGACCGTGTATTCATATTGGAAATATAAGGTATGTAAGGTTACTCTTTCCGTATCCTTCTGCAGCACATATTGTTCACATTGCAATTGTACTTGTTCCATTCCGAAATGTCCAAAGGTATCTCATTTCAGGTTGTCATATAGTTTTACTCACAAGACCAATTTTGATTCACATGTCTCATGTTCATTGACTAATTTTTCAAAGTTCCAATAATGTACAATCACCAATGTATCACTCTTATAATGAAAGAATGAAGTAATGTATAATTGTTTGTATATTCTTGAGTGTCATCCCAGGGGTGGAATAAACACCTAGCTTGGGTCAATCCTAATATTATGGGTGGTATCCCAGGGGTTAAAATACCTAGCACGGGTTAATCCCAATATCACAGTAACATCCCAGGGGCGACATAAAAGCCTAGCATGGGTTAATCACATCCCAGGGGTTAAAATACCTAGCATGGGTTATCTTCTTTTACCACTGATCAGTTGGTCATTTGTTTATTATATGCTTTACAATTTTCTTAATGCAAAGAAGGATAAAGTTAAGTAATGAACGATAATGATGAATGAATGTAAGAGCAAAGGAAGTAATGAAAGCAATGTACATGGTTCCACATATAAAGTACAGTGGTTTATTCACATTGATTACTCACCTGTATTCGATCTCATTGAAGTTCCTATGTGTGATGCAGTTTCTCATAGCCTTACATACTCAGTACATTCTTCGTACTGATGTCCCTTGGGGGACTTACCTTACTTGCTGTAGGCACAGGTGCTAGTAGACCTCCACAGTAGGCTGCGAGTCATCTACTGATCATTGGTGAGCTCCAGTTTTTTTCGGGGCTTTCCGAGTCACATGTGTACATGTTGGTTTTGGTACAGTATGGATGTTGTATAAAATGGGGACTTGTCCCGAATATAAGTTGGTTTTGTATACGCATCTGTTAGAGGCTTTGTAGACGTACGTGGTGAGATGAATGAAAGAATGTATGTCCATTTTGACTTGGTGGCCCTAAAGGCCAAGTTTCATATATGTATATATCACATGTTTTCCATGACTTTCGCCATTAGCATCTTGTATCTATACGTGATAATGACGTTCCTTGAGTGACATGCCTACGAATGTACATGAATGAAGATTGATTCTCTCGGGCCTTACTGGCTTCGGGTGCTAGTCTGCCCCGTTTGAATTCGAGGCATGACAAAAGTGGTATCAGAGCAGGTCGTCCTAAGGGTGTCTACAAAGCCGTGTCCGAGTAGAGTCTTGCTTATGGATGTGTTGTGCACCACATTTATAAGTAGGAGGCTACGGGACATTTAGGATTTGTTTTTTTTCGTCATTTCTAGATCGTGCAATAGCGCCAATGTTGTAGGTGGAATTATATCTGACCATTGTACTTGGTTTTATTGTTTATATTAAAATGCCGATTATAAGATGAGGTAGAGGCAAAGGTAAGCAGATAGATATGCTTAGCGGTGAAGGAACGAGTAAATCCCCACCTGACCAAGCTAGTCAAGGTGGGGCTGACAGTGAAATTGCATCGCGATCTTCTTCTACTTTTCCAGCTCCGGAAGAGCCAAGAGGTAGAGAAGTACCCGCAGAATCGCCTATGAATGCCACTGAACAGGATTTAAAAAATGCAATGCATATGTTGACTCAGATAGTTATTTCACAAACTCAGGGACGAGCTTGTCCAATGACCAGTGAGGATGATGCGGCTAGAGTAGCTAGTCGGCGGACACAGGATTTTCTGAAATTAGACGCTCCTATATTCACTGGATTAAATCCGAAAGCAGATCCACAGGATTTCATGGACCAAATCCAAAGGGCTCTAGATGTTATGCATGTGACTGGTATAGAAACAGTTGAGCTTGCAGCCTATAGATTGAAAGAAAAAGCTATATTGTGGTATGAAGATTGGAAACGATCTAGGGGTATTGGTGCAATTCCAGCTAGTTGGAAAGAATTTAAAATGACATTTCTTGATCATTATCTTCCATATGAGATCCGGGAGGCACGTGCAGACCAGTTTCTAAATCTTCGACAAGGGAATATGAGTGTCAGAGAGTATAGTCTTCAGTTTAACTCTTTGGCTCGATACACTTCGAATGTAGTAGCCACAATGACAGACAGAGTCCATCGATATGCGGACAGATTGGAGCCATATTTGGTAAGGGACTGTACTATTGCTTCTTTGAACAGAGATATGGATATAATCAGAATACAGGCTTTTGTACAGAAGATAGAGGACCAGAGGCAAAGAAAAAGGGTACACGAATTTGAACGAGGTCCGTCAAAGAGGGTTAGACCTATGGGACAGTCTATGGTGTCCCAAGGAGAATCTAGGCCTCGAATTTTTCTTAGACCGCCTAGACCATCATTTTCTTCCCTACAACAGGTACTTCATCCCATTTCTGGGGATTTAGAGGAAGCCATTTTGGGCAGAGTAGTGGGCTTCAAGGTTCACAGACAACAAGATTTTCTCGTCAGTCATGTCAGCACTGTGAAAGGTATCATTTAGGTGAATGCCGATTGGGGACAAATGGTTGTTTTTTGTACGGTATGTCGGGGCACATGATGAGAGAATGCCCACAAAGGGGCACAGGTGGTATCGCACGACCTACGGGATCCACCGCTGCATCATCATCATCAGTTCCTTCCATAGGCAGAGGAGTGCAGCCTATTGGGCGTGGTAGAGGTTCTAGAGGAGCAGCTAGTTCCAGTGGAGCCCAGAATCGCACCTATGTTCTAGTGGACCGGACGAATTCAGAGTCTTCTCCTGATGTAGTCATAGGTACATTATCCATATTTTCGTATAATGTATATGCATTGATTGACTCGGGTTCTACATTATCATATGTTACTCCATTGATTACTGCAAAATTTGAAAGAACACCGAAATTATTAGTTAAGCCAATTGAATTATCTACACCAGTTGGTGAATCTATTATTGTAAAAAGAGTATATCGTAATTGTGTAGTAACTGTGTGTGATCATGATACGTTGGCTGATCTTATTGAACTAGAAATGGTGGATTTTGATGTCATAATGGGTATGGATTGGTTGGCTTCTTTTATGCCACGATAGATTGCCGAGCTAAGAAAGTACATTTTTATTTTCCACAAATGAATGTTCTTGAATGGAAGGGTAATGTAGGGGCACCGAGAGGAAAATTTATTTCCTATCTTAAAGCAAGGAAAATGATAGCCAAGGGGTACTTATGTCACTTAGTAAGAGTGAAAGATACTGATGTGGAACCCCTAACTCCTCAGTCGGTTCCAGTGGTCAATGAATTCCTTGATGTATTTCCAGAGGATCTTCCAGGTTTACCTCCAGAACGAGAAGTAGAGTTTGGTATTGATGTAATTCCAGGCACTCAGCCTATCTCTATTCCCCCGTATAGAATGGCTCCAGCAGAATTGCGAGAATTAAAGGAGCAATTAAAAGATTTGCTGGACAAGGGATTCATAAGGCCTAGTATGTCCCAATGGGGTGCACCAGTATTATTTGTACAAAATAAAGATGGCATGTTCAGAATGTATGTATTGACTATCGGCAATTGAATAAAGTAACGATCAAGAACAAATATCCCCTCCCCAGAATTGACAATTTGTTTGATCAGTTACAGGGTGCCAAATGTTTTTCAAAGATTGACTTGAGATCGGGTTACCGTCAAGTCAGAGTTAGAGAAAAAGATATACCCAAGACAGCTTTCGAACACGGTATGACCATTATGAATTTTTAGTTTTGTCGTTGGGACTAACAAATGCACCAACTATTTTCATGGATTTTATGAATAGGGTGTTTAAGCCATTTCTAGAAGTGTTCGTGATGGTGTTTATAGATGACATCTTGGTTTATTCAAGATCACAAGAGGACCATGCTAATCACTTACGACAGGTGTTAGAATTCAGGTTGATACGCAAAAGATTGAAGCGGTGAAAAATTGGCCACGGCCTACAACGCCCATGGAAATTCGTAGCTTTCTTAGGTTGTCAGGTTATTATCGAAGGTTTGTTGAAGGGCTTTCTTCCATTGCTGCACCTTTAACGAAGGTAACACACAAGGCAATCAAGTTTCAGTGGAATGATCCATGTGAGAAAAGTTTCCAAGAGCTGAAAGATAAATTAAATTTCACACCAGTATTAGTACTTCTGGAAGGCACAGAAGGGTATGCAGTATATTGTGATGCGTTCGGAGTTGGCCTAGGATGTGTATTGATACAACACGGTAATGTAATAGCATATACCTCACGATAGTTACGGCCACATGAGAGAAACTATCCCACATATGATCTTGAGTTAACAGCTGTGGTATTTGCTTTAAAGATATGGCGCCATTATTTGTATGGAGTTCATGTTGACATCTACACTGATCACAAAAGTTTGAAATATATCTTTATGCAGAAGGATTTAAATCTGAGGCAGTGGAGGTGGCTTGAACTATTGAAAGACTATGATATTGATATCCTATATCATCCAGGAAAAGCAAATGTGGTAGCCGATACATTAAGCCGCAAGGCAATAGGAGGCACTAGTGGCCAGTTTACGGAAAAACAAGACCTATTCAAATATCTACATCAACTAGCCAGCTTGGGAGTTCGTCTTCTTGAATCTCCAAATGAAGGGGTTATTGTGCAAAATGTAGCAGAATCTTCATTAGTAGCTGAGATGAAAGAGAAACAGTATGTGGATTCTATTTTATTGCAGCTGAAGGAGAATGTACAACAGGGTCGGACTAAGGCATTTGATCTTACGCAAGAAGGAGTACTTCAATGCCAAGGTAGATTATGTGTACCAGATGTAGATGAGCTGAGGGGACGAATTATGACAGAGGCGCATCATTCACGATATTCTATTCATTCGGGAGCTACCAAAATGTACCATGATTTGAAAGAAATGTATTGGTGGGTAAACATGAAGAAGAACATTGTAGAATTCGTAGCTCAATGTACAAATTGTCAACAAGTAAAGGTAGAGCATCAGAAACCTGGAGGTTACATGCAATGTATCAATCTTCCAGTCTGGAAATGGGACATGATTAACATGGATTTCATCACAGGTTTGCCTCGTACATTGTGGAAATTTGATTCCATATGGGTAATAGTTGACAGGCTTACCAAGTCAGCGCATTTCCTACCAGTCAAGACCACCTATACAACTGAAGATTATGCAAGGTTGTATGTTAAAGAGATAGTGCGACTACATGGGATTCCAATCTCTATTATATCAGATAGGGGAGCTCAATTTACTGCACATTTTTGGAGATCTTTTCAGAGGAGTTTGGGAACCCAAGTGAATTTGAGTATGGCTTTTCATCCTCAGACAGATGGAAAAGCAGAACGTACTATCCAAACACTTGAAGATATGCTACGAGCGTGAACGTTGGACTTTAAAGGTAGTTGGGATGATCATCTACCTCTTATTGAATTTGCTTACAATAATAGCTATCATTCAAGTATCAAAATGGCACCTTATGAAGCTTTATATGGAAGGAAGTGTAGATCGCCAATTGGATGGTTTGAAGCGGGTTAAACTGCTTTACTTGGGCCTGATCTTGTTCATCAAACTATGGAAAAATTTAAGGTGACATAACAGTGGCTACAAATGGCCCAAAGCCGACATAAGTCATATGCTGATGTTAGAAGAAGAGGGCTCGAATCTGCCATAGGTGATTGAGTCTTCTTGAAGGTGTCACCAATGAAAGAGGTAATGAGATTTGGAAAGAAAGGAAAGTTGAGTCCACGATATATAGGGCCATATGAAATTGTCAGGAGATTTGGGCAAGTTGCGTATGAATTGGAAATACCCCAAGAACTCTCCACAGTTCATCCAGTATTTCATGTTTTAATGCTTCGAAAGTGCATAGGAGATCCATCTCGTATCGGTCCCATTGAAGATGTACAAGTTACGGAGGATCTCACCTATGAAGAGATACCTATTTCTATTCTGGATAGATAAGTGAAGAGGTTAAGGAATAAAGACGTAGCTTCCGTAAAGGTACTTTGGAGAAATCAACAAGTAGAAGAGATCACATGGGAAGCTGAAGAAATGATGAAGTTAAAGTACCCGTATTTGTTTCACATGGAAGAAAAAGTTCAAAGTGCGAAAGGGGAGCAATAACAAGTAAGTATCTATAAGCATTATGTGTATATATATATATGCTAACATAAAGGTGAATTTGTTGTAAATGGGAAGATGTTATTACATTCGAGGACAAATGTTTCTAAGGGGAGAAGGATGTAACACCCCGTACATTTTTGACCCTACTTGATTGGTGATCTAGGGCGTATTTATATGCCTTATTGCCAACTTTGAACCATGTTTACCTTAGTTTTTGTGGAATATTTGATATTGTGTTAATAAATGTGATTAGACCCTTGTAGGAGGAGTTCGCGACTTTTTGGAGCATTTTTGGAGTGAAAAGTGAGGCTTGAAGGACTTCTAAGCAAAGGATCTTAAAGATAAGAGGCAAGATAAAGATGTGAACTTGAAGAATCCAACCAAGTCCGCAAAGAAAAGTTGAAGAAAGGAAGAAAATCGAAGTTTAAGTGTCAGGCGCGCTAGGCAGCAAGTTGGGCTGCTTTTAACAGAAATTTTTATGGCATGGGCAGCAGAGGGGCACGCCAGGCAGCTTTCCGGGCCGCTTTTTGCCAAATTTTTTCTTCGACCACCAGTCTATCAATAGGGCTCTTGGGTTATTGTATCATTAATCCATCTTGGTAGGACTACTCTTTGGCTATTTTGGCATCCAAATTAGGGTTAATTCTTCTTCCTTTTTATTTTATTTCTTTTTTTATAATTTATGTTAAATGTTGGCAAACATGGCTTATTTTAGATCATCTTAGATCCACTCATGGTTTAATTTAACATAAATTATAAAAAAAGAAATAAAAATAAAAAGGAAGAAGAATTAACCCTAATTTGGATGCCAAAATAGCCAAAGAGTAGTCCTACCAAGATGGATTAATGATACAATAACCCAAGAGCCCTATTGATAGACTGGTGGTCGGAGAAAAAATTTGGCAAGAAGTGACCCGGCACGCTGCCTGGCGCGCCCCTCTGCTGCCCATGCCATAAAAATTTTTGTTAAAAGCAGCCCGACATGCTGCCTGGCGCGCCTGACACTTAAACTTCAATTTTCTTCCTTTCTTCGACTTTTCTTTGCGGACTTGGTTGGATTCTTCAAGTTCACATCTTTATCTTGCCTCTTATCTTTAAGATCCTTTGCTTGGAAGTCCTTCAAGCCTCACTTTTCACTCCAAAAATGCTCCAAAAAGTCACGAACTCTTCCTACAAGGGTCTAATCACATTTATTAACACAATATCAAATATTCCACAAAAACTAAGGTAAACATGGTTCAAAGTTGGCAATAAGGCATATAAATACGCCCTAGATCACCAATCAAGTAGGGTAAAAAATGTACGGGGTGTTACATCCTTCTCCTCTTAGAAACATTTGTCCTCGAATGTTAATAACATCTTCCCATTTACAACAAATTCACCTTTATGTTAGCATATATATATATATACAGATAATGCTTATAGATACTTACTTGTTATTGCTCCCCTTCTGCACTTTGAACTTTTTCTTCCATGTGAAACAAATACGGGTACTTTGACTTCATCATTTCTTCAGCTTCCCATGTGATCTCTTCTACTTGTTAATTTCTCCAAAGTACCTTTACGGAAGCTACGTCTTTATTCCTTAACCTCTTCACTTATCTATCCAGAATAGAAATAGGTATCTCTTCATAGGTGAGATCCTCCGTAACTTGTACAGCTTCAATGGGACCGATACGAGATGGATCTCCTATGCACTTTCGAAGCATTAAAACATGGAATACTGGATGAACTATGGAGAGTTCTTGGGGTAGTGCCAATTCATACGCAACTTGCCCAAATCTCCTGACAATTTCATATGGCCCTATATATCATGGACTCAACTTTCCTTTCTTTCCAAATCTCATTACCTCTTTCATTGGTGACACCTTCAAGAAGACCCAATCACCTATGGCAAATTCGAGCCCTCTTCTTCTAACATCAGCATATGACTTATGTCGGCTTTGGGCCATTTGTAGCCACTGTTGTGTCACCTTAACTTTTTCCATAGTTTGATGAACAAGATCTGACCCAAGTAAAGCAGTTTAACCCGCTTCAAACCATCCAATTGGCGATCTACACTTCCTTCCATATAAAGCTTCATAAGGTGCCATTTTGATACTTGAATGATAGCTATTATTGTAAGCAAATTCAATAAGAGGTAGATGATCATCCCAACTACCTTTAAAGTCCAACGTTCACGCTCGTAGCATATCTTCAAGTGTTTGGATAGTACGTTCTGCTTTTCCATCTGTCTGAGGATGAAAAGCCATACTCAAATTCACTTGGTTCCCAAACTCCTCTGAAAAGATCTCCAAAAATGTGCAGTAAATTGAGCTCCCCTGTCTGATATAATAGAGATTGGAATCCCGTGTAGTCGTACTATCTCTTTAACATACAACCTTGTATAATCTTCAGTTGTATAGGTGGTCTTGACTGGTAGGAAATGCGCTGACTTGGTAAGCCTGTCAACTATTACCCATATGGAATCAAATTTCCACAGTGTACGAGGCAAACCTGTGATGAAATCCATGTTAATCATGTCCCATTTCCAGACTGGAAGATTGATACATTGCATGTAACCTCCAGGTTTCTGATGCTCTACCTTTACTTGTTGACAATTTGGACATTGAGCTACGAATTCTACAATGTTCTTCTTCATGTTTCCCCACCAATACATTTCTTTCAAATCATGGTACATTTTGGTAGCTCCCGGATGAATAGAATATCGTGAATGATGCGCCTCTGTCATAATTCGTCTCCTCAGCTCATCTACATCTGGTACACATAATCTAACTTGACATTGAAGTACTTCTTCTTGCGTTAGATCAAATGCCCTAGTCAGACCCTGTTGTACATTCTCCTTCAGCTGCAATAAAATAGAATCCACATACTGCTTCTCTTTCACCTCAGCTACTAATGAAGATTCTGCTGCATTTTGCACAATAATCCCTTCATCTGGAGATTCAAGAAGACGAACTCCCAAGCTGGCTAGTTGATGTAGATCTTTGAATAGGTCTTGTTTTTTCGTAAACTGGCCACTAGTGCCTCCTATTGCCTTGCGGCTTAATGTATCGGCTACCACATTTGCTTTTCCTGGATGATATAGGATATCAATATCATAGTCTTTCAATAGTTCAAGCCACCTCCACTGCCTCAGATTTAAATCCTTCTGCTTAAAGATATATTTCAAACTTTTGTGATCAGTGTAGATGTCAACATGAACTCCATACCAATAATGGCGCCATATCTTTAAAGCAAATACCACAGCTGCTAACTCAAGATCATATGTGGGATAGTTTCTCTCATGTGGCCGCAACTGTTGTGAGGTATATGCTATTACATTATCGTGTTGCATCAATACACATCCTAGGCCAACTCCGAACGCATCACAATATACTGCATACCCTTCTGTGCCTTCCAGAAGTACTAATACTGGTGTGAAAATTAATTTATCTTTCAGCTCTTGGAAACTTTTCTCACATGCATCATTCCACTGAAACTTGATTGCCTTGTGTGTTAGCTTCGTTAAAGGTGCAACAATGGAAGAAAGCCCTTCAATAAACCTTCGATAATAACCTGACAACCCAAGAAAGCTACGAATTTCCATGGGCGTCGTAGGCCGTGGCCAATTTTTCACCACTTCAATCTTTTGTGTATCAACCTGAATTCCTTCATCTGACACAATGTGACCCAAGAATGCTATGAATTTTAACCAAAATTCACATTTAGAGAACTTTGCATATAACTTACGCTTACGAAAAATTTGTAACACCTGTCGTAAGTGATTAGCATGGTCCTCTTGTGATCTTGAATAAACCAAGATGTCATCTATAAACACCATCACGAACACGTCTAGAAATAGCTTAAACACCCTATTCGTCAAATCCATGAAAATAGTTGGTGCATTTGTTAGTCCAAACGACAAAACTAAAAATTCATAATGGTCATACCGTGTTCGAAAGCTGTCTTGGGTATATCTTTTTCTCTAACTCTGACTTGATGGTAACCCGATCTGAAGTCAATCTTTGAAAAACATTTGGCACCCTGTAACTGATCAAACAAATCGTCAATTCTGGGGAGGGGATATTTGTTCTTGATCGTTACTTTATTCAATTGCCGATAGTCAATACACATTCTCAACATGCCATCTTTCTTTTGTAGAAATAATACTGGTGCACCCCATTGGGACATACTAGGCCTTATGAATCCCTTGTCCAACAAATCTTTTAATTGCTCCTTTAATTCTCGCAATTCTGCTGGAGCCATTCTATGCGGGGGAATAGAGATAGGCTGAGTGCCTGGAATTACATCAATACCAAACTCTACTTCTTGTTCTGGAGGTAAACCTGGAAGATCCTCTGGAAATACATCAAGGAATTCATTGACCACTGGAACCGACTGAGGAGTTAGGGGTTCCACATCAGTATCTTTCACTCTTACTAAGTGACATAAGTACCCCTTGGCTATCATTTTCCTTGCTTTAAGATAGGAAATAAATTTTCCTCTCGGTGCCCCTACATTACCCTTCCATTCAAGAACATTCATTTGTGGAAAATAAAAATGTACTTTCTTAGCTCGGCAATCTATCGTGGCATAACAAGAAGCCAACCAATCCATACCCATTATGACATCAAAATCCACCATTTCCAGTTCAATAAGATCAACCAACGTATCATGATCACACACAGTTACTACACAATTACGATATACTCTGTTTACAACAATAGATTCACCAACTGGTATAGATAATTCAATTGGCTTAATTAATAATTCTGGTGTTCTTTCAAATTTCGCAGCAATCAATGGAGTAACATATGATAATGTAGAACCCGAGTCAATCAATGCATATACATTATACGAAAATATGGATAATGTACTTGTGACTACATCAGGAGAAGACTCTGAATTCTGCCGGTCCACTAGAACATAGGTGCGATTTTGGGCTCCACTGGAACTAGCTGCTCCTCTAGCACCTCTACCACGCCCAATAGGCTGCACTCCTCTGCCTATGGAAGGAACTGATGATGATGATGCAGTGGTGGATCCCGTAGGTCGTGCGATACCACCCGTGCCCCTTTGTGGGCATTCTCTCATCATGTACCCCGACATACCGCACCAAAAACAACCATTTGTCCCCAATCGGCATTCATCTAAATGATACCTTCCACAGCGCTGACACGACTGACGAGAAAATCCTGTTGTCTGTGAACCTTGAAGCCCACTACTCTGCCCAAAATGGCTGCCTCTAAATCCCCGAAATTGGGATGAAGTACCTGTTGTAGGGGAAGAAAATGATGGTCTAGGAGGTCTAAGAAAAATCCGAGGCCTAGATTCTCCTTGGGACACCATAGACTGTCCCATAGGTCTAGCCCTCTTTGACGGCCCTCGTTCAAATTTGTGTACCCTTTTTCTTTGCCTCTGGTCCTCCATCTTCGGTACAAAAGCTTGTATTCTGACTATATCCATATCTCTGTTCAAAGCAGCAATAGTACAGTCCCTTACCAAATATGGCTCCAATCTGTCCGTATATCGATGGACTCTGTCTGTCATTGTGGCTACTACATTCGAAGCGTAATGAGCCAAAGAGTTAAACTGAAGACTATACTCTCTGACACTCATATTCCCTTGTCGAAGATTTAGAAACTGGTCTGCACATGCCTCCCGGATCTCATATGGAAGATAATGAAGGAATGCCGTTTTAAATTCTTTCCAACTAGCTGGAATTACACCAATACCCCTAAATCGTTTCCAATCTTCATACCACAATATAGCTTCTCCTTTCAATCTATAGGCTGCAAGCTCAACTGTTTCTACACCAGTCACGTGCATAACATCTAGAGCCCTTTGGATTTGGTCCACGAAATCCTGTGGATCTGCTTTCGGATCTAATCCAGTGAATATGGGAGCGTCTAATTTTAGAAAATCCTGTGTCTGCCGACTAGCTACTCTAGCTGCGTCATCCTCACTTGTCATTGGACAAGCTCGTCCCTTAGTTTGTGCAACAACTATCTGAGTCAACATATGCATTGCATTTTTTAAATCCTGTTCAGTGGCATTCATAGGCGGTTCTGCGGGTACTTCTCTACCTCTTGGCTCTTCCGGAGCTGGAAAAGTAGAAGAAGATCGCGATGCAATTTCAGTGTTAGCCCCACCTTGACTAGCTTGGTCAGGTGGTGATTTACTCGTTCCTTCACCGCTAAGCATATCTACCTGCTTACCTTTGTCTCTACCTCGTCTTGTAATCGACATTTTCATATAAACAAGAAAACCAAGTACAATGGTCAGATATAATTCCACCTACAACATTGGCTCTATTGCACGATCTAGAAATGAAGAAAAAAAAACAATTTCTAAATGTCCCGTAGCCTCCTCCTTATAAATGTGGTGCACAACACATCCATAAGCAAGACTCTACTCGGACACGGCTTTGTAGACACCCTTAGGACGACCTGCTCTGATACCACTTTTGTCATACCTCGAATTCAAACGGGGCGGACTAGCACCCGAAGCCAGTAAGGCCCGAGAGAATCAATCTTCATTCATGTACATTCATAGGCATGTCACTCAAGGAACGTCATTATCACGTATAGATACAAGATGCTAATGGCGGAAGTCATGGAAAACATGTGATATATACATATATGAAACTTGGCCGTTAGGGCCACCAAGTCAAAATGGACATACAATCTTTCATTCATCTCACCACGTACGTCTATAAAGCCTCTAACAGATGCGTATACATAACCAACCTAAATTCGGGATAAGTCCCCGCTTTATACAACATCCATACTGTACCAAAACCAACATGTACACATGTGACTCGGAAAGCCCCGAACAAAACTGGAGCTCACCAATGATCAGTAGATGACTCACAGCCTACTGTGGAGGTCTACTAGCACCTGTGCCTGCAACAAGTAAGGTAAGTCCCCCAAGGAACATCAGTACGAAGAATGTACTGAGTATGTAAGACTTTGAGAAACTGCATCACACATAGGAACTTCAATGAGATCGAATACAGGTGAGTAATCAATATGAATAAATCACCGTACTGTATATGTGGAACCATGTACATTTCTTTCATTACTTCCTTTGCTTTTACATTCATTCATCATTATCGTTCATTACTTAACTTTATCATTCTTTGCATGAAGAAAATTGTAAAGCATATAATAAACAAATGACCAACTGATCAGTGGTAAAAGAAGATAACCCATGCTAGGTATTTTAACCCCTGGGATGTGATTAACCCATGCTAGGCTTTTATGTCGCCCCTGGGATGTTACTGTGATAACCCATGCTAGGCTTTTCTGTCGCCCCTGGGATGTTACTGTGATATTGGGATTGACCCGTGCTAGGTATTTTAACCCCTGGGATACCACCCATAATATTAGGATTGACCCAAGCTAGGTGTTTATTCCACCCCTGGGATGATACTCAACAATATACAAACAATTATACATTACTTCATTCTTTCACTATAAGAGTGATACATTGGTGATTGTACATTATTGGAACTTTGAAAAATTAGTCAATGAACATGAGACATGTGAATCAAAATTGGTCCTATGAGTAAAACTATATGACAACCTGAAATGAGATACCTTTGGACATTTCGGAATGGAACAAGTACAATTGCAATGTGAACAATATGTGCTGCAGAAGGATACGGAAAGAGTAACCTTACATACCTTATCTTCTCAATATGAATACACGGTCCTATATGTGAATACAATAATCCAGCTCCTTCCTTACGTTTTACTCTATAACACAAGTACATAACAGAGCTCTTGTTAACAACTAACTACCTTACAAGTGCATAAGACGTCAATGAGTTACATGATTTCCCTATAACATCATTTCACCCTTTACAATACAATTCACAGCATTGTCATACCAACAATACCACAACATTCCACACATTTACCATGACATTATAAACCAATAGCACTTCACACCAAGTTTATCCTTTAAGCTTCCCCATTAACACTAAGTCACAATTACTCCGTCAAGTCATCTCAATACATTCCATAACAACAATCCCACAAGTTATACATATAGAAAAAGCAAGTTAAGGACATAACCACATCTTACATGTTGATATTTCATCCACGCCATTCACTTCCATCAAAACCTCAAGTCTCCTTTCAAGTTCAAGTCACATAGATGACACATCTTTTAGCAAAAAGCAAAAGTGCACTACTTAACACTTTTAGACATCCGAAGTGTTCTAAAATATCCCAGTTCAGGTTGAGATATATTGTTATTCATATGTGTCCTATTCTTAGACAAATTATGATTCAGTTATCTCTTATTCATTGACTGAAGTTCTTAAGCTATCCTAATGTTGTAATTTCTAAAAGAACTATCTCAAAGAGGGTAAGATGTAGAGAGAATCTATTTATTCTTGAAAAGCATTTTCCAATCATGTCATGTTCCAAAGTCTAATAATATTATGATTATCTTTGTACCAATCTCATATGGGTAATGAAAGGAGTAATGTGCAAGCAAATATACCAATCCCTCAAAAGAAAGAGATTAAGTTACGTATGTTTGTTGGGTGTAAAAGTGCAGGAAAATCATAGATGTGGGGTGGACACGATTCCAAAGTTCCAACAATATTATAACTCTAAAGTTTCTATAATGTTACGCTCCAAGTTTCATAATGTTATGACTATTATTATATCAATCTCTCATAAGCGAATGAATCAATCTCTCCCAAGTAAGAAATGAAGAAAGATGTGTATAATATTTAACCCACCAAAGAGTGGATTTAGTTATTAACCCACCAAAGAGTGGATGTATGATAACCCACCATGAGAGTGGATGTATGTTAACCCACCAAAGAGTGGATGTAGTTATTAACCCACCAAAGAGTGGATGTATGTTAACCCACCATGAGAGTGGATGTATGTTAACCCACCAAAGAGTGGATGTAGTTATTAACCCACTAATAGAGTGGATGTATGCTAATCAATAAGATGAATAATAATGATGATGAGCGTAAAATCAAAGAAACAATCTATTACATATAAAGAATCTCTTGGAGGCAAGTCTCTTGAGTAGGAGTAACTCTCTTTTGAATAAGGGGGTATATAGAGGATGGTAAATGACAATAACAGAAGAAATGTTCATGGTTCCTCACATACTGGGAGAGAGTTTATTCACATTTACTACTTCTCTTATATTGACTCCCTTGTTGTTGTTATTATGTATGATGAATTTCTTATGGCCTTACATACTCAGTACATTATTCGTACTGACCCCTCTTGGGGGATTTATTTTAAATGCTGCAGGCGCATGTGCTAGTAGACCTCCGCAGTAGATTACCGGGTATTTGCAGATCTTTGGTGAGCTCCAGTTGCTTCGGGGCTTTTCGAGTCACAACTATTTAGATGTTTGATGTTGTAAATATAGTATAAAGTGGGGGCTTGTCCCGACTTTAAGTTGGTCTTGTTGTTGCATCTGTTAGAGGCTTTTGTAGACATATGTGGGTATATGGATGTAAGAGACGAATGTCCGTTTTGACTTGATGGCCCCAACGGCCAAGTTTTATAAATATATATAGTATATGTTTCCATGTTTATGTCTTTCGCATAGTTGCATGAGGTATAATAAGATTCATACGAGGTTATGCATACGAAGGTTCATGAGCAAAGATTGGTTCTCTCGGGCCATATTGGCTTCAGGTGCCAGTTCGGCCCGAATGGGATTTCGGGTCGTGACACAATTATGATTCACATGTCTCATGTTCATTGACTAATGTTTCAAGGTTCCAATAATGTACAATCACCAATGTATCACTCTTATATTGAAATAATGAAGTAATGTATAATTTTTTGTATATTCTTGAGTGGCATCCCAGGGGTGGAATAAACACCTAGCTTGGGTCAATCCTAATATTATGGGTGGTATCCCAGGGGTTAAAATACCTAGCATGGGTCGATCCCAATATCACAGTAACATTCCAGAGGAGACAGAAAAGCCTAGCATGGGTTATCACAGTAACATCCCAGGGGCGACAGAAATGCCTAGCATGGGTTAATCACATCCCAGGGGTTAAAATACCTAGCATGTGTTATCCTATTTTACCACTGATCAGTTGGTCATTTGTTTATTATATGCTTTACAATTTTCTTAATGGAAAGAAGGATAAAGTTAAGTAATGAACGATAATGATGAATGAATGTAAAAGCAAAGTAAGTAATGAAAGTAATGTACATGGTTCCACATATACAGTACGGTGGTTTCTCATAGCCTTACATACTCAGTACATTCTTCGTACTGATGTTCCTTGGGGGACTTACCTTACTTACTGCAGGCACAGGTGCTAGTAGACCTCCACAGTAGGCTGCGAGTCATCTACTGATTATTGGTGAGCTCCAGTTTTGTTCGGGGCTTTCCGAGTCACATGTGTACATGTTGGTTTTGGTACAGTATGGATGTTGTATAAAGCGGGGACTTGTCTCGACTTTAGGTTGGTTATGTATATGCATCTGTTAGAGGCTTTGTAGACGTACGTGGTGAGATGAATGAAAGAATGTATGTCCATTTTGACTTGGTGTCCCTAACGGCCAAGTTTCATATATGTATATATCACATGTGTTCCATGACTTCCGCCATTAGCATCTTGTATCTATACGTGATAATGATGTTCCTTGAGTGACATACCTACGAATGTACATGAATGAAGATTGGTTCTCTCGGGCCTTACCGGCTTCGGGTGCCAGTCCGCCCCGTTGGAATTCGAGGCGTGACAGTATGGTTTATCACTCAATTGATTTGGCATTATTGGTTTATGTTGCATTCATTCATTCATATGCATTGCCTATCACCAGTATAATTGTTTGGCACCTGTATCTATCGATCTTATGAGGGTACGTATGGGTACAAGTTATGGTTACTATTTGCTGAGTGTTTGGTTGTATCTTCTAGGCTTATGGAGGCCCTGTTAGGTTATTGATGTCCGGGCTAGCTGGTTACATTATTATTGATTATTACCGTATAGTTCGTGGCAGGTTGGTTGTGGAATTGTATCCATGGTTGTCGGTTCATTTCTGATCCCTTTTCTCTATTATGGTAAGATACATTATTGTTAGGTTATCTCATGATTAGTCACACTTTGGTCAAAGGCCTTGATTATGCTAGTGTTAGCTTTCTTATTTGGTTATGATCCTTGAGATTTTAAGTTGGCTGCCTCAGGCTAGTATCTTTGAGTTCAGTTATATATATATATATATATATATATATATATATATATGTATATATGGTATTGATGTATATCCCTCTCTGATAACGATCTCAATTGAGTGACTAAAATCGATATCAAAATTGCAGAAGCTAACGACACAAAATAAAGGATAGATAGGAAATTAAGATGAAAATTAGAAGAAATTGAGATGAGAAATAGAAGAAAAGAAAGGCTTAATTGAATCAATTAAATCAAGGAAGAAGAGAAACTTGATTTCAATTAGAAAAGAGAAACTCGATTCGGATCCACAAATGAGTAAATCTTGTGAAAATCAAGGTTAAGAAGTTCTAAATCAACAATGAGAATCCACCCATCACTAACCTAGATTTAGCTACACTAAACTAAACTAAAGGGATTCCGCCCCAAAACACTCTTTAAGAGTAATATTCTCAAATCATGAAAATCTAAGTAAAGAAAATGGCTAAGACAACTATTTATAGTCCTTGCCTTTTAACAAATAGCCTATTACAAAAAATAGCCCAAAAGTAACTATTTAGTAAATAACCCACAAGGGACCTTTTTGATTGCCATAATAGCATCTTGATTGCTCATGACCTTGTGTATTTGTTTCTTCGTGCCTTCCTCTGGGCTCCAACCTATCATCTATATATGGAAGCCCATCCTAATATGCCCCACGCTAACCATGCTCGTATCATCCTACCCCTCTTCAAAAGGATTCGTCCTCGAATTCGAACCTTGCAAAAAGATGAGAAGGACGAACAACAAACATATTCTCATAGCATGAGGGTTAGCAATAATAAATCTATCACCATGCCAAGGGTGCACACTTTTAACGTATAACCGAGCATCAAAATAAGCCACAAATGGTTTGTAACCCAACAAAACAAGAGATACTTGGCTACATAGGAAATATTGACAAAGGGGTAAATCAAAAGAATCATGGTGTTTAGGCAACCACACATGCAAATCCTCAATGGTTCTACGTTTAGAAAAACTTAAATCCCCCTTTAAGTCAAGTAACATATGATAGTCCACATAGCTAAGTGTCATGTCATAGATAAGGTCATCCCAAGTTAAGACTCCACCCAATGCACTAGCTATCTTCAAGAATGGGATTACTCCCAATTCATCACTGGGGTCAAATACAAAGGTATTCAACACCAAGCAATAATCACATGAGAGAAAAGAAATGTTACTACTATACTTATCACCATGCTAGCCAACAACCTCACTCAAAACGTACTTGTCATTTGGACCACGCATTTCATTACAAATGTCACTATTCAAATCATTATTGGGGTCAAAGGAAAAGGAAATCCATAAACATGGGTCAAGGATACATCTATTTGCCCCATTGACACTTTTACTCTCACACAACATACTCCACTCAAAGGTAAGAGTATCATCATATGCAAACAAATAGTATAGAAAGGTGTTACTTAAATGAACTTCATCCGAGGTGTGCCTACATATTGAATCACCCTTTGATTGACAAGAATTAGGGCCTTGATCAAGAATGGGGCCACACAAGAATGAAGGGGTGATTGGAGAACATACACCCCCTTCCTTTCGACTACTAACCCCTCCAATAGATGTACTATCATCTTCCAAGAAGAGAGTTCCATCTTTGTAAAGCATGTCATCATACCATATTGGATTCTCAATCACTTGGTAGTCTTCAAGAGGGGCTACATTTATATCATGCCAAGGTAAATCACTATGTAGTTCACCTTCATTAGTCATGTCAACATCAAATAAAGGATTATCCTTAAAAACACATTCCACCTCAAAATCCTCATGAGAAGAAAAAAGAATGGAATCATAATTCAAGGATTGATTATTTAGGTGCAATGACTTCACATGACTATCTACATGAACAACTATATCAATGCTATCACTAAATTGAGGTTCATTTATCACATCACACAACTCCTCAATTAGTAGGCCATCTTTACAAGCAAATTGGTCATCACCACAATTAACACTAGTTGGTAGCATGTCAAGCTCAAAAGAATCATGCACATTATTACTACCATTATAGCTAACTAGCATTTGACTACCCCTAGTACATGACAATACATTGCCACTCAAGTCACAAGTGCTAACACTAGGTGGACTCAAATCGATCTTACTAGAAGAATCAATCCGGTCATCTGTAGGATCAACTAGTGTTTGGGCACTCACAAAAATGGCATTATCATCATGCAACAAGGTTCCATCAAGATCATCACAAGGCAAAGATCTTTAAGCTCACACATATAAAAACCATCACTTACACCCAATTTTCTACCAGCCACACAAGGATCTTCTACTTTCGATGAAGTTTAAGATTTAGCTTTGTTACCTTGTAGCTCATAGGAAGAATTGCATTCACCTTGCTTTTTGACATTGGAGCACAATTGCTCCTTTGAGAAGCTTTCTAGTACCTCATGATACTTCATTGTTTGAGGTGCCTCACTAGGCTTGTTTCCAAGGATACCTGCACAAGAATCAAGACAACTAGAAAAAGAATAGAGGTTATAAAAGTTAGTATAAGGTTGTGACAACCCTCTCACATCACTCCACACCACCTCTATTTTTTTCACTCTAGAGTTGTCACATATCACACCCTAACTCCTCTCAATCTTTTGTCTCTCAATTTTATTAGAGTTCGAATAAGTGCCAAGGATCCCTTGGGAAGGGTTTGGAGGTCCCTTTAACTCTAGATTCCACTTTGGTGCACAAGGAGTCGATGTGTTGACTTGTATGTTCAACTACTTATCACCAACCTCACAAGGAGTAGCTTGCTTTGCCTCCAAAGGCAACTCCTTAGAATCAACTTCATGATTTGTAATTTGCCTCCTTTGGACTATTGACTTGACTCTTTCAAGTAGTCAAGAGCAATCATCCATTTTTTTTTAATCTCATATTCCAAATTTTTCATCAAACTCTTCCATCAATGAAGCATAATTTTTCCTCAACTCGATAATGCTTTTACTTGCATCTACTTTATTAGGGTATGTTGGAGAAAAGAGAAGTTGCCCTTTGAGATCCATGATGTAATAGTACCAATCTTATGTATATGGAAGTCCATGAATTTGGAAGCATAGAATTCCCAAACATATTTGACAAGCATCCATGGGCATTACATCACACCAAACCTTCTCTTGATAATTCCCAAGTGAAATAGGTACCTTGACTCTCCTATCAACCAAAAATCCCATTTGAGTAACAAAAGGATTTTCTTTTGGAAAGAAAGGTAACCCGAGCATGCTAACCATTAAAGGGGTTATAGAGTTGATAACACTATAATCATCCATCACAACTTCAAGTTCCGCTCTCCCATAAATGATCATTTTTTTTTTCAAGAACTCATCTTTTCGGAACATGCATATTTTGAAATATTGAGTTTGCTTTACTTTCATGGACTATTGATCTTTCCATCCTACCTGCAAAACTCAACAAACAATGTAGTAGAAAAATTCCTCATGCCTCTCATATGTGGAAACTCTCAACTCATCTAAAGTGTCTTTCCGAAGTTGATAGAGAACTTCCTTTGTCCAATCAATTCACAAGGTCACTTATTCTTTGTGGAAGAATGAATTTTTCTTCAAAGAAGAACGGACGACTCAATTAAAACTAACGGACTTGAATCAAGAAATTATCAACGAAATAAAACTAGAAAAGCACACAAAGAAAGCACAAGAAAAAAAAGGGACTCAAAAAACTTGATAATATTTAGAAGGATAATCTACTAATTAAAATCAAGTTATGAAGAGAAAGAAAAGGAAAAACTAATTAAAAGAAATTAATTTACCAACATTTAGACTAAAAAAAATTAATTGGGAAGAAATTGGGTTGAAATCCATGAGAAAATGCTTCAAAAAGGTGGAGAAAAAAATCTAAAAAAAGAGCTGTAAATTTGTCCCAAAAGGATACTTGAAGAAGCTTCCAAGAAATTGTACCCTTGTACTTCCTTCCTTGTCTTTTTCCCCTTTTGGAATATTCCCTTTTGTACTACTCTCAAACACTTTCCTTTTCTCTTTCTTTTGGATCAAAATACCTTTTTGAATATTCTTGTTCTTAAAAATATGAAGATCCTTCAAGAACACCAAGAACAAATATGAAGATCCAAAATTCACAACTCCCTCGATTTAACTCAGAATGGTATGAAATTTGAAACCAAAGCTCCCCTTGATATGGAGAACAAACTCTAATAACTTTGAAGCCTCGATTTCAAGCTAATAATTTAAGATTTTGAAACCCATTTGAACTCTTCTTTAAGTCATGAAGAACACCATGAACATGAAGAACACCCAAAATCAAACCTAATGGATTTTTACTCCGTTTTAGCCCAAATTTTAGATCCAATCACCAAATGATTAGGAAAACAAACTCCAATACAAATCAATGCCCAATTTAGCCCGGATCTAAGAACCCACTTGTTCTTCTTCAAAAAAACAATTAAAACTCCAATAATGGTAGAATCTTTAAATCAACTCCGAATCAAACTAAATCCGAGATTCTTACTCCAAATAGCATGGAAAACAAATCCCAATAACTTTAAACCTTAGATTTCCACCCAAAAGCTTCAAATCTGAAAATCAACTTCAAAACCTTTAAGTCAACAATGGTGGAAGGCTAAAAACAACCCAGAATGACTCAAAACTCAAGATCTAGTCTCTATCTATACTAGAGAATGCAAATCTAGTATTAGAAACCTCAAACAAGACTCAAATCAAAATATTTTTTTTGAAATTTTTCACAAAACGTTTTTTACTTCTTTTTTTTTTGAATTTTTCAAATTTATGAACGTAGGATTGAGATCCGTAAAAGCAAATCCCTAGCCTAAGCTCTGATACCAAGATGATAACGATCTCAATCGAGTGACTAAAATCGATATCAAAATTGCGGAAACTAACGACACAAAATAAATGATAGATAGGAAATTAAGATGAGAATTAGAAGAAACTAGGATGAGAAATAGAAGAAAAGAAAGGCTTAATTGAATCAATTAAACCAAGGAAGAAGAGAAACTTGATTTCAATTAGAAAAGAGAAACTCGATTCGAATCCACAAATGAGTAACTCTTGTGAAAATCAAGGTTAAGAAGTTCTAAATCAACAATGGGAATCCACCCATCACTAACCTAGATTTAGCTACACTAAACTAAACTAAAGGGATTCCACCCCAAAATACTCTTTAAGAATAATATTTTCAAATAATCAAAATGTAAGTAAAGAAAATGGCTAAGGCAACTATTTATAGTCCTTGCCTTTTAACAAATAGCCTATTACAAAAAATAGCCCAAAAGTAACTATTTAGTAAATAACCCACAACGGACCTTTTTGATTGCCCAAATAGCATCTTGATTGCTCATGACCTTGTGTATTTATTTCTTCGTGCCTTCCTCTGGGCTCCAAGCTATCATCCATATATGGAAGCCCATCCTAATAGGGCCCATGCTAACCATGCTCGTATCACTCTCCTTCCCTATCTTTTCTTATTGTATATATATCCTTTTGGCCTCGTACTACTACTATATATCCTTCTTTTACTCTTCATTTGTGTATTGAATAGTGATATATGATATTACACTTTCTTCCTTGTTTACTGTTAGAATACGATAGTTTATCCTTATGAATTCATTAGCGCTAGTGTTTCATTTCTTGGATAATTGCCTGTAGTTTATATTCCTACTTTACATGTTATTTATGATTGCATTATCTTTGGATCTCAGTCGATCGATGCCTACTAATTACCATGTGTTTGGTACTCATACTACACTTCTGCAGCTTGCAGATATAATATGAGTTCTCGCTGTTGATGCGTGCATCGTGCGAAGCGGCCATGGATCAGAGATTTAGGGTGAACTCCTGGCGTTCAGAGTTATTCGTGCTCTCCCTCTTATTGTTAGACTGATCTCTATTTTTGTATTTCAGAGGTGGCTTTGTATTTATTTATATTTTGTACTTCGTACTCCTGTTGTATTAGAAGCTCTTGTGCTGACTTTACCAGGTTTTGGGATTACTTCTCTATATTAGTCTCTTTATTGTATTCACTTTCCGCTGATGTCTTCCTTTCTCTCATTAGTCCGTTACTAGATGTTCCGGACTACGAATTGGCTTACCTACTGATGGGTTATAGCAGGTGCCATCATGTCCTGAGAAATCGAGTCGTGACAATAATATAATTAATATTGTGAATAAATTGAAGTTTTCTATTTAGAATAAAAATTAAATTATATCTCTTGATTGAAATATGTATGTGATATATATTTGGTACCTAATAATATTATGGTATATAATAATATAGTAGGAGTACTTATTAAAGAAGATGACTTTAAGTTCCAATCCAACTTTGAATTGGATGCTGGACGTCCTTGGTTGCATACAATTCCAATTGGAATTGATTTGAAAGTCAAAAGGTAAAGTCACGTGTAAATTTCTAATTATGGAAAGTCCATAAAAGGACTACACGATCGCATGTCCCATTGAGAATGGGATTAGTGTTTTCCAAAATATTCCTTAAAGTTTAATTATCGAATTAAATTTTTGCCCCAAGTAAATTATTACCTTAAAAGGTTTATAGGTGATTCTATATAAAGGGGGATGGAAAAATTTTGTAGAACATAAGTGTTATGAAAAGGTTGTGGACAAGTTTATGAAAAAAGGTTATCATTATGAGAAATTTTTTCAAAAAAAGGTTTTCCACCATGAGAAAAGTTTTCATCATGAAAAAGGTTTTCACTACGAGAATAGTTCTTATGAGAAAAACACTTTATTGAAAGTGTGTGAGTACAATACCAAATTAAGAGAGAAAATATAATTTACAAGAAAAGTATTTATTATTCCGTTTATTGTGGGTTGAGATATTTTTAGAAAAGTTTCAACAAAATATTCATAATCCAATTTCTTCGTGAGTTTTGTTGATCAAGGAGTTGATAGCAAAGATCCGTCTCAGTGTGGATATGCATAGAGTCTTCGTACTATCGAAGAAATTCTGAGCTACGACTATTGTCACCAGGTTTGTCTTGAAACCTACTTTTTAGATGATAATAAATTTTAAACGCAAATAGATCTATCTAGGTTGCTTGCTTTTTGTCTTCCGCTGCATGTTACGAACACCTAAAATCCTACAGTGGTACCAGATCCACGACTTGTTGTATTTAGAATTTATTACTAAATTTCTATTACGTATTATATTTGAAGAGTTCAAATATAATTTTGTATTGATATGTTTTTTTTATTATGAATAAAGTATATATAGATACGTATGACGAATTAATGATAGAGTTCATGATATAAATGTGGAATTATGTATTAGATATGATGTTAATTTATTCAAGGTTATTAAACTTTATTACTATTTTTATAATTATTGATTCATGAAATATTGATTAGTAATATTAATTTTGTATGAATATATTTATATATGATATAAATTATGATATATGAGATATATATGTATATAGGATATACAAGTTAATAGCGTATTGAATTTTGTTTATGTGTTTCATGCTTGTTCTTTATATAATTTTGAAGTATTTGACATGTGATGTAAGTGAAATTAGGATGCATGTAAACAACTTAAACTAAATTCACATGTTATGAGTGACTTGATCACCATGTTATTAAAAGTTGTTTTAGTAACAATTTCCTCCCACTAAAATTTGAGTTCTTAAATAATAAAATATAATATATTTTATGTATATCTATCCATCAAAGTAAATATTTTTTTATTTATTTCTTGTTTACAAGGAATGTCCTGACTACTAGGAGGCTTGTAGTTTAAGAATAAGTTAAAATTATTTATTGCATTAGATTCGTGGATAAAAAGAATTATTTAAGTTTTATGCTATCGGCTGGACTACCTGGGGAGTATGAGATTTAATTGATTCTTTGTTATCATGATGGTTGAACTCAACTATGTTAGTAGAAACTACCTGACTACCAGGGGACTATTTGACATAGAGCTATTTAAGGAAGTTATATAGAGATAAAATAGTAAGAGTACCTACCTTTAAAGTATATGTGAGAAACGACCTGACTACCAGGGGCTCATATATATTGTTGAAGAATTCCTTTCGTCCTCTAAAAAAAATAGAGATTTCTTACGCCATAATGAAGGTATATGGTAATTAGTGAAAATATCATTTAGATAAAAGTCTATGTCTTTATGATACATGTAAATATGTTCTTGCATTATTGCTTTTACTTTTGTACTTTTAATTTCTCAATATTTCTGCTATATTATTATATGAAATATTTGATGCCAATAGTTTTGTATGACCAAATTTTGATGACTGGTATATAAACTTGAGAATTATTCTTATGCATGAAGACCTAATTGATGTGATCAATAAGCTTGATAAAAATAATCTCACTTGAGGATGATGCTATGACTTAAGGTTTTATTAGATATGCATCGTCCTCACTTCTATGAGTCATGAACTCCACATAAAATATTAGAATTTGGATTCAAAATAAATTGTTGAATGTATTAAGAAGATGTTTAATTAGTGTAAGGTACACAAAGTAAAATAATTAGATACTGATTTTCTAAGACTTTATTTGAATCCAAATTGACTGAATTACTCAATTGAGCACATGTCAATCATATGCATAATATTATTGAACAACTTGAGAAGTTGGGGTGCAATTAGAGAAAAGAAGTTTCTCGAGATTTGATCTTTCAGTCACTATTCGAATTTGAAGTAGGATGTTTTTTACTGAAAGAATAAAGGACATTGGAAGAGAAATTGCAAGAAGTTTCTTGCAACTCTAAAGGACAAGAAACAAGGTAAGACTTTAATGAAAATTATTTCATGATTTATTTAATCATTGTTGATTCTTCACTATAGTATTAGATACTAACAGTAATTATAAGATATGCAATATTTTGAAAGAGTTCAAGATAAATAGATGGTTAAATAAAAGGAAAAGTTAATATACAAGTTAAAGATGGTGCAAAAGTTACAACATTAGTTGTATGATCAATTTCACTTATAACACCTATAAGCAAGACACTTATGTTGGAAGATAGTAACTATGCTCATAAATTTATTTTGAACATGATTTCAATTTTATATTAGACAAGCAAAGTTGTTGCATTACCTTTAATAATAGTATATTCACTATTTTCAGAATGATGAATTATATGTGAATGACTATTTTCAACATGGTATTTATGTCTTACCTAATGCGAATGCTAATTCGATTATGCATGTTTTAAGTCTTAAGAAGAAAAGAGATGATCAAGTAAATCATATAAACCTTGATATAGTAAGCTTGGTCATATTGTAGAGAAGAGATTTAACAAGTTGCACAAGGAAAGTTACCTTGGAAAATATGATTATGAATCATATCCAAATTATATATCTTATCTCAAAGACATAATGATCAAATTTCTATTTATCAAAATTGGAGATAAATTTTTTGAATTATTGGAACTAATTCATACATATGTTGTCGGTCCATGAAATTCAAGCTAAAGGTAAATATTCTTAATCTATCACCTTCATTGATGATATATGAATTGTGTATCTTATGAACATAAATCTAAATCTCTTGAAAAGTTCAAAAGATTTCATAGTGAAGTTGAAAATAAACTTGTAAAAGTATCACGATACTAAAGTTTGATAGATGTGAAGAATATCTTATTGATGATTTACTAAATTTCTTAAAGAGAATGAGATTCTCTCATGGTGAACGCCTCCCGTAGCACCATAAGATGGTGTATCTGAGTGAAGGAATCGAACTATACTAGATGTGGTGAAATGCTCCATGAGGTTCACTGATCTTCCAATGAACTTATGGGAATATGCTTTAGAAGCAGCAACATACTTAAATAATAAAGTGCTCACTAAGTCAGTCTCTGCAATACCATATGAGATATGGAAGGAACATAAGTCTAACTTTAACAGGTTAAAACTGAAGTTGTTCAACTTATGTTAGAAGATTGCATCTAATAAACTTGATTCAAGATTTGATAAGTGCAAATTCATTAGATATCCAAAGAGATTGTGGGATATGATTTCTATTACCCCTCTAATCATAAACTGTTTATGGCAAGAGGAACAATCTTTTTACAAAAGAAGTTTCTTTTAGAAGAAAATAATGGTGTAGAAATAGAACTTGATGAAATTCAAGAAACTAATGAATCAACACAAGATCAAGAACATGAGATTTAAGTTGAGAACTTTTATTGAATGTGTTGAAATTGACAAGAAAGTTGTCATATTCAATGGTTGAAGTTCAAGAACTTAATGAAGTTCATAAACAGGTTAATGAACTAGTTCAAAATCAAATTGAATAAAAACCAAATCCAATATAAAGGCAAGCAAAGTTGTACACGAACCTCTTTGAAAGTTGTGGACAATATTATACTCCAAATACATTGGATATAATAATTAAGATAATGTCTTAGATGAGATTGATCATAATGATGATAATCCAAACACTTATGAAGAGGTAATACAAAGTCCCATTTGTGAAATTTGCTAAGTTACAAAGATCCTTTTGTGAAAGAAAGCAAGCGTCTCAAAAGATGGAATCTTTATTTTAACAAGACAATTGAAAAGTTCAATTGTGTTAGATGTAAGATGAAATTTGTGTGTACAAAAAGGTTAATGGGGGCACAATTATTTCATTACAATCATATATTGATGATATATGGATCTTATAAATTGATATACCAGCATTATCAAAATTTGGCTATCTAAATAATTTTTAATGAAAAACTTGAAAGAAGTGGCTTATTTATTGAGAATAAAGATCTATAGAGATAGATACAAGAAGCTACTTACATTTTTCTAACAGATGGTGCAAAGGAGTTTGACCATACATAAGTGAAAATTGAGAATAAAGTACATTAACGATTGCCTCTAGTGCAAGTGGGAGATTGTAACGGATATAGTGATATGCCCTAGATCTAATCTCACATTTGATGATTTGAGCATTTTTTTATAAATATTATTTGATATAAATATATGACATCTAATTTTTTTTTCTTCATATTTATATCAAATTATTTGATTAATATGATAAGGTCCTTGATTGAGTTTTGGAACATGAAATCATGATGGAGATCATGATAATAAGAGAGTCATATTTCTTATAACTTAATATAAAATTGTTCTTGATCGTAGGATTACTAATTAGGACATTAGTAATCCAGTTAGATCAATATGTATGTGGTGGTCTTTATAAGATAAATATTAGTTAATCTCATTAACTAAATCGCATACATGGATGATGCATATGGAGGTATGGTCATTGAACAGACTCACTGAATAATTCCTAATGGTTAGACTACCATAAACTGTCACTAGGATATTATCTTAAAGAATGTGATGTAAGAGTTTCCTTCGACCTGAGATCATCATAGTAATTAACAAGTTATTTATTATACTTTGATACCAAAAAACCATCTCCATACGGAAATGGTTGAAAGGATATTGAGTATGATTAAATGCTTGTAGAATTAATGATTGATGCAAGATGGAATCTATCAACTCTTGGTAATGATTTTAAGCTCTATGTTGTCATGTATTATAAATGACTAATCAATACCTTAGCCAGGGCAATTGAATGAAAGAAAAAAAGAGTTTCTTAGGTCATTCAATAGTCGAATATAATCTGACATGGACACATAGTTTATCACCTATTGGGATTTGACAATTAGACCATATCCTAGGGTGATCTGAAGCTATAAGGACAGAAGAAAATACTACATTATTCTTCTACAGGTTCTTGAGATTAAATTGTATACTTCACGCTATCTGGCCGTTAAGGAGTGTTGCTAGATGCCAATCTTGATTAGTATATTGATATGATCAATTTACTACCGGCTTAGTTTTGAACCTATGGGGTCGCACACTAACAAATGTTCCTATCTTTGTTAATGAATTAATTATTTTATTGTTTGATAATTAAATTAGAGAATTTAATTAATCAAATAAATAAAGTATTAGTCCAAACGAAATATTATTATGTTCTTTGCTAACATCGATAATATAATTAATATTGTGAATAAATTGAAGTTTTCTATTTAGAATAGAAAATTAAATTATATCTCTTGACTGAAATATATATGTGATATATATTTGGTACTTAATTATGTTATGATATATAATAATATATTTGGAGTACTTATTAAAGAAGATGACTTTAAGTTCCAATCCAACTTTGAATTGGATGCTGGACGTCCTTGGTTGTATAAAATTCCATTTGGAATTAATTTGTAAGTTAAAAGTGAAAGTCACGTGTAAATTTCTAATAATGGGAAGTCCTAAAAGGACTACACGATCGCATGTCCCATTGAGAATGGGATTCGTGTTTTCCATAGAAATTTTCCTTTAAGTTTAATTATGGAATTAAACTTTTGCCCCAAGTAAATTATTAACTTAAAAGGTTTATAGGTGATTCTATATAAAGGGGTGGAAAAATTTCTTTGAACATAAGTTAAGGGTGTCAACTGGGCCGGTTCAACCCGGAACCGGCCCATTTACCGACCGGACCGGACCGGACCGGACTCGGTATGGGTAATGGGCCTGGCGGTTTTTAAGTGGGCTGGGCCGGACACGGAATTGAAACCGATGGACCGGCCCAGTTAGAAAACCGGACCGGGTCCACCGGTGCACCGGCCCGGCCCGGCCCGGTAAGAATTTTTTTTTTTTTTTTTTTTTTTTAAAATTTCTGGGCCGTTGGGCCCCAGCCTGCAAAGGCTGTTTTGGTCCGTTGAGGCCCAACGGCCAAAACTGCCTTTTTAGGCCTTAAATTTAAAAAAAAAAAAAAAAAAATCAATTTTTTTTTTCCTATAAATACATGCCATTTCAAAAAATATTTCCTACAATCTCAATTCTCATTCTCTTATTCTCTCTCAAATTTGCTAAAATTATCTCATAAAGTGTTCTATATATTTTATTATTTTGCAATTACAAATACTACGTTGAAGTTTCCAAAAGTACTCAATTGACCAACTTTCGAGTACTTCAAAAATTTGGTATTATCGTTCCATCTCTTACTTTTAATTTTTAATTAGTGTATTATTTGTTGAATATTTATTTGAATTTTTTTTTGTGTTTTTTGAATAATTGTTAGTTTAATTGGTAATATGGATAAATTAAGGAAAGTCGGTAAAAGTGTTAGAAATCTTTGTCCCGGAAGTGGTAGTGGTAGTGGTAGTAAGAAACAAATTGGTTCCGGTAGAGGTAGTTCGAATGCTCGATATACTCGTGTGCCTCCGGTACCAATTAGCGAACCATTTGAGAATGAAATACGTGTAGGTGCTCACGATATGAATTATTTTGAGGCTCAAGAAAATTATGGTATAGAAGAAGAGAATGAAGTAGACTCTGTTGATTTAGATAAAAATGATGATGATGATGTTGCACCCGAATCTGGTAATGTTAATGTTCAATCTGAATCAGTTAATCTTCCTCCCCGGCCCCCTGTAAGATCTCGTAAACAAACTAGTGTTGTGTGGAATTTTTATACCCGAATAGAAGGAACCACTCAGGTTGAATGCGATCTTTGTCAGGTAAAATACGAGCATAAGACCGGGGGTAATAAGGGAGGTACGGGTCAGTTGTCGAGACATTTGAAGGAGAAACACCCAATAGAGCTAGCTCAGGTAACTGGTGGTGAGACAGTTGGGGGCCCAAGTCAAACTAGATTGAACCCAAAAACCGGTCTATTAGTTAAGAATTATAATAAAATGAAGGATCGTGAAGAAATAGCCAAAATGATAGCTGTGGGTTGTTTGCCTTTCTCTTTTGCTTCTTCTGATGCTTTTATTCATTATATTCAGGCAATTTATAATCCTATGTTTAAGGGTATTCCTAGAAGTACTTGTCGGTCCGATATTTTTAGACTCCATGCACAATATGTTTACTATTTATCTGCATTATTAAAAAAATTTTCGTGTAGAGTTTCTTTAACTTCTGATCTTGGTCGTGCTATTAATAAAAATGATTATTTAACAATTACTTGTCATTGGGTAGATAGTAATTTTGTTATGCAAAAACGTATTTTAGCATTTCTGTATGATGAAGACCGTAGACACACTGGAAAATTTATTGCTGAATCTATTACAAAAGTTGCAAGATATTATGGTATTGACCGCAAAGTTTTATGTATATCTTTTGATAATGCATCTAACAACAACGCTGCTATTGAGTTGTTAAAAACTGAACTTTCTCCACCGTTATCCGAAATATTTCATGTTAAGCGTGCTTGTCATATATATAATTTAATTGTAAAGGATGGTCTTGCTTTTTTTGAGCCTGCTATTGAAAAAGTTAGACTTGCAGTTGGCTTTATTCAAGGAAATAATAGAAAAATTAGATTTAGCGAATTTAAAAGAAAATGTCAGGAAAATGGACTTAGACCGAGATTAATGCCTGAAGAAATAGATGTGAGATGGAATTCTACGTATGATTTCTTAAATACTTGCAATATTTATAAAGTTCCTATTACTATGACTTTTAACCAATTTGCTAGTGATTTTCCCGATTGTATGTTACAAAATTCAGACTGGGCTGAAATTGATGATATTGTTAATTTTTTGCAAAAATTTTATCTAGCTACGGTTGAATTTTCTGGAGCTTATTATCCTACTGTTTGTAATATTTTAGCTTATTTAGCCGACATTTCTTTATTGCTTAACGAGTATAAGTCTAAACCAGGTTACAAATATGCTATTGAGGCAATGATTGATAAATTTAAAAAGTATTTTTTTCCGTTTCCCCCTATTTTCTTAGTTGGTGCTATAATAAATCCATGTATGAAATATAATACTATGTCCGAATTTACTTCTCTTATTTATTCTGCTTTAGGAGTAAAAGCTGATGAAGAACCTTCTTTGTATACGTCTATGTCTGATGCGAATAGTTACATGAACACATTATACAATCATTATGCTGATTTACTTGACAATGCTTTACCGTCACACATTACACCGACCCCCGCTCCCCATCCTTCTGAGGAACCATCATCTTCTAAAAGACAGGCACATAATATGCCTGCTTATTGTGTTTCTGATCTATCTGTTTGGAATAGATTGCAGCCTTCATCGCATAGAACCGTAAGTCGGGAAGAGCTTAAATATTATCTTATGCAGCCTACAGAGGATCCTAGAGGTAGAATCAACACGCTGGAATGGTGAAAGAATAATGAAAGACAATATCCTGTACTTTCAATGTTAGCTAGAGATATATTGAATGTTCCAATGTCAACCGTTGCATCAGAGAGCGCTTTTAGTCAAGGACGACAGCAGATTGGAGACAACCGACACACATTGGGAGGCAATGTCATGAATGTTTTAGTTTGCCTTAGAGACTGGATTAGGGCAGAACGAAGAAATCAAGGAATGTTCGTGGAGCCGGAAGACGAAGAAGATCTTGAAGAAATAATGACTTCAAGAGAGAATTCAGCACAATCAAGTCCAATGCATGGCTTTAGTGCCATTGATTTTGACAATCCACAGCCAATTCCCATTAATGTTAACAGGCGTGAATTGGAAAAAATGATGAAAAATTTGTAGAATTTACAATTAATCAATTGAATTTTCATTTTTCAATTTAATTTTGTGAAATTAGTGAAATGTAATTGCAACCTTGTAACTTGTAAGTTTTCAAACATTTTGCAATCAATCAAATATTAAATTCATTTACTCTTTATATATTTTTTCCATTTAAAATTTAAATTGAATATCTTGTATGAATTCAATACTTTTAATATAATAGTATAAAAGTATATGTTGTTGAATATTGTATATATGTATGTATGTTCTTTAAAATAGTATATATTGAATGTCAATACATGTGTATATTTTTTAAAATAGTATATATGGAATGTATATATGTATGTTTATTCTTTAAAGTAGTATATATTGAATATATATATGTATGTGTATTCTTTAAAGTAGTATATATGGAATGTATATATGTGTATGTTTATTCTTTAAAATAGTATATATTGAATGTATATATGTGTATGTGTATCTTTAAAGTAGTATCTATGGAATGTATATATTGAATGTACATACATATGTATGTTCTTTAAAGTAGTATATATTGAATGTACATACATATGTATGTTTTTTAAAGTAGTATATATTGAATGTATATATGTATGTATATTTTTTAAAATAGTATATATATATATATATGTATGTTTATTCTTTAAAATAGTATATATTGAATGTATATATGTGTATGTGTATTCTTTAAAGTAGTATCTATGGAATGTATATATTGAATGTACATACATATGTATGTTCTTTAAAGTAGTATATATTGAATGTACATACATATGTATGTTTTTTAAAGTAGTATATATTGAATGTATATATGTATGTATGTTTTTTAAAATAGTATATATATATATATATGTATGTTTATTCTTTAAAATAGTATATATTGAATGTATATATGTGTATGTGTATTCTTTAAAGTAGTATCTATGGAATGTATATATTGAATGTACATACATATGTATGTTCTTTAAAGTAGTATATATTGAATGTACATACATATGTATGTTCTTTAAAGTAGTATATATTGAATGTACATACATATGTATGTTTTTTAAAGTAGTATATATTGAATATATATATGTATGTATATTTTTTAAAATAGTATATATATGTATGTATATTCTTTAAAATAGTATATATTGAATGTATATATGTATGTATATTTTTTAAAGTAGTATATATTGAATGTATATATGGAATGTATATATATGTATGTGTATTCTTTAAAGTAATATATATTGAATGTATATATGGATGTTTATTCTTTAAAGTAGTATATATTGAATGTATATATGTGTATGTTTATTCTTTAAATTAGTATATATTGAATGTATATATGTGTATGTTTATTCTTTAAAATAGTATATATTGAATGTATATATGTGTATGTGTATTCTTTAAAGTAGTATCTATGGAATGTATATATTGAATGTACATACATATGTATGTTCTTTAAAGTAGTATATATTGAATGTACATACATATGTATGTTTTTTAAAGTAGTATATATTGAATATATATATGTATGTATATTTTTTAAAATAGTATATATATGTATGTATATTCTTTAAAATAGTATATATTGAATGTATATATGTATGTATATTCTTTAAAGTAGTATATATTGAATGTATATATGGAATGTATATATATGTATGTGTATTCTTTAAAGTAATATATATTGAATGTATATATGGAATGTATATATGGATGTTTATTCTTTAAAGTAGTATATATTGAATGTATATATGTGTATGTTTATTCTTTAAAGTAGTATATATTGAATGTATATATGTGTATGTGTATTCTTTAAAGTAGTATATATGGAATGTATATATGTGTATGTTTATTCTTTAAAGTAGTATATATTGAATGTATATATGTGTATGTTTATTCTTTAAAATAGTATATATTGAATGTATATATGTGTATGTGTATTCTTTAAAGTAGTATCTATGGAATGTATATATTGAATGTACATACATATGTATGTTCTTTAAAGTAGTATATATTGAATGTACATACATATGTATGTTTTTTAAAGTAGTATATATTGAATGTATATATGTATGTATATTTTTTAAAATAGTATATATATATATATGTATGTATATTCTTTAAAATAGTATATATTGAATGTATATATGGAATGTATATATATGTATGTGTATTCTTTAAAGTAATATATATGGAATGTATATATGGAATGTATATATATGTATGTGTATTCTTTAAAGTAATATATATTGAATGTATATATGGAATGTATATATGGATGTTTATTCTTTAAAGTAGTATATATTGAATGTATATATGTGTATGTTTATTCTTTAAAGTAGTATATATTGAATGTATATGTGTATGTTTATTCTTTAAAGTAGTATATATTGAATGTATATATGTGTATGTTTATTCTTTAAAGTCGTATTTTAAATAGTATATATATTGAATGTATATTAAAAAACAATCAAGGTTCAAAATACAATTTTTTTTAGTCGGGACCCGATAAACCGGCCCATTAACAGATCAAAAAAATTAAATGGGCCGGTGCTGGGCCGTTTGGGGGAATTTTACTGTTCACCCCGGCCCGGCCCAGTAAGAAATGGGCCCGGCCCGTCACCGGCCCAAGACCGGGAAAAAAGAATGGACCGGGTCCGGGTTGGCCCGGCCCGGCCCAGTTGACACATTTAACATAAGTTGTATGAAAAGGTTCGTGGACAAGTTTATGAAAAAAGGTTTTCATTATGAGAAAATTTTTCATTATGAAAAAGGTTTTTCACCATGAGAAAAGTCTTCATCATGAGAAATGTTTCATTACGAGAATAGTTCTTATGAGAAAAACACTTTATTGAATGTGTGTGAGTACAATACCAAATCAAGAGAGAAAATATAACTGACAAGACAGGTATTTCTTGTTCCGTTTGTTGTGGGTTGAGATTTTTTAGAAAAGTTTCAACACAATATTCGTAATCTAATTTGTTCGTGAATTTCGTTGATCAAGGAGTTGATAGCGAAGATCGGTGTCTATGTGGATACACATAGAGTCTTCGTACTATTGAAGAAGTTCTGAATTACGACTATTGTCACCAGGTTTGTCATGAAACCTACTTTTTATATGATAATAAATTTTAAACGCAAATAGATCTGTCTAGGCTGCTTTTTGTCTTCCGCTGCATGTTACGAACACCCTACAACCCTACGATCTCAAGGTCGGGGCTCGGGAGGAGCCTCCTCCCGAGTCTCGACCTTTCTCTGGAGTTCATTATCTAGAGCTTTTTCAGTTTACTCAATATTTTTTTTTCTTATATGCAGGTAATTATGAAAAGTTCGTCCATATTGCAAACTGTAGGAATTTCTATTTCCCGTGGTGAGGTACAACAATATGTGGATCGTGTCCTTGGGGGCCGACATTCTCCCAGGCAGATTATAGTTAGTGTAGTTAGTGAGGGAATTGTTGCGGCACCAAACTCCTCAAAAAAGGAGAAAACTATGATCGGATTCGCATTAACACACTTATACTTTCTGGGGGGGACCTACTACCCACTTGAGTATTTCTTTAAAGTATTTATTGGAATTTATTCGATGTGAAACAAGTCAAAACTCAATTATGGAAGAATATAGTGATTAACGAGATTAAATTCAAGAGATTTAACTGAGTTCTTTGTGGAAAACTTGAAGTATAATGGAGTGGGTTACCATTTTTCTTTTATTCGAAGAGAGTAAATGAGTGATAATGAATGGAAATTCAACGTTTCTATCACTTATTACATGGTAAATGAAAAATAGAATTTTGACAAGCTTAAAAGGATTATGCCTGACCAAATAGTACAACTCATTGGCAATATAGAAATTGACGATCTTCATCACAGTGATTACACCGTTTGCTGTGATATTAACAATGGTCAATTCTCCAACAAGACAACATGGAATGCTAGCAGACAAATCAACCAGAAGCACATGGATCTCAACAAAGTTTGGCTTAAAGCCATTCCTTTTGAAATATCCTTTACTGCTTAGAGTCTCTTTCTTGGAAAACTACCTTTTAATGAGATGGTTTCTAAATTTGGTAATCTAACAATTATTGATTGCTTTTGTTGCAGAATCCCTCAAAAAGATAGCATACAATATGCATTCATTGAGATTGATATCACAAAGTACATATGGAGCTATCACTCACCAACAGCGTAGCACCAAAAGAGTCTCCAGAATGTGAATGGATGTTACTCTAAAGAATGATGTACATAAAATGATCCTTTATGTCACTCCTGTAATTATATTCTAGAAGATATGGAGAAGCTCGTCATCTTGAAAATACGAGGAGAATACCACTCTCAATAAGTTTAAAATGGAGCATCAAATTACATGGCTATTCACAAATTCTATCAACACTGCCTATCAACGAGTGAAGATCAATGCAAGTTGAGCTCAAATTTGTATGACTTTGGAAAAGCTAAAGCATGTGATAAATTGGAGGCAAGTCTCTTGTATTAGGCCTCCAACAAGTATGGTTAAGGCAAACACGGATGGTAGTTTCAATATTAACAGTGGAAAACCTAGCACTACTGGTGTTATTAGAAGTGAAATGGGGGATATTATCGTTATGGCCTTCTCAAATTTCAACTCAACGCATTAGCAATTGTCATACAGAAGGAAAAAAGGCTCTTTATATGGTAGTGAATGGTGCATTCATAGTGGCTTTGGAAAAATTTAGAAAAATACCATCAGAAACACCATTCAAATTTTGAAGAATGCAGACGTGGACATTATGCTAACTAAGTTGTGGACTTCATGACAGAATTGGCATCTAAAAAGTGGAAAAAGTAACTTCTTATACATTTTCCAAGATTTTCCAAATGAGTTGAAAGGACTTTTTCAACTTGACAAAATACAATTCCCTAGCATAAGGAGAAGATATATGTGACAAATTCAATTTCTTTGTTAGCTAATTTCATAGGTTTCTGGTTTGATGTAGTTTGGTGGGAATGATTATGAAATCAATAGATAATGATTCTAGGATGTTAGAAAACACTATTGGGAGTAGAATCATAGTTGTTCATACTAAATAAAATAGGATTCATGAGGTTTAAGGCATAGAAAACCCTAAGATGATAAATTAAGAAAATTTTATGGTTAAAATTATTAGTTATTAATCCCTAGTTGTTAAAAGGGACGAATTGATTGACATGAGTGTGTAATCTTGTTGTTATAGATCAAGAACAAGGTGAAAGAGAAAGAAAAGGAAAGCTTGTGGCCTAAAGGTGATTTTGAGCATGGAATCGAGGTAGGTTATGGTTTATTGTAGCAATTAGACTTGCTTGTCTCTGTGCTTATACGTGAATTGAGTAATTGTGATTGCTTTCGAGCACTACTTGTGATTATTGAATGTATTTGCATATTCATACATATTGATAACGATGAGTTGATGATGATGATGATGATATTAAAATCATGATATTCATGATGTTGTTGATGATATTGATGATGATTAGTTGATAATGATGATGATGATATACAAATCATGATGTTGATGAGATTGAGGAAAGAAAGAGATGATGCACACATCTTGCATTCATACATTCATTCATGTACATTGAATGTTCGATTATAATCATATGTAATGATACAATTTGTTGTTGAAATTGGCAATGTGTAAACATACATAAATATGAGTCTGTATTCCCTTTTAAAGTGAAGTGTTACAATTATGTTGTTGTCTTTGATTATGAGTTCTGTGATGATTGCTTTGCATTTATTTGGTTTACTTATTTGTATGATGTCGGGTTGAGTCAACCTATGATGCCTATCAGTACTTGTTGATGTATTGATGCTACATGTGCTCTATATTTTGCTAAGTTCAGAGCATGTTCCAGCCTTTGAGACGAGACCTCGACTCTAGCCAGCAGTTTCAGATTTCGATTTAAGGGTGAGCACCATGATCGGTAGCCTTTGGATCTTCAGTTTATGTTCATGTCCCTTGTTTCTGGACTAAGACACTCCTTTATTTATTTTCGTATTTTGGACATTCATTTAGTTATAGACTTGAGTACTCTTAGATGTTCTTGTACAGTCACTTCAGGTCTCGGGAATGTAATAAATAGAGATTTCCGCACTATATTAGTGATTTGGTAATTTCATTGGTTCGACACTATTGCTTATTAATTGAATAAAGACATTTTAGAAATTGTGAATGATGAAGTTAGTATAGGTGAATGTGAAGGTAATATTTGGTTAATTGAGAGTTGGGTTAAGTATGGTTCTCCCCGCCATAGTTTAGGGTGGGTGCCAATCATGATCATTTGGGTTGTGGCACTTATGTTTCCACTACCTTTTGTTTTTCTCTCCCTTCGTGATAAATACATAAATTGATTGTTTTTGGCTTATGTTCCTACTACCATTTTGTTTTTCTCTCTCTTCGTGATAAATACATAACATTTAATGAAATGTGAAAATGACAATATATTCATAAATTCTCTATGATAATTTCAAAATTTTGGATGCTCGCGTTTATTACTTTCTTCATGGTTTTGATCCAAAATTGTTCAAATAAGAAGGGTGACAATTGCATATTAACTGATAAGAAATCTTATTTGATTAATTTACAACATGGGATGGGACAGGATGTGCTTTCAACAATCATTTTATTTTCATTGTTGCAATTTATTGAAAGTGCAATTATGCAACCATGACACAAATTGGGTAAACATACAATAACGTGAGCCAAAAGTATCTTCTTCTAATTAAGGGGGGCATGCTTGTGCTGTTGCAGTAGTCATTTGTTCACTCTCAATTCCAGCATTGCAAATATTCGCGATACCACGTACGTATTTCTTTCCATATGAGGTTAATTTTCCACAATGTGCCTCGAATGTCTTGATCTATACATGTGAAAAGAGTAGTTACATTCTTGTCAAAGGAAACAAACGACAAATTCTACATAAGTAATACTTTAGCCTTTATAATTAGTTTTCTACTTACATAGGATTTTAGGCAATCCCAATTGTCAACAAGAGGTTGTCCAGCAGGTCGAACATTTTTCAGTATCTCATTACCTTTTTCTACTCCAAACAAAAGCTCTCCAAGATATTTTACACTATGGTCCACTTGAATTCTCTGTGCTATAGTTTTAATAAGTTCGGCACGAGTTTTAAAATACTCATCAGAGCCTTCAGGAGCATCTTGGTACTGCCAAGATTAAAAATAAATCAGAATTTTTTGCTATATCTTATAATTATAATTTCAACACAAGTACCAAGTGAATAGTTAATTAAAATGAAATCAAAATTAATCACATGAAGTAGGAAAATACTTTTGATGTCAAATAGAAAAGGTCAGTGTCCCGCTGGTTCACATTCTGGGATGATGATTTAGAATTCATGGAAATATGACTATGGTTTATAGAAGCAACACCCATATACTGGAAAAGAGCATCCACACTTAACACGGTATCACCATATTGCATGACATGGGAGCCATATGTTAGATTCGCTGCAGTTCTCTTTGCAATCTGCGCATGTCCACAATATAATTAGTAGTCATTCATTAGAATAGGATACAATTTATAAGAAAGCATAAATATGGTGTCTAGGATATAAACATGTGTAATATGATCTTCTATTTATTTGAACAAATTTTGTAAAATATATACACAATTGAGATTAGTACAAAATCTTACCGTGTTATACTGGTCATCCAAAGTTTCAGTTTCTCGATCTTGGGCATCACTGTTCACACGTGCAAATATCAATAATTTGACATAATTAACGAAGATTATTATAATTAAGAGAGAAGGGTTCATTTAGAGGTGTAAAAACAACTTTTTAGTAACTTGTCAAAGTTTAAAATAAAGATGTCTGGTAATGACCATTCTGTTAACTTGTCCCAATGGCAAAATTTAAACTGACCTATCAAACTATTTAGTCAAAATGGATCAAACTATTGTAACATAATGCAGCCAAAACTCAAAATACAAAATTAAATTTCGTGACCGAGAATTATGTACGTTCGGAATAACTTAAACAAGTAACTACAAAATACATGACACATTATTTTCAAAAAGCAATCAAAAAAAAGAAGAGATTTGGCATGATGATTGCAACGAGTTACGATCCAATATTTGACCCATTTTGATCTAATTCATTTTGATCCAAACAAATTTTAGATGAATTGACATAGAAAATTTATTAATTTGGTTAAGTTTGACTTGCCCCCAAATTTAACTCGGCATGTTCATTTGCCATCTTTAGGATAAGAAAAGTTGTGCATACCTGTCCTCCATCCAAGCAACGCTGTACAAGTCTCCCAAGCACACACCTTTGAACTCAGGAGGGGGACACTCTACCAAGCAGGGATCGCCTGCACCACCCACACCACAATATGTTCCCCAACTATTTTCATCGGGTTTTGATGCAGTCGTTACATATATATTTAAGCCTTTAGGAAGAAGACCATCAAACATGCTTCCAGACTCGCAAGCTTCTAAGTAAAACACCTGCGATAAATAAAACATCATCCAACATAATATTAGATCGAAGTTTCACTAATTGTGTTCCTTCAAAGGAAGAAAATGCCTTAATGAAGTCTGAAAGAAGCAAGTTACCAGTTTACTATATGTTGCAGAAGCATGCTTCTTTTTGAGCACGTTAATCAGGTCATTTGCATAGACAAATCCAGTTGGCATTGCTGTTAATTTTGATATGGAACAAATATATATGTGAAACTCCATTAAAATTTGATAAATATTAAATTATAAACTCATAATTTCAAAGTACAAAGATCAGAGCTAAAAAAGCTATTAAATATAAATTCTGAATTGACATCTATCACATCGTCACTATATTAATTATGGAAGTATAAAACTAAATAAAGATGGAAATAATGTGAGGAAGATACTTACAAATAATTCCGGCCACCATGATCAGTATAGTAGATGAAGATATGGTCATTTGGACCACTATTCAAAACTTTCCCACTTCCTCCAGTGATACCACTTTTGTTTGCAAGAATAACATTGAAAAAGTTGTCTGCATTAACTTCTTCACCTACATAATCCTGCCTCAATAGAAAATAATCCCTCATCAACACTATACACTATAGTCTTGCTCAAGGGATTGAAGGCAAAAAGAAAAAGAACTAACCTTGGGGACATCGTTGTAAACATCTTGGCCATGTGGATTATTGATGATGACTCCAGGTTTAGGATTCATAGTGTTGTTAGCAATATCATCGTACATGAATACAATAATGTTTTCATCTTTAAGACCCCCTTTCTTGAGTATTTGATAAGCGTGACATACATCAGCCTGAAATCAATCAATATAATGACCAAAGAAATTAGTTATAACATTCATATTTCTCTAGAAAAATTAACAAGGCCGCAGTTTGCCCTATGATTTACGTATGTTTGTTTTTGTTCTCTTTTAGTTTGAAAAGTAACATTAATTTTAAAAGTCACTACTAAATTAAGCTCCAAAAATTTATACAAATGTTATATAGATAGGGATACTGATTATTTCAAAGTACAGATTGATTAAACAAAATCAAAGATGGAATTCATTTTTTCCGTGGTTTTATCTTCCACCGTAAGGCTACTTACAGAAGTTCTCCATTGAAAAGTAGGTCCTATAGTTCATTACTTATATCCAACACAATCAATAACTTCTTATTTTACTTTATTTATGTCAAAGCTATGAAATAAAGATATGCCTTGGTACATGATTTTGAGCTTGGTTGGACTGGCTTATTGCTTTTGGCTTATAAAGTTAGCAATTTTAGTTTAAAAACTATTTATTTTACCCAAACACTACAAACTACTTAAAATTTATTTGGGCTTAAAAGCACCTAAAATTAGCCAATCTAAACAGGCTCTTTGTTTGAAATTAAGGAATATTAGATATTAGATTTAAAGAAATAAAGTGCATTTCTAATTTTCTTAGTGCAATGGAAAATTTCCAAAACTATTCAACTAAAAACAACTAGGTCAATTTAAAGGAAAATGTATTAATCGATGAGAACCTGGTGTCTATAATTCCACCATCCATTAGAGCCAGCAACTAGGACAGCCCATTTGGTCCCTACCGTTTTTTCAGTTAAAAATCTAGAAATACTACGACCTTCAATGCTGGCACAAATAGAGAGCACAACAAGAAGTACCACACCAACATTGTACTTAAATATCATTGTATTGTGTTTTTTGTGGCTAACAAATAAGTAGGATTGGACTATTGAGTTGTATGAATCATATTGGTGTAATGAGAAATTTATAGGAGTTCAATCTCCTTTGTGCCAACATAAGATATGTACAGGTTGACGTAGAATTCAATGGAAACAACCATAAGAACTCACGAAATATGTCAAGATACACTTAAATATTCTCATTGCTTTACCAGACATTTTTTGTCACTTCTGAAAGTTTTGTCATATCATCTTTTTGTTATTGTATATTTTATTATCCATTGGAGTTGGCAGGTACAAATCAAGAAATCAAATATCGGGGAGATTATGGATTGAATGATCTAATTTTATATATTACACATCACAAAATCATCACTCACTCTCAGAGGCGGATCCAGAATTTGAAGGTTGCGGGTGGCATTACGTTTAATACAAACTTAGTAATGGACATTGAATTAGGGCGTACGTTCACCCAGTTCAATTCATTTTGTGCAAATTCGGGTCAATTTACAAGACTTTTGGTACATAAACAACTATATAGTTATCGAACCAAAAAGAGTTTTATACGATTCAATTTAGTTCTTGATCAAATTCTACTGAACAAAAATGAGAAAAAAATAAATAAGAAAACTAATTTTTTGAATACACAATTACACCCCCTCAGTTCAAATATTAATATACTTGAACCATGGTAACTAACAAATTCTAACTTATAACGAGTTCTATTAAAAAAATATGAGCTAAAACAATTTCTATAAGGTATCATATCAACTGCAAGTAAAGACAAATATTTCATTACGGAAATTCACAAATTGTCTATACAAACGTTAATTTTTAAAAATTAATCTACAAATAAAAACAAAAACTCTTTATAAACTAATAAAGTGCCAAAAAAAAAAAAAAGAAGTTAATAAACTAGCACAAAATGACCCTTATCCCTGTTACTTTTGTTTAAAAGATTAAGGGGGAAAAAATTAAAATCTACCTTGAAGGGATAAATGGGAGAGATTAAAATCACATTCAATTAAATATTTTTTTAAAAAGAAATAATTTAGATAAACAAACTAATAAATGGACTGCATTAGACCAACTATGAAAATACAAAAATAAAAAATATAAATAAAGGAAACTAAAAGAAGAAGAAAAGTAAAGAAAAGGAAAAAGGAAACAAGAAAAGAGTGACCCCTAGGGGATTCGAACCTAGGTATTGGCTATGGCACCCTCTTCACTTACCAACTGAGCAACCGTCACTTTGTTACTGTGGGTGCCAAGATTACATTATGTATCATATACACTGAAATTCTTATATACTATATATATGTATATAAAAATTTAGCCGAGTGTCCGGGTGCCGTGGCACCCTCACCGTAACACATAGATCCGCCCCTGCTCACTCTCGATATTTACATCAAATGCTTCCGTTGATTATTATAGTGATGAGAATGACGTAAAAGTATGTATCTAGGGGTGTACAAGCCAAACCGTCAAGCCAAAGTGAACCGATGAACCAAGTCAAATCGAAAAAAAATTGACTTGTGGTTGGTTTGGCATTCGAAAAAAAAAACGATCTTTCTTGGTTTGGTTTGGTAGTAACAAAAAAAAAAATCAAATCGAACCCAAATCAAACCGACATAATACATATATAATTTGAATTATTTATTAGGAAAAAATATTAATTATAATCTACATTGTAAATATTTTTTAAATTACTTTAGATATATCACGTGCAACTATTGGATCTTTTGCTATTCCAATTGGGAATCCACATAACATAGTCATTCCAGTACAAAGAAAGATATCTTTCAAAAAATTTTTATTTGTTATTCTTCCTACCATGTTTGTTGGCTTAGTTGTTAACGCACTACTGCTCCATTTTATGTATTGGGTTTGTTGGTATTTGTTTTCTAATTTATTAGTAATTTCTTGATTTTCCAAATGTTCTATATTTTTCAAAGCTTGTATAATCTAATACACTTTTTTTATAGTATAATTGTAAAAAAAATGAGGAAACCAAAAGAATCCAAAAAATCGAAAGAACCGATTAAACCCCAAAGCGAAAAACCGACTTTATGTTGATTTGATTTGATTTGATTTGATTTGATTTATAGATTGAATAAACCAACACAATTGGTTTAGTAATTTTTTAATTAAAAACAGAATCAACCCGACCTATGTACACCTCTATATGTATCAATTAATTTAGTTATCACAGTTTATATATGTCACACCCCGAGTTCCAACGAGGCGTGATTGGCACCCGAAGCCGATATGGCCCGAGAGAACCAATCTTTACCCATACCCAATCATATGCATGCCATAAGAAACATTACCACCAAGTAAAGACATAAGATGCTAAGAGCGGAAATCATGAAGCATTATATATATACATATAAGAAACTTGGCCGTTAGGGCCATCAAGTTAAGGTGGACATACAACTCTTCGTTCATATACCCACATCGGTCTACAAAAGCCTCTAACAAGAGTACACACATTACACAACGCTACAGTATCAAAATAAATGTACACAAGAGACCCAGGAAGCCCCGAACCAACTGGAGCTCACCAAAGATCGGCAAAAGATCCGCAACCTACTGTGGAGGTCTACTAGTCCCTGTGCCTGCAACAAGTAAGGTAAATTTCCCCCAAAGGGGTCAGTACGAAGAATGTACTGAGTATGTAAGGCCATAAGAAACTCTATGACACATCAAAACTTTAATGGAATCAAATATAAGTAAAAAAAAAACCAACATGGATAATCCATCACTCTATATGTATGAAAATATGTACATTAGATGGATTTCTTCTTTTACTTTTATGCTCATTCATCCCTTCATCGTTCACCTCTTCATTCACAATTCATTCTTCCATTCTTACAATGCCCGGGCCCCAAGCTGATCAGTGGGTAATCAATAGTATTCGGGATCGACCCATGCTAGGCTTTTCCTTTGCCCCTGAAATACCACCCGTAGTAGCGGGATCGACCCATGCGAGGTATTTTAACCCCATGGGATACCACCCGTAGATATTGGGATCGACCCATGCGAGGTATTTTAACCCCATGGGATACCACCCAAGAACACATCACTTCTCTTCACAACATTACTTCTTTAATCTTGAGAAAAGTTCATTCGATGATTATATCATTATTGGAAACACGTAGATGCTTACTTTATGCCTTTACGCTCATGAGAATGATACTTTGTAATTGTAACATTATTGGAAGCTTTGGAACATAACATTATTGGAACTTGGAACCATGTCTATAACTATGTAATACATCAATGACAATAATCAAGAATAAGATATATGTGATTAACACTAGATGATAACATGAAATGAGATGCCTTAGGACACTTCGGGAATGAGTAAGTATCATAACAAGGTGTACACTATATGCTGCAGAAGGATACGAAAAGAGGAACCTTACATACCTCGTATTCTCAATACGAATATACAACCTTAGATGTGCATACAATGTCCCGCTCCTTCCTTATGTTTCACTCTACAACACAAATACATAACGGGATTTACATTAACCACCAACTACCTTACAAATGCATATAACGTCAATCGGTTACATGTTTGCCTTTAAAATGTCATTTCCCCCTTGACAATACCATTGATGAAATTATCATACCAATAATCCCACAATATTCCCAACATTGACCAAAATATCATAAACCATTAGCATGTCACACCAAGTTCATACTTTCCACTCTTCATCACCACAACATCACAATTATTCCATCAAATCACCTTAATACACCTCATATCACATATCGGCCAAAATTCCATAACTTACACTTATATGAAAAATAACAAATTTAACAACATAATCACACCATACATGTTGGTATTTCATCCATACCATGCTCTTTCATCAAACCCACAAGTCGTATTTCAAGTTACAATTCCATGGATAACACATCTTTTAGCAAAAACACAAAGTGCCATGTTCAACACTTCCAAGCATAACCAACATGATCTACATACTCTCCCATGCATATAATATATTAATCCATAAGAATAATCACTTACATAAGCTTGAAAAATGATGATCTTGCTCCAAAAGTTGGCTTAGGGTTCTTTAAGAGTTGAGAGAAATTTTGGGAAATTTCTAGAAATGTGTTGTGTATTCTTTGAATAAAAATCAGATTTTCCTTTCATTACGTCACCAATTCCGTACACTTTTTCCATAACAACAATTTCCAAAAATGACACATAAAGAGAAATCAACTTAGGACATAACCATATCATACATGTTGATGTTCAAACCATCAATCTTACTTCTTTCAAGACCACAAGTCCACTTCCAAGTTCAAATCACCAAAATAACACAACTTGTGTCACATAAACAAAAGTGCCCCAATCAACCCTTTTAGACATAACCATCAAAATCCATACCATCTCTTATGCACATAATATATTAAAACACAAGAATAGGCACTTACCAACACTTACAAAGTGATGATCTTGGCAAAATAAGTGTAATTGCCTTGGCTTGCAAAGAGTTTCTTTTTGGTCTCTTGGAATTGTCTAGAAAATGCAAGAAATGGCAAGGTGTCTCATATGATAAAAATCTGATTTTTGGCCCTCATTTATATCATCCTTAGTCACAATTAAGTCAAAGATGAGGTGTCTCTTGGTCATTAAGGTTTGGATCAAGAATGGGTCAAATTTTCCTTTTTGGGCGATATATTTCTTGTAATTTTGGGCCAATTTTGAGCCCATTAACCAAGATGAATTAAGTCCAACACTTTGCATACATAATATACCCTTTGTTGCATGTTCAATTAATCCCATCACTTAGTCGCATTCGTTTGAAAATTTATGGGGTGTTACAATATAAATACATGCACACATTATATTTTGAAGGGTAAAGCGAAGACATTATTGAAGTGAATACACACACATATATATTAAAAAGTTAAATTACTTAAATATCCATTAAATGTTGAACGACTATTTTATGCTTACCTTAAATCTTACTCCTAAAATATTTTTGGATAAAAAAGTAAATCTACTTCCTTATAAATAATAAAGTTGCACCATAATAAATTGCTAGGTAAATGAGAAGGCATAATTCATGTATTTGGATAATAGTCTCTACGTCCATGTTCTTGGGGGTAATTGGATGAGACTTTTGATTCAATTTCATTAATGGTTAGCTTTTTAATTTATGTTTTTTTTTTTTTATCAGAAATTAATTTTTTCTCTCATTCATGTAAGTTTACAAAGAGTCGCGTTACAATTAAGAATCTACAAACAATGCAAGCCCTTCGCTTCATCTATAAAAGGATTGTGCATGTAACAATGTGTTCATTGCTCATTGAGAACAGACTTGTAACAGTGGTCTAAAGTTTTTGGGAGCATTTCACATTCACCTCGTCTTTTTTGTCGTTGTATTTGTACTTTTTGTGCTCGTTGTTTTAGTCAAAATTTTCAATAAACCTCATACTTTTTTGCTTTGATATCCGTAAAATTTTTACGTGTGCGTGTATATTTTTTTTCTTTTATCTTCTTGTGTTGTTGAATATGTACAAAGAACAAATGTCTTCGATTTTGTCAACATTTCGAGGCAATATACACCTAAAGGATCAATATGGCACAAGTGATATGAAAACTTTTTGTATACAAGATGATGGAGAAATGGAGAATTTACCTTTTTTGCTTCCGTGTAAAAACTTTACGGTGTGTGGTTTCTTCCCTTATAGCTTAGCTATAAGATTAACAATCGTCCTTTACAGCAAATTGAATTTTCCCTTCAGTTTTTATTATGTAACTCAAAGATATTGTTTTAATAGTATGTGGGATTTTTAAGAAATTATATTTATCTATATTTAGGTATGTGTGTGGGAATAACCACAAAGTTAAAAGTTGATTTACCAAAATGTTCATAGAAAATTGACATTTTTGTCCTTCAATCTAACATCATCCTTGTAACATTTTTTGTACTAAAAAATTTAACTTACATTTCAAAAAATATTATCAAAACCTTTAATACTTTACAATGAATTGGTTAGATGAGAAACCAGTGGCCTTTTTTGATGGACATTTTAGAAATTCAATTTTTAACTTTTGGGTTTACACTTTTAGAAAATTATAAATAAATATTGACATTGTTTAGAAAAGTTTGCATTGATTTAACATGGTCTCACGTGGAACATATATATATATGACCCATCGTTTCGTTCCTTCAATAATGTCTTAGCTTTACTCCAAGACGATATTTTATAAGGAAAGACTACCTTTTTTGAATGGAAGAAGTCGAAGGGGTGATTGAGCGCTTGGTAGCGAGGTGTAACAAAGATGAGTAAAACATTCCTTCCGTTGTCCTTTGTATGAGTTGAAGAGCGTGGTGAGATAGATAGATGTCCAATTTTGTAGCAGCTAGTTGCTCGACCTTAGTCTCTGGTTGATCTCAGACTTCAATCAACCCCTTCGTACTTTGATCTAATCAATCAATCGACCAAGAGACTAATCTCTTTTGTTTTGGGCCTGTCATTAAAAGAAAGTCCTCTCTTTCTTCTGAGCAAGGGTAGGGCAGCATAACATTAGCTTCAATTGAATAAACTTAGCCTTGTAAAACAACAGGTGGTAGGCCGACCCAAGCAAAAGAATTTCTATTCAGTTTATCAACTTTTCCGGGCATGGAAGCACTCAAGTTAAAGCAAATAAACCTAAAGAATGGCTACTGGCTTGTGATCCTGTAAGACCTTAGACTTGCTCTAAGTCCTTCCCTCTGATGCGCTGACTCTCTATCTCAATCAAATAAGAAAAGGAACTCTTTTAGCTACGCCTATGCATATAGACCTCTTCCCTCCGCTACTTACTGAATGGACCACTCACAATAGATCGAATCAAAGTAGCTAAGAATTCTCTAAACATTCCATGTTTTCGAGGCTGCCCATTCTCTTTGTATGAAAAGTAGGAGTAGAAAATGTCATAGGTAAATCCATCCAATGCTATATATGTAAGTCTTCTATTTATTGCATTCGTTCGTCAGGGAATCCCTATGTTCACTCCTATCAGTAGAATTTTCATTGATTTTGATTCTATTACATACATGGATCAACCAGTCTGTCTGGTAATTGATTATGTATTCAAGGTACAGAATTTATTCTACCTTTCCAATTTATCTGCCCTAATAATGTTCAAAGCCTAACAACCTTGGGAACTTTGGATACTTTCCATCTCTGACCGAGAAAGAAGTTACCAAGCAAGTGAAACTATACTCACCTTTTCTCCTTCTTGTCCTCTTGTATTTCTATTCTTCTTATTCACATATTCAAAACCAGAACAAGCTCCTTTAGCAACCTCGTTTGTTAGCTTCTTATTGGCAGTACTAGTTTATAGTGTTTGTTGACCTAGAACACAAGGTTTTCCAGCCACCTAATTTGAACTTTGAAATTATTTTCTCATACTCCTCGTTCTTCATTTCAATTGTACTCCAATTAACTATTCTCTTATAGACACTTGTTTGGTTGATTGATTTTCTAGTCTTCTTCCTGCATTAGATAAAGTTTATTCATTAATAGATAGAGTTGTAATATGTAACAAAAGTCAAGATCAAGGTTGATTGATGAGTTCAGTGGATAGAACGATTGATGTGAGGCCTATGCTAAGTTAGGAAGTTAGAGTGTCACTTCCCCATAGTTAAGGGCGGGGGTCAAGCATCTGATTTAAACAATAAACACTAAATAAAATAGGAAAGTCCATTTTCTCACCAGCCTATAATTGATTGGAGACTAATTCAATAGGTCCTCCTTTCCTGCAAAATGAAATTTTAGGGCGTCTTGCTTAGATCACATTTGCTTTCCCTTACTCTTGAATAGTGAAAGATTGAGTTTTTTTTTATTCAGCAGAAGTGTTGGAGATCCCAGCCACACTCTTTCTTTACTTTCTCATTCTTCTTTGACAAGAATGATCCAATAGATTCTTTTGAATCTGATATGTTAAAACTCAACAGCTCAAAAGAGGTTCATTTATGCTAATCCAATTAGTATTTGTGCGGATGTATTTCTTTTATCATAGAAAGTGCAAAACAGGAAGGGTCTTTAAAGAAAAAAAGCAAAGCAAGTTACAAGGATGTAGCAGAAGGGGGTTTCTTGATAGTCCTAAACTAGTTATCTAGGCTTCTCAGGCAAAGAATAGACGCATGCGGAGTAGACTACAATTTATGGTACCTATCCTACCTATCTTAAAGGGATGCCTCCAAACTAGGATGTCTCCGACGAAGAAGGTTCAAGCATGCTTCGAATTAGCCCTATGATACGTAAATTCATCTCCTTTTTGGGTATTTCGTAAAGAAGGTGGACAGGGTTAACAAAACAAATGGTGAGGGCAGAAGAAAATATTTTCAATTCAAGGTTTCCACTCCTGAAAATTGTTATTAAATAAAGGACATAGTGATTTTGGTAAAACCTATTCGGAGAGAAAAGATCGATCAAAACTGAATGGCCAAAGCCAAAGGTTTTATTCAAGAGCAACTAACATAAATGTCAGAACATTGGGAGCTAATTGTGTTACGTGTCAACAATTTCTAAAATCATAAAGTGTGTCAAGTTGTCCTAGATACACATGCTTAAAACCATGTATCTCCGATACGTGAATCCGAGATTTGATTTATTTTTGAAACTAAAAGATATTCTTGTAACTGAATTCCATATAATTAAGCGGAAATCAAGAGAAACATGTATCTTAGTTAGATAGTTTTTTGAATTAAAATGGATGTGATTCGTACTTATGTTAATTTTTCAAGATTTAAACTTGATTAATTTCATTTTATTACTTTTTAAATAATAAATTCAAAATTTTACATACCCAATATCAATTTTAAACAATGTGTCTAAATACATGTATCAGCTATCAAAGATACATGTATCTAGTGTCAAATATGCACGGATACATTCTTCAAATATTTGTGATTCACAATGACTCTTTGTATCTGTGTTTTAAAAATGTTTCTATGTTTCACAATTTTATGTATATGTTTATATCCTATGTATTTGTATCCAGAATCAATTTCATCTAGTGTAGCAAGTATTATTTTCATTTAATATATCCAGTATTAATTTGATGTATGTAATATTAATTTCATATAGTGTATCCAGATACATGTATCTTGTCGCTCCCCTTTTTTTCTTGTGAAAAATGGGATTCAACTTGACAACTCTTTTTAGGAAGTAAAAAAAAGAAGATTTACCACTTAACAAATTAAGGTGCGTTAGGGCACCATTCTATCGCTAATTATGCAAATAACTCTATTTAAATCTACACAACTAGAAATTGGGTAAAGGTTCAAGTTAAATCAAAATAAAGGTGTTAAGCACCTCTCGAGGTCCGTGAATGTGGGTCCTTACCGAATTTATTTATTATGTGGGGAAATTATATGATAAAGAAAGAGGATTGATTTTATTAAATAAAGACTACTTGACTAAACATGCGAACATATTTTAATTAAACGAGTAAATAAATTCTAAGTATATGAAACTGATGATTGAATGATAATTAATACAAATCTAAAGAAGACCAAGTAATAAGACATGTAATTCATTAATATCATATAAGTAGGACAAAAGAATTGAAAAAGTAAAATAATGGACGGGCCTGAGTATCTCATTAAGTAAATAAAGGAATGGGGGCATACCAATTTGGTTTTAGCAGAGTATATTAAAATACTGATTCAAAACACGAAAAGAAAAGTAACGTGCACATAGAGTATTGTATATACAATGAACAAGAGAACTAACCTAGTTGCTTCTGCAATACAAGAATACTTCTCACTAGAATACATATCATACATATAGTGAAAAATACAAGAGATGCGAGACTGACATTTTGCGACCTGCAAATAGAAAATGAAAAATACCATAATTCGTGTAATCTTCAGCTTTCTTGGATTTCAGACTTTTGAAAACCCTTAACCCTTTTACTTGGTAGTGTTAGAAATAATTAGAAGTTGAGAAACCATGAATTCAAACTTCAATTGAGGAAATGATAAACTAAAAACAATGAGAAAACTTTTTAGCAAAATAGATGCCACCTTGGTTTCAGTGGCGAATCAAACAAAAGAGTTTTAAAATAAATAAGTGAATCAATAATGCACAAATTTAAAGTTAAGAGAGAGGAGAGAGAGAAAGTGGGATCAGAATATGACAAGGCTGAAATGGGCCCGATGCGTTGTTACTCCCTCTATTCCAATTTTTATGATCAACTCTCTTAAACGCCTAAAGACAAGACGAAAGGAATTCTTAAAGAAACTTATTCAAGAGTACTAAATAAACTATTTCAGCATCTGAAAGTCATGTCAAGCTAAATATATATATGTATGATATATAGATTTGTATCAACGCATGTCGCTAATTTAGTATAGTAGTTAAAGTCATCAAGTCTTTGAGGCTTTTAAAAGGGTGACATATAAAATAAGAAAAAAAGGGAGTAGCGAGGTGCTTTAGATGTTTAATAAATCTATATGTGCTTCATATTAGAAGTCAATTATTGCCTATCTTTTTATCATCATTTTCCAAAACGTACCTGATCCCTGCCAGGACGATGATTCCATTTGAGCTCTGCTTTAAGCATTGACTCCTCAACTTGTCATGATTGAACTTCAAGTGATGTCATCCTTTTTTAGATTCAAGAGATGGTAACAACGTCTTTGTCGATTTAATTTCCCATCATGATTTCAACCCTTCTAAACTTAACGAATAGCAGTGGAGCTTATCGACATTACCCAATCATCAATGTCGACTTTAAACACACACTAACATCAACAATAGAAGAGTAGTAGCTGTAATATGGTGGCTTCCTTTTTGGATTTTTTGGTTTAAGAAGATGACCATGGTCTCATTTTTTCTGAATTTATGTATAACTAGTGCATGTGTATGTATCCATGTGTTGTCCTCTTTGCTGCTTGTGGTAAAAGGTATTTATGAAGGGAAGGGAGAAAAGAGATATTGGGGGTAGAGAGCCAAATTGGTAGTCAATATTTGTAGGAGAGGGATTGACCTTTCTAACGCATATTCAGTCGTACCGGCATGGCCCCACTGATTTATTTTCGATCGGAGCATCAAGCAGCGCAATCCGATTCTACTTGACAAAGCCCATGCTCCTCGAAGGAGAGAGTTTGCTTTACCCAACTCTTTTTTTTTTTTTTTGATAAAAAGGCAAAAATCCCTGACCCGACACTTGTTAGTTTCGAATGAAGAATGAAAAGTGCCCTTTGGATTATTAACATGTGAGGGAGTAGAAAAATAGGAAAATATTGATTTGAGGGAAGAATAATTTTTTGAGAATAATAATACTCTTCACATGAAAGGAAAAATGGTGAGGAAGATTTTTCTAAATATGAAAAGATTTGACTAAATTTAAATTTTGAAATTTGTGTTTAATAAAATATCTACCAAAGATAAATAAAACTGATAACTACTAAATTACCGAGTATAAAAAATAATATAAAATTATAAAAGTAAAATACATGTTTTAGAAGGTGGGCACCATGCAAAAATGTATTTGAAAGTAAAGGGCAATAATAATAATAATAATAATAATAATAATAATAATAATAATAATAGTAATGATGATGATGATGATGATGATAATGATAATAATAATAATAATGATGATGATGATGATGATAATGATAATAATAATGATAATGACAATGACAATAACAACAACAACAACAATAATGATAATAATAAAGATACTAAAATAACGTGGATAGTATTCAATAGCACAAGTTAAAATCAATAATAATTTTTATAAAAGGATAAGAATAGTGTTTGCGGCCTCGTGAACAAAATAAACGCTCGAATGAGTAAAATGAAAAAAGGAGGAACAAAATTATGTGTCAACATATCTACTTTCAAAAGATACATGTATCTGTGCATAGATACATAGTTAAAAGAAGAATAAGCCCCATGTATCGGTGCATAGATAGTGTATCAAAGATACATGTATCTGTGCATAGATACATATTTATAAGAAGATAAAGCCCCATGTATCTGTGCATAGATAGTGTATGCAGATACATGTATCTACTATCAAAAGTACATGTATTTGTGCCTAGATACATAGTTAGAAGAAGAAGAAACCACCATAAAATATATGTCTTCTTCTTCTTCTTCTTCTTCTTCTTCTTCATCTGAACCCATCTTCCTTGTCCCATCTACTGAAAACCAACAACAACAACAAACAACACAACACCAAACTCATCTTCCCCTCCCCTCTGCTAAAAATCTTTCGATAGGTGCAAGTTAATATAAAATCCTAATAAAAACCGGATTCCCTTCATTCATGCATCGACTTCTTTGGCAGGCTGAAGAATGTTTTCATGTAGCCCAAGTTAGATTTTTCTCAAAAAATAGGGAGGTGGGCACACGGATGAAGATGGAGGAATGTTGGAGTGAGAAAATTAGGTGAATTAGGGAGAAGCCACACGATTGGAATTAATGAGAGTGATTTAGGGGAGGAGTTTGAATGTAAGATGCTAAAGCAGAGATTTTAGCCTGTAATGTAGGAACATCTATCTCACATTAATTTGATAGGAAAATAGAAACTACTGATGTATATATGTAATTATTTTAAACTGTTTATATGTTATGTAGATATCGTAGGAATCTTTGATAAGTTGTGTGGTTTTGCCAACTTTTATTCAATGTGTATGCTTTACAAGTAAGGCTTAGAATATATTGTTTATCTGTAGTTTATTAGGCGGGAGAAATAATCAGCCTCTCTCATTCTCACTCTTCGCTCGCACACATCTTTCAAGAAATTACGCCTAGTGTCCCCCAAAAGTCTTTGGTCTTGAACTTTTGTCCTCCAAACATCTGGTCTTGAATTTTTGTCCTCCCTAAATAAGTTCTAACATTTGCCTATAAGGTAGAACTTGTGGTCAATTGAGCAGACTCACTGTCTTAAAATGTCATAAAGTTTGCCTTATGGGCAAGAGTTAGAACCTTTGCCTTACGAGCAACTGATCTAAGTTTTAAATTTTGTTCATTGTCTTGAAATGTAATGAAAGTCTGCCTTATGGGCAAGAGTTAAAACATCCGCCTTATGAGCAACATATCTAAGTTCTAACTTTTGCTTGTAAGGCAGAACTTCTGGTCAATTATGCAGATTCATTGTCTTGAAATTTCATGAATGTCTACCTTACGATTAAGATTTGGAACGTGTGCCTTATGAGTGTAATTTATCAAACGGGGTTAAAAAATCAAGACCACCTCTTATGAAGGCCATTTTTAAGACATTGTTATGAGGGACAAAATATAAAGATCAACCCATTTTAGGGTCATTTTTGGACTTAAACCCTATCTTTTTCTAAGGGCTTCCTAGCAACGGCCTATTTGCTGATAATCAACCTTGACGAATTTTAACTAGTGTCATCTCGATGCCCTTTTTCTCACCTAGGTTAATCTCTCCCACCTCTTCACCTTCTCTTTCTCTCTCTTTGGTCAACTTTGGACTCGAGAAACCATCCTTTGTATGTATCAACATCTATCCAATAAACAACGAATTGACCCAAGTTGTATAGTCCAGTGTCGTCCTGAGGCTTCCAGCAAGAACTTTGTCCAGGTTCTCTTGTTCAATTTTCTATTGGTCTTCTATTTCTTGTTCAATTTTGCCTACATTAAATGTATCAAAGTCCCTTTCTCTCTCCACCTCCTTTCTTAGTCCTGCATTTGGAATTTTTTTAAGTTCTGCAATCTCTCATGTGGATTATCTTCTCCCCCAAGCGTTTATCTCCATACTCGTCATCTTCAAGTATATTTTTTGTTATTCCAGGCATTTTAGCACTATATTGATATAATTTTTTCACATATTCATGTTTTTTTAACTGTTGATGAACCCTAGTCTTCATAAAGTATTGTTCTTTTAGAAAAAGAATTCAATTTTATCTCATTTTCTTGTCAAAATTTGAGTTATTTCCTTCACGAGATTTGCGCTTTATACCATGCTTATGAACATGCCCATATGCGTTATAAGCTTAGCATTCACAATTTTTCTGCTCTTTAGTTCTCCTAGTGTTAGTTTCAAGCAATTTTTTAAACCTGACTTTTAAGCTAATGTACACCATTTTATTGGAAGTTTTAGATCAACTTAGTGCTAACACTTTGAGTTTTTATTAATGTTTCTTTTTTCAGTTTCCAATTTTACATCCTTGCAGACCCCTACTTGTTTAGAACTGAGGTATAGTTGTTGTTGTTGTCCAATTTTATATTTGTGGTGGACGTGGCTTTTTTTTTTTTTTTTTAAAAAAAATATGGACGTGGCTTTTATTCCCTCAACAACAACTATTTAGGAATATCAAATTCAAGCCATGGACCATCATGGAATTTCAGCAATGATAGTTGACCATGGTGACAAATCTATAATGATACCAATCAAATCACCTTGCATCAACATGTTTCTAGCGCTATAATCATTCCATAAATCCATTTGTTCATCTGAAATATCAGGTGCCTATATTGTTCTGTTATTCTGCTAACCCCCTAATTGGCTAAGGAACATGTTAATTTATCTATTTATTTAGTGATAACTTAACCTGAGTAAACTAAAGCAAGTAAAGTAAATGGCATTGCTCACAAAGGATACAAAACCACGACCTACACCCTTGCAGGATCTAACCCAAACTCCATTAAAATAATGAGCCTCAAACAATTTAGATTACAACACTTGCAATCCTAGAAACTAACTCTAATTCCTATAAATCAATAATCACCTTGACGGTTGAACCCAACTTTGAGTTGCCCCCAAATTGAAGTACACTTTAAATTATGAAAACAATAAATTACAACTCAATGAAAACAATACAATAAAACCAACTCAAGAATTGTAAGACATAATCCTTTGGAATAGGTTCTTCAATCTTTTTCTTTGTATTGGCAGTACTTGGATCTTTAGTCAGAACTCTCTTAAATATGAACTTCCTCTATTTGATTGTGTTTTGCCTTTTGCTCTCAATGTAAGTGTGTAACTGTCTTTATGAAAGACCTTGTGTATTTATAGCTTTGATTATTCTCTTTCTCTAAGCAGGCTTCTTGTTCCACAAGAAATGCCCTTTTTTTTTGAACTTAATTCTGCATGTTTGTGGACTTCTATCACAGGCATGCTTTGTGTGAACTTCAAGATCTTTTTCATCTAGTATTCCTTTATTTTAGGGAGTCCTATTGCAAGTTTAAACTGCTTTGTACACACTTCATGACCTTTTCTATTTGGGACTTTTTTTATTTATCTGAATCCTTGTGCAAGTTGGACTCTATCTGATGGAAGTAGTAAAAAACTATTTCTTGCACATGTTCCATCATTTTGTCAATCATCGAAATCTTCCTAAATCTAACAAATTCTCCCTTTTTTATGATGACAAACCCATAATCGTTATGTGATGTGTGCAACTTGATTTTGTTAGTCCTAAGTAATGAATCAGAAGAAACATGTTAGAAGTACTAGGTCAGAACAATGGGTTATAAACATTACATAGTATTCACTTCCCGTTTTATCATTATAATACCCTGTGAAAACAAAAAACACACTAAGTTTGGAAATTAAACACTCATGGCCACTGGGGCTATCACCTATGCAAACACTAAAAAGTCAAGAAGTCGGGAAGATATAACGTATCTGCAAAGACAAGGAAATAGCTAGAAGTGAGAGACTAAGAACAAATACTTCCGTTAATCATCGATAAGATGCATCACATTTTTTTAACATAATTAAAAATAAAAATAAGCACTTGTGATGATAGCAGGGAAGGTTTGGAAAGTCTAAGGATAATAGATATAAGATTTTGGAGAAGCTGGAACATGAGAGAAGGAGGGAGGATCTTTCTTAAGCAGTTAAAAAATGCCCTGAATGTTTGCAGAGTTTGTGGCCTGTCTTTTCTTTCTCAAGTTTAGCCTTGAATATAGTATTTTCCTCCTTAAGTGTATCTTTTTCCATTCCATACTATACATGGAACACATCTACAGCTTGAGTTGGAAGGCACAAAGTGCTGCAATCTTCTTATCCTTAGCAGCTAACATATCCCTCAAGCATTGCAGTGGAGCATTAGTCCCCCTCTGAGGAGCAGGTACAAAAGCTTGATTCATCATACCAATCACTTTCTTGGTGGTTTGATGATGCCAAGTATTAATAAGGACCCCCAAATATGCAAACATATCTCCCAATCAAAATCCATATCCAAAAGTATGCTTAGTATTGTCCTTTTGGACATTTTGTAAATGTGACACAACATCAAATTAGGAAAATTGATTAGAACTCAAGAAACAAGCTACTCCATGAGGGTGAGGTCAATATACTTTGCCTTAGTGCGCTTTTAGTTCTTGGGGAGTATCATTTTATATACAGCATCAAACAATAATTTGTGCAAAGGAAGCATAACTCACTTATCCACCCTATCATGTTCCTCCAATTCAAGGCAATCGGAAAACTTCCTAGTGATTTCTAAAACTTAGAGCGACCCATCTAAAGGTGGCCAATCCCTTTTCATATAATGACACCAACTATCATTTGGAATGCCCAAAATTCTAGTGAGGAGGTTAGGAGTAAGGGTGATAGAAACACCCCTAACCACACTAGATATGAAGTTTAAGGAACCTGTAGCATTAACATGGAATTTTCTAGTCTCTTCCCTGCCCATCTTTCTTCATCTATCACCTTGAAGGAACAGGTTTGACCAACCTTGTGCTCTTATGAGAAAAATAAGTTCACCCATCTTTCTGTTCCTAAAACCAACAATCACTCTATCCCTAATCATACCTTTTTTTAAAAAAAGGAACTATCCTAGTTGTTTGAGCATCAAGTATGTCCTCACAAACAACATAGTTATCAACCTCACACTTAGTATCACCCAAAATATTTTCATCATCAGTGTCCTCCTCACTAAGAGATTCAGAGGAAGGCCTCATTTTATCATCATCCACACTATCAGTGGGTTCATCAACCAGCCAAGATTAACAACCTCCTTTAGAAAATAGGTTTCTTGACCTATTTCTTAGGTTGTCTGAAAGCCAGTACACCTTTTCCCTTTCTCTTTCTTTCAGCCACCTTTACCTTCTCATCTAGAATTTCAATAGGATCAATAGGAGTACTAAATTTTCCTTTACTAGAGTGAGTCCTTTTTAGGAGTGAGCATTAGCCATCAACTGTTTATCCATTTCCCTCTTCCTACTCCTAGTTAACTAACCACTGGTAATGGAGTAGGAGGATTAGTTGGGATAGACAATGGTTCATAATTAGGGATGGCCACTAGATTCCCACTTACCTTACTAGATACAACATAACCCTTTTAGTGACCAACTTAGCTATGGGAATATCCTCATCATCCTCAGGTAGTATAGAGGAACCAGTAGCAGCGACCTATTCCTTAGATATGTCCCAACCAGTTCCAGACCCAATCCCAGTAGCCTCAGAACCAAAGCTAAATCTCTCTCTATATTTAGCCTAACAGAAGAACTTAGTTCCACTAAGGGGTCCCCCATTAATTCCCCCTGAATAGATGCACCCAAGATGAGTCGAGTAGGTGAAAGAGGTTCAGTTGTAGGGTTACCCAAATTTTTCCCCTTATGAGGTGCATCCTTCATTACTACCTCAATCACAGTACTCTTATGATTAACAAATTCCCCCTAAGTCTCACCTTTAGACAATTCCACCTTAGTGTTGACGGGATCACAAACCACAAAAGCATAGGCATCAACACCAATGCTAGCATCATCTACAACCTCAGAGTAACAATCAATATGAGCAAATCCAATGACATAAATCAAAATAGCTGGAGGTAACCTAATATTGTTGACCTATTTCTTATAGAAGATTGAGGCTAGAGTAGTAGGAAACGAAGTTTAGAAAGAAGAAGCAATCTCACTTGAAGGGGATTGGGTGGGATTGCGGATTGTGAAGAGCTTCGGGAAGAAGACGACTTGGTTTCCATGGCTTAAAAAAGAGAGGGAGAGAAAGAGATAAAATTTTGACTTGAGAAGTATGTGAAAGGAGAGGGTCAGAGTGAACTGGAAAGAGGAGAGAAGTATACTTTAAATAAGACATAAAAAATAGCCATTCTAAACAATTAAGAGTCCTTTAAGTTGAAGAGTATACCTTGGGAGGAGTTTTAATTGGACGGCTCTGACAGCTTTATCTAAAAGGATTCATGATTGCACTGACTTTCTTTTCTTAAAGAGATTGGTGGTTATAGAGTTTGTCTAGGAGTCTAGTTCTTTTTGGGTATTATAGAGGAAACATGTACAAGTGCCTTGATTTTAATTCTGATCATGAAAACTGCAGTGCACATGCCTTTGATCAGTAGACAATGCTTGATCTAGCTCTAATTTTCAAGTTAATTTCCTATGACATAGGTAAATACAATGTTATATTGCATGAGTCGCTTGAACTTAAAATAACATAAGGATATACAACTAAATGTACAAGACTGAGCATAAAATTTTAAAAAATGTACAGTATGAACAGTGTTCATTAGCCAATTATTGAGGGATACTCATGTAATCTTAATCATCCCCAGTTCAAACCTATTCCTTTCATAGTGATCTTTTGCCAATAACTTAGTGAAAATGTCAACAAACTGCTTATCAGTGGGACAAAAGTTCATGGAGATAAGATCTTTTCCCATATTATCCCTTAAGAAGTGATGCCTTATGTAAATGTACTTTGTTCTCTTATGCTGAATTGGATTTTTGGCAATATTTATAGCACTTGTGTTTTCATAAAAAATTGGGACACACTCAATGCTCAACCCAAAATATTTGAGTTGTTGCTTGATCCAGAGTAGTTGTGCACAACATGAGGCAGCTGCAACATATCCAGCATCAGCCCTACAGAAAGCCATAAAATTTTACTTCTTTGTTGCCCAAGAGAACAAACATGATCCAAAGAAATGTGTCATTCCTGTGGGGCTTTTTCTTCCACCAAATAACTTGCATAGTCAGCATCTGCATATCCTTTTAATCAAAGTTACTGCCCTTAGGGTACCACAATCCTACGTTACTTGTCCCTTTCAAATATCTCAAGATTCTTTTGACTACCTTCAAGTGAGACTCCTTAGGATTAGCGTAAAACATGAAATATAGTCCCACACTAAATACTATACCATGTTTGCTGGCTGTAAGATACAAAAGAGACCTAATAATCCCTCTATACAGTTTCTGCTTCACAGTTGGACCTATTTCATCCAGACAAAACTTTGTTATTGTAGAAATAGGAGTATCTATTACCTTTGCATCCTCCATTTTAAACCTTTTCAGCAACTCCTTCATATACTTTTGCTGATGAATCATTGTTCCTGAAGAAGTTTGCCTGATTTGGAGACCTAGGAAGAAGTTAAGTTCCCCTATCATGCTCATCTTAAACTTATTGCTCAGCAAGGCTGCAAACTCCTTATTCTGTACTTTACTAGTAGCTCCAAAGATGATGTCATCCACATATACTTGAAAAATCAGCACATCTATCCCTTTGTTTTTTAAGGAATAGGGTACTATCAATTTTATCTCTTGTGAATCCATGGCCTAAGAAAACTTTTACAACCTATCATATCATGCTCTAGGTGCTTGTTTGAGTTCACAAAGTGCTTTATCAAACTTTTTAGACATGGTTAGGGTAGTCAATGCTTTCAAAGACTTTATCAAACTTGTAGACATGGTTAGGGTAGTCAATGCTTTCAAAGACTAGAGGTTATTTGACAAACATATCTTCCTTCAGTAATCCATTTAGGAAGGAACTCTTCACATGATAGAGCGTGAACTCCGTTTATGCAGCAAAATCTATGAGAAGCTTGATTGCCTCTAATTTTACCACAAGAGAAAGTTTCTCATCATAGTCTATGCCTTCTTCTTGGTTGTAAGATTTGACCACCAATCTTGCCTTGTCCCTTGTAACTGTTTCATTCTCATCTAGGTTATTTCTAAATACCTACTTGGTACCAATGATGGTTTTGCCTTTTGGTCTAGGTTCCAAGTGCCATACATTATTCCTTTCAAATTGGTAAGTTCTTCCTTTATGGCAATTATCCAATCTGAATCCTTCAAATCTTCATTAACTTTCTTAGGCTCAATAACAGATAAAAATGCATTAAAAGCACAAAGATTCTTTAATCCAGATTTGGTGGTTATTCCAGAGCTTAGATCTATGAGGATATTATCAATTGGATGAGATCCTTGATACTTATAGACTCTAAGCACTATACATGGGGATCCCTCATTTTGATCATTTTTCTGAGATGGTTGATCTGAAGTTTCCACACTCTGATCAGCTGGATCTACCTCAATTAATTGATTATTTTTGTCATTGTTAGAATTTGTATTGCTTGAACCTGTTTCTGTCACATGTTCCTGCACAATTGTTCCAGTCATCCTTGGTATATCGTCATCATCCTGCAGACTGTGATTTGCCATAAAACTACTTTCATCAAAGATAACATACACACTTTCTACCACGATCCAAAAGTCGAGGTCATGATGATACCTACCCCATCCCCACCCTGGGTAGGTAAGTCCAACACCAAAAGTGATAAAAATGCAGAAAATAAATAGATAATACCCAAATACGGGACTTTAAGATAAAGTCAGGCCAAATATATATATATATATATATATATATATATATATATATAAAACAACTTCAAAACTAAAATAAATACAACTCCAATCCCAAAAAGCTAGTGTCATGAGTAAAGAGCACTAATAAACTTACATAGAATCTAGAAATACATAACTCTGTCTCTGAAAACTAAAATAAAGACAAGATAGTATAAATGAGGGAGGCTGGAACAGGCTCCAGACGGGGAGCCCACCAGTACTCTGAACAGCCTCAGCGCAACACGATCTCATGCTCCACGGGTCACACTCGAACTGGGATTTGAACCAAAAAGGTACAAAAAGTAGGAGTGAGTACGATCCACTTGTACTCAGTAGGCATCATAGATCGACCAAGCAAAGCTGAAAACAAAACATATAAAGGGTACTATGAGAATGCTTCCACCTGCATATAGAAAATTTCCAACGGTGGCTCGGGCCGTATCTCCTAACAACTCTATAAGTATAACAACAGTATAAGAATAACTACACACATATATATAAAGAAAAAGTACATACATGATAACAAACACATAAAAGAAATGAAAATGATGCAAAACCTTGTATACACCTTCTAAGCATAAGCTTTTAGTACAGAACCTATGGGTGGTTTGCAACTCATATACTATCACAATCTCATACTCAATCAACCTTACCGACACATCCTCGGTCAAAGTATTTTATAAAGTGTTTCATTTTCTTTCAAAATCAGTGTTTCTCTATGATACTAATTTCATGAATATGGATGAATGAAATGACAATGCATGCTCATAACCAAAACAATATCATATAATGAATCAACTCAATAATGGTATAAATGAGCTCAAATCTCCTCAAATCTTAATAGATCATGATATAAGCCATCGCATGGCACCATAGTAATGAAGAGTCATGTAATACATCAATGATATCAATTCAAGCCCCCTACTCGAGCATCACAATAATAATAAAGGCAAAGAATTCTCAAACAAGACCAATACCAGCCCACACATGGGCATCACAATAATAATAATAATCTCTCTAGTCAATAATAATATTCACATAAGCCCCTACATGGGTAACACAATAAAAATAACAATATCAAAAGAAGAATCTCATGATAAAATTCTCAACGCATAGCATACTTTAGATGAATAGTTAACTATTCAGCCCAGTCTGAAGAAAGTTAAGCTATAACCTACCTTAAAAAGCCAAAACACGAGCCTAGACACTTCAATAAGGAGATTTTCCTTTTCATGAGGTCTCAAAATGAACCCAATATATCAAATATGTAATCTACACATCAAAAAGAGTGTGATGATACCCATATTAGCTACTTTTATTTTGGGTCCAAAAATAGTTCAAAAATTGACCCCAAAAGAAAAAGGGTAAAACCAAAATTTTATTAAAGAATCAAGTTTCTTATACTTCAAAGGTTCTAAATATAAAAATCCATTGAAAAACAAGTTGAAATCGAGCTTAAAATCAAAGAAAAATAATTTTCTCACTTTATCGGGTAAAACCCCAAAATTTCAAGTTTAAAATCCAAGTTTTGAAGATAAAATCAATGGATAAGGATATAAATAAGTTTTAGAAAGTTACCCAAGCTAGTTTGATGTAGAACCCACTTGAAATCACCCAAAACCGAGGTCTCAAGGTCCAACAATTGAGAAAAAAAGAGAAAAATGAGAAAATAGGATTTACATACTGTTCTGTGAACAGTGAACTGCAAACACAGTCTACCTCTCGCATTCGCAAAGGTAAATGAACCAGACCTACCGTGATCACGGTGGTGCGAGCGTGAACCCAATGACAAAGAACCCGACCCAACACTAATTTACACTTCGTGAATGCAACCATCACCTCACATTCACGATGACCAGAGAATTCCTCCTCGGTGGACTTGAAAGGACCCTGCAAACATGAAGAAGGATTATGGGTTGCACCAGATTCAACAAACCAATTGAACGTAAATGATCAAATCCTTCGAACGGACCCTTAGGATCGTTCGGGACACTACAAAAATAAACCAATAATTCTACTAGGCTAATTTTGACGTCCAGACTCAATGGAACCATTAGATTTATCAAAAGAGGTCTTTTCAACAAGTTAACCCCCGAAACTCCCTTTAAGTTAATTTAACTAGTTTCTCGTCTAAATGCTCAAAACTCAAAATAAAGACTCATAACTCGAACCAACCATGCTACTAACTCAAAGTCGACATTCCAAAACTAGTGGAGCTGATAGAATCATCATCCGATGCTCGGATCACAAAATGTTGACCAAAGTCAAACTAATCACTTTTAAGGCTACTCAAAACCTTAAACTTACTCAAATCACTTCCAAACATTTTGGAAACCATGCAAACCATCCCTACAACTCATAAATAATATATAACAACTATGGAAAAGGGCAAAATGGTCAAAAAATAGAAAAAGCTTATAGTCAAAATAAGGGTTGTTACACTTTCTTTAATACACAAAATTCTTTTGTTAAACACCCTATAAGCTTTACCATGTGAAGAATATTCTATAAAATTTCCCTCATCACTCCTAGAATCAAATTTACCAAACAAGTCCTTCCATTATTATGAATGTAGCACTTACATCCAAAGGCTCTCAGATGAGAGAGGTTTGGTTTTATGCTCTTAAGTAACTTATATGGAGTCTTTTCTAACAATGGTATGGATAAGCACCTATTGATTAAGTAGCATGCAGTATTAATGGCTTCTACCCAAAATTGAATAGCAATATTACTAGCTAACATCATAGTCCTAGCCATTTCCTGTGATGCCCTACTCTTCCTTTCAACTATTCCATTTTTATAAGGAGTCCTAGGTGCAGAGAAGTTGTGATAAAGGCCACGTGATGAACAATATTCAACAAATTCAACATTTTCAAACTCAATTCCATGATCAGACCTAATTGCTGCTAGTTGATTTAACTAGTTTTTTTTTTTTAATTTCCTTACTAAATTGCAAAAAGAATCAAATGCATCTTCTTTAGAAACACCAAAGACTTTCCAAGTGAACCTAGTGTAATCATCAACTAGTAAAAATACATACCTCTTGCCATCCCTACTTCTTACCCTCATGGAACCACACAGATCCATATACACCAGTTCCAAGGATTTGGTTGTACTGATTACTTGTTTGGACGTAAAGGAAGATTTTACCTATTTTCCTTGAGCACATGTTGCACAAACTTTGTGTTCCTTTAACTTAGTTTTAGGGAGTCCTATTACCAAGTGTTTGGAGGTAAGCTTGTTTAGCTGACTGTGGATGGCATGCCCTATTCTTTTATGCCATCGCAAAGGGTCACTATCCATCACACTTAGACATACAATATCCTCAGTAGGAATTCTTGAGATATCAGCAATGTACACATACTTGTATCTTTGTCCAGTCAAGACAATTTTCTCATTTTTTGGGCTTATCACTTCTATACCTATGGAGTAAACGTTTACCTTGTTTCCCTTATCACAAGTTGTGCTATGCTGAGTAGGTTATGGTTCATCCCTTCAATGTGGTACACCTTCTCAATTGAGTGCTTTTCAATTTTTCCTATCTTTCCAACTCCGTCATATATCTTGAGCAAGCACTATCCATGTACCAATTTTACTTGCTTCCCTCACTTTTACTTGTAAAATTTAGAGGTTAGTTTTAGAAACCCGGATTAGCTTGGGTCCTTTCCTTTGAACAAAAAGATGAATGTCATTTGTTTTGGTCAAGTTTGGCAAAATATTAGCAGATTTCCCCATTTTCATATGCCTGTTTCTTAGATGTGTTTCAATTCTTTTAATAGGTTTACTTTTCCTTTTCATAGTAGCCCCAATGTTTTTATTCATCTGACTTATTACTACTAGACATATTCCTCTAGTGTGGCCAGTGTTACCACAATGTTCCTTTAAGGATAGTTTTTCCTTTTCCACTCTAAATTTGATATTCTCAAGATCAATATACTATCTGAAAGAGCCTAGAAATTGTTCTCTTTTCTCATCAATATAAACAGTGAAGACTGTTTATGAGAGTTATCATTAAGAAGATCAACTTTTTCTTTGAAAACGATTCTAACTTATTTGTTAAGTCAAGAATGTTTACCTTTTTCCTTGCAGTGTCTGATTTTGAGTCTGACTCAGAGTCCTTCATGGCCATCAATGCAATATCATATGTGGTTTCATCATCTGAGTCATCAGAACCTATTCCCTAAGAAGCTAACATAGCATTTACATTCTCCTTCTTCTTTTTCTTTCCAAGTAGTTCCTTTTTCTTCTGCTACTTATCAACTTTCTCCTTTTTTTTTTTATATATTTCCTATAAAGGTCAATCCTTGATCTGATGGTCTATTTTCTCACATTTGAAATATCCTCCAAATTGTCCTTTTTCAACATTATTCTTCCCCTTGCTTGACAATGTATTTTTTACATAGCTTCTTCCCTTTTTAAAGAACTTGTTAAAGTTTTTGGTGATGAAGGCCACATCTTCCTTATTAATATTTGATCCATCACTCTCAATTACCTTAAGATATAATGCCTTGTACTTACTTCTTCTTCCTTTTTCACACCATCAATATTCATTTAATAAGTCTTCAGATTTCCAACCAATTTATCTAAGGTCATGGTTATCAAATCCTTTGCTTCTTTGATTGCAGTGACCTTGATTTTCCATGTTTTTGGAAGATTCCTAAGTACCGTATTAATCAGTTCCTCAGTAGTGTGTACTTTTACCAAAGACACCAACTCATTCACAATAATAGTGAATTTAGTGATCATATCTTGAAGTGACTCACCACTTTTCACCTTAAAAGATTCATATTCAAAACAAAGCATTGCAATTTTGAACTTACTTACTTGAGTATTTCCCTCATGATCATTTACCAAGGTGTCCCAAATCTGTTTAGTTGTGGTGAAACTAGAAATGTGGTTGAATTCATCAGGACTAAGTCCATATACAAGAATGCACTTGGCTTTGGCATTATTTCCGAGCATCTTGATATCAGGATCATCATATTTAGCCTTTGTCTTGGGCACATCATTGTTCTCATCATCATTTTTCATTGGATACTTTGGACCATCAGTCACTCTGGCCCAAAGCTCATAATCTTTAGCTTGAACAAAATCCCCCATCCTAGCTTTCCACCAAGAATTGTACAAACCATTAAACTGTGGTGGTCTATTAATGTGTTATCCTTCGTCGTGTTCTAGAGGAGCTGCAAAAATTCATTTTGATCTTTTCTTGAGTTATTAGACTCTATTAAGATAATCCGTATTAATACTGATTGTTATTTTATTGACCCGAACATGTTAATTTATCCATTTCCTTAGTGATAACTTAACTTGAGTAAAGTAAAGCAAGTAAAGTAAATGGCATGGTAATTTAACATGAAAACCCCCAGCTCACAAAGGGTTAAAACCACAACCTGCACCCACACAGGATTTAACTCAATGCCTATTAAAACAATGAACCTCAAACAATTTAATTACAATAATTACAATTCTAGGAACTAACTCTAATTCCTATGAATCAACAATCACCCTTGACTGTTGAACCCAACTTCGAGTTTCCCTCAACTTGATGTACAATCTAAACTATGAAAGTAATAAATTACAACTTAATGAAAACAATACAATTAAACTGGCTCAAGAACTGTAACACATAATCCTATAAAACAAGTTCTTCAATCTGTTCTTTATATTGGTAGTACTTGGATCTTGAGTTAAAACTCTCTTAAATATGAACTCCTTTAATTTGATGGTGTTCTGTGTTTTGCTCTCAATGTAAGTGTGTAATTATATTTTTGGAAGACCTTGTGTATTTATACCTTTGATTATTCTCCTTCTCCAAGCAGGATTCTAGTTCCACAAGGAATCTACTTCCTTTTTGGACTTGAATCTGCACGTTTTGTGGACTTCTATCACTGACATGATTTGTGCCGACTTTATGATCTTTTCCATCTAGGATTTCTTTATTTTAGGAAATACTATTGCAAGTTGGACTCTTGTCTTGGACATGCTTCGTACAAACTTAGTGACCTTCTCTATTTGAAACTTCTTTTATTTATCTGAATCCTTGTATAAGTTGGACTCTGCCTGATGGAATAAGTAGTAACAAACTATTTTTTGCACACATTTCATCATTTTGTAAATCATCAAAATTTCCTAAATCCAACACGTTCACTAAAAATTGGTGTCCTGATTCCTGTGCCACACACCATATTTTTCCAGAATTATCCAACCTTTACCATATACAGGAATACTAAGGTCTAGATCAACTCCAGGTCAATAATGGCAAGGCTTGTCAATTCATAACATTAATAATACTTCTCTTTGTACACCTTCTAAATGATTTACTCATGATTATAAAGTCTTTTTTGAATTTTATTCTAATTATTTTTATGTTAAGGAACGAGACTTGTTGAAATTTGATTTAGTTAATGCAGTAACTTTTATCCTAATAGTTTGTTTAGATTTAAGATGAATTTGAATTTTTAATTTTGTTATTTTAGTTGTTGAGATATTTTAGATTTTTGAATTTCACATTATGCAGATTTTGTGTGTCATGTTTGGATATTTAAAGTCCTTCTATGCTTGATAAAATTATTAAAAGACATTTTCAATCAATTGAGAGATATTTTCAACCCCTTTGTGTTGCCCCATATTTTAGAAAAACCAATAGTGGTATCTAGAGATTTATTGATCTTACAAGATTTGTGAGTTCTTTCAAAGAACTACCTCCATTTTTGTAACCTGACAGGGCTATTTTCAAATTATTTTTAATCCGTCAGGGCTATTTTCAAACCATTTTAAACCTATGCTTATTTCCAATGCACATGCTATTTTCAACCAATATAATTTTTAACCCACTTTTCAACCATAACAAGCACCAGTCTCTCCTTCAATTTCCCAAAATTTTTACTGGTGAAAACTATCAGATTTGGTTAGTAAGAATACAATATTTTGAAACCAATGATCTATGGAGTGTTATAATGGAAGAATGATTCTTACAAATACTCCCTGTAAATCCTATCATTTTCAAGATGGAAACACTTTCAAATAAGACAAGATTATTGATGGTGTTTTTTAAGCATAAAGCCAAAAGAAGAAAAAGAAAGAAAGAAGAGAAAGAACAATAATAAAAAAATGTTCAAGGTCAAAAAACAATCAATAGAATTTAGTACCAACCACCAAATGAGAAATTGAGGAGGAGTAGCTTTTTAAATTGCAGTAACTAAAGCAAAGGAGGAGTGTCGAAACTTGATTTATTACAACACTAGCTTTTATAATAATAATTTGTTTAGATTTATGATGAATTTAAATTTTAAATTTTAAATTAGGTTGTTTTAGTTATTGAGATATTTTAGATTTTTGAATTTCAAATTATGCAGATTTTGTGTGTCAAGTTTGACTATTTAAAGGCCTTTTATGATTTAAAAAGTTATTGAAAGGCATTTTCAATAAATTGAGAGACATTTTCAACACTTTTTGTGGTCCCATCTTTAAAAAAAAAGAACAAAAGGACTCCAAGACTCAACTTCTATCAGGTCCAAGTAATGATGGCATCTACTTTCTGCCCATCAAGTATCAAACAGTTCCATCCCTTCAACCTTCTATGTTGCAAAAATTCCATCCTCACACTGGAATATTTGACTCGATCATCTTTATCAACTAGTGTTTCACAAGTGTTATCTAGTTACAACATTTCTACTTTTAGTTCAAAATTAAACATTTTATATAGCGCTTGTCAACTTGGTAAGTAGCACTGATCATCTCTTCCTCTTTGCATTAATAAAGGTACTGTTTTATTACAAATTATTTTTGCTTATGTTTGGGGGTCCTTCTCCATTTTTATCTTCTCAAGGACATTTATTTCTTCTTGTATTTTTGGATTATTTCTCAAGTTATACTAGGTGGTATTGAGTGTATCGCAAATTCGGGGTTCTTTTAATTTTTCCTCAATTTCATGCTTTAGTTGAATGTCAAGTTCATACTAAATTGAAATATATCTAAACTAAGTGGGGTGGTGAATTAAGACCTTTATCTTTGCTCTGCACAAAATTAGGAATTATTCATCGCATCTCTTGTCCATTTATAGAACAAGTGGAATGAGGTGTAATGACCCTCCAGGTTATTTTCTACTTTTTTGTGTTTTTCTATGTTTAGAGGTTTCCTATAGTTGCCCCAAGTCATTTATGACCTGCCGGGATTGACAGTTTGGTTTTCAGGTATTTTCTTTGATTTTTATACTAGTTTCTCTATTTTAGATCTTCTAAAGTTAAGAAAATGGCCTCGGGCCAAAAACTTCAGGTAAATAGCCTCGAATGACAATTTTGACAGTTTCATTAGCTATAGAACATTGATTTAGACTTGGGGACCTTTGGTTTGGGTTCTGAGGCACCCGAGCTCATTTTGGGCTATTGGTTGGAAATTGATAAAAATAGAAAATGGGATGTGGGACCCATTTTTGTTGAAACAACCTCTATTTGAGATTTTGATGATTTCATTGATTCTGAAATGCCAAATTTGATTGGGTAGCATAGTTCATATGTGTGCACGGGGTTCCGAGCGAATTTCGAACACCTGATCGGAGTCCATTTGGACTTAGAAAATTTTTGGTGCAACAGCACCTGGTGCAGACCAAAAATGATCTTTGTGGTCGCGATCCCGTGGCTGCGTTTGGGAGGGTCAAGAATTCTTGACCTTTGCGATCGCACGGGCTGGTTGGTACATTCGTAGAGAAGAAGTCGGCATGGCCGGTCCAGGCTTCATCTTCGCATTTGCAAATGTGATACACCCAAATTACACCTCTCTTAAGAAGTATAAGCGGTCATTGTCAAATATATAACCCAACAAAGGTTGGGGTCGAATCCCACAGGGATTATGGTAAAAACTAAGGTTGTTTTTATTAGGATTCAGACGTCTAAATCTGAATGCACATCTGAATGATTAAGATATTGTCTCTAGATCTGAAATTTGAATGACTAAGACTGTTTGTCTATCACCATCTGATTGTGCAAAATTTATTTATTTGTAAATATAATAAAAATATAATTCAAATAAAAAATTAATTATATAGTAGAAAAATATTTAATTTAACATAATAAAATTATTATTTAATTAAAAAAAGAAATATTTATGTTTGTTAGTGATGGTGAAGATGGTTTGTAATGGTGGTGGTGGTAGTAATGATTGATGTTAATGACTAGTAATGTTGGCGGTGATAGTTGTGATGGTAGAGATAGTTGCTATTGTAGTGACTGTCATGATGGTGGTGATTGGTAGTGGTGGTGGTGGTTGTGATGTGAAGTTGGTTGATGTTAGTAGTTGGAGGTGTTGATTGTGGTGGCTAAAAAATGTATACATGATGGTGACGATGTGTTAGTGGTATAGTTGGAGATGCTGTTAGCTGGGATGGTGGAGATGGTTGTTAGTAGAGATAGACTGTAGTGATGGTAGTGGTTGATAGTGGTGGTAGAGGTGGTGACAGTGGTGATAATAGTGAGAATAGTGGTGGTGATGACCGAAGAATGTGTGGAGGTTGATAATGTGTTAGTGATAGTTAGTGGTGGTGCTAGTTGTGATAGATAAATTGATTGGTAGTAAGGATTGGCCGGTAGTGGTTGATGGTGGTAGTGGCATTGGCGGTGGATATAATTAGAATAATAGAGGTGGTAGGTGTGGTAGCGGCTGACAGTAGTGGTTGGTAGCCATGTTGGTTTTCAATGGTGGTTGTGATGATTGACAATGGTGGTGGCGGAAGAGGTAGTTAGTGGTGGTGACTGGTGATTGTGGATAGAGTGATGGTGAATATTATCCAACACAAGAATACATATTAATGATATTAAGACTTGGTTCCAGATCTGAATGATTAAGACCTATTCAGATCTATTAATAACTAAAATCTTAATAAAAACAAATGCAGTTAATGATCTGAAGTCTGAATCATTCAGATTCAGACCTCCATTAAGTGCAAACAAATGAGACCTAAGTCGTTTGTGGGTAAGATGACTCTTAGTCTATGATTTTCGTAAAAATTAGGGTTTGCAAAGAGTGATTTGGAATCAATATCTAACTTGTTTTAAGTAACAATCGTCAAATTAAGGAAATATGAATCAGTAGAGAAAGCAAACTAGGATTGCGTTCATCATGGCTCTAAAACACCTTCGAGTTAATAACGTTAATAGATTCATTTAATACAATTAATGTAAGGCAATTGAACTCTAATGTACATCTAAACATTTCTCAACCTTATTATACGACTACCCCTTTAATTCCTTCGAACTAAAAGAGATTGTAATATGAACCTTGTGACATACACATAATCAATTCGACAGTTCAACCGGGGACTGTAAGAAATACACTTACCCTCGCAAAGAATTTCAAACAATGCACATACGATGCCATATTCTTGCCGTTGCTATTCTATTTTGGTTCTTTAGACAATTGTTAGGATCACAACAAGACTTTTCGTGGCTTGTAACATAGTCTCGGGTACAGGTAGGACATATTTGTGGATTAGTGACTAAGCCCTCCTTGGTAATACCGTACTAATATTTCCACTTAAGACTACTCATTCCGCCCTTATTCACCTTTTTCTACCCATAATTTCCATTCAAGAGTGCAACACTCTATTGACTCCACTTTTTTTTTTTTTTTTGGTTCTTTTCTTTCTTTTTCTTTCCTTTTCTCATGCTAATACCCGCTAATTCTTTTCCATCAACAACTGATCTTTTCATACCCTATTTCACTTATTATATACCTCTACAGCAGCCACCCTTAACTTAGGTGATCTGCCTGAGTTGAGGTGCATGATGTCTAAGAAGGGGGCCAAAGCAAAGGTTCAAAGTTAAAGTAGGGAAGGTAAATGGTTACTGAATGAAAATGGTTTACTCAGCTCAAAACAGGGATCAAAGGAGTTATTTGCATTATTTAGACGATTTTTTTAGGCTGAGTGAACTACACTCAAACAAGCTCTGTGATCCTTTCCCAACTAACTAACTTCAAATTTAATAGAATAGACTGGGCAAGTTTTACACGCACAAAGTAAGAAAAATACAAAATAAGCTCACATTGTAACACTCCGTACGTTTCTAACCTTATTTGGTAACTTGGAGTCATGTTTACTTGATGATTAAGGTCACTAAGTACGTATTTTGTAGTGTTTAGATGGGGCATTGGATGATATACTAGTATTAGACAGAGTAGGAAAAATTTCAGCAAAGCACAAAAATGTGGCCTTCCCGAACTCGTTTTGCGACGTAATGCGATGTTGATTCTTCCATGGTTTATTTCGGTTCTTTGGTGTTTATTTACTCCTTATTAAGTATCCAAGTACCTTAATATACTCCTACATGATCAAACCATGAAACACACGAATTTACCAAAATGTTCAATTAAGCCATGGACGGCTAGAATGTCTAGTTTTGCGATTGAGGCTACGAACGGGAATATCGTAAGTGAATACTGTCGTGATATTATGGAATTATTTAAACATGATATATATTATGGATTATACATTTATTTTAGTGGGCTAAGCTAATATGTGTTATTGGGCCCAAATTGAGGCCCAAAACAAGGCCAAAATGAAAAGCCCAAAGGGAAATGACCCATTCTTATATTAATTAAGGGACCATGACATTTAATGCCAAAGAAGTGACTAAGGATTGACTTGAGGGTCTATATAAAGGTAACAAAAATCAGATTTATTCATTACAAAGTCTCATAACTTTTTGGATATTTTCACAAACATTTCTCTCTTTTCCAAAACCCTAAGGCAACCATTTCCTTTGGCCACTTTGGACAAGATCATCACTTTGGAAGCTTGGGTAAGTATTTATTCTTGTGATTTAACATATTATATGCATGAAGTGTTGTGTAGATCATGATGGTTGTGTTGGAAAGGTTGAATAGGCCACTTTTGCCCTTTAGTAAAAGATGTGCCATTTTGTGAATTAAACTTGAAAGGTGACTTGTGGTTTTGATGAAAGAGCATGGTATGGATGAAATATCAACATGTATGGTGTGATTATGTTACTAAACTTGTTATTTTCTATAAGTGTGAATTATGGGATTTTTGGCCGATATGTGCTATGAGGTGTTTTATGGTGACTTGATGGATTATTTGTGATATGGTGTGAATGAGAAAGTGTAAAGAAGAAGATTGTTGCAAAATGCTATTGGTTATGATGTTGGTCAATGTATGGCATGTTGTGGTATTTTTGGTAGGGTCATGCCGAAATTTCATTATAAAGGGGGAAATGACGTTAGAGGCAATTATGTAACTTTTGTCGTCTTTGCACTTGTAAGGTGGTTAGATGTTGACGTAAACTCCGTTATGTGCTTGTGTTGTAGAGTAAGGGGCTGGATCATTATATTCGTTAGGATTGTGGATTCTTATTGAGAGGCTAAGGTATGTAAGGTTATTCTTGTCCGTATCTTTCTGCAGCATATATTGCTCCCTTTGCCATTGTACTTGTACCTATGTCGAAATGTCCCAAAGTATCTCATGTCAGGTTGGTTACCTATATATACATATTCATGTGTCTCTTATACATTGAACATTGTCCCAAAGTTCCAATAATGCGAGAACCAACAATGTTTCAATTTCATAACTAAAGAATGAAAGTAATGCATATATGGTTGAGTACGGGTGGTAGCTCAAAGGGGCGAAAGCCTAGCTAGAGACGATCCCGATGTATCACGGGTGGTAGCTCAAAGGGGCGAAAGCCTAGCTAGAGACGATCCCGATTGATTATTGGACACAGGGGGTAGCCCAGAGGGGTGAAAACCTAGCTAGGGCCGAACCTGCTTTATTGATTTATGGGTGGTAGCTCAAAGGGGCATAAGCCTAGCTAGAGACGATCCCAATATTGTTATTTACCACTGATCAGCTGGTCCCGGGCGGGATGTGATTATTGTTGATATTGAGATGAATAATAAAGAATGCAAAGTACATAGTTCCACACATATGGAAATGTTGGTTTATCTATATTGCCTATTCTTTTATCGTTGATATACATTGGTGTTCTCATTTATTGATACAGTTTTCTTATGGCCTTGCATACTCAGTACATTCTTCGTACTGACTCCCTCGGGGGAATTTACCTTACTTGCTGCAGGCACAGGTACTGGTAGACCTCCATTGTAGGTTGCGGATCTTTTGCGAACATTTGGTGAGCTTCAGTTGGTTCGGGGCTTTCCGAGTCTTCTATGTACATTTGTTTTGGTCTTGTGTATATGTATAGAGCGGGGGGTGTCCCGACTCTAGGTTGGTTTTGGTTATGCATCTGTAGAGGCTTTGTAGATGTGGTGGGTCAGACGAAAGGAATGTAATGAACTTATGTTTTGTCTTGATGGCCCTAACGGCCAAATTTCATAATTCTCATATATTTGTCATACCTTCCACTTTTGGCATTTTATATTTATTTGTGGTGGTGATGACTATTGAGTGGTATGCGTATAGGTGTTTATGGATGAAGATTGGTTCTCTCGGGCCTTGTCGGCTTCGGGTGCCATGTCCGTCCCGTTGGAATTCGGGGCATGACAAAAGTGGTATCAGAGCGGGTCGTCCTAAGGGTTTCTACAAAGCCGTGTCTGAGTAGAGTCTTGCTTATCGATGTGTTGTGCACCACATTTATAAGTAGGAGGCTACGGGGCATTTAGGAGTTGTTTCTTTTTCTTCATTCCTAGATCGTGCAATAGAGCTACTGTTGTAAGTGGAATCGTACCTAACCATTGGTTTTCTTATGTTATAGAAAATGCCGATTGCACGAAAAGGGAAAGGTAAAAGTAAAAGAATAGACAGGCTGGTTGGAGAGGGAACTAGTAGACCACCACCGGAACAGGTTAATCAAGGCGGTGTTGAACAGGAGGTTGCATCGCGGGCTTCTTCTACTTTACCCGCAGAGCCGCCTATGAATGCTACTAATCAGGATTTGAGAAATGCAGTGCATATGTTGACGCAGATAGTTGCTGCACAAACGCAGGGACGGGCTAATCCAATGACAAATGAGGATGATGCAACTAGAATAGCGAGCCGCAGAACACAGGATTTTCTGAAATTAGACCCTCCTACATTCACTGGGTCAGACCCACAGGCAGATCCACAGGACTTCGTGGACCAAATCCAAAGGGCCCTAGATGTTATGCATGTGACTGGTGTAGAAACGGTAGAACTTGCGGCCTACAGGTTGAAAGGTGAAGCGATATTGCGGTATGAGGACTGGAAATGGTCGAGGGGCATTGATGCACTTCCAGCTGGCTGGGAAGAATTTAGAACGACCTTTCTTGATCACTATCTCCCTTATGAGATCAGGGAAGCACGTGCAGACCAGTTTCTGAACCTTCGACAAGGGAATATGAGTGTTCGGGAATACAGTCTTCAGTTTAATTCTTTGGCTCGATATGCTCCGAACGTAGTGGCTACAATGACCGACAGAATCCATCGATATGTGGACAGATTGGAGCCGTATTTGGTAAGGGACTGTACCATTGCTGCCTTGAACAGAGACATGGATATTGCTAGGATCCAGGCCTTTGCACAAAAGATGGAGGATCAGAGGCAACGGAGGAGAACACAGGAATCTGAAAGAGGGCCGTCAAAGCGGGCTAGACCAATGGGGCAGTCTATGGTGTCCCAAGGAGAGTTTAGGCCTCGGATGTTTCCTAGACCGCATAGACCATTATTTTCTCACCCCATGGCAGGTGCTTCCTCCCAGTTTCGAGGGTCTAGAGGCGGTTATGCTGGGCAAAGCAGTGGGGTTCAGGGCTCGCAGACAGCAGGGTTTCTTCGTCAGCCATGTCAGCACTGTGGAAAGTTTCACTCAGGGGAATGCCGACGTGGGGTGAATACTTGTTTTTGGTGTGGTATGCCAGGGCACATAATGAGGGAATGCCCACGAAGAGGCTCGGGTGGTGTAGCATGACCTATAGGGTCAACCGTTGCATCTTCATCATCGGTTCCTTCCGTAGGCCGAGGTATGCAGCCTGTCGGTCGGGGTAGAGGTGCTGCAGGAGTAGCTAGTTCCAGTGGATCCCAGAATCGTACCTATGCTCTCGTGGACAGACAGAATTCGGAGGCATCTCCCGATGTAGTCACAGGTATATTGTCTATATTTTCACATGGTGTATATGCATTGATAGATCCGGGCTCTACTTTATCATATGTTACTCCGTTGATTGCTGCAAAATTTGAAAGAACACCGGAATTCTTAGATAAGTCTATTGAAGTGTCTACACCGGTTGGTGAATCTATTGTTGCAAAGAGAGTATATCGAAATTGTGTGATAACTTTGTGTGGTCATGATACACTAGCTGATCTTATTGAACTTGACATGGTGGATTTTGATGTTATAATGGGGATGGATTGGTTGGCTTCTTGTTATGCTACGGTGGATTGCCGAGCCAAGGAGGTACATTTTCATTTTCCACAAATGAATATTCTTGAGTGGAAAGGTAATGTGGGGGCACCGAAAGGTAAATTTATTTCCTATCTTCAAGCTAGGAAAATGATAGCTAAAGGGTATATATGCCATTTGGTAAGAGTGCAAGATCTCAACGTGGAACCACCAAGTCCTCAGTCGGTACCAGTGGTCAATGAATTTCTCGACATATTTTCTGACGATCTTCCAGGTTTACCTCCAGAACGGGAAGTGGAGTTTGGTATTGATGTGATTTCAGGCACTCAGCCTATTTCTATTCCTCCATATAGAATGGCTCCAGCAGAACTGCGTGAATTAAAGGAGCAGTTGAAAGATTTGCTGGATAAGGGCTTCATTAGGCCTAGTATGTCCCCGTGGGGTGCACCAGTATTATTCGTACGCAAGAAAGATGGCACATTGAGGATGTGCATTGACTACCGACAGTTGAATAAGGTAACGATCAAGAACAAATATCCCCTTCCTCGCATTGATGATTTGTTTGATCAGTTACAGGGTGCCAAATGTTTTTCGAAAATTGACTTGAGATCGGGTTACCATCAAGTCAGAGTTAGAGAGGAGGATGTACCCAAGACAGCGTTTCGAACACGGTATGGCCACTATGAATTTTTAGTTATGTCATTTGGACTAACAAATGCACCGGCTGTGTTTATGGATTTGATGAACAGGGTGTTTAAGCCATTCCTAGACGTGTTCGTGACAGTATTTATAGATGACATCCTTGTTTATTCAAGATCACCAGAAGACCATGCTTATCACCTACGACAGGTGTTACAAATTCTCCGGGATCGTAAGTTATATGCAAAGTTTTCTAAGTGTGAATTTTGGTTAAAATCCGTAGCCTTCTTGGGTCACATTGTGTCGGATGAAGGAATTAGGGTTGATACGCAAAAGATTGAAGCAGTGAAAAATTGGCCAAGACCTACGACGCCTACAGAGATTCGTAGTTTTCTTGGTTTGGCAGGGTATTACAGGAGGTTTGTGGAAGGGTTTTCTTCTATTGCTGCACCATTGACGAAGTTAACTCACAAGGCAATTAAATTTCAATGGAATGATGCATGTGAAAGTGGGTTCCAAAAATTAAAAGATAAGTTGACTTCCACACCAGTGTTAGTACTTCCCGAAGGCACGAAAGGCTATGCAGTGTATTGTGACGCTTCCGGGATTGGTCTCGGATGTGTGTTGATGCAGCATGGTAGGGTGATAGCATATGCCTCACGACAGTTGCGGCCACATGAGAAAAATTATCCCACTCATGACCTTGAATTGGCAGCGGTAGTGTTTGCTTTAAAGATATGGCGTCATTATATATATGGAGTTCATGTTGATATTTATACGGATCACAAAAGTTTACAATATATCTTTAAGCAAAAGGAACTCAATTTGAGGCAACGAAGATGGTTAGAGCTCTTGAAAGACTATGATGTTGATATTCTATACCATCCAGGGAAGGCAAATGTAGTAGCGGATGCATTAAGCCGCAAGGCAACGGGAGTCACTAGTGATCAATTGACGGAAAAGAAGGAGATAATCAAAGACTTATATCAGTTGGCTAGCTTGGGAGTTCGCCTTATTGAATCCTCAGATGAGGGGGTTATTGTGCAGAATGCGGCAGAATCGTCCTTAATAGCTGAAGTAAAGGAGAAACAGTATGCGGATCCTATTTTATTGCAGCTGAGAGAGAATGTGCAGCAGAAATTGACAAAGGCATTCGATCTTACGCAAGAGGGAGTACTTCAATGCCAAGGTCGATTATGTGTACCGGACGTAGATGAGCTAAGGAAGCGGATTATGACAGAGGCACATCACTCACGGTATTCTATTCATCCGGGAGCTACAAAGATGTATCATGATTTGAAAGACATATATTGGTGGGGAAATATGAAAAAGAACATTGCGGAATTTGTAGCTCAATGTCCAAATTGTCAACAGGTGAAAGTGGAACATCAGAAACCGGGAGGTTACATGCAATGTATCAATCTTCCAGTCTGGAAATGGGATATGATTAATATGGATTTCATTACGGGTTTGCCTCGTACATTGTGGAAGTTTGATTCTATATGGGTCATAGTGGACAGGCTTACCAAGTCAGCGCATTTTCTACCAGTCAAGACGACCTATACAGCTGAGGATTATGCGAAGTTGTATGTGAAAGAGATAGTACGATTGCATGGAATTCCACTTTCTATTATATCAGACAGAGGAGCACAGTTTACCGCTCATTTTTGGAAATCTTTCCAAAGGAGCTTGGGCACACAGGTTAATTTGAGTACGGCTTTTCATCCTCAGATAGATGGACAAGCAGAGCGTACTATCCAAACACTTGAAGATATGCTACGAGCCTGCACTTTGGATTTTAAAGGTAGTTGGGATGAACATCTACCTCTCATTGAATTTGCGTACAACAATAGCTATCATTCAAGTATCGGAATGGCACCTTATGAAGCTTTATATGGGAGAAAATGTCGGTCACCAATTGGATGGTTTGAAGCGGGTGAACCTGCTTTACTTGGGCCAGATCTTGTTTATCAAGCTATGGAGAAAGTTAGAGTGATCCAACAGCGGCTCCAAACGGCCCAAAGTCGACACAAGTCATATGCGGATGTTAGACGAAGAGGGCTTGAATTTGCCATAGGTGATTGGGTATTCTTAAAGGTGTCGCCAATGAAAGGGGTAATGAGGTTTGGAAAGAAAGGGAAATTGAGTCCACGTTATGTAGGTCCATATGAAATTGTCAAAATATTTGGACAAGTTGCGTATGAATTGGCATTACCTCAAGAACTCTCCACAGTCCATCCAGTATTTCATGTTTCGATGCTTCGAAAGTGCATAGGAGATCCATTTCGTATTACTCCTATTGAATATGTACAAGTCACAGAGGATCTTACCTATGAGGAGATACCTATTGCTATTCTGGATAGGTAAGTGAAGAGGCTAAGAAATAAAGACATTGCTTCCGTAAAGGTACTTTGGAGAAATCAACAAGTAGAAGAAATCACGTGGGAAGCGGAAGAAATGATGAGGTCAAAGTACCCGTATTTATTTCACACGGAAGGAAAAGTTCAAAGTGCGGAAGTGGAGCAATAACAAGTAAGTATCTATGAGTATTATGTGTCTATGTATATATATGCTAATATAGAAATGTAATTGTTGTACTTGAGACGATGTTATTAACATTCGAGGACGAATGTTCCTAAGGGGGGAAGAATGTAACACTCCGTACTTTTCTAACCTTATTTGGTAACTTGGAGTCATGTTTACTTGATGATTAAGGTCACTAAGTACGTATTTTGTAGTGTTTAGATGGGGCATTGGATGATATACTAGTATTAGACAGAGTAGGAAAAATTTCAGCAAAGCACAAAAATGTGGCCTTCCCGAACTCGTTTTGCGACATAATGCGATGTTGATTCTTCCATGGTTTATTTCGGTTCTTTGGTGTTTATTTACTCCTTATTAAGTATCCAAGTACCTTAATATACTCCTACATGATCAAACCATGAAACACACGAATTTACCAAAATGTTCAATTAAGCCATGGACGGCTAGAATGTCTAGTTTTGCGATTGAGGCTACGAACGGGAATATCGTAAGTGAATACTGTCGTGATATTATGGAATTATTTAAACATGATATATATTATGGATTATACATTTATTTTAGTGGGCTAAGCTAATATGTGTTATTGGGCCCAAATTGAGGCCCAAAACAAGGCCAAAATGAAAAGCCCAAAGGGAAATGACCCATTCTTATATTAATTAAGGGACCATGACATTTAATGCCAAAGAAGTGACTAAGGATTGACTTGAGGGTCTATATAAAGGTAACAAAAATCAGATTTATTCATTACAAAGTCTCATAACTTTTTGGATATTTTCACAAACATTTCTCTCTTTTCCAAAACCCTAAGGCAACCATTTCCTTTGGCCACTTTGGACAAGATCATCACTTTGGAAGCTTGGGTAAGTATTTATTCTTGTGATTTAACATATTATATGCATGAAGTGTTGTGTAGATCATGATGGTTGTGTTGGAAAGGTTGAATAGGCCACTTTTGCCCTTTAGTAAAAGATGTGCCATTTTGTGAATTAAACTTGAAAGGTGACTTGTGGTTTTGATGAAAGAGCATGGTATGGATGAAATATCAACATGTATGGTGTGATTATGTTACTAAACTTGTTATTTTCTATAAGTGTGAATTATGGGATTTTTGGCCGATATGTGCTATGAGGTATTTTATGGTGACTTGATGGATTATTTGTGATATGGTGTGAATGAGAAAGTGTAAAGAAGAAGATTGTTGCAAAATGCTATTGGTTATGATGTTGGTCAATGTATGGCATGTTGTGGTATTTTTGGTAGGGTCATGCCGAAATTTCATTATAAAGGGGGAAATGACGTTAGAGGCAATTATGTAACTTTTGTCGTCTTTGCACTTGTAAGGTGGTTAGATGTTGACGTAAACTCCGTTATGTGCTTGTGTTGTAGAGTAAGGGGCTGGATCATTATATTCGTTAGGATTGTGGATTCTTATTGAGAGGCTAAGGTATGTAAGGTTATTCTTGTCCGTATCTTTCTGCAGCATATATTGCTCCCTTTGCCATTGTACTTGTACCTATGTCGAAATGTCCCAAAGTATCTCATGTCAGGTTGGTTACCTATATATACATATTCATGTGTCTCTTATACATTGAACATTGTCCCAAAGTTCCAATAATGCGAGAACCAACAATGTTTCAATTTCATAACTAAAGAATGAAAGTAATGCATATATGGTTGAGTACGGGTGGTAGCTCAAAGGGGCGAAAGCCTAGCTAGAGACGATCCCGATGTATCACGGGTGGTAGCTCAAAGGGGCGAAACCCTAGCTAGAGACGATCCTGATTGATTATTGAACACAGGGGGTAGCCCAAAGGGGTGAAAACCTAGCTAGGGCCGAACCTGCTTTATTGATTTATGGGTGGTAGCTCAAAGGGGCATAAGCCTAGCTAGAGACGATCCCAATATTGTTATTTACCACTGATCAGCTGGTCCCGGGCGGGATGTGATTATTGTTGATATTGAGATGAATAATAAAGAATGCAAAGTACATGGTTCCACACATATGGAAATGTTGGTTTATCTATATTGCCTATTCTTTTATCGTTGATATACATTGGTGTTCTCATTTATTGATACAGTTTTCTTATGGCCTTGCATACTCAGTACATTCTTCGTACTGACCCCCTCGGGGGAATTTACCTTACTTGCTGCAGGCACAGGTACTGGTAGACCTCCATTGTAGGTTGCGGATCTTTTGCGAACATTTGGTGAGCTCCAGTTGGTTCGGGGCTTTCCGAGTCTTCTATGTACATTTGTTTTGGTCTTGTGTATATGTATAGAGCGGGGGGTGTCCCGACTCTAGGTTGGTTTTGGTTATGCATCTGTAGAGGCTTTGTAGATGTGGTGGGTCAGACGAAAGGAATGTAATGAACTTATGTTTTGTCTTGATGGCCCTAACGGCCAAGTTTCATAATTCTCATATATTTGTCATACCTTCCACTTTTGGCATTTTATATTTATTTGTGGTGGTGATGACTATTGAGTGGTATGCGTATAGGTGTTTATGGATGAAGATTGGTTCTCTCGGGCCTTGTCGGCTTCGGGTGCCATGTCCGTCCCGTTGGAATTCGGGGCGTGACACACACACACTTGCCACATAAAAACAATGATCAATACCAAGATTCACAATAGAAATTCAGCTTAAGCAAATTTATTTCATCTATATGCACTAATGACATTCAATGATCCAAAACAATCAACGATCCTAAACTAAAACACATGTACTAAACAAAATTTGGAGGGGGCCTCGATTTATCGCACAATACAAAATTTAGCCATTGATGGCTACAGAATCACTTACTTTCCTTTTACAATACATAAAAAATAAAAAATGCCCTAAACATGCCATTTCTACTAGATAGCACACCCGAAAGAAAAGAAGCACGACAACAAAAACACTCGGGTGGTGAAAGAATCACATGTACCCCACCCCTATCGAAAGAATCATGCATTGTCCCCAATGCATAAATTTAACAACTAAGAGTTGGAGGAAGGGATACCTATGAAGCCCTTAGGCTTTGGAGTCTGGCATAATGTTGGAGGCCGTTTTGGCCTCAGGATCATGGTTAGTGATGACAGTGTTGACCGGCGTGCTTAAGTCATCAAGAGTCTCCTCAGTCGCTGGAGTTGGCGTAGGTAAAACCAGGAGGTTGGACTTAACTCCATGTACTAAACTAGAGGAAGCCCCAACAAGTTAGACTCTTACTCGCTCTTGTCTCAACACCTCATCTTTTTTAGATTCCTTCTTTGCCTTTTTCATATCTTCTTCTTCTTCATTTCTCTTATGGTGTTTTCATTTACTTGACTTCGGCCTATGTTATGACAAAGGGAAGACAACTCTAATCCTTGCTAGGCCGCTAACCTATTCTGGCCATGCCAATGATGGAATTAACATACTAGCCATTCTAAACCTTAGTAGGATCTAACACTATTCCACTTTTTGTTTTTCATACTTTTCAAGATCACAGAGGGAAATTATGAAAGTATTTATGTGACCACTATTTTTAAACACATGGATATCGTACAATACTGCAACACACAAAAAAGCTAGGGCAAAACTGACACTCAAGGATTTTACCGCTACAACGACTGATTTACCGCTGCAGCAGTTCGTGACAGTTCAAATAGGGGAAAATTTTCATTTCCCCCATTTTCACTCCCCACTCTAAAACTCTCTCAAATTATCTCTGTGCAATCTCCTCCCGGCGTCAATTTTAAGCTATTTCTCGCTCCTACTACTTTATTTACGTACTTATCATTGTAGAATCAAAGAAACCCTGTTAGATTAGAGAATTTTGAATGGTTTTTGGGTACAATTTTGACCTTTGAATTTTGGGTGCTGTTCTTACATGAAACGATGAGCATGTTAGGTTCTCTTACGTCTGCAATGCTCCTACAACATTCTAGGCATAAGATTAATGTAGTTCATAGTGGATTTTGGCCATGGAGGGGTGGAAGGTGGGGGGTTATCTTACCCAATAATTTCTGGAAATTCGGGTGTGAATTTGAGTGTTATACACTCCCATTTTAGGGTAGAAAGATTTATACGAACTTCACCAAGCCTGATCTACCCTTAAATATAGAAAATACATAGAAAAATAAAAAAATCCCTTATGGGAGGGGAGGTTAATGGGTTGGGGATAATGGAATTGCTGCATCGGTAACTTTTTCACCGCAGCGATAAGTTACTGCTGAAGCGATACCGATTCAGCGGTACCTGACAGTAGCGTCCCAGATTTTTTTTTCTTGCAATTTTGAATTTCTCCCCCTGTAGTTTCCCATTCTAGTTTCTAATGTTATAATTGTAATGTTTGCAGGACTATCATGGATCCCTAACCATGCTACCATAGATTCCCCGACATTGCTAGCTGTGATCGGTATAGGGAAGGGTGGCACAATAGAGGCTTCTTCTCTGAGAGGGATTTTTTAATATGGGATGTAGAGGATAAGTCCTCAAACTTCTACAATCAGCTAAAAACTTTTGGATGGAAAATGCTAATGGAGCTCATCACTGAGTGTAACCCTTAGTCCAGGAGTTTTATGCTATCCTTCTAATTATGGAATGGTCAGTGCCTCTCCCTACTATTCCTATTCGATAAAAGAATGTCGCAGTGGATGTTATCACTATTAATGATACTCTTGGGGTCCCAAATCCCTTAAATATTACCTTTGAAGCAAAATTTTGGGAGACGGACTAGAAGTAGGCTGCCAGGGTCTTGGTGCCAGAGGTTCGAGCGAATGAGGTGAAGTGGTCTGGTCTCAAAGAGACAAAAAGTTCCTACTTTTCTGCGGAGGCCAGGATTTGGTTGTAGCTGGTGTCCCGGAGGATTCATCTTTTAGGAAATGTGACTGATATGGTTTTCCACTGGGCCATGGTGGTGGCATATGCTCTTGTGAGATTTGAGATAAATATGGGGGCATAGATTGTGGATGAATGGAGACACTTTTATGCCCGGGAGAGGTTGGTTAGGGATCTGTTCCTGCCTTTTTTGATTATCGAGTTGTGCAAGAGGGTGGATGTACCTACTGAGGGGTAGGGGCACATGGGGAGGAAGTAAGAAAAAGAGAAAGGTGGGGGAGGAAGGTAAGAGTAGTAGGGTTGGTGGGGTTGAGGATTCTGGCACCCCTTCTCCTCAGGCTCTTGCATCTCTTGGTGGTTGGGAGGATGACCTTGCTACTGTGCAGGGATTTTTAGAGAGGACTCAGTTTCCTCCACCTGATCTGTACCCACTAGTGATTCTGCTTTTTCGTCTACTAACTAGTCCCAGGCCACTTTTTCCACACAATACTATCCCACGAACACTTCTGTCATTTATTTCCCTTTTGTCTACGCAAAACCTCAACCCAAATACTCATTTATCATCCAGAGCCATTACGACGTGATTCAAATTTCATAATTCCAATAAGTATATCACTATCCTCCCTCTCCTACTCACGCAATTAGCTACTCCAAAATGTTTTCCCCTCTCCTAAATAGCTAGGCACCCCGGTAGTTCGTCATGATTTGGATAGAAATTAAGAAATACTCCAAATCACTGAGAGATGAGACATGTCTCAAGTCACGAAAATGGAGATACACCTCGAGATCACACCCGGTCCTCACGATTCTTGGGACCCTTGGCCATACATATTTCAAATCAACACACATCACAAATATTTACACTTAAGAGTTTTAACCATCACACAGTAAGTCACCGTATACTACCCTTAGCATAATCCACATAACACATTCCTACACATTGTTTCCTTACAGCAAGTACTTCACACAATATCAACCAAAACATAATAAATTAACTCCCGATGCTTTATGTTAGCCTCTACTGGTTGGAATGTCCTATTCCAACCTTTCAAATGTTACAAGATACCAATTGGGGCCAACTAGTCCTGATTGTGATGGTTGAGACACCAATTGGAATTGGATAGATACCAATTGAACTCAAGCTGGGGAGACAACATTGAGATGGCACGATAGGAGAGAAGAAAGTGAAACAGTTTCCTAGATGCCTTGTAGCCTCCTACCGATTTGATGTGGACATCAACACTCCAATCCACAGGACTCTACTCGACATTTGCTCTTGTACTGGGAGACCGATCGCCTAGGGTTTGCTACCATCTTATTACGAACCAAGCCAAAGATCGTGCAGGCACCTACCTAACACTACCCTAGATAGGAGAACCCTTACTACCTAATTATTTATTTTATACAAATGTTAAAAATACTACTTATTTCAAACTCTTTCAATTTAGTTGGTACATAGTAGTCACTTTCAATACATTTGATAATTAAAGCTGATGCGGAAAATAATCAAAAGTGAATCCCCAGAAACTATCCTAAATAGGTACAAAAGCACTAGATAAGGAGTAGAATCCATGACACAACATCCATGCAAGATAGAGAGGGCAGGAGTTGTTAAGAATGATCACCGTCACTGCTATAGAAACTCCAACTGACCTACAACTTGGCTATATCCCTAGAAGGAGATATAGTAAGTGTAGTGTTAGTACAACCACACGTACTGGTAGGTATCATTAGCCGACCAGGGTTAGAAACAAATAATAATAACAACAAATATGAAGAAGCCTTGACCTTTAGTAAAACTCCGTTCACTAAAGCCTGTTTATACATGTATTACTATCAACACTTAGTCTCTTTGTGACCTACTTGTCATTCAATATTTTTGTTTATCTATGTCCTTAATAATTCATTTTACCCCACATTGTTATTCCATTTTATGCAAACCTATTTTTCTAACCTAGTTCGAACAACTCTCGGGGTTCACTAAATCAATATTTGGGACTATTCGTGGCAATCGGGTTCCTTATTATTTAATCCTTATATAGTGTAGAAAATCTAATCATGTAGTTTTAGATACCTATTCTCATGACATATTCCCTCGAGACTGACTAGCAGGACCCAGCCATCAAACATAGTTACAGGTTTCCATAAATCAAATAATCACAATGCATGAATAGGAAAGTACACACAATGCATATGAGGAATGAATGTATGCAACATTCACAACTTCTATTTCCCTTCTCAACTCATCACTATTATCATCAACAACATCAATTTCATGAACATCATGATACAATATCATACTCGTCATCATCAATATCAGCAACAATACCATCAGCATCATGAGATCAGTATCATCATCGTCTTTATCATCATCATCAACATCATCATCTCATCACTAAAAATATCATGAATAGGTATGCAATGCATTCATAATCGCAAACACTGCCCAAAAGTAATTATTTCCATTCGATCATAAATATTTGTACAAACCTAGAGGGACTACCACAACCCTTTCACCTGTATAGATCTCCACAATATCACATAGCTCTTACCCTTTTTACCCTTTTTCTCAATTAACAAAGGATTCATTTATATTATGTCTGTGTATACTTTTTATGCTTATACTCACGTAACCCTTTCTAGTTCACATGTAAATACTTGAATAACAATGCCCACTCCTTAAATCCTAAAGCCTATTCACACTCTTAAGTCTTCCCCACACTCTTTAATAATATTTACAAACCAAAAGCTACCACTCGAGTCACCTTAGTAATGTAGCTTCTACATCATACTTATGCCTTATTAACATTCTCAATATGACAATTAGTTATCAGGATGACTATGAATAGCCTAATACAACTTTAGTTCGTTACCTTTCCTCTCTTTTTTAATTATATTCAACCCTTATTTTACTTATAAGCACCTATATTTGTTCAATGGATCCTAATCCTTATGCAATTCGACTAAATATCTATATGATTTTCACACCAGCTAGGCACAATAACCATTTTCTATAAAATTCATGCCTAACCAAATTATTATTAGTTTCGTCCATCCAAACGCCATACCCTAGGGCCTAAGACATGGATCTCCCAACATTAGTATTATATAACATACATCTATACCAAGTCTGCTATATATTAACCATAACCTACCTCATAGATGAAACATGCTACTATTGAGAGGAGAGAGTTGTCCTGCACGTGCTAAGCGTCTTCCCATGTTGGGTTCCCGCTGGGTGTGCCTCAAAACTACCCTCATGAGCTTAGGCTTTGGAATCTCATGACTATGGAAATGAGGTTTATTTAGGGTGTTTTTGGATAAAAATACGACCTAGAAGAGTTAAACAAGAGAGGGTTTTTAAAAGAACTCCCGCTGGCCGCTGCCGGGTTACCACTATAGCGGTTGATTTACCGCTGCAGCAGTATCACTGCAGTAGTTAGCTTACCGCTATAGTGGTAAGTAGTAGGCTAGCCCAATTCCTTTTTAATTCTTAGCCCAATTACATTGGGCCCCATTTTTCCCTATGAAATAAATTCCCTCGGGTTTATTAGAAGTATTTTATTCATCGTAAAATTCTTTTGAGGCATTTTCATATGTAACAATGTTTTGAGTCATTACACAATAGCTCCAAATATAGAAGATGCACTTTATGGGTTAGCAACAATGATAGTTAGATTCATACTGAGTTCCGAATGCTTCTGGAGTGTTTGAGTTTTAGGTCCAAATTATGGAGGTTTGTGCAACCTCAACTTGAACTTTGAGTCATCTTGAGTTTTGTCAACATCTTGCTTCTTTAAGGCCACTACTTCATCTTCAACCCCACTCAAGATTGGCACTCTTACATTGTTGTACAATTTGGTTACAAAGCATGGAAAAGGCAAATATATTATCGGCTTTGTTGCCTTTGCATACATTTCATCTGCAATCACATGTTCGAAGTTGACCTTAAATCCTAACATCAGACTAGCAACCATCACTGCCCTGGTCTCATCCAAGTTGGCATCTCCACCCATAGGCATTAATCGTAATCATACTATAGCCCACCAAAATTTAGCCATAAAATTCAATGATGACTTGGCTATCCTCTCGTTTGTGTTTTTCAACCATAAAGGTTCACCATAAGTTAGCACCTATTCTACCCATGGTCGCTGCCATAACGCTGACATTATCTGGTATTTGAACTCTGGAGAGGATGCTGGAGGTACATAGGTTTGGCCATATAAGATCCTATTGATTATATGCTCAGAAACATCAACTGAAACCCCACTAATCGAGAACTTGTTCAACACTTGCATCTCAAATGGTTTGTGTCTCTTCTTGCATAAATTTTCAAGGGTGGCTATGTAGTTTGCGTAGAATTTGCAAACCATGGTTGGGTAGTAACTCCTAGGCGGTGTGCTCATCAAACCCAACTCATAGTCTTTGAATTTCTTCTCAATATCTGGGTATTCAGGTAACTCTGTCGTTATGATCTCATCCTCTTCAGCCATAGTTCTCTCTAAGCTTCTAATCTTAGTTGGAAGGAGACCATCTTGGTAATGTTTCTATGCACCCTTGACTTCCCATTGAATATCATCCATGACGCCCGGGGCCTTAGTTCTGATTACTTTACCCCTGTCAAGCTCATGTTACTTATCCAGACTATTGGTGGCCTCAGGAACACTCTCTCTATTGGGGTCCAAGCTTGAACTTTCACTACTCTCCCCAACACTACTGTATTCTTTATTTAATGACTCATCCTCCTTCTCACACTGGGAGTCATGAGCTTGTTTCTTTGTACTTTGCCTGGTGTAGTAGGCTAGTGCGTCAGTCTCCTCGACCATATTTTCTAGTTTATCTCATAGTCTCAAGGTTGAGGCAGACCTGTCTTGCCTTTTTCATGCCCTACCATGTATTACTTGAAGCTTTTGAGACATCGTATCTGTAGAAGGAACAAGTCAGTCAACATATAAGAAAAACTAGGCAAGGTGTTCAATAAACATATACTGCTTATTCTTGATGGGTTGGGGTGATGGCTCATCAAATCCAGTCGTCAGGGATTTCCAGCAAAAAATTGTTTAGTGATGGCTTGCCCCGACAATTCATCAAAGAACTTTAAGGGAGAGACAAAATATTGATACAACATTATACTTGTGATGACTAGCCTTAGCGGTTCGTCACACTTGTGACATTTTATCACATGAACCATCACTTCTAGTCAGTCAACTCTCCTTCACTGAGGCATTTTCTCAAACACCTTTTATGTCGATTTGTTGAATCAGTTGATTTTTTTGAAATGCCTTGACTTGGACACACCCAAACAAGACATGCATCTCGTAGTGATTTAGAAGTTGAAAAAATGTCTAAGCCATATCCGGGTAACTCAGACTTCAACCATTATTAACTTCTTGTTTGGAATTCACACTAGAGCACCACACAACCCAATTGAATTTAAACATTAAACTTCGAAGGATGTGTTATCTCCCATTGTAGGTCTTAAACATATCATTAACAAACAACAATATGGATAAGGGGTAAAGCAAAATCATATCTGGACAGGGTACAGTGAAGAGAAAGAAATACTTCCAGTCCTTGATTCGCGCACCAACACAAAACTTATGACTACGGTTGAGGGGTTGGGGAGTTGGTTATTTGTGAGATCTTAATAGTTTGGAAATGGGATTTAAAGATTAATAGGTTTTATAAGATGGTGGTAATGGCTTAAGAACATATGTGTGAGGGAGTAATGGTTTTGAATCGTGGGTAATGGGAGTTAAAGATGGAAAAGAAAGGGAAAAAATCGATCAAAAGTGAAATGACTCTCTTAAAGTGTTGGTGATTAGTTAGAAGTGGGTTGGAGTGTTGGATCAGGTTAGGACTAGGGTTTTAGATAGGTATCGGGTCATATCGACTTAATAAAATTAAAAATTAGACTAACCTGTATCACCAAAGTCTTGACGATCCACCAATCGTGTGATGGTTTGTCACACGAGCTATCACACTTAAGCAGAATATATTGTTTGAAGCTCATAGTTGATGAGTCAGGGTGACAGCTCGTCAGAACTGTGATGGTTCATCACGCAAGCCATCAACCTTTATCTAGAATGTCATCTTTCTATACTATATTTGATGAGTCAGGGTGAAGGCTCGTCAGACTTATGACAGTTCATCACACGAGCCATCAACCCTTAACCATATTGACATTTTTTCCTATTTCCTTTAACGATCGGAGGTGATGGTTCATCAGAGCTTTGAAGATTCGTCAGGTGGACCATCATCCTCAACTAGAATGCAATCCTTCATGCCTTCACCTGTATTTTCTTTTCTTTCACACTTACACACCTAAATTAACCATGTTCAAGAATAAATTACTCTAAAATTCAGTTTACAACAACAAGATATGGGTTGCCTCCCATTAGTTCCTGATTTACCATTGCGGCATGACTCGGGTTTCTTTATTACTCAGACTTCATCAAGATACACCAACTATAAAACCTTTGCCTCTTCTATAACTCCGACATACTATTTTACCTGTTGGTCATTTACTTTGAAATGCTCTCCATCTTTGTTTTCCAATTCAACAACTCTGGATGGAAATACTTGAGTAATTTTGAATAGCCCAGACTATTTGGACTTGAGCTTACCCGAAAACAACTTGAACGTTGAGTTGAATACCAATAAAAAGTCTCCGACCTTGAACTCTCTCTTCTTAATTCTCTTATCATGGTACAATTTCATTTTCTCCTTATAGAGGGCAGCCCTCTCATAAGCTTGTAGCTGAAATTCATCCATATCATTTAATTACTCCAATCTCAAATCCGCAGCATACCTCCAACTTAGATTTAGATTTTTGAGCACCCAAAGGACCTTGTGCTCAAGCTCCACTGGCATGTGAAAAGCTTTACCAAAGACCAGTTGGTAAGAAGACATACCTATCAGAATTTTGAAAGTCGTTCGATAAGCCCATAGTGCATCATCAATTTTTTGAGATCAATCACTTTGGTTGGCATTTACTGATTTTACTAGTATCATCTTGATTTCTTGATTTGTTACCTATACTTGTCCACTGGTTTATGGCTGATAGGGGTAACTACCTTGTGCTACTTCACTCCGTACTTGGCTAGAGTTGTACGGAACACCTTGTTGCAAAAGTGTGACTCCCCATCACTTCTGATCATGTATGGAGTTCCAAACCGAGAGCAAATATTCTTTTTCAAGAATGCAACCACACTCTTACCTTTGTTGTCTGCCAAGGCTATGGCTTCCACTAATTTTGATACATAATCTACCGACACTAAGATGTACTTGTGGCCATAAGAACTCACTAATGGACCCATAAAGTTGTTGCACCATACATTAAATAACTCAACTTCTAGAACTGTGGACATAGGCAATTCCTACCTCCCAGAAAAAGATCCTTGTTGTTATCATTGATCATATGACTTGACAAAGTCTTGAACGTTTTTGTAGATGGTGGGCTAGTAGTACCCATATTGTAGAATATTTCGGGCTGTATAATCACCCACATGATGTCACCCACTTGGGAAGAATCAAAAGCTTGCAGAATTCTCAATATCTCTACTTCTGGTACACATATCCTAATTATATTGTCAGCACATAAACGGAATAGATATGGCTCATCCCAAAAGTAATTGCTTACATCATGAAGGAATTTCTTTCTCTGATGAAAAGTTTTCGGCATCATATCACTGACAAGATAGTTAGCAAAATCAGCATACCAAGGTATAATATCGAGAGATGCAACTAATGCCTATTCATCTGGGAAAAAGTCATCGATCTTCAAGTCATCTTGCACCCTTCCTTCATCCTCAAGTATAGAGAGATGGTCTGCTACTTGATTTTCACTACCTTTACGATCTTTGATCTCAAAATCAAAATCCTGCAGTAGTAATACCCATCTAATTAATCGAGGCTTGTTATCTTTCTTTGCCATGAGATATTGCAAGGCCGCATCATCAGTATGCACAATCACTCTTGTGCCAAGTAAGTATGCCCAAAACTTCTCAAAAGCATATTCAACGTCTTGCTAGCATAATATATGGGGTGAAAAATCTTCTCCCATTTTTTCCAAGAACATCCCTAAGTGAAACTCCTCTTGCATCAAACATAACTTCAAATGGTTTGGACCTATTCGGAGCAATAATAATGGGTGCAACTGCCAACTTTCCTTTAAGGAACTCAAATGCCTTCAAGTAGTCAATATCAAACTCAAACTTTCCTTTCTTCTCCAACAACTTGCATAATGGATTAGCAATTTTGGAGAAGTCCTTAATGAACCTCCTGTAGAACCCTGTGTGGCCAAGAAAACTTCTAACTCCCTTCACCGATATTGGTGGAGGTAGTTTTTCAGTCACCTCTATCTTGGCTCTATCCACCTCAATACCTTTTGCTGAAATACTGTGCCCCAAAATAATGCCCTTCTTGACCATAAAGTGGCATTTTCCCTAATTGAGTACGAAATTGAACTCTTCACATCTTTACAAAGCACTACTGAGATTTTCCAAGAAATCTTTAAAAGCATTGCCAACAACTAAGAAGTCATCCATAATTACCTCCAAGGTGACTTCCACCATGTCGGAAAAAATAGAAATCATACACCTTTGGAATTTACAGGAGCATTGCATACTCCGAAGGGCATACGCTTGAAGGAGAATGTCCCATATGGGCATGTAAAAGTAGTTTTCTCTTGATCTTTGGGTGCAATGGATATTTGGTTACAACTAGAATAACCATCCAAGAAGAAGTATCAACCTCTCCCTGCCAACCTATCAAGCATTTGATCCATGAATGGTATTGGGAAACGATCCCGAAGAGTCCATAAATTGAGCTTCTTGTAGTCCATGCAAACCATCTAACCAGTGACTGGCCTCAGCGAAATTATCTCATTTCTCTCATTATCTACCACCATCATACCTCCCTTCTTTGGGACACACTGCACAGGACTTACCCATTTGCTATCTGATATTGAGTATACTACACCTGTATTAAGCCACTTAATTATTTCTTTATTCACCACCTTTTGCATTGGTGGATTGAGCCTTCCCTGATGCTCAATAGTAGGAGTACACTCTTCCTCCAACTAAATTTTACAGGTGTAAATACTTGATGGAATTTTGATAATATCCATAATCGTCCAACCAATTGCCTTTTTGTACCTCCGTAATACAAAAAAAAAAAGTGCTTCTACCTGCCATTCCACTAAATCAGCTGCTATAATCACAGAAATGTATTATGATCACCCAAAAATGCATATCTAAGATATCCAGGCAACTCTTTCAGTTCCAACACCGGTGGTTCCTCTATTGATGGTTTTGCTGGAGGAGTTATCCTATTTTTCAGATATAGATTCAACTTCTTTGGGGCATAAAAATACGACCCCATTCTAGCTAAATAATTAACCATATCATCATAATACTTGATGCCTTCACCATTGAAATTCATCATCACAGTAGCTAAGGTTTCAATAGCAAACCTTTCTTCAATAGGCACCTCAATGCCAGCTTCGTCAATAATATCAATGACTGAAACAACACTCATATCTCTCAGTTGCTTTATCAATTGACACATGTTGAACTTCACCTCTTCATTGTTTAGTCTAAACTTCAACTCATTACTCTCTATTTCAACCAATACTCTTCCCGTGGTTAAAAATATTCTACCTAAGATTATGGGTACTTCAAAGTCCACTTCACAATCAAGGATCACAAAGTCAGCCAAAAATATAAAATTTGCAACTTTCCCAAGCACATCATATAATATCACCATTGGACTCTTGACCGAATGGTCAGCCATCAATAGCCACATAGTTCTCGATTTGAGTGATCTCAAGCCCAACTGTCGATAATAGCTAGCAACATCAAATTAATGCTAGCACCAAGATCGCATAGCACTCTTACAATGTTAAATGCACTAATTGTGCAAGAGATAGTAAAAGCACTCAAATCTTCCTTCTTTTGAACCAACGATCGCAAAGCAATCGCTCTACAATGATGAATATTATCCTCTAGCTCAAAACTTATAGTCCTTTTCTTTGTGACTAAGTCCTTTATGAACTTAGCATAGCCTAACATTTGCTCAAGAGTATCCACCAATGGAATATTCATCGATAGCTATTTCAACATCGAGATAAACTTATGAAATTTTCCATCCTCTACCTGCTTCTACACCCAATATGGAAACTAAGAGGGAGGCCTAGGTATCTGAGTTAGAGGCTTTTCAACCTCTTTGCCTTTCCCTTTAAGAATGGGCACAACACTTTTTGCCATGGTAGATTTTTCAGCATCTACCTCTAGATCATCACTCTTTTCTGGCTTTGCAGACTCTGTCGAATTCTCATCAACATAAATATCATCATCTACCATCTCATAATTGGAGGAAACATCTTTCACTTATGTATGAACCATAGGATGTGGTTTAGATAAAACCTTACCTCTCCTCGTGGTAATATCCATGTAACTTCAATCATTCCTAGGATTCTAAATAGTATCACTAGGTAGAGTGGAACTTTTCCACTGATTGAATGTCGTGGATAACTGTTCCATATGGTACTCTAACTATTTAATGGAAGTAGAGTGAGTACACAAGCTGACTCATTGAAGATAGTTCACTTTTCATTTCTTTCACTCCTGAGTCAGCAAACTCCACATTTTTCAAATCTTTTGCCATAATCTCCTCTGTATGAGGGTTCCCTAAATCATTTCCACCTTTCTCACAACTTCCTGGAGGCACATAAAGTGCACTTCAAACATTCCTGTAACTATCCTTGTTCTTCCAATTTCCTTGATTATGATATTTGTAACTAGCCTTGTCGTAGTAATTATCCCAGTGATAGTTCTGACCTTGGTTTCCTTGTCCATTGGCCTGAAAACCCCTCATCTGGTTATTCAAGTAATTCGCCTCTTCTTCAGAGTCAGAATCAACTTTCTTACCCTGAGAACCAATAACCTTCACTATTTCAACACCATCCACCAATAAGTTCTATGTAAGGAAGTCCATCTGCGTCTTCATGTGAGCCATGTCCTGGTCATAATCTTCTTCCCTTCGGTGTTATTCATCCGACATGCCTACAACATAAGTACTACTTGCAACCTCAGAATCCCTGGTATGACAAGCTCTATTTGTTTTTGTCAGCCTATCCAGAATCACAGTCGCATCTATAAATGTAAGTACCATAAAAGCTCCTCCTGCAGTATTGTCAACACTCAATCGTCGATTCAGTTACTGAATTTAGATACCTGTAGAAAGTCTCCACTAAGTGTTCATCTGTCAACTTGTGATTGGGGCATTAAGTCAACCTCTTCTTAAACCTCAGCCATATTTCATTTAGTGTTTTTCCAGGTTGTTTCCTGAAATTGCTGATTTCATCCCTCAACTGTAACATCCTGGAAGGCAGAAAGAACTTTTCTAGGAAAGCTCCTTTCAGCTGGTCTCAGTTTGTAATAGAATTAGGAGGCAACTCAATCAACCATAATGTCGCATCCCTAAACAAAGACAATGGGAATAACCTCATTCGGATGACGTTCTGACTAACTCATGGGAAATCAAAGGACTTACAGATTCTTATGAAATTCATCAAGTGCATATTCCGATCATCACCAGCCACCACTCTGAATAGATCATGGTGCTGGTAATATTAAACGTCACTCCAGGGGTTAGTGGTGGGAGAACAATGACCCTAGTGGAACCAACCCCATCGAAGTCAGCCTCATCCTTATCATCAAGGTCAAAATGAATGGCTGGTTATTGTCGACCTCTAACCTTTTGACGTAGCTATTGGTTTGTTGGGGAAACATTGTCAATATGTTGCTCACCAACATCATCACCTAAAGCATCATCATCTTCATTCTGGAGCATTCAGATTATGTTGGTTCAGTTCATTAGTAGCAAGCTATTAAAGCCTTGCTACTTTGCGTTCTTGCTCATTTATGTTTAGCCTTAAAGTCTTTGCAAGCGCTGGGTCATAAGGTAACAATGGTTCACCTAAGCTTTGAGTATTTGGCATGCACAATTCTGTACCCTGCAATAATTAAAACAACAACAAAAGTAAAATTAGGAATTATGACTAAGAGTCAAATAAATACAACAGGCTTAATAGACAACTATATTCCCCGGCAATGGTGCCAAAATTTGATACACTCAAATTGTACCTCCTTTAAGAATTATAAATGGTCATTACCAAATATATAACCCAACAAAGGTTGAGGTTGAATCCCACAGGGAATATGGTGAACACTAAGTATTTTGTGAGTAAGATGACTTTCAGTCTATAATATTTGTAAAAATAGGGGTTTGTAAAGAGTGATTTAGAACAATATCTAACTTGATTTAAGTAACAATCGTCAAATTAAGGAAATAAAAATCAGTAGAGAAAGCAAACAAGAATTGCATTCATTAGGGATCTATAATGCCTTCGGATTAATAACATTAATAGATTTATTTAGTACAATTAATGTAAGTCAATTGAACTCTAATGTACATCTAAACGTTTCTCAACCGTATTAGACGACTATCCCTTTAATTCCTTCTAACTTAAAGAGATGGAAATATGAAACTCATTTTAGCTTCAAGTAGGTTAATCTTGTAAAGCATTACCCATTAGACGGAGGTTGGATGCTCCAAATCCTTGTTGTTAATCCTTTTTCCCAGTGTTAAACCTCTTATTTCAAGCAAGTTACACCTAGGGCTTATTATAATGTTTGCAACCACTATAAAGCTCTTAAGATGAAAAGATTAATAATGCATCGATAAATACTAATTGAATCCCACACGAAATCAACCCTGGAGTTGTTATTTTGCCATGAATCCCACAACCCTAGTGGTCGGGTTTTTAGCCACACATAATTCTTGAGATGAAGAAAGCAATACATTTAATAATCAAAAGAAGAATTCTTACAAAGATAAAATTCAAGCCTTTAATCCTTGACAAAAACTATAGTAGAAATTTCAAAACACAAATTCTTGACACTTGGAGAAAAGTAACGCAATGTTTTTCAAAATAATGAAAGATGCCTATTCTAAACCCTAAACTAGGTATTTATAGGCTACAAAAAAATTTGAATCCAACTTTGAACTTGATAAGACCTCTTTGACCCTGACGACTCACTTGAGGGTTCGTCAAGCATGTGATGGTTCATCACAAGGGGTCATCACTCGACTCTGCTTAGGCTTCTACACTATTTAGCTCTGATGGAACAGTGTGGCGGCTTGTCACAGGTATGATGGTTCATCAGGCTTGCCCGTAACACTAAGTTCTTTAACTGTTGATTCTTTTTTGGTGCAACTGGTAGAGTGACGGTTCATTACACTATTGATGGTTCGTCAAGTGAACCATCACTCGACCTTCTTTAAGTTGAGTTTCTTTATTCTTTCATATTGATTCTATTTCCTTTATTTCAACATAAAAACCCATCAAATCTAACAAAGATTTCTTAAAAACTCACATTTATTCTTGGTTAAAAGCTTAAAATATATCATCAATAGACTACATATCAAAAGGCCTGGCCCGATCTATACCCACGATCGAGACAGAGGTCCTGCGTTTGCGAAGAGGGACCCCTGGCAGTTAAATATTGCTCCCTTCATTTTTCAACTCTTAAATTCTAAGTTTTAAACCCATTATTGATAGTGGGAGCCCAAAAAATAGTATTGGATCATTGCATTAAAGTTGGGATTAGTTAGGAGCCGATAAGGTGATCATTTTGATATCATTTCTCCCTACGTTTTCAGCCTAATTTCCATTTGATTCTCTAATTTGTTCTTGGATTTTTGACCATTGTTTGAGGATGTTTGGGGAATGATTATTGAGCTAGTGGTACTCAATTGTTGAGCACAAGCTCCTTTTTCCTTGAGGGATACAACTGTGAGTTCAATTTTCAAATTCTGTAAGCGGGCCTCACAGGTGATTTTTAGCCCAATTTCTGAATCAAAGTGTATTTCACAATATGGGTATCGTTGTTCTGTCTTAATGCCTAGATTACAATTTTGATAGCATAACAATGGGCAGAGGCTTCTCAGAAGGGAAAAGCTCTGATTTAGTGGATTTTGAGTGCTTTTAACAGCGTCAAGGTAGGCTGGGCTTACCTTTCTTTAGAATATGCTCTTTTATGGTATTTGTATGGTATTGTACCAATTATTGGTGTATTACTATGCCTTGGATAGTCGTTTAGACAATTCATGATTATTTAGCCAATTACAGGGCCTTAGTTGAATTCCCTTAATCTTGTAGTTGCTTCTTCTTTATGGCTTGACTTAGCATACTTAGGACCTTGGATTCAGATTTAGATGCTTTATTCTAGGTTCTGGTAGTTGATTGCCTTAGATTGGGTTTTTGGATTTTCTAGTTGGCTTGATCGCTCCTTTTAAATATAAATTACCATAGGATAGTGTTCTTTCCTTTTGTAAATAGCTACTGAACAGTTATGTTGGCTAGTTATCAGAGCTAGATCGGTTTGCTCGTTGTATGGTGTCTGTTGACTTGGTAACCCAGTATTTTAGCACTTTTGGCCTTAAACCACTATTTTTTAACTTAATAAATGAAATCTCGTAAAACCTTAAAGGAATTCGGTCTTCTAATTTGAGAAAAAGGAGTAGTTAGGCTTGGTTTGAGTATGAACCCTGGATTTTTGCCTCGTATTGCATATTTAGTTTTGGTTCGAGTCCATCACCTGATATTACTGATTATTATCTATTTAGTTTTGGGTCGAGTCAGGCATTCTTTATCATTGATCTCTGGTTGGAAATTCGATACGAGACCAGTATGATTAGGTTATGGCTTAAGGGAGAGTGTATGGTACACTTATTGCATATCTTGGCTAATTTTTACATTACTTACTATTTTACTTGGCTTTATATTAATATTATTCCTTCTCTGCATCCACCGAGCTTATGGGGGCTCGGTTGGGGTTTGTTTTATTCTGTGTACCTTCTGGACTTATGGGAGTCCAGTTAGATCATAGCTAGACATTTATTTTTGCTATTGAGTTATTTACGTACGATTCTTGCATTTTCTTAGCATAGCCTATTAAATCCTTTCTGACCCTCCTTTATTGCCTCTTAGTATAGATTTGTACTTTATTATGCCTTTACTTTAATTGAGCTCAGTCGGTCTATGATGCCTACTGAGTATCTCATATTTTGATACTCATACTATGTTTCTACATCTTTTACCTGACACAAATCCTAGTACGAGTCATTACTGTTGACGTCGACCTCGAGCGGAGCTACTGATCTGATGTTAGGGTGAGCTTTCAGTGTCTGGAGTTGATCCATCTCCTTCTGTACCATCACTAGTCTTATTTTGTATCTTTGGAGACTATCTTGTATATTTTTGCACCTGTCTAGTACACTTTATGTATATTGGCTCTTGTACTGTCCTTACCAGGTCTTGAGGAATTCATTTTTCCCTCTTTTTGTATGTTATCATTGTGTATTTCCCTCTTATTTTCCTTAAATTACTATTTTATGCCTATTTATCTCTCTTCCACCTGATAGCCCATTACTCACTGTTCTGGGCTATGGTTTTGCCTTACCTACTGGCGAGTTAAAGTAGGTGATATCATGACCTGAGTTTTTGGGTCGTGACACAAGGAGATTGCCTCGAATCCTAGTGTTGTGCATAAACTAACATGTAACCTGTGATGCAACAAAACCACAAAAAAAATAAAATCTGAATAGTGTAATAGCAATTCAAAATAGTATATCAATTTTTCTCAAGTCCCCGACAACGGAGTCAAAAACTTATTGTGCATAACGCATACGCAAGTCTACAAAATCATACAAGTAATATAGGAGGTTAAGTTCAGTTATTGATCCCGTACGAAAAAGTCGAGACCAAAACATCTCCACATAGTTGAAACTAGTCTCAATTTAATGGCCTATATTTCCACCTATTCCAAGTTCTAGAATTTTTCTTTCTAAACTGCCGTTTATTGAATTAATCATGGCAAATCACTTTTTGAAGTAGTTTTCAACACCTCTCAAGAATATCACTTTTTTGGGGTATTTGATTACCTTTGCTTTCCCTGTCTCCATTCTTATTATCCTCATAAGATGAATTTTTGTAGTTAGCCTTGTGTTGTCCTAGGTTATAATCCCTCACACCATGTCTATTGGTGTCTTGATCAATATTTTGGGAAATTTACATTATGAGACAAATCCAATTTGACGAAGATGTCTTTCGTTTGCCTAGGCTTCCATTCTCAGACCTCCACCACAATCCTCTCAATCTCAAACTTGTTGGATATCATCTCCAGTGAATATTCCATCAAATTATTGCCTGCAATCTACCCAAATTTCTACTCCTCCATCACTACCAATTTCGAGTCCTACCTCGCCTCCCGTATCAAATCTCCATCACCCACTTTAATGAATTCCATTGTGAGTTCATGTACCTCGGATATGTCCTCTGTGTTGTTAAAATCCCAACCAACTATTCCTTTAGTCATTGATCTCATGAGCTATTCTCTAGCTGCATTGCAATCTACAATGCTTGGCACTTACAGTCCCAAACCCCTGCCTATAAATAACACCCAACCTCCATAAAGAATGCATCGTATATAGCTCCGACTAAAGAAACCAGCATCCTATATTATCGATGTATCCACATTATCTCCCCCTCCTGCCTTCTCAATAAACCAACCTATTTTACAGAATCATCCAAGTATTGGGAGTGGCGTGATGTCATGCCTTCTAAAATGACAACACTATTTAAGAAATGCACTTTGTTGTTGGTCCCTCTCAACCCTCTAGGAAATTTTTTGGCTACAAATGGGTGTTTCATATCAAAAGAAATTTAGTCAGGAACATTGGACGCTACAAATCTCTTCTAGTTGCAAAAGGCTTTCATTAGGTTGAGGGATATGACTATTATGAAACATTTAGCCCAATTGCCAAGCCTGCCACCATTCGCATAATTTTAACATTGGCTAGTTCTCATGGTTAGATATTATGCCAACACGATGTTCAAATGCCTTTCTACACGGTGACCTACAGAAGAAAACTAGTTACAACTGTTTTCCCAGGGACCTGGTCCTTAGAAGAATTTAACTTGAGTTATAAAGAAATTGCACAATCAATTTATATGGAAAACCTCCTTTCTCAAGGAGTAACAACCATAACTAAAATCCACTATACTCAAATAAGGTTTAGAATTACAACTCAATAATCAATACCTTTAACTTCAACCCTAGACTCAAACAGTTAACTATAACTATTTCAACTACCAATTCTCCAAGATGTCAAACCTGCTTTTTGTTACAAAACCTCACCACACAGACTTCAAACATATCACAACTACTAAACCTTCACTCTAAACAACCATAAGAACAAACCTCAAAAACACTCTCTTCAATGAATGACTTGAACTAATTAGATGTAGTCTCCTATTGCTGAGACTAATGTCTTCTCTGTGTAGGCAATAGGTGAGTCAATATTGTGTTGTTCTCCTCCTTATATAGATGCTCAAGAGTTGTCCTTTTCAAGTAAGGTTTTGAATCAATTAATTTCTTTTCTTTTCTACCAAGGACACATATTTGACTTTCTCTTTTTCCTTATTATACTTGGACCAAAAGTAACATGCATACCATAATTAGACTTATACCAAAAATCGACTTCCTCTTTTTCCTTGTTATACTTGGACCAAAAAGTAACATGTATACCATAGTTAGACTTATACCAAAAATAGTATTTCCCTACATAAAAACTCAAACAATCAAGGAGCCTTCGATTTCTCCCTTTTTGATGATGGCAAACCTAAATCCATTTTTTGTGTAAGTCTTCAACTAAACTCAACTGCATATTCTTCTTCCCCCTTTTGACATCATTAAAAATAAAGTATAAACAATGCAATGCTTAAGAAAGAGCAGTAATAACTCAATGCCTTTGAGGCAACAAAGCCACAAACATAAGAAACTCATCAAAGAATTAAAGACATCATCTCAGCAAAACAATATGAATTCACAGCATAAGCAGGAATCAAGCGGTAATAGAAACATTCATGTAAGCATAAATTAAGCCACTAATGGTCCAAAACATAACATCCAAACATTAGTTACTAAAGGAATTTGTGTTTTTGTCATCAGAACCAGAACAAGAACAAAAAGTGATAAGAATCCAGAATATTAGGGCCTAAAAGAAAGAGGGAGGAGGATTGGGCTTAGGGAGGAGAGATACGAGCTGCAGGATATTCTCAAACTTAATGGTCTGCATCTTGATCCTCGTAGTCTTGAGAGATTCCACTTGAGCTTGAGAACTGGCCAAGCACTTCTTTAAGCCATTCTTTTCTCCTTTCAGCAAGGCAATCTCCTTCTGTGCTGCTTCCAGTATAAGAGTATCTGAGTTATGGGACTAGAGATCTTCTTCCTAATAGGTTTCTCTTCCAAAAACTCATAATCCTCCAGGGTAGAGATGGTAAATCTATTATTTTTGGTGGCTACTATTCCTTCTCCAAGGGGTACACCAAAGCTTTTAAACACAATGGAGAGAAAAAATGCATAAGCAAGTCCATAGGGGCCTGTCTTAGGGGCAGTGACCCTCTGCATATGTTTGATCATTAGGGATGGAAATTTTACTTTCTCATTCATTTATAGGGCATTAATGATCCCTAGATCCCTGAAACTAGCTTCACAGCTTCTTCCTCCCATATGTAGAATCTCTTTGTTCACTACTTCAACTAGATGTTTATGGCTAGGAGTTATCTCTCCCTTGTTCACCTTCATAGGCTTTTTCTTATCCTTCTTCTGAGTGAATTTCCTAGTTAACAGACACCATCATCTATTTTCCAAACATATTCTTCTAGCCCTTCAGTAGGAACTCCTAAATTATTTCCTAACATAATAGGATCAAGCACAATCTCCACACCTTCAACACTAGAACTAATCACCCATCCATCCAAAAACTTTAAATTTGCATAAAACTCCACTACCTCCTTTTCATACAAAATAAGATTTTCTATTTAAAACAAATATTCCCAACCTTGGAACTTAAGCTTATCAAGAAGTTGGATAATAAAAGGATTGCCAAGTCTCAAGAATTTTTCATAATTCATGTTGATTTTTCCTGTCTTCATAGGAACATCTTCATCTTCCTTAACCTTTATCTCCTCATCTTTTTCTTCCAACTCAATTGTCTTATCATTATCACCAATTTTCTTCTTACCCCTGGCCAATCTAGCCCTTTTTGCCTCTGCAGCCTCTTTTACTTCTACAGTCCTCTTTCTTGTATTAAGGATTCTAGGAAGTAAGGAGGATGGATCTTTAGGAATTGATTTTGTCCTAGTCTTATGGGTAGTTTTGAGCATATGAGCAAACTTTTTCTTGTAGCCAGGACCAGGGGTGGAAACAAGTGGAACATACTTAGGGTTAACAATAATATCCCCATCACTATCAACTTTTTTCTTTTTAGAAAAGGATTTAAGGTTATCAGCAGGGGCTGTAGTAGTAGTTGCTTCCTCAGATGTCCAAGAGTAGTTAAGGGAATTAGATTTTTGAACCTGTTGCAATGAGGGTTTTGGAGAGGAGTTGAGAAAGGGAATGGGTGAAGGTGATCTTGGTGGAGAAAAATGAAGAGAAGGTGATGAAGATCGTGACCTTTGTTCCCTTAAATGGGTATGCCATATGATAAATACTCATTGTCTGAGTAATCCACAAGGGAGTGGAACAGAGAAATAAAAGGTTTTAAGGAAGAGGGATTTAGAGAAGCCATTGGAGTAAGTTTGTGAAAAGGAAGGTTTTGAGTGAAGATGGAGGATGGAAGATTTGAGAGTTTGAGTTTGCAGTGAGGGTTTTGTAAATATGGAGAGTTTTTGAAGAAAAAAAAAAAGGAACGATTGGAAGGGTTATAATGGTTGAAGTGATGGTTATCAGTTTTAAGAAGAGAGAATAATGATTAAAAGGTGCCTTTATTTGATTTTCCCGCTTATGATTTTGTCTCATTTAAGTGTAAGAGGGTTTATTCTAAGGACCAGGTTCTGATGACCAACCGACAATTTTCTTTATAAAATACTTAATGTTTGAAAGTTTTGTAAAGTAAGTGCATACCTGATTTAAGGACCGGGTCCTTATGGCCTTTTCCTTATATCATGAGTGAATTTTTCATGTTGTGCTATATTTATATCCTCAATTCTAGTGATAAATCCTTCATGTAGTGGATGTGAACCTATCAAGGAACAAAATCTAAGTTAGTTACTACATGTCCTTCTTAAGAGCATTATTTCATACATTAGATTCTCAGTCATTCACTGAGGGAAGACTATATTCTTCTTCTGTCAGAGTTGATTGATTAGCCCATGGGCCAACCTATTCTTCTCAAAGTGTTCTCTTCCCATGGCCTTGGTAAATATGTCAGCAATTTGTTCATCAGTTCCATAGGGTACCATCTCAATCAATCCCTTCTCTACACAATCTCTGATAAAATGATTTTTCACATCAATATGCTTAGTCCTCTTATGCTAAATTGGATTATTTGCCATGTTGACTGCACTTGTATTGTCACATAGAATGCGGATACATCCAATATTGATGCCATAATTATTGAGCTATTGTTTTATCTACAGTAATTAAGAGTAGCAAGATGCAACAGCCACATATTTAGCCTCATTAGTTGAGAATGCCATAGAGTTTTGTTTCTTTTTTGCCTAGGAAACAAGACAAGGTCCTAAAAAGTGAGCCACTTCAGATGTGCTTTTTCTATCCACCAAGTATCCAGCATAATTAGCATCAGCATAGCCAACAAGCTCAAAGACATATCCAGATGGATACCAAAGAACCAGACTTTAAGTTCCCTTGAGGTACCTTAGGATTTTTTTACAGCCTTCAAGTGAGATTCGTTAGGACATGACTGAAATATAGCACACAATCCTACACTATACACAATGTCAGGCCTACTAGCAGTAAGATACAGCACGGAACCTATCATTCCTCTATACTTGGTTTCAGCAATAGATACCCATGCCTCATCCTTGTCCAGTTTGGTGGGGTGGCAATTAGAGTACTAGTTGTTTTGGCTCTATCCATCTCAAACCTTTTTAGCAATTCCTTGATGTATTTTTTTGGTGTATAGATGTCCCAACTTTGGTTTGATTTATCTGTAAACCTAAGAAGAAGGTTAACTCTCCCATCATGCTCATCTCAAACTCACTACTTATTAAAGAGGAAAATTCTTTGTAGAGTTCATCATTAGTAGCTCTAAAGATTATGTCATCCACATAGATTTGAATAATGAGAATCGAAGCTTAGATCCTTCTCTCCTTATGAACAATGTGTTTTCAATTCTTCCCCTAGTATATCCATATTCCAAAATGAAAGAAGACAACCTGTCATACCATGCTCTTGGAGCCTGCTTCAGTCCATACAAGGATTTGTCAAGTTTATACACATGATCAGGAAATTTAAAACTTTAAAATCCTGGTGGTTACTTCACATAGGATTCTTCCATTAGATATCCATTCAAGAAGGCACTCTTCATATCCATTTGAAATAGTTTGAACCTCATATGAGAATTAAAAGCAATCAGCATTCTTATTGCTTCCATTCTAGCAACTGGAGCAAAAGTTTCATCATAATCAATTCCTTCTTCCTGATCATACCCTTGCACCACTAGTCTAGCCTTGTTTCTTATTACCACTCCTTGATCATCTTACTTTTTTCTGAATACCCACCTAGTTCTAATGATGGTTTTAGCTGTAGGTTTTAAGACTAAGTGTCATACCTTGCTTCTTTCAAACTGATTCAACTCCTCTTGCATGGACACAATCCAATTAGTACCCAACAATGCTTTCATTGCATTTTAAATCTCTATTAGTGACAAGTAAGCTGAGTAAGCACACATGCTTCTCAACTTGTTCCTGTTCTGTATTACTAATTCTAAGGATGATTTGATGTTCTCAATGGGATGTGTGCTCTTGTGTTTCCAGTTTCTACCTATAGTAGGTTGAGAAGATCCTGGTGCATCAATTTGATAAGAGGAGTCTTCTTGGTGAGAGATTCCCCCTGAAGATGGAATTTCCTCCTGAATCCTAACATTTTTTTCAACAGTTGGAGTGCCATCTTTGTGGCCTCCTCTATCTTATGAATCATGTACCAGTTCAAACCCATTATTATCATCACTTGTGCAACTTTCTTATTCTATAAAATTTTCTTCATAAAATAAAACATGAATGCTTTATTCCATACACTCAATCCTTCTATTGAAGACTTTGTATGACTTACTCTATCAAGAGTATCCCAAAAAAATGCCTTCATCACTCTTTGCATCAAAATTTCCCAGGATATCCTTCCCATTGTTGTGAACAAAATATTTATAGCCAAAGGGCCTCATATAGTTTAGATTTTGATTCCTTCCTTTGAGAAATTCACAAGGAGTTTTGTCTAGCAATGTTCTAATCATACATCTTTTCAGAAGATAGCATGTAGTAGTCACAGCCTCAGCCTAGAAACTCTTTAGAAGACCACTGGCTATTAACATTATTCTGGCCATGTCTTCTAAGGATCTATTCTTTCTCTCAACCACTCCATTATGATGAGGAGTTCTAGGTGTAGAAAAATTGTGATCAATACCATGTTCAACACAGAAGGTTAGGAAATTTGAGTTCTCAAACCCAGTACCATGATCAGACCTTATTCCTACCACTTCAGTGTTTAATTTCTTCTGGACCAGCTTAACAAATATTTGGAAAACCTCAAAGGTTTCATCCTTGGAACTCAAGAAGAGCGTCCATGTGAACCTTGAATAATCATCAACAATCATAAACACATATTTTTTACCCCGTCTGCTGAGAACTCTCATTGGGCCACATAAATTTATGTGTAGTAGTTGGAGTAGTTTCATAGTGCTCACCATCTTTTTGTGTTTGAATTAGGATCTAACATGTTTACCTTTGGCACAAGCATCACACACAAGAGATTCATCTAGTTTACCTTTTGGTAAGCCTATCACTAGATCTTTTGACACCAACTTGTTGATAGTTGAGAAACTTGTATGTCCCAACCTTTTGTGCCATAATAATGAGCAGTTGGTCATAGCACTAAGACAGGTCAGTTCATATTCTAGAGGATCCATAATGTAAGCTTTGTGAACATTCTTGTGTCTTCTTCCCTTGAGCATAACCCTTCCACTGATAGAGTTTGTCACAGTACAGTCAGTAGCAGTGAACAACACACTGTTTCCCTTATCACACATCTGTGATATGCTTAGCAAGTTGTGTTTCAATCCAAACACATAGTAGACATTCTCAATAGCATGAGAAATAGATTTTCCTACTCTTCCAACACCAAATATTTCTCCAATTTTACCATTTCCAAAAGCAACACTTCATCATTAATGATCTATAAGAGAGAGAAAGTTTTCTTTGTTTGTAGTCATATGTCTAGAGCAAGCACTGTTAAAGTACCAAGGCTTGCTCCTTTCTCTATGCTTATCCTACAATATGCAGTTTAGAGGTTAAACTTGGGCACCCAGATCAACTTGGGTCCCTTTTTGTGAGAGAAAGGATGAATTAAGTCTCTTTTATCCCAATGAGAAAGATCTCTCTTAATAGACAGGATCCCTTTTAGTTCCTTAGTCTTGTATCTATTTATAAACTTGAGATTTCTTTGTTTAGCCCTTATTTGTAAGGGACTCTGATTCTTGAGATTCCCTTCCTTGCCACAAGCTATACATACCATATTCATGGACTGATTTGCTTTGCAATATTCAGGTTTGAATCCTAGACCATGCTTAGAGGTGTATTGACTGTTCTAAATGTGAGTGATAAGGGCAGAGGGTTTTCTATATTTTTTATTATGCTCTAAATCCATTTTGGCTTTATTCAAATCTTTCATTAGTGAAGCATTTTTTTCAGCTAATTCAGAAAGACTAGCATTGAGATTTTTAATGTCCTCTTCCAAATTTTGTTGAACAATAGTTGCTTGATTCTTTCCTTTATCTGATAATTCTTTAAGAGTGTTTCTCAGAGATGCATTATCTTTCTCAAAACTAGCATATTCTAAACTTAGAGCAGCATAATCAGTCATTAAATTCTCCTTATCAGAACATGCAGAGTAATATGCATCTGTGAGGACAGCTGTGAGGGTTTCAAGTTTTTTTTAGAGTATTTGAGAATATTAGGCTTAATCTCAGAGAAACATACCTTGGTTTCCTCTTGTTCAGGGTTATTGTCAGATTCTGAACCAGCCATGAGTGCAAGAATTTGCTGAATTGAGTCTTTTGTTTCAAGATCCTCTTCAGTGTCACTCATAGACAAAAGTACTGGAGTGTCCTCTTCCTTTGCTTCCATCATAGCCAATAATGATTGACTGTTAGGATCATCCTCATTAGAGTCATTAGTAACTTCTCTCATAGTAGTAAGTGCCTTTTAAACAGCCAGTTCAGCCTCATGAGAGGTCATTTTTCTATGGGAGGGAAGAGTGAACTCTTTCCTTGGTTCTCTAGGCTTTTCTCTGGCAGCTTTCTTTTGCTCTAATACACATAAGGGACATAATTTGATAAAATGATTAGAACTTCCACACTTGTGACATACCTGAACTTCCTTTTCTTGGATTTTAGGAGCTCTTCTTTGGAAGTTCTGACCTCTTTTAAGCATCCTTTAAAATCTTCTTGTGCCTAGAGCCATATTCTCTTCCTCATAATCAACAGTCTTAGTGGCTTTGAGAGAGATGGTTTTATCCTTCCTTTTAGTATCTATATCCTTCTCTTGATTCTTCTTCAGCTCATAGGTAGTGAGATTTCTAAGGAGTTCATCCATCTCCAAAGTGTCTAGATATCTAGCTTCTGTGATAGCTTCTATCTTACTTTTCCAAGATTCTGGCAGCACACTGAGAAGTTTTCTAATAGTTTTTCCAGTGGGAATCAATTCACCCAGAGAATAGATTTCATTGAGAATTGCAGTGATCCTAGTATGTATGTATTGGATAGTTTCTCCTTTCTTCATTTTAAATAGTTCATATTGCCTATTTAGATTGTCAATTTTGGTATTTTTCACAGTAGAAGTTCCTTCATGAGCAGTTTGAAGAGTATCCCAAATTTATTTAGTAGTTTGACAGGAGGAGATTCTATTGTATTCATCATGTCCAATTCCACAGATCAAGATCTTTCTTGCCTTTGTATTATTTTGTAGATGCATTTATTAGCATCAGTCCACTTACTTCTTTCCTTGGGAACTTGTTCCTTTCTATTAGCATAAGTTTCCATTGGAATGGTTGGGCCATCCAATATAACATTCCATAAATCAGCATTTTAATTAATTAGGTGATCCATCATCTTATTTTTCCACCATCCATAGTACTTTCCAATGAATAGTGGGGGTCTTGTTTTAGAAGAGCCTTCCTGAGCAGTTGGAGGAGCAACCATAGTATCCTTTTCAGGTGTTAACCTTTAGTGAAAAGTTTGGCTCTGATTCCAATTGAAGAAAACTAGTTCCAACTGTTTTCCCAGGGACCTGGTCCTTTGCAAAATTTAACTTGAGTTATAAAGAAATTACACAATCAATTTATGTGCAAAACCTCCTCTCTCAAGGAGTAACAACCACAACTCAAACTCACATTTGGAGAATTTTGCATACAACTTACGCTCGCGGAGAATCTGCAACACCCGCCGTAAATGATTAGCATGGTCCTCTGGTGATTTTGAATAAACCAAGATATCATCTATGAATACCATCACAAACACGTCGAGGAAGGGCTTAAACACCCTATTCATCAAATCCATGAACACAGCTGGTGCATTTGTTAGTCCAAATGACATAACTAAAAATTCATAATGGCCATACCGTGTTCGAAAGGCTGTTTTGGGCACATCTTCTTCTCTAACTCTGACTTGATGATAACCTGACCTCAAGTCGATCTTCGAAAAACACCTAGCACCTTGTAACTGATCAAACAAATCATCAATGCGAGGGAGGGGATATTTATTCTTGATCGTTACCTTATTCAATTGCCGGTAGTCTATGCACATTCTCAAAGTGCCATCATCATCATGTGCCATTGCACCAGCTCTTCCCTGGCTTTGTGCCGCCACTAACTGTGTCAACATCTGTACAGCATTTCTAAGATCCTGGTCTGTGGCATTCGTCGGTGGTTCCACGGGCACATCCCTTCTTCTCGGCTCTTCTGGAGCTGAAGAAGTAGAAGAAGCTCGCGTTGCAAACTCAGTTTCAGCCCCACCTTGATCAACTTGTTCAGGTGGTGGTCTACTTGCTCCTTTACCAACAATTCTATCTATCAGCTTACTTTTACCTTTTCCTCTTCCTCTTCCTCTTCTAGTGTTCGGCATTTTAACTGTACCAAAAACAAACAACTACCAAGATCAGATACAATGCAACTGACAACATTGGCTCTATTGCACGATTTAGAATGAAGGAACAGAAACAACATCCTAAATGTCCCGTAGCCTCCTACTTATAAATGTGGTGCACAACACATCGATAAGTAAGACTCTACTCAGACACGGCTTTGTAGACACCCGTAAACCGACCCGCTCTGATACCACTTTGTCACGCCCCGAATCCCATCGAAGCGTGATTGGCACCCGAAGCCGACAAGGCTCGAGAGAACCAAGCTCTACTTACCTTCACACGTAAACATGCCATAAGAAACACCATCAACACCATAGAGTATAACAGACTCACATCGGAAACCATGGATCATGAAGATAGATATGTTATAGACATATGAGAAACTTGGCCGACATAGCCATCAAGTCAAACAACACATCTCTTTTCCCTTTTACATTACTTTACATACCCACGTACGCCTACAAAAGCCTCTAGTAAGAATACATACGTGACCAACTTAAATTTGGGCCAAGCCCCGCTTTACATAACATTTACAACATCAAAATACATGTACAGCTGTAACACGGTAGCCCCGAATCAACTGGAGCTCACCAACAGTCAGTAGGATTCCTGCAGCTCACTGGGGAGGTCTACTAGTGTCTGCGCCTGCAGCAAGCAAGGTAAAGCCCCCAAGAGGGGTCAGCACGAATAATGTACTGAATATGTAAGGCTGCATGAAACTATATGATACACAAGGCTTCAATAAAATCAAGTATCAATGAGTACTCACTATAAGGACAAGTCATCAGTCTGTTTAAGCTCATAAGCTCATTCACTCATTCCTTTATCCATCACTCATTCATCCATTCATATAATGCCCGGGCCCCAAGCTGATCAGTGGGTAATCAATAGTAATCGGGATCGACCCATGCTAGGCTTTTCCTTGCCCCTGGGATACCACCCGTAGCGGAATCGACCCATGCTAGGTGTTCTTCTCACCCCTGGGATACCATCCGTAAATATTGGGATCGACCCATGCTAGGTTATTTAACCCCTGGGATACCACCCATGAAACAATCTCTCTTCTTTATAACCTCACCTCTTTAATCTTGGATTAGCTCAATTAATGGTTACTTCCCCTTTGGGACTTTTGAATAACATTATAGGAACTTGGAACCATGTTTATGATTATATGACATATGATTGGTAATAAACCAAGAATGAGAGATATGTGATTGATATGTGATTAACAATAAATGATAACTCAAAATGAAATACCTTGGGACAATTCGGAAATGAGTAAGTACCCTATCAAGGTGTACACTAGATACTGCAGAAAGATACGGAAAGGAGAACCTTACATACCTTAATCTTACTCGCGAATACAACACTTTAGCTTTCCCTTTATGTTTACTCTACACACAAGTATAACAAAGCTTACGTTAACCACTTACTTCATTTCAAGTGTATGCCATGGAAATAAGTCACATAGTTGTCACACAATGCCATTTCACCTTCGTACAATATCATGTATAGATTTACCATTACCATAACAAGTCACCATTACCATAACAAGTCACATAACACCTATGGTGTCACACATCACTAGCATTTCACACCAAAAGCATGCTTTACACTTCCTTTTCACTACTATGCTACATTTATGTCATTACGTCGCCCAAACGTCTTTCACAACAACATATTGAAGTCAATCCATACTTAATACAGTCCATTATGTCCTCATACGACACTTTAAAGTCATTACAACAACACCAAAAGTCGATATTTACATCCATAAAGGGTATCGGGGCTTTCGGGGATCAACTAGTGTCGGAAACACACGAAACGAGTTCTGGAAGTGGGATGCGCTGCCACCTGCGCCCGAAGGTGGTGAGATGCTCGCGCAGGTGACTCCTGGCAGATTCCAGGAGCATCTGCGTTGGCATCTGCGCGCGCAGATGCCTCCGTCTGCGGAGCCAGTGTCCGTTTTGGTCCGAAATGGCTTTTTTTGGGTCTTTTTATGCCATAAATGTTCCATGATCATAACCAAACATATTTGAACACATTTTTAATCATGTGAATGCCAACAAGCAGCCATGGTCTCACAATACGCGCAAACGACGCTCAAAACGACACTTCTCGGCCAATACGCCATCCAATCCATAACCAATGTTTACCCTAACAATTCCAAACATCATGAACAAGTATAAAACAAGGTAAGACTGTAATCACACCTCCCATGTAAACATGTATTCCATCAAGTTCATTTCCTACAAAGCCACAAGTCCATATACAAGTTTACAAGACAAAATCACTCTCCGATCGCAAAAATAGACAGTTTTTCACATAGCACACTGTCCAAGACTGTGTCAACACCACCAACATAATTTATACATCATCTTACACATATTATATACTGAACCATGAAAATAAATACTTACCAAAGTGTGATCTTGGCCCAACAAGTAGTTGCCTTAGGTTTTGGCTTCTTGAGAGAAAAATGTGGAAAATGTTTAAAAAGGCATGGGAGTTCTTTTGGATAAAAATCTGATTTTTTGGGTTTATATAGTCCCTTTTTAAGTGGTTCTTAGCCACACACTTGGTGGATTACTTGGTCCATGGATGGCAAATGCAAGAATGGGTCAAAACCCCTTTTGGGCCATGTCTTTCTCTTAATTATTGGGCCTCATTTGGCCCAAATGATTCAAGACTCATTTAAGACCCACATTTAATGCATTAATTCACCAAACTTCTCATGTTTCATTATTTCCGTCAATATTCCGATAACCGACTAGACTCCGAAACGTACGGGTCGTTACATTCTTCCCCCCTTAGAAACATTCGTCCTCGAATGTTAATGTTATTACCCGAAGTAAACAATTACAAGTAGAAGAATATTATTCATGTCATCATATAGACATACACTCAAAGGTTATAAACACTTACTTGTCATTCTTCCCTTTGAAACAAATGAGGGTACTTGGATTTCATCATCTCCTCAGCTTCCCATGTAACTTCTTCTTTTTGCTGATTTCTCCAAAGTACCTTTACTGACGCTACGTCCTTATTTCTCAGTCTCTTCACTTGTCTATCCAAGATGGCAATAGGTATCTCCTCATAGGTAAGATTCTCTGTAACTTGGACATCTTCAATAGGCGTAAAATGTGATGGATCCCCTATGCACTTTCGAAGCATTGATACATGAAATACCGGGTGGACTGAGGAAAGTTCTTGGGGTAGTGCCAACTCATAGGCAACTTGTCCAAATCTTCTAATAATTTCATATGGACCTATATACCGTGGACTCAACTTGCCTTTCTTTCCGAACCGCATTACTCCTTTCATTGGGGACACTTTCAGGAATACCCAATCTCCTATGGCGAATTCAAGTCCTCTTCTTCTACTATCAGCATAGGACTTGTGTCGACTCTGAGCCGTCTGTAATCGTTGTTGAATCACTTTAACTTTTTCTACAGCCTGATGCACCATATCCGGTCCAAGTAAAGCAGTTTCACCTGCTTCAAACCACCCAATTGGTGATCTACATTTCCTTCCGTATAAAGCTTCATAAGGTGCCATTTTAATACTTGAATGATAGCCATTGTTATAAGCAAATTCAATAAGAGGCAAATGGTCATCCCAACTGCCTTGAAAATCTAATGCACATGCTCGCAGCATATCTTCAAGTGTTTGAATCGTACGTTCTGCTTGCCCGTCTGTTTGTGGATGGAAAGCCGTACTCAAGTTCACCTGCGTACCCAAACTCTGCTGAAAAGACTTCCAGAAATGCGCAGTAAATTGAGACCCTCTATCTGATATAATGGAGAGCGGAATTCCATGTAACCGTACTATCTCTTTCACATACAACTTTGCATAATCCTCTACTGTATAAGTGGTCTTGACTGGTAAGAAATGTGCAGATTTGGTAAGCCTATCCACGATAACCCATATAGAATCAAATTTCCGTAGCGTACGAGGCAAACCTGTGATGAAGTCCATATTAATCATATCCCATTTCCAAACCGAAAGATTAATACATTGCATGTAACCTCCTGGTTTCTGATGTTCTACCTTTATCTGTTGACAATTTGGGCATTGAGCAACAAATTCTGCAATGTTCTTCTTCATCTTTCCCCACCAATACACTTCTTTCAGATCATGGTACATCTTAGTAGTACCCAGATGAATAGAATAGCGCGAATGATGCGCCTCTGTCATAATACGTCTTCTCAGCTCATCTACATCCGGTACACATAACCTACCTTGGCATTGGAGTACCCCTTCCTGTGTAAGATTAAATGCCTTTGTCAAATTCTGCTGTACATTTTCCTTTAGCTGCAACAATATAGGATCTGCAAACTGCTTCTCTTTCACTTCAGTTATCAATAAGGATTCAGCTGCATTTCGGACGATAACCCCTTCGTCTGAGGATTCAAGAAGACGAACCCCCAAACTGGCTAATTGATAAAGATCTTTGGCTAATTCTTTCTGTCCCGTCAACTGGTCGGTAGTGACCTTCGTTGTCTTGCGGCTCAATGCGTCAGCTACCACATTCGCTTTTCCTGGATGGTATAAAATGTCAACATCATAATCCTTCAATAGCTCAAGCCACCTTCGTTGCCTCAAATTGAGTTCCTTTTGCTTAAAGATATATTGTAAACTTTTGTGATCCGTATAGATATCAACATGAATTCCATACAAATAATGACGCCATATCTTTAAAGCAAAGACCACCGCTGCTAATTCAAGATCATGCGTAGGATAATTTTTCTCATGTGGCCGCAACTGTCTTGAGGCATATGCTATAACCTTGCCATGTTGCATCAACACACATCCGAGACCAATCCCGGAAGCATCACAATACACCGCATAACCTTCCGTGCCTTCGGGAAGTACTAACACTGGTGTGGAAGTTAACTTATCTTTCAACTTTTGGAAACTTCCTTCACATGCATCATTCCATTGAAACTTAATTGCCTTGTGAGTCAACTTCGTTAGTGGCGCAGCAATAGAAGAAAATCCTTCCACAAATCTTCTGTAATAACCGGCCAACCCGAGAAAACTGCGAATCTCTGTGGGCGTCGTGGGTCTTGGCCAATTTTTCACCGCCTCAATTTCTGTGTATCAACCTGTATTCCTTCACATGACACAATGTGACCCAAGAATGCGACGGATTTTAACCAAAACTCACATTTGGAGAATTTTGCATACAACTTACGCTCGCGGAGAATCTGCAACACCCGCCGTAAATAATTAGCATGGTCCTCTGGTGATTTTGAATAAACCAAGATATCATCTATGAATACCGTCACAAACACGTCGAGGAAGGGCTTAAACACCCTATTCATCAAATCCATGAACACAGCTGGTGCATTTGTTAGTCCAAATGACATAACTAAAAATTCATAATGGCCATACCGTGTTCGAAAGGCTGTTTTGGGCACATCTTCTTCTCTAACTCTGACTTGATGATAACCTGACCTCAAGTCGATCTTCGAAAAACACCTAGCACCTTGTAACTGATCAAACAAATCATCAATGCGAGGGAGGGGATATTTATTCTTGATCGTTACCTTATTCAATTGCCGGTAGTCTATGCACATTCTCAAAGTGCCATCATCATCATGTGCCATTGCACCAGCTCTTCCCTGGCTTTGTGCCGCCACTAACTGTGTCAACATCTGTACAGCATTTCTAAGATCCTGGTCTGTGGCATTCGTCGGTGGTTCCACGGGCACATCCCTTCTTCTCGGCTCTTCTGGAGCTGAAGAAGTAGAAGAAGCTCGCGTTGCAAACTCAGTTTCAGCCCCACCTTGATCAACTTGTTCAGGTGGTGGTCTACTTGCTCCTTTACCAACAATTCTATCTATCAGCTTACTTTTACCTTTTCCTCTTCCTCTTCCTCTTCTAGTGTTCGGCATTTTAACTGTACCAAAAACAAACAACTACCAAGATCAGATACAATGCAACTGACAACATTGGCTCTATTGCACGATTTAGAATGAAGGAACAGAAACAACATCCTAAATGTCCCGTAGCCTCCTACTTATAAATGTGGTGCACAACACATCGATAAGTAAGACTCTACTCAGACACGGCTTTGTAGACACCCGTAAACCGACCCGCTCTGATACCACTTTGTCACGCCCCGAATCCCATCGAAGCGTGATTGGCACCCGAAGCCGACAAGGCTCGAGAGAACCAAGCTCTACTTACCTTCACACGTAAACATGCCATAAGAAACACCATCAACACCATAGAGTATAACAGACTCACATCGGAAACCATGGATCATGAAGATAGATATGTTATAGACATATGAGAAACTTGGCCGACATAGCCATCAAGTCAAACAACACATCTCTTTTCCCTTTTACATTACTTTACATACCCACGTACGCCTACAAAAGCCTCTAGTAAGAATACATACGTGACCAACTTAAATTTGGGCCAAGCCCCGCTTTACATAACATTTACAACATCAAAATACATGTACAGCTGTAACACGATAGCCCCGAATCAACTGGAGCTCACCAACAGTCAGTAGGATTCCTGCAGCTCACTGGGGAGGTCTACTAGTGTCTGCGCCTGCAGCAAGCAAGGTAAAGCCCCCAAGAGGGGTCAGCACGAATAATGTACTGAATATGTAAGGCTGCATGAAACTATATGATACACAAGGCTTCAATAAAATCAAGTATCAATGAGTACTCAATATAAGGACAAGTCATCAGTCTGTTTAAGCTCATAAGCTCATTCACTCATTCCTTTATCCATCACTCATTCATCCATTCATATAATGCCCGGGCCCCAAGCTGATCAGTGGGTAATCAATAGTAATCGGGATCGACCCATGCTAGGCTTTTCCTTGCCCCTGGGATACCACCCGTAGCGGAATCGACCCATGCTAGGTGTTCTTCTCACCCCTGGGATACCATCCGTAAATATTGGGATCGACCCATGCTAGGTTATTTAACCCCTGGGATACCACCCATGAAACAATCTCTCTTCTTTATAACCTCACCTCTTTAATCTTGGATTAGCTCAATTAATGGTTACTTCCCCTTTGGGACTTTTGAATAACATTATAGGAACTTGGAACCATGTTTATGATTATATGACATATGATTGGTAATAAACCAAGAATGAGAGATATGTTATTGATATGTGATTAACAATAAATGATAACTCAAAATGAAATACCTTGGGACAATTCGGAAATGAGTAAGTACCCTATCAAGGTGTACACTAGATGCTGCAGAAAGATACGGAAAGGAGAACCTTACATACCTTAATCTTACTCGCGAATACAACACTTTAGCTTTCCCTTTATGTTTACTCTACACACAAGTATAACAAAGCTTACGTTAACCACTTACTTCATTTCAAGTGTATGCCATGGAAATAAGTCACATAGTTGTCACACAACGCCATTTCACCTTCGTACAATATCATGTATAGCTTTACCATTACCATAACAAGTCACCATTACCATAACAAGTCACATAACACCTATGGTGTCACACATCACTAGCATTTCACACCAAAAGCATGCTTTACACTTCCTTTTCACTACTATGCTACATTTATGTCATTACGTCGCCCAAACGTCTTTCACAACAACATATTGAAGTCAATCCATACTTAATACAGTCCATTATGTCCTCATACGACACTTTAAAGTCATTACAACAACACCAAAAGTCGATATTTACATCCATAAAGGGTATCGGGGCTTTCGGGGATCAACTAGTGTCGGAAACACACGAAACGAGTTCTGGAAGTGGGATGCGCTGCCACCTGCGCCCGCAGGTGGTGAGATGCTCGCGCAGGTGACTCCTGGCAGATTCTAGGAGCATCTGCGTTGGCATCTGCGCGCGCAGATGCCTCCGTCTGCGGAGCCAGTGTCCGTTTTGGTCCGAAATGGCTTTTTTTGGGTCTTTTTATGCCATAAATGTTCCATGATCATAACCAAACATATTTGAACACATTTTTAATCATGTGAATGCCAACAAGCAGCCATGGTCTCACAATACGCGCAAACGACGCTCAAAACGACACTTCTCGGCCAATACGCCATCCAATCCATAACCAATGTTTACCCTAACAATTCCAAACATCATGAACAAGTATAAAACAAGGTAAGACTGTAATCACACCTCCCATGTAAACATGTATTCCATCAAGTTCATTTCCTACAAAGCCACAAGTCCATATACAAGTTTACAAGACAAAATCACTCTCCGATCGCAAAAATAGACAGTTTTTCACATAGCACACTGTCCAAGACTGTGTCAACACCACCAACATAATTTATACATCATCTTACACATATTATATACTGAACCATGAAAATAAATACTTACCAAAGTGTGATCTTGGCCCAACAAGTAGTTGCCTTAGGTTTTGGCTTCTTGAGAGAAAAATGTGGAAAATGTTTAAAAAGGCATGGGAGTTCTTTTGGATAAAAATCTGATTTTTTGGGTTTGTATAGTCCCTTTTTAAGTGGTTCTTAGCCACACACTTGGTGGATTACTTGGACCATGGATGGCAAATGCAAGAATGGGTCAAAACCCCTTTTGGGCCATGTCTTTCTCTTAATTATTGGGCCTCATTTGGCCCAAATGATTCAAGACTCATTTAAGACCCACATTTAATGCATTAATTCACCAAACTTCTCATGTTTCATTATTTCCGTCAATATTCCGATAACCGACTAGACTCCGAAACGTACGGGTCGTTACAAAACTTATCACAACTACTGAACCTTAACTCTAAACAACCTTAAGAACAAACCTCAAAAACAATGCTTTCAATGAATGACTTGGACGAATTAGTTGTGATCTCCTAGTACTGAGAATAAGGTCTTCTCTGCGTAGGCAATAGGTGAGTCAAAATTGTGTTGTTCTCCTCTTTATATAGATGCTCAAGAGTTGTCCTTTTCAGGTAAGGTTTTGACTCAATTAATTTCTTTCCTTTTCTACCAAGGACACATATCTGACTTCCTCCTTTTCCTTGTTATGCTTGGACCAAAAAGTAACATGCATACCATAATTAGACTTATACCAAAAAGATACTTCCTCTTTTTCCTTTTTATACTTGGACCAAAAAGTAACATGCTCATCATAATTAACTTATACCAAAAATAGGATTTGCCTACATCAAAACTCAAACAATCAAGGAGTTTCCACCTATAAAAACAAGTTTATGTGACTCAACCACTCGGTTTTACTCATCTATCATCCCGCACTCATGTGTGTAAGCTTCATAAGTTTCTTTATAGCCCGAAACATGCACCCTGGGCATTATATACTAAGGGGTTGTTTGATAGCTGGTGAGAGTTATGCAGGTATTATTAATGTGGGGATTAGTTACAAGGGAATCTATGTATTATTTATGTAGGTATTAGTTATGCAGGGATTAGTTATACATGTATTACTTATTCCACCTTCTATCCTGCATAATATAATGCATAGATTTCCTCTTAAGTTATACATGTATTAGTTATGTTTGGTTTCTAAATTGCAAATAAAACACTATACATGAATCATTTATCTCCTAACTAGCTACCAAACTTGGTATTACTTATGCAGGATTTAATACCTAAATAAGTCACCTCCAGATAAGCTACGAAACTACCCTTAAGTTACTATAATTTCTTCTCACACTAGCTTCATCGCGTGGAAGACTGATGTATCTTTCTTTTTACTCTCATAATGATATTGTCGAGTATTTGCTCATGTATGCCGATGATCTTGTGCTTATACGAAATAACTCTTCATTTCTTGAATCCTTTATTGACTGCCTGGGCGTACCTTTTCATTCGAGATCTCGGGTCATTGCACTACTTCCTTGGGATACAATTGGCATATGGATTTCTCAACACCAAAACATAAATATAATATTTTGTCCAATGTTGGTATGCTTAACTACAAGCCGTTGAATTCTCCCATGGTGACCAATGTGAACTGTATAAGGGTGATAGCTCACCCTTTGGTTATCCAAGTTTATATTGGCAGATTATTGGGCCGTCCAATATCTTACATTTACTCGATCAAATATCTCCTTTGTGGTCAACAAAGTGTGTCAATAGATGTATAGTTCCTCACAAAATCATTAGGTTGTGGTTAAGCATATCTTACACTATTTTCAACATTCCAAGTCATTTTCATTCTTCATCTCCCGAGCTCTGGACATCACCTTCAGGTCTTCACTGATTCTAATTGGGTTGGCAATATTGATGATCTTAATTCAACCACAAGGTATGCTATTTTTCTTGGCTCGTCACTGATATCTTGGGCCTCCAAAAATTAATGCACTATTGCTCAATCGTCTATTGAATTGGAGTAGAAAGCTTTAGTTGATGTTCTTTTCCAGCTAACATGGACACTCTCTTCGAACTTGAGGTCTCACTCCTAGGGCTTCTATTTTATGTGTGAATATATCAGTGCTGCTTATTTATCCATCAATCCTGTCTTTCATTCTACATGTTGAAATCGATTTGCACTTTGTCCGGGATAAGGTTGCGCAATGTGATCTGATGGTTCAATTGCTCTCCTCTAAGGATCAGGTAGCTGACATATTCACTAAGCCTTTTTCATTGTCTTGGTTTTATTTTTTACAAGACAAACTCTAGGTCCGAGAGCTACTTTTAGTTTGCAAAGGGGTATCGAGGCATCCAAGTCGTCCCCCTTTCAGGACTCATCTCCTTGTTCGGTTATGATTTTATTCTTTGTATTTACATTTAACCTATTTCTGAACGTGTATATTATGTATTCTATAACTACCATCGATTGAATAAGAAGTAGTGTTTATATTTTTTAGGATTCTCTTTCATGTTCCTTTGCCGTGAATTGATACTTCATGATAATTGCATGACATTTTATCAAATGTGAAAATGGCAAAATACCGAACATTCATACAATTTTCATTTAATTCCAAACTTCTGCATTTTGACTCAAACATCGTTCAAATAGGAAGGACTAACATTATTAATTTGTAAGCTACAGTAAGTGATATTTTGCGGCCATGACATGACATAAACAAGCTAAAGATATAGTAAATTTTGCTAAGATTGCTCTCAGATCTACAAAGGGCGACATGCTTGTACAGTTGCAGCAACCATTTGCTCACTCTCAATTCCAGCATTACAAAGGTTGGCGATACCATGTATGTGTTTCTTTTCATACGAGGTTAATTTTCCACAATGTGCCTCAAATTTCTCAACCTATACATGGAAAACAAAACAATATCGTTCTTTACAAAAGAACAATAAGAATAATGTTTTATAATTAGGCTAAATACTTACATAGGATTTAAGGCAATCCCAGTTGTCAACTAGTGGTTCTTCAGCAGGTCGACACTTTGTAGTGCCGCACTACCATATTCAACTCCAAACAGAAGCTCTCCAAGATGTTTTACTCTATTGTCCACTTGGCTTTGCTGTCCTACAACCTTAATAAGTTTGGCACGAGCTTCAAAATATTCTTCAGAGCCTTCGGGAGCATCTTGGTACCGCCAACATTATAGAAATGAATAAAAAAATCCCACCTTCTTTATTTGGCTACGAATAAGTTAAATGTTATTTCACTTTATGACTTGTGTTGCAAAAAAAGTACGGACATACTTTGGATTGCCAGTAGAAAAGCTCAGTTTTTCGTTGGTCTACATTCTTTGAGTGTACTAAGAATGATTGTGAATCCATGAAAACATGGATGTGGTTTATAGAAGCAACACCCATATACTTGAAAAGAGTATCAAGACTAAACACCATATCACCATATTGCATGACATGGGAGCCGCATGTTAGGTTAGCTGTAGTTCTGTTTGCAATCTGATCATCATGTCCACAAGTAAATTATTAGTCTATAATTTATAAGAAAGCATAAATATATTATGGCGTCTCGGATCTGAACATATAACAATATGAGATTCTTTTATTTGAACAAATTGTTTAAAACATATGTAGTACATGATCGAGAATAGTACAAGCTCTTACTCTATCATACTGGTCATTTAGAGTTTCAGTTGGTCGATCTTGAGCTTCACTGTAGATCAATAAATCAATATGTATGTGTGTGTGTGTGTATATATATATGGGAAAAATTAATTAAGCTTAAAATCAATAAATTACATCAACTCATTTTTTGATCATTCATTATAAGAGATAGGACCAGGAGCGGATCTAGCAAGCCGTTATTATGAGTTAATAACTCAAATGGTCACTCAACTATGGATTTTTATTTCAGAAAGTTACTCAACTTTGGTCCTTACTTCAAAAGTCACTCATGTCACGCCTCGGATTCCAACGGGGCGGACATGGCACCCGAAGCCGTTGAGGCCCGAGAGAACCAATCTATACATTCGTATGGAACACAATATACATGCATATGGACATGACATAGCAAAACTGAAAGCGTGGAAAGACGTATATATAAGAAACTTGGCCAGTAGGGCCGCGAAGATCAAAATGAGAAGACATCCCTTCATGTAATGTACAACGTCTACAAAGCCTCTAGCAGAACCAAACCAAGCCTCTAATCGGGACAAGTCCCCGCTTTACACAACATGTACATAACTTCAAAATCAACATGTACATATGACCCGAAAAGCCCCGAATCAGCCTGGAGCTCACCAAGTATACGCAGAAAGTCTGAATCCTACTGTGGGGGTCTACTAGCACCTGTGCCTGCAGCAAGTAAGGTAAATTCCCCAAGAGGGGTCAGTACGAAAGAATGTACTGAGTATGTAAGGCGATAAACAACTGTATGACATATAAGAACAAATAGAAGCAAATACAAGTGAATAAGCAATAGGGATAAACCACCATTCTGTATGTGTGGAACCGTGTACATTACATTCATTACATTACTTTTACGTTCGTTAGCATCATCAACAACTCATATCGTACCCGAGCCCCGACTGATCAGTGGGTCATAACATTGGGATCGCCTCTAGCTAGGCTTATGCCCCTTTGAGCTGCCACCCATACTCAATAAGTAGGTTCATCCCTAGCTAGGTTTTCACCCCTTCGGGATACCCCCTATATACAATAAGCAATCGGGATCGTCTCTATGCTGGGCTTTACGCCCCCTCGAGCTACCACCCGTACTCAAGAAACACTTATATGCATTACTTCAATTCTTTCATTATGAGAATGATACATGTGGTGGTTGTGACATTATGGACACTTATGAATCATAGGCAATGAATAAACGGCATAGGATCAACAATAAAGAGATATGCTATAACCTTGTGGAACGGAAACAAGTTCGGTTAAATCGGTGAACAATAGGTGTGGTCAAAGAAATAGAAACCTTACATACCTTAGCCTTCTAATTAAGTCCTATATGCCAATCCAATCCTTCCTTCAAGATCTCAAGATTTCCTTTCAAGTTTAAGTCATAAAAATGACACATCTTTTAGTAAAGAAAACCAAAAATACACTATGCAACACCTTGGAAAACCAAAAATACACTATGCAACACCTTGCCAACATAACAAATATACTATATACACCATCTTAAGCCTATAATAGGGTAATCCATGAGAGGAGACACTTACCAAAGAGATGCTCTTGGTTGTTGCCTTAGGGTTTTTAGGAGATAAGAAAGACTTGGAGAAATATCTAGAAAGAGATGAGAGTTCTAATGGATAAAAATCTGATTTTTGGCCTTTATATAACCCCTCAAGTCAAGTTAATTCTTGGCCACAAGTTTGATCCATGTTGAATGGGTCTTTCCTTTATTTGTTGAGGCCCATGGCTTATTACATGCTATTTGGGCCTCAAAGACAGAATATAGATCCAGCCCAACACCTTTAATGGGTCTCACACTCAAATATCTCATCTAGTCAAAATTGGTCAACAAAGTCGGCAAAGTTTCTTGGTGCCGTGACTGGTGTCGTAGGACCCAGTCAAGCCACGTAGGTGGTGTCGTGGAACTCAGACCCTATTTTTCAAGTCTCTGAAGTTATCCACGGCACCCACTCACGTCACGTGAGTGGAATCACGCCACGTGGGTCCTGACGTGAAAATCAGAGCATTTTTTCCAACTCTCTGAAGTTGGTTCACGGCACCACCCACGTGGCATGAGTGTGACTCACGTCACGTGAGTCCTGTCTTCGTTTTTTTTTTTTTTTTTTTTTTTCTTCGCATTCTCGTTTCCAGTACACGCTTCTTCACCTTTTCTTCATTTAGCCTTATACCCCAACCATTGTATATTTTCATGTGGTCGAAGCACCTGGAGTGTTATAACTCAACTATCACAATTTTACTAGAAAGTCACTCAACCTATTTAGTTATTTTTTAAAATAAATTTGCTTATGTGGAATTTCTATTAAAAATAAAATTCTAAAAAATAAAAAGTATCCCTTTAATGACCCTTTTATCATTGTTTCCCTAAATTAATATCTCTCCCTCTCCTTTGAAGTTAAAATAGTATAATAGAAAATTGAAAATACGCTCGAACATTATTTAGTTTGAAAAAAGATAAAGTTTTATGAGCGAAAAGAATTTTACTTTGATCAAATTGAGAAAATAAGGCATGCAAGTTAATGATATCTGCAGCCTTTGCAAAAAACAAAAAAATAAAGAATCGAAAACTATGAATCATTGCATGTAAATTTAGAGTATGTAGCAGGCAACCTATCAATATATCTTGAATAGTATAGCAATAGTGGCTCATACTGTCATACAGAAGACCAAAGGAAGAAGTCATATGGCCCAACTGATCAATGTGCATTGTGAGGAATACTCGAGTCTTTTACAATAAAAATAAAAAAATTAATTTAGGAGAATAAAGATAAAAGGGTCATTAAAGGGATATTTTTTATTTTTTAGAAATTTGTTTTTAAATAGAAATTTCACATAAACAAATTTTATTTAAAAAAATAATTAAATAGGTTAAGTGACTTTCTGAGTAAATTGTAATAGTTGAGCGACTTTCTGGGATAAAAATTCATAGTTGAGTGATCATTTGGGTTATTAATTCCCTACATTATTTATTGGGTTTAGCTAAACTCAGTATGTGAAAAATTATTATAGTTTCAACAACTATTATATTTTAAATCCATAATTTCGAAAACTTTAGATCACAAATTATTCCCTTAGAGGGGATTAGACAAGTTGTATGTACCTGTCCTCCATCCAGACAACATTGTACAAGTCTCCTAAGCACACACCTTTAAACTCAAGAGGGGGACATTCTACCAAGCAGGGATCACATGCATCACCCACACCACAATATGTTTTCCAACTGTTTTCGTCGGGTTTTGATGCAGTTGTGAAATAAATATTTAAACCTTCTGGAAGAAGACCCTCAAACATGCTTCCAGACTCACAAACTTCCAAGTAAAATATCTAAATATAAAAAACAACATCCAACATAATATTAGACCGAAGCTTTACTAAGTATTTTTCTTCGAAGGAAGCAAAGGCCTTAAGACTGAAGGAAGCAAGTTAATTACCAGTTTACTATATGTCCCAAAAGCATGCTTCTTTTTCAACATGTTAATCAGATCATTTGCGTAGACAACTCCAGTTAGCATTGCTGATGATTGTTAATGGCATGAAATTAATATAGAAAAGTATATATTGATATTAATTCACGAGAAACCCCTTCTATTTAGGGAGTGAATTATCACAACTCATTCCTATAGACAAACAGCTAAGCAAAAAGTAATGCAAATTAAAGTACAGAGAAACATAATTTGATGAGGAGGCTACTTACAAACAATACCAGGACCACCATGATCCCTATAGTAGATGAAAATATGGTCATTTGGATCACTGTTCAAAACTTTCCCACTTCCTTCAGTGATACCACTTTTGTTTGCAAGGATAACATTGAAAAAAATTATCAACATTAACGTCTTCCCCTACATAATCCTTCCTCAACAAAAAATAATCCCTCATCACCACACATGCATTCTAATCTTGAATAAATATTTTCCACCAATTGAATTGCTTGAAAAGTGAGGAAAAAAAAACACTAATCTTAGGAACACCATTGTAAACATCTTGGCCATGTGGATTATTGATGATAACCCTAGGTCTAGGATTCATAGTGTTGTTAGCAATATCATCATACATGAATACAATGATGTTCTCATGTTTGAGCCCCCTTTTTTTGAGTATTTGATAAGCACGACATACATCAGACTGATCAAATCAATGACCAAAAATAAGAAATAATTTTTTGCTTTTTACCTTTTAAACGTTGATTAAGAGCGTCTCCATTAAATTTTAGCTCCTAAAGTTTATACAAGAATAAAACACAGGGAATGCTGATATTTTGAAAGTGTGGATTGTTTAGAGGAATAAAATGCACAGGGGTGGCTCAAGGGTGATGCTAGGAAAGCATTTGCTTTAGGCCCTCAAAATTTTGGGGCCCCAAAAAATTTTTATAGTAAATTTTATGATTTTAATGTCACTTAAAACAATATTGAAGATGGTAAAAGATAAAAAGTACAAAATCTCTAAATTAAAAAAAGAAAAAAATTATCTATTTTTTATCAAAAATATTTTAGAACTTTGAATTAAACAACTCAAATATTCATATTAATAAATGGAATTTTTACAATAATATCCAAGGTAATGCATTGCAAATGAATGACTAATATCTTATTAACTAGAATTAATCCTTACTTTTATAAATACTAATATTACTATGTGAGTTAAACACTTAATTTTTTAAAAAAAATACTACACTATAAACAAGTAGTAGTATGTAAGAACAAAAAAAGAAACTTTAAATTATTGACATTTTTGTGAGCACGTGCATATATTTAAGGCCTTTTATTAAAATTTGGCTTTAGGCCACTAATTTTATTGAAACTCCCTTAAAAATGTATTCCTAATTTTACTAGTCATATGAAGAATAAATGATCAAAGATGATTTTTTATCATTTCTGTGCATGATTTTGTCTTCTAAAGTAAGGCTAATTACAAAAATCTCTCCAATGAAAATTAGGATTTTCAAGTTCACCTAATATATTTTCCAATGCCATACAATAACAAATATGCCACGATACAAGTTTTTCTTCTTCTTATTTTTACGTACAATACAAAAAACAATTGGAGGGATATGGAGTGGTTGAAGTTAGGATTTACCATCAACTATTATATACAGAGGATTATAATGCATTACTAATTTTACTAGTGCAATGGAGAATCAATAATATCAAGGGACAGAACTTCATTAGGTGTTTAAACAGAGATTTGTTTTGCGTCTATATGTGTGAGTTGTTGAGTTGGTGATGTTATAAGAAGTTGAAAGGGTAATAAAAGAGTTTAACAAGAATCAAATAAATTGAAACTTGTATGATAAAAGATTGAAACTTTATTATTAAGTTATCAATCAATTGTAACATTACAAAAAAAAAATAGAATTAGTAATGAATTTCATCGCTAATTTGCTTAGAGCTAACAAAACTATTTTTGATAATCTGTCAATACTATATAGGATTAGCGACGAGTTAGTTTCTCATATTGACATTTAACTACCATAAGGACAAGTATAACATTATAATTTATTAAGCTTTGAAAAACTAATTGTAGTAGAAAAAGTAGACAATTTAAAGGAAAATGTAGTTTGGGTCGGATGAGAACCTGGTGTCTATAATTCCACCATCCATTAGAGCCAAAAACTAGGACAGCCCATTTGGTCCCTTGTGTTTCTTTGATTAAGAATCTAGAGATACTACGACCTTCAACGATGACCCAAATTGAAAGCACAACAATAATACAATACCGACTTTGTACCTAAATATCATTGTATTGTGTTTATGTGGTTAACAACAGGGGCGGACCCACATAGAGTCCTTCGGGTGCTCGAGCATCCACTGACCTTGTATCGAACTTTATATATGTATATAGAAATTAAGAAAATGGTATAAGTTATAACAGCGAGCACCCATAGAAACAAATTGTTCGTTGTCACAGTGGCTTTTTGTGGGTGTTTAAGGCTATTTATTGCTTTTGATCTTGGGTTCAATTCCCACTTAGTACATGTTGTTTCAATTAGTAACGAAATCTTCTATCCTTATTTATGACTTTTAAAAATCAGCTCTTCTCTTTTTTGGGGGTAAAACCCCCCAGCTCTTCTCACCTTATTTATTACTATATTCATTTTAGACTTTGTTTTATTTTTTTCTCCCTTATTTATTTTTCTTTTACTATTTTTCTTGAAAAAATGTTTTATACCAAAAAACACACACTTTTTTTCCTTCATCCAAGATAGTATTTATTGTAGTTTTTGTTATTGATTGTTTTTGCTACGAGTTCAAATTTGATTGTCTTTTTTATAATAAGTATTAAATTTATGCATTTATATTTGTAATTTGTCACGACCCAAATCCCATTCGGGCCGGACTGGCACCCGGAGCCGATAAGGCCCGAGAGAACCAATCTTTGCTCATGTACTCTCATATGCATACTCGCGTATGAATATCATTTTATGTCATGTAATTATGCGGAAGACATGAATATGGAAACATATGCCATAAATATATACCAAACTTAGCCGTTGGAGCCATTACGTCAAAATGAACGTACATCTTTTACTTTCATGATACCCCACATATGTCTACAAAGCCTCTAATAGATACATGACCATGTCTATACAATATATACAATATGCCAAAACCTAATGAACACATGTGACTTGGGAAGCTCCGAAGCAACTGGAGCTCACCAACACTCTGCAAATATCTCGTCACCTACTGCGGAGATCTACTAACACCTGGGCCTGCAGTATGTAAGGTAAGTCCCCCGAGAGGGGTCAGTACGAAAAAAGTACTGAGTATGTAAAGCCATAAGAAATAGCATCATACATGAGAATGTCAATAGAATAAAATATGAGAGAATAGTCAATGTGTATAAACCATCATTTTATATAATATCTTTTATAACTTATAACTACTCTCCTTCAAGGAAAATTACCTTCACTCAAGAGACTTGCCTCCAATAGATTCCTCTATACCCAAGAGACTCTTTCTTGCTTCTATGTTCATTACCACTATATTGATATACTCATGCAAGGGATATAGTCTCATCTCTTTTACAACTATCTTTATTACTATTCACTCAACTAGTTAGTGATTCATAATACCTTATGGGTCATTACTTTATAAGGAAGTATGTAGTACCGGGCCTCCACCTTTAGTGGGATATAATGTAGATGTATATAGTACCAGGCCTCCATCTTGGTGGGATATATAGTACCGGGCCTCCACCTTTGATGGGATATAATAAATGAATATATAGTACCGGGCCTCTACCTTTGATGGGATATAATAAATGAATATATAGTACCGCTCCTCCATCTTGGTGGGATATATATAGTACCGGGCCTCCACCTTTGATGGGATATAATAAATATATAACATTGCATAGTATTGAGATTGTTCTATTTGGAACTTACCCCTTTAGATTGTGATCCATACTCAATGTAACATATAGTAACCATACGTACATTACTTCTCTGCAAATCTTATACCCGTTACATAGTTGTGAGAGTAACACATTAAAGATCATGACACTAATTGAAGCACACTCTTACATACACATCTTACTTCACTCATTTACCTCATGAGATTGACATCTTCACTTATGATTATACTAACTTGCACATCACCCCTCTTATTACCCTTATGAGATTGGTACTTCTACTTGGGAAAGATTAATACCTCCACGTATGAGAGATTGATACTTTAAGGATCATGCTAATATTGGAAACACACCTCTATACCTTACTTCACTTCCTTACTCTCAAGAAAGTGATACGCTCACTTGTGAGGAATAGATATATTAATTCGCACTTACCTCCTTCACTACTCTTATGAGATTGGTACAAAGATATTCATAATAATATTGGACTTCGAAACATGACATGATTGGAGAATGCTTTTCAAGAATAACTAGCCTCTCTTTACATCTTACCCTCCTTGAGATAATTATTCTAGAATCACAACGTTATGACTCCGTTGGAACATACTATTATGAGGACTTTGGACCCATGTCCATAGTTAGGTAACTCATGAACAACAACGACTAATGAATGAGGGATACATGCCTTAGGAATGAATAGGTTCTCCTTACGTCGTCACTTTCCTTGTAACAATTTCTTTTAGTAGTTACAACAACATTATGAGAGCTTTAGGAATTTCAGTCCATGGATAGGAGACGTATGAATACCAATCGGTCAATGAATAAGAAATGTCTGGATAACAATATACATCAAACCTGAATGAGATACCTTAGCATATTTTGGAATAGGACAAGGGAAATGTCAATATGAACATTATGAGCTGCAAAAGAATACGGACAGAGTAACCTTACATACCTTATCTTCCCAATGTAAGTACACAATCCAATATGTGAGCACAACAATTCCGCTCCTTCTTTACGTTTCACTCTACATCACAAGTACATAATGGAACCAACATTAACCACCAACTACCTTACAAATGCATATGACAACAATGAGTTACATGTTTATCTTTAAAATGGTATTTCCTTCTCTACAATACCATTTACGGCATTAACATACTAACAATGTCCCATTCATGCCATACATTGACCACAAGCTACATTTCAAGTGTATAAGACAACCATAAGGTACATGAGTTCCCTATTCACCCTTTACAATACCATTCATGGCCCTTTTCATGCCAACAATACCATAACATTTTCAACAATACCATAACATTTTATACATTGACCACAACATCACATACCAATAGCATTTCACCACAAGGTTTCTCCTCTACACTTTCTCATAAGCACCATATCACAATTATTCCATTAAATTGCTTTAATACACCTCACAACAACAAATCGGTCAAAATTCCCTAATTTACACTTATAGAAAAATAACAAGTTTAGGACCATAATAACACCATACACGTTTATATTTTATCCATACCATGCTTTTTCATCAAAACTACAAGTCATAATTCAAGTCACAATCCCATGGATAACACATCTTTTTCACAAAAACCAAAAGTGCCATGTCCAACACTTCCAACCATAACCAACAAGATATACATAATCTCTCATGCTTATAATATGTTAAAGTACAATAATAATCACTTACCCAATCTTGGAAGATGATGATCTTGTCCAAAAATGCCTTAGGGTTTGAAGAGCCACCAAAGAGTTATCTTGAAAACTTCTAGAAAATGAGAGAAATGTGATGTGTGTCTACTGAGATAAAAATCTAATTTTTTGGCCACCTTTTATAACATCATAAAGTCATCCTTAGCCATTTAATCCACCCTTTGACAAGTCAAGGCAAGAATGGGTCATTTTGACCCATTGGGCCTTTCATGTTTTGTGTATTTTGGTCTCCAATTAGGCCCAAAAGCCCATATCATCTTAACCCACTAACATCAATGTGTAATCCATAATATACGTGTTACAATGATATTTTCACTCACGAAATTCATACTCGTAGCCTCAATTCCAAAAACAAGCAATTCTAGCCACGTATGGCTTATTTTGACTACAAGGGTAAAATCGTCATTTTGATGCCAAATTCATCCTCGAGTAATTTTATCATACCAATATAATATCTCACTCATTTCATGTATATTCTCATGGTTGTAGAAGAATCGTGGCAAAAATCGGCTCAATATGTCCCCGGGCACCCTTGGGACTTAAGAAAAATTTCAACTTTGAAAAAGTGGCAAAACCAAAGTGGCACGCTGCTTGGCGTGCCCCCTTGCTGCCTCTGGACTAAAAATTTTAGCCCAGAGCGGCGTGGCACGCCCCTGGGTGCGCCCCACCCTTAAATTTTTTTTTTTTTTTTTTATTGCTCTCAAAACTAAGGTAAACATGTACGGGGTGTTACATAATTGGTAGCTAAGCTGGGGCAGAGCTAGGTTAAGTCAAGGGGATTTATTCGAACTTTTTTTGGCGGAAATATTACACTGTTATATTCATGGTTAAAATTATATTTTATGTATATATAATAGATGTTGAACACTCTTTGAGTTCTTCGTGTATTTACCTTTTATATTTTGAATTCCTTAATGAATAGTCTGTCTTCTCCATTTTTAAGCTAAGGGAGCACCCACTGCCTTAAAATCCTGGATCCGCCACTGGTTAACAAACAAATTAATAAACAGGATTGGACTATTGATTTGTATGAATCATATTGGTGTATGGGAAATTTATAGGAGTTCAAACTCATTTAAGCCAACAGTAGAGACATATTGTTGGAATTTGAATGTGGGTCAACTCGGATCCATGATCAACTAAATAAATATATAGGTATTATATATTTATTATAATATTAATAACAAACGGAGAAAAAAGGCACGTATCTTCTGAAAGGCTGTGTCACTTGTGAAGGGTTGTGTCACTTCAGAAATATAAAGGGTTCTATTTTTTAGGAACTCTTAATTAGAAAATAATGCAAGTTTTTCTTCTCAAAAAATAAGACAGAGGAAAGACATTCTCTCTTCAAAAAGCATAGAAAGCAAAACTCTCTTCTTCTCCGTGAAGAACTACAATGGTAGATTCGTATGAAGATGAAACCGATTTTCACCAAATACCGGAGCAATCTTCTGTAACAGGTACGACTTAGATTGTGAATCTTTACGGTGTAGTTCGTGTTCATTATGTGTGATTACACTGTCGACTAATGAAACAAATAAAAGGAATCTTGGGATGAACTTCGTGTTCTCGTTTGGTTATTTTCCTTCATTGGCATCAGAGCCTAGGTTGTTTGTTTCCCTAGTCTATGCGTATGTCGTTCTTTTTTCTCCATAGCGTGGTTTTTTAGACTGAAGTTATTGTTTCTTCAGAATTTGATTATTGGTGTATGGCTGAGTAAAGAGAAAAGGCTATCATCTAGATGTGCAAATTACATTCATCTGGTTGTATTTCTGGTGAGTACGACAGTGCCACAATGTTTTTAAACTTTTTTTTGTATACTGTAAAAATTGGGGCCAACTATGAGAGATACATTATAAAAAGTTTATTTAAAAAAGAAAAAAAGTTAAATTCTGATAATAGGATTGGTGATTCTCGGCAATATTGGTGCCGTCGGAATACTGTTGTGGATTGTGAATCAAATCTGCCGTTATGCGGCAATAATATCTCGCAATTTTTTTAAAAAGGTTTAACACCTGGAGTATAAGAATGGATGACTTCTTCATTATGAGAGGTAGTCATCTTACTCGGTCTCTTTGGCATATTGGTGTTTAAGAAGTAAATTCTTTTTAAAGAATTTCCCTTCTGTTTTTCCTTTACAGTATCTTTCCACCTACTCCGTATTTTTTACTCCACCAATTTTTATACACACACATGTGTGGATATGTATGTGTAGTGAGTCCTAATTATTTTCTGTATGTGTTACAGAAAATCATGGTCATGACAAGAACACTCAAACGAGTTTTCACGAAGCAACAAATTAAAGGATAGGGTGAAAATTATGATTGACAATTTGGTTAATCTACCCCAAGAATTCGATGTACATGTATGATGATCTTATACTATTGTGAAACACACCACGAGAATTAACAAGTTAATTCCAAAAGTTGTTTGGGTTGGAGGTTTTTAAGTGTGGAAAAGAAGTACATGATTTTACGATCTGCATTGCCTAACGATTTTAAAAAAGAATTGCTTGACAAATCTAGGTATAATTTGAATCACCAAATGTCGGGATCCTACAAATCGTTAGTTCAAGATTTTGTAGATAAATACATTGAATTGAAGGAACAGAATACTGTGTGTTGTTCTCATGGACTGCCTATAAGGAATTACTTGCCTATACACTTGCATAGATTTTATTCTATCTATTCATGTTCACATAAAAATATTACAATGACAATGTTTATTTATTTTGTATAATGATTGTTTACATGTGACATGACTTGTATGAAGTTAAATGTGATGTTAATTGTTATTCTTTTTTAATTGAGTGTTTCTATATTTGTTATAGTATTTAGGGAAAAGGGCCTAAATTGCCTTTCAACTATGTAAAATGGTGCAAAAATGCCCTTCGTCTACCTATTGGCCCTAAAATGCCCTTCCCGTCTACCTGTTGGGCCTGAAATGCCCTTCACGTCTACCTATTGGGGCTGTTTTGCCCTTTCATTTAACATCTGACCACTGACCCCACTTCATTAATAACGTGACATATTTCTATTGGTCAACTAATATTTAATTAAAATAATTAATTTCTCCTTTAAAACCCCGACCTGCCCAAACTAATTGAAACGGACTAAAAAGGAAAGTAAAACAAACTAATTGAAACGGAAAAAGTATTTTTTTCCTTAAGCTCAAAAATGCATGAAGAATGAGACATGGCAACTCTGCCTGTAGATGTGGAAAAGATGGAAGCTTATGCGAAGTCCCTAGTATATGAATATCAATAAGGTTTACTCTTTAAGATGTCCCTAGTATATGAATATCAATATGGTTTACTCTTTAAGATATTTTGACTAGTTTTAAGATGATAATAAAATATATCAACAATTAGGTGGGGCGGGTTATTAGGTTGGGTGGGTCGAATTTTAAAGGAGAAATTAATTATTTTAATTAAATATTAGTTGGCCAATAGAAATATGTCACGTCATTAATGAAGTGGGGTCAATGGTCAATTGTTAAATGAAAGGGCAAAATAGCCCCAATAGGTAGACGGAAAGGGCATTTCAGGCCTAATAGGTCGACGGGAAGAGCATTTCAGGCCCAATAGGTAGATGAAGGACATTTTTGCACCATTTCAAATAGTTGAAGGGCATTTTAGGCCCTTTTCCGTAGTATTTATGCCTATTTAATCTTGAATCTATGTGATTTAAGATAAGTGCTTCTTAGATGATTAGTTGTGTTAGATTTATGACATATTGAAATTTGGATGATGATTGGGAACTTAGTGAACTTTCGATTATGAACCTGATGTGAAATGAATATTGACATAGTTGATTATTTTAAGCATTATTATGTATACGAAAAAGGGCCTAAAATGCCCTTCACCTATTGAAAACGGTACCAAAATATCCTCCATCCACCTTTAGACTCTATAATACCCTTCACATCCATCTTTGGGCTCCAAAATGCCCTCCACATCCACCTTTGGGCTCCAAAATGCCCTTTATTTAATATCTCAATATTAAATTAAAAAAAAATTCATTAATGATGTGTCAACTTCCCATTGTTCAATTATAAAGATATACGTATTACATTTAACAGAATAGAACGAAATAACTCTTTTCTAGAAAAAAAATGTTCTAAAAGATAATTGTCAAGTATTACATAGTTCAATATACGAAAAGAAATTATAAAAAATAAGTAAAATATTTAGCAACAATGATTAAGTTTGCTAATTTAGCAATGCATTATAATTATATAATTATTTAAATTAATCAATATTAAAACTCACATGCAATATTTTTTATTAGGGGTGTTCATAGTTTGGTTTAGGTCCTTTCTTGGTTAAAACAAAAATCAAATCAATTTAGTTAATTTTTTATTTTTTAAAATCAAATATAATTCATATCCATCAATTTGGCTAATATTGGTTTGGTTCAAAAAAATTTATTTTTAAGAAAATAATAGTATTTTCCTCTCTTATTTTTTTTCCTACAAGTTAAAAAAAAGTATTTCATCATTTTTCAACTTATAATCTGTTATTAACCTATTACTATTGTGAAGGAAATGTCTTAAAAAAATTTATAAGCTTAATTTAATCGAGTGAATGAAGTTAATAAAAAAATAAAATAAATATATAGGTAAATCTCATGATTTTTTTTTGAATAATAAGTTTGAATTCATGACTTTCTTTTAAAAATGAGCTTAAGGTGTAAAGTTAATTAGCCTATTAAATATAATTAAAATTTTCATGAAAAATTATACAAATATTTGTGATATTTATAAAAATTAATGTATTGTACAAAATTAAATAGTTATTTAAATTATGTATATACTGTTAGTTTAGTATATTAACCTTATTTAATCAAGCAAATGCATTAATTAAGGCTACCACATCATTTTTCAGGTGAGATTATTATAAAATCCGGCCAAAGTGACTTTTGTGGTGACCAGAGCAAAGTAAAATTACTTTTGTGTAATGAAAGAAAGAAAAATGACTTTTATGTAATAGACACAAAGCTAAGTGACCATGGACGAAATTTTTGCATTTTTTGGGTGGAATGTCGAAACTGAAGTGCATGAAGGGGTCGGATAATAGGTAACAGCATGGGTCAGGTCGGGTAACAATGTGGATAGGGTCTATTAGTTTTTGGGTAGGGATTTTTTTTTTCAATTAATTAAATGGGGACCAATGGGAAGTTGATACGTCATTAATGAAACTTTTTTTTTAATTTAATATTGGAGATATTAAATAAAGAGCATTTTGGAGCTCAAAGTTGGATGTGAAGGGCATTATAGAGCCTAAAGGTGGATGGAGGACATTTTTGTACCATTTTCAATAGGTGAAGGGCATTTTAGGCCCTTTTCCGTTATGTATATGAATTTTAGGCTCAAGCTATGTGCATAGATGTCTCAGAATAGTTTATTCTAATTGGTTTTATCAATATGTCAACTGTTGCAAAGAAATTATCGTTGAGCTTAACAAAGATGAAAAGCTCAACGAGGATAATCATGAATTATGGTCATGAAAATCAAGTATGTCCTAGAAAAGCAAGAGGATCTTGAGGCTCTAGATATGTCTATGACTCCTCCTAACTAAGAACATTGCGATTAATCTAGTCTAACATATATGTGATCCATTTCTTCAAAGTTAGTTACTTTTACTCTATATAAGTTATGGATAAGTGATAACCGAGGAATATTGATTCCAAGGTGAATGAATTGTGTTTATTCATGACATTCTCCACAATTCAAAATGTAGCATGTTCATAAGTAAGTATGTACATCATCGTAACTTAATTTAGATCACGTGATGGATTATTTTTCTATGTAGAGTGAGATAAGTAAAGACTTGTCTCTTTATGAAACTGTGGATCAAATTTGCTTTCGCTATAGAAACTCTAATATTATTGGTCCCAATGGGAGTAACTAATGAACTGATAATTAGTTTGTCAATCTCAACCTCGACAAATGAGTCGTCACTTACATTTTTCTTGTCAATTTGAGATTGAAGGGGAAGCATTTATAGTTAATCTATTCAATAAAAGACTCAAGATTTGAATAAGGCTCTTAGATACCCTATTAAGTGTAATAGTTAATGCAATGAAAGTTAAAATTGAAGTTAGTGAAATCAAATCAAGTGGGAGTTGATTAAATTTGCTTTGGGTAAGCTATTGGGAATATGGGTTCCCAAACTCGAGCGCAAAGTTTATGGTAAATTCTTGAAGTCAAGATTTTAAGCTATTGTTCGAAGATATTGTGTTCTTTTCACAAAAATCTTTCATTAAGAAAATTCTTGAACAATTAAATATGTGAAATGCAAACCATAAATACTTCTATTCAAAGAGCAGTGATCTTAAGTTAAAGGATGGGTGTTCAGGCTCCACGGGAGAAGGAACATATGAAAAAAAAGGTTTCTTATGTCTATGCATTTCCCTTGTCAAAGGCTCTTCGATACCCTATTAAGGGTAAATAGTTAATGCAATAAAAGCTAAAATTGGAGTTAGTGATATCTAACCAAGTGGGAGTTGATTAAATTTGCATTGGGTTGTAAAGTTATTGGGAATATGTGTTCCCAAACTTGAGCATAAAGTTTATGGTAAATTCTTGAAGTCAAGATTTTAAGCTATTGTTCGAAGATATTGTGTTCTCTTCATAAGAATCTTTCGTTAAGAAAATTCTCGAACAATTAAATATGTGAAATGTAAATCATAAATACTCCTATTCAAAGAGCAGTGATCTTCAGTCAGAGGATGCGACTTCAAGCTCCACGGGAGAAGGAACATATGAACAAAAAGTTTCTTATGTCTATGCATTTGAGACAATAATACTAAAAGGCAATTAAAATGATACAAAGGTATCAAATAGCACAATCAATTATTCCTTGTATAGTCAAGGAAAGAACATAAAATTCAAAAGGCTATACTTATGATGATTCAGAAGGAGATTTAGATGAATAGAGAATATCTAAATCTGGACATGTCCTTGCTAAACAATAATGTCGTACATATTGTTGAGTATCAAGAAATAATCATTAGTCATATTCAGAATATGAGTTGAATCTGTAGCATTTTGAACAATTGTGCAAGAACTTTTTTGGTTCAAACGTCTTTATATGAGTATACTTTGATAGTGCTATTGAATTAATGACAGTCAAGTGTGGCAGTCAAGCATCAATAGCTTACACAAAAAACTCAAGTACCATTGAAAGACGAATCATATTGATGTAAGATATATTTTGTGTTAGAGACATAATTGTACTAAAAGAAAAGAAGGTGAACAAGAACTGCATTTTACGCATATCTATCCCATAACATTCATTGCTTATGAAAGATTTGATGAGTCATGGATTTGTGTAGTGTTAGTGCATTTATATTTTAAGTTTTTCCAATTTTGTTCATGTCAAATTACATTTTTGAAGAAAATGTTAGTTGATGCATAAATTATTTATTTTGTTGATTCATGTACATGTAAGTATGTCAGATAGACAAAAAGATTGGCCTATTCGCACAAGCAATTGCCTCAATTGTCTAAGTGACAGATAGAGATGAGACAATTATAAGCTAATTATTGTCAGAAGTGGCAATAAAAGAGAGCTGGAAGTTTATAATAAGAATGTCGCTTTGTTTGTGTTTAATCATACGTGATTAAAATAAGTTAGTCTGTTTCTAATGCCAGATGTAAGTTCTGAAGAATAAAATGATTGAGTAGATTTGTGAACTCAAGTAAGTTAGATATGAGTTGTCTGAACTATCATTTGCATAGTATTTAGTATATAAAAGACATACACTCCATGAAATAGGAGTCAATTGTAACACCCCGTATCTACCAAACCCTACTTGACGAAGTTGAACAATGGTTACTCAAGTGTCGAGAGTCAAAAGTTTGTAAATTGTAATGTTATTGATGAGATAATTGATATTGAGCCTAGTACATGGGATTAGACCTTTGTAGGAGGTGAAACACTCGTAGGTTGTCGAACCTATACGACTACGTGTACATTTATGGAACTAATTAAACATGGGAGAACATGAGATATTTGATGACTTATTCATTTATTTTTTGGGGCTTATATGAGTCTTGAGCCATTGGGCCAAATGAGGCCCAAAGATCATAAGAAAGACTTGGCCCAATGGGGCAAAACATGATCCAATCTTCCATTTGACTAATCAACCATGCATTTAATGCCAAGAGATGGATAAGAGTGACTTGAGGAACTTATATATATGTATGAGTAATTACTCATTACCTTGGTGGGCTCAATTAACAATTTGTTGATGAGCTAAAAGATGCCCAAAATAAGCATGAAGACATGGCCCAAAAAGGGCATAATGACCCATTCTTGCAATACCAAGTCAATACATTAGGATTGAACCAAGTGTATGGTTACAAAGCACCATTAGGGGACTATAAAAGGGGCACTAAATCAGATTTTATTCATTTGTTACCCCCATGCCTTTTATAGCATTATCTCAACACTTCCTTATCTCACACAAACCCTAAACCTTTATCCCTTGGACCAAGATCATTGTCTTACAAGACTTGGTAAGTGTTTATTATTATGTTTTAATATATTTTAGGCATGAGAGATGGTGTATATGATGTTGGGTATGTTGGTGGAATATTGAGAAGTTCACTATGTGTGTAAAGTTACATGTTTGCTAAATCGGAGAATGGTTTTGCCTTGTAAACTTGAACATAGACTTGTGGTCTTGAAGGAAGTGAACATGATGGAGTTAGTATTGACATGTGCGATGTGATTATAGTATTTCATTGTTTTTTCATGGTGTATAATGTTTGGAATTTCTATTGTGAAATTGGTTATGGCTTTGGTGACGTATTGACCTTAAAGTGTCATTTTGGTGATGTTATAGTGTGTTGTGAGACCATGGATGATTGTGGGTATTCAAGATGATCAAAAATATGTCAAAATAAGTTTGTTTATGATTATGGACCATTCATTGCATAAAAAGACCCCAAAAAGACCATTTCAGACCAAAACGGGCGTCCCCGCAGACGGAGGCACCTGCGGGCGCAGATGCCTCTGGATACTGCCAGAGGGAATCTGCGCGCGTACCTCAGCCACCTGCAGGCACAGGTGGCAGTGCAGGTCAGCCTCCAGGTCCGGTTTGTATGTTTTCGTATCTAGTTGATCCCTTAAAGCCCCGATACCCTTTATGGATATAATTAGCAACTTGTGATGTCGTTTTAATGACTTTAAAGTGTCATATGGAGGTACGTTGGACTGTATTAAGTGGGTATTGTTGTTCATATGTTGTTATGAGGCCAATTTGATAAGAATAAATGTGACGGAATGATAATGAGAGAGCGTAAAGGGTAAGTGTGGTGTGAAATGATATTGATCTATGATATTTTGGTCAATGTGTGTAATGTTATGGTGTTGTTGATATGATAATGCAGTGGATTGTGTTGTGAGGGGTGAAATGAAGTTATGATGCAGTCATATAGTTCATTGTCGTTTTGTACACTTGTACGGTGAATAGTTGTTAACGAGAGTCCCATTATGGATTTGTATTGTAGAGTGAAACATAAGGAAGAAGCTGGACTGTTGTGTTCATATATAGGCTTGTGTACTCATACTTGTAAGTAAAGGTATGTAAGGTTACTCTTTCCGTATCCTTCTACAGATGTATGTTCACATTGTCATAGTACTCATTCGATTCCGAAATGCTCTAAGGTATTCCGTATCTGCTAGTTGACTAGTGTTACTCATATGTTCCTTACTCATTGGTCAATGGTGAATCATATGACTCATGTATATTGATTGACTCATGTTCATTAGCTAATATGGGTCATTATCCTAAGGTTCCACAAGAGTTATATTTCATAAGGGTTCTATAGAATTCCAACTACGATTAACATATATTGTTATTCACATGTGTCATACTCGTAGATGATTGATGATTCACTTATCTCTTATTGATTGATTGAAGTTCCTAAGCTGTCATGATGTTGTAAGTTCTAAAAGAACTATCTCAACGATAGTAATGAGGTAAAGAGAGCTTGTTTAGTTTGAATAACATTGTTCCAATCATGTCATGTTCCAAAGTCCTATAGTATGATAATTATTTCTTGTACCAATATCATCAAAGTAATAAGAGAAGTAATGTGCAAGCTAATGTATCTATCACTCACAAGTTAAGGTGTCAATCTCTTGAAAGTAAAGAAACGAGGTAAGGCATATATGTGTGTTTCCAATAGTATCACGATCCTCAATATATCATAAAAGTATCAATCTCTCACAAGCGAATGTATTGATCTCTCATAACTAAAAGTCTCAATCTCTCATAAGCGAGCGTATCAATCTTCCACAAGTAAAGGTATCGATCTCATAAAAGTTAAAGAATGAGGTAAGGTGTAATATTATGAGTGTATCCATGGGGTGGCATAACCACCTGCATGATGATATCCATGGGGTGAAATGAACACCTGCATGATGACTATTCCCCGACTTATGGGATGTATCCATGGGGTGCAAATACCCGCATGATGATGTTAATTTATCCATGGGGTGCAAGAACACCCGCATGATGATATGATCTTATCCATGAGGTGAAAAGAATACCTGCATGATGATGATATTTTATCCATGGGGTGAAAAAAACACCTGCATGATGAGGGCCCAGACAGTATACGAGTGATGTAAAAGTAAAGTAAAGTAAAGGCAAGAGAAAGAAAGAACGTAACGTACATGGTTCCCCACATACAGAAAGAGAGTTTATTCACGCTCACTATTTCTTTTATATTGATTCCATTATCTTTGTTATTGTGTATGATGAATCTCTTATGAGCCTTACATACTCAGTACATTCTTCGTACTGACCCCCTCGGGGGACTTACCTTACATGTTGCAGGTGCAGGCACTAGTAGACCTCCACAGTAGGTTGACAGTTAATTGCAGATCTTTGGTGAGCCCCAGTTGCTTCGGGACTTTTCGAGTCACAGTTGTATAGTTGTTTTGATGTTGTAAATGTTGTATAAAGCGGGGACTTATCCCGACTTTTAGTTGGTCTTGTAAATGTATCAGTTAGTGGCTTTTGTAGACATATGTGGGTATGGGAACGCAAGAGCCGTATGTTCATTTTGACTTGATGGCTCTAACGACCATAGTTTCATATTGTACATGTTTTCCATGTCTTCCGCCAAGGGCATTTTATATTTCATCAGTTACATGAGATAGTATGTTATTCATAAAGAGACATGCATATGAACGAACATAAGCAAAGATTGGTTCTCTCGGGCCTTATCGACTTCGGGTGCCAATCACGTCCCGATGGAATTCGGGGCGTGACATCAATACTGTGATACATGTTTCATACCATGTATGCATATGATGACCCATAAGGGCGGCACAAGTTTAATCTCTACTTGCTGTCGTGTGAAGCCCTGAAAATTACTAGTAATTTTCTCTTTGTACCCTCATGACTTTGATCAGTTTCTTGAGATTCAATTTGGTGTTTGCTATATTAGGGTGTTGCCAAGAGATAATGAATGATTCAATTTGACAGGATATTTCTAGAAAAGCATATCAGATTGATATTAAGAGATTCATGAGATGAGGAAGATCATTGAGTATTATCACATTAATTGTGCTCATTGATCGACCCTTTATGTTTGTCTTCTAGACAAGAGCATAATGACGAACTCAAGTTATGATAAAAGAGATGTTGAGATTTGAATGTGATAAATAATCTAGGGTACTGGATACTATAATCTACTCCAAGCTCCATTAATTGAGATGTTATATATTCCTAATAGATATATAGCAACCGCTCTCAAAGTATGCACTGGTCACACAGTCTAGTCGTTAGGTATGAGAGTTGTCCTACCATGTGTGAGTGAGAGATGTTGGAATTTGAAATTGGATCACCCATGTGGGTCAACCCGGATCTATGATCAACTAAATAAATATATAGGTATTATATATTTATTATAATATTAATAACAAACGGAGAAAAAAGACACGTATCTTCTGAAAAGTTGTATCACTTATAAAGGGTTGTGTCACTTCAAAAATATAAAGGTTCCTATTTGTTAGTAACTCTTAATTAGAAAATAATGCAAGTTTTTCTTCTCAGAAAATAAGACAGAGGAAAGACATTCTCTCTTCAAAAAGTATAGAAAGCAAAACTCTCTTCTTCTCCGTGAAGAACTACAATGATAGATTCCTATGAAGATGAAAGCGATCTTCACCAAATACCGGAGCAATCTTTTGTAATAGATACGACTTAGATTGTGAATCTTTACGGTGTAGTTCGTGTTCATTATATGTGATTACACTGTCGACTAGTGAAACAAATAGAATGGATCTTGGGATGAACTTCATATTCTCGGTTGATTATTTTCCTTCACATATTGATGAGGACAACGTAGATTTCAAAGGTATAAAGGAAAAAAAAATAGGAAATATATCTAGACATCGACAAATATTGCAATAGATTTATTCTCCATCTTTTACAAGAAATTTCTCCCCACTAATTACGACAAATCTTCATGTCATTACCCATATTATATACTTAAGTTTTCTTTTCTTTTTTGTTCTTTTGGTATAGTGATGCACATAAATGACCAAAATCAATTAATTTAACTCAATCAAAAGAACATTCACTAATCATACACACAAGGTCAAAGATAGATATAATTAGAATTTAACTCTACTATTTAAGGGATTAAAATCAAACATGTCTTTTCAAGGAAACATGGAAGCGGAGGGTTCGACAATTTGACAATGATTTCTTTTCCCTTCCTTGTGGTGTTTGTTTCCTCAATGCCATGCTTTATCTCGTCAAGTTGAAGTCTAGCATGACTTTTTTAAGAGATCCAAACTCAATGAACTTTTAGTCTATCAGACGCAAATTATGAGTGAAACTTCTTATCTATCAAACTTAATAAGCATAAATAGAAGAAACCTTATCCATCAAACTTAATAAGCATTAGATAGAAACTACTTATCTATCAAAATTAGCAATGAGCAGATACAAGCAACCCAAGGAATGGATGGAGACTCCTTCCTCTTTAATTAAAAGTCTCAAGTTAATGTTTTATAAATGGAGAAATTAATCTTTGGTAGAACGGAGCACTTCCCACTTAAATGTGACGTCCTAGAAATGTTGAATCATTATTACCATGTGAATTGCTTAATGGTCAGCTTTTCTCAATCTATTTGTTAGCAGCGCAAATTGAGACAAAATCGAAAGTAATTAAATCGTACTAGGATTTGAGAGTGAAGAAGAGAAATATATTCTTGATGTTAAAGAAAATGAATCGTGTTAGGATGGAAATAATCAGGCACTACAAGAAAAGTGTTATTTACCTGGGGATTTTCATAGGGATAATACAGTAAAATCCCCAAGTAATCTGATTACCTGCGGATTTTCTTTCCATTTAAAATCCGATGGAAAAACCTTCGTAGGTAACTATTACTTACGGATTTGGAAAATCCCTAGGTAATTTAGTTGCGGAAATAAATCTGCAGGTATACTATTTGCGGATTTATCTACGATTAAAAATTTAATATGAAAAGGAATTTTCCTACGAATTTTCCTGGAAAAAATTCGCAAGTCATTCCCCATGAAGATCCCCGAGTAAAATCCGAAGAAAGTTTGAAGGTGAAAATTCCTAATTATCCGCAGGAAAATTTCTTGCAAATATTATGAGACTATTTCGCAAGAAAATTTCTTGCGGATATTTATAAAATTGTTTCGCAAGAAAATTTCTTGCGGATATTTATGAAACTATTTGGCAAGAAAATTCCTATGAAATACCCCAAGTAAATCCACAAGAACAAATTATCGCAAGAAAATTTTCATGAATACTTAGCATGTACATCCCCATGAATATCCCCAAGTAATAATTCACATGTAAATCGCTAGATAAATTTCATAATTAGACAAAATCTATTCGAAACCTCCAATAATTCTCAAAAACATCATTCAATACAAGTCTAATGTAAACCATTACAACTAGCAAAAAACATAATTCATAACATCCACATTAATAATGTATGATTCTTAAATGGTCCAAAAAAAAATATTTCAAATATAAATCCTCAATACTACTACCAGCCATCTCAATCCTCACTGTAGTCACTTTCATTCATGTTATCAGGGTCAGAATTACTTTCATTCACGTTATCAGGGTCAGAATTACTTTCATTCACGTTATCAGGGTCAGAATCACTTTCATTCACGTTATCAGAGTAACAATCACGGGCCAACAAGAGTACAGTGATGCTGACTGGCTATAAGGAGAAAAAACATCAGAACAAAGACCGAGCCTAACATTCCTAGGCTCTGAAGCAAAGTCTGGATAAGTTCTATCAAAATGTTTTCATGCTTCTCCATCCGAAGGGTGGCACAACACACATTCTTGTCTGCGATTTTCATAGTGCCACCGCCTGTGCTCTGCAGATCGAGTTGAAGCATATAGTCGTTGAAGCCTAGGAATAAGTGGCAAGTAATGCATAGTCTTGTGTGGAGCCTTTTTCCTACCCTTATTTCCCACACGTTCTTTATAGCGAGGATCTTTACAAAACTTACATTCCATCATCTCTTGATCAATCTTGTAATACAACATACATTCATTAACACAACAATCAATCTTTTGACTAGTTAAACCAAGGCCCGACACAAACTTCTTTGTCCGATAGTAATCAAGAGGTATCTTATTATCCGAATAACTTGTATCCTTCATTAATTGTGCCATTGCATTAAAATAACCATGGGACATATTGTATTCAGATTTAATACTCATCATTCTAATAGCTGTAGATAACTCTGAATATTTACATTCGGGCCATAAGGGTTCTTGAGCTGAATTCAACATTTCATAAAATTTGGTAGCATCCATATTTGGAGACTCTTCTACAATAGGCTCAACATGATGATCAAATTCTATACCAACAGCATCATAAACCATACCTTGATACCTATTTACGTGTTCAGAGTTTTCCCCTAGAATGTTACTTTGACTGCTCGAAGGCATGTCAAAGCTACACCTTTGATGACTACTTGAAGCACTTGAACGTACATGTTCATTCAAATTAATTGAAGGAGCTTCCTCTCCATGTGACGTCCAATACCAATATCTTGGGATGAACCCTTTTTTGAAAACATGCACATTAACTACATCAGTTGTCAACTGCTTCATGTTTTTACAAATTTTACAAGGACACCTTATGACTTTCTCGGACAAGTACTTCGGTTGACTACAAGCAAATTTAATGAACTCTTCCATATCCTTTATAAATTCATCTATATATGACACTTTACCAAGAAGAAGTCTATTAACCATTCATTTTTGATGCTCCGGGATATTCATTTTCTGAACCAAAAGATATCATATATTTTTAAACGTATAACAATAGAATTTAGACACTAAATAATTTTCTATTTATTCCAAATTTTCACTCTTCCAGTAACAAATATACTTGGAGTAATTTCCCATTTAATCAAAATACACCTGTTACTTTGACTAAAAAATATAAAAATAAAAGATGAATTTTGTATCAAAACATCACAAAGCTATTCTAGCAACCCATGTTCGGCAAATAATTTTTTCGAAATTCAAGTACTTTGATAGTTAACACAAAAATATTCAATACTCATACTCAATTGCTAAATGTTCAGTAAAGGAAAAACTTAATAAACCATTAGAAAAGAAGATGAAGACCAATTAATTGCAAAATTAGAGAACCACAATCAAATATTTGCAATAAATATCAAATATTGTAGAGTTTGGAATAAACTAAAATTTATATAAATTTCAAAATCTCAGATATTGTAGAGTTTGCAGATTAACCTCTAATTTCGGATAAATCTGCAAGCAAATCAAACTTTGATGGTGGATCTTCTTCCCTGCCCGCTTAGCGAATTGAGAGCTTATTCATATTTCATTTTTTTTTTACTTATGCTTTGGGGGAAGGTGAAGGGTCTTGGGAAGGATGTTAATTAAGTGGTCTTTTAATGGAATAAGTTGTCGATGGAGGAAATTCTAGGAGGGAAATGAATTTCAGCCTCTTATTTTTTTTCTTATACTTATTTATTACTTATGCTTTACAATATGCTTTCAGTATATTTCCATATATATAAAGTAAACTTTAAAATATAAAAACCTCAAATAATCTTGTAGAATTGTCTAGTAAAAAGTATTTTTAAAAATAAATACTCACTTAGAAAGTATTGAAAGTTTAGAGCACAAGAATATAAAAGTTCGTTTGGTACAAGGGATAAGGGATAACTAATTTTGGAATTAATTTTAGGATAAATTTATCTCATGTTTGCTTGGAATAAAATATATGGAACTGAGTATTAGTTATTTCGGTACTGTAGTGTTATTTTATCCCACCTTAAGGGTGGAATAACTAATTCTGGAATAATTAATTTCGGGATAACTTATTTCCAACCAAATGACACCTAAGAGTACATTGCTATTGAATTGTATTGTTCAATGTAAGAACACCTTACAATTGTATTGAAGTTATTAATCAATAGAAAATACTAGAAAAGCTCTACTTGAGCCCTAAAGTACTATGGCCAATAGCCACTGTTTGAAAATATGTCGGCTAATATTCCTCTATTGTGCGTAGGATATTTTTTTGACCATGCATATATGGAATATTTGTATTTTTGTACTCTTTTTCCACGTCATCAAGATATGAACCCTTCTCTAGCTTCGGGCAACGGATTTTCACCTCTTTAATTTCCCGGTGATGATCATTTTGCAATCTTAATATAACGATCAAGGTTTATTCATCATGAATTCATCTTTGAAACCATCCACGTCAACAAATTAATTTTCTTGAGCATCTTTTGTTAATTTCACATTTTCACCAGTTTAATACTTAATTTCTTTTTGTTTTATGTTTATTGTTTTTTGATTCTATCATTTTCCTATTCAAATTACTTTTACTGATGTTAATAGTGTCCTTTTATGTAATTTGTTAATTTTTGAATCTATAATAATTAATTATCTCACTAATATTTATAATTGGTCACAGGAAAAATATTCCAAAGAACATATATATAAAGGTAAGTTTGAAAGGGAAAAAAATTCTATTTACAAAATCTCCACTAAATTCATAGCTAATGAAATCTCTATAAAAATTTTCAAGTCAAAAAATTCTTACTAAATCAGCAAGAAATAATTTCCAGCTAAATTCGTAGAAACAAAATCCCCAAGTATTTCCCTAGGTAATAAATTCCTAGGTAAATCCCCAAATAAAATCCCCAGCTTAATTCACAGCTAATTAATCCCCAAATAATTTCTCAGGTAATAAAATTTCCCAATAAATTTCCATCAAAATACCTCTAGGTAAATCCGTAGGATAGATTACCTGAGGATTTTCCTATGGAATAAAAAAGAAAAAAAAAAAAGAAAAAAATTTGTCCATGTACCTACGAATTTACCTAGAAATAATCTACTTGCCGATACTTTCCCCAGGTAAAGTTGCAAGTGCAAATTTTGAGCAAAATGGCGCCAACTTTACCTGCGGAATTTGTTGGGAATATGCATTTCGCAGGTAATATATTCTAATATTGAGAAATTTAAAATTTTCGCAAGAAAATCCCCATAAATTACTTGCGAAATTTTTTCGTAGGTAACATCCCCATATAATTCACAGTTTTCTTGTAGGGAGGTGTCATGTGGAAGCTAGCAAGACAAAACTCGGAAGACCATAAATAAGAAGACAAAAGAGATACAATAATTTAACGTGGTTCGATCAATCAACCTACATCCACAAGAGGGGATGAGCAATCCACTATATACAAGGGAGTACAAACTATCAAGGGAAATAAACTCATGAAATTCACTAATAATAAAAATAGGTTCACACAAGTGACAGTCTAATACTTGTGTCTCACAAATTCTCCTCCTAAATAAGACTCCCAAAGCCCTTTGGACTACATTATGAACGCTACCTAGTCAATACATATCCCACCTTAATTTATCACTTTATTATGATAAATTAGTATAATATTGAAAAAATTCAGGCATATACACGAAACTACCATATGTATAGGTAACGAAATTTTCTTCCCTCTTCTATAATGCTTACTTTCTCCTCCTTAAAAACATAAAGTCACCATTAAAGTTGGTAATAATATTATTTTCAAATTGTTTAAGGGGGTAATAGTATCCCCGCAAATTTTAAGTATCTACTTATAAATTCGGAACAACTTTAGAGGTGACTTTACGTGTTTTCTCCCTTTGCTATTATTTACGGGCTCACTCCACCCAAAAACCTTTTTTTTCTTTTAAAAAGGAGTAGTGATTATTTTAAAAAAACAATGATACCATGTTTTAGAGGAATTCTGCTTTCAAGGATTTTTCTTTATTTTGTACTTAATGGATGTTTCTTAGTCAATCCTTTGCTTTCAGAAAATGAAATGGCAGCTAGCTAGAATATAAGGTTAAGAAAGAATTAATTATATCATTCGAAACAAATAAATTCGCATAAGAATAGTTTTTGAAGTCAAATCAACATTGTATCTACGGAAAGTTGTATGGTTTAGGACACTAGGACAGTGATGTTCTGTTCCTTGAAGTTAACAATTACTCCGTCCGTTTTAATTTGCTTGACCTACTTTTTATTTTAATATGTTTAAAAAAGAATGATCCTTTTTTTTTCTTTGAAACTCTTTAATTTCAACTTTCCACGTGACATGTTTAAGACCACAAGATTAAATGCATTTTTGTACATTTGACCTATCTTTAATTTAAGACCACAAGATTCAAAAGTTTTCTTTAATTTTTTAAACTCTGTGCCAAGTCAAAATAGGTTGATGAATTTGAAATGGAGGGAGTAAGTTTTTCCTTATTGTAGAAGCCATGTTCAATCAATTAAGTTAGCATACAACATTCATTCATTGAGGGTGAGATCACAAAGTACATATGGAGCTATTTTGGAACACCTTTAGGACCATCCATCAACAGTGGAGTGCCAACAGAGTCTTCAGAATGTGGATGGGTTTTACGTTAAAGAATGATGTATATAAAATGATCCTTCATGTCACCCTTGTAATTATTTTCTAGGAAATATGAATGAGCTGGTCATCTTCCAAATGCAAGGAGAATACTAAATTCAACAAGTTTAAAATGATGCATCGAATTATATGGCTCATCACAACTGCTATCAACACTGCCTGTCCGACAGTCCGAGAGTGAAGATCAATGCAAGTTGAGCTTAGATATGTATGACTCTGGAAAAGATAAAGCATGTGTTACATTCACTACAAAAAAAACAGAAAAAGCGACCACAAGTTGTGGTCGCATAAAAACCGACCACATGTGGTCGGTTTTTCATTAAATTTATTTTTTAAATTTTTTTAATCAAAAACCGATCACAAGTGGTCGGTTTTTATATTTTAAAATTGCGGGGAAAATATAATTCCTTAAAACCGACCACTTGTGGTCGGTAATAACAAAAAAAAAATAAAATGAATATTTAAAAATTCTTTTTAATTTTTTATACAAATTTTTATGAAAATTATTTTACAAAAAACGACCACTTGTGGTCGGTTTTAGATTTAAAAATTTATGAAAAATATTTTATAAAAAACCGACCACTTGTGGTCGGTTTAAGATTTTAAAAATATAAAATAATTTATAAAAAGCAACCACTTGTGGTCGGTTTTATATTTAAAGTATAAAAAAAATATTTTTATACAAAACCGACGTCGGTTTTGGTTTCCCAAAAAACTAATATAAATAAAATAAATGAAAAACGTAAATTGATAAAATATATTAAATATGTTTCTTAAAATTTTGCGACCACGTGCGGTCGGTTTATTTTTAAATAATAATAAAAATTAATTAATGTTAAAAAACCTGCCACAAGTGGTCGGTTTCTGTAAAATGATTTAAAAAAACCTACCACAAGTGGTTAGTTTTTATAAAAAATACTAAAAATAAATTAAGAAATATTAAATATATTAAATAAAATTAATAAATAACATAAAAACAATCTTTATTTTTTACGCACGTTTCAATCAAATAAATATATTTTCCATCGAGTATTTATATTTATATATATAAATATATGTATGTATGTATATATGTATACGCATCTATTGCGTGTAGTTATTTACGTAGTAGTCAAAAGCTAATTGAATGTATACAAGTATATTGAATACGTTGATATCACACGATTGAGGTAATTATAATATATTGTTGGAGTTATAATAATGTAAGGTAAATAATCGATAATTCATTAGAGTATAAGGAATACGTTGCATTATGGGGGTAATATACTCGTGCATGTGATCTATATGTATATTTCGTGTAGTGATGTATGTAGTAGTCAAAAGCTAACTAAATCTTTCTAAGTATTTTGAATACGTTGATATCATACGACCAAGGTAATAATATAATGTTGAACTTATAATAACGTAAGCTAAACTAACCGATAATTCATCAGAGTATATATGAAATATGTTGTATTACGGGGTAATATACTCGTGTATGTGATGTATATATAGTATGTATTTAGAACCTGACAGTCGATAGAGTGTGTGTATATATGTATATCTTGTGTATTGATATATGCAGTAGTCAAAAGCAATTTAAGTGAATCTATCCAAGTATTTTGAATAACACGTTGATATCACAAGTTCGGTGTAATAATATATATACTGTTGAAGTTATAATAACGTAAGATAAATTAATCGATAATTCATCAGAGTATATATGAAATTCATTGTATTACGGGGTAATATAGTCGTGTATGTAATGTATACAGTACGTATTTTGAACCTGATAGTCGATAGAGTGTACGTGTGTAGATATACGTATATCTCGTGTAGTGATGTACGTAGTAGTCAAAAGCAAGCTAAGTGAATCTATCTAAGTAGTTTGAATAATACGTTGATATCATACGATCCACGTACTAATATATATACTATTGAAGTTATAAAAATGTCAGCTAATTAATCGATAATTCATCAGAGTATATATACTCGTTTATGTAATGTATACAGTACGTATGTTGAACCTCATCTAGTCAGTCGATAGGAAAAATATATGTATATCTAGTGTAGTGATATATATACGTAGTAGTCAAAAGCAAGTTAACCGAATCTATCTTAGTATTTTGAATAACACGTTGATATCATACGATCGACTTAATAATATACTTTTGAAGCTATAATAAAGTAAGTTAATTAATGGATAATTCATCAGATTATATATAAAATACGTTGTATTACGAGGTATATAATTCATATTCAAAAGCTAACTAACCAAAAATTCATCCTAATATACGAAATACATTGATATTATTATACAATTGAGGAAATATACTACTTGTGTATGAGGATGAATTAATTAATTATCCGATTTATATAGATCGTATTAATTTTTTTTTATTTGTTATGAATATAACACGATTTATTCAGGAAATATTTATTTGATTTTATTAAACCAAGAAGCTCAGGGTTAAATTGATTATTCATTTGTTTTGAATTTTGATTTAATTTGGCCGGTCTATTAAATTTAGGTCGTAATCAAAATCAAATTGGTCATAATTGCAATGCAATTGACCAATTGAATTTTGATTCGGTCCATAATGTGTTTTGCTAGTGGAAAAATTTATCCTTTAGTTTGATTCCTTCTTGTTCTCCAAGGTTCAATTTGAAAGTCAAATTAAAGAATGGAATATCAAGAAAAGAAATTAAAGGGTCCTAAAAATTCATTTCCCTGTTTGCCTTTTCATTTCGTTTTGATGAAGGTAGATTTAAGTGACCCAACTTTTTTTTGAGCAGTACAACTTAATAATACAACTTTAAGATCCAATCATATACATAGATATTGATATATAATTAATATATATTATGTGTTGACACCCAATTTTGACCTCCCGATATTCCCTCCAGGCTGCTATTTATCAAAAAATATTAGTTTTTTAATTTTTAATTATTTTGATATCAAATAAATTTTAACGTCTCGTATTCATGATTTTAAGGTATGCAATTTATTTTTAGCATTCTGATTTTAAATTCTTAAATAATATATAATTTATTGATTTAAATATAATATTTTATATAATTTTGAAAATATTTATTAAATTATTTTCCTCAAATATGAATACACATAATTTATAAACACGCAGTTTATTACTATTATTATTATTATTACTATTATTATTATTATTAATATTAATATTAATATTATTATTATAGCATTTCTTAAAATATCGTATTCATAGTTTATAAAAGCCTAAATTGTTTCAAGCTATTATTATCGTCGATTTTAAATAATATATTATGACATCAATTTATTCGGGTTAGTATTTTTACTAAGTTATTATGGTATCTGCTAAATATCAGCCTAATTCAATTTAACTTCCTAATTTTAGCCTAATTCTATCTGACTTATGTCAATTCTAGCCATTCGGTACCTAATGTTGTGTCAATTTTAGCCTAGATTGAGCTTAATTTGGCCCCATTTTAAATCCCAATTCTATTTCAATTGAACCCAATTAATTTTGACCCTTTTTGTAATATTCAATCCCAGCCGTTGATCAAGATTGATCCAACGGCTGAGATCAATCCCCCAATTCTTTTCATTTTAATGAAATCATTCCCCAAACCCTTAGGACAACCCTCACTCTTTTCTCTCTCTTGACCCTCTCTCTCCACCCGATCTCTCCCTCTCTCTCCTCCCTCCGATCTCCTTTCTCTGTCCCGATCATCTCTCTTAATCGCCGGCCAGACCCCAACTCCGACCAGCAGCCACGAAACACCGCCCAGACTCTCCGCTCTCACAGCCAACATACTCCCTCACCCAACCCTCTCGTTCTTCCTCTCCTCTGGTGAACCCCATCGCTACCGCTCCTCCACCGGCGAGCCAACGTCGCCGCCCCACCTCTCTTCTCTCCGATTTCCTCTCCAACCATAACACCACGCGCCACCTGAGAGTCCCACTGTAAGCTTCCATTAACGACGCCATCTCCGCTCCCTCCACCTACCACTATACCAACAGCCGCACCACCCTCTACCCTCTCTCTACCCCATCTCTCTCTCTCTCTCTCGTTTTCTTCATTCTCCGCCCTTCACCGGTGAATCCCATCGCCGGTGAACCAACATCAGCCGCTCATCCCTCTCTCTTACCGTATCTCCTCTCTAATCCGAACCCCACAGTCGCCGCGCCACCAGTCGCCTCCTTCCTTCTCCGATCTTCTCCATCTAGCCGACGCTGCTTCAACACTGCATCGCTCCGAGCTCCGATACAGAGCATTATTTGCCTGGTATGGTTTCTTTATGTTTGATTGCTACCACCTTTATCATTATTTGCCGTGGAATGAATCGTTGATATGGAGATCATTCACTATAGTATGGATTGCTAACCTAGAAATAGATGGTAATTAATTACTTAGCTACAATTGTTTAGACTATTTCGAGAGTGAAAAAATCTTAAATCCATATTTAAAATGTGTTGAAAAATGCAAGATAAGAACATATATAAGAAGAAACTCATGGAGTTGTTTAATCTTCAATTATTATTTTTTTCCGCATAGTTATTGATGATCATGACCATACTGTAAACTTTCTTATATACCATCTTTGAAGTTTAATTTCAATATATATTTATATAGATAAAAACACCTAAGAGTATCGTAACAAAAGTTATCATCTACACAATAGATAAGCACAAACGAGTCCTAATAACATCAAGCTAATATATTAACCAATAATTGCATTTGGAGTGTGGACAATTTTAAACTGGGGATAAACAAAAGACAGAAAGAAGTAGACTAACTTGTTTATTATTCCCAGTTCAGCTTGATAAGATGATGTAGAATCATGAATAGATATGTAGGTAAAATAATTAAATATAATAATTTCATGTTACACAAGCTTTTTCCTCGTAAATTTGGAGGAAATGGTACAAAATAACTAGTTACAATTTGAATTTGAATAGAAGAAAATGGTCTCGTAGCTATTACTTTTACAATATAATATAATGTAGTAAAAAACCTCCGCTTTGAATTTATTAAAAGACATGCACACACATCCAAGTTTACTAAACTCTATAGATTTCTATAGATAAAAAGACGTGGGCATTTGAAATACTAACTTGAAAATATGTATTAGTTACTTGAAAATGGTTAAGTGTAGAGACTTGGGCATTTGAATTAGTTACTTGAAAATGGTAGTGGCTTGAAAATGTGAATTAGTTACTTGAAAATGGTAGTGAGTTGAAAATGTGTATTAGTTATTTGAAAATGGTTAAGTGTAGAGACTTGGTCATTTGAATTAGTTACTTGAAAATGGTAGTGGCTTGAAAATGTGAATTAGTTACTTGAAAATGGTAGTGAGTTGAAAATGTGTATTAGTTATTTGAAAATGGTTAAGTGTAGAGACTTGGTCATTTGAATTAGTTACTTGAAAATGGTAGTGGCTTGAAAATGTGAATTAGTTACTTGAAAATGGTAGTGGCTTGAAAATGTGAATTAGTTACTTGAAAATGGTAGTGGCTTGAAAATGTTAATTAGTTACTTGAAAATGGTAGTGAGTTGAAAATGTGTATTAGTTATTTGAAAATGGTTAAGTGTAGAGACTTGGTCATTTGAATTAGTTACTTGAAAATGGTAGTGGCTTGAAAATGTTATTAGTTACTTGAAAATGGTAGTGAGTTGAAAATGTGTATTAGTTATTTGAAAATGGTTAAGTGTAGAGACTTGGTAATGTTAATTAGTTACTTGAAAAAACTACTAACTTGAAAATGTGTATTAGTTATTTGAAAATGGTTAAGTGTAGAGACTTGGTCATTTGAATTAGTTACTTGAAAATGGTAGTGGCTTGAAAATGTGAATTAGTTACTTGAAAATGGTAGTGAGTTGTAAATGTGTATTAGTTATTTGAAAATGGTTAAGTGTAGAGACTTGGTCATTTGAATTAGTTACTTGAAAAAACTACTTACTTGAAAATGTGTATTTGTTAGTTGAAAATGGTTAAGTGTAGAGACTTGGTCATTTGAATTAGTTACTTGAAAAAACTACTTACTTGAAAATGTGTATTTGTTAGTTGAAAATGGTTAAGTGTAGAGACTTGGCATTTGAATTAGTTACTTGAAAATAGGTAGTGGCTTGAAAATGGTTAAGTGTAGTAAGTTGTAATGTGAAATACTAACTTGAAAATGTGTATTAGTTACTTGAAAATGGTTAAGTGTAGAGACTTGGTCATTGTGTTTTAGTTACTTGAAAATGGTTAAGTGTAGTAACTTGAAATGTGTATTAGTTACTTGAAAATGGTTTAAGTGTAGAGACTTGGTCATTTGAATTAGTTACTTGAAAAAACTACTTACTTGAAAATGTGTATTTGTTAGTTGAAAATGGTAGTGAGTTGAAAATGTGTATTAGTTATTTGAAAATGGTTAAGTGTAGAGACTTGGTCATTGTGTTTTAGTTACTTGAAAATGGTTAAGTGTAGTAACTTGAAATGTGTATTAGTTACTTGAAAATGGTTTAGTGCAATAACTTTAATTAAGATTGTCATTGCTTGTGTAGATGGAATTTGATTATAGATGGATATATCAACGAAATAATGATAATAGAGTGGGTATGAGAGAGGAATTTGCAGCAGGTGTCAATCGATTTATTGAACATTCCAAAACACTTGATGATTGGTTAATTTTCGGATTGATTCGCTGTCCTTGTGTAAGATGTGATAGTACATGCATTCTAAAACAAGATGTTGTGAGGAATCATCTTTATAGCAAGGGGTTTCATGAGGACTTTTTAAGATTGAATACAAGTCATGATGAAGTTGGGCAAAATAACTTTGATGTTGGTGAAAGTAGTAGGTCTGCGGGGCATAATAATTATCAACATACTAGGATTTCAGAAATGGTGCATGATGCTTTTGGGATACAAGGGGGGGTTGAAATCATGGAAAATGTAGAAGATGTTCCCAATGTAGAAGCACACCGTTTTTATGAAGAATTACGTGCTGCTAGTCATTCTTTGTTTGACGGGAGTTCGCACTCTCAATTGTCTGTTGCTGTTAGATTATTAAGTATCAAATCTGATTGGAATGTTGCTGAAGGAGGAATGGACTCTATGATAGACCTTATTAAAGAGTTAGTTGACCCCGCTTTAGAGGTTCCAGATTCTTTTTATAAGGCAAAAAGACTGGTGTCTAAGTTAGGTCTCTCGTCGATTAGAATTGATTGTTGTGAAAATGGTTGCATGTTATACTTTAAGGAGGACGCTGAACTAGAGTCTTGTAAGTTTTGTCAACACCCATGCTATAAACGTGGTTGTACAGGAAATAAAATTGTTATTAAGGCGATGCATTATTTACCTCTTATACCAAGGTTGAAGAGGTTGTTTGCATCAAATAGCTCAGCTCTCCATATGAGATGGCACAGTGAAAATAGAAGGCCCCCTGGTGTCATGTGTCATCCGTCTGATGGAGAGGCTTGGAAGCATTTTGATGCAACGTATCCTGATTTTGCAGCTGAACCACGAAATATTAGGTTGGGGTTGTGTGCGGATGGTTTCTCACCTTTTTCTGTTGGTGCTGCGACATATTCATGTTGGCCTGTGTTTATTACACCATATAACCTTCCTCCTGAAATGTTGATGACTAGTCCATATATATTTCTGCATTGTGTTGTTCCTAGCCCCCGTAACCCAAAAAATGGGATAGATGTTTACCTGCAACCTTTGATTGATGAGCTGCAATTTTTATGGCATGAGGGGGTTGAAACTTGGGACATTTCACTTAAACATAATTTTAATTTGCGTGCTTATCTAATGTGGACTATTAATGATTTCCCTGCTTATGGAATGTTGTCTGGGTGGATGACAGCTGGTAAGTTAGCTTGTCCATATTGCATGGAAAATACAAAATCGTTCACATTGAGACATGGCCAAAAAAATTCGTGGTTTGATTGTCACCATTGCTTCTTGCCACCTGATCATGAGTTTAGGAGACTCAAGAATGCATTTAGAAAGAATAGAGCTGAACCTGACGGTCCGCCGCCAACATTAAGTGGTCATGACATTTTGGAGAGAGTTCAAGGTTTTCCAAAGGTTAGCGAGGAACAACTGTATAGGTTTGATGGGTATGGCGTTTCACATAATTGGACAAAGCAGAGCATATTCTGGGAGTTAGAATATTGGCCAGATAACAAACTTAGACACAATATTGATGTCATGCATACTGAAAAGAACTATTTTGATAATTTGTTCAACACAGTTATGGATGTGACTGGCAAGACAAAAGATAATCCAAAGGCTAGACTTGATTTACCAGAATATTGCAAGCGCACGGAATTACACTTGCAGGAGGGGACCAATGGCAATTTGCTTAAGCCTAAGGCTAGTTATACATTCAAGTTGGACCAAAAATGGAAAATATGTGAGTGGGTCCAAAGTTTAAAGATGCCGGATGGATATGCCTTGAATTTGGGAAAGCGGGTTGACATGGAACATGGAATCTTACGTGGAATGAAAAGTCATGATTGTCACGTTTTCATGGAACAGTTGCTTCCGATTGCTTTTATTGGTTTTCCTGAAAACATATGGAAACCAATAGCAGAGATCAGTTTGTTCTTCAAAGACTTATGTTCCACCACATTAAAAGAAGAAAATCTGATTCATATGGAAGGTAATATTGTTGTTATCACCAACAAATTGGAGAAGATTTTTCCACCTGCGTTCTTTGATGTGATGGAACATCTTCCCATCCACCTTGTCCATGAAGCCCGGCTAGGTGATCCAGTTCAATCTAGGTGGATGTATCCAGGCGAGCGGTAAGCAAGTGCAAAACATTTAATTTATTTCTTAATTGTTTACATATATATATCTTTTGTTATATATTTGATGCATACATAATGTAAAATTATGCAGGACCATTGGGAAGTTAAAAAAGGGTCCTAAAAATAAATATAGGGTTGAAGGCTCTATAGTTACAGCGTACCTTGCTAGAGAAACATCCCACTTTTGTTCTTACTATTTTGGTGATCAAGTCGGTTGTTTGAGAAACAGACCGAATCGACACCAGGATGATGCGAATGATCCATATATGCAACCAATATCAATATTCAATCGATCGGGTAGTAGGGCAAAAAATAGCAAATTTCGCCGACTTACAGCCACGGAGCACAAATCAGCAACATTGTATGTCTTACTGAATTGCCCGGAAGTTGAGCCCTTTATAAAGTATGGATATTAAATATTGACATAGAAAATTTAATCACCCGTTTCACTAAGGAAACTAATTGTGTTTGTATTGTGAATCTTCAGTTCATTTAATGCTCAATTCCACCCAAATCAAGTGTATGAGTCATTTGCAACATGGTATACATATCAGGTGTGTAATTGTAATAATAACACAACAAATTTAAAGCATTTACGCATTCTCTACTAACCATAATATATACATACATATAGGTATTCCATTCACCAAATGAGGCCACATATAATCAATTCTTGAAGGATATTGCTTTTGGACCAGTTGAAGCTAGTTCAATGTCCCATTATACAGTTAATGGGTTTAAATTTTCCACTGAGGAACACTCCAAAACAAGAAAGACAAACAATAGTGGTGTTTGGGTTAAGGGTGATGATGATGTTGATTATTTTGGCGTCATACAAGAGATTTTAGATATGGAGTATGGTGGTTATCCTGTTAAAAAGACAGTACTCTTTCGATGTAAGTGGTTCGATTCAAGCATAAGAGGCGCAAGAATACTTAAAGAGCATAATATCATTGAAGTCAAACACACTAGGACGTATCCTGCTTACGATCCTTTTGTTCTCGCACAAAATGCTAAACAAGTGTACTATGCTCCTTATCCATTGCGTAGGGACAAGTCTGATTGGTGGGCTGTAATCAAAACCAAGCCTATGGGGCGGGTTGAAGTTGAGAATGTTTTGGAGACTGCATATCAAAATGAAATGCATACTGATCACCAATTAGTGAACACTCACTTAGTGGATAGTTTGAACCATCCAGAACATATTTACGAAGAAGTTAGTCCAGAAGAGGCTGAATGGGTAGAGGAGGAGGAAACTTCCGAAGAGGGTGAATGATTTAGTGGAGAATCTTCTGGAGAGGACGATTATTGATGTCTGCATGCTTTGTAGTACTTACCTTTTTTTTTTTTTTTTTGGAAGTTTGTTGTGTAATAGCCTAAGTAAGATCTGCAAATGAATCAAACTCTTTTACCTAGTGAAATTCTTGCTTGAATTTATGAAATGTTTAATTTGATATTGAAAAAGAATTGGTATTCTGTGTTTAAGTGTTGTTTAGTTTACTTATTAATTGATTGATTAATGAATTTCATAATCTTAACAAAATGATATTTGACCAACTGTTTTGTCTTTAAATAATTTAGATGGTAGGTAAGGGTGACAAGGGTAAGCAAATACTTGACACTAGTAAACCAAAAAAGAAAAGGGTACTGCCACCTTATAGACGACCCACAGGAATTCATATATCTGAGGGTCGGTCAGATGACATTCCGGCACGACCCTCTCATTCTAGGTCGTCCCATCATTCATATAGTACTCCTACACATGTTGGTCCACTACATGGCTCTACTGAGACTCAGAATGCCCCCATCTCTATGCCACCACCTTCACAGTACTACCAGACGATCGATGGTACTTATACTCAACTACCATCTCCTGTGCTACCTTCTGCTACCAGTCAGCCAGGGACTCATAGTGGTTCTACTGGATCGATTGGGCTGACCGATCTACGTCTGAGAGACACCCCCCCCAGTACTTCAGGTACACCCACGATAGCGCACTCAGGAGCACCGACTCCATATCCAGGATAGAGAGATGCTAGTCGGCGGGAGTACATTATACCATATGGAAAAGGGTATGATTTCAATATATAACAATTCTATTTATTTTTCAATTACTATATTATGCTCTATGATATTAATGTTTGATCTTGTATTGCAGGTTTAAGCCAGATGATAGAATTTCCAAAATTGTCCGCAAATGCATTCGTCGCAACTACAAAGGTTACTGGACAAGTTGGCGAAAGGTTCCACAATTTTATCGAGAGAAAATGTTCGAAGAATTTCAGGTAAGTTAGAATTTCTCACCAAACTTTTTAATTTTTGGTTGATGCCTTCTTATTTAAATTAGTCTAGTGATACATATTTGATGCTTTTACTTGTTAGATCCTGTTTATTTTAGATGCTTAAGTACTTTAGAAAATTAAACTTCTTTAATATAGACTTATAATAACTAATAATGAGTACTGTTATTTTTGTTGTAGAAGTATTTCTGGTTTGATCCAGCGGACCATTATGCTATAAAGAGGAATTTTTTTAGGAGAGCCAGACTTAGACTTACTGGCCTATTGGATTATGCAAGAAAACATAAGATAATGCCAAGGTTTATTGGGGAGGATATGTGGCAAGATTTCCTTCGCTATTGGAATAGCGAAGAATTTAAGAAGTTGAGTGAAAAAGGAAAGAAAGCCAGAGCGTCTACGAAGGGTGGCTCTCTACACACTACGGGAGCTGGCAGTCAGATTGTTGTAGAGAGTAAAATGGTACGTAACTTTTATCAATTTAAATGATTATTTCTTTTTGAATATTTTTACTTTTTGAAGATTAATAATTTTTTTGTATGCAGGAAAAAAAGTTGGGTAGAAGGGTATCTCAGAGTGAGTTATTTGCGCATACTCACATAAAAAAGAAAAAGAACCCTACAGATGAAGATAGATGGGTTGAGCCACCTGCTAAAGAAACCCATGTAAGAACTATATTCATACTTATAAATGTTTATTACTAAATTTGATAATATTTAAGTTTGAATAATTTAGTATCTTTTTATTACTAATGTTTCACTTTACTTTAAATATAGGAAAACTATACACATAGGATTAGTGAGTTATATGCGACTCAATCTCCAGAAAGTCAGGGTAAACCACTACCTCAAGAAGTAGAGGAGAGGCACTGGCTAGATTGTGCGGGTCCACCTGTTAGGGGTAATGTCTATGGCTACTCGAGAAAATATTTTACGGAGAACATTACCTCTTTGGATTGTGGATCCTTCTCTACCCCGCTAGTTGATAGAGAAACCGTTATTTTGTTACAAAATACGGTTGCTCAACTCACTAGTCAAATGGCTGCAGAGGCTGAGAGGACGAGGAATAGAGAGGAGGAAAATGCTGAGAGGACGAGGAAGAGAGAGGAGGATATGACTATGCAACTGAAAATGTTGCAGGAGCAGATTAACAGTTTTCGTCAAGCTCCACAGATACTTCCTCCGTGTCCCGGTGATGCACCTCGGGCTGCGAGAGGCCTAAGCTCACTTGATGATTACACTACAGATGAGGAGGATGATTTTGATGATGATGATGAAGGTGGGGATGAGGAGGATGACGAGGATGACTTTTAGTTTATTTTTGATTTGTAAACTTTGATGTTTATATGTTTTGATTTTGATATTTGGATGTTTTGATTTTGATATTTGAATGTTTAAAGAGATGTTTTAATGTTTCTAAATTGGTGGGTTGTATTTAGATGATTGAATGTTTTTGAATTGGTGGGCTGTGGAAATGCAGCATGTGGTCGGTTTTTCTGGAAATTTGCAAACATACCGACCACAAGTGGTCGGTTTATAAATAAAAAATATTATTTAAACATTTTTTTTAATTAAAAAAATATTATTAAATTTTTTAAACAAAAACCGACCACATGTGGTCGGTTTTTCTAAATATTTTTTTTTTTTCAAAAACCGACTACATGTGGTCGGTTTAATAAAATTATTAATTTTTTTTTTTAAAAACCGACCACATGTGGTCGGTTTTCTAAAAAGTTTTTTTTTTTCTACAAAAAACTACCACATGTGGTCGGAAAAATTTTAATAATTTTTTTTTATATAAAAAGAATTTTAATAAAATTTTTTATTTAAAATATAATTAATATCAGTTTATAAATAAATAAATATTTTTTGAAAAAAGCGACCACTATTTCACCGACCACACGTTGTGGTCGGTTTTTTGGTCGCAAATACAGGAAAACCGACCACTTGTGGTCGCTTTTTGTGGTCGGTTTTCCTGTTTGTTTTAGTAGTGTAATTGAGGCAAGTCACTTGGATTAAGCCTCCAACACGTATGGTTAATGCAAACACAGATGGTAGTTTCGATATTAATAATGGAAAAGTTAGCATTGGTGGAGTTATCATAATTGCGAATGTGGATCTCCTTATCTCTTTCTCAATATCTACTCAATGCACTAGCAATAATCTGGCAGAAGCAAAAGTGGCTCTTTATATGGTAGTGAATGGCACATCCATAGTGACTTCAGAAAAGTGCAGTCGGAACTTGATTCTTTCACGATTGTTGACATGATGAGGGGTCAGATTTTGAATAATGCAGTCGTGGACATTTTGTGTTGTTATAGGGAAGCTAACTACGCTGAGGACTTCATGGCAAAATTGACATCTACAAGTGGAAATAGAGCCTTCCTCTACTCTTTTCAAAATCTTTCAAAAGAGGTGAAGGAAGTTTTTCAACTTGAAGGAAATAAAATCACTGAAAGAAATAATATAAGCACAAGTGAAAGACCCAACAATCTCTAAATAGAAGAAATTAATCAAACAAGAGACATAAGGTAGGAGACTTTATTCAATAACTCAAAAAGCTCTTAAATTTCTATTCTGTATTTGACCACCTCACAACCTTAGAAAATATGTACCAAGCACCCCTATTTATAATAATGCATAACAAATTAAACTAGGATTTGAAAATCTATTCCTATATGAACTAGGACAAACAAATCTTAATCCTAATTAGACATGAATTAAATAAATACCAAAAATATTAAATCCTAAACAATTAAGGATTACCAAAAATATTAAATCCTAAACACCTAAGGATTCCTATTCCAACTTTGAATTATTATTTCCAACATCCTCCGGTAATTTAAAGTTGTATACTCTCGTCTTTCCTTGTTGTCATGATTCTTGTATCGAGCACTTCTCTCCAATATTCAATTTCTTGGTTTAATTTCAACATAGCCTCCCTTAAACCAAGATCTTCAAACTTGAGCATGTCTTGAATCATATCATGTCTTCTAGAAATCAAGTACCTTAGACTTTTCATCAATTTCCTAAAATATGTAGCATCAACAAAATTGTGGGTGCCATCTTTAGTCAGCTTCAATTGTTCAACGCGATCCAAAGTCAATTTGAATTTCTTCATCTTCAAAATACCATCATCATGATCATATTTTTTCCTCTTCTTATAATCTTGAATAATTTTTCTTTTTGCATTAAAAGCATCTGCTTCTCCAATTTGTTTGTACTTGGTCTTGCGTGCCCATTCAACTTCAATATGCCTTTTTGTATGTGGTGGAGTAGTATCATCAACAATCAATTTTTCATACTTTTCAAAATCTACAACTTTGGTTAATGACTCGAAGTTGTTTGTATCTTCAATATCCATAATCATGCACTTCAATTGCGGATCTAAATTTTTAATTGTTTCTGCTTCAATTTTGAGTAGATCATCAAAAATTTGCTCTTGGTGAATACTTTTGCTTCTTTCATTGCTAGCTTCATCTTCAATATCTTCACACACTTTTTCTTGTGCGATAACGGTGGGTATTTCTTTTTCAATATCCTCACCTTGTATAGACCAATCATGTCTATTACACTTCTCATGATTTAAAATACTAGCTTCTATTGAAAGAGTATCAATTTCAACCGAATCATTATTTGTAGTCATCTCAAGAATTTTTGGCAAATTAGTTTGGACACTATTGGAGTCCTCTTTAAACTCAAAGACATCTATACCACAACAAAAATTATCTTTACCTTCACTTCTTTTCTCCACTGTTTCTGAATTTTGATCTTTTTTATCAATTTCTATCAGATTTATTAACTCTTCATTTTCGGTTGGTTGATCATACTTTGCCTGCAATGTCTCCTCCTCTAATTCAATTGTCTCTTGATTTAAGGACATCTCATATGTCACCAACTCATCTTCTAGCTCATCAAGTCTCAAAGTATTAAGATTTTGAGTAGCCTCTACGACTGTCTTCTTGTCATGAAACTTCAAACTTAGAGATTCTAATATCTTTTTAACAACTTTAACTTCTTCCAATATTTCTCCGTTGACCTTCATATCATTAATAATTTCTCTAATTCTTGTAAAGAATTCTTTAACAGATTCAGTTGGTTTCATCTGAGTCAACTCATACTGTCTCCAAAGCTCTTGAAGTTTCTCTCTCTTTATGTCAGCAGCACGTCGATACCATTTCACTAAAATTGTCCAAGCCTCTTTTGCTGATTTTACATATAGTAATTTGATGGATACATGTAATTCGACCTTGCAGTCAATATAGAACAGTGCCTTATAATTTAATTGTCTATTTTTCTCCAATTGAGTAACTGCTTCACCCATTAATGTTGTGCCTTCCGGAGGCTCTACAAATCCATACTCAATAATGGACCATAATCCAATAGCCTTGAAAAAATTCTTCATTTGTTGATACCAGCTCTCAAAGTTTTTTCCATCAAACTCAAAAACAGGACAATTCGGTAAATATGGAATATCCATATTCTTCTATTATATCGGATCTCACACGAGGCTCTAACAGGATCTCATATGGGCTCTGATACCAATTTGAAGGAAATAAAATCACTGAAAGAAATAATATAAGCACAAGTGAAAGACCCAACAATCTCTAAATAGAAGAAATTAATTAAACAAGAGACATAAGGTAGGAGACTTTATTCAATAACTCAAAAAGCTCTTAAATTTCTATTCTGTATTTGAACCTCACAACCTTAGAAAATATGTACCAAGCACCCCTATTTATAATAGTGCATAACCAAATTAAACTAGGATTTGAAAATCTATTCCTATATGAACTAGGACAAACAAATCTTAATCCTAATTAGACATGAATTAAATAAATACCAAAAATATTAAATCCTAAATAATTAAGGATTACCAAAAATATTAAATCCTAAACACCTAAGGATTCCTATTCCAACTTTAAATTATTATTTCCAACACAACTTGACAAAATGCAACTCCCTAGCATAAGGAGATGATATGATTAATCCAATTTCTTTGTAAGCTAATTTCATAGGTTTCTTTTTTACTTGTCATGGAGGATTTTTGCTTATTGTATATCCTCATAGCTTTTGTTTTGGATAGGCTGTATATATATATAGAATTCTTTGCTCTGTTCGAGGTTTAGTCAATGTGTCCCTTATTTTTTTTTATCAACAATTAAGTGAATTGACAATGAGAGAATCTTGTGGTCCCAAAATTTATATTAAAAAAATGTCGATCACGTTCTTTCACATTTGGAGCATCATTCTTTTTTCATATTTGGAACATCATTCCCAAAAGGAAAAGGCTCAAATATGTCATCGAACTATTGAAAATGACTCATTTATGCCATCCGTTAAAAGTTTGGCTCATTTATGCCATCGCCGTTACAAAAAAGTTCATTCATGCCATTTTTTTTAACGGTGGTTTTTTAAAAACAGCTTTGCCACGTGGCGTCTTACTAGAGGTCCACGTTATTGATCAAATATGCCATCAAACTTTGAGAAAAGGCTCATTTATGCCATCCGTTAAAAGTTTAGCTCATTCATGCCATTTTTTTTTAACGGTCCGGTTTGGTGTTTTTTTGCAAAACCATTTTGTATACGTGGCCAACAATAATTCGTTCACATCATTAATTAAAGGGAAAAGACTCAAATATGCCATCGAACTTTAAGAAAAGGCTCATCTATGTCATCCATTAAAAGTTTGGCTCATTCATGCCGTTTTTTTTAACAGTCCAATTTGGGTTTTTTTTTGCAAAACCATTTTGTACACGTTGCCAACAATAATTCTTCCACATCATTAATTAAATCAGCCAAAGAAATTTTAAAATTCCTAATAAGAAAATATCGACTTCTCTGGTCAAAATATTTCTATGCATTTTGTAACTCCTTTATAGGCACTGTAAAGAGTTCATCCATTTTCAATTTCTTTGGAATCACCGAACACAATTCTGCAAATCTCAAGGCCAATTCAACCCCGAAACAGACATCAACTATTTCAAACAACGAATCAATTAGTTACCGAAACACAATTTTTCAAATTCTTAAAAAATTGTACTTGAAGTAAAAATCAGAAAAATTCTATAATCGGTGAAATTACAGAGAAGAAAATAAGAATATTTCAGCAAAATCAAATTAAAATCAAAACTTGAAGATTCTAATGACTTGAAGAAACAGATGTACTAGAAATTTGTGAGTCATGGAAAATAAAATTTTAATTTCACCTTTTAGAAGAAACTTCAATTTTTTAGATTTTTTATTTGGCTGATTTAATTAATGATGTGGACAGATCATTGTTGGCCATGTGTACAAACTGGTTTTACAAAAACCCCCCAAATTGGACTGTTAAAAAAAAATGGCATGAATGAGCCAAACTTTTAACGGATGACATAGATGAGCCTTTTCTTAAAGTTCGATGGCATATTTGAGTCTTTTCCCTTTAATTAATGATGTGAACGAATTATTGTTGGCCACATATACAAAATGGTTTTGCAAAAAACCACCAAACCGAACTGTTAAAAAAAAATGGCATGAATGAGCTAAACTTTTAACGGATGGCATAAATGAGCCTTTTCTCAAAGTTCGATGGCATATTTGATCAATGGCGTGGACCTCTAGTAAGACGCCACGTGGCAAAACTGTTTTTAAAAAACCACCGTTAAAAAAAAATGGCATATAACGGCGATGGCATAAATGAGCCAAACTTTTAACGGATGACATAAATGAGCCATTTCCAATAGTTCGATGGCATATTTGAGCCTTTTCCCTTCCCAAAATTTCACGTTCTTTCATTCTCCCTCCCTCCGTATCATTTTATGTGGTTTAATTTAACTGGACACAAAATTTAAGAAATAAGGTTTGACTTGATAATATTTACTATATTGTCCTTTGTAATTAAAGATGTACTTGTATTAATTTTATTTAAAAACTAAAAGGTAATGAATTTACTTTTTAATTAAGTAAGACCAATAAAAATAAAAGAGTAATTACACCTTTAAAAAGTTGTCAAATAAAAAAATATGACATTTTTTTTAGGACGGACCAAAAAAAAATAAGTCACATAAAATAGAACGGAAGAAATACTTTTTTGGGTGGGCGTAGGCCATAGGGTCATTTAGTTATGAAGCAAGGAATGGTAAAAGAAGCTGGAAGGAAATTTTGTGGTAGAATTAAAACCTTATTTCAAATGACATAAAGTAAAACTAAGACCATTGAGTATTTCTAAGCCTTCTCTTGAATAAAATAAGTATTTACTTCATCCGTCCAATAATATTTATCCACTATTGACTTGGCATAGATTGAGAAGTAATAAATAATAGATATAATTTTACTATATCACCCTTTGAATATAATAATGTAATGCCTTGAGAAATACATTGAGTGATGAATAGTACTTCCTTCGTTTCATAATAAGTTAATTGTTGAGATATTTTTCAATGTTCCATAATAAGTTAATAGTTCAATCTTTAAGAGTAACGTTGGAATTTTTTTCCATTTTTACTCTTCATTTGAATTTCCTATGTGATGAATTCGAGAAACTTAATTGCTCCTATTTACTTATTGTTTGGATTTTCAAGAGTAGTTTGACAATTAATTAAAAAGGGCAAAAATGTAAAGTAATGTCTAATTTATGTCTTAATTTTCTTTCCTTAATAGGTGTGCATTACTTCAACAATTCACTTATTGTGAAACGGAGGGAGTATTTAATAGTAAGGGTAAAATGGATAGAAAATGATAAATTATTTATTGATTTTCTAAATTGAACAAGTATTGTTTGATATCTATTTTTAGTGTAGTGGACAAGTAAATATGGATGAAGGGAGTAAGTAGAACTACTTGCAACTGCAAACATTTTTTTTTCTCTTTTCTTTGTTCGGTGTATTAAATCATTATTATTGTTTTTGGCTTATGTTTTTACTACCTTTTTGTTTTTCCCTCTCTTCATGATAAACACATAACATTTTAATGAAATGTGAAAATGGCAATATATTCATATATTCTCTATGATAATTTCAAACTTCTGGATGCTTGTGTTTATTTCTTTTTTCATGGTTTTGATCCAAAATTATTCAAATAAGAAGGATGTGATTTTCATATAATAACAGATAAATTTTTTTATTTGATTTAATTTACTACATGGTGACGGGACATGATGTGCTTGTCAACAATCATATCATTCTTATTGTTGCAATTTATTGAAAGTGCAATTATGCAACCATGATACAAATAAGCTAAACATAGATTAACTTGAGCCAAAAGTATTCTCTTCTACTTAAAGGGGGCATGCTTGTGCTGTTGCAGCAGTCATTTGCTCACTCTCAATCCCAGCATTGCAAATATTTGCGATACCACGCATATGTTTCTTTCCATATGAGGTTAATTTTCCACAATGTTCCTCGAATGTCTTGACCTATACATGTGAAAAGATCACACCACTGAGCCTATAGTGGTGAGTCCTGTTTAGTCTTCAGAATGCTCCCCCTAGTTTGAAGAGGGGGTGGATGTTTCTGCTATCAGTGATACTGGAGATGAGGCTGATGTACCTGGGACCGATGAGATTGTCGACGGTACAGATGATTTTGAGTCTGTGGGTAGTAGTGAGGCTGATGAGACAACTTCTATTTCAGGCACTGGTGTTCAGGATTCCACGACCTCCTCATAGAAACATATGGCTGCACACCGGGCCGCAACTGCAGTACAAAGGGAAAATAAGAGGTGGTGTGTTCAGGGTATAAAGGACATTTATCACAGGGATACAGAGCCTACTGAGCGGGGTGTGTGTATACGGAGTATCACTGAGAAACCCCAGTATTAGTTAGATGAGTTAAAGGCACTACTCGAGATTAAGGCAGTGTTTGATCGCTATAGATTCGGGTGGATGACGGAGCCTTTTGGTAGCTATAGCCTAGAGTTGGTCCGTGAGTTTTATGCTTCATATGCTGCGCCTATTGAATTAATCACACCAATTGACCAGGGGTTTCGGGACTAACCACCATTGACTCACACTTTGGTTTGTGAAACTAGAGTAGACATTTCTGAGCAGACTATCCATCGGTTCTTGTTTGGTACAAAACGTCCACTTCCAGCTAGTACTGCTGATTTTGATCATCGCATGGAGATGGTGAAAAATAAAAACAAAATGAAGGATGCTGATCAACATTTAGAGCAACTACAGTGGGTTGCACAGTATATCGTGGAGGATGGCGTAGAGGCAAAGTGGGTAGCTGAGAAGTTAGATATTAAGAAGTCCTCACTTCACTTTATGGGTAGGTTTTGGTGGTCAGTTGTACGGCACCGTCTTGATCCCACAGGTGTAGATAATTCTCTTACTCTTGACCAAGCTGTTCTGGTAGCGAGTATTGTCGCCAGGTATGCCATCAACATCACCCGCTACATTATTAGGGAGATTCATGAGCGCTCCTTTAGAGACTATACCAGCCTCCCTTTTCCATGTCTGATTCAGGGCCAATGTCATAGTGCTGGTGTAGTTTCGATGCCTCCAGTAGATCACGCTATTGAGGTGACCCACATAGCTGATGTAGGATTGATGCAGTAGAGAGGTACTATTCTGATTTCCCAGAGGGGGTCTCAGCCCTCTACTTTGTTAGGCACCACCTTTTTTGAAGGGCAAGTGGATCGTGAGGAATCGGTTAGCGCTTCAACACCAGTTAGTGATCCCGAGGCTAGGAGGTTACCTACCTAGGGCACAAGCGCTGCGATTGATGAGGGGGAAGATAGCCCTATCATACCATTACCCTCGTCTGGCATGGTTGCAGTTTCATGAGATCTTTTGCAGTAGTTAATGGATAGACAGACACATGTTATTGAGCGACAGGCTCACACAGAGGCCTAGATGGATAAGTTGGTATCTCAGCTTAAGCCATGGGTTAGGACATTGATCGACACATCTGAGGCGAGAGTTGCGGCTCGCATGACTTCTGCAATGGAGAAGTTTATGTGTGGGCTGCATGGGCGGATTGACAGTTTGGAGCACCGTATGGGTAGCCAGTTGAGAGAGGCCCATATCTCAAATTTGATAGGGTTGACTATGGAGGTGGCTGCATTGAGGGTAGAGGTTCAAGATTTAGTAGTTAGCCACACTTCTATCAATCCACCCATACCTACACCGGTACCCTCATCACCAATTTTTGAGGTGGACTTGATTGCTGACCAGGAGCCTCCTATTGCTAGAGGCAAGAGACCATGGAGTCCTGAGGGCCAGACTGATAGTGGAGACGAGTTTGAGAGTGATCTACAGAGGGCGACTAATGCCTCCCGAGCAGAGTACCATATCAGTCAGATTGACCATGAGAAGAGAGCGCTGGGTGTATCCTCTAGTCAACCGCCCCCTCTACTGGATGCATTTAGCATGGAGCCCAGAGAGCATACAGATGATCCTTCTGTGTACGGGCCCACATCCGGTGCCTAGAGTGCCGCAGGTACATGTCTTCACTCCCTTATAATTTTTATATTGATAGCTATACACTGAGGGTAGTGCACCATTATTTAGTTGGGGGTGAGGGTATACCACCACTTGAGGGTTTTTGTTGCCGTGTTTTCTTTTCCCCCATGTGTGCTATCATAGTAGAATCGGCATGTTTAGGTTGTTATTTATAATATTTATGTGTTTTCATGTTTAATTAGGAGAAAAATAGGGGAACCTTACTGCAGTCCAATTTTGAATGATAATGATGCTTTTTGATTGTTTAAAAGACACCCTTCCTGGAAAATTTTATTTTGGAATATGTGTGTAGCATTAGTATTATAGGCATTAGTACTATAGGCAACATGATGTTAGCTAGCAATGCATGAACTGGATAGGTAGTAGTCTATAGTGTAACCCTGTGCTATGTGTGTGTGAGGTCATTATTGAGTTCACTTTGTGTGTGTGATACTTGCCCGGTTAGTCTTGCTTAGGTTGTAGGATAATGGTTAGGAAAGGATCATAGGCTATTTTTGAATAAGTCCACTTTTAGCCTAAAATGTTTGACCAAATGAAGTTAATATCCCTTGATCCCGATTTTGAGCCTTAATTGACCTATTTCTTTCATTAGCCTATTCACCTTCTCATTTTGACTTACACTGAACTTGTCTTGGCCCTGGTCCCTCCTTGGACATTGTGTACCTCAACTCAGGCAAATAGCCTAAGTTGAGGGTGGCTATTATAGGGGTGCGTAGTTTAACTTGGGTATGAATAAGGGATTAGTAAAAGAAAAAGAGAACAAATTTGGGTGTGAAGAAGAAAAAAAAAGAGTGAAATAAATAAAAATTGCAAAAAGAAAAAAAAAGAGAAAAAAAAGAAAAAGAAAAAAAATTATGTTTTGAAAGTATGAAGAAAATCACACCCAAAAATCTGAAAATAAATTAAGGAGAATAAGGGAAGATAAAATGAGAATGGTTGGAAAATGGAGTCAAAAATAGTGTAGTGTCAAGGAGGGTTGAGTCACTATATCCATATGTAGCATACCCATCCCCAAGCCTACATTACAAGCCGATAAAAGTCCTATAGTTATCTTAGTCCAACTGTCTGAAAAAACTAAGGCATGGAAAATAAGGGCAAGCCTATGGTATTTCATGTGCATTGTTTGAACTTCTTTGTGAGAGAGAGTGTTTTGACCCAGTCCCTACTTTGATATTCATTAGTATACTATGAGTGTATGGGACTTCTTTGTTGTGAGAGTACATGGGTTGTATTGTTAGCTGCTATTTGTTCGGATAATATCATTTGCATATATGCTAGTTGTTTGTTCATAATCTGATGCCATTATTTGATCCCTGTTGTGTCATTATAATATGCTGCATGTACCCACACCATGGTTTTGATTTACAAATAGGAGAGGTCGAAAAAATTTTGGTGCCAAAAGCAATGAGTCGACTGCCGTAGGTCTCTTAGGTTTCTCTTAGTTAAGCATCGTATTTGTTTATGTTGTTTTGTTTGCCTGAAGACATCCAAACATTCTAAGTTGAGGGTGTTGATGTGTCGTGGTTTCATGGCACTTTCGATGTTTAAAACAAAGAAAATATGTAATAACTTGGGTATGTTTGGTTGGTATGATGCGTTTTCTATTCTATATTGCAGGAGAATAGGTTTTTGGAGGCAAAATGGACAAAAAGGAAGAATCATGCTCGAGAACGAAGTATCTAAAGATGAAAGAACCAAGTCCTGCACTAGAGGAGTGACCCACGGAAGCACCCACTTCACGTGAGTTGACCTATGTGGCATGGGTCTATGCCGTAGGTCGACTCCTGCAGTTAGTTCAAGATTTCTATGGCAGGACCCAAGTGGCATGGGTCAACCTACGTGGTGTGGGTCGGTACTGTGGAAAAGTGCTGACTCTATTTTCCTGTTTTGTTTAGGATATGATTCATCTTGTATCAATAAATACCCCTATATTGTCCTATGTTTAGGGGTTGGTCATTACATTGTTTGGAGATATATTTTCATTATTTTGAGTTCAAAAACACAGTATTGATTTTGTTATCTTGGAACACCAATTCTAGGGTTTTTATTGATATTGAGATTTCAGAGTTTTCTTCTTTTTGTGAGTTTACAATCATGTTTTCTTCATTGGATTCTTCTTATGTTCTTGCAATCATGAGTAGCTAAACCCATCAACTAGGGTTGTGTGAACCATGAGGAATTGACAAAATGGGTTAAGTGCAAAGCAATTCTGAACCTTTGTGAATGCATGTTTTGTTATTTCTTTCGTTGTGATTGATCTTCTAACATTTGCAAACGTTAGAAACTTGCCTTTATTCTAGACTTTCTCGAAAAAGAGGTAGAGATTGGGAAAAGGGAATAACAATAGAGATTTGAAGCTATCAACCTTCATCTAATAGCTTGAGCCATAACAGGGATAGTTATCTGAGATCCAGAATAAGGGTTAGTTGTGCGACACTCGGAAATCGAGAGCAGAGGAGTGAAATTCATCTAACCAAGGTCGAGATACGTTTAGATGAACATATCTTGTTAGATTTTGCATTCAACACAACGGGACAGTTTTACCAGCACAAGCAACCGGTGGAGTTAAGGAATCATTGGGTATCACAGTTCTAGTGAATTTCTCATATTGATAACAAATTCAATAATCAACAATCGTTACTGTTACTACTTGCTTATAAAAAACCCCCAATTTTAATTACTTGCAAATTACTCAGACTAGCATTCGATAGACTTTCATCCTATTCCCTGTGGGATCGACCCCAACCTAGTTGGGTTCTATATTTGATACATAGACCGCATCATACTTTTCTAGGGGTATATTTTAGGCGACATCAAGGATCTCTCTAGGATCCTAAATGTTCCCACTGGAGGATGGGATTATTATGTCAAGTTTGAGTGGCCTCCACTGGACAACATGGCCTCAGCTCTTGAGTCACAAGAAAATTTTCTGGAAATCCTCATTTCCTTCAGCATCATCGAGTTTTCACATGGGAAATGTCTCCTTTTCATAAGTTATACATTGATGTTGTGCACAAAATCATCACACCAAGAAAGGAGAGACGTACAAAAGCTAGTTATCTTGACTTGACGATAATGGAACTTCTAGATACTGATGTCAAAATAGACTTTCCTAGTGTCATTATCAAGCACATACATCGACTACTTCTAAAGGATGGAAATGTCTATGCCCTTCCATATGGATTTTGGTTAGCCCAGATTTTTGAGGATTACTTTGTTCATATCCATGTTTAGACTCTACAAACTACAAACGATGTGCTTGGTACTGTGAACCATGTAGCACTACCTGCTTTAATAAGAAGTGTTGACTCACCACTGCAAAAATTAAAGAATGCACTAGTGAAGACTGTTGAATTAGAGGTTGTTCAAGCAACTCATGAAATAGAGAAAGAGGACCTTCAGGCTTGGATTAGGGCATTGCAGGTTGATCTCAATAGTGAGAGGGATGAAAATGTTGAAGCCATTCGTTGTTTGACATAGTTGATCACACCTGTTCCACCTTACTCATTTGATTCTTAGTGCCCTAGGATCTGTTCTACCTTCATCCATGTTTTTTTTGGTGATTAATGTGTTTTCCTTATTCAGTACTAGCATGGGTCTTATGTAACTCGTATTTTTATGGATTAATGGAATGGTCATCTTTTTGAAATATGGACTTATGGTATTGTATTTTTTAATCCACCATTATGTTATTTGATGTCCTTTAACTGATTATCTTGGTGATAGCCCCAGTGGCCATGAGTAGTATAACATATTGCCTTAGCAAATCTAGTATTATCTTGAAACAACTTTACAGTGATGTCAAATGGGGGAAGATAAGGGGTGTGAAGTTTTTATAACCCATTGACTAACCTGTTTCATTCTAGTGTTCTCCACTTTAGTATCTATAGGTAAAGTTGTTCTAAATACACAAAGACAAGATGTTTGTTATCATCAAAAAGGGGGAATTTGTTTGGTACTATGCAATTTTGATGATTGACAAAGTGAATAAACCATGTCAGTTAAGCCGTTTCAAAGACACACTGTCTCAAATAGCTAAACTCATAGAAGGATCACTGATGATTAAAGAGAAGGTGGAAGAATCAAGGAATGGATGGATGTTTGAGAAACTCATGGAAATAAAGATTTGCTGAATTGAAGTGTGGTGTTAGACTACAACATCAAAAAGGCATGAGTTTGAATTGAAGAAAGAATCTCACTCGAAGTAGAACTCTAACGAATGAGAATTTGGATGCTAGTAGGAGTTTCATTTTAAGAATAACTATTTGAAGAGTTGTGCTTAAATTGAAAAAACGCTATTTAGAATGACTTAGACACTTAGAAAGCAAAAAAGGCAATTGACAAATTGTGTTGGCAATGTGCTACTTGATTACTGAAGGAACACATCGTTTAACCAGGTCCTATTACTAAGTTATCTTAGGATTCTTAGTCTTCATATATTAGTGGTTGGTTATCAAGTTGTAATATTTATGTAATATTAGTTCAGTAAGTTATAAACTGATTTAGGATTATTATCTTCAAGTTGGGGAAAATCAAAAACTTGGGATAGCATACCTTGGGAGGTCTGTGAGTTATTTAGGAGTTAGAGTTTATAATTCCTTAGGTTACATAGGCTTGTAATCTTTTAAAAGGATCACTGTGATTTAGTGATGTTGGGGTTAAATTCTATAGAGGTACAGGTCATTGTTTTTTACAACTTTTGTGAGCCGAGTGTTTTCCATATAAAAATATTGTGTTTTTACTTTCTGCTTTTATTACTTGTTGGAACACGTTAGGCAACTTGTTTCATACATAGGAAACGGTTAAGTAAAACAAACGAAACTAGGTTTTGCAAAATATTATTTTCCTTCATCGTCCTTTTTAAGAGAATAAGTGGAACTCATAGGAGTTCTTAATGCTTTTGCAAAATTTTCCTTGCCAAGTTTTTGAATAGTTCCTTAGTATACTTGCTTTGGCACACAAATACCTTTATCGGATTAATGAATTTGTAAACTCAAAAAGAAAGTTAACTCACCCATCATGCTTATCTTAAATTCACTTTGCATAAGCTTAGAAAACTCCTTGCAAAGAGAAGTATTAGCACTACCAAAAAATAGTATCATCAACATATATTTGAATGATAAGATTTCCAGAAGAGCTTCTTTTAATAAAAAGAGTAGTATCAATTTTTCCTCTTGTAAAATCATGTTCACTTAGAAAAGTACTTAGTCGATCATACCAAGCTATAGGAGCCTATTTTAGACCGTAAAGAGCTTTAGACAATTTGAAAACATGATATGGAAATTCTGGATTTTCAAAACCTGGAGATTTTTTAACAAATACTTCTTCGTCGATGAAACCATTAAAAAGGCACTTTTAACATCCATTTGAAAGTTTGAAACCCTTATGAACATCATAAGCAAGAAGTATTTGAATTGATTCTAACCTTGCAATAGGAGCGAAAGTTTCATCATAGTTGACTCCCTCCTGTTGTGAATATCCTTAAGCAATAAGCCGATCTTTGTTTCTAATTAATTTTTCATCTACATTCATCTTGTTTCTGAGTATCCATTTAGTTCCAATGATAGAGTAGTTTTTAGGTTTTGGCACAAGTGTCCATACTTTGTTCTTTTCAAACTGATCCAGTTCCCCTTTCATTATTGATACCCATTCATTATCTCTTAGATCCTCATCAACTTTCTTTAGCTCTAGTTGTGATATAAGAGCAATTTTTCCAAATCTTTGCTAGATGCCCTGATTTTCATTCCTTCTTTTGGATCACCAATAATGAATTTGTTTGGATAATTTTATTCTCCTCTCCATTTATTTGGAATGACTTCAGGTTCAGTCTGTTCTTCAGTCAACTTTGTCGCAGGGTCGACTGTCTTTGAAGAGGAGTGACAACTTGAGGATTTTGTTCTTCCTTATCATTTATACTAATTCTTTTCTCAATAAAGAGGTTAGACTCATAGAAGACAACATTAATAAATTCTTCAACCCTTAGAATATGTTTATTATATATTTTATAAGATCTACTGGAGTTTAAGTAACCAAGAAATATACCTTCATTTCTTCGAGGATCAAACTTACCAATATTGTCCTTACCATTATCATGAACAAAATATTTGCATCTAAAAGGGTGAAAGCAATCAATGTTTGGTTTTCTTTCCATTCCACAACTCATATGGAGTTTTCTTTAGAATGGGTCTGATGAGACATCTATTCAAGATATGACATGCAGTACTCACAACTTTTGCCCAGAAATGATGTGGTAGAGAGTGTTCAAAAATTATTCTTCTTGCCATATCTTGAAGGGTCCTATTTTTTTCTCTTCACCACTCTATTTTGTTGAGGCGGTGCAAAGGTATGAGAAGTTGTGAGTGTATTCTTGCTTGTTGTAGAAGCTTTCAAAAGATTTGTTCTCAAATTCTTCTCCATGATCACTTCTAATAGAAGAAATGTAGTACCCTTTGTCACTTTGTACTTTCTCTATGAGTCGCATGCTAGCATGACTTAGTTTCTTGTGCCATACCCGAGGATCTTCAGTCACTAAAGCAAGACAAATATATTCCTTACTCTTTATGATGGGGTTCAGGATGTAGACATTTCTGTCTCTATTTCCAGGAAGCATAATTTTCCATGATTTATCCTCTATTCTACAACCTGTCTTTTTGAACTTAACTTCAGATCAGAATCACATAGTTGACTGATGCTCAGTTGGTTATATTTTAGTTCCTTCCCAAGATAAATATTAGTAATATCACAAGATTCATTAAAAGGAATTTTTCCAATACCTATTACCGTTCGTTTGGAATCGTCACCAAAGTGGATGCTTCCTCAATAAAAATTAGCTACTGATATGAATAAATATTTGTTTCTTATCATATGATTTGAGAAGACACTATCAAGGTACCATTTCCCTTTAGCTTTTGAGTGTTGTTCCTGGAAAAATTTGTTTTACTTATCCTTAGTTACCCAAGTCTTCTTGGGTCCTTTTGAGTTAAAGTTTGGATCAGTTGACCCAACTTTAGGTCTCTAAATTCATTTGGAAGTACTGTTCATATGAAACTTACAGTTGTAATGCTTGTGTCCTAATTTTCTACAGTAGTAACATGAGAAAGAGGAGTGTTTTTAGTGATTGACCTTGTATAATTATAGTTGTGATTTGAACTCTTAGTCAACTTTCCAGAGATAGTTGACTTTGAAGACTTATCACAACTATAATATTTTTTACTAGATTTAGTTTTATCACTGTCAGATTTTTTATCGATAGACTTATGGGAAGGAGTCAACTGATTTGATCTAACAAAATAGTAACTAGGTGATTTTTCAAAGTTGTTTACCTTGATTGTTAATTCATCAATTTCTTTTTGTCAAAAAATCTTTTCAATTACACACACTTTAAGTTTTATTTCATTGTCTTTCCTTTCTCTTGACAAAGCTCTACTATGATCATAGGCTTTGTTTAAGTCAGCTATAACTTGATCTAATAGTCTTAGCAATCATTGCAAAAATTATTTCTTACCTCACTTGTTTCTCCAATTTCCATGAAGCAGACATCTCCAACATTGTCATTTTTATCATCTAAATGATCTTCATCACTCCAACAACTTAATGCCCTGTGTTTGGAGTTTCCTTTTAAATATCTTTTCTTCCCACGTGTGCCAACCTCAGTTGGTTTTAGTGATCAGATCAAGAATCTCCAAAGCTTTCTCCCAACATAGACTCATGAATGCCCCATATGTGATAGTGTCTGCTACAACCTTAGTATTTGTGTTCAAGGCTATGTAGAAGATTTTGAGCAGGTTTTGACCAGTCATTTTATAGTTTGGGAGACTCTGTAACTTCTTCTTGAACCTTAACCAAGTCTCATATAGTGCCTCCAAATGCAACTGTCTGAAGTTATATATGTCATCTTTCAATTGCAACATTCTTGAGGGTAGGAAAAATTGGTGCAAGAACTGGGTCCTCAGATTGTTCCTGTTCATAATAGATCCACGTGGTAATTTAGCCAACCATAGAGTAGCTTTTCCCATCAGAGAGAATGGAAATAACCTCAGTCTAATTTCCTCTTGAAACATACCGGGTAGATATATGATGTGCAGATTCCCACAAAATTCATCACATACATGTTCGCATCGTCCGTAGGAAGTCCAGCAAATACCCCTTTTAGGTTCAGCAAGTGAATCATAGCGCTCGTAATATCAAACTTAGTCCCTTGAGGCAATTCAGGTGGAATGATAGCAGCTATCTCAACTGGCTCCAAATAATCAAAATCCTCCTCGGGATGTTCATACACGGGAAAATATTATTGTAGTGGCTGCTATACCCTTGGCCTTCTCTGTCTTTACCGATCGTCAAGTGCAGCACGCTGATTAGCTTTATTTTGCCTTGCTCTCTTATCCCTGGCAGCCTCTTATATAGCATTCTCTTCATCTATTAACCACGTACTGATTTGCTCTGTAGTCTCATGGCCAACTGGATGAATTGCTAGTGGTCATAAATATCACCACCACTATGAGCGCCTTCGAGCAAGGCCGTTGGATCATGAACTCTGTCGTTAACCATTCTTCGATTGTTTCTCAGAGTTCATTTGAGTTTTGTATCACGTGGAATCAGGGGATTGTCATGACTCCGAGTACTGGGCATACACCAGCGTGTGCCCTAAATACAATAAAAAAGAAAAATCAGCAAACTAATCCAACAACCTGACAAACACAATCAATCAACTCTGTAACTGTATTCCCCTACAACGATGCTAAAATTTGATGTCGCCCAAATTAGACCTCGCAAAAAGTATAAAGCGTCCATTGAATCAATTATAGAACCCAATGAGGTTGGGGTCGATCCCATAGGGAATAGGTTGAATTTCAATCTCGTATTTGTCTAAGTAACTGGTGAATAAGCAAAATAGGGGGGATTTTATGAAACAAACGAGTAATAGTAACAAGGGTTGATTTCATTAGTTTGTAATCATTATGAGAAAAGCACTAGGACTATGTTCCCTGCTAACTTCATAACTCTATAGGTCCTCCATACTTTAGTGATCTCTTATGGTATTCCGCATGCAGAATCGATAGGCTATGTACCATCTAAACGACTATGTTACGCCCCTTATAGATGACTATCCCCAAGTACAAAGGTGAATGTGTCATGAGTGTTGCTGTTTTGACCCCTATCTATGATCCCAATATAGCCTTTTCCATTTACCGGCTCAAAGCTAATTAAATAAAGATAACTCCAAGTCTTGTTGTTGATTCGTTATTTCTATCCAAATACCCTTGCCACAGTCCAGGGTAGAGATAGGATGAGTCCCAATGTGTGCACTCATTAAAATGCAATCAATCCCAAAGAAACAACAATACATGCCCAACACCCTTCGAGAATCACCTTATACTTTGAACACTACTTCATTAATCCTTCATAGTTCCCACAACCCTAGTTGTGGTGTTTAGCTACTCATAATTGCCAGTACATAAGAAGAATTCATAGATGAAAACATGATTATGAACTTACAAGAAGAATAGAAATCCAAAATTTCACTTTGAATTAAAATCCCTAGAAATGATGTTCGTGAAATTCCCAGAATATGCCTTAGAATCTCACAATGTAAAGTTGTAAAATATGAAAGAGTGTCAAACTGGTACAAAAACCCTATAGGAGTATTTATTGACAAAAAAAATTCCTATCTTAAATAAAATAGGAAATATGGTTCGGTTCGCTCGGACAGCAGGAAGGCACGATCGTGGTTAGATACCACGATCCTATAATGCTATCGTCTGATCTACTTGAACTTCTGCAACCTTTATATCTTGGCCTCATCCTACAATCTCATGGTACAATCATCATATCAAATCACGACCATTACTTGTTCTTGTTTGATAATTTCACACTTAGGTTCTGCAGCCTTTTTTCCAAGCCTTCCTCCCATGACAGCAAGGTATGGTTGCAACTTCATGGTACGGTTATCAGAGGCTTTGGTCTGATCAACTCCTGAGGATTCTTCTCTGGTTCAAGGAACGATGGCCTTGGTACAATCGTGGTCAGATTCCATGGGTGTCAATCCTTTTGTCTGATCCTCTAAGAGTTCATATTCAACAGTTTCTTCTCCCGAGCCTGTTTACCCTGTAATCATACCAAAAATCCATCATATACATATAGACATACCCTTGAACTAACAAATATTCAACATTTTAAGCGATTCAAATGTCCTAAGTTCACAACATATAAACACCCTCAACTTAGAATGTTTGCATGTCCTAAGGCAAACAAAACAAAATAAACAAACCACGGACGCTTAACCTAGGGAAAACTAAGAATACTACGGCAGTCCAAGTTTCAAAGAAACAACATTTTCAGCATGCATTTATCAAAACATAGGTCAACATCCTCCACTGACGTTTAAAGCCAACAAGTGCAGTATGTATACAAACTAAGTACCATAGCACAACGGGATCAAGACATGACAATTACATTAGCAGCAGATTACCCAACACTTTAGACAAATGACACTACTTAATCAAGCAGCATCCCAAAATCTATCTCTTACACCCTCACAATAAAAAAGCCCCACACTCAGGATACGCAATGTAAAGCAAGAACTGGGATGGATTCAAATCTCCCACTCTCATAAAGAAGTCTAGCCGTGTGCGGTTGGTATCATAGTCTTGCCTTTGTTTACTTCACCTTAGCTTTCAGACTTTCAGATTAGGATCACTATAGGACTTTAGTGGCTTGTAATGTCGGCTCGGGGGTAGGTATGGTATATCTGGATAAAGTGGCTATCCACTCTTATCTGCCTTTTTTTATTTTTCTCCTTTTTTCAACTTTTATTTTCTCTATTCCCGGGTACGGTTTTATTTCAGTCCATTTTTTTTCTTTTTTTCTTGCAAACCATACCCGAATCACCTTTTCTTTTCACTATAAATTCTGCACACCCAACTTTTTATACACCCCTATGGTAGCCACCCTCAATTTAGGCGATTTGACTGATTTGAGGTACACAGTATCCAAAGAGGGACCAGGTCTAAGGCAGGTTCATTGTACAAAAATCGGGAAGGTGAATGGGGTAGTTCAATAGAGAAGGTCTAATTAGGCTCAAATTTCTGGTTCAAGGGATAACATGTTCAATTGGCAGGCTATTTAGGATATAGTGGACTATTACAAGAATGGCCTGTGATTGTTTCCTAACGTTCTATCCTACAACTTTCAGTTAGAATAACCGGGCAAGTTCTAGACCGCACACACATACCGACTAGGTACATCCTCAAACATTCTCAGCTCAGGGCTATCATTTCAAATACTGCCTAATCAGTTCATACACAGTCTGGCCAAGTTGTCACACCACTAATTCTAATGTCATGTCAAGATCCAAACAACGGTTATAGTTCTAGTAAGCACATAACTCAGCACAAAAATCTAAACATAATTTTTTTTAAGGGATATCATTTTAAACCAAAATTATGCATGCTTCTTTCATTTCGACTACACTAAGATTTCTTAATTTACTCTGACTTACACATACGATAAAAACTAACAGAAATCAATACAAAAACATAAATAAACACCTAAACATGCCAGTTCTAACTATGATAGTGCAACTGAGGGAAAAGAAACATGATAACAAAAACCCTCGATTGTGGTACACCCCACCCCCAACATGGAAATCATGCAATATACCGATTGCATGAAATCATAGACAAATGTAAAAATAGGGTAACGGACATACCTGCGGTGCTTTAAGCACCCGTTGAAATCAAAGACAAATGCAAAACTGCCCCGGCCACAATCGATGCACTCAGTGTCTCAATTGTGGGGGACATCTGTGTTATCCCCAAAATCTGCTACACCACCAAAACTATAGGTGGTACATCAGCACCCTCCTGTATTACTCTCTCAGAGGTCAGAGCATCTTTCACTCTCTTACTCTTTTTTTCTTTTCTTCTCAGAATCATCTTCTTTCTTCCTCTTACGAGGCTCCAAACCTCTGCCAATATACTCACTATCTATCTCCTCAACATTTGGGGCTGGAGTATAGAAATCTGGGACTAAAGAGTACGCATCTATAGCTAGCTACTTTAATAAAGGCATCAGAGAAAGAGAATGAGGAGCAACCGGAACAGTGCATGATGTAAGGATCTGGATTGGTTGTTTCAATGCAGCCACATCATTAATGATGGCTTTCATGTACATAGCCTGCATCAAATCTACCTTGGCTGAAATTCGGCTCTCAAATCTATCAAAGCTGGTCTGCACCTTCTGCACTGTTGTCCTAATTTCATCTGCCACGTAGGGCTTTACCCCTACCTCTAACTTCTTAAGACGAGTATCATACAATACCCGTGTCCTTAAAATCTATTCCAGTTGAGCGATCAACATCAATGTGTAGCTGGTAGGAGCATGTGTTTATCCACCCAATAGTGTTGTAACCGATTGTGAGGATGATAAAGTAGCCCCGGCTTTGCGATCTCACTTGCAGGTGTACTTTCCACAACCTTTGGTGCCTCTAGGAAGGGACCTCAGACTGTGGCTGTCGATTTCCTAAATTCCTTGATCATCGCCAAATCTGTAGTCTTTCTTGGTTGAATATATTTGTCAACTACCAGAATGGAAGACACCTCAAAATTTTATAGAAGCTGTGTGATCAAGCTTTGGAAAGGCAAGGTTATGCTGAACTCTAAGACGCTATCCTGAATCTCTTCTATAATGATTCGTGGAATGTTCAAAACTACCTCCACCAAAAAAATTGCTACGAGGCTCGCATTTGTGGCACCCAATGTGTTGTAATTTGCGGTGGGTGTGATGCGATGCCTCAAAATAGACCAGCATGCCTTGGCGGTGAACTTGAGGGTGTTCTTGTAAATAGTCACCCCGTTGATCCATAGGGCATTTTCTCCTGCTTCAGCAATGTGGCCCTTCAACCACCTGTAGTGTATGGCTTTGTCATTAATGGATAATTTCCTTGTCCTATTCAATCTGTCATCCCAAAATCATATTCTAGATTCTCCTCAATTGATACAAATTCTTCTCCAAATAAGACATTAGAGATTTCCTTGACGAAAATATCAACTTTCTTACCCCGAGCCATCATAGTATCCAATTGGGGGTGCTTCTTCATATCTTTTTCCTTGCTAGAGGGAGTTATGTTCTTCAGAGTTGCGGTATAATTCGCATAGAACTCCCTTACTAATTCAACTCCGGAGATTCAGAGAGGCCTAGTCATCCAACCCAAACTATACTTCTCAAATACCAGATGACCTTCGTGACTTTCTATAGTGACTCAAGCAATAAATAGGGTTCTCTTGGACACACCTTTTTTGGTTTTTATTGTCCTTTAAGGATACCCAATCTAGATAATACTCTCTGAAGTTTGGCACCAACTATCTTCTTGGATCTGCCCCTCGTGGAATTGGAGTTGTAGTTGCTCCTTAGGAGGAGTCAGGGTTGGGTTCCTTCTCTCCTGCTGAGGAGCTTATCTCCTAATTAGAAGCAGTAGTTACAATTTCATAGTTCCTTCCCTCTTAAGACTAAGAAAGGTTAATCGGTGTAGCAGCTTCAACTAAGGCTGTAGAAGTTGTGGCCTTGGCTTTCTCAAGTTTTTTTGGCTTGACCTTGTGGTCCGAGGAGAATGTTGCTCGTCAGAGAAACTGATAGAGTACTCCTTCTAGAATCCATATTCACTTATGGATTCACTCTTCGAAGAGCTTGTGGGCCCCTCTCTTTAGATATTTTCCGTCAAAGAGCCTTGTCTTGTGCCTGCTTTGATTTATGAGCCATAGTATAGGTTTGGTTTTGAGTTGAATGTGAATGAAAATCTTTTCTCCAGATCACAGGTAATGATATTGATTTTTTCTTGTACGATTGATTAGTTTATAATTCTTTGTTGAAAAAGTTTGGGAAAAAAGAAAGGGGGAAATTCGGTTAAGTGTTGAGGCTTTTATAGGTTAAAACCTTAGGCTAGTTGGGTTGGGTCGCGATTTCCTTAAACAGATGGGCTCAGTCGGAAGATTCGATAGTATGATTATGGTTTGATACCACGATCGTGTCTTCCTCTCATAACAAGTGAATTAAAGAAATCTTACCTGGGAACCTACGAAGCTTAAGGACGATCGTGACATGTAACCTCAATTGTTCCTTAAAATCGTAGGTTCTATTCATATTTTGAAGATTTTCAAGAGTTTGATCAGACAATTGTCAACACGATCGTGTCATCTAGGTACATTCATGATGACCTATCTTAGTATCACTCCAAAATTTTCATCTAGCAGGACTTTGATCAACTGCTCTCAAACAACCGAACCCACGGTCTTGGGATCATCCCATGATCGTACTATCCTCTCATGGGTTTGGTGTTGAGTCTAGGTCTGTATCTTCTTTTTCCTGCTCCATCCCTACACCAAGAACAAATGTTACCCTATAAAGTATAAAGTACAAAGCATGGGTTTTCTCTCATGAAGCTCTAGGATTAACGTCGCGAAACGACATGGCTAAGTTAGTTACTCAGACTTTACCAACAAGCCTATGGGTTGCCTCCCATGAAGTTCCTGATGTAATGTCACAGCATGACTCAAGTTTTCTTGATCTCTCAAGCCTCCATTAAATCCACTTCACAAATTAACCTTGAATCCTTGCTTTCACCCATGTAGTGTTTTACCCTATGGCTATTAACCTTAAATCTCTTCCCATCTTTATTATCAACCTCAATTGCACCATAAGGAAACATTATAACCACTCTATATAGTCTATTCCACTTTGACCTAAAGTTCCCAGGAAATAGCTTCAGCCTTAAATCAAACAATAGTACCATATCACATGCAGTGAATTCTCTCCTCTCAATCTTGCGATCATAGTATAATTTCATCTTTTCCTTGTTCAAGGCAGAGCTCTCATACGCTCAGAGACGATATTCATCCATCTCATTCATCTGTTCAATCCTCAACTTTGCTGTGTCACACCATTCCAGATTCATCCTCTTCAATACCCACAAGGACTTATGCTCATGTTCAACCGATAAATTGCATGCTTTACCGTACACAAACTCATATGGGGATGCACCAATAGGAGTTTTAAACGTTGTATGATATGCCCATAGTTTATCATCTAACTTTCTTGCCCAATCCGTCCTATTGGCATTGACAGTCTTTGCTAAAATGGACTTGATCTCCCGCTTGGAGACCTCAACTTGCCTGCTTGTTTGTGGATGATAAGGTGTCACCACTTGTGTTTCACACCATATTTCTGAATGACGACCTTGAATAGATGATTACAAAAATGGTATCCTCTATCGCTAATGATAATCCTAGGTGTCCTAAATCTGGAGAATATATTTTTTTCAAGAAAGCTGTGACACTTTTACCTTCGTTGTTGGGAAGTATAACTACCTCTACCCACTTCAAAACATAGTCAACGACCACAATATATACTTTATTTCATGCTAGCTCACAAATGGGCCCATAAAATCAATACCCCAAACATCAAAAAATTTGAGCTTAAGGATCAGAATCATTGGAAGTTCATGTCTTTACGAGATGTTCCCTTGCCTTTGACATTGGTCACATGTACTTGCATAGTCATGGGCATTTTTGTGAATGCTGGGACTGGTAATATCCACATTGCAAGATCTTTTGTGCGGTCTGCGGCCCTTCATGATGACCCTCAACTGGTAACGAATGACATGCCTCTAATATGCTCATCATCTTAACCTCAGGAACACATCTACGAATCACCCCTTCTGCACACACCTGAAACAAGTATGTTTCATCCCATATGAACTTTCTCACCTCATACATGGACTTTTTTCATTGCTAAAACATCATATTTTCTAGAACTAGATCACTAGCCAAATAATTAGCGAAATCTACAAACCACGAAATTAAGTCTTGTGATGCTGCCAACACTTGCTCATCTGGAAAGGTATCATTAATCTCAAACGCATACCTTAGTTTTACCATGGCCTCCTACTCAAGGCTTGATAAATGGCCTACCACTTGATTCTCAGTCCCTTTTCAATCCTTGACCTCAAAGTCGAATTCCTGCAATAGAAGTACCCATTTAATCAACCACGACTTTGCCTCTTTCTTTGCCATGAGGTATGTAAGAGCTGCATGATCAGTATGTACAATCACTTTTGTGCCAAGAAGATATGACCAAAACTTCTCGTAAGTAAACACAACAATAAACAAGTCTTGTTCAGTCATCGTATAACTTTTTTGAGCCGGATTAAGTGCTTTGATAACATAATAAATGGGATGTAAGATCTTCTCTTGCCTTTAGCATAGGATTGCACCAAGAAACATACCACTACCATCACACATAACCTTAAATAGCAAGGTCCAATCTAGAGATACAATGATAGGGGCTGAGATCAACTTCTCTTTCAGACACTAAAAAGCTTTCATACATGCGTCATCAAACACAAATTTCACACCCTTCTCCAAAAGCACACACAAAGGGTTAGCAATATTAGAAAAGTCCTTGATGAATCTTTTGTAAAAACCTGCATGCCCCAAAAAATTATGAATGCCTTTCACAGAAATTGGTGGAGGTAACTTTATAATTACCTCGATATTCACCTTGTCAACTTTAATCCCTTTCTTTGAAAGATGGTGACCTAGCACTATTCCTTCTTTCACCATGAAGTGGAACTTCTCCTAATTCAATACCAAGTTATATTCCTCGCATTACCTCAGAGCATTGGTAAGATGTGCCAAGTAATCATCAAATGAATCACCTACAACTAAGAAGTCATCCATGAAAACCTCAATAGTGTCCACTACCATGTCAAAAAAGATGGACATCATACAATGCTGAAATGTTGTGGGAGAATTACAAACCAAAAGGCATCCTCTTGAATGTGAACGTCCCATATAGACAAGTGAAAGTGGTCTTCTCTTAGTCCTCAGGAGCAATAACAATCTAGTTGTACCTCGAATAACAATCAAGAAAAAAATACCATCCTCTACCCACAAGACGGTCTAGTATCTGCTCCATGAATGGCATAGTAAAATAATCCTTCTCTGTCCATGAATTCAACTTTCTATAGTCCATGCAAACTCTCCATCCGGTGACTGGTCTCACAGGAATTAACTTATTTTTCTTATTGGGAACCACAGTGATTCCACCCTTCTTTGGTACACATTGGACCGAGCTTACCCATTTACTATCAACAATTGGATAAACCACACCCGCATCTAACCACTTAATAATTTCCTTCTTCACAACCTCTTGCATTGGTGGATTCAATCTACATTGATGCTCAATGCTAGGTATACACTTCGGCTCAAACTGGATTTTTTTGTGTGCAAATCCCCAGTGGGATTCCAATAATGTCAGCAATGGACCATCCAATAGCCCATTTAAACCTATGCAAATCCCCAGTGGGATTCCAATAATGTCAGTAATGGACCATCCAATTGTCCCGCCTCGAATTCCAACGGGGCGGACTGGCACCCGAAGCCATTAAGGCCTGAGAGAACCAATCTTCACTCATACACACTCATACGCATGTCACTCAATAAACAACACCAACACATAGAGATATAAGATACAATAGCAGAAGTCATGGAAAATATATGATATTTAGACGAAACTTGGCCGTTAGGGCCATCAAGTCAAAAGCATACGTTCCTTACATTTCATTTATTTGTCCCACAACATCTACAAAGCCTCTACAGATACATGGACATAACCAACCTAAAGTAGGGACAAGTCCCCACTTTATACAACATTTACAATACCCAAAACAAATGTACATATGTAACTCGAAAAGCCCCGAACCAACTGGAGCTCACCAATGATCGACAAATGATCCGCAACCTACTGTGGAGGTCTACTAGCACCTGTGCCTGCAACAAGTAAGGTAAGTCCCCCAAGGGACGTCATTACTAAGAATGTACTGAGTATGTAAGGCCATAAGAAACTGTATCATACATAAGAACATCAATGGAATCAAATATATGAGAATAGTCAATATAGATTGCCCATTGTTCTGTATGTGAGGAACCATGTACGTTATATTCATTACTTTCTTTGCCTTTACGTTTATTCTTGTTCATTACTTAACTTTGTCCTTCTTTGCATTAAGAAATTATAATGACCAACTGATCAGTGGTAAAAGAGGATAACCCATGCTAGGTATTTTAACCCCTGGGATGTAATTAACCCATGCTAGACTTTTCTGTCGCCCCTGGGATGTTACTGTGATAACCCATGCTAGGCTTTTTGGTCGCCCCTGGGATGTTACTGTGATATTGGATCGACCTATGCTAGGTATTTGAACCCCTGGGATACCACCCATGATATTAGGATTGACCCAAGCTAGGTGTTTATTACACCACTGGGATGCCACTCAAGAATACTCAAACAATTATACCTTACTTTAGTTCTTTACTTCTGTGAAGTTGATACATTGGTGATTGTACATTATTGGAACTTTGAAACATTATTCAATGAACATGATACATGTGAATCACAATTGGTTCTGTGAGTAATACTATATGATAATACCTTTGGACATTTCGGAATGGAACAAATACAGTGTCAATGTGAACAATATGTGCTGCAGAAGGATATAGAAAGAGTAACCTTACATACCTTTTATTCACAACATGAATACACAGTCCTATAGGTGAATACAATAATCCAGATCCTTCCTTACGTTTTACTCTACAACACAAGTACATAACGGAGCTCACGTTAACAACTAACTACAAGTGCATAAGACGTCAATGAGTTACATGATTTCCCTATAACGTCATTTCACCCGTTACAATACAATTTGCGGCATTGTCATACCAACAATACCACAATATTCCACACATTGACCAAGACATCATAAACCAATAGCACTTCACACCAAATTTATCCTTTACGCTTCCTTATAAATGCTACATCACAACTACTCCATCAAGTCACCTCAATACGTTTCATAACAACAATCCCACAAGTTATACACATAGAAAAAAAAGCAAGTTAAGGATATAACCACACAATACATGTTGATATTTCATCCACACCATTCACTTCCATCAAAACCTCAAGTCTCCTTTCAAGTTCAAGTCACATAGATGACACATCTTTTGGCAAAAAAAACAAAAGTGCACTACTCCACACTTTTAGACATCACCATCATGATATACACAATCTCTCATGCATATAATATATTAAATCACAAGAATAAACACTTACCAACACTTTTAAAGAGATGATCTTATCCCAAGAGATGGTTGCCTTAGGGTTTGAGAGTAGAGAGAAAAGTGTAGAAAATCTAGAAATGGCATGTGTGTTGTAATGAATAAAAATCTGATTTTTTTGGACTTTAAATAGTCCCTCAAGTCATCCTTAGCCAATTCTTGGTCATTAAATTCCATGTTTACTTGGTCAGCACAAGAATGGGTCATTTGCCCCATTGGGCCATGTCTTTTATTTGATTTTTGGGCCTCCAATTGAGCCCAATAGCACAAGATTAATTTAGCCCAACAAATTTAATACATGATCCACCAACTATCTCATGCTTAAGGAATTCCATAAATGTGAAGACAATAGTCAACTCACGAGATTCATGATCGTAGCCTCAACCCCAAGAATAAGCGATTTTAGCCACTCATAGCTTAATTTATCGTAAATTGATAAAAATTATAAAAAAAGAAATAAAAATAAAAAGAAAGAAGAATTAACCCTCATTTGGATGCCAAAATTGTCCAAGAGTAGTCCCACCAAGATGGAATAATAATACAATAACCCAAGAGCCCTATTTAGAGACTAGTGGTCAGAGAAAATTTTTGGCAAAAAGCGGTCTGGCATGCTGCCTAGCGCGCCCCTATGCTGCCTATGCCAAAAAAATTTCTGTGAAAAGCGGCTCGGCACGCCCCTGGGCGCGCTTGACACTTAAATTCTGATTTTCTTCCTTTCTTCGACTTTTCTTTGCGGACATTAGCACAATATCAATAGTCCATCAAAATTAATACAAAATACGCACTTATTGATCTCAAAACTAAGGTACAGATGGTTCAAATAAGGCATATAAATAATCCCTTGATCACCAATCAAGTAGCGTCGGAAATGTACGGGGTGTTACATCCTTCCCTCCTTAGAAACATTCATCCTCGAATGTAATAACATCTTTCCATTTACAACAAATGTACCTTTATGTTGGCATATATACATATACACATAATGCTTATAGATACTTACTTGTTATTGCTCTCCTTCTGCGCTTTGAACTTTTTCTTTTGTGTGAAACAAATACGGGTACTTTGACTTCATCATTTCTTCAGCTTCCCATGTGATCTCTTCTACTTGCTGATTTCTCCAAAGTACCTTTACAAAAGCTACGTATTTATTCCTTAACCTCTTCACTTGTCTATCCAGAATAGCAATAGGTATCTCTTCATAGGTGAGATCCTCCGTAACTTGTACATCTTCAATAGGAGCGATACGAGATGGATCTTCTATGCACTTTCGAAGCATCAAAACATGAAATACAGGATGAACTATGAAGAGTTCTTGGGGTAATACTAATTCATATGCAACTTGCCCAAATATCATATAAGGAACATATGCTTTTGATTTGATGGCCCTAACGACCAAGTTTCGTCTAAATATCATATAATTTCCATGACTTCTGCTATTGGCATCTTATATCTCTATGTACTGGTGCTTCTTATTGAGTGACATGCTTATAAGTGTGTATAAGTGAAGATTGGTTCTCTCGGGCCTTAACGGCTTCTAGTGCCCATCCGCCCCATTAGAATTCAAGGCGTGACAAAAGTGGTATCAAAGCAGGTTGTCCTAAGGGTGTATATAAAGCCGTGTCTGAGTAGAGTCTTACTTATGGATGTGTTGTGCACCACATTTATAAGTAGGAGGCTACGGGATATTTAGGAGTTGTTTCTTTTCTTCATTTCTAGATTGTACAATAGAGCCAATGTTGTAAGTGGAATCGTATCTAATCATTGGAATTGGTTTTCTTTGTTATAGTATCATGTCGATGACAAGACGAGGTAGGGGAAAAGGTAAGCAGGTAGATATGCTTGCCGGAGAAGGAACGAGTAAATCACCACCTGACCAAGCTAGTCAAGGTGGAGCTGACACTGAATTTGCATCGCGGGCTTCCTCTACTTATCCATCTCCAGAAGAGCCGAGAGGTAGAAAAGTACCTACAGAACCGCCTATGAATGCCACTGACCAGGATTTAAGAAATGCAGTGCATATGTTGACTCAGATAGCTGCGGCACAAACTCAGGGATGAGTTAGCCCAACGACAAGTGAGGATGACGCAGCTAGAGTAGCTAGTCGGCGGACACAGGATTTTCTGAAATTAGACCCTCCCATATTTACTGGGTCAGATTCGAAAGCAGATCCATAGGACTTCGTGAACCAAATTCAAAGGGCTCTAGATGTTATGAACGTGACTGGTGTAGAAACAGTTGAACTTGTGGCCTATAGATTGAAAGGTGAAGCTATATTATGGTATGAAGACTGGAAAAGATCAAGGGGTATGAATGTACTTCCAGCTGGTTAGGAGGAATTCAAAACGGCCTTTCTTGATCACTACCTTCCATATGAGATCCGGGAGGCACGTGCAGATGAGTTTCTAACTCTTCGTCAAGGGAATATGAGTGTCAGAGAATACAGTCTGTAGTTTAATTCTTTGGCTCGATACGCTCCGAATGTAGTAGCCACAATGACAGACAGAGTCCATCGATATGTGGACAGATTGGAGCCATATTTTGTAAGGGAATGCACTATTGATGCTTTGAACAGAGATATGGATATATCCAGAATACAGGTTTTCACATAGAAGATGGAGGACCAGAGGCAAAGAAAAAGGGTAAACGAATTTGAACGAGGGCCGTCAAAGAGGGCTAGACCTATGGGATAGTCTATGATGTCCCAAGGAGAATCTAGGCCTCAGATTTTTCCTAGACCACCTACACCATCATATTCTTCCCCTACAGCAGGTACTTCATTCTAATTCCAGGGATTTAGAGGCAGCCATTTTGGGCAAAGTAGTGGGCTTCAAGGTTCACAGACAACAGGATTTTCTCGTCCTCTGTGTTATCATTGTGGAAGGTATCATTTAGGTGAATGCCGGTTGGGGACAAATGTTTGTTTTTGGTGTGGTACGATGGGGCGCATAATGTGAGAATGCCCACAAAGGGGCACGGGTGGTAAAGCACGACCTACGGGATCAACTGTTGTATCATCATCATCGGTTCCTTCCCTAGGCAGAGGAGGGCATCCTATTGGGCATAGTAGAGGTGCTAGAGGAGCATCTAGTTCCAGTGGAGCCCAGAATCGCACCTATGATCTAGTGGACCGGTAGAATTTGGAGGCTTCACCTTATGTAGTCACATGTACACTAGCCATATTTTCACATAATGTATATGCATTGATTGATCTGGGTTCTACATTATCATATGTTACTCCGTTTATTGATGTGAAATTTGAACGAACACCAGAATTATTAATTAAGTTAATTGAAGTATCTACACTAGTTGGTGTCTCTATTGTTACAAAAAGAGTATATCGTAATTGTGTGGTCATGATACACTATTGATCTTATTGAACTAGAAATGGTGGATTTTGATGTCATAATAGGTATGGATTGGTTGGCTTCTTGTTATGCCACGATGGATTGCCGGGCCAAGAAAGTACATTTTTATTTTCCACAAATGCATGTTCTTGAATGGAAGGGTAATGTAGGACCGAGAGGAAAATTTATTTCCTATCTTAAAGCAAGGAAAATGATAGCCAAGGGGTACATATGTCACCTAGTAAGAGTGAAAGATACTGATGTGGAACCACTAACTCCTCAGTCGATTCCAGTGGTCAATGAATTCCTTCATGTATTTCCTGAGGATTTTTCAGGTTTACCTCCAGAACGAGAAGTAGAGTTTGGTATCGATGTGATGCCAGGCACTCAGCCTATCTCTATTCCTTCGTATAGAATAGCTCCAGCAAAATTACGTGAATTGAAGGAGCAATTAAAAGACTTGCTGGACAAGGGCTTCATCAGGCCTAGTATGTCCCCGTGGGGTGCACCAGTATTATTTGTATGGAAGAAAGACGGCACATTGAGAATGTACATTGAATATCAATAATTGAATAAGGTAACGATAAAGAACAAATATCCCTTCCCCAGAATTGACGATTTGTTTGATTAGTTACAGGGTGCCAAATGTTTTTCAAATATTGACTTGAGATCAGGTTACCATCAAGTCAGGGTAAGAGAAAAAGATATACCCAAGACAGTTATTTGAACACGGTATGACCATAATGAATTTTTAGTTATGTCGTTTGGACTAACAAATGCACCAACTATTTTCATGGATTTGATGAATAGGGTGTTTAAGCCATTTCTAGACGTGTTCATAACGGTGTTTATAGATGACATCCTGGTTTATTCAAGATCACAAGAGGACTATGCTAATCACTTACGACAGGTGTTACAAATTCTTCGTGAGCGTAAGTTGTATGCAAAGTTCTCTAAACGTGAATTTTGGTTAAAATCCGTAGCATTCTTGGGTCACATATTATCAGATGAAGGAATTCAGGTTGATACACAAAAGATTGAAGCAGTGAAAAATTGGCCAAGGCCTACGACGCCCACGAAAATTCGTAGCTTCCTTAGGTTGGCAGGTTATTGTCGAAGGTTTGTTGAAGGGTTTTCTTCCATTGTTGTACCTTTAACTAAGCTCACACACACGGCAATAAAGTTTCAGTGGAATGATGCATGTGAGAAAAGTTTCCAAGAGATGAAATATAAATTACCTTCCACACCCATATTAGTACTTTCGGAAGGCACAGAAGGGTATGCAATATATTGTGATGCGTTCGGAGTTGGCCTAGGATGTGTATTGATGCAGCGTGGTAATGTAATAGCATATGCCTCACGACAGTTATGGCCACATAAGAGAAACTATCCCACACATGATCTGGAGTTAAGCAGCTATGGTATTTGCTTTAAAGATATGTCGCCATTATTTGAATGGAGTTCATGTTGACATCTACACTGATCACAAAAGTTTGCAATATATCTTTAAGCAGAAGGATTTAAATCTAAGGCAGCGGAGGTGGCTTGAACTATTGAAAGACTATGATATTGATATCCTATATCATCCAGGAAAAGCAAATGTGCTAGCCGATGCATTGAGCTGCAAGGCAATAGGAGGCACTAGTGGCCAATTGATGGAAAAGCAAGACCTAGACAAGGATCTACACCAACTAGCCAGCTTGGGAGTTCGTCTTCTTGAATCTCCAAATGAAGGGGGTTATTGTGCAAAATACAACAGAATCTTCATTAGTAGCTGAGGTAAAGATAAGCAGTATATGGATTCTATTTTATTGCAGCCGAAGGAGAATGTACAATAGGGTCTGACTAAGGCATTTGATCTTACGCAAGAAGGAATACTTCAATGTAAAGGTAGATTATGTGTACCAGATGTATATAAGTTGAGGAGATGAATTATGACAGAGGCGCATCATTCACGATATTCTATTCATCCGGGGAGCTACCAAAATGTACCACGATTTGAAAAAAATGTATTGGTGGGGAAACATGAAGAAGAACATTGCAGAATTCGTAGCTCAATGTCCAAATTGTCAACAAGTAAAGGTAGAGCATCAGAAACCTGGAGGTTATATGCAATGTATCAATATTCCAGTCTGGAAATGGGACATGATTAACATGGATTTCATCACAGGTTTGCCTCGTACACTGCAAAAATTTAATTCCATATGGGTGATAGTTGATAGGCTTATCATGTCAGCGCATTTCCTACCAGTCAAGACCACCTATATAACTAAGGAGTATGCAAGGTTGTATGTTAAAGAAATAGTGAGATTACATGGGATTCCAATTTCCATTATATCAGGCAGGGGAGCTCAATTTACGACACATTCTTGAAGATCTTTTCAGAAGAGCTTGGGTACACAAGTGAATTTGAGTACGACTTTCATCCTCAGACAGATGGACAAGCAGAACGTACTATCCAAACACTTGAAGATATGCTACGAGCTTGCACATTTGACTTTCAAGAAAGCTGGGATGACCATCTACCTCTTATTGAATTTGCTTACAATAATAGCTATCATTCAAGTATCAAAATGGCACCTTATGAAGCTTTATATGGAAGGAAGTATAGATCACCAATCGGATGGTTTGAAGCGGGTGAAACTGCGTTACTTGGGAAAGACCTTGTTCATCAAGATATGGAGAAAGTTAAAGTGATCCAACAACGGCTACAAACGGCCCAAAGTCGACATATGTCATATGCTGATGTTAGAATTCGAGGCGTGACACCAATGACCAGTTTAAACCTTTGCTACATAGAAACTAAGTTCTCAACTTTCCATTCTAATAAATCAGGAGTGATGATAACCAACAAAGTGTTGTTTGCCCCAAAAAATGCATACCAAAGATGAGATAATAGGGCTTTGAGCTCTAAAATTGGAGGCTCTTCAATAAAAGGTCGAATCGGCGGGGTCACTCTATTCTTCAAATCAAGATCAAGCTTATTTGGTGCGTAATTGTATGAACCGCTACCCACAAACGCGTTCACTATCTCATCATACTCATCAATACCATCACTTTCAAAATTTATGATCACTGCCCCGCGAGGGATTCAACACCGAGTCTTTCCTCAATAGGGGCAACCAAGTCAACTATATCTATCACAGATGTCACACGTATATCTTTCAGTTGCTTCATCAATTGGCATACATTAAAAGTGACCTACTTATTATTCAATCAAAACTTCATCTGTCCAGTCTCCATATCAACCAAAGCATGTCCAGTAGTAAGGAAGGGTCTTCCCAAGATAATGGGGACCTCAAAGTCAAGGATGACGAAATTTTCTGGAAAGATGAAGGATGCAACCCTCACCAAAACATCACATAAAATACCCACCGGCTTCTTGACAGTGTAATCCCCCATGAGTAATCTCATTGAGGTCAGCTTGGGTGACCCCAACCCCAACTATTTGTAAACCGCTAGCGGCATCAAGTTAATGCTATAGTCCAAATCACATAGTGCCTTTGAGAAATTAAAGCACCATATAATGCATGGGATAGTGAATGCTCCTGGGTCTTCCTTCTTTTCAACTAACGATCTAGTGATAATTACACCACAATGATGAACATTATCCATGGGCTCAAAACTCACAGTCCTCTTCTTCATCACCAAGTCTTTCATAAATTTAGCATAGCCTGGCATTTGTTCTAAAGCCTCCATAAGAGGGATGTTAACTATCAGCTCCTTCAACATCGAGATTCTGATATTTTCCCTCTTCAGCTTTTTTCTTAAACCTTTATGGAAAAGAAGGACGAGGTCATAGAATGGGCTTCAATAATTGTGTGACCTTCTTTTCCTTCCCTTTGTAATACTTAGCCTCTTTATCAACAACTAGAGGCTTTTAAGATGCATCATTATCTACCACCATATTTTTCATTTCCGTCTCATCCATATCGTCAATAAGTATAGTATCATCTTTCTTGTTATCAACCACATATATAGGTGGATCAGTAGTAGTCTTCCCACTTCTAGTAGTAATGGCTAGGCAATGACCATATTCTTAAGGTTTTGGACGGTGTTGCTAAGAAGAGTGCCTGGTTGATGCTGATTTAATATGGCGGACATCTGCCCAAATTATTGCTCAAGCTATTTAATTGCAGTTGTATGAGACTCAACTTTTTGGTTTATACCCAAAATGTCTGTCCTAATCTCTACAAGGTAATTTTCTTGGCTCCCTAACCCCTTAACATGTTTTGCAAGTAAAGCTTCCATCCTCGAATTACCACAATCAACATCACGATTCCCTGGTGGAACGTAAAGGCCACTATTTTCTTTGTAATTATCTTTCCTCTTCCAATCACCATCACAATCTCTATCTCTCTCTATACCCCAACTTGTTGTAATTGTCTTCGTGGTAGTTCCAACCTTGATTCCCTTACCTAGAGTTCCAATAATCCTGGTTAGACCTTTGCCCCTTGCTCAAAAACCCGCTATCTCTCTATCAAGATATTTAGACTCTTTTTCAAAATTCAAATCCTCATACCAAGGTGCCTTGCCTTGTGCACCTACCTCATTCACCTTTTCTGCCCCAGCAACCACAAATTGCTTAGCAAGAAATCCAATCTCTATCCTTAGTTGTTCTACCTCTTGCGCCATAATATCATCTATTGCTCTCTGTTATGCTGACGCTCTAATTGCATAAGTTCCTACGGGTCTGTCTACTTCTCGAGTGTGCCAACCTCGGTTGGTTTTATGGATCCGATCAAGAATCTTCAAAGCCTACTTCCAATGTAGATTCATGAATGCCCCACATGTGATAGTGTCTGCTACAGCCTTAATGTTTGTATTCAAGGCTCTATAGAAGATTTCGAGTAGGTTTTGACCAGTCATCCTATGGTTCGGGACACACTGCAACTTCTTCTTAAACCTTAACCAAGTCTCGAAAAGGCCTCTTAATATAACTGTCAGAAATTATACATCTCATCTTTCAATTATTACATTCTTGAGGGTGGGAAAAATCTGTCCAAGAACTGGGTCCTCAACTCATTCCAGTTAGTATTAGATCCACGTCGTAATTTAGCTAACCATAGAGTAGCTTCTCCTATTAGAGAAAATGGAAATAACCTCAGTCTAATTACCTCTTGTGTTACACTGGGCAGATTATACGATGTGCAAATTCCTATAAAATTCATTACATGTATGTTCGCATAGTTTGCAGGAAGTTAAGTAAATACCTCCTTTAGGTTCAGCAAGTGAATCATAACTCTCATAATATCAAACTTAATACCTTGAGGTGATTTAGGTAGAATGATAGAACCTATCTCAACTGGCTCCAAATAATCCAAATCCTCCTCTAGATCTTCATACACATGAAGATATTATTGTAGTGGCTATTGTACCCTTGGTCTTCTCTATCTTTCCCTATCGTCAAGTACAACATGCTGATTAGTTTCATTTTATCTTGCTCTCTTATCCCTAGCTACCTGCCTGGCAGCCTCTTTTCAGGCGTTCTCTTCAGCCATTAACCGCACAGTGATTTGCTATTCAGTCTTATGGCCAAATGGATGAAGTGCTGGTTGGTCATGAATTTCATCACCATCATGAGCACCTTTGAGCTAGGCCGCTAGATCATGAACTCTATCGTTAACCATTCTATAATTGTTTATCAGAGTTCTTTTGAGTTCTGTATCAGGTGGAATCAGGGGACTGCCTTGACTCCGAGTACTGGGCGTACACCAGTGTGTGCCCTAGAAACCACATAAAAGAAAAAACATCAAATGAATCCAACAATCCAACAAACACAATCAATTAACTCCGTAATCTCATTCCTTAGCAACAATGCCAAAATTTGATATCGCCCAAATTATACCTCCCAAAAAGTATAAAGCGGACATTAAATCAACTATAGAACCCAATGAGGTTGGGGTTGATCCCACATGGAAAGGTTAAATTTCAATTTTGTGTTTGTCTAAGTAACTGGCAAATAAGTAAAAGAAGGGAGATTTTATGAAACAAATGAGTAATAGTAACAAGCGTTGATTTCGTTTGTTTGTAATCAATATGAGAAAATCACTAGGACTATGTTCCCCGCTAACTTTATAACTCCGTAGGTCCTCCGTATGGTATTCAGCATGCAGAATCGATAGGCTATGTATCATCTAACCGACTATGTTATGCCCCTTGTAGTTAGCTATCCCCAAGCACAAAGGTTAATGTGTCATGAGTGTTGCTGTTTTGACCCCTATCTATAATCCCAATATACCCTTTCCCATTTACCAGCTCATAGCTAATTAAATAAAGATAACTCCAAGTCTTATTATTGATTTGCTATTCCTATCTGATTACCCTTACTACAGTCCAGGGTAGAGATAGGATGAGTCCCAATGCATGCACTCATCAAAAAGTAATCAATCCCAAATAAATAAAAATACATGCCCAACACTCTTAGAAAATCACCTTGTACTTCGAACACTACTTTGTTAATCAGTCATGGTTCCTACAACCCTAGTTGTGGTGTTTAGCTACTCATAATTGCAAGCACAGAAGGAGAATTCATAGATGAAAACATGATTATGAACTTGCAAGAAGAATAGAACTCCAAAATCTCACTTTGAATTAAAAACTCTAGAAACGATGTTCGTGAAATTCCAAGAATATGCCTTAGAATCACACAATATAAAGTTGTAAAATCTGAAAGAGTGTCAAACTTGGACAAAAACCCTATAAGAGTATTTATAGACAAAACAAATCCTATCCTAAATAAAATAGAAAATCTGGGTAGGTTTGCTTGGACGGCAGGATGGCACAATTGTGGTTAGATACCATGATCGTATGATGCTATAGTCTGATCTACTTGAACTTTTGCAACCTTCATATCTTTGCCTTCATTCTACGATCTCATGGTATGATCATCATATCAAAGAACGTCCGTGACTTGTTCTCATCTGATAATCTCACACTTAGGTTCTACAGCCTTGTTTTCAAGCCTTCTTCCCACCACAACAAGGTAAGGTAGTGACTTTATGGTACGGATGTGATAGGATTTCGTATAATAAAATCTTAAGGATAATTCTCTTGTTCAAGGTACGATATCCTTGGTATAATCATGGTCAGATCCATGGTCGTCAATCTTTTCGTCTGATCCTCTAAGAGTCCATATTCAGCAGTTTCTTCTCTCGAGCCTGTTTACCTTGCAATCATACCAAAAACCCATCATATCCATATAAACATACCCTTGAACTTGCAAATATTTATCATTTTAAGCATCTCAAGTGCCATAAGTTCACGTCACATCAGTAGACTTTTGAGAATTCTGGTGGTTTGGTTTGATATAGGGTAGGTTTTTCCAACAGCTTTGAGTTCACCAATTGTTTTTCCAAAATGAGCAAAAGTATCTTGAATTGATTCTCCTTATTTCAATTTGAACAACTCATATTCATAAACCAACATACAATACAAAGTTTGTTTAACCTTTTTCATTTCCTTCATAGGTGACTTCCAATTTATCCCATATTTCTTTAGCAGTGTCACAACAAGAAATTTTTTTCATATTATTCACCACTGATAGCATTATAAAGTACATTCTTTTCATTTGAGTTTATCTAGATAATTTTCATTTACTCATCAGTGTAATTCATAAGAGATGGAATTACAACATTTGATAGTTGACCATTTACAGTGTTTATCTCAGTTTCCCTTGAAGGAGAGATTGATAGATCACTAAGCTTAATAAATCTCCATAGTTTAACATCATAAGACTTAATGAATGTTTCCATTTAAATTTTTGAGTGAGAGAAATACTTGCCATTTAAATAAGGAGGTCATATTTGGGAGGTTTCATTTTGAAATGGAGCCCCAATTGCATATGGTTGGGCCATGATCTTTTCTCACTTGACGTTAAGCAATTTTTTGTGATTCCTTGCTCTAATACCAATTAAAAGCGTAAGAGGGAGGGTAAATTATTATTTTTCATTTTCTTAGTCAACTGTTTAGAGAATTTGTCGACCGACAGACAATGAACTTTAAAAACAAAATGTAACAACCCTTTTCATCATTATGGATGAGTCAATCATGGAAAAATTTGGGTTAAGTTTTTAACCAAATTGGAAGTTAAAAATTTCATGCTAGCCTAGCTCGGACGAAATCAGAGCAAGCTATGGTATAGAGAAATCTGGGAATGGATTGGGTAAATGTAAAAATGTTTAGCATTTTTTTAAGTTGGCTAGCGTAATAAGAAATCCATACGACTTTTCAAAAGTCAATTCGGATGAGTAGAACTCCCGATATCAAACTTGATGCAAAGGGGTTTGTTCGAGATTTCATGGTTTAAGGGTGCATTATGAAAAAGGAAAAACTAGGATCTTTTCTTAGTTTTTGCCTGGCCACACCCACTTTAGCGAGTCGCAGGACACTAGGCTGCCACTATAGCATAGAAATTCCCGCTATAACAGGAGTCAGAGGTAGTAAATCAAGCTATAGCGGATAGATTCCACTATAGCGATGCCGCAATAGCGGGATTGGGTTACTATAGCGGGGTAAATTGTTGTTAATAAAGAAATTTCTCCAAAAATAGAGTATTATTCTAAACTCATTTTTGAGGAAAGGCTAGGGCAATTTGGGCAATTTTCATATGGTTTCCATCGATTTTCTTAGTAATGGTAAGTAATTCATTCCTATTAGCTAGTTTTTGGGTTAATTGACCTTATAATCACTAGTTTATGAGTCATGGGAAGGGTTTAAGCTTGACTTAGTGGATTTTCTAGTGCAAGAGGGTAAAGTAGGTGTAAAACCTTTGGGGTTTTTGTTATGATTCATTAAATTACTCTTGCATGATAATAATTCATTAATGTGACCATGGAATTGGTAGTTTTAAGGTGAATTATGATAGAAAAACATTTTCATGGGGGGGGGGGTGAGTGACCATGAAATTGGCCTTAAGGTCTTGGACTAGGTTATAATCCTCAACATTATAGGTCATTTAATTGATTATGTGTTTATATTCATGTTTTTAGACCATAATCAAGCCAACTAAGCAAGGAAAGGGAAAGCTCAAGTTCGTTGGGGCATTTCAGGCTTGGGTTGAGGTAAGAGATGGTTTTTAATATAGTTGAAACCCAATTTGTGTTATGTGTGCATGATAACTGATTCTTAATATTGCTTGTACAATGCATGTTCAAGGAAAGTGAATGAATATTTGATATCCTAAGTGTTAATCATATGCGATTAAATTATATGAAAACTTATTGGATTTTATAAGTGTTGTTTTGTTATCACTGTGTTGTGATTGTTGTAACACCCCGTACCTTTCCGACCCTAATTGATTGGATTAACATTTACGTAATTATGTAAACATGAGATTGTTGGGGTATTATACATTTGAATAGTTGGGCTGAATTAACATGTGCAATTGGGCCCAATTTAAGGCCCAAAAATTGTCAAGAAGACATGGCCCAACAAGAAGGAAATGATCCATTCTTCTTTTGACCAAATCACACATTACTTATTGACCAAAATATGGATAAGGATGAACATTAAGGGTCTATAAAATGCACCAAAAATCTGATTTTTATTCATGTTGGATACACATGCCATTTTCTAGATTTTTCCACAACTTTCTCTCTTCAACCAAACCCTAAGCTATCTTCCTCTTGGGACAAGATCACCTCTTGGTAAGTATTGGTAAGTGGTTATGATTGTGATTTAATATATTATATGCATGTAATATGGTGTATATCATGTTGGTTATGTTGGTGAGGTGTGAGAAGTTCACTATATGTGAAACAATTTATGTTTGCCTAATCGGTGAAGGTTTTTGCCTTGTAAACTTGAAAATGGACTTATGGTCTTGAAGGAAGTGAACTTGATGGGTTTAATATTGACATGTGAGATGTGATTATAGCCTTAACTTGTTTTATTCTTGTGCATGATTTTTGGAATTGTTATTGCAAAATTGTGCATGGATTTGGTGGTGTATTGAAGGAAAAGTGTGGTTTTGGTGATGTTCATGTGTGTTGTAAAACCATGGAAGATTTTTGGAATCTAAGATGATCTAAAATATGTTAATATGAGTTTATTTATGATCATGGACCATTCATTGCATAAAAAGACCCAAAAGAGACTCTTTTTGGCCGAAACGGGCACCCGCCCTCGCAGACGAAGCACCTGCGGGCGCAGGTGACTTTGCAGGTGACTCTGGATACTTCCAAAGGTCACCTGCAGATGCAGGTCATCCACCTACGGGCACAGGTGGCTTCGCAGGCCAGCCCAGAAGTCCGTTTCGATTGTTTTCGCATCTCTTTGACCCCCCAAAGCCCCTATACCCTTCATGGATGTAATTATCAACTTATGGTACCTTTTGAATGACTTTAAAGGAGTATCCCGAAGGTATTTTGAATGTTATAAATGATTGATTGTTGTTCATGTGTTATTATGAAAGCTATTGAGATGATTTGATGGAGTAAATGTGACGTAGGGTTAATGAGGGAGTGTAAAGTATAAACTTGGTGTGAAATGCGATTGGTTTATGATGTATTGGTAAATGTATGGAATATTATGGTATTTTTGGTATGATAATGCGATGAATGGTTTTGTAAAGGGAGAAACAATATTCTAGGGCAATTGTGTAACTCATTGTCGTCTTATGCACTTGGAATGTAGCTTGTGGTTAATGTTGGTTTCGTTATAAACTTGTGTTGTAGAGTGACACGTAAGGAAGGAACTGGATTGTTGTATTCACATCTAGGACGGTATATTCATATTGATATCATAAGGTATGTAAGGTTACTTTTTATGTATCCTTCTGCAGCATATTGTTCACATTGTCATCGTACGTGTTCTACTCCAAAATGTCTAAAAGTATCTCATTTCAGGTTGACATATATTGTTAGTAACATGTTTCTTGCTCAATAACCAATTGTTATTCATGGATCATAATTGTAGACATCGTTCCAAAGTCCCAATAATGTTACTCTCATGTTTCTTATTCATTGGTTATTGTCCCAAGGCTTCAATAATAATGTTATAACCGAATGTACCAATATCTCACAAGTGAATGTGATAATCTGTCATGAGAAGAAAGTACCAATTTCTCAAAAGAAGAAATTAAGTAACAAGAGTTAAGGAAAATAATAAATGAAGGGTGGACATGATTCCAAAGTTCCAACAATATTATGACTCCAAGTTTCGATAATGTTGTGTTCCAAGTTCTAATAATGTTATGACTATTATTGTATCAATCTCTCACAAGAAAAGGTATCAATCTCATGAAAATAAAGGAATGAAGCAACGTATATAAGTGTTCCCAATAATGTTTCAATTACCAATGTATCACTCTCATAACAAATGAAAAGGAAAGAAGTATGCAAAGAAGTAATGTACACATGGTTACTTTATGTTTCATTGGGTATGGATCAAATCAAAAGGGCATAAGCCCGGATGGAACAATCCCAATATTATGCTATGTTATTATTATTATATATATGACTATAGCCCACTGATCAGCTAGATGTACGGTTTATATTATAGCCCACTGATCAGCTGGATGTCCGGTATTATATTATAATCCACTTATAAGGTGATGACCAGTACTATACTATAGCCCACCAAGTGTGGATGACTGTTATTATATTATATCCCACCAAGTGTGGAAGACTGTTATTATATCAAGGCCCACTAATAAGTAGATGACTGATAATAAAGATGAATGTAAAGCCAAAGGAAGTATGTCACGTAACTGAAAGTATGAAGGAATGTTATTTCACGAATGATAATGATATGAATGAACGATCAGACAATGAAAGTAATGTACATGGTTCCACATTCAGAATGGTGATTGATCTAAAATGTTTATTCACAAGTATTTAATCCCATATGAGATCCTATGGTTCATATACTTTCTTATAGCCTTACATGCTTAGTACATTATTCGTACTGACCCCCTTGGGGGGGGCTTACCTTACTTGCTGCAGGCGCAGGTGCTAGTAGACCTCCACAGTAGGTTGCAGATCATTTGCGGATCGTTGGTGAGCTCCAGTTGCTTCGGGGCTTTTCGAGTCATTATGTATATTTGTTTGATATTGTATATGTGTATAGAGTGGGGTGTTGTCCCGACTCTAGGTTTGTTATGGTTATGTATTTGTAGAGGCTTTGTAGACTTAAATGGGAGAATGATGGTAAGAGAAGTGTGTCCATTTTGACGTAAGGGCCCTAACGGTCATGTTTCATATATATAGCACATGTTTTCATAACTTTCGCTATTAGCATATAGTATGTATACGTGATGATGATGTTTCTTGAATGACATGCATATGGATGGACAAGAGTAAAGATTGGTTCTCTCGGGCCTTATCGGCTTCGGGTGCCAGTCCGCCGAATGACATGCATATGGATGATGTTTGTCATTATTGTGGAATGTACCAGTACTTGGACATCTCCACGGGTTTGGTTGATATAAGATTGGTAGACACTTGATGTCTGATATTTGGTACATGGACAAGAGCTCGTCCCCATCAGGTCATGACTAGTTGGCGCACATATAAGCATGTATGTACAAGGTACAAGTGAGTGTGACGATTTCTTGAGTGAACTAGGGATTATGTGCTTATTGATTGTATTGGTTCCTTGAGTGAACTGGGTTTGTATGCTTAATTACTAAGGTGGTTTCTTGTGTAAATCGGGATGCATGATATTGCTATTGTTGTTTTTATCAAGGATCCTTGAGTAGTCCAGGTTAATTGTACGTCGTTACATAACTCTGTATTGTCTATTACTTGTGCAATTGGGACATAATTTATATGACAGATGTGTCATGGTTGTTGACTTGGAGTCTTATTGTTGGTCTTAGTTTGACTTGACTTGTTATCCTTGTTGACATCCTTTTGACCTACTTCATGTTATACTTATTGACAAGGTTATGTATTATGAACTTGAAAGATAGTTGATTGATAGGGTTCATGGTTGTCTTGATGTACTATGCTATGGTTATGTGTCCATTTGCTAATTTTAGGTTGTACGATGACCCTACTGGCACACCGTTATTTCTTGTGTGCTGATACTACACCTGTTCTTATATTTGTTGAGTGCAGAACATATTCAATCGATTGTTTTAAGACCTCAGCTGCAATTCAAACCATATTCAAACTCAAGGGTGAGATGCATCTTTTGAGCTACCATGGGTTTTTCTATTGTTTTCTGGTATATTTGTTTTGGACTTTATATTACTAATTTTTGGGGTTGTGTCCACTCTTTTGACATTTCTTAGAGTTTTGGTACAATGAATTTCAGGTTTTAGGGATAGTTTAATTCTGTATTATGTTACCCTTACTCATCATTTCAATATGTATTATTGGTTTTATTAATGCGATTGGTGTAGTTGCCTATTTTTGGGTAAGTGTTGATTGACTTATGCTATTAGTTGGTTCTCCCACTGGGGGGTCTAGTGTGGGTGACACTCACGGTAAATTTAGGTCGTGACAAAGTTTATATCAGAGCCCTATGTTTGATGATCTCATCGTACCAAAACGGGCCTAGTAGAGTTTTACAGAACGGTACGAAGAATGTCTACTTTCGGCAATTTAATGAATAATGTTCTTTACGAGTACCTTGATGACTTTGTAGTTGTTTACTTAGATGATCTAGTCATTTACAGTAGAACACTAGAAGATCATTTGCTGCATTTGAGAACAGTGCTGCAACGACGTAGAGAATATCAACTCTATGTCAAAATGGAAAAATGTGAGTTTGCTTGTCGTGAGATCAAATTTCTTGGCCATTTGGTTAGTGAAAACTAGGTGCGAATGCACCCTATGAAAGTGTGGGATATTATGGATTGGCTAGCACCAAGCAGGGGTAAATAACAACTCCCTTTTACAGGAGTATAGAGGTCGTTATCAAATAAAGAATCCAACAGAGGTTGGGGTCGAATCCTACAGGGAATATGGTGTTAAAAAAATGTTATGTAGATTCTGATACCAATTGTCGTTAATTTGAGTGAAAAACCAGAAAAAGAACAAAGAGAACTTATGAAGAATGAAAAAATAGGAAATATAAAGTAATGAAGAACTAGAAAGAAGAGAGCTTCACTGAACAAAATTTTAAAGTACAGTTTATTTCACTGCATAAAGTTACATTTATAATAAACTACTAACTTAATGGACCTAAAGATCAGCAATAAATCTGCTGAAAATAAGCAAACTCCTAAAGACTAGGTAAAGAAGTTATCAGAGGAAAAACATAAACTAATTAACTGCAGTAAGTAAATAAAAGACTGCAGTCCTAAAACATAGCAACTAACACTCCTCCTTAGTTTAGGAACTGCAGACTCCTAGTTTCTATCTAAACAACTCAAAATTACCGAAGGAAAGGGGCTTGGTGAAAATGTATGCAACCTGCTCATCACTTTTGCAGTAAAGAAGCTTCACATCTCTATCTTTCTCAACATTGGCTGCCCAATTGGTTAGACTTTTTGATAGAGGGTCAACCTATTTGTTCGAATCCAATGCGGCAACCACACGTACTATGGCTTCAACCCTTAATTTTTTTCTCAACACTTAGTGTGCTAGGCTTACAAATTGAAACAGACACAATCATATAAAGGAACGAATCCCCAACTTTGTATTTAACTCGTGTCATAAAGAAGCATACCAAATAGCCTTACAAAAATTTGACTATCACAACCAAATCTGGCATTAAGACAGCCTTTCTGTGCCTATTTATAGGCCACATCTTCTAACACATGCCAGTCACATGTCCAGCACATGTCCAGTACATATGTATCCTAAATTTAGTTAACATCCCCCAACTGATAGGATAATTCAAAATTCAAATACAAATTCAAATTACAACAGTAACAAAGCCATGCCACATGTCTAGGTGGTTGTAACTGCCCAACTATTGTCATGTGCAAGGAACATGCCCAGTGTCAGCACATCCTTGGCAGCCTTGTGCCAATTTTGCACCAGGGCCTTGGGCATCTATGTACTCGCCCATGCCACTGCCTTGTCATCACTCAAGACTCCTGGTCCCAACCATGTCTAGCCTAGCTTGCTACATCTTAGCCATGCGTCCGCAACATGACATGCCTTATCTTAAATTAGCCTTAGACTTAATCCACCTCAGCTTTCCTGCCCTTATCATGCCTTAGCCATGCCAACGCCAAGGTCTTTCCATGCCCTACTTACACACACCATGTCATGCTGAAATGCCCATGTCGGCAGACTGACCTTAAGCAAATCTGACTTTGGCCCTCACCATTTGGACTTGGCTAGGTTGATCACGTAAATCCTTAGCCAAGCCTGAGCCACCAGAACCATCAATTTGGCAGTTTAACAAACTTTCCCCACCACATGAGTTTGTCATGATCGATAAGGTAGAATCTAAGTAGGCATTGACCTAATCTTCAAACTACCACAACGATGACCCTTTCTCCCGAGAAGCATCACACACCTACTTGCCTTTCTATTGTTTCAGAATTTCTGTTCACCTATTCTTCTTGACCTGTCCCAAGGTCCGGTGATCCAAGATCTTCTCAATCTCCTCTTCATACTGCTGCGGCAAAACAAGAGGAGTACATCTTATAGCCGACCTTGTTGTATCTTCAGAATCTTCATGAAAAGGCTTCAGGAAACTCACATGAGAAGTAAGGTGGATTTTTAGCCTTTTCAGAAGATTCAACTGGTAAGCTCCTTCCCACCCGTTCTATCACTTCAAAGGGTCCATCATACTTTGAAATAAACCTATAATGAATCGTCTTGCTACCGATTTTTCTATTAGATTTGAGGAGTAATCTTAAGCAACACCTTGCACCAACCTGAAATTCTAAAGCACGCTGATGTCTGTCAGCATACTTCTTTATTTGTTTTCCTGCCTTTCTCAAGCTATCTTGTGCTTCATCTAACAACTCTTGTTTGTCTAGTGCATGCTTATAGGTAGAAGGAAACTTGCCCTTTTTTTGGATCTAGTGACTTCCAGCAGCGTGTTAGGCTGTATGCCCAATACTAGTTCAAAGGGGTTTTTCTCAGTTGCCGACGACCTGTGCAAATTGTAATAAAATTGCGCTCTATCTAACAATTCCACCCAGTTCCTCTGACTTGCAGTTATATAATGCCTCAAATACTCTTCAAGCAGATGATTGATTCTTTTGGTCTGTCCATTAGTTTGTGGATGATTCACAATTGAGAACTTCAGTTCAGTACCCGTCATGTTGAGCAATGCAGAACTGCCCTGTGAACCTTATGTATCGATCACTCACATTATCAAGTGGAACACCAAAATTCTTCCACAAACTTATAGAATAATTTAGCATCTATCTCAGAAGAACAAAGAGTAGGAGCGGCAATGAAATAGCATACTTTGAAAACCTGTCAACCACCACCATAACTGAGCTTTGCCATCAACCTTTGGAAATCTGCTAATGAAATCCATAGAAACTAATGCCCATGGACGTTTTACAACAGGTAGAGGTTGCAGCAACCCAACTTCCTTCTTTCTTTCAGTCTTGTAAAGTTGACAAACAAGGTAAGACTTCACATAGGCCTTAATGTCATCTTCTATATTTGGACATAAATGGTTTTAAAACAACAATGCCATCATTCTTTCAACACCCGGATGTCCATCATAGACAGGATCATGTGTTTCTTTGAGAAGTTTTCGATGTAACCCATCACCTTGAGTCACAGTGATTCTCCCACCCATAAAATTTAACAGATCGTCCTTGATCCAATACCATCTAATAGTCCGTTCTTTCACTTGATCCATCAATTTCACATATAATGAATCATATGCAACACTAAACTTTATCTTATCTAAGAAATCAAAGTCTAGTTTAGTGATTGCATAAACTGCAGTAAATACCTGTTTGTGACTTAAAGCATCCACAACTAGATTTTGCTTACCTGGCTTATGTATCCAAATGAAGTCATATTTAGCAATAATCTCATACTATCGGGCCTTTTTCGAACTCAATTTCTGTCTAGTCTTGAAATATGTATTAGCCACATTGTCCAACATGACAACAAACTTCATTCCTACGAAATACACCCACCAGATTTGGAGACAATAAAGGACTGCCACAATCTCCTTTTCATGAGCAGAATACCTTCGCTCTGCAGAATTTAGTTTTCTACTCTCAAAAGCAACCGGATGATACTCCTGCACTAGCACACCACCGACTGCATAATCGGAAGCAACCGTGTGAACTTCAAATGGCAAGTCAAAATCAGGCAACCGTAATATTGGTTTAGAAGTAATGGCATTCTTTAAGGACTCGAAAGCCATGTCACTTACTTCGCACAAATCCCACTTAACATTCTTCTTCAACAAGTTCGTCAATGGGGCTGCCTTTTTTGAATAGCCAACAATGAATTTCTGATAATAGTTTGCCAATCCTAAAAACAATCTCAATTTGTTAACCCCGCTTGGTGCCTTCCAATCCACAATAGCTTGCACTTTCTTAGGGTCCATTCACACCTGGTTTTCACAAACCAAATAGCCCAGAATTTCGATCTCACGACAAGCAAACTCACATTTTTCCAACTTGACAAAGAGTTGATATTCTCTAAGTTGTAGCACTATTCTCACATACAGCAAATGATCTTCTAGTGTTCTATTGTAAATGACTATATCATCTAAGTAAGCAACTACAAAGTCATCAAGGTACTCGTAAAGAACATTATTCATTAAATTACAAAAAGTAGCCTGGGCATTAGTAAACCTATACGACATTACAAGGAATTCATAACTACCATATCTAGTTACACAAGTGGTCTTTGGGGAATCCCCCTCGGCTAAATGCACTTGCCAATAGCAAGACCTTAAGTCCAACTTAGAAAAAAAACTAGCCTTAGACAGCCTATCCATCAAGTCTTGAACCAGCACCACCGGATACTTGTTCTTCACAGTCACCTTATTCAGTGCGTGATAGTCAACACACATTTGTAGGATTCCATCTTGCTTTTTTTGAATAGAATAGGGGCACCATAGAGAGCTTTCAAAGGCTGGATCATTTCGGCCTCAAATAATTCAGACAATTGCTTTCTCAATTATGCCAGCACTAATAAAGCCATGCGATAAGAAGGGCGTGCTGGTGGCATTGCTCCATGAATCAGATATATCCTATGATCAATTTCCCTCCTTGGAGGCAACTCTTTAGGAAGTTTTGATGGCATGACATCCTTGAATTCTTCCAGCAACTTAGCTAAACTCTCCGGAACTTTAATCTGCACATCAGGCTTCACTTCAACCAAGGCAGCAAACTAAGTAGTTTCACCCTTTTTCAAGTCTTTCTCAAACGCCGTAGCAGACAACGTAGCAGCAATTCCATCATGTTTTCTCTATTTCTCCTCATTATAGGGTCTAATACCTTTCACAAATCAAGGGTTAGTTTTCCACATAAACATCAGATCATCCAAGAGAGGGTTAGGGTCCACCTTGAATTTCTTCATAAAATCAATCCCAAGCAGAAGATTGAAGTCATAAAGTGGAACTACAGTCAAGTTGTGCAGTCCAGACCAATGTCCTATGGTCAGTGGGACATCCAATACCATGCCATGGCCTGCCCATGGTGCACAATTTATAGCCTTCATCCTTGTAACACAAGTAGTTACCTTCAGTCCATATGCCTTCACGATTTTTGAAGCCACAAAAGTGTGAGTAATGCTAGTGTCAACCATTTTCACAACACTTTTGTTCCCAATTTTCACATCCACATACATTAAAGAACCTTAGGCATGCGATAAATCATCAACATTTTCAGTGGTATTGATTAAGGCATCAGCATCATCATTTACCTTTCCTTCCACCCCATTCACACTAGACAACGTATTCAATAAACATAATGGATTCACATAGGCAATAATTTCTTGTCCCTTGGCTTGTTTCTCTTCTTCAGCAAGAAGAACATTGATTTTCCTTTGCTTTGGACAGTTCATTGCCTGATGCCTAGGTTTTTAACATGTCCAATAGACTTTTTCACTAGGCTGCTTGCTTTGGTTAGACGGAGCAGCCATAATGCAACAGCCACACGTACTATAACTTCAGCTCGTACTTTTTCACTCAACACTTAGTTTGCCTAAGCTTACAAATTGAAATAGACACAAGTATATACAGGAACGAATCCCCAACTTTGTATTTAACTCGTGCCATAAAGAAGCACACAAAATAGCCTTACAAAAATCTGACTAACACAACCAAATCTAGCCTTAAGACAGCCTATCTGTGCCTATTTATAGGGCTCAACTTTTGTCACATGTACAGTACAAGTCTATCCTAAATTCAGTTGACATCCCTCAACTGATAGGATAATTAAAAATTCAAATACAAATGAAAATTACAATAGCAACAAAGCCATGCCACATGTCCAGGGCGGTTGTAACTGCCCAACTACTATCATTTGCAAGGAACACACCCAGTGTCAGCACATCCTTTGAAGCCTTGTGCCAATTTCACGCTAGAGCCCTGGTCATCTATTCACTCTCCCATACCACTGCCTTGTCAGCACCTAAGCTGCCTAGTCCTAGCCATGTCTAGTCTAGCTTGTCATGTCTTAGGCATGCCTCCACAACATGACTTTCCTTAACTTAAATTAGCCTTAGCCTTGATCCACCTCAGCTTGCCAGCCCTTGTCATGCCCTAGCCATTCCTTGCATGCCTTAGCTATGCCAATGTCAAGGTCTTGCCATGCACTGCCAACACGCGACATGCCATGCTGACATGCCCATGCAGGCGGACTGGCCTTAAGAAAATCTGACTTTAGCCCTCACCATTTTGTCTTAGCTAGGTTGATCATGTAAATCCTTAGGCAAGCCCAAGCCACCCGAACCATCAAGCTGGAGTTTTAACAAATTTCCCCCACCTGATGAGCTCGTAGTCCACAATGAGGTAAAATCTAAGTAGGCATTAACCTTGTCTTTAAACTGCCACAATGATGACCCTTTCTCCCAAGTCGCATCACACACTTGCTTGCCTTTCTATTGAATTAGAATTTTTTTTACCTATTCTTCTTGCCTTGTACCAAAGTCCGGTGATGTAAGATATTCTCAATATCCTCTTCATACTGCTGACACACAACAGGAGGAGTACGTCTTGTAGATGACATGTTCTATCACTTCAAAGGGTCCATCATACTTTGAAATCATCCTATGATGAATTATCTAGCTATAGATTTTCTTCAAGATTTGAGGAGTAATTTTTAGCAACAACTTGTCACTAATCTAGAATTATAAAGCACGCCGCTGTCTGCCAACATACTTATTCATTCGTTTTGCTGCCTTTCTCAAGCTATCTTGCTCTTCATCTAGTAACTCTTATTTGTATCGTGCATGCTTATAGGAAATAGGGCACTTGCCTTCTGTTTTGGATCTAGCAACTTCTAGCGGCGTGTTAGACTATTTTCCCAATACTTGCTCAAAAAGGCTTTTCTTAGTTGCCGACGACCTGTGCATATTATAACAAAACTACGCACTGTCTAACAAATCCACCTAGTTCCTCTGACTTGCAGTCACATAGTACCTCAAATAGTCTTCAAGCAGATGATTGATTCTTTCGGTCTGTCCAATAGTTTGTGGATGATTTGTACTTGAAAACTTCAGTTCAGTACCCATCATATTGAACAATGAAGTCCAAAATTGCCCTATGAACTTGGTGTCTCAATCACTCACAATATCAAGTGGAACACCAAAATTCTTCACCACGAACTTATAGAATAATTTAGCATCTATCTCAGAAGAACAAAGAGTAAGAACGACAATGAAAATAGCATACTTTGAAAACCTGTCAACTACCACCATGATTGACACTTTGCCATCAACCTTTGGAAATCCGCTAATGAAATACATAGAAATTAATTCCCATGGACGTTTTGCAACAGGTAGACATTGCAACAACCTATCTTCCGTCTTTCTTTTAGTCTTGTCAAGTTGACAAACATGGCAACACTTCACATATGCCTCAATGTCATCTTGCATCTTTGGCCAAAAATAGTTTCGGGACAACAATGCCATCATTCTTTCAACACCTAAATTACCAGCATAGAAAGGATCATGTGTTTTTTTGAGGAGTTTTTAATACAACCCATTACCTCAAGGCATAACTATTCTCCCCCCTTAAAATACAACAGATCCTCCTCGATCCAATACCGTCTAACAGTCTCTTCTTTCACTTGATCCATCAATTTTACATATAATGAATTAAATGTAGCACTAAACTTTATCTTATCTAAAAAATCAGAATCTAGTCTAGTGATTGCATAAACTGCAGCAAATACCTTTTTGCAACTTAAAGCATCTGTGAGTTGATTTTGCTTGCTTGGCTTATGTATCAAAATGAAGTCATATTCAGCAATAATCTCTAGACATCGGGCCTATTTCGAACTCAATTTCTGTTGAGTCTTGAAGTATGTATTAGCCATATTGTCTGTCTTGATAACAAACTTTATTCCAAGTTAGTACACCCGCCAGATTTGGAGACAATAGAAGACTGCCACCATCTCTTTTTCATGAGCAGAATACCTTTGCTCCGCAAGATTTAGTTTTCTACTCTCAAAAACAACTTGGTGATCCTCCTGCACTAGCACACCACCGACTGCATAATTGGAAGCATCCGTGTGAACTTCAAATGGCATGTCAAAATCAAGCATCCATAATATTGGTTCAAAAGCAATTGCCTTCTTAAAGGACTTGAAAGCCTTGTCACTTTCTTCGGACCAAGCCCACTTAATATTCTTCTTCAACAACTCCGTCAATGGGGAAGCCTTTGTTGAATAGCCAGCAATGAATTTCCGATAATAGTTTGCCAATACTAAAAACGGTCTCAATTCTTTAACCCCTCTTGGTGCCTTCCAATCCACAATAGCCTGCACTTTCTTAGGGTCCTTTTTGCACCTGGTTTTCACTAACCAAATAGCCCAAAAATTTGATCTCGCGACAAACAAACTCACTTTTTTTATCCTAACATAGAGTTTATATTCTCTAAGTCGTTACAACACCATTCTCAAATACAGCAAATGATCTTCTAGTGTCCTATTGTAAATGAATGTATAATCTAAGTAAACAACTACAAAGTCATCAAGGTACTAGTTAAGAACACTATTCATTAAATTATAGATATTAGCCAGGGAATTACTCAACCCAAATAGTATTAAAAGGAATTCATAACTACTGTATCTAGTTACACGAGTGGTCTTTAGGGCATCCCCCTCGGCTATACGCACTTGTGAATATCCAGACCTTAAGTCCAACTTAAAAAAGAAACTAGTCTTAGATAGCCTATCCATCAAGTCTTAAACCAACGACACTAGATACTTGTTCTTTACATTCACCTTGTTCAGTGCGCGATAGTCAACACATTTTGGCAGGCTTCCATCTTGCTTCATTTGGAACAGAATAGGGGCACCATAGGGAGCCTTTGAAGACTAGATCATTCCGACCTCAAGCACTTCATACAATTGTATTCTCAATTTTTCCAATTCAAATGGATACATGAGATAAGGAGGGCATGCCGGTGGCATTGATCCAAGAACCAGATCAATCCTGTAATCAATTTCGCTTGTTAGAGATAATTCTTTAGGAAGTTCTGATGGCATGTCATCCTTGAATTCTTCCAACAACTTAGCAACACTATCCGGAACATCAATCTGCAAATCAAGCATCATTTCAACCAAGGCAGCAAGATAAGTAGTCTCACCCTTTTTCAAACTTTTCTCAAAAGCCGTAGCAAACAACGTAGCTGCAATTCCATCATGTTTTCTATTTTTCTTCTCATAATAGGGTCGAATACCTTTCATAATTCTAGGGTTAGTTTCCCCCATGAACATCAGACCTTCAAGTGAGGGATAACGACAACCTTGAATTTCTTCATAAAATCAATCCCAAGTAGAAGATTGAAGTCATCAAGCAACACTACAGTCAAGTTGTGCAGTCCAGACCAATGACCTATGGTCAGTGGGACATCCAATGCCATGCCATGGCTTGACCGTGGTGCAGAATTTATAGCCTTCATTTTTGTTGCACAAGTAGTCACCTTCGGTCCATACGCCTTTATGATTTTTGAAGCCATAAAAGTGTGAATAACGCCAATATCAACCATTCCACTACACTTTTGTTCCAAATTTTTACATCCACGTACATTAAAGAACTGTTGTCATGCGATAAATCATCAATATTTTTAGCGGTATTGATCAAGTCATCAGCATCATCATTTACCTTTCCTTCCACCACATTCACGCTAGACAACATATTAAACAAACGTAATAAATTTACATATGCAACATTTTTTGTCCCTTGGCTTGTTTCTCTTCTTCAGCAAGAAGAGCATTGATTTTCCCTTGCTTTGGACAGTTCCTTGCCTGATGCCTAGGTTTTTGACAAGTCCAACAGACTTTTTTACCAGCCTGCATGCTTTGATTAGACTAATCAACATCCATCTTTCCCTTTCCTTTATCATTTCCCTGTTGCCTGCTATTATCTTTCTTCCAGTCTTTGCCCTTTTTTTTCTTTTTCATTTTGGAAGGAGTAGGATCTGGGGAAGCACTGTTAGAACAAAAATCAATCAAATCATCCGCCGCTGGAATGGCACTAGGCAGATCTTGAACTTTCTTCTTATGCAGTTCATTCTGTGCCCAGCCTTGCATTCCAAAAATGAAGTTGTTCAACTTATCTTTATAAGACATGTTTTGAATATCAAGCATCAACGACGAAAATTCCTTCACATAGTCCTAGATGAAACTAACTTGTTTCAACTGCTTTAGTCTGTCTCGAGCAACCCCAAGATGAGTTACTAGGCAGAAATTTCTCACGAAGTGAATCTCTCAATTTTTCCCATATATCACTCTTGGGTCTGCCAACACTTTCATCATCTACATTCTTTGTATGCCACCACAACACTGCATCGTTCCTAATATAGCAAACTATTATGGTTAACTTGTCAATATCAGGCAAATGGGCAGTAGCAAAATAATGGTCCAAGTCCCATAGAAAATTTTCCAATTCCTTAGCACCACGAACACCATCAAAGTATTTTGGCTCTGGAATGTTGATTTTGGCATGTTCTTTGCTGCCACACAATGAACCAGTAATATCCCGATGAAGGACCACCATCTTCGCCTTCAAATTTTCATTTTCCTTCAAAAGGCCTTCAATTCATGTACCCACAGTTTCACTAAAAGTGACAAGATCAACCAATTAACTATCTACAACAACACGATAACTTAATAGTTTTGCGTTAATGACATAGTTTTGAGTCATGACATCAACCAGTTCATCTATGTCATCTGTCAGGCTAATCAGCGTCTCCAGTCTTACAACTTTATCACGTAATTTATTATAATTCACATCGCCAGCCATCGCAACACAATGCTCTGATACCAATGGATAGAGGGTCAGTATGTTTGTTCCAACCCAATACGATAGCCACATGTACTATGACTTCAACTTGGGAAGACCATTCCTTGCGACTGAGCATGCATTGGTTGATATGGAGACTAGGCAGATGAAATTTTGGTTGAACAATGGATAGAAAATATTTAATGTATGCTAGTCCATGAAGCAACCAAAGGATATGTGTGTGATCTCTGTGATAGATACAATTGATAAGGATGGCTTGGTAGCTCCTATTGAGGATAGACTTGGAGTCAAGGCCCCTACAACATTAATTATAAATTTTAAGGGTAATGATATTGATGGCTATGATGAGATGGTTAGTGCACTATAAGGCAAAGGTTCATATAGTTATGCACCAAAGAAGTTATATCTTGATTTGAAGAAAAGAGTGACCCCACCAGCTCTGCCTTCCATTTAGGAGCCCTCAGTCTTGGAGATCAAGGCCCTTATATCTCATCTTTATTACATATTTTTGGGAGCCAACAATACTTTATCAGTTATTATTGCAGCTAATTTGATAGATTGGCAAGTTGAGGCTTTGGTTTTTGTTTTGAAGAGGTTTAAGAGGGCCATTGGATGTTTCATTGCTGTTATTATTAGGATTCCGCCTGGAATCTCTATGCACCAAATCCAACTTGAGCCAGATTATATGCCAAGTACTAAGCAACAACATAGATTGAATCTGCCTATGCAAAAAGTGGTAAAAAAAGAAATCATCAAGTGGTTAGATGTGGGTGTGGTTTATCCGATTACATACAGTAAATGGGTAAGCCTGGTCCAATGTGTGACAAAGAAGGGTGGAATCACTATGGTTCCAAACGAGAAGAATGAGCTTATTTCAATGAGGCCAGTCACTGATTAGAATGTTTTTATGGACTGTAGAATATTGAATGCATGGATTGAGAAGGATTAATTTTCAATGCCATTCATGGATCAGATGTTAGACCGTCTTGCTAGTAGAGAATGGTATTGTTTTCTTGATGGTTATTCGGGTTATAATCAAATTTGTATTGCTTCCAAAGATTAAAAGAAGACCACTTTCACTTTTCCATATGGGATGTTCACATTCAAGAGGATGCCATTTGGTCTGGGTAATGCACCAACAACTTTTCGACGTTGTATGATGTCCATCTTTTCTGACATGGTGGAGGACACTATTGAGGCATTTCTGGATGATTTCTCAATTATGGGTGACTCATTTGAGGATTTCCTAGCACATCTAGCAAACATCTTAAGGAGATGTGAGGATTGCAATTTGGTGCTTAATTAGGAGAAGTGTCACTTCATGGTTAAAAAAGGAGTAGTTCTTGGTCTCAAGATTTCTAAGAGGCATGTCTAAAGACATTTGAATGCCTGAAAGAGAAGTTGATTTTAGTCACTATTATTGTGTCTCCCGACTGGTCCATGCAATTTGAGGTTATGCATAATGCTAGTGGTATGGCGCTAGGTGTAGTCCTAGGCCATAGGTAAGAGAAGATCTTTTATTCCATCTATTATTCTAGCAAAGCACTTAACCCGACTTAGAGGAATTACACTATGACTGAACAAGAGTTATTTGTTGTGGTGTTTGCATTCAAGAAATTTTAATCTTATTTGCTCGGTACAAAGGTGATAATGCATACAGACCACGCAGCTCTTAGGTACCTTATGGCAAAGAAAGATGCAAAGCCTAGGTTGATTCAATGGGTACTTCTGTTATAGGAATTTTATTTTGAGGTTAAGGATAGAAAGGGGACTGAGAATCAAGTGGCCGATCACTTATCACTCATTGAAGATGAGGCAATATTGAAACGAAAATATGAGCTTGAGATTGATGATGCTTTTCCTGATGAGCAGGTATTGGCCACATCGCAAGATTTAATTCAATGAGTTGCAGATTTTGCCAACTATTTGGTAAGTGATTTAGTTTCAGAAGACTTATCATTTCAGCAGCAGAAAAAGTTTATGCATGATGTGAGGAAGTTGTTCTGGTATGATCCATACTTGTTTCAGATTAGTATAGATGGATTGATTCGAAGATGTGTTCCTAAGGTTGAGATTGATACGCCAAGGGCTATCATTAAGTGATAGGGTTTCACATTTTTGTAATCGATTGTTCAAAGCGTTACTTGAGAAATATTATGTGAAGCATAGGGTGGAAACGCCTCACCATTCTCATACGAGTGGGTAAGTTGAGGTCTCAAATCGTGAGATCAAGTCCGTCCTGTCAAAGACTGTGAATGTCAATAAGACAGACTGGGTTCAAAAGCTAACTGATACATTGTGGGCCGATCGGACAACATTCAAGATCCCCATTGCTATGTCACCTTATCAGCTAGTGTCTACAAAAGCGTGTCACTAGCCTATTTAATTAGAGCACAAGGCATTACAGGCTCTCAAAAAGCTAAATCTGGATTGGAATGAAGCTTTTAAGTTGAGGCTTGACCAGCTAAATTAGTTAGATGAATTTTGCTTGGGATCCTATGAGAGTTCTGCACTCTATAAACAAAAGATGAAACGGTACCATGATCAAAATATTGAAAAGAGAGAGATTAGCCTAGGTGACTTAGTCTTTTTGTTTAATTCAAGGCTTCGCTTGTTTCCTGGCAAGTTGAGGTTCAAATGTTCTAGTCCATTCACTGTGCTAAGAGTATTCCCGCATGGGGAAATTGAATTGAAAAGACATGATAGTGGTTTGTTCAAAGTAAATGGTCAACGTGTGAAACATTACTTTGGAACTGCAGAAGAGATTAAACTGATTGAGGAACTCAATCTTGATGAAGTTTGAGTAATCAAGGAAATTTGCATCATACAGCGATATTAAATCAAGCACTACATGGGTGGCAACTCAAGCACTGGATTTGGTGAACTTTGAGTAACCAAATTTGCCACATCATACCGTGACGTTAAATCAAGCTCTGCTTGGGAGGCAACCCAAGATTTGTACTTCTAATAGCAAATTTTTAATTATAGCGTCATAGTTTGCTCAGTGCATGCAAGGTGATGACAATTCTGGAAAACAAGAGGAACACTAAACAAGTATGAGCCCACTAGTGACCTACGACATGATTCGTATGCCGGCTCATGGGCCTAAGATAAGTTCTTTTATGAAAATCCTTCACACGGTTGTATGACACTTGCACGGCTTGTATGTCGGGTTGTGGGTCAAGGTAAGAAAAAAAAACCCAAACAACCCCCCAAATGACTCATGTGATTGTTGCACGGCTGATATGTCCTTTTGTGAGCCTTGTCTCAATCAAAATCTTAAACTCGACTCGGCCCATCTTTCACTCAAATTTTTTGTAATAAGGGTTTGGAAAACTCAAATTTTATGTAAACAGACTATCCTAAATATAATTTGAAACTCCTTCTCCTCTCCTAGTACCACCAGTGATGAAACAAGTGCCTCCACCCGCGTCTTCTCAAGAAAATGACCATAGAGATTTGTGTGGACACTGATTTCTTGTACTTCCCTTAATTCCCCAACTTAAGAGCATCAAAGGTATACTAAGTAAGTAGACTTCAACTTTATGTTACTTTACTAATGATTGTATGATTCTTGGGTTATGGGTTTGGAGGTTCCTTGTAGCTATATGATCATTATGCCATATTTAATGGGTGGGTGTTGATTGTTTAACATTGTTTTACGTGTTATGCATTTATTATGTGATGAGTGTGGCCTTTCTTTGAGTGTGCTATGAGTCATAAGTACATGGAGGGGAGTTTTGAATTGAACACTAGAAGAACTTCGGTAGAAGTTGTGAAGTGTGAAAGGATCATAGGGATTTCGCTAAATTTATAGATTGTTGGCTTGGGTGTTTACACCCTCTAAGGCTATGTGCATTACGATTTTTTTTTTCACTTCAGAAACAAAATCAAAGTTGTTTTTCCCACCAGCCTCCCAACATATTCGGGTGATGTCTGAGCAACCCAGCCTTGTGCTTATGATTAAACGTGAGGAGTTTGCATTCTTTACAATCCCAATGATCATCTAGACTTGATTGTGTCCCACATGGCTGCCCATACAGATCGTGTGTGTTCCATATGACTCGTATGGATGTGCATGTAATGCCATTGTTAGTTGTTACAAGGCAGTGAGTAGGAAGGGCTATACAGGTCGTGTATAGCTCACTGGTTCGCATGGGTGCCCATATCGCACAACTGCCATGCTGCAAAACCATCCCAAATTGTTGCATTAATTATTAGTGTTCATTCTTTCTTTGATTGAGCCTAAAATCTCCTCTGCAGGTACAATTCCACCCAAGTAAACAACAAAGCAAGCCAAAACCTATAAACAGGAGCAATCTCTAGCTCTCCAAAGCAGAATACAGGATCAACCTATGGACTCCTCCGAGGATGATCAAGGGATGAAATATGCCTCAAACTCAAAACAAAGTTTTAGAGGCATTATTAAACAATACCCACCTTGTCAGACAAGGGGGCAAAAAAGGGTCGTAATAGTGACTAAAATACCTCCTCCCCTGTATGAAGAGGGTAGAGCTATTTTGGAGAAAAATAATGATGAAGAGTCTAATGAAAAAAATTTAAGTGATGACCATGAGGTTGATGCTGAGGCAGCAGAGAGTAGTGATGGTGATACCAAAGAGCATACTGTTGAGTCCGAGAATGAGAACCAAGATGAAGAAAGTCCAGAAGAGATAGCCAGGTGGCAAGAAATTGAGCCTAGGGTGCAAAGGGAGTTGGCATGACTCCTTAGAAGTCGGTGGGAGGTACCCTATATAAGAAAGATCTTTAAATAAAGTATTGAGCTGAATGCTCATGGCAGATACAAATGAGGGATATTTGAGGAGAGATAGATTAGTACAGATAACCTCAATTCTATGCCCGAGGTATAGACGTACTTTGACAGATACCAGTTTGCATGGATGGCTCAACCTCAGGGCCATTATGGTGAGTTCATTATTCAACAGTTCTATGCATCGTATGCTGCCACACTATTGAATTCCTTATGTCAGATGTCTGAAAAGAAGAAAAAGACTACAGCTTTGAAATTGCCTTTTCTTACCAGTATACAAGTTTGGGGTAAGACTATGGACATATTCGAGACCACTCTCATACACTTCTTATATGTGTGTGAGTATGTAGTACTAATAAACATTACAGAATATGAATACCATATGCATCAAGTTACTAATAAGGATAGAATGATAGATATGGCATCGCGAGTAGAGATGATGCAATGCATTGAAGGTAAGATTGCTATGGCTAGCACTGAGGCAACTTGGGTAAGCAACCCAAAGGCTAAAATCATAAAGGCTTTACTGTCCTTCGCTGCATAGTTTTGGTGGTATATAGGTTCTTCAAATTGAAACCCATGGAAAATGGCAATACTTTGGATCTAGAGGGGGCTGTGCTATTCGCCAGTATAATGTCTAGATATGCTTTGAATATGGCCTGACTTATTGCCTTCGAGATACAGACTCGAGTGATAAATGACTCTACTAGACTACTTTTCCCATGCCTTATACAGAGGATATATAGAGTAGCCAGTGTACCTATTATCCCACATCTTGATGTCAAGACAATGGTGATAAAAGTTACGAACATTGAATTGATCAAGGATGTCACGAACAGAATTACTAGGGCTAAAATGTAGCCCACATTTCCTGGTGTTGAGTTTGCAGGTCATCAATTGAGAGAGGATGTGTCACTATACGTTCCTCCTCCAACTGACTCTGCTGCTCCTACTTCTACTACTGTTATAGGTGATGTTGCAATCGTGCATATTGAGGGGCAAACTATTCATCAGGCGAATGCACCACCTACTACCCATTCCACACCTTTTGTACCTCAAGCCACTGATACTATGGGTAATATCACTATTCCATATGAGTTCCTACTAAAAATCATCGAGAAGCAAAATAAAATGGCAACCAATATTGATCAGCTTACAAAGCAGTTGCATCCTTATATAGATTGAAGGGTGGAAGATTCTAAGAACAGGTTGAGAGCAGAGCAAGTGCGATCCTTCGATCAGTTGAATGGTCGAATTGATAGTTTAGAGAATAATGCCATGGACTAGATGAATGACTTGAAAATACCAGACCTAGAAACCATGTTGGCAGAGTTAGAGGTGTTAAATCAGATGTGGTTGCAGTAAAAGTCCTAGTGATTTTGACTCCGGTGGTACTGACATCATTGATGGAGATGCTTGAGCAGCCATTGGTAAATACTCCACTAGTTGATTTATTTACTGCAGCTACTCCTTCTGGTGCACAGATCAAGGGGAAGCTGTAGGATGAGTCTGGGAATAAAGAGTTTGAAAACCCAGTGAAGTGATTAAAAGAGGACACCCGAAAAATTCTAAGGCAATCGCAGGCTGAGATGGCACAACAGTAGGATAAGGAGTCATATTTACTTGAGGAATTTAGAGTTGGTGCCTCCTCCAGAAGCATGGCCCCTCATCTCGTGGTTGGTATCTCCATTGCTGCAGATGCTGACATTGTGTTTGTGGACAACTATGATGATGATTGGGTTCCAAAGGTACCTATACATACTGCACTTGTTATGGGTGATGACCCATTGAGCGAGTCCACCACTTTGAGTGTACCAGCCATCGGCATCACTGTAGCTACCATCGGAGCTGCACAAATAGCTCCCACTTTATAGATACCAGATTCATGGGCCTAGAGCGCCGCAGGTATGTCCCTTACCCTAGTTTTAAATTTTCTATGTTTTCGTATAATGTGGATATTGCATGACTTCTAAGTTGGGCGTGGGAGTGTACCACAGCCGAGGGTTTTTGTTGCTATGTTTTTTTTCCCTCAGCTATGCTATCTAGTTAGAACCAACATGTTTAGGAGTTTATTTATGTGTATTTATTGTGGTTTTGTGTATTGTGTGTAACTAAAAAAATGAGCGAACTTGGTGTAGTCGAAATAAAAAAAGCATGCAAACTTGTTTTGAATGATTTAAATAATGCATCTCTAAAAATTTTCTTGTGTTGTGTGCTTACCTAAACCATGACAAATTTTTGGATCTAGTAATGGCATTAGGATTATGAGCTTGATAACCATAGCCTGACTTGCATGAACCCGATAGGTAGTGACTGAATATATAGACCTAAGCTAAGTGTGTGTAAGGTTTACCTAGTCGGTGTGTGTGTGATCTAAAACTTATCTAGTTAGTCTCGCTGAAGTCATTGGATAGGAAGTTAGGAAAGGATCATAGGCCATTCTTCAAATAGTCCACAAAAAGCCTAAAAAGCCTACCAAATGAATGTGATATCCCTTGATCTCGAATTTGAGCCTTAGTAGACCTTTTCTTTGAAATAGCTTACTCACCATCCCAATTATTTATGATGAACCTAATTTGACCATGGTCTCTCCTAAAACACTGTACACCTTAACTCAGGCAAATCACCTAAGTTGAGGATGGCTATCGTAGGGGTGCGTAAAAGATTGGGTAAAAAGAAATTGCTTGTGAAAAGGAAAAAAGGATTTGGGTGTGGTATGGTGTGAAAAAAAAATATTCAAAAGAAAAAAATTGAAAAATGAGAAAAAAAGAAAAAGAAAAAGAAAAAAAAGAAAGTTGTGAAAATAAAATCGTACCCGAGGTCCGAAAAGTTGAAAAAAAGGGAGAAGAATAAACAAAGTAGGAAAGTGGAGAAAAAAGTAGTGCAGTGCCAAGGAGGAATGAGTTACTTTACCCATATGTACCATACCCGTCCCTAAGCCTACATTACAAGTCAATAAAAGTCCTATAGTGATCCTAATCCGACTGTCTGAAAACTAAGGCGTAGAAAATTAGAGCAAGCCTATGGTATCAAATGTACACTACCTAACTTCTTTGTGAGACTGAGAGATTTGTTACAATCTCTGTCCTAAAATTATTGCATAGTTTGAGATTTGGGGATTTCTTTGTTGTTAGGGCATATGGGCTATATTATAGTTGCTGTTTGTTCGGGTAGTGTTATTGGTTTGAGTATTGGGGTGTGTGTTGATAATATAATGTCATTTCTTAATCCCATTTCGTTATGGTGAGTGGTTTGTGTACACATAGTGTTTATTAAAGCTTTGATGGCATTGGAGGTTGTTGGACATATGTTTTTGGTGAATGCGTGCTCGAATTGGTTTTGTGAAAATCTAACTGTCGTAGTACTCTTGGTTTTTCTCTTGGTTAAGCGTCGTGGTAGTATAGTTGTATTTTGTTTTCCTGAGGACATGAAAACATTCTAAGTTGAGTGTGTTGATGTGGTACAAACTTACAACACTTTCGACACTTAAAACTAGGAATATTTGCAAGTACAAAGGTATTTTTCTTTGGATATGATGTGTTTTATTAGGTTTGCAGGAAACTAGGGTCCGAATGCACATGTGATAGAGAAGCTGAGAAAAATACTAAGTGAAGGAACATGAGCCCCCATATGTATCATGAGAAGTACACATGAGTCGTGTACCTCTACTGATGTGTGGGAAGATTGAAAGATATTTGAAGTTCAGAGACATGAGCTCTCATACGAGCCATGTGAGTGGCATACAAGTCATGTGCTTAGCATATAAGAGTTATCTTGAAGATTGGAAGAATTTGTTTGATGTGTAGTCACATACACATGAGACACCACATAAGACTTAGGGATTCTATATGAGCTGTATTGCTTGCATACAAGTCGTATGGCTACTCATGAGGGAAGACATAGAGTTTTGATGGAGCTCAACCATATGAACGCCGATACGAACCGTGTGACCTTGAAATGATCCGTGTTACACACGTCGACCAAGTTCTCCTAGTTAGTTTAGGATAGGATTATTTATGTCTATAAATACACCATGTAGTATTTTATTGTGTATTGTCATGTTTTGAGTATTATTCCAACATACTTTGAACGTACATTATCATACTTTTGCTATTAATTCTATAATTCGATTTGTTCTTCATTCCATTGTTTGTTCACGATACGTCTAATTGGTTACTTGATTATTGTAAGTTTTTTTATCATGAATTCTTCATTGAATATAGATATGACCACCACAATTATGAGTAGATAAACATAACGACTAGGGTTGTGGGAACCATGATGAATTAGAAACAAAGGCTAAGTGCTCGGTAATTCTAGATCGGTATGCTTGCATGCATTGGTATTTTCTTTGTTATAATTGCTTTCTAATGGTTGCAAACATTAAGAACTCTTCTGTATTTTAGACTTGATCGGAATAGGGATAGATATTAGGAAAAGATAATAACAACAAAGATTTAAAGCTATCAACCTTCATCTAATAAATTTACCCTAGGAGGGGAGAGTTAATCTGAGATCCAGAGCAAGGGTTCTAAGGTAAGCACTTGGAGATAGAGAGGAGAAAAGTGATAATCACCTAACCATGGTCGGGAGACATTTAGGTGAACCAAACTTGTTAGATTTTGCAAGCAACTCATTAGTATAGATTACTAGCACAAACAACCTGCGTAGTTATGAATTCATGGGGAACACAGTCCTAGTGCTTTAACGCTTTGATTACAAATCCAAAGAAATCAACATCTTCACTACTAATTAACAAAACCACCACCCCTTGTTAACTTACTTGTTTATTGCTTAGACAAATATATTAAATTGATACTTCGACCTATTCTCAATGGGATAGACCACAACCTAGTTGGGTTTTATATTTGATCAACAACCACTTTATACTTTGTCTGGAGGTGTAATTTTGGCGACATCACATATCCACATTCGAGGCACTCTATGGGTGGAGGTGTAGATCGCCCATAGGATGGTTTGAGATCAGTGATGTGAAGCCTTAGGGAACTGATTTTATGAAGGAAGCTCAGGAAAAGGTGAGGTTCATCTAAACTGAGTTGTTGGCAGCCCAAAGTAGGCAAAAGGAATATGCAGACTGTAAGGTCAGGGATATGTCATTCAAGGTTAGTGAATAAGTTTTGTTAAAGGTGTCTTCTATGAAGGGAGTTATGAGGTTTGGCAAGAAGGGCAAACTTAGCCCTAGGTGTTTCGGTCTATTTGAGGTTCTTGATGATGTGGGTTCAATTGAATACAAGTTAACATTATCACCGAGCTTGTCGGGGGTCTATCCGGTGTTTCATGTTTCCATGCTTAAGAGATACCATGGGGATGGGGATTACATTATGAAGTGGGATTCAGTTTTTCTAGATAAGGATCTTACTTATGAAAAGAAGCCGGTTGCCATTCTTGATCTGGATGATCGAGATGTCCAGAAGTTTTTTAAGGATGTATGAAAGTTGAGGACAAAGGAAATTCAGTCTGTTAAGGTCCAATGGAAGCATCATCCAATTAAAGAATCCACTTAGGAAGCCGAGCAGGATATGCAGGACAAGTACCTTCACTTGTTTGAGGATAAGGTATTATTCCTTTCCTTAACTTGGCTTATTTTCTTACTTTGTTCATTCGGGGATGAACGATGGGTAAATTGGTATCTTTTGTAATGATCCTTTTCATAGTTACGAGTGATCAATCATGCAAAAATTCAGGTTAAGTTTTTCCCCAAACTGGAAGGTGCATTGTAAAAAAAGAAAAACTGGGAGCTTTTCCAAGTTTTTGCCTTATCACACCAACAATATCAGGTGGTAGGCTGCTATGGGGCTGCCGCTATAGAAGAGAAATTCCCGCTATAGCGGGAGTCAAAGGTGGTCTATCCCCCTATAGAGGGTGGATTTCACTATAGCGATGTAACTATAGCAGGATTGGGTTGCTATAGCATTGTAAATCATTGTTAATGCAGTAATTTCTCCAAAAATAGTTTATTATTCTAAACTCATTTTTAGGAAAGGCCTAGGGCAATTTGGGCAATTTTCATCAGGTTTACATTTATTTTCTTCGTAAGGGTCAGTAGTTCATCTCCATTAACTAGATTTTGGGTTAATTGATCTTAGAATCACTAATTTATGAGTATTGGGGAGTGTTTAAGCTTAAGTTAGCAGATTTTCTTATGCAAGAGGGTAAATTAGGTATAAAACCTTTGGGGTTTTAGTTGTTAATCATTAAATTATGCCTGCATGATAATAATTCACTAATGTAACCATGGAATTGGTAGTTTTAAGTTTAATTATGGTTGAAAAATCCTAGAATGGGGGTGGTTGATCTTGAAATTGGCCTTAGGATATGGGATTAGGTTGTAATCCTCGACATTGTAGGTCATTTAATTGATTATGTATTTATATTCATGTTTTTAGACCACAATCGAGCCAAAGTAGCATGGAAAGGGAAAGCTCATGTTTGTTATAGAATTTCAGGCTTGGATTGAGGTAGGTGATGGTTTTTAATGTAGTTGAAACCCAATTTGTGTTATGTATGCATGATAACCGATTCTTAGTATTGCTTGTACAATGTATGTTCAAGTGAATGACAATTTGATATCCTAAGTGTTAATCGCATGCAATGAACTTATAAGAAAACTTGTTGGATTTTACAAATGTTGTTCTGTTATCATTGTATTGTGATTGTTGTGATATCTATTATTATTATGAAATGTACCGATATTTGGACATCTACATGAATTTGGTTGATATAAGGTTGGCAGACACTTGATCTCGGGGATTTGGTCCATGGACAAAAGCCCGTCCCCTGCAGGTCATGACTAGTGGGTGCATACATAAGACTCGTACCATGTGTGTACAAGGTACAGGTGAGTGTGATAGTTCTTTGAGTGAACTGTGGATTATGTGTTTCTTGATGTCATTGGTTCCTTGAGTGTACCGGGTTTGTATGCTTAATTGCTATGGTGGTTTCTTATGTAAACTGGGATGCACAATATTGCTATTGTTGTTGTTATTGAGGATCCTTGAGTTGTACGGGTTAATTGTACGCCTTGATATAACTCTATGTTTTCTATTATTTCTACAATTGGTACATGATTTATATGATAGTCGCATCATGGTTGTTGACTTAGAGTCTTAGTGTTTGACTTAGTTTGACTTGACAGGTTATCCTTGTTGACATCCTTTTGACCTAACATCATGTTATACTTGTTTACAAGGTTAAGTATTATGAAATTGAAAGATGGTTGCATGATAGGGCTCATGGTTGTCTTGTTGTACTACATTTTGGTTATGTGATCCTACCGACACACCGTTGTTTCTTGCGTGCTGATACTGCATGTGCTTTTCTTTTTGTTGAGTACAGAGCATATTCCATCAATTGTTCTGAGACCTCAGCAGTGATTCAGACTATATTAGAACTCAAGTGTGATCTGCATCTTTCGGGATACCATGGGTTCTTCTATTATTTACTGGTCCATTTATTTCGAATTTAATATTACTGATTTTTGGGGTTGTATCCACTCTTTTGACATTTATTAGAGTTTTGTTATCTTATGTCCAGTACCCTCTAGTTACAAGGGTATTATCTTCTAAGTCTTTGCAAGGTTTTGGGTTTGGTACAACTTGAGAATAGAGTTCCTACTACCACTCTTAAATTTTTCTTCTCTCTTCTTTTCTTCTTTTTTCTTTTTTCTTTTCTTTTCTTTTCTTTTCACTCTTGGATACTATGCCTCACCAACAATATTTGTTTCTCCTCTCTTTTTTGGTTACACAATAAATTAAAACACTAGGTAGTATAATGCTTGCCGAAAATAGAGTAAATGACTTATAGATTGCTAAGAGAGTTTGTATGTTTTTCTTTGGCTCCAACGACTTCTTAATATAGTAGAGAAATCTAGCCGTTGGATGATTTAAAGAGATGGCAACCTAAGATATTATGATCCTTGGAAAGGTAAGTGAGAATTCCCTTTCCAAGAATAAGGAAAAGTCATACCTTGACTTTTGGTGGCAGATTTCAACCTTTAATGACTTCCTTCTTGAATTCTTGAAATTTAGTCTTGAGCTTAAATTTGTTTAATGAATGCTCCAAGTTTCTTGGAGCATTTAAATCTTTATTCTTCACACGATGTCCCAGTTTTCAATGGGTCTCCTTGGAAGATACATCTTTTTCTTGAATACGTCTCCAATGTTGAGTCAATCATTTTGCTCCTTGGTATTTGGTACTTCTTAAATACAGTTGTCGTTGCTTCATCTTTGAATGTGGTTTCCTTTTTGGTAGCCTGTACAAAAATCAAGTAATCATTAAAATGAAACCTCAACAAAGGACACTTCATTCGATTAATGAATCATGTTAATAAATTTATCATCAATTTAGCAATCTAGCTAGGTTCTACAAGTTTCCTACTTAATTTTTTAGTCTAACAAAGACATTTAATTATCTCCACCCAAATATCCACGAGACTTGTTGTAATGACCCTCTTGGTCATTATGTAAAAGTCTTACATTTCAAATTTTGTGTCTAAATTTCTTCCGGTTAGGAAGTTACAAATTTCAGGCTAGGCTAGTTTCGCTCCATTTTGGAGTGAGGGGTAGTCTTGGAAAATCTGAGAATAATTTATACCTATTTGGAAGGAATAGTGTTGATTCCTTGTTATCTAAGGTGATAACGAACCCGTAGAGTTTTACGGGACTGAATTTTGGTTAGTAGAACTCCCAAAATTGACCTTAGAATAAAGGGTATTTTTCAAAATGTCCCAGGATCAAGGTGTTTCGTAAAAAGAGATTTTTGGGTGAAGACGGACATTCTGTCCCGTCAACACCACTACAGCAGTTGAGATACCACTATAGCATTGACTGCTATAGTGGAATAATTACGGCTACAACGGTGGTCAAAAGCGATCAAGGTCGCTATAATGGCGGCCTACCACTATAGCGGTACTGTTATAGCGGTAGAAATCACAGATTAAAGAGATTAAATGCCAAAATAGTTTATTATTTTATAAACTCATTTTGGGGCAAGAGAGAGGCGATTTAGGGTAAAAATCACCAGTTTACCTCCGTTTAACTTCGTTAAGGTAAGGAATTCACTCCTTTAACTTGTAATTACTTCTCAATCCTTAGAAGGCATAAATTACGGAGTTCAGCGAGGATTTTAGGGCCAATTTTTGTATGTTTACTGGTGCAAGGGTGAAATTGACCATTAGGTTAATGGGTTTTGTTTATTAACTATGAAATGGCCTTGCATTCTATTAATTCACTAATCATTCCATGAAATTGGTAGATTTAGGTGAATTACGGGGGAAATAGCCCTAGAATAGTTAAGAAATAATTATGAACTGACCTTAGGGGGTTGCGGGTGGCTTATAACTCCCACCATGTTAGGTCATTTCATTAATGTTGTGTTTGTATGCATGTTTTAGACCATGAGCCATGGGAAAGGGCACGAAAGGGCTAGTCTACTACTTAGAGTTGTGCAAGCTTTGTTTGAGGTTGGTGATGGGGTGTATTTAATCCAACTTGTGTTATATGTGCATATTAACTACTTTGTAGTGTGATGGGTTAATTCTTATGGTGTGCTTGGCCATTACAATGTCTATTTGTTTTATGACTTGGCCTCTATATACTGTGAATTATGGAATGTTTCGGCATTTGAGACGTTTTCACAGGTTGTTGGATTAGGATTACAGACATTCATGTCTGGGGTTTTTAGTACATAGACGGTAATTTTCCCATGCAGGTCATAGCTAGAGGGTGGGTATATAACCCTTAGCATATGTGTATGGGTTTCAAGGTATGTATTAGTATGACAGTTCCATGAGTGAACCGGGGAATTTGTATTGTTGTGCTTGTCATTATTTGGTTGTCTTAAATTGAGTTGCATAGTACTGCCTTAATGACACTTATTGAATAGACGTGTTATCTCTGGAATGCTACTCATACATATATGTTGAATGTTTGATGTGTGAGCATGTGTCAGCTAATTATACTAAATTTTGGTTAAGTGTCCATATTTCCATCTTGGGTTATTCAAATGATCCTACCAGTACACAGTGGTTTATTTGTGTACTGATACTGCACTTGAATTTACTTCTGTTAGTGCAACACATATTCTGGTGGATTCATCAAGACCTAACTTGTGATTTCAGCAGTCGATTTCAGATTTGAGGGTGAGCAGCACATCCTGGCTACCATGAGATCTTTCTCTTATTTAAACATTGTCTTTTGTTTTGACTTGTTACTTCTTACATTTTTGGGGTAGCATCCCCACTTGATATTCTTAGTATGTTTTGGTGCACTGACTTTCGAGTCCTATGGGATTTCGTTTGGTATTTGTTTTCCACACATTCTTAAGTTGTTAGATTGAATGGTTATTACACTATTTATGGGATTGTTCTCATACGTTTACCTGAGTGCTGATCAATGCTTCTGGGTTATCTGTTCTCCCACCGAGTGAGTAGTATGGGTACCACTCACGACGAGTTTGAGTCGAGAAAAACTTGGTATCAGAGCCTAGGTTTCGTCGATCTCGTTGTACCAAAAAGGGTCTAGTAAAGTCTCGCAGAATGATACGGGGATGTCTGTACTTTTCTTTGGGAGGCTATAGAACTTTAGGGTAAATCTATCTTTCTTGCTTCTTTCATGCTATAAATTAATTCTAATTTGTATCTGGAGATCCAAATTGATATTTGATCCTTCACTCTTTGTCCACAGATGGTGAAAATTAGGTCGAATAGAACCCGAACAGTATCCCCAGCACCGGCCATTCCAGTTGAAGAGCCAGCCTTAAGGGGAAGAAGACGAGTGAGAGGGAGAGGAAGGAGAGGATGGGGATGAGACACACCCTCTAGGGGTGGAGCTTAAGCTGCTGCGGGTCAGGATAATGTGAGGGTAACATCCCCTCCCCCTCCCTAGGATAATTTTAAGAAGAGAAAAGCTGCAGAAATGCAGGAAATGGAGCCCGAGGTGGCGACACCAGTTCGGGTTGCATCTTTACATCTCATGTCTGCTGAGGTAATTCAGCAAGTGTTGGCGCTTTTTTGAGTGGGTTGGCTCGGAGAGGAGCCACCCCCACTGTTCTGGCTTATCAAGCTCCAGTTGTGCACCCTACTGCTGTTATGGCTCCTAGGATGGATGTGACTTCGGACACAAATGTTTTTCCATGTCCTATTTTGGGTTCTACGATAATTGGTACTGAACATGACCTGTAGACTAAGTTCCTGAAGATGAAACCTCCTACATTTTAGGGTACAAAATCTGAGGGTGCTTTTGAGTTTATTATTGATTGCTATGAGAGGCTGCACAAGATAGGTATTATAAAGCAGAATGGGGTTGAGTTTGTGACCTTTCTGCTAGAGAAGGATGTTAAACAGTGGTGGAGAGCATCTGTTGAGTATAGATCACCAATTTTCCTTCTTTGACTTGGGAGCAGTTTCATGCTCTTTTTTTGGATAAGTATGTACCGCGTGCCCTCCATAACCACAAGAAGGATGAGTTCTTGGCTTTGGAGTAGGGTGATATGTCAGTTGTAGCTTATGAGGCTAAGTTTCATGCCTTGTCTCGTTATGCCACTCCGTTTTTGACTACAGAGGAAGAAAGGATTTGTCTCTTTGTTAAGGGGTTAACAATAACCTTTCAGTGTTGACTATGCAAATAACTTCTGTGGGAAAAAGGTTTAATGACGTGTCAGATTATGTAAAGAAGTGAAGGTCTGGCACAGGAGGGATAGGCTAAGATGTCAGCCAAGAAGTGTCGGAATGTTGGGAATTTTAGTGGATCCTATTCAGTCTGCTATGTAAGCCTCTGCGATGGTTTCGGCTAAGGGCCCTTCCCAGACTCTGGTCGTTAGAGGCCAAGGGGCTTCTTATTCTTCTGCTATTCGGCCTTATCTGAAACGTGGGTGCTATCATTATGGTATTGTTGGTCATTTTAAGAGGGAGTGTCCAGTGATACAAGCGAGTGCCTAGGCACTACAGCAGATTCGGGCAGTGGTTCCAATAGGTAGAGGAGGGGGTAATCGCCGGGGTCATCCACGGGGTGGATGGGGAAATCAGGAGGGGATATCGGCTGTGCGGAAGTGCAGACAGGTAGATAGTTAGCTCAGATTGATGACCGATCTCATTGTTATGCATTTCTTAGGAAGACTAAAGCTGAGGCTTCTGATGCCGTGACCACAAATATAATTTTTTTCTGTGATTGGATGGCTTCTGTCTTATTTGATCGGGGGTCCACTTATTCTTATGTGTCTATTTAGTTTGCAATGGGTCTGAGTTTGGTTTGTGATATTCTTAACTCTCTTGTGCTTGTGTCTACTCCGGTTGGAAAGTATGTGGTAGTTACCCATGTTTATCAGTCATGTTTTATTTTGTTTGCGAGTTTTCAAACTTGGGTAGAATTAATTATCTTGGACATGTTAGACTTTGATATAATCTTGGGTATGACCTGGTTTTCTCTATATCATGTAGATTTAAATTGTAATGCTAAAACAGTGACTCTAGCTATGCCTGGGATGAGGGAACTAGAGTAGGAGGCAGTGTATAATGACAAGCTGGTAAGGATTATATCTTATATCCAGGCTAGGAGGCTAGTTGGGAAGGGGTGTTCAACATTTTTAGTTCATCTTTGAGATGTGGGTGCAGGGTCCCCTTCTATTAGGTCGATTTTGGTCGTTTCCAAGTTCCAGGATGTGTTTCCTTCCAATTTACCAAGTAAGCCTCCAGATAGGGATATCGATTTCTGTATTAACTTAGAGTCGAGCACTCGACCCATATCTATTCCACCATGTCGAATGGATTTTGCAGAGTTGAGGGAACTCAAGGCTCAGTTGTAGGAGCTACTTGATAAGGGTTTTATGTCAAGCCTCGAATTCCAATGGGGTGGACTGGCACCTGAAGCCGTTAAGGCCCGAGAGAACCAATCTTCATTCATGTACACTCATATGCATGTCACTAACTGAACAACACTCTATTACATATAGATACAAGATACCAATGGCAGAAGTCATGGAAAATATATGACATATATATGAAACTTGGCCGTTAGGGCCACCACGACAAAGGCATACATTCCTTCATTTGTCCCACAATGTATACAAAAGCCTCTAACAGATACATAACCAATCCTAAAGTCGGGACAAGTCCCCGCTTTATACAATCCTTTATACTGTACCAAAACAAATGTACATAATGACTCGAAAAGCCCCGACCGAATTGGAGCTCACCAATAATTCGTAGATAATCTGCAGCCTACTGTAGAGGTTTACTAGCACCTGTGCCTGCAGCAAGTAAGGTAAGTCCCCCAAGGGAAGTTAGTACGAAAGAATGTACTGAGTATGTAAGGCTATGAGCGACTGCATGAAATATAAGAACTTCAATGGAATCAAATAATCACATATAGATAAACCACTGTTCTGTGTATGTGGTACCATGTACGTTACATTCATTACTTTCTTTGCTTTTACGTTCATAACATAACATCTCATTGGGATCGTTCTAGCCAGGCTTATGCCCCTTATATTGCGATCCATAAATAAAATAACAACAACTATGCATTACTTCATTCCTTTACTTTTGTAAGATTGATACATTGGTGGTTATAACATTATTGGAGCTTTGGAACATTAGTCAATGAATAAGAGACATGTGAATCACATTTGTTCAATGAATAAGAAACATACGAATAACAATATATGTCAAACCTGAATGAGATACTTTGGAACATTTCAAAATGGAAACAAGTATGGTAGCGATGAGAGCAATAGGTGCTGCCAAAGAATACGGGAAAGAGAAACCTTACATACCTTATCTTACCAATATGAATACATAGTCCTATATGTGATTAAAATAATCCAGCTCCTTCCTCATGTTTTACTCTACAACACATGTACATAACGAAACTCACGTTAACAACTAACTACATTGCAAGTGCATAAGACGACAATGGGCTACATGCCTGTCATATAGCGTCATTTCACCCTTCACAATACAATAAAATACATCACCAAACCAACACCACCACAATATTACACACATTAACCAAGACATCATAAAACGATAGCATTTCACACCAAAGTTATACTTTACACTTCCCCTTCAATACAATGTCATATTTACCTTACTACGTCACTTGAACACCTTTCACAACAACACATTAAAGACAATCCATAATTGATACCATTCAAAAAACCTCCGGGCTACTCCTTTAAAGTCATTCAAAAGGTACCATAAGTTGATAATTGCATCCAAGAAGGGTATAGGGGTTTCGGGGGTCAAAGAGAGACAAAAACATGCAAAATAGGGTCCTGGAGGGACCTGTGGGGTCACCTGCGACCGCAGGTGGGTGACATGTGGCCGCAGGTTCCCATCTAGGCCTGTCCAGGGCCACCTGCTTTGGCATCTGCGCCTGCAGGTGCCCCGCCCGAGAGGGTGGGTGCCCGTTTCAGCCTCCAGGGGTCATTTTCGGGTTTGTTTTTGCCATGAATGGTCCATGGTCATAATTAAGATTCCCATTTCATATTTTAGGTTAACTTGGATGCCAACAAACAACCATGATTTCAACATGCACATGAACATCACCAAAACTACATCCTCCTTCATTACACCACCAATTCTACGCACAATTTTCACAACAACAATTCCAAATGTTATACACAAAGAGAAATCATGTTAGGGACATAAACACATCATACATGTTTATATTACATCCACACCATTCACTTCCATCACAACCTCAAGTCTCCTTTCAAGTTCAAGTCACATAGATGACAAATCTTTTGGCAAGGAAGCAAAAGTACACTACTCAACACTTTTAGACATAACCATCATAATCTACACAATCTCTCATGCATATAATATATTAAACCACAATAGTAAACACTTAACCAAGCTTTTAAAGGGATGATCTTGTCCAAACAAGTGGTAGTTGCTTAGGGTTTGCAAGAGAAGAGAAATATCTTTTTTTTAGAGAAGTCTAGAATTGGCATGTGCCCTTTTGTGAATAAAAATCTGATTTTCCACATTATATAGTCCCTTTTAAATCTCATCCTTAGCCACACTTTGACCAATAATTGATAGGTTTACTTGGTCAAATAAAGAATGGATCATTTTCCCATTTTGGGCCATGTCTTTTGCTCAATTATTGGGCCTTTATTGAGTCCATTAGCACATGTGAATTCAGCCCACTACAATTAATGTGTAATACCACAACCATCTCATGTTTAAATAATTCCATAAATGTTACGGTAGTCTCATAGGTTCGGAAATGTACGGGGTGTTACATTTTATTCGTCCAAGTGCTTCACCTTGGGGCACTCTGGTTCTTTTTGTTAAGAAGAAGGATGGTAGTATGAGGATGTGAATCGATTATGGGTAGTATAATAAGGTCACCATCCAAAATAAATATCCCTTGCCTCGTATAGATGACTTGTTTGATCAGCTATAGGGTGCAATAATTTTCTCAAAGATTGATTTATGGTTGGGTTATCATCAGTTAAAGATTAGATCGAAGGATATTCCAAAAACTGCTTTTAGAACTCGGTATAGCCATTACGAGTTTCTGGTAATGCCTTTTGGATAGACTAATGCACCAGCCGCTTTCATGAGTTTGATGAATAGCATCTTTAAATCCTTTTTGGATTCTTTCGTTATTGTGTTCATTAATGATATTCTGGTGTAGTCCAAAACTAAAGAAGAGAATGTAGGCCATCTCCGTATAGTTTTGGGAATTCTGAGGAAAAAGTGGTTATTTGCTAAGTTCTCCAATGTCACTTTTGTTGCCTTCTTGGAGCAAGTGGTTTTGGAGAAGAAAGTGATGGTGGACCTTCAGAAAATTGAAGCAGTTAAGAGTTGGATTCGGCCTAGTTTAGTGACCGAGGTAAGGAGTTTTGTGGGTCTTGCTAGTTATTATCGCAGGTTCATCAAGAACTTTGCATCAATTACAACTCACTTGATAAGGTTAACTCAAAAGGAGGTGCCATTTGTTTGGTCAAACCAGTGTGAAGAGAGCTTCCAAAAGCTCAAGATATTTTTGACTACATCACCTATTCTTTTCCTACCGGTTGAAGGTAAAGATTTCATTGGGTATCGTGATGCTTTACTTATGGGTTTGGGTGCTGTGTTGATGCGGAATAAGAAGTTTATTGCATATTCTTTGGGGCAGTTGAATCCTCATGAGATGAATTACCCAACCCATGATTTAGAGTTGGCAGCGATGGTATTTGCATTAAAAATTTGGAGACGCTATCTTTATGGTGTCAAGTGTGAGGTCTTCACTGGCCATCGTAGTCTGCAACATGTGTTTACTCAAAGGGATCTGAATCTACCGCAGAGATGGTGGATGGAATCATTAAAGGAATATGATGTGACAATTCAGTAGCATTAGGGTAAGGTCAATGTGGTGGAGATGCATTGAGAAGAAAGGCCATAAGTATGGGCAGCTTGTCATTCTTGAGAGTGTCCAGAAGACTATTAGCTAGAGAGTTTCAGACTCTAGCATCATTGAGCATGCAATTTGGGGTCTCGGATAGGGGTGGAATATTGTCTAGTGTCGAGGTAAAATCAGCTTTTGTGGAGTAGATTAAGGTGAAACAGTTCGAGGATAAGAAGTTCAATGCACTCTGAAACAAGGTGGTGAGTGGGGAGGGGGAGGACACCACCCTCGATGCTAGAGGGATGTTATGGGTTAGAGAAAGGTTATGTGTTTTTTGGGTTGGTGACTTGATTATTGATATACTTTTAGAGGCTCATGGTTCACGATATTCTATTCGTCCAGGAAAGACCAAGATTTATCGTGACTTGAGGTAGCTTTACTGGTGGCCAGGGATGAAGAGGGACATGGTGGATTATGTGTCCATGTGTCATAACTGTCAACAGGTAAAGTATAAACATCAAAGGCCCGTGGGCTTACTTTAGAGGATGCCTATACCTATATGGAAGTGGGAGCATATTGCCATGGATTTTGTGGTAGGGTTCCCTAAGATATTGGGAAAGTATGACTCTATTTAGGTGATAGTTGATCGACTGACGAAATCAGCTCATTTCTTGCCAGTTCGAATAAATTACAACTCTCAGCAATTAGCAAAAATAATTCAAGGAGATTGTCAGACTTCATGAAGTGCCACTTGCTATCATTTCAGTCAGGTATGCAAAGTTTACTACAAAATTTTAGGATAGGTTGCATGAGGAGTTAGGTACTAATCTTACTTTTAGCACTGCTTTCTATCTTCAGACTGAAGGTTAGTCAGAGCAGACAATTCAGGAGATACATAATATGTTGAGAGCCTGCGTGATTGATTTTAGTGGTCATTGGGATCAATTCCTCCCATTGAGTGAGTTTTCATACAATAATAACTACCACTACAGCATTGATATGGCTCCGTTTGAGGCACTTTATGGGAGAAAGTGTAAGTAACCTATTGGATGGGTTGAGGCGGGAGATGTCAAACCTTTGGGCATCGACTTGGTGAAAGAGGCTCAAGAAAAGGTAAAATTCATTCGGACTAAGATGTTGGCTGCCCAAAGTAAACAGAAAGAGTATGCGGACCGAAAGGTGAGGGACATGTGCTTCAAGGCTGGGGAGCAAGTGTTGCTCAAGGTGTCTCCTATGAAGGTAGTCATGAGGTTTGGTAAAAAGGGCAAGCTCAACCCTCAATATATTGGTCCCTTCGAGGTACTTGAATAAGTAGGTCCAGTTGTGTACAGGTTAGCCCTACCGCTGGGTTTGTCAGGGGTTCATCCATTATTTTATGTTTCTATGTTGAAACGATGCCATAAAGATAAAGACTACATTATTAAGTGGGATTCGATGCTTTTGGATAAGGACTAGACTTACTAGAAGGAACCAATAGCGATACTTGATTGTGAGGTTTGTAAGTTGAGGACGAAGGAAATTTTTTCGGTGAAGTTTCAATCGAAGCATCATCTGGTTGAGGAAGCCACTTGGGAAATCGAGAAAGACATGCAGGATAAGTACCCCCAGCTGTTCGAGGATACAAGTAATTATTTTCTTTCTCATTTTGGCCTATTTTTCTAATTTGATCATTCAAGGATGAACGATGGGTAGATTGGTATCTGTTGTAATGAACCTCTTGCTATTTATGTAAAAGTCTTATATTACAAATTTTGTGTCTAAATTCCTTTCGATTTGGAAGTTACAAATTTCAGGCTAAGCTAGTTTCACTCTATTTCGGAGCGAGGGGTAATCTAGGAAAATTTGGGAATAATTTAGATTGGTTTGGTGGGAACGGTGTTGATTCCTAGTTAGCTATGGTGATAAGGAACCTGTAAGAATTTATGGAATTAAATTTGGGTTAGTAGAACTCCCAAAATTGACCTTAGCGTAAAGGGCATCGTTCGAAAAGTCCCAGGATAAAGATGTGTTCAAAAAAGGGGGATATTTGGGTGAATATGGGCATTCTGTCCCTTCAACAGAGTTATAATGGTTGATAAACCGCTATAGGGTGGCCAAAAGCGGTCAAAGCAACTGTAGCGGTAGAAATTGCAGATTAGAGGGATTAAACCCCAAAATAGTTTATTATTTTATAAACTCACTTTGAGGCAAGAGGAAGGCGATTTAGGGTGAAAATCATCGGTGTACCTCCGTTCAACTTCGTTAAGGTAAGAAATTTAGTCTATTTAACTTGTAATTACTTTTATATTCTTAGAAGGCGTAAATTACAGAGTTCATGAAGGGTTTTAGGGTAGATTTTGGTATGTTTGTTGGTTAAAGGATGAACTTGAGAATTAGGTTAATGGGTTTTGTTTATTAATCATGAAATTGGCCCTGCATTTTATTAATTCACTAATCATTCCATGAAATTGGTAGGTTTAGGTGAATTACGGGGGAAATAGCCCTAGAACGATTAAGGAATGATTATGAACTGACCTTAGGCAGTTAGGGGTGGCTTATAACTCCCGCCATGTTAGGTCATTTTGTTAATGCGGTGTTTGTATTCATTTTTTAGAATAGGAGTTAGCGGAAATAGCATAGAAGGCAAGGCTCCGACTTAGAGCTGTACAAGGTTGGTTAGAGCATATTAACTATATTGTTGTGTGATTGGTTAATCCGTGTGGTGTGCTTGGTCATTGTAATGTCTACTTGTTTTATGAATTGGCCTCTTTAAATTATAAATTGTGGAATATTTTGGCATTTGAGACGTTCTCATAGGTTGTTTGATTAAGAATTATAGACATTCATGTCTGGGGATTTTAGTACATGGACGTTCATTGTCCCCTGCAGTTCATAGATAGAGAGTGGGTATATAACCCTTAGCATGTGTGTACGAGTTTCAAGGTATGTATTACTATGACCGTTCCTTGAGTGAACCGGGGAATTTGTATTGTTGTGCTTGTCCTTGTTTGGTTGTCTTGAATTGACTTGCATGTTATTACCTTAATGACCCTTGTTGACTTGTTGGCTTGTCTCTGGAATGCTACTTGTACATATATGTTGAATGTCTGATGTGTAAGCATGTGTTAGCTAATTGTACTTTATTTTGGTTAAGTGTCCATATATCCATCTTGGGTTATTCAAATGATACTACCAGTACATTGTGGTTTAGTTGTATACTGATACTACACCTGCATTTACTTCTGTGAGTGCAGTACATATTCCTGCGGATTCATCGCGACCTTGTGATTTCAGCTGTCTATTTCGTATTTTAGGTTGAGCAGCACATCCGGGCTACCATGAGATCTTTCTCTTATTTAGACATTGTCCTTTTTTTGGACTTGTTACTTCTTACAGTTTTAGGGTTGCATCCCGATTTTATATTCTTAGTATGTTTTTGTACACCGACTTTCGGGTCCTAGGGGATTTCTGTTTGGTATTTTGTTTCCGCACATTCTTAAGTTATTAGATTGAATGGTTATTACACTATTTATGGGATAGTTCTCATACTTTTACTTGAGTGTTGATCAATGCTTCCAGAATTATTGGTTCTCCCACCGGGTGAGTAGTCTAGTTGCCACTCACGACGGGTTTGAGTCATGACACTAGAAAATAAAACAGTTACACACATTTTTGCTTCATTCAGAACTATTACTCTAGGTGCTTTGTTGTTTTATGAAATTATTATTATTTGAATTTTCAAATAACTTTTTCTTTTGTTAGAAACTTTTTATATATTTTTCAAAATTTGAATTTTAGAAAAATTGTAGTATATAAGACATTTTACTTTTTATCGAAGTCCATTTGACTCCCACCTTCAAATTCCTTCAAACTTTTTGAAAAGGCTGGTGGTTAGATCAAAACTACCTCTTCTTGTATGTCCATTTGATTCAACATTGTATTTTCTCTTCATTAAGAAAGAATCTCTACCGATTAGTATGTATGCATAATTTTTAAAATTTCCATTGAAGATTAGGAATAGATAAATTTTCTATAGGCACTTTTTGTAAACATGATTTATCACTATTTTAACTGCTTAGCCATGGATAAATTTGAGTATACATCAATGACATATAAATAAAATTTTCATTGAAAAATATTACTTCGATTTGTAAATGTTAAATTATAATAAACTAAAGAGATAATATGATTATTATAATATCATTTGTGCACATGATATATTTTTTATACACTCCATACATATTGTGTATATACAGTTTATAAAATGTATTCATGGTGCATAATATATTATATAATGTGTATATATTATGCATAAATATTGTATTTCATATTTAGAAAGGAAAAAAGAAGAAGAAGAATACGAAGAAGACGAAGCACACTGATATACACATTATAATGCCGATATATACTTTTTGTACACATGATACAATATTTATACATCTCATATATATTGTGTGTATACACTAACTAATGTGTTTACACGATGTCTAAATCATCATCACTACCAAGACTTTCTCTTATCTTGAACAAGTAAGAAATTTCAAAAATATGTCATAAATAAAGAAATCTCAAGCTAAAATTGAACAACAAATTAAAGCACCACAAAAAACCTTAATAACACAATCAATATTGACATGAGATCTCCAACAGAAGTTTTATACTGAGCCTCAATATGAAAATAGGAATAAAGAGTGTTAAGATATTGTAAATATTGTAGAGATATTCTAATATGGTAGAGTATATATTTAAATATTGTGGACGATCTACTTTTGTGATAGGTATTTTATTTTTCTTTTGCTTCTTAATTTCTTGTATATAAATAGGGTTGTAGTCTCTTGTATTCAAGGATGTACAAAAATATCAATTCTCTAGATTTTCTTGTGTTTTTCTGTCACTTTTTGTAACATGGTATCAGAGCCTCGTCGGATTGTTGAAATCCATATCCAATCTTCTACTTTTATCGTGATATTTTATTGATAGCAAATACTTCTTCATCACTTTGTAGGTCTCTTATGTCTTTCATTTTTTTTGTTGACGTCAATTTATTGAGCTAATATCATGGACAATAATGATATTTCTCAACCTGTTCCTGTTGTTCTCAAAAGATCTAACTATCATCATCGGTGCGAGTCATTGCGTAGTTTTTTGAAAGGGAGAAAGTTGTGGCGATATGTCACTGGTGATTTAACTTGTCCAAAGCAAAGTGCGACTGAAGCGGATGATAAGTTTGCTGATCGTTTGGAAGTTTGGGATAGCCGAAATCATCAGATCATTACATAGTTTCAGAACACTTCTGTTCCAAGTATTCATCTCACATTTGGACAGTTTGCACTGCAAAAGAGGCATTGATCATCTCTCTTAACAATATACTATTTTTTTTTTTTATCTTTCTCAACATTTTTAATTAATGAAGGTGATGGACAACTTGAAACAAGAAAAGGGGGAACCTGTCTTTGAATTTCTCTCTAAGATAGAATCCATCTAGAATCAATTGACCTTAACCAAACCAACTCTAAAAAATTCAGATGATGCTGCTAAATTCTTAGCTTACCGCAACAATGAAAAATTGATTCAATTCCTGATGGCTCTTACTGATGATTATGAACTAACCCGGGCTACATTACTTAACTAACAACCTTTGCCAACTCTTGAAGATGCTCTTCCTCGCCTTAAATCTGAAGAACCTCGTTTGGATCTTATGCGGCTAGTGGATAATTTAGTTTTTACAGCCACTAACAGGATTGTGTCAAATTTTGTTGCAATTGTCGTCTAGCTGGTCACGCTTTTCATTATTACCTAGTATTTGAGCGTAATAAATGTAAGAAAAAAGGTTATATCTCTAGGAACTTTCCTCCAATATACAGGTATTGTAAAAAGAAAGATCACTTGATTGAGAATTGTCCTACATGTCCTCAGAACAAAAATCAATTTCGTTTGAATCAACCATCAAATCCAGTTTTTGCAGTAACCAATAATTTTGGGACTTCATCAGTTGACCTTCAATCTCTCCTAGTCAACTCCTCTCTTCAACTGGTAATATCCTTGCAGCTTTAGTTACTCCTTCAGGTAATTCATCTTGATACTTTGATTCAGTATGTTGTAATCACATGACGTATTCTTCCAAGATTTTCTCTGACCTGGCTGCTCTTTCCAGCCTATCATACATTCATACTACTGATGGATCCAATATGAATGTTAGTCATAAAGGATCTATTTCTTTATCAGATGTCTCTTTGTCTGATATTTTCCTTAATTCAAGTTTAAATTTTAATCTTATCTCTGTTGGACAATTGTGTAATTCTAGATATGATGTAAATTTTACTTCTCGTGGTTGTCGAGTGAAGGACCTTCAAATGGGACAAATCATTGGGAGAAGCCATAAAGTTAGGGTATGTTTGAACTCACCAGTATGCCCGTTCCTCAATCATATCATGTGTCTAGATTATGTGCTATTTCTTTTAGTCCTTTGTCATTATGTCATCAACGTCTTTGTCATTGTTCTGTGAGTAAACTTCACCCTTTAGTTTCTAGTGGGTTGTTCAATCATGTTAATGAGAAAAGTTTGGATTGTATTGCATGTAAACAAGCCAAACAACCTGCTTTACCTTTTAATAATAATACTTCTATTTCAAAGTTTGCTTTTGATTTAATCCATTCTGATGTTTGAGGGCCTTCTCCTGTACCAAATTAGATCACGATACTTTGTCATTTTTATCGATGATTTTTCCCGATTCATATGGATATATATTATGAAAACTTATTCAGAATTACCTTAAATCTATATAAATTTTGCCAATATGGTTAAAACTCAATTTGGTAAAATTACAAAGTTTTTCATCGTGACAATGCTATAGAATATCGTGATTCTAAACTTTTGAATTTCTTATCGGAAAATTATACACTTTCTAAATTCTCTTGCCTCGGTAACTCCCAACAAAATGGACGAGTGGAACACAAGCATCGTCATATCCTTGATTCTGTTGGGCCATGGTTATTTTTTTATCTTGCCCTGAGCACTTTTGGGTGAAGCAACTCTTACTGTACTATTTACTATTAATAGGCTCCCCTCGTCTGTTCTTAGAAACATATCTCCTTATGAACGACTTTACAAGACAGCTCCTGACTACACATTACTTAATGTATTTGGATCTGCTTGTTTTGTTCTTCTTCAACAACATGAATATACAAAATTAGAACATCGTGCTCGAGTTTCTTTCTTTTTGGGATATTGGACAGAACATAAAGGTTACTGTTGCTGGGATCCTTTGTCAAATCATATTCGTATTTCTCAGCATGTTTTCTTTTGGGAACATATTAAATTTTCCTCATTGTCAAAATTTGAATTTGTTCCATCAACCCCAGTGTCATTTTTTTCTAATCCTTTCGCTGAGCTTTTTCAAAGTGATCTTGATACAGGTTCATCTAGTAAGTAAGACATTGCACCCTATGGTTCAACCATTTCCTTTGATGAAGGCCTATCTGATAGTCCAGGTCATGACAATAGTACAACGTCCGATTCTCATGATGAATCTCCAATTGATAGTTCGACACTGGATACAAATATTGATCTCGAGGTACCCTCATCTTCTCTTCTTTCTAATAACAATTCATCTACATGTCTAGAAAAAGAAAAAAATCCTCCTGGTTAACTTCATGATTATCAGTGTTATTGTACCATGCTTAATTTACATGGGCCTGGTATATACAAAGAGGAATCCAGTGATCCATGTTGGAAGCAAGCTATGAAAGAAGAATTGCAGGCCTTTGAAAAAAATCATACTTAGGACTTAGTTGACCCTCCTTCTGATAAGACTCTTGTTGATTGCAAATGGATCTAGAAGATTAAGACACAATCAGATGGCTCTATTAAATCATACAAGGCTCGATTGGTTGCTCGAGGATTCACCCAAGAGTATGGAATTGATTATGAGGAGACATTCTCTCCAGTAGATTGTGTTACCTCTATTCGTGCCCTTCTTTCTATTGCAGCAGCTAAAAGGTGGGGACATTCTCAAATGGATGTACAAAATACTTTTCTTAACGGAGATTTTGAGGATGAGGTTTATATGAAACCACCACCAGGATACAATTGTCCTCTAAATAAAGTATGTCATCTTCGTCGTGCATTGTATGGTTTGAAACAAGCTCCACGAGCTTGGTATGCCAAGTTTAGTTCAACATTGAATAAATTGGGATTCTCTTCTAGCCCACATGATACTGCTCTTTTTGTATGCAAAACAACACAAGGTACTGTTCTTTTGATTCTTTATGTCGATGATATGCTTATTACTGGTGATGATACTGCTGGCATTTCAATGGTTAAAGAATTTTTTAGTACCAATTTTTAGATGAAGGATTTGGTGTCTCTCAACTATTTCTTGGGCCTCTAAGTTCTCATATCTGATAATGGGATTTCTCTATCTCAAGTTAAGTATGCTTCTGATTTTTTATCAAAAGTGGGTATTAGCGAAAATAAAACTGAGAGCATACCTCTTGAGCCAAATGTGCGGTTTTCTCATACAGATGGTACTTTATTGTCTAATGCTACTCTTTATTGGACACTTGTAGGTAGTCTTACCTATCTGACAGTTACTTATCCAGATATTGCTTATGTTGTTCATATAGTTAGTCAATTCATGGTTGCACCTCGTTCTACTCATTATGCTGATGTTCTTCAAATTCTTAGTTATGTCAAAAGCACTATGTTTCATGGACTTCACTTCTCAATTGATTCTTCTCTTGAATTAAATGCATATGCTGATGCTGATTAGGGATGTGATCCCATTAATTGATGTTCTACTACTGGTTATTGTAATTTTTCTAGGAGATTTTATTATTTCGTGGAGAAGCAAGAAACAAACCTTAGTATCCAGATCAAATACCGAATCAAAATATTGAGCTCTTGACGATGTTACTGCTGAGATATTATGGCTTCGTTGGTTATTGACTGGCATGAGTGTTCCTTAATCTTCGGCCACTACTCTTTATTGTGATAATCTTAGTGCCATTCAGATTGCTCATAATGATGCATTTCATGAGCGTACAAAGCATATTGAGATTGACTGTCATTTTACACGTCAACACATTGATCTTGGTGCCATTCGATTAGCTTCCATAGAGTCTTTAGATCAACTAGCTGACGTTTTCACCAAGCCTCATCTTCCTAGACGTTTCCAAGTTTTGGTGGCCATACTCAATCTAGTTTCTTCTAAACTATCTTGAGTTTGAGGGGGACTATTAAGATATTGTAAATATTGTAGAGATATTCTAAATATAGTAGAGTGTATATTTAGATATTCTAGAGGATCTACTTTTATGGTAGGTATTTTATTTTCCTTTTTCTTCTTAATTTCTGGTATATAAATAGGGTTGTAGTCTTTTATATTCAAGGATGTACAGAAATATCAATTTTCCATATTTTCTTGTGCTTCTCTATCTCTTTTTGTAACAAAGAGAAAGAATTTAGTGAGTCGAGTTTCTTAGCTGTGATACAAGGTGTTCAGGAATATGAGTACTGATGTGCAGTGACGGTGAATTTTATTGAACCTTAGAGTTAATGTGACAAATTAATCATGAAATGAGAAACACCGGGTAATTAACCAATGATCTTGGGGAGATGAAGAGGATGTGACTAGTGACTACAGAGGACAAAGTAGTTGGATCTTTAATATGAAGAACAACAGACACATCTTGAAGATTTTTGTATAACAAAGAATAGTAAGAGAGAAATGTTTGTTGTGGAACTGTTGAAGATTAAGTGATAGCCAATGGAGAAATAGTAAAGGTGTTAATTGTTGTTTCTCGGGTTTAGTAAAATCTATATTTTTCAACAAGAACTTCAAACACATGTTCTACTTAAAGTAAGAACAATCAAATGAAGCTCGAACTCTGTATTTACAACTTTGAACTTTAATAATAAGTTCAACCCAACTTATGAACAACAACAAAATGATGTTCAAACTATTTTCTGTAAAAATAGTAAAACCAAATATATAGAAAGAGATGAAGATTAGAAGATTCACGTTCACCAAATTCACGGTATGTCCTTAAGGAAATTATTCCTCTCAAATACCTGAGGTTATGGAATATATCCTCCCAAGATAAAATGAATCACATTGACAGAATGTTGGTATCTCAAATTTTGTCAAACTACGAATGCATTCAACTAGTCGTAAATCACACTTGAGATTTTAGGAAGAAGAAGAGTTTTTTCACTTTAAAATTTCATACCTAATACCTGAGGTATTTATATCCATAATGAGTTTCTTCATAAAAAAGAGCAATGGTTCATTCAAATTTGTAGCTTTTTGGAACGTCGCCCAACCTGTGGACCCCTGATGCACCCGCAGGCAACCACATGTCGCCGTAGGTCAGCCATTGAACAAAGTAGTGTGTTTTGGCTAGCATGCGTTGTGACCTGCACTGGCATACTTGGCCATCTGCATATGCAGATGGCCAAGTATGAACGTAGGTCATGCTTTCATTCTCAAACAGTGCCTCGAAGGGTCGCGTCTCTTCGATGTGTATTGTGACATGCATCCACACTTCCTTATGTACGTCCTCAATTGGAGATATTTCAGATTGAATTTTTAGATTATTAACTCTCAAGTTTCAAATGAATTTTGTCCAAAAAGATAATCTCTCGATCGATCATTTTCTAAATCCAAAACCAAATCCAAATCTGAAGCCAAAGCTGAAGCCGAGCCAAGCGAGTTACAACGACGACGGTGTAAGGCTTGCCTTCATTCTTGCCTCACTAACAAAAAAGAGGAGTGCTTCCATGCTTAAGCACAAGAATGTTTATTGGTGGTAGAAACACTCTTTTATAAAGTGAAACCACAATTCAATTCTTTTTCCTTCATCTTCCATTCACATTTCACTTAGAACACAACAATCCCCCGCATGAATGGGGAATGGCTATTTCATCAAAAAATATACGGACAAGTGTGTGATCTACAAGCAAAGTCTAATTGCATATTGATAAGTAGGTTTCCCTTTTACCATTTATGGTTCTCATGGTGTTGTTCATTTCAATCACGAACACTACCTAGTTTCATGAGAGCTTGGAAAATAGACCTTTACTATCATTCTCCTTAGAGAACCGACTTACACTTCATCCTTACATAGGTGATTCCTAAACGTTTTAATCCTATTCAAATTATTTGGTCATACCTACAAAACTTGGAAACTATTACAAAAATTCAAACAATAAGCTTATTTCCTGAAAATTGTCTTCATCATGAGAATGGGTTAAGTTAATTGACAATGTTGAACCAACAGTCATAACTTTCATTGATCTCCTTGAACCTAGCTCTTGGGATCTCTAGTCCACTAGGTAGAGTTACCGCCGTGATGACTTATCTTATGCCTTAAACCCATTCCATTCGATGATCTCTTAACTCCCTCTCTAGTTAGGACTTTTATTAGTGGATCCAACACATTATCTTTTGACTTTACATAGTCAATCGTGATAATTTCACTAGCGAGTAGTTCTCTAACGGTATTATGTATCCATCTTATATGATAATTTACCATTATACATCATGCTCCCTGCCCTTCCTATTGCAATTTGGCTATCATAGTGTATGTATAGTGGTGTCAAAGGTTTTGGCCAATAAGGAATATCTTCCAAGAAATTCCAAAGCCATTTAGCTTCTTCACCAGCTTTATTGAACACAATAAATTCAGATTCCATTATAGAGTGGGTAATACATGTCTGTTTGAATGATTTCAAAGAGACTGCTCCTCCACCAAGAGTAAATACATATCCACTCATGGATTTTACTTCATTTGATTCGGTGATCCAATTTGCATTACTATATCCTTCAATTATTGCAGGATATTTGTTATAATGCAAAGCATAGCCTTGAGTATATTTTAGATACCCCAAAACTCTTTCCATTGCCATCCAATGAGTTTGATTGAGATTACTCGTGTACCGACTCAATTTACTAATAGCACATGCTATGTCTGGTCGCGTACATTTCATGATATACATAAAACTTCCTAACACTCTTGTATACTACAAATGTGAGTTACTTTTACCTTCATTGTTTTGAAGTGCAAAGCTCACGTTTAATGGTGTTTTGGCAATATTAAAATCTAAATACTTGAACTTGTCAAGTACCTTTTCAATGTAATGAGACTGTGACAATGCCAACCCTTGTAGAGTTCTATGAATTCTTATCCCTAAGATCATATCAGCAACTCCAAGGTCTTTCATATCAAATTTGCTCTCAAGCATTCATTTCGTAGCATTTATGTAAGAAATGTCTCTACTGATGATCAACGTGTCATGAATATACAAACAAACAATGACTTTGTGATTTGGAGTGTTTTTAATGTAGACACATTTGTCACACTTATTAATCTTAAATCCATTTACCAACATGGTTTGGTCAAATTTTGCATGCCACTATTTGGGTGCTTGCTTTAGTCCATAAAGTGACTTAATAAGTTTTCACACTTTCCTTTCTTTATTAGGAACAACAAAACCCTCTGGTTGTTCCATGTAAATTTCTTCCTCTAATTCTTCATTTACGAAAGTTGTTTTCACATCCATTTGATGAATTTCAAGACTACATACCGCAGCTAATGCAACCAACATTCGACAGGACGTTATCCTTATTACTGGCGAGTATGTGTCAAAATAATCAAGGCCTTCTTTTTGTCTAAAGTCTTTCACAACAAGTCTTGCCTTGTATTTGTCAATAGTACCATCAGCTTTCATTTTCCTTTTGAAGATCCATTTAGAACCTTAAGGTTTATTTTCTGGTGGAAGATCATCCAACTCCCAAGTATGGTTGCTCAAGATTGAATCAATCTCACTATTGACATTCTCTTTCCAAAAGGATGAGTCCGTAGAAGACATCGCTTCTTTGAATGTTTGAGGCTCATTTTTGAGAAGAAATGTTACAAAATCCAATCCGAAAGAATTTGACATCTTTTTACGTTTACTACGCTTTGGCTTCTCTTCATCAAGTACATTTTCCCTTGGTTCATCCCTAGGCCATTTAAACCCTTCACTATATAATTCATTTCTAGTTTTATACGAATAAATGTGTTAAAAGAACTCAACATTATCTGATTCATTATCGTATTATCATGGATATCCTGATGTTTGGATTTATGAAACAAAAATTGACATGCTTTACTATTTGTAGCATATCCAATGAAAACACAGTCTACAGTCTTTGGTCCTATTTTTACCCTTTTGGGTATAAAAACTTGAACTTTAGCTAGACACCCCCAAACTTTGAAATATTTCAAGTTGGATTTCCTTCCTTTCCATTTCTCATATGGAATAGATTGTTTCTTACTATGGGGCACTTGATTGATTATTTGGTTTGTTGTAAGGATAGCTTCCCCCCATAAATTTTGTGGTAAACCTGAACTTATAAGTAAGGAATTCATTATTTCCTTCAATGTTCGGTTTTTTCTTTCCATAATTTCATTTGGTTGAGGTGAGTACAGGGTAGTAGTTTGATGGACAATTTCATTTTCCAAACATATCTCTGCAAACAGAGATTCCTACTCTCCACCCCTATTACTTCTTATCATTTTAATCTTTTTATCCAACTGATTTTTAACTTTAGTTTTATATTGCCTAAATGCTTCTATTTCCTAATCCTTACTATTCAATAAATAAACATAACAAAATCTAGTGCAATCGTCAATAAAAGTTATAAAATACTTTTCCCACCACAAGATGGTGTTGACTTCATATCACAAATGTTTGTGTGAATTAAGTCTAAGGGATTGAAATTTCTTTCAACAAACTTATACAGATATTTAGCATACTTAGATTCAACACATGTTTGAGACTTTGATTTACTGCACTCAAAGTTAGGCAAAACTTCCAAACTAATCAGTTTTTGCAAGGTTTAATAATTGATATGTCGTAAACGTTCATGCAATAATTCATTAGAATCAAGCAAGTTAGAGGAAGCCTTAGCTTGATTCATTTCAACTGCCATTAGATGAAGTTTGAAAATACTCTCATTGAGGTAGTCCCTTCCTATATACATTTCATTCTTGCTTATTACAACTTTCTCCAAAACAAACACACATTTAAACCCATTTTCAATGAGAAGTATTGTAGACACTAAGTTCTTCCTAATAGTAGGAACATAGAGAACATTATTGAGAGTCAATACCTTGCCAGAAGTCATTTTTAGGAATATCTTTCCACTTCCTTCAACCTTGATTGTTGCATTATTTCCCATGAAGATCACTTCTTTGGGACCAGTGGTATCATAAGTAGCAAAAACTTCTTTATCTGTACAAACATGTTGAGTGGCTCCTAAATCAAACCACTATTCATACGAATTTCAAACTAGATTGCATTCAGTAATCATATCACACATATTTTTCATCATTTCAGTTGCATCCAACATGTCTATTTATTTTTGTTTCTTATTCAGAACTTGACAATTTAGAGCTTTGTTTCCAGTTTCACTACAATTGTAGCACTTGCCTTCCTTTTCTTATTTTGCTCTTCCTCTGGTCCATAAGTCTTCTTCCTCTTCTTATTATGTCTAGCATCATCTTTAACAAGATTTGCACCCATCATTGCCGATTTCTTACTCAGCTTAATAGCCTCTTCTATCTTGAGACGAATCACAAGATCTTCCAAACCAGATAATTGGTTTTCAAACATTCTTTTTTCAGGAACATGAGGATCTCTACTTATGATCTTTTGCATTTCTAGTTTGGTTAGCCAAACTAACATTATTTGCTACCATTCTTAGAAGTTCACACAAGAAAAAATTTCTTGTTTATCTGCCATTGCCATTGCTAGATCACCTTCTGAACAGCTTAATAACGCAATATTGGTTGCCATTGGGACAACACCATTCACAAACGATTCAATTTGTTGTTTTGTTTCATTCTTCATTTTCCTGTCAAGGTTTGACAACCACTTAAGTATTTTAGAATGTTAACAATAAAGACTTAATCTTTAAACAACTTGTTTCTACTCAACAATGAATTTTTTTTGTCTTCAAATCATCAACCAATTGAATTTTGAAACCCAACGAAGTTTTTATGTTCTTCAAATCAGAATCAAATTCAAATAGAGTGAAAACCCATAGGTTTTAAACTCCAGAAACCAATACAGAGAGTTCAACTAATCGGTGAAGTTTTTATATTCTTCTAAGTGAGGGAGTAGAAATAAAAAGATTTTTATCTCCACAAAATCAAACTTAATACAGATTAACTAAGTACTTAATAACTACCTTAAGATTGTAGTTTTTCGAATTTAGTAAAATCTGTATTTTTCAACAAGAACTTCAAACACATGTTCAACTTAAAGTATGAACAATTAAATGAAGCTCAAACTCTGTATTTACAACTTTGAACTTTAATAATAAGTTCAACCCAACTTATGAACAACAACAAAATGAAGTTCAAACTATTTTCTAGAGAAATAGCAAAATCAAATATATAGAAAGAGATAAAGATTAGAAGATTCAAGTCCACAGAATTCACGGTGTGTCCTTAAGGAAATTATTCTCCTCAAGTACCCGAGGTTATGGAATATATCCTCCAAGGATAAATTAAATCACATCGATAGAATAGAAGTACCTCAAATTCTGTCGAACTACGAACACACTAAATGATTCGTAAATCAAACTTGAGTTTTCAGGAAGAAGAAGAGTGTTTTCACTTCAAAATTTTGTACCTAATACCTGAAGAAAAATCAGGTATTTATAGTCATAAGGAGTTGCTTCAGAAAAGAATCAATGGTTCATAAAAGGTTGCAAGTTTTTGAAACGTCGCCCGACCTGCAGACCCCACCTACACCGATAGGTGGCCCACATGAAGTCGCAAGTCAGCCTTTGTACAAAACAGTGTGTTTTGGATGGCCTGCGTTGCGATATGCACTGGCATCATAGGCATCTGCGTCTGAAGATGGCCAAGTGCACGCGCAAGTCATGCTTTCATTCCCAAACAGTACCTCAAAGGGTCATGTCCCTTCGAGGTGCGTTGTGACATGCGTTCGCACTTCCTCATGTGCATCTGCAAATGGAGAAATTTCAGATTGAATTTTTGTATCATTAAATGTCAAGTTTCAAATGAATTTTTTCCACAAAGATAATTTCTCGATCATTTTTCAAACCAAAATCTAAATCGAATCCGAATCCGAAGCCGCAAATGGAGAAATTTTAGATTGAATTTTGGATCATTAACCCTCAAGTTTCAAATGAATTTTGTCCAAAATTCATTTTTCAAAGCGGAGCAAGCGACGATGACGACAGCGAGAGGCTTGCTTTCTTCTTGCCTCACTAACAACAAGGAGGAGTGCTTCCATACTTAAGTACAGGAATGTTTCTTTCTCAAACCAATGTGGGAGAAACACTCTTTTATAAAGTGAAACCACAATTACTTCTTTTCCCTCTATTTGTTTTCCCTTCATTTTCCATTCACATTTCACTTAGAACCCAACATTAATTTCTTGCACTAATGTCTCTAATTTCACTTAGCACTTCTACTGATGGTTAGAGTTAGTTGAGTTAGTTAGAGTTAACATAATTAGTTAAGTTAACATAGAATGACAGGTGGATGCTAGTTGTAACTTGAGTCGATTATACGAGAATATAGAAATAGGACATTGTAGAAGCTATGGAAAGATATTTTCTAATTTCATTTCTCTTTTCTTCTCGATCTAAATTTGTCTGCATGATGAAAATTACATTGTATCAAAGAATTAATTGACCGAATTCAGGGATTTTCTTTGTGGATTTACAGAAAATGAAGAATTCGGTTGTGTTTTTGTCCTTCATTAGATTATTAATTGAATTTTGAGTTCATTGTTGAGGAAATTCATATGGGGATGGACTCAACTAAGAGTCAAGGTTTGAATCAATAAAAAGTAATAGCAGGTATGATTGATTACAATCATCCATTATATCTTTGTACACATTTGATGGGTCAGGCTCACTTTTAGTCAGTATTAAATTTGTAGGAATGGTGAACTACAGTTTATGGAGTTGTGCGATGCGACTCACGTTTTTTGGCAAAAATAAAATTAATTATATCTATGGATCTGTCAAACGTGAAACTTATGGATCCATCAAGCAAATCAATAGAATTAGTGCAATGTAATAATTGTTTCATGGATCAGGAAATGAAGCTAAAAAATATTAAATAAAAATTTATGTTTCTTGGATGTGCATTTGATTTGGCATGAATTAAAGGAGCAATTTGACAAAGTAAATGGATCGAGAATCTATCAACTTTACAATGAGGTTTTTACTGTCCCTCAAGGTGCATCATCTATTTCAATATATTACTGTTTGTTGAAATACCCATGGGATGAGTATGATTCAATTATTCCTCCTAGACAATATGATTTGAGAAGTCTAGAGAAATTGTTGAAAGCCTTCATTATCAGACAATGTTGCAGTTTTTAATAAGACTTAATAAATGTTATAGTCAGGCTAGGATTGAAATTCTCATGAAATCACATTTGCCTAGTACCAATCAAGTTTATTTAATGCTAGTTCAAGATGAAAATCAGAAGATGAATATTAGGGATAATTGTGCCCTCATAGACTATCATCTAGATTATGAATTCTGCCTCATGAAATGACACACCAAAGAAGGTTGTTTTAAGTTGATAAAGTGTGACTACTATAATAAAGGGAAAAAAACTACATGTAATATTAGATTGATTATTACAAGTCATAACAATATTTTTTAGATTGTATTATATAACAATAGATTTTTAACAAAGACTAATAAAATAATTAAAAAGAAAAACTAGTTTATTATTATTATTATTATATGTTAAAAGCATTCCTAAATATTTAGTCAGTTAATAATAGGATATCAATCAACCCCTAAAATCTCTCTATTCCTAATTTTACACATTCATAATTAATGTGCAATTAACCTTTCTTCTTCTTTATCTTCATCGAGTGTGTACTACTTCTTCTTTCTCCAAAAATTATAAAACTCAATTCTACGTAAAACCCAATATTACCAAGATTATTTGGTCTTGAACTTCGAAAATAATTACATTAAAATATAAATTTATGCATTTTGATTGCATCGGTGGTTATTCCAATTTTTTTTTACATTATATTATTTTAACTAGTCAAGTTCAATACTATACACCAAAGTATTTGTAATCTTTGGAGATTTTAATGTACGAAATTAGTATGTAAAATGCTATATACAAATGATATATTCTTATTAATGAATTTTAGTGTACGAAAATGATAAAAAATCTTGTATCTAGGCTTAGTTTAACCAATTATATTGAAATCACTTTATATAATCAATCCATAAATTTGTATGTTAATGCTTATTTCTACTCTATGATATTTGCATATAATTTGGTATTATTGTGTTATTTTAACCAATCAAGTTTTAATTAGTTAGTATAACAATTTCATACACCAAATAATTTACAATTTTGGGGTTTCAATGTCTATGGAATTGGTATGTAAGATGTGATATATAAATTATGTATTCTTATGAAATTCTGAGAGCGTATCAAATTGAATATCATATTTCTTGGGAGAGATTGTGTAAGAATAAGGACTATGGGGAGAGAGAAAGAGGAGATTTTGTTTTTCTTTTTGATAATTGAATATTATTCAATATATATATATAGATAGATAGATAGATAGAGAGAGAGAGAGAGAGAGAGAGAAACATATTTTTATTAATTAGATTCCTAAATTTTAGCCCACTTAATAATTTTTTGTTCCTAAAAGATTTTGTTGAGTAATGATAATTGCAAATCCCAAAATTTAGGCCTACTAAATCAGAACTAAATATCTTTGGATAAATAAATAAATATTTAAACTCTTTAATAAATCTACAGAAAATGGCCTAAATTTCCCCTCACCTATTGAAAATGGTATAAAAATGTACTCCATCCACATTTGGTCTCCATAATGCCCTTCATATCCACCTTTGGACTCCATAATGCCCTTCATTTTAACACCTCTAAATTTCCTTTAAAAATATTTTTTTAACGATGCAACACCCCAATTGGTCCGGATATAATTAATTTTTTAAAATTTATAAAACAACCCACCGACTAGGGACCAGGTCCTCGAACACTTTTACAGTAAATAACAGTAAACAAGAATGAATAAGTGCAGAAAGTAAATAACACAAGATGTTTACATGGAAACCTCCTCACTCAAGGGAGTAAAATCACGACCTACCACGCAGGATTTCTCAACCACTTTACTATCTTCAAGCAATATTGAATACAGACTCCTTAGTTGTAAGGATTAAACTCTTAATCCTTAAACATCTTGCAACAACTGTATTACATGACTCCTTCAACAATAACTCTATTGCCACAAACTGAAACGACTAACTCTAGTCGACTCAATGCACATACTAACTCTAATCTTAGAATTTCAACTAACTCTAGCTAACATCGTCATCAAGTATGAGAAAGAATATTACAAAATACCTACAATAGCTTTACTAGAAAGAGTAGGTTTTTACTTTTAAGAACAAGTTGCAAAGACTCAAATAAAACAAAGACTAACACAAAACAAGTTGGTTGAGAAGGTCCTTGTTGCTGATGAGTTTTTGAATGTGAACAAACGACTTCTTTTGCTAAGAGAAATTGACCGTCCACTTGTGTGCAAAAGCTATATTTTCATTATCCATCTTTTAGAATATATATGACACATGAAAACCTAGAACTATTCTCATTGGTCTAGGCAAAAATCCTGCAATGCCTCTGCTGCCGTGCCCACCAACTTTCTGCCAAAAGTACACAATATAGTCCCTAGAAGGTTTGAACTCATCATAAAACCTATGTAGCATCTCCGTAGGGACCAGGTCCCTACAATGGGTTGCCCATCATCAAAACTGAGGACTTAGCAATTTCTCCCTTTTTGATGATTATAAACCTATATTCCAGGTTCCCTTGTCTGCAAGCTGTGGGCTTGTTCCCCCTGAGACTAATACTACTCCACCTATGTTCCGTTACCCCTGAGCTTGATACTACTTCACTTAGCCATGTTCCCTCTGTGGACCTGTTCCCCTTCACACTCTTCCCAACCATGTTTCCTCTTAGGACCTATTCCCTCTCACACTCTTCCCCTCTTACTAACTCCCTCATATAAAGAACTCATATTTCCCCCCTTTTGGCATCATCAAAGAGGAAAAATAGTAAACCAAGGAAAATATAAGTATAGTATATTAATTCATGGCCATTGAGACAACATTGACATGAGTACAAGGAGAGGAAATAAAAAGATAAATGGTAGCATCAAAGCACAAAACATTCATTATCCATAAGTGACGAGATCATCAAATAACATACTTAATATAAAGAAATAAAAACTGGTTAAAGAAGCATGTGCTACACGTTACCACGAGGGAACAAAAGAGAACTGTTGGGCAAAGAAAGGACCAAGTAAGAAGGACTTAGGAAGGGGGGCCAGATAATTGACGAAGAAGGAGAGTTATGTGCACACTTTATGCTTTATGATTCTTTAAGAGCTGTTGAGTCAGATACACAACCTTAGCATCCAAAGTAGTAATTCTCGCCTTTAAAGTACCATTCTCAGCAAGAGAAGCAGAGAAGCCTTCAAACCAGTAATCTCAGCATCCTTTTGGGACATAAGAATGGTTATATCCTTCAATTCACTGGTCAACCTGGTCTGCGCGGTGATAATCTCAAAGATGGCACATTTAGACTTTAACCCACCCTTTTGTTCATCACACTAGTTATCTTCCAAAGTGGATAGAGTGAACATCGTTTGTAGGATACTTCCTATCCATGGTCACATGGAACCTTAAAGTACTCAAACACCCTATTTAGCAGGAATCCATAAGCCAACCCGTGCTTTCCATCTTTCACAATCATTACTTTGTGCATGAGCTCTATCATGACCGCAGGAAGGTTGAGCTTTTTGAACTTAGTTAGAGACACCATCAGGAAATGATCAGTGGTTGAATAATCAGACCTTTTTTCAGTGCGAGGAAGAAGAGCTTTGTTCATAAATTCTAACAAAAACTGAAATTCCCCTTTGAGAGACTTCTTATTCACAATTTTGATGTTCAAATCATCTAACTTCTCAATGTGCTTGAGGAACTTCTCAGACCCTGACCCATATTTCAGGGACCTGATCCCTTCAGAAGGTACCCCAAGTAATTCTTCATCCAGGGCAATAGTAATACCATGCACTTAAGTAGTTAAGTACAGGGCATCCTCAGAAAATGTGAGATCATGATAAAACATGCAGACTTTTTTCTTATATAAGGTTGGTACCGGAGGCTCTAATAGATGACTCTTTCCTTGTAAATTCACCATCTCCACTAGGTCCACCATCCCTGGAAGATCAGTAATATCAGGATAAAAAACACACCCACGTAACACATCTTGCGTCTTTAAGATTTCCTGCTTTTCCCTTTTAGTAAAAACTTTGACCACCCTTTTGGGCTTGTAATATTTTGCACTAGAACCAGGTCCCCTCGCACGATACACAGAGCTTTTGGAGACTCTGGAAGACTTGAGAGCAGGACCAATTCCCTCAGCATCTTGTGCACCTCCTCATTTACTTTTGGCCTCAGCAATGGGACTCTTCTTCTTGTTCAGTACGCCCTTCCCTACTCCTTTCTTAGAAGTGGTCACAACACTAGATAGTGCCTTGGTGCAACATTGAGAAATACTCCGAGCAACATCCTCATATGCGTCTTCCTCTATTTTATGATCTATTTCATTCACGTCAACCACTGCTTCATGCGGTACATCAAACTCTATAACCGACCTTTTTCTCAGCATTTTCTTCCTTCTTATGTTGGACTTACTTTTAGTTAAAGCATTATCCATTAATATTTGAGAACTCCCTAGTGTTCCATGTACTTTAACTTGTTTGGATGATTTATTTGAGGTTGAAGACCATTTGTTTTTAAAATTCCCAACACAGAGGTCTATTGTTACTATTAGTTTCTTCTTCATCTGCATCTGCCTCTTCCTCTGCAGATTCCTCATTACAATTCCTAGTCATAAGTGACCCTAAAGTGTCATCCCATTGAGGATGAGAGGAAAGTGTTGGAGAATCAAACCTAGGGGACACAAACACTAGCTTTTTTGCACCATCCTTAGATATGTCTTCACTTAGAGTAGTCAAGCTTTGCACAATATGAGCATCACTAACTGCCAAAATATTAGAGGATACACCCTGTTCATTCGATAAATATCCATCGAACATCCGCTCATCAATAGATTAGCTTTGCTGAAGTATATTGGTACCAGGTCCCCTAGATTCAAGACCTTCCTACAGAACTTTCTTCATTGTTTCCAGGGGACCTGGTTGAGAGACTGAAATGATATCTGATTCAGGACGAACGATATCAGAGGATGGGAGCAAGAGAGTTTCAGTGATTCCACTGTCACCATCGACTGACAAAGGATAAGAAGGAGGATTGATTTCAGTAATCGATAGCACTATGAGAACGACATTGGTTGGCAAACAAGAAGGAGTGATTTGAATACTCAAAAATGGATTATGGAGATTAGGATTGGTTGGATAAGAATGAGGGGACTTAGAAGGTTTTAAGGATTCATTGGCAGACGGATGAGGAGAAGATGATTGAGACATGACTAGATTTTGATTCGTAGAACAGTTTTAAAAGAAGGGTGATGAGTTCGACTGCGGTGGGGAACAAATGGAACTTCAAGGGTTTGAGATTTTAGGAGTGTGGAGTGAAAATGGTTGTTTAAATAGAGAAGGAAGGGAATGATTCAGATTATAACGGATATAAGTAAAGTGACGTATTCGATTAGATTAGATATGACGATTAAACTTAAAGGGATTTTGTAGCTTTTCAGATAGGCAAGAAACCATATTACACAACATAACAAGTTTTTAAAACTTTTCAAAAAATGAAGTATTATACTAACCTCAAAAAGGACCTGGTCTCTTCATGAATTTGAGCGTTAGTGCTTGAGTCTGTCCCATCTGCTTTTTGATCTTCTCCTTAGTACTATAGGTGTATATCTGTAAAGATATGAGACTGAATTAGACGTAATGCACATTCAAATTACCTGGATACTTACTTCCTAATCATAGCCAATACTGAGAGATATCAAAATCCAAACTGAAGGAGCTTAGTTCAATTTCATGAGTCCTAATTTTATGAGATTTCTTTTGAACTGGTCCCCGCTGAGTTCTTTGGTGAAAATATCTGCAATTTTATCTTCTATTTTATAGAAAACCATTTTTGACCAAACCTTTCTCTACATTATATCTTAGGAAATCATGCCTGATGTCAATGTGTTTGGTTCTTTTATGTTGGACTGAATTCTGGGCCATGTTCATAGTACTAGTGTTGTAAAAAAAAAAGGGAACACACTCAGAATATATCCCAAAGTCTTCCAGTTGCTATTTGATGCAAAGAAGCTGAACATAACATAATGCAACTGCTACATACTCTGCTTCAGTCATGGAAATAGCCATTGAATTCTACTTCTTAGCGCCCCAAGAGATCAAGAATGAGCCTAGAAAGTGAGCCATTTCTGAGGTGCTCTTCCTATATACCAGGTACCCTGTATAATCAACATTAGCATATCCAATTAGTTCAAACTTATCCCCAATAGGATAGAAAAGAACCAGGTTAGGAGTTCCCTTGAGATATCTGAGAATCCTTTTGGTAGCCTTCAAATAAGATTCTTTTGGACATGCCTGAACCTTACATATATACCTACAATGAACACAATATCAGGTTTGCTTGCAGTCAGATAGAGCAAAAAACTAATAATTCCTCTTTACATAGTCTCATTTACTGAGGGACCAGGTTTATCCATGTCAAATTTTGAAGAAGTTTCAATAGGAGTATCAATTGTCTTGGCTTCTTCCATATAAAATCTTTTTAACAGCCACTTGATGTACTTTTGCTGACAAATCATAGTTCTATTTGGAGCTTGTTTAATTTGCAGCCCAAGAAAGAAATTCATCTCTCCTATCATACTCATTTCAAACTCACTTCCCATCGGCTTAGCAAACTCATCACATAAGGGACTGGTTGTAGCACCAAAGATGATATCATCCATATAAACTTGCACAATCAATAAGTTTCTTCCTTTGGATTTCAAAAATAGAGTGTTATTAAGCTTACCTCTTTTAAATCCATTTTACAGCAAGAACTTGGACAACCTCTCATACCAAGCTCTAGGTGCTTGCTTTAGACCATAGAGAGCTTTGTCGAGCTTGAATACATACGGAGGATGATCAATATTTTCAAAACCAGGAGGCTGCTTTACATACACCTCTTCTTTTAGTATCCCATTAAGAAACACACTCTTCACATCCATCCGATACAACTTGAACTAAATTTATGAGGCAAATGCAACGAGTATTCTAATTGCTTCCAATCTAGAAACTAGTATAAAGGTGTCATCATAGTCTATCCCTTCCTCTTGATTGTATCCCTGCACCATAAGTTTTTCCTTATTTCTGATTGTATTTCTATGTTTATCAGCCTTGTTCCTGTAAACCTACCTAGTCCCAATAATAGTTCTATCAATAGGATTGGGGATCAGGTGCTACACCTTATTTCTTTCAAATTGATGAAGTTCTTCTTGCATGGAATTCACCTAATATACATCCTTCAGAGCTTTTTTTACATTTTTGGGTTCAATTTGAGATAGAAAAGCAGAGAAAGCACACATGTTTTTATCTTGATACCTCGTTTTCATTCTTGAGTCCAATGAAGTAAGAAGATTATCTAGAGGATGAGAGGAATTGTGTTTCTAGTTTGACCTTTGCTGAGATGGTTGTGATTGACAGGTACCAAGTCCATCTGATGCATCTTCTTGAGGGTACTGAATCTTTTCAGAGATTATACTTGGGCCAGGAGCAGTCTAAGAATCTTGAGGGGTACCAGGTCCCTTAGAATTTACAACATAATTTCTGTCCTCTTCCAACCCTTTTTTACCCACAGAGTTACTTTGATTTTGAAGAAGATCTTCCTATTCAGCATCATCTTGAACCTTTTCTTTACTTGGGACTCCAGATTCATCAAAGATGACATGCACACTTTCCTCAACATATTGCGTCATTTTGTGGAAGATTCTACAGGCTTTGTTGTTGGAAGAGTAGCCTACAAAGATTCCTTCATCACTTTTTGGATTAAAATTCCAAGATCATCTTTTCCATTATTCAACACAAAGCATTTGCATCCGAACACCTTGATATAGCTTAGGTTGGGTTTTTCTGTTTAGTAGCTCATAAGGAGTCTTTTCAAGGATTGACCTTATAAGGCACCTATTTATTATATAGCATGCAGTGTTGACTGCTTCTGTCCAAAAGCTTTTGGAGATGCCAGCATCAATTAGCATAGTTCGAGCAATATCCACAATTGTTTGATATTTTCTCTTGATAACACCAATTTACGATAGTGTTCTTGGAGCAGAAAAGTTATGATGAATCCCATATTCATTACAAAACTCATTAAACTTGGCATTCTCAGATTCTATTCCATGGTCAAATCTGATCCCAATAATTATTTCATCCACTTTCATTAGAATTTTCTTAGCGAATGTCACGAACACTGAAATTTTCATCTTTGGTCCTTAAGAATATGGTCCAGGTGAACCTAGAATAGTCGTCAATAACTACTATAATGTACTTTTCCACCTCGGCTCGTAACCTTGACAGGTCCACATAAGTCCATGTGGAGAAGTTCCAATAGCCTCGAAGTACTCACTTTTTTCTTTTGTTTGAATAAGGACCTGGTTTGCTTTCCTTTAGCACACGCACCACACACCTTGGTGTCAGAAAACTTTAGTTTAGGCAACCAGGTCATTGGAAACCAATTTATTGAGAAGAGAAGAACTCACATGTCTGAACCTTCTATTCTATAGATCTGTAACATTATCCTGACCACTTAGACAAGTAAGATCCTTTGGAAAGGAGGATCCCAAATCAGCTACATACATGTTTCTGCTCCTATTTGCTATAAGAATTACTTCTTCATTCTTGTTACATGTAACCGTGCACTTATCTGGCAAGAATTTTACTTCATTCCCTTTGTCACAGATTTGAGAGACACTGAGAAAACTGTATTTAAGTACATCCACACAGTGCACATCTTCAATTTTGTAATTATGATTTTTACAAATCTTTCCAATACCAAGAATGTACCCTTTCTTTCCATCACCAAAGGAGTTACTCCCTTCTTCATAGGCTTTGAGTGAGAGAAAATCTTTAATTCTACTAGTCATGTGCTTAGAGCAGCCACTATCCATGAACTAGTGGTGACTGCTTCCTCTTGCTCTTCCCTACAAACAAAATCATTTGTTAGCTTTGGGAACCCATTTTAATTTGAGTTCCGAATAAAGAGACAAAGGTAAAATCAGGCTCTTTCTAGGCTACATGGGTAGACTAGTTCTTTTAAGCTTCGAACCAGGTACCCTACTGTGACTTACAACCTTAGTATATTGTTAGCCATTGGGATACAATCAACAGGAAGTAAGATCCAATTGATAGAACTTCATCATAGTCTATCCTAACCAGGTCCCTCTTAAGTTCTTAGTTTCTCTCCAAAGAGATAGTAAGATCCAATTGAGACTTATTTAATTTTTATTCATGTTCAAATTGGATGCCACTACCTTCACCTTTCCCCTTTATCACCAGATTGGGCTGTATCTTTTAATTTATTATTCATGACATCATTTTCAGATGACACTAACTGATATTTCTCTTGAATTTTAGAAATTTACAAAGTTAGAGCAATTTTCTTAGCTTCAAATTCATCAAGTTTTTTGTTTAGACATTTCTTTTCACTGGTGAGATCACACAAAAAGTTGATTAACACACTAGCAAGATACTTTAATTCCTTTGGAGGGTAATCCTTGAGATTTTTCTTAATGTCCAAAAATGTTACCTTGTGATCATTCTCGTCATCGGATTGTGCCATAAGAGCAAAAAATGAGTCATAGATTTAATCTCATATTTTATCACCATCATTGAGGAATCCTCAGGCTTTTTTGATGCTTCTTATTCACTGGAAGAATCTTCCCATGCTTCCAGTGCCGACTTGACCACTTTATTTGAAGTAGCTCTTCTGTTGTATCTTTCAGGGACTCGGTCTCGGTCCTTCTTTTATTTGTCTCCACCTCACTTTACATAATCTTTATACTAAGGATAATCTTTGATAAAGAGACTAGGTTTACTACATTTGTGACATAAGTCATTTCCACCAGAATATTTGCTAAAGTTTCCTCTACTTGGAAAACCTCAATTTCTTCTCACAATCTTTAGAAACCTTCTGGTAATGTAAGTTGTGTCCTTATCTTCCTCACTTGACTCTCCATTTGTTGAATTCAGTGCCAAACTCTTCTCCTTCTTTGGTTCATTTCTTCCTTTTTCCTATTATTTCTTGAGCTCATAAATCTTCAAGTTTCCAATCAGCTCATCCATGGTATGAAGTTTGAGATATCTAGCTTGAGTATTAGCATTGACCTTGCTTTCCCTAGATTTAGGAAAGATACTAAGAATCTTTCAAACTTGATTACTTGGGTTGATTACCTCACTAAGACAGTGTAATTTATTTGTAATAGCAGTGAACCTATTATTCATCTCCTGAAATGATTCACCTTCCTTCATGGCAAAAGTTTCGTACTGAGTGGTTAGCATATCAACTTTGGATTCCCTAATTTGACCTGTTTCTTCATGAACCATCTGTAATCAGTCCCATATCTCCTTAGCAGACTCACATACAAATATCTTGTTGTATTCATCTAGTTTGATACCACAAGCAAGAATCTTTTTGGCGTTATAACTCTTTTTAATTTTCTTCCTGTCACCTTATTCAAATTCCTTTTGAGTTTTTGTAACCATTGAAGTGACATCTCCAACCTTCACAGACTTCATGGGAACATGTGGTCCATCACAAATTATTTCCCATAATTAACTATCATCAACCATAATAAAATTATGCATGCGTGTCTTCTACTATCCATAATATTGTCCATTAAACCTGGGTGGTCTCATAGTAGATTCCCTTCTTGTAGATTTGGATGTGCAGCCATTTGTGAAAATCCTTCCTAGGTGTTAACCATTTAGGAAGTACCAACTCTAATACAAATTAATGAAACATATGTGTTACACACCAGACTAGGGACCAGGTCCTCGTACACTTTATAGTAAATAACAGTAATCAAGAATGAACAAATGCAGAAAATAAATAACACCAGATGTTTACGTGGAAAGCTGTATGCTCAAGGGAGTAAAACAATGATCTACCTCGTAGGATATCTCAACTACTGCACCATCTTCAATCAATGATGAATACATACTACGTAGTTGTAAGTATTAAACTTTTAATCCTTGAACATCTTGTAACAACTCTATTACAAGACTCCATCAGCAATAACTCTATTGCCACAAACTGAAATGACTAACTCTAGTCAACTCAATGCACAGACTAACTCTAGTCAATGTCAAGTAACTCTAGCTAACATCGTTATCAAGCATGAGAAAGAACATTACAAAATGCCTACAACAACTTCACTAGAAAGAGTAGGTTTTAACTTTTAAGAACAAGTTACAAAGACTCAAATACAACAAGGACTAACACAGAACAAGTTGGTAGAGAAGGTCCCTGTTGCTGATGAGTCTTTGAATGTGAATACACAACTTCTTTTGCTAAGAGAAATTGATCGTCCTTTTATTTGCAAAACCTAGATTTTTACTGTCCATCTTTTAGCATATATATGACACATGAAAACCTAGAAATATTCTCATTAGTCAAGGTAAAAAGGCTACAACACCTATGCAATCGTACCCACCAATATTTTGTCAAAAGTACACAATATAGTTGTAATGTTCACCGCTAAGATGTGCATGAAAGACCCTACAACTGGTCCCTAAAAGGGTTGAACTCATCATAAAACCTATGCAGCATCTTCATAGGGACCAGGTCCCTACGATGGGTTATCCATCATCAAAACTGAGGACTTAGCAATTTCCCCCTTTTTGATGATGACAAACCTATATTCCAGGTTCCCTTGTCTACAAGATGTGCGATTTTTCCCCTTGAGACTGATACTAATCCACCAATGTTTTGTTCCTCCTGAGGCTTATACTACTCCACATAACTATGTTCCCTCTGAGGACTTATTCCCCTTCACACTTTTCCCAGCCATGTTCTCTTTGAGGACCTGTTCCCCCTCACACTTTTCCCCTCTCACTAACTCCTGCATATAAAGAACTCATATTTCCCCCTTTTCACACCATCAAAGAGGAAAAATAGTAAACCAAACAAAATAAGAGTATAGTACATTAATTCATGGCCAAAGAGGCAACACTGACATGAGTTCTAGGAGAGGAAATAAAAAGATAAATGGTTGCATCAAAGCACAAAACATTCATTATCCATAAGTGATTACAGCATCATACAACAAACTTAATAAAAAACAATAAAAACTAGTTAAAGGAGCGTGTGCCACATGGTATAATAGGGGAACAAAAGAGAACAGGTAGGTAAAGAAAAGACAAGGTAGGAAGGACTTAGGAAGGGGGGCTAGATAATTGACAAAGAAGGAGAGTCATGTACTCACTCTCTACTTCATAATTCTTTAAGAGTTGTTGAGTTAGATCCTCAACCATAGCATCGAAAGTAGTAATTCTCGCCTTCAAAGCATCATTCTCAACACGAAGTGCCTCAACAGCACCAGGTCCCTCTACATTTGCCTTCAGTAGAGCAACCTTCAAACTAGTAATATCAACATCCTTTTGGGACACAAAAATGGTTATATCCTCTAATTCGCTGGTCAACCTAGTCTGCGCAGTGATTAGCTCAGAGATGGAAGATTTAGACTTCAGCCCACCTTTCGTTCAACATACTCGTTATCCTCTAAAGTGGAAAGAGTGAACATCTGTTTGGAGGATCCTTTCTATCCATGGTGACATGGTACCTTAAAGTACTCAGACACCCTATTTAGTAAGAATCCATAAGCCAACCCATGTTTTCCATCTTTCCCAATCATTACCTTGTGTATGTACTCTATCATGATCACATAAAGGTTGAACTTTTTGAACTTAGTTAGAGACACCATCAAGAAAGGATTAGTGGTTGAAAGAGCTAGCCTTTTTCAGTGCGAGGAAGAAGAGCTTTGTTCATAAATTCAAACAGCAACTGAAATTCCCCTTTGAGAGACTTCTTGTTCATAATTTTAATGTTCAAATCATATAACCTCGTAATGCGCTTGAGGAACTTCTTAGACCCTGACCCTTCTTTCAAGGACCAGATCCCTTCAGTAGGCACCCCAAGAATCTCCCCAAGTACTTATTTATCCAGGGCATTATTATTACCATGCACTTAAGTATTTAAGTAGAGGGCATCCTCAGAAAAAATGAGATCATGATAAAATATGTGGACTTCTTTATCAAACAAGGTTGGTACCGGAGGCTCTAATAGATGACTCCATTGTTGAATATTCATAATCTCCACCATCCCTGGAAGATCAGTAATATCAGGATCAAAAACACTCCCACCCAACAGATCTTACATTTGTAAGATTTCCTGTCTGTCCTCTTTAGTAAGAACTTTGACAACCCTTTTGGGCTTGGAAGATTTTACACTAGGACTAGGTCCCCCCGCATGAGACACAGAGCTTTTGAAGACTCTGGCAGACTTGAGAGCTGGACCAAGTCCCTCAGTATCTTGTGAACATTCTTATTTACGTTTGGCCCCAGCTGTGGGACTTTTCTTCTTGATCATTACGCCCTTCCCTACTCCTTTCTTGGAAGTGGCCGTAGCACTAGATAGTACCTTGGTGCGACATTGATAAACATCCCAAGAAACATCTTCATGTACGTCTTCATATATTTTAGGACATATTTCTTCCACATCAACTACTACTTCATACGGTACATCAAACTTTACAACAGACCTTTTTCTCAGCATTTTCTTTCTTTTTGTGTTGGACTTACTTTTAGTTAAAGCATCATCCATCCATCATTGAGAACTACCTTGTGTTTCATGTCCTTTAACTTGTTTGTATGATTCATTTAAGGTTGAAGATACTCTTTGTTTTTTAAATTCCCAAAGCAGAGGTCTGTTGTTACTATCAGTTTCTTCTGCATCTGCATCTGCCTCTTCCTCTGCAGATTCCTCATTCTGACACCTAGTCATAAATCACCCTGAAATATCATCCCATTGAGGATGAGAGGAAAGTGTTGGAGAATCAAACCTAGGGGACACAAACACTAGCTTATTTACACCATCCTTAGATGTGTTTTCACTCAGAACACTCAAGCCTAACATAACAAAAACATCTCTAACTGCCATAATATTAGAGGATACACATTGTTCATCCAAAAAATATCCATAAAAAATCCACTCATCAATAGATTGGGTTGCCTGAACTATATTAGTACTAGGTCCCTTAAATTCAGTACCTTCCTGTAGAAATTTATTCGTTGTTTCAAGGGGACCTGCTTGAGAGACTGAAATGACATCTGATTCAGGAAGAACGATATCAGAGGATGGGGGCAAGAGAGTTTCAGTGTTTCCACTGTCACCATCGACTGGCAAAGTATGAGAAGGAGGATTGATTTTAAAAAATGATGGCACTGTGAGAACAACATTGGTTGGCAAAGAAGGAGTGAGTTGAATGCTCGAAAAGGGATTGTGGAGATCTGTATTGGTTGGAAAAGGAGGAGAGGACTGAGAAGATGATTGATACATGACAAGATTTTGATTCTTAGAAGAGTTTTAAAAGAAGGGTGATGAGTTCGACTGCTGCAGAGAACATATGGAACTTTGAGGGTTTGAGATTTTAAGAGTGTGAAGTGAAAATAGTGTTTAAATAGAGAAGGAAGTGAACCATTCAGATTACAAAAGATAGAAGTAAAGTGAAGTCTTCGGTCAAATTAGATATGAAGACTGAACTTAAATGGATTTTACAGTTTTTCGGATAGGCAAGAAACCATGTGGCATGACTTAACCAGTTTTATAAACTTTTCAATAAATAAAGTATGATACTAACCTCAGAAGGAACCTGGTCCCTTCATGAATTTGAACGTTAGTGCTTGAGTCTATTTGATCTACTTTTTAATCTTCTCCTCAATACCATGGGTATATATCTGTAAAGATATGAGACTGATTAAATAATGCACATTCAAATTACCTGGATACCTACTTCCTAATCATAGCCAATACTGAGAGATATAAGAATCCAAACTGAAGAATCTTAGTTCTATTTCATGAGTCCCAACTTCATGCAATTTCCTTTAAACTGGTCCCTATTGAGAGCTTTGGTGAAAATACCTACAATTTTATCTTCAATTTTGTAGAAAACCATTTTGACCAAACCTTTCTCTATATTATCTCTTCAAAAATCATGCATGATGTCAATGTGTTTGGTACTCTTGTGTTGGACTATATTCTTGGACATGTTCATAGCACTAGTGTTGTTATAAAATAAGGGAACACACTCAGAATATATCCCAAAGTTTTACAGTTGCTATTTGATCCAAAAAAATATGAGCACAACATGATGCAGCTGCTATATGCTCTACTGCATGTTGGTGCCCCAGGAGATCAAGGATGAACCTAGAAAGTGATCCATTCTTGAGGTGCTCTTTCTATCAACCAGGTCCCCTGTATAATCAGTATCAACACATCCAAATAGTTCAAACCTATCCCTAACAGGATAGAAGAGAACCAGGTCTGGAGTTCCCTTGAGATATCTGAGAATTCTTTTAGCAGCCTTCAAATGCAATTATTTTGGACATGCCTGAAACCTTGCATATATGCCTACTCTGATCAAAATATTAGGTTTTCTTACAGTCAGATAGAGAAAAAAACTAATAATTCTTCTACACATAGTCTTATTTACTGATGGGCCAGGTTCACCCATGTCTGATTTTGAAGAAGTTCTGATAAGATTATCAATTAGATTGGCTTCTTCCATATAAAATCTTTTTAACAACTCCTTGATGTACTTTTGCTTACAAATAGTAGTTCCATTTGGATCTTGTTTAATCTGCAGCCCAAGAATGAAATTCATCTCTCTCATCACTTATTTAAAACTCACTTCCCATCGTCTTAGCAAAATCATCACATAGGGAACTGGTTGTAGCACCGAAGATGATATCATCCATATAAACTTGCACAATCAACAAGTTTCTTCTTCTAGATTTCAAAAATATAGCATTATCAATCTTACCTGTTTTAAATCCATTTTCCAGTAAGAACTTAGACAACCTCTCATACCAAGCTCTAGGTGTTCGCTTTCGACCATAGAGAGCATTGTCGAGCTTGAAAACATACAGAGGATGATCAACATTTTCAAAAGTAGGAGAATGCTTTACATACACCTCCTCTTTTAGCATCCCTTTCAATAATATACTCTTTACATCCATCCGGTACAACTTGAACTTAATTTATGAGGCAAATGCAATGAGTATTTAGATTGCTTCAATTCTAGCAATCGATGCAAAGGTCTCATCATAGTATATCCCTTTCTTTTGATTGTAGCCCTGCACCACAAGTTTTGCCTTATTTCTGCTAGTATTTCCATGTTCATCTGCCTTGTTCCTGTAAACCCACCTAGACAAATAGCAGTTCTGTCAATATGCTTGGTGACCAGGTGCCACACCTTACTTCTTTAAAAATAATGAAGTTCTTATTGCATGGAATTCACCCAATACACATCATTCAGAGTTTCTTTCCTATTTTTGGGTTCAATTTGCGATAGAAAAGCAGGGAAAACATACATGTTTTAGGCCTGATAATTGGTTTACATTCCTGAGTCCAATGGAGTAAGAATATTATCCAGATAATGAGAGGACATGTGTTTCCATTTTGACCTTTACTGAGATGGTTGTGATTTGTAGGTACCAGTTCCATCCGATGCATCTCCTAGAGGGGACTGAATCTGTTCAGAGATTATACTTTGGCCTGGAGCAGTCTGAGAAGTTTGAGGGGTACCAGGTCCCTGAGTATCGACTGCATAATTTATGTCCTCTTCCAACCCTTCCTTTCCCACAGAGTTACTTTGATTTTGAAGAAGATCTTATAGTTCAACATCACCTTTTCTTTACTTGGGACTCCAGATTCATCAAAGATGACACGCACACTTCCCTCAACATATTGTGTCATTTTGTTGAAGATTTTATAGGCTTTGCTATCGGAAGAGTAGACTACAAAGATTCCTTTATCACTTTTCGGATTGAATATTCCAAGATCATCTTTTCCATTATTTAACACAAAGCCTTTGCATCCGAACGCCTTGAGATAGATTAGCTTGGGCTTTTTTTTATTTACTAGCTCATAAGGAATATTTTCAAGGATTGACCTGATGGGGAACCTATTGATTACATAGCATATAGTGTTGACCACTTTTGTCCAAAAGCTTTTGGAAATGCCAGCATCAATTAGCATAGGAAGAGAAATATCTACCAAAGTTCGATACTCCCTCTTGATAACAACATTTTACGGTGGTGTTCTTGGAGCAAAAAAGTTATGATGAATCCCATATTCATTCCAAAACTCTTTAAACTTGGAGTTCTCAAATTTTATTCCATGGTCAGACCTGATCCCATCAATTTTTTCATCCACTTTCATTTGAATTTTCTTAGCGAATGTCATAAACACTAGAAAAGTTTCATCTTTGTTCCTTATGAACACGGTCCAGGTGAATCTATAATAGTCATCAACAACTACAAGAACACACTTTTTTCCACCTTGGCTAGCAACTTTGACAGGTCCACATAAGTTTATGTGGAGAATTTCCAATGGCCTTAAAGTACTCATTTGCTTCTTTTGTTTGAATAAGGATCTGGTCTACTTTCCTTTTACACACGTACCACACACCTTGTTGTCAGAAAACTTTAATTTAGGCATGCCACAACCCTGGTCTTTGGAAACCAATATATTGAGAAGAGAAGAACTCACATGTCCTAACTTTCTATGCCATATATTTGTAACATCATCATGAGCACTTAGACATGTGAGAACCTTTGCAAAGGAGGATCTGAAATCATCTACATACATGTTTATGCTCCTATTTAATGTAACAATTACTTCTCCATTCTTGAGATGTGTAACCGTGCACTTATCTGGCAAGAATTTCACCACATTCCCTTTGTCACAGATTTGAGAGACACTGAGAAAAATGTATTTGAGGACATCCACATAGTGCTTATCTTCAATTGCATGATCAAGATTTTTCCAAATCTTTGCAATACCTAGAATGTACCTTTTTTTTCCATCACCAAAGGAGACACTCCCTCCTTCAGGGGCTTTGAGATAGAGAAAATCTTCAATTCTACCAGTCATGTGCTTAGACAAGGCACTATCCATGAACTAGTGGTGAATGCTTCCTCTTGCTCTTCCCTACAAACAAAATCATTTGTTAGCTTTGGGAACCCATTTTAATTTGAGTTTCAATTAGAAAGACAAAGGCAGAATCATGCTCTTTCTAGTCTACATGGGAAGACTAGTTCTTTTAAGCTTGGAACCAGGTACAACTATACTACTGTGACTTAAAGCCTTAGGATATTCATCAGGCCTTTTAACAACAACAATTCTTACTGGACAGCTATCTTTCACATGTCCATTTCTACCACAGTGAGGGCACTACAAGTTGTTAGCCACTGACACATACTATAAGGATTGTACAGTGGGTTAGATTTTCTATAACCAAGACTAAGTCCATTGTTAGACCTTTGACAAGTAATATTTGAAAGGACTTGAGCAAAGGTATAACACTTGAGATATCTTTCAACATTAGTTTTTCTTCAAGTTCAAATTGGATGCTACTACCTTCATTTTTCCCTTATCACTAGATTGGGTTGTCTCTTTTAATTTCTTATTCATGACCTCATTTTCAGAGGACACAAACTGATATTTCTCTTGAATTTTAGAAATTTGCAAAGTTAGAGCAATTTTCTCAGCTCCAAATTCATCAAGTTTTTTGTTCAAACATTTCTTTTCACTGGTGAGATCAGATACAGAGTCTATTAACACACTAGCAAGAGACTTTAATTCCTTAGAAGAGTAATCCTTGAGATTTTTCCTAATGTCAAGAAATGTTACCTTGTGATTATTCTCGTCATCGGATTGAGCCATGAGAGCAAAAAGTGAGTCATAGAGTTAGTCTTATCTTCTATCACCATTAGTAAGGCATCCTCAGGATTTTATGATGCTTCTAATTCACTGAAAGAATCTCCCCATGTTGCCAGTGCCTGCTTGACCACTTTATTTGTAGTAGCTCTTTTGTTGTATCTTTCAAGGAATTGATCCTTCTTCATTTATTTGGCTCTACCTCCCTTGACAAAATCTTTATACTCAACTTTATGCTAGGCATAATCTTTGATAAAGTGACCAGGTTTACCACATATGTGACACAAGTCATTTCCACCAGAATATTTGATAGAGTTTTCTCTTCTTGGAAAACCTCCATTTCTTCTAACAATCTTTAGAAACCATTTGTTGACTTCAGTGCCAAACTCCTCTCCTTCTTTCGTTCATTTATTCCTTTTTCATGTTGTTTCTTGAGCTCATAAATATTCAAGTTTCCAATCAGCTTTTCCATGGTAAGAAGTTTGAGATCTCTAGCTTCAGTTATAACATCGACCTTTCTTTCCCGAGATTTAGGCAAGACACGAAGAATCTTCTGAACATATTTACTTGGGTTGATTACTTCACCAAGATAGTGTAATTCATTTGTAATAGCAGTGAACATGGTATGTATCTCCTCAATTGATTCACCTTCCTTCATGGTAAAAGCATCATACTGAGTGGTCAACATATCAACTTTGGATTCCTTAACTTAACTTGTTCTTTTATGAACCATCTGTAAGAATTCCCATATCTCCTTTGCAGATTCACATGAAAAAATCCTATTGTATTCTTCAGGTCCGATACCACAAACAAGAATCTTTTTGGCATTATAGCTCTTTTTAATTTTGTTCATGTCACCTTATTCAAATTCCTTTTGAGTTTTTGGAACCATTGAAGTGACATCTCCAACCTTCACAGACTTCATGGGAACATGTGGTCCATCACAAATTATTTCCCATAATTCACTATCATCAATCATAATAAAATTATGCATGTGTGTCTTCCACCATCCATAATATTGTCCATTAAACCTGGGTGGTTTCGTAGTAGATTCCCTTCTTGTAGATTTGGAGGAGCAACCATTTGTGAAAATCCTTCCTAGGTGTTAACCATTTTGGAAGTACCCACTCTAATACAAATTGATGAAACATATGTGTTACACACCAGACTAGGGACCAGGTCCTCAAACACTTTTATAGTAAATAACAGTAATCAAGAATAAACAAATGCAGAAAGTAAATAACACCATATATTTACACGGAAACCTCCTTGCTCAAGGGACTAAAACCACGACTTACCTCGTAGGATTTCTCAACCACTTCACTATCTATAAGTAACGTTGATTACAGACTCCATAGTTGCAAGGATTAAAATCTTAATCCTAAAACATCTTGCAACAACTCAATTACAAGACTCCTTCAGTAATAACTCTATTGCCACAAGCTGAAATGACTAACTCTAGTCGACTCAATGCACAAACTAACTCTAGTCTTAGAATATCATATAACTCTAGATAACATCATCATCAAACATGAGAAAGAACATTAAAAAATGCCTAAAACAACTTTACTAGAAAGAGTAGGTTTTCACTTTTAAGAACAAGTTACAAAGACTCAATTACAACAATGACTAACACAGAACAAGTTGGTCGAGAAGGTCCCTGTTGCTGATGAGTCTCTTAATGTGAACAAACAACTCCTTTTGCTAAGAGAAATTAATCGTCCTTTAATGTGCAAAAGCTAGATTTTCATTGTCCTTCTTTTAGAATATATATGACACATGAAAACCTAGAACTATTCTCATTGGTCGAGGTAAAAAGGATGCAATGCCTATGCTTCCATGCCCACCAACTTTCTGCCAAAAGTACACAATATAGTTGTAATGTTGATCGCCAAGATGAGCACGAAAGACCCTAAAAATGTTCCCTAGAAGGTTTGAACTCATCATAAAATCTATGTAGCATCTCTGTAGGGACAAGGTCCCTAGGATGGGTTTTCCATCATCAAAACTGAGGACTTAACAAGACTGTTACAACTGAACTGATTTTAAATTCAAAAGAAAAACATTTGTCAGAAGTGGATATATGGTTGGGAGAGACTGGTAGCATCATATCTTTTTTTTTATAGTGAATAGTAATGCTTGGTGTATAGGTGTAAGATAACATGAAGTCTACTACAAATAATGATTGGTATCATGGAGAGACAAACAACAATATAAACATGCATACAACACCACTGAATATGAATACAACACTATTCTTATCCTCAGATCAATATAATTGGGTAATCCATATGTTGAATACCATAGGGATCAATGATCAATCACAAAACACGAACAAAAATGCCTACAACAATGTACTTATAGTAGGGATTCCTCTTGTTAGTAGTGGTAAGAGGATTGATGATAAGTATAATGCTACTGTTTTTTTAAATGAATTATTGATATTGGGGCTTCACATCACATGATTAATGGTGATCAACTTTTTTGTATGGAACAAAAGTAGGAATAGTGGACATGTATAGATGCCTATAAGGGATATCACAAGAGTCACTTACATATGAAATTGTCCTATCTCAAGAGTTGATGTGATGTAGAATGTTTTATGATTACCATCTTTTAGGTTCAATCTTTTGTCTATTTCTAAATGGCCAAGAGAATCAAACTTTTATGTACACTTTGATCTTAGACATTGCATATTTCATGATCTCTTGAATGGAAGAGTGAAGGAGATCACGAAAGAGCAAGATAGTCTTTATATTATGATTTCTCAAATAAATAGGTTTAAGGTGAATTTAAATAGGTCATTGACAATTGAAGAAGTCACAAATCCTGGACTCTGGCATAAGAGAATGGGTCATGTTCCTATGGGAGTACTTAGGAGACTTTCTATCATCAGGAATAAAAGACTTTTTCATTGAATAATTATGATATACGTCAATTAGCTAAAACAATTAGAGTTCCTTTTAAGCATAGTGACAGTAAGATGAATAGACCTATTTAATTTCTTTATATGGATGTATCAGGACCATATAAGACAACTAGTTATAATGAAATAAAATATTTTTTGACTCTAGTCAATGATTTTTCTAGATGGATATGAACTTTTCTTATTAATAGATAATTCTGATGTGATTGAGATATTAAAAACCATTATTTCTATGGTTCTTTTTCAATTTAACAAACATATTAAAGCATTTAGATCTGACAATGATTTAAAATTTTTAACTCTTCTTGTGAAGACCTTATGAGGTTGCATGGTATTATTCATAAAAATTCTGGTTCATACATCCCACAGTAAAATGGGACGGTGTAAAAAAGGCACACAAAATTTTTAGAATAAACTAGAGGTATCAAGATTTAGGGACATCTACCACACAAGTTTTAAGGTTGTTGTAAGGAACTGACCACTATATACTTAACAACATTTTATCTTCAGTGTTGAAACACATATCATCTTTTGAGATGTTATACAATAGAACACCTTTTTGGTCTCACTTAAGAGTGATATGATGCTTTTGTTATGATACTAATCTACCTAAACAAGACAAGTTTGAATCTAGAGTTGTGAAGGGTGTCTTGCTTGGATATGGAGTTCATCATAAAGGTTATAAGGTGTATAAACTAGAGAACAGAGTTTGTTTTATTAGTATGGATGTTGTGTTTCATGAGTTGATATTTCCATATTAATAAGTAAGAGCAGCTGATTGTATAGACTCAATTCTTCCTGTTGTACTATTGTATTTTCCTGCTGATTCAGGATTAGATCCACTTCCTCAACATGTTTCTAATAGCTCCTATTCTCCACTCTTGCTTGAGGTAGTAGCACATGGAAATGTGAGTTTGGACTACAATGCAGGCTATTTGCCTTTGCTAGAACATGCAGGTATCCTTATAGACATGAATGCTTATGAAGAGTCTTTTGTAGTTATATGTGATGTAGTACTAATATAAGCAATTGCATCTACTAGGGCCCAACTTTTTAAATTACTAGATCACCTATCTGGCACAAAAATTATACTACAACATTCACTCTCTAAAGGGGCATAGTTTTTTTTTTCATATTGAAAGCTAGTGCTAGCTCTTGCTTTTACTATATCTTAGAGCTCTTAGGTTAAAGTGTCTATATACCAAGTACCAAATTTTTCTAACTCAATTTTCTCTTAAAGTTAAGGCTTATTCATATCCAACAGATGTTAAATATTCAAAGTGGATTGAGGCCATAAAGGCAGAAATCCAAGATTTAGAGGATAATCATACTTGGGAAATAGTGTCTTTACTACCCAAAAGAAGGAAATTTGATATAAATGAGTTTATAGGATTAAGTACAAAGTCACTATTGAAATAAAATTAAAGTTAGGCTAGTTTCAAATGTTCATAATCAAAAGGAAGATATTGATAGTCAAGAAATATTTTCTCCTGTTGTCAAAATGATAACTGTGACAACTATATTTCCTATTGCTACGACTAGGGACTGGCCTATTTAACAAATGCATGTATATAATGCATTTTTGAAAGTAGACCTTACTGATAAGGTATATATGTATCTATCGATGGGATTCAATAATCATGCATGAAATTCACAAGTGTGAAAGCTTATGAAATCTCTATATGGCCTTAAATAGGCACCAAGACAATGAGATATCAAGCTTACTATCATCCTTGTTTCCTATTGTTTTGATTAGCGTCCTCTTGATCATTCCTAATTTATCAAACATGTTGGTGCTAAGACAGTTCTAGTCTTGGTTTATATTGATGACTCTTAATCACGGGTGATGATGTTTTGCTGACCCAAGAAATAAAATTCAATTTATAGTCTTTCTTCAATATCAAAGTCTTTTTGAGCATTTAGTTTTCCAGAGATAGAAAAGGTATATTAATGCATGCATGTAATGACCCTCATAGTATATTTGTAATTTTTACGTATTTCCCTATATTATCTTTTTTTCCCATAGTGTTAGTATGGTATTTGTGGTATTTGGGGTGGGTGATACGATTCCTGAAGTGAATGATGGGTTTTGAGGGATTTTTTTAGCTTTAAGGGTATGGGAGTTGGAAAACTGGACAAAAATTCAAAATTTTAGGTAAACGAGATTGAAATGAAATTACAACTATTCCATTAGGTCAGAAAGATGATTTTAAAGTTAGTTGGACATTTTGGGTCCCGGGGAATTTAGGAGTGTTGAGACATGGGTTAGATTTGAAGTTGAAGAAACTTAGAGTTGACTTTGGTCACTAGAACCTTGAATCAGTAATTTGGTGGTTCTAACAGGTCAATAATATGGTTTTTAAGTCATTTTACCTAGTTGGGTTATTTTCATAGAGTTTTGAATGAATTTCAAGTGTCTATTTAGGAAATTGAGAAGTTGGATGACAGCTGAGTTGTTGAGATTAGATGCCTTCATCGCATTGGCAAAGAAGGAGGAAAAGTTACCTTTGCATTCGTGAGGTCGGGTCCACGTCTATGAAGGTGGAAGAGGTAGGGTATAGGTCAATCCTCTATCACATTGCAAATGGAGGATCACATTTGCAAGGGGTTGGTTTGGCTCAGCTTTGCAATCGTGAGTCACCTTACGCATTTTTGTAGAAGAAAATGTCTGGTGCATGCCTCGAGCCTGCACCTTAGGCGTGATGGCACCCGATTGAATTTTCATCCCGAGCATACCCATAATATGGCATGATACATGAGTATACTGCTAATATAATAAAAAAATAAGAAGAACATTCAAAAGAGTGAAACTTTATTTCATAAGACATACTTTTAGAAAATGACATACGAGTCCATATGTAAACTGAAAATATGCCTTGACTTGACTGACTACTATCTATCTATAAAGCCTCTAATTGAATCTGAATATTAACTTTTCGGACAAGTCCCTCAATCTACCTTTATGTAAAAAAATATACTACTGAACTACTCTACAATCCAAGCACTCTAGAAAAAATAGGGAGGGGTCACCCATAGCTGAAAATAAACAACTTACTGAAATATCTAAGCACGTTCTTATGTACGTGAGTTTGTATCATAAAATGATGCAGCATCAAATGATGCAAGTACATGGAATGCAATGTATGTAAATAGCTTAATGAAAAATTTAATTACTATATGACAAAGCTGAACAACTTAGACAAATAAGATGCATGACAAGATCATGAGATAACCAAAAAATGAGGCATAAAACATACTGATTATCTGAATCAAAAATTAACTTAATTCTAAATTGTAGGATAACTGAGTATCTGAGCATAAGATGATTGAATGTCTAAACCATAGGAAAGTTGTATAGATTTATGACCAAGTGATCTGAATTATGATATGATTTGAATATTTGAAGCCTAGGATCGACAGACTATAAAGCTTTGTAAAGTTTTTTCAAGAAAAGGGTGGATCTGTGCCAAAATCATATTTCATAAAGCATAATCATAATAGTTTTTTTCATTTCGTAAAGCATCATATTTTTAGGTTAACCCTACATAACTACCATGGGAGAATATGGAGTCTAATTTCTACCTGATCAACTAAGCCATCCCATACCTTGTCAAGTATGAGACATACCTGATACGATTTTTCTTGCAAAGGATCCATAATAAACTCGATTAGAACATATGAAGGAGTCACCCGAATCAACAAAATGATCCATAACCTATGTTTGCATGCGTAATTTTAGGCATGTGTCATTTGAACCCATACCCTTCTCAGTGTTAATCTTTACTCCATAAACTTTCTTGAAATAGGATTAACCATATTTATCATAATTTAGCCCTTTTGGCTCATGTTCGTAGTTTTTCCACTTTAGGCTCAGGTTCAAAAATTAGCTTCTTTAGGTCTATATTCATAAGTTATACTATGGAGATTTGAGCTGAAAATCATGTGAAAATCATGGGTCTAGGTTTTGCAGGCAAAACATTCTTTTCAAAAATCATGTCAAAATTCATAAAGTAAACTTGTAAATATTCATGCAGCAATTTCACAAAACATGAGATAAGTTCATAAACCATGAGATGGTTTCGTAAACAAGAGGATTCATAAACATGAGGATCCATAAGGATCATAATATTCATAAATTTCATTATTTTTTTGAAAACCATCATGACTTGGTAATTATCATGAGGGTTTCATAACTTTTATTAACATTCATAAATTCCATGCAGGAAATTCTATAAAAATCACATAGACTAGCTTTGTCATGAAGGATGAGATACATGAATTGAGATTTCATGAATTTTTCAAGAAGATTTGAGGAGATATCAAGCTATGAGGATTTTTCTTACTCTAACCCTAACCTTTTAGTGTGAATCATTCAAACTACAGGGATGAAATCATAGGAGTAGCATGGGTTGGATAGCTTTACATACCTTGAGAGATGGAAGAACTTAGAGAAGGACTTCCTTGCTTGAGTCCTTAGAGAGTAGTCCTTGAAACCCTTGTGGTTCTAAGTCGGAAAGGGATGAGAGGAAGGGGCATAATGTTCTATGTGTTTCCATATTCTAAGAGAGGGTTATAATCATATATAGGGAGTATCTAAAAGTGGTAGGAAGAAAATGCCCTTAAATGGATAAAATACCAAAGTTCCTAGATAAAAAAAAATGCTTTAGGGCGCTGCACAGGGTAATGCATTGGCAGACCAACGCTATGGACAATGTTCCACTCTCTGATAAAAATTTTAGAGACACACTTTTCTGATATCCCCTGATTAAAACATACATGAATCTCTACTCAGAAGTCAGATTAACGAGCGGTTGGTGGAGTACAAAACTAGACTCAAAGAACTATACTTTTGTAGGTAATGGGTCACATAATTCTTCATACTCTAGGATTAATATCTATTTGAAGTTGATCGTTGTCACGACGATAACCCATCATACGTGGCACCCACACAAACTTCCCAGTGGGAGAACCAACTAACCCAAAAATATCAATCAAACCCTTATCCAAAAATAAGGCAACTAACTATTTTTCATTAATGATCAATGTCGTTAATTATCCAAAACAAAAATAAATGCGGAAATTGAGAAACTTAATTAATCCCCTAGAACTTGAAAGTCATTGTACCAAAACTACTACTTGGTCAATAAACGGGATCAACCCAAAACTAATGAAATGTCTAAGTCCAAAATAATGGACTATAAACTACGAGAAGAACTACGAGACAAAAAATGTAGCTCACCCTTGAGTTTGATCACGGCCTGAAACACAACTGAGGTCTCATAACAGTCGCTGGAATATGCTCTACACTCAACAAAAAAAAGAGCACGTGTAGTACCAGCACACAAGAAACAATGATGTACTGTTAGGGTCATCGTCCAACCCAAAATGAAAAATATGAACACATAACCATAATGCAGTACACCCAGACAACCATGAACCCTATCATGCCATCCTACTTCAAGTTCATAACACTTAACCTTGCAAACAAGTACATCATGAAGTTTAGTCAATATGAGTCAACAAGGATAACAAGTCAAGTCAAACTACGACCACCAACAAGACTCCAAGTAAACAACCATTATGAAACAATCACATAAATCATGTCCCAATTACACAAGTAATAGACAACACAAAGTTATGCTATAACTTGAAATTAGCTCGGACCACTCAAGGATCCACTAGAACAACTACAATGGCAAGTATCATGCATCCCAATTTACATAAAGAAACCACCCTTAGAAGTTAAGAACACAAACTCGGTTCACTCCAGGAACCAAAATAATAATAACAACACTTACGCCCAGTTAAATCAAGGAACCAAAAAATTAAGAAAATACATAATCCGGTTCACTCAAGGAACCATCATACTCACATGTACCTTGTACATATATGCTAACGGTCTTATGGTTGCCCACTATTCATAACCTGTAGGGTACAATCTCTTGTCCGTGTACCATATCCCAGAGATCAAATGTCTGCCAACCTTATACCAAACAATCCCATGAAGATATCCAAATATTGGTACATCCCACAATATTAACAGATATTACAACAATCACAACCACAATGAAAAAACAACACTTGTAGCAACTAACAAACTTTACATATAAGTTCATTGAATGTGATTAACATTTAGGATATCAAATAGTCATTCACTTTTGTCACGACCAGAGACTACCCCTATTCATAACACGGTGCTTAGAGTCACATATGACCCCGAGCTAACCCCTGGCATAGCATGACACTTAAGAATATTCAAATAACTAAGATAATATTGTGCGGAAACAAAACCGAATGATATACTAATGATCAAAACCAAATACAATATTTGATGATTAAAAACAATGAAGCTGAATTATAATCTATCTAACTGTCTAAAAGCCTCTAAACAAGATGAGTTGCACACAAAATGAAATACTGATACTAGTCCTCGAATGATAAGGACTTACCAAACAGTGTTGCTGGAGAGATGCTAGATCAATCTAATTGCGAATGGGATGCTGAGCTTCAGAACCTATATTATAAGACAATATAGCGCAAAAAAAGTTATGCGGTCTGTACTTTGAATGTGCTGAGCATGTGAGATATTCACTACACTATGCAAGCTGGGTATACAAAAAATAATATGACAAGTTGAACGTGAACTAAAATTTATAACCTGATGCAATGACCAAGAGATAAACATGAAATAATATAATGTACTGGAATAACGCAGCACAAGGTCATGCAAGGTCTGACACTGAACTGTGGGAGATACTAATAACCGATATATCATATCTAAGCTAAATAGAGACTAACTAGTAACCCCAACTGGATGGGTGTTTAGTACCTTGCCAAGGGTACGAACACTAGCTGATGTGGATCCACTAACTGATTTCAAAAAGGACTATAATAATAGCCTATGGTGGAAACATATTTCTGGGACTTGGGCTATCTTAACTTGTGTCCTCTTGGTGCTAAGTACTACTCCCAACTGAAAGTAAGTTGATACACTGAAAGGCTCAACAACACTGTTATTATAAAATGGAAAGATAGATGTTTTATCTTAAAGCATCCTAAATCATGAAGACTGAAAGAATGAGTATTCAAATGGCAATGCATGATATCCTAGGTCATCGAGCATCTCAGAAGAATGCAACTACTAATGCACTTCTAGAAGTTGAACATCATAATAAATTTCATAGCTTAAGACCAAACTCAAGAATTCTTCAATATAATAAGAGTTCATAATCATGAGTAAAGGTGCTCAAATTCATGGGATAACATATATTCATGGTTTAGTGAAAGCAAGAAACTGAAAGTTAATAAAATTCACACTTTTCATGAAAACCCTAATCTTGAAGGGTGAAATAAACTTGAGGATTTGAGTTAACTTTGAGACTCAATGGCTGAAAAGGGATCCATTGATGAAATCCCACATACCTGGAGATGAAAACTCTAAAGGAACCTTTAAGATTGGTAACCTGAAGAAGATGAACCCTAAGTGTCGAGTGTTTTCTAAGTAATGAGGGTTGAGGGTAATATATATTTTACAAATCAGACTTGGAAAGGCTTAAACGATGTTTTTTTGATGTTAAAAGAGTGGGAAAAGACTAATATGCCCTTCTTAAATTCATGACTGAAAAGATGGAGAAAGAACCTATGAGACTTTCCCATGATTGTGGTTCCCACCTACAATCATGGGTTCTGCTCGTGGTCTGTGGCTTGATTTGATCTTCTCTGATCATGATCAGACGAGCCATGGTATGATTGTGGGTCCCACTCACAATCGTGCCTTGGTCCGTAACTTGAAAGTTCAAGTCGGATCAATTTTTGAATGTGGTTTCAAAGCATGGTCGTGGTTCCCTCTCGTGGTTGGAAGGTATATTGGTCAACTTTTGGGTTTTCGTAGTCGTTTCAATCAGACTGGAGCTTGTACGGTCATGGTTTCTAACCACGATCATACCTATGATCGTGTGTTCCCACTACTTGACAGTGCTTCACTAAAATGGCTATAACTCTTAGCTCCGACATCGGATTAAGGTGAATCAGGATGGGTTGGAAATATAATTCAAATATTAATCATTTGGTGGGGTTTGAGATTAAATATACCTCATATTATAGTATTTATGATCGTTTAAAATTGACTATAGCAAGATTCTTCACAAGAAAACCATCGGTAAGGAAGATTTAAACTTGGCTAGGAGCTAGGAGTTACTTGTAACACTCCATACATTTCCGAACTTATTTGACTACCTTAACATTTATGGAATTATTTAAACTTGTGATAGTTGGTGTATTACCCACTAAATTTATTGGCATGAATTAATATTATGCTAATGAATTCAATTGAGGCCCAAAATTTGGTAAATAAGACATGAACCCAAGAGGAGATGATCGATTTAAAAATGGACCAAGTATACACATCATCTACTTGGACTTTTTGACCAAATAATTGGATAAGGATGACCATAGAGAGAGTCGGTTTATAGGTGCTATATAAGGCTGAAATTCAGCTCATTTTTCTACACAACACACTTGTAAAAATCAGATTTTCAATCAAATATTTTCTCCTCTCTCAAACCCTAGCCACCCTAATTTTCTCTAAGGATTTTTGGACAAATCTTCCACTTGCAAGACTTGGTAAGTGTTTAACCTTATATATTAATATATTATATGCATAAGAGGTTGTGTAAATCATGTTGGTTATGTTTAAAAAGTGTTGAACAATCCACATTATATGTAGCAGTTCACTTTTGCTTAGTCGCTAAAGGATTTTCCTTCTATGTGGTTTAAACTTGAAAGGGGACTTAAGGTCTTGAAGGAATTGAATTATATGGATTAAATTTTAGTATGTTTAAGTTTAGTGCTGTCCCTAATTCTTTACTCCTTGTGTATGACTTGTGGAAATATTTATACGTAATTGTGCATGGAACGTGTGGTGTAGTGGAAACAGAATATTTTCTTGTGATGTTGGTGCGAATTTTGAAACCATTATGGACTGTTTTTGGTGTGTTGTTGTGAAAGGTATTCAGGTGACTTTATGGAATAAATATGTGACGTGGTATTGAGGTGGAAATGTAAAGTATAAACTTGGTGTGAAATTCGATCGGTTTTTGATGCCTATGTTGATGTGTGGACTGTTTTGGTATTGTTGGTGTTGTGAGGAAATAAATTGTATTGTAGAGGGGTGGAATGAAGTTATATGGCAGTAGAAAGGAAGGTGGAATAATATATCATGTGTTTGGGATGTTGGATAGTTTTTACTTCCCGTCAAGTAGCTAATTATCGCCTTGTGAACTTGTAATGTAATTGGCTTTTAATGTGAGCTCCATTATGCATTCATATTATAGAGTAACGCTTTAAGAAAGAGATGAATTGTTGTATTCACATGTTGGAAAGATAAGGTATGTGAGGTTACTTTTTTCTGTATCCTTAGGTTTGTTAGCAATTGTTATTTACGTGTCTCTTATTTGTTGATTATTGTTCCAAAGATCCAATAATGTTATGACCACTGATGTAACAATATCACAAAAATTAAAGAAATGAAGTAATGCATATTTGGTTGAGTACGGGTGGTAGCTCTGGGGGCGAAAGCCTATATCGAGCCGATCCCGATGGATTATTGGATACAGGGGGCAGTTCTGGGGGTGAAAACCTAGCTTGAGCCGAACCTGATTTATTGATTTATGGGTGGCAGCTCTGGAGGCATAACCTAGCTCGAACCGATCCCAATGTTACTTACTACTGATCAGTTGGTACCAGGCATTGTATGATGTCTATTGATATGAAGGTAAAAGGAAAGAAATGAATGTAATATACATGGTTCCACATATACAGTATGGTTGTATATCAGTATTATCCATTCACTTGTATTTGATTCCATTTGAGTTCCTATATTTCATACAGGTACTTATAGCCTTACATACTCAGTACATTCTTTCGTACTGACGTCCCTTGGGGACCTTCCTTACTTGTTGCAGGCACAGGAGCTAGTAGACCTTCACAGTAGGGTACGGGTTATCTGCAAGCTGTTGGTGAGCTCCAGGTTGATTCAGGGCTTTCTGAGTCATTTGTATATATTTTTGGTACTGTTTAGCAGTTGTATAAGGCGGGGATTTGTCCCGACCTTAGCCATGGCTATATATCTTTTAGAGGCTTTGTAGACATTGTAAAGTCAAACGTAGAATGTCTTACCTTTTAGACATTGTGGCCCAAATGGCCAAGTCTCGTATCTATTTTGAACGTCTTTACATGGATTCCGTCATCGATATATTATATCTGTATGTGGAAGAATTTTTGTTCACTTAATAGAATGCATACGAATATACACGATCATAGGTTGGTTCTCTCGGGCCTTTACGGCTATGGGTGCCTGTCCTCCCCAATGGGATTTTAGGCATGAAAAAAATAGTATCAGAGCAGGTTGTCCTAGGGTGTCTACAAAGCCGTGTCTGAGTAGAGTTTTGCTTATGGATGTGTTGTGCACCACATTTATACGTAGGAGGCTACGAGACATTTAGGAGTTGTTTATTTTCTTCATTTCCTAGATCGTGTAATAGAGCCAAAGTTGTAGGTGGAGTCATATTTAACCACTGAATTTGTTTATGATTTTGTTTCCTCAGTATAGCAAAATGCCTATTACAAGAAGAGATAGGGGTAAAGGTAAGAAGGGAGACATGGATGCCGAAGCAGGAACCAGTAAATCACCACCTGAACTAGTTAATCAAGGTGAAGATGAAAATGAGTTTACATCACGGGCTTCTTCTACTCTTCCACCTCCCGGAGAGCCAAGAAGGAGAGGAGTTCCCCTAGAACCACCTGTTAATGCTACTGAGCAGGATTTAAGGAATGCGATGCAAATGTTGACTCATATAGTTACTGCACAAAATCAAGGACAAGCTGGTCCAACTACAAGTAATGACGCTGTGGATAGGGCAGCTAGTCGGCGGACATAGGATTTTCTTAAATTAGATCCTCCCACATTCACCGGGTTAGATCTTAGTGAAGACCCACAAGACTTCATGGACCAAATTCAAAGGGCTTTAGATGTTATGCATATATCTGGTACCAAAACAGTTGAGCTTGCAGCATATAGATTAAAAGGAGAGGCTATATTATGGTATGAAGATTGGAAACGATCTAGGGGTATCGGTGCACTTCCAGCTAGTTGGGAAGAATTCAAAGAGGCATTCCTTGATCATTACCTTACATATGAGATTCAAGAGACTCATGCAGACCAGTTCTTAAATCTTTGTCAAGGTAATATGAGTGTCAGAGAGTACAGTCTTCGGTTTAACTCTTTAGCCAGGTACGCTCGTAATGTAGTAGCTACTATGGACGATAGAGTTCATCGGTATGTGTATAGAGTGGATCCATATTTGGTTAGGGATTGTACTATTGCTGCCTTGAATAGAGACATGGATATATCTAGGATACAAGCTTTTGCACAGAAGATGAAGGATCAGAGGCAAAGGAGAAGAACACAAAAATTTGAAGGAGGACCGTCAAAGAGGGGTAAACCTATGGGACAATTCATGGCGTCCCAAGGAGAATTTTGGCCTCGGGTTTTTAATAGACCGCTTATACCATCATTTTCTTATTATACAGTAGGTACTCCATCCCAATTTCGAGGGTTTAGAGGCAGTCAAGTTGGGCAAAGTAGTGGGATTCAAGGTTCACAGACAGCAGGGTATCAAGAACAAGGAAGAATGAGCCAATCGAGTTTTTCTCGTCAGCCATGTCAGTACTATGGAAAGCTTCATTTAGTTATATGTCGGCTTAGGACGGATGCTTGCTTTTGGGGTGGTATGTCAGGGCATATGATGAGAGAGTGCCCACAAAGGGGCACGGGTAGTATGGCGCGACCTACTGGATCAATCGTTGCATCATCCTCATCGGGTGTACAACCTACTGGGTGTGGTAGAGGTGTTCGAGGAGCAGCTAATTCTAGTAGAGTACAAAATCGTACCTATGCTTTAGCGGATCGGCAGAATTCGGAGGCTTCTTCTGATGTGGTTACAGGCACATTATCCATCTTTTCACATAATGTATATGCATTAATTGATATGGGCTCTACCCTATTATATGTCACTCCATTGGTTGCCAGAAAATTCAGAAGAACACCAGAATTATTAGTTAAGCCATTTGAAGTATCTACACCAGTTGGCATGTCTATTATAGCTAAGAGAGTCTATCGTAATTGCATAGTGACTGTTTGTGATCATGATACATTTGCTGATCTTGTTGAGCTAGAGATGGTAGATTTTGATGTTATAATGGGTATGGATTGGTTGGCTTCCTGTTATGCCAGAGTAGATTGCCGAGCCAAGAGGGTACATTTCTATTTTCCACAAAAGATAGTCCTTGAATAGAGGGGTAATGTTGGATCACCAAGAGGTAAGTTTATTTCTTATCTTAAGGCAAAGAAAATGATATCCAAGGGGCACACATGTCATCTATCAAGGGTGAAAGATACAAATGTGGAGCCACCAACTCTTCAATCTGTTCCAGTGGTGAGTGAATTCCTTGATGTATTTTCTGAAGATCTTCCAGGTTTGCCTCCAGAACGTGAAGTAGAGTTTGGTATTGATGTGATTACAGGTACTCAGCCTATCTCTATTCCTCCGTATAGAATGTCCCCGATAGAGTTATGGGAATTGAAGGAGCAATTAAAAGACTTGCTGGACAAGGGATTCATAAGGCCTAGTATGTCCCCTTTGGGGTGCTCCAGTGTTATTTGTACGAAAGAAAGATGGTATGTTAAGAATGTGTATTGATTATCGGCAACTGAATAAGGTAACAGTAAAGAACAAATACCCCCTCCCCAGAATTGATGATTTGCTTGATCAATTACAGGGTGGTAAATGCTTCTCAAAGGTTGACTTGAGATCGGGTTATCATCAAGTAAGGGTTAGAGAAAAAGATATACCCAAGACAGCTTTTCGAACATGGTATGGTCATTATGAGTTTTTAGTTATGTCATTTGGGCTAACAAATGCACCAGTAGTTTTTATAGATTTAATGAATAGGGTGTTCAAGCCATTCTTAGATGTGTTTGTGACAGTGTTTATAGATGATATTTTGGTTTATTCAAGATCAAAAGAAGACCATGTTAATCACTTCCGACAGGTGTTACAAATTCTTCGTGATCGTAAGTTATATGCAAAGCTCTCTAAATGTGAATTTTGGTTAAAATATGTAGCATTCTTGGGTCATATTATGTCGGATGAAGGAATAAGGGTTGATACTCAAAAGATAAAAGTTGTGAAGAATTGGCCAAGACCTACAACGCCTACAGAGATTCATAGTTTTCTTGGGTTGGCAGGTTATTATAGAAGGTTTGTTGAAGGATTTTTTTATATTGCTGCACCTTTGACAAAGCTAACACACAAGGCAACCAAGTTTCAGTGGAATGATACATGTGAGAAGAGTTTCCATGATCTGAAGGATAAGTTGACTTCTGCACCTATATTGGTACTTCCAGAAGGCACAGAAGGGTATGCGGTATATTGTGATGCTTCAGGAGTTTGATTAGGATGTGTATTGATGCAACACGGTAATGTGATAGCTTATGCCTCAAGACAATTGCGGCCACATGAGAAAAATTATCCAACACACGATCCTGAGCTAGCAACGATAGTATTTGCTTTAAAGATATGACGCCACTACTTGTATGGGGTTCATGTTGACATATATACCGACCATAAGAGTTTGCAATATATCTTTAGGCAGAAGGACCTAAATTTGAGGCAGCGAAGGTGGCTTGAACTATTAAAAGATTATGACATTGATATTTTATATCATCCGGGGAAAGCAAATGTGGTAGCGGATGCATTATGTGGTAAGGCAATAGGGAGAATTCTTGGCCAGTCCACAGAAAGACAAGGAATAATCAAAGATCTACATCAACTAGCTAGCTTAGGGGTTCACCTTCTTGAAACTCCAAATGAGGAAATTATGGTGAAAAATGTGGCAGAATCTTTATTAGTAGCTTAAGTGAAGGAAAAATAGTATGCGGATCCTATTTTACTGCAGCTGAAGGGGAATGTACAACAAGGTTTGACAAAGGCATTTTATCTTATGCAAGAGGGAGTTCTTCAGTGCCAAAGTAGATTGTGTGTACCTGATGTAAATAAGCTAAGGAGATGGATTATGATAGAGGCACATCATTCACGATATTCTATTCATTCGGGAGCCACCAAAATGTATCACGATTTGAAAGAAATGTATTGGTAGGGTAATATGAAGAAGAACATTGCAAAATTCGTAGCCTAATGTCCAAATTGTCAACAAGTAAAAGTAGAGCATCAGAAGCCTGGAGGTTATATACAATGTATGGATTTTCCAGTTTGGAAGTGGGACATGATTAACATGGATTTCATCACTGGTTTTCCTCGTACATTTCAGAAATTTGATTCCATATGGGTGATAGTTGTCAGACTTACCAAATCAGCGCACTTCCTATCGGTTAAGACAACTTACACAGCTGAAGAGTATACGAGATTGTATATTAAAGAGATAGTTCGATTGCACGAAATTCCAATCTCTATTATATCGAATAGGGGAGCTCAATTTATTGAAAATTTTTGGAAGTCTTTTCAAAGGAGTTTGGGTACACAAGTCAATTTAAGTACAACTTTTCACCCTCCGACGGATGGACAGGTAGAGCGTACCATACAAACACTTGAAGATATGCTACGAACTTGCGTGTTAGACTTTAAAGGTAGTTGGGATGATCATTTATCTCTTATTGAATTCACCTACAATAATAGCTATCATTCAAGTATCAAGATGGAGCCTTATGAAGCCTTATATGGGAGAAAATGTAGGTCACCGATTGGGTGGTTTGAAGTAGGTGAAACTGCCTTATTTGAGACAGATCTTGTTCATCAAGCTATAGAGAAGGTTAAGGTGATACAACAGAGGCTACAAACGGCCCAAAGTCGGCATAAGTCATATGCCGATGTTAGAAGAAGGGGGCTAGAATTTGCCATAGGTGATTGGGTATTCTTGAAAGTGTCACCAATGAAAGGGGTAATGAGATTTGGGAAGTAGGGAAAGCTGAGTCCACATTATATAAGGCCATACAAGATTGTCTGAAGATTTGGTCAAGTTGCGTATGAATTAGAACTACCCCAAGAACTCTCCACAGTTCATCCAGTGTTTCATTTTCAATGCTTCGAAAGTGCATAGAAGATCCATCTCATATTGCTCCCACTGAAGATGTACAAGTTACAGAAGATCTCACCTATGAAGAAGTACCTATTGCTATTCTGGATTGACAAGTTAAGAGGTTAAGATATAAAGAAGTAGCTTATGTAAAAGTGCTTTGGAAAAATCAGCAAGTAGAAGAAATCACATGGGAAGCCGAGGAAATGCTGAAGTCTAAGTACCCGTATTTATTTCAAACTGAAGAGAAAGTTCAAGATGCGGAATTGGCGCAATAATAAGTAAGTATATATAAGTATTATGTGTATGTGATAATATGAAGAATGAATTTAGACTTGAACTTGTGTAGATTGGATAATGGTACTAACATTCGAGGACGAATGTTCCTAAGGGGGGAAGGATGTAACACCCCGTACATGTCCGAACTTATTTGGCAACCTTAACATTTATGGAATTATTTAAACTTGAGATAGTTGGTGTATTACCCACTAAATTTATTGGTCTGAATTAATATTATGCTAATGGGCTCAATTGAGGACCAAAATTAACTAAATAAGACATGGTCCCAAAAGGATATGATCCATTTAAAAATGGACCAAGTATACACATCATCTACTTGAACTTTTTGACCAAATAATTGGATAAGGATGACCATAGAGAGAGGCGGTTAGGAGGGGCTATATAAGGCTGAAATTTAGCTCATTTTTCTACACAACACACATGTAAAAATCAGATGTTCAATCAAATACTTTCTCCTCTCTCAAACTCTAGCCGCCCTAATTTTCTCTAAGGATTTTTGGACAAATCTTCCACTTTCAAGCCTTGGTAAGTGTTTAAACTTATAGATTAATATATTATATGCATAAGAGGTTGTGTAAATCATGTTGGTTATGTTTAAAAAGTGTTGAGAAATCCACATTATATGTAGCAGTCCACTTTTGCTTAGTCGCTAAAGGATTTTCCTTCTATGTGGTTTAAACTTGAAAAGGGACTTAAGGTCCTGAAGGAATTGAATTAGATGGATTGAATTTCAGTATTTTTAAGTGTAGTGCTGTCCCTAATTCGTTACTCCTTGTGTATGACTTGTGGAAATGTTTATACGTAATTGTGCATGGAACGTGTGGTGTAGGTGAAACAAAATATTTTCTTGTGATGTTGATGCGAATTTTGAAAAAATTGTGGACTGTTTTTGGTGTGTTGTTGTGAAATTTATTTAGGTGAATGGATGGAATAAATATGTGACGTGGTATTGAGGTGGAAATGTAAAGTATAAACTTGGTGTGAAATCCTATCGGTTTGTGATGCCTATGTTGATGTGTGGACTGTTTTGGTATTGTTGATGTTGTGAGGTAGTAAATTATATTGTAGGAGGGTGGAATGAAGTTATATGGCAGTAGAAAGGAAGGTGGAATGATATACCATGTGCTTGGGATGTTGGATAGTTTTTACTTCCCGTCAAGTAGCTAATTATCGCCTTGTGAACATGTAATGTAATTGGCTTTTAATGTGAGCTCCATTATGTATTCATATTGTAGAGTAACGCTTTAAGAAAGATTTGAATTGTTGTAGTCACATGTTGGAAAGATAAGGTGTGTAAGGTTACTCTTTTCCATAGCCTTTTGCCGCACCTATTGTTCACATCATTAACAAACTTGTTTCCACTCTGAAATGTTTTAAAGTATCTCATTTCAGGTTTGTTAGCAATTGTTATTTACATGTCTCTTATTTGTTGAATATTGTTCCAAAGCTCCAATAATGTTATGACCACCGATGTAACAATCTCATAAAAATTAAAGAAATGAAGTAATGCATATTTGGTTGAGTACGGGTGGTAACTCTGGGGGTGAAAGCCTAGCTCGAGCCGATCTCGATGGATTATTGGATACGGAGGGCAGCTCTGGGGGTGAAAACCTAGCTTGAGTCAAACCTGATTTATTGATTTATGTGTGGCACCTCTGGGGGAATAAGCCTAGCTCAAGCCGATCCCAATGTTACTTACCACTGATCAGTTGGTCCTGAGCATTGTATGATGTATATTGATATGAAGGTAAAAGGAAAGAAATGAATGTAATGTACATGGTTCCACTATACAGTACGGTGGTATATCAGTATTATCTATTCACTTATATTTGATTCCATTTGAGTTCCTATATTTCATACAGTTACTTATAGCCTTACATACTCAGTACATTCTTTCATACTGACGTCCCTTAGGGGACCTGCCTTACTTACTATAGGTACAGGAGCTAGTAGACCTTCACAGTAGGGTACGGGTCATCTGCAGGCTATTGGTGAGCTCCAGGTTGATTCGGGGCTTTCCGAGTCATTTGTATATATTTTTTGTACTGTGTAGCAGTTGTATAAGGTGGGGACTTATCCCGACCTTAGCCATGGTTATATATCTTTTAGAGGCTTTGTAGACATTGTAAAGTCAAACGTAGAATGTCTTACCATTTAGACGCTGTGGCCCCAACAACCAAGTCTCGTATCTATTTTGAACGTCTTTACACGACTTCCGTAATCGATATATTATATCTGCATGTGGCAAAATTTTTGTTCACTTAATGGCATGCATACTAATGTACACGATCATAGGTTGGTTCTCTCGAGCCTTTACGGCTATGGGTGCCTGTCCGCCCCAATGGTATTTGAGGAGTGACATTACTTTTGACCTTAATACATGTCTAAATTACTACTGATGCATTTGAAACAAAGAGTTTAATTTTACATGTACTTGAAGCATGATTCTAAACTTAAATAGGATTTTCGGGGTGTTATGATATTTCTCTCCTTTGGGTCATTCGTCCCCGAATGAAAACTAACTGTGCTGAAGGGGGATAGGGAATGAGCTGTAATCCCAACACCAAAACTCTAAGATATAGATACTGACATTATTATGAGTCTATAACTAACACATGGACTGAACTGAGCTTGTGAATGCATGATATGACATGCTAATAGCAAGGTGACATGGAATAGAAGGAATTAATTTAGGGGAAACTATTACCTTGAGCTGGAGTAGAGTTCGAAGACAAAAGATGGGGGTACTTGGTCATCATATAAGCCTCTGTTTCCCAAGTAGCTCCCTCAACAAGCTGATTTCGCCAAAGAACCTTTATTGAAGTGACCTCATTATTTCTCAACTTACGAACTTAACGATCAAGGATATCAACTAGGACTTTCTCATAAAACATGATATCTTTCACAACCACACTGTCTAAAGGCACAACCAATCGGCATTACCAATGCATTTCTTCAATTGAGATATATAAAAAATTGGATGCACCGATATTAAGTCTATGGGAAAATCTAACTCATAGGCTACACTGCCAAAACGACCCACAATCTTATAAGGACCAACATAGAGGGGATTGAGTTTCCCTTTCATACCAAATCTCTTCACATCTTTCTTGGGTGACACTTTCAAGTAGACATAATCACTAATAGCAAACTCAAGCTCCCCTCTCTTCACATTTGCATAGGATTTTCACTCTTTCTCTAATCAACTGAACCTTTTCCATTGCCTCATGGACTGAATCAGGCCCTATCAAAGTAGCTTCACCAACTTTAAACCAACCAATAGGAGATCTACACCTCCTACTATAAAGTGCTTCAAACGGGGCCATTTGTATACTAGAGTGATAACAGTTATTATAAGCAAACTCAATCAAAGGTAAATGAGCATCCCAACTACCTTTAAAATCAATAACACATTCCCTTAACATATCTTCTAAAGTCTAGATGGTACACTCCGCCTGACCATCTGACTGCGGGTGAAAAGCTGTATGGAGATTAGCTTGGGTACCAAGACCCTTCTGGAAAGCCTTCCAAAACTGAGAGGTAAACTGAGTAATCCTATATGAAATGATGGTCAAAAGGACTCCATATAACTTTACTAACTCCCAAAGATAGAGTCTAGGATAGTCCTCGGCTGAATCTAAAGTATTAACTAGTCGAAAATGGACTAACTTAGTCATTCGATCTATAATAACCCAAATAGAATCATGTTGTCAGCGAGTACGAGGCAACCTTGTAATGAAGTGAATATTCACCACTTCCTAATTCCAAGTAAGAATACTGATATCCTAAAGTTTACCACCAGGTCTCTTGTGCTCAACCTTAACCTGTTGGCAATTTAGACACTTATCCATAAATTTTGCGATATTCTTCTTCTTGCCATTCCACCAATAGACTTCCCGTAAGTCATGATACATCATAGTGTCTCCTGGGTGAATAGAATATTGAGACTGTGAACTTCCTTTACCATCAGCTGTCTCAAGTCATCCACATCTGGAACACACAGTCTGCCCTGATAACGAAGAACACCATCTCCCCCATGGGTGAAAACCTCAACCTTTGACTCTGGACTGCTTCTTTCAACTTAAGAAAAATAAGATCATTATCTTGCTTTTCCTTCACTTCAGTTATCAATGATGTTTCTGAACCATTCTGAATCAAAGTATTACCTTCGGCTGAATCAACTAACTGAATTCCCAATCTAGTAAGTTAGTTAACCTCGCGAACTAACTCTTTCTTCTCATCCTCAATATGAGAAACACTTCCCATATACAATATACTAAGTGCATCCGCCACATCATTGGCATTACCCGGATAGTACAAGATACTCATATCATAGTGCTTCAACAACTCTAGCCATCTTCTCTGACGAAGATTTAGATCTTTCTAACTGAACACATGTAGAAGGCTCTTGTGATTAGTGAAAACATCAACATGAAACCCATAAAGATAATGCCTCAAAATCTTTAAGGTAAAAACAAATGCTGCCAACTCAAGATCATGAGTCGGGTGATTCTTCTCATGAGGCTTGAGATGTCTAGAGGTATATGTTATAACCTTACCATGCTGCATCAACACACAACCAAGAACAACTCTAGAAGCATCTAAATAAACCATAAAACCATCTGAACCCTCTGGCAGAGTCAAACCAAAGTGGAAAACTCCTGAAAACTTTCACACAAGAATCAAACCACTGAAACTTGACCTTTGTGAGCCAATCTGGACATGGGACAAAAAATAGAGAAAATCCTTTAACACACTGTCTGTAGTGACCAGCTAAACCTAAGAAACTCCTGATATCTGATAAAGAGATGGGTATAGGCCAATTCCTAACTTTTTTTGTCTTTTGAGGATCAAGCCGAATGCCTTCACCGGAGATGATACGACCAAGGAATGCTACTGATTTCAACTAGAATTCATACTTGTTAAACTTAGTAAATAACTAACGATCTTTGAGAGTCTATAAAACAAACTTCAAATGATCTGTATGTTCATCCCTACTTGAGAATAAATGAGGATGTCATCAATAAAGACAATAACAAACATGTACAAGTATTTCTTGAACACTCTGTTCATAAAGTCCATAAAAGCTACAGAAGAATTATTTATTCCAAAAGATATAGCAACAAATTTAAAGTGACCATACCGAGTTTTGAAGGCTGCCTTTGGAATGTCACATTCTCGAACTCTGTGTTGATAATAGCCGGATCTGAGGTCTATCTTAGGGAGGTAATTGGCACATTGAAGCTGTCAAACAAGTCATTAATCCTGGGAATGGGATATTTATTTTTGACTTTAACTTTGTTCAACTGACGGTAGTCGATGCACATTCTGAGAGAACCGTCTTTTTTGAGCACCAAAAAACTAGAGCACCGCATGAAGAGATACTAGGTCTGATAAAACCTTTGTCTAAAAGATCTTTCAACTACTTTTTTAATTCCTTACTCTTGGATAGAGCCATTCTGTAGGGTGGAATCAAAATAGGTTGGGTATCTTGAAGGATATCTATTCCAAAGTTAATTTCCCGTTCGAGAGGAACTCCAAGAAGATCTTTAGGAAACACTTCCAAGAACTCATTAACCACTGGAACTTACTCAAGAGTTGGGGTATCAGAATTTTAATCCTTAACCCAAATCGAATGATAGATGCACCCTTTGGAAATCATTTTTCTAGCCTTAAGGTATGAGACAAACCGGCCTATAGGCACTAAGATGCTACCCTTCCGTTCTATGAGTGGCTCATTCAAAAACTAAAACTCGACTACTCTGTTTCTAAATCGATAGAGGCATAGAAGGAGTGCAACCAATCCATGCCAAGAATGACATCAAAATCTACCATGTCTAACTCTACAAGATCGACCGAGGTGACTTTCTGAGAAACTATGACTGGGAAATTCCTGTATACCCATCTAGCTATCACTGAATCACCAACTGGAGTAGATAAAGAGAAAGGTTCTAAAAGAGTTTTGGGATTGACACCAAATTATACAACTATATATAGAGTTACAAAAGAGAGAGAGCTCTGAGCTGTAATAATACATAGACATGAATATGGAAGACATGAAACATACCAGTGACTACATCATGAGAAGCTTTCTGATCCTGTCGGGTCTGAAGGACATAAAACCTATACCGATGCTGACTGCCACCTATACTAGATGAGCCACCCTGCTGAGTGGGTCGACCTACTGAAGCTGCCAAAGTATTGGACTGACTCTACCGATGAGCATCTCCACCCTTTCGATTGGTACCTGGGCACTCATTCAAATGATGCCCTGGCTTACTGCATCAAAAATAATTCCCACTACCGGCCATACAATCTCCTTGGTGATTCTTACCATACTTCTTGTAAACTGGGTTAGTACGACCACTAGTAATGTTGTCTTTGGGACTTAGAGCCTGGTGCTCTATCTTGATTATCCTACCTAAACTTGGGCAGTGGAGCACTAGTAGAAGATGGGGCTGGAACTGATGGCTTCTGGCAAAAATGAGAATGGTTACCACCATCTGAACTCTGCTGAGAGAAATAAAAGTTACCTGTCCTGGTCCTCTTGCTATCTCTTTCTCTTTCCTTGACTTTCTATTCCTCAATCTGCTGAGCATGAACTATCAACCTGGATATATCCATCTCCTTAACTAACATAGTAGTCCTACACTTCTTGATCACATCCTTAGAAACGCCTGATATAAACTTACTCATTCAGGTCCTAGAGTCAGCAACCATAGCTAGAGCATACTTTGTCAACTGAGTAAACTTAAGAGAATATTCTTTCACTCTTCTGCTGCCTTACTTCAAATTAATGAATTCTTACACCTTATCCACCCTTACCTCAAGTAGGAAGAACCTGTACAAAAATACAGCAACAAACTCATCCCTTTCAACTAGACCTGCATTCACATCTATATCCTTCTTCCACTGTTGACACCAAATGTGAGCCACTTCCTAAAATCATTAAGCAGCCAAGTCAGCACTTTCTATTGGAGTCACACCCTTAATCTCAGTATTTTTCTTAATATTATCCAAGAACTCATATGGATCCTCTTCACACTTGGACCCAAAGAATGCCGGAGGATTCATTCGAGTGAAATCTTAGACTCTGGCTGCAACCATATTTACTACTAGATTGGCTGGTGCTATAGTTTGTTGGTTGTTCTAGGTGGTCATGGAATAGGCTAAGGCTATGAAAGCAACACTGAATTTGGTATGAGAGACCTTCTCATTCAGAGGGTTTCCCAGAGCTGGTGGTACTTGTTGATTCCCAAGTCCATTTCTATTGCCACTTCCCCTTCTGTTAGTTCTCTTGGGAGGCAAATTCTATATACGTGTAGAACACGAGTAAGAAGAAAGTTATAATAGAGTTCACATTCTATTGCACAATATGATCATGAATGATATGAAACTTTTCCTAAAACGTTTCATATCCCATCGCTCATAATTGTAGTGCGCTTGACATCTATGAACATGACTCTACTTAACGAGGCTTTCAGTCACTCCAGGACAGTTTAAACCTAATTCTTTGATTCAAAGTTTGTCACGACCCGAGACTACCCCCTAGTCATAACACGGTGCTTAGAGTCACAAGTGACCCCGAGCTAACCCATGGCATGGCATGAAACTTAAGAATATTGAAATAACTAATATAATATTGTACAGAAACAAAACTATATGATATACTAGTGATCAAAACAAAATACAATATCTGATGATTAAGAACCATGAAGCTGAAATATAATCTATCTGAATGTCTTAAAGTCTCTAAATAAGATGAGATGCTGGGACAAGACCCCAACTAACTCTAACTATCTGAAACTAAAAAAAATAGATAAATGAAAGACTGATACTAGTTCTCGAATGATGAGGAGTCTCCAAACACTACTGCTAGAGAGATGCTAGATCAATCTAATCATAATCGAGAAGGTGAGTGTCAGAACATATATAATAAGACAATATAGCTCAAATAAAGCTATGCAATCAGTACTTTGAATGTACTGAGCATGTGAGCTATGCACTACACTATGTAATCTGGGTATGCTAAAAATAACATGACAAGCTGAACATGAACTAAAATTTGTAAACAGATGTAATGACCAATTGATAATCATGAAATAATATAATGTACTTAAATAGCATAACGCAAAGTCATGTGAGGTCTGGGACTAAACTGTGGGATCTACTAATAACCGACATACCCCATCGGAGCTAAATAGGGCCCATCTAGTAACCCAGTTGGATGGGTGTTCAGTATCTTACCAAGGGTAGAAACACTGGTCGAACACTGGCTGATAAAAATCCACTAACTGATGTCCAAAAGTACTATAATAATAACCTACATTGGAAACGTAGTTCTGGGACTTAGGTTATCTTAACCTGTGTCATCTCATTGCTAAGTACTACTCCCAACTGAAAGTAAGTTGATGTACTAAAAGGCTCAACAACACTGTTATTTTGAAACTGAAAGAGAGATGCTTTATCTGAAAGCTTCCTAAATCATGAAGACTAAAAGAATGAGTATTAAAGTGGAAATGCATAATATCCTAGGTCATCGGGTGTTCATAACCAACCATCTCAGAAGAATGCAACTACTAATGGCAATTCTAGAAGTTGAACATTATAAGAAATTTCATAGCTTATGCCCAAACTCAAGAATTCTTCAATATAAAAAGATTTCATAATCATGAGTATGTAAAGATTATAAAATTCATAATATAACATATATTCATGGTTTAGTCAAAGCAAGAAACTGAAAGTTAATGAAATTCACACTTTTCATGGAAACCTTAATCTTGAAGGGTGAAATAAACTTGAGGATTTGAGATAACTTTGGGACTCAATGGGTGAAAGGGGACCTATTAGTGAAATACCACATACCTGGAGATGAAAACCCTGAAGGAACCTTTGAGATTGGTAGCCCAAAGAAGATGAACCCTAGTTTGTCCTGAAGGAGAGAAATCGCCTCTTATTTCTCTAAAATTGCTAAGTGTCGAGTGTTTTCTAAGTAATAAGGGCTTAGGGTAATATAAATTTAAGAAATAAGCGTTGGAAAGGCTTAAACAATTTAGTTTTGATGTTAAAAGAGTAGGAAAAGACTGATATGCCCTTTTTAAATTCGTGATTGAAAAGCTGCAGAAAGAACCTACGAGACCTTCCCACGATTGTGGGTCCCACCTATGATCATGGGTTGTGCTCGTGGTCTGTGGATGGATTTGAGCTTCTTTGATCATGATCATACGAGCCATGGTATGATCATGGGTCCCAGCATGATCGTGCTTTGGTTCGTAACTTGAAAGTTCAAGCCGGATAATTTTTGAAGCCACGATCATGCATTTAATCGTGGTTTCAAAGCATGGTAATGGTTCCCTCTCGTGGTCGGAAGGTATGTTTGTCAACTTTTGTTTTTTGGAGTTGTTTTATTAAGACGGGAGCATTTTATGGTCATGGATTCTAACCAAGGTCGTACCTACAATCGTGTGTTCCCACTGATGGACAGTGCTTCACTAAAATGGCTATAACTCTTTGATCTGACATCGGATTAAGGCGAATCTGGATGCGTTGGAAAGATAATTAAAATATCTATCATTTGGTGGGTTTGAGCTCAGAAATATCTCAGATTATAGGATTTATGCTCGTTTGAAGTTGACCATGGAATGATTCTTCACAAGAAAACCACTGGTAAATAATGTTTCAACTTGGCTATGTGCTAGGAGTTACTTGTGGATTTAATACATGTATAAATTACTACTAATGCATCTGAAACATGAAATTTAATTTTACATGTACTTGAAGCATGTTTCTAATCTTAGCTAGAATTTTGGGGGTGTTACAACTTTCCTTGAACATTCATTGTACAAGCAATACTAAGAAATAGTTATCATGCACACATAAAACAAGTTGGATTTTCAACTAAATTAAACCATCACCTACCTCAATTCAAGCCTGAAATTCTCTAGCAAACTTAAGTTTTCCCTTTTCTTGCAACCTTGGTTTGATTGTGGTCTAAACATAGGAATATAACACATAATTAATCAAATAACCTACAATATCAATGATTATAACGTAATACCAAACCCAAAGGCTAAATTCATGACTATTCCCCCCATTCTAGGGCTTTCCCACCATAAATTCACCTTAAAACTACCAATTGAATGGTTACATTAGTTAATTATAGTCATGCAAGAGAAAAATAATCAACTTTTAACAAAAACCCAAAGGTTTTACACCCAATTTACCCCCTAGCACCAGAAAATTTATCTAGGTCAAGTTAAACCCTCCTCAATACATGTAAACTAGTGATTCTAAGGTTTGGGAATTCAAAAACTAGTCAATGGGGATAAATAACTGACCTTTACGGAGAATTCTGGTAGAAAATAAGTGAAAATTGCCTAAGCCCTTCCCAAAATGTGTTTAGAAATACTAAACTATTTTAACAAATTTTTTACATTAAACAGCGGTTTACCTTGCTATAGCAGCCGGATCTCTCTATGGCGGCATCGCTATAGCGGAATCCGCCCGCTATAGAGAGATTGACCAAATTTGATACCCGATATAGCAGGAATTTCTCTGCTATAGCGGTAGCTCCATAGAGGCCTGCCACCCGTTATAGTGGGTGTGGAGAGACAAAATTTGAGATTTCTCCCATTTTTGCCTTTTTTTGTAACACACCCTTAAATCATGGTATTTTGGACTAACCCCTTTTACGTTAAGTTTGATATCAGGAGTTCAACTTACTCAAATTCACTTCCAAAAATCCTATGGGTTCCTTAACGTCTTAGGTAACATAAAATCATCTAAACTTTATTACATTTGCCTAATCCATTCCTGGATTTCCCTAGACCTACCTCGCCCAGATTTCATCCAAGACTTTCCTAGCCTGAAATTTTTAACTTCTAATTCAGGGAAAATGTTCAACCAAATTTTTGCACGATTGTCTTTCCTGTAATGACAAAAAGGTTCATTACAATAGATACCAATTTACCAATAGTTCACCCCCGAACAATCAAACGAGAAAAATGTGCTAAGTCTAAAAAAGAAAGAGTGCCTATATCCTCAAACAAGTGAGGGTACTTATCTCACATGTCCTTCTCGGTTTCCCAAGTAGCTTTTTTAACTGGACAATGCTTTCACTAGACCTTTACCGATCGAATATCCTTTGTCCTCAACTTCCAGACATCCTGATCAAGAATGGCAATTGGCTCCTCCTCATAAGTAAGATCCTTGTCTAGCAAAATTGAATCCCACTAGATAGTGTAATCCCTATCCCCATGGTACCTCTTAAGCATGGATACACGAAATACTAGATGGACCCCGGATAAGCTAAACAACAATGCCAATCTATACGCTACCCGACCCACATTATCAAGAACCTTGAATAGAGCGATATACCAATGGATAAGCTTGCCCTTCTTGCCAAACCATTGACTTCCTTCATAGGAGACACTTTCAAAAAAACTTATTCACCAACCCTGAATGAAATATCCCTCACCTTATGGTCTGCATACTTCTTTTACCTACTCTGGACTGGTAACAACTTGGTTTGGATGAATCTCACCTATTCCTGAGCTTTTATCACCAAATCAGTGCCCAAAGGCTTCACATCACCAGCCTCGAACCATACTATGGGCGATCTATACCTCCTCTCATAGAGTGCCTCGAGTAGAGCCATATTAATGCTAGAGTGATAATTATTGTTGTATGAAAACTCACACAATGACAAGATCTTGTCTCAATAGGAACCAAAGTCGATCACGCATGCCCTTAACATTTCCTCAAGTACCTGAATCATTCTCTTCGACTGTCCATTATTCTGAGGGTGAAAGGCTGTACGAAAAGTGAATATGGTGTCCTAAAATTTATAAGTGAATTGCATACCTCTATCTTAAATAATGGAATGTGGAACCCCATATAGTGTCACTATCTCTTTGACGTAGATCTTGGCAAACTGCTTAGTGCTATCATCCACTCTAACAGGAATAAAATCTGTCCACTATGACCCAGATAAAGTCATGCTTTCCTAAGGTCTTAGGAAAACCTACCATGAAATCCATAGCCATCATCTGCCACTTATACTTGAGAATGGGTATCCTTTGGAGCAATCCCATAGACCTTTGATGCTTGTACTTTACCTGCTGACAGTTGTGGCATTTGGATACATACTCCATTATGTCCTTTTTTATCCAAGTCCACCAATGAAGTTTCCTCAAGTCACAGTACATCTTGATTGCACCTAGATGAATAAAATATCGCCAACCATGAGCTTCAACAAGCACATTCTAAATCAACTTACCAACACGAGGAACACATACTCGCATTCTAAACCACAATACTCCATACGCATCAAGTGTGGCATCTGAAGCCTCACCATACACCACCTTATTCCAGAATTTATTCAATTTTCCATCCTCAAGCTGTTTGGCCTTGATTTCATCAAGGAATGTTGACTTTACCTAAACACAAGCCAACACTCCACCCTTTTTTGAAACACCAAATTACATGGACTGAGATGCTAGAGCTTGAAACTCCTTAGCCAAGGGTCACCTTGACCCTCAAATAGGTTAAACTTCCAATACTTACTATATTCTGAGTCAATGCGTCTATCACCATATTGGCCTTACCCCGATGATAATAGATAGTCACATCATAGTCCTTAAATAATTCCATCCATCTCTTCTGTCTCAAGCTCAAATCTCTTTGCGTGAATATGTACTGCAGGTGATGGTGGCTTGTGAATACCTCACACTTAACACCATAAAGGTAGTGTCTCCAATTCTTACGTGTGAAAACCGCCTCTTCCAACTCCAAGTCATGAGTTGGGTAATTATTTTCATAAGGCTTCAACTGCCTCAAACCATAAGTAATGACATTTCTGTCAGGCATTAACACAACACCCAAACCTAATCATGAAGCATCACAAAATACAAAAAAATTCTTAACTTCAACCGACCATGAAAGGATAGGAGTTATAGTCAAAAATTTCCTAAAATTTTGGAAGCTTTCCTCATACTTATCTGACCATACAATAGGCACCTCCTTCTGAGTCAACCTCGTCAAGTGACTAGCAATAGATGTAAATTCTAGACAAACCTGTAATAGTAACTAGCAAGACCCACGAATCTCCTAACCACAATCACAGAGCTAGGCCAAACCCAACTCTTAACAACCTCAATCTTCTGTGGATCTACCATCACCCCCTTTTTCGAGACCACAAGCCCTAAGAAAGCGACAAAAGACAACCAGAACTCATATTTTGAGAACTTTGCATACAACTGATTTTCCATCAAAATTCCTAAGAAAATACGAAGATTACATGAATGTTCCTCCTTGATCTTAGTGTAAACCAAAATGTCATAAATAAAAACTATCACAAAAGAATCGAAGAAAGACTTGAAAATACCATTCACCAAGCTCATGAAGTTGCCAGCACATTGTTCAACCCAAAAGACTTCACTAAGAATTTATAATGCCCCAACTGAGTCCTGAAAGATGTCTTAGGTATATATTCATGCCGTATTTTCTATACCTATGGGTAAACTAAATGACTATTTTGAGCTTAGGGGCTTGAGGTTGACTTTTTGAGTCTGGAATATAAGTATAAAATTAAGGGTGTCTATGGACTCAATTACTTACATATATCATATATTTTACCATATTGATATCGTTCAAATGATTTACAGAAGATAAAAATCATTATTTGACTATTCGAGCTTCATTTAAGATAAGTTTACTTTGTTTGATTCATTATGAAGTGTTAATGTATTGTTTGATTAAACATAGGGGTAATGGGTAAAGGAGGTCCGATATACATGAGATGATAAGTATTTATATGGGTATCGGTGTCATGTTATTGATTTGTGTGATTATTTGACTTACATAGAATAATTTCTTTCCTTGAGAGCATAATTTATATAAATGACGACTTGACTTGTTTCATGTACATGCTAGTTGATGAATTTTAATATATTTTATGGATTCAGAGTTAGATTATGGTAATATCTTATGATAATTATTGTTCTAGTTTTATTTAGATTGATATGAGATTTTAATATGAACTGAGATATTGAATAGCAAAATTGAAATGATCATGGAATTAAGTTACTCAATGAGAGTATTATCTTGAAATGTGTATTTGTTATTTTTGATTAGTGTTGCAGGCCTACATATTATGAATTGCATTTCATATGGATAAGATTTGCATGCTTTTCCATAATTATACATATATGGATTGGAGTGGTACACCTACCCATTAATATATTTGGATTGGAGTTGCACATTTGCATAATATTATAGATGGATTAGTTTGGCATGCAGTCTAATATTCTATATAAATATGAATGGCATGCCTTCGAGTATATGAACCTCATGAGTCCTCTATGCGTCTCAACTATTTAATAGAGGAAGGGGTGTATACATAGAATATGCATTGCATTTATTCATTCATAATAATTTTCTTGGTTCTTGTTGAGTTTTAGGATGCTAGGTGCTTATGTTTGGTGAAGTTGGCATGGTTTTTATCAAATATAGTTTGCGTCTATTACTGTGTTAATGGTATGGTAGTTAACTTTAGCTTCTAGTCTGGGTATTGAAATGTGTTGATATAAGTAGCTGAGTGCAAGATAGGGTTGTATAGGACTGAACCTTGCCATCACTTTATTATTAGGTTCAGTCGGTAGTGTTTCTCAGTAAACTTGTTGTTCTACTTACCCTTGCCTTCTACACCTTTCTTGTGTAGGTATTGAGCCAAGCTCGAGTAGTAGGTGATCCTTGTTGCTCGTTGTTTGGCCAATTCGAAGTCTTCCAAACCTATTCTATCATTATGTTGTATCTATGTCTTCTGTTCATTATTAGACATTGTAGTAGTTGTTGTCTTACTTTGAGGTTTCTTAGCGACTTGTACCAATAACATTAGGGTTTGAGATTTTGACTTGTCTTTCCACATTATGTTTTGATTTTTATGAAAGAAGTTATTTTATTCTTAATATTATTTAGAGTTTTTAACGTTTAAATTTTATATCCTTTTTTATTGGATGCTAATGGTTGGCTTACCTATTGGTAGAATTAGGATATATACCATCGTAGTCCCAATTTTTTGGTTGTGATAATTTGGTATCAAAGCCAAGAATGGTTAATTGGTCTCATAAGTACAAGACGTGTCTAGTAGTAATCTTGGGCGTATTTATACACCAGCTTCCCATATTTTACCCATGTTTATCTTAGTTTTGTGAATAACATTCACTTATAATTACTTGTTTTGATTTCATATTATTGATAGTGATCTAATCAATTTGACTAGATTCTTTTTACGAAAATATGGTGGAAATCAACCCATGAGTGTAAAAAAGGAAGGTTTGGAGATTTTGGAGCAACTTTGGATGAGTTCTCAAGGAAAATCAAGTTGGTGCTATAGTTGGTGTTCTATGCCATAAGAAAAACTTTAGAAGACCATCACTGGTGCTATGGCTAGTGCCCCACGCCACTAACAAAACTCCAGCCAACATGTTTTGTCACTCCACCCCAACCCAGTTCCAATTAGAAAATCTTTTATTATTTTACTCCAAAACTAATTAGGATTAGGGGTTTTTTCCCACTATTATATGGATACCCCTCCCACATTTTTATAAGTATTAAGCACCTTTTATCAAGAATCAAGCGGATGAGGAGATTTCACCATTAGGTTTATTTTCTTATTTATTCTTTTAGCCATTAATTTGTATGAACACATCTAATTCTTTTGTTTTCGCTTAAACATGAGTGGCTAAAAAATGCTTGTTTTGGGGTTATGGCTAAAAAATGCTTGTTCTGGGGTTGTAGCTAGAACATGAATGTATAGTATTACTTTGAATTGATGATGTTTGTTTCTTAAATAATTATTCTTATATTCTTGTGCATATATTTTAGTGTCTGGCCAACAATAGAATAAATTGGTAATCTCAATATGAATGGACCAAGGAAACATAGGGATAGGATGAAGAACATAGGGGGTAAGATCATCTCTTGAATAACATTAGGAGTTGACACGCGACTGGGATAGAAATATACCCAATCTGCCTTACTTGGTTACAAATGGAAAGATAAAGTAAATGCATTCAAATTAGATTCTCACATCCCCACTCAATGATGTAGTTGTGAGGCTTGTTTGAATAAACGATTAGAGGATGACCATTCCATAATCCTAAAATCAACCCCGAAACCAATAGTTTGTGAAACAAAACTCATCGAGGTTATTTTGATGCTATACATGATTGTGCATAAAGTCATGACCCTGGAATATCTCCTCAATATTGATTACAACACTTTAAATAGTATCATCATTTTTATTGTTATATATAGAATCATAAAAACTATGAACTCATTCATTACTCGTTCACTTGCTTGATTTCATAGTATTAATTGAGTTAGATATTTCTCTAAGTAATAATTCTCCATTGATTTGACATCTAGCTTGAAAGAGTTTTTATATTACTTGTAGATTTCATAATCTTGTGTGTGCATTTGGGTCGCAATAAGTTTTTGGCGCAGTTGTCGGGGACTAAGAAATTAGCAAGTTTCCAATTTACCTTTTACTGTTTTACGGTGCAAAAGTTTAGAACTTGGCCTTAGTCAATATTTTTATAGGTACAATCTTACTTGCATAACAAGATGGCATGGAATAGGGAGATAGTTGAACAACATCCCAAACCAGAACACCTATTCCATCAAAACAGAAGGGAAACTTCTCTTCTTCATAAAATCCAGCAGGTTCATCAGGGTGATACTACTATTATTGATATGGGTGATGAGCAACTAGCCCCAAGGGCTTCGGCAAGGTAGATATCCCACTCATTGATAATTTCACCTCCAACATCCATAGACTGGATATAGGAGGTATATTTGAGCTGAAACAAAATATGGCGCAACTTCTGTACACAAGCAGGAAATTCACAAGTCTCACATATGAGGATCTATATCAGTATATTCAAAATTTCTTAGAGATTAGTGACACTTACATTCACACAGAAATGTATTCATACTATGTGAGACTCACTCTTTTCCCATTTTCTCTTTTGGACGAAGCAAATAGATGGTTGAAATTCGAGCCACCCTACTCTCTCACCTCTTAGAATGACCTTGCAAGGAAGTTCTTGATTCTTTTCTTTCCATCTAGTAAGACAACAAAGTTGAGAAGTGAAAATTTATATAAATCTTAGGAGAGATTCAAATCTCTTCTCAGAGATTGCCCTCATCACCATCAGACAAATGATGTTATGGCTCATACCTTTGTAGAGAGTCTTGAACAACTCACAAAAATATTGCTAGATTTAGTAGCTGGTGGTAAATCTATGCAGAAGACTTATGATGAGCTATACACTCTTCTCAATTGTATTGCACAGGGTAATCCAGAGTAGAATGGTGATACTTCTTAAGGTGTGGTAAAGAAGGCTGAAGGTATTTAGAAGGTTATAGCATCACTGCATTGGCTTCACAGTTAGATACTTTTTAGAATTAGCTAAATACATAGTTCAATAAGTTGAACTTGGCTCAGCCACAAGCACAAGTGAATGCATTGCATCCGCTTCCAACTTGGTGTGAAATTTGTGGAGGTAGTGATTACTCAACAGATTTGTGTGGAGCAAATCTAGAGTCAATTAATTTTGTGGGTAAGGCACAACGGGGAAGAAATCAAAATTTTGGAAACACCTAAAATCCTAACTAGAAAATTCACCCCAACTTCTCATGGGCTGGTAATAGAGGGCAGAACTCCAGTCAAAATTAGTACAAAAACCTAGGGCAAAATCAGAATTATCAGCAATAATTTTTTTGATAAACCAATCTAATGCTTACCCAAACAATATTTAAGAGATGTTGAAGAAGGATATGACTAAAAAAATACAAATGGATGCAAACATAAAAAATCATCAACTTGCCACCTTAAATTCAGAGAAGCAAATGGGTCAGCTAGATGAAGCTCAAAGCACAAGGCCTCCAGGGGTTTTCCAAGTGATACAAATCATAATCTCAAGAAAGTAATGGAAATCATACTAAGGAGTGGGCGATACCTAGATGAAGCACCTCACAAATAGAAAATCCATGATGTACGTACAGAGTTACTTATACCAAACCCGATTACAGAAGTAGTTCCAAAAAAAGTAGTTGCTGAGAATGTTGTTAACCAATCAAAGAAGGTGGCTAAGAGACTCCACCACCACTCCCCGAAAAGCTCAAGAAAATAAAAGAGGATTAAAGATTCAAGAAGTTCTTTGATATCTTCAAAGAGCTATCTAAAAATATTACTTTGATTGATGCTTTGAAGGGAATGCATAAATATGCAAAGTACCTAAGAGATGTGGTGGAAAATAAATATGGCTAGAAGATTGTGAAATGGTGGCACTTACTGTCACGCCCCGAATTCCAACGAGGTGGACTCGCACTCGAAGTCGATAAGGCCCGAGAGAACCAATCTTCATTCTCATACACTCCTGCGCATTCTACTCAATAAACATCACCACCACAAATAGATATAAGATACCAATAGCGGAAACCATGGAAAAAATATGATAACTATGAAACCTGGCCGTTGGGGCCATCAAGAAAAAACATACGTTTCTTACATTTTCTTCATCTGTCCCATAACATCTACAAAGCCTCTACAGATGCATAACCATAACTAACCTAGAGTCGGGACAAGACCCCTCTCTATACAAATATACAATACCAAAATAAATGTACATAAAAGCTCAGAAAGCCCCGAACCAACTGGAGCTCACCAAAAGTCCGCAAAAGATCCCCAACCTATAGTGGAGGTCTACTAGTACCTATGCCTGCATCAAGTAAGGTAAGCCCCCCAAGGGAGGTCAGTACGAGAAATGTACTGAGTATGTAAGGCCTTATGAAACTGTCATAAATACGTCAATGGAATCAAAATATAAGAGAGTAGTCAATATGAATAACCCATCGATTTGCATATGTGGAACCATGTACTTTACATAAAATATTTTTCTTCGCTTTATTGTTTATTCCTCATCGCTCTACTTTCATTTATTTCCAAATCTCATTACCCCTTTCATTAGGGATACTATCAAACTACCCAATCACTTATGGAAAATTCTAATTCCTTTCTTCTAATATCGGCATATGACTTATGTCGACCTTGGGCTGTCTATAGATGTCGTTATATCACCTTACCTTTCTCTATATCTTGATGAACAAGATCTGTCCCGAGTAAAATAGTTTTACCCATTTCAAATCATCCAACTGGCAATCCACACCTCCCTCCATATAAAGCTTCATATAGTCCCAATTTGATACTTGAATGATAGCTATTATTGTAAGCAAATTCAATAAGAGGTAGGTGGTCATCCCAGCTACCTTTAAAGTATAATGTACACGCTCGTAGCATATCTTCAAGTGTTTGGATAGTATGTTCTACTTGTCCATCTGTCTGAGGATGAAAAGCCGTACTCAAATTCACTTGGGTCCCCAAACTTTTCTAAAAAGACTTTCAAAAATGTACGGTAACTTGAGGTCCCCTTTCTGATATAATGGAGATTGGAATCCCATGTAATCGCACTATCTCTTTAATATACAGCCTTGCATAATCTTGAGTTGTATAGGTTGTTCTGACTGGTAGAAAATGCACTGACTTGGTAAGCCTGTCAACTCTCACTCATATAGAATCAAATTTCCGCAACGTACTAGAAAAACTTGTGATAAAATCCTTATTAATCATATTCCACTTCCAAATATAAAGATTGAGACACCGCATATAACCTCCAGGTTTCTGATGCTCTACTTTGACTTGTTAACAATTTGGACATTGAGCTACAAATTCTGCAATGTTCTTCTTCATATTCCCCCACCAATACATGTCTTTCAAATCATAATACCTTTTGGTAACTTTCGGATGAATATTTAGCTCATCTACATCCAATACACACAATCTACCTTGACATTGAAGTACTCCCTCTTGCGTAAACTTAAATTCCTTCATCGAACCTTCTGGTACATTCCTTTTTCAGCCTAACTAAAAATAGGATTCGCATGTTGCTTTTCCTTCACCTCTACGAATGAAGACTTTGCCGCATTTTGCGCTGCAACTCTTTGATCTGGATTTTCAAGTAACTGCACTACCAAACTATTTAATTTAAGGTAGACTACACCTTGCTTTCCCATGACCCGACCATCAGTACTTCCTAGTGCTTTGCGGCTTAACGCATCGGCCATCACATTTGCTTTTCCCGGATGTAATCTCAATATCATATCATAATCTCTTAATAATTTGAATCACTTCCCCTACCTCAGATTTAAGTCCCTCTCTTGAAGACATATTGCAAACTCTTATGATCAATATTTATATATCAAAATGAACTCCATACCAGTAGTGGTGTCGTATCTTTCACACAAATATCACAACAGTTACCTCAAGATCATGTGTGGGATAGTTTTTTTCATATGGCTGCAACGGTCATGAGGTATACGCTATTATCTTACCATGCTACATTAACACACATTCGAGGTCAACCCCGGAAGCATCACAATACATTGCATAACCTTCTGTGCCTTTGGGAAGTACTAAAACTGGTGTAAAAGTTAATTTATTTTTCAGCTCTTGGAAACTTCTCTCGCATGTATCATTCCACTGAAATTTGACTGCCTTATGTGTAAGCTTTGTTAATGGTGCAGCAATGGAGGAAAAACCTTCCACAAATCTTATCCAAGAAAACTATGAATCTCTGTAGGTGTAGTAGGTCTTGGCCAATTTTTCACCGCTTCCATCTTCTGTGTATCAACCTGTATCCCTTCATCTGACACAATGTGACCCAACAATGCAATAGATTTCAACCAAAATTCACACTTAGAGAACTTCGCATATAACTTATGCTCTCGAAGAATCAGCAACACCTTTCGTAAGTGCTTAGCATGGTCCTCTTGTGACTTTGAATAAACCAAGATGTCATCTATAAATACCATCACGAACACGTCTAGAATGGCTTAAACACCCTATTCATCAAATCCATGAACACAGCTGGGGCATTTGTTAGTCCAAATGACATAGCTAAAAATTCATAATGGCTCTACCTTGTTCGGAAGGCTGTCTTGGGTATATCTTTGTTTCTAACTCTGCCTTGGTGATAACCTGATCTCAAGGCAATCTTGTTCAAGAGAAATTTGAGCAAGAAAGAGTGGATACAATTCTTTGATAAAAGAAAAAACAACACACTTGACACCATGTAACTGATCAAACAAATCGTCAATTCTTGGGAAGGGATATTTGTTCTTGATCGTTACCTTATGCAATTACCAATAGTCAATACACATTCTCTATGTGCCATTTCATCTTTTTTTTTTTTTTTTTTTTTTTTCATATTCATACGGATGCACCCCAAAGGGCATACTAGATCTTACGTATCCCTTGTCCATAAGCCTTTTAAGTACTCTTAATGTCCGTACTTCTGCTGGAGCCATGATATACGAAGGAATAGAGATAGGCGAAATGTTTGGAATCACATCAATATCAAACTCTGCTTTTCATTTCAGGAACCACATCCAGAAATTTATTTACTAATGGAACCGACTGAAGACTCGGTGGTTTCACATCAGTATCTTACTCTTGGACTAAATGACATATATAACCCCTTGGCTATCAGAAAATAAAATTGTCCTCTTGATGCCCCCACATTACCCTTCCATTCAAGAACATCTTTTTGTGAAAAATGAAAATGTACCTCCTTAGCTCGCCAATCTACCGTGGCATAACAAGAAGCCGTCCAATGCATACCCATTATAACATCAATATCCACCATTTTTAATTCAATAAGATCAACCAATGTATCATGATCACACACAGTTACCACACAATTATGATGCACTCTTTTAACTACGAAAGATTCACCTCTTGGTGTCGATACCTCAAATAACTAAAAATTCTAATGTCCTTTCATAATTTTATTTTTTTTGTTTGTTTTTCAACAATTAATGGAGTAACATATGATAGCGTAAAACCCGAATCAACAATGCAAATACTTTATGTGAAAAAAATAAATAATATACCTATTACGTCATCAGAAGAAGCCTCAAATTTCTGCTGATCCGCTACGGCGTAGGTACAACCCTGAATGCCGCTAGCACTAACTGCTCCTCTAGCACTTTTGCCATGACCAGCATGTTGTACATCTGAAGATGATAATGCTAAGGTGGCTACCGTAGGTTGTATCATACCAGCCATGCCTTTTTGTGGGCACTCTCCACCATGTGCCCTGGCACGCCACACCAAAAGTAAACATTTGTTCCCAACCGGCATTCACCTAAATGATACTTTCCGCAGCGCTGACACTGCTGAAATCGGCATTCACCTAAATGATACTTCCGACAGTGCTGATACTACTGATGATGAGACCTCAATTGACTCATACTTCCTCGTGCTCGATACCCCACTAGCCATAAATCCTGAATCTCACTTCCTTGGCCAAACTGGTTGCTTCTAAACCTTTGGAATAGAGGGGGAGTATTTGTTGTGGAATGGGGAAATGATGGCCTAGGCGGTCTGGGAAAACTCCAAGGCCCAAATCCTTCTTGGGAAGCCATGAACTGTCTCATTGGTTTCGCCCTCTTTGACGATCCTACTTCCAATTCCTGCATCTCTATCCTTTGCCCTTGTCCCTCCTTCTGCTGCACAAGAGCTTGTCTTCGAGCTTGTGCAGCAACTACACGGGTTAATATTTGCACCACACTCATTAAATCTTGTTCAATCGTATTATCGGGTAGGTCTGAAGATACTTCTCTATTTCTCGGCTCTTTTGGAGCTGGAAAAGTAGAAGAAGCCCACGATGCAAATTCAGAGTCAGCACCACCTTGACTAGCTGGGTCAGGAGGTGATCTACTCGATCCTTCTCCGGCAAGCATAACAACCTGGTTACCCTTGCTTTAACCTCTTCTTGTCATTGGCAGTTTACTATATCAAAGAAAACCAATCACCAATGGTTAGATATGATTTCACTACAATATTGGCTCTAATGCACGATCTAAGAATTGAAGAACAGAAACAACTCCTGAATGTGTCGTAGCCTCCTACTTATAAATGTGGTGTACAACACATCGATAAGTAAGACTCTACTCCTACACGGCTTTGTAGACACCCTTAGGACGACACGCTCTGATACCACTTTTTGTCACGCCGCGAATTCTAATGAGGCGGACTAGCACCCAAAGCCGATAAGGCCCGAGAGAACCAATCTTCATTCTCATACACTCCTGCACATGCTACTGAATAAACAACAACACCATAAATAGATATAAGAGACCAATAGCGGAAACCATGGAAAATACATGATAACTATGAAACCTGGCCGTTGGGGCCATCAAGACAAAACATACGTTTCTTATATTTTCTTCATCTATCCCACAACATCTATAAAGCCTCTACAGATAGATAACTATAACTAACCTAGAGTCGGGACAACACCCCACTCTATACACATATAAAATACCAAAATAAATGAACATAACAGCTCAAAAATCCCCGAACCAACTGGAGCTCACCAAAAGTCCGCAAAAGATCCGCAACCTACAGTGGAGGTCTACTAGTACCTGCGCCTGCATCAAGTAAGGTAAGCCCCCCAAAGGAGTTCAGTACGAGGAATGTACTGAGTATGTAAGGCCATATGAAACTGTCATAAATACATCAATGGAATCAAAATATAAGAGAGTAGTCAATATGAATAACCCATTGATCTGCATATGTGGAACCATGTACCTTACATAAATTATTTTTCTTTGCTTTATTATTTATTCCTCATCGCTCATATCACATCGTACCCGAGTCCCAACTGATCAGTGGGTCTTAACATAACATAACGTTATATTGTGATCGGCTCGAGCTAGGCTTATGCCTCTAGAGTTACCACCCATAATCAATACATCGGGTTCGGCTCACGCTAGGTTATTACCTCTAGAGATGCCACCCAGAAACCAACATATAAGGTTCGGCTCGAGCTAGGTTATTACCTCTAGAGCTACCCCTTGTCAGGATCAGTCTGAGCTAGGCTTATGCCTCTAGGCCTACCCCCTGATCCAACAAATTCGGGATCGGCTCGAGCTAGGCTTATGCCTCTAGAGCTATCACCCATACTCTCGCAACCAACAAATATGTATTACTTTATTTCTTACTTTTGAAAAATTCATACCTTTACTTGCGAGAGATTGATTCATCCACTTATGAGAGATTGATACAATCAGTTATGAGAGATTAATATATTTGTAGTCACAACATTATTAGAAGCGTAAGAACATCAGTTCATGATTAAGAGACTTATGAATAACAACTAATCCACAAATAAAGAACATGTGAAATAACAATACATGACAGCCTGAAATGAAATGCCTTAGCATATTTCGGAATGGAACAAATACAATGACAATGGGAACAATATGTGCTGCAGAAGGATACAGTAAGAGTAACCTTACATACCTTATCTTCTCAATACGAATATACAACCCTATATGTGAATACAATATTCCAGCTCCTTCCTTATGTTTCACTCTACAACACAAGTACATAACAGAGTTTACATTAACCCCCAAATACCTTACAAATGCATATAACGATAATGAGTTTCACGTTTGCCTTTAAAAATTTCATTTCCCCCTTGACAATACCATTTATGAAATTATCATACCAACAATCTCACAATATTCCATACAATGAACAATACATGCTAAACCAATAGCATGTCACACCAAGTTCATACTTTCCACTTCTCCATCAACACAACATCACGAACTCCATTAAGTCACCTCAATACGTCGCATAACAACATATAGGCCAAATCCCATAATTTACACTTATAGAAACTTAACAAGTTTAGTAACATCTTCACACCGTACATGTTCTTATTTCATCCATACCATGCACTTTCATCAAAACCACAAGTCACTTTTCAAGTTTAATTCACAAAAATGACTCATCTTTTACAAAAACACAAAAGTGCACCACTTACACTTTTAGACATAACCATCATGATCTACATGCTCTCCCATGCATATAGTATATTAATCCATAAGAATAATCACTTACCCAAACTTTCAAAGGAGTGATCTTGTCCCAAGAAGTGCCTTAGGGTTCTTAGGGTTTGAGAGAAATATTTGAGAAAATATCTAAGAGGCATGAGAGTTCCAATGAATTAAAAATCTGATTTTGGGGCCTTTATATAGTGCTCAAGTCATTCTTAGCCATTTCCTTACATTAAATGCAATATTGGCTTGGTCAAAGTGGAAGAATGGGTCATTTGTCCCATTGGGCCATGCATTTTGGTCTCTCTTTGGGCTTTAAACTGCGCCCATTAACCCATGTCATCTTAACCCACCAAATGTAATGTATAATCTACCATATATCTCAGGTTCAAATAATTCTATAAATGCCTCGATAATATTCACTTACGAGATTTTCGTTCGTCGCCTCAATCGCAAAACTAGAAATTCTAGTCGCTCATGGCTTACTTGAACATAATTTGTTAAAACACTTGTGACGTAGAATTAACCCCAACTCGGATGCTAAACGCGCTTAAGAATAGTCCTACTATGATGGGATAATGATACCATGACTTAAAAGTCTTATATACATCATAATAGTCGAAGAAATATTTTGGCGAAAACCACCCCGGCACGCCGCTTGGCGCGCCCCTTTGCTGACAGTGGAAACAAAAATTTGGGCTAGAGCGGCCTGGTACGCCCTCTGCAGCGTCCATGCCAAATTTTTGATTTCGACTTTTCTTTGCGGATTTGGTTGGATCTTTCAAGTCCCAACCATTTGCTTACCTCTTAGATTTAAGATCCTTTGCTTGGATCTCCCTTAAACCTTACTTTTAACCCCACAAATTCTCCATAAAGTCACAAACACCACCTACTACAAAGGTCTATTCACACTTACTAGCACAATATCGAATGTTCCATCAATAACAATGCAAAATACGTACTTATTGCTCTCGAACCTAGGGTAAACATGGTTCAAGGTTGTCAAGTAGGGTCGGGAAAGTACGGGGTGTTACATTCTTCCCCCATTAGGAACATTCTTCCTCGAATGTTAGCAACATCTTTTCAATTACAACATATGCATCTCTATATTAACATATATATCCATATACACATAATGCTCGTAGATACTTACTTGTTATGGCTCCGATCTCGTATATTGAACTTTCTCTTCTATTTGAAACAAATGAGGGTATTTAGACCTCATCAGTTCTTCCGCTTCCCATGTGATTTCTTCTACTTATTGATTCCTCCAAAGGACTTTTATGGAAGTTACGTCTTTACTTCTTAAGTTCTTCATTTGTCGATCTAGAATAATAATATGTATCTCTCCTTAGTGAGATCCTCTGTAACTTGTACATCTTCAACAGGAGTAATAGGAAATGGATCTCCTAAACACTTTCGAAGCATCGTATCATGAAATATTGACTGAATTGTGGGGAGTTCTTGGGGTATTTCAAATTCATGCGCGATTTGACCCAAATCTTCGAACATCCTTACACGATATGTTGTTTAGGGCCTACTTTCATTTATTTCCAAATCTCATTACCCCTTTCATTGGGGATACTATCAAACTACCCAATCACTTATGACAAATTCTAATTCCTTTCTTCTAATATCGGCATATGACTTATGTCGACCTTGGGCTGTCTATAGATGTCGTTATATCACCTTACCTTTATCTATATCTTGATGAACAAGATCTATCCCGAGTAAAATAGTTTCACCCGTTTCAAATCATCCAACTGACGATCCATACCTCCCTCCATATAAAGCTTCATATGGTCCCAATTTGATACTTGAATGATAGCAATTATTGTAAGCAAATTCAATAAGAGGTAGGTGGTCATCCCAACTACCTTTAAATTACAATGTACACGCTCGTAGCATATCTTCAAGTGTTTGGATAGTACGTTCTACTTGTCCATCTGCCTGAGGATGAAAAGCCGTACTCAAATTCACTTGGGTCCCCAAACTTTTCTAAAAAGACTTTCAAAAATGTGCGGTAACTTGAGGTCCCCTTTCTGATATAATGGAGATAGAAATCCCATGTAATCGCACTATCTCTTTAACATACAGCCTTGCATAATCTTGAGCTATATAGGTGGTTCTGATTGGTAGGAAATGCACTGACTTGGAAAGCCTGTCAACTCTCACTCATATAGAATCAAATTTCCGCAATGTACTAGACAAACCTTTGATAAAATCCATATTAATCATATTCCACTTCCAAATCAAAAGATTGAGACACTGCATATAACCTCCAGGTTTCTGATGCTCTACTTTGACTTGTTAACAATTTGGACATTGAGCTACAAATTCTGCAATGTTCTTCTTCATATTCCCCCACCAATACATATCTTTCAAATCATAATACCTTTTGGTAACTTCCGGATGAATATTTAGCTCATCTACATCCAATACACACAATCTACCTTGACATTGAAGTACTCCCTCTTGCGTAAACTCAAATTGCTTCATCGAACCTTGTGGTACGTTCCCTTTTCAGCCAAACTAAAAATAGGATTCGCATGTTGCTTTTCTTTCACCACTACGAATAAAGACTTTGGGGCATTTTTCGCTACAACTCTTTGATCTGGAGTTTCAAGTAAATGCAATACCAAACTGTTTAATTTAAGGTAGACTATACCTTGCTTTCCCAAGACCCGACCATCAGTACTTCTTTGTACTTTGCGGCTTAACGCATCAGCCATCGCATTTGTTTTTCTCGGATGTAATCTCAATATCATATCATAATCTCTTAATAATTTGATTCACTTCCCCTACCTCAGATTTAAGTCCCTCTCTTTAAGGCATATTGCAAACTCTTATGATCAATATTTATATATCAATATGAACTCCATACAAGTAGTGGTGTCGTATCTTTCAAACAAATATCACAACTGCTACCTCAAGATCATGTGTGGGATAGTTTCTTTCATATGGCTGCAACTGTCGTGAGGCATACGCTATTATCTTACCATTCTACATTAACACACATCCGAGGTCAACCCCAAAAGCATCACAATACATTGCATAACCTTCTGTACCTTTGGGAAGTACTAAAACTGGTGTAAAAGTTAATTTATATTTCAGCTCTTGGAAACTTCTCTCGCATGCATCATTCCACTGAAATTTGACTGCCTTATGTGTAAGCTTTGTTAATGGTGCAGCAATGGAGGAAAAACCTTCCACAAATCTTATCCAAGAAAACTACGAATCTTTGTAGGTGTCGTAGGTCTTGGCCAATTTTTCACCGCTTCCATCTTCTGTGTATCAACCTATATCCCTTCATCTGACACAATGTGATGCAAGAATGCAACAGATTTCAACCAAAATTCATAGTTAGAGAACTTCGTATACAACTTACGCTCTTGAAGAATCTGCAACACCTGTCGTAAGTGCTTAGCATGGTCCTCTTGTGACTTTGAATAAACTGAGATGTTATCTATAAATACCGTCACGAACACGTCTAGAAATGGCTTAAACACCCTATTCATCAATCCATGAACACAGGTGGGGCATTTGTTAGTCCAAATGACATAACTAAAAATTCATAATGGCCATACCATGTTCGGAAGGCTGTCTTGGGTATATCTTTGTTTTTAACTCTGCCTTGGTGATAACCCGATCTCAAGGCAATCTTGTTCAAGTGAAATTGGTGCAAGAAAGAGTGGATACAATTCTTTGATTAAAAAAAAAAAACACTTGGCACCCTGTAACTGATCAAACAAATCGTCAATTCTAGGGAAGGGATATTTGTTATTGATCGTTACCTTATGCAGTTGCCAATAGTCAATACACATTCTCTATGTGTCATTTCATCTTTTTTTTTTTTGTCATATTCATACGGATGCACCCCAAAGGGCATACTAGATCTTACGTATCCCTTGTCCACAAGCCTTTTAAGTACTCTTAATGTTCGTACTTCTGCTGGAGCCATGATATACGAAGGAATAGAGATAGACGAAATGTTTGGAATCACATCAATATCAAACTCTACTTTTCATTTTAGGAACCACATCCAGAAATTTATTTACTAATGGAACCGACTGAAGACTCGGTGGTTTCACATCAGTATCTTACTTCAGACTAAATGACATATATAACCCCTTGGCAATCAGAAAATAAAATTGTCCTCTTGATGCCCGCACATTACCCTTCCATTCAAGAACATCTTCTTGTGAAAAATGAAAATGCACCTCCTTAGCTCGGCAATCTACCGTGGAATAACAAGAACCCGACCAATGCATACCCATTATAACTTTAATATCCACAACTTTCAATTCAATAAGATCAGCTAATGTATCATGACCACACACAGTTACCACACAATTATGATGCACTCTTTTAACAACAATAGATTCACCTCTTGGTGTAGATATCTCAAATAACCAAAAATTCTAATGTCCTTTCATAGTTTTTTGTTTGTTTGTTTGTTTTTCAACAATCAATGGAGTAACATATAATAGGGTAAAACCCGAATCAACAATGTAAATACGTTACATGAAAAGACAGATAATATACCTGTCACGTCATCAGGAGAAGCCTTAAATTTCTGCTGATCCACCACGGCGTAGGTACGACCCTGAATGCCACTAGCACTAATTGCTCCTCTAGCACCTCTGCCATGACCAGCAGGTTGTACACTTGAAGATGATAACGCAACGGTGGCTACCGTAGGTCGTATCATACAACCCATGCCTCTTTGTGGGCACTCTCTCACCATGTGCCCTGGCACGCCACACCAAAAGCAAACATTTGTTCCCAACCGGCATTCACCTAAATGATACTTCCCGCAGCGCTGACACTGCTGAAACTGGTATTCACCTAAATGATACTTCCCGCAATGCTGACACTGCTAACGAGAAGACCTCGATTAACTCATACTTCCTTGTGCTCGATACCTCACTAGCCGTAAATCCTGAATCTCACTTCCTTGCCCAAACTGGTTGCTTCTAAACCCTTGGAATAGAGGGGGAGTATTTACTGTGGAATGGGGAAATGATGGCCTAGGAGGTCTGGGAAAACTCCAATGCCCAAATCCTCCGTGGGATGCCATGAACTGTCCTATGGGTTTCGCCTTCTTTGACGATCCTATTTCCAATTCCTGCATCTTTCTCCTTTGTCCCTATCCCTCCTTCTGCTGTACAAGAGCTTGTGCAACAACTACACGGGTCAATATTTGTACCGCACTCATTAAATCTTGTTCAATAGTATTATCGGGCAGTTTCGAAGATGCTTCTCTCCTTCTTGGCTCTTCTGGAGCTGGAAAAGAAGAAGAAGCCCGCGATGTAAATTCAGAGTCAGCACCACCTTGACTTGCTGGGTCAGGTGGTGATCTACTCGATCCTTCTCCGGCAAGTATAACAACCTGCTTACCCTTGCTTTTACCTCTTCTTATCATCGGCAGTTTACAATATCAAAGAAAACCAATTACCAATGGTTAGATATGATTTCACTACAATATTGGCTCTAATGCACGATCTAAGAATTGAAGAACAGAAACAACTGCTAAATGTGCCGTACCCTCCTATATATAAATATGGTGTACAACACATCGATAAGTAAGACTCTACTCCGACACGACTTTGTAGACACCCTTAGGACGCCCCGCTCTAATACCACTTTTTGTCACGCCCCAAATTCTAACGAGGCGGACTGGCACCCGAAGCCGATAAGGCCTGACAGAACCAATCTTCATTCTCATACACTCCTTCGCATGCTACTCAATAAATATCACCACCACAAATAGACATAAGATACCAATAGCGAAAACCATGGAAAATACATGATAACTATGAAACCTGGCCGTTCGGGCCATCAAGACAAAACATACGTTTCTTACATTTTCTTCATCTGTCCCATAACATAAACAAAGCCTCTACAGATGCATAACCATAACTAAACTATAGTCGGGACAAGACCCCGGTCTAAACACATATACAATACTAAAATAATTGTACATAACAGCTCAGAAAGCCCCGAACCAACTGGAGCTCACCAAAAGTCAGCAAAAGATCCGCAACCTACAGTGGAGGTCTACTAGTACCTGCGCCTGCAGAAAGTAAGGTAAGCCCCCCAAGGGAGGTCAGTACGAGAAATGTACTGAGTATGTAAAGCCATATGAAACTGTCATAAATACGTAAATGGAATCAAAATATAAGAGAGTAGTCATTATGAATAACCCATAGATCTGCATATGTGGAACAATGTACCTTACATAAATTATTTTTCTTTGCTTTATTGTTTATTACTCACCGCTCATAGCACATCATACCCTGGCCCCAACTGATCAGTGGGTCTTAACATAACATAACGTTATGTTAGGATCGGCTCGAGCTAGGCTTATGCCTTTAGAGCTACCACCCATAAATCAATACATCGGGTTCGGGTCGAGCTAGGTTATTACCTCTAGAGCTGCCACCCAGAAACCAACATATAAGGTTTGGCTCGAGCTAGGTTATTACCTCTAGAGCTACCCCCTGTCAGGATCAGTCCAAGCTAGGCTTATGCCTCTAGGACTGCCCCTGATCCAACAAATTTGGGATCGGCTCGAGCTAGGCTTATGCCTCTAGAGCTACCACCCATACTCTCGCAACCAACAAATATGTATTACTTTATTTCTTACTTTTGAGAAATTCATACCTTTACTTGCGAGAGATTGACTCATCCACTTATGAGAGATTGATACAATCAGTTATGAGAGATTAATATATTTGTAGTCACAACATTATTGGAAGCGTAAGAACATTAGTTCATGATTAAGAGACTTATGAATAACAACTAATCCACGAATAAAGAACATGTGAACTAACAATACATGACATCCTGAAATGAAATGCCTTAGCACATTTTGAAATGGAACAAATACAATGATAATGGGAACAATATGTGCTGCCGAAGGATACAGTAAGAGTAACCTTACATACCTTATCTTCTCAATACGAATATACAATCCTATACGTGAATACAATAGTCCAGCTCCTTCCTTATGTTTCACTCTACAACACAAATACATAATGGAGTTTACATTAACCCCCAAATACCTTACAAATGCATATAACGATAATGAGTTTCATGTTTGCCTTTAAAAATGTCATTTCCCCATTGACAATACCATTTATGAAATTATCATACCAACAATCCCACAATATTCCATACATTGACCAATACATGATAAATCAATAGCATGTCACACCAAGTTCATACTTCCCACTTCTCCATCAACACAACATCACGATTACTCCATCAAGTCATCTCAATACATCGCATAACAACATATCGGCCAAAATCCCATAATTTACACTTATAGAAACTTAACAAGTTTAGTAACATCTTCACACCGTACATGTTGTTATTTCATCCATACCATGCACTTTCATCAAAACCACAAGTCACTTTTCAAGTTTAATTCACAAAAATGACTCATCTTTTACAAAAACACAAAAGTGCACCACTTACACTTTTAGACATAACCATCATGATCTACATGCTCTCCCATGCATATAATATATTAATACATAAGAATAATCACTTACCCAAACTTGCAAAGGAGTGATCTTGTCCCAAGAAGTGCCTTAGGGTTTGAGAGAAATATTTGAGAAAATATCTAAGAGGCATGAGAGTTCCAATGAATTAAAAATCTCATTTTGGGGCCTTTATATAGTGTTCAAGTCAGACTTAGCCATTTCCTTGCATTAACTGCAATATTGGCTTGGTCAAAGTGGAAGAATGGGTCATTTGCCCCATTAGGCCTTGCATTTTGGTCTCTCTTTGGGCTTTAAATTGAGCCCAATAACCCATGTCATCTTAACCTACCAAATGTAATGTATAATCTACCATATATCTCATGTTCAAATAATTCTATAAATTCCTCGATAATATTCGCTTACGAGATTTCCGTTCGTAGCCTCAATTGCAAAACTAGAAATTCTAGTCGCTCATGGCTTACTTGAACATAATTTGTTAAAACACTTGTGACGTAGAATTAACCCCAACTCGGATGCTAAACGCGCTTAAGAATAGTTCTACTATGATGGGGTAATGATACCATGACTTAAAAGTCTTATATACATCATAATAGTCGAAGAAAAATTTTGGCGAAAACCACCCCGGCACGCCGCTTGGCACTCCCCTTTGCTGCCTGTGGAAACAAAAATTTGGGTTAGAGCGGCCTGGCACGCCCTCTGCAGCGCCCCATGCCAAATTTTTGATTTCGACTTTTCTTTGCGGATTTGGTTGGATCTTTCAACTCCCAACCTTTTGCTTACCTCTTAGCTTTAAGATCCTTTGCTTGGATCTCCCTTAAACCTCACTTTTCACCCCACAAATTCTCCATAAAATCACAAACACCACCTACTACAAAGGTTTATTCACACTTACTAGCAAAATATCGAATGTTCCATCAATAACAATGCAAAAAACGTACTTATTGCTCTCGAACCTAGGGTAAACATGTTTCAAGGTTGTCAAGTAGGGTCGATAAAGTACGGGGTGTTACACTTACCAAAGAGTACAATTCAAGGGTAATAAGCAAGCTCCCAAAAAAGCTTAAGGCCCCTGGGAGTTTCACCCTCCCCACACAAATTGGTGAAAGTAAAGTTGTTTAGGCTTTGTGCAATTTAGTAGCAAGTATAAATTTGATGCCCCTATCCATATTCAAAACACTTGGCTTTGAAAAAAAAAATCCCACCACCATAGCTCTTGTTGATCGATCAAGAGTGACTCCAGAAGAAATCATTGAAGGTATGCTCATCAAAGTAGGTATGTTTGTAATTCCTGCTGATTTTATAATTCTTCACTATGAAGCAAATGTTAGAGTACCAGTCATATTGGGGAGACCATTTTAGCCACTGGTGGAGCACTCATTGACGTGAAACAGGTCAACTTAAGAAGATGAGTGAATGATGATGAGGTTACTTTTAGAGTATACAAGGCACTCTCTACGCCTTCACACTACAAAGATTTATGTATGATCATACAGGAAAGAAGATAGCTATGGGGTGGATGAATGTGGGCTTAGAAATGTTCATACTTTGAAATTTTTCATCAAATAGTCTAGGTTAAATAAAGAGGATGTGCACATACTGCTGACAGAACTTAAGCATGTGTTAGAAAAGCTTGAAGGTGATCTAAAATGGGATGTAAAGATAAGAAAAGAGGAAAATATTGATGGTGATCCTTCTTGAGTAAAAAAGAGAAGAAAGTTGAGTCAAAGGGGGACAAAGATATTAAGGGAGTCTTAAGTAGAGTTGCTACATTGGTTGTGTTGTGATGTTAAATCAGGCACTTCTTGGGAGGCAATCCAAGTTGTAATAAGGTAACTTTTTGTTTTGTCCTTATAGTATCACTTTTTTTTGTTTTGGTTGTTTCTGCATGTGAGGGGAAGTCTGAGTACCGAAAGTTGAAGTTAAGAAGCATGGTAAAAGCATAAGTTGGGTTCGTTCACCTCGATGATGGAAATTAGAGAGAAATTTGCTGCTAGCTAGGCTATCACGAAGTGAGTCTACTCCTAGAAGTGACACGGTACTTAGGACTAGAAGTAGTACCAAGCTGCCAAATTGTACTAGCATGACACTAAACAAATTATTGAACAACTATGCGGAAGCTTAAATATGAATAGATGAGTTACTTAATGACTGAATGGATAACTGAAATATTACATTTAGTCTGAATTAAGTTTTAAACTGATTAATAAGTTGAACTGTCTAACTTTGTCTGAAAGCCTCTAAGTAAACTAACGAGTTGTTGGGAGAAGTCCCCAGCTAAATCTAAACAACTTAAATTTAAATAGAGTCTAATAAATCATAACTAAAATAAATCATCCTCGAATGATAAGGACTCACACAAACATAGCTGAACTGGCACTGGAACATATCTAGCTGCACAGTTGAGTTTAAGCACCGCAACCTATATCATAATAGGATAAATCGTAAAAGAAATTTATCCGATCAGTAATTTAAATATACTGAGCATGCGAGATATGTAATATTAAATTATGCTGAAAACAAATGTCATGGCAAAATACTCATGTCATAATAAACATATATATGAAAACAAACTAAACATATGTATGAAATAATGCACAATGACTCACATTATCATAAAGTCAACTGAAAAACTGAATCATCGAAAATAGTTGTAGCCTAATCATTCCTATACTGGAAACTAGTGCGTCATGTACAATTTTTTGTCACGCCTCAAATTTCAATGGGGAGTACTGGCACCCGAAGTCGTTAAGGCCCGAGAGAACCAATCTTCTTTCATGTATATTCATATGCAAGTCTCTGAGTGAACAACATAATATCTCATGTAACTACCAGATACCAACGACGGAAGTCATGGAGAACATATGCTATATATGAAACTTGACCGTTAGGGCCATCAAGTCAAAATGGACATACATGCCTTCAATGTCTAACACCGTCTACAAAGCCTCTAGCGGATACATTTACATAACCATCTTACAGTCGGTACAAGTCCCCGCTTTATTCAACATTTATTCAGTTCCAAAACCAACATGTACACATGTGACTCGGAAAGCCCCGAACCAAACTGGAGCTCACCAATAATCAGTAGATGACCCGTAGCCTATTGTGGAGGTCTACTAGTACCTATACCTGTAGCAAGTAAGGTAATTCCGCCTAAGGGTCGTCAGTACGAAGAATGTACTGAGTATGTAAGGCTATAAAAAACTGCATGATACATAAGTACTTCAATGATATCAAGTACAACTAAGTATTCGATATGGATAAACCTCCGTTCTGTATATGTGGAACCATGTACATTGCTTTTGTTATTTTCATTTTCGATCAATCATTCATATCATTATCATTCATATAATATCATTCATATATACTTTCATTCAAGTGATATACGTTCTTTGGTTTTACATTCATCCTTATTACCTTTCATCCAGCTGATCAGTGGGCCATATATCATTCATCCAGCTGATCAGTGGGCTATAGTACAATCATCTACCTTATCGGTGGGCCATAACATAGTATAATGTATTATATCAACAATCATCCACCTCATCGGTGGGCCATAATATAACATAATGTATTATATCAACAATCATCCACCTTATCGACAGGCCATAATATATAAATATATATATATACGGTCATAATATCATTATTTGAGCTTCATACTTTAGTAGGTATAACATCATTATTGGAGCTTCATACAATGATGGTTATAACATCATTGGGAACTTTAGAACGTAACATTATTGGAACTTTGGAACCATGTCCATAATTATGTGACACATGAATAACAATTGATCAATGAATAAAGAACATGTGAATAACAATAGATGACAACCTAAACTAAGATACCTTAGAACATTTCGAAATGGAACAAGTACAGTGACAATGTGAACAATATGTGCTGCAGAAGGATACGGAAAGAGTAACCTTACATACCATATCTTCTCAATATGTATATACAGTCCTATATGTTATTACAATAATCCATCTCCTTCCTTACGTTTTACTTTACAACACAAGTAAATAATGGAACTCACGTTAACAACTAACTGCATTACAAATGCATAAAACGACAATGAGTTACATGATTGCCATATAGTGTTATTTCATCCTTGTACAATACAACTCACTGCATCACCATACCAACAATACCATAACATGTCACACATCAACCAAGACATCATAAACGAATAGCATTTCACACCAAATTTATACTTTACACTTCCTCATTAATACCACGTCGCATTTACTCTATCAAGTCATGTCCATAGCTTTCACAATAACACATTAAAGACAATACATAATTGATACCATTCAAAATACCTCTGGTCCACTCCTTTAAAGTCATTAAAAAGGTACCACAAGTTGATAATTGCATCCAAGAAGGGTATAGGGGCCTTGGGGGGTCAAAGAGAAGCAAAAACAATTAAGACAGAGTTCTGGGCTGACCTGCGAAGCCACATGCACCAGAAGGTGGGTGAGGTGCATATGCAGGAGACCATTGTACTGGTCCAGGGCCACCTGCGTTGACATCTGTGCCCGCAGGTGCCCTGCCCGTGAGGGAGGGTGCCAGTTTCAGCTTCCAGGGTCATTTTCGGGTCCTTTTTCGCAATGAATGGTCCATGGTCATAATTAAGCTTCTATTTTCATATTGTAAGTTATCTTGGATTCCAAAGAACAGCCACGTTTTCACAACGCACCTAAACATCACCAAACTACATCCTTCTTTCAATATATCACCAATTCCATGCACAATTTCACAACAACAATTCCAAATGCTATACACAAAGAGAAACAAAGTTAAGGATAAACCACATCATACATGTTGATATTTAATCCATCAAGTTCACCTACTTCAACACCACAAGTATACTTTCAAGTTTATAAGGCAAAACCCTTTACCGATTAAGCAAACATAGACTGTTTCACACATAGTGGACTGTCCAACACTTTGCCAACATGATTTATAAACCTTATTAAGAATATAATATATAAAACCATAAGATTAAACACTTACCAAAGCTTTAAAGGAGGTGATCTTGTCCAAAAGGAATAGTTGTTTAGGGTTTGGATAAAAAGTGATATCTTTGGAAATATCTAGAAATGGCATGTTTGTTTTGTGGATTAAGATCTGATTTTTTTGTGACTTTATATAGGCCCTTGAAGTCATCCTTAGCAAACTTTTGGTCAATAATTTAGGGTTTACTTTGGTCAAAGCAAGAATGGATCATTTACCCATTTTGGCCCATGTCTTTTGCTCAATTATTGGGCCTTTATTGAGCCCATTAACACATGATTAGTTTAGCCCAATAAATTCCATGAATAATATACAACCTATCACAACTTAATTAATTCCATGAACATTAGGGTAGTCGTGTGAGTTCAAAAATTTACGGGGTGTTACATCCTTCCCCCCTTAGGAACATTCGTCCTCGAATGTTAGTAACATTATTCCATTTACACAAATTTAGGTCTCAGTTTATCCTTCTTGTTATTATATACACATATTACTTGTAAATACTAACTTTTTATTGCTCCAATTCCGCACCTTTAACTTTTTCTTCCGTTTGAAACAAATATGAGTATCTCGACTTCGTTATTTCTTCGGCTTCCTATATGATTTCTTCTACTTGATGATTCCTCCAAAGTACTTTCACGGAAGATATTTCTTTTTTACTTAACCTTTTCACTTGTTGATCCAGAATGGCAATAGGTATCTCTTTCGTAGGTGAGATCCTCCGTAACTTGTACCTCTTCCATGGGAGCCATACGAGATGGATCTCTCATGTACTTTCGAAACATCGAAATATGAAACACTAGATGAACTGTGGTGAGTTCTTGGGTTATTTCAAATTCATACACGACTTGACCAAATCGTGGAGTAATCTTATGTGGCTCGCTATATAGGGCTGACTTTCCTTTCATTCCAAATCTCATTACCCCTTTTATTGGTGACACTTTCACAAATACCCAGTCACCTGTATAAGCTCGTAGTATATCTTTAAGTGTTTGAATAGTACGTTATTCTTTCCCATCTATCTGAGGATGAAAAGCCATACTTAAATTCACTTGGGTTCTCAAACTCTTCTGAAAAGATTTCCAAAAGTGTGTAGTAAATTGAGCTCCCTTGTCTGATATAATAGAAATTGGAATCCCATGTAATCACACTATCTCTTTAACATACAAACTTGCATAATTTCTAGCTGCACAAGTAGTCTTGACAGGTAAAAAGTGTGCTACTTGGTAAGCTTGTCAACTATCACCCACATAGAATCAAATTTCCAAAATGTGCGAGGCAAACTTGTGATGAAACCCATGTTAATCATATCCCTCTTCCAAACTGGAAGATTCCTACATTGCATATAACCTCCAGGTTTCTGATGCTCTACTTTTACCTCTTCACAATTTGGACAATGACCTACAAATTCTGCAATGTTTTTCTTCAATATATTGCCTCACCAATACATTTCTTCCAAAGCATTGTACATTTTGGTTGCTCCAGAATGAATAGAATACCGTGAATGATGTGCTTAGCTTATCTATATCCGGTACACAAAATCTACCTTGACATTTAAGTACTCCCCCTTGCGTAAGCTACAATACCTTTGTCGAACTTTGCTGTACATTCTTTTCCAATTCAAAATAAAATAGGATTTGCATATTGCTTTTCCTTCTCTCAGCTACAAGTTAAGACTCTACCGCATTTTACACTATAATTCTTTCATCTGGAGTTTCAAGAAGACGAACCCCCAAGCTATCTAATTGGCTTAACACATTGGCTACCACATTTGCTTTTCCCAGATGGTATACGATATCAGTATGATCTTCTTTTAGTAATTCCAGCCACCTTTGTTGTCTTCATTGTGGGTCCTTTCACTTAAAAGAATACTGCATACAGGTGTAGAAGTCAAGTTATCTTTCAGCTCTTGGAAACTTTTCTCACATGCATCATTCCACGAAAACTTGGTTGCTTTGTGTGTTAGCTTATTAAGGGTGCCGAAAAGGAAGAAAAACTCTTTAACAAACCTTCTGTAATAGCATGCCAAGCCAACAGAACTACAAATATTTGTAGGCGTTATAGGTTTTGGCCAATTCTCCACGACTTCTATCTTTTGTGTATCAACCCTTATTCCTTCATCTAATACCATGTGACCCAAAAATGCTACAGATTTTAACCAAAATTCACACTTAGAGAGCGTTACATATAACTTACGATTAGGAAGAATCTGTAACACTTGCCGCAAGTGATTAACATGGTCCTCTTGTGATCTTGAATAACCCAGAATGTCATCGATAAACACGGTCACAAATACATTTAAAAATGGATTGAACACCCTATTCATCAAATCCCCAACAACTGCTGGTGCATTAGTTATCCCAAATGGCATAACTAGAAATTCATAGTGACCATACCGTGTTCGAAAAGCTGTCTTGGGTATATCTTTTTTTTTGCTAACCCTTACCTGGTGATATCCCGATCTCAAGTCAATCTTTGAACAATATTTGGCACCCTGTAATTGGTCAATTAAATCATCAATTCTAGGGAGGGAAAACTTATTCTTAACTGTCACCTTATTCAATTGCCGATAGTCAAATACACATTCTCAACGTGCTAGCTTTTCTTCGTACAAATTATAATGGTGACCCCAAGGGGACGTACTAGGTCTTATGTATCCTTTTTCTAGCAAGTCTTTTTAAGTGCTCCTTTAATTCCTGTAACTCTGCTGGGACATTCTATACGGAGGAATAGAGATTCGCCGAGTGCCTGAAATCATGTCAATACCAAACTCGACTTCCTGTTCTGGAGGCAAACCCGAATGATCTTCAGGAAATACCTCAAGAATTTCATTTACTACTGGAACCAACTGAAGAGTTAGTGGCTTCACAGCAGTATCTTTCACTCTTACTAAGTGACATATGTACTCCTTTGGGTATCATTTCCCTTGCCTTGAGATAGGAAATAAAGTTACCTCTCGATGCTCCCACATTACCCTTCCATTCAAGAACATTCTTTGTGGAAAATGAAAATGTAACTTCTTAGCTTGGAAATATACTGTGGCCTAACAAGAAGCCAACCAGTGTATCATAACCACAAACAGTTACTATACAATTACGATATACTCTTTTAACTACAATAGATTCACCAACTGATGTATAGACTTCAAATGGCGTAACTAGTAATTCTGGTGTTCTTTCAAAAAAAAAAATTCTGCAATCAATGAAGTAACATATGATAATGTAGTATACGGGTCAATCAATGCATATACCTTATGTAAAAATATGAATATTGTACCTGTGTCTACATCTGGAGTAACCAACGAATTCTGTCGATCTTCTAAGGCATAAGTACTGTTCTGAATTCCACTAGAACTAGCTGCTCCTCTAGCACCTCTTCCACGGCCAGCAGGTTGTACACTTGACAATGATAACGCAACTGCTGACCCCGTAGGTCGTGTCATACTACCCGTGGCCCTCTGTGGACACTCTCTCATCATATTCCCTGACTTACTACACCAAAAGTAAACATTCATTCCAAACCAGCATTAACCTGAATGAAACTTCCCGCAGCGCTGGTACAGCTGACGAAAAGACCTCGATTGTTTCATACTTCCTTGTTCTCGATACCCCACTGTCTGTGCACCCCGAGTCTTACTACTATGCCCAGCTTGACCGCCTCTAAACCCTCAAAATTGAGATGGAGTACCTGTTGTAGGGTAAGAAAATAATGGTCTAGGCGGTCTAGGAAAAACCCGAGGCCTAAATTCTCCTTGGGACGCCATAACCTGTCCTGTAGATCTAGCCCCTTTTAGATGGCCCTCCTTCAACTTCTTGTGTCCTTCTTCTTTTCCTCTGATCCTTCATTTTATGTGCAAAGGCTTGTATTCTAGCTATATCCATATCTCTGTTCAAAGCAGCAATGGTGCAGTCCCTCACCAAATATGGCTCCAATCTGTCCACTTACCGATGAACTCTGTCGGCCATAGTAGCTACCACATTCGGAGCATACCTAGCCAAAGAGTTAAACCAAAGATTGTACTCTCTGACACACATATTCCCTTGGCGAAGATTTAAAAATTGGTCCGCACGGGCCTCTCGGAACTCATATGAAATATAATGATTAAGGAATGTCATTTTAAATTCTTCCCAATTAGATGGATTTTCGCCAATACCCCTCGATCGTTTCCAATCTTCATACCATAATATAGCTTCTCCTTTCAATCTATATCTTGCAAGTTCCACTGTTTCTATACCAGTCACATGCATAACCTCTAGATCCCTTTGAATTTGGTCCACGAAGTCCTGTGGGTCTGCATTCGGATCTGACCCAGTGAATGTGGGAGGATCTAATTTCAGAAAAATCTTGTGTTCGTCGAATAGCTACTTTAGCCGCACCATCTTCACTTGTCATTGGACCAACTTTTCCTTGAGTTTGTGCAGCAACTATATGGGTCAAAATTTGCACCGCATTTCTTAGATCCTTCTCAATAGCATTAACAAGTGGTTCGGCAGGTTCTTTTCTCCTCCTCGGCTCTTCTGGAGCTAGAGAACTAGAAGAAGCCCGCGATGCAAACTCAACGTTAGCCCCACCTTGACTAGCTTGGTCAGGTGGTGATTTACTCGCTTCTTCTCCGGCAAGTACATCTACCTACTTACCTATGCCCCTACCTCATCTTGTAATCGACATTTTACTATAACAAAGAAAATATATTACAATGGTCAGATATGATTCCACCTACATCATTGTCTCTATTGCACGATCTAGAAATGAAGAAAAGAAACAACTCCTAAATTTCCCGTAGCCTCCTACTTATAAATGTGGTGCACAACACATTCGTAAGCAAGACTCTACTCAGACACAGCTTTGTAGACACCATTAGGACGACCTTGCTCTGATACCACTTTTGTCACGCCTCAAATTCTAATGGGTCGGACTGGCACCCGAAGCCGTTAAGGCCCGAGAGAACCAATCTTCTTTCATGTGCATTCGTATGCTAGTCTCTAAGTGAAAAACATACTATCTCATATAATTACCAGATACCAATGGTGGAAATCATGGAGAACATATGCTATATATGAAACTTGGCCGTTAGGGCCATCAAGTCAAAATGGACATACATGCCTTCAATGTCTAACAACTTCTACAAAGCCTCTAACGGATACATTTACATAACCATCCTAAAGTCAGGACAAGTCCCCACTTTCTTCAACATTTATTCAGGTCCAAAACCAACATGTGCACATGTGACTCAGAAAGTCCCGAACCGAATTGTAGCTCACCAATAATCAGTTAATGACCCGCAGCATATTGTGTAGGTCTACTAGTACCTGTGCCTGCAGCAAGAAAGGTAAGTTCCCCAAGGGATGTCAGTACGAAGAATGTACTGAGTATGTAAGGCTATAAGAAACTGCATGATACATAAGTACTTCAATGATATCAAGTACAACTGAGTATTCGATATGGATAAACCTCCGTTCTGTATATGTGGAACCATGTACATTGCTTTCGTTATTTTCATTTTCGATCAATCATTCATATCATTAGCATTCATATAATATCATTCATATATACTTTCATTCAAGTGATATACTTTCTTTGCTTTTACATGCATCCTTATTACAATTCATCCAGCTGATCAGTGGGCCATATATCATTCATCCAGCTAATCAGTGGGCTATAGTACAATCATCTACCTTATCGGTGGGCTATAACATAGTATAATGTATTATATCAATAATCATCCACCTCATCGGTGGGCCATAATATAACATAATGTATTATATCAACAATCATCCACCTTATCGGTGGGCCATAATATATATATATACACATTGCTTCATTTCTTTACTTGTGTGAGATTGATACCTTGGTGGTCATAATATCATTATTTGAGCTTCATACTTTAGTGGGTATAACATCATTATTGGAGTTTCATACAGTGATGGTTATAACATTATTGGGAACTTTAGAACGTAACATTATTGGAAATTTGGAACCATGGCCACAATTATATCACACATGAATAACAATTGATCAATGAATAAGGAACATGTGAATAACAGTAAATGACAACCTGAACTGAGATACCTTAGAACATTTCGGAATGGAACAAGTACAGTGACAATGTGAACAATATGTGCTGCAGAATTATACGGAAAGAGTAACCTTACATAACTTATCTTCTCAACATGTATATACAGTCCTATATGTGATTACAATAATCCATATCCTTCCTTATGTTTTACTCTACAACACAAGTACATAATGGAACTCACGTTAACAACTAACTACATTACACGTGCATAAAATGACAATGCGCTACATGATTGCCATATAGCATTATTTCATCCTTCTACAATACAACTCACTGCATCACCATACCAATAATACCATAACATGCCACACATCAACCAAGACATCATAAAAAAATAGCATTTCACACAAAATTTATACTTTACACTTCCTCATTAACACCATATCACATTTACTTGATAAAGTCATCTCCATAGCTTTCACAATAACACATTAAAGATAATACATAATTGATACCATTCAAAATACCTCCGGGCCACTCCTTTAAAGTCATTAAAAAGGTACCACAAGTTGATAATTGCATCCAAGAAGGGTATAGGGGCCTTGGGGGGTCAAAAAGAAGTAAAAACAATCAAGACGGAGTTCTGGGCTGACCTGTGAAGCCACCTGCGCTTTTAGGTGGGTGAGGTACATCCGCAGGTGACCATTGGCCTGGTCCAGGGCAACTTGCGTTGGCATCTGTGCCCGCAGGTGCCCTGCCCACGAGGGCGGGTGCCCGTTTCAGCCTCCAGGGGTCATTTTTGAGTCCTTTTTCGCAATGAATGGTCCGTGGTCATAATTAAGCTTCTCTTTTCATATTATACGTTATCTTGGATGTCAACTAACAGCCATGGTTTCAGAAAACACGTAAACATCACCAAACTATATCCTTCTTTCAATACATCACCAATTCCATGCACAATTTCACAACAACAATTCCAAATGCTATACACAAAGAGAAAGCAAGTTAAGGACATAAACACATCATACATGTTGATATTTAATCCATCAAGTTCACTTCCTTCAATACCATCTATCACAACTTAGTTTAGCTCAATAACTTCCATGAATAATATACCATCTATCACAACTTAATTAATTCCATGAACAATATGGTAGTCGCGTGAGTTCAGAAATGTACGGGGTGTTACATTATTTATGTTCTAAATCATTTTATTGGGAGCTTCTCTTAGCCGACATAAATCCTACGAGCAACATGGATTTCAGTGTCATATGCCTACACTGAAAAATATTATTTTAACCTCCCAAAGTTAGAAATATATACATAAGGATCGTGAAGTGTGACTTTTAGGCTAAAGAAGTTTACCGACTTAAGGTACATATCATAAATTCTACGATGGAAATATAGTTTTGGGTCTTGGGTTTGACTAAACCTGTATTCACTCAGTGCTAAATACCACTCCTAAAACATAATACTGCTCATACCATATCATGTGACATATCTGGATGTCAAAAGTAATCATGAAACTTACTACTATCAGCCTAAGCTCCATATCATGTCATAAATTGTATGTTGAAATCATTTATTTAAAGCATGACTTTTCAATATAGAGTTCACAATATTTAATAAACAGACCTTAAAGCATATGTTTGATGCATAATTACAAACTTGTAGGGAAATCATAAATTATGGGAAGACCTAGCTCATGAACTCAACTCATACTAAATCTGAGACCATAAGGTCAAATCATGCTAAATCTACTTAAATCATGCTAAATCATGTGGTAAAGTTTTAAACAAAATCCAAGGCTGTAAAAGCATACATATATGTATTTAACTAAATTATAAGCATTCAATCATGAGCCAACAAAATTTTAAGCATTCAATCATGCAAACTATTTCGCTTTCCAAACCCTAAACCTTCACAAATTAAACTGATTTCATGGCTATTCCGACAACTGGCAAGACACTGTCACCGACTGGTCAGTTTTCTTTAACATCCCTGGATAAATGTACAAACCTTTTTCATCCTAAAGACCCTTACCAAACCACAAACCCTGAAACACCAATGCCTTGGAATCCAAAACAGCGACGTTGCCTAATGATGATTTGCCTAGCAAAGACACCATTAATACGACAAATAGACTTTCATCGGATGAGAATCAGAAAGGCATAATGCAATATGTAGATCTAGTAAAGCATAATACTATTAATTCACAATCACAAGGAGACAAATAACAAGTGTGATCAATCCCTATCAAGAGTCTATCATACAATAAAAGAGTCCTAGAGTTAAATGGATAGAAGAATAGGTTCATCAGATAAATGTGATTGAAAAACTTTAGTTTGTAGTCATTGGTAAATTCCCCCATGGATGGCCCAAATTGGATGACCTTAATGTATAGATTCCAAATCAGTGTAACACTAATGGATATTATAAAATTAGATTGTTAAGGAACAAGCATATCCTTATATGGTTTTTAATATCATAGAGGATTATGTGAATATTTTGGCTAAAAGTGATTATTATATTATGGCTAAGGATGGCGTGTCATATAAACTACTCAAGCTATGGCATAGATTTCCTTTTTGGACTTGTTACCTACTTTTTTTGTAATAGTGTCTATATTTTCACTCACAGAGGTAGTGGGGACACCAATGCACTTAGACATGGCCACAATCAATAGGATTAGATCGAGTTGTACACGAGTGAAGGTATAACTTGATTTGGCAAAAAAGATGCTGACATATGTGGAGTTAAAGATTGTAAGTGGCAATGACAAGGAATCAAGGGTTGAAACAATTAAGATCCAATATGATTTCCTACCAAAAATTGTAAAAATAGTAAACTTTAGGGTTATAATGAAGAGGAATGTAGGGATTTTCATCCGAAGTTAAGACGGTCAATTCAAGAAGATGATTTAGAGGAGGGAGAAGTGAGAAAATGGAGTCCTAAAAAGGATAATAGAGCTAGGTTTTATGGAGAAAGGAGAGGTCAAGCGAAGAAGTGGAATCCAATGAGCAGAAGTTTCATTGTAGAGAGGAATCCAACTAATTATTTAAGTGAGAGAGCTTATTTACCACAAGAAAAAGGAGTAATCACAGGGAACACATTCGAAGCTCTATTAGAAAATAATGAGAAGGTGGAGCAGTCTGCTGAGAATCGGAAAAATCAGGTGAAAATGGCTAGTTGATGATCAACAATCAAAGAATAGGGCAAGGAGAATCAACAAAGGATAATATTACACAACAATGCAAGAAAATGTCAAATATTAATAACAACATGATAGACGTAGAAAAAGTTCCATCTATTAAAGATGTTGCAGAGTCGCCCACAAGTGAAGGCCTTTCCATTGTCACCAAACAAGACGAACTGCCAATAATACAAAAGGACAGTCAGTCTGAATTAGGTAGTAATGAAAAGAACAATGATAAGGAAAAAGAACAAGAATTATCAAGAATTATAGTGGTGAGTAAGATAAGTGAAGAACAAAGGGAAAAGGAGATGCTTATTGAACTATCAAAGGCCAAATACCACGAACCATTATAGATTGATAGTTTAGGTATTTTTAACAATGCAATAGTAGATGAAGACTTGTTACAAAGGGGTTCTTACCCTCCAATAATAACAAGTAACAACATCCAAGAGATAAATGAAGACAAATAAGTAGTGGATAAATCTCAAGCACTGGAAACCTGCAAAATGTCCATGCAGTGAGAACTCTTCATGACCTTGTTACACATCAGATCCAAGTTATTGCAGTACACATCAAAGAAGCAAATAAGTCTAATAATGAAGTGGAGGATAAAGAGGAAGAAGTAAATCAACAATTTGAGATAAAAGTTCTAAAAGATGCAAGACAATCTCCTCAATAACCAAAAAAGTGAAACAAGTCAAAGAGTAAGGCCGAAACTAAACCTATAAGGGTTAACCCAAAGAGGACTGGGAAAGCTTCTGTCAAAAGAAGTTAAAAGCTTTTTTTGGAATGTGAGATCTGTGAGGACCCAAAATTATTCCCACAGAAAACAAATGTTGTACACATATCACAACTTTGCTATTATAACTTTGATGGATCCATTTTAGGGAGCAAGGAAAATTCACAAATACAAAAGAAGGTTGGGTATGCATTCTGCTAATTACAATCATAATGGAAAATTATGGGTGTTTATTTAGAAGCACATTCAGGTGAGGATACCGTTAGCTACTGAGCAATAATTAACTTTTCGATTGACTTACTAAGAAACTGGACAGTCAATAACAAAATCTATTGTATATGCTTAATATGATGCTCTTAAGAAACTCAGTCTTTTGGATGATATTTATTCGATATCTTAAAACATTAATTTACCCTGGATTGTTGGTAGTGATTTCAATGCCATAATGTCAGAAGAAGAATATATAGGAGGGCTTCCTATTTACCCTATGGAATATAAATACTTTGCTCTCTGTATTATCTCCTATGAACTATTTGAAATCAATTTCAAGGGAAGACCTTTTATGATACGGAATGAAAGGGCTAAAAGTGAGTGTAATTTTGAAATACTGGATAGATTGGTGATTAACCAGTCCTTTTTTTGTTTGGTTGGGAATATGGAGGTAGAACATTTGGCTAGAATAGGGTCTGATCATGATCCTTTATTACTCTCTTGTGAGGGAGATTCTACTCACTTCAAAAGACCATTTAAATTCCTGAATTTCTGGGTTGACCGACTGAATTTAAGGAGGTGGTTAAAAATATTTAGGTTTTCCAGGATGATTATTATATATTCATCAACATAAAGAAAATATGAAGAATACTAAAACAACTCTTGCTTCTTCGCGTAAAGAGAGGCTTGGAGATATTTTCAAACAACTTATTATCAAGGAAAAATTTGTCAGGCTAAATGAAGATTTGTTTTTTAAAATCCCAATGTAAGTAACAAAGCAATAATGTAGAAGGCCCATGCTAAGTTGAAGAAATATCTGCACTTTGAAGAGGAATTCTTGAGGCAAAAAGCAGGTATACAGTGGTTTTCTATAAGAGATAGGAATAACAAATTCTTTCATAGTCTAGAAAATGGCAACAGGAAGAGATTATCTATAGTAGAATTATCAAGAAAGATGGCCAATGAGCAGAGGGTAATGATCAAGTGGCAGCAGAAGCTATTTCATTTTTTCAAAAGAAATTCACTAGCTTAAATGCTTAAGTAGAGATGTCCTTACAGGCATGTACCAACTTTGGTCACAGGAGAAATAAGTAGTGTTATAACTACCATTCAATCTTAAGAAGAGGTGAAAAAGGTGATTTTTGAATTGAATAGGGAAAGTGCTAGTGGGCCTGATGGGCTTACTGGTCATTTCTGTCAAAGTTGCTGGGACATTGTTGGTAATGACATTATTAAAGTTGTGGTTGCTCTATTTATAAGAAATACTCTTTCTAAATAAATCACTCATACTAATTTGTTCTTACTGCCTAAAAAAGACTTTGTTCAGTCTTTTACAGACATGAGACTAATTAGTTTGGGAAAATTTCTTAACTAGGTTATTTCACGAGTCCTTTATGACAGGCTAGAAATCTTTCTTCCTATGATTATCTTAAAGACCCTATTTGGTTTTGTAAAGGGAAGGAGTATCACAGAGAATATCTTGTTATCCCAAGAGATCATTAGTGACATCAAAAAGTGAGGAAAACCTAACAATGTGGTGATTAATCTTGATATGGCTAAAGCTTATGATAGAGCGGATTGGAATTTTTTCAATCAAGGTGCTAGAGAAGATGGATTTTGATACCCAAGTGATTGATATGATCTGGATATTAGTGGCTAATAACTTGTATGCTATTATTATAAATGATCAATCTTATGGCTTCTTCCATTCAACTAGGGGGTGAAACAAGAAGACCCTCTATCCCTGTCTTGTTTATTTTGTCTGTAGAAGTCTTGGCTAGATCCTTGAATTCTTGTTTTATAATGAGGATTTCAAGAGCTTTGGGATGCCAAAATTGAGTGATAATATTAATCATCTGGCATATACAGATGACACAATATTATTTTTATATGTTTACAAGAGGTTTTTGCAACTTTTTATGAAGACTTGGGAAGATTATGAACTACAATCAGGGTAGAAGATTAATAAAGATAAGAGTGTTTTTTTATGATTTTCATAAAATTGCTAATGTTGTGGTTCAAGAAGTTGCATTGGGTTTCCAAGAGGCAAATTTCCTTTGATATATTTTGGGTGTCCCATTGATCATGCAAGGAAGAAAAAAAATCATTTTGTAGAGTTAATTAAAAAGATGCACAATAAACTTTGGGCTTGGAAGGGAAAAATCCTGTCATTTGGAGGTAAAGCAGTATTGATCAATAATGTTTTGAATATCTTTCCTGTTTACTTATTATCTTCTATAAATCCTCCTAATGTGTTATTAACGACTTACATAGAATTTTTACAAGATTTCTATGGAATTTGAAGGAGTTGGGCAGAAAAAAGCATTGGGTTGATTGGTCAGTTAATTGCATTCCTAAGAAAGAAAAGGGACTAGGTTTTAGACCTTTGTTTGATATCTCTAAGGCCTTATTTGACAAATTATGTTGGATATTTAGAACACAAAATTCCATATGGAACAAATACTACAAGAAATTTGATTCTCATGTTGTGGAATGGAGAGGGGGTCTCAAACATGGAAGAACATGATAGTGTCTAGAAACTACATTGATCAAGAGATATAGTGGGATCCTAAGTGTGATCATGCTAACATATGGTATGACAATTGGACACAACTTGGTGCTCTACACTATTACTTACCTATAACTAGCATATAAATACACCTAGTGGAGGATATGAGTCAATTATTTTCACAAGAGCTATGGGATACATAATACTAGAGCTGCTATTTTTTGAGGAGCTGTGTGATCAAATGCAAAAGAATTTAATGGCAGAGGAAGGTTTTGGGTTGTGGGATAAGACTTGATGGATGTTAAATTCCTCAGGTAAATTCTCTATTAAATTTGCTTAGGAGGTTATGAGACAAGGAAGAGAGGTACAAGGTGATTTCAAGCAATTGTGGGTGAAAGGGATGTCATTCAAGGTTTCCTTCTACTTACGGAGATTGTAGAAGCAAAGGCTTCCCATTGGGGAAGTTCTAAAAAAAATTAGAGTTTGTGATAAGGTGATATGAAAATGATGTGGGTATAATGAACAGGAAACTATTGAATACTTGCTCATTAAGTGTTCTATAACTAACAGAATTCGATGCATATTTGCAGTTGCAGCTAGAGTTAATGGACCATTTCTTCAACTTAAGGATACAGTTTATAAGTGGTGGAATGTTGATATATAACCAAAACTTAAGTTACTGTACAAAGATGTCCCTATGTTCATTCTATGGTAGATTTGAAAGAGAAAGAACACAATTAATCATAGAGGTAGGATGTCTTATGTGGGGATGGAAATAGAGATAAACAAAAAATTATTTCTGTTAGCTAGACATAATTATCCTTGGTGGAAAATTTTTCCTTCTGCATGACCTCTGATGGTCAAACTTTTGGTAGAATACACCTCATCTTTAGGGTGCAAAGTGGCAGTGTGGAGCCCTCCAAATTTGGGAGCTTTTAAATACAATTCTGATAGTGCATTTAAATAAAACCTAGGCACTAGCTCTGGGGCTTTATGTATCAGAAATGGACAAGGCAAGTTGGTATATGCAGAAGCTACGAGGTTGGAGGATGGTTCTAATTTAGTAGCAGAAGTGGTGGATCTAAGATTAGGTTTGGAGTACTGCATCAGTCAAAACTTCCTTCCTTTGACTCTTGATACTGACTCACTTACTATTAAGAAGCTTCTTAATGGAATATGTGAGGTTCCTTAGTTCATTGCGATAGTGATAAAAAGAATTAAGATGCTTATGAATGATGTAGATGTGGTTGTGGTATACATACTCAGAGAAGGCAACAAGCTTGCAGATTTTTTCACTAGTCAAGTGTTCTTTTTTGTAGGTATTCAAAGAGTAACATATACATCAATGTAGGACATACCAAATAAAGCAAGATGTATTATTAACATGGATAGAGCTCAATTTACGAATCTTAGGATAAGGAAGTTTCAAAAAGGTGATCACACAATTCATGGACAAAATTAAAGAAATCAAGAACAAGCAGGTAGACAGGACAGTAGCAATCATAAGTAAAAAAAAAATAGAGAAAAACAATACAAGAAAACAAATACAATATAAAGAGCATCAATAGGGATGAAATAAGGAGAGGAAAAATAAATCTGAAAAAGTACCTGTTGACCTTGAATTTCAAGTAGTGGTATCATCTTTTTATTAAGCTCAATCTACTGGAATATGAGGAAGATAGGGAAGTATCAACAACATTGTCACGCCCCGAACCCTATCGGGATGGATTGGCACTCGTAGCCGACAAGGCCCGAGAGAACTAAGCTCTGCTTACATTCATTCATACGCATGCCATAAGAAACACCACCATCACATAAGAACATAATAGACTAACATTGAAAATCATGGAACATGTAAGATATATATATACACATATGAGAAACTTGGTCGACATAGCCATCAAGTCAAACGACACACATCTCTTCTCTTCACACTACTTCACATACCCACGTATGTCTACAAAAGCCTCTAATATAAGTACATACACGACCAACCTAAATTCGGGACAATCCCCTCTTTACTTAACATTTACAATACCAAAATACATGTACAACTGTGACACTGAAAGCCCCGAATCGATTGGAGCTCACCAAAAGTCAGTAGAAGTCCTGTAGATCACTGGGGAGGTCTACTAGTGCCTGCGCCTGCAGCAAGTAAGGTAAATCCCCCAAGAGGGGTCAGTACGAAGAATGTACTAAGTATGTAAGGCTGCATGAAACTGTATAATAAATAAAGACTTCAATGAAATAAAATATAAATGAGTACTCAATACGGATAAGTCACCATCTTGCATATATGGAAAAAGTATAAATTATGTGAAAATACTTTCTTTACTCTTATATTCATTCATTCATTCACTCTTTCCTTCATCCATTACTCATCCATCCATTCATATAATGCCCGGGCCCCAAGCTGATCAGTGGGTAGTTAATAGTAATCGGGATCGACCCATGCTAGGCTTTTCCTTGCCCCTGGGATACCACCCGTAGAGGAATCGACCGATGCAAGGTGTTCTTCTCACCCCTGGGATACCCTCGGTAAATATTGGGATCGAACCATGCTAGGTTATTTAACCCTTGGGATACCACCCATGAAACATCTCTCCTCTTTACAACATTACTTCTTTAATCTTTGAATTAGCTCAATCAATGGTTAGTTTATTTTGGGAACTTTTGAATATAACATTATTGGAACTTGGAACCATGCTCATGATCATGTGACACATGAATGATAATACACCAAAAATGAGATATACGTGACTTACAATAACAAGAAATGATAACTCGAAATGAAATACCTTAGGACAATTCGGGAATGAGTAAGTACCCTACCAAGGTGTACACTATATGCTGCAGAATAATACAGAAAGAGGGACCTTACATACCTTAATTCCTAAATATGGATACACAATCTTACTCGTGAATACAACACTTTAGCTTCCCCTTTATGTCTTCTCTACACACAAGTATATAACGAAGCTTGCAGTAACCACTTACTTCAATTCAAGTGTATAACATGACACTAAGTTACATAGTTATCACACATCGTCATTTCACCTTCGTACAATATCATGTACTGCTTCAACATTACCAAAACAAGCCACATATCACCCATGGTATTACATATTACTAACATTCCCTACCAAAATCATGCTTTACACTTCCTCTTCGCTACTAAGTTACATTTTACGCCATTTGGTCACCCAAACGTCTTTCACAACAACACATTAAAGTCAATCCATACTTAAAATAATCCAACATGTCCCCATAAGACACTTTAAATTCATTACAACGACATCACAAGTTGATAATTACATCCAAAAAGGGTATCGGGGTCTTCGAGGATCAACTAGATGCAAAAACATACAAAACCGGAATTGGGGCCGAGATGCGCTGCCACCTGCACCCATAGGTGGATGAACTGCACTCGCAGATGGCTCCTTACAGATTCCAGGAGCATTTGCGCCTGCAGATGCCTCCGTCTGCGGGGGCGGATGCCCGTTTTGGCCAAAATGGGTCCTTTTTGGGTCTTTTCATGCAATGAATGGTCCATGATCATAATCAAACATATTTGAACATATTGTTTATCATATTAAACACCAAAATTAAGCCATAGTCTCACAAAACACATAACAACACCCAAAAATCACATTTCACGGCCAATACAACACCAAAACCGTAACCAATTTCACAATAACAATTCCAAACGTTATACACAAGGATTAAACAAAGTAAGACTATAATAAATTCTCACATGTAAATATTTACTCCACCAAGTTCACTTTCTTCAAAACCACAAGTCCATAGCCAAGTTTACTAGACAAAACCATTCTCCGATTGCAAAAATTGACAGTTTTACGCATAGCACACCATCCAAAAGTTTGCCAACACCACCAACATAATTTATAGACCATATTAAACATATTATATAGTAAAACATGATAATAATACTTACCAAAGAGTGATCTTGTTCCAAAGGAGATGAGAGCCTAGGGTTTGTATGTTGAGAGAAAAATGTGGAAAATGTAGAAAAGGGCATGTGTGTTGTTATGAATTAAAAATCTGATTTTTCTCATTATATATCCCCTTTAAAATGATTCTCATCCACACACTTGGTGTGTTTACTTGGTCCATGGAAGAGTAGGCAAGAATGGGTCAAAAATTCCTTTTGGGCCATGTCTTTTTCTTGATTATTGGGCCTCATTTGTCCTAAATGACACAAGACCCATTAATGACCACCATTTAATGCATAATTCACCAAATTTATCATGCTTAATTACTTTCATCAACATTACGGTAGTCGGCTAGACTCAGAAACTTACAGGGTGTTACATTCTTCCCCCCTTAGAAACATTCGTCCTCGAATGTTAATGTTATTATTCGAAGTAAACAATTACAAGTAGAAGAACATTATTCATGTCATCATATAGATATACTCTCAAATCTTATAAATACTTTCTTGTCATTCTTCTCCTTGGAACAAATGAGGGTACTTGGATCTCATCATCTCCTCAGCTTCCCATGTGACCTCGTCTTTTTGTTGATTTCTCCAAAGTGCCTTTATCGACGCTACGTCCTTATTTCTCAGTCTCTTCACTTGTCTATCCCAGATGGAAATAGGTACCTTCTCATAGGCAAGATCCTCTGTAACTTGGACATCTTCAATAGTAGTAAAATGAGATGGATCCCTTATGCACTTTCGAAGCATTGATACATGAAATACCGGGTGGACTGAGGAGAATTCTTGGGGTAGTGCCAACTCATAGGAAACTTGCCCAAATCTTCTGATAATTTCATATGGGCCTATATATCGTGGACTCAATTTTCCTTTCTTTCCAAACCGCATTACTCCTTTTATTGGCGACACCTTCAGGAATACCCAATCACCTATGGCGAATTCAAGTCCTCTTCTTCTAATATCAGCATAGGACTTGTGTCGACTCTGGGCCATTTGCAATCGCTGTTGAATCACTTTGACTTTCTCCACAGCCTGATGCACCATATCCGGTCCAAGTAAAGCAGTTTCACCTGCTTCAAACCACCCAATTGGTGATCTACATTTCGTTTCGTACAAAGCTTCATAAGGTGCCATTCTAATACTTGAATGATAGCTATTGTTATAAGCAAATTCAATAAGAAGAAAATGGTCATCCCAACTGCCTTGAAAATCTAATGCACATGCTCGCAGCATAGCTTCAAGTGTCTAAATAGTACGTTCTGCTTGCCCATCTGTTTGTGGATGGAAAGCCCTACTCTAGTTCACCTATGTGCCCAAACTCTGCTGAAAAGATCTCCAGAAATGCGCAGTAAATTATGCTCCTCTATCTGATATAATGGAGATCGGGATCCCATGTAACCGTACTATCTCTCTCACATACAATTTTGCATAATCCTCTGTTGTATAAGTGGTCTTGACTGGTAGGAAATGTGCAGACTTGGTAAGCCTGTCCACTATAACCCATATAGAATCAAATTTCCGCAGCGTACGGGGCAAACCTGTGATGAAGTCCATATTAATCATAGCCCATTTCCAGACTAGAAGATTGATACATTGCATGTAACCTCCTGGTTTCTGATGTTCTACCTTTATCTGTTGATAATTTGGGCGTTAAGCAACAAATTCTGCAATGTTCTTCTTCATGTTTCTCCACCAATACACTTCCCTTAAATCGTGATACATTTTAGTAGCACCCGGATGAATAGAATAGCGCGAGTGATGCGCCTCTGTCATAATTCGTTTCCTCAGCTTATCTACATCTGGTACACATAACCTGCCTTGGCATTGAAGTACCCCATCCTGTGTAAGGTCAAATGTCTTTGTCAAGTTTTGTTGTATATTTTCTTTTAACTGCAATAACATAGGATCTGCAAACTGCTTTTCTTTCACTTCAGCTATGAACAAAGATTCAGCTGCATTTTGTACGATAACTCCTTCCTCTGAGGATTCAAGAAGAAGAACCCCCAAACTGGCTAATTGATAAAGATCTTTGGCTAGTTCTTTATTTCCCGTCAATTGGACACTAGTGACTCTCGTTGCCTTGCGGCTCAATGTGTCAGCTACCACATTTGATTTTCCTGGATGGTATAAAATGTCAACATCATAGTCTTTCAATAGCTCAAGCCACCTTCGTTGCCTCAAATTGAGTTCCTTTTGCTTGAAGATATATTGTAAGCTTTTGTGATCCATATAAATATCGACATGAACCCCATACAAATAATGACGCCATATCTTCAAGGCAAAAACCACCGCTGCTAATTTAAGATCATGTGTGGGGTAATTTTTCTCATGTGGCCGCAACTGTCGTGAAGCATATGCTATAACCTTACCATGTTGCACCAACACACATCCGAGGCCAATTCTGGAAGCATCACAATACACGGTATAACCTTCTGTGCCTTCGGGAAGTACTAAGACCGGTGTGGAAATTAACTTATCTTTCAATTTTTGGAAAACTTTTTCACATGCTTCATTCCATTGAAACTTAATTGCCTTGTGAGTTAACTTCGTTAATGGTGCAGCAATAGAAGAAAACCCTTCCACAAATCTTCTGTAATAACCGGCCAATCCAAGAAAACTACGAATCTCGGTAGGTGTCGTGGGTCTTGGCCAATTTTTCACAGCTTTAATTTTCTGTGTATCAACCTGTAACCCTTCATCTGACACAATGTGACCCAAAAATGCGACTGATTTTAACCAAAACTCACATTTGGAGAACTTTGCATATAACTTACGTTCACGAAAATCTGCAACACCTGCCTAAGTGATTAGCATGGTCCTCTGGTGATTTTGAGTAAACCAGGATGTCATCTATAAATACCATCACGAACACGTCTAGAAATGGCTTAAACACCCTATTCATTAAATCCATAAACACAGCTGGTGCATTTGTTAGTCCAAATGACATAACTAAAAATTCATAATGGCCATACTGTGTTCGAAACGCTGTCTTGGGTACATCTTCTTCTCTAACCCTGACTTGATGATATCCCGACCTCAAGTCAATCTTTGAAAAACACTTGGCACCCTGTAACTGATCAAACAAATCATCAATTCGAGGAAGGGGATATTTGTTCTTGATCGTTACATTATTCAACTGTCGATAATCAATGCACATTCTAAATGTGCCATATTTCTTTCGTACAAATAATACTGGTGCACCCCACGGGGACATACTAGGCCTGATAAAGCCCTTGTCTAGCAAATCTTTCAACTGCTCCTTCAATTCACGCAATTCTGCTGGAGCCATTTGATAGGGAGGAATAGAGATAGGCTGAGTTCCTGGAATCACATCAATGCCAAACTCTACTTCCCATTCTAGGGGTAAGCCAGGAAGATCCTCTGGAAATACATCCAGAAATTCATTGACCACTGGAACCAACTGCGGAGTTAGTGGTTCCACTTCATTATCTTTCACTCGTACCAAGTGACATATGTACCCCTTAGCAATCATTTTCCTTTCTTTCAAATAGGAAATAAATCTTCCTCGTGGTTCCCCTATATCCCCCTTCCACTCAAGAACATTCATTTGTGGGAAATGAAAATGTACCTTCTTGGCCCGGCAATCTACCGTGGCATAAAAAGAAGCCAACCAATCCATCCCCATTATCACATCAAAATCCACCATATTTAGTTCAATGAGGCCGACCAGTGTATCATGACCACACACAGTTACCACGCAATTTCGATACACTCTCTTTACAACAATATATTCACCCACTGGTGTAGACACTTCAACTGACTTAATTAATAATTCTGGTGCTTTTGCAAATTTCATAGCAACTAATGGAGTAACATAGGACAATGTAGAACCTGGGCCAATCAATGCATATACATTATATGAAAATATGGATAATGTACCTGTGACGACATCAGGAGAAGCCTTTGAATTTATCCGGTCTACCAAGGCATAAGTACGATTCTAGACCCCACTAGTACTGGCTGCTCCTCTGGCACCTCTACCATGACCGACAGACTGCATACCTCGGCCTAAAGAAGGAACCGATGATGATGACGCAACAGTCGATCCTGCCTGTCATGCCACATTACCCAAGCCTCTCCGTGGGCAATCTCTCATCATATGTCCCGGTATACCGCACCAGAAGAAAGCATTTGACCCAATTCGGCATTCACCTACATGAAATCATCAACATTGCTGACATGGCAGACGAGAAAATCCAGCGGTCTACGAACCTTGAATCCCACTACTCTGCCCAACATTGCTACCTCTGAACCCCCAGAATTGAGATTGTGCGCCTGTTGTGGAATGTGAGAATGAAGGTCTAGGCGGTCCACTAAAACTCCGAGGCCTGAACTCCGTTTGGGATGCCACAAACTGTCCCATGGGTCTAGCTCTTTTGGACTGTCCTCTATCAGATTCATGTACCCTTCTTCGCTGTCTTTGATACTTCATCTTTTGCGTGAAAGCCTGAATTCGAGCTATATCCATATCATTGTTCAAGGCGGCAATGGTGCAGTCCCTCTCCAAATACCGCTCCAACCTGTCAACATATCGGTGTACCCTGTCCGTCATTGTGGCCACAACGTTCGGAGCATATCGAGCCAAGGAATTAAAATGCAAGCTGTACTCCCTCACACTCAGATTCCCTTGACGGAGATTCAAGAATTGATCCTCACGAGCCTCTCGGATCTCATAAGGGAGGTAGTGGTCGAGGAAAGCCATTTTAAATTCTTCCCAACTAGGTGGGTTTGCACCATTATCACGAGACTTCTTCCATTCTTCATACCATAATATCACCTCCCCTTTCAATCTATACGCAGCAAGTTCGACTGTTTCAACCCCCGTCAGGTACATAACTTCCAGAGCCCTCTGAATTTGATCTATAAAGTCTTGCGGATCTTCATTCAAATCTGATCCAGTGAATGTAGGAGGATCTAGTTATATAAAATCCTACGTTCGGCGACTGGCAGCCCTAGCTGTACTATCATCATTTATAACTGGACCACCCTGTCCCTGAACTTGTACAACAACAAGTCTAGTCAACATTCGCACTGCATCCTTTAAGTCCTGGTCAGTAGTATTCACTGGTGGTTCTGCAGGTATTTCCCTTCCTCTTGACTCTTCTGAAAATGGAAGAATAGAAGAGGCCTGTGATGCCATTTCTGGTTCAGTGCCTCCCTGATTAACTGGTTCCGGCGGGGCTCTACTAGTTCCTTCTCCCGTAATTCTGTCTATCCTCTTACTTTTACCTCGTCCTCTTCTTGCCATCGGCATTTTCTATAATATACAAGAACAACAATACTTATGTTCAGGAATAATTTCACTTATATCTTTGGCTCTACTGCACGATCTAGAAATGAAGAAAAAGAAACAACATCCTAAATATCCCGTAGCCTCCTACTTATAAATGTGGTGCACAACACATCGATAAGTAAGACTCTACTCAGACACGGATTTGTTGACACCCTTAGAACGACCTGCTCTGATACCACTTTTGTCAGGCCCCGAACCCTATCGGGACGGATTGGCACTCGTAGCCGACAAGGCCCGAGAGAACCAAGCTCTACTTACATTCATCCATACGCATGCCATAAGAAACACCACCATCACATAAGAACATAATAGGCTAACATTGGAAATCATGGAACATGTAATATATATAGATAGACATATGAGAAACTTGACCGACATAGCCATCAAGTCAAACGACACACATCTCTTCTCTTCACACTACTTCACATACCCACGTACATCTACAAAAGCCTCTAATAGAAGTACATACACGACCAACCTAAATTCGGGACAAGCCCCTCTTTACTTAACATTTACAATACCAAAATACATGTACAACTGTGACACGGAAAGCCCCGAATAAATTGGAGCTCACCAAAAGTCAGTAGAAGTCTTGCAGCTCACTGGGGAGGTCTATTAGTGCCTGTGCCTGCAGCAAGTAAGGTAAATCCCCAAAGAGGGGTCAGTACGAAGAATGTACTGAGTATGTAAGGCTGCATGAAACTGTATAATACATAAAGACTTCAATCAAAATCAAATATAAATGAGTACTCAATACGGATAAGTCACCATCTTGCATATATGGAAAAAGTATACATTATGTGAAAATACTTTCTTTACTCTTACATTCATTCGTTCATTCACTCTTTCCTTCATCCATTACTCGGGATACCATCCTTAATTATTGGGATCGACCCATGCTAGGTTATTTAACCCGTGGGATACCACTCATGAAACATCTCTCCTCTTTACAACATTACTTCTTTAATCTTTGAATTAGCTCAATCAATGGTTACTTTATTTTGGGAACTTTTGAGTATAACATTATTAGAACTTGGAACCATGCTCATGATCATGTGACACATGAATGATAATAGACCAAGAATGATATATACGTGACTAACAATAACAAGAAATGATAACTCTAAATGAAATACCTTAGGACAATTCGGGAATGAGTAAGTACCCTACCAAGGTGTACACTATATGCTTCAGAATAATACAGAAAGAGGGACCTTACATACGTTAATTCCTCAATATGGATACACAATCTTACTCGCGAATACAACACTTCAGCTTCCCCTTTATGTCCACTCTACACACAAGTATATAACGAAGTTTGCAGTAACCACTTACTTCAATTCAAGTGTATAACATGACACTAAGTTACTTAGTTGTCACACAACGTTATTTAACCTTCGTACAATATCATGTACTTCTTCACCATTACCAAAACAAGCCATATATCGCCCATGGTATCACACATTACTAACATTCCCTACCAAAATCATGCCTTACACTTCCTCTTCGATACTAAGTTACATTTTACGTCATTTCGTCACCCAAACGTCTTTCACAACAACACATTAAAGTCAATACATACTTAACATAATCCAACATGTCCCCATATGACACTTTAAAGTTATTACAACGACATCACATGTTTATAATTACATCCAAAAAGGGTATCGGGGTCTTCGGGGATCAACTAGATGCGAAAACATACAAAACCAAAACCGTAGCCGACCTGAGCTTCCACATGCGCCCGTAGGTGGATGAAATGTACCCGTATATGGCTCCTGGAAGATTCCAGGAGCATCTGCATAGGCATCTGCGCCCGCATATGCCTCCGTCTGCGGGGGTAGATGCCCGTTTTGGTCAAAATGGGTCCTTTTTGGGTCTTTCCATGCAATGAATGGTCCATGATCATAATCAAACATATTTGAACATATTTTTTATCATATTAAACACAAAAATTCAGCCATAGTCTCACAAAACATATAACAACACCCAAAAATCACATTTCACGGTCAATACGGCACCAAAACCGTAACCAATTTCACAATAACAATTCCAAACGTTATACACAAGGATTAAACAAAGTAAGACTATAATAACTTCTCACATGTCAATATTTACTCCACCAATTTCACTTTCTTCAAAACCACAAGTCCATATCCAAGTTTAAAAGACAAAACCATTCTCCGATTGCAAAAATAGACAGTTTTACGCATAGCACACCGTCCAAAACTTTGCCAACACCACCAACATAACTTATAGACCATCTTAAACATATTATACAGTAAACCATGAGAATAATACTTACCAAAGATTGATCTTGTTCCAAAGGAGATGAGAGCCTAGGGTTTGTTTGTTGAGAGAAAAATGTGGAAAATGTAGAAAAGGGCATGTGTGTTGTTATGAATTAAAAATCTGATTTCTCTCATTATATAGCCCCTTTAAAATGATTCTCATCCACACACTTGGTGTTTTTACTTGGTCCATGGAAGAGTAGGCAAGAATGGGTCAAAAATCCCTTTTGGGCCATGTCTTTCTCTTGATTATTGGGCCTCATTTGGCCCAAATGACACAAGACCCATTATTGCCCACCATTTAATGCATAATACACCAAATTTCTAATGTTTCATTACTTCCATCAACATTACGGTAGTCGGATAGACTCAGAAATGTATGGGGTGTTATAAACATATCAGGAAAAAAAGGATAATCAGTACACAAAATCCTTGATAAAGGATTTTTAAGGAAAGGAAATATTTGATTAGATAAAGTACCTATTTTACTTGAATCTCATATAGTGGCATCAAATTATAAGTAAGCTCAATCTACTGTAAAATGAGAAAGATAGGGAAACAAACAATCAAAATCCAGGAGGAAAAGAAGCGATACATAAATAGGTTACCTTGGCGGAGATTCGGCCATGTTGGTTCTGAAGCGTTAGTTCTAAAAAAATAAGAGATAAAAATGAGTTGTTAGCACCTTATCAAAGAAGATAAAATAAGAGTAGAAATTACATAATTTGGCTTAGTTCACACTAGATCTTCCCATATTGAGTCAAAGAAGTTTTCAAGGAGCTGGTTTTCATGGAATTCATGAGATTTAGAATGTCTTACGTGAAATCACCTCCAGCTCAATGAATTACAAATCCGGGTAGTCAGAATATGTGTTAAGAGTATGGAGTTTTGATCTTCATAAGCTTGGTATCATCACTAGTAGATGCAAAAGACAATCTATTCGAGCTTAGAAACAGATAAAGAAGACAAAAAGCCAACTTTCCTTTTTGGGAGCTTCCATAAACTTTAGTGTCTTATTTGTACATAGATTAGATTTTTTTTGTTGATTTGATTATTTTATATTGGGCCTAGTTCGAATCAAGCCTTTTTTTTTGGACTATTAGATTTTTAAAAAATAATAAATGGCCTTTATGCCTTATTTCATTTTAAAATGAAATCAATATCCATGAGAAACATATAGAAACTGAAAATCATAGAGTTTAAATAATTGGGTAGAAACCCTAGATCAAGAAATCATAAAATTCATAACTTTAAATCTAAAGTTTTAGGCATAAGGGTGAAAGAAAACCCTTATTGGATTCTCACATACCTGGACGAACAAGATTCTTGGAGAAATTTTTGAAACTGGAGCTCTTTAGAACTTGGGGATTTGAAAGCCTTTTCTTGAGTTCTTGAGTTTTTGAAGGAGGGAAATGGAATTAGGAGAGACTATAGATATGTTTTCCTCTGAGAAATAACCATTATTGGGTGTTTAAAAATTTGGAGAGGGGACCTGGGTAACGAAAGAACTAAAGTACCCCTCAATAACAAGTTAAAAGTGTAGAAAAACCCATTCGGACGGCCCCGGTGATGGACCGTGATCCAAACCACCAACCTTTGGGTAATTTTTGAGCTCACTGGATAGGTACAATGGCTCAAGTGATAGACAGTCATCCAAGTGATGGACCATCGCTTCATCCATCATTCCCCATCAGACGAACACTCTCTAGTAAAATGATCATAACTTCTTACTCCGGTATTGGATTGATGAATGTTTGGTGGTATTGGAAAGAAGATTTGAAGACATTAAATTTGGTGGGTATTGAGCTACAAAACTCTACATATTCGAGGATTAATTCTCATTTGAATTTGACCCTACTAAAATCTTCTATGAAAACTCAATCGGTAAAGAATCTTTTAACTTAACTTTGAGCTAGCGGTTTCTTATGACCTTAATTCATATCCAAATCTCTTACCACAATAAAGAATTGATCTTAGCACCTATGTAAAATTTGAAATAATTAGATTTTGGGTCTATATTCATTTGTAGAATGATTCATATTTTAGCTAAGAATTTGTGTGATGTTACAATAGCTCTCTCTTGGGATCGTTTGTCCTTAAATGAGGGTCAAAGCTAGAATAGGTGTATGAATGCAATAAACCAAGATTTCTTTGAGCTATTTGTACTACATATACTAGAATGAATTGAACTATAATATCAATAGGGTTCTAGCTATCAACACTAAGAAATGTAGAAGAACGATCTATGAGCACAAGAACTAGCATAAGCACGAAGAACATAAATAAGGACGTGAAATCGGTCTATAATGGCCTCTTTAAGACTTGGAAAGGGAACTCTTATAACATTTTGAGGGAAGGAATCATAGGCACGATTCATGTGAGACATTTGACATAGGTTTAAAAAGTATAAACGATATAGATTCAAACACAGGCGACACACTATCTGTATCTACTTGACATAAAATGTGGGTACCCTGGGCATGAGGTAAGAATAGGGCTACTATGTAAACTATACGACTGATGACTTCTAAGATTAGCGGTACTTCTCAACTAGGCTTCTTCTCTTGAATACTACCCTTTATCATCTGCACTTATAACACTCAAAAGGGTACATGTTGCTACTTCTATGAAAGTCTGAGTATAACAACATACTCTCACCATGTTAAAGCCTTACTCAAAATCACAAAGTGCTACACGTAAGATGATCATTATAATACAAATTACGTGACTTACACTTTATATTTCTATAGGGAATTCCATCCTATGAATACTACTTCTTTTTACCACCCTATTCAACTAACCTCAAGTTCAAATCAAGAAGTTAGTAGTGCATAATGCATCACCCACATGTATAAAAACGTAAATTCAAGCTTATTATTATATCTACTTCATGGCCTTTTTTAGGTAACTAAACTATATAAGAATTTTCCCATCTTCCTAACATTTATATAACCTTAACTTCATGTACTACCACAAAAAGTACCAAAACATCTTAACTAACTATTCCATATAACAAATCCTCACATTGATCTCTCTACAGTATTATAACCTTAGGGAATAAACATGTTATGGTATTCACAACAACGAATATCTACCCTCTCACCTGAACCATCACTCAAAGTCAACTACTATCAGTACTATTATTGCAACATAAGGAGGGTTACTAAAGGACTAGGGTATGAGGGTATAGAATAAGAGGGATTTCGTTCAATCGCGATTTATGCTTATAATGACCTTGACACTCATAAATAGAGCCTGAAGAGCAGAGTATATTAGGCACAATATACTTGAAGCATAGAGCATGAGCATAGAGCATGAATAAAGATGCATTCTCAGCATAAAACAAAGAGATCATTGGAATGAGTTGTTCAAGAAATATGATCTGATAACATGCATAACATATTGTGATTTCACTAGTTACCACAAATTTATCTTGAGTACATGGGACTAAGCATACTGAGAAATCAAGGGTGCATGAGTCATGAGTTGTATGACATGAGACTAAAATTCATGGATTCATGGGGTATGATTCGGACTTTTGAGCAAAACTATTACTCCTCATACTAGGAATTGAGAATGGACATACATCTCTATAAAGTGAATGAATATGAATTATGATCATAGCGATGACATACAAGGCATGAGTAGAATGTCATAATGATAGAAGTATATTGAATAGGCTATGATAGGAATGGGCCTCCACCTCCACCTAGCTCTATTCTAGAACCTACGAACATTAATACCTGAATCTCAAAACCTTTTTTGGCTCTTAATCCTACAATATCCCCCTTAGATCTAAACCACCCTTCTAAGTCTGTGGACCTCTTTGATAATCTCTAAACTAAACTACAATCATTTTACTCAAATGAAGTAAACACTACTCTAGAATCTAATATGAATATACACTTTCTTCTATATTATAAGGCTCTTCCTCACCTAAAATTCTTGGCCTCAATCTTTCTATCTCATATAGGGGGTGTACATACCACACTTATAACTTCCAACCTATCCCTTACAAGCTTACATGGATCTAACTCCCATAACTCTCTCTTTCTACTAACTACCATAATACTATTCTCCTTTATCACCACTTCATTCTAAGCTAAGACAACTCAAAACCATATAAGAATAGGGTGTCTAGGGACTATGGAGCATACATGAAGAAATCTAGCAATATACTTATCTTGACTTCAGGAGGAATATTCAGACCTGGCTGGTTGGATAATATAAGGAATTGATTTAGGCACTGACCACCACAATTGCCCTATTTGATTGAGTGGCACTTCTTTAATAAGTAACCTCTCTTACCATAACCAAAACAACCTTCCATTCCTCAAAGGTGTTCACCCAAATGAAACTTTCCACAATGTCTACAAAGAGGGTGCCACAAAGTCCTCTAATAACTACTATGATAAGACTTAATTGTAGGTGTGCTAGCAAAAGATGGGTTCGGTTCGGAGGACCTCTTCTGAAAAGACGACCAGTTCCCATCACTTACTTTTTGTTGACTAGAGTCATGGTTCCATGTTTTGACTTTCTTATTCTTCCCTTTTCTTTTCTTCAGTTTCTCTTTCTTATCATAAGCATTAGTGGAGACTGCTACCTACCGATTCAACTAAGCAGTCATAGCTTAAGCAAAAATCCAGAGGGCATCACAAAACTCCGCATTGAAATATCATTATTTGAAGAATGATCCACTAATACAGAAAGGTTAAAATTCTGATTACTTCTGTGACTGATATCTCTTCATGGAGACATGTTCTAAAATACATAAAACAAGAGTTAGAAGGATATATAGAGTTAAACCCTATCATACAACAAAGAGCATGAAAGAAGGGAAGTTTCTTAAAATGTCTCATAGAGTCTTTCTCATAAGTGTGGAATGCTTCACACCCATGAAAAAGACTACTTAACACGGCTTTCAGACACCCTAGGACACTTTAGACCTGATGCTCTAATACCAAGTTTGTAATGACCAGAGTCAACACCCTACAAGTAACATGGTACTTAGGTCTACAAAAGTCCCAAGATAACCCATGGTACTACTATGACACTAAACTTACAACTAAGAAACTATGCAGAAGCTTAAACATGAATAGATGAGCAATTGAATAACTGGCAAAGTTGGGATAACTAAAATAAAACATTTAGTCTGAATTATGTTCTAAACTAAACAATAAGTTGAACTGTCTAACTTTGTCTGAAATACTCTAAGTAAACTGATGAGTTGTTGGAACAAGTGTCCAGCTAACTCTAAATAACTGAAATTGAAATAGGGTTTGATAAATCATTATCATGCCTCAAATCCCAATAGGCGGACTGGCACCTAGATCCGTAAGGCCTGAGAGTACCAACCTACGTTCATGTATTTCTTATGCATGTAATTGAGCTAACAAATATGTTGCAGTGTATGTAAATGATATATCACTAAAGTAAATCGGGTAGGTTGAAACCAAATAGATATACAAGGCTTGGCCGTTGGGGCCACAACATCTAAAAGATTAACCACTACCTTTCTGGACATTATAATGTCTACAAAGCCTCTAAAAACAAACACATGGACTTAGCTAAGGTCGGGACAAACCCGAAAATACATACAACTGACTTGGAAAGCCCCGAATCAACCTGGAGCTCACCAATAGCCTTTAGATATCTTGTGCTCCTATTGGAGAGACCTACTAGCTCTTGTACCTGTAGCATGAAATGTGGGTCCCGCAAGAGGGACGTAAGTACGAAAGAATGTACTGAGTATATAAGGCTAAAAGTAACTGTAAAAAATATAAGAACTCAAATGGAATTAGATACAAGTGAATAGATAATACTGATAAACCACCTTTACTGCAATCGTGGAACCGTATACATTACATTCATTACTTCCTTTTTTATTTCTTTACTTTTCCTGTCTTTATCAGGCATGCCATACATATACCCTACTGATTAGTGGTAACATAGTCTGGGATCATATATATGCTGGGATTTAAGACCCCTCAAGCTGCCACCCAAACATAATAAATCAGGATCGTCTCTATGCTGGGCTTTAAGCCCCCTCGAGCTACTACCCGAACATAACCATATTAAGTTGCTTACTTTATTTAATCTTTGAAGTTTTTATAGTGGTGGTTATAACATTATGTATCCTTTTTGGAACAACAAAGAGAACATCTGAAATTTGATAGTAAATATATATTGAGGCACTTTAGAACATTTCAGAGTGGAAACAAGGTCATTAGCTAGGTGGACAATATATTATGCCAAAGGATACTAAAAAGAGTAACCTTACATACCTCAACTTCACACCATGTGACTACAAAAATTCAGCTCCTTCCTTATGTGTTACTCTACAATATAAGTACATAATGGAGTTACATTGAAAACTAATCACATTATAGGTTTACAAGGCGATAACTAACTACTTAACGAGAAGTAAAATTTGTACGACCACCCCAACACATAGTATCTCATTCCAGCCTCCTTTATACTTCCATGTAACTCTATTCCAGCTCCTACATGGTAGCCCACTGCCTCACCACAACAATGCTACCAAAAGAGCCCATATGTTGACATAAACGTTACAAACCGATAGGATTACCTACCTAGTTTATACTTACATTTCCACTCCAAAGAAACTCCATATATTCATCCCATAAGGTCACCCTGCTTCCTTCCACAGTAACATACCAAAAACAGTCCACAATAGTTCCAAAATTCAGTTTAACATAACAAGAGAATATTCTTTTTTCACTACACCAAACGTTCCATTTACCAGCCATACATAAAAGGAACGATTTAGGGGCAGAACCACACTTTAATATACTGAAATTTTATCCTCCTAACTTAATTTCTTCAACACCTTAAGACCCTATACAAGGTCAAACCACAACAAAGACAAATTCAGTAAAACTAACACAAGTGGACTGCCAACTAATTAAGGGACTGCCCTATACATTTTAAAAATAACCAACCTGACATCCACACTTTATTATACATATATTACATTAATATACAAGGGTAACACTTACCAAGGCTTGCAAAGTGGAGGATTCACCCAAGAACCCTAAAGGGAAATTAGGGCAGCTGATTTTTGGGGTTGGGAGCGTTTTGTTTAAAGCTGGAATTTGCAAGTGTATTGTGAGGAAAAACAAGCTGAAATGATGTATATATACACCCTTCTTGGACCGCCTCTTTTCCAGCCATCCTTAGACAATTTTGGTCAAAAGATAGATGCACCTACTTGGTTATTAAATCAGTCCAAATCAGTCCAAGTAGGTGATGCACCTACTTGGTTTATTTCTACATGGATCACCTTAGTTTTGGGACTTAATTAAACTTGGAGTTGGGCTGATCATCCTTCCCCTTTTAATTACTTAACTTGGGCCTCCATTGAGTCCATTAACATATGTCTTAATTCAGCCCAATAGTCTAAGTAGCTGATACACCTATTACCTTAATTAAGTTACGGAAGCACCTCACTTATGTTCTCCCCATTTTCCAAAATCTTAATCCTTCTACCTTAATTCACCACTTAACTTTAATTTTACGCTTAAGTACATCCTTATTCTCTCAAGTTTAAATACTTTTACCCATGTTAGGTTGGTCGCACAAGTTTCGGAAATGTACGGGGTGTTGTACTTGAATCAAAGAACTAGTTAGTCCATTACCTATTGCCACAAGTTAGTACAATTTTCTATATAAGTAAGAGTAGTTTCTATAGAATATAGGGTGTTACATCCTTCCCCCCTTAAGAACATTCATCCTCGAATGTTAGTACCATCACTACACAGCTTAAACAAGTTCAATCCTACATTTATTCTTTATGCTATCACGTAATACTTATATATACTTACTTGTTAGTGATCCAATTCCCCATCTTGAACTTTCTCTTCAGTTTGAAATAAATGTGGGTACTTAGACTTCATCATTTCCTCGGCTTCCCATGTGATTTCTTCTACTTGCTAATTTCTCCAAAGTACCTTTATGGAAGCTACTTCTTTATTTCTTAACTTCTTAACTTGTCGATCCAAAATAGCAATAGGTACTTCTTCATAGGTGATATATTTCGTAACTTGTACTTCTTCAGTAGGAGTAATATGAGATGGATCTCCTATGCACTTGCAAAGCTTTGAGACGTGAAATACTGGATGAACTGTGGAGAGTTCTTGGTGTAGTTCCAACTCATATGCGACTTGGCCAAATATTCGGATAATCTTATATGGACATATATAACATGTACTTAGCTTTCCCTTCTTCCCAAATCTCATTACCCCTTTCATTGGTGACACTTTCAAAAATACCCAATCACCGATAGAAAATTCTAACCCTCTTCTTCTAACATCGGCATATGATTTGTGTCGACTTTGAGCTGTTCCTAGCCGTTGTTTATGTTAAACTATTCCATGGATTGATGAACAAGGTCTAGTCCAAATAAAATGGTCTCACCTACTTCAAACCACCCAATTGGTGACCTACACTTTTGCCCGTATAAAGCTGCATAAGGGGCTATCTTGATGCTTGAATGATAGCTATTATTGTAGGCAAACTCAATAAGAGGTAAATGATCATCCCAACTACCTTTAAAGTCTAATATACAAGCTTGTAGCATATCTTCAAGTGTTTGTATAGTACGTTCTGCCTGTCCATCTGTCTGAGGATGAAAAGCCGTACTTAAATTCACTTGAGTTCCCAAACTCTTCTGAAAAGATTTCCAAAAGTGTGCAGTAAATTGAGCTCCCTTGTCTGATATAATAGAGATTGGAATTCTATGCAGTCGAACTATCTCTTTAACATACAACCGTGCATAATCTTCAGCTATATAAGTGGTCTTGACCGGTAGGAAGTGTGCTGACTTGGTAAGCCTGTCAACTATTACCCATATGGAATCAAATTTACGCAGTGTACGCGGCAAACCTGTGATGAAATCCATGTTAATCATATCCGACTTCCATACTGGAAGATTTATACATTGCATATAACCTCCAGTCTTCTAATGCTCTACTTTTATTTCTTGACAATTTGGACATTGGGCTACAAATTCTGCAATGTTCTTCTTCATGTCACCCCACCAATATATTCCTTTCAGATCATGGTACATTTTAGTTGATCCCGGATGGATAGAATACCTAGAATGATGTGCCTATATCATAATCCTTCTTCTGAACTCATCTACATTAGGTACACATAATCTATTTTGGCACTGAAACACTCCTTCTTGTGTAAGCTCAAATGCCTTCGTCATGCCTTGTTGTATATTTTATTTAAGCTATGATAGAAAAGGATCTGCATACTGCTTCTCTTTCACCTCAGCTACTAATGAAGATTCTGCCACATTTTGCACAATAACTCCTTCCTCTGGAGTTTCAAGAAGGCGAACCCCAAGCTAGCTAATTGGTGTAAATCCTTGATTAACCCTTGCCTTTCTGTAAGCTGGCCATAAGTGTTCCCCATTGACTTACGACTTAATGCATCATCTACCTCATTTTCTTTCCCTGAATGATATAAAATATCAATGTCATAATCTTTCAATAGTTCAAGCCACCTCCGCTGCCTCAGATTTAGGTCCTTCTGCTTAAAGATATATTGCAAACTCTTATGGTCAGTATATATGTCAACATGAACCCCATACAAATAGTGGCGCCATATCTTTAAAGCAAATACTACTGCTGCTAGCTCAAGATCATGTGTCGGATAATTTTTCTCATGTGTCCGCAATTGTCTTGAGGCATAAGCTATCACTTTACCATGCTGCATCAATACACATCCCAAGCCAACTCCTGAAGCATTACAATACACTACATACCCTTCTTTGCCTTCTGGAAGTACCAATACGGGTGTAGAGGTTAGCTTATTCTTTAGATCTTGGAAACTCTTCTCGCATGCATCATTCCATTGAAACTTGGTTTGCCTTGTGTGTTAGATTTGTTAAAGGTGCAGCAATAGAAGAAAATCCTTCAACAAACCTTCTATAATAACCTGCCAACCCGAGAAAACTACGAATCTCTGTAGGTGTTGTAGGTCTTGGCCAATTTTTCACAGCTTCTATCATTTGAGTATCAACCCTTATTCCTTCATCTGACACAATATGACCCAAGAATGCTATAGATTTTAGCCAAAATTCACATTTAGAGAACTTTGCATATAACTTACGATCACGAAGAATCTGCAACACCTGTCGTAAGTGACTAGCATGGTCCTCTTTTGATCTTGAATAGACAAGAATATCATCTATAAACACTGTCACGAACACGTCTAAAAATGGATTAAACACTGTATTCATGAGATCCATAAAATTTGTTGGTGCATTTGTTAGCCCGAAGGACATAACTAAAAACTCATAATGACCGTACTGTGTTCGAAAAGTTGCCTTGGGTATATCTCTTTCGCTGACCTTTACTTGATGGTAACCTGACCTCAAGTCAATCTTTGAGAAATATTTAGCACCTTGTAATTGATCAACCAAATCATCAATTCTAGGGGGGGATATTTATTCTTAATTGTCACCTTATTCAGTTGCAGGTAATCAATACACATTCTGAATGTACCATATTTCTTACGTACAAATAACACTAGTGCACCCCACGGGGACACACTAGGCCTTATGAATCCCTTTTCTAGCAAGTCTTTTGATTGCTCCTTTAACTCCCGTAATTCTGCCGGGGCCATTCTATACGGAGGAATAGAGATAAATTGAGTATCTGGAATCACATCAATACCAAACTCTACTTCTCATTCCGGAGGTAACCCCGAGAGATCTTTAGGAAATACATCAAGGAATTCATTTACCACTGGAACAGATTGAAGTGTCGGTGGCTCCACATCTGTATCTTTTACCCTTACTAGGTGACATATGTACACCTTGGATATCAGTTTCTTCGCCTTAAGATAAGAAATAAACTTACCTTTTGGTTCTCCAACATTACCCCTCCATTCAAGGACTATCTATTTTGGGAAATAAAAATGTACATTCTTTGTTCGGCAATCTACTGTGGCATAACAAGAAGCCAACCAATCCATACCCATTATAACATCAAAATCTACCATTTCTAGTTCGACAAGATCAGCCAACGTATCATGATCACAAATATTTACTATACAATTACGATAGACTCTTTTAGCTACAATAGACTCGCCAACTGGGGTGGATACTTCAAATGGTCTAACTAATAATTTTGGCTTTCTTTTGAATTTTCCAACAATCAATGGAGTGACATATGATAGTGTAGAGCCCGGATCAATTAATGCATATACATTATGTGAAAAAATGGATAATGTACCTGTAACCACATCAGAAAAGGCCTATGAATTCTATCGATCCGCGAAAGTATAGGTTCGATTCTGGGCCCCACTTGAACTAGTTGCACCCTTACTACCTCTACCATGACCAGTAGGCTGTACACCCCTTCCTAAAAGAGGAACCGAAGATTATAATGCAATTGTTGATCCCGTAGGTTGTGTCACACTAATCGTAGCCCTTTATGGGCACTCTCTCATCATGTGCCCCGACATACCATACCAATAGCAAGCATTTGTCCCAAATCAACATGCACCTAAATGAAGCTTTCCACATTGACTACATGGCTGAAGAGGAGGTCTTGATTGAATCATAGTACCTTGTCCTTGATACCCTTCTATCCGTGAACCTTGAAACTCGCTCCTTGGCCCAAATTAGTTGCCTCTAAACCCTTGGAAATGGGGTGGAGCACTTGCTATATAGTAGGTAGATGATGGCCTAGGTGGTCTATTAAAGAACCGAGGCTTAAACTCTCATTGATATGCCATGAACTGCCTCGTAGGTCTAGCTCTCTTGGAAGGTCCTCTTTCAATTTCCTGTGTCCTCCTCCTATGCCTCCGATCCTCCATTTTCTGTGCAAATGCCTGTATCCTTGCTATATCCATATCTCTATTCAGAGCAGCAATAGTACAATCTCTAACCAAATACGGATCCAGTCTATTCACATAACGATGAACTCTATCATCCATAATAGCCACCACATTAGGAGCATACCTAGCCAAAGAGTTAAACTGAAGACTATACTCCCTCACGCTCATATTCCCTTGGCATAGATTTAAAAATTGATTTGTTCGGGACTCTCGGATGTCAAATGAAAGGTAATGATCAAGAAATGCTGCTTTGAACACTTCCAAATTAGCTGAAGGTGCACCTGTACCCCTAGATCATTTCCAGTCTTCAGACCATATATAGCCTCCCCTTTTAATCTATATACTGCTAGCTCGACCATCTCTTTACCAGACACATGCATAACATCCAAAGCCCTTGGATTTGATCAATAAATTCTTGTAGGTATTCGTTAAGATCTAACTCGGTGAATATGGGAGGGTATAATTTAAGGAAATCCTGTGTCCGTAGACTGGCTGCTCTATCCGCACCACTAATACCCATAGTCATACCAGCTTTTCCTTGACCTTGTCCAACAACTATACGAGTCAATAATTGCACTGCATTTCTTAAATCTTGCTCAGTAGCAATAATAGGTTATTCTGGGGGGTACTCCTCTCCTCCTTAATTCTTATGGAGATGGTGGAGTAGAAGAAGTCCTTGATGCAAACTCATCCTGAGTCTCACTCTGATTAGCTTGTCTAGGTGGTGACTTGTTGGTCCCTTCTCCGGCAGCCATATCCACTTGCTTACTTTTATTATTACTCCTTCTTGTAATCGACATCTTCACTATATAAAGAAAATTTACTTAAGGTTAAATACATCATTAGCTCTATCGTACGATCTAAGAAATGAAGAAAAAGAAACAAATCATAAATGTCCCATAGACTCCTACTTATAGATGTGGTGCACAACACACCCATAAGCAAAACTCTACATAGACACGGCTTTGAATACTCCCTAGGATGACCTGCTCTAATACCACTTTTGTCACGCCTCAAATCCCATTGGGATGACTGGCACTCGGAGTCGTAAGACCTGAGATAACCAACCTGCGTTCATGTATTTCTGTAACACTCCGTATGTCTCAGAGTCTAGATGACTACCGTAGCATTTATGGAAATATGAAAACATGAGAGATTTGATGAATTATGTAATGAATTTTTGGAATTTAAAATTCTTGTACAATTGGGCCCTAAATGAGGCCCAAATATCATGAGAAAGACATGGCCCAAAAGAGATTTTTGACCCATTCTTGCATTGATCATCCATTGTCCAAGTAAACCCACCAAGTGTGTGGATAAGGATCATTCAAAAGGGACTATAAAAACCCATAAATCAGATTTTTATTCATTAGATACACACATGCCTTTTTAACATTTTTCTTAAACATTATCTCTCACACAAAAACCCTAAGGCAACTACTTGTTGGGCCAAGATCACTCTTTGGTAAGCTTTGGTAAGTATTTATTCTCCTGGTTCAGTATATAATATGTTTAAGATAATTTATAAATCATTTTGTTTGTGTTGGCAAAGTGTTGGACAGTGTGCTATGTGTAAAACTGTCTATTTTTGCAATCGGAGAATGGTTTTGTCTTGTGAACTTGAACATGGACTTATAGTCATGAAGGAATTGAACTTTATGGATTAAATATTGACATGTGAGATGTTATTATAGTCTTACCTTGTTTTTTCCTTGTGTATAATGTTTGGAATTGCTATTGTAAAATTTGTTATGGATTTGGTGACGTATTGACCAAGAAGTGTCGTTTTGGGTGTTGTTTATGGGTGTGGTGAGACCTTGGATGATTTTTGGCATTAAAATGATCAAAAATATGTTAAAAGGAGTTTGGTTATGATCATAAACCATTCATTGCATAAAAAGACCCAAAAGAAACCATTTCGTACCAAAATGGGCATCCGCCCCCGCAGACGAGGGCACCTGCGGGCGCATATGCCAACGCAGGTGCCTCTGGATGCTGAAAAAGGTCACCTGTGCACGTACCTCATCCACCTTCTGGTGCAGGTGTCAGTGCAGGTCAGCCCAGATTTCCATTTTGTGTGTTTTCGTCTCTAGTTGATCCCCGAAGGCCCCTATACCCTTTTTGGATGTAATTATCAACTTGTGATGTCGTTTTAATGACTTTAAAGTATCGTATGGAGATGTGTTGGACTATATTAAGTATAGATGGTTGTTCATATGTTTTTATAAAGGAGTAATTGTGATAGAATGGTGATGAGAAAGCACAAAGGGTACGTGTAGTGTGAAATGCTATTAATGTATGATATCTTGGTCAATGTGTAGAATGTTATGGTGTTGTTGATATGAAAATGCAGTGGATTGTATTGTAAGGGATGACATGATGTTATACGTCATTCATGTAGTTCATTGTCGTCTTGTACGCTTGTATAGTAACTAGTTGCTAATGTAAGCTCCGATATATACTTGTATTGTAGAGTGACACATAAAGAAGGAGCGGGACTATTATATGCACATCTAAGATTCTATATTCATATTGAGAATACAAGGTATGTAAGGTTACTCTATCCGTATCTTTCTGTAGCATATAGTACTCACATTGACGATACGTTTGCCCCATCCCGAAATGTGCTAAGGTATCCTATATCCGGTTATCAATGGTCTCTATCATGTAGTTCCTACTCATTGATAAATTGTGAATCTCATGTCTCATATTCATGACTAATGTTCCAAAGCCCAATAAGGTTACGTTCCAAAGTTCCAATAGTGGTTATATTCATGTATCTTGCTCATTGATTATTGTCCAATGGTTTCAAAGGTGTTATATTTCCAATAAGGCTATGTTTCCGATAATGTTTATTCATATGTCTTTCACTCATTGGTTAATGATCCAAAGCTCCAAGCAAAGTTATGACTATCATTGTATCAATCTCAAAGTAATGAATAAAGTAATGCTTATATGTGGTCAATGATCAAGTATGGGTGGTAGCTTTGGGGGGACAATGCCTAGCTCAAGCCGATCCCAAGATTGTTGGATCAGGGGGCAGTCCTAGAGTCATAAGCCTAGATCGGACCAAACCTGATAGGGGGCAGCTCTAGATGTATAAACCTAGCTCGAGCCAAACCTGATATGTTGGTTTATGGGTGGCAGCTCTAGAGGTAATAACCTAGCTCGAGTCGAACCCAATACTTTGATTCATAGAGTGGAAGCTCTAGAGGCATAAGCCTAGCTAGAGCCAATCCCAATATAACGTTATGTTATGTTAAACCCACTATTTAGTCGGGGCCCGGGTATCACAGTTCACAAGCAACGATGAATAATCATAGAATCAAAGAAGCAAAGAAAGTAAAGAAAGCAATATACATGGTTTCCAAAGTTCAGTATAGTGACTTATCCATATTGGTTATGCATTTGAATTTGATTTCATTGGCATACTCACATATCATATAGTTTAATTTGAGCCTTGCATACTGAGTACATTCTTCGTACTGACCCCTCTTGGGGATTTACCTTACTTGCTGCAGGCGCAGGTTCTAGTAGGCCTCCAAAGTAGGTTGCCAGTTGTTGCAGATCATTTGTGAGCTCCAGTTAGTTTGGGGTTTCTCCGAGTCACAGTGGTACCTATGTTTTGGTGTTGTACATGATGTATAAAGCGGGGACTTTTCCCGACTTTTAGTTCATTTTGGTCAATGCACTTGTTAGAGGTATTTTTAGACGGATGTGGGTGTATAAATGTAAAAGGTACATGTCATTTTTGACTTGATGGCCTCAATGGCCAAGTTTCATATATGTATATATGTCACATGTTCCATGAATTTTGTTGTTAGCATTATAAGCTCCTACGTGATAAGGGTGTTTCTGATGGCATGCATATGAATGAACATAAGTACAGTTTGGTTCTCTCGGGCCTTATCGGCTACGGGTGCCAATCACGCCTCGTTGGAATTTGGGGCATGACAAAAGTGGTATCAGAGCAGGTCGTTCTAAGGGTGTCTACGAAGCCGTGTCTGAGTAGATACTTACTTATTGATGTGTTGTGCACCACATTTATAAGTAAGAGGCTACGGGACATTTAGGATGTTGTTTCTTTTCTTCAATTCTAGATCATGCAATAGAGCCAGTGTTGTAAGTTGAATTGTATCTGACTATGATAAATGTTTCTCTATTATATAGTAATCATGCCGATCACGAGAAAAGGTAGAGGTAAAGGTAAGCAAGTGGATATACCTGCTGAAGAAGGAATGAGTAGATTACCACTTGACCAAGCTAGTCAAGGTGGAGCAAATGCTGAAATTTCATCGCGGTCTTCTTCTACTTTTCCAGCTCTGGAAGAGCCAGTTGGTAGAGAAGTACCCGCAGAACCACCAATGAACACCATAGATTAGGATCTTAGAAATGCAGTACACATGTTGACACAGTTAGTGGCAGCACAAAGTCAAGGACGAGCTGGTCCAATGACACATGAGGATGATGCGGCTAGAGTGGCGAGTCGCAGGACATAGGATTTCCTAAAATTGGACCCTCATATATTCACTGGGTCAGATCCGAAAATAGATCCACAGGACTTCGTGGATTAGATTCAGAGAGCTCTGGAAGTTATGCATGTTTTGGGGGTAGAAACAGTTGAACTTGCTGCGTACATATTGAAAGTAGAAGCAATATTATGGGATGAGGATTGGAAGAAGTCACGTGGTATCGGTGCAATGCCAATAAATTGGGAAGAATTTAAAGCGACTTTTCTTGATCATTATCTTCCCTATGAGATCCGTGAGGCACGTACGTATCAATTCTTGAATCTCCATCAAGGAAATTTGAGCGTTAGAGAATATAGTTTGCAATTTAATTCCTTGGCTCGATATGCTCCAAATGTGGTGGCTACAATGACAGATAGAGTCCATCGATACGTGGACAGGTTAGAACCATATTTGGTAAGGGATTGCACCATTGCTGCCTTAAATAAAGATATGGACATTGCTGGAATACAAGCCTTCGCCCAGAAAATGAAAGATCAAAGACAGAGAAAAAGGGCACATGAATTTGACAGGGGAAAATCTAAATGGGCTAGACCTATGGGACCATCTATGATGTCTCAAGGAGGATCTAGGCCTCGTATGTTTCCTAGACCACCTAGACCATCGTTCTCATATTCTACAGCAGGTGCTCACTCTCAATTTTGAGGGTCTAGAGGTGGTGTATCTGGACAGAGTAGTGGGGTTCCCAGATCACAGGCAATAGGTTTTTTCCCGTCAGCAGTGTCAGCACTGCGGACGTATTAATTAGGTACATGCAGAGTGGGGACATATGCTTGCTTTTGGTGCGGTATGACAGGACACATGATGAGAGAGTGTCACCAGAGGAGCATGGGTGGTATAGCACGATCGGCCATTGCATCATCAGCATCGGTTCCTTCATTGGGAAAAGGTGTGCAGTCTGTTAGCCGGAGTAGGGGTACCAGAGGAGCAGCCAGTACTAGTGGGGTCCAGAATCGCACTTATGCTTTGGTGGATTGACAAAATTCAGAGGCTTCTCCTGATGTTGTCACAGGTACCTTATCTATATTCTCATATAATGTATATGCACTGATTGATCCAGGTTCTAAATTTTCCTATGTTACTCCGTTGATTGCTGCGAAACTTGCAAAGACACCAGAATTATTAATTAAATCAATTAAAGTGTCTACACCGGTTGGTGAATGTATTATTGCAAAAAGAGTATATCATAATTGTGTGGTAACGGTGTGTGGTCATGATACACTGCCCGATCTTATTGAACTTGACTTGGTGTATTTTGATGTGATAATGGGAATGGATTGGTTAGCTTCTTGTTACGCCACGGTTGATTGTCGGGCCAAGAAGGTACATTTTTATTTTCCACAAATAGATGTTGTTGAATGCAAGGGTAATGTAGGGGCATCTAGAGGAAGATTTATTTCTTATCAAAAAGCCAAGAAAATGATTGCTAAGGGTTACATATGTCATATGGTACGGGTGAAAGATACTGAAGTGGAACCACTAACTCCTCAGTCGGTTCCAGTGGTTAGTGAATTTCTGGATGTATTTCCAGAAAACCTTTCAGGCTTACCCCCAGAAAGGGAAGTAGAATTTGGCATTGATGTGATTCCAGGCACTCAACCTATTTCTATTCCTCCATATAGAATGGCTCCAGCAGAATTGCATGAATTGAAGGAGAAATTGAAAGATTTGCTGGACAAAGGCTTCATCAGGCCTAGTATATCCCCGTGGGGCGCACCGATATTATTCGTATGGAAGAAATATGGCACGTTGAGAATGTGCATCGACTATCGGCAATTGAAATAGGTAACGATCAAGAACGAATATCCCCTCCCTCGAATTTATAATTTGTTTGATCAGTTACTAGGTGCCAAGTGTTTTTCAAAGATTGACTTGAGGTCGGGTTACCATCAAGTCAGAGTTAGAGAAGAAGATGTACCCAAGACAGCATTTCAAACACGGTATGGCCATTATGAATTTTTAGTTATGTCATTTGGACTAACAAATGCACCAGCTGTGATCATGGATTTGATGAATAGGGTGTTTAATCCATTTCTGGACGTGTTTGTCACAGTATTTATAGATGATATTCTGGTTTATTCAAGATCACCAGAGGACCATGCTAATCACTTACGGCAGGTGTTGCAAATACTCCGTGAGCATAAGTTGTATGCAAAGTTCTCCAAGTGTGAGTTTTGGTTAAAATCAGTTGCCTTCTTGGGTCACATTGTGTCAGATGAAGGGATACAGGTTGATACACAAAAAATTAAAGCAGTGAAAAATTGGCCAAGACCTACGACACCCACAGAAATTCATAGTTTTCTTGGACTGGCAGGTTATTACCGAAGATTTATGGAAGGTTTTTCCTCTATGCTGCACCGTTAACAAAGCTTACACACAAAGCAGTTAAATTTCAGTGGAATGATGCGTGTGAGAAAAGATTCCAAAAGTTGAAAGATAAATTAACCTCCACACCAGTTTTAGTACTTCCTGAAGGTACTAAAGGTTATGCAGTGTATTGTGATGCTTACGGGGTTGGCCTCGGATGTGTATTGATGCAGCACGGTAATGTCATAGCATATGCCTCACGATAATTGCGGCCACATGAAACAAACTATCCCACAGATGATCTTGAATTAGCAGCGGTGGTTTTTGCTTTAAAGATATGGCGTCATTATTTGTATGGAGTTCATGTTGATATCTATACTGATCACAAAAGTCTGCAGTATATCTTTAAGCATAAAGAACTCAATTTAAGGCAAAGAAGGTGGCTTGAGTTATTAAAAGATTATGATATTGATATTCTATACCATCCAGGAAAAGCAAATGTGGTAGATGATGCATTGAGCTGCAAGGCAACCGGAGTCATTGATGGCCACTTGACGGAAAAGAAAAAGATAATCAAAGATTTATATCAATTAGCAAGCTTGGGGGTTCGTCTTCTTGAATCCTCGAATGAAGGAGTCATTGTACAAAATGCAGCTGAATCTTTGTTTAAAGCTGAAGTGAAAGAGAAGCAGTTTGCAGATCCTATGCTATTGCAGCTAAAGGAAAATGTACAACAGAATTTGACAAAGGCATTTGATCTTACAAAAGAAGGGGTTCTACAATGCCAAGGCAGATTATGCGTACCAGATGTAGATGAGTTGAGGAAATGAATTATGACTGAGGCTCATCATTCACGCTATTCTATTCTTCCGGGTGCTACTAAAATGTACCATGATTTTAAGGAAATATATTGGTGGGGAAATATGAAGAAGAACATTGAATAATTCGTCGCTCAATACCCGAATTGTCAACAAGTGAAAGTGGAGCATCAGAAACCAGGAGGTTACATGCAATGTATCAATCTTCCAGTCTTGAAATGGGATATGATTAATATGGACTTCATCACAGGTTTGCCTCATACACTGCGGAAATTTGATTCTATATAGGTTATAGTGGAAAGGCTTACCAAGTCTGCGCATTTTCTACCAGTCAAGACCACTTATACAGCTGAGGATTATGCAAAATTATATGTTAAAGAGATAGTACAGTTACATGGTATTCAACTTTCCATTATATCAGACAGAGGGGCACAGTTTACTGCGCATTTCTAGAGATCTTTTCAGCAGAGTTTAGGTACACAGGTGAATCTGAGTACAGCTTTGCATCTTAGACTGATGGACAAGCAGAACGTACCATCCAAACACTTAAAGATATGCTACGAGCATGCACATTAGATTTTTAGGGCAATTGGGATGACCATTTGTCTCTTATTGAATTTGCTTACAACAATAACTATCACTCAACTATTAAAATTGCACCTTATGAAGCTTTGTACGGAAGAAAATGTAGATCACCAATTGGATGGTTTAAAGCGGGTGAAACTGCTTTACTTGGGCCAGATCTTGTTCATCAGGCTATCGAGAAAGTTAAAGTGATTCAAAAATGATTACAAACTGCCCAGAGTCGACACAAGTCATATGCCGATATTAGAAGAAGAGGACTTGAATTCGCTATAGGTGATTGGGTATTTCTGAAGGTGTCACCAATGAAAGGGGTAATGCGATTCGAAAAGAAAGGGAAATTGAGTCCACGTTATATAGGCCCATATGAAATTATCAGGAGATTTGGGAAGGTTGCGTATGAGTTAGCACTACCCCAAGAACTCTCCACAGTTCATCCGGTATTCCATGTCTCGATGCTTCAAAAATGCATAGGAGATCCATCTCATTTTACTCCTATTGATGATGTACAGGTTACAGAGGATCTTACCTATGAGAAGATACCTATTGCTATCCTGGATAGACAAGTGAACAGATTAACAAATAAAGATATAGCATCCGTAAAGGTACTTTGGAGAAATCAGCAAATAGAAGAGGTCACATGGGAAGCTGAATAAGTGATGAAATCCAAATACCCTAATTTGTTCACAAAAGGAAGAATGAAAAGTAAGTATTTATAAGATCTGGGTATATATCTATATGATTACATGAAGAATTCTCCGAAACTTGTAATTGGTTACTTTGAAATGATAACAATAACATTCGAGGACGAATGTTTCTAAGGGGGTAAGAATGTAACACCCCGTACGTCTCGGAGTCTAGCTGACTACCATAACATTTATGGAAATATGAAAACATGAGAGATTTGATGAACTATGTATTGAATTGTGGGCATTTAAAAGTCTTGTACAATTGGGCCCTAAATGAGGCCCAAATATCATGAGAAAGAAATGGCCCAAAAGAGATTTTTGACCCATTCTTGCATTGCTCATCCATTGACCAAGTAAACCCACCAAGTGTGTGGATAAGGATCATTCAAAAGGGAATATATAAACCCATAAATCAGATTTTTATTCATTAGATACACACATGCCTTTTTAACATTTTTCTTAAACATTATCTCTCACACAAAAACCCTAAGGCAACTACATGTTGGGCCAAGATAACTCTTTGGTAAGATTTGGTAAGTATTTATTCTCATGGTTCTGAATATAATATGTTTAATATGGTGTATAAATCATGTTGGTTGTGTTGGCAAAGTGTTGGACAGTGTGCTATGTGTAAAACTGTCTATTTTTGCAATCGGAGAATGGGTTTGTCTTGTGAACTTGAACATGGACTTACAGTCATGAAGGAATTGAACTTGATGGATTCAATATTGAAATTTGATATGTTAATATAGTCTGACCTTATTTTGTCCTTGTGTATAATGTTTGGAATTGCTATTGTGAAATTGGTTATGGATTTGGTGATGTATTGACCAAGAAGTGTCGTTTTGGGTGTTGTTTATGGGTGTGGTGAGATCATGGCTGATTGTTGGCATTTAAATGATCAAAAATATGTTAAAAGGAGTTTTTTTAAGATCACAAACCATTCATTTCATAAAAAGACCCAAAAGAAACCATTTCGTACCAAAACGGGCATCCGCCCCCGCAGACGAGGGCACCTGCGGGCGCATATGCCAACGCAGGTGCCTCTGGATGCTGAAAAAGGTCACCTGTGCACGTACCTCAGCCACCTTCTGGTGCAGGTGTCAGTGCAGGTCAGCCCAGATTTCCATTTTGTGTGTTTTCGTCTCTAGTTGATCCCCGAAGGCCCCTATACCCTTTTTGGATGTAATTATCAACTTGTGATGTCGTTTTAATGACTTTAAAGTGTCGTATGGAGATGTGTTGGACTATATTAAGTATAGATGGTTGTTCATATGTTTTTATAAAGGAGTAATTGTGATAGAATGGTGATGAGAAAGCACAAAGGGTACGTGTAGTGTGAAATGCTATTGATGTATGATATCTTGGTCAATGTGTAGAATGTTATGGTGTTGTTGATATGAAAATGCAGTGGATTGTATTGTAAGGGATGACATGATGTTATACGTCATTCATGTAGTTCATTGTCGTCTTGTACGCTTGTATAGTAACTAGTTGCTAATGTAAGCTCCGATATATACTTGTATTGTAGAGTGACACATAAAGAAGGAGCGGGACTATTATATGCACATCTAAGATTGTATATTCATATTGAGAATACAAGGTATGTAAGGTTACTCTATCCGTATCTTTCTGTAGCATATAGTACTCACATTGACGATACGTTTGTCCCATCCCGAAATGTGCTAGGTATCCTATATCCGGTTATCAATGGTCACTATCATGTAGTTCCTACTCATTGATCAATTGTGATTCTCATGTCTCATATTCATGACTAATGTTCCAAAGCCCAATAAGGTTACGTTCCAAAGTTCCAATAGTGGTTATATTCATGTATCTTGATCATTAATTATTGTCCAATGGTTTCAAAGGTGTTATGGTTCCAATAAGGTTATATTTCCGATAATGTTTGATGTCACCCAAAGTATACCTCCGAAAAAGTACAATGCGGTCGCTATATCAAATATAGAACCCAACTAGGTTGGGGTCGATCCCACGGGGAATAGGTCAAAGTATGAGTAGACTACCGGATGGAATAATTGGCAAGTAACTAAAACTGGTGGGTTTTGCTAATGAATAGTAATGATGATGATTGATGGATGATATCGAGTTTGTAAATAATAAGAGAAATTCACAAGGACTGTGATCCCCAATGATTCCTTAACTCCACCGGTGACTTATGCTTAACAAGACTGCCCCACTGCACTGCATGCAAAATCTAACAAGTTAGGTTCATCTAACTGTCTCTCTACTGTCATTAGACGAATTTCACTCTTCTCCTCTCGGTCTCCAAGTGTCTCAATTCTAACCCTTGTCCTGGATTTCAGATAACCTTTCCCGCTAAGGCTCCGGTTATTAGATGAAGGTTAATAGTTCCAAATCTCTGTTGTTATCTCCTTTTACCAATCCCTACCTCTCTCTCGAGCAAGTCCAGAATACAGGCGAGATTCTAAAGTTTGCAACCGTTAGAAAAGCAATCAATATGAAGGAAACAACAATACATGCATAAGCAGCAGTACAAAGTTGTTTTACACTTCACCGGTTTCGTTAATTCTTCATGGTTCACACAACCCTAGTTGATAGGTTTAGCTTCTCATAATTGCAAGAATAAAATAATGATCCAAAGAAGAAAGCATAATTATGATGTCACAAGAATGAAGGAAAAACCGAAATTTCACTTATCAATCAACCTCAACAAAATAGGGTTTGTGAATACAAAATCAAATATATATCTGAAACAGTATGAAATAACTCTCAAAGTAGTAAATTATCCAACTCTCGCACTTAGGACTACCTAGGGGTATTTATAGATACATAAATAGTCATATCCAAAACAAAATACGAGAACAGAGTCCGCAGCTTTCACGGTGTCGTGACTTCGTGTCGTGGAACCAAGTCACGGCACGTGACTTGTATCGTGGAAATCAGCCTTTTCTTGGATCTCTGAAGTGGACTCACGCCATCAAGTCACGCCACGTGGATGTCAGTCACGTGGCATGAGTCCTGTCGTGGAACTCAGGTGAAATGTTAGTCCTCTGGAAGCCAGTTCACGACACAACAAACGACTCGTGAATGGGAATCACGGCTCATGAGTGATGCCGTGGGTTACTCCATAGTGTATATTCATTCTTTCCTCATCAGACACATCATCTTTGGGCTTGATTCTTCCTCTTTTGTTCATTTTACCTTTAAAACCTATTTTCCTGCAAATTAGGACAGAAACCACATCATACCTACAAAACACACCCAAGTTATTGCATCTTTTCCTTGTTTTAAGCATTGAAAGTGCCATATAACCATGGCACATCAACACCCTCAACTTAGAATGTTTGCATGTCCTCAGGCGAACAACATAAAACTACACCAACACAATGCTTAACTAAGAGAATCCTAAGGGACTTATGGCAGTCAACTTGTTGCTTTTTGATACAAATTCTTTTCCGACCCCTCCTACTTTCAAAGTAGAAACAAAATGTGTATGTAAGCAATACAGAATCATGACATAGAAAGGATCAAGTGACGACACCAAATTATGCACAAACAGCTAAGCGTATATGCAATTGACATTTTCCAGAACAACTAGAAGCTAATTATGCAACCCATGTGCCCTCACAATCAAGGAAGTCCCATGCACTCTCAGTATACTAATGAATATCAACATAGGGACGAGGTCAAAACACTCACGCTCAAAAAGAAGTTAAGACAGTGTGCGTTAAATACCACAGGCTTGCCCTTATTTTCTATGCCTTTATTTTCGGATAGCGGGACTAGGATCATTATAGGACTTTGCTCGGCTTGTAATGTAGGCTTAGGGACGGGTATGATGTATATGGGTATAGTGACTCAACCCTCCTTGATACTACACTATTTTTGGCTCCACTTCCAACCTTTTTCATTTTATTCTCCTTTATTCTCCTTTCTTTTATTCTCAGATTTTTCGGGTGTGATTTTTCACAAACTTTACAACACAACTCTCTCTCTTTTTTTTTTTTTTTTATATATATATTATTTTTTTTTCTATTCTTCACACCCAAATATCTTTTCCTCTTTTTCTTTTATCAACCCTTCTACATACCCAACTCAATCTACGCACCCCTATGATAGCCACCCTCAACTCAAGCGTTTTGCCTGAGTTGAGGTACACAGTGTCCAAGGAGGGAACAGGGCCAAGACAGGTTCATTGTAATCAAAATGGGAAAGTGAAATAGGCTAATGAAAGAAATCGGTCAATTAAGGCTCGAATTCGGGATCAAGGGGTACTTATTCAATTTCGTTTGGTATTTTAGGCTAAAAGTGGACTTTCTTAAAAATGGCCTATGATCCTTTCCTAATCCCTATCCTTTAACTTAGGCAAGACCAACCGGGCAAGTTCTGAATAACACACATACAACTAACTAAGTAATGACCTCACATGCACATAGCACAGGGTTATATTACCAACTACTACCTATCCGTTCATGCAATGCTAGCTACGGTTGTTTGCCTATAATTCTAGTCCCATAACAAGATCCAATCAGCAGTCACACACAAAGCATGTCAATTCCAAAAACCAAAATTTTAGGAGGGGTATCCTTAGCAACAAAAAAAAACACATAAGAGATCTTTCAAAACTGAACTGCACTAAAGTCCCCTCATTTTCTCCTAATATAGCAAGAAACATAAAAACATCAACAATAACATCCTAAACATGCCGGTTTTACTATGATAGCACACTCGGGGGAAAAGAAACACGGCAACAAAAACCCCCAAGTGGTGGTACACCCCCACCCCCAACAAAACATGGTGAAATGCCCTCAATTCACCGATATAAAATCAAAAAAAGGGAGTAAAGACATACCTATGGCGCTCTAAGAACCGAAAGTGGGCCCACCAGTCGCGGAATAATCAGCCTGTGTGGTAGAAGGTGCATTAGGTGGAGGGACTGCCTGGCTAGCAGATGCACCACGTACCCTCTGCTCTGCCTCGATATGGCTAGCCTGATACTCTACTCGGGAGGCTTTAATAACCCTCCTCAAATCGGTCTCATATTCAGCATCACTTGCACCCTCATCCGCCGGACTGCGGGGTCGTTTGCCTCTATCCATGGGCGGCTCCTCATCAGCAAATAAATCAATCTCTAAGGCTAGTCGTATGGAGGTTGGGACGGGCATAGGTGGTATAATGGGCGTGCTAGTGGATGCCAGTGCCCTAACCTCCTCTCTTAATACAGCAACCTCCTAGGTCAAGCCGGCCATATCAGGGCTCGGTGCAGCACTCAATCGGGAGGCCATACGTGCCTCGAAACTATCAATCCATCCATGCAGGCCCCGCATAAGCTGGTTCACGGCTGCATTCATCCGAGCCTCCACCCTAGTCTCTGCACCTTCTACGGTAGATCGAACCCAAGGCTTAAGCTAGGATACCAGCTTAGCCATCTGAGCCTCGGTGTGAGCCTGGCGCTCAAACATATCTGTCTGCCTGTCAACCAGCTGCTGCATAAAATCCCGTGATACTGAAACCATCCCTGCAGGAGTCGGTGGGACACTAGTACTGGGTACCTCATCATTAATAGGGCCAACGCCCTCAGTCTATACCGGTACCCTAACTGGTGCGGGAAAAGGCACAGACACACTACTCAGCTCATCCAGTATAGCACCCGACGCCTCAGACGGCTGTGACCCTCGGGGAAGAATGGGGTGCAAACCCCTCTGCTGTATCATTGCAATATCTGCCAAATGGGTCACCTCTATAGAATTATCGATGGCAGGTATCCTGGCCACCCCTGCTCTATCACATAGACCCTGGATCAGACATAGGAAATGGATACTCATGTGATCTCTAAATGTTCGCTCGTGGATCTCTTGGACGATGTACCTTGCGAAATGAATCTCATAACCAGCCAAGATGCTAGCTACTACTACAGCCCTGTCCAAGGTGAGTGAGTTATCAGCATTTGTTAGACCCAACCTATGACGAACCACTGACCACCAAAATCGACCAGCAAAATAAAGCATGGAATTTTTGATGTCTAGCTTCCCAGTCACCCAGCTAGCCTCTACACCCTCCTCGGCTATGTAACCGACAATCCATTTAACCAACTCTAATTTCTGCTCTACATCTCTCATCCAAACTCTATCTCTGACTATGTCGATCCTGTGATCAAATTCAGCTGTCGCAGTCGAAAGTGGGCGGTCAGGCCCAAACAGGAAACGGTGAATGGTCTCTTCCGAAATGTCAAATCGGGTCTCGCACACTATGACATGAGTTAGTAATGGCTGCAAAATATATTGCTGCCCCACTGGGGTGATCAAACAACCGAAGCGGCATAGGGAGCATAAAACTCTTGGAACAACTTCGATCTATACCGACCAGAGGGCTGCGCCATCCAACCCAAGCCATACCGCTCAAAAACAGGCCAAATATCCGGCAATTCCCTCAACTCCTCTGCTCTATATCAGGGCTCCTCCATAATTCTCCTCTGACAAACACCTCTCTCAGTTAGCTCAGCATCTCGATCATAAATCGCTCGCATGCCCTGCACACACCACCTCTGAACCTCCCTAATCTGTGCAGGATCCGGGGCACACTCGGTACCAGTACCAGAAAGCGAGGCTACAGATGTCTCCTTACCTGTAGCATCATTAGCAGAAGTATCCTGACCTGTAGCCTCGTCCGCAGACCCTGACTCAGAACCCTCCTCCCCCTCTTCAGACTGAGGGGCAGACTCAGATGACTCAGCCGGAATAACTGGCTTAGCAGGTGGTGGGACCGACTGAATTGCTGCTCGGGCAGCCGCTCAGGCTCGCGTCTATAACCTCGTAGCCTGTAGAATCAAAGCAGTATCGTCCATGCTAACCTCAAACTCCTCCACAGAACCACTTGGCTCAGACTCAGTTGGTTCGTCCCGCAGACGGGTTGGTAGATCCGAATTTTTGGTCCGAATTCGGGAAGAAGCATCAAGGTGGTAATTCTTAGGGTTGGATTTTGGAGGCATGGTAACGGGTTTGGATCAAAATTTTTGGGTATTCGGTCGGATTTGGGTCGGGTTTGATATGGTTGATTTGAATTTTTGGACCTATTTGGTAATGGGGTTTGGATTTTCGAATAGGGAACGGATGTGGTGAGTGTTGGGTATTTGGTTTTCGGATTTTTTGGAGTTTGGGAGAGATGGGATTCGGATTTAATGGGGAGAAGTAGAGGGAATTTGAATTTTAGGGTTTAAGTTGAATGATTTTAAAGTGGAGAAGAAAGAGTTTTAATCTGGTATAAATCGGGTGAGGAAGAAAAGGTTTTTGATTTATTTTGGAAAAACTAGGCTCGGGTCGGGTCGGATTTTGATTTCAGGTATTTGAATGTTTCACGACACGACTCACACCATGTGACTGACACCCACGTGACATGGAGTCTGTCGTTACTGGTGTGCTGTAATTGGACTGAGTGTCTGATTTCAATGACACCAGTCACATGGCGTGGATCTCATCCACGTCACGTGAACTACTTCCGTGGAACTGATTCAGAACCTGGAAATCTTTCTCTGAGTTTGATGATGTCATCCACGTGGCGTAGAACCCACTTACGTGTCGTGATTCATGTCGTGGAGAAAATTTCACCACTTCAGGTGGATTCTGTGATTTTCAACTAACTGCTACTTAATAATCCGATCTCCTCATAACAAAATTTTGGGTTGCCTCCCAATCAGCGCTTGATTTAACGTCGCGGCACGACATGGTTAACTTGACTACTAAGACTTCATCAAGTTCAAGTTCTTGAATCGTCCTTATCTCTTCCGGAACTCCTACATAATGCTTAACACGTTGTCCATTGACTTTGAATAGGACATTATCTGCTTCTTTCTGCTCAATAGCACCATGTGCGAATACCCGAACTACCGTGAATGGGCCAGACCATTTGGACTTTAATTTCCCAGTAAACAGGCAAAGCTTGGAGTTATACAGTAGCACCAAATCTCCCGGATGAAACTCTCGATTCTCAATTCGCCGATCATGATACAATTTCATTTTTTCTTTATACAATGCTGAACTCTCATAAGGCCGAAGACGAAATTCATCCATCTCATTCATCTGTTTCAGCCTCATTTTAGCCCTCCATTCCAGTCTAAATTCAACCTCTTCAATGCCCACACTGCTTTATGTTCCAATTCAATGGGCAAATGGCAAACTTTTCCAAAAACCAATTGATATGGTGAAGCACCGATCGGTATTTTAAAAGCCGTCCGATATGCCCATAATACATCATCCATTCTACGAGCCCAATCAATCCTATTAGCATTGACTATTTTTGCTAAGATAGACTTGATTTCACGATTTGATACCTCAACCTGCCCACTTGTCTGCGGATGATAAGGTGTGGCCACCTTATGCTTTACACCGTATTTTTCCAAAAGAGACTTAAACAGCCGATTGCAAAAGTGGGATCCTCCATCACTAATAATAACTCGAGGTGTCCCAAATCGTGAGAAAATGTTCTTTTTCAAGAAAGCTGTGACACTTCTTCCTTCGTTATTAGGAAGCGCAGTTGCCTCCACCCACTTAGAAACATAGTCAACAGCCACCAAGATGTACTTCATTCCATGCGAGCTCACAAATGGACCCATAAAGTCAACTCCCCACACATCAAAAAATTCAAGCTCAAGAATAGTAGTCATGGGAAGTTCGTGTCTGCGTGAAATATTACCTTGCCTTTGACACCGGTCACAAGAACGGGCATAGTCATGAGCATCCTTGTAAATGCTGGACCAATAGTACCTATATTGCAAGATTTTATAGGCAGTCCTTGTACCTCCATGATGACCCCCAACTGGAGATGAGTGACATGCCTCCAAAATACTCATCATTTCGACCTCTGGGACACATCTTCGAATAATACCATCAGCACTCACTCTGAACAAATATGGCTCATCCCAGAAGAATTTTTTGACCTCATGCATGAAATTTCTTCTTTGTTGATACGTCATATCTTCTGGAACTAGATCACTTGCCAAAAAGTTGGCAAAATCAGCAAACCAAGGGATTAAATCTTGGGATGCTGTCAGCACTTGCTCATCTAGAAAAGTATCATCACTTTCAAGATCATCTTTCAATTTCAGTATGGCCTCCTCCTCAAGGCGTGACAGATGGTCAGCCACTTAATTTTTGGTCACCTTCCGATCCTTGACTTCAAAGTCAAATTCTTGCAACAGAAGTACCCACCGAATCAGTCTTGGCTTAGCATCCTTTTTCGATATAAGATACCGAAGAGCCGCATGATCTGTGTGCACAATCACCTTCGTGCCAATCAAGTAAGATCTGAATTTCTTGAAAGCAAAGACTACTGCCAACAAATCCTGCTCAGTCACAGTGTAATTCTTTTGAGTTGGATTAAGCACTTTGCTAGCGTAGTAGATCGGATGTAATATCCTTTAAAGTCTCTGGCCAAGGACTGCACCCAAAGCCACTCCACTAGCATTGCACATAACCTCAAACGGCTTAGTCCAATCCGTGACACAATGATAGGGGCTGACACTAACTTCTCTTTAAGATACTCAAACGCTTTAAGACATGCTTCATCAAACACGAACTTTACCTCTTTCTCTAAAAGTTTGTACAAGGGATGAGCAATCTTGGAGAAGTCTTTGATGAACCTTTTATAAAAACCAGCATGACCTAGAAAACTCTGAATACCTTTTACAGAGATAGGTGGGGTAAGCTTCTCAATTACTTCGATTTTTGCCTTATCCACCTCCATGCCATTCTTCGAAATCTGATTCCCCAATACGATACCTTCATTGACTATAAAGTGACACTTTTCCCAATTCAGCACTATGTTGCACTCCTCGCATCTTTGCAGCACATTAGCAAGGTGTGCCAAACAGCCCTCAAACGAGTCTCCCACTACAGAAAAATCATCCAGAAATACTTCGATAGTGTCTTCCACCATGTCGGAGAAAATAGACATCATACAGCGTTAGAAGGTGGCCGGTGCATTACACAAACCGAAAGGCACCCTTTTGAATGAGAACGTCCCATATGGACAAGTGAAAGTGGTCTTTTCTTGGTCTTCGGGGGCTATAAAGATCTGATTATACCCCGAATAACCATCAAGAAAATAATACCATCCTCTGCCAGCAAGACGGTCTAATATTTGGTCTATGAAGGGCATAGGGAAATGATCCTTTTCAGTCCACGAATTTAGCTTTCTATAGTCCATGCAAACTCTCCATCCAGTCACTGGTCTCATTGGAATCAACTCATTTTTGTCATTCGGAACCACCGTGATTCCTCCCTTTTTCGGCACACACTGAACCGGGCTCACCCATTTGCTATCAGAATTAGGGTAAACCACTCCTGCATCCAACCACTTGATGATCTCTTTCTTTACGACCTCTTGCATATGTGGGTTTAGACGAAGCTGGTGTTCAATGTTAGGGATGCATTCTGGGATAAACTGAATTTTATAAGTGCAAATGCCGGGTGGAATACCTATGATATCTGCAATGGACCAACCAATGGCCCTCTTGAATCTTCTCAAAACCGAAACTAAAGCCGCTACTTGCCATTCCACTAGCTTAGTAGAAATAATCACTGGCAAGGTATTGTTGGCTCCCAAGAATATGTAGCGAAGGTGGGTCGGAAGAGCCTTGAGCTCTAACACTAGAGGCTCCTCTATAGACGGACGAGCTGGTGGACTTACCCTATTCTTAAAATCAAGATCCAGTTTCTTGGGCGCATAAGTGTATGCTCCTTTACCAGCTAGTGCACCCACCATCTCATCATAGTCTTCTATACCATCATCTTCAAAGTTCATGATTACGGCAGCCAGAGGTTATACTCCCAACCTTTCTTCAATGGGCACGACAACTTCAATATCATCAACCGCATCTATCACTGAAATGACTCTCTTATCTCTTGGCTGCTTCATTGACCGACAAACATTGAAAATAACCTGCTCATCATTCAATCTAAATTGCATCTGCCCGGTTTCCATATCAACCAATGCACGACCCGTGGCAAGGAATGGTCTCCCCAGTATGATGGGAACCTCAAAGTCAACTTTGCAGTCTAGGATCACAAAATCAGTCAGAAATATGAAAGAAGCAACCTTCACCAAAACATCATACAGAATGCCCACCGACTTTTTCACAGTTCTATCGGCCATGAGAAGTCTCATGGAGGTTGGTTTTGGTGCACCCAACCCCAATTTCTTGAACACGGCTAATGGCATTAGGTTGATGCTAGCCCCCAAATCGTACAGAGCTTTGGCAAAGTCGTATGACCCAATAGTACACAGGATTGTGAACGCTCATGGATCCTCTTTCTTTTCAACTAAGGACCGTGAAGCAATTGCACTACAATGATGAATGTTATCTGCGGGCTCAAAACTGACCGTTCTCTTCTTAGTCACCAAGTCTTTCATGAACTTGGCATAGCCCGGCATCTGCTCTAATGCTTCTACAAGAGGGATGTTAACTGACAGCTCCTTCAACATGGTGATGAACTTCTGATACTTTTCTTCCTCCTCCTTTTTCTTCAACCTTTGAGGATAGGGAGGAGGAGGTCGCAGAATAGTTTTGAGCACTTTTGGTAACTCATTCTCCTTTTTCTTCTCAGATTTGGCATTATCACTACCGTCATGGTTTGGAACCATATAACCTTTTGCATTATTCGGCTCTAACTCAGCTTCTACATCAACAATCTCTGGATCAATAGGCACACCATTGTTGGTAGGCATAGGTGGATCTGTTGTGCACTTCCCACTTCTGGTAGTAATGGCGAGGCAATGACTATTATTTTTAGGATTCTGGATGGTGTTACTTGGAAGGGTGCCTGGCTGACGTTGATTTAGTGCCAAAGAAATCTGCCCAAACTGTTGCTCCAACTGTTTAATGGCAGTTGAATGGGACTCCACTTTCTGACCTATGCCTTAAATGTCAGTCCTAATCTCTTCCAAGCAATTCTCCTGACTTTCTGCTCCTTTAACCAACTTATTTAGGAGTGCCTCCATCCTCAAATTTCCAGACTCCTCATCACGTCTTCCAGGCGGTACATAAGTGTCATTCTTTTCTCTATGATCATTTTTCCGCCTCCAATCACCATCACGGTCCCGTTCACGATCTCTGTATCCCTATTTGTTGTAGTTGTCCCCATAATAGTTCCGACCTTGATTCCCTTGCCTTGAGTTCCAAGAGTCTTGATTAGACCCTTGGCCCTTGGCTCGGAAACCTGCCACTTCACGATCTAGATACTTCGCCTCTTTATCTGACTCACTATCATCATGTCTAACTGATTTGCTTTGTTCACCAACAACATGCACCTTTTTCGCATCTCTAGCAGTTATCTGTTTGGCCAAAAGACTAATCTCTGTCCTTAACTGAGCAACCTCTTGCGCCACAGATTAATCCAATGCCCTTTGAGCTGCTGAAGCTCCAATAGCATATGTCCCAGCCGGCGTATCTGCCTCCCGAGTATGCCATCCTCGGTTGGTCTTGGTGACACGATCTAATATCTCAGAAGCTTGGTCCCATCTCAAACTCATGAATGCCCCACCAGTGATAGTATCTGCTACTGCTTTTGTGTTGACATTCAAAGGTCTGTAGAAGATTTCAAGTAAGTTCCTACCGCTCATCCTATGATTTGGCACCATCTGCAGCTTCCTTTTAAATCTCAGCCAAGTCTCATCGAGTGCTTCAGAGTAAAGTTGTCTGAAGTTGTAGATCTCGTCTTTCAACTGCAGTATCTTGGACGGTGGAAAAAATCTTTCCAAGAATTGATTCCTCAATTCCTGCCAAGTAGTGATAGAACCTCGAGGCAGCTAAGTCAACCACAACGTAGCTTCTCCTGTAAGAGAAAATAGGAACAACCTCAACCGAATTGCCTCCTGATCAACCCCAGGAAGATTGTATGACGTGCAGAACCCCACAAAATTGATTACATGCTTGTTTGGATTATTAGAAGGATTACCCACAAACACGCCCTTCAAGTTCAACAGATAGATCATGGCACTAGTGATGTCAAACTTAGGGCCCGGAGGTAACTCTGGTGGAATAATGTCACCTTTATCGATTGGCTCAAAATAGGCCACGTATTCTTCTTCAGGATCATCATAAACAGACACACGTTGTCTCAGTTGTTCTCTTAATCGTATTTGTCTCTCTTCAGCATCAGCCAAAAGCTGTGCTGCTTCCTACATAGCTCGATTATCTCTTTCTGCTTGTCTAAGAGTAGCTTGTCTAGCATGCTCTTCTCGTGTTAATCGAGCCGTAGTTTGTTCCACTGTTTCCTGACCAGCCGGATGCAATGGCTGATTATGGATATCCCCCGCAGCTGCGGGATTCTGTACTCCTTCAGTATTCACCATTCTTCGATTAGCTCTTAAAGTCCTTTCAATTTCAAGATCAAGTGGAATCAGGGGATTGCCTTGACTCCTAGTATTTGGCATACACCGTCGTATGCCCTCGAGAGTATGTAAAAATACACCCAATCCACTCCAACCAGTAATGTTCAACTTTGTAACCGTATTACCCGGTAACGGCGCCAAAATTTATTGTCGCCCAAAGTATACCTCAGAAAAAGTACAATGCGGTCGCTGTATCAAATATAGAACCCAACTAGGTTGTGGTCGATCCCACGGGGAATAGGTCGAAGTATGAGTAGACTACCAGATGGAATAATTGGCAAGTAACTAAAACTGGGGGGTTTTGCTAATGAATAGTAACAATGACGATTGTTGGCTGATATCGAGTTTGTAAATAATAAGAGAAATTCACTAGGATTGTGATCCCCAATGATTCCTTAACTCCACCGGTGACTTATGCTTAACAAGACTGCCCCGCTGCACTGCATGCAAAATCTAACAAGTTAGGTTCATGTAACTGTCTCTCGATTGTTATTAGACGAATTTCACTCTTCTCCTCTCGGTCTCCAAGTGTCGCAATTCTAACCCTTGTCCTGGATTTCAGATAACCTTTCCCGCTAAGGCTCCAGTTATTAGATGAAGGTTAATAGCTCCAAATCTCTGTTGTTATCTCCTTTTCCCTATCCCTACCTCTCTCTCGAGCAAGTCCAGAATACAGGCGAGATTCTAACATTTGCAACCGTTAGAAAAGCAATCAATACGAAGGAAACAACAATACATGCATAAGCAGCAGTACAAAGTTGTTTTGCACTTCACCGCTTTCGTTAATTCTTCATGGTTCACACAACCCTAGTTTATAGGTTTACCTGCTCATAATTGCAAGAACACAATAATGATCCAAAGAAGATAGCATAATTATGATCTCACAAGAATGAAGGAAAAACCGAAATTTCACTTATCAATCAACCTCAACAAAATAGGGTTTGTGAATACAAAATCAAATATATGTCTGAAACAGTATGAAATAACTCTCAAAGTAGTAAATTTTCCAACTCTCGCACTTAGGACTACCTAGGGGTATTTATAGATACAAAACTAGTCCTATCCAAAACAAAATAGGAGAACAGAGTCGGCAGTTTTCACGGTGTCGTGACTTGGTGTCGTGGAACCAAGTCACGGCACATGACTTGTATCGTGGAAATCAGCCTTTTCTTGGATCTCTGAAGTGGACTCACGCCATCAAGTCACGCCATGTGGATGTCTTTCACGTGGAGTGAGTCCTGTCATTGAACTCAGGTGAAATGTTAGTCCTCTGGAACCCAGTTCACAACACAACCCACGGATCGTGAATGGGAATCACGGCTCGTTAGTGATGCCGTGGGTTACTCCATAGTGCAGATTCATTCTTTCCTCATCATACACATCATCTTTGGGCTTGATTTTTCCTCTTTTGGTCATTTTACCTTTAAAACCTGTTTTCCTGCAAATTAGGACAGAAACCACATCATACCTACAAAACACACCCAAGTTATTGCATATTTTTGCCTTTCACTCATTAGTTAATGATCCAAAGCTCCAAACAAAGTTATGACTATCATTTAATCAATCTCAAAGTAATGAATAAAGTAATGTTTATATGTGGTCAATGATCAAGTATGGGTGGTAGCTTTGGGGGCACAATGCCTAACTCAAGTCGATCCCAAGATTGTTGGATCAGGGGGAAGTCCTAGAGGCATAAGCCTAGCTCGGACCGAACCTGACAGGGGGCAGCTCTAGAGGTATAAACCTAGCTCGAGCCAAACCTTATATGTTGATTTATGGGTGGCAGCTCTACAGGTAATAACCTAGCTCGAGCCGAACCCAATGCTTTGATTCTTAGGGTGGCAGCTTTAGAGGCATAAGCCTAGCTCAAGCTGATCCCAACGTAATGTTATGTTATGTTAAACCCACTGTTCAGTCAGGGCTCGGGTATCACAGTTCATAGGAAAATATGAATAATCATAGAATCAAAGAAGTAAAGAAAGTAAAGAAAGCAATATACATGGTTTTGAAAGTTCAGTATAGTGACTTATCCATATTGGTTATGCATTTGAATTTGATTTCATTGGCATACTCACATATCATATAGTTTAATTTGAGCCTTGCATACTCAGTACATTCTTCGTACTGACCCCTCTTGGGGATTTACCTTACTTGCTGCAGGAGCAGGTTCTAGTAGGCCTCCACAGTAGGTTGCCAGTTTTTGCAGATCATTCGTGAGCTCCAGTTAGTTCGGGGATTCTCTGAGTCACAGTTGTACATATATTTTGGTGTTGTACATGTTGTATAAAGCGGAGACTTGTCCCGACTTTTAGTTTATTTTGGTCAATGCACTTGTTAGAGGCTTTTGTAGACAGATGTGGGTGTATAAATGTAAAAGGTGCATGTCATTTTTGACTTGATGGCCTCAACGGCCAAGTTTCATATATGTATATATGTCACATGTTCCATGAATTTCGTTGTTAGCATTATAAGCTCCTACGTGATAAGGGTGTTTCTGATGGCATGCATATGATTGAACATAAGTACAGTTTGGTTCTCTCGGGCCTTATCGGCTATGGGTGCCAATCACGCCTCATTGGAATTCAGGGCGTGACAATTTCTTATGCATGTAATTGAGCTAACAAATATGCTGCAGTGTATGGACGTGATATATCAGTAAAGTAAACCGGGTATGTGGATACCAAATAGAAATACAAGACTTGGTCGTTGGGGCCACAACATCTAAAAGACGAACCACTACCATGCTGAACTTTATAATGTATACAAAGCCTCTAAAAAAAACCACATGGACTTAGCTAAGGTCGGGACAAACCCCCACCTTACACGTCACGGCTATACAATACCAAAAACACATACAACTGACTCGAAAATCCCCGAATCAACCTGGAGCTCACCAATAGCCTTTAGATATCCTGTGCTCCTACTGGAGAGACCTACTAGCTCCTGTACCTATCGCATGAAAGGTGAGTCCTGCAAGAGGGACGTCAGTACAAAAGAATGTACTGAGTATATAAGGCTAAAAGTAGTTGTATAAAATATAAGAACTCAAATGGAATCAGATACTAGTGAATAGATAATACTGATAAACCACCTTTTCTGCAATCGTGGAACCGTATCCATTACATTCATTACTTCCCTTTTTCTTTTCTACTTTTCTTGTCTTTATCAGGCATGCCATACATATACCCAACTGATCAGTGGTAACATAGTCTGGGATCATCTCTATGCTGGGATTTAAGCCCCCTCGAGCTTCCACCCATACATAATAAATCGGGATCGTCTCTATACTGGGCTTTAAGCCCCCTCGAGCTGCCACCCGAACATAACCATATTGAGTTGATTACTTTATTTAATCTTTGAAGTTGTTATAGTGGTGCTTATAACATTATGGATCCTTTTTGGAACAAGAAAGAGAACATTTGAAATTTGATAGTAAATATATATTGAGGCATTTTAGAACATTTCGGAGTGGAAACAAGGTCATTAGCTAGGTGGACAATATATGATGCCAAAGGATATGAAAAAGAGTAACCTTACATACCTTAACTTCACACCATGGGACTACAACAATTCAACTCCTTCCTTATGTGTTACTCTATAATATAAGTACATAATGGAGTTACAGTAAAAGCTAATCACATTATAGGTTTACAAGGCGGTAATTAACTACTTAACGGGAAGTAAAATTTGTCCGACCACCCCAACACATAGTATCTCATTCCAACCTCCTTTATACTTCCACGTAACTCTATTCCAGCTCCTACACGGTATCCCACTGCCTTACCACAACAATGCGACCAAAACAGCCCATATGTTGACATAAACGTTACAAGCCGATAGGATTACCTACCTAGTTTATCCTTACATTTCCACTCCAACGAAACTACATATATTTATCCCTTAAGTTCACCCTACTTCCTTCCACAGTAACATACCAAAAATAGTCCACAATAGTTCCAAAATTCAGTTTAACATAACAAGAGAATATTCTCTTTTCACTTTACCAAACGTTCCATTTACCAGCCATACATAAAGGGAATGATTTAGGGGAAGAACCACACTTTAATATATTGAAATTTTATCCTCCTAACTTAATTTCTTCAAAACCTCAAGCCCCTATACAAGTTCAAACCACAAGGAAGACAAATTCAGTAAAACTAACACAAGTGGACTGCCAACTAATTAAGGGACTACCCTATACATTTTAAACATAACCAACCTGACTTCCACACTTTCTTATACATATGTTACATTAATATACAAGGTTAAACACTTACCAAGGCTTGCAACGTGTAGAATTCACCCAAGAACCCTAAAGGGAAATTAGGGCGGCTGATTTTTGGGGTTGGGAGTGTTTTGTTTAAAGCTTGAATTTGCAAGTTTATTGTGAGGAAAAACAAGCTGAAATGATATATATATATATATATACGTCCTCCTTGGACCGCTGATGTGCCATGGTTACATGGCACTGTTGATGCTTAAAACGAGGAAAATATGCAATAACTTGGGTGTGTTTTGTTGGTATGATGTGGTTTCTGTCCTAATTTGCAGGAAAACAGGCTTTAAAGGAAAAATGAGCAAAAGAGGAAGAATCAAGACCGAGAATGAAGTGTCGGACGAAGGAAGAACAAGAGGCTGCATAAGAGAGCCACTCACACCACAAGTCACATGGCATGGAAGCCACTCACGCCACGTGAGTGGCTATCATGACAGTCCAGAAGCAGAAGTTCCCGCCTGATTTCCACGGCAGGGGTCACGTGGCGTGACTGACACCCACGTGACGTGGAAGCCTGCCATGATCCAACTTCTAAAGACGACAAATTGAGCCTAATTCCCACAACATCAACCCACATGGCGTGACTTGGTTCCACGACACAAAGTCACGATACCATGGAAGTTGCCAATTCTGTTCTCCTATTTGGTTTTGGATAGGAATATTTTTGTATCTATAAATACTCCTATGTAGTCCTAAGTGCGAGAGTTGGACAATTACTACTTTGAGAGTTATTTCACACTGTTTAAGACTTATATTTGGTTTTGTATTCACAAACCCTAATTTTGAGGTTGATTGATAATTGAAATTTTGGTTCTTCTTTATTCTTGTGAGATCATAATTATGCTTTCATATTTGGATTATTCTTGTGCTCTTGCAATCATGAGCAGCTAAACCCATCAACGAGGGTTGTGTGAATCATGAGGAATTAACAAAACCGGTGAAGTGCAAAGCAACTTTGTACTGCTGTGTATGCATGAATTGTTGTTTCCTTCGTTGTGATTGATTTTCTAACGGTTGCAAATGTTAAGAACTTGTCTGTATTCTAGACTTGCTAGAGAGAGAGGTAGAGATTGGGAAAAGGAGATAACAATAGAGATTTGAAGCTATCAACCTTTAATCGGAGCCTTAGCGGGAAAGGTTATCTAAAATCCAATACAAGGGTTAGTAGTGCGACACTCGGAGTCTGAGAGGAGAAGAGTGAAATTCATCTAATGAAGGTCGAGAGACAGTTAGATGAACCTAACTTGTTAGATTTTGCATGCAGCGCAATGGGGCAATCTTGATAAGCACAAGTAACCGGTGGAGTTAAGGAATCATTGGGGATCACACTCCTAGTGAATTTCTCTTATTGATTAAAAACTCAATACAACCAGCATTAGTCATTGTTACTATTCACTAGCAAAACCCCCAAGTTTTATTTACTTTCCAATTATTCCATCTGGTTGTCTACTCATACTTCGACCTATTTCTTGTGGGATAGACCCCAACCTAGTTGGGTTCTATATTTGATACATCGACCGCATTATACTTTCTCGGAGGTATATTTTGGGCGACTTCAAATTGGAAGACACAATCGAGGTTTTTATGGATGATTTCTCTGTTGTGGGTGACTCATTCGAGGGCTGTTTGGCACACCTTGCTAATGTGCTACAAAGATGTGAGGAGTGCAACCTAGTGCTGAATTGGGAAAAATGTCACTTTATGGTCAATGAAGGTATTGTCTTGGGGCATCAGATTTCGAAGAACGGCATTGAGGTGGATAAGGCAAAAATCAAAGTAATTAAGAAGTTACCCCCACCTATCTCTGTAAAAGGTATTCGGAGTTTTCTAGGTCATGCTGGTTTTTATAGAAGGTTCATCAAAGACTTCTCCAAGATTGCTCATCCCTTGTGCAAACTTTTAGAGAAAGAGTTGAAGTTTGTGTTTGATGAAGCATGTCTTAAAGCGTTTGAGTGTCTTAAAGAGAAGTTGTTGTCAACCCCTATTATTGTGTCACTGGATTGGACTAAGCCTTTTGAGGTTATGTGCGATGCTAGTGGAGTGGATTTGGGTGCAGTACTTGGCCAAAGACATGAGAAGATATTACATCTGATCTACTATGCTAGCAAAGTGCTTAACCCAACTCAAAAGAATTACACTGTGACTGAGCAAGAGTTGTTGGCCGTAGTATTTGTTTTTGAGAAATTCAAATCTTATTTGATTGGTACGAAGGTAATTGTACATATAGATCATGAAGCCCTTCAGTATCTTATGTCAAAAAAGGATACTAAGCCAAGACTGATTCGGTGGGTACTTCTGTTGCAACAATTTGACTTTGAAGTCAAGGATCGTAAGGGGACCGAAAATCAAGTGGCTGACCATCTTTCACGCCTTGAGGAGGAGGCTATGCTGAAATTGAAGGACGATCTTGAGATTGATGATACTTTTCCGAATGAACAAGTACGGGCAGCATCTCAAGACTTGATCCCATGGTTTGCTGATTTTGCCAACTTTTTGGCAAGTGATCTAGTCCTGGAAGATATGACATATCAGCAGAGAAAGAGATTCATAAATGAGATAATAAAGTTCTTCTGGGATGAGCGGTATTTGTTTAGGGTGTGTGCTGATGGCATAATTCAAAGATTTGTTCCAGAGTCCGAAATGATAAGTATTCTGGAGGCGTGTCACTCATCTCCAGTTGGGGGTCATCATGGAGGTGCACAGACCGTCCATAAAATCTTGTAATGTGGGTACTACTGGTCCAGTATTTACAAAGATGCTCATGAATATGCCCGCGCTTGTGATCGATGTCAATGGCAAGGTAATATTTCAAGCAGACAAGAACTTCCCATGATAACCATACTTGAGCTTGAATTGTTCGACGTGTGGGGAGTTGACTTTATGGGTCCTTTTGTGAGCTCGCATGGAATGAAGTACATCTTCGTGGCTGTAGACTATGTGTCTAAGTGGGTGGAGGCAATTGCGCTTCCTAATAACGAAGGGAGAAGTGTCACAACATTCTAGAAAAAGAACATATTCTCATATTTTGGGACACCCCGAGTTATTATTAGTGATGGAGGATCCCACTTCTGTAACCGTTTGTTCAAGTACTTGCTTGAAACATATGGTGTCAAACATAAGGTGGCAACACCTTACCATCCTCAGACTAGCGGGTAGGTGGAGGTGTCAAATCGTGAAATCAAGTCTATCTTGGCGAAAACAGTTAATGCAAATAGGACTGATTGGGCTCTATGACTGGATGATGCTTTATGGGCATATCGGACGGCTTTCAAAACACCAATTGGTGCATCACCATATCAATTGGTATTTTGGAAGTCTTGCCATTTGCCCATTGAACTAGAACATAAAGCTTTGTGGGCGTTGAAAAGGGTGAATTTAGATTGGAGTGAAGCGGCCCAATTGCGACTTGAGCAGATTAATGAGATGGATGAATATCGTCTCCGAGATTATGAAAGTTCAGCATTATATAAGGAGAAGATGAAATTGTACCATGATCGTCGGATTGAGAACGACGAATTTTACCCGGGCGACTCGGTTTTATTGTATAATTCTAAGCTTCACCTGTTTGCTAGAAAGCTAAAATCCAAATGGTCTGGACCATTCACTATCGTTCGGGTATTCTCACATGGTGTTATTGAGTTAAAATAAGCAGATAATGTCCTATTCAAAGTCAATGGACAGCGTGTTAAGCATTATGTAGGAGTTTCAGAAGAGATAAGGACGATTGAAGAACTTTAACTTGATGAAGTCTGAGTAGTCAAGTTAGCCATGTCGTACCGCGACGTTAAATCATGCGCTTCATAGGAGGCAACCCATGGTCTAGTTGGGGAATTTTGAGTATCCAAGTTAGCCATGTTGTGCCGCGACATTAAATCAAGCACTAATTGGGAGGCAACCCAAGACTTGTTATGTGAAGATCGTATTATTAAGGAACAGTTAGCTGAAAATCACAAAATTTATCTGACTAGGTGAAATCTCATCCATGACATGACTCACGTCATGTGATAGTATACCACACCACATGACTAGTATCGTGGAAATCAGAGTCAGAATTCAACTTTCAGTACCTTAGTTACGACAGTGACCCACGTGACGTGAGTCCAAACCACGTCACGTGGGTGGTTCCGTGGAAATCATGTGAAATTTTCAAAATCCAGAATCCCAGTTACGCCAGGTCCCATGTGACATGAGTCCAACCCACGTCACGTGGGTGGTTCCGTGAAAAGTAAAAACTTTAGCAACCCAAATCCGACCCGACCCGATCCAAATTTTCTCAAAATAAATTTGAATCCTTTCTTCCTTACCCGATATATAGTCCGATCCATGCTCTTCTTTTCCCACTTTCAAATCCTTAAACTAAAACCCTAAAATTCCAATTTTCTCTTCATCTTCCTACTAAATCTGAATCCCCTCCTTGTCAAACTCACAAAATCCGAACCCTTCCCCAATAAACTCACAAAATCCGACCCCCATTACCAAACCCGTTCGAAAATCCGAACCCAAAATCCAAAAATCTTAATCAAATATACCAAACTCAACCCAAATCCGACCCAAATACCCAAAAATTCAATCCAAACCCGTTGCCATGCCTCCAAAATCCAACCCCAAGAGTGACCACCTTGATGCCTTATCCGAAATTCGGACCAAAAATCTAGATTTACAGACCCGTCTGCGGGATGAACCCACTGCGTCGAAACAAAGTGTTTTTTTGGAGGAATTTGATGTTAGCATGGACGATAATGCTTTGATTCCTCGGGTTACGAGGTTACATACACGCACCCGAGCGGCTGCCCGAGCAGCACGTCAGCCGACCCCACCACCTTTTGAGCCAGTCATTTCGGTTGAGTCTTCTGAGTCCGCCCCCCAGTCTGAAGAAGGGGAGGATTGTTCTGCGTCAAGCTCGGCTGATGATGCTATGGGTCAGGGTACGTCTGCAGCGGAGGCTACGACTTCTGTTTCAGGTTCTGGTGCCCAGAGTGCTCCAACTCCCGCGCAGAGTTTTGAGATTAAGCGTTGGTGTGTGCAGGTCATGCGTTCCTTTTATGATAGAGATGCTGAATTGACTGAGAGAGGGATGTGTCGGAGGAGCATAATGTAGGAGCCACGGTATCGCGTGGATGAGTTGAGGACTTTGACTGATATATGTCCTATTTTTGAGAGATATGGATTAGGTTAGATGGCGCAGCCTTCTGGTCGATATAGCTCGGAGTTAGTCCGAGAGTTTTATGCCTCATATGCTGCGTCAGTGGATTTGGGCACTCCTGTTGGTCAGAAATTTATATTACAGCTATTTTGACCAATGTCATGGTTCGTGGTACCCGTGTGGATATTTCAGAGCAGACCATTCACCGCTTCTTATTTGGAGCTGACTGTCCACTTCCTGCGTCGACTACTGAATATGATCATAGGATGGACACTTTCGGAGATAGGGTGAAGATGAGAGATGCGGAGTAGAATTTGGATTTGCTAAAATGGATTGCAGGGTACATAGTCGAAGATGGTGTGGCGGCTAGTTGGTCACTGGGAAGCTGGAAATCAAAAAGTCCACGCTTTATTTTGCTAGTAAATTTTGGTGGTCCGTGGTTCGGCATCGGTTGGGTCCAACCAATGCTGACAATTCACTCACGTTGGAGCAATCAGTAGTGGTAGCCAGCATCTTAGCTGGTTATGAGATTCCTTTTGCTAGATACATAGTCCGGGAGATTCACGAGCGGGCGTTCAGAGATCACACGAGTATCCCCTTTCCATGCTTGATCCAGGGGTTGTGTTATAGGGCAGGGGTGGCTAGGATACCTGCCCTAGACAATTATATCGAGGTGACCCGCATTGCGGACATTGCACTGATGGATCAGAGGGGTTCATACCCCATGCTTCCATGAGAGTCACAGCCGTCTGAGTCGGCGGGTGCAGCACTGGATGAGCCGAGTAGTTCCCCATTGCCTGTTCCTGCACCAGTTAGGGTACCTGTACTGACTGAGGGCGCTGGCCCTGTTGATGAGGGAGTACCCAGTACTCGTACCCCACCGAATCCTGCTGGGATGGTTTCAATATCATGAGATTTTCTGCAGCAGCTGGTTGCACGCAGACGGAGATGTTTGAGCGCCAGGCTCAGACTGAGACTCAGATGGCTAAGTTGGTATCACATCTTAAGCCTTGGTTTCGATCTACAGTAGAGGCTGCGAAGACTAGGGTGGAGGCTCAGATGAATGAAGCTATGGACCAGTTTATGCCGGGCTTGCATGGGCAGATTGATTATTCCGAGGCACGTATGGCCTCCCGATTGAGTGCCGCACCGAGACCTGATATGGCTGGCTTGACCTAGGAGGTTGCTGTGTTGAGAGAGGAGGTTCGGGCACTAGCTTCGAGTAGCACTCCCATTATACCACCTATGCCTACCCCGACCTCCGTGAGACCAGCCTTTGAGGTTGATTTGTTTGCTGATAAGGAGTCTCTGATGGATAGAGGAAAGAGACCCCACAGTCCGGCGGATGGGGGTGTGAGTGATGCTGAATACGAGAATGATTTGAGGAGGGCTGCTAAAGCCTCCCGGGTAGAGTACCATGCGATCCAGATTGAGGCAGAGCAGAGGACGCGTGGTGCATCTGCCAGTCAGGCTATTCCCCCACCGGATGAGACTACTGCACAGTCTGATGATCCCGCTTCTGGCAGGCCCACTTTCGGCGTTTAGAGCGCCACAGGTATGTCTTCACTCCCTTGTTTTTGATTTGATATCGGTGCATTGAGGGCATTGCACCATGTTTATCTGGGGGTGGGGGTGTACCACCACTTGGGGTTTTTTGTTGCCGTGTTTCTTTTCCCCCGAGTGTGCTATCATAGCAGAACCGACATGTTTAGTCTGTTATTGATGATATGTTTATGTTTCTTGCTATATTAGGAGAAAAATGGGGAACTTTAGTGCAGTCCAGTTTTGAAAGATTTGTTTTATGTGTTTTGACTGCAAAGGATACTCCTCCTGAATTTTTTATTTTTTTTTTGAATTGTGTGAATGGCATGCTTTGTGTGTGGCCGCTGTTGGATCTTGTTATGGCACTAGAATTATAGGCAAATAACTGTAGCTAGCATTGGATGAACGTATAGGTAGTAGTTGGTAATACAACCCTGTGCTATATGTGTGTGAGGTCACTACTTAGTTAGCTGTGTGTGTGCGATCCAGAACTTGCCCGGATAGTCTTGCCTAAGTTAAAGGATAGGGATTAGGAAAGGATCATAGGCCGTTTTTGAATAAAGTCCACTTTTAGCCTAAATGCCAAATCGAAGGAAGAAGTATCCCTTGATCCCGACTTTGATCCATAATTGTCCTATTTCTTTCATTTAGCCTATTCACCTTCCCATTCTAATTACAATGAACCTGTCTTGGCCCTGGTCCTTCCTTGGACACTGTGTACCTCAACATAGGAAAATTGCCTAAGTTGAGGGTGGCTATTATAGGGGTGCGTAGATTGAGTTGGGTATGAAGAAGAGGTTAATAAAAGAAAAAGGGAAAACAGGTTTGGGTGTGAAAAGAAAAAAAAAAGAGAAGAAAATGGCTTTGTGAAAAGAAAAAATAATAATAATAAAAAAAAAACTGAAAATAAGAGAAAGGAGAATAAGGGAGAATAAAAATGAGAAAGATTGAAAATTGGAGCCAAATATAGTGTAGTGTCAAGGAGGGTTGAGTCACCATACACATATGTACCATACCCGTCCCTAAGCCTACATTACAAGCCGAGCAAAGTCCTATAATGATCCTAGTCCCGCTATCCGAAAATAAAGGCATAGAAAATAAGGGCAAGCCTGTGGTATTTAACGCACACTGTCTTAACTTCTTTTTGAGCGTGAGTGTTTTGACCTCATCCCTATGTTGATATTCATTAGTACATTGAGAGTTCATGGGACTTCTTTGAGTGTGAGAGCACATGGGTTGCATAATTATCTACTAGTTGTTTGAGACATGCCAAATTGCATATCAGCTTAGTTGTTTGTGCATAATTTGGTGCCATGACTTGATCCCTTCTGTGTCATGATTCTGTGTTGCTTACATACACACTTTGGTTTTACTTTGAAAATAGGAGGGGTCGAAAAGGTTTCGTATCAAAAGCAACAAGTTGACTACCATAAGTCCCTTAGGTTTCTCTTAGTTAAGCATTGTGTCTGTGTACTTTTATTTTGTTTGCCTGAGGACATGCAAACGTTCTAAGTTGAGGGTGTTGATATGCCATGGTTACATGGCACCGTTGATGCTTAAAAAGAGAAAAATATGCAATAACTTGGGTGTGTTTTGTTGGTATGGTGTGGTTTCTGTCCTAATTTGCAGGAAAACAGGCTTTAAAGGCAAAATGAGAAAAAGAGGAAGAATCAAGCCCGAGAACGAAGTATCGGACGAAGGAAGAACAAGAGGCTTCAGAATAGAGCCACTCACGCCACAAGTCACGTGGCGTGGAAGCCACTCACGCCACGTGAGTGGCTATCATGACAGTCCAGAAGCAGAAGTTCCAGCCTGATTTCCACAGCAGGGGTCACGTGGCGTGAATGACACCCATGTGACGTGGAACCCTGCCGTGATCCAACTTCTGAAGACCACAAATTGAGCCTGATTCCCACGACATCAACCCACGTGGCATGACTTGGTTCCACAACACCAAGTCACGATACCGTGGAAGTTGCCGATTCTGTTCTCCTATTTGGTTTTGGATAGGACTAGTTTTGTATCTATAAATACTCCTATGTAGTCCTAAGTGCGAGAGTTGGACAATTTACTACTTTGAGAGTTATTTCACACTATTTCAGACATATATTTGGTTTTGTATTCACAAACCCTAATTTTGAGGTTGATTCATAATTGAAATTTTGGTTTTTCTTCATTCTTGTGAGATCATAATTATGCTTTCATCTTTGTATTATTCTTATACTCTTGCAATCATGAGCAGCTAAACCCATCAACTAGGGTTGTGTGAACCACGAGGAATTAAAGAAACCGGTGAAGTGCAAAGCAACTTTGTACTGCTGTGTATACATGTATTGTTGTTTCCTTCGTTGTGATTACTTTTCTAACGGTTGCAAACGTTAGAGAGAGAGGTAGAGATTGGGAAAAGGAGATAACAACAGAGATTTGAAGCTATCAACCTTCATCTAATAACCAGAGCCTTAGCGGGAGAGGTTATCTGAAATCCAGGACAAGGGTTAGTAGTGCGACACTCGGAGTCCGAGAGGAGAAGAGTGAAATTTGTCTAATGAAGATCTAGAGACAGTTAGATGAACCTAACTTGTTATATTTTGCATGCAGCGTAGCGGGGCAATCTTGTTAAGCACAAGTAACCGGTGGAGTTAAGGAATCATTGGGAATCACTGTCCTAGTGAATTTCTCTTATTGATTACAAACTCAATACAACCAACATTCGTCATTGTTACTATTCACTAGCAAAACCCCCCAGTTTTATTTACTTTTCGATTATTCCATCTGGTAGTCTACTCATACTTTGACCTATTCCCTGTGGGATCGACCCCAACCTAGTTGGGTTCTATATTTGATACAGCGACCGCATTGTACTTTCTCGGAGGTATATTTTGGGCGACATCAACCTCCTCTTTTCCAGCCATCCTTTGCCAATTTTGGTCAAAAAATAGTTCAAGTAGGTGATTCACCTACTTGGTTATTAAATCAGTCCAAGTAGGTGATGCACCTACTTGGTTTATTTCTACATGGATCACCTTAGTTTTGGGCCTTAATTAAACTTGGAGTTGGGCTGATCGTCCTTCCCCTTTTAATTACTTAACTTGGGCCTCCATTGAGTCCATTAACATATGTCTTAATTAATACCAATAGTCTAAGTAGGTGATACACCTATTACCTTAATTAAGTTACGGAGGCACCTCACTTTTGTTCTCCCCTTTTTCCAACATCTCAATCCTTCTACCTTAATTCACCACTTAACTTTAATTTTATGCTTAAGTACATCATTATTCTCTCAAGTTTAAATACATTTACCCATGTTAGGTTGGTCTCACAAGTTTCGGAAATGTACGGGGTGTTATACTTGAATCAAAGAACTAGTTAGTCCATTACCTATTGCCACAAGTCCGTACCATTTTCCATATAAGTAAGAGTAGTGTCTATAAAATATGGGGTGTTACAATCATAACTAAAATAAATCATCCTTAAATGATGAGGACTCACCAAAAGAGTAGCTAAACTGGCACTGGAGCGTATCTAACTGCGCGATTGATTTGAGCACCGGAACCTATATCATAATAGGATATAGCATAAAAGAAAGGTATATGGTTTGTACTATGAATGTACTGAGCATGTGATATATGCAATATCATATATACAGTACAAAATCATGCTGAAAAAAATGTCATGGTGAAATAGGCAAGTCATAATAAACATAAATATGAAATAACGCACAATGACCGCATTATCATAAAGTCAACTGGAAAATTGAATCATTTGAAATAGTTATAACCTAATCATGTCTATAATGGAAACTAGTAAGTCATGTACAATTATTTTATATTCTAAATCATTTTACAGAGAGCTTCTATTTACCGACATAAACCATGCAAGCAACATGGAGTTTAGTGTCATACACCCACACTGAAGAAGGATGTTCTAACCAGGCAAAGTTAGAACCATTTACATAAGGATTCTAAAGTGTGCGTTTTAGGCTTAAGAGGTTTACCAACTTGTGGTACATATCCTAAATACTTGGGTTTGACTAAATTCACATCTGCTCGAAGCTAAATACAACTTCCAAAAATATAATAGTGCTCATATCATATCATGTGACATATTTTGATGTCAAAACTAATCAAGAAACTTACTGCTATCAACCTAAGCTCCATAACATGTCATAAATTGTATGTTGAAATCATGTTTTTAAAAGCATGTCTTTTTAATATAGAGTTTATAATAGTTCATAAAGAAACCTTAAATTACATATTTGATGTATAATTACGAACTTGTAGGGAAATCATAAATTATAGGAATATCGTGCTCATAAACTCAACTCATACTATATTAGAGACCATAAGGTAAAATCATGCAAAATTGGCTTAAATCATGCTAAATCAAGTGGAAAAGTTTTAAAATAAATCCAAGTCTATAAAATCATGTATATATATATATTTAAATAAATCAATAACCCTGAGAAACATGCAGGAACTGAAAATCACAGAGTTTGCATAATTGGGTATAAACCCTAAATAAAGAAATCATAAAAATAATAACTTTAAATATAAATTTTTAGGGATAAGGGTGAAATAAAACCCTTATTGAATTCTCACATACCTGAAAGAAGTAGATTTTGGGAAAATTCTTGAAATTGGAGCTTTTTAGAGCTTGGGGATTTGACAGCCCCTTTTTTGAGTTCTTGAGTTTTTGGAGGAGAAAAAAGGATTTGGGAGAGACTATCGATATGTTTTATTTCGATAAATAACCCCTATTGGGTGCTTAAGAATGTTGTAAAGGGTCTTGGATAAGCAAAGGACTAAACTACCTCTCAAATAACTATTCAAAAGTGTAGAAAAATCTTGTCGGGCGGCCTCAATGATTGTACTATGGTCCAAATCATCGACTTTTTGGAAATTTTGAGCTCCCCAGATAGGTACAATGGCACCAGTGATAGACCATCATCCAAGTGGAGGACTGTCTCTCTGTCCTTCATTCTCTGGCCGACAGACACTCTCTGGTAAAATGATCATAAGTTTTTACTCTGGTATTAGATTAACAAATGGTTGGTGGTGCTGGAAAGAAGACTTGAAGATCATTAGTTTAGTGGGTATTGCACTATAAAAATATTCATATTCTAGGTGTAATTCTCGTTTGAAGAAGACCCTTGGAAAATATTTTACTGAAACTCCAATCGGTAAGGAAGCTTTCAACTCAACTTTGAGTTAGAAGTTTCTTATGACCTTAATTCATATCCAAATATCTTTCCACACTAAAGAATTGATCCTAATGCCTATGTGCAATCTGAAATCATTGGATTTAGGTCTATATGCATTTGATGAACGATTCGGATCTTAGCTTAGAATTTCAGGGGTGTGAAATAGTCCCTAGAGGGCCTCAAGAAGTATTACGATCCGTTGGTTTACTTTCATTAATGCTTTAGGAAAAAAGCATGAAATTAAGTGTAGGGTGATATATTTCATGATTTGTTAAGGATGAAGTATTCTATAGGTTTGGTTTATTTTGTTTAGTTTGTTGCCTTTGAATTTTTTTTTGAAAAAGCTTAAAAACACAAAATGAGTTTTCTTTTATTCTTTAGATTATAATAGTTTTTGTGGGTTTTTAGCTTTTAAGTATTTGGTAGAGTATATTTCACCCACCCCTTGCTTTGAACTCAGTATCCTTTTTATTTTTAGGAGTAGCATTTGTTTTAGTCATAGGTAGAGACCTTTCTCTATGATGGATGGATGACGATCATCTTAAGGGAAAATTAGTCATAGGAATTCTTAGGATTAGAAACCACTAATTCTTTACTTCGTGATGCTCCACTTAGGTAGAAATTAGATTTGTGGGTAGTTTACTTGAAAAATGCATGAAAATTGAAATTCTCACTAGAGACCCCTAGACTCCTTAATTCCACTCTAAAAATGAAAGGACATGCTTAATAATGAATATTCATTCAATATGGTTGTGTTAATGTGTGAGTATAGAAATCCATTTTTATACCACAGTTCCATGAGAGGTAGTTTTATTTCTTGCTGCGTTTCTAACATATATAATATTTAGAACTTTCCCGGAGTGTGTGTGATGTTGAAGTTTTAGTAAAAAATGAAGGACATTATAAAGGCATTTATTTGTAGCCATTTTTCTTTTCTCTTGTTTGAGCCACCCATGCATCATCCTTAATTAAACCTATTTGAGCTATGTAGCCTATTTCTTTGACTAGCCACATGATAAGCCCATTTCCCCTTTCTTGGTATCCCATGTTAATTTCATGAACCAAAAAGTTCCCTAAAGCACTTTGAGAATTTTTTTTATTATTATTGGGAAAATAGAAGTGGTATGTGTAGAGGGAGGTAATTATGGTGAAAAAAGGGGTGCCCTTGTAAATAGGTTGACATATTTATTGGTAGCAGGAAAGAAAACACAAAAGAGGAATAATGATTTTGAAAAAATTTTATTTATCCTTTCTTGCAATATAAGAGAAAGCTTCAATCGTTGAAAAATCTCTCTTTTCTCTCTATCCTATGACCACGAAACCCTAGATCTCATCTGTTCATGGCCTCGACCAACGGCCAGTCATCTCCGGTGACTAGCCAGGTCCCTACTATTGAATCAACATCTTAGTTTCCACCATTGAACTCATCCACAAAAACCACCCCTAAACAACAAACAACCCAAATTGGTAACTATGCTATGATAACAAACCTTTCAAGAAATGCTAAAGACCCAATGATCAAAATAGATGTTGCACCAATCCCTATTACAAAGGTTAATTTTAAATATAGAGTGCAGGTGGTTAAATAGACTGCGCAGAAAGTTAATAGAACGAACATAATTAAAAATCTACAATATAATATGGTCGGCAAGTTTTCATATGGTTGGCTAAGTCTTGCTGAATTAAGGGAACAAATCCCTAAACAGTGTGGTATCAAGGAAATGAAGGACATAGGCTGAGTCTATATGCATTTGATGAACAATTCGGATCTTACCTTAGTATTTCAGGGGTGTTACATAGGCCCTAGAGGACCTCATGAAGTATTCCAATCCGTTGGTTCACTTTCATTAATGCTTTAGGGACAAAGCATGAAATTAAGTGTGGGGTGATATTTTTCAAGATTTGTTAAGGATGAAGTATGCTATAAGTTTGATTTATTTTGTTTAGTTGGTTTCCTTTGAAAAAAAATGAAAAAGCTTAAAAACACAAAAAGAGATTTCTTTTGTTCTTTAGATTATAATAGCTTTTGTGGGTTTTTAGTTTTTTAGTATTTGGTAGAGCATATTTAACCCACCCCTTGTTTTGAACCCAGTATCCTTTTTTATTTTTAGGAGTAGCATTTGTTTTAGTCATAGGTAGAGACCTTTCCCTATGATTGATGGATGACGATCGTCTTAAGGAAAAATTAGTCATAGGAATTCGTAGGATTAGAAACCACTACTTCTTTACTTCGTGATGCTCCACTTAGGTAGAAACTAGATGTTGTGGGTAGTTCACTTGAAAAATGCATGAAAATTGAAAACTTCACTAAAGACCCCTAGGCTCCTTAATTCCACTCTAAAAATGAACGGACATGCTTAGTAATGAATATTCATTTAATATGTTTGTGTGTTAATGTGTGAGTATAGAAAGCCATTTTTATGCGATAGTTCCATGAGAGGTAAGTTTATTTCTTTCTGCGTTTCTAAACATATATAATATTTAGAACTTTCCCGACGCGTGTGTGATGTTAAAATTTTAGTCAAAAATGAAGGATATTCATACTAGGCATATTTTACTGAGATTGGATTTAGCAGAAGGCATCATTAACATAATGTCCAAAAGTGCTTATTACATGAATACAAAGGATGGTAACTCTTATGAAATTTGTCCATTGATCTATGATGCTAACTTTAAGCCGGAGGAAGAGACCACACAAATGTTAGCCTATATCTCTTGCCAAACTACTTTGTCAAGGAATCCTTGTTTTCCCTTGCATCTACAGTTGAAAACCCCCTACATGTAGATCTAGCAACAATTAATAAAATAAGACCTAGTTGTGCTAGGGTTAAGGTGCAATTAGATTTACTAGCTGAGAGACATCAATATGTTATGATGGAGATAGAAAATGAGACTAGAAAAGAAATCAAGAACATAAAGGTGAAGATTAACTATTATATGGTGCCAACCTATTATAAGAAATGTAAATTGGAAGGGCATACGGAGGATGAGTGTATAATTTTGCATCCGAAACTAAGGCAACAAACGACTATACCCTAAGCAGAGACACAATAAAATCAAGATCAACAGCAGAACATGCAATAAGGAAGATGGAGGTACGGTAGAGGGTATAGACAATGGGACCCAACCAACAGGAGATTCATAAGAAATAAGGATGGAGATACTATTTTAAGTGACAAAGCTGTAGCACCAGAGGAGGCTATTAAAATCACAAATCCATTTGAGGTGCTTAATGAGGATGTGCAAGGTGAAGATTTGTCTAACAAAGTAGAGCCTAGTACAAAGCAACAGTCAAAGGGTATAAAATATTACTTGGAGAATGCTTTTGATCAATCAAAAATTGGGGCTCAAACACCAAAGCAGGATAAGAACTATGATAGTTCTTCAAAGAATCATGAGAGCAGTAAAATGACAAGTCCACAAAACAAAGGGGAAAGCAGCAACAAATGGGTAATAGGGTGGAGGAAGCGAAGGATTCCAACTCGGAGGATGGTGAAATTTTTATAGATCAACAATTGTAAAAAACAGTGATAGATCCTCTGATTTAAGCAATGCAGATGGGAAACATCATATAGCTTTGGTAATTCATGACCCTGTATTGAATGTGAATCCATTAACAGTAGTTACAAGTGAAAAATAGAGGAACATTACAATGATAACAGTTTAATAAAAGGATCCTTAGCAGCCAATGAGGCATTGGTGGACACTGGTTAGCACCAACACCTAAATAGAAAAGCCCCACCAAAACACTGTATGACTTGGTCTCACATCAGGTTGATGAAATCCCTGCACCAATAAGAGAAAAAAATATCAGTAATACAGAAAAAAAAGAAGGGGAAGAAGATAATGAGATGGAACATGTCAATAGGCAAGAAGATCTATCCCCAAAGGCTTTGAAGAAGACCATCAAGAAGGGGAAGAAATAAAATACTAACAACCAGTTAAAAAGAGAACAATTCCAAAGAGAAGGATGGTTGCAAATAAATTCAATAAATGATGATGAAAACACTTTTTTGGAATATTAGGTTTGTTAAAACTCAACAGGCTTTAAATAGACTACAAATGCTTAATAGGCATCACAAGTTCTTTTTAATAGCTCTCATGGAGCCATTTCAGAAGGTGGGATATATTCAAAGGTACAAAAGAAGGCTTAATATGCACTTTGCGGAGGCAAATTTTAATGGTAAAATCTGTTTCTTTATAAAAGATGATGTAGATGTAGAGATTTTGAGTGACATAGACTAGGAAAATACCATTAAAGTGTTGATTGCTGATGAACAAAAGCATTTATTGGTAACTATGGTATATAAAAAGTGTACAAAGGAGGAAAGAGTTTTCTTATGGAGCAGTATACACAATATGGCAAGTGTAAATTTTTCGTAGTTGATTGGGGGAGATTTCAATGCTATTTTGAATTAAGTGGAGAAAATAGGGGGGGTGCCACTCACACAATAAGAAGTAGAAGTTTTTTTTTTATGTAAAATCCTGTGAACTTGAGGAAATCCCTTTCAAAGGAAGTCCCTTCAATTGGTGGAATTGTAGAGCAGGCATGGATTTTTTTTGAGTAGTTGGATAGACTGATGACTAGTGTACATCTTCTAAATTAGTTTAATAATTTGGAGATGGAGCACTTGCCAAGGGCAGGATGTGACCATGCCCCATTATTTCTCATTATGAAGAAAGGTACACAACAATTTACAAAGCCTTTTAAGTTTCTTAACTTTTGGGTAGAAGATAAGTCTCTCATTAAGGTAGTGAAGCAACACTGGAGAACTGATGTAGTGGGCAATAGCTTCTGGTTGTTTAGACATAAGATGAAAATGGAAAAAAGGCTTTGAGTAAATGGAGAAAAGATAGATGCAGAGACATATTTAAGTAGTTGTCTATCAGAGAGGATATAATGTTAATAAAGGAGAAGCTCTTTGAAGAGAAGCCAACTCAGCAAAATAGAATTATTTTGCAGCAGGCTTAGGTTGAGGTGAAAAAATATCTTCATTTTGAAGAATATTTTTGGAAACAAAAGGAAGGAATCACATGATTTGAAAAAAGAGAAAGAAACATAAGTTTTTTTCATAGTTATGTGAAAGAAAGAAGGAAAAGACTACAACTTAACAGAATTAAAAATAGGGATGGTGACTGAATTGAAGGTACAAATTTGATTACAGGTGAGGCTATAAAATGCTTCAATGATCAATTTACTCAAGAAGAAGAAGGCAGTAATTTTGAGTTACTTAACCATTTACCAAAAATAGTAACTGAAGTAGAAAATCAGACTTTGAGTGCAGCTCCTATAATGAAAGAAGTGAAAAATGCAGTTTTCAATTGACATGGTAGTAGTGCCAGTGGTCCAGATGGTTTCTTAGGCCTTTTTTATCGACACTGCTGGGAAGTTGTGGGATTTGATGTGCTGATTATGGTGAGGGATTTCTTTGTAGGTAATACTCTGCCTAAGAATATTACACACAAAAATATGATTCTGATCCCAAAAAGGAACTAATTGAAAGCTTCACTGATCTGAGGCCTATTAGCCTTAGTAATTTCATCAACAAGGTGATATCTAGAGTGATACATGACATGTTAGAAATTTTTCTACCTAAGCTAATATCAAGAAGCCAATCAGGATTTATTAAAGGAAGGAGCATCATTGAGAATGTCTTGCTGACTCAAGACATTATCTCAGATATCAGTCTAAGAGGAAAACCAGCTAATGTTTTTATTAAGCTGGATATGTGTAAGGCCTATTATAGAGTTTTATGTCTATACTTGACTAGGGTGATGATAAAAATGAGTTTGCAGATACTTCCATTGATTTGATATGGAGGATGGTTGCAAATAATTGGTACTATATCATTATTAATGGACAGTCTTATGGATTTATTCACTCTACCAGAGGATTGAAACAAAGTGATCCACTATCTCTTACTCTATTCATTCTTATCTCTAAAGTCTTATCTAGAGCCCTAAATACAGTGTTTGAAGATTGTATGAATAAAACTTATGGGTTGCCTAAATGGAGTAGGAACCTAAATCATCTTGCTTATGCAGATGATACAATAATCTTTAATTCTACAGATAAGCCTTCTTCAGAGCTAATCATGACAGTATTGAATGAGTATCAGATGATCTCTAGACAATTGATAAACAGACACAAGAGCTCTTTCTACATGTAAAGGAAGGCAACAGTTTCTTTGATGAATGAGGTTAACAGTATCACTAGCCTTAGCAAGGCCAGTTTCCTTTTTAGTACTTGGATTGCCCATTACTCATGCAACAAAAAGGAAGGCCTAATATAATGAATTTATTAAAAAGGTGAAAAATAGGCTTCAAAATTGGAAGGGGAAACTATTATCTTTTGCTGGGAAGGTTGTTTTAATTAATAGTGTACTACAAAGCATCCCTATATACTTGGTTTCAGTAGTGGTACCACCTAAATTCATCATATATGAACTCCACAAAATTTTTAATAGATTTTTGTGAAGTACCAAGGAGGAAGGAAAAAGTAAGCAATGGGTAGCCTGGGATAAGATGTGTTTTCCAAAGGAAGAAAGAGTGGTGGCATTTGGAGATCTCTTTGACATCTCTAAAGCTATCTTTGCAAAGCTATGGTGGTTGTTTAGGACTACTAGATCACTTTGGACTAATTATATGTGTAATAAGTATTATAAGAAACTTATTCCAATAGTGGGGCAGTGGAAGAGTATTTCACAAGTTTGGAAGAAGATACTAGAAGGTAGGGACTTTATGGAGCATGAAATATGGTGGTAACAAACTGTTGGATCCTCAAACATTTGTCTTGATAACTGGACAAGATTAGGGGCTCTATATCATGTGGTGGAACCTGATTTTGAGATTAAGAAGGAAGTTAGAGATATAGATTCATTCATTATAGAGGACAGATGGGATGTTCATAAAATGCAAGGAGTTTTACCAGATGACATTATCCAGTACACTATAAGTAACATTGCCATTAGTAAGAAGGCCTTACCTTGGTATATCCCTTGCGGGATACCTACTACAAATGACAAGTTTATAGTATCCAATGCATATCATTTGATCAGACATAGAGGTAAAATTGTAGAACATTGGAAGTGCATTTGGAGTAAAGGTGTGCTTCAAAATTAATTTTTTTATGGACATTGTGGAAATTTAAAGTCCCTGTTGATGATATTTTGCAAAGGTGTGGCATTAATTTGGTTTCTAAATGTAGATGTTGTCCTAACCCTAATTTAGAAACTATTAACAACCTTTCTATCTCAAGTGATTCTGTTGCTAGGGTCGTATACAGTGAGTGCAGGGGGTGAAAGTCCATTTATACAGCGTCATCAGAAACTATCAAAGTGGTGGAAGACGGAGGTTACTTTTAGGACTAAATCTATTGTCTAGGATATTCCAGGATTGATGCATTAGAAGCTATGGAAGAGGAGAAATATAATAAACCATGGTGGAGCAATGTTAATCAATAGGGTTATTCATGAAATAATATGAATCTGCATCATCTAACTATTAGAAGATACCCTTGGTTGAGGGTAGTACCAACCAGTTGCCATTATTGGTGGAATTCTTGAAGAATTACAGGGCTCAACTAAAGACTATATTATTAATATGGAAAAGTCCTAATCAGGGTTTGTACAAATGCAACTACGAAGGCACTTCCAAAGGTAATTAGGGGTTAAGCTCAATTACTTACTATGTAAGAAATGAGGATGGATATTTAGTGTATGCCACATGTAAACAGATTCAAGAAAGGTCAAGTATTTTTACAGAGGCATTGGTAATGAAGGGAGGTTTTAAATATTGTATGGAACATCAGTATCTACCACTAGTCCTAGAAATTGATTCATGGCTTTGACTAAAATCGTGAAAGGGGAATGGGAATGTCCTTGGAATGTTGTTGTGATCATCAAGAGATTAAGAAAGTTTGTTAGAGGAGGCCTGATTCATATCCAACACACCTATAGAGAGGGGAACAAATTAGCAGATTTTTTAGCTAACTATTGTTTTAGTTTTGTATGTACAATAAACTTTAATACATTCTTGGAGCTACCTCGGAAAGCAAAACACATTGTAATTGTCACGCCCCGACTTCCAACGGGGCGGACTGGCACCCCAAGCCGTTAAGGCCTGAGAGAACCAATCTTCATTTATATACACTCATACACATGTCACTCAATGGGCATCACCATCACATAGAGATCTAAGATGCCAATAGCGGAAGTCATGGACAATATGTGATATATATGAAACTTGGTCGTTGGGGCCACCAAGTCCAAAGCATACGTTCCTTACATTTCCTTCATTTGTCCCACAACATCTAAAAAGACTCTATAGATACATGGACATAACCAACCTAAAGTCGAGACAAGTCCCCACTTTATACAATATTTACAATGCCAAAAGAAATGTACACACGTGACTCAGAGAGCCCCGAACAACCTGGAGCTAACCAAAGATCTGCAAATGACCCACAACCTACTGTGGAGGTCTACTAGCACCTGTGGCTGCAGCAAGTAAGGTAAGTGCCCCAAGGGACGTCACTACGAAGAATGTACTGAGTATGTAAGGCTATAAGAAACTGTATGAAACATAGGACCGGACCTCAGATTAAATAAGCATTATGGATAAACCATCGTTCTGTATGTGTGGGATCATGTATATAGCTTTCATTAATTTCTTTTCTCTTATGAACATTACCGTCAATATATATATATATATATATATATATATATAACCGTTAATATAATACCATCAATAATACCGTCAATATAATACCATCAATACTACCGTCAATGTAATACCTTCAATAATATTGTCAACAGAATTAATAGATAAAATAGGTTTGGCATAAAGCTTGGCTTTTACCCCACTGAGCTTCCCCCCTGATCCAATAATCTCGGGATTGTCTCTAGTTAGGCTTTCGCCCCTTTGAGCTATCACCCATAAATCAATGAAGCAGGTTGGCATCAAGTTTGGCTTTTACCCCACTAAGCTTTCCCCCTGATCCAGTAATCATAAAGTAACAATAAAGTAACCATAAGTAGCCATAAAGTATCCATGTATGCATTTACTTCTTTCCTTGACTTTTGTGAGATTGGTACATTGGTGGTTGAAACATTATTGGAACTTTGGAACATAACATTGTTGGAACTTTGGAACCATGTCCACAATTAGGTGACACATTAATAACAATTGATTAATGAATAAGGAACATGTGAATAACAATAGATAACAACCTGAAATGAGATACCTTAGAACATTTTGGAATGGAATAAGTTCAATGACAATGTGAGCACTATGTGCTGCAGAAGATACGGAAAGAGTAACCTTACATACCTTAGCTTCCCAATATGAATACACAGTCCTATATGTGAATACAACAATCCAACTCCTTCCTTACATTTCACTCTACAACACAAGTACATAACAGATCTCATGTTAACAACTAAATACCTTACATGTGCCTAACAACAACAATGAGTTACATGATTGCCTTATAACGTCATTTCACCCTTTACAATACCATTCACGGCATTGTCACACCAACAATACCAAAAAATTCCACACATTGACCAAGGCATCATAAACCAATAGAATTTCACACCAAGTTTATACTTTACACTTCCCCTTCAACACAACAACACAATTACTCAATCAAGTCACCTCAATATGTTGCATCACAACAATCTCCCAAATTATACACATATATAGAAAAAGAAAGGTAAGGACATAAACACACCATACACGTTGATATTTCATCTACACCATTCACTTACATCAAAACCTTAAGTCTCCTTTAAAGTTCAAATCCCATAGATGACACACCTTTTAGAAAAAAAAACAAAAGTAGGCTATTTCACCCATAGTGAATTGCTCAACACTTTAACAACATAACCAACATAATTTATACACCCTTGTATGCATATAATATATTAAATAACAAGCCTAATCACTTACCCAAGCTTGAAAAATGATGATCTTGTCCAAAGAGATGACTTAGGGTTTTGAGAGATGAGAGAATGTTGTGGAAAAATCTAGAAAATGGCATGTGTGTTGTGTAGATTAAAAGCTGATTTTTGTGCCTTTATATAGGCCCTTGAAATCATCCTTATCCACTTTTGACCAATAATTATCATGTTTACTTGGTCAAAGAAAGAATGGATCATTTCCTTCTTTTGGTCCATGCCTTTTGCATCAATTTTGGCCTCAATTGAGCCCAATGTCACAAAATTAATTTAGCCCAACAAATTAAATGTATAATACCCCAAAAATCGCATGCTTAAATAATTCAATAAATGTGAAGACACTATTCAACTCACGAGATTCATGTTCGTAACCTCATTCCCAAGAATAAGCGATTTTTAGCCACTCATGGCTTAATTTATCTTAAATTGATAAAATAATTATGACAACGAATTAACCCCAACTTGGATGCCAAAATATCTCAAGAGTAGTCCTACTACAATGGAATAATGATACCATAACCCATGAGTCCTCTTAATAGACTAAAAATCGGAGAAGAAATTTGGCAAAAAGCACCCCGGCACGCCCCTGGGGCCCCCTGAGACTTAGCTGAATTTCAGCTCCGGAAAAGGGTATCTTGAGCAGCCTGGAACGCCACCTGGCGTTCCCCTTTGCTGTCTAGGACATAAAATTTTTGGCCAAAAGCGGCCTAGCACGCCCCCGGGCGCGTTTGGCACCAAAATTTGGATTTTTTCCTTTCTTCGACTTTTCTTTGCGGACATTAGCACAATATCAATAGTCCATCAAAACCAATACAAAATATGCACTTATTTCTCTCCAAACTAAGGTAAACATGGTTCAAATAAGGAATATAAATACGCCCTAAAGTAGGGTCAAAAAGGTACGGGGTGTTACATCCTTCCCCCCTTAGAAACATTTGTCCTCGAATGTTGATAACATATTCCCATTTACAACAAATGCATCTTTGTGTTAGAATATATACATATACACATAATGCTTATATATACTTACTTGTTATTTCTCTCCTTTCGCACTTTGAACTTTTTCTTCCGTAAGAAATAAATACGGGTACTTTGACTTCATCATTTCTTCGGCTTCCCATGTGATTTCCCCTACTTGTTGATTTCTCTAAAGTACTTTTGTGGAAGCTATTTCTTTCTTCCTTATCCTCTTTACTTGTTGATCCAGAATGGCAATAGGTGTTTCTTTAAGAAATACCCCGTCACCTATATAAGCTCGTAGCATATCTTCAAGTGTTTGACTAGTACGTTCTGCTTGCCCATCTGTCTGATATAATAGAGATTGGAATCCCATGTAATCATACCATCTCTTTAACCTACAACCTTGCATAATTTCCAGCTGTACAAGTGGTCTTGACAGGTAAAAAGTGTGTTACTTGGTAAGTCTGTCAACTATCATCCACATGTAATCAAATTTCCAAAATGTACGAGGAAACCTTGTGATGAAACCCATAATAATCATATCCCTCCTCTAAACTGGAAGATTCTTGTATTACATGTAACCTCCAGGTTTCTAATGCTCTACTTTTACCTGTTGATAATTCGGACAATGAGCTACAAATTCTGCAGTGTTCTTCTTCTTTATATTGCCTCACCAATACATCTCTTCCAAACCATGGTACATTTTGGTTGTTCCCCAATGAGTAGAATACCGTGAATGATGTGCTTATGTCATAAGTCATTTCCTTAGCTCATCTATATCCGGCACACAAAATCTACCTTGGCATTGAAGCACTCCCCCTTGCGTAAGTTCAAATACCTTCGTCGAACTTTGTTGTACATTATTTTTCACTGACCTAATTAGGATGTGCATATTGCTTTTCCTTGACTTAACACATCGGTTACCACGTTTGCTTTTCCCGGATGGATAAGATATTACTATCATCTTCGTTTAATAATTCCAGACACCTTTGTTGTCTTTAGTGTGGGTCCTTTTGCTTAAAAACAACATATATTGCAAACTTGCATAATCATTATGTATATATCAACGTGAACCCTATAAAGATAGTGGCGCCATATAAAAAAAAATTAAAGAAAATATCACGACTGCTAATTCAAGATCATGTGTTGGATAATTTCTTCCATGTGGACGCCTTGAGGCATAGGCTATTACATGACCGTACTGCATCAAGATACATCCTAAGCCGACTCCTGAAATATTACAATATACTGCGTACCCTTATATGCCTTCGAAAAGTACTAATTCAGGTGTAGAAGTCAAGTTATCTTTCAGCTCTTGGAAACTCTTCTCACATGCGTCATTCCACAAAAACTTGGTTGCTTTGTGTGTTAGCTTGTTAAGGGTGCTGAGGGTGTTGAAATGGAAGAAAAACTCTTCAACAAACTTCCTGTAATAGCCTGCCAACCCAAGAAAACTACGAAGCTCTGTAGGCGTCGTAGATTTTGGCCAATTCTTCACGGCTTCTATCTTTTGTGTATCAACCCTTATTCCTTTATCTGATACCATGTGACCCAAGATTGATACATATTTTAACCAAAATTCACACTTAAAGAGCGTTGCATATAACTTACGATCACGAAGAAAGCTTGGTCCTCTTGTGATCTTGAAGAACCCAGAATGTCATCTATAAACATGGTCATGAATACATCTAAAAATGGTATGAACACCCTATTCATCAAATCCCTAACAACTGCTGGTGCATTGGTTAGTCCAAATGGCATAACTATAAATTCATAGTGACCATACCGTGTTTGGAAAGCTATCTTGGGTATATTTTTTTTCCTAACCCTCACCTGGTGATGTCCCGTGAAAAATATTTGGCACTCTGTAATTGGTCAATTAAATCATTAATTGGGAGGGGATACTCATTATTAATTGTCACCTTATTCAATTGCCGATAGTCAATACATATTTTCAACGTATCATCTTTCCTTCGCATAAATAATACTGGTGCACTCCAAGGGGATGTACTAGGTCTTATGTATCCCTTTTTCTAGCAAGTCTTTTTAAGTGCTCCTTTAATTCCTGTAACTCTGCTAGGATAGTCTATACAGAGGAATAGAGATAGGCTGAGTGCCTGGAAGACTTTTGGCTTCACATCAATATCTTTCACTCATACTAAGTGACACATGTACTCCTTTGAGTATCATTTCCCTTGCCTTGAGATAGGAAATAAAGTTACCTCTAGGTGCTCCCATATTGCCCTTCCATTCAAGAACATTCTTTGTGGAAAATAAAAATGTAACTTCTTAACTCGGCAATGCCAACCAGTGTATCATATCGACAAATAGTTACTATACAATTACGATATATCTTTTTAATTACAATAGATTCCCCAACTGGTGTATAGACTTCGAATGGCGTAACTAGTAGTTCTAGTGTTCTTTCAAAATATTTTCCTTAATCAATGGAGTAACATATGATAATGTAGAATACGGGTCAATCAATGCATATACATCAGGATAAGCCTCCGAATTCTATCGATCCGCTAAGGCATAGGCACGGTTTTGAATTCCACTAGAACTAGCTGATCCGCTAGCACCTCTGTCACGACCAGCAGGTTGTATACCTTGGCTTAAAGAAGGAACCGATGATGATGATACAACGATTGATCCCATAGGTCGTGTCATAATACCCGTGTCCCTTCTTGGGCAATCTCTCACCATGTGGCTGGACATACCGCACCAAAAAAAAATATTCATTTCAAACCGGTATTCCTTTAAATGAAGCTTTCCACAGTGTTGACACGGCTGGCTAGAAAACCCCTCTTGGTTCATACTTCCTTTTTCTTGATACCCCGCTGTTTGTGAACCTCGAATTCTACTACTTTTCCCAACATGTCTTCCTCCAAACCCTTGGAATTGGAATTGAGTGCCTGCTATAGGGTAGAAAAGTGATGGTCTCGGCGGTCTATTACAAACTCGAGGCCTAAAGTCTCTTTGGGATGCCATGAACTGTCCCATAGGTTTAGCCATCTTCGATGGCCCCCTTTCAAATTCTTGCGTCCTTCTTCTTTGCCTCTGATCCTCCATTTTCTGTGCGAAGGCTTTTATCCTGGCTATATCCATATCCCTATTCAAAGAAGCAATCATACAGTCCCTCACCAAATATAGCTCCAATCTTTCCACATACTGATGGACTCTGTCAGCCATCGTGGCTACTACATTAGGATCATATCGAGCCAACGAGTTAAATCAATGGCTGTACTCTCTGACGCTCATATTTCCCTGGCAAAGATTCAGAAATTGGTCTGCACGAGCTTCTCTAAGCTCATAGGGAAGATAGTGATCAAGGAATTCCACTTTGAATTCTTCCCACCTAGCTGGAAGAGCACCAATACCCCTTGATCGTTTCTAATCTTCGTACCACAATATAGCCTCACCTTTCAATTTATACGCCGCAAGCTCAACTATTTTGACACCAAATAGATGCATAACACCCAAAGCCCTTTGGATTTGATCTATAAAGTCTTGTGGATCTTCAATAAGGTCTGATTCGGTGAATGTGGGAGGATCCAAATTCAGAAAATCTTGAGTCCTTCGACTAGTTGCCCTATCCGCACCGTCACTACCTATAGTACGCCCTACTTGTCATTGATTCAATGCAACAACTATACAAGCAACTATACAAGTCAACATTTGCACTACATTTTGTAAATCCTATTCAGTAGCATTCACAGGTGGTTCTGTCGGTACTTCTTTCCTTCTTGGCTCTTCTGGAGCTGGAAGAGTAGAAGAAGCCTGCGATACAAACTCAGCCTCAGCCCCACCTTGACTAGCTTGGTCAGGTGGTGATTTACTCATTCCTTCTCCTGCAAACGTATCTACTTGCTTACCTTTGCCCCTACCTCGTCTTGTCATCGACATTTTACTATAACAAAGAAAACTAAATCCCAATGGTTAGATACGATTCCACTTACAACATTGGCTTTATTGCACGATCTAGAAATAAAGAAAAGAAACAACTCCTAAATGTCCCATAGCCTCCTACTTATAAATGTGGTGCACAACACATACATAAGAAAGGCTCTACTCAGACACGGCTTTGTAGACACCCTTAGGACGACCTGCTCTGATACCACTTTTGTCACGCCCCGACTTCCAACGGGGCGGACTGGCACCCAAAGCCGTTAAGGCTTGAGAGAACAAATCTTCATTCATATACACTCATACACATGTCACTCAGTAAGCATCACCATCACATAGAGATCTAATATGCCAATAGCGTAAGTCATGGACAACATGTGATATATATGAAACTTGGCCGTTGGGGCCACCAAGTGAAAAGCATATGTTCCTTACATTTCCTTCATTTGTCCCACAACATCTACAAAGCCTATACATTAAGATGGACATAACAAACCCAAAGTCGGGACAAGTCCCCGCTTTATACAATATTTACAATGCCAAAACAAATGTACACATGTGATTCGGAAAGCCCCGAACCAACTAGAGCTCACCAAAGATCTGTAACTGACCCACAACCTGTTGTGGAGGTCTACTAGAACATGTACCTGCAGCAAGTAAGGTAAGTGCCCCAAGGGACGTCACTACGAAGGATGTACTGAGAATGTAAGGCTATAAGAAACTGTATGAAACATAGGACGTCAGATTAAATAAGCATTATGGATAAACCATCGTTCTGTGTGTGGGATCATGTATATTGCTTTCATCACTTTCTTTTCTCTTATGAACATTACCATCAATAATACCGTCAATATAATACCGTCAATAATATAGTTAATATAACATCGTCAATAATACCGTCAATAGAATTAATAGATAAAACAGGTTTGGCATCAAGCTAGGCTTTTACCCCACTGAGCTTCCCCCTAATCCAATAATCTCAGGATCGTCTCTAGTTAGGCTTTTGCCTCTTTGAGCTATCACCCATAAATCAATAAAGCAGGTTCGACATCAAGTTTGGATTTTACCCCACTGAGCTTTCCCCCTGATCCAATAATCATAAATTAACCATAAATAAACCATAAGTAACCATAAAGTAACCATATATGCATTGCGTCTTTGCATTACTTCTTTCCTTGACTTTTGTGAGATTGGTACATTGGTGGTTGAAACATTATTGGAACTTTGGAACAAAGTATTGTTGGAACATTGGAACCATGTCGACATTAGGTGACATATGAATAACAATTGATCAATGAATTGTAACACCCCGTACCTTCCCAACCCTACTTGACGACGTTGAACAATGTTTACTTAGGGGTTGAGAGCCACAAGTATGTATTTTGACATGTTATGTATGAGATAATTGATATTGGCCCTCGTACATGTGATTAGACCTTCGTAGGAGGTGTTTTGTGACTTCGTGGAACATTTGTGGGGGTAAAAACGAGGCTTGGAGGACCCCCAAACAAAGGATATTAAAGGTAAGAAGTAAGTTAAAGAATAGAACTTGAAGAATCTAACCAAATACGCAAAGAAAAGTCGAAGAACAAAAATTTGCAAAAATATTTGGGCCAGGCGCGCCAGAGGGTGTGCCAGGCTGCTAATTGCCCAAAATTTTTAGGCACATGCAGCAAGGTGGCGCGCCCAAGGGCGTGCCAGGCTGCTTGTGCGCACCTTTCAAAAGTTGGAAATTTTTCTAAGTCCCAAGGGTACCCAGGGACGTACCGGGCAGCTTTTTGCCACATTTCTTATACAAACACGAGCCTATACATGGAATGATTGAAGTATTATATTGTTATTCCAATTTGTTAAAAATTATTTGTGGACGAAGTTGGCATCCAAATTACGTTTTTACCCTTTATGTCCTAAATGAGCCACGAGTGGCTAGAATCACTTGTTTTTGGGATTTAGGCTATGGATACAAATCGTGTGAGTGGGAATATTGTTGTAACACGTATGAAATAATTTAAACATGAGAAATTATTGATTTTATTGGGTTAAGTGAATTGGGCTCAACAAAAGGCCCAAAATAAGGAAAAAGACATAGGCCAAAATGGGTCAAATGACCCATTCTTCCATTGACCTTCTAGAAATAATAATTAATGTTATAAAGAGTGGCTAAGGATGAATGAGGTCTTATATAAAGGGAAAAAAATCTTATTTTATTCATTACACATACACATGCTTTTCTAAGCTTTTCTAGAATTCTCAAGAGAGCTCTTTTTGGCTCTTCAAACCCTAAGTCATCTTTTGGACAAGATCATCATTTTTCAAGCTTGGGTAAGTGCTTATTATTATGGATTAATATATTATATGCATAGGAGATTATGTAGATCATGTTGGTTATGCTTGGAGGTGTTGAACATGGCACTTTGTGTTTTTGTAAAAGATGCGTCATTTATGGAATTTAAACTTAAAAGATGACTGGTGGTTTTGATGAAAGAACATGGTATGGATGAAATATCAACATGTATGATGTGATTATGATCCTAAACTTGTTATTTTTCTATAAGTGTAAATTATGGGATTTTGGCCGATTTGTTGTTGTGAGGTGTATTGAAGTGAATTGGTGGAATTATTGTGATATTTTGGTGATGGAGAAGTGTAAAGTATGAATTTGGTGTGACATGCTAGTGGTTTATGATATTGTTGTAAATTTTGGGAATATTATGGTATTGTTGGTGTGATAGTTTCATACATGTTATTGCCAAGGGAGAAATTACGTGTTAAAGCCAAACATGTAACTTATTGTCGTTATATGCCATTGTAAGGTAATTGGTGGGTAATGTAACTCTGCTATGTATTTGTGTTGTAGAGTGGAACATAAGGAAGGAGCTGGACTATTGTGTTCATATAGAGGCTTGTGTATTCATACTTGGAAGTGAAGGTATGTAAGGTTACTCTTTCAGTATCCTTTTGCAACATATTGTTCCTATTGACATTGGGCTTGTTTTAATTCTGAGGGGTTTGAAGTATATCAATTCAGGTTGACATATATTTTTATTCACATGTGTCCTATTCTTAGATGAATTATGATGCACTTATCTCTTATTCATTGACTGAAGTTCCAAAGATGTCCTAACGTTGTAATTTCTAAAAGAACTATCTCAACGAGAGTAATGAGGTAAAGAGAGCTTGTTTAGTTTGAATAGCCTTTTTCCAATCATGTGATGTTCCAAAGTCCAATAATATGATGATTATCTTTGTACCAATCTCTCACAAGTAAAAGTACCAATCTCACAAAAGTAATGAAGAACGTAATGTGCAAGCTAATGTATCTATCTCTTACAAGTAGAGGTATCAATCTTACAAGAGTTAAGACGTGAAGTAATGTATGTATGTGTTTCAAGTTTCAAGAATGTTTCTATCACCAAGGTATCACTCTTAGAATGAAAGAAAGAGTAATAAGAGAAAGAAGTAATATATAATCAATGAGTAATCTTGGGTGGTATCCCAGGGGTTGAAATACCTAGCATGGGTCGATCCCAATGTAATATAAGAACATCCCAGGGGCGACACGAAATCCTAGCATGGGTTAATACAACATCCCAGGGGTCAAAGTACCTAGCATGGGTTATCACAGTACATCCCAGGGGCGACACGAAAGCCTAGCATGGGTTAATATAACATCCCAGGGGTCAAAGTACCTAGCATGGGTTAGTAACATCCCAGGGGTGACACGAAAGCCTGGCATGGGTTAATATAACATCCCAGGGGTCAAAGTACCTAGCATGGGTTAATCTAATCCCAGGGGAGACAGAACAGCCTAGCATGGGTGGATCAATAAAGATGAATAAATGTGATGACAAAAGAAGTAAAGAACGTAATATACATGGTTCGTCACATATAGAAAGATGGGTTATTCACATTGACTATTTCTCCTATATTGACTCCATTATTGTTATTATGTATGATGAGATTCTTATGGCCTTACATACTCAGTACGTTCTTCGTACTGACTCCTCTTGGGGGACTTACTTTAATTGCTATAGGCGCAGGTGCTAGTAGATCTCCTCTGTAGTCTGTGGATCATTTGTAGATTTTTGGTGAGCTCCAGTTGGTTCGGGGCCTTCCTAGTCACAGTTGTATATTTATTTTGATGTTGTAAATGATGTATAAAGCAGGGGCTTGTCCCGACTTTAAGTTGGTCTTATAGATGCATCTGTTAGAGGCTTTTGTAGACATATGTGGGTATATGAATGAATGTAAGAGATAAATGTCCGTTTTGACTTGATGGCCCCAACGGCTAAGTTATATATATATATATATATATATAGCATATGTTTCCATGTCCATGACTTCCGCATAGTTGCATGAGGTATAATAAGATTCATACGAGGATATGCATACGAATGTACATGAGCGAAGATTGGTTCTCTCGGGCCATAACAGCTTCGGGTGCCAGTCCGCCTCAATGAGATTTGGGGCGTGACAAAAGGGGTATCAGAGTAGGTCGTTCTAAGGGTGTCTACAAAACTGTGTCTGAGTAGAGTCTTACTTATCGATGTGTTATGCTCCATATTTATAAGTAGAAGGCTACGGGATATTTAGGAGTTATTTCTTTTCTTCATTCCTAGATCGTGCAATAGAGCCAGTGTTGTAAGTTGAATTATATCTGACCATGGTAATTATTTTTCTTTGGTATAGTAAAATGTCAATCACAAGAAGAGGTAGAGGCAAAGGTAAGCAGGTAGATATTCCCGTCGATGAAGGAATGAGTAAATCACCACCTGTCCAAGCTAGTCAGGGTGGAGCTGATGCTGAAATTGCAACGCGAACTTCTTCTACTTTGCCAGCTCCGAAAGAGCCAAGAGATAGAGAAGTAACTGCAGAACCACCAATGAATGCCATGGATCAGGATCTTAGAAATGCATTATCTATGTTGACTCAGTTAGTGGCGGCACAAAGTCAAGGACGAGCTGGTCCAATGACAAATGAGGATGATGCGGCTAGAGTGGCGAGTCGCAGAACACAGGACTTCCTAAAATTTGACCCTCCTATATTCACAGTGTCAGACCTGAAAGTAGATCCACAGGATATCGTGGATCAAATTCAGAGGGCGCTGGAAGTTATGCACGTGAATGGGGTAGAAACAGTTGAACTTGCTGCATATAGATTGAAAGGACAGGCGATATTGTGGTATGAAGATTGGAAGAAGTCTCGTGGTATCGATACAATGCCACAAAATTGGGAAGAATTTAAAGCAGCATTCCTTGATGACTATCTTTCCTATGAGAACCGAGAAGCTCGTGCGGATCAGTTCTTAAATCTCCGACAAGGGAATTTGAGCGTCAGAGAATACAGTTTTCAATTTAACTGTTTGGCTCGATATGCTCCAAATGTGGTGGCCACAATGGAAGATAGAGTCCATCGATATGTGGATAGACTGGAGTCATACTTGGTAGGCGACTGCACTATTGCTGCTTTAAACAGAGACATGGACATCGCCAAAATTCAAGCCTTTGCCTAGAAAATGGAGGACCAAAGACAAAGAAGAAGGACACAAGAATCTGAAGAAGGGCCATCAAAAAGGGCGAGACCTACGGGGCAGTCTATAGTGTCCCCAGGGGAATTTAGACCTCGAATGTTACCGCCTAGACCCTTATTTTCTTATTCCACAGTAGGCATCCAACCCCAATTTTGAGGGTTTAGGGGTAGTCAATCCAGACAGAGCAGTGAAGTGCAAGGTTCACAGAAAATAGGATTTTCTCATCCTTCGTGTCTGCGTTGTGGAAGGTACGATTTAGGTGATTGCCGGTTGGGAATAAATGCTTGTTTTTGGTGTGGTACAGTGGGGCATATAATGAGAGAATGCCCACAGAGGGGTGCGAGCGGTATAGCACGACCTACGGGATCAACCGTTGAATCATCATCATCGGTTCCTTCCCTGGGTAGAGGTGGTCAGCCTATTGGCCGTGGAAGCAATATGAGAGGAGCAGCTAGTTCTAGTGGGGCCCAAAATTACACCTATGCTCTAATAGACCGGCAGAATGAGGAGGCATCTTCTGATGAAGGTACAGGTATATTACCATATTCTCACATGATGTATATGTATTGATTGATCTAAGCTCTATTCTATCGTATGTTACTCCATCTACTACTACAAATTTAATGGGACACTGGGGTTATGAGTTAAGTCAATGGAACTATCTCTATTTTTCGGTAAATTTAGTATAGTTAAAGGAATATATCGTAATGGTATAGTATATGTTTGTGATCATAGATGATTAAGTACTCCTAAAAGCATCACCAATGAAAAGGGTAAGGGGATTTGGAAAGAAAGGATGTGAAATTTGCCGGAAGTGCATAAGAGTTTCATGTCATATTGCTCCCATTGAAAATATACAAATTACGAAGGATTTTACTAGGAAGAGATACCTATTATTATTCTAGACCGACAAGTTAAAAGAATAAGAAATAAAGACATAACTTCCATAAAAGTTCTTTGGAGGAATCAACAAGTTGAAGAGATCGCATGGGAAGTTGAAAAAAAAAATGAGATGAAATCGACGTACCCATATTTGTTTCGAATGGAAGAAAAAGTTCAAAGGGTGGAAGTAGACCAATAACAAGTAAGTATCTATGAGCCTTAAGTGTCTATATATGTATAGGCTAATATAGAGATGTATTTGTTATAATTGAAACGACATTGTTAACATTCGAGGATGAATTTTCCTAAGGGGGGAAGAATGTAACACCCTGTACCTTCCCAACCCTACTTGACGACGTTGAACAATGTTTACTTAGGTGTTGAGAGCCACAAGTATGTATTTTCTAATGTTATTGATGAGATAATTGATATTGGCCCTCGTACATGTGATTAGACCTTCGTAGGAGGTGTTTTGTGACTTTGTGGAACATTTTTGGGGTTAAAAACGAGGCTTAACGAGGCTTGGAGGACCCCCAAACAAAGAATATTAAAGGTAAGAAGTAAGTTAAAGAATAGAACTTGAAGTATCTAACCAAATACACAAAGAAAAGTCGAAGAACGAAAATTTGCAAAAATATTTGGGCCAGGCGCGCCATAGGGTGTGCCAGGCTGCTAATTGCCCAAAATTTTTGGGCACATGCAGCAAGGTGGCGCTCCCAAGGGCGTGCCAGGCTGCTTGTGCGCACCTTTCAAAAGTTGGAAATTTTTCTAAGTCCCAAGGGTACCCGGGGACGTACCGGGCCGCTTTTTGCCACATTTATTCTACAAAAACGAGCCTATACATGGAATGATTGAAGTATTATATTTGTATTCCAATTTGGTAAAAAATATTTGTGGACGAAGTTGGCGTCCAAATTACGTTTTTACCCTTTATGTCCTAAATGAGCCACGAGTGGCTAGAATCACTTGTTTTTGGGATTTAGGCTACGGATACAAATCGCGTGAGTGAGAATATTGTTGTAACACGTATAAAATAATTTAAACATGAGAAATTATTGATTTTATTGGGTTAAGTGAATTGGGCTCAATGAAAGGCCCAAAATAAGGAAAAAGACATGGGCCAAAATGGGTCAAATGACCCATTCTTCCATTGACCTTCTAGACATAATAATTAATGTTATAAAGAGTGGCTAAGGATGAATGAGGGATTATATAAAGGTACAAAAATCTGATTTTATTCATTACACATACACATGCTTTTCTAAGCTTTTCTAGAATTCTCAAGAGAGCTCTTTTTGGCTCTTCAAACCCTAAGTTATCTTTTGGAAAAGATCATCATTTTTAAAGCTTGGGTAAGTGCTTATTCTTATAGATTAATATATTATATGCATGTGAGATTATGTAGATCATATTGGTTATGCTTGGAAGGGTTGAACATGGCACTTTGTGTTTCTGTAAAAGATGTGTCATTTATGGAATTTAAACTTAAAAGATGACTTGTGGTTTTGATGAAAGAACATGATATGGATTAAATATCAACATGTATGGTGTGATTATGATCCTAAACTTGTTTTTTTTCTATAAGTGTAAATTATGGGATTTTGGCCGATTTGTTGTTGTGAGGTGTATTGAAGTGAATTGGTGGAATCATTGTGATGTTGTGGTGATGGAGAAGTGTAATGTATGAATTTGGTGTGACATGCTATGGTTGATGATATTGTGGTCAATGTTGGGAGTATTGTGGTATTGTTTGTGTGATAGTTTCATACATGGTATTGTCAAGGGGGAAATGACATGTTAATGCCAAACATGTAACTCATTGTCATTATATGCCATTATAAGGTAATTGGTGGGTAATGTAACTCCGCTATGTATTTGTGTTGTAGATTGAAACATAAGGAAGGAGCTGGACTATTGTGTTCATATGGAGGCTTGTGTATTCATAGTTTGAAGTGAAGGTATGTACGGTTACTCTTTCCGTATCCTTCTGCAACATATTGTTCCTATTAACATTGGGCTTGTTTCAATTCCGAGGGGTTTGAAGTATATCAATTCAGGTTGACATATATTTTTATTCACATGTGTCCTATTCTTAGATGAATTATGATGCACTTATCTCTTATTCATTGACTGAAGTTCCAAAGATGTCCTAACATTGTAATTTCTAAAAGAACTCTCTCAACGAGAGTAATGAGGTAAAGAGAGCTTGTTTAGTTTGAATAGCTTTTATCCAATCATGTGATGTTCCAAAGTCCAATAATATGATGATTATCTTTGTACCAATCTCTCATAAGTAAAAGTACCAATCTCACAAAAGTAATGAAGAACGTAATGTGCAAGCTAATGTATCTATCTCTTACAAGTAGAGGTATCAATCTTACAAGAGTTAAGACATATAGGTGTATAGAGCGGGGGTTTGTCCCGACTCTAAGATTGGTTTTGGTTATGCATTTGTAGAGGCTTTGTAGATGTTGTGGGACATATGAAGGATATGTAAAGAACGTATGTTTTTGTCGTGATGGCCCCAACGTCCAAGTTTCATAGTTATCATATATGTTTCATGAATTCCGCTATTGAAATCTTATATCCATTTGTGGTGGTTTTGTATATTGCGTAGCAGGCGTAAGAATGCACATGAGAAAAGATTGGTTCTCTCGGGCCTCAACGACCTCGGGTGCCAGTCCGGCCCGAATGGGATTCGGGGTGTGACGTAACCAACATGATTTATACACCCTTTTATGCATATAATATATTAAAGCACAAGAATAATCACTTACCCAAGCTTGAAAAATGATGATCTTGTCCAAAAGAGATGACTTAGGGTTTTGAGAGATGAGAGAATGTTGTGAAAAAATCTAGAAAATGGCATGTGTGTTGTGTGGATTAAAAGCCGATTTTTGTGCCTTTGTATAGGCCCTAGTCTTCCTTAGCCACTTTTGACCAATAGTTATCATGTTTACTTGGTCAAAGAAAGAATGGATCATTTCCTTCTTTTGGGCCATGCCTTTTGCATCAATTTGGGCCTCAATTGAGCCCAATGGTACAAAATTAATTTAGCCCAACAAATTTAATGTATAATACCCAAAAATATCATTCTTAATGAATTCCATAAATGTGAAGACACTATTCAACTCATGAGATTCATGTTCGTAACCTCATTCCCAAGAATTAGCGAATTTTAGCCACTCATGGCTTAATTTATCTTAAATTGATAAAATAATTATGATGACAAATTAACCACAAATTGGATGCCAAACTCGATGAAGAGTAGTCCTACTACGATGGAATAATGATACCATAACCCAAGAGTCCTCTTAATCGACTAAGAATCGGAGAAGAAATTTGGCAAAAAGCACCCCGACACGCCCCTGGGTGCCCCTGAGACATAGCTGAATTTCAGATCTAGAAAAGGGGAACCTGAGCGGCCTGGTACCCCACCTGGCGCACCCCCCTTTGCTTTCCAGGCCATAAAAATTTTGGCCAAAAGCGGCCTGGCACACCCCTGGGCGCGCCTGGCACCAAATTTTTGATTTTTTTCCTTTCTTCGACTTTTCTTTGCGGACATTAGCACAATATCAATAGTCCATCAAAAAAAATACAAAATATACACTTATTGCTCTCAAAACTAAGGTAAACATGGTTCAAATAATGCATATAAATACGCCCTAAAGTAGGGTCGAAATGGTACAGGGTGTTACAGTAATGCTAGAGAAGCAAAAGATACCATATATGAGGATCATAAGAATTAATAGAAAAGCACCAGATTGAGGGCAATTTCATGAGAATACAATAACCAGATACTCCCAAAAGCACAAAGAATAACATGCAGGGGAGGCTCGAAAACAAAATCCAAAGTTAAGAATCAGTCAAATCCATAAATGTTTAGGCTACCGTAGTCATTGATTTAATTGTAAGCATGCTAGTAGGGTATAAATGTTTAAACTAATATGCGGTGGTATTAATCTCGACGAGATTCATCCCTTTGTAGAGGAATAAACATGAGTATGATATTAGTAGTTTACAATTAGCTGAAATCTCAGATCTAACCTAAACAAGAGCGAAGACATCATCTAGAGCTTGGAAATTGACTCCATTGGTAATGATTACACAACACCTGATGAGAGTTTAAGGTGACTTGAGGTGTAATCGAATCAAAGCTCTCTGGATCATAATCTTACCTCATTAAAGGTGAATCTAATACATGATCGAGAACATTCATCTAGATAATGAAGAAACACACTTGAGGGATGAAGATTTACTTGGAAGCTACTCTGATCGTGACTTTAGAGGCTTGTCAGAGTTTTGTTAGAGCTTATCGCCGCCATTGATTCCAGCAGACCTTTCATTTTCCTAAGCTTGCTATTTCCTTTTTTGTTTTTAGCTTTCTAGAATAATCTTTAATGTTTTTGTTTTTCAGGTTAGGACATTGCATTGGGCCGATCCAATTTTTTGTGCATATTATTCATTAATAAAAGGCCCTTGGCCAGATTTTTGATTAAAAAAATGCAATAGACAAATAATGTGAAAATATGGCATTGTAAAAAAATTATATGAGCCTTAAGGGAAGCATGAGCATGAGTTAAGAGCAAGTTGATTCGTTAAAAGAGTGTATGGATGGTCGTTACTAGTTACCGAATACTTTGTACCCGTTAGACAACATTACAACCTATAAAAGTCCTATTTATCTTGCTTTTTGATGCTTGGTTGACTGAATGTTACACTAAAGTCAAGCTTATGATATGTTGTGTATGCTCGAAACATTCTTTGCATGTGTGAGTGGTTTTCTCATCAATATGTCCCGCATGAATGAGATGATCATGAGGGCAAGGGACATTACTAAATAGTGAGGGCATAATATGGTAAGGAATTGGCAAATTATTGTTTGCACGTGATTATGTTGACCTTGATTTTTGTAAGAACTCGGTTTTTGAGTCAATAATTCCTACACATATGCATATTTGTATGACCGATTACCATATTTTACCGATATTTATTTTAGTTTTGAGAATGACATTTACTTTTAATAGCTTGTTTTGATTTCATATTCTTGATAGTGATCTAACTAATGTGATTAGATGCTTTGAAGTAAAATATAGTGTAAATCAACCCATGAGAGAAAATAGGAAGGTTTGGAGCTTTTGGAGCAACTTTGGATGAGTTCTCAAGAAAAATCAAGTTGGTGTTATAGCTAGCGCTCCACACCAGGATCAAAACTTTAGAAGACCATCAGTGGCGCTATGGCTAGCACCCCACCCCACTAACCAAACTCCAGTCAACATGTTTTGGTGCTACGACTGGCGCTCCATGCCGGCCCAGTCCAGAACAGAAAATCTTTTATTCTTTTACTCCAAACCAATTAGGATTAGGGGTATTTCCTACTACTATATATATACCCCTCCCACGTTTTTATTAAGGTTAAGCACCTTTTCGCTAGAATCAAACAAATAATGAGATTTCACCATTAGGATTTTTTTCTTCTAACTTCTTTTATCCATTAATTTGTATGAATACATAAAATTCTTGTGGTTTTGCTTGGACATGAGTGGCTAAAAAACCCTTGTTCTAGGGTTGCGGCTAGAACATTATTGTATAGTATTACATTGAATCAACAAAGTTTGTTTCTTATATAATTGTTCTTATATTCTTATGTGTAATATTTTTGTATCTATCCAACGTTAGAATAAATTGGTAATCCTAACGTGAATGTACCAAGGAAACATAGGGATAGGACGAAGAATGTAGGGGGTAAGATCATCTCAGGAATAACATTAGGTGTTGATTTGTCGCTAGGATAGAAATATACCTAATCTTTCTTGCTTGGTTACAATCAAGAACACAAATTAAATATGTTTGAATTAGATTCTCACCTCCCCGCTCAATGATGTAGCTGTTAGGCTTCTTCGAATAAATGATTAGAGGATGACCATTCTATAATTATAAAATCAACCCCGAAACCAAAAATTAGTGAAATAAAACTCTTTAAAATGATTTTTATTCTACACATGATTGTACATAACACCATGAACCTGGAATATCTCCTCAATATTGATTACAACATTTTAAATTATATTGCCATTTTTATTGTTAAGTATAGAATCATAAAAACTGTCAACTTATTCATTACTCATTCTCTTGCTTGATTTTATAGTGTTAATTGAATTAGATATATTGGTAAGTCTTAAGTACTTGTGGGTTCGACATCCGACTTAAAAGTTCTTCTACATTACATGTACAACCCCATGCATTTTTGTGTATATTTAGGATGCTACAAGTAGCGTCTTGCATATTAGTGTATATATTTCCATTACCAATCTTTGAGAGGCTATAAGACTTCAGGAAAATCAATTCTCTCTTTTATGGTGCATACTTAATTCCATCAGTTTCTAAGACTTCTTATTTCATTCTCTCACATATGGTGTGGACACTTGCTACCATTATTAGGGATTAGAAACCTATTAAAGAATATATACCTATTGTCTGAGTTATGGAATAGAGGTGAGGTAGAGGTTGAGGTAGGTGTAGAGGCTAGGGTGCAACACCGGCTAGAGAGAGATCACAAGTAGATGCTCCGACCTCAGCGAGATTAGAATCCCCCATGATTTAGTAATTATTCAAAGGGTGAACAGGTTTTGAAAGAGAAGGTAGTCCCAGCTTAGGCACCAGCTTGTTTTATGGCTACGCCAGTTATTTAGGACACCCTCGGTTATGTGTTTTGTTTATTAGAGGGTATTACTCAGACTGGTGTGTTTCTTGGTACTCTAGATCATTCTTAGATTAGGACAGGGTAACAGACCCCAGATTAACATCTGGTTTAAGGTTTTCAGGGTCCAGTAGAGCAGCCAGCTACAACAATGGCTATGATGTTTAAAGGTATACCTTTGCCATACATATGAGTGCTCTTGGTTGCTAGACCTGTTATATTTTATAAGGAGTAGAAGTGGTTTGAGTTCTTTAGAAAGATAGACCAACCCTAGTTCAAAGATGGAGAAAGAGAGGATGTATATGAGTTTCTCATTGATTTCTGTGAGAGCTTCTAGAATTTGGAATTAGTTAAGTCCCATGGAGTTGATTACAATACCTTTCAAATGAAGGATATAGTCAAGTACCGGTGGCAATCTTATTGTGATTCTAGATAGTTGGGTCTCCTACTTTAGCATGGGAGAAATTCACTCAAGTTTTCCATGAGAGGTTCGTCCTCTGTAAAATGCGAGAAGAGTGGAGGAACAATTTTATGATTTAACTTATGATGATATCTTAGTGACTGCATATGAGACTAGATTTTATAACTTATCGCTTCATGCTTTGATGATCCTACCCGAAAAGGCTGGGAAAGTCATCAATTTATGAAGGGGATAAACAATCTTATTTGTGTGGCAGCATATATCCTATTCATGTGGCAGTGTATCAGCGTATATATATATATATATATATATATATATATATATATATAAAGATAAAGACAGAGAATCTAGATATTCTTTTCAGGGGGTGGTTGATTCGGCTAAAGAGGTTGAACTTATGAGATATGAGAAGTTCGGTGATCTTAGGGACAACAACTCCCATACTTTTAGTACTTACAGCAGCACCTCATATAGAGGTAGGAGACTTTCTAGGAAGAGATTTTATACTCATTCTAGTGAACTAGTACATGATGACATTCAGGAATCTAAGAAAGGTGATTTCATATGAGACTCTTATTGTTTAGGTTAGGGTTTCTGAGATCGCTCTTAGAGGTTTTCAGGCGATGTGTCCATTCAGCTTATTCAGTTCCTTTTCAGTATATGGTGGTTCCCAAATATTTCTATGAGTATAGTGAGCCAGGATATGTCAGGAGGGATTACCCTAGATTTTGAGCGGGAGGTCAACACTAAAGTTCTCACGCTCTCGCTAAGGCAGTGGCATCACTAGCTTGAGATCTTGGTGTTTCTCAAACAAGTAAAGGTGCGACATAGATGAGCTTAAGTGGTGGTAGAGGTGTTACACAGTCAAAGAGTGATTGATCTTATTGTTATGTATTGGTCACGACCCGAGCCTACACCTGGACGTTACTGGCACTCAAAACCTCAAGTGGTCTGAGAGAACCACTTGGCTTGGAATGAAACTAGTAAAGCTAAACTTTGAAAAATATGGAAGCTGAAAGAATGGTCTAATTTTTCTAATAATAAAATAAATACGACAAATTTTTATTAATTGAAATAAGGAATCTTTTGAATTCTGATTACATGTGACTCAACTTGACTGTTTGTCTATAAAGTCTATATTACATACTGAATACAACTTCTTTTATGTAAATGAATACACTGATAAATGGACTGCTTAAAGGTCCTCTGGAACAATGAGGAATCACTAAAGATGATAGATGATCCTACTAAAGAGTTTGATTACGTACCTGCATATCTGTAAGCTGAGGGCTACATCATATAATAATGTAGCACCAAAAAGAGGCATCTGTACTTTGAATATACTGGGAACACAAGATTAAAATGGACAAGATAGTAACAAAATATCAAAAAAAAACTGAACAAGTGTGTATATCGAGGTATAAATAGTAACTTAATGACAATAATAAAAACTACGGCATATGATATGATATGATCAATTCAATAGGCTAATAACATAAATAAACTATTATCTGAATGCTAGAACATGTACTAAAACTGATTTATTGACATATAGTGGTTGAATAACTAAGTCTGTGAAATGTGTGCAACAATATGCAAATTGTTATAAAATACTTTTTGGAAATAAAATGGAGGCATGAAGCCATAAATTATTCTTTTAAAACTTACTAAAAGATGAGGATTGCGTAGCTAAAAATCTATGAAACTAAAACTGAGTCTGAATAGCTGAAGTACACAATGAATAAATCATACTATGTGAAATCATGAGCTTAATTGAACAATAAATCTTAAACAAAGACTAAAAACAAAATATTGTAAATAAACTCATCTTATAACTGAAGGCTTTATGCCAAAATAGTCTTTCTTGAAAATAGCTAAGTTTTTCTGATTTAGAGAGTTTCTTACAACCAATATACATCATGTGAGCTCATGATGTCCAATGTAGAATCCCAATTGGGAGGGATGCCCTTTACCTTGCCAGGTTATAGAACCTATTTATCTATCTGTGGATCTAGTACTAAGCCTCTTAGGCTAAAGAGGAGTCATTGGACTTGTGAGCTATCCTTAAACCTATAGTGATAGCATAGTTATGGGACGTGGTTTATCTAAACCCATGTCCTCTCAGTGGTAAATAGTTCTTTCAAAACTATCTTTATAATTATATATGTTCATAAAATATCATGAAACTATCTGAAGACATAAGGTGAGTTTTTTCTCAAAATCTGATTTTTAACTATTCTACTATGAGCTTATGTTCAATTTTCAGAAGTGCATAAGTAAATTCTAAACTTTTGAGTAATTTAAGCTTTCTTTAAAAAGATATTTGCAAAATAGTTATGAGGAAATTCCATGAGGGCATGAAACAGACCTTAAGAAAGTTGTAATGTAAACCTTCAATGCTCATAACTAGTTCAACCATGAATTTCAAATCTAGGGTTTAAGGTTGACCAAAATTTCATAACATGCTATAGATTTTCATGGCTAAACAACACTAAGATCAACCCAAGAAGTAGAATGAGTGAAATTATGGACATGGGGTTAAAATCATAACTTTAAACTTGTATTCACTAATTTTCATAAAAAAATACTCCAATGCCCTTGTCAAATCTTTCATAAAATAGTATGACATAATGAATATAAGTTTGGGGATTTGGGGTTTTAAAACCCTAACTTTATATTCAAGTAGCATAATATTTGAAATCATGGCGTGAGGATGAACAGGTTTTTCCTCAATAAATTCTTTTGCACCTGAGAAAGATAAAAATCCCTAAGGAATAACTTGGATTGGAACCTTAAAGGTTGACCTTGGAGAGAGCTTTTGTTTTCTTGAAGTTGGAGAGGAAAAGAATGAGTGAATAATCTGATTTTTCTAAGTACGGGATGTATGAGGGTCTAAGTTGGGTTTGGGGGTTATATGAGGGTAAAAGACTAAAAAATCATCAGTATAATGGAAGAAAAAAGAATTATTTTGAATTTGGAAGGGTTGAGCGTGGCACATTGCTGAACACTCCAACTAGCCATCGTGGCACACTACTAGGAGTGCTTGATCTTCCCCATGGCACACTGGCAATGTATTAGGTCTGCATCATGGCGCACTGCCAACGTGGCAGGCTTCAGAAATTTGCTCTGAAGGCTACTTCTAAGATGTGATGCGGATACCTATGCATGAGACCCAAAAATCTGGCGCACAAATAATTTTTAATGTCGTAAACTCTCATCTAAACAACGAAACATGAACCATATGATTTCGAATCAATTTAAAGGTCAATCAATATCATATCAATGCTCAAAAGTCATGTACGACTGCTAAAACATGATATGAAGTTTGTAGGCATTACAATATCTCCCACTTAAGATCATTCATCCTTGAATAAAGGTCAAAGCTAGAATAGACATATGAATGGGGTAAACTAAGAATTATTGGGGGCTATCTATGCTACTCATACTAACATGAACTTAACTGTACTAATAATAAGGGTCTTTCAATCAACACTAAGAAATGTAGAAACATGAGCTTTGAGTGTATAAACTAGCATAAGCATGAAAAACTTACGCAAGGATAAGAACTTAAGTAGGACTGATAGCTTTAAGTGCAAGAACTTAATCAATGGGACTACTCTCACCTTAAGTGGTATGACTAATAGCCTTTAGGCTTACAACACTTCTCAACTATTTCCTCCTTGTGAATACTACACTTCATCAATTCCAACTTACAGTCCCCATGTGAACATATAACTACTACAGCCTAAGTCTACCAGCAAGTTTTTTCCATATTCAAGCCTAACTCCAGGTACTAGGTGCTACACGTAAGGTGACAATACTAGTCTAAACTACAAGTTTCTATATTTTATATCTCCTCTGATGCTTTCCGCCCAATAATACCTCTTCTTCTTAACACCTAAAAAATTTACCTTAAGCTCTAATCAAGAAGCCATGAATGCACAATGCATTCATCTACATGTATATCAACACAACATCCAACCTATAACTATAATTCCTTCATTGATGTCACGACCCAGATGGTCGTGAGTGGAACCCACCCTAACCCTCGGTGGGATAACCATCCAACCCAAGTGTTTACCCATTCAATTAACCAATTTAAGATAGAGTATCAATAAATCTCAAGAATTAAATTAAAAAGGGTTCCAAAAAAAATAATGAATGCGGAAAATACTATCTATTACATCACCAAGACCCAAAAGTCATTGTACAAGTACTTTTAAAATCAAAATAATTGTCTAATAATAAATCAAAAACCAAAAAAAATAAATAGTATCATTGTCTAGAAAATGGACAAGAACAACTGTGAAGACCCATGGCAACCTAAAATGCAAGTAGCTCACCCTCAGATTGATCAACTTGTATCGCTAGAGATGGCATCTGAGCCTTTTGAAAACTATCTGCACTCAACAAACGAAGAGCACAAGGTAGTATTAGAATCAACTACTATGTACTGGTAGGCATCATCGGCCGACCTAACATAATAACAAGTATAGATCATAAATCAACTAACAAATAGACAGGCCATCAACACATAGCAAGTAGTTTTCTCAAATAATAAATCCTTTCAATCAACAAGTAATGTCAATCAACAGGTCATGTAAGACACCAATAATTATATCATGAAAATTAGAAATTCACAACCACAATAATCACATCACGACGTGGATTTATGTCCACCTCAACTCACGTTTATATTTATTTTCATTCAGTTCTTATCACCATATATATATATATATACACACACACTCTCATCTCAACACTAAGTCTATACACACATGCTAAGGGTTTATTTCTGCCCAACTAATAATGACCTATAGGGGACAAACTAGGGTCCATGTACCGTACCGACTTGGTACCTGATCTACTATAATAATATTGTACCGGTGTGGTACCCGCTCCATAATCATAATATTAGTTTATGTTACCATTTTTAATGTATCTCGGGATAATATCACAAGTGCACTTATTTACACGATCAAGTATACATAAGTTCAATATACACTAGCTTACTTATTCAAGCATCATCAAACATCAATCAATCGACCACAAGTATGTCTGAATACCAACCAACGTGTCATTTAATTTAGAAGAATAGAAGAAACTAAATCGATTTTAAACTCCACTTAAATCATAACCTACCTCAACCAAAGAACTCAAATCCAAGTTACTTCACAAGTGTCTTGCCTTTCCTTAGTGCCTCAGATTATTCCCATTCTAAAATAACAAACACAATAGTAATTGATAACTTACTCTTTGCTTAAATCTTTAAGGATTCAATTCCACTAGTTTTAACCCTTTTTATAGCCCATGGCCTCATGTAAGAGTTTTCCAACCATCAAATTGCCCCTCAATCTACATAATTTATGTTTAAGGGAATGAATTCTATTCTAGGAATTGTTCATTAACAACTTAGAATCAATTCTAGATGAATTTACATCTACCCATAGGCTTTCCCACCAATTCATGAATATAGGTTGTAGTTCAAGAATTCCACCATAAAACCTCATTCTAAGGATTCTACAATAGACATTAATAATTAGATAATAAGAGGGAGGAATTAACTCACATTAACAAAGAAATCACCCTAGGATTATGGAAAAATCGCCCCTTAGCAGTTAGATCGAAACCCTTTGAGTTATATGAAGTAAAACTCAAAAAAACTGACTTAAGTTGAATATAACTGCTCGATGACCAGTACAACGACTTGGGTTCCGTTAGCGGTACCGCTATAGTGACCAAATGGCCCACTACGGTGGCCTTTCAACATCTCACCACCAACACTGTAGTAGCATATCGACCATTATGGCGTTGGTGTTGCAGCAACAATCTGACCATTGTATCACTCCTTAAATAGTAACTTTGGAAAAAATGGAAGCTTCCCTATTTCACAACGCAAACCTCAATTTAGGATATCGCACAAGTGCCCCAACGTGGCAACCTCTATAACCGAAGTTCTACTAATCCATTTACCATCTCAAAACTTTCTATGAAATACAATACAACTCAACTACCACATAATGAACAAAATACCTCCAAACACCACACCATTTTCATGACCCAATCCATCATGAGTGGCACCTATGTTAACCCTCCCGTGGGAGAACCATCTAACCCAAAATCAAATCTTTCAGTTATCCAATTTTAAAATCAAACAATAATTCTTTATTAAAAGTTAATAATTAATCATTCAACACTAATGCAAAAAATAACATCATCTAAATATCCCCAAAAACTGAAAGTCATCATACCAGAATTCTATCTAAACGAGTCTATGTGTACAATCGGGAACAGTAATAATAACAAAAGAAAGAGTCAATGTCCGAAAAGAGGGACAAGACCAAATCAAATGATTCATGGCTGCCCGGTTAATGAATGCTCACCCTTGAATCAGGAACGTGCTATCACCTACAAATAAGGTCTCATAGAAGCAGCTGGAATATACTCCAACTGTACAAAACCACTATGTACTAGTAGATATCATAGACTGACTCAAATTAACCAATATGAACGCTTAACAAAATATTTGTAAACAATTAACAAGCATGTCAATTAAACCACATATTCAACCAGCTTATAGAAATAAGCCTATTAATATAATCCAAGAAATTAAGTAACAAGGATTCCAGTTATGCATGTTTATGCTCAATTTAGTACCAACAACCAAGAATAACTAACAACCAAATTAGTTTGCCATTTACATCATGAAACCTCATTATCTTATATGACTCCAAGGAAAAGTTCACACTAAGTACTAACAATGATATTAAGTCCAAAATCTGGTCCACACAAGGAACCCAAAGTAACATCAATAAAAATGGTTCGCACAAGGAACCCAAAAAGCAAGATCAACATAAATGGTTCAAAAAAGGAACCCAAAATTAATATACATAATAAACAAACTCAGTCCACTTAAGGAACCGTCAAACTCTCAAAATAATAGTGTACAAACATGCTATAGGACTTATGTTTTTCCACTAGCCATGACCTGCAGGGGACGAGCTCAGTCCACATACCAATCATACTGGACAACTAAGTGTCTTTCCACCCTCATTCCAAACAAGTGTCATGCCACCCTTATTCCAGCACCCCCACCCTTATACCATCTTAAATTACCAATTCAATCATAGGCTATACATTTAGCATCAATCAATTCATAACAATAACCATGTACTAGTCATAAGTACAACCTCTATAATAAGTTCATTATTAACCAATACCTACACTTTATAATCAAACATTTAGCATCATTTACAAGAATGACTTGAAAATAGTAAACAAACATTCAATTAATGAGCACATATACTATCAAACTGAGTCTCATCTCTAATTCAACCATAACCTACCATGAACCGAGCCTTGCAATACCCTAAATCACTTGAGCCTTGCCCTTTCTTGTAGCCCCAGCTGATCTCGATCTAAAAATAACAAACAAGGGACCATTCAACCAATAATCTACCAATTCTAGGCATTATAGACCTAGTTTCACTATTTCTAACCATATTCATAACAATTTCCCCATCTTAGGGATTTATACCCTTTGATCTACTAGAAAATCCCCACGAATAAAGATTAAAAAGACAATTTCTAGTCTAGGATTCATAATTCAACAATCGTAAACCATTATTAAGTGATTCTAACACTTCAATAACAAAATAACTCCAGGTTCTTCAACCTAGGGCTATACTCTTAACTCCCACCATGAACAATCCCAAGAGATTTTAAAGATCAAACAAAGTAATTTACATTAGGATGGTGGAATTTACTTCTCTTGGGAGTGGAAATTCATCAAAAATCCCATAATTCACCCCTGCTTTGCCCTAGTTAGCACTTGAACATTTTTTAGAATGAAAAATAACATTTTAGTTTAAAAACTAGCATTATACTGCATATGTCCCGCCATAGCAGCCCGCTTCCCACTATAGTGGTAGTGGATAGAGCAATTTCGCCTATTGTAGTAGTCAGACTTAAACCAAGCTTCTGCTACAGTAGCCCATATCCTATCATAGAGAGATCACTATAGCGGCACTGAGGCAGTAACTAGAGGAAGTTTCTAGGTCTTGTCCATTTAACAACACATTCCCTAGATTTCAACATTACGACTAATCATTTTACATCAAACACTATAAATAAAGCTGTATTAACCCGATTTCCATTTTATAAGTATATATGGATTCCTTAATACCTTGGCTATCATAGTATAATCTTACATATATACAACACTACATAATTAATCAACAAAATTTTTCTAGACCACACAACACCTGTATTTCTTCCAAAACTAACCTAGCCTGAAATTTCAAAAATTTTCATCCATAGATAACTTAATCGGAATTTTCGCATGCTAAGAAATACCTTAAGGATGGAAAGTATCATTATATTAGATATCAATTTAGTCATTGTTCATCCCCGGACAACAACAATAAGGAATGAAGGAAACTAGCAAAGAATATACCTGAAACATCAAACAAATGAGGGTTCTTTGTACGCAAGTCTGCTTCAGTCTCCTAAGTGACCTCCTCGATAGGACGGTTGTTCAACTAGACTTTTATGAATATAATCTTTTTAGTTATTAATTTCTAGATATCCCAATCAAGTATACCAACTAGTTTCTCCTCATAGGAGAGATTCTTATCTAGTAATAATGAGTCACAATGAATAAAGTCACAATGAATAATGTAGTTGCCATATCCATGGTACATCTTGATCATAGTAACTTGAAATACCAATGGACTCCCAAGAAACTCAGAGGTAATGCAATCCTATAAGCTATAGGACCCACCATTTTTAGAACCTCAAATGGACCGATGTACCTGGGTCTATGCTTGCCCCACTTGCCAAATGACATTACTACCTTCATAGGTGAAACCTTAAGTAATACATGTTCACCTTTCTTGAAAAATATGTCCCTCAAATTTCCGATCTGCATACTCTTTTTGTCGACTTTGAATAGTTAATAATTTTTCCCAAATGAACCTCACCTTCTCTTGTGAATCCTTTAATAAATCAGTGCCTAAAGTCTTCACGTCTCCACCTCAAACCAATCTATGGGAGATTTACATCTCCTTCCATATAAAGCCTCAAATGGGGCCATATCAATATTTAAATGATAAATATTATTGTACGAAAATTTGCACAACAATAGGATTTCATACCAATGACCCTCAAAGTTAGCCACACATGCCCGAAGTATGTCTTTTAAAACCTTAATTGTCATCTCAGATTACCCATCAGTCTGACGATGGAAGGCAGTACTGAGATCTAACTTAGTGCCCACCTTCTTATGCAACTTTTGCCAAAATTTGGAGATAAACTACATATCTCTATCAAATATGATGGAGACTGGAACTCCATGCCACTTCAAGATATCCTTATCATAGATCTTGGCTAACTACTTTATATTTTACACTGTTTTTATTGGAATGAAAAGTGCGGACTTAGTGAATCTAACACCCCAAAAGTCCCTAAGATCATACTTTACTTAGCACAAAAAAACCAGTTGGAAACATACAAAATTACCTCAAGATGACTCACTGTACAAGTCGTACAGTGAGTCCATGAGTCATAGGCTGACTCATGGTAAGTAGTCCAACCCAGCCTAATTCTTAGTGGTCACGACTCAGAACATGAGTCATTTTCTAAAGGGATGAGTCATTATGATTACTCGTTCTGAGAAATAAACTAAAAGTCATAAAAGATGAAAATTATACCCCAGTGATAATAATAGAAGGGCACAAATCATTGGGATTCTGTACAAGTCGTTAGGTCATTCATTCTGACAAAGGACCTAAGAGTTAATATTTTCCTTTAGAGGTCACCAGTCCATTCCATGACTTGTTACCAGACCTCACAAGTTGTGGGGAGTGAATCATGCCCCAAACCAGAATTTTTCCTCAAAGACCACGAGTCAAGGGACTACTTGTAGGTCTAGGGTATGAGTCATACCCAAGTCCATGGCGACTATTTCTAGAAAATTAGTTATACTTTAAAAAGTCTGTTTTTGTCCTTGTCATGACCCATCTAGAAGTAAGTGGCATCCACTCCATTCTCCGGTGGGAGAACCAATAACCCCGAAAGCATTAACCATCACTTAGAGAAAAGAAGGAAAACTATTCCATTAATAGTTCAAGGATTATCCAATTAAAGTAAGAAGGAAATAAATACTAAAACAAAACATCCCTAAAATCCAAAAGTCGGTGTACCAAAACATACTAAGAATTTCAAGATGGGGATGCAACCCCAAAACTAAGAAGAATGCATAAGTCCAAACAAAGGACAATATCATAAAAGATAGATTCCATGATAGCCCAAAAATACTGCTCACCCTGAAATATGAATCACATGCTAGAATCACAAGTGAGGTCTTGTTGGAGCCGCTGGAATATGCGTTGCACTCAATAAAAGTAAGAGCAAGTGTAGTATCAGCACACAAGAAAATAATAGTGTATTGGTAGGGTCATTTGGCCAACCTAAGATGAGAATATGAACACTCAACCAAAACATAGTACAACAAGTTAATCCATGCTCTTTCTATCCTACACCTAGCACCACAAGTATCAAATAAGCAGCTTAGGATTACAAGTAATAAGTCAAGACATTTACAACCAAGTCAAGTTCAGTCAAGCTAAGTTAAAACATGTCAAGACAAGTTAAGAAATTATCAAATATATAAATATATTCCTCGGTTCACTTATTGAACCGTCAAACTCACATGAACCTCATACATACACGCTATGAGTATCATAACCACCCTCTAGTCATGACCTGTAGGGGACAAATTCCATCCATGTACCAAAACCCCAAACACAAGTGTCCGATAACCTTATTCCACTAATAAGTCAAGAAAATGTTCAAATACCGCAACATTCCACATTAACAATAAGGTAGGTCAAACTCATACAACAAGAAAAATTCATTGAATCGACCACACCAAACAACATACACTAACAAGCCATACTAAAAAGTAGTTAACATGCATATATAGTACAAATTGTACTAAACCACAATATCATTACCTACCAAGCTTGCAAAACTCAACAAAGCTTGAGCCTTGCCTTTTTGTGTAATTTCCACTTGATCTCGGTCTAGAAATACATACAAACACATAATTAATAAAATGACCTACCACATTGAGGATTATAAATTATACTCAACCCCTAAGGTCGAGATCATGATCATTCCCTCCCCATTCTAGGGCTTTTTCTACCATAATTCGCCTAAATCTGCTGATTTCATGGAATAATTAGTGAATTAATGACATGCAATGGTAATTTAACAATTATTAACCAAAACCCATTGATTTCATACTTAAATTACTTCCTTGCACAAGAAAATAAACTAAAACAAGCCATTAACCCTTCCTAAACTATGCAAACTAGTAATTCTAAGGCTAGATTATCAATTTAATAGTTACTGGGATGAATTCCTTACCTTAACGATGAAATATGATGAAAAACTTATGGTTTTCACCCTAAATTGCCACTGCTGAAGCCCCAAACATTTCTTGGAAAAATAAACCATTTTGGGGTGTTTTTGAAATAAAACAACGACTTATGTCGCAATAGCAGCTTCGCTATTACAAAACTTGGTCGTGTTGACTGGTCACCATAGAGGGAATTATCTTGCTTTTTAGCATATCGCTATAGCGACATTCACTTCGCTCAAGCGATGTTGATGGGACAGAAAGTCCAGTTTCCTCCAAAAATCTCTTTTTTCACAACACATCTTAAATCCAAGACATTCCAAATAATACCCTTTACGCAAATATCAATTTCGAGACTTCTACTTGCCCAAATTTAATTTTGTAAAATCTTACGGGTCCCTTATCGACTTAGCTAGCTATAAATCAAGTCAAACACCACCACACTTACCTTATTCATTCTCAGATTTCCCTAGATCACACCTCACTCATATTTTGTCAGAATGACCAAACGAGCAAAATAGGCTGAAACAAGAAAAGAAAAAGTACCTATATCCTCAAACAATTGAATGTACTTGTCCCATATGTACTTCTCAATTTACCATGTGGCTTCTTCAACCAGATGATGCTTCCATCAAACCATAACCAAACAAATTTCTTTTGTCCTCAACTTCTGAATATACTGATCTTGAATTGCTACAGGTTCCTCCTGATAAGGCAAATCCTTATCAAATAGAACTGAGTCCTATTTAATTATGTAGTCTTCATCCCCAAGATATTGTTTAAGCATGGAGACATAAAATACTGGATGGACTCCTAACAACCTAAGCGGTAAAGCTAACCTGTATGCAACCGGACCTACATCCTCAAGAACCTCGAAGGGACCAATATACCGAGGGCTGAGCTTTTCCCTCTTACTGAACTGCATGATTCCCTTCATGGGAGACACTTTAAACAACAGCTGTTCACCAACCTTGAAATCCATCTCTTACCCTACGGTCTGCATACACTTTTTATCTACTTTGAGAAGCCAATGATTTGGTTTGAATGAACCTTACTTTTTCTTGAGCCTCCTTCACCAAATGAGTGTCAAAAGGTTTAATATCTCTAGTATCAAATTACCCAATAGGTAACTGTTGCGCCCAATCATGCACGCAATTGCACGTGGCTATTCAAGTAGTATAGGACGTTAAGTCCAGATATCATACCCACAGTGACTTAGAAGATCACTCATCTTATTCAAATTCTTATTTCACTACTTGAGAAAAGAAACAAATAAGTCATTAGATTTACCTATGCTATGATTAACTAGAAAGTGAAGAAAATTTGGTTTAAGCTTTGTAGATATCTTGGTTTCAAAAATTTGGTTGAGTCTTCCTATCATCCAATCTATTGGTTTCCCAAAGTTATTAGATGCAGGTTTAAATCCCTTATCGAGCGTTTTCCAATAATTCTAAGACTACTCGACTATCCCTAACGCCTATATTTCTATGGTCGTCGGTTAATAGTGAAGTGCATTAAAATATCGCTTGTATCAACTAGACTAGGTCATACGGTATAATTCTATCCTCTATAGCAATTCGATTACCTTTCCCTATAAGGTTCACAAACTAGCCCTATTCTTTCTTTTTATACTTGTAGTTCCCTTTTTAAAGTTCAACAAACAAGCCCTATATAATATTCATAAGGAAATCAAGAAAAAAAATAATTCAAATCAAGAAGAAAGAAATAACTCAAAGATGAAAAACATAATATAATTGAACAATAGTTATATGTCAAACATCATGTTTATGCCAAAACCATAGAACAAAAAGACTTAGCTACTAATTTGTCACGCCCCAAATACCATTGAGGCGGACTGAAACTCGAAGTTGTTAAGGCCTGAGAGAACCAATCTTTATTCATTCATATGCATCTCACTCAATGATAAACACTTATAGATACAAGAGGTCAAAGACGGAAGTTATGGAAAGATATTCACATAGATATGAAACTTGGCCGTTAGGGCCATTGCGTCAAAAGCATACATTTCTTACATTCCTTCATTCGTCCCACAACGTCTACAAAAGCCTCTAACAGATACATCACCAAGCCAAAAGTCGGGATAAGTACCCGTTTTATACATTTGTTACACAGTACCAAAATAATGTACACAAGTAACTCGGAAAGCCCCGAATCAAGCTGGAGCTCACCAATAGTATACGAATGACCCGAATCCTAATATGGAGGTCTACTAGCTCCTGTGCCTTCAACAAGTGAGGTAAGTCCCCCAAGGGATGTCAGTACGAAAGAATGTACTGAGTATGTAAGGCTATAAGAAACTATATGAAACATATGATCTCAAATGGAATCAAATACAAGTGAATAAACATTATGGATAAACCACCGTTCTGTATATGTGTGGAACCATGTACATTACATTCATTACTTTCCTTGCTTTTACATTCATCATCATTATCATTCATCCAGCTGATCAGTGGGTCACCTCATAACATAACGTATCATAACATAACATATCATAACATAACATTGGGATCGTCTCTAGCTAGGCTTATACCCCTTTGAGCTACCACCCATAAATCAATAATCAATCGGGATCATCTCTAGCTAGGCTTTGTCCCCTTTGAGCAACCACCCAGTCTCAAAGAACCATAAAGTAACCATAAAATAACCATATATGCATTACTTCTTTCCTTTACTTTTGTGAGATTGATACATTGGTGGTCATAACATTATTGGAACTTTGGAACAATAATCAATGAATAAGAGACATGTGAATAATAAAATATGTCAAACCTTAAATGAGATACTTTAGGACATTTTGAAATGGAAACAAGTCAGTAACAATGAGAATAATAGGTACTGCCAAAGGGTATGGAAAGAGTAACCTTACATATCTTATCTTCCCAATATGAATACAACAATCCAATATGTGAATACAACAATTCAGCTCCTTCCTTACGTGTTACTCTACAACACAAGTACATAACGGAGCTCACGTTAACAACTAACTACATTACAAATGCATAAAACGACAATGAGCTACGTGACTGCCAAATAACGCCATTTCACGCTCTTACAATACCATTTACTGCATCACCATACCAAAAACACCAAAACATTCTACACATCAACCAAGACAACATAAACCGATAGCATTTCACACCAAGTTTATACTTTACACTTCCCCTTCAACACCACGTCACATTTACTCCATCGAGTCACTTTAAATACTGTTCACAATAACACATTAACAACAAATCCATAATTGATATAACTCAAAATACTTTTGTACTACTCCTTTATAGTCATTAAAAGGGTACCATGAGTTGATGATTACATCCAATAAGGGTATAATGACCTTGTGGGGTCAAAGAGAAGCAAAAACAACAAAAATGAAATTTTGGAATGACCTGTGGAGCCACCTACACCTGCAGGTGGGTGAGATGTTGTCTTAGGTGCCCATATGGCCCTGTCTAGGGCAACCTGCATTGGCAACTGCGCCTACAGGTTCCCCATCCGCGAGGGCGGATGCCAGGTTCGGCCAAAATGTGTCTCTTTTGGGTCCTTTTTTGTAATAAATGGTCCATGGACATAAGTAAGCTTATATTTTCATATTTTAGGTTAAATTGGATGCCAAAAAACAATCATGGTTTCACAACGCACATAAACATCACCAAACTACATCCTCTTTTCAATACACCACCAATTCCATGCACAATTTTCACAACAAGAATTCCAAATGTTATAGACAAAGAGAAATCAAGTTAGGGATATAAATACATCATACATGTTGACATTTAATCCATAAAATTCACTTCCTTCAAGAGCACAAGTCTCCTTTCAAGTTTATAAGACAAAACCCTTTACCGATTAAGTAAAAGTAGACTATTTCACCCATAGTGAATTGCTCAACACTTTGTCAACATAAAAAACATGATTTAAACACCATATTATGCATATAATATACTAAACCATGAGAGTAAACACTTACCAAAGCTTTCAAAAGGATGATCTTGTCCAAAGCAAATGGTTGCTAAGGGTTTGTAAGAGAAGAGTATGTTGTGGAAAAATCTAGAAATGAGACATGTGTGTTTTGTTGATTAAAATATGATTTTTGTGACTTTTATAGGCCCTAATGGTCATACTTAGCCATACACTTGGTCATAAATGTTATGTTTACTTGGTCAAAGGTGGAATGGACCATTTCTCCATTTGGGCCATGGCTTATGGCTTAATTTTTGGCCTTTATTGATCCCATTAGCACATGTTAATTCAGCCCACTAAAATTAATGTGTAATATACCAACCATCTCATGTTTAAATAATTTCATAAATGTTAAGACACTCAATTGGTTTGGAAATGTATGGGGTGTTACATCCTTCCCCCCTTAGTAACATTCATCTCGAATGTTAGTAACGTATCCAATTTACACATATTCAAGTTTAAGTTTATCCTTCCTGTTACTATACACACACAATGCTTGTAAAGACTTTCTCTTCTGTTTGAAACAAATGTGGGTACTTAGACTTCATCATTTCCTCGTCTTCTCATGTGATCTCTTCTGTTTGTTGATTTCTCCAAAGTACCTTTACGGAAGCTACTTCATTATTCCTTAGCCTCTTAACTTGTCGATCTAGAATAGAAATATGCATCTCTTCATAGGTTAGATCCTCCGCAACTTGTACATCATCAATAGGAGCAATACGAGATGGATCTCCTATGCACTTTTAAAGCATTGAAACATGAAACACTGGATGAACTGTGGAGAGTTCTTGGGGTAGTGCTAATTCATACGCAACTTGACCAAATCATCGGTACCCATATGGCACGTTATACAGGGCCAACTTTCCTTTATTTTCAATCTCATTACCCCTTTCATTGGTGACACTTTCAAGAATACCCAATTACCTCGAGCAAATTCTAGCCCTCGTCTTTTAGCATCGGCATATGACTTGTGTCGACTTTGGGTCATTTGTAGCCGCTGTTGTATTACCTTAACTTGCTCCATAGCTTGATGAACAAGATCTGGCCCGAGTAAAGCAGTTTCACCCGCTTCAAACCATCCAATTGGTGAGCTACACTTTCTTCCATATAAAGCTTCATAGGGTGCCATTTTGATACTTGCATGATAGCTATTATTATATGTAAATTCAATAAGCGATAGATGATCATCCCAACTATCTTTAAAGTCCAATGTGCAAGCTTGTAGCATATCTTCAAGTGTTTTGATAGTACGTTCTTCTTGTCCATCTGTCTGAGGATGAAAAGTCGTACTTAAATTCACTTGAGTTTCCAAACTCTTCTGAAAAGATTTCCAAAAATTTGCAGTAAATTGAGCTCCCCTGTCCGATATAATAGAGATTGGAACTCTGTGCAATCGAACTATCTCTTTAATATACAACCTTGCATAATCCTCAGCTATGTAGGTGGTCTTGATCGGTAGGAAGTGTGCTAACTTTGTAAGCCGTCAACTATTACCCTTATTGAATCAAATTTCTGCAGCGTACGAGGCAAGCCTATGATGAAATCCATGTTAATCATATCCCACTTCCACACTGGAAGATTTATACATTGCATGTAACCTCCAGGCTTCTGATGCTCTACCTTTACTTGTTGACAATTTGGACATTGAGCTACAAATTCTGCAATGTTCTTCTTCATGTTACCCCACCAATACATTTCTTTCAAATCATGATACATTTTGGTGTCTCCCGGATGAATAGAATACCGTGAATGATGTGCCTCTGTCATAATCCATTTCCTTAGTTAATCTACATCCGATACACACAATATACCTTGGCGTTGAAGTACTCCCTCTTGCGTAAGATCAATGCCTTTGTCAAAACTTGTTGTACATTCTCTTTCAACTGCAATAACATAGGATCAGCGTACTGTTTTCTTTTCACTTCAGCTACTAATAAAGATTCTGCCGCATTTTGCACAATAACCCCTTCATCTGGAGATTCAAGAAGACGAACCCCCAAGCAAGCTAATTGATGTAAATCCTTAACTATAACCTGCTTTTCCGTCAACTGGCTACTAGTGCCTCCTATTTCCTTCTGGCTTAATGCATCGGCTACCACATTTGCTTTTCTCGGATGATATAGGATATCAATATCATAATCTTTTAATAGTTCGAGCCATCTCCGCTTCCTCAGATTTAAGTCCTTCTTCTTAAAGATATATTACAAACACTTATGATCAGTATATATGTCAACATGAACCCCATACAAATAGTGGTACCATATCTTTAAAGCAAATATCACATCTAATAGCTCGAGATCATGTGTGGGATAATTCCTCTCATACGGTCGCAACCGTCGTGAGGCATAGGCTATTATAGTACTGTGTTGCATCAATACACATCCTAGGCCAACTCCGGAAGCATCACAATATACCGTATACCCTTTTGTGCCTTCCAAAAGTATCAATACAGGTGTAGTCGTCAATTTATCCTTCAGCTTTTTGAAACTCTTTTCACATGCATCATTCCACTGAAACTTGGTTGCCTTATGTGTTAGCTTTGTTAAAGGTGTAGAGATAGAAGAAAACCCTTCAACAAATCTTCTATAATAACCTGCCTATCCAAGAAAACTATGAAACTTTATAGGCGTCGTAGGTCTCGGCCAATTCTTCATCGCTTCTATCTTTTTGCGTATCAACCCTTATTCCTTTATCTGACACAATATGACCCAAGAATGTTACAGATTTTACCCAAAATTCACACTTAGAGAAATTAGCATATAACTTATAGTCACGAAGAATCTATAACACCTGCCTTAAGTTATTTGTATGGTCTTCTTTTATTCTTGAATAAACCACTATATCATCTATAAACACTATTATGAACACATCCAAGAATGACTTGAACACCCTATTCATCAAATCCGTAAAAACTGCTGGTGTATTTGTTAGCCCAAATGACATAACCAAACATTCATAGTGACCATACCGTGTTCAAAAAGCTGTCTTGGGTATAACTTTTTCTCTAACCCTTACCGGATGATATCCCAATCTTAGGTCAATCTTTGAAAAGCAATTGGCATCCTGTAACTGGTCAAACAAATCATCAATTCTAGGGAGTGGATATTTATTCTTGACTGTCACCTTATTCAGTTATCGATAATCAATACACATTCTCAATGTTCCATCTTTCCTTCATACAAATAACAATGGTGCACCCCAAGGGGACATACTAGGCCTTATGAATCCCTTTTTCCAGCAAATCTTTTAATTGCTCCTTTAATTCCCGGGACTCCACTGGGGACATTCCATATGAAGGAATAGAGATAGGTTGAGTGCCTGGCATCACATCGATACCCAACTCAACTTCCCATTCTGGAGGCAAACCTGGAAGATCTTTAGGAAATACATCAAGGAATTCATTTACCACTAGAACCGATTAAAGAGTTCATGGTTTCACATCGGTATGTTGCAGTCTTACTAGATGGCATATGTACCCTTTGGCTATCATTTTCCTTGCCTTAAGATAGGAAATAAATTTACCTCTCGATGCTCCAACATTACCCCTTCATTCAAGGATGGTCTTTTCTGGAAAATGGAAATGTACTCTCTTGGCTCAGCAATCTACCGTGGCATAGCAAGAAGACAACAAATCCATACACATTATAACATCAAAATCTACCATTTCCAACTCAATAAGATCAGCCAACGTATCATGATCACAAACAGTTACTATACAATTACGATATACTCTTTTAGCTACAATAGATTCACCAACTGGTATAGATACTTCAAATGACTTAACTAATAATTCTGGTGTTCTTTCAAATTTTCTAGCAATTAATGGAGTAACATATGATCATGTAGAACCCGAATCAATCAATGCATATACCTTATGTGAAAAGACAGATAATGTAGTTGTAACCACATCAAGAGAAGCCTCCAAATTCTATTGATCCTCTAAGGCATAGGTACAGTTATGGACTCCTCTAGAACTAGCTGCCCCTCTAGCATCTCTACCATGACCAGTAGGCTAAACATCCATCGAGGATGATGCAACGACTGATCTCGTAGATTGCGTCATGCTACCCGTGCCCTTCCATGGACAATCTCTCCTCATGTGCCTCGACACCCCACACCAATAGCAAACATTCATCCCAACCCAGCATTCACCTAAATAAAGCCTTACGCAGTGCTGACATGGCTGACGAGAACATCCCGCCATCTGTGGACCTCAAACTCCACTACTCTGCCCAACTTGACTGCCTCTAAACCTTTGAAATTGAGATGGAGTACCAGCTGAAGGATAGGAAATTGATGGTCTAGGCGTTCTAGGAAAAACCCGAGGCCTAAATTCTCCTTGGGATGCCATGAACTGTCCCATAGGTCTAGCCCTCTTTGACGACCCTTTTTCAAATTCTTGCACCCTTCTCCTTTGCCTTTTATCCTCCATCTTCTGTGCAAAAGCTTGTATTCTGGCTATATCTATATCTCTGTTCAAAGCAGCAATGGTACACTCCCTCACCAAATATGGCTCCAATCTATCCACATACCAATGGACTCTGTCATCCATCGTGGATAATACATTAGGAGCATATCGAGCAAAAACTTAAACCGAAGACTGTAATCTCTGACACTCATTTTCCCTTGATGAAGATTTAAAAAATGATCCACACGAGCCTCTCAGATCTCATATGGAAGGTAGTGATCAAGGAATGTCTCTTTGAATTCTTCCCAATTAGCTGGAAGTGCACCGACACCCCTAGATCGTTTCCAATCTTCATACCATAATATAGCCTCTCCTTTCAGTCTGTGTGTTACAAGCTCAACTGTTTCTGTTCCAGTTACATGCATAACATCTAAAGCCCTTTGAATTTTGTCCACAAAGTCTTGTGGGTCTTCATTCAGGTCATACCCAGTGAAGGTGGGAGGGTCTAATTTCAGTAAATCCTGTGTCTGCCGACTAGTTGCCCTATCCGCACCATCATTACTTGTCGTTGGACCAACTCGTCCTTGATTTTGGAAAGCAACTATAAGAGTCAAAATTTGCACCGCATTTCTTAGATCCTGCTCAGTAGCATTAACAGGTGGTTCTGGGGGTACTTCTCTCCTTTGTGGCCCCCCTGGAAATGGGAGAGGAGAAGAATCCCGCGATGAAACCTCAGTTTTAGTCCCACCTTGACTAGATTGGTCAGGTGGTGATTTACTAGTTCCTTCTCCGGCAAGCATGTCTACCTTCTTACCTAAGGCCCTACCTCGTCTTGTAATTTGCATTTTACTATACAAAAGAAAACCAATTTTAATGGTCAAATATGATTTCACCTATAACTTTGGCTCTACTGCACGATCTAAGAAATGAAAAAAGGAAACAACTCCTGAATGTACCGTAGCCTCCTATTTATAAATGTGGCACACAACACATCCATAAGCAAGACTCTACTCAGACACGGCTTTGTAGACACCCTAGGATAACCTGCTCTGATACCACTTTTGTCACGCCCCAAATCCCATTGAGGCGTACTGGCACCCGAAGTCATTAAGGCCCGAGAGAACCAATCTTCATTCATTCGTATACATCTTACTCAATGAACAACACTCATAGATACAAGAGGTCAATGACGGAAGTTATGAAAAGATATTCCAAATAGATATGAAACCTGGTCGTTAGGGCCATTGCGTCAAAAGGATACATTTCTTACATTCCTTCATTCATCCCACAACGTCTACAAAAGACTCTAACAGATACATAACTAAGAATAAAGTCGGGACAAGTCCCCGCTTTATATATATGTTACACAGTACCAAAACAATGTACACAAGTGACTCGGAAAGCCTCGAATCAAGCTGGAGCTCACCAATAGTCTGCAGATGACCCGAATCCTAATGTGGAGGTCTACTAGCTCCTGTGCTTGCAACAAGTGAGAAAAGTCCCCCAAGGGATGTAAGTATGAAAGAATGTACTGAGTATGTAAGGCTATAAGAAACTGTATGAAACATAGGATCTTAAATGGAATCAAATACAAGTGAATAAACATTATGGATAAACCACCGTTCTGTATATGTGTGGAACCATGTACATTACATTAATTACTTTCTTTGCTATTACGTTCATCATCATTATCATTTATCCAGGTGATCAGTGGTTCACCTCATATCATAACGTATCATAACATAACATATTATAACATAACTTTGGGACCGTCTCTAGCTAGGCTTATGCCCCTTTGAGCTACTACCCATAAATCAATAATCAATCGAGATCGTCTCTAGCTAGGCTTTCACCCCTTTGAGCTACCAACCGTAATCCAATAATCTCTGGATCTTCTCTAGATAGGCTTTCTCCCCTTTGAGCTACCACTAGGTCTCAAAGAACCATAAAATAACCATATATGCATTACTTCTTTCCTTTACTTTTGTGAGATTGATACAATTGTGGTCATAACATTATTGGAACATTGGAACAATAATCAATGAATAAGAGACATGTGAATAATAATATATGTCAAACCTGAAATGAGATACTTTAGGACATTTTGAAATGGAAACAAGTCAGTAACAATGAGAACAATAGGTGTTGCCAAAGAGTACAGAAAGAATAACCTTACATACCTTATCTTACCAATATGAATACAAAAATCCAATATGTGAATACAAAAATTCAGCTCCTTCCTTACGTGTTACTCTACAACACAGGTACATAACGGAGCTCATGTTAACAACTAACTACATTACAAATGCATAAGACGATAATGAGCTACATAACTGTCATATAACCTCATTTCACCCTCTTACAATACCATTTACTGCATCACCATACCAACAACACCAAAACATGCCACACATCAACCAAGACAACATAAACCAATAGCATTTCACACCAAGTTTATACTTTACACTTCCCTTCAACACCACGTCACATTTATTCCATCGAGTCACTTTAAATACCGTTCACAATAACACATTAAAAACAAATCCATAATTGATATAACTCAAAATACTTCCGTACTACTCCTTTAAAGTCATTAAAAGGGTACCATGAGTTGATGATTACATCTAAGAAGGGTATAGGGGCCTTGGGGGGTCAAAGAGAAGAAAAAACAACCAAAATGAAATTTTGGAATGACCTGTGGAGCCACCTACACCTGCAGGTGGGTGAGATGTTGTCTTAGGTGCCCATATGGCCCTGTCCAGGGCAACCTGCATTGGCAACTGCGCCTACAGGTTCCCCATCCGCGAGGGCGGATGCCAGGTTCGGCCAAAATGTGTCTCTTTTGGGTCCTTTTTTGTAATAAATGGTCCATGGACATAAGTAAGCTTATATTTTCATATTTTAGGTTAAATTGGATGCCAAAAAACAATCATGGTTTCACAACGCACATAAACATCACCAAACTACATCCTCTTTTCAATACACCACCAATTCCATGCACAATTTTCACAACAAGAATTCCAAATGTTATAGACAAAGAGAAATCAAGTTAGGGATATAAATACATCATACATGTTGAAATTTAATCCATAAAATTCACTTCCTTCAAGAGCACAAGTCTCCTTTCAAGTTTATAAGACAAAACCCTTTACCGATTAAGTAAAAGTAGACTATTTCACCCATAGTGAATTGCTCAACACTTTGTCAACATAAAAAACATGATTTAAACACCATATTATGCATATAATATACTAAACCATGAGAGTAAACACTTACCAAATCTTGCGAAAGGATGATCTTGTCCAAAGCAAATGGTTGCTTAGGGTTTGTAAGAGAAGAGTATGTTGTGGAAAAATCTAGAAATGAGACATGTGTGTTTTGTTGATTAAAATATTTTTTTTGTGCCTTTTATAGGCCCTCATGGTCATCCTTCGCCATACACTTAGTCATAAATGTTAATAGTTACTTTGTCAAAGGTGGAATGGATCATTTCTCCATTTGGGCCATGTCTTATAGCTAAATTTTGGGCCTTTATTGAGCCCATTAGCACATGTTAATTCAGCCCACTAAAATTAATGTGTAATACACCATCCATCTTATGTTTAACTAATTCCATAAATGTTAAGACACTCAATTGGGTTCGGAAATAGATGGGGTGTTACATCCTTCCCCCCTTAGGAACATTCGTCCTCGAATGTTAGTAACATATCCAATTTACACATATTCAAGTTTAAGTTTATCCTTCCTGTTACTATACACACACAATGCTTGTAAAGACTTTCTCTTCTGTTTGAAACAAATGTGGGTACTTAGACTTCATCATTTCCTCGTCTTCTCATGTGATCTCTTCTGTTTGTTGATTTCTCCAAAGTACCTTTACGGAAGCTACTTCATTATTCCTTAGCCTCTTAACTTGTCGATCTAGAATAGAAATATGCATCTCTTCATAGGTTAGATCCTCCGCAACTTGTACATCATCAATAGGAGCAATACGAGATGGATCTCCTATGCACTTTTAAAGCATTGAAACATGAAACACTGGATGAACTGTGGAGAGTTCTTGGGGTAGTGCTAATTCATACGCAACTTAACCAAATCATCGGTACCCATATGGCACGTTATACAGGGCCAACTTTCCTTTATTTTCAATCTCATTACCCCTTTCATTGGTGACACTTTCAAGAATACCCAATTACCTCGAGCAAATTCTAGCCCTCGTCTTTTAGCATCGGCATATGACTTGTGTCGACTTTGGGTCATTTGTAGCCGCTGTTGTATTACCTTAACTTGCTCCATAGCTTGATGAATAAGATCTGGCCCGAGTAAAGCAGTTTCACCCGCTTCAAACCATCCAATTGGTGAACTACACTTTCTTCCATATAAAGCATCATAAGGTGCCATTTTGATACTTGCATAATAGCTATTATTATAGGTAAATTCAATAAGCGATAGATGATCATCCCAACTATCTTTAAAGTCCAATTTACAAGCTCGTAGCATATCTTCAAGTGTTTGGATAGTACGTTCTGCTTGTTCATCTATCTGAGGATGAAAAGTCGTACTTAAATTCACTTGGGTACCTAAACTTTTCTGAAAAGATTTCCAAAAATTTGCAGTAAATTGAGCTCCCCTGTCTGATATAATAGATATTGGAACTCCATGCAATCGAACTATCTCTTTAATATACAACCTTGCATAATCCTCAGCTATGTAGGTGGTCTTGACCGGTAGGAGTGTGCTGACTTGGTAAGCCTGTCAACTATTACCCATATGGAATCAAATTTTCGCAGCGTACGAGGCAAACCTGTGATTAAATCCATGTTAATCATATCCCACTTCCACACTAGAAGATTTATACATTGCATGTAACCTCCAGGCTTATGATGCTCTACCTTTACTTGTTGACAATTTTGACATTGAGCTACAAATTCTACAATGTTCTTCTTCATGTTACCCCACCAATACATTTCTTTCAAATCATGATACATTTTGGTATCTCTCGGATGAATAGAATACTGTGAATGATGTGCCTCTGTCATAATCCGTTTCCTTAGTTCATCTAAATCCAATACACACAATCTATCTTGGCGTTGAAGTACTTCCTCTTGCGTACGATCAATGCCTTTGTCAAACCTTGTTGTACATTCTCTATCAGCTGCAATAACATAGGATCCGCGTACTGTTTTCCTTTCACTTCAGCTACTAATAAAGATTCTGCCGCATTTTGCACAATAACCCCTTCATCAGGAGATTCAAGAAAATGAACCCGCAAGCTAGCTAATTGATGTAAATCCTTAACTGTACCCTGCTTTTCTGTCAACTGGATACTAGTGCCTCCTATTGACTTCAAGCTTAATGCATCGTCTACCACATTTTCTTTTCTCGGATGATATAGGATATCAATATCATAATCTTTTAATAGTTCGAGCCATCTCCGCTGCCTCAGATTTAAGTCCTTCTTCTTAAAGATATATTACAAACTCTTATGATCAGTATATATGTCAACATGAACCCCATACAAATAGTGGTACCAAATCTTTAAAGCAAATATCACATCTAATAGCTCGAGATCATGTGTGGGATAATTCCTCTCATATGGTCGCAACCGACGTGAGGCATAGGCTATTATAGTACTGTTTTACATCAATACACATCCTAGGCCAACTCCGAAAGCATCATAATATACTGTATACCCTTCTCTGCCTTCTGAAAGTACCAATACAGGTGTAGTCGTGCTCTTGGAAACTCTTTTCACATGCATCATTCCACTGAAACTGGGTTTCCTTATGTGTTAGCTTTGTTAAAGGTACAGAGATAGAAGAAAACCCTTCAACAAAAATTTTATAATAACCTGCCAATTCAAGAAAACTACGAATCTCTGTAGGCGTCGTAGGTCTCGGCCAATTCTTCACCGCTTCTATCTTTTTACGTATCAACCCTTATTCCTTTATCTGACACAATATGACCCAAGAATGTTACAGATTTTACCCAAAATTCACACTTAGAGAACTTTGCATATAACTTATAGTCACGAAGAATCTGTAACACCTGTCATAAGTGATTAGTATGGTCTTTTTCTGATCTTGAATACACTAGTATATCATCTATAAACTCTGTCATCAACACATCCAAGAATGACTTGAACACCCTATTAATCAAATCCGTAAAAATGCTGGTGTATTTGTTAGCCCAAATGACATAACCAAAAATTCATAGTGACCATACCGTGTTCGAAAAGTTGTCTTGGGTATGTCTTTTTCTCTAACCCTTATCGGATGATATCCCGATCTTAAGTCAATCTTTGAAAAGCATTTGGCATCCTGTAACAGGTCAAACAAATCATCAATTCTGGGGAGTGGATATATATTCTTCATTGTCACCTTATTCAGTTTTCGATAATCAATACACATTCTCAATGTGCCATCTTTCCTTCGTACAAATAACACTGGTGCACCCCAAGGGGACATACTAGGCCTTATGAATCCCTTTTTCCAGCAAATCTTTTAATTGCTCCTTTACTTCCTGGGACTCCGCTAGGGCCATTCTATATGAATGAATAGAGATAGGTTGAGTACCTGACATCACATCGATAACCAACTCTACTTCCCATTCTGGAGGCAAACCTGGAAGATCTTTAGGAAATACATCAAGGAATTCATTTACCACTGGAACCGATTGAAGAGTTGGTGGTTTAACATCGGTATCTTGCTCTCTTACTAGATGGAATATGTACCCTTTGTATATCATTTTCCTTGCCTTAATATAGGAAATAAATTTACCTCTCGGTGCTCCAACATTACCCCTCCATTCAAGGATGGTCTTTTGTGGAAAATGGAAATGTACTCTCTTAGCTCAGAAATCTACCGTGGCATAGCAAGAAGACAACCAATCCATACCCATTATAACATAAAAATCTACCATTTCCAACTGAATAAGATCATCCAACATATCATGATCACAAACAGTTACTACACAATTAAGATATACTCTTTTAGCTACAATAGATGCACCAACTGGTGTAGATACTTCAAATGACTTAACTAATAATTTTGGTGTTCTTTCAAATTTTCTAGCAATCAATGGAGTAACATATGATAAGGTAGAACCTGGATCAATAAATGCATATACCTTATATGAAAAGACAGATAATGTAGTTGTAACCACATTTGGAGAAGCCTCCAAATTTTGTCGATCCGCTAAGGCATAGGTACGGTTCTAGACTCCACTAGGACTAGCTGCTCCTCTAGAACCTCTACCACGACCAGTAGGTTGTACATCTGATGATCCCGTAGATCGCTTCATACTACATGTGTCCTTCCATGGACACTCTCTCCTCATGTGCCCCGACATCCCACATCAATAGCAAACATTTGCCCCAACCCAGCATTCACCTAAATAAAGCTTTATGAAGTGCTGAAACAGCTGATGAGAATATCCCGCCGTCTGTGAACCCCAAACTCCACTACTTTGCCCAACTTGACTGCCTCTAAAGCCTCGAAACTGAGATGGAGTACCAGCTGAAGGATAGGAAATTGATGGTCTAGGAGGTCTAGGAAAAACCCTAGGCCTAAATTTTCCTTTCGACGCCATGAACTGTCCCATAGGTCTAGCCCTCTTTGATGACCCTCTTTTAAATTCTTGCACCCTTCTCCTTTGCCTTTTATCCTCCATCTTCTGTGCAAAAGCTTGTATTATGGCTTTATCCATATCTCTGTTCAAAGCAGCAATGCTACACTCCCTCACAAAATTTGGATCCAATCTAACCACATACCAATGGACTCTGTTATCCATCGTGGATAATACATTAGGAGCATATCGAGCAAAAACTTAAACCGAAGACTGTAATCTCTGACACTCATTTTCCCTTGATGAAGATTTAAAAAATGATCCACACGAGCCTCTCAGATCTCATATGGAAGGTAGTGATCAAGGAATGTCTCTTTGAATTCTTCCCAATTAGCTGGAAGTGCACCGACACCCCTAGATCGTTTCCAATCTTCATACCATAATATAGCCTCTCCTTTCAGTCTGTGTGTTACAAGCTCAACTGTTTCTGTTCCAGTTACATGCATAACATCTAAAGCCCTTTGAATTTTGTCCACAAAGTCTTGTGGGTCTTCATTCAGGTCATACCCAGTGAAGGTGGGAGGGTCTAATTTCAGTAAATCCTGTGTCTGCCGACTAGTTGCCCTATCCGCACCATCATTACTTGTCGTTGGACCAACTCGTCCTTGATTTTGGAAAGCAACTATAAGAGTCAACATTTGTACCGCATTTCTTAGATCCTGCTCAGTAGCATTAACAGGTGGTTCTGGGGGTACTTCTCTCCTTTGTGTCCCCCCTGGAAATGTGAGAGGAGAAGAAGCCCGCGATGTAACCTCAGTTTTAGTCCCACCTTGACTAGCTTGGTCAGGTGGTGATTTACTAGTTCCTTTTCCGGCAAGCATGTCTACCTTCTTACCTTCGACCCTACCTCGTCTTATAATTGGCATTTTACTATACAAAAGAAAACCAATTTCAATGGTCAGATATGATTCCACCTACAACTTTGGCTCTACTGCACGATCTAAGAAATGAAGAAAGGAAACAACTCCTAAATGTCCCGTAGCCTCCTACTTATAAATGTGGCGCGCAACACATCCGTAAGCAAGACTCTACTGAGACACAACTTTGTAGACACCCTAGGACAACCTGCTCTGATACCACTTTTGTCACGCCCCAAATCCCATTGAGGCGAACTGGCACCCGAAGCCATTAAGGCTCGAGAGAACCAATCTTCATTCATTCGTATGCATCTCACTCAATGAACAACACTTATAGATACAAGTGGTCAAAGACAGAAGTTATGGAAAGATATTCACATAGATATGAAACATGGCCGTTAGGGCCATTGCGTCAAAAACATACATTTCTTACATTCCTTCATTCATCCCACAACATCTACAAAAGCCTATAACAAATACATAACCAAGCCTAAAGTCGGTCCAAGTCCCCGCTTTATACATTTGTTACACAGTACCAAAACAATGTACACAAGTGACTCGAAAAGCCTCGAATCAAGCTGGAGCTCACCAATAGTCTGCGGATGACCCGAATCCTAATGTGGAGGTCTACTAGCTCCTATGCCTGCAACAAGTGAGGTAAGTCCCCCAAGGGATGTCAGTACGAAAGAATGTACTGAGTATGTAAGGCTATAAGAAACTGTATGAAACATAGGATCTCAAATGGAATCAAATACATGTGACTAAACATTATGGATAAACCACCGTTCTGTATATGTGTGGAACCATGTACATTACATTCATTACTTTCTTTGCTTTTACGTTCATCATCATTATCATTCATCCAGCTGATCAGTGGGTCACCTCATAACATAACGTATCATAACATAACATATCATAACATAACTTTGGGATCGTCTCTAGCTAGGCTTATGCCCCTTTGAGCTACCACCCATAAAACAATAATCAATCGGTATCATCTCTAGCTAGGCTTTTGCCCCTTTTAACTACCACCCATAATCCAATAATCTCGGGATAGTCTCTAGCTAGGCTTTCGCCCCTTTGAGCTACCACCCAGTCTCAAAGAACCATAAAGTAACCATAAAATAACCATATATGCATTACTTCTTTCCTTTACTTTTGTGAGATTGATACATTGGTGGTCATAACATTATTGGAGCTTTGGAACAATAATCAATGAATAAGAGATATGTGCATAATAATATATGTCAAACCTGAAATAAGATACTTTAGGACATTTCAAAATGGAAACAAGTCAGTAACAATGAGAACAATAGGTGCTGCCAAAGGGTACAGAAAGAGTAACTTTACATACCTTAGCTTACCAATATGAATACAAAAATCCAATACTCCTTCCTTACGTGTTACTCTACAACACAAGTACATAACGGAGCTCACGTTAACAACTAACTACATTACAAATGCATAAGACGACAATGAGATACGTGACTGCCATATAACGTCATTTCACCCTCTTACAATACCATTTACTGCATCACCATAGTAACAACACCAAAACATTCCACACATCAACAAAGACATCATAAACCGATAGTATTTCACACCAAGTTTATACTTTACACTTCCCCTTCAACACCACGTCACATTTACTCCATCGAGTCACTTCAAATACCGTTCACAATAACACATTAACAACAAATCCATAATTGATATAACTCAAAATACTTCCGTAATACTCCTTTAAAGTCATTAAAAGGGTACCATGAGTTGATAATTACATCCAAGAAGGGTATAGGGGCCTTGGGGGGTCAAAGAGAAGCAAAAACAAACAAAATGAAATTTTGGAATGACGTGTGGAGGCACTTACGCCCGTAGGTGGGTGAGTTGTGGCCGCAGGTGCCCAACAATCCTTATCCAGGGCAACCTGCATTGGCATCTGTGCCCACAGGTGCCCCATCCGCGTGGGCGGATGCCCGATTTGGCTAAAATGGGTCTCTTTTGGGTCCTATTTTGTAATAAATGGTCCATGGACATAAGTAAGCTTATTTTTTCATATTTTAGGTTAACTTGGATGCCAACGAACAATCATGGTTTCACCACGCACATAAACATCACCAAACTACATCCGCCTTTCAATACACCACCAATTCCATGCATAATTTTCACAACAACAATTCCTTTCAATTCCATGCATAATTTTCACCATCATTTATCCATTTGGGCTATGTATTATGGCTTAATTTTGGGCCTTTATTGAGCCCATTAGCACATGTTAATTCAGCCCACTAAAATTAATTTATAATACATCAACCATCTCATGTTTAACTAATTCCATAAATGTTAAGACACTCAATTGGGATCAGAAATGTACAGGGTGTTGCATCATGCTTCACAAAAATCTCCAAAAGTTCATGAGATTCACAAGAGAAATTAAGCGGAATTTAAGAATAGAAAATAAACCAGAAGAAAAGAAATCTCTTGCCCTAGGTCCACGCTCCAAAATAATGTCTCCTCCTCTTTTTCTTAAGCAAAAACTCCTATTTATAGACCCTATGGTGAGTGGGAATAAGCACATCCATCTCCAACTTGAACTAGGAAATCTCTCTCTCGCCCTACTGACAAAAAGCAAGCGAATAGCGCAGTAGGTTCTGGTTACTGCGAGTTCCACAACATCATGCCACTGGAAAAAAAGCAAGCCAGTGGCACAACAAGTTCTACAGTAGTGTGTATCTCGCGCCACTATTTCAAGGAAAGGCAGTGGCACAGCTGACTTTAGTAAAATTTCAGTAGGTATCTTCTTTGCTCCACAACTGCAAGGCGAGGCACTTTGCGCAAGTTGTAGAAGTCTAACTACTTCCTTGGTATTCCACATGTCATTTTATGACGTTCTTGCCTCTTCTTCCATCTTTACTTTTAAAATCCCTTAATATGTTTCCGTAAACACAACACACGAGTGTAATCATCCAACATTTATGCTCAAAACGATACTAAAAAGGGACAAATGTGAGGTGAATGATAGTAAATTAATATAAAATTTAGCCTCGCATCAACACCCCACACTTAAACCCTTGCTCGTCCTCGAGTAAGCTATACATTCATGACTTAGACATGACTCTTAAGACTACACTAATGAACAGGTCTACTCAAACTTAGGCCACCACGACCACAAGAAATGATAGCAAGGTTTTCATTATACATGCTTCATTCTCCGTAAAAACTCATGAATAACTTCTCCAAAACCTTCTAGCCTCAAGATTAGACTCCACGATATTTACAATCTCATACATGTTACCTAACCAAAAGATCAAACACTTCACCTATCTTTTGTCAACCATGTGCCCTCACACAGAGTGAGTCACCCATATCCACTCATTAATACATAACGAAACACACAAGGGTATAAAAATAAGATTGCGCTCACTATAAGAAAGAAGTTCACGTGTCACATATGATGAACCATAAGCTTGCCCTTTGTGTACTACTCCACTAATATACGAACATCAAACTCAAGATCAAGTAGGACTTTAAAGATTGTAACATAGGCAAGGGATGAGTAGGAATTATTTCGGACAAAATATTGACTACCTTCCCTAAGCACTTTAATACATCACAATTTTCACCTTTTACCTATTCTTCAATCACCCAACTCTTTCTTCTATTTTTCTCACCCAAATATTTCATTGTTTTTCTATCTCTTTAAGCATGCTCGCACGCAATTAGTAAGGAGCCCTTTAATCATAAAACACTTTGCTTTTTTTTTTTTTCACTCCTTATTAATGGCACATGCCGGGGGTCTGACGGAAACAGCCTTGCTACTTCGTATGAGGTAGTAGTATGGACTGCGTACACTTTACCCCCCCAGACCCCACTTAGTGGGAATACACTGGGTATGTTGTTGTTGTTGTTGTACTAATGGCACATGATTTTTCCTTTACGCACTTGCACCCTTAGATTTTTCTATAGGTTACCTTCAACTATTACCCCCTTCTCTTTTTTTCTAACTCCTTTCAACTCTTATTTTTCAATTAAAGTGCTTAGGAGTTTTAGATCAAATTAAAGGTCCTTTGAAAGAAAAGGATTTAGCTTTAGATGTGGATACCAAAAGAAAAGGCTATATCAATTATGGGTAGGTCAAGTAAAGGAGAAATAAAAATATGGCCAATGCAAGATATGCCTATATCATCACCCAAACATAGCATTCTTCATTTCATTTTGCAAACACACCGGGCAAGTTCTAGACGTCAATATAAAGGCATGGAATATCACAAAATCTTACACACATGGTACATGTTCGACTTAAGATGGATTCATATCGATTCTCAATCAGGCAACACTAAGAGTTCAAATTTAAGCTAAAAATTATAAAAGAGTCAAGTAAATGAGCCTAGGTGTCTTAGAAAAAGTTATTCAATTTTCACACTATGCTTTTGAATTTCAAAACCAACTTGCGTCATTCAGTTGAGTGTAGCACTTAATTCGAGCACCTAGCATTCACTTGGTCCTAAAGACTCTCTATTAACTACCGACTGATTTTCCTACTTCTAAAACTTTAAAAAAACTACTTGATTCAATGGCTTCCCATCGAATAAGAACGAAAAATAAAAACCGAGGGGTAAACGTTTATTCCGCTAGCAAAAACTAAAAAAAAAACTACTAAAAAAAAACAAACCAAACAACCAAACACAACTAAAAAACAAATTAAAAAAATTAAACTTTTTTTGTATTTATATATTTCGCTATATATTTTTTTTGAATTTTGAAAGAAAATAACATTCTATGGCATAAACATCCCGACCTCAAGAATGGTATTACAAGACAACATTTTCCACCCCACTCTTAAGCCATGCAGTGTCCGCAATGCATATTCAACTCACAAGTCAAAACAAAAGTGAGGTGAGAAATACTCCCTGAGGCCCTCTAGGGCTACTCCTCGTCGGAGGAATCAACATCATCATCACCCTCAGTCGGCTTTTTCTCATCCGCCGCATCACCAGGTATGGTTGACTCCTTTTCTTCTCCCTCCTCTTCGGCACTATCCACTTGATCCTGTGTATTAACATGCTCACTTTTTGGGAGTTCATTATCATATTCCATAATCTGTCATGAAGTGGATGGCAAGGGAAATTTAGAATTCATCTTAGTGAAATTGATCTCTCTTTGACGACATTTCCATTCCATCATATAGTGTATTCGAGCAAATATGTTGACTTGCATCTCCGTTTCTTCTACCGATGTCTGCTTCTTCTTCGGGCCCTCACTCGGACCTTGCACATTAGATATATCCGCAGTTTCTGTAGGTGCTTGAATGATCCTATATCCTTTAGGGTCAAAAATGTCAGTTGTATACCACTAAACTAGAGTGCTAAGGGTGTTGGAAAAATACACCACTTGCTTGTATTCTCCCTAACTTTGTATATCTCTTGTAGCATCCAATGCCCGATATTAACCGTCTGCTCAGTTATGAAGAAGTAGATCATATAGGACCTGTCTTTGCTAAAAGTAGTGTAGTGATCAGTCGACATGATTCTATTCTTAATAAATCTCAGCCACACTCTAACAGGCTTCTGAAACTCACTCATGTGCATGTAGCTGTAGGATTCGTTGCTCAATCTTCCCCACCTATGCATAGAACTTGGACCACAGATCACAAAGCTTTGTAGTCAGGACATTTTATGAACTCATCCAATTTATCAGCTGGATGGTCCGAAACTCTAGAGTACTCGACACAAGCTGGATTTAGTTACCTCCACCTAGATACCCTTTACCATCAATAAGTCATCATAAGCCCTCAAAGCTGGGTAGGAAAAAATATTGGCATACAACTCCAAGACAACATCATGATTCAGGCCGGGGGTTTTAAACACTTCAGACCACCCCATGTCTTTAAGATCTTGATAGATCAAAGGGAAATTTCTTTTCAACGTGGGTTCTTCAATGGCCCTTTCATTAATATAACTGGAAAGTTCAAACTCCTTATACCATGTTTTCCCCACTGTCTGATTTAGCGAAGACTATAAGTGGTCTTCGCTTAAGGCTTTGGAATGGGAATCATTGGATTCTTACTGCCCCCTTTTTCAGTTCTTCTTTTGACCACGAGGGTGTAGACTCTCTCCTTCTTTTACTTAGAAGTTGGGAAGAAGATGAGGCCACAATCATGCCCTTTTCTTCACCCATAGTACTTATAGCATAAGAGAAATTTGCAACTTTAGTACTCATGTCATCAACAAGGAATATGGGTCTAAACGACCTAACACTTAGCCCTAAGTAATCTACAAACTAAGAAAACTACACATAAACTAGCTAAGAAAAGAAAATAAAACAAATAAACCAGGACTTTAATTTCTTGCAATGTTTTGATTTAGTTGGATGCCTAAGAGTTCAACAATTTACAATGAGTGTTTTACTACTTAATTGTTTTTTTCAAGAACAATGGATGGTGTGAAACCCTCCCCTTTTAATAGGGAATTATAGTTCTATTCCTAAACAACCCAACACAATTAAACCCAAGTAAATCCCACCCTTCACACGCCCAAAACCTTCACCCCACACTTAAAGTTCAAGAACACATTACTTTGGGGAAAAGGACAATGGAAATCATGAAATCATCTCATTAATAAGGGTGAAAGAGGGTGAGAAATTACTTACTTGTGTCCTTGATGTCTTAAAAGTGAAGCAACTTGAAGAATCCCTAAAATTTTTGTGTAGAGTTTTGGGGAAGTTTATGTTTTTGCAAGAGTGGAGTTGTGAAAAGTGGGGAAATAAAAGTGGGAAAAGACATTCAGTGTGTTTTAAACAAGGGAACCTCTTTTTTTAAAAATAAGTTTCAAATTAACTTGCGCTACTTTTGCCAAAACAGGTAGTGGCTCGGAATTAGCTTTATTTTTGTAGTTTTTTAGCACAAGCATAACCCTTCTCCACACCACACTTACAAAAACAAGTAGTGGCACAAATTTTTCAAGCTTTCTGAGCTTTGGGAAGCATTCCTTCTTCGTACCACACTTACAAAAGAAAGCAGTGGCACATGATTTGGAAAGCTTTCTGAACTTTGTACAGCATTCCTTCTTCGTACCACACTTACAAAAGCTAGCTGTGGTACAAGATTTTGCATTTGTCTGAATCTCGGCTGCCTTTTGCAATCTGTGTGATATATTTTATTTTTCCCTCCCATATCCAATCCATTTCAAGTCCTACAAAAATAAAAAAAAAATAATATAAAAATAAAACATTAAGAAGAAAATTAAATTGGGTTTCCTCCCAATGAGCTCCTTATTTAAGGTCGTGGCACGACGTTTTTTGTATTTTTATGTATATAATTTTTTTCTCTATTTTTAATTCTATTACAAATCACGGGTTGCCTCCTGAGCAGTGCTTGATTTAACATTGTGGTATGACACAGGCCCTCTTAATCATCCTTGAGAGCAATAGAGTTTTGTTTACGCTCAACGATACCTTCATGGTAATATTTTACCCTTGACCATTTACTAAGAACATCTAGTTCAACTCCAGAAGTTTCAGTTCTACCACGACATGTGCCGTCACACAAACTACCTCAAATGGTCCTGACCACTTGGACTTCAACTTGTCCCCGAATAGCACTGTATAACAACACTTTTTGACCAGGCTTAAAAGAACGACTCTGAATGTGCTTTTCATGCCACCTCTTAGCTCTTTCTTCATACAACTTTGCATTTTCATACGCATGGAAACAAAGCTCATCCAGCTCATGTAACTGTAATAATATTTTCTCCCCTGCAGCATCAATGTCCATATTCGATCGCTTGATGGCCCAATAGGCTCTATGCTTCAGTTCTACCGGTAAATGACATGCCTTACTGAAGACCAACCTATATGGAGAGGTTCCAATAGGGGTCTTGTAGGCAGTCCTGTAAGCCTACAAAGCATCGTCCAATTTAAGAGACCAATCTTTTTTGTTTATTCTCACAGTTTTCTCTAGAATCTTTTTGATCTCCCGATTCGACACCTCAACTTGACCGCTCGTCTGGGGGTGATATACGGTAGCCACCTTATGCTTCACATTATATTTGGCCAATAATTTATTTAACATGCTATTGCAGAAATGTGTACCTTCATCACTTATGATAGCTTTCGGGGTTCCAAAACGAGTAAAAATGTTCTTTTTCAAGAACTTGGCTACTACGCTTACATCATTTGGCGTAAGTGTGACTGTTTCCACCCATTTTGACATATAATCGAACGCAACTAGGATGTACCGATTTCCTTTGGACGAAGTGAACGGTCACATGAAATTAATGCCCTAATAATCAAACAACTCAATCTTCATAATCCAATTCAGAGGCATCTTTTGACGTTTGGATATGTTCCCCGTCCATTGGCAATTGTTGCAAGCTCTGAAGAATACGTGTGCATATCCTTGAACAAAGTGGGCTAATAAAAACTCGATTGTAGTATTTTAGCCATTGTTCTATAACCACTTTCATGGCCACCATATGGGGAAGAATGACAACTTTCGATTATCGCTCTTATTTAATCTTGGGGAACACACCTTCATACTAGTTGGTCAGGCCCCAACTTATACAACTATGGTTCATCCCACATAAAGAATCTGCTGTCATGACAGAGGCACGTTTTTCTTTCTTTATTTGCACCGGGAGGATACACATCACTTACCAAAAATTTTACCATGGCATCTCCTGTGAGTCTATGGCGAATAATTGCTTATCTGGAAATGTTTCTGCAAACTCAAGACCTTCATCAACCTGTTTTTTGTCCTCTAATCTTGACAAATGGTTCTCAACCTAATTCTCAGTACCTTTTTTGTCTCAAACTTCTATGTCAAACTCCTAAAGTAGTAGTATCCACAGAATGAGTCCTGGTTTCATATCTTTCTTTGAGAACAAATATCGAACTGCTATATGATCAGTATGCATAATTACCTTGGTGCCCACGAAGTAAGATCTTAACTTGTCAAATGCGTAAACCACTGCTAGTAATTCCTTTTCTGTAATCGTGTAATTTTTGCATGCCGCATCTAATGTCTTACTTGCATAGTAGATAAGGTAAAACCTCTTATCTCTGTTTTGCCCAAGAACCGTCCCAACAACAAAATTTCTTGCATCACACATTAATATAAATAGTAGAGACCAACCCAGTGTAATAATTATTAGAGCAGCAACCAATCTCTTCTTTAACTCCTCAAAGGCTCAATAGCAGATGTAACACCCCGTACCTTCCCAACCCTACTTTATGACATTGAACAATGTTTACTTAGGTGTTGAGAGCCACAAGCATGTATTTTGTAATGTTATTGATGAGATAATTGATATTGGCCCTCGTACATGTGATTAGACCATCGTAGAAGGTGTTTTGTGACTTCGTGGAACATTTGTGGGGTTAAAAACGAGGCTTGGAGTACCCCTAAACAAAGGATATTAATGTTAAGAAGTAAGTTAAAGAATAGAACTTGAAGTATCTAACCAAATCCGAAAAGAAAAGTCGAAGAACGAAAATTTGCAAAAACATTTGGGCCAGGCGTGCCAGAGGGCTAGCCAGGAAGCTAATTGCCCAAAATTTTTGGGCACAGGAAGCAAGGTGGCGCGCCCAAGGGCGTGCCAGGCTGCTTGTGCGCACCTTTCAAAAGTTGGAAATTTTTCTAAGTCCCAAGGGTACCCGGGGACGTACTGGGCCGCTTTTTGCCATATTTATTTTACAACCACGAGCCTATTCATCGAATGATTGAAGTATTATATTGGTATTCCAATTTGGTAAAAATTATTCGTGGACGAAGTTGGCGTCCAAATTATGTTTTTACCCTTTATGTCCGAAATGTGCCACGAGTGGCTAGAATCAGTTGTTTTTGGGATTTAGGCTACCGATACAAATCACATGAGTGATAATATTATTGTAACATGTATGAAATGATTTAAACATGAGAAATTATTGATTTTATTGGGTTAAATGAATTGGGCTCAATAAAAGGCCCAAAATAAGGAAAAAGACATGGGCCAAAATGGGTCAAATGACCCATTCTTCCATTGACCTTCTAGACATAATAATTAATGTTATAAAGAATGGATAAGGATGAATGAGGGCTTATATAAAGTGCCAAAATCTTATTTTATTCATCACACATACACATGCTTTTCTAAGCTTTTCTAGAATTCTCAAGAGAGCTCATTTTGGCTCTTCAAACCCTAAGTCATCTTTTGGGCAAGATCATCATTTTTCAAGCTTGGATAAGTGCTTATTATTATGTATTAATATATTATATGCATGGGATATTACGTATATCATGTCAGTTATGCTTGGAAGTGTTGAACATGACACTTTGTGTTTTTGTAAAGGATGTGTCATTTATGAAATTTAAACTTAAAAGATGACTTGTGGTTTTGATGAAAGAACATGGTATGGATTAAATATAAACATGTATGTTGTGATTATGATCCTAAACTTGTTATTTTTCTATAAGTGTAAATTATGGGATTTTGACCGATTTGTTGTTGTGAGGTGTATTGAAGTGAATTGGTGGAATCATTGTGATGTTGTGGTGATGAAGAAGTGTAAAGTATGAATTTGGTGTGACATGCTAGTGGTTTGTGATATTGTGGTAAATGTTTGTAATATTGTGGTATTGTTGGTGTGATAGTTTCATACATGGTATTGTCAAGGGGGAAATGACATGTTAAAGACAAACATGTAACTCATTGTCGTTATATGCCATTGTAAGGTAATTGGTGGGTAATGTAAACTCCGCTATGTATTTGTGTTGTAGAGTGAAACATAAGGAAGGAGATGGACTATTGTGTTCATATATAGGCTTGTGTATTAATACTTGGAAGTGAAGGTATGTAAGGTTACTCTTTTCGTATCCTTTTGCAGCATATTGTTCCTTTTAACATTGCGCTTGTTTCAATTCTTAGGGGTTTGAAGTATATCAATTCAGGTTGACATATATTTTTATTCACATGTGTCCTATTCTTAGATGAATTATGATGCACTTATATCTTATTCATTGACTGAAGTTCCAAAGATGTCATAACGTTGTAATTTCTAAAAGAACTCTCTCAACAAGAGTAATGAGCTAAAGAGAGCTTGCTTAGTTTGAATAGCCTTTTTCCAATCATGTCATGTTCCAAAGTCCAATAATATGATAATTATCTTTGTACCAATCTCTCACAAGTAAAAGTACCAATCTCACAAAAGTAATGAAGAACGTAATGTGCAAGCTAATATATCTATCCCTTTCAAGTAGAGGTATCAATCTTACAAGAGTTAAGACGAGAAGTAATGTATGTATGTTTTTCAAGTTTCAAGAATGTTTCAATCACCAAGGTATCACTCTTAGAATGAAAGAAAGAGTAATAAGAGAAAGAAGTAATGTATAATCGATGAGTAATCTTGGGTGGTATCCCAGGGTTTGAAATACCTAGCATTGGTCGATCCCAATGTAACATAAGAACATCCCAGAGGCGACACGAAAGCCTAGCAGGGGTTAATATAACATCCCAGGGGTCAAAGTACCTAGCATGGGTTATCACAGTACATCCCAAGGGTGACACGAAATCCTAGCATGGGTTAATATAACATCCCTTGGGTCAAAGTACCTAGCATGGGTTAGTAACATCCCAGAGGTGACACGAAAGCCTAGCATGGGTTAATATAACATCCCAGCGGTCAAAGTACCTATCATGGGTTAATCTCATCCCAGGGGAGACAAAACAGCCTAGCATGGGTAGATCAATAAGGATGAATAAATGTGATGACAAAAGAAGAAAAAAATGTAATATACATGGTTCCTCACATACAGAAAGATGGGTTATTCACATTGACTATTTCTCCTATATTGACTCCATTATTTTTATTATGTATGATGAGACTCTTATGGCCTTACGTACTCAGTACATTATTCGTACTGACCCCTCTTGGGGGACTTACTTTAATTGCTGCATGCGCAGGTGCTTGTAGACCTCCTCTGTAAGTTGTGGATCATTTGCAGATTTTTGGTGAGCTCCAGTTGGTTCGGGGCTTTCCTAGTCACAGTTGTATATTTGTTTTGATGTTGTAAATTATGTATAAAGCAGGTACTTGTCCCGACTTTAAGTTGGTCTTGTAGATGCATCTGTTAGAGGATTTTGTAGACATATGTGGGTATATGAATGAATGTAAGAGATGAATGTCCGTTTTGACTTGATGGCCCCAACGGCCTAGTTTTTTTTTTTTTATATATATATATATATATATATATATATATAGCATATGTTCCCATGTCCATGACTTCCGCATAGTTGCATGAGGTATAATAAGATTCATACGAGGATATGCATACGAATGTACATGAGCGAAGATTGGTTCTCTCAGTCCATATTGGCTTCAGGTGCCAGTCCGTCTCAATGGGATTTGGGGCGTGACAAGAGTGGTATTAGAGCAGGTCGTTCTAAGGATGTCTACAAAGCCGTGTCTGAGTAGATTCTTACTTATCGATGTGTTGTGCACCACATTTATAAGTAGGAGGCTACGGGACATTTAGGAGTTGTTTCTTTTCTTCATTCCAAGATCGTGCAATAGAGCCAGTGTTGTAAGTTGAATTGTATCTGACCATGGTAATTGTTTTTCTTTGGTATAGTAAAATGCCAATCATAAGAAGAGGTAGAGGCAAAGGTAAGCAGGTAGATATGCCTGCCGATAAAGGAATGAGTAAATCACCATCTGACCAAGCTAGTCAGGGTAGAGCTGACGCTGAAATTGCATCGCGGTCTTCTTCTACTTTTCCAGCTCTGGAAGAGCCAAGAGGTAGAGAAGTACATGCAGAACCACCAATGAATGCCACGGATCAGGATCTTAGAAATGCAGTACATATGTCGACTCAGTTAGTGGTGGTACAAAGTCAAGGACGAGCTAGTCCAATGACAAATGAGGATGATGCGGCTAGAGTGGTGAGTCACAGAACACAGGACTTCCTAAAATTGGACCCTCCTATATTTACTGAGTCAGACCTGAAAGCAGATCCACAGGAATTTGTGGATCAAATTCAGAGGGCTCTGGAAGTTATGCACGTGACTGGGGTAGAAACAGTTAAACTTGCTGCGTATAGATTGAAAGGAGAGGCGATATTATGGTATGAAGATTAGAAGAAGTCTCGTGGTATCGGTGCAATGCCACCAAATTAGGAAGAATTTAAAGCAGCATTCCTTCATCACTATCTTCCCTATGAGATCCGGGAAGCTCGTGTGGATCAGTTCTTAAATCTACGACAAGGGAATTTGAGCGTCAGAGAATATAGTTTGCAATTTAACTCCTTTGCTCGATATGCTCCAAATGTGGTGGCCACAATTGAAGATAGAGTCCATCGATATGTGGATATACTGGAGCCATACTTGGTGAGGGACTTCACTATTGCTGCTTTAAACAGAGACATGGACATCGTCAGAATTCAAGCCTTTGCCCAGAAAATGGAGGACCAAAGACAAAGAAGAAGGACACAGGAATCTGAGAAAGGGCCATCAAAAAGGGCGAGACCTACGGGGCAGTCTATAGTGTCCCCAGGGGAATCTAGACCTCAAATGTTACCTCCTAGACCCTTATTTTCTTATTCCACAGCAGGCATCCAACCCCAATTTTGAGGGTTTAGGGGTAGTCAATCCAGACAGAGCAGTGAAGTGCAAAGTTCACAGACAAAAGGATTTTCTTGTCCTCCGTCAGTGTTGCGGAAGGTACCATTTAGGTGAATGTCGGTTGGGAACAAATGCTTGTTTTTGGTGTGGTACAACGGGGCATATAATAAGAGAATGCCCACAGAGGGGTGTGAGAGGTATAGCACGACCTACGGGATCGACCGTTGCATCATCATCATCGGTTCCTTCCCTGGATAGAAGTGGTCAGCCTATTGGCCGTCGTAGCGATATGAGAGGAGCAGCTAGTTCCAGTGGGGCCCAAAATCGCACCTATGCTCTAGTGGACCGGCAGAATGATGAGGCATCTCCTGATAAAGGTACATGTATATTACCATATTCTCACATGATGTATATGTATTGATTGATACGAGCTCTATTCTATCGTATGTTACTCCATCGACTACTACAAATTTAATGGGACACTGGGGTTATGAGTTAAGTCAATGGAAATATCTCTATCTGTCGGTAAATTTAGTATAGTTAAAGGAACATATCGTAATGGTATAGTAGATGTTTATGATCATATATGATTAAGTACTCCTAAAAGTGTCACCAATGAAAAGGGTAAGGGGATTTGGAAAGAAAGGATGTGAAATTTTCCAGAAGTGCATAAGAGTTTCATGTCATATTGCTCTCATTTAAAATATACATATTACGAAGGATTTCACTAGGAAGAGATACCTATTGATATTCTAGACCGACAAGTTAAAAGATTAAGAAATAAAGACGAAACTTCCATAAAAGTTCTTTGGAGGAATCAACAAGTCCAAGAGATCGCATGGGAAGATGGAAAAAAGATGAGATGAAATCGACGTACCCATATTTTTTCGAATGGAAGAAAAAGTTCAAAGGGTGGAAGTAGACCAATAACAAGTAAGTATCTATGAGCCTTAAGTGTCTATATATGTATAGGCTAATATAGAGATTCATTTGTTATAATTGAAGCGACATTGTTAACATTCGAGGATGAATGTTCCTAAGGGGGGAAGAATGTAACACCCCGTACCTTTCCAACACTACTTGACGACGTTGAGCAATGTTTACTTAGGTGTTGAGAGCCAAAAGTATGTATTTTGTAATGTTATTGATAAGATAACTGATATTGGCCCTTGTACATGTGATTAGACCTTCGTAGGAGGTGTTTTGTGACTTTGTGGAACATTTGTGGGGTTAAAAAAGAGGCTTGTAGGACCCCCAAACAAAGGATATTAAAGGTAAGAAGTAAGTTAAATAATAGAACTTGAAGTATCTAACCAAATCCGAAAAGAAAAGTCGAAGAACAAAAATTTGCAAAAATATTTGGGCCAGGCGCGCCAGAGGGTTTACCAGGCCACTAATTGCCCAAAGTTTTTTGGGCAAAGGCAGCAAGGTGGCGCACCCAAGGGCGTGCTAGGATGCTTGTGCGCACCTTTCAAAAGTTGGAAATTTTTCTAAGTCCCAAGGGTACCCGGGGACATACTGGGCCGCTTTTTGCCACATTTCTTTTACAACCATGAGCCTATTCATCGAATGATTGAATTATTATATTGGTATTCCAATTTGGTAAAAATTATTCGTGGACGAAGTTGGCATCCAAATTACGTTTTTACCCTTTATGTCCGAAATGAGCCACGAGTGGCTAGAATCACTTGTTTTTGGGATTTAGGCTACGGATACAAATCGCGTGAGTGGGAATATTATTGTAACATGTATGAAATGATTTAAACATGATAAATTATTGATTTTATTGGGTTAAGTAAATTGGGCTCAATAAAAGGCCCAAAATAAGGAAAAAGACATGGGCCAAAATAAGTCAAATGACCCATTCTTCCATTGACCTTCTAGACATAATAATTAATGTTATAAAGAATGGCTAAGGATGAATGAGGTATTATATAAAGGGAAAAAAATTTGATTTTATTCATTACACATACACATGCTTTTCTAAGCTTTTCTCGAATTCTCAAGAGAGCTCCTTTTGGCTCTTCAAACCCTAAGTTATCTTTTGGACAAGATCATCATTTTTAAAGCTTGGGTAAGTGTTTATTATTATGGATTAATATATTATATGCATGGGAGATTATATAGATCATGTTGGTTCTGCTTGGAAGTGTTGAACATGACACTTTGTGTTTTTGTAAAAGATGTGTCATTTATGGAATTTAAACTTAAAAGATGACTTGTGGTTTTGATGAAAGAACATGGTATGAATGAAATATAAACATGTATGGTGTGATTATGATCCTAAACTTGTTATTTTTCTATATGTGTAAATTATGGGATTTTGGGCGATTTGTTGTTGTGAGGTGTATTGAAGTGAATTGGTGGAATCATTGTGATGTTGTGGTGATGGAGAAGTGTAAAGTATGAATTTGGTGTGACATGCTAGTGGTTTATGATATTGTGGTAAATGTTGGGAATATAGTGGTATTTTTGGTGTGATAGTTTCATACATGGTATTGTCAAGGGGGAAATGACATGTTAAAGCCAAACATGTAACTCATTGTCGTTATATGCCATTGTAAGGTAATTGGTGGTTAATGTAAACTCCACTATTTATTTGTGTTGTAGAGTGAAACATAAGGAAGGAGTTGGACTATTGTGTTCATATAAAGGCTTGTGTATTCATACTTGGAAGTGAGGGTATGTAAGGTTACTCTTTCCGTATCCTTCTGCAGCATATTGTTCCTATTAACATTGGGCTTCTTTCAATTCCGAGGGGTTTGAAGTTTATTAATTCAGGTTGAAATATATTGTTATTCACATGTGTCCTATTCTTAGATGAGTTATGATGCACTTATCTCTTATTCATTGATCGAAGTTCCAAAGATTTCATAACGTTGTAATTTCTAATATAACTCTCTCAACAAGAGTAATGAGGTAAAAAGAGCTTGTTTAGTTTGAATTGCCTTTTCCCAATCATGTCATGTTCCAAATTCCAATGATATTATGATTATCTTTGTACCAATCTCTCACAAGTAAAAGTACCAATCTCACAAAAGTAATGAAGAACGTAATGTGCAAGCTAATATATATATCCCTTACAAGTAGAGGTATCAATCTTACAAGAGTTTAGATGTGAAGTAATGTACGTATGTGTTTCAAGTTTCAAGAATGTTTCAATCACCAAGGTATCACTCTTAGAATGAAATAAAGAGTAATAAGAGAAAGAAGTATTGTATAATCGATGAGTAATCTTGGGTGGTATCCCAGGGTTTGAAATACCTAGCATTGGTCGATCCCAATGTAACATAAGAACATCCCAGGGGAGACAAGAAAGCCTAGCATTGGTTAATATAACATCCCAGGGGTTAAAGTACCTAGCATGGGTTATCACAGTACATCCTAGGGGCAACACGAAAGCCTAGCATGGGTTAATATAACATCCCTTGGGTCAAAGTACCTAGCATGGGTTAGTAACATCCCAGGGGCGACACGAAAGCCTAGCATGGGTTAATATAACATCCCAGGGGTCAAAGTACCTATCATGGGTTAATCTCATCCCAAGGGCGACAGAACACCCTATCATAGGTAGATCAATAAAGATGAATAAATGTGATGACAAAAGAAATAAAGAATGTAATATACATGGTTCCTCACATACAGAAAGATGGGTTATTCACATTGAATATTTCTCCTATATTGACTCCATTATTATTATTATGTATGATGAGATTCTTATGGCCTTACATACTCAGTACATTCTTCGTACTGACCCCTCTTGGGGGACTTACTTTAATTGCTGCAGGCGCAAGTGCTAGTAGACCTCCTCTGCAGGTTGTGGATCATTTGGAAATTTTTGGTGAGCTCCAGTTGGTTCGGGGCTTTCCTAGTCACAGTTGTATATTTGTTTTGATGTTGTAAATGATGCATAAAGCAGGGATTTTTCCCGAATTTAAGTTGGTCTTGTAGATGCATCTGTTAGAGGCTTTGTAGACATATGTGGGTATATGAATGAATGTAAGAGATGAATGTCCGTTTTGACTTGATGGCCCCAACGACCAAGTTTTTTATATATATATATAGCATATGTTTCCATGTCCATGACTTCCACATAGTTACATGAGGTATAATAAGATTCATATGAGGATATGCATACGAATGTACATGAGTGAAGATTGGTTCTCTCGAGCCATATCGGCTTCGGGTGCCAGTCCGCCTCAATGGGATTTGGGGCGTGATAGCAGAACTCATCAAACAAGAACTTAACATATTTTTCTAGTAGCTTGTACATCAGAGTCACAATCTTTGAAATATCTTTGATGAACCTATGTAGAAACCAGCATGCCTTAAGAAGTTGAACACTTCTTTTACTGATTATTGCGATGGCAATTTTTTGATTACCTATATTTTAGCTTTATCAACCTCAATTCTAGCTTTTGAAATCTTGTGTACAAGCACGATGCCTTCACAAACCATGAAATGATATTTTTGCCTGTTCAATACTAGGTTCGTCTCTACACATCTCGCTAACACAATATCTAAGTGTTCCAAAACTCATCAAAAGAGTCATTGATTACTGGAAAATCATCCATAAATACCTCAACATACCTTTCCACGATGTCAGTGAAAATAGCCATCATACATCTCTGAAAGGTTCCTGGAGCATCGCACAATCTAAACGGCATCCTTCTAAAGGCAAAAGTGCCATAGGGACATGTAAACGTGGTCTTCTCTTGGTCCTCTGTCTCTGTCATTATCTAATTGTATCCTGAGTAACCGTTGAGGATGCAATAGTAGTCATGGCCAACCAATCTATATAACATCTGATCCAAAAAGGGCAAGGGATAGTAATTTTTTTGGGTCATAGTGTTTAATTTGCGGTAGTGAATGCAAATCCGTCACCCTGTAATGGTTTTTTATGGTACTAGTTCATCACTATCATTTTCAAAACTGTAATTCCACCTTTTTTTGGGACATAATCAACTGGGCTTAACCAGTGACTGTCCAAAATAGGGTATACAACATACGGATCGAGCCACATTTTGACTTTCTTTTTGACAACTTTTTTCATTAGTGGGTTCAACCGCCTCTGCAGCTTAACACTAGGCTTGGCATCCTCCTCATACAACATATTAAGCATGCAAAACAAACTATTTATTTCTCAAATATCAGCTATGCTCCAACCAATTGCCTTAATTCTATCCCATAGCACCTTGAGCACTCTTTCAACCTGCGCATTAGATAACAATGAAGAAAGGACTATGGGCAGTGTGTCATTAATTCCCAAAAATGCATAACGTAGATAAGATGGCAAAGGTTTTAGCTCAAGAACCAGACCCTCCTCATTTGAAGTCTTTGGCTTCTTCCATGTCACTGGTCTTTCAAGTTCCTCAAATGGGGCATCTCCTCTCACATAAGCATAAGTCACATTAATGATGTGAAGACATTCTTCCACTTTTTCATCTTCAATTAGTTCCTTACCGTATACCAAAGCTCTTTCTAAAGGGTTCTTATAAGTGAGGAAGTATCAAGCTCTGCATCTGTGATTTGAGGTTCCACCATGGTGATATCTTTTAACTCCTCATAATGAGCTGGAAGCTTTATGGCTTTGAAAACATCAAACACAACCTCTTCTCCATTTATTGTCATGGATATTTTTCCTGACTTGATTCTAATCAAAACATTTGTGGTAGCTAAAAGCCCACTATAAAAAATAATAGGTACCTTTTCATCGTCCTCATAAGCAAGAATAACAAAATCCACTAGCAAAATGAATGGTCCCACTTTTATCAACAGGTCTTCAATAATTCCATCTAGATATGCCAAAGATCTATCCGCTAGATGTAATGTCATAGTTTTCAACCGTTGCTCACCCAAACCTAATGTTTTAAACACTAAAGTTGGCATTAGATTTCTGCTTGCACCCAAATCACACAGTGCCAACCCAACTTCTCGGTCACTAATGAAAATGGGTATGGTGAAGCTATTGGATCTTTCAGCTTTTGTGGTATATTGCTTTTCAACAGAAAACTGCACTCCTCAGGAAGTGCTATAGTTTCTAACTCTGTCAAATGCCTTTTATTATCCTCAATGTCCTTCAGATATTTAGCATACTTGGGAACTTCCTGCAATAATTCCACCAGCGGAATATTAACATGTACTTGCTTTAAAACGTCAAGAAATTTTTTGCAGGCTAAGTCTGCTTTCTATTTTTGAAATAGCTGCAGAAATGGTGGAGGTAGATTAACTGCCACCACCGTAGGTTGTTTCATACCTTGATCATCGACCTCCTTCTCTGGCCCTGAGATCTGCTCCGGTATGAATTCTACATCCTTTCTTCTAGGAGGTAAATCCATAAGTTCTCTTCCATTTCTAAGACTACTAACATTCTTTTTCGGGTTTCTTTTTGTGTTACTCGGGAGTGCACTAGGTGGCCTAGTGTTCTGTGTCATAGCTAGTTGCCCCATTTGTCGCTCAAGCTCATGAATTGACTTTTGCATTTTGTTAACAATCTGAGTGTGCTTCCCCATACACTATTTCATTATCTGTTCTAAGGAATTGCTTGGTTACGGAGCATGAGGTTGTTGGACCTTATAGTGTTGTCTTTGCTGGTTACCACCCTAAGAGAAATTAGGATGGTTTCTGAAATTTTGATTATAGTTATTCCCCTAAAAATGCCACCACGATTCTATTGGTCAACATAATAAATAGATTTGGGATTCAGAGAACATCCCAAATATGCATGCTTTTCTCCGCAAGACTAATATACTAGTTGCACTAGCTGCACTTTCTGGATTTGTTGTATCTGGCTAACACTCTGATTGGAGACCAGATTATTTATTGCATTTACCAACTGAGAAATGTCTGACCGTATAGAAGCAACACCATCTACTTCTAGCATACCTGGAGTTTTCTTTCTGGCAAAAACATGACTCAGTTCCTGATAATCTTGATTACCTGATGAAATCAAATTAAGAAGTACCTCAATCTCATCATAGCTCTTAGATAAAAAATTTCCTTGAGCAGTGGCATCTAGTAGTGCTTTAGAGTCCGGCTTCAATCCCTCTATGAAATTATGCCTGATGATTACCTTTGGTTGTTTATAATGAGGGTGATCTCACAAATAGCCCTTATACCTCTCAAATGCCTGAGGCAGTGATTCACCATCTTTCTGTATAAATTCAGATATCTTTCTATACAACTCTTTTTTTCGTCTAGATAAGAAAAATATGTTAACAAATTTATCCGACAAGATCTTCCATGAAGTGATGGAACCAGCAGGTTTATTCTGTAACTATTTTTTAGATTCCCTAATAAAACAAAATGGGAATAAGGCTAATTTCATATACTCGTCCGAGAAATTTTGATAATGGAAATTTTCGCTCAGCTCGAAGAATGTCATGAGGTGCTTATGTGGGTCTTCATGAGGCGTACCCTGATACTGGCACGTATTCTGCACCAGTCGTACCATTCCTTCTTTTAGCACAAAATTCCCAGTGATATCAGGCTTCACGATAGCTTTTGATACATTTTCCAGACTGGGCCTGGCAAAGTTCAGAACTGGGACCCTTTCTGGGGCTGCTTCCCCAACTCGTCGAGCTGCCGCATTGTCTAGTTGATCAGGATTATGGATGTTTTCACCTATTCATCTCCGCGCTCTCAACGTTCTTTTGATTTTTGGATTAAGAAGAATCAAAGGATTGCCTTGACTCCTAGTATTTGGCATACATTGTGTCTATCACCTGAGATGTACAGAAATTATGAAACTAATAAGATATGAATAGTGTGAATATGAACTCGAATTAGAAAATTAATCTTTCACAAGTCCCTGGCAACGGCACAAAAACTTATGGAGTCCAATGGTGCATGCAAGTACATGTGGCCGTTCAAGTAGTATAGGACGTTACGTCCAGCTATTGTACCCACAGAGACATGGAGGATCAGTCGTCGAATTCAAATTCTTATTTCACTATTCCAGAAAAGAAACAAGTAATTCTTTAGATTTACCTATACTACGATTAACTAGAAAGAAAAGAAGACTTGGTTCAAGCTTTGTAGATATCTTGGTTTCAAAACAATTTTAGAGAGAATTCCAGGGTCTTGGCGATTCCAACAATCCAATTGAGTCTTCCTATCGTCCAATCTATTGGTTCTCCAAACTTATTAGTTGCAAGTTTAAATCCCTTATCGAGCATTTTTCCAACACCTCTAAGACTACTCGACTATCCCTAATGCCCATATTTCTATGGTCGTTAGTTAATAGTGAAGTTCATTAAAATATCGTCTGTATCAACTAAACTAGGTCACATGGTATATTTATATCCTCTGTGAGAATTCAATTCCCTTTCCCTATAACGTTCACAAACTAGTCATATTCCTTCTTTTTACACCTGTAGTTCCCTTTTTCAAGATCAATGAACTAGACCTATATAATATTCGTAAGTTGATAGCAAACGAATAATTCAAATCAAGAAGAAATAAATAACTAGAAGATGGAAAACTTAATATAATTGATCAATAGTAAGACGTCAACCATCATGTTTATGCCAAAACCCTAGAACAAAAAGACTTAGATACTTATGCTTCTCAAAAATCTCCAAAAGTTCATGAGATTCACAAGAGAAATTAAGAAGAATTTAAGAATAGAAAATAAACTGGAAGAAAAGAAATCTCTTTCCCTATCTCCACGCTCCAAAATAATGTCACTTCCTCATTTTCTTCGGCAAAACCCCCTATTTATAGACCTAGGATGCGTGGGAATAAAGAACGTCAATCTCCAACTTGAACAAAGAAATTTCTTTCCCACTCCTCTGACAAAAAGCAAGCCAGTGGCGCAGCAAGTTCTGATTACTGAGTGTTCCATAAAACTACGCCACTGGAAAAAAAGCAAGCTAGTGGTGTAGCAAGTTCTGCAGTAGTGTGTATCTCGCGCTACTGCTTCAAGGTAATATAATGGCGCAACTGGATTTAGTAAAATTTCACCAGGCATCTTCTTCACTCCAGAACTGCAAGGCGAGGCACTTTGTACAAGTTGTAGAAGTCTGGCTACTTCCTTGGTATTCCACATGCTGCTTTATGATGTTCTTGCCTCTTCTTACATCATTTACTCTCCAAATCCCTCAATATGTTCCTGTAAACACAAAATATAACACACGAGTGTAATCATCCAACATTTATGCTCAAAATGATACTAAAAGGGGACAAATGTGAGGTGAATGATGGTAAAATAATATAACATTTAGCTTCACATTAGTGACCTACACTTCCTTCCGTAGAGTGCCTCGAATGGTTCCATATCGATGTTGGAGTGATAGCTATTGTCGTATGAAAACTCACACAACGAAAGAAACTGGTCCCAATGACCACCAAAGTCAATAAAACTGGCTCTCAACATGTCCTCTAGCACCTGAATCATCCTCTCTGACTGACCATCAGTTTGAGGATGAAAAGTCGTGCTAAAGGTGAGCTTAGTGCCCAATTCCTCATGCAACCTATCCTAAAATTTAGAAGTATACTTTGCATTTAAATCAAAAGGGATTGTAAGGGGCACCCTGTAAAGCCTACTATTTCCTTAACGTAGATTTTTACTAAATGCTGAGAGCTTTAGTCCTTCTGAACTGGAAAAAATTGAGCTGATTTTGTCAACCGATCTACTATCACCCATATGGAGTCATATTTCCCCACGGTCTTAAGAAGACCCACCATGAAATCCATAGCAATGTTCTACCATTTCCACACAGGTATGGGCATTCTTTAAAGCAACCCCGCAGGCCTTTGATGCTCATACTTCACCTGCTGATAATTGTGATACTTGGACACATAATCCACTGTGTCTCTCTTCATCCCGGGCCACCAATAAAGTTGCCTCAAGTCACGGTTCATTTTGGTTGTACCTGGATGAATAAAATAACGCGAACCATAAGCTTATGAAAGTACATCACAGATCAAATCACCAACCCGAGTAATATATAACCTTTTCTTAAACCACAACACCCTACTCGTGTCAAGAGTGGCATCCACCACCTCCCCACATACCACTTTATTCCGTAGTGGATTCAACTTATTATCCTTAAATTGCTTGGCCTTAATTTAGTCCATAAATGATGACTTTACCTCAACACTTGCCAACATTTCACTCCTATATGAAACCCCATATTGCATACACTGAGATGCTAAATTTTGAAACTATCTATATAAAATTCACCTGGACTCGCTCAAGAGTGACAAAATACCCATACTTATAGCTTTTCGGCTCAATACGTCTGCCACCACATTGGCTTTACCTAAATAATACCGAATAGTCACATCGTAATCCTTCTGTAACACCCCGTACATTCCCGACCCTAACTTGATTGATTGGTGACCTAGGGTTTAGTTATAAACCTTAGCTTCGGGTGTACTAAGTATGTATTTTGCATTGGTTTTGGATGAAACATTTGATATTGTACTAGTCAATGTGATTAGTCTCCTGTAGGAGGAGTTTGTAACTTTTTGGAACATTTTAGGAGTGATAAGTGAGGCTTGAACGACTTCCAAACAAAGGGTTTTAATGCTAAGAGGTAAGATAAAGAGTTGAACTTAAAGTATCTAACCGAATCCGCAAAGAAAAGTCGAAGAAAAAACTAAGGGTGGGACGCGCCCAGGGGCGTGCCAGGCCGCTTTTGGCCAGAATTTTTCTAGCCCAGGAAGCAAGAAGGTGCACGAGGCGGAGTGCCAGGCTGGTTTTTGCCAAAATTCGTCGACCATTAGTCAATAAATAGGACTCTTGGTTTATGGTATCATTATTCCATCGTAGTAGGGCTACTCTTGAGTGAGTTTAGCATCCAAGTTGGGGTTAATTCGTCGTCGTAATTATTTTATTAAATTTTGTTCAATTAAGTTATGAGTGGCTAGAATTTCTATTTTTTAGATGGAGGCTACGAACATGAATCTCGTGGGTTGAATATTGTCGGAACACAAATGAAATGATTTAAACTTGAGAAATTTGGTGGATTATGCATTGAATTTGGTGGGCTAAGTTAATATGTGTTAATGGGCTCAAAGAAAGGCCCCAAATGAATTAAAAGATATGGCCCAATGGGTCAAATGACCCATTCTTGCTTTGACTAATCATTTATTGAGCCAAATGGGTAAGGATGACTTCAACGGCCTATAAAAGGCACCAAAAATCAGATTTTATTCATTGTAACACACATGTATTTCTAGACTTTTCCAAGAAACCCAAAAGAGATATTTTCTCTTCACTTTCAAACCCTAAGTCATCTCTTTGGGCAAAATCATCATTTGTAAAGCCTTTGTATGTGTTTTTCTTATGATTTAATATATCATATGCATGAGAGATTATTTAGATCATGTTGGTTATGCTTGGAAGTGTTGGATATGACACTTTTAGTTTTTTTGCTAAGAGATGTGTCATCCTTGTGATTTAAAATTGAAAGGAAACTTGAGGTTTGAATGAAAGTGAATGGTGTGGATGAGATACCAACGTATATGTTGTGATTATGTTCTTTAACTTTTTATTTTTCTATAAGTGTAAATGATGGGATTGTTGTCGATATGTCATTATGAAGTGTATTGAGGTGACTTGATGGAGTGATTGTGACGTGGTGTTAATGAGGAAGTGTAAAGATTAAAAGTAGTATCGAAATGCTATTGGTATATGATGTTGTGGTATTGTTGGTATGACAATGCCTTGAATTGTATTGTTAAGGGGGAAATGACGTTATAAGACAATCATGTAATTCATTATCATTTTATACACTTAGAATGTAGCTTGTGGTTAATGTTGGCTCCGTTATTGTACTTGTGTTGTAGAGTGAAATGTAAAGAAGGATCCGAATTATTGTATTCACATATTGTCTTGTGTATTCAAATTGGGAAGATAAGGTATGTAAGGTTAATCTTTCCGTATTCTTATGCTGCATAGTGTTCACATTGACATAGTACTTGTTCTATTCTGAAATGTTCTAAGGTATCCCATATCCGGTTATAAATTATTGTTAACCATATGTTCCTTATTCATTGATCAATTGTGATTCACATGTCTCATGTTCATTGACTAATATTTTTCCAAGTTTAAAATATTGTTGTGTTCCAAGATCCCAATAATGTATAATCACCAATGTATCAAAAGTAAAGAAATAAAGTAATGTATAAGTGTTTGAGTGTTCTTGGGTGGTATCCTAGGGGTTAAATACCTAGCATGGGTCGATCCCAATATCTATGGGTGGTATCCCATGGGTGAAAAGAACACCTAGCATGGGTCAATCCCGCTACTACAGGTGGTATCCCAGGGGCAAAAGAAAAGCCTAGCATGGGTTGATCCCGAAAACTGTTGATTTTCCCACTGATCAGCTTGGGGCCCGGGCATTGTAAGAATGGAAGGATGAGTAGTGAATGAAGGAGTGAGTGATAAAAGAATGAATGAGCATAAAGGTAAAGAAAGTAATCCATCTAATGTACATATTTCCATACATATAGAATGGTAACTTATCCATATTGTTCATTCACTTATATTGATTCCATTGAAGTATTTATGTATCATACAGTTGCATATGGCCTTACATACTCAGTAATTTCTTCGTACTGACCCCTCTTGGGGGACTTACCTTACTTGCTACAGGCACAGGTGCTAGTAGACCTCCAAAGTAGGTTGTAGATCATTTGCGGATCGTTGGTGAGCTCCAATTTCTTCGGGGCTTTTCGAGTCATTATGCACATTTGTTTGATATTGTACATGAGTATAGAGCGGGGTACTGTCCCGACTCTAGGTTTGTTATGGTTATGTATCTTTAGAGGCTATGTAGACTTATGTGGAAGAATGATTGTAAGAGAGGTGTGTCCATTTTGATGTAATGGCCCTAACGGCCAAGTTTAACATATATATATATCACATGGTTCCATAACGCATCTAGTATGTATACGTGATGATGATGTTTATTGAATGACATGCATATAAATGGACATGAGCGCAGATTGGTTTTCTCGGACCTTATCGGCTTCGGGTGTCAGTCCGTGCCGAATGGGATTTGGGGTGTGACACCTTCAACAACTCCACCCATCTCTGTTGTCTTACATTCAAATCCCTTTGAGTGAAGACATGTTGTAGGCTACAGTGGTTTGTGAAAACCTTATACTTGACACCACAAAGATAGTGTCTCCAAATATTTAATGCAAACATCACTGTTGCCAACTCTAAGTCATAGGTGGGGTAGTTCCTTTCATGAGGCATCAAGTGCCTCAAATAATAAGCAATGACATTTCTATCATGCATTAACACAGCACCCAAGAACAAAAGTGAAGCATCACTAAGCACTATAAAGTCCTTACCTTTAACCATTAAAGAAAGGATAGGAGATGCAGTCAAGAGTGCCTTAAGGTTTTGGAAGCTCTTCTCACATTAGTCTGACCAAACAAATGGCACTTCCTTCTAAGTCAGCCTTGTCATGTGTGTTGCAATGAATTCAAAGTTCTTGACAAACTTGTGGTAAGGAATAGCAAGACCCACAAATCTCCTTACATAAGTCACTAAACTAGGCCGGATCGAACTCTTAACTACCTCAATCTTCTGGGGATCCATCATCTCCCCTTTTTCAGAAATAACGTGCCCCAAAAAGGCCACCGCAGATAAACAAAATTCACACTTCAAATTTTTTTCAAATAATCGTTTCTCCCTTAGATTCTCCAACACTATACAAAGGTGGCCTGCATGTTCCTTCTTTCTCTTGGAGTAAACTAGAATGCCATCAATAAGTACAATAACAAAAGAGTCCAATAATGACTTAAAGCTACTGTTCATCAAGCGCATAAAGGCTACAGGCGTATAAGTTAGTCAAAGGACATCACCAACAACTCGTAATGGCTATACCGAGTTCTAAAATCTATCTTTTGTATGTCCTTCGATCTGATTTTCAGCTGATGATAACCTGACCGCAAATCAATTTTAGAAAAGATTGTCGCACCCTGTAACTTGTCAGATAGGTCATCTATGTGAAGCAAGGGGTATTTATTCCTGATGGTAGCCTTATTCAACTATCTATAATCAATACACATCCTCATAATACCATCATACTTCTTAACAAATAGGACTGGAGCACCCCAAAGTGGTGTACTTGGATGAATAAACCCCTTCTCCAGTAGTTTCTGTAATCGAGTTTTGAGTTCCCTCAACTCTACTAGAGCAACTCTATATGGTGAAATAGATATAGGTCGAGTACCCGCTCTATGTCAATATAGAAATCAATATCTCTATCTGGAGGCATACTCGATAAATCTAAAGGGAAGACTTCCTGGAATTCAGACACCACTGGAATTGACTCTATAGAAGGGGACCCCACACTAACATCCCGGAGATGAGTAAAAAATGTTGAACATCCCTTTCCCACAAGCCTTCTATCCCAGACAAAGGATGTAATTTTCATTGATTTTGCCTTATGCACTCCCTCCCACTCTAGTACTTCCATCCCAGACATAGCTAGTGTCACACCCCGAATCCTAACGAGGCGTGATTGGCACCCGTAGCCGACATGGCCCGAGAGAACCAATCTTTACTTACTCAATCATATGCATGCCATAAGAAACCCATAAACACATATCAACTATCAAGACCAACAATGGAAGTCATGGAACATGATATATGTACATATATGCGAAACTTGGCCGTTGAGGCCACCAAGTCAAGGACGACATATCCCTTCTACATTCATACACCCACATCCGTCTACAAAAGCCTCTAACAAGAGCATTGACCAAAATGAACCATAAGTCAGGACAAGTCCCCGCATTACACAATATATACAATACCAAAACATATATACACTCTGACTCGGAGAAGCCCCGAATGAGCTGGAGCTCACCAAAGAGCCGCTAACACTGGCAATCTACTGAGGAGGCCTACTGGGACCTGCGCCTGCAGCAAGTAAGGTAAATTCCCCGAGAGGGGTCAGTACGAAATAAGTACTGAGTATGCAAGGCTCAGATGAAACTGTACAACACATGAATATTTCAATGAACTCAAAACATATGAATAATCAATGTGAATAAGTCACCATGTTACGCTTTGGAAACCATGTGGATTGCTTTCATTATTTTCATTACTTTCTTTATCTCAATGCTCACATGTCATGACATATCACAATGTGCCCGGGCCCCGACTGATCAGTGGGTCTTTCATATCATCATATAGGGATCGAGTCGAGCTAGGCTTATTCCCCTAGACTTGCCACCCTTGGGATCGAGTCGAGCTAGGCTTACGCCCCTAGACTTGCCACCCATAAATCCATATCTCGGGATCGAGTCGAGATAGGCTTACGCCCCTAGACTTGCCACCCGTACTTGATCATTGACCACATTTGCATTACTTTGTTCATTACTTTGAGATTGATACTTTGATAATCATAACATCACTTTGGAACTTTGGAACACAACACTGTTGGAAACTTTGAATCATTGACCAATAAGTGAAGGACATATGAATAAATATCAATGAGAAATATAACATAACTAGCACCATGATACCATTGGAACCATTGGACAATAATCCATGAACAAGAGACACAAGTATAGGCACTATTGGAATATTGGAATATAACCTTATTTGAACTTTCGGAACATTAACCATGAATATGCGAAATGAGATTCACAATTGATCAATGAGTAGGAAATATAAGACAATGACCATAGATAATTGCATATGGAATACCTTAGTATATTTCGGAATAGAACTAGAGAAATGTCAATGTGAACACTATTGGCCGTAGAAAGATACGGACAAAGTAACCTTGCATACCTTGGATGCACAATACGAATAGACAACCTTCGATGCGTATACAATGATCCCTCTCCTTCACTCTACAACATACATACATAACGAATTCACGTTACCCACGAATTACTTTACAAATGCATACAATGTCAATGAATTACATGTTTGCCTTTAAACATGTCATTTTCCTTCGACAAAACTATTGATATACCATTCTTCCAAAAATTCTGGAAAATTCCCAACATTGACCAATACATGAAAATCAATACATTTCACCACAATACTTCTCCTTTACACTTTCTTATCCATAACACATCACAAATAATCCTTCAAAGCACCTTAATTCAACTCATAACACATATCGGCCAAAAATCCCATACTTTCCACTTTTAGCCAAGAACAAATTTAATGCCAAAAATAACACCATACATGTTCATATTTTGTCCATACCATGCTTTTTCATCAAAGGCACAAGGCCTAATTCACACTTGAATTCCATAGACCACAAATCTTATACAAAATCACCAAGTACCATGACCAACTTTTCCAAGCACAACCAACATGATATACATATTCTTTTATGCATATAAGATATTAATCCATGAAAATAAATACTTACCAAGTCTTGGAATATGTTGATCTTGTCCAAGAAGTCCCAAGGAATTATTTTACTTTAGGGTTTGGAAATGAGAAATGTTGAGAAAAATGTGTTAAAGGCATGAGAGGTCTTGTATAATAAAAATCTGATTTGCCTCTTTATATAGGCCTATCATGTTGTCCTTAGCCAATTCTTGGCATTTAATAATATGTCTAGAAGGTCAAATGGAAGAATAGGTCTTTTGACCCATTTGGGCCATGGATTTCTTCCACTTTTGGGCCTTATTTTGGCCCAAGAAGACATATCCATTTAACCCAACAAGTTTCATGCATTATTAACCATATCTCTCATGTTTATATAATTCCATAAGGTCACGACAATATTCCCTTAAAAGATTCTCATTCGTCCTTTCGATCGCAAAAATAGGCATTCTAGTCGCCCTTGGTTTCATTGGACATTTTGGATCACTATTCACCTTTTGTGATTTGATAATGTAGGAGTATGTAGGAGTGTATTGAAGTGTTTGACTCTTATGCTCCATGAAATCACAACACACCTCCTACGACGATCTAATCGCACATGTTACGTCCGATATCAAATGTTTCCCCAATGACACTATAAAACACATATGCATGGCATCTCAACACCTATGTAGATATGATCCCAAGGTATCAAGTGAGGTTATAAAGTACGGGGTGTTACATTCTTCCCCCCTTAGAAACATTCGTCCTCGAATGTTAACAACAGTGTCTTATATACAACAAATACATCTTTACTCTAACATACCTATACACATTCACATAATGCTTTTAAATACTTACTTGTTATTTTTCCACCTCCGCACTGTGAACTTCTTGGTCCATTTGGAATAAGTGGGGATACTTGGATTTCATCATTTCTTCTGCTTCCCATGTGATCTCCTCTACTTGTTGATTTCTCCACAGGACTTTTACGGATGCTATGTCTTTATTTCTCAATCTCTTTACTTGTCGATCTAGGATAGCAATGGGCACCTCTTTATAAGTGAGATCCTCTGCCACTTGAACATCTTCTACGGGCACAATACGTGAAGGATCTCCTATGCATTTCCAGAGCATCGACACATGAAATACCGGATGGACTGACGAAAGGTCCTGGGGTAGTGCCAACTCATACGCAACTTGCCCAAATCTTCTAATAATTTCATATGGGCCTATGTAACGTGGACTCAATTTTCCTTTCTTTCCGAACCGCATTACCCCTTTCATCGGTGACACCTTTAAAAATACCCAATCACCTATGGCAAATTCAAGCCCCTCTTCTTCTCACATCGGCATATGACTTGTGACGACTTTGAGCCGTTTGTAACCGTTGTTGGATAACTTTAACTTTCTCCATGGCTTGGTGAACAATATCTGGCCCAAGTAAAGCAGTTTCTCCTGCTTCAAACCACCCAATTGGTGATCTACATTTTCTTCCATACAAAGCTTCATAAGGTGCCATTTTAATACTTGAATGATAGTTATTGTTATACGCAAATTCAATAAGAGGCAAATGGTCATCCCAACTGCCTTGAAAATCCAACGTACATGCTCGTAGCATATCTTCAAGTGTCTGAATAGTACGTTCTGCTTGTCCATCAGTTTGAGGATGGAAAGCCGTACTCAAATTCACCTGAGTACCTAAACTCCGCTGAAAAGATTTCCAAAAGTGTGCTGTGAACTGTGCTCCTCTGTCTGATATGATAGAAAGTGGAATACCATGCAATCGTACTATCTCTTTCACATACAACTTTGCATAATCCTCAGCTGTATAGGTCGTCTTGACCGGTAGAAAATGCGCTGACTTGGTAAGCCTGTCCACTATGACCCATATAGAATCAAACTTCCGCAATGTACGAGGCAAACCCGTAATGAAATCCATATTAATCATATCCCACTTCCAGACTGGAAGATTGATACATTGCATGTAACCTCCCGGTTTCTGATGTTCCACTTTCACTTGTTGACAATTTGGGCACTGCGCGACAAATTCTGCAATGTTCTTTTTCATGTTGCCCCACCAATACACCTCTTTCAATTCATGGTACATTTTAGTAGCACCTGGATGAATGGAATAGCGCGAATGGTGCGCCTCTGTCAGTATTTGTGTCCTCAGCTGATCTACATTCGGTACACATATTCTCCCTTTACATTGAAGCACCCCTTCCGGTGTAATATCAAATGCCTTGGTCAAATTCTGCTGCACATTCTCCTTTAGCTGCAATAAAATAGAATCTGCATACTGTTTACTTTCACTTCAGCTATTAAGGAGGATTCTGCTGCATTCTGCACCATAACTCTATCATCTGCGGTTTTAATAAGGCGAACTCCCAAGCTGGCTAATTGATTCAAGTCTTTGATTATCTCATGCTTTTTATTCAACTGACCACTAGTGCTTTCTACTGCCTTACGGCTCAATGCATCAGCTACTACATTTGCTTTGCCTGGGTGATAAGAAATATCAATGTCATAGTCTTTTAAAAGCTCTAACCACCTTCGTTGCCTCAAATTGAGTTCCTTCTGCTTAAAAAGATATTGCAAGCTTTTGTGATCCGTATAGATGTCAACATGAACACCATATAAATAATGACGCCATATCTTTAAAGCAAAAACTACCGCTGCCAATTCAAGATCATGTGTGGGATAGTTTTTCTCATGTGGCCGCAACTGTCGTAAGGCATATGCTATCACCCTGCCATGCTGCATCAATACACATCCGAGACCAATCCCGGAAGAATCACAATACACTGCATAGCCCTCTGTGCCTTCAGGAAGAACTAACACTGGTGTAGAAGTCAACTTATCTTTCAGGTTTTGAAACCCTCTTTCACATGCATCATTCCATTGAAATTTAATTGCTTGTGAGTTAACTTTGTCAATGGTGCCGCAATAGAAGCAAAACCTTCTACAAATCTTTGGTAATAACCTGCCAAACCCAGAAAACTGCGAATCTCTGTGGGTGTCGTAGGTCTTGGCCAGTTTTTCACTGCTTCTCTCTTTTGGGTATCAACCTGTATGCCTTCATCTGATACAATGTGACCCAAGAACGCGACTGATTTCAACCAAAACTCACATTTGGAGAATTTTGCATACAACTTACGCTCACGGAGAATTTGCAACACTTGTCGTAAGTGATAAGCATGGTCTTCTGGTGATCTTGAATAAACAAGGATGTCATCTATAAATACTGTCACGAACACGTCTAGGAATGGCTTGAACACTCTGTTCATCAAATCCATAAACACAGCCGGTGCATTTGTTAGCCCAAATGACATAACTAAAAATTCATAATGGCCATACCGTGTTCGGAAAGCTGTCTTGGGTACATCCTCCTCTCTAACTCTGACCTGATGGTAACCCGACCTCAAGTCAATTTTTGAAAAACACCTGGCACCCTGTAACTGATCAAACAAATCATCAATACGAGGAAGGGGGTATTTATTCTTGATCGTTACTTTATTTAGTTGCCGATAGTCGATGCACATTCTCAAGGTGCCATCTTTCTTGCGTACGAATAATACCGGTGCACCCCACGGGGACATACTAGGCCTAATGAAGCCTTTATCCAGCAAATCTTTCAACTGCTCCTTCAATTCACGCAGTTCCACTGGAGCCATTCTATATGGAGGGATAGAAATAGGCTGAGTGCCTGGAATCACATCAATGCCGAATTCCACTTCCCGTTCTGGGGGTAAACCTGGAAGATCCTCTGGAAATACATCAAGAAATTCATTGACGACCGGTACAGACTGTGGAGTTAATGGTTCTGCATCATTATCTTTCACTCGTACCAAATGACATATGTATCCCTTGGCAATCATTTTTCTGGCTTTCAAATAGGAAATAAATCTTCCTCGTGGTGCCCCTACCTTACCCTGCCATTCTAGAACATTTTCCTGTGGAAAACAAAATTGCACCTTCTTGGCCCGGCAATCTACCGTAGCATAACAAGAGGCCAACCAATCCATTCCCATAATTACATCAAAATCCACCATGTTCAATTCAATAAGATTGGCCAACGTATCATGACCACACACAGTTACCACACAGTTACGATACACTCTCTTTGCAACAATATATTCACCAACCGGTGTAGACACTTCAATTGACCTAATTAATATTTCCGGTGTCATTGCAAATTTCGTAGCAACCAATGGAGTAACATAGGAAAATGTAGAGCCTGGGTCAATTAATGCATATACATTATGTGAGAATATGGATAATGTACCTGTGACGACATCTGGGGAAGCCTCTGAATTCTGGCGGTCCACCAAAGCATAAGTATGATTCTGGACCCCGCTAGTACTGGCTCCTCCTCTGGTACCTCTACCACGACCAATAGGCTGCACCCCTCGGCCCTGTGAAGGAACCGATGCTGAAGACGCAACAGCCGACCCAGCTGGTTGTGCTATACCACCCATGCTCCGCTGTGGACATTCTCTCGCTATATGTCCCGGCATACCACACCAAAAGCAGACATTCGTCCCTGTCCGACATGGACCTGTGTGCATACGCCCGCAGTGCTGACACTGCTGATGAGGGAAACCTGCTGCCTGTGATCCATGAACCCCACTACTTTGCCCTGCTGAACCACCTCTAAACCCTTGAGACTGCGAATAAGCACCACCTGTGGAATAAGAGAACGACGGTCTAGGTGGTCTAGGAAACATGCGGGGCCTAGATCCTCCTTGGGACATCATAGGTGGTCCCATAGGTCTAGCCTTTTTGGACTGTCCCCTATCAAATTCATGTACCCTGCGTCTTTGTCTCTGATCCTCCATTTTCTGGGCGAAGGCTTGTATGCGAGCAATGTCCATGTCCCTATTCAAGGCCGCAATAGTGCAATCTCTTACCAAGTATGGCTCTAGTCTGTCCACGTATCTATGGACCCTGTCTGTCATCGTAGCCACAACATTTGGCGCATATCGAGCCAAGGAATTAAATTGCAAGCTATATTCTCGGACGCTCAAATTTCCTTGACGGAGATTTAGGAATTGATCCGCACGTGCCTCACGGATCTCATAGGGCAAGTAATGATCAAGGAAAGCCACTTTAAACTCCCTAATTCACACTTGAATTCCATATACCACAAATCTTATACAAAATCACCAAGTACCATGACCAACTTTTCCAAGCACAACCAACATGATATACATATTCTTTTATGCATATAAGATATTAATCCATGAAAATAAATACTTACCAAGGCTTGGAATATGTTGATCTTGTCCAAGAAGTCCCAAGAAATTATTTTGCTTTAGGGTTTGGAAATGAGAAATGTTGGGAAAAATGTGTTAAAGGCATGAGAGGTCTTGTATAATAAAAATCTGATTTGCCTCTTTATATAGGCCTATCATGTTGTCCTTAGCCAATTCTTGGCATTTCATAATATGTCTAGAAGGTCAAATGGAAGAATGGGTCTTTTGACCCATTTGGGCCATGGATTTCTTCCACTTTTGGGCCTTATTTTGGCCCAAGAAGACATATCCATTTAACCCAACAAGTTTCATGCATTATTAACCATATCTCTCATATTTATATAATTCCATAAGGTCACGACAATATTCCCTTAAAAGATTCTCATTCGTCCTTTCGATCGCAAAAATAGGCATTCTAGTCGCCCTTGGTTTCATTGGACATTTTGGATCACTATTCACCTTTTGTGATTTGATCATGTAGGAGTATGTAGGAGTGTATTGAAGTGTTTGACTCTTATGCTCCATGAAATCACAACACACCTCCTACGACGATCTAATCGCACATGTTACGTCCGATATCAAATGTTTCCCCAATGACACTATAAAACACATATGCATGGCATCTCAACACCTATGTAGATATGATCCCAAGGTATCAAGTGAGGTTATAAAGTACGGGGTGTTACAGCTAGAGTCACTGTCTTAGTGTTACAGTTTAAGATAGTATGTTATGGAGATAACCAGGCCATACTCAAAATTACATCACAGTCCAACATATCCAAAACAATCAAATCTACCCAAGTCTTAAAACCCACAAACAACACAGAACAAGAATGGTAAAAATGGGTTACTACCTTAGACTCACCAACTAAAGATGACACCTAAACAAGATTGTCATGTACATCACAAACCAAATTCAGACCCACTACAAACTAGACAAATACATAAGACTAAGTAGACCCCGGTTAAATAAAATAGAAGCCATCAGATTAAAATAGAAATGGTACCTATGATCACCACATCAGAAACCTCGGCATCAGTCTTTCCTAAAAAGGCATAACAGTGAGCCCGATCATCAATCTGAGCTAACTCTCTCCCCCACTGTGCTCCTCCTCCTGTTCTGTCATTTCCTCGATCACCTCAACCACCTGTCTGATTTTTCTATCCACCCTATGGATAACCCCTCCTCCTCTACCCGCTGGAACTACAGCCTGAGTTTTCTACTATTCCTGGCCATTCGTCTACCTCAAAGGACACTCTCTCTCTTAAAATGACAAATGACACCATAATAGTAATGTCCCCACTCAAGAGAAGGTCGAATGGTATAAGAGTAAGAACCCCATTGGTTTCTAATAAGCTACGACTGAGAAGAGATGTTAGTTGGACCTATAATAGAAATAGGAAATGCTGACTGAATAGGGCGAGCTTGGTTGGCCTACTGACTGTGGCCCTTAGAGTAAAATCAGTTGAAATTCCCAATATTGAGGGACGTCTTAGCTAACATCTTAGCCTGACCTATTCTTGTGACTCTCTCTAACTTTTTTACATAATTTAAAACCTCATTTAACCCCTTCACTAAAAAAGTCTTATGCACAGACAAAACATGAAGATTGTAGTTCAGACCTTTGGCATAGCGTCGAATTCTCTCCTTCTCAGTAGCTAATAATTGAGTAGCATAGCAATACAAGGCATGGAACTTTGCCTCATAGGCTGCAGCTGACATGCCACCCTGCTCCAATGCCAAAAACTCATCCTTTTTGCAATCATGGAGGACCCGAGGCACATACTTCTCTAAGAACAAAGCGTGAAATTGTTCCCAAGTCAATGGAGGTAATACCGATAAATGACATTCAACATATGCCCTCAACCATTTCTTAGCATCCTTCTCCAATAAAAAGGTCACAAACTCAACTCCACATTACTGCACAGTACCCATATTATGTAACCTCCTATAATAGTCAATGATGAACTTAAATGCATCATCAGACTCAGTACCCTAGAATTTTGGTGGTTTCATCTTCAGAAACTTGGTCAGCAGATGATGTTCAGTGCCAGACATAACAGAACCCAAAACCAGGTGAGAAAAACATCCATACTTGAAGCCTCATCTATCCTAGGAGCCATAGTAATGGTAGGATAAGAAACTGGATCCTGAAAAGCCGGTACAGTAGTAGGGGCTGCAGTGCTATCCAATCCACTCAGAAAAACTAACACGTATTGAACAACCTAAGTCAATAGAGGGGGAAAAACTGCACCTCCAGCTGGCACATCCACCTCGGGCTCCATTGCCTGCTCCTATACTGCTTCTATCTCCTCGAGATGATCTTGAGGTAGGGGAGGTGATATTGACCCTTTATGATCCTGGCCAGCAGCCGCTTGAGCTCTCCCCTGGTGGGTGTGGCTCTTCCCCTTCCTCTCCTATCACTTCCTCTTACTCGCCCTTTTCCCTTTAATAGTTCAAGAAAAGAAGGAACACTATCGCATTAAATTTTTTAGGATTATCTAGTCTAACAACTAAGAAATGTGAAAATAAATACTAAAACAAAACATCCCTAGAATCCAAAAGTCAGTGTACCAAAACATACTAAGAATGTCAAGATGGGGATGCAACCCCAAAACTAAGAAGAATGCATAAGCGCAAATAAAGGAAAATATCATAAAAGATAGATTCCATGGTAGCCCAAAAATGCTGCTCACCATGAAATCTGATTCACACACTAGAATAATAAGTGAGGTCTTGTAGAAATCGCTAGAATATGCGCTGCACTCAATAAAAATAACGGCATGTATAGTATCAGCACACAAGAAAACAATAGTGTACTGGTAGGGTCATTTGGCCAACCCAGGATGAGAATATGAACACTTAACCAAAACATAGTACAAGTTAATCCATGCTCATTCTATCCTACACCTAGCACCAAAAGTATCAAATAAGCGTCTTAAGATTACAAGCAATAAATCAAGACATTTACAACCAAGTCAAGTTCAGTCAAGCTAAGTAAAAACAAGTCCAGACAAGTTAAGCAATAATCAAACATATAAATATATTCCCCAGTTCACTCATGGAACCATCAAACTAACCTGAACCTCGTACATTCATTCTATGGGTATCATAACCACCCTCTAGTCCTGAGCTTCAGGGGATAAATTCTGTCCATGTACCAAAACCCCAGACACAAGTGTCTGCCAACCTTATTCCACTAATAAGCTGAGAGAATGTTCAAATACTGCAATATTCCACATTAACAATAAGGTAGGTCAAACTCATACAACACGATGAAATAATTGAATTGACCACATCAAACAACATGCACTAACAAGCCATACTAAGAAGTAGTTAACATGCATATATAGTAAAAATTGGATTAAACTACAATACCATCACCTACATCAATCCAAGCCTACACAACTCAACTAAGATTGAGCCGTGCCTTTTCGTGTAATTTCTGCTTGATCTCGATCTAGAAATGCATACAAACATACAATTAATGAAATGACCTACCATGTTGGGGATTATAATTCATACCCAACTCCTAAGGTCGAGTTCATGATCATTCCCTACCCGTTCTAGGGCTTTTTCTACGATAATCACCTAAAACTACCAATTCCATGAAATAATTAGTGAATTAATGACATGAAAGGGTAATTTAATGATCATTAACCAAAACCCATTGATTTTATACTTAAATTACTCTCTTGCACTAGAAAATCAACTAAAACCAGCCCTTAACCCTTCCCAAACTATATAAACTAGTAATTCTAAGGCTAGATTATCAATTTACTAGTTATTGGGGATGAATTCCTTATCTTAACAATGAAATATGATGAAAAACTGATGGTTTTCACCCTAAATTGACATTTCTAAAGGACTAATTGTTTTTTGGAAAAATAAACCATTTTGGAGGGTTTTCAAAATAAAACAACAATTTATGTTTCTTTAGCGACATATGTAGCTATAGCAGAATCGTTATAGCGGCCATTGACTGTGTTGACTGGTCACCATAGTGGGAATTGTCCTTCTTTTTAGCATGTCACTATAGCGACATGCACATCGCTATAGCAATGTCGACGGGACAAAAAGTCCAATTTCCTAAAAAAATCTCCTTTTTCACAACACACCTTAAATCCAAGATATACCAAACAATACCCTTTAAGCTAAGATCAATTTTGAGAGTTTTACTTGCCAAAATTCAACTTTGTAAAATCCTATGGGTCCCTTATCATCTTAGCTAGCTAGAAATCAAGTCAAACACTACCACACTTACCCAATTCATTCCCGAATTTCCCTAGACCACACCTTTCTTGAATTTCATCTGAAACTAGCCTAGCCTAAAATTTATAACTCCAAATTTAGGAAGTACGCAATGACGGAAAGGGTCATTTCCTTCCTTTCCTTAATTCCTACACCTAAACCATATAATTTTAAGGCCTATTAGAAGGGAGTTAAATGGACTTAACCATTTCTTTTCCCATAATTACTCTCAAACATTCAAAAGTAGAAAAGAGATATGATCTTATTCTCTTAAGGTTATAAACTAGGGCTCTTCCCTAAAAGGCTTCAAGAAATCAGGTTCTTAGGAAAATTATCCATCTAGTTATGTGACTGCCTTTCTAGATAGATTCTTTGCCTATGAGTTGAGGGAAACGAAGTTGAGGAGTTCATCAACTTGAAGCAGGATAATATTCTATGAAGGAGTATTCTTTGAAGTTTACCCAGCTCTCTAGGTATGCTTCAAAGATAGTTGCTGACCCGAGGGCTCGAATGAGTAAGTTTGTTTTGGGTGTTTCAAAGTTAATGGTCAAGGAGTGTGATATCGCCCAAAATATACCTCCAAAAAAGTATAATGCGATCGCTGTATCAAATATAGAACCCAACTAGGTTGGGGTCAATCCCATAGGGAATAGGACGAAATTATTTAGAATGCTAGCCTGAGTAATTGGCAAGTAAGTAAAACTGGGGGGGTTTTGTGAATAAGTGGTAATAGTAACGATTGATAGTTTTTAGATTTGTAAACAATATGAGAAATGCACTAGGACTGTGATCCCCAATGATTTCTTCACTCTACCGGTTACTTGTGCTAGCAAAAACTATCTCGCTGCGTTGCATGCAAAATCTAACAAGATATGTTCATCTAAACATATCTCGACCTTGTTTGACAAATTTCACTCTTCTTCTCTTGGTCTCCAAGTGTCTCACTACTAACCTTTGTCTTGGATCTTAGATAACTATTCCTGTTACGACTTAAGTCATTAGATGAAGGTTGATAGCTTCAAATCTCTATTATTGTTCCTTGTTCCCAATCTCTACCTCTCTCTCGAGAAAGTCTAGAATACAGGAGATTTTCTAACATTTTCAACCATTAGAAGATCAATTATAATGAAGGTAATAACAATACACGCATTCCCAATGATTCAGAATTACTTTGCACTTAACCTATTTTATTAATTCCTCATGGTTCACACAACCCTAGTTGATGGGTTTAACTACTCATGATTGGAAGAACACAAGAAGAATTCAATAATGAAAACATTATTGTAAACTCACAATAAGAAAAAAACTTTGATATCTCAATACGAATAAAATCCTAGAATCGATGTTCCAAGATTACAAAATCAATAATATGTTTATGAAATCAGAAGCAATGGAAAATATCTCTCAAAGCAATGTACTGAACAACCCCTGAACATAGGACAATAAAGGGATATTTATAGATACAAGATGAATCCTATCCTAATCAAAATAGGAAAACAGAGTCGACCACTTTCTACGGTATTGTGACTTGGTGTCGTGGAACCAAATCATGTCACGTGGGTCCAGTCGTGGAAATCAGTCTACCTCAAATAGCTATGGGAGTCGACCTACGGTACAGACCCACGCCAAGTAGGTTGACTCACGTGATGTGGGTCCGATCGTAGGTCACTCCTCTGGTGCAGGACCTGGTTCTTTCATCTTCAGATACTCTATTTTCGAGCATGATTCTTCCTTGTTGATCATTTTGCCTCCAAAAACCTATTCACCTACAATATAGAATAGAAAACACATCACACCAACCAAACATACCCAAGTTACTGCATAATTTTCATATTTTAAGCATCGAAAGTGCCATGTGATCATGACTCATCAGAGTGCAGGACTGCTATTATTATTAGAGAGATGGACATCTCCAGACTCATCACTCATTCCCAATAGATATAGAAAATAAAGATAAATGAGAAAGAGAGGGAGGCCAAAAAGGGCAAGAACAGTTAACTTTGACTATTCTCTAAAAAGGTTCGGCGGTGGTAATCGCTCTTAGTTTCAGCAGAGATTTTTAGCTCCAGCACCTTTTTTATCTAGTTCTTCATCCCCTAGACCTCTTCATTATCATAAGAATAGTGCATCAGGCTCTAAGTCATTGGGTAGTATTATAGGTAGGCGTACTTTTCCAGCATATACTAAGTGTGGTAATAATCATCCAAGTGAGTGCCTTGCTATGAAGGAGGGTTGCTTTGGATGTGGTCAGAATAGTCAAAGGTTGAGATATTACCCCTCAGTTGGACATGGAAATAGGGTTAACAAGGCTCAGTCTACTACTTCAGCAGCCTATTCAGGTCGCCCAGCTCAGCAGGGTGTTGTTAATAGTACAGAAGATGGTCAGCATCAAAACTGCTTCTATGATTTATCTTCTCATCAATATTAGGAGAGCTCACCCGATGTAGTCAATTGTACATTATGAGTCATTCATATTGATGTATTATATGATTCCTTATATTGTAGAATCCTTTCTCAGTCTCTACTTCTGTTGGTGACTCAGTTAAAGCCAAATTGGCATACAGAAAGTGCCCAACTTAGTTTCTCAAAAAAATCACTTTTATTTTTTATTTTTTATTTTTTATTTTTTTATTAACACCCAAATTTGTTCTCTTTTTTATTTACTAACCCCTTCTTCATACCCAAGTCTAATTACAGATCCCTATAATAGCCACCCTCAACTTAGGTGATTTGTCTGGGTTGAGGTACACAATGTTCAAGAAAGGACCAGGGCCAAGAAAGGTTCATTATAAGTCAAAATGGGAAGGTGAATAGGCTAATGAAAGAAATAGGTCAATTACAGCTCAAAATATGGATCAAGGAATATTTATTTCATTTGGTCGGGCAATTAGGCTAAAAGTGGACTTATTTAAAAAATGGCCTATGATCCTTTCCTAACCACTATCCTATAACCTAGGCAAGACTAACCGGGAAAGTTCTGGATCACACACACAATGTGAACTAAGTAATGACCTCACAGACACATAGCACAGGGTTACACTATCAACTACTACCTATCCAGTTCATGCATTGCTAGCTACATTCATGTTGCCTATAATGCTAACGCCATAACAAGATCCAACAGCTATCACAAACTAACATACTACACACACAATTTAAAACTAAAATTTTCGGGAGGGGTATCCTTTTGACATTCACAAACAACATCAAAAACATGTTCGAAACTAGACTACACTAAGGTTCCCTTATTTTCCTCCTAATTAAACACGAATACACATAATAATATAAATAAAAACCTAAACATGTTGGTTCTACTATGATAGCACAGTTGGGGGAACATAAAACACGACAACAAACCCCCCCCCCAAGTGGTGGTATACCCCTACCCATAACTAAATAATGGTGCACTACCCCTAGTGCACAACTATCAAAAGAATAAGTGTAAGGGAGTGAAGACATACCTGCGGGGCCCTAGGCGCCGGATGTGGGCTCATCCACAGCAGGATAATTTTCATGTTCTCTGGGCTCACTGCTAGGTGCGTCCTGTGTAGTGGGTACTTGACTAAAGGATGCACCTCGTGCCCTCTGCTCCTGAGCAATCTTACTGGCATGATATTCTACTCTGGAGGCCTTAATTGCTCTTCGAAAATCACCCTCGAACTTGTTACCACTATCAGTCTAATCCTCTGGACTACGTGGCTTCTTGCCTTTATCAATGGGAGGCTCCTCGTCAGCAAACAAATCCACCTCTAAAGCCGGCCTCATCGGGGCTGAAATGGGCATAGGTTGAATGACAAGAGTGTTGCTCGATACCAAAGCTCTAACCTCCTCTCTTAATGCAGCTACCTCCTGTGTCAATTCTTCCATATCAGGACTCTGTTTCAAACTCATCTGGGTAGCCATCCGTGTCTCAATAATATCAATCCACCCATGCAGCTCTCTCATAAATCTATCCATCCGGGCCTTCACTCTAGCTTCTGAAGTCTCTACTATGGTCCGAACCCATAGATTAAGCTGGGATACCAACTTAGCTATTTGGGCCTCTGTGTGAGCCTGCTTCTCAAACATCTGCGTCTCCCTCTCAAGCAACTACTGCAGAAAGTCCCTCAGAACTGAGTCCATACCAGAGGGGAGCGGTGGTGCTGTAGTGTCTGCTACCTCATCATTAATCACTGGGCATGTGCCCTCAGTAGGTACACAAATAGTCTCAGGTACACTCACCAGTTTTGGAGTACTAACAGACTCCTCTCTATCTCCAGGCCCTTCAAAAAGGGCTACTCCTGATGACACGGAAGGTTGAGACCTCCGCGGAAAAATTAGGTAAACTCCCCACTGCTGCATCAACCATATATCAGCAATGTGGGCCACCTCAATATGATGATCTACTGCAGGCATCGTGAGCACACCAGTACTAACACATAAGCCCTGAATCAGACAGGGGAAAGGGATGCTGGTAAAATATCTAAAGTCGCGCTCATGAATTTCCCTAATAATGTAGCGGGCAATAGTGATGTCATATTCGGTGATGATGCTTGCTACCAGAACAACCCGATAAAGAGTAAGTGAATTATTAGCATTTATGGGACCCAGATTATGCCTCACAACAGACCACCAAAATCGTCCAACAAAGTGAAGCGAGGACTTCTTAATGTCCAGCTTCCCAGATACCCAACCAACATCTACACCATCCTCCACTATATATCCCACAATCCACCGTAGTAACTCCAATGGCTGAGCGGCGTCCCTCATTTTAGCCTTATTTCTTACAGTATCCATAGGGTGATCAAATTTTGCAGGGCTAGATGGAAATGGATGTTCAGAACCAAACAAAAACCTTTGGATAGTCTGCTCAGAGATGTCTACTCTGGTCTCCCAAACCAAAGTGTGAGTCAATGGTGGTTGGTCCCGATATCGCTGCTTATTTGGTCTGATTAATTCAATAGAAACAACATAGGAAGCATAAAACTCACGAACCAACTATGGGCTATGGTGACTCGGAGGCTCCATCATCCATCGGAATCCATAATGATCAAATACTGCCTTAATCTCATGTAGTGCCCTTAACTCATCTAACTGATATCGAGGCTCTTCAGTGATACTTCGTCTACACACGCCCCGCTTAGTAAGTTCGGCATCCCTATCATAAATGGCCCTTATCCCCTGAACATACCATCACTTATTTTCCCTTTGAACCACAGTTGCGGCCCACTATATAGCCACCTGTCTCTGTGAGGAAGTCATGGAGTTTTAACCACCATTGCTAGAAATAGATGGTGTCGCCTCAACCGCAGAATCATCCGGACCTTTTGCATTTTCCTCAGACCCAGATACATCAACCTCGGCATCATTCGTACCCTCAGTATGCTCCTAAAACCCAGATACATCAAACTCCTATTCATGATCGGTTGCCGAAACATCCTCCTCTCTTCAGACTGGCGAGAGGAATCGAAAGACTGAATAGGATCAAATAGTTTGGCATGTTTCGGGGGCTGTGAAGCAGGCTGATGTGCAGCCCGAGCAGTACCTTTTGCCCTAGTGTGTAGCCTCGTGGTATGAGGTACCAATGTATAATCATCAGTAGTAAGCTCGTATACCTATTTGGACCCACTTTTATCAGACCTCGAAGGTTCCTCACTCAACCTTGTTGTAACTTTGAGATTTTTAGTTCGAATTCTCGATGAAGAACCCATGTTTCCATATTTGGGGTTTAATTTGGGCGGCATATCGAAATAATTAGGTCAGTTTTGGGTTGGGTTTGGGCCAGTTTTAGGTCGTGTTTGTGTTGGATTTGGATTCTAGGGTTTTGACAATTTGGGGATTGTGGGGTTTAGGATTTTGGGGCTTAGTGGTGGTTAGGATTTTATGAATTTTGGATTTGATATATGGGAATTTTAGAGGAGAGTGATTGCAAGTGGGTGATTTGGTGAATTTTTTAAAAATAGTGTTTATGTTAGGATTTGGATTTTAGAGGGTTAATTCAGATTTGAGGTCGTGTTTATGGTGTACCAAAATAAATATAGTTGGGTAGGGTCGGATCTCGAGTTTAAATTGGTCTCTGATTTTCACGGTACCAACCTACGTAATGTGGGTTGACCTACGTCATGTGGGTCCCTGGCATAGGACGAGTTCAGCAGGTATAAAATTTTCTCTGATTTCCACGGTACCAACCCATGTGACGTGGATTGACCTACGTCGCATAGGTCCCTGGCGTGGGTCGGATTTTGCAGGTGTAAAATTTTCTCTAACTTCTACGGTACCAACCCACATTACGTGGATGAACTTACGTCACGTGAATCAGTGTCGTGGGTTGTACTGAACATATTCAGTTCAATATTGTAAATTCCAGCTAACTTATCCTCCAATGATCAGATCACAACCAAATCAGAACTTGGGTTGCCTCCCAAACAGCGCCGAATTTAACTCCATGGCACGATATGGATAAATTGGATACTTAGGCTTCACCAACTAGCCCATGGGTTGCCTCCCATGAAGCACCTGATTTAACATCACGGCACGACATGGCTAACTTGACTAATCATACTTCATCAAGACTCAACTCCTCACATGTCCTAATTTCTTCCGTGATTCCCATATAGTGCTTTACATGCTTCCCATTTAACTTGAATAGAACATTATAAGTGAATGGTCCAGACCATTTAGACCGCAGTTTTCCAGGAAAAAATCAAGCCTTAATTTAGTCGCTTCACTCCAGTTTAGATTTAACCTCTTCAATGCCCATAATGCCTTATATTCAAGTTCGACAGGAAAATGGAAGGATTTTCCGAACACTAAATGATCTGGTGAGGTACCAATAGATGTTTTGAATGCAGTTCGATATGCCCATAGTGCATCATCTAATCTTCTTGCCCAATCAGTCCTATTGTCATTCACTATCTTTGCTAAAATAGACTTAATCTCACGATTTGACACTTCAACTTACCCGCTCGTCTAAGGACGGTAAGGTATTGCAACCTTATGTTTGACACCATCTTCTTCAAGTAAGGTTTTCGATAGCTGATTACATAAATGGGATCCTTCATCACTAATGATAACTCGGGGTGTACCAAATCATGAAAATATGTTCTTTTTCAAGAATGCCGTGAAAGTTCTTACTTCATCATTGGGAAGCGAAATCGCCTCCACCCACTTAGAAACATAGTCAACAACTACCAAAATGTATTTCATCCTATGTGATCTCATAAAGGGGCCCATAAAATCAATTCCCCATACATCAAACAATTCGAGCTCAAGTATAGTTGTCATGGAAAGTTCGTGTCTACATGAGATATTTCCTTGTCTTTGACATTGGTCACAGTACCGAGCATAGTCATAAGCATCTTTATAGATGGTGGGCCAATAATAATTGCATTGTAAGATCTTGTGCGCAGTTCGCGTATCGCCATGATGACCCCCAACTAGAGAAGAATGACATGTTTCCAAAATACTCATCATATCGACCCCTGGGATTCACCTTCTAATCATACCATCTGCACATACCCTAAATAGGTAAGGCTCATCCCAGAATAATTTTCTCACCTCATGCATGAATCTCCTCCGTTGCTGGTATGACATATCTTTCGAGCCTACATCACTTGCCAGAAAGTTGGCAAAATTTGCAAACCATAGGATTAAGTTTTGTGATACTGCTAACACTTGCTCGTCTGGAAAAGTATCATCAATCTCATGATCAACCCTTAATTTGAGCATGGCTTCCTCCTCAAGGCGTGATAGGTGGTCTGCAACTAGATTCTCAGTCCCCTTTCGATCCTTGACCTCAAAATTAAGTTCTTGTAATAGAAGTACCCACCGAATCAGCCTTGGCTTGGTGTCTTTATTTTACATAAGATATCTGAGTGCGGCGTGGTCTGTATGAATAATCACCTTCGTACCAATCAACTAAGATTAAAATTTTTCAAAAGCAAAAACTATCGCCAACAGCTCTTGCTCAGTCACAGTGTAATTCTTCTGGGCTGGATTAAGTGCCTTGCTAGAATAGTAAATAGGATGTAGAATCTTTTCATATATTTGTCCAAGGAATGCACCCAAAGATACTCCACTAGCATCAAACATAACCTCGAATGACATCGTCCAGTCTGGTGCGACAATAATAGGAGCTGAAATCAACTTCTTTTCCAGACATTCGAACGTTTTCAGGCACTCTCCATCAAATATGAACTTCGACTCTTTCTCCAAAAGTTTGCATAACGGATGTGCAATTTTAGAGAAATCCTTCATGAATCTTCTATAAAAGCCAGCATGACCTAAAAAACTTTGAATCCCTTTCACAAAAATAGGTGGGGGTAATTTTTCAATCACCTCAATCTTTGCTTTGTCTACTTTGATACCCTTCTTCGAGATTAGATAACCCAATAGAATACCTTCTTTGACCATAAAGTGACATTTCTCTCAATTTAGCATAAGTTGCACTCTTTACATCTTTGTAACACATTAGTGAGATAGGCCAGACAGTCATCAAAAGAATCTCTCACTACAAAAAAATCATCCATGAATACCTCAATAGTGTCTTCCACCATGTCGGAGAAAATAGACATCATGCAACGCTGAAACGTGACTAGCGAATTGTATAACCCGAACGACATCCTTTTGAATGCAAAAGTCCTATTTGGAAAGGTGAACGTGGTCTTTTCTTAGTCTTTGGGATCAATGAAAATCTGATTATCTCCTGAATAACCGTCAAGAAAAAAATACCACCCCCTTCCAGCAAGACGGTCTAACATCTAATCCATGAAAGGAATGGGAAAGTGATCCTTTTTGGTCCAAGAATTTAGCTTTCGATAGTCCAAACAAACTCTCCATCCGATGAACAGCCTCATTGGGATTAACTCATTCTTGTCTTTTGGAACCACAGTGACTCCTCCCTTCTTTGGCACACACTGAAACTGGGCTTACCCACTTGCTATTAGCAATGGGGTACACCACACCTGTATCTAACCACTTAATGATTTCTTTCTTCACAACTTCCTGCATAGGTGGGTTCAGATGACGTTGGTGGTCAATGCTCGATATACACTCAGGAACAATCTAGATCTTATGAGTGCAAATGGCGCGTGGAATCCCTATAATATCAGTAGTGGACCAACCAATGGCCCTCTTAAATTTCTTCAATACCGAAACCAGAGCTTCTACCTGCCATCCTGCTAACTCACTAGAAATGACTACGGACAAGGTGTTGTTGACTCCCAAAAATGGATAGCGAAGGTGATAAGGAAGAACCTTAAGTTCCAAGACTGGAGGCTCCTCAACAGAAGGGAGAGCCAGTGGGGTCACCCTATTCTTCAAATCGAGATCAAGTTTCTTTGGAGTATAAGTGTTTGATCCCCTACCAGCAAGCGCTCCAACCGTCTCATCGTATTCTTCAATACCATCACTATTAATATTTATAACCACAGCCGCAAGAGCATCTACCCCCAACCTTTCTTCAATAGGAATGATTATGGCACTCTCATTAAGTATATCAATTACAGAAATCACCCGTATATGCTTTAATTGCTTTATGGAACGACAAATATTGAAAGTAACATGTTCATCATTTAACCTGAATTTCATCTGCCCAGTTTCCATGTCAACAAACGCACGACCAGTGGAAAGGAATGGTCTCTCCAGAATGATAGAAACCTCAAAATCAACATCATAATCTAGAATCACAAAGTCAGCAGGTAAGATGAAAGATACAACTTTCACCAAAATATCATTCAGAATGTCAGCGGCTTTTTCATAGTTCTATCTGTAATAAGAAGCCTCGTAGAAGTCGGTTTTTGTGCTCCCAACCCCAACTGTTTGAAAATGGCTAGCGACATTAAGTTAATGTTAACACCCAAATCACACAGTGCCTTTGCAAAGTTGTACGACCCGATAGTACAAGGAATTGTGAAAGCTCCTGGATCCTCCTTCTTTTCTACTAGGGAACGTGAAGCAACTGCACTACAATGATACAAGTTATTTGCTGGCTCAAAACTGGAAGTTCTCTTCTTCTTCATCAAGTCTTTCATGAACCTCGTGTAACTAGGCATCTGCTCCAATGCCTCAACAAGAGGGATATTTACCGATAGCTCTTTCAACACCATAATAAACTTCTTGCAGTTACCTTCCTCAGCCTTCCTTTTAAACCTTTGAGGAAAGGGAGGAGGTGGTCGTGGGATAGTTTTTAACATTTGTGGAACCTTCTTCTCCTTCCTCTTTTCAGATTCCACTTCCTCATTAATACTGTGGGGTTTGTGAGCTGCATTATGGTCCGCTGCTAAATTTTTTGTCTCCATCTCAACCTCTTCATCACCCACCACTGGCTCATCTTTCTTATCATTATCCACAGGAATAGATGGGTTGGTTGTGCTCTTTCCACTTCTTGTAGTAATGGCTAAACAATGACCGTTGTTTTTAGGATTTTTGATGGTGTTACTTGGAAGAGTACCTGGTTGATGTTTGTTCAATGCTACCAATATATGCCCAAACTGTTGCTCCAACTATTTTATGGCAGTTGAGTGAGATTCAACTTTTTGACTTATTCCTAAAATATACACCCTAATTTCCTTCAAGCAATTTTCTTGGTTTTCTGATCCTTTAACCAATTTGGTAAGAAGGGTTTCCATTCGTGAATTTTCATCGTCATTATCAGCATTCCCTGGTGGAACATAAGCACCGCTCTTCTCCTTGTAATCCGCTTTTCGTCTCCAGTATCCATCACGATCTCATTCTCTGTCTCTATATACTGACCTGTTGTAATTGTCTCCATAATAGTTTCGACCTTGATTCCTTTGCCTTGAGTTCCAAGAGTCTTGATTAGACCCTTGGCCCTTGGCTCTAAAACTCGCCACTTCTCGTTTCAAGTACTTATCTTCCTCATCAGATTCATAATTGTCATGCTTAGGTGTTTTGCCTTGTGGACCTATGACATACACCTTCTCAGTATCTTTGGTCGCAATCTGTTTATCTAATAAACCAATTTATGTCCTTAATTGTGCGACCTCTTGAGCTACAGACTTATCCAATGCCCGTTGTGTTGCTGATGCTCCAATAGTGTATATACCAGCAGGTGTATCTGCCTCTCGAGTATGCCATCCTCGTTTGGTCTTAGTGATACAATCTAAAATTTCTGAAGCTTATTCCCACCTAAGACTCGTAAATGCTCCGCCAGTGATAGTATCTGCTACAGCCTTAGTAGTTTCATTTAAAGCCCTGTAGAAGATTTCAAGTAAACTCCTGCCACTAATTCTATGATTTAGAACATTCTGCAGCTTCTTTTTAAACTTTAGCCATGTCTCGTAAAGTGATTCAGAATGTAGTTATAAATCTCATCCTTCAACTATAGCATCTTGGAGGGTGGAAAAAATCTCTTCAGAAATTGATTTCTTAACTATTGCCAAGTAGTAATGGAGCCTCATGGTAATTCAGCAAACCACAAAGTTGCTTCTCCGGTTAAAGAGAACGGAAACAATCTTAACTGAATAGCCTCTTGGTCCACTCCAGGCAAATTATAAGAAGTACATACCCCCACAAATTTCATCACATGTATGTTCAAATCATCCATCGAAAGTCTGGCGAATACGCCTTTCAAGTTAAGTAGGTGGATCATGGCACTTGTAATGTCAAACTTAGTGCCCTGAGGTAATTCGGGTGGAATAATGGCGCCAGTATCTACCAGCTCGAAATAAGCCACATCCTCTTCTTCTGGATCATGAAAAACCAGTGCATGTGGTCTTTAAGGTGTTTGGTGTGCCCTCAGTCTTCTTTGTTTTTATTCAGCATCAGCCAAACGTTGTGTTGCTTCTTGCATAGCTCTATTATCTCTATCTTCTTTCCTAAAAGCAGCTTGCCTAGCTTGCTCTTCCCATGTCAATCGATCGATAATTTGGTTTGCTGTTTCATGATCAACTGCTAAATTAGTTGGTTATGAATATCTCCCGCGACTGTGGGATCCTTAACTCCATCGGTATTCACCATTCTACAATTAGCTCTCAGAGTTCTTTCTATTTTAGGATCACGTGGAATAAGAGGATTCCCTTGACTCCTAGTATTGGGCATACACTAGTGTGTGCCCTTAAAAAAATAGTAAAATAAAACCAATCAACTCCAACAAGCAAAATACTCAAATCCGTAACTGTAGTCCCCAGCAACGGCGCTAAAATTTGATATTGCCTAAAATATACCTCTAAAAAAGTATAATGTGGTCGCTGTATCAAACATAGAACCCAACTAGGTTGGGGTGGATCCCATAGGGAATAGGACAAAATTATGTAGAATGCTAGTCTGAGTAATTGGCAAGTAAGTAAAACTAGGGGCTTTTTTGTGAATAAGTGGTAACAATAATGATTGATGGTTTTTGGATTTGTAAACAATATGAGAAATACACTAGGACTGTGATCCCCTATGATTCCTTAACTTCACCGGTTACTTGTGCTAGCAAAAACTATCCCGCTGTATTGCATGCAAAATCTAAAAAGATACGTTCATCTAAACATCTCTCAACCTTAGTTAGACAAATTTCACTCTTCTCCTCTTGGTCTCTGAGTGTCTCACTACTAACCCTTGACCTGGATCTCAGATAACTATTCCTGTTACGGCTCAAGTCATAAGATGAAGGTTGATAGCTTCAAATCTCTGTTGTTCTTCCTTTTTCCCAATCTCTACCTCTCTCTCAATCAAGTCTAGAATACTGGTGAGTTTCTAATGTTTCCAACCGTTAGAAGATCAATTATAATAAAGGTAATAATAATACATGTATTCCCAACGGTTCAGAATTGCTTTGCACTTAACCCATTTTGTTAATTCCTCATGGTTCACACAACCCTAGTTGATGGGTTTAGCTACTCATGATTGCAAAAAAACAAGAAGAATTCTACAATGAAAACATAATTGAAAACTCACAATAAGAAGAAAACTTTGAAATCGAAATACGAATAAAACCCTAGAATCGATGTTCCAAGATTACAAAATCAATAATATTTTTATGAACTCAGAAAAAATGGAAAATATCTCTCAGAACAATGTACTGACCAACCCCTGAACATTGGACAATAAAGGGATATTTATAGATACAACACGAATCCTATCCTAATCAAAACAGGAAAATAGAGTCTGCCACTTTCCACAGTATCGTAGAACTAAATCACGTCACGTGGGTCCTGTCGTTGAAATCAGTTTGCCCTAACTGGCTACGGGAGTATACCTACAAAACAGACCCACGCCACATAGGTTGACTTACGTGACGTGGGTCACTCCTCCGGTGCAGGACCTGGTTCTTTCTTCTTCAAATACTCCATTTACGAGCATGATTCTTCCTTGTTGATCATTTTGCCTCCAAAAACCTTTTCTTCTACAATATAGAATAGAAAACACATCACACTAACCAAACATACCCAAGTTACTGCATAATTTCCATATTTTAAGCATCGAAAGTGCCATGTGATCATGAGTCATCAGAGTGTAGGACTGCTACTCTTATTAGAGAGATGTACATCTCTAGACTCATGACTCATTCCCAACAGATAAACAAAGTTAAGATAAATGAGAAAGAGAGGGGGGCCAAAAAGGGCAAGAACAGTTAACTTTGACTATTCTCAGTAAAGGTTAGGCGGTGGTAATCGCTCTTAGTTTCAGCAGAGATCTTCAGCTCCAACACCTTTTTCAACTAGTTCTCTATCCCCTAGACCTTGTCATGATCATAAGAATAGTGCATCAGGCTCTAAGTCATAGGTTAGTATTATAGGTAGGCGCACTTTTCCAGCATATACTAAGTGTGGTAAGAATCATCCAAGTGGGTGCCTTGCTAGCAAGGAGGGTTGTTTTGGATGTGGTCAGACTGGTCAAAGGTTGAGGTATTACCCCTTAGTTGGACATGGAAAGAGGGTTAACAAGGCTCAGTCTACTACTTCAGCAACCTATTCAGGTCACCCAACTCAGCAGGGTGTTTTTACTAGTACTGAAGGTGGTCAGCATCAGAACTTCTTCTATGATTTGTTTTCTCATCAATATTAGGAGAGCTCACCAGATATAGTCAATGGTACATTATGGGTCATTCATATTGATTTATTTTATGATTTCTTTTATTGTGGCAGATTTCGATGTTAATCTTGAAAACCATTTAGAACCTTTATCAGTCTCTACTTCTGTTGGTGACTTAGTTAAAGTCAAATCGGCATACAGAAAGTGCCCATCTTAGTTTCTCAAAAAATCATCACAGTTGATCTAGTAGAGTTAGATATGACTGATTTTTATGTCATTCTTGGCATGGATTGGTTACATTCGTATTATGCCTCAATCGACTGTAGAACCAGAATCATTAAGTTTTAATTTCCTAATGAACAAATCTTAGATTCCTAATGAGCCAATCTTAGAATGGAAGGGTAGTACCTCAGTGCCTATAAGTTGATTTGTCTCTTACCTTAAGGCTAGAAAGATAATCTCTAAAGGTTATATTTATCATTTAGTTAGGGTTAAGGATTCTAAGTCTGAAACCCTAACCATTTAGTCAATTTTAGTTGTTAATGAGTATCTAGAAGTGTTTTCTGAAGATCAACCAAGAGTCCCTCCCGAGCAGGAAATTGACTTTGGAATAGACCTTCTTCCAGATACCTAGCCTAGCTGAATTCCTTCTTACAGAATGGCTCCAGTTGATATTAAGAAATTAAAAGATCAGTTGAAAGACCTCTTATACAAAGGCTTTATTAGACTCAGTATCTCTCCATGGAGTTCTCTAGTTCTTTTTATGAGTAAAAAAGATGGTTCCCTTAGAATGTGCATTAATTACCTTCAGTTGAACAAAGTCACAATCAAAAATTTGTAGCAATTCCTAGGATTGATGACTTGTTCGATCAGCTTTAGGGTGCTAGTTGTTTCTCCAAGATAGATCTCATATCCGGCTATCATTACCTAAGAGTCAAAGAATATAACATTAAAAACTTGGTATAGTCACTATGAATTTGTTGTTATGCCTTTTGGACTAATGAGTGCTCCTGTATATTTTATGTACTTGATGAATAGGGTGTTCAAATATTACTTTGACATGCTCATCATTATCTTCATAGATAACATCCTCATTTAATCTCAGAGTGAGGATGAACATGCAGATAGTTTGAGAATTGTTTTGAAGACTCTGAAAGATCGCCAGTTATTTGTAAAATTCAGAAAGTATGAATTCTAGTTGAAATCAGTAAAATTCCTTGGTCATATTATCTCTATTTAAGGCACTCAGGTTGATCATAAAAAGATTGAAGTAGTTAGGAACTGTCCTAGACCCATCTTTCGATCAGGCACTAGGAGTTTCTTGGGTTTAGCAGGTTAATACAGGTGGTTGGTTGAATTTTTTTCATCTATTTCTTCTCTAATGTCCATATTAAATTAGAAGAAAGTCAAGTTTTAGTGGTCCGATGCTTACGAGAAGTGTTTTTAGGAGTTGAAGACTCGACTCACTTCCGCTCCAATTTTTACTCTACTAGAGGGTCTAGATGGTTTTGTTGTTTATTATGATGCTTCAAAACTTAGACAGTTGATGCAACATAGTAAGGTGGTAGCTTATGCTTCTAGAAAGATTAAAGTTCATAAGAAGAATTACCCAACTCATGATCTTGAGTTGGCAGCTGTGGTTTTGAATTAAAGATTTGGAGGCACTATCTTTATGCACTATCTCTATGGAGTTCATGGTGATGTGTTTACGGATCATAAGAGGCTTCAGTATGTGTTCAGTCAAAAATATCTAAATCTTTATCAGAGGAGATGACTTGACTTCTTGAAATATTATGACATGAGTGATTTGTACCATCTGAGTAAAGATAATGTAGTGACTAATGCTCTTAGCAGACTTTTGTTGGGTAGTGTTGCTCATGCAAAGGATGAAAAAAATGATTTAGTTTGTGATGTTCAGACACTTTCTAGATTGGGAGTTTGTCTTGTTGATTCAGCGGTAGGTAGTGTTATGGTTTAGAATATTCATTAGTAGTAGAGTTAAAGGCGAAGCAAGATAGTGATCCTATTTTTTTTAAGTTGAAGGAAACAGTCTATAATCAGAAAGTGGAGGTTTTCTTCCAAGGGGTAAATGGTGCGCTTCGTTATTAGGGTCTCTTGTGTGTAATAGATATGGATGATCTGAGATAGCAAATGATAACAGGCCCACAATTTGTGCTATTCTATTCACCTAGGTGCCACCAAGATGTACCATGATCTATGGGAAGTTTATTGGTGGAATGGAATGAAGAGGGATATTACTGAGTTCATAGCTAAGTATTCGAATTCTCAGCAGATTAAGGTTGAGCACCATAGACTAGGCAGTATAAATCAGGATATTAGAATTCCTTCTTGGAAGTGGGAAGAGATTAATATGGAATTCTTTATAGGGTTACCTCATGCGCACCAATAGCATGACTCGATATAGGTTCTTATAGACCGGACGACTATGTCAGCATATTTCCTACCATTTAATACTACAAATTCAGCTGAGGATTATGCTAGACTTTAAATTTAAGAGTTTTTCAAGTTGCATGGAGTCCTTTTGACTATCATCTTAGATAAAGGTAATTAGTTTACTTCGCAATTTTGGAAGAATTTCCAAAATGGTCTCGGTGCCCAAGTTTATCTTAGCACAACTTTTATACCTGCAGACCGATGGTCAGACAGATCAGACTATTCATGCCTTAGATAACATGTTAAGAACTTGCAAGATCAACTTCAAAGGTATTTGGGATGATCACTTGCCTCTCATTGAGTTTGCTTATAATAACAACTTTCTCTCCAATATTTAGATGGCTCCATTTGAGGCACTTTATGGTAGAAGGTGTAGATATCCAATTGGTCTACTCGAGGTTGGTGAAGCTACTTTGATATGGCTTGATTCAGTTCATAAAGCTATGGTAAAGGTTTAACTAATTAGAGGAAGGCTGAAAATATCTCAGTCATCAGAAATTATATGCAGATATGAACAGAAGAGAGCTTGAGTTCGCAATTATTGATTGGATTTGTCTGAAAATTTCACCCATGAAAGGGGCAATGAGGTTTGGCAAGAAAGGGAATCTTAGTCCCCGATTCGTTAGTCCTTACAAAATCTTGAGTCACATTGGCAATGTAGCTTAAGAGCTAAATTTTCCCACAGACTTAGCATCATTGAACCCAGTCTTTCATGTGTCCTTATTGAAGAAATGCATTAGCGATCCAGCTTTAGTTATGCTATAAAAGAGTATGGGCATGAAACATAGTCTATCTTACAAAAAGGTCCCAATTGATATTTTAGACCGTTAGATTCGTAAGTTGAGAAATAAGAAAGATGCTTCAGTGAATGTACTTTGGAGAAATCCACTAATTGAGGGAGCTACTTGTGAACCAGAAGCAGATATGATGACCAAGTACCCTTACCTTTTCCCTTCTAGTTCATTTTCAGCTTGAGGTAATAGCTTCCTCTTTAGAAATATTATCAGTATTTTGTTCCATCAGTTATTTTAATGCTCTAAGAATGTATACATGTCTCATGAATTCAGCTTAGTTATGTTTTCAGTCAGAAATCAGTTGTATATTAGAAATACCACTTTTAGAACTCAGTGTTGGGATTGCAGCTTTTTCCCTAGCTTTTTCAGCTTAGTTAGTCTTTATTTGAGGACGAATGTTACCAAGAGGGAGATATGGTAACACCCCAAAAGTCCCTAAGATCATATCTAAGACTTAGCACAGAAAAAATAGTTGGAAACCAATAGAATTACCTCAGGACCACTCACTGTATCAGCCATATAGTGAGGCCAGAAGTCATAGGCTAACTCATGGTAAGCAGTCCTGCCCAGACTATTTCATACTGGTCACAACTAAGACAATGAGTTAAGGTCTAAGGGGACAAGTCGTTATGTTAATTGTTCTCAACAATAAACCAAAAGTCTTGAAAGATATAAATTTCACCCCAATGACAATGACTCAAGGGCACAAGTCGTTGGGAATCTGTATGAGTCATTAGGCCACTCATTCTGACAAAAGACCTGAGAGTTAATATTCCCTTCAGAGTTCAAGAGTCATAGCCATAAATTGTTACCAGAACTCATAAGTCATGGGGAGCGAATCGTGCCCCAAACCAAAATTTTTGCCTAGGAACCATGAGTCAGGGGACGACTCATAGGTCCAGGGTGTGAGGCATACCCAAGTTTGTGATGACTATTTCTAGAAAATCAGTTATGTTTTCAAAAGGTTGTTTTTGTCCTTTCATTTGTTCCTACACCAAAACTACATCATTTAAGGCCTATTAGGAGGGGATTAAAGAGATTTAAGCATTTCTTTTCCCTTATTACTCTCCAACATTCAGAATGCAGAAAAGAAATACTATCTCATTCTCTCAAGGTCAGAATCTAGGGTTCTTCCCTAAAAGGTGTCAAGAAATCAAGTTCTTGGAAAGAACTCTCCATCCAGGTATGTAGGACTTCAACAATGGGTATTTTTCACCCTTGTGTACCTAAATACATTATAAAATTTCTGTTTCTTTAATGTATGATTTAGGGTTCATTCCCAGTTATAGTTTTCTCTTGAATTTCAGCCTTGTTATGATCCCGATATAGTTAGAACATGTTTTCCCTTGATTAGCATACATCATAATGTTATTTTATGAGAATTGAACACTAGCATGATTTCAAGTACAATTCCCATATTTTAGTTATATTTCAAAAGCATGTTTCAGATTATCAAGTTTGAACTAGCATGATAAGCTCTCAGAAAACACAGTCTTTCAGAATGCTTTTGGTTTTAAATAGGTTCTGACCCAGTAATCAGAATATCAAATTTTAAATGCGATAATAGTATATAATCGGTATTGGGAGTAGTACTTAGCACTGAGATGGACTAAAGCCTCAGTTTCACCTAAGTCCCAATACTATGTGCCACTATAGGTATATTTAGCCCTCCTAGTTTGGGCATCAGTTTAGTGATCACTCCAGCTATGCCTTTATACCCATGGAAAGGTATATTGGGTCCTTTAGATGAGATGTCTACATCAGACTCCACATTTAGCTCACGTGGTTTATGTCAGTTAACATACCTTCCAATAGAATTAGTTTCAGATTATTGTACATGACCCTCATCTTAGTTTTATTTGCATTATCTTATGACTTTTAGGCTATCTTAGAATATTAGTATTTATGCATATTAGTATTATGGGTCATTGTATTACATTTCAGCTTCAGTTTGCATACAGTACAGTACATTAATATTTCAGCATGATCAATTTTCCATTATATTTTGCATATATCACATGCTCTATATATTCAAAGTGTTGGTCACATACTTTCTTTTGCACTATATCATCTTATGATATAGGTTTGGGAGCTGAGTCACAGCATCACGGTTAGCACGTACCAGTACCTCATCTGCAGTTTTTAGTGGTGAGTCATCATCAGCAGAGGAAAAAGATTTTATTATCTTTATTAGTATTATTTTTAGTGTCAAACATTTATAGCTAGTTAGGGGCTTGTCCCAACAACTCATCAATTAATAGAGGCTTTCATATATATAGTCAGACATTTCAGATTTATAGTTTGTCTCAGACCTAGTGTTTATTTCAGATATTTATTCTTATATTCAATTAACTTTCACATCAGTTATTCGGTTGATTCAGTTTATATGTATTATGCCATGAGATGGGTTATCTTGGGGTTACTTGTGATTCTAAGCACTATGTCACATCTAGGGTGTAGGTTTGGGTTGTGATAGTTAACCTATCAATAATAACCCAAATGGAGCCATACTGCCATAAGGTATTAGGAAGACCTACCACGAAATCCATAGCAATTCTTACCCATCTCCACTCATGAATGGGCATTTGCTGAAGTAGACTTGCAGGCTTTTGATGTTCATACTTTACCTGTTGTCAATTCTGACACTTAGCCACATAATCCATTATGTCTCCCTTCATTTGGGGCCACCAATAAAGTTGCATCAAATCACGATACATCTTGGTTGCACCAGGATGTATAGAATAACTTAAGCCATGAGCTTCTGCTAGCAAAGTAGGAATTATATCATCAACACAGTGCATACACACACACCCCTTCACTCTCAAAATGCCACCAGCATCCAGAGTGGCCTCTCGGGCCTCACCATGCACCACCTTATTCCAAAGCTTATTCAACATCACTTCTTCAAATTGTCTGGCCTTGATTCAATTATGGAATGTTGACCTTGCTTCAACACTAGCCAACACTCCTCCTCTTTCTGACACACCAAATTGCATAAACTGCTTCACTAGATTCTGAAACTCCCTAGCTAACAAACTCTTTGTAACATTCGAACAAGTAAACTTCCCATACTTATAGATTTCCTGCTTAATGCATTTACCACTATATTGTCCTTTCCCAGATGGTACTGGATAGTAACATCATACTCTTTCAACAACTCCATTCATTGTCGTTGTCTCAAATTCAAGTCTTTATGAGTGAACACATGTTGTAATCTATGATGATCCATGAACTCTTCACATTTTACCCCATATAAAGAGAACCTCCATATTTTAAGTGCAAAGCCCACAACTGCCAGTTCCAAGTCATTAAACGGATAGTTCCTCTCATGAACTTTCAATTTCCTTGAGGCATAGACAATCATGTTCTTATTTTGAATCAACACAGCACCTAAACCAGAACGTGAAGTATTATAAAATACTATAAATCTTTACCTTCAATAGTCAAAGCAAGAACATGAGCCATGGTAAGAAGAGGCTTGAGCTTTTGAAATCCCTGTTTACACTTGTCGGACCAAACAAAAGGAAGCTTCTTCTGAGTCAATCTCATCAATTGGGTAGCAATCAAAGCAAAGATCTTAACAAATTGGTCGTAGTAGTTATTCAAACCCACAAAGCTACGATCTTTTGTCACTAAAGTGGGTCTAGCCCAATTCTTAACCGCCTTGATCTTTTGAGGATCTACCATCACCTCTTTCTCAGAAGAAACACGCCCCATGAAGGACATAGAAGACATCTAGAATTCACACGTGAAGTATTTTGCATAAAGCTTCTTCTGCTTCTACATATCCAAAAAATATGCAAATGCCCTACATGTTCTTCCTTACTTTTAGAGTACACCAAAATATAATCAATAAACATTATAACAAAAGAATCCAGGAAGGACTTAAAAACACCATTCATCAAACTCATAAAGGCTTTCGGTCCATTAGGAAACCTAAATGACATCACCAAGAACTCATAATGCATGTAATGAGTCCAAAAAGTTGTCTTAGGAATACCTTTAGGCCAATCTTTAACCGATGGTACGCCAACCTTAGATCTATCTTCAAGAATACTAAATCACCCTGAAACTAATCAAACAAGTCATATATCCTAGGCAATATGTACTTATTATGGATAGTAACCTTATTCAATTATTGGTAATCTATGCACATTCAAGACTATCATCTTTCTTCTTGACAAATAAAACTAGAGCACCCTTAAGCTATCCTAACTCGATCGTAGCCATCCTATATAGAGGAATAGAAATAGGAAGAGTGTCCGGCTCCAAGTCGATATAGAAATCAATATCCCAATCTGGAGTCATACTAGGCAAATTAGTAGGGAAAACTTCCTAAAACTCACACACCATAAGGACAACCTCAAGATATGGGACTTCAATACTAGTGTATCGAAGATGAGCTAAGAAAGCTGAACACCTCTTCCCTACTCACTTCTTGGAACGAATAAAAGAAATGAGTTTTACGGGAGCAGGTATATATTTACCCTTCCACTCTAGCCTATCCATCCCTGGCATAGATAAAGTTACAGTCTTGGCATTCCAATTTAAAATGGAATGATGAGGAGGCAACCAAGTCATACCAAGAATAATATCAAAATCTAGCATATCCAATATCACCAAGTCAACCCAGTCTAAAAACCAATAAACACCAAAAAACAAGCATGATAAACCTAGGTTACTATAATAGAATCCCCAACAAGAGTAGACACATGAACATGTGCATCAACCATATTACAGACCAGATTCAACCTTAAAGTAAATATAACAAATATATATATGAAAAGGTAGAACCTGGATCAAATATAACTAAATCCATCCAGCCAGAGACAAGAATGGTACCTATGATAACCGCGTCTGATACCTCACCTCAGATTTTCCCAAAAAGGTATAATAATATGCCTTATCATCAACCTGAGCACCTCTTTTAGACATTTGTGCACCACCTCTATCAGTATCTCCACCTCCCCAATTACCACATAGACCTGCCTAATAAAAACCACTCCCATCCTGTGGATGATCCCTAGAATATCCTCTGCCCCTCTACTAATCGGAACTAAATCTCTGGACTACTGTTGCTGAAGCTAGAAGCCTGAATGTATTACACTAGGACAAATTCTTTTTAAGTGTCCAATTCCATCATAAACATAGCATGCGCAGTCCAAGGAAGGTCGATATACAGAAAAGTAAGAACCCACCTAACTACCTGTACCTGAGGACTATTGAATGGTCCCTGATACACCTCTTGTTAAAACTGGCAAGGCTAACATAATAGGACAGACAGTGTAAGGCTGAGCACTTAGCCTCTGGAGTAAGAACTACTAAATTTGCCCACATTACGGGCCTTTTTCCCAACCACATTTGGGTACCCCTCCTATATAACTCCCTCTACCTTTTTCCCAAATTCTACCATTTATTAAAATGTCTTACCCAATAAAGTCATCTAAAGTGTTGGAATTAGTGTTCAAACCTTTCACAAAGCAACAGATCCACTCCTTCTCTGTATCAAAAATCTGAATAGCAAATCTAGACAGGGCATGAAACTTGGACTCATAGGTTGCAATAGACATATTACCCTCTTTAAGGGCAAGAAACTCATCTTTTTTCCTATCACATTGAGTGTGTGGCACATACTTCTCCAGAAATATGACATAGAACTAGGTCCAAGTGAACAGAGGCAACAAAGAAGATCAACATTCAACATACGCCCTCTACCACAGCTTGGCATCCCCTTGCAGATGGAAGGTCACAAACTCCACCCCAAACTGCTCTACTATACCCATCTTATGCAATTGCTTGTGACAATTCACAATGAACTCAAAAGCATATTTTGTTTTAGTACTAAGGAAAACTATAGGCTTTATGCTTAAGAACTTACACAACTCATGTTCATTTTTGGTCATTGCAGGACCCAGTATCGGATAGGGAAAGACATCCGTCTGTGAAAATTTATCCATCCTAGGTGTTACTAGAACAACATGTTATATCCCTAGTTTTTGGTAAATAGGAACTACAGGCATGGCCATAGTACTAGCTAGCCCACTCAAGAAACCCAAGACTTACTGCATCACCTGCAAGGATATTTGAACAGGGGTTGCACCTTCTTGGACTGGTGCTGCATATTCATGCACTGGTACCTCATCATTCACTACCTCTTCATGATCATGCATGGGTGGGAGAGGTGACTCTAACCTCTCTCTACCCTGATTGGTTGCATTCTGGTCCCTACCCCTGATGGGTGATACCTTACCTTTCATTTTTCCCTTTCCCCTCACTCGTCCTGATCCACTAATTACAGCCTGAACAACTGGAACAGTTGTCTCGAGAACCTCTTCTCTGTCTTTATTAGACCTTGTTCTCTCCATCTACGAGAAATAGAATAAAGAATATTAGATACCAATTTGGATCACCAGATACCAATTGGAATCAAGTCATAGAACAAAAGAGAGAAGAAAGTGAATTTTTCCTACGTCATGTAGCCTTTTGAAGAAAAGTATAGACGAATCCATATCGTTCCACAAGACTTTACTAAACTCATTCTGGTATGATGAGATCAACAAACCTAGGTCTCTGATACCAACTTTGTAATGACTCAAGCGATCATGAGTAGCACCCACACTAACACTCTAGTGGGAGATCCATCTAACCCAAAATCAAATCATTCACTTATCCAATTTTAAAAACAAAACCATAATTCTTTAATAAAAGTTAATAATTAATCATTCAACACTAGTGTAGAAAATAACATCGTCTAAACATACCCAGAAATAGAAAGTCATCATACCAAAATTCTATCTAAACGAGTCTACAGGTACAACCCAGAAAAATAATAATAACAAAATTAAGAGTCAATGTCCGAAAAGAGGGACAAGACATCTAAATGATCCATGACAACCTAGAGAATGAATGCCCACCCTTGGATCAGGAACGTGTTGTCACCTACAATTGAGGTCTCGTAAAAGTCGTTGATTATGCTTTGCACTCAATAAAAGAATAGAACATGGTAGTATCAATACAAAAACATTATGTATTGGTGCGTAACATTGGACAACTCAAATTAACCAATATGAACACTTAACCAAATCTTTGTAAACAAGTAAGAAGCATGTCAATTTAATCACATATTCAACCAAATCACAACAACAATCCTTTTAATATCATCTAAGAAAATTAACTAACAAGGATTCCAGTTATGCATGTTCATGATCTATTCAGTACCAATTACCAAGAATAACTTACAACCAAATCAGTTTATCATTTACATAACCTCATTAACTTATTAAAATCTAGGAAGTAGTTCACACCAAGTACTAATAATGATATTATGTCCAAAATTAGGTCCACACAAGGAACCCAAAGTAACATCAACATAAATGGTTCACACAAGGAACCCAAAAGGAATATCATCATAAATGGTTCACACAAGGAACCCAAAAGTAATATACATAATAAACAAACTCAGTCGAGTCAAGGAACCCTCAAACTCTTAAAATAATATTGTACACATTTGCTATGGGACGTATGGTTGTCTACTCGCGCAACCTAATCGTAAACTCAGGGTTTTTAGTGTGGATTCTCGACGAAGAACCCATGTCTCCACGTTTGGTGTTTGATTTGCATAGTATTGGGTTGGGTTTTTGGGTCGGGTGGGTTACATATCAGGTCAGGTAGGTCGGGTTTTGGGTCGGATGGGTCGGATGGGTCGGATTTTGGGGATTGTGGGGTTTAGATAGTGAGGATTTGATGAGTTTAGAATTTGGTATTTGGGAATTTAAGAATTTTGGATTTGGTTTATGAGAATTTGTTGAATTTTTAAAAATAGGGTTTATGTTAGGATTTGGATTTGAGAAGGTTTAATTTGGATTTGAAGTTAGTGCGGATTTGAGTGGTATACCGATATATATATATATATATATATATAAAGAGAGAGAGAGAGAGCTGGGTCGGGTCGGTTCAAAACTCGGGTTGACTTAATAATCTGCTTTTCACGGCACCACCCACGTGATGTGGTTTGACCTACATCAGGTGGGTCCCTGACATGAGTTGGGTTCTACAGGTGTCAAATTGTCTCTGATTTTCACAAGACCAACCCACATGACGTGGGTTAACCTACATCACGTGGGTACCTTATGTAGGTCAATTTTTGTAAGTGTAAAATTTTCTCTAACTTCTACGGTACCAACCCACGTTACTTTGATGAACTTACATCTCGTGAATCAGTGTCGTAGGTTATATTGAAAATATGTAGTTCAATATTGTAAATTCCATCTACTTATCCTCCAATGATTAGATCACAACCAACTCAGACCTTGGGTTGCCTCCCAAGCAGCGCCTGATTTAACGTCGTGGGATGACTTGGCTAGGTTGGTTACTTAGACTTCACCAACCAGCCCATGGGTTGCCTCCCATGAAGTGCCTGATTTAACATCACAGCATGACTTGGCTAGGTTGGTTACTCAGACTTCACCAACCAGCCCATGGGTTACCTCCCATGAAGCGCCTGATTTAACGTCGCAGCACGCCATGACTAGCTTGACTACTCAGACTTCATCAATACTAAGATCCTCACATGTCTTTATTTCTTCTGTGATTCCCACATAGTGCTTTAAATTCTTCCTATTTACCTTGAACAGAACATTATCATCACCTTTTAGCTCAATTGCTCCATGCGGGAATACCCTAACAACAGTGAATGGTTCAGACCATTTAGACCGCAGTTTTCCAGGAAAAAGCAAAAGCCTGGAGTTATAAAGTAGTACCAAATCTCTCAAATGAAACTCTCGTCGTTCAATCTTCTGGTCATGATACAGTTTCATCTTTTCTTTATACAGTGTTAAACTTTCATAAGCCCAGAGATGAAATTCATCCATCTTGTAACACCCCGTACATTTTCGAAACTAGTTGATTACCGTAACATTCATGGAATTATTTATGGTTGGTGAATTATGCATTAAATTGTTGGGCTGAATGAACATGTGCTAATGGGCTCAATTTAAGGCCCAAAATTAAGCAAAAGGCATGGCCCAAATGGGGAAAATGACCCATTCTTCAGTTGACCAAGTAAACACACATTAAATGTTTGGATAAGGATGACTTGAGGGACTATATAAGGCACAAAATCAGACTTTTATTCATTACAACACACATGCCATTTCTAGAATTTTCCAAAACATTTCTCATCTCTCACAAACCCTAAGCTATCACTCTCTTGGACAAGATAATCCTTTTGAAAGATTTGGTAAGTGTTTAATCTTATGGTTCAATATATTATATGCATGATAGGGTGTATAAATCATGTTGGTTATGTTGACAAAGTGTGGAGAAGTTCACTAGGTGTGAAACAGTCTGTGTTTGCTTAATCGGTAAAGGGTTTTGCCTTATAAACTTGAAAGGAGACTTGTGGTATTGAAGGAAGGGAATTTGATGGATTTAATATCAACATGTAAGATGTAATTATTTCCTTAACTTGCTTTCTCTTTGTGTATAACATTTGGAATTGCTGTTGCGAAATTGTACATGGAACCGGTGGCGTATTGAAGGGAAAAATGTAGTTTTGTGATGTTTATGTGCGTTGTGAGACCATGGTTGTTTGTTGGCATTCAAGTTAACATAAAATATGAAAATATAATTTTACTTATGTCCATGTACCATTTATTACAAAAAAGGACCCTAAAATGACCCCTGGAGGCTGAAACGGGCACCCACCCTCGCGGACAGGGCACCTGCGGGTTCAGATGCAAATGTAGGTGGCCCTGGACAGGGACAGATGGGAACCTGCGGCTGTACCTCATCCACATGCAGGTGCAGGTGGCTCCATAGCCCAGTCCAGAATTTTGTTTTGCTTGTTTTTGCATCTCTTTGACCCCCCAAGGCCCTTATACCTTTTTTGGATGCAATTATCAACTTATGGTACCTTTTGAATGGATTTAAGGGTTCTTTCAGAGGCATGTTCGAGTATATAAATTATGGATTATGGTTAATGTGTTATTGTGAAAGGTATTGAGATGACTTGATGGAGTAATTGTGACGTGGTGTTAAAGGGGAAGTGTAAAGTATAAACTTGGTGTGAAATTCTATTGGTTTATGATGTCTTGGTCAATGTGTGGAATGTTGTGGTGTTGTTGGTATGGTAATGCAGTGAATTGTATTGTAAAGGGTGAAATGACGTTATATGGCAGTCATGTAGCTCATTGTCTTCTTTTGCACTTGTAAGGTAGTTAGTTGTTAACGTGAGCTCTGTTATGTACTTGTGTTGTAGAGTAAAACGTAAGGAAGGAGCTAGATTATTGCCTTCACATATAGTATTGTGTATTCACATTGGGAAGATAAGGTATGTAAGGTTACTCTTTCTGTATCATTTGGCAGCATCTCTTGTTCTCATTGATACCGTACTTGGTTCTATTCCAAAATGTTCTAAAGTATTTCATTCCAGGTTGTTACCAATGATTATTCGTATTTCTCATATTTATGGACTAATGTTCTAAAGTTTCAATAACGTTATGACCATCGAATGAACTATCTCAAAGATTAAAGAAGTAATGTAATGAAAGTCTTTATTCTTGGGTGGTATCCCAGTGGTGGAAAGAACACCTAGCATGGGTCGATCCCAATATCATGGGTGGTATCCCAGGGGTTAAAATACCTATCATGGGTCAATCCCAATATCTCGGGTGGTATCCCAGGGGTGGAAAGAACACCTAGCATGGGTCGATCCCACAACCACGGGTGGTATCCCAGGGGCAAAACGGAAAGCCTAGCATGGGTCGATCCCGATTTATTATTGTTATGACCCACTGATCAGCTTGGGGCCTGGGCATTATATGAGTGAATGAATGAGTGATGAATGAACGAATGAGTGTAAAAGAAAAGAAAGTAATGAATGTAATGTACATTGTTCCACATATAGAGAACGGTGGTTTATCCATATTGACTATTCTCTTATATTTGATTCCATTAAAGTACTTATATATCATGCAGTTTCATATAGCCTTACATACTCAGTACATTCTTCGTACTGATGTACCTTGTGGGACTTACCTTACTTGTTGCAGGAACAGGTGCTAGTAGACCTCCACAGTAGGTTGTGGATCATTGGTGAGCTCCAGTTGGTTCGGGGCTTTTCGAGTCATTATGTACGTTTGTTTTGGTATTGTATAAAGCGGGGATGTGTTTCGACTATAGGTTGGTTATGTCTATGTATTTGTAGAGGCTTTGTAGATATTGTGGGACAAACAAAGGAATGTAAGGGATGTTTTCATTTGACATAGTGGCCCTAATGCCCAAGTTTCATATATGTATATATCATATGTTTTCCATGACTTCCTCCATTAGCATCTTATATCTATATGTGATAGTGATGTTCCTAGAGTGACATGCATATGAATGTACATGAATGAAGATTGGTTCTCTCGGGCCTTACCTGCTTCGGGTGCCAGTCCGCCCCGTTGGAATTCGAGGCGTGACAAAAGTGGTATTAGAGCAGGTCGTCCTAAGGGTGTCTAGAAAGTCGTGTCTGAGTAGAGTCTTGCTTATGGATGTGTTGTGCACCACATTTATAAGAAAAAGGCTATGGGGCATTTAAGAGTTGTTTCTTCTCTTCAGTTCTTAGATCGTGCATTAGAGCCAATGTTGTAGGTGGAATCATATCTGACCATTGATATTGGTTTTGTTTTTATAGTAAAATGTCGATTACAAGATGAGGTAGGGGTAAAGGTAAGGAGGTAGACATTCTTGCTAGAGAAGGAACTAGTAAATCACCACCTGACCAAGCTAGTCAAGGTGGGGCTGAAACTGAGTTTGCAACGCGGGCTTTTTCTACTTTTCCAGCTCCAAAAGAGCCGAGAAGGAGAGAAGAACCTGTCGAACCACCTGTTAATGCTACTGAGAAGGATCTAAGAATTACGATGCATATGCTGACTCATATAGTTGTTTCACAGAATCAGGGACAAGTTGGTCCAACGAAAAGTAATGATGGTGAGGATAGGGTAGCTGGTCGAAGGACACAAGATTTTCTGAAATTAGACCCTCCCATGTTCACCGGGTCAGATCTGAATGCAGACCCACAGGACTTCGTGGACCAGATTCAAAGGGCTTTAGATGTTATGCATGTGTCTGGTATAGAAATAGTGGAGCTTGAAGCATATAGATTGAAAGGAGAGGCTATACTGTGGTACGAAGATTGTAAATGAACAAGGGGTGTTGGTGCACTTCCAACTAGTTGGGAGGAATTTAAAGAGGCATTCCTTGACCACTATCTTCCATATGAGATTTGAGAGGCTCATGCGGACCAATTTTTAAATCTTCATCAAGGGAATATGAGAGTCCGAGAGTACAGTCTGCAGTTTAACTCTTTAGCCAGATATGCTCCCAATGTGGTAGCCACCATGGCCGACAGAGTTCATCGGTATGTGGATCGGTTGGATCTATATTTGGTAAGAGATTGTACTATTACTGCATTGAACAGAGATATGGATATAGCCAGAATACAGGCTTTTGGACAAAAGATGGAGGATCAGAGGCCAAGAAGAAGGGCGCACGAATTTGAAAGAGGGCCGTCAAAGAGGCCTAGACCTGTGGGACAGTTTACGGCATCCCAAGGAGGATTTAGACCTCGATTTTTTCCTAGACCGCCTAGACCATCATTCTCTAATTCCATAGTAGGCACTCAATCCCAATTTCGGGGGTTTAGAGGTAGTCGAGTTGGGTAAAGTAGTGGGATACAAGGTTCACAGACAGCAGGATTTTCTCATCAGCCGTGTCAGCACTGTGGAAGGTTTCATTTAGGTGAATGCTGGATTGGGACAAATGGTTGCTTTTGGTGTGGTATGACAGGGCACATAATGAGAGACTGCCCACGAAGAGGTTTGGGAGTATGGCACAACCTATGGGATCAACCGTCGCATCATCATCATCGGTTCCTTCCTTAGGCCAAGTTATGCAGCCTGCTGGTCGTGGTAGAGGTACAAGAGGAGCAACCAGTTCTAGTAGAGTACAGAACCACACTTATGCTCTAGTGGATCGACAGAATTTGGAGGCTTCTCCTGATGTGGTTACAGGTACATTATCTATCCTTTCACATAATGTATATGCATTGATTGATCCCAGCTCTACCCTATCATATGTTACTCCATTGATTGCTGCAAAATTTTAAAGAACACCAGAATTATTAGTTAAGCCAATTGAAGTATCTACACCAGTTGGTGAATCTATTATTGCAAAAAGAGTATATCGTAATTGTGTAGTAAAGGTTTGTGATCATGATACGTTGGCTGATCTTATTGAATTGGCACATGGAGGATTTTGATGTTATAATGGGTATGGATTGGTTGGCTTCTTGTTATGCCACGGTAGATTGTCGGGCTAAGAAAGTACATTTTCATTTTCACAAAAGGATGTCCTTGAATGGAGGGGTAATGTTGGAGCACCGAGAGGTAAATTTATTTCCTATCTTAAGGCAAGGAAAATGATATCCAAGGGGTACATATGACACTTAGTAAGAGTGAAATATACTGATGTGGAACCACTAACTCTTCAATCGATTCCCGTAGTAAATCAATTCCTTGATGTATTTCCTGAAGATCTTCTAGGTTTAACTCTAGAATGGGAAGTAGAGTTTGGTATTGATGTGATGACAGGCACTCAGCCTATTTATATTCCTCCATATAGAATGGCCCCAGCAGAGTTACAGGAATTAAAGGAGCAATTAAAAGATTTGCTGGAAAAAGGATTCATAAGACCTAGTATGTCCCCTTGGGGTGCGCCAGTGTTATTTGTACGGGAGAAAGATGGCACCTTGAGGATGTGTATTGATTATTGGAAACTGAATAAGCTGACAATCAAGAAAAAATATCCCCTCCCTAGAATTGATGATTTTTTTGATCAGTTGCAGGGTGCCAAATGCTTCTCAAAGATTGACTTGAGATCGGGTTATCATCAAGTAAGGGTTAGAGAACAAGATATACCCAAGACAGCCTTCCGAACATGGTATGGTCATTATGAGTTTTTAGTAATGTCATTTGGGCTAACAAATGCACCCGCAGTTTTTATGGATTTGATGAATAGGGTGTTCAAGCCATTATTGGATGCATTCGTGACCGTGTTTATAGATGATATTCTGTTTTATTCAAGATCAGCAGTAGACCATGCAAATCATTTACGATAGGTGTTACAGATTCTTTCTGATCATAAGTTATATGCCAAGTTCTCTAAATGTGAATTTTGGTTGAAATTTGTAGCATTCTATTATGTCAGATGAAGGAATAAGGGTTGATACGCAAAAGATAGAAGTGGTGAAGAATTGGCCAAGACCTACGACACCTACAGAGATTTGTAGTTTCCTTAGATTGGCAGGTTATTATAGAAATTGAAGGGTTTTCTTCCATTGTTGCACCTTTAATAAAGCTAACACATAAGGCAACCAAGTTTTAGTTGAATGATACATGTGAGAAGAGTTTCAAAGAACTAAAAGATAAGTTGACTTCTACACCTGTATTTGGTACTTCCAGAAGGCACAGAGGGGTATGCGGTATATTATGATGCTTCAGGAGTCAGCTTAGGATGTGTGTTGATGCAGCACAGTAATGTAATAGCCTATGCCTCACGACTGTTGCGGCCACATGAGAGAAATCATCCTACACATGATCTTGAGCTAGCAGTTGTTGTATTTGCTTTAAAGATATGGTGCCACTATCTATATGGGGTTCATGTTGACATCTATACTGACCATAAGAGTTTGCAATATATCTTTAAGTAGAAGGAATTAAATTTGAGGCAACGGAGGTGGCTGGAACTCTTAAAAGATTATGATATTGACATCTTATATCATCCGGGAAAAGTAAATGTAGTAGTTGATGCATTAAGCCGCAAAGCAATAGAAAACACTAATGGCCAGTTGATGGAAAAGCAGGGTCTAGTTAAAGATTTATATCAACTAGCCAGCTTGGGAGTTCGTCTTCTTGAATCTCCAGACGAAGGGGTTATTGTGCAAAATACAGCAGAATCTTCCTTAGTAGCTGAGGTGAAAGAGAAACAGGATGCGGATCCTATTTTATTTCAGCTGAAAGAGAATGTACAACAAGGTTTGACAAAGGCATTTGATCTTACGCAAGAGGGAGTACTTCAATGCCAAGGTAGATTGTGTGTACCGAGTGTAGATGAGCTAAGGAGACGGATTATGACAGAGGCACATCATTCACAGTATTCTATTCATCTGGGAGCCACCAAAATGTATCATGATTTGAAAGAAATGTATTGGTCGGGTAATATGAAGAAGAACATTGCAAAATTCATAGCTCAATGTCCAAATTGTCAACAAGTAAAAGTAGAGCATCAGAAGCCTGGAGGTTATATACAATGTATTACTCTTCCAGTCTAGAAGTGAGACATGATTAACATGGATTTCATCACAGGTTTGCCTCGTACACTGCGGAAATTTGATTCCATATGGGTAATAGTTGACAGGCTTACCAAGTCAGCGCATTTCCTACCAGTCAAGACCACCTATACATCTGAAAATTATGCAAGGTTGTATGTTAAAGAGATAGTTCGATTGCACGGAGTTCCAATCTCTATTATATCGGACAGGGGAGCTCAATTTACTGCAAATTTTTGGAAGTTTTTTCAGAAGAGTTTGGGTACGCAAGTGAATTTGAGTACGGATTTTTATCCTCAGACAGATGGACAAGTAGAACGTACTGTCCAAACAATTAAAGATATGCTACGAGCTTGCACATTGGACTTTAAGGGTAGTTGGCATGATCATCTACCTCTTATTGAATTTGCCTACAATAATAGCTATCATTCAAGTATCAAAATGGCACCTTATGAAGCCTTATATGGAAGAAAGTATAGATCACCAATTGGATGGTTTGAAGCGGGTGAAACTGCTTTACTTGGGCCAGATCTTATTCATCAAGCTATGGACAAAGTTAAGGTGATACAACAATGTCTACAAACAGCCCAAAGTCAGCACAAGTCATATGTTGATGTTAGAAGAAGAGGGCTCGAATTTGCAATAGGTGATTGGGTATTCTTGAAGGTGTCACCAATGAAAGGGGTAATGAGATTTGGAAAGAAAGGAAAGTTGAGTCCACGTTATATAGGGCCATATGAAATTGTTCGAAGATTTAGGCAAGTTGCGTAGGAATTGAACTACCCCAAGAACTCTCCACAGTTCATCCAGTACTTCATATTTCGATGCTTCGAAAGTGCATAGGAGATCCATCTCATATTGCTCCCATTGAGGATGTACAGGTGACGGAGGATCTTACCTATGAAGAGATACCTATTGCTATTCTAGATCGAAAAGTAAAGAGGTTAAGAAATAAAGAAGTAGCTTCCGTAAAGGTACTTTGGAGGAATCAACAAGTAGAAGAGATCACATGGGAAGCTGAAGAAATGATGAAGTCCAAGTACCCTCATTTGTTTCAAACAGAAGAGAAATTTCAAGATGCAGGATTAGAGCAATAAAAAGTAAGTATTTATCAGCGTTATGTATATATATGATAACATGAAGAATGATCCTATACTTGTATTTGTTTCAATTGGATAATGTCACTAATATTCGAGGACGAATGATTCTAAGGGGGGAAGGATGTAACACCCCGTAAATTTCCGAACCTAGTTGATTACCATAACATTCGCGAAATTATTTAAACATGATATGGTTGGTGAATTATGCATTAAATTGTTGGCCTGAAATAACATGTGCTAATGGGCTCAATTTAAGGACTAAAATTAAGAAAAAGGCATGACCCAAATGGGGAAAATGACCCATTCTTCAGTTGACCAAGTAAACACACATTTAATGTTTGGCTAAGGATGACTTGAGGGATTATATAAGGCACAAAATCAGAATTTTATTCATTACAACACACATGCCATTTCTAGAATTTTCCAAAACATTTCTCATTTCTCACAAACCCTAAGCTATCACTCTCTTGGACAAGATAATCCTTTTGCAAGATTTGGTAAGTTTTTAATATTATAGTTTAATATATTATATGCATGATAAGGTGTATAAATCATGTTGGTTATGTTGACAAAGTGTGGAGAAGTTCACTAGGTGTGAAACAGTCTATGTTTGCTTAATCGATAAAGGGTATTGCCGTATAAACTTGAAAGGAGACTTGTGGTATTGAAGGAAGGGAATTTGATGGATTTAATATCAAAATGTAAGATGTATTTATGTCCTTAACTTGATTTCTCTTTGTGTATAACATTTGGAATTGTTGTTACGAAATTTTACATGGAACCGGTGGCGTATTGAAGGGAAAAATGTAGTTTTGTGATGTTTATGTGCGTTGTGAGACCATGGCTGTTTATTGGCATCCAAGTTAACATAAAATATGAAAATATAAGATTACTTATGGCCATTTACCATTTATTACAAAAAAGGACCCTGAAATGACCCCTGGAGGCTGAAACGGGCACCCGCCCTCGCGGACAAGGCACCTGCAGGAGCAGATGCCGACGCAGGTGGCACTGGATAGGGAAAGAATGGCACCTGCAGCCGTAACTCATCTACCTATGGGCATAGTTGTCTACACAACCCATTCCTGAATTTCGTTTTGTTTGTTTTTGCTTCTCTTTGACCCCCCAAGGCCCCTATACCTTTTTTGGATGCAATTATCAACTTATGGTACCTTTTGAATGGCTTCAAGGGGTCGTTCGGAGGAATGTTGGAGTATACCAATTATGTATTATTGTTAATTTTTTATTGTGAAAGGTATTAAGATAACTTGATGGAGTAATTGTGACGTGGTGTTAAAGGGGAAGTGTAAAGTATAAACTTGGTGTAAAAGGCTATTGGTTTATAATGTCTTGGTCAATATGTGGAATGATATGGTGTCCGGCTTCGGGTGCCAGTCCGCCCCATTGGAATTCGAGGCGTGGCACATCTTCTCTAACCTCAATTTAGTCGCTTCACTCCAGTTTAGATTTAACCTCTTCAAAGCCCATAATGCCTTATATTCAAGTTCGACGGGCAAATGGCAGGATTTTCCAAACACTAACTGATATGGTGAGGCACCAATCGGTGTTTTGAATGCAGTTTGATATGCCCATAGTGCATCATCCAATCTTCTTGCCCAATCACACCAATTCGCATTCACTGTCTTTGCCAAAATAGTCTTAATCTCACCATTTGACACTTCAACTTGACCGCTCGTCTGAGGATGGTAGGGTGTTGAAACCTTATGTTTGACACCATATTTTTCAAGTAAGGTCTTGAATAGCCGATTGCAGATGTGGGATCCTCCATCACTAATGATTACTCTAGGTGTACCAAATCGTGAAAATATGTTCTTTTTCAAGAATGTCGTGATACTTCTTCCTTCATTATTGGGAAGCACAGTTTCCTCCACCCATTTAGAAACATAGTCAATAGCTACCAAAATACATTTCATCCCATGTGAGCTCACAAAGGGGCCCATAAAATCAAATCCCCATACATTAAACAATTTGAGCTCAAGGATAGTTGTACGTAGTCTGCGTACCACCATGATGACCCCCAACTGGAGATAAATGACATGCTTCCAAAATACTCATCATTTTTGCCACTGGGATACACCTTCGAATCATACTATCCACACATACTCTAAACAGTTAAGACTTATCCCAGAAGAATTTTCTCACCTCATGCATGAATCTCCTCTGTTGTTGGTACGACATATCTTTCGGGACTACATCACTTGCCAGAAAGTTGGCAAAATTTACAAACCATGGGATTAAGTCTTGTGATGCTGCTAATACTTGCTTGTCTGGAAATGTATCATCAATATCAAGATCATCCCTTAATTTGAGCATGGCTTCCTCCTCAAGGCGTGATAGATGGTCTGCAACCTGATTCTAAGTCCCCTTTCAGTCCTTGACCTCAAAATCAAATTCTTGTTGTAGAAGTAGCCATCGAATCATTCTTGGATTGGCTTCCTTCTTTGACATAAGATATCTAAGTGCGGCATGGTATGTATGTACAATCACCTTCGTACCAATCAAGTACGATCAAAAATTTTCAAAAGAAAAACCACAGCTAACAGCTCTTGCTCAGTCACGGTGTAATTCTTCTAGGCTGGATTAAGTGCCTAACTAGCATAGTAAATAGGATGGAGAATCTTTTCATATCTTTGGACAAGGACTGCACCCAAAGCTACTCCACTAGCATCACACATAACCTCGAATGGCATCGTCCAGTCTGGTGTGACAATAATAGGGGTTGAAATCAACTTCTCTTTCAGACATGTGAATGTTTTTAGGCGCTTCTCATCAAACATGAACTTCATCTCTTTCTCCCAAAGTTTGCATAACGGATGTGCAATCTTGGATAAATCCTTGATGAATCTTCTATAAAAGCCAACATGACCTAAAAAACTTTGAATCCCTTTTATAGAAATAGGTGGGGGTAATTTTTCAATCACCTCAATCTTTGCTTTGTCTAGTTAGATACCCTTCTTTGAGATTTGATTCCCCAACACAATAACTTCTTTGACCATAAAGTGACATTTCTCCCAATTTAGCACCAAGTAGCACTCCTCGTATCTTTGCAATACCTTAGAAAGGTGATACAAGCAATCATTAAAAGAGTCTCCTACAACCAAAAACTTATCCATAAATACCTCAATAGTGTCCTCCACCATGTCAGAAAAAATGGACATCATGCAACATTTAAAAGTTGTCGGTGCATTACATAATCCAAAAGGCATCCTCTTGAACACAAACGCCCCATATGTACAAGTGAAAGTGGTCTTCTCTTAGTCTTCGAGAGTGATGAAAATCTAATTATAACCCGAATGACCATTGAGGAAACAATACCATCCTCTACCAGCAAGGCGGTCTAATATCTGGTCCATGAAAGGCATGGGAAAATGGTTCTTCTCGGTCCAAGAATTCAGCTTCTGATAATCCATGCAAACTCTCCATCTGGTTACTAGCCTCATTAGGATCAATTCATTTTTATCATTTGGAACTATAGTGATTCCTCCCTTTTTTGGCACACACTGAACTAGGCTCACCCAGTTGCTATCAGTAATAGGGTAAACTACGTTTGCATCTAACCACTTAATGATTTATTTCTTCATAATTTCCTGCATATGTGGGTTCAGACGACGTTGGTGCTAAATGCTTGGTATACACTCAGGAACAAGCTAGATTTTATGAGTGTAAATATCGGGTGGAATCCCTATAATATTTGTAATGGACCAACCAATGGCCCTCTTAAATTTCTTCAATACCGAAACCAGAGCTTCTACCTGCCATCCTGCTAACTCAGCAGAAATGATTAGGGGCAAGGTGTTATTATTTCCCAAAAATGCATAGCAAAGGTGAGACGGAAGAGCCTTAAGCTCCAATACTGGAGTCTCCTCAACAAAAGAGCGAGCTGGTAATGTTACCCTATTCTTCAGATCAAGATCGAGTTTCTTTGGGGCATATGTGAATGATCCCCTACCAGCAAGCGCACCAACCATCTCATTGTACTCCACAATCCCATCACTATCAAAATTCATAATCACTACTACAAGTGCTTCTACCCCTATCCTTTCTTCAATTGGAACGACCAAGTCACTTTCTTCAAGTGCATCAATTACAGAAATCACCCTTATATCTTTCTGTTGCTTCATGGAACGACATACATTGAAAATAACATGTTCATCATTTAACCTGAATTTTATCTGCCTAGTTTCCATATCAACCAATTCATGGCCAGTGGCAAGGAGTGGTCTCCCCAGGATGATATGAACCTCGAAATCAACTTCATAATCTAGAATCACAAAGTCAGCTGGAAAGATGAAAGATGCAACTTTCACCAAAACATCATACAGAATGCCCATCGGTTTTTTCACAGTTCTATCTGCCATAAGAAGCCTCATAGAAGTCGGTTTTAGTGCTCCCAACCCCAACTTCTTGAAAATGGCTAGCGGCATTAAGTTAATGCTCGCACCCAAATCACACAGTGCCTTTGCAAAGTTGTACGACCCGATAGTACAAGGAATTATGAAAGCTTCTGGATCCTCCTTCTTTTCTACTAGGGAATGCGAAGCAATTGCACTACAATGATGCAAGTTATCTGCCGGCTCAAAACTGGCACTTCTCTTCTTTGTCACCAAGTCTTTCATGAATTTTGCGTAATTGGGCATCTGCTCCAATGCCTCATCAAGAGGGATATTTACTGATAGCTCTTTCAACATCATAATAAACTTCTGGTACTTACCTTACTTAGTCTTCTTTTTAAACCTTTGAGGAAAGAGAGGAGGAGGTTGTGGGATAATTTTCAAAACTTGTGGAACCTCTTTTTCCCTTCTCTTTTCAGATTCTACTTCCAAATTAATACTGTAGTCCGTTGCTAAATTTTCTGTCTCCATCTCAACCTCTTCATTGACCACCACTGGCTCATCTTTCTTACCATTATTCGCATAAATAGATGGGTTAGTTGTGCTCTTTTTGCTTCTTATAGTAATGGCTAAATAATGACCGTCATTTTTAGGATTTTGGATGAGTGCCTGGTTGGCGTTGGTTCAATGCCGCTAATATCTGCCCGAACTGTTTCTCCAACTATTTTATTGCAGTTGAGTGAGATTCAACTTTCTAACTTATTCCCAAAATGTCCGCCCTAATTTATTTTAAGCAATTTTCTTGGTTTTCTGATCCTTTAACTAATTTGGTAACAAGGGTTTCCATTCGTAAATTTCTGTAGTCAGTATCACAGTTCCTTGGTGGAACATAAGCACCGCTCTTCTCCATGTAATCATCTTTTTGTAGCTAATCTCCATCACGATCTCGCTCTCTATCTCTATATCCTGACCTGTTGTAATTGTCTCCATAATAGTTCTGACCTTGATTCCCTTGCCTCGAGTTCTAATATTCTTGATTAGACCATTGGCCCTTGGCTCGGAAACCCACTACTTCACGATCCGAGTACTTAGCTTCCTCATCAGATTCATAATTATCATGCTTAGGTGCTTTACCTTGTGTACTTACGACATGCACCTTTTCAGCACCTCTAGCCGTAATTTTTTTAGCTAGGAAACCAATTTCTGTCCTCAGTTGTGCAACCCCTTGAGCTACAGATTCATCTAAAGCTAGTTGTGCTGCTGATGCTCCAATAGTCTATGTACCAGCCGGTGTATCTGCCTCCCGAGTATGCCATCCTCGGTTAGTCTTAGTAATACGATCCAAGATCTCTGAAGTTCATTCCCACCTCAGACTCATAAATGCTCCTCCAGTGATAGCATATGCTACAGCCTTAGTATTTGCATTCAAAGCCCTGTAGAAGATTTCAAGTAGACTCCTACCACTCATCCTATGATTTGGCACATTCTACAGCTTCTTCTTAAACCTTAGCCATGTTTCGTAAAGTGCTTCAGAATGTAGTTGTCTGAAGTTATAAATCACATCCTTCCACTGTAGCATCTCGGACGGTGGAAAAAATCTCTCCAGAAATTGATTTCTCAACTCTTGCCAAGTAGTAATGGAGCCCTGTGGTAACTCTGCCAACCACAAAGTAGCTTCTTTTGTTAACGAGAATGGAAACAATCTTAACTGAATAGCCTCTTGGTCCACTCCGGGTAAATTATACGAAGTACAAACCCCCACAAAGTTCATCACATGCATATTAGGATCATCCGTAGAAAGACCCGCGAATACACCTTTCAAGTTAAGCAGGTGGATCATGGCACTTGTAATGTCAAACTTTGTGCCCTGAGGTAACTCTGGTGGAATAATGGCACCAGTCTCAATAGGCTCGAAATAAGCCACATCTTCTTTAGGATCATCATAAACTGGCACATGTGGTCTTTGAGGTGTATAGTGTACCCTCAGTCTTTTTTGTCTTTCTTTAGCATCATCCAGACGCTGTGATACTTCTTGCATAGCTTGATTAACTCTATCTGCTTGTCTAAGAGCAGCTTGCCTAACTTGCTCTTCCTGTGTCAACCGAGTGGTAGTTTGGTTCGCTATTTCATGACCAACTGGCTGAATTGGTTGGTTATGAATGTCTCCCGTGGCTGCAGGATCCTAAACTCCATCGGTATTCACCATTCTTCGATTAGGTCTCAGAGTTCTTTCTATTTCAGGATCAGGTGCAATCAGGGGATTGCCTTGACACCTAGTATTAGGCATACACTGGTGTGTGCCCTTAAAAGTATAATGAAATAAAACCAATCAACTCCAACAAGCAAAATACTCAACTCCATAACCGTATTCCCCAGCAGCGGCGCCAAAATTTGATGTCGCCCAAAATATACCTTCAGAAAAGTATAATGGGGTCGCTGTATCAAATATAAAACCCAACTAGGTTGGGGTCGATCCCACAGGGAATAGGAAGAAATTATGTAGAATGCTAGTCTGAGTAATTGGCAAATACGTAAAACTAGGGGGGTTTTGTGAATAAGTGGTAACAATAACAATTGTTGATTTTCGGATTTGTAAACAATACGAGAAATACACTAGGACTGTGATCCCCAATGATTCCTTAACACTACCGGTTATTCATGTTGGCAAGACTGTCCTGCTGTATTGCATGAAAAATCTAACAAGTTAAGTTCATCTAAACATCTCTCGACCTTGGTTAGATAAATTTCACTCTTCTCCTCTCAGTCTTCCAGTGTCGCACTACTAACTCTTGTCCTGGATCTCAGATAACTCTCCCTATTACGGCTCAAGTTATTAAATGAAGGTTGATAACTTCAAATCTCTGTTGTTATTCCCTTTTCCCAATATTTACCTCTCTCTTGAGAAATTCTAGAATACAGGTGAGTATCTAACGTTTGCGACCGTTAGAAGATCAATTATATCGAATGTAATAACAATACATGAAGTCACACCGATTCAAAATTGCTTTGCACGTAACCTATTTCGTTAATTGCTCATGGTTCACATAACCTTAGCTAATGGGTTTAGCTGCTCATTATTGCAAGAACACAAGAAGAATTCGAAGATGAAAACATAATTGTACACTCACGGTAATAAAGAAAACTCTAAAATCTCAATATTAATAAAAATCCTAGAACTGGTGATCCAAGATTACAAAATCAATAATGCATTTGGATGCTCAAAATACTGGAAATATGTCTCAAAAAAAATGTACTGAGTAGCTCCTGATCATAGGAAGATACAGGGGTATTTATAGATACAAGATGAATCCTATCCTAATCAAAATAGGAAAACAGAGTCGGCAACTTCCCACGGTAGTGTGACTTGGTGTCGTGGAACCAAGTCACGCCACGTAGGTCAGTTTCGTGGAAATCAGCCAACATTGGACATCCTCAAAAGTTGACTCACGACACCTACTCACGTCACGTGGGTGGACTCACGGCACGTGAATCCTATCATGAGTCACTTTTCTAGTGCAGGACCTAGTTCTTTCATCTTCAGATACTCCATTTTCAAGCATGATTCTTCCTTATTGATCATTTTCCCTCCAAAAATCTATTCTCCTGCAATATAGAATAGAAAACACATCATACCTACCAAACATACCCAAGTTGTTGCATATTTTCCTTGTTTTAAGCATCGAAAATGCCATGAAACCATGGCGCATCAAGCAGCGACACTATAGCAGGATTCTGCACGCTGTAGCGGTTCGACTTAAATGAAACTACTGATGCAGCTACCCATATCCTACCTTAGCGATATCACTACAGTGCCCTCAATTCTATTATAGCTGCACTAAGGCAATAACTCAGGGAAGTTTGTAGGTCTGGTCCATTTAATAACACATTGCCCAGATTTCGATATTATGTCTCAATCTATTTACGTCAAATACTATAACTCAAGCTCTATTAACTCGATTACCGTTTTGTTAGTATTTATGTATTTCTTAACCCACTGGCTATCATAATATAATCTTAAAACTCATGAAACAGTGCACCATTTATCACCATATTCACTTAGACCACACAACACCAAAAATTTATCTGAAACTAGCCTAGCCTAAAATTTCTAAAATTTTCATTCGGAGACAAGTTAACCCTAATTTTTGCATACTAGGCAATACCATAAAAACGGAAAGGGTCGTTACCACCACAAATGACCACAAAATCACACAACACTAGATTTTTATCAAAAGCCACCCTACCTTGAGTATTTATCAACTCTCATACTAGGGGAAACTCTTGCTGGGTATTTATGCTCTAAAAGATACCATAACAATGAAATGGGTCGTTATGATGGACTTCAAGGCAACCAAACTTTCTAAGAATTCTCCCATTTTTCCTAACATCTCTACCAACTGCAATCTTATGAACTATTACAGAGAGACTCTCAAAGTATTCTCAACTAACTATTACATATAACAAATCCTTTCCTTAATCTTCCTCCACTCTTATAACCATAGCTCTATAAGCATACTATGATCTTTTCCATAAGGGATATCTACCCTCTTAACTAACCATCACTCAGTTGTTATGAACACCACTATCATAACATAAGGAGGGTTACTGAAGGACTATAGTATGCTTAGTACCAGTGAGTTAAGCTATAACTTCTCATACTAGAAATGGAGAATGGACATGAATCTGTATAAAGTGTATGAGCATAAGTCATGGGTGTGGTGCTAACATGCAATACATGAGTAGGGTGTTATAATGGCTGAAACATGTGGAAAATTCAAGAGTAAAAATGGATCTCTATCTCATTATAACTCTTTTTTGAAATGTATCACTTTCTAATTCTCAAAACCTGAATTTGTTATTCACCCTATCATCTCCCTCATAGATCAAAGGCCGACATTCTAAAGTTGTGGCTTTATTCTCTAAACTGAGATATAATCACTTTACTCTATAGGGTATCACTATACACATAAATGCTAAACTCTCCCAGATAGACTATATTAGTATATAATAAACCCTTGCTAGGACATTTTTTGAGATTCTCTTCTTAACTTTCTCTCACCTATAAAGCCTTATTTTACAACTCATGCTCTTATCGGCGTACATAACCCCTTCCTCTAACAGTTAACAAACTGACCTTCCCTAATTACTCTACTAATATTGCACCTATAAACTCATACCTACCAAATTCAATGAGATCAAAACTTATACTTAAGGAACTGCTCATCATCTATCTATAGTCTCCTAAACTCAGCCCTTATGGAAACCATGTAAGACATATATCTCATTCTCCACACTTGAAACTCAAAAATACTAAACTAGGCATATATAACATTTAATAACTTAAATTTGATGTAGCAACCTACTACCTTGGGTGCACACCCCTTTGTCTAAAACCTAAGAATCTTCTTTGTTATTTAAGGACTTAGTTGTAATTTGTTGTCTCAACTAGGGATCACATCTATATCATACCTGCACCATCACACTTATAGAAAATTAATAAACTTAAATTCATGCATATGATATTTCAAGCGTACTAGCTCAATTTTATAAAACTAGCATAGCTAATCCCAAACTATCATTCTTTCGCCCTCGGTGATCATTCACATTTCAAACTTAATGTCTAGTACTAAATATGTATATGAACACAACTTCTCATAGACTACACATACTTACAGCTACAAGTTGAAAATCAATTAGACAAATTAATCCACTGAAAATTTAATAAAAAATAATGAACCTTAACCACACCTCCTAGCTAAATTCAGCCTATAAATGCATTCTTCTTCATTACCTTACTACTCGTCCCTACTACCTCATTATACATCTCTTTCCTAAACTAGATTCATAACCTCACAAAAATTATGGGTCCTTTCTTCAACTCATAAGGTATTATCTACATCAGCCACTTTCTTAACCACTCTATACTTCTGATCACAACCTAGACTTGATCCATACACTACAAGAAAACTGCTCAATAGCGAAGGGAAAACTGGTCCCTAAAAGCACGTTTCTGGTCCCTAAAGCGTAATAGCCACCAGCGTTTTTGGTAGCCAGCCCATCCCTATAGGTTCTGACGCTAATGGCATATAGGTACAAGGTGAGAGTCTGGTCTCCAAACCTTTTTCGGACCATCTTAAGACGGTCCTTAATCTACGTTTTGGGACCACCATTCTAATTCTATTTGAAGATTTTAGGGACTGAAAATCTGGTCTCTAAATAGCTTTTGAAACAAGTAACGGGTTCCTAAATAACCACATCCAATTTGCAACTAGAATATCTAGCTAGTAATCAATATAATGATAATGCCACTTTCATATGTATATACAAAAAGTACTTTCAAAACAAGATCAACATCAATTGTTGGCACCAAACATCAATGAATTAAGCTAATTACATAAACCTTCACAAAAATATATATAGTTTATATCCTTGAATTGTAGTGTAAAATTTTCCCAACACTACTAGCAAACTAATAGTCGATTTGTTTGTACACAAAAGGGTGCTTCTTCTAAACCTCGTCTTCCATAACCTGTAAAATTATCAAAAAAACCATTTAGAAAGACTATAAAGATCATCCAAAAAACTGGTTAAGTAACATACATCAAGTATATGGCAATGTAAATATCACATGTAGCAGAACCCATGACAGTAAATTTGCAACAAAATGACTGAAAGCCAGCCAATATAAAAAGTGTGCTATTTAGATGGATTCTCTGCTTATGATGAATATAATGCAAGCTAGACCTCTAAAAACCTTAATATGAGTTCCATATATGATATGGTTGTCCTAGATGAGAATACATTTTTACACTGCTATGGAGAAACAAACATGGTTTCAGATCTCTTAGTAAAACTGACAACTAGCATGGAAGAAATCACTATCTACACCAGGTTCGATCAACTGCCGGCAAGGGCTAAGAGTGCATATATTTTCGATCAATGCATCTACCAAATAAGCTAATGCTTATGGTGCACACCATCATGTATCATGCAGGACAAAAAATAACCTCAAATAGGAATATATATACATCTGAAAATGCCAATAGCAGGTGCGATAAATGTTAAACTACAAATTAAACTCAATCAAACCCAACCCAAGAAATGTTAAACCCAAATTCACATATGTTAAATGAAGAAGATTAGGAAGCATATTTGTTTAGATAAACAGACTAACACAAAGAGCTGAAAAAAGAGGTTGATCACAGGTGTGACAAAATTACAGCCCTCCAAGAGAAAAAATCGTTGAATTTACGATTAACAAGTCTTATAGAAAGAAATACAGAGGAAGACAATACATCACCACCTGATTAAGGTTGTTATCTCACAAGCAAACTACTCTATACATGTATAGCCATAAAAAAGTCCATTATAATAATATTTATAGCAATTCATTATGCAGTTATTATGATATTTTTGGAAATAAGTTGAGATGTCAACTAGAAAACGAGATTTATAAAGTAGAAACTCCAACAAAATTGAAAAAGAATTACCAATAATCAGCTACTAGAATGTTAGAGAAGCACCGTTATCAACAATTACACAAGTACCATAATCAGCTACCATAATCAAAATTTAACATTTTCTTTGATTGTGATAATTCGCACTTCAACATTTTATTTTTTAACCTACTAATCAATATTTTAGTTGACATTAGCAGTTGATATATTTATTTCCTCAAGACAGTAAGTTGATGCTTCAAAAAGTAATCAAACAAGCAAATATGTTTTCCAACAATTTGAAATTTTAGGCAAGTTTACTAACTTGGTACTATCTCTGGAATAGTCATTCTCCTGAGTGCTCTGATGTTGGAGGCTGGAAAGTGGAGTGTTGAGCTAAAAACCACTCTTTATATTGCTTCATTTAATTCATCTCATTTTCTACGTTAGACAAGCGATCCTTCAAAGATTGATTTTCTTCACGAGTTGAACGTAGCTCAGACCACAATTCAGCCTTTGAGGTTGTTCCACCTTTCAAATCTTTTGCCTTTAATCCACCTCCAAAGCCAAATACATGACTACGAGTTTGAGGTCCAAAGCATTTTTCTACAATTTCAATGCTAGGAAGAGACGGTTCAGACTGCATCAATTCTTGAATTTGAGCCTACAAATTGTGAAGAGAGATATTTGTGAGAATACATGCTAACTAAAAGTAAATTACATATTAAATTAACCAAACATACATGTTTCTCCATTGTTTCAGAATCAACAAGTGTGTTGTTCTTCTTCCGAGTCTCAAAGAAAATAGTTGCCATATTTGGTGGTTTGCCATCTTTTCCACCCTATACATATAAGAAAACACATTTCAAATAATGCCTCAACAATATTAAGAGATCAAATATTTAATGATAACACCTTTTGATAAATAATCTCTCGAATTGGATTGCTACCCATATGATGAAACATATTCAACTTAGCTCTATTTGATGCGTTCCTTTTGCTTCTCTCCTATATTTGAGTAACAATATTAAATTCAAATGTTATAAGTACATTACCAATTAAAATATAATAGTATTAAAAAAAATTACATAACTAGATATTAAGTCAGACCTGAAATTTTTCTGTAGAAAAATGTTCCTTTATCAACCACTCCCATTTTTTGGTGTCTACCTCTTTAGGATTATTCTTAAGAGCTTGTTGAATTGTCTTTCCCTTCACATAATTTGCATGCAATCATCCTCTCCATTCGTTCCATAACTCTTTCATCCATCCCAAGACATGGTCACGATGAAAATTTATGTCTTCACTCTCAAATTTATCCTGCAATACATCAAACACAGGTTGACATCCAATATGTGATTAAGAAGTGACTATTTTGAGCTTAGAGACAATCTAAAAAAGATTAAGAAACTAAATGTCATGTAGATATTTGCTAAATTGTTGTTTATTTTCATTTTGTGAATTTAAAACATAGCATTGACAATTTTATTTCAATTTTGTGAAAAACATAATAAGAACTTGATAATTTTAAGCCACAAGATAATAAGAATAGTGGAACCCAACCTTAACAGCATCCCACATGTGATTCAACTTTTCTTCCATAATGTCATCCCATGATGAAATTTCCAATGGACATATATTACGATCACGAACAATTTTTCCCAGGTGCCTCGAAAATAGATTATTATTATTTCCAACTGTTCGATTATTGTAAAAAGTTTCTTTTAGCTTCTGTCCAATTTCAAGTGATGCAACTTGTTTGCACTTGTTACCTCCTCGAACCTTTTTTACCTTCCCAAAAATTTTTGAACCTACAATTTCATAAATTAAAATTGTCAAAAAAATATTATATAGATGATAAACTTGTGATCAAATAAATTTGAGAAATCATACTTTTTCCCATTGTTTGAGAAGAATGCATAACTTGATCATCAGAGGGAGAAATTTGAATATTAGCTTGCACATTCTCTTTCTCATAAGCCAAACGTTTTTTGTTCGTTGTTTTCAATTTCACTGTTTGAGCAGAATGCATAACTTGATCGACAGATGGAGAGATTAGAATATCCTCTTGCATATGTTCTTTCTCATAAACCAAAGAATTTCTGTTAACTGTTTGAAATCCCTGAGCGGCACACATGGTCGAATTTGATCTTGCAATGTTAGATGATCTTAACATACTCTGTATAGCATCATGAGCATTCTGATGTGACGATCCCTTCTCATTTTTAGAGTCTTTAGAAGAGAACATATCTCTAAGCCATCTCTCCTTCCCTAGATCACCTTCTGCAAGAAATAATATGAATGAAAATTTCAGCATTAAATTAAACTCAATCTTAAAAAATAACAACTTTTAAAAATCATACTTTTTCTCACTGTTTGAGCAGAATCCATAACTTGAACAGCAGACAGAGAGATTGAAATATCAGCTTGCACATGCTCTTTCTCATAAAGCAAAGGATTTTTATTCACTGTTTGCAATCCCTGAGCGGCAGACATGGTAGAATTTGATTTTGCACAGTTAGAGGGTCTTGACATACTCTGGTTAGCATAATGAGCATTTCGATTGAAGGATCCCACCTCATATTCAAAGTATTCAAAAGAGCACATATCTTTAAGCCCTCGTTCCTTCCCTAGATCACCTGGTGTAAGAAATCAGATTAACAAAAGCTGCAACATTAAAATTAAATTAAATTTAAAAGATAACATATTTTAGAAATACTTTTTCTAACTTTTTGGATGTATTGAACAAGTTCATCAGTAGATCAAAAAGATGGAATATTAAATTTCATATGTCCTTTCTCAAGAACCAATGGTTTTTTGTTCATTGTTTGTGTTTCTTGACCAGTAGACATAGATTTAAGCCCACGCCCTCGTCTCTTTGATATAGCACCTGGTAGAAAAATTTATATTAGTAAAAATTTTAGCACTAAAATTCAGTGAATAACCAGTCTATGACCTCTCTACCTCAAAATCAATCAATGAAGTGTACACACTCATAATATTTTTAGGAATCAAAGTAAAGATTCAAACTCCAACACTTTTAGCCATGATAATGGGAATTAGTTCAAGTTTAAGTTCAAGAGAAGAATCATATTTATCTGAAATTTCACCATCAAATTCAAAAAGGAGTCCATCTGATGTAGCAACAATGTTAGCAACGACAACCGCAAATGTTATCTTCCCATTGAAGAGATTATCTCTACCTTGTCTATCAACCACCATGAACCAAGTACCATTATGTTCTCATCAATCAATTGAAAAGATCTAAAACAAGGTTTATATTTTCAATATTTGTCTATAGATAGTAGGTTCAAACACACACACACACACAAACACACAAACACACACACACACACACACACATATATATGAACACAAAGTTATCCACTAATGTAAAAAACTTTTCAATTACTGGTGTATAGAAACAAACATATGTCATCTCCATAAATAAACTAGTTAAATGTCTAGAAGTTTTAATTTTTGTTATAAATGGATGATATTATGGAATTACGAGGGATTTTAAGCTCTACTCTATGTAGCACTGCAGGAGAAGGGTTGATAATAAATGTGAGCTATTTTTTCTAGGGCATATGCAAACTGTCATGGAAACTCATCTGGAAGACGAATTGCTCCCTAAAGTGAGTTGTTTTTGTTGAGTGCTTTATACAAATTATGGTTTATGTATAGAAACTATTTGAAACATATTTTTTGCTATTCTTGGACTCACCTGGAAAATGTCTAACATTATCAAAGATGCATTTGACAGTAGGTACCAAAGGGGAATTGAAAAATCCATTAAGAGAATAGGAAAATGGTTCCTGCTTCAATTTTTTTATGTCAATAAAAGGAATCATAGGTGGTTTGATGGGATTCTCAACTCCTGTACATATACTAAAAGCCAAATGCTTTATTTTGTTGGTTAAAAGAGACTCCTGTATCTAGTTGTGAATAGTTTTGGATGAAATTTGATCTTTAGTTGTAGAGTACCACTAGTTATTTCCTGTAATAATTTTTGTCGACATCTTATTGAGGACTTTCAATGAAATTCTCTTACTTCATAAAAAAATTAAATTGACAAGAAAATAAATTTGAGAGAGCTTACATGTTTCACTAATTTGGTTGTGCTGCATAACTTGATCAGTAGACGAAGAAAATGGAATACTAGTTCTAGACACCCTTAAAGAGGTCAAAGATTTAAGGCCTTTCCCTCGTCCCTTTTCTATAGCACCTGGTGGAACAAACACATATTTGGTTGTAGATTTCATAGTGGAAGGCACCTCATTTTCATTCTTTGGAGGTTTCATATTAAACCTACAAAAAGATAGAAAAATTAGAATATTATAAAACCCAATCATCACATATTGAACAATAGTATCTTGAACAACAAAAAAGATAGAAACATCGAATTTCATAGCCCTCGTGAACCAACGATAATATCTAGAACAACTCAATCATCACATATTGTTCCAGACACACAAAGTTCCAACACAAGAGACTATAAAGTTTTGTTGTTATGTTTAGTGTTTCTGCCAACTCTTCTCTTGTGGATGTTATCTCTAATTGTTAGATCCCTAGAAGATACATGTGTGCAGTAACTGAAGGCACATGATGCAGTGGAAGATCTAAAATAGGAAGCCTCTTTATGACTCTTTTTGTTTTCAATACAAAGTGAAGAAAATAGTATTTCCCAGCATCGAGAGTACATAAAATTTAAATTGGAATGGTATATAGAAAATCAAAGTAATAACCCAACATCATGTGTTGTCTAAAGGGAATATGCTCTGTTTACAACCCCTGATAAAATCTTCAATCATGAATGCTTATTAAGCTTCAACTCGGTGTGATTCAGTGAAAAATAAGAATACTAGAAACAAAATCCTCCATTATTGTCACAATCTCAGATAGAGACAACATCAACAATAGTAACAAAGCTAACAATGTAAAAAAATAAGAAAATATACAGAGGGATTTGGAAAGAGGAATTCTTGCACATTTTCCTATAAAAATAAAGTAGTTAATCAAATTATTTGAATCAATAAAGCAAAATTCACCAACATGTAGTTCCAATCAAAACCCTAAATTCCGATATCAATCAAAAGACCAACAAAATCGATAAAGCAAAATTCACCAACATGCATGTTCCAATCAAACCCCCAAATTCTAATTTCAAGCACAAGACCAACAAAAAGAGAAATTTCCAGCTACAAGAGTTGCAAAGTTTCGAATTTGGTACATGTGATTGATGGATGAGTTTGGTACGTACAAGGGTTTTAAACTTTTGTTAGAATAATTATTATATATTCATATTATTTTTTCTCAAGAATTTGAAGACCAATGAAAAGATAAATTCCCAGCTAAATTCTTTTTTACAAAGAAAGAACTTGAGCAGAAGGAAAAGAAAATTTTGATTAGAGAGGAAATACTTACTCGTAGCTGATATGAGAATTTTTTTCAGTAAAGATTTTTTGTGAGGAGGGAGGTTTAGGTATTTTTGGTGAAGAGGAAGGCTTAGGGCTTTTTGGTGAAGTGTTATGTTCAGAGAGAAATATTTCAGAGCTCCCGCTGAAATATTTTATTAAACCCCTATTCACGCCTATGTTTTTAGATAGCCCCCGCGTAAATTTTCATTCATAGAGACCAGGTACTCTTTTTTTTTAGATAATATCAGCATATCTAGAAAATAAAATAGTAGTTTAGAGACAAGTAAATAATGTCATCCCTGAAAATATATTTTTAGAGACCATATTTACAACTTGTCCCTAAATCGTGGTCTCTAATAAGCAATTTTCATGTAGTGATACTAAAACAATGACATATTCTGAGTCATCTAAACTTGAAAAGCTTTCTAAATATACTACAATAAAGTCTACACAAACTTATTACTCCTTAGCCAACAAACAAGGACCTATCACCTTATCACTAAGTTAATGAGTACAAGATTCTAGCTACTTACTTCAGTCAATAACTATCCCCACTAATTTTGCTACTACATTTCTAAATATAAACCTCTAACTATGAGGTTATTTTACTACTCATGCCTCATACCACCCCAACTCAAAATATCTCTCAGTGACAACATTATTCAAGAATCTAATCTAGATATATATACTTTTCCCTCCTCAAAGGTGTTATTTGAAAAAGGTTTTGAGAATGAGTCTGAGAGCATATCCCACTTGGCCCAAATGCACAATCGATATGATTAAGAGGTCATTCTTTAGAATCAATAAAATTAACCACACTAATAGGATCCTCTCATGCCCTTATGCAGTCTCTTAACTTTCTGCAAGCTCTATCTGAGAAAATTACATTGATAGGGATCTGAGCTTTATTGTTTCAACCACCTTGAAGATGAGGCATAGGTCAATGTAATTTGAGTATCTCATGGATCTTCACATGTTTCTTAGAGGGGACAACTCTACTGCATGATCTAGAGTATGAAAAAATAGAAGTTTTTCTTAAATATTTGTAGATCCTCATTTATATAAATAGAGCCCTCACAACTATAAATGAGATCCTACTAACACGACTTCATAGACTCCCTAGGATACTTGAACTCTGTGCTCTGATATCAAGTTTTTCACGACCCAAGCCTACCCTTAGATGTAATTGACACTCAGAACCTCAAGTGTCCTGAGAGAACCACTTGGCCTAGCATGAAACTAGTAAAGTTAAACTTTGAAAAATGCAGAAGCTAAAAGCATGGGCTAACTTTCATAATAAGAAAATAAATAAAATATTTTTTTTATTAATTGAAAAAGGAATCTTTTGAAATCAGATCACATCTTACTTAACTTGACTATTTATCTATGAAGCCTCTATTATATGCTTAATACGACTGCTTTTATGTAAAAGAACAAACAGATATTTGGATTGCTGACCGATCTTCTAGAATAATAAGGACTCACTCAAACCAGATAGATGAAGCCTACTAAAGAGTATGATTACGTACCTACATATTTGTAAGTTGGGGGCTACATTTTATAATGATGTAGCGCCAAAAGAAATATCAGTACTTCGAATGTACTGGCACACAAGAAAAAAATTGAACATGATAGTAATATAATACCAAAAAGAAACTCAACAGCTGAGTACATCAAGGTATGAATAGTAACTTAATGACAAGAGTCAGAATTGAGATATATGATATGAGATGATTATTTCAACAGGCTGATAACATATAAGCTATTATCTGAGAGATGGAACATGTACTAAAAATGATTTACTAACATATAGTGGTTGAATAACTAAGACTGGGAAATTGTGCAACAGTATGCAAAATATTATAAAACACTTTCTAGAAAAAATTGTGTCTTGAAGCCATAAATCACCCTTTCAAAACTTAATAAAATCTTAGGACTGAGTAGCTAGAAATCTATGAGATTGAAACTGAATCTGTATAGCTGAAGTACTCAATGACTAAATCATACTATGTGAAATCATAAGCTAAATTGAAAAATAAATCTTTAAAAAAGTATAAATACAAAATATTGTCAATAAACTCGTCTTAAAACTAGAATCTTTATGCCAAAATAGACTTTCTTGAAAATAGCTAAGGTTTTTCTAATTTGGGGAGTTTCTTATAACCGACATATATCATGTGATCTCATGATGTCCGCTGAATAATCTCAATTAGGAGAGTTTCCCTATATCTTGCCAGAGTATAAAACCTATCTATCTATCTATAGATCCAATACTAAAGCTCTTAGGCTAAAGAGGAGTATCTCGGCTTGCGAGTGATTCTTAAATCTACGGTGGCAACGTAATTATGGGACATGTGTTATCTAAACACATATCCTCAATGTACTTAATAATCTCCCCAAAAGTATCTTTATAATTATATATGCTCATTAAATATCATGAAACCAATCTGAAGCCATATGGTAAGTTTTTACTCAAAATCTAATTTTTAACTATTCTATTATGAGCATATGCTTAATTTTCTGAACTCCATAGATAAATTCTGAACTTTTGAGTAATTTAATATTTCTTTAAAATTATATTTGCAAAATAGTTATGAGAAAATTCCATGAGGACATAATACATACCTTATGAAAGTAGCAAAGTAAACCTTCAATGTTCATAAATAGTTCAGATAATAATTTCAAATCTAGGGTTTGAGGATTGACCAAAACTTCATAACATGTTAAAGATTTTCATGGCTAAAAAATACTAATATCAACCCAAGTATTAGAATGAGTGAAATCATATACATGGGGTTAAAAACCATAACTTTAAACTTCTATTCACTAATTTTCATAAAAATACTATAATCCCCTTTTCAAATATTTAATAAAATAGTATAAGACATAAACAAGTGAAGTTTGGGGATTTGGGATTTGGAAATCGTAACTTTAAATTCAAGTGGCATAATCTTTGAAATCATGGAATGAGGATGAAAGGGTTTTTCCTCAAGGATGAAAATCCTTGAGAAAGAACTTGGATTGGAACCTTAAAGCTTGACCTTGGAGTGAGCTTTTGTTTTCTTGAAGTTGGAGAGGAAACAAATCAGAGAATAATCTGATTTTTCTAAGTGTAGGATGTATTTGATGGTCTAAGTTGGGTTGTTTTTTTTTGTTTTTTTTTTTTGGGGGGGGGGGGTATATGAGAGTGAAAGACCAAAACACCCCCATTAAAATAAAAGAAAAATAGAAACATTTTGTATGTGGGAGGGCTGAGTGTGTCATGCTGCTGAACACACTAGTTGGACATCATGGCACACTACTGGGTGCACTATATCTACACCATGGAATGCTACCAATGCACTGGCTTTGCATCATGGTATGCTGCCATTGCGCTAGGCTGTAGATATTTGCCCTTTTAGGCTGTTTCTGAGATGTGGTGCAGATCCCGATGCAAGGGTGTACACCTCTAAATTTTATCATGATCTCAGTTGTATCCTATGAGTCTAAACTTGTAAAATAATGTTAATTGACCTTAGGAAGGGTTACAAATCAGTTGGAAAGTAATCTGGTATCTTGGTTAGAGTTTTGGATGTTGAGATGTCGCCTCTGTATCACGTTTTATGCCTGGAGTATTGGCGTTCATGTCATGGTTCTAAGGAAAAAGCTATGAGCACCATTCTAATGAGAATGCATGCTTGCAGAGTGCCATGCTTGCTGGTTTGAATGCCCAACAGCGTACCATGGTGACACGACAGACAGCTAGCACATCTAGAAACATGACACGCCTGACCCTACCCAGATGTTAAATGTTTCAACTTTCTTCTATTTTAGTGAGGTATTTTTGGTCCTTTTACCCCAAATAACCCCTAAACCCTACTTTTAACCCCCCCAAAAATCCAACCCGTAGAAAATTCACAGATTCTCTCATTCTTCTTCTGTCACAAATCTCAAGAACTCAAGAAAGGTTTTTTCCAATTTCAAAGCTCTAAAGGCTCCAAGTTCAAGATTTTCTTCAAAGTTTCTTCTAATTCAAGAATGTAACACTTCAATGATTATTATATTTCATTCTGATATCCAAAATTCCTCAGTTTTCATGAATTTAACTTTATGATTAGGGTTCATAAACCCACTTCTAAATTTACCTTTTTATGTAGCTAATGTCATGATTTCTTGAAGCCTTTACTTATAATTTTGGTTTTTATGTATATTGCACTCACTTTTAAGTGTTTATGTATATTGCACTCACTTTTAAGCTTATAAACCTTGTTGTCCTTGATTCTTCTCATGATTTTCCATATTGTTCTTGAAGCATATTTTGAGCATGATTTAGCCTAAACTTATATGATTCAGAATTTGTAAGTTAAAATTCAGTATAAAAAAATATTTTCAGTTTGAGTATATTACTCTAAATTTAGATAAACAGTTTTTAGTTATATATGAGCAAATAGTATTATACAATTGTTTTAGGAGTAGTATTTAGCACCGAGATGACAATGTTTCAAAGAACCCAAGTCCCAGAACTATGTTGCTTGTGTAGGATTAAGTTGCTCCGCAATTTAGGTCACCTCATTCACCCACAGGACCTAGTAGTGGCTCCACATCAGAAAGGTTCTATACCTGTGGCAAGGTATAGGGCACCCTCCCAACTTGGGTTGTATATTAGACTCCATGTTGCTCACATGGTTTTATGTCATTAAGAGAAACTCCCAGTATTAGTTTTCAGTTGCATTGTTATTCATGATTTCACAAACTTACAGTTTGAACTTATTTATTCTCAAATAGTTACATTATTATCGGATTTTAGTTATCATTTATGATGTTGTATATTTACATGAATTATATTTATAGCATGATCTTACATACTCAGTATCATCACTTTACTGATTGCATACCTCTTCTGTGCTGCCTTATTTCATGATGTAGATTCAGGTGCTTTATTCACACGTCAACAGTTAGTTTAGATCTCAGCTTTTAATAGTAAATTTTGTGAGTCCTCATATCCGGGGACAATTTGCATTTTCAACTTAGTTTATTTCAGTTCTTCATTTTAGACATTGTTTGTTTTAGTTTTATTTAGAGTTAATTGGGGGCCTACCCCAGTAATTCATTAGTTTAATAAAGTCTTTCATACATAGTTAGATAGTTTAGTCATTACTGGGTTTTCGAATTGTTATTTTCAAAATTTTAGCTTATTTTTTGTTTCCCTATTTCATTATTCTTAAGCTTCAACTCAGTTATTTTTAAATGTGTGATCTTAGTATTATGTCAGGACTAAGGTTTTGCATGGATCACTCATGGTTCTAAGTAGCGTGTCACATCTAGGGTGTAGACTTGGGTCGTGATAAACCTGGTATCGAAGCAATATGTTCAAGAGTCCTAGGATGTCTGAAATGTTGCATTTATTAGAGTCCTTTTTAGGGAGTGTGAAACATTTCACACTTATGAAGGAGAGGCTACGAGAAATTTCAGGAAAACATTCCCTGCTTTCATGTTCATTATCATGTGATAGAGTTTAACTCTAACTATCTTTATAACTCATTCTTTATGCGTTTCAGTTAATGCCTTCATGAAGGAACAATGGATAGAGAAATGGTCAATATGGTGACCCTCCAGCTCTACCTGCACCAGTGAATCAGCCCCCGTACGATGATTTTACTAATACTGATTTTGGAATGTCATTTAGATATTGGATCAAGCTAGGAGAGCCCAACTGAATCAGTAGGTAGTAGTCCCTGCTAACCCAAATGATGGGTTAGTAGTGGCTCGAGTTAGAGATTTCATTAGGATGAACCCTCCAAAGTTCTTCAGGTCAAGGGTTGAAGAGAACCCGCAGAGCTTCATTGATGAGGAGAAGAAGATTTTTCAAGTGATATGAATGTTTGATGTAGAGAGTGTTTAGTTGGCATCCTGTTAGCTCAAGGATGTGGATCACATTTGGTACACTAAGTGGAAAGACGGTCATGGCAGAAATGTGGATTGTGTAGTTTGGAATGATTTTTTTGAAGCTTTTCTTGATCGGTTCTTTTTGAGAGAGTTGACGAAGGAGAATTCATAGTAGATTATAAAATTAAGGCAAGGATCTATGTAAGTGAAATAAAATAGTCGAAAGTTCACTCAGCTATCCAGGTATGCTCCGGTTATGGTGGCCGAGTCGAGGGTTAGGATGAGTAAGTTAGTGTTTGGAGTTTTAGACCTAGTGAAAAAAGAATGTTGGACAACTATGTTTATTGGGGACATGGATTTTTCTAAGTTAGTGACTCATGCTCAGTAGATTGAGGAGGAGAAACTAAAGGACAGGGAGCGAGAGAATAAGAAGGCTAGAATAGGTAATTTTGAGTTCAGCCAGCAGATAACTACGAGCAGTAACTGGTCATCCCTCCCACAGAGGTCATTCAGAATAACTCCATCATCATGCTCCATCACCTAGACTCAAGTAAGATCAGAAAGGTTGAGTGCTAGACTCTCATTCTCAGGGAAGAGTTACAAAAGATACACATTTCCAACTTGTGACAAGTGTGGAAAGAATCATTCCGATGTTTCTGTATGGTAGGGATGATTGATGCATGTACGGTTAGACAGATCACATGCTTAGGTATTTCCCCTCTTCTAGGCAGGAAAATAAGGGTAACAAAACTCAAGCTACTTCATCACTAGATCCAGCAAGCTAGAATGTTCAGAAAGCCACTACTTCAGGTGCAAGCAGTAGTCAAAACTTCTTCTATGCTTTGTCTTCTCGCCAGGATCAGGAGACTTGTTAAAACCTAGAGCTACTTTGTCTTTCGTTACTCTATATGTTGCCATGAATTTTGGACTTAGTCCTAGATAACTCTTAGATCCTTTCACCATTTCAGTTAGAGTATCTGTTATAGATAGAAAAATTTATTGAAGTTTTCATGTTTTGGTCCATCATAAGGAAACAATAACTAATTTTGTAGAATTAAATATGATAGACTTTGATATAATTTTGGGTATTAACTGATTGTATTTTTGTTAAGTTCTAGTTTTCTAATGAACATGTCCTAGTTTCAGTTTTATTTCAAGTTAGCTAGGGTCTTGTCCCAGTAACTCATCAATTTTGTAGAGGCTTTCAGTCATAGTCAGACAATTTAGTCTTCACTGGGTTTTCAGATTGTTATTTTCAGAATTTTAATTTATTTTTAGTTTGCCCATTTCATTATGCTTAAGCTTCCACTCAGTCTTTTTTAAATGTATGATCTTAGTATTATGCCAAAACCAAGGTATCACTTGGGATCACTCATGATTCTAAGTATAGTGTCGCGTCTAAGGTGTAGACTTGGGTTGTGATAATGGGACCCTAAAATATTATGCATGAATAATTTTTAACATTTGTAAAATCTTCTCTAAACACTGGAATATGAACCAAATGATTTCTAATCAATTTAAAGGTTAATTAACATCATATTGAAGCTCAAAATGGATGAACGGCTACTAAATCAGTATACAAATTTTGGAGTAGTTTAAGTATTCCTTTGGTAGACCCGAGGTAGAGGCCTATGATGCAATTATGAGGTGTTGTCCCAGTATTCTAGTTACCCTCTACGGTCTTATTTAATCTTGGTTCTACTTTTTTCTATGTGTTTACATATTTGGTATCAAATCTTCATATAATGTGTGATTCTCTTTATATACATGTACATATTTCTTCCCTAGTGGGTGATTCCTTAGTAGTGGATTAGGTGTACCGATCTTGTACTGTGATCTTGTTGTATTATGATATATGGGTAGACCTAATTATTTTTTGTATTATAGACTTGGATGTGATTTTATACATAGATTGACTCTCTCAGTATCATGTGGTTATTGACTACAATGCCAAGACAATCACCTTTGCCATGTTAGGTGCCCCAAGGTTGGAGTGGAGGGGTTCCCAAGGTCCATATCTAAAGAAAGTAATCTTATTTCTAAAGTTTTAGTGGCTAGTCTAAAAGGGTTGTCTCTTATATTTGGCCTATGCTCATGATAATAGTGTTGAGATGCCTTTCTTGAGTCAATTGGAGCTAGGGCAACAACCTATTTCTATCTCAACATATTGGATGGTACCAACAGAGTTAAAAGATATGAAGGATTTGTTGTATGATTTGTTGAGTAAAGTATTTATTTGGCCTAATGATTCATCTTAGAGTGATCATGTGTTTTTTATTAAGAAGAAGGATGGGTCCATAGGGATGTGCATTAATTTTAGGCAGTTAAATAAGGTGAAAATTAATAATAAGTATCATGTTCCGCGCATTGATGATTTATTTCGCCAACTTTAAGGTGCTTTAGTATTTTTGAAAACTGATTTAAGATCAATCTATCACCAATCATAGACATCCATTAAACAGCCTTCAAGACTCATTATGGTCACTATGAGTTCCTTATTATGATCTTTGGATTGACTAACCCTCTACAATATTTATGGAGTTGAACACAATCATCGAAGATATGTTGGTGTAATCGCATATTGAGGATACGTATGGGCAGCATTTGAGAATTATGTGCTTTAAAAGTTAAGGAATGAGTTGTTGTATGCCAAGTTTTTAATGTGTAAATTTTGGATTAGTTATGTGATTCTTGGGACATATGGTGTCTAAGAAGGGTATTATGGTGGATATGGTGAAGATTAAGGCAATTCAGGGTTAGGATAGGTCTACTTTTGCTACTGAGATTCGGAGTTTCATAATATTGGTAGGTTACTACAAATGGTTAGTTGAGGGGTTCTCTGTTATTATATCTCCTTTTACTAGATTAAGTTAGAAGAATATGGTGCTTTAGTCATCTGATGAGTGTTAGGTGATCTTGCAAAAGCTCAAGACCCTTTTGACTTCATCTTCTATTCAGACTTTACTAGTGGAAGGTAATGTCTTCATAGTGTATTATGATGCTTTATGAATTGGCCTTGGGTGTGTTTTGATGCAAATGAGAAGGTTGTTACATATGATTCGAGACACTTAAAGGTTCACGATAAGGACTACTCACTGATGACTTAGAATTAGAAGCCGTAGTATTTGCTTTAGAGGCACTATTTGTATGGGTTCTATTATGAGGTTTTCACCAATCACCACAACCAATAGTATATATTAAATAAGAAATATTAAAATTTGAGAAACCAAATGTGATTAGAGTTGCTTAAGGATTATGATATGACTATTCTTTATCATTTGGATAAGGCCGATGTTGTGGGGTTGCTTTGAGTAGGAAAGTGGTGAGTCCAGATATCTTGCTTTGTTACTAGCGAAGATATAACATTTGGCTATGGAAGTTCAAATTTTTGAAAATAGTTTTGTGAGACTTGATATTTATTAGCCAAGTAGAGTTCTTGCTTGTATTGAAGCATGGTCACTTTTGGTGGAATAGATTAAGGCCAGATAGTTTAAAAATAAGAAGTTAAGCTTGATTCGGGACGGTGTTGAATGGTGAAGCTAAAGAAGAAATTCTTGACCAGAAAGGTCTTTTGAGGATCAAGGGTTGAATTTATATTTCTAAGATTAGTATTTTGGCTAGAGTAATCATGGAAGAAGCTTACAATTTGAGGTATTCTATTCATCTGGGAGTGATAAAGATGTATTGTGACTTAAAAAGACATTATTAGTGGACTAGGATGAGTAAGACATCGTAGAGATTGTGCCTAAGTATTTAATTAGCCAACAGGAGAAGTATGAGCACTAGAGACTAGGTGGTATGACTTAGATAATGCCTATACTTAGTAGAATAGGAGTGCATTCCTATGGACTTTGTAGTTGGGCTACCTTAAACTTTGAGGAAATGCGATACTATTTGGATCATTACGGAAATGTTGAACAAATCCACTCACTTCATGCCAGTTTAGACTTACTTACAATTCCGAGAGGTGGTGTAACATTAATATCTAGGAGACTGCTTACTTACATGGTGTGCCTATTTCTATCATTTTAGATTGAGGTACTCATTTTACATCACACTTCTGAAGGTTTATACAGTAGGAGTTGGGTACTCGGGTTGAGCTCAACATAACTTTTTACCCTCAAACAAATAGTCAGTTGGAGTGGACTATTCAGGTGTTAGAGGACATGCTCCAAGCATGTATTATTAATTTTGGAGCTCAGTGGGACCATGTCTTTCCCTTTGTAGAGTTTGCTAGCAATAACAGTTATCATTCTAACATTAAAATTGTTTTGCTCGAGGGGCCTTGTATGGTAAGAAATGTAGGTCTCATATTGGTTAGTTTGATTCTTTTGAAGTTAGACCATGGGGTACATATTTTTTAAGGGATTCCTTGGACAAGGTGAAGGTAATTCAGGACAGGCTTTTTATAGCTTAGAGCAGACAAAAGAGTTACACACATCAGAAGGTTTATGATTTGTACATTAGGTTGGGAGAAGGTAATGCTAAAGGTATAGCTCATTAAAGTTGTCGTAAGGTTTGAAAAGAAGGGAAAACTTACTCTGAGGTGTATTGGATTGTTTGAGATTCATCCATGTATTAGGGAGGTAGCCTTTGGATTGGCCTTATCTTCAGGTCTTTCAGCTGTGCATCCCATATTTCATATATTTATGTTAAAAACTATCATTTTAATGGTTCCATGTGACTCAATGAGACTCGATGCAGTTGGATTAGAGTCTGGATTTTGAGGAGGAGTCGTGACCATTTTGGATAGGCAGATTCAGAAGTTGAGGTCCAAGGAGATAGTTTTAGTGAAAGTGCACTAGATACATCATTCGATGGAGGAGGCAACTTGGGAGGTCAAACTGGCATGCATAAGTAGATATATCCAATTTTTTAACAGTTCAAGCACGTTCTTTCTCTTTAGTTTGAGGATGAACATATGTTTTTTGGTTGATGATGTAAGAGCCTCGGGGTCGTTTTGTGATTTTTGCATATTTTTTCTATTTTAACCTTTCTTTGAGCTTCAGTATGATCTATGTGCTCTACGGTGGTTAGATGACATGGTTCCTGACATAATCAGATGGGTTTTGAGGGATTATTTAAGTTTTAAAGGTTTGAGAGTTGGAAAGTTTGACTAAAGTGAACATTTCAGGTAAACGAGCTCGAAATGAAATTCGGACAGTTTTGTTAGGTCTGAAAGGTGATATATAAGTTGGTTGGATAGTTTGTTTGGGTCCCAATACATTTGAGAGTGTTTGCTTCATTAGGTGAATTTTTAAAGTTTAAGAAGCTTAGAGTTGACTTCAGGCAACATTCCATCAACACGATCCCAAATCGGTGATTTGATACTTCTAACAGGTCCAGAATGTGATTTTTGGTCAACATACATGTTTGATTTATTTATACGAAGTTTTGAACAAATTTTGAGGATCTGTTCAGGAAACTAAGAAGTTGTCTAGACAGCTGAGTTGTTGTCATCCGGTGCCTTTTTCACATTCAAGAGCCTCTCATTTATTCATGGAGGAGGAGGGAAACTGACCATTACGATGTCGGGTCCGAATTCACGAAGAATCGACCTCGTGAAGGAGAAAGGGGTCAGGTTTGGGTCAATCCACTGTTGCATTCATGAAGTAAGGATTACATTTGCGTGGGGTCGATTCAGGTCAGCGTCGCAATTGTGAAGCTCCTCTCACATTCATGTTAAAGGAAATGCCTGAGCAGGATGTAAAACTCCATTTTCAACTTAGACTTCACAACCTAATTTTGGGAACTTCAAATCATGTTTTGGAGCAATCCAAAAGGCGATTTTTGAGATTTCATTGTAAGGTATCATTTTAATCCATAAATTGGGCATTCCCGATTAATTTATCATCGATTTCATTATTAAATTATTGGTTTAAATTGGGATAATGGGGGGTTTTCAGCCTAAAGTTAAAAAATAATATTTTGATGAAATTTCAGATTTAGGTTTCTTACCTTACAAGTAAAATGATTTTGAAATAAAATAATGATTTTGACCTTAGAGGCTCAAGTTTAACTTTCTGATTGACTTTTTGGGCCTGGAATAGATCTATAAAAATATGAGTGCTTACGAACTTGTTTACTTATTTAGATCGTGTATTTGATCAAATTGAGACTGTTTGAAAGCTCTACAGAAGGGAAAGATCATTATTTGACTATTTAGACTTTGTTTAAGGTAAGTTGAGACTTTCTTTAACTCAATGCTATTATATTGTTTGACTTAACATACAAGTAACAGATAATAGGGCTCTTGTATAAATGAGATGATGGGTATTTATGGTGCCATATTATGGATTTATGAGATTATTTGACTTATTTGGGATGATTTCTTTCCGTGTGAGCATAATTCATATGACTAGTGATTTGTTTGATTCATATACATGCTAGTTGATAGATTCTTACTCTTGTTGACATATTCGAAGTTGGATTATGGTAATATATTGTGACAATTGTTATTCTAGCTATACTTTATAATGATATGAGATTTTTACATGAACTAAGAGATTAAACAACAAACTTGAAATGATAGTGGAATTGAGTAACTCTATGAGAGTATTATGTTAAAATGTGTATTTGTTGTTTGGGAATGTTTTTGCACTTTTGCATATTATGCATTGCATTTCATATAGTTCGGAGTGGCACAAATGCCCAATATTATATATGGATCAGAGTTGCACCTATGCACATTATTTTATATGGATCGAATGGCATCCTATATTTTATATGGATCAGAGTGGTGCCTGCCAAGTATATGGACCTCTCATGAATCTCCCATTGGTCTTATGTTACCCAAAATGTACCTTCAGAAAAGTATAATGTGGTCGTTGTATCAAATATAGAATCCAACTAGGTTGGGGTCGATCCCACAGGGAATAGGATGAAATTAGGTTGAATGCTAGTCTGAGTAATTGGAAAGTAAGTAAAACTGGGGGAATGTGTTGTGAATAAGTGGTAACAGAAACGATTGGTGATTATAGGATTTGTAGACAGTATCGGAAATACACTAGGACTGTGATCCCCAATGATTCCTTAACTCCACCGGTTACTTGTGCTGGAAAAACTGTCCCCCTGCGTTGCATGTAAAATCTAACAAGATAGGTTCATCTAAACGTCTCTGGACCTTGGTTACACGAATTTCACCCTTCTCCTCTCAGTCTCCGAGTGTCTCACTACTAACCCTTGTCCTGGATCTCAGATAACTATTCCTGCTACGGCTTAAGTTATTAGATGAAGGTTGATAGCTTCAAATTTTTGTTGTTATTCCTTTTCCCAATCTCTACCTCTCTCTCGAGTAATTCTAGAATACAGGTGAGTTTCAAACATTTTTAACCATTAGAAGATCAATCACAATGAAGGAAATAACAATACATGCATTCACACAGGTTCAGAATTTGCTTCGCACTTAACCCATTTTTTTAATTCCTCATGGTTCACACAACCCTAGTTTATGAGTTTATCTACTCATGTTTGCAAGATCACAATAAGAATTTGAGGATGAAAACATAATTGTAAACTTACAATAAAGAAGAAACTCTGAAATCTCAATTATGAATAAAACCCTAGAATCGATGTTCCAAGATTACAAAATCCAATAATGTGTTTTTGAACTCAAAATAATGAAAAACTATCTCAAAATAATGTAATGACTCTCTCTTGAACATAGGACCATAAAGGGGTATTTATAGATACAAGACGAATCCTATCCAAATCAAAAAAGGAAAACAAAGTCGGCAACTTTCCACGGTATCGCAACTTGGTATCGTGGAACCAAGTCACGCCACGTAGGTCAGTGCCACAGAAATCAGGAAACATTGAACATCTCTGAAGGTGACTCACGGCAGCCACTCATGTCATGGGAGTGGACTCACGGCAAGTGAGTCCTGTCGTGAGTCACCTCTCCGGTGCAGATCCTGGTTCTTTCATCTTCAAATACTTCATTCTCGAGCGTGATTCTTCCTTTTTGTCCATTTGGCCTCCAAAACCTATTTTCCTGCAAGATAGAATAGAAAACACATCATACCAACCAAACATACCCAAGTTATTGCATATTTTCCCTGTTTTAAGCATCTAAAGTTTCATGAAACCATGACACATCAATACCCTCAACTTAGAACGTTTGCATGTCCTCAGGCAAACAAAACAAAATAAACACAATGATGCTTAACTAAGAGAAACCTAAGGGACCTACGGCAGTTGACTCATTTTTTTTGACCTCAAAAATTTTCTGACCCCACAAATTTGCAAACCAAAATCATAGTGTGTATACATGCAGCATATTATCATGGCACAGAAGGGATGAAATGATGGCATCAGATTATGAACAACCAACTAAGCATATATGCAGATGACATTATCTGAACAAATAGCATCTACCAGTGCAACCCATGTACTCTCACAACAAAGATGTCCCATACACTCACAGTATATTAGTGGATCTCAAAGTAGGGACTCGATCAAAACACTCTCTCTCACAAAGAGGTTCAAACAGTGTGCATGAAATACCATAGGCTTGCCCTTATTTTCAATGCCTTAGTTTTTCGGACAGTTGGACTAAGATCACTATAGGACTTTCATCGGCTTGTAATGTAGGCTTGGGGACGGGTATGGTACATCTGTATATGGTTACTCAACCCTCCTTGACTCTACACTATTTTTGGCTCCACTTTTCAACCATGCTTATTTATTATCCCTTATTCTCCTTCATTTATTTTCAGATTTTGGGGTGTGATTTTTTTTTCATTTTTTTTTTCAAAACACAATTTTATTTTTTTATTTTATTTTTTCTCTTTCTGTTTCTTCTTTTTTTTTCTTTATGTTTTGCACAGTCAAATCTGCTCTCTTTTTCTTTTATTAACCCCTTCTTCATACCCAAATCAATCTACGCACCCCTATAATAGCCACCCTCAACTTAGGCTATTTGCCTGAGTTGAGGTAACAATGTCCAAGGAGGGACTAGGGCCAAGACAGGTTCAGTATAAGTCAAAATGGAAAGGTGAATAGGCTACTGAAAGAAATAGGTCAATTATATCTCAACATCTGGATCAAGGGGTATTTGTTTCATTTTTGGTCAGGCATTTAGGTTAAAAGTGGACTTATTCAAAAACGGCCTATGATCCTTTCCTAACCACCATCCTATAACCAAGAAAAACCTAACCGGGCAAGTTCTGGATCGCACACACAAAGTGAACTAGATAATGACCTCACGCACACATAGCATAGGGTTACACTATCAACTACTACCCATCCAGTTCATGCAATGCTAGCTACAGTTATTCTTCCTCTAATACTAATGCCATAACAAGATCCAACAATTGTCACAAACTACAACACATACAATTCAAAACAAACAATTTTTTTTCAGGAGGGGTATCCTTTAGGAAATCAAAAAGCAAAAAAAGCATTTTTATTATTCAAAATACGTTCAAAGTTGGACTGCACTAAGGTTCCCCTATCTTCCTCCTAATTAAACACAAAAACATATAAATAATATATAAAAAACTAAACATGCTGGTTCTACTATGATAGCACTTGAGGTAAAAGAATCACGGCAATAAAAACCCCCAATTGGTGGTACACCTCCACCCCCAACTAAACAATAGTTCACTGCCCTCAGTGCATAGCTATCAATATGGTAAGTGGAAGGGAGTGAAGACATACCTGAGGCTCCCTAGGAACCAGATGTGGGCCTGCCCAATGCATGATCATCAGCATACTCTCTGGGCTCGCTGCTAGGTGCGTTCGGTGAAGGGGGTACCTGACTAGAGGATGCACCCCGTGCCCTCTCCTCCTGAGCAATCTGTCAAGCATGGTACTCTACCCTAGAGGAATTAACCGTTCTCCATAAATCATCCTCAAACTCATCACCACTATCACCCTGATTCGTCGGACTACGTGTTCTCTTTCCTCGATCAATAGGAGGCTCCTTATCAGCAAACAAATCCACCTCAAAAGTTGGCCTCATTGGGGCCGGAACGGGCATAGGTGGAATGAAAGGAGTGTTGCTCAGTGCTAAATCTCTCACCTCCTCTCTCAATGCAACCACTTCCTATGAAAATCCCACCATATCAGGAAGTTGTGCCGAACTCATCCTGGTGGCCATCCGTGACTCAAAGATATCAATCTGCCCATGTAGCTCTCGCATAAACCTATCCATAGCGGTAGTCATACGGGCCTCCACTCTAGCCTTGGCAGCCTCTATCATGGTCCTAACCCATGGCTTAAGCTCGGATACTAACTTAGCCAATTGGGCCTCAGTGTGCACCTGTCACTCAGATATCTGTGTCTGCGGATCCACCAACTGCTGTAGGAAGTCCCTCAAAACTGAAACCATACCAGAGGGGGACAGAGGTACTGTAGTGCCTGCTAACTCATCATAAATTTCACGCCCTAAATCCCAACGAGGCGTGATTGGCACTCGTAACCGATAAGGCCCAAGAGAACCAAGCTTTGTCTCTATTCAATCATATGCATGCCACAAGAAACCCATAATCACATAATGGCTTTAGATACCAACAATGGAATTCATGGAACATGATATATATATATATATACACGTATGCAAAACTTGGCCGTTGAGGCCATCAAGTCATAAACGACATGTACCCTCTTACATTCATACACCCATGCACGTCTACAAAAGCCTCTAACAGATGAATTGACCAAAATGAACTAAAAGTCGGGACAAGTCCCCGCTTTATACATTATGTAAAATACCAAAACATATGAACAACTGTGACTCGGAGAATCCCCGAACTAACTGGAGCTCACCAATGATCTGCAATAACTGGCAACCTACTGTGGAGGCATACTAGTACCTGCGCCTGCAGCAAGTAAGGTAAATTCCCCAAGAGGGGTCAGTGCGAAGAATGTACTGAGTATGTAAGGCTCAAATGAAACTGTAGATAACAAAAAGACTTCATTGGAGTTAAACACAAGTGAGTAGTCAATGTAAATAAACCAATGCATTTGGAAAAAGTATATTGCATTCATTGCGTTCATTGCGTCCATTGCGTTCATTGTGTTCATTACTTTCTTTGCTTCTTTACTTCAGAGCTTATTCATCTTTTTCTGTGCTATACTGTACTCGGGACCCAACTGATCAGTAGGTCTTTACATAACATATCGTTATGTTGGGATCGGCTCAAGCTAGGATTATGCCTCTAGAGCTGCCACCCATGAATCAATATTGTCAAGTTCGGTCCGAGCTAGGCTTATGCCTCTAGGACTACCCCCTGATCCAAAAATCTCGGGATCTGCTTGAGCTAGGTATTTTGCCCCCAAAGCTGCCACCCATACTTGATCATTAGCCACATATGCATTACTTTGTCCTTTACTTCACATTCCTTTTCTTTACTTATAAGAGATTGATACTTTGATAGTCATAACATCACTTTGAACTTTGGAACATAACTTTGTTGGAAACATAACCTTATTGGAACCATGGAATCTTTGGAACATTAGCCAATGCATGTGAGACATGTGAATGACAATTGATCAATGTATAAAGAACATGTGATGAACCATAATTGGTACCCGAAAATAGGATACCCTTGGCTTATGAGAGATTGATACTTTTGTAGCCATAACATTGTTGGAAGCTTAGGGCAATAACCAATGAGCAAGAGACATGTAACTAAGCACTATTGGAACTTTGAAACACTACCTTATTGGGCTTTAGGAACATTATCAATGAATATGAGGCATGTGATTCACAATTGATCAATGAGTAGAAAACATATGATATCGACCATAGGTAACCAAATATAGAATACCTTAGCACATTTTGGGGTGGCACAAGTGAAATGTAAATGTGAATACTATTTTCCATAGAAAGATACAGACAGAGTAACCTTACATACCTTGTATTCTCAATACGATTCTACAATCTTAAGTGCATACAATAGTCCCGCTTCGTCCTTATGTTTCACTCTACAACACAGTACATACGAAACCAACATTAACCACCAATTACCTTACAATGGCATATAATAACAATGAGACACATGTTTGGCTTTAAAATGTCATGTCTTTCGCTACAATACCATTTTCGGCATGGTCATATCAATAATACCCCAACATGCCCAACATTGACCAAAATATCATTTATGAATTTATTATCCCAATAATCCCACAATATTTCATACATTGACCAATACATGATAACCAAGATCATGTCACACCAAGTTCATACTTTACACTTCTCCATCACCACAACATCACAATTATGCCATCAAATTACTTCAATACACCTCACAACAACAAATCGACCAAAATCCCATAATTTATACTTATGTGAAAATAACAAGTTTAGGAACATAAGCACACCATACATGTTGATATTTCACCCATACCATGCATTTTCACCAAAACCACAAGTCACTTTTCAAGTTCAATTCACAAAAATGGCACATCTTGAACAAAAGCAAAAGTTCACTATTCAACACCTTGCCAACATAACCACCATACATAACCTCTCATGTACATAATATATTAAATCACAAGAATAAACACTTACCAATACTTGTAGAATGATGCTCTTGCCCAAGAAGAGGATTTAGGGTTTGAGAGTTTGAGAGAAATATGTTGGAAATATCTCCAAAAAAGGCATGTGTGTTTTAAGAAATAAAAATCTGATTTGTGGTGGATTTATATAGGCCCTCATGCTCATATATATCCATCCAATTAGTCAAAAAGGTTGTGTTTACTTGTCAAACACAAGAATGGGTCATTTGACCCTTTTGGGCCTCTTATTTTTGGCTCATTTTAGGCTTTAAATTGGGCCCAGTAACATATCTCAACTTAGACCACCAAATTTCATGTATAATTCACCATATATCTCATGTTGAATTAATTCCATAATGTCACGACAATATTCTCTTACTAGATTCTCATTTTTCATCTCAATCGCAAAAATAGACATTCTAGTCGTCCATGGCTTCCTTGAACATTTTTGATAACTACTTGTGTTTCATGGTTTGATCATGTAGAAGTATGTAGGAGTGTATTGAGGTATTTGAAGCTTTAACAATGCTTAAATAACTCCAACTAACCAAAATAAACCATATAAGAATCGACGTAGAATTGCGTCACAAAACGAGCGCGGAAGGGCACAATTGTTGTGCCTTGCGCCACTGCTACAAAGCAAGGCAGTGGAGCAATATTTCCTTGCCCTCTGAACCTGAAGGCTTGCAACACACCCCCTGAAACAGGGCAGTTGTCACGCCCCGAACCCCGTCGAGATGGATTGGCACTCGTAGCCGACAAGGCCCGAGAGAACCGAGCTTCACTTACATTCATTCATACACATGCCATAGGACACACCAGCATCATGTAAGAACATAATAGGCTAACATCGAAAATCATTGAACATGTAGGATATATATATAGACATATGAGAAACTTGGCCGACATAGCCATCAAGTAAAATGACACACATCTCTTTTCTTCACATCACTTCACATACCCACGTACGTCTACAAAAGCCTCTAACAGAAGTACATACATGACCAACCTAAAATTAGGACAAGCCCCGCTTTACATAACATTTACCACATCAAAATACATATACAACTGTGACACAGAAAGCCCCGAATCAACTGGAGCTCACCAAAACTCAGTAGAAGTCCTGCGGCTCACTGGGGAGGTCTACTAGTGCCTGCGCCTGCAGTAAGTAAGGTAAATCCCCCAAGAGGGGTCAGTACGAAGAATGTACCTAGTATGTAAGGCTGCATAAAACTGAATGATACATAAAGACTTCAATGAAATCATATATAAATAAGTACTCAATATAGATAAGTCACCATTTTCCATAAATGGAAAAAGTATACAATATGTGAATTACTTTCTTTACTCTTACATTCTTTCGTTCATTCACTCATTCCTTTATCCATCACTCATTCATCCATTCATATAATGTCCGGGTCCCAAGCTGATCAGTGGGTAATCAATAGTAATCGGGATCGACCCACGCTAGGCTTTTCCTTGCCCCTGGGATACCACCCGTAGCGGAATCGACCCATGCTAGGTGTTCTTCTCACCCCTGGGATACCATCCGGAAAATATTGGGATCGACCCATGTTAGGTTATTTAACCCCTGGGATACCACCCATGAAACATCTCTCCTCTTTACAACATTACTTCTTTAATCTTTGAAATAGCTCAATCAATGGTTACTTCATTCTTGGGAACTTTTGAATATAATATTATTGGAACTTGGAACCATGTTCATGATTATGTGACTCATGAATGATAATAAGCCAAGAATGAGATATAGGTGATTAACAATAAATGATAACTCGAAATGAAATACTTTAGGAAAATTCAGAAATGAGTAGTACCCTAACAAGGTGTACACTATATACTACAGAAGGATACGAAAAGGGGAACCTTACATACCTTAGCTTCTCAATAAGAATCCACAATCCTAATGCATATAATGATCCAGACCTTTACTCTACAATACAAGTACATAACGGAGTTTACGTCAACATCTAACCACCTTACAAGTGCAAAAGACAACAAAAGTTACATAATTGTCGATGATGTCATTTCCCCCTTTACAATGAAATTTTGGCATGACCATACCAAAAATACCACAACATGACATACATTTACCAAACATCATAACCAATAGCATTTCGCAACAAAGCTTCTTCTTTACACTTTCTCATTCATACCATATCACAAATAATCCATCAAGTCACCTTAATGCACCTCACACAATTTCCACTTATAGACAAGAACAAGTTTAATAAAAAAAATAACACCATACATGTTCATATTTTGTCCATACCATGCTCTTTCATCAAAGGAACAAGTCCTAATTCAAGTTCAAATCACCAAGATAGTACATCTTTCACCAAAAGCAAAAATACACTATTCACCACCTTGCCAACACAACTAGCATAATATACATAATATCCCATGCATATAATATGTTAATCCATGAGAATAAATACTTACCAAGGCTTGGAATATGATGATCTTGTCCAAGGAGTCCAAAGGAATTATTTTGCTTTAGGGTTTGGAAATGAGAGAAATGTTGAGACAAATATCTTAAAGGCATGAGAGTTTTGGACAATACAAATCTGATATTGGGGTCTTTATATATACCCCAAGTCATACTTAGCCATTCCCTTGGCATTTAATGTGGTCAAAGTGGAAGAATGGGTCATTTTGCCCTTGGGCCATGTCTTTTAAATTCCATTTTGGGCCTAACTTTGGGCCCAATAACACATATCCATGTAACCCATCAAATTTAATGTATTATTCACCATATATCTCATGTTTACATAATTCCATAATGTCACGACAATATTCTCTTACGAGATTCTCATTCGTCATTTCGATAGCAAAAATAGGAATTCTAGTCGCCCATGGCTTCAATAGACATTTTGGTTCACTATTCATATTTCATGATTTGATCATGTAGGATTATGTAGAAGTGTATTGAAGTGTTTGAAGCTTTAACAATGCTCAAAGAACTCCAAAGAACCAAAATAAACCATCCAAGAATCGTCGTAGAATTGTGTTACAAAACGGGTCCGGAAAGGCGTAATGTTTGTGCCTTGCGCCACTAACTGCAAAGCAGGCTGTGGTGCAAGAAATGATACCCCTATTAATTCAGGTGGCTTGCGCCACACCCCTAAAACAGGGTAGTGGCACAAGTTTCAGCACCTTGCTGAATTTTTCGGCCACTTCTCCAATACTTGCATATCGTCCAATACCTTATCAAAACACTACAAAATACTTACTTAGTGATCTTAATAATCAAGTAAACATGACTTCAAGTCACCAAATGAGGTTAGAATGCGTACGGGGTATTACCCAAATGCTCCACGAAATCGCAAAACACCTCCTACAAAGGTCTAATCGCACATATTAAGTCCGATATCAAATGTTTCACCAATGACACTATAAAACACATACTCATGGCATCTCAACACCTAGGTGGATATGATCCCAAGGTATCAAGTGAGGTATGAAAAGTACGGTGTGTTACATTCTTCCTCCCTTAGAAACATTCATCCTCGAATGTTAACAACATCGTCTTATATACAACCAATGCATCTTTACTTTAACATACGTATACACATACATATAATGATCTTAAATACTTACTTGTTATTGTTCCACCTCCGCACTGTGAACTTCTTCATCCATTTGAAATAAATGGGGATACTTGGATTTCATCATTTCTTCCACTTCCCATGTGATCTCCTCTACTTGTTGATTTCTCCAAAGGACTTTCACGGAGGCTATGTCTTTATTCCTCAATCTCTTTACTTGTCGATCTAGGATAGCAATGGGTACCTCTTCATATGTGAGATCCTCTGTAACTTGAACATCTTCAATTGGAATAACACGAGATGGATCTCCTATGCATTTTCGAAGCATCGAAACGTGAAATACCGGATGGACTGAGGAAAGGTCCTGGGGTAGTGCCAACTCGTACGCAACTTGCCCAAATCTTCTAATGATCTCATATGGGCCTATGTAACTTGGACTCAATTTCCCTTTCTTTTCAAACCGCATTAACCCTTTCATCGATGACACCTTTAAAAACACCCAATCACCTATGGCGAATTCAAGCCCTCTTCGTCGAACATCGGCATATGACTTGTGTCGAATTTGGGCCGTTTGTAGCCGCTGTTGGATTACTTTAACTTTCTCCATGGCTTGATGAACAATATCTGGCCCAAGTAATGCATTTTCACCCGCTTCAAACCATCCACTTGGTGATCTACATTTCCTTTCGTACAAGGCTTCATAAGGTGCCATTTTAATACTTGAATGATAGTTATTGTTATACGCAAATTCAATAAGAGGCAAATGGTCGTCCCAACTGCCTTGAAAATCTAATGCGCAAGCTCGCAGCATATCTTCAAGTGTCTGAATAGTACGTTCTGCTTGTCCATCAGTCTGAGGATGGAAAGCCGTACTCAAATTTACCTGTGTATCCAAACTCTGCTGAAAGGATCTCCAGAAGTGTGTTGTGAACTGTGCTCCTCTGTCTGATATAATAGAAAGTGGAATACCATGCAGTCGTACTATTTCTTTCACATATTTTGCGTAATATTTAGCTGTATAGGTGGTCTTGACTGGTAGAAAATGTGCTGACTTGGTAAGCCTGTCCACTATGACCCATATAGAATCAAACTTCCGCAATGTACGAGGCAAACCCGTAATGAAATCCACATTAATCATATCCCATTTACAGACTGGAAGATTGATACATTGCATGTAACCTCCCGGTTTCTGATGTTCCACTTTCACTTGTTGACAATTCGGGCATTGCGCGACAAATTTTGCAATGTTCTTTTTCATATTTCCCCATCAATACACCTCTTTCAAGTCATGGTACATTTTAGTAGCACCCGGATGAATGGAATAGCGCGAATGGTGCGCCTCTGTCATAATTCGTGTCCTCAGCTCATCTACGTTCGGTACGCATAATCTCCCTTGGCATTGAAGTATCCCTTCTTGTGTAAGATCAAATGCCTAGGTCAAATTCTGATGTACATTTTCCTTTAGCTGTAATAAAATAGAATCCACAAACTGCTTCTCTTTCACTTCAGCTATTAAGGAGGATTCCGCTGCATTCTGCACAATAACTCCCTCATCTGAGGATTCAATAAGGAGAACTCCCAAGCTGGATAACTGATATAGATCTTTAATTATCTCCTTATTTTTCATTGATTGGCTACTAGTAACTCCTGTTGCCTTGCGGCTCAATGCATCTGCTACTACATTTGCCTTCCCTGGATGGTATAGAATATCAACATCATAGTCTTTCAAGAGCTCTAACCATCTTCGTTGCCTCAAATTGAGTTCTTTTTGCTTAAAGATATATTGTAAACTTTTGTGATCCGTATAAATATCAACATGAACTCCATACAAATAATGACGCCATATCTTTAAAGCAAACACTACCGCTGCCAATTCAAGGTCATGAGTGGGATAATTTCTCTCACTAGTCGAACTTACTGAGCGGGGCGTGTGCTGAAACTTGCTCCACTACCCTGTTTCAGGGGTGTGGTGCAAGCCACCTGAATTCATAGGGGTCTCATTTCTTGCGCCACAGCCTGCTTTGCAGCTAGTGGCGTAAGGCACAAACATTACGCCTTTTCGGACCCGTTTTGTAACGCAATTCTACGACGATTATTGGATGGTTTCTTTTGGTTATTTGGAGTTATTTGAGCATTGTTAAAGCTTCAAACACTTCAATACACTTCTACATACTCCTATATGATCAAATCATAAAACATGAATAGTGAACCAAAATGTCTATTGAAGTCATGGGCGACTAAAATTCCTATTTTTGCGATCGAAATGACGAATGAGAATCTCATAAGAGAATATTATCGTGACATTATGGAATTATGTAAACATGAGATATATGGTGAATAATACATGATCTTAATCAAAACACTACAAAATACTTACTTAGTGATCTTAATCATCAAGTAAACATGACTCCAAGTCACCAAATGAGGTTGGAATATGTACGGGGTATTACACAAATTCCCCACGAACTCACAAAACACCTCCTACGAAGGTCTAATCGCATGTACATGGCCAAATTTCAATTTTCTCGTCATTAGCATTACCAAATACATAATTATATCTCTCGACACCCAAGCAAACATTATTCAACATCATCAAGTAGGGTTGGGAAGGTACGTGGTGTTACAATCAATCACCAGGCCTGTGCCCTCAGCAGGTACACGAATAGTCTCAGGTACACTCACCGGTACCGGAGTGCTAACTGACTCCTCTCTATCTCTAGGCCCTTTAAAAAGGGTTTCTCCTGAGGACACGAAAGGTTAATACCTCTGAGAAAAAACTAGGTGAGCTCCCCGCTGCTGCATCAACCCTATAGTAGCAATATGGGTCACCTCAATTTGATGATCTACTGCAGGCGTCGTGAACACACCAGCACTAACAAATAAGCCATGAATCAGACAGGGGAAAGGGATGCTGGTGAAGTAGCGGAAAGCACGCTTATGTATCTCCTCAATAATGTAGCGAGCAAAGTTAATATCATAACCTGCCAGAATGCTCGCTACCAACACTACCCGATCAAGTGTGACTGAATTAACAGCATTAGTCAGACTCAACCGGTGCCTGACAACCGACCACCAAAACTGTCCTGCAAAGTGAAGTGAGGACTTCTTAATATCCAGCTTCCTAGCAACCCAACTAGCATTAGCACCATCCTCCCTCATATAACCTGCAATCCACCACAGTAACTCCAATTGTTGATTGGGGTACCTCATTTTAGCCCTATTTCTCACAGTGTCCATATAGTGATCAAATTCTACAGTGCTATTTAGAAATGGACGGTCAGCACCAAACAAAAACCTGTGGATAGTCTTCTTAGAGATGTCCACTCTGGTCTCCCGAACCAAAGTGTAAGTCAATGGTGGTTGGTCCCTATATCGTTGCTCATTAGGTGTGATCAATTCAATAGAAGCTGCATAAGAAACATAAAACTCACAGACCAACTCTGAGCTATAGTTCCTAGGAGGCTCCGTCATCTACCCGAATCCATAATGATCAAATACAGCCTTAATCTAAGGCAGTGCCTTTAAATTGTGTAGCCCATACCGGGGCTCCTTAGTGATACTCCTTCTACACACGCCCCGCTCAGTAAGTTCGACATCCCTATCATAAATGGACCTCATACCATAAACACACCATCTCTTATTTTTCCTTCGAACCACAATCGTGGCCCACTGTACAGCCACCTATCGCTGTGAGGAAGTCGTGGAGTTTTGACCACCTGTGCCAAAAATAGAAGTTGTCGCATCAACCGCAGAATCATTCAAACCTTTTGCATTTTCCCCAAACCCAGATACATCAACCTTGGCATCACCCGTATCCTCAGCATTCTCCTCATACCCAGATACATCAACCTCCTATTCATTATCGAGTGCAGAATCTTTCATCCTCTTATCATACTGGGGGGCGAAATCAGAAGACTGAGTAGGGGCAGCCGGTTGTGGGAGCTGTGAAGTAGGTTGTTGGGCAGATCAGGTAGCATCTTGGGCCCTAGTTTGTAACCTTGTAGTATGAGGTACCAGTGTAGAATCAGTGGTATCAAGCTCGTATACCTCTTTGGACCTACTTTTATTTGACCTCGAAGGTTCATCGCGCAACCTAGTTGTAAATTCAGGATTTTTGGTACGAATTCGTGAGGAAGAACCCATGTCTCCATGTTTAGGGTTTGATTTGGGTGGCATGGGGTTGGGTGGGGTAGATTTTGGGTTGGGTAGGTCGGGTTTCGGGTTGGGTTTATTGGATTTTAGATTGGGTGGGTTGGATTTTGGGGTTTAGGATTTAAGAATTTTTGATTTGGTATGTGGGTATCTGATGAATTTGGATTATATTTGTGGGAATTTGATGAATCTTGGTAAAATAGGGTTTATGTTGTGAATTTGATTTGAGAAGGTTGAGTTTGGATTTGAAAGTGGGTCAGATGTGAGGAGTATACTGATATTTATATAAATTTAGGGTAGGGTCGGGCCAGATCTTGGATAATTAGAGGGTTTCTGTTTCTCAAGGCACCACCCACATGATGTGGGTCTACCTATATCACGTGGGTCCCCTGTCATAGGTAGGGTCCTGCAGGTTGCACATGGCCTCTGAATTTCTTAGAACTACCTACGTGACATGGGTTGACCTACGTCAAGTGGGTCAATGGCGTAAGTCAAGTTTAGAAGGCATGTAATTCCTTCTGACTTCTACAGTATCATCCCACGTTACATGGATGGACTTACGTGGCGTGAAACAGTGTCATGTGTTGTACTGAATATATTCAATTTCAATCTTGTAAGGTTCCACTGACTTATCCTCCAATGAGCAGATCTCAACCAATTGGACCTTAGGTTGCCTCCTAAGCAGCGCCTGATTTAACATCGCGGTATGACTTGGCTGGGTTGGTTACTCAGACTTCACCAACCAACCCATGGGCTGCCTCCCATGAAGCGCCTGATTTAACGTAGCGGCACGACTTGGGTAGTTTGACTACTCAGACTTCATCAATTCTAAGCTCCTCACAAGTGCTTATGTCTTCCATGATTCCCACATAGTGCTTTACACGCTGCCCATTGGCCTTCAATAAAACATTATATTCCCCTTTCAGCTCAATTGCTCCATGCGAGAATACCCTGACTATCGTGAATGGTCCGGACCATTTGGACTTTAACTCTTCAGCAAACAAGCGAAGTTTGGAGTTATACAGTAGTACCAAATCTCCCGTGTGAAACTCCCGTTTCTCAATCCTCCGATCATGATATAATTTCATCTTTTCTTTATACAACTATGAACTTTCATAAGCCCGGAGATGAAACTCATCCATATCATTCATCTGCTCTAGTCTTAATTTAGTCGCTTCACTCCATTCTTGATTCAACCATTTTAATGCCCATAATGCCTTGTGTTCAAGTTCAATAGGCAAATGGCATGATTTACCAAACACCAGCTGATATGGAGATGCACCAATTGGTGTCTTGAAAGTAGTTCGCTATGCCCATAATGTATCATCCATTCTTCAAGCCCAATCGGTCCTATTGGCATTCACCGTCTTTTCCAAAATAGACTTTCTCTCACGATTTGACACCTCAACTTCCCTACTCATCTAAGGATGGTAAAACGTTGCCACCTTATGTTTGACACCATATTTTTGAAGCAGAGCTTTGAACAGCCGATTACAGAAGTGGGATCCTCCATCACTAATGATTACTCGTGGTGTCCCAAATCATGAAAATATGTTCTTTTTCAAGAATGCCATGACACTTCTTCCTTTATTATTGGGAAGCGCAATTGCCTCCACCTATTTAGAAACATAGTCAATAGCTACCAAAATGTATTTCATCCCATGTGAGCTCACAAAGGTGCCCACAAAGTCAATTCCCCATACATCAAACAATTAAAGCTCAAGGATAGTTGTCATAGGGAGTTCATGTTTGCGTAAGATATTCCCTTTTCTTTGGCATTGATCATAGGCTCGAGCATAGTCATGAGTATCTTTATAGATGGTAGCCCCATAATAACCCATTGTAAGATCTTGTGCGTAGTCCGAGTACCACCATGATGACCCCCAACTGGAGATGAATGACATGCTTCCAAGATACTCATTATTTCAGCCTCTGGGATACCCCTTCGAATCATACCATCTGCACATACTCTAAATAGATATGGCTCATCCCAGAAGAATTTTCTCACCTGATGCATGAATTTCTTTTTCTGTTGATACGACATATCTTTCGAGATTAGATCACTTGCTAGAAAGTTGGTAAAATTTGCAAACCATGGGATTAAGTGTTGTGATGCTGCCAGCACTTGCTCATCTGTAAAAGTATCATCAATATCAATATTATCCCTTAATTTAAGCATGGCCTCACCCTCAAGGCGTGATAGATGGTCAGTGACCTAATTCTCGGTTCCCTTTCGATCCATGGCTTCAAAATCAAATTCTTGCAGTAGAAGCACCCACCGAATCAATCTTGGCTTGGCATCCTTCTTTGACATAAGATATCGAAGTGCTGCATGGTCTGTATGCATAATCACCTTTGTACCAATCAAGTAAGATCTAAATTTCTCAAAAGTAAAGACCAATGCCAATAATTCTTGTTCAGTCACGGTGTAATTTTTTTGAGCTGGATTAAGTACTTTGCTAGCATAGTAAATTGGATGTAAAATATTCTCACGACTTTGTCCAATGACTGCACCTAAGTCCACTCCGCTAGCATCACACATAACCTTAAAAGGCATCGTCCAATCTTGTGAAATAATGATAGGTGTTGAAATCAACTTTTCTTTCAGACACTCAAATGCTTTTATACATGCCTCATCAAACATGAACTTTACCTCCTTCTCTAAAACCTTGCATAACGGATTTTTAATTTTCGAGAAGTCTTTCATAAATCTTCTATAAAATCCTGCATGTCCCAAGAAACTTCGAATTACTTTCACGGAGATAGGTGGGGGTAAATTTTCAATCAACTCAATCTTTGCCTTATCAACTTCAATACCTTTCTTTGAGATTTGATGCCCCAATACGATAACCTCGTTAACTATAAAGTGGAATTTTTTCCCAATTTAGCACTACGTTGCACTCCTCACATCTTTGCAGCACATTAGCAAGGTGTACCAAGAAATCATCAAATGAGTCTCCCATAACAAAAAAATCATCCATAAAAACCTCAATAGAGGCTTCCACTATGTCGGAGAAAATAGACATCATGCAACGCTGGAAAGTGGCTTGTGCATTACATAAACCGAAGGGCATCCTTTTGAACGCTAACGTCCCATATGGACAAGTGAAAGTGGTCTTCTCTTGGTATTTGGGAGTAATGAAAATCTGATTATATCCCGAATAGCCATCAAGAAAACAATATCATCCTCTACCAGCAAGATGGTCTAACATTTGGTCCATGAAGGGCATAGGAAAATGATCTTTTTCTATCCAAGAATTCAGCTTTCAATAATCCATGCAAACTCTCCTTCCAGTAACCGGCCTCATTGGGATTAACTCATTCTTGTCATTTGGAACCACAGTGATTCCTCTCTTCTTTGGCATACAATGAACTGGGCTCACCCACTTGCTATCAGCAATGGGGTAAACCACACCTGCATCTAACTACTTAATGATCTCTTTATTCCCAACCTCTTGCATAGGTGGGTTTAGACGACGTTGGTGCTCAATGCTCAGTATGTATTCAAGATCAAGTAGAATTTTGTGAGTGCAAATACCAGGTGGAATCCCTATAATATCAGTAATGGACCAACCAGTGGCCCTCTTAAATCATCTCAATACCGAAACCAGAACCTCTACTTTCCACTCCACCAATGCAGCAGAAATAATCACAGGAAAGGTGTTGTTGTCTCCCAAAAATATGTAGCAAAGGTGAGCGGGAAAAGCCTTTAGTTCAAAAACTAGAGGCTCCTCAATAGAAGGACGAGCTGGGGGGTCACCCCATTTTCTAAAAATCGAGATCAAGTTTCTTTGGGGCATAAGTGTATGATCCCCTACCATCAAGTGCACAAACCATCTCATCATATTCCTCAACACCATCACTATCAAAATTCATAATCACAGCCGCAAGAGCTTCTACCCCCAACCTTTCTTCAAGAGGCACGACAATATCACTCTCATCAACTGTATTTATGACCGAAATCACCCACATATCTTTCGGTTGCTTCATGGAACGACAAACATTGAAAGTGACATGTTCATAATTTAACCTGAATTTCATCTACCCTGTTTCCATGTCGACCAAAGAACTACCAATGGCAAGGAATGGTCTTCCCAATATAATGGGAACCTTGAAATCAACTTCACAATCTAGAATCACAAAGTCAACTGGAAAGATAAAAAATGCAATTTTTACCAAAACATCATACAAAATGCCCACCAACTTTTTCACAGTCCTATCCACCATTAGAAGTCTCATCGAGCTTGGTTTTGGAGCCCCCAACCCTAACTGCTTGAAAATAGCTAGTGACATTAAGTTAATGCTAGCACCCAAATCACAAAGTGCTTTAGCAAAGTTGTAAGACCCGATAGTACAAGAAATTGTGAAAGCTCCTGGATCCTCCTTCTTTCAACTAGGGAACGTGAACCAACTGCACTATAATAATGTAAGTTATCTATCGTCTCAAAAGTGACAGTTCTCTTCTTCGTCACCAAGTCTTTCATGAACTTCGCATAACCTGGCATCTGCTCCAATGCCTCAACAAGAGGGATGTTTACCGATAGCTTTTTCAACATTGTAATAAACTTCTGATAGTTGCCTTCCTCAGCCTTATTTTTCAACCTTTGAGGAAAGGGAGGAGGAGGTCGTGGGATAGTTTTCAGCATTTGTGGGACCTCCTTTTCCTGTCTCTTTTCAAATTTTTCCTTTTCGCCAGTATCATGAGGATTTTGAACTATTTTGACCTTCGAATTATCTGGATCTATCTCAATTTCTACATCAACTATCATTGGCTCAGTGGAATGGGATTCTTTTTTTTGACTTATTCACGAAATGTCCAACCTAATCTCCTTCAAGTAATCTTCTTGAATCTCTTACCCTTTAACCAGTTTATTGAAAAGGGCTTCCATTCTTGAATTTACATAGTCAGCATTGCGGTTTCATGGTGGAAAATATACGCCACTCTTCTCTTTATAATCATCCTTCCGCCTCCAATCACAGTCATAATCTCATTCTCTATCTCTATATCCCGACTTGTTGTAATTATCTTCATAATAGTTCTGAACTTGATTCCCTTGCCTTAAGTTCCAAGAGTCTTGATTAGACCCCTGGCCCTTGGATCAAAAACCCACCACTTCTCGATCCAGGTACTTAGCCTCCTCATCAGATTCACTATCATCATGCCTAGGTGTTTTGCCTTGTGCACCTACGGCAGGCACCTTCTTAGTATCTCTGGCCATAATCTGTTTAGCTAATAAACCAAATTATATCCTCAGTTGTTTGAACTCTTGAGCAATAGATTTTTCCAAAGCCCATTATGCTGTTGAGGCTCCAATAGCATAAGTGCCAGCAGGCGTATCTGCCTCCCTAGTATGCCATCCTCGGTTGGTCTTGGTGATACGATCTAATATCTCTAAAGCTTGCTCCCACCTCATACTGATAAATGATCTGCCAGTAATAGTATCTGCTACAGCCTTAGTATTGACGTTTAAAGCCTCGTAGAAGATTTCAAGTTTCTACCACTCATCCTATAATTTGGCACATTCTGCAGCTTCTTCTTGAACCTTAACTATATCTCGTAAAGTGCTTTAGAATGTAGTTGTATGAAGTTGTATATCTCATCCTTCAACTATAGCATCTTGGAGGGTGGAAAAAATCTTTCTAGAAATTGATTTCTTAACTATTGCCAAGTAGTAATGGAACCTCGTGGTAACTCTGCCAACCACAAAGTCATTTCTCCTATTAGAGAGAATGGAAACAATATCAAACGAATAGCCTCTTGGTTAACTCCAGGCAAACTATATGAAGTGCAGACCCCCACAAAGTTCATCACATGCCTGTTCGGATCTTCTGTAGGAAGGCCTGCGAATACACTTTTCAAGTTAAGCAGGTAGATTATGGCACTTGTAATGTAAAGCTTAGTGCCCTGAGATAATTCTGGTGGAATAATGGCACCAGTCTCTATCAGCTCGAAATAAGCCACATCTTCTTCCTCAGGATCATCATAAACTGGCACATGCAGTCTTTGAGGTGGTTGGTTTGCCCTCAGTCTTTTTTGTCTTTCTTCAGCCTCAGCCAGTCGCTGTGTTTCTTCTTGCATAGCTCGATTATCTCTATCTGCTTGCCTAAGAGCAGCTTGTCTAGCTTGCTTTTCCCATGTCAATCGAGCAGTAGTTTGGTCTACTATTTCATGACCAACCGGATGGATTGGTTGGTTATGAATGTCTCTCGCGGCTGCAGGATCCTAAACTCCGTCGGTATTCACCATTCTTTGATTAGCTCTCAAAGTTCTTTCTATTTCAAGATCAAGTAAAATCAAGGGATTTCCTTAACTCCTAGTATTGGGAATACACCGACGTGTGCCCTTAAAAATATAAGGAAATAAAACCAATCAATTCCAACAAGCAAAATACTCAACTCCGTGACCGTAGTTCCCCGACAATGGCGCCAAAATTTGATGTCATCCAAAATATACCTTCAGAAAAGTATAATGCGGTCGTTGTATCAAATATAGAACCCAACTAGGTTGGGGTCGATCCCACAGGGATAGGAAGAAATTATGTAGAATGCTAGTCTGAGTAATTGGCAAGTAAGTAAAACTGGGGGAATGTGTTGTGAATAATTGGTGACAGAAACAATTGGTGATTATAGAATTTGTAGACAATATGTGAAATACACGAGTACTGGGATCCCCAATGATTCCTTAACTCCACCGATTACTTGTGCTGGCAAAACTGTCCCGCTGCGTTGCATGCAAAATCTAACAAGATAGGTTCATCTAAACGTCTCTCGACCTTGGTTAGACAAATTTCACTCTTCTCCTCTCAGTCATCGAGTGTCGTACTACTAACCCTTGTCGTGGATCTCAGATAACTATTCCTGCTACGGCTCAAGTTATTAGATGAAGGTTGATAGCTTCAAATTTTTATTGTTATTCCCTTTTCCCAATTTCTACCTCTCTCTCGAGCAAGTCTAGAATATAGGTGAGTTTTTAATGTTTGCAACCGTTAGAAGATCAATCACAACGAAGGAAATAACAATACATGCATTCACACCAGTTCAGAATTTGCTTCACACTTAACTCGATTTGTTAATTCCTCATGGTTCACACAACCCTAGTTGATGAGTTTAACTACTCATGTTTGCAAGAGAACAATACGAATTTGAGGATGAAAACATAATTGTAAACTCACAATAAAGAAGAAACTCTGAAATCTCAATTATGAATAAAACCCTAGAATCGATGTTCCAAGATTACAAAATCCAATAATCTATTTTTGAACTCAAAATAATGAAAAACTATCTCAAAATAAAGTAATGACACTCTCTTGAACATAGGACCACAAAGGGGTATTTATAGATACAAGACGAATCCTATCCAAATCAAAATAGGAAAACAAAGTCTGTAACTTTCCACGGTATCGTGACTTGGTGTCGTGGAACCAAGTCACACCACATAGGTCAGTGCCATGTAAATCAGGCAACATTGAACATCTCTGAAGGTGACTCACGGCCGCCACTCATGTCATGTGAGTGAACTCATGGCACGTGAGTCCTGTCGTGAGTCACCTCTCCGGTGGAGATCCTAGTTCTTTCATCTTTAGATACTTCATTCTAGAGCGTGATTCTTCCTTTTTGTCCATTTTGCCTCCAAAACCTATTTTCCTGCAAGGTAGAACAAAAAACACATCATACCAACCAAACACACCCTAGTTATTGCATATTTTCCCTGTTTTGAGCATCGAAAGTGTCATGAAACCATGACACATCAGGGTTCAAACTGTCCGACCTTGGAAGCAAATGTATACACAGCATATGTATTTAATTGCATTCTTTCATTGTCAGTTACTTGGTTGTTTTTGAGCTTCTTGATGTTACGTGCTTATGTGTGGTAAAATTGGCTTGGTGTTTCTATAACATAGTTTGAGAGTTTATTATTTTGTTGATTGTATTGTTGTTGTCTTTAGCTGCTAGACAACTTTGTCTTATAGAAATGAGTTGATATATGTGGTTTAGTACATGATAGAGTCGTGTAGGGCCAATCCACGTTAGTGCTTCATGTTAAGGTCAATCGATGATATTGTTGAGTACACATGTTTTCGTACTTAACCTTGCCTTTTTCTGCACATTTATTGTATAGGCGTTGATCCAGATACGAGTAGTAGGTGATCATAATTGCTAGCTAATCATTTGAGATTTGGAGGTAGCTTTTTGCCTGATCCACAGTCTTCCCGGACCTCTTCTATCGTTATGTTTTATATATGTCTTATGTTCAGTCTCAAACATTGTAGTTGTTGTCTTACTTTGAGATTTCTTTGAGGCTTGTAATTATGACTCCAGATATTTGCAGATGTAAAATATATTTTTCTTTTTATGTTTCTAGCTAAGCATTTTAACTAGGGAAGCAAAAATATTACATTTAGCATTGCCTTTTTTGTTTTATGCTTAAAAAGTGAAAGTGTCCACTTGTCTACCAACAAAGTAGCCTCACATAAGCGGTGTTGATTATGTCACTCGCACGAAAAATTAAAATTCCATATTTGGACATGTTAGTAATGTAAGATAAAAGTTTGAATGTTAAGTAATTACATCTATTCTTTTTCACAAATATCACTTCTTCAAAATTAAATGCACAAGTATTGGGAAGGCCTCCAGTCCTTGTCTGGCCATGGTCATTTCTAGTTGCAAGGAAAATATTTACTCACCTCGAAAAATATGTATATCATCAGTTTGCTATTTCTTGTAAGGCTAGTGCTCTTTCCAGCATAGCATATTGTGGTTTGTAAACAATAACATACATAATTTAAATCGTGAATTCCTTGTTCTCCTACTATGTGTATACCAGTGTATGTTAATGCTTGATCTCAAAAAAATTATAGAAGAAATTTAAGCAGGATAAGCTCAAGCAAGAACTGCTCCAAGATAAAAAAGCTTCTTTTGAGAATAGCTCAAATGATATTGTGGAATGAAGTGGTCTGAACGAAGTATAAAAAGTTGATGCAAGTTGCAAGTGGTGATTGACTAGGGAATCTGGGAAATGAATGAATTTAATATCTTATAAAGCCTCATATGACAGGCTTTCAAGTTGAATTTCCCTTGTGAATTTTTTGCATCCATTCTTTTCGCTATCATTTTGTTCATCTAATTCGAAAGAGTAGATACATCTCACAGTGGAGTGAAATTGTTCGAAATCAAATTAAAGTTTTGCAATTTTTTAGGAGGTGGATGGAAGCAAGTCGTATTTCTTGCTTGAATTAAGGATTGATTTTGTTTGTATATTTTTTTGATGGAACTTGCAAAATCTTGGCCAAAATTTTGAAGTATTTCCTGATGCCTTAGATTTTTGGGTTTTAGTAAGGATATGGTGAAACAAATCAATGTTTTTTTCTATTTCTATTTCTATTTGTTTATTGCTCGATCTGCTTTCGAGTCTTAGCAAACAAATGACTGCAAAAAATGCATTAAATATACATAAAATTTTGTATAGTGTGTTCTATAAAAAGAAAAAGGTAACACTTTGCTTTCATCTAACTATTTAGTAGTCGTCATACTAACACTTTGCTTTCATCTCATGATTTAGTGGTCTTCATATATTTGTCTCTGAAGTTTCTACGCTAGAACACAGTATCTGACCGAATGTTCATAACCGTACTGCTAAATAGCAACAGCAGCACCCAAAATCATCGCAGCTCCAGCATGACAGATAACCATGAGCACACTAGACTGTGTATAGCTTTGGCTTCAAGTACTATTTCACAGAGATGCAGCTTGTTGCAAGAACAGGCAGAATGCAGTGCTATCATCTCTCTGGTTGTTGGGAAACTTCTGATTCCATGCATCTAAAGAAGCCTCTACCACTGCCTTTGAGGCTGCTACTGCATTATTTTTTGCATACACTATGGAAATGAATTGGTCGTTGCCCAGCACATCCCACACCTATTTTACAATTAAATTGGAGAAGTCAAATGTTGTAGCTCAAAAAAGAGAAATAATAGCAGTACATAGAGGTTAAAAAAGGTGTACCCCATCGGTTGATAGAACAAGAAATTGATTATTGGGAGAAATATGGTGATAGGAGACATCAGGCTTGGAGATTATACCAGAGCCTTTTAGCATGAAATCTCCAAAAGTTCTTGACATGGCTAGTCCAGGAGCATCTTTGTGGGGTAACCACACTCTCTGTATATATGGTTCTTCTTTAAGTGCAAGAACTCTGCCATCACACTTCCTAATTCTTTCTACTTCAGTTGTATGCATCAAAGAGTTTATGATTAGGAACTAGTAAGCATATTTTGGAACGAAATGTGCCAAGTATGTCATGTCAATATTATGGTAAAAGTGTCTTACAAGGCAGGCTAGGCTTCAAATTAGTAGTTAACTGAACAACTTCAATTACTCCCTCCTCTGCCTTTCTTCCAAGCACAGCTCGAGAATCGCCAAGATTAGCGATAATCAGATAGTCATTCTGTAATATATATAAACAGTTAATTCAGCTAAGACCTTTTTTGAAATTCAAATGAAGTTTTGCTTTTTGAATTCTGAATGATCACAGAAAGACTTTCTCACTACCTGTCTTATAGCAACCACAGTAGTAGTTCCACTTTGTGAACAATCCAATTTCTTAAGACTTTTAATATCTTTATCCATCACCTTAAAGGAACTAAAACAAGCCTCTTTCCACTTGTTAAAATTCTTGTTCTTCACTGCCTCATTATCAACAACAGTGATCTTTGGCAGAGAAAGTATATGTTTCAAAAACAATGATGGCAACTTATTCATAACAAACTTGCTGACTATTTCTCCATTCTTCCCATGCCCATCAAAAACTCCACCAAAAACTCCATTTTCTACACCATACCCCTGAAATAAAAGGAAAAGTTTCTATTTTTAGGTACCCCATGAAATGAATTTGAACCAGTGATCTATCAAAAACTCAGTAAACATGGAAATGAGAAAAGTAATGACAAACCTAATAGAGTATAGCAGAATCTTAATTGAGTCCTTTGTTTCCTTGTTGAGAAAAAACAAAACCAACTTGCTGGTACTTGGCTCCATTAGCTCCCACATTCAGCAGTTGGTGAGTTCTCTTGCATTTAGAGAACTTAGAGTTGGTCATTTATTTTTTGTCTCAGTATACTTTTAGACTATTTTCAATTAAAGGTAGCTCGAGGCCTTGTCCTGGTAAACTCATTTAATTTTAGTCCTTATAGGCTTTAACAGACAATAGTTATTCAGTATGTGATAAACTTTTAGTTAATTTCAGTATTCGTCTATAAAGACTATTTGATTTTCACCACTTAGCCCATGATTTCATTTCTTAGCTTCTTCTTAAATACATAATTGTTATAATAGTAGCATACTAGACTAAGGGTCCGCTAAGGCTACTTTTAGCTCTGAGTGTCGGTCACACATAGGGTGTAAACTCAATTCATGACAAACTTGGTATCACAACATTAGGTTCAAGTATACTAGGATATTTGTGAAGCCACATCTAGTAGAGTCCTTCTAATGGGTATAAAGAATGCCACACTTATAATAAGGAGGCTATGGGGCATTAGGGAATTCTACCTTTCTTTCATGCTCTAGTTCATGCAATAGAGTTTAACTCTATGAATTATTCTAACTCGTGCTTTATACATATTTTAGATCATTCCCCCAAAGATAACAGTCTATCAGAGAACTATTGCAAGTGCTAGGGTTGATACCACTGCCATGCCCTTACCTCCCGTGATGCAGACCAGGAGCAGAGCATGTTCTTCTTGTCAAAATGCTAATATTGAGACTCCACCTAGGCTAACTAGTCCCTAGAGGGGTTCCAGTTCACCTACTATTCAGTTGCCCCATGCTGATATTAATAATGTTGAATTCCAAAATGCTATTTAGATACTCACACAGCTAATAGTAGCCCAGTCTAGATGTCAGGGAATATCGTCTGCTAATTCCAGCTTGCAGGATTTTTTGACACCTCCAGGATCTGTGAGTTCCTTAGAATGAATCCTATGGAGTTTATAGTCCAATATTTATGGGGACCCTCAGACTGTATTAAATAGATTTAGAAGATGCTCTATGTGATACATGTTAGTGATATAGAGGGGTTTGAACTTGCCTCATATCAGTTGAAAGATGTCTCAAATAAATGGTATGCGTAATGGGAAGAGGCCCGTGGTGAGGATGTTGCGCCTGCTATTTAGGATGATTTCATGTATGCATTCCTCAACCATTTATTTCCTTTTGAGTTAAGGGAAACCAAAGTTGATAAATTTGTGAATTTGAAACAAGGCACTATAAGATGAGGGAGTACAACCTCAAGTTCACCCAATTATCTTACTATGGTCTAGAGATGGTGTTTGACATGAGGTATAGAATAAGGAAATTTATATCAGGAGTTTCTAAGTTTGTGAAGATAGAGTGCAAGAGAGATATTTACTAATTAATAACATGGATTTAACTGGACTCATGGTCTATGCCCAACAGTTTGAAGAAGAAAATCTAAAGGAAAAGGAATATAATCAGAGGAAGAGGACCAAGTCAGCCAACCATGACACCAGTCTGCAGAGGATCAAAATAGAAATCGATCATTCTTTCTCAAGAGGTCATACGAACCAGCTTCATCTTCAACTAACTCACCAGCACTCAAACCTAGGTATGATTATAAATTTAGAGCTTTAAGATCTCAATCCCAATATAGTGTTGTATGAGGTTTCTCACCTTACCCTTCCTGTTACAAGTGTGGTAAGAATCATCTTAGTTAGTGTCTATAGGGGAGGAAAGATGTTATAGATGCAGTGAAATGGGTCACATATTAAAGGATTTTCCCTCTATGAGGTAGGGGAATGGGGTTAAAAGAGCTCTATCCATTTCATCATTCACCCTAGGAGGACGTGTTGTTCAGAAAGGTACCACTTTAGGTACAGGCCGAGGTTAGAACCATTTTTATGCCTTGTCTAGTCACCAGGATTAGGAGAGTTCCCCATATGTTGTTACTGGTATTTTGAAAGTCTTTTCCTTTGATGTTTATGCTTTGTTAGAACCTAGATCCACTTTTTCATTTGTAACCCCTTATGTTGTTGTGAAATTACAATTTAGTCTGGAATGACTTTTAGAGCCTTTCTCTATTTCTACTCTAATAAGTGAGTATTTCTTGGCTATACAAATCTATAGAAATTGCACTATGGTAGGCCACTACAGATATACCACAACTGATTTAATTGAGTTAGACATGGTAGATTTTGATGTTATTCTAGGCATGAACTGGTTTTATTCTTGTTATGCCTCAAGTGATTGTAGAACCCACATTGTGAAAGTGGGAAAGTATTCCCATTGTGCCTAAGGGATATTTCATCTCAAACCTTAAGGCTAGAAATGTCACATCCCGAATTCCAATGGGGCGGACTGGCACCCGAAGTCGATAAGGCTCGAGAGAACCAATCTTCATCTATGTCCATTCATATGCATGTCATTCAAGAAACATCACCATCACGTATACATACTAGATGATAATAGCGGAAGTTATAGACACATGTGATATATACATATAAGAAACTTGGCCGTTAGTTCCATCAAGTCAAAATGGACATATATCCCCTTACACCCATATTCCCACATAAGTCTACAAAGCCTCTAACAGATACATACACATAACCATCTTAAAGTATAGATAAGTCCCAGCTTTATACAACATTTACAATACCAAAACAAATGTACAACTATGACTCAGAAAGCTCCGAACCAACTGGAGCTCACCAAAGATCTGCAAATGACCGGCAGCCTACTGTGGAGGTCTACTAGCACCTGCGCCTGCAACAAGTAAGGTAAGTCCCCCAAGGGACGTCAGTATGAAGAATGTACTGAGTATGTAAGGCCATAAGAAACTGTATGATACATAAATACTTCAATGAACTCAAATACAAATGAATAACCAATATGGATAAGTCACCATTCTGTATGTTGGGAACCCTGTATATTGCTTTCATTACTTTCTATGCTTCCTTACTTCTATGTTTGTTCATCATCACTTGTGTCACTTTGTACCCGGGCCCCGACTGATCAGTGGGTCTTAACATAACATAACGTTATGTTGGGATCGTCTCGAGCTAGGCTTATTCCTCTAGAGCTACAACCCCTAAATTAATACATCGGGCTCGGCTAGAGCTAGGTTATTACCTCTAGAGCTGCCACCCATAAACCACTATATCAGGTTCGGCTCGAGCTAGGTTCTTACCTCTAGAGCTACCCCCTGTCAGGTTCGGTCTGAGCTAGGCTTATGACTCTAGGACTACCCCCTGATCCAATAATCTCGGGATTGTCTTGAGCTAGGCTTATGCCTATAGAGCTACCACCCGTACTCTTACAACCAACAGATACGCATTACTTTATTTCTTACTTTTGAAAGACTGATACAATGATAGTCATAACATTATTTGAACTTTGGAACATAACATTATTGGACCTTTGTAACATTAGTCAATGAACATGAGACATGTGAATCACAATTGATCAATGATTAGGGAACATGTGATTAATAATAATTGATAACCGAAAATGGGATACCTTTGAACATTTCGGAATAGAACAAGTACAGTGTAAATGAGAACACTATGTGCTGCAGAAGGATACAGAAAGAGTAACCTTACATACCTTATCTTCCCAATATGAATACACAGTCCTATGTGTCAATACAATAATCCAACTGCTTCTTTACGTGTTACTCTACATCACAAGTTCATAACGGAGCTCGCGTTAACAACTAGTTACCTTACAAGTGCACAAGACGACAATGAACTACATGACTGCTATATAGCATCATTTTACCCTTTAAAATACAATCCACTGCATTACCATACAAACAATACCATAACATTCCACACATTGACCAAGAAATCATAAACCAATAGTATTTCACACCAAGTTTACCCTTTACGCTTCCTCATTATCATTACATCATAATTATTCCGTCAAGTCACCTCAATACCTTTCATAACAACATATTAACAAAAATCCATAATTGTTATAATCCAACATGCCTCCAAAAGATCCTTTAACGTCATTCAAAAGGTATCATAGGTTGATAATTACATCCAAAAAGGGTATAGGGGCCTTCGGGGATCAAAGAGAGACAAAAACATACAAAATAAGATTCTGGGCCAACTTATGAAGCCACCTGCGCCCGCAGGTGGTTGACATGCAGCCACAGGTTCCCTATGGCCTTGTCCATATCCACCTGCATTGGCATCTGCGGCCGCAGGTGCTCCAGACACGAGGGCGGATGCCCGTTTCGGCCAATTAGGTCCTCTTTTGTAATAAATGGTCCATGGCCATGAATAAACTTCCCTTTACATAATTTAGGTCAACTTGTATGCCAACAATCAACCATGGTTTCACAACACACATGAACATCACCAAAACCACATTTTTCCTTCAATACACCACCAAGTCCATGCACAATTTTGCAATAACAATTACAAACATTATGTACAAGGATAAAAAAAGTTAAGGCTATAATCACATATCCCATTTAAATATTGAATCCATCAAGTTTACTTCCTTCAAGACCAGAAGTCCATTTTCAAGTTTATAAGGCAAAACCCTTTTTCGATTACAAAAATAGACAGTTTTACACATGGTGAACTGTCCAACACTTTATCAACATAACCAATATGATTTATGCACCATATTAAGCATATAATATATTAAACCATGAAATTAAACACTTACCAAAGCTTGAAAAAGAGTGATCTGGCCCAAAGAGAATAGTTGCTTAGGGTTTGGAAGAGAAATAAAATATCTTGTAAAAGTCTAGACTTGGCATGTGTATTGTGTTTAGTAAAATCTGATTTTTGCTCCCTTTTATAGTCCCTTTTAGTCTCATACTTAGCCAAAAATTAATCATAAATGCTAGGCTTACTTGGTCAATGCCAAGAATGGGTCATTCCCACTTGGGCCATGTCTTGTGTCTAATTTTTGGGCCTCAATTGAGCCCAATAGCACAAGATTTAATTAAGCCCAACAAATTAATGCATAATTCACCAACTCTCTCATGTTTAAATAATTCCATAAAGGTTAACGTAGTCTTATAGGTTCAGAAATGTACGGGATGTTACAAGAAAGTTGGTCTCCAAAGTGTGTATCTGTCATTTAGTTCAGGTTAGGGATTCTAGTGTTGAAGGCCCATCTCTTCAGTCAGTCCCTGTTGTTAGTGATTTCTTAAAAGTCTATCCTGATGATTTCCTTAGAGTCCCTCCTAACAGAAAGATAGTCTTTCCTATCTCTATTCCACCATATAGAATGACTCCAACTGAACTGAAGAAATTAAGAAGCAGTTAAAAGACCTTCTTGATAAGGGTTTTATTATACCAAGTGTTTTTTCTGTGGAGTGACCTATTCCTCTTCATGCGTAAGAAATATGGTTCCCTTAGAATGTGCATCGACTACCGTCAGTTGAACAAGATCACTATTAAGAAAAAATATCCCTCCCCAAAATTGATGACCTGTTTGAACAACTTCAGGGTGCTACATTCTTTTCCAAGATTTATCTTAGGTTTGGTTACCATCAATTAAAAGTCAGAGAAAGTGACATTCCAAAGACAACTTTTGTCAAGCCCCGAATCCCATTCGGGCCGGACTGGCACCCGAAGCCGACAAGTCCCGAGAGAACCAATCTGTACTCACGAATATTCATATGCATGCCTCTGTAACAACATCTCTATATCTCATACAACTATGCAGAAATCATGGAAACATGTATTATATCTATGAAACTTAGCCGATGGGGCCATCAAGTCAAACTGGACATGCATCTCTTCATTCCTCTTCCCACATATGTCTACAAAGCCTCTACAGATACATATACATAGCCAAGCTAGAGTCGGGACTATTCCCCGCTTTATACAGCATTTACAATACCAAAATCAATGTACACTATGACTCGGAAAGCCCCGAACTAACTGGAGCTCACCAAAAATCTGCAAATGACCCGTACTCTACTGTGGAGGTCCACTAACACCTGTGTCTGCAGCAAGTAAGGTAAATTCCCCCTCAAGGGGGTCAGTACGAAGAATGTACTGAGTATGCAAGGCTATATGGAACAGTATGATACAATAGGACTTCAATGTAATCCAATATAAGCGAGTAATCAATATGGATAAATCAATGATCTGCATATGTGGAACCATGTACCTTACATTCATTACGAAGAACCCATCATTCTGTATGTTTGGCACTGTGTACTTTACATTCATTAATTTCTTTGCTTCTGTGTTGATTCATCAACACCTGTGCTATATCGTACCCGGGCCCCAACTGATCAGTGGGTCTTAACATAACATAACGTTATGTTTGGATCGGCTCGAGCTAGGATTATACCTCTGGAGATACCACCCATGAATCAATATATCGGGCTCGTCTTGAGCTAGGTTATTACCTCTAGAGGTACCACCCATACATCAGCATATCAGGTTCGACTCAAACTAGGTTATTACCTCTAGAGCTATCACCTGTCAGGATCGGCCCGAGCTAGGCTTATGCCTCTAGGACTACACCCTGATCCAATAATATCGGGATTGGCTCGAGCTAGGCTATTGCATCTAGAGATACCACCCGTACTCTTACAACCAACAATATGCATTACTTCTTTTCTTACTTTTGAGAGATTGATACATTCGCTTGTGAAAGATTGATACATTGAGGATCATGACATTATTGGAAGCACACATATATGCATTACTTCAGTCCTTCACTTCATGAGATTGATACTTAGTGGTTAAAACATTATTAGAATGTGGAACATAACATTATTGAGACTTTGGAACCATGTCCATAATTATGTAACTCATGAACAACAACGACTAATGAATGAGGGATATGTGACTTAAGAATGAATAGATTCTCCTTACGTCGTCACTTTCCTTGAATTAGTTTCTTTTAGTAGTTACAACATTATGAGAGCTTAGGAACTTCAGTCCATGGATAAGAGACATATGAATGCCAATCGGTCAATGAATAGGAAACATGTGGATAACAAAATATATCAAACCTGAATGAGATACCTTAGAATATTTCGAAATGGAACAACTACTATGACAATGTGAACAATATCTGCTGCAGAAGGATACGGAAAGAGTAACCTTACATACCTTCACTTCTAAGTATGAATACACAAGCCTATATATGAACACAATATTCCATCTCTTTCCTTACATTTCACTCTACAATACAAGTACATAACGGGCGTACGTTAACAATCAACTACCTTACAAGTGTATAAGTGTCACAATAAGTTACGTGACTGCTATATAGCATCATTTTGTTCTTCACAATACAATCCACTGCATTAACATACTAACAATACCATAACATACCATACATTGACCAATACATCATAAACCAATAACATTTCACACAAAGTTTATCCTTTACACTTCCTCATTAACACTACGTTACCTTTTCTCCGTCAAGTCACTCGATAGCTTTCACAATAACACTTTAACAACAATCCATATTTTATACCATTCAAAATAACTCCAAGATACTCCTTTATAATCATTTAAAAGGTACCATAAGTTGATAATTGCATCCATGAAGTGTATAGGGGCTTTGGGGGGTCAAAGGGATGCAAAAACAAGCAATTCGGGGTTCTGGGCTGACCTGCGAAGCCAAATGCGCCCACAGGTGGCTGACCTACGTCTTCAGGTTCCCTTTGACAGTAGCTATAGGCACCCGCGAAGTCAGCTGCGCCAGCAGGTACTTCATCTGCGAGGGTGGGTGCCCATTTCGGCCAAAAAGGGTCTCTTTTGGGTCTTTCTATGCAATGAATGGTACATGATCATAACTAAACTTCTCTTGACATATTTTAGATCATCTTGGATTCCAACAATCAGCCATGGTTTCACAACACACATGAACATCACCAAAACCACACTATTTCTTCAATACACCACCAAATCCATGGACAATTTTGCAATAACAATTCCAAACATTATGTACAAGAATAAAACAAGTTAAGGCTATAATTACACCTCACATATAAATATTTAACCCATCAAGTTCACTTCCTTCAAGTCCACAAGTCCACAAGTCCATTTTCAAGTTTATAAGGCAAAAACCTTCACCGATTAAGCAAACATAAATTGTTTCACACATAGTGAACTTCTCACACTTCACCAACATAACCAACATGATATACACCATATTACATGCATATAATATATTACACCATGATATTAAACACTTACCAAAGCTTTCCAAGGAGTGATCTTGTCCCAAGAGAAAGATAGCTTTAGGGTTTGAGTGTTGAGAGAAAAGTTTGGATAATTCTAGAAAATGGCATGTGTAATGTGTTGAATAAAAATCTGATTTTTATATTGTTTTATATGTTCCAATTAAGTCATCCTTATCCACATATAACTCATTAAATGAGGGCCTCACTTGGTCAATTGAAAGAATGGGTCAAATACCCCGTTGGGCCATGTCTTTTGCTCCACCTTTGGGCTTCAATTTGGGCCCAATGGAACAAGACTTATTTAAACCCAACATATTAATGTATAATTCATCAATTCTCTCATGTTTCAATATTTCCATGAATGTTACGGTAATCAACTAAACTCAGAAACATATGGGGTGTTACATTCTTCCCCCCTTAGAAACATCCGTCCTCGAATGTTAGTGACATTATTCAAAGTAAACAATTACAAGTCTAAGAGAATTGTTCATGTTATCATATATATGCTCAATGCTTATAAGTACTTACTTGTCATTGTTCCGATCTCATATTGTGAGTAAATGAGGGTACTTGGACCTCATCATTTCTTTGGCTCCCCACGTGATTCCCTTTACCAGTCGGTTTCTCCACTGTACCTTTACCAAGGCTACTTCTTTATTTCTTAATCTTTTCACTTATCCATCTAGAATAGCAATATATATTTCTTCATAAGTGAGATCCCTCATAACTTGTACACTTTCAATAAAAACAATGGATCTCGGCATATGACTTGTGTTAGCTAGTAGCTACTATTGTACCACCTTAACTTTCTCCATAGCTTAATGAACAAAATCTAACCCGAGAAAAGCAAATTTCATCAGTTTTAACCCATCCAATTGATGATCTATATTTTCTTTCATATAAATCTTCGTAAGGTGCCTTTTGATACTTTTATTGTAAGCAATTTCAATAAATGATAGATGTTCATCCCAACTACCTTTAAAGTCCAATGTACAAACTCGTGGCATATCCTCAAATGTTCATATAACATGTTTTGTTTGTCCATCTATCTGAGGATGACAAGCCGTACTTACATCCACCTGTGTAACCATGCTTTATTGAAAAGACTTCTAACACTGTGCAATAAAGTAAGCTCTCCTGTTTGATATAATAGTGAGTGGAATCCATGTAATCATACTATCTTGGTAACATCCAACTTTGCATAATGTTCAGCTGTGTCGGTGGTCCTAACTGATAGAAAAATACACTGACTCGGTAAGCCTATCAACTATTACCTATATGGAATCAACCTTCGCAGTGTACGAGGCAACCCTGCGATTAAATCCATGTTATTCATGTTCCACTTCCAAACTGGAAGGGTAATACATTGCATATAACAAACAGATTTCTGATGCCATACTGTTAATCAGTGACCGCTTGGACAGTGATCTACAAGTTCTACAATGTGCTTCTCATGTAATCTTACCAAGACATCTCTGCTAAATCATGGTACACACAATCTACATTGGCGTTAAAGTACTCCCCCTTGTGTTTGTTTAAATACCTTTGTCGAACTTTGTTGTACATTTTTTTTCAATTGAACTAAAAATAGGATTTACATATTGCTTTTCCTTTATCTCAGATACCCAAGTTTTATACAAGTAGGGGTGCCATCTGTTACAAGCAATTCTGACAACTGTTAACTTAAAATCATATGTGGGATAATTTCTCTTATGTGGACGCAATTGTCTTAAGGCATATGCTATCACATTGTCATGCTGCATGTATACACATCCCACACCAACTTTTAAAACATCACCATACACTGCATGCTCTTATGTGCCTTTGGGAGGTACTAGTACAGGTGTAGGAGTCAATTCATCTTTCAGCTCTTGCAAAATTTCTCACATACCTCATTCCACTGAAACTTAGTTACTTTGTGTGTTAGCTTTGTGAAGGGTAATGGCAGAAAGCCCTTTTTAACAATTCTTCTATAATAACTTGCCAATTCAAGGAAGCTACGAATTTCCGTAGGCGTCATAGGCCTTGGACACTCCTTTTATGTATATTATGAGAGCTTAGGAACTTCAGTCCATGGATAAGAGACATATGAATGCCAATCGTTCAATGAATAGGAAACATGTGGATAACAACATATATCAAACCGGAATGAGATACCTTAGAATATTTCGGAATGGAACAACTACTATGACAATGTGAGCAATATCTGCTGCAGAAGGATACGGAAAGAGTAACCTTACATACCTTCGATTCCAAGTATGAATACACAAGCCTATATATGAATACAATAGTCCAGCTCCTTCCTTATGTTTCACTCTACAATACAAGTACATAACGGGCGTACATTAACAATCAACTACCCTACAAATGTATAAGTGTCACAATGAGTTACGTGACTGCTATTAGCATCATTTCATTCTTCACAATACAATCCACTGCATTAACATACCAACAATACCATAACATACCATACATTGACCAATACATCATAAACCAATAACATTTCACACCAAGTTTATCCTTTACACTTCCTCATTTACACTACGTTACCTTTTCTCCGTCAAGTCACTTGATAGCTTTCACAATAACACTTTAACAACAATCCATATTGTATACCATTAAAAATACCTCCGGTATACTCCTTTATAGTCATTTAAAAGGTACCATAAGTTGATAATTGCATCCATGAAGGGTATAGGGGCTTCGGGGGGTCAAAGGGATGCAAAAACAAGCAATTCGGGGTTCTGGGTTGACCTGCAAAGCCAAATTCGCCCACAGGTGGATGACCAATGTCCACAGGTTCCCTTTGGCAGTATACATAGGCACCCGTGAAGTCACCTGCGCCCGCAGGTGCTTCGTCTGCGAGGGCGGGTGCCCGTTTCGGCCAAAAAGGGTCTCTTTTGGATCTTTTTATGCAATTAATGGTCCATGATCATAAATAAACTTCTCTTGACATATTTTAGATCATCTTGGATTCCAAAAATCAGCCATGGTTTCACAACACACATGAACATCACCAAAACCACACTATTTCTTCAATACACCACCAAATCCATGGACAATTTTGCAATATTAATTCCAAACATTATGTACAAGAATAAAACAAGTTAAGGCTATAATAACATCTCACATGTAAATATTTAACCCATAAATTTCACTTCCTTCAAGGCCACAAGTCCATTTTCAAGTTTACAAGGCAAAAACCTTCACCAATTAAGCAAACATAAATTGTTTCGCACATAGTGAACTTCTCACACTTCACCAACATAACCAACATGATATACACCATATTACATGCATATAATATATTACACGATGATATTAAACACTTACCAAAGCTTTACAAGGAGTGATCTTGTCCCAAGAGAAAGATAGCTTTAGGGTTTGAGTGTTGAGAGAAAAGTTTGGATAATTCTAGAAAATGGCATGTGTAATGTGTTGAATAAAAATCTGATTTTTATATTGTTTTATATGTTCCCATTAAGTCATCCTTATCCACATATAACTCATTAAATGAGGGCCTCACTTGGTCAATTGAAAGAATGGGTCAAATACCCCGTTGGGCCATGTCTTTTGTTCCACCTTTGGGCTTCAATTTGGGCCCAAAGGCACAAGAATTATTTAAACCCAACATAATAATGTATAATTCATCAATTCTCTCATGTTTCAATATTTCCATGAATGTTACAGTAATCAACTAAACTCAGAAACATACGGGGTGTTACAACTTTCCAAACTCAGTATGGTCACTTCAAATTTCTTTTCATGTCTTTTGGTCTAGCTAATGCTCCGACAACCTTTATGGATCTTATGAATAGAGTGTTCAAGAAGTACATTGACATGTTTGTAATTGTCTTCATTGACAATATTTTGATCTACTCTTGTAGTGAGGAACATCATGATAATCATCTTAGAATTGTGCTACAGACGCTCAAGGACTCTGAGTTGTATGCTAAATTTTCTAAGTGTGAATTTTGGCTAGAGTTTGTGGAATACCTTGATCATATTATTTTTGGTGAGGATATACAAGTTGACTCTCTAAAGATTGAGGATGTTAAGAATTGGCATAGACCCACTACCCCGAAAGATATCAGGAATTTCTTATGTTTGGCCGGTTACTACAGGAAGTTTGTAGAGGGTTTCTCATCTATTGCTACCCTATTGACTAGGTTGACTTAGAAGAAAGAAAAATTTCAATGGCCTGAAGCTTATGAGAAGAGATTTTAGGAGTTGAAAACTCAATTGACTACTGCTCCAGTGTTGACCCAACCAGAGGGAACAAATGGTTTTGTTATCTACTGTGATGCCTCGAGGATTGGTGTTGGTTATGTATTGATACAACATGGTAATGTCATAACCTACATTTCTAGACAGCTTAAGTCACATAATCAGAACTACCTGACTCATGATTTTTGAACCGAAAATGGTTGTTTTTACTTTAAAGATATGGCTACACTACCTTTATGGTGTTCATGTTGATGTTTCCTGAGATCATAAGAGCTTCCAGTACATTTTTAGTTAGAAAGAGTTGAACCTTATGAAGAGGAGGTGTCTTGAATTGCTCAAAGACTATGACATTAGCATGCTATATAACTCAAGAAAGGAAAATATTGTTGCATATGCACTTAGTAGATTGTCTATGAGAAGTACTACTCATGTTGACGAAGAAAGGAAGGAACTTGCAAAGGAAGTCCATCGACTTGCACATTTAGGAGTTTATGTTGTCGACTCCGCAGATAGCGGTGTGGTAGTTTAGAATTGCTCAGAGTCATCTTGGGTGGTTGAACTTAAAGAAAAGCAATAAAATGATCCTATTTTACTCCAGCTAAAAGAAGCAATTCTTAAGTAGAAAGTTATGGCTTTTGAAATAGAGGAGATGGAGTCTTGATGTACCAAGGTAGGTTGTGTGTTCTTGATGTTGATGGTCCCAGAGAAAAGAAATGGTAGAAGCACATAGTTCTTGATATTTCATCCTTCTAGGATCTACCAAGATGTTCCATGGCTTGAGAGAAGTCTATTGGTGGAATAGTATGAAGAGGAGCATTGTAGATTTTATGGCTAAGGGTTCCAACTATCAGCAAGCTAAGGTTGAGCACCAAAGCCTGGTTGTAAGTCTCAAGATATAAACTTTCTTGAGTGGAAATGGGATATGATAAACATGGACTTCATTAAAGGTTTGCCACAAACACATCACTAGCATGATTCAATTTGGGTGATTGTAGACCAAATGACTAAATCAGATCACTTTTAGCCCATCAAGACAACAAATTTAGTAGAGGATTATTATTGATTGTATATCTGTGAGATAGTCAAACTTTATGGAATTCTTTTGTCTATCATTTCTAATAGGGGCGCTTAATTCATGGCTCACTTTTGGAAGTTGTTTCATAGGGTTTTAGGAACAAGGGTGAAACTTAGTACTGCTTCCATCCACAAACTGATGGGTAGGAAGAATGTATTGTTAACACACTTGAAAATATGTTGAAAGTGTGCATTATAGATTTTAAAGGTAATTGGGATGACCACCTACCTCTTATTGGGCTTACATATAATAACAATTACCAGTTTAGTATTAAGATAGCACCATTTAAGGCTCTACATAGTTGGAGGTGTAGGTCTCCTATTGGTTGGTTTAAGATAGGTAAAGCTGCTTAGATATGGCCAGACTTAGTTCACCAAGCTTTGGAGAAAGTTATTCTCATTCAAGAGTGGTTGAAAACTGCTCAAAGCCAACAAAAATCTTACTTAGATATGAGGTGAAGAGATTTAGAATTTAAGGTCATTGATTTAGTCTTCCTGAAGGTTTCACCCATGAAGGGTGTCATGCATTTTGGTAAGAAGGGGAAACTTAGTGCCCGATTTATTGGTCCCTACTATATTATGAATAAGATGGGGAAAGTAGCTATGTACTAAAAATTCCAAAAGAATTTGCATTTGTACATCCCGTGTTTCATGTCTCTATGCTAAAGAAGTGTATCACTGATCCTTCACTCATTTTTCCCATATAAAGTGTTGGCGTGAGAAACAACTTCTCATATGCGAAAGTTCCAGTTGAAATTTTATATCATAAGGTTTGCAAGTTGAGAACCAAAAAAGTTGCATCAGTTAAAGTCTTATGGAGAAATCAGTCAGTTGAGAGAACTACGTGGGAAGCTAAAGAAGATATGAAGGCTAGGTATCCACATCTATTCACTCCCCAAGATGAGAATGTTTAAGGTTATAATAAGGTAATAACCCTTTTATATAATAGATTTTAGAAACTCTTGTTTCATTATTATCATGTTGTAGTTTTTGTGCATATGATCATGCTCATGTAATCTCTAGTTGAGTCTTAAAAACTTGTTATGATGTAGTTTAGGTCATGTTAGTAAGTATACCTTAGATAGCACAAAATAAATATCGATGGATTCTTTTTGTATGTTCATTCTAGCTTTGACCTTCATTCAAGGATGTATGGTCCCAAGGGGGAGATATTGTAATGCCTATAAAACTTTTATCATGATTTAGTAATCTTTCATGCACCTTTGAGTTTAGATATGATGTGATTTGACTTAAAGGATTGGGAATAATTTAGGAAGTGTTTCAATTTTTAGATGAGTGTTTTTGATGTTAAAATGGATCATTAGTCACATTTTAGGGTCCCACACATTGAGACCTATGCCATAACTGATAAAAATCTCCAGACAACAAACTTCTACAGCCCTGTATGTTGAGAAGTGCATCACGAGGGCAAAAGGGTGCGTCCAGTCTCGCGCTATGAGGCTTAGCTGGTGCATTGGCCTGCGCGCCACATCCAACCTCTCATACGTGAAATGTTTTCCTTTTCCTCCATTTCTATGAAGGTGTTTAGGCCTTTTACCCTTATTAAAACATATTGGATGATTTTTAAAGTCCTTTAAGTCATATATTAGTGAGTTAAACATCAATCTGTTCCAATCTAATTACTCCTTTGAAAACACATCAAGCATAAATGTTTTCTCCCAAAGTTCAAGTATAGGGTTTCAACCAACCCTTTTAAGTTCTCCGTCAAAGTTCTCATCTTTCTCAGGTATGTCCATAAATTTTGAAGAATTGCATTGTAGATATTGAAGTAAGGCTTTAAGTCCCAAATTCCCAATTTAATTCCATTGCTTCGTATACTATCTTTTTGGATGTTTGCTAGGGGATTTTAGTATTTCCATGAACAATTTTTCCTGTTAGGACTTTATGAGCTCACATTTTTCTCGTTCTTACTTTCAGGGAAATCTAAATGATGGGCTGACTTTGCTTAGAAATTCATCATAAGATTTTTCCATCAGAAAAGAGAACAAAACTGAGAAGTGAGATTTTTGTGTTCAAACAAAAGGAAGGAGAAGGTTTGCCTTAAGCATGAGATCATTTTAAGATGCTACTAACCATTTTCCCCATCATCATCAGAGCAAGGAAGTATTAGCTCACACTTTTGTTGAAAGTTATGATATTCACGCTAATTTTTTTCTTAATTCAACTGTAGATGGGCAAGCACTTGAGAAGACATATAATGATCTGGTTCATTTCTTAAATAATTTGGCAATCAGTAATCCTTAGTGGATCGGTGAGTCCAATAGAGGTTTAGTGAAAAGGGTAGCTTGAATGATAAAAATGGAGAAGGTAACTAGCATACAAGCACAAATCCCAGTGCTGAATAACAATTTCAATTAGATGAAAAAATTCTTAATAAGTCAGATTCATATGTAAGGTCAAGTTTAGCAGGCATAATTGTTTTGTGATGTGTACGGAGGTGACCATATAGTTAATGTGTGTAGTGCTAATCCATATTTTGTTTACTTTCTGGGCAATGGAGGTAGAGGCGTACATAATGAAAACTTTGGAAATTCATAAACTCAAATTAGAGAAACAACCCTAACTTCTAATGGGGTGGTAATCAAAATTAGAACCAATATAGATCACAAGGGGAATTACTAAAGCATATCAAACCAAGAGAGAATGCAACATTCACAAATTTCTTGATCTACTAAAGCAGGTAACAATAATGTACCTCTTCTTGAACTATGCTGGGCATTCTCCAATATTCTAAGTAGCTAAAAGATATAGCGGCCAATAAGAGAAGACTGATAGAAAATGCTACAATAGTTGTGATAGAGCAATGCTCGGTACAAATCAAAAATAGATTACCGATAAAGCTGAAAGACCCTGGAAGTTTCACCATTGAAATTTCCATTGGGAAACATGTAATGGCCAAAGTATTATGTGACTTAGGGGACAACATCAATCTGATGCCCTTGTCATTGCATAAAAAGATGGGGTTGAATAATCACCAACCCACTACTACTGTATTGCAATGACGATTAGATCATTGGGAAAATAAAAGGTAAAATGAAGGGTGTTTTAGTGCAAGTAGGATCCTTAGTCTTTCCAGTGGACTTCATGGTCCTTGATTTTGAACTAGATCTAGAAGACCCATTTATTTTAGGACGTCCATTCTTATCTACAAGTAAAGTATTTATTGATATGACAACTGATCGACCGACTAGGCAAGCACATGATAAAGTTAAGGTGTGTGATATGTACAAAGTGTCAAAGATTCTAGTGTTCTATGAAGAAGTAGCAACTGCTAACACCCAATTTTTTCCCTCTATAGTCCGAATTAATTTTAAGTTTCATCAATTTCAAAAAAATTTTGAAATAACTATTTTATAAAATTAAAGTTCTTTCAAAATTAATTTCAGCTTAAGTCTCCTAGTAGGGTATGATTGGTCCATCCTTCAAGACAAATCAACAAAATAAGTCCCCCCATACCCAGGTGATAATGGATTAATTCAATTGATATATATTTTATCTATTATAACAGATAAACATGATCATCTATGATTGACTCATGGCCAGTAGACCCAATGTGGGCTTTCTAATGGATCCAATACCTCTTGGATATTGGGTCATCCTAGTCTAATGTCTAAAAATGGATTTAGGTTTTTCACTATCCTGGGTGTCTAGAGTGGGCTTTGAAGTAAACTGGGTCCCAAGTAGACTGCATGGGTTGGAAATATGATAGCCATTAGATGCCTTACATGCCAATAAACTACCAACATTCCCATCAAATTTGGTTATTTGAACATTAGGGGCCACGAGATCATAAAACCTTTACAATATAATTTCAAATGAGGAACTATGCCATGAAAAATGCATTTATAAAAATAAACACTTAATTGCCTAAAATTAAATATAACTAAGCAATTACAACTTTTTAAAGAGTCAAATTTCCTTTTGATTAGGGATCTAAATAAGGTGAATAGGAACACTAAAACTCAATTCCAAGTGCTGACATTGTAAATAAATAATCCCTTTTCAAAATAGTCACTTTAATTGGGAAAACCATTAAAACCATCCTAGCGGGTTAAAAAGGGGTGTGACACACTCCACATCGAATAGGAATGCTTTGTCCCTAATGCATCATATAAACATAAAGTGCTAGAGGTAGGACATACCTGTGGTACCCTAGGCGCTCGGGTCTAGTGAAGTTTTGTAGGCTGTAGGTGCAACCTATGTCTAAGTAATAGTGGCACTGGTGATGGCCGGTGTACTTAATATAACATCAGCAATAGTGGTGCCAGTGGTGCCTGGCTCGCTCAAAGTATAAACAACATTAATGGTGGCATCAATGGTGGCCGACACACTCAATAATGGAGGATCATCTACAAGGCTCTCATCTCCAAAAATAAGGACACCCGTGGTGCCGAACTAACAGATACGGCCCGAGCTTGCTCCTCCAGCTCAATCATCTACACATGGAGCTTAATTCTAGATGTCTTCATGGACCTCCACATATCTTTATTAAAACTCTTAGGCCGGTTGATGTCATCCATATCAACCTCATCTTTTTTTTCCCTAGCTTAACTGTTGTTGGTTCATGGGTGAAAAAATCAACTACCTTGAGGTCATCCTCGTGCTTCTTCTTAATGACTGGGACTATCAGCGGTAGTATAATAGGAGCATGTCATGCATAAAACTCCATCACCTCTGCTCAAAGTGAATCAAGATCCTCAAATAACTTTTCCAACTCGGGAGCCTGTAGAGTTTCCAGTTGCTCATTCATCCACCATTCAAAACCATCCAAGCGACTATCTAGACCCCTCACAGTATCAATAATCTCCTTCAGTACCCATGACTTTACTTGATCCATCAAAACCTCCTCTTGCTTCTCTGTGTGAATCTTCTTCTTCACTATATTCTGTAGAAATTCTTGAGTGACCGTAACTATACAGATGAGTGAAGGGCGTGGAATACAAAGAGACACTGAACTTGTGTATGTAGAGGCTGAGGTGGGTCGTGGAGGAGCAGGAGCTATGGTAGTGGTTGAGGGAGTATCATCCCTGGCAACTGTAGTTGCAACCAACTCAATATCAAATGGGGCTGGGGTATCAACCTACTCACCCTACACTATCAACCCCTCAAAGATAGACACGCCTGAAGAACTCGAGGGTTGGTCCCTCTTCCAAGCCACTAGATTAGTCTCATCCTGAATTAGACTCATATCAGCAATATGGGTAACCTCTACCCGAGAGTCAACTCCAAAAAGTACCAACACATCAGCAAGATTAAATAGGGCAGTGATCATATATGGGAATAGAATGGTGATTTTGTCTTTAAGAGCACATTTACGGATCTCTTTCATAATTTACTATTTGATGTTTATGACATACCTCTCCACAATGCTCGCTTAAAAAAAACACAGTTTAGATTCAGAGTGTTGTCATTGCTGGTCGGACACAATCTATGACATACCACAGAGTGCTAAAATTTCACTGTATAGTTCAATGATACCTTCTTGATCTCAGCTTTCCTAACTACCCAGTCGAATTCTTCTTTTTTGTCAGTGATGATACTAACACACCATTTAAAGTGCGTGACCTTATCCTCTTTTAACAGCTTCCTTACCACTATCACCATATCAGCACAGTAAGCATACTTTGATGTATTCTTGAGATCCTAGTAGGTAGGACCAAAGAGAAAATGCTAAATAGTTCACTTGAAAATGTTCACCTATCTACCTCATACCTGTACAGTAAGGTAAGCTAAATCTTGTAGACTAGGCCCTTTGTTATCTTGAACTTAAGTGTCGCTACATAAGCAACATAGAATTCATGAACAACAGTTGGACTATACCAAACTAAAGCTCTAGCTGTCCAATCAAATCTGTTGAGATCAACCACCTCCTTAATCTAAGGCACTTCACTCAACCCCACTATTTGTATCTGGGGTTCATCATAAAAGTTGCTCTTAGGCTAGCCCTTATTAATCATGGTGGAGTCCCAATCATAAATAGCCTATGATCTATTAACTTACCACTAGAGGCTCTCATGAAATTGTTCAAATTAACTAGGCTACTCTACTAATCTTTGTATTTCATCTTATAAAACATGGGCCCTCGAACTCTCAACATGAGTTCCACTTCGGATCCATTATCACCAAACCTAGACTATTCAACCTTAGATAAACCAGATGACCCTTCTCCCTCTTTAGACAAGGGAGGGATCACCTGTGCCTGTGCCTGAGCTGTAGCTCGAGCCTCTTCTTGTTCTTTAGTTCTTCACCTCTTGGATCAAGGATCATGATATAGTTTATACCAGTTGATTGGATACTACTCTCTGGACCCATTAGATTTATCTCTTAATTGGTAGTTTATACTAGGTGGTGTTGATTTTCCTCCCTTATTAGATGTGGACTTTGGAAGCATAGTACCTGCGACAAACATATTAGATAAAAAATAAAAAGAAAAGCAAAATATAAGTTTGAAAATCTTGTGTAGTGATAACAGTATTAGAAAGTCTATGAGTCGTGGAAAGCAAAACACGACTCGTGACTTGGTTCGTTAACAAGAGGATGAAAGTTGAAATTTTTATACCACTCAGTATGAGGCATAATATGACTCGTGGTTTGAAATCATAGCTCATAATATACTTCATACTTAAGAGTCCAGAACCATAAAATTATCCCACAACACTGCGAGTCATACTATGACACGTGGTACGAAACTACGATTCATAGTATGGTTTGTAAAGAAGAGTCCAGAAGGTGAAATTTCATATCAGGTTACCACAACCCTCAGTATGACTTGTGGTATGATAGTATGAGTCGTTCTGAGGTTCGTGGTCCTTGTTCTGAGACTTAACACCTTTGAACATGGACCACGATTGATACCACGACTTGTGATATGAAACCACGAGTCGTGAAGTCAATCGTAGTTTATGTTCTAGGCCATTATTCAACTTCTCAATTCCAAAACTTAACATTTTTATTCACACAATTCAACACATCAAGTACGATAATTGAAATTGCAAATTTTATACAAATTCTTCTTGTTTTCACACTTAACGTGCTTAGGATTACTTAGACTTCACCCGTATTATCATGAATCATGATTGTTGTGAGTTAGGCAGGAAAAACAATCCTTGTTTCATTTTCAAAGCATTTTTTATGGATTGTAATGCCCGTTGACTCAATGGGTGTGAATATCCAATCAAACAACTATCAAAATTAGTTAGTAGACGACTTATTTTTCATCAATTTAGGACAAAATTTCTCCTAACACCCCAGTCCAAAAGGTTTATATAGTTAACGCATAATTATACACTATACTTCTATGATTTTACTCTGTTACAATCATTATAGTGGGTCATACACATAAACACATATAATCAGCCGTAGGTCAAGAAACTTCAATCCAAAATCCAAACAAGGATGAAGAATTAACTTCATGCCTTAGTAGAATTGGGGAATTTTGAGCAAACCATGGTCAATTTAGTGCTAAACCATCTGAACCATAAAGATGAGATGGAATCGAGAAGAGTGGTGTTACACTGACACCCTTTGCTTGATTTTTTTTTGCATCCATAGCAACTACAAAGTCCTTCAATATCACAGTATCACACGCAGAGACAAAGACATCACCTTCTGGAGCATTCTCCACATTTACATTTTCACCACAAACTTTCTTCTCTAGTTCTTTTTATACTTCCATTAGTAACTTTTTAGAAATGGGCAACTTACTAGGTTCTGTTGAAGGGACAAGAGTACTCGGATCATCACGTTCTTTTGAAATGACACTAGAGGAATCAAGCACCTTTTCATTGAGTAATCCCACCAAAACACTGCTATCAAGAGAATTTGGTTGTCTAGAAACCTCTTGGTCTTGTTTTTCATCATTTAACTTATTAGTGCCACCAGAAATGTTTTTAGAGAATTGTTTGAGAAACTCATGAATAGTATCATTACCACAAGGATGAATAGATTCAGAAATGGCTCCCTTCTGTGGTGAATCTTTATTAATTCAAGGAACCAAGGTTGAGGTTGTGAGAGAGGTAGATGGAAGAGTTACAGTTTTTACAGGTAGTGGAGAGGGCATTATAATAGAAAGATTTTGGTTGTGAGACATTTTAACTGGATGAATTGAAAGAAGACAAGAAGAAGAAATTTTTTTGTTGAGAGCAAGAGGGAGAAACAGAAAAATGATGAGGGTTTTTGAAAATATTAGGGAAATGATAGAAAGGATGACATATAAAAGATGTACAACACAAAGAATGGTGGAGATTTATTTAAGGATTGGCTAGGTGTACCGTGTCTCCTCGAAAAAAAGAGATGACGATTCGAGAGAAAGAAGAAATCAAATGAGAAAATGAATGACCTGCACATGCGCATATTTAATATTCTAAAAGTAAGACCAGAGACGCTGACTTGTGCAAGAAAACCAGGTTCCCTCTTGTTTTGTCTGGGCATCCTATTTGAAAACTGAAGAAGCTTTCCATCCTTATCCAAAATGTGAATTCATCATGTGTGTATACCTGTAATGGTATAAAGACTGAGTGAAACACTACTATAAGATTTAATCTCATTTACCTGTCAATATGCCATAGCTTAAGTGTAGGAGAGATCTACTACAATTTAATCAGCCTAAGTCTTACCCTAATCCTTTTAAAGTGTTCCTCCCTAGAGCCTTCATGAAGATATCAGTCCTCCATTCTATAGAATTAAATACAAATCAGTCCCTTCTCAACTTTGTCTCTTAGAATGTGATGGTGAATATCAATGTTCTTGGTTCTTTTAGGTTGACAATGGTTTTTGGCCATATTAAGAGCATTTACACAATCTGTTACAATCCCTAAGTCCTCAAATTGTCGCTTGATACACAGTAGTTGAGCAAAACATTATGCAACTGATTGATGTGGCATCTGACTAGCTGACTATGCAAGCACATGATAAAGTTAAGGTGTTTGATTTGTATAAAGCATCAAAGATTCCAGCATTCTATGAAGAAGTAGCAGTTGTTGACACCCAATTTTTTCCCTCTATAGTCCGAATTAATTTTAGGTTTCTTTAATTTCAAATAATTTTTGAAATAATTATTTTATAAAATTAATGTGCTTTCAAAATCAATTTCAGCCTAAGTCTCCTTGCGGGGTATGATTGGTCCATCCTTCAAAATAAATTAACAAAGTAAGTCCCCCGATACCTAGGTGATAATGGATTAATTCAATTGGCATATACTCTTTCTATTATAACACATAAGCATGATCGTCTATGATTAATTCATGGACAATAGGCCTAATATGGGCCTTTTAATGGACCCAATACCCCTTGGATATTGGGTCATCCTACTCCAATACCTAAAAATAAATTTGGGTTTTGCACTACCCTGGGTTTCTAGAGTGGGATTTTGAAATGAACTGGGTCTAAAGCAGACTACTTGGGTTGGAAATATAATAGCCATTGGATGCCTTAGGTGCCAATAAACTACCAACATTCCCATCAAATTTTGTTATTTGAACATTAGGGGCCACGAGATCATAAACCCCTAACAATATAATTTCAAATGTGGAAATATGCCATGAAAATGCAATTTATAAAAATAAACACTTCATTGCAAAAAATTAAATATAACTAAACTATTACAACTTTTCAAAGAGTCAAATTTCCTTTTGATTAGAGATACAAATAATGTGAATTGGAACACCGAAGCTCAATTCCTGGTGGTGACGTTGTAAATAAATAATCATTTTTCAATATGGCCACTTCAATTGGAAAACCCTATAAAACCATCCTAGTGGGTTAAAAAAGGGGTGTGACACACCCCGCATAGAATATGAATGCTCTGTCCTCAATGCATCATATAAATATAAAGTGATAGAGGTAGGACATACCTGTGGTACCCTGGACGCTCGGGTCTAACGAAGCAGTGTAGGTTGTAGGTGCAACCTATGTCTGAGTAATAGTGGCACTAGTGATGGCCGATACACGCAATATAATATCAACAATCATGGCGTCGGTGGTGCTTGGTGTAATCAAAGTTTCAACAACAGTGATGGTGGCACCAGTGGTAGCCGACACACTCAATAATTGAGGTTCAGCTGTACGGCTCTCATCTCCAAAAATAGTGACACCCGTAGGTGCCAAACTAACAAATGTTTTTAGAGCTAGCTTCTTCAGCTCAATCATCTACACCTAGTGGTTAATTCTAGATACCTTAATCGACCTCTACATAGCTTTATCAAAACTCTCATACTGGTCGGTGTCATCTATATCATTCTCGTCTTGCTTTCTTTATCCTCGCTTAATTGTTGCTGGTTCATGAGTGAAAGAATCAACTACCTCAAGGTCATCCTCATTCTCTTACTCAATGACTGGGACTATCGGCAACGATATAATAGGAGCATGTCGTGCAAAAATCTTCATCACCTCTACTCAAAGCAAAGCAAGCTCCTCAAACAACTTCTCCTACTTGGGATCCTGTAGAGTTTCCAGCTGCTCATTCATCCATAACTCAAAACCATCCAAGATACTATGAAGACCCCTCACTGTACAAATAATCTCCTTCACTACCCATGACTTAACCTTATCCATCAAAACCTCCACCTTCTTCTTAGTGTGAATTTGCCTCTTCACCATATTCTACAGAAATTCATGAGTGACCATAACTTTGCCAGTAAGTGAAAGGCGTGGAATACCAAAAGATACTAAACCTATCTATATAGAGGCTGAGGTGGGAGATGGTGGAGCGAGACCTATGGTAGTGGTTACAAAAGTATCCACCCTGCTAACTGTAGTTGCAACCAACTCAACATCTAATGGGGCTGGGGTATCAACATGCTCACCCCACACTACCAACCCCTCAAAGATAGCCACGCCTAAAGAAATTAAGGGTTGGGCCCTCTTTCGAGCCACTGGATTAGTCTCATCCTGAATTAGACTGATATCAGCAATATGGGTGACCTCTACTTGAGTGTAAACTCTAAAAATTACCATCACATCAGCAAGATCACGTAGGGCAGTTATCATATACGAGAACTGAGTGGTGATGTTTTCTTTTAGATAATATTCTCAGATCTCTTCTGTGATATGCTGTGCAAAGTTTAGGACATACCTCCCCATAATACTCTCTTTAAGAATAGCATAGTTCGAATTTAGAGTGTTTTCATTACTGGTCAGACACAATCTATGACATACCACAGACCACTAAAATTTCACTACAAAGTTCAATAATGCCTTCTTGATCTCAGCTTTCCCAACAACCTAGTCAGACTCTTCATTTTTATCCGCGATGATACCAACACACCATTTAAAATACATGACCCTATCATCCTTTGATAGATTCCTTACCACTCTTACTGCATCAACATAGTAAGTATACTATAAAGTATTCTTAGGAGCCTAATAGGTAGGACCAAAGAAAAAATGTTGAATAGTGCACTAAAAAATATTCACCTCTCTACCTCAAACCTATATAATCTCCAAGGCAAGCTAATTTTTGTAGACTTGGCCCTTTGGTGTCTTGAGCTTAAAGGTCTCTGTATAAGCGGTGTAGAATTCATGAACAATAGCCAGACTGTACCAAATTAAAGCTCTTGCTATCCAATCAAATCTGTAAAGATAAAATACCTCTTTAATATCAGGCACTTCACTCAACCCCAATATTTGTATTTGGGGTTCTTTATAAAAGCACCTATTAGGTTTACCCTTATCAATCATGGCGGAGTCCCAATCATAAATAGCCTGTGATCCATTCACTTACCACTAGAGGCTCTCATGAAACTGTTCAAATTTACTACGCTACTCTACTAACCTTTTTTTTCATCTTCTGAAGCATGGGCCCTCAAACTCTCAACCTAAGCTCCACTTTTGGATCCATTATCACCATACTCAGACTCGTCACCTTTGGCTGAAATAGATGACCTTTTTACCTCCTTAGATAAGGGAGGGATCCCCTGTGCCTGTTCCTGAGTTATTGCCTGAGCCTCTTCTTGCTCCGTAGTTCTTTGGCTCATGGATCATGATATAGCTGATCCCAATTGATTAGATACTTCTATATGGACCCATTAGATTCATCTATTAATTGGTTGTACATAGTAGGTGGTGCTAATTTTCCTCCCTCCCTAGATATGGACTTTGGAGGCATAGTACCTGCAGTGAGCATAGATCAAAAAAAGAAAAAGTAAAGCAAAATATAAGTTTGAATTTTTTTGTGTAGTGGTAACAGTAGGAGAAAGACTTTGTCATGGAAAGCAAACCACGACTCATGACTTGGCTCGTGAACAAGAGGCAGAAAGTTGACATTTTTATCCCACTCAGTATAAGGCATACTACGACACGTGGTTTAAAATCACAGCTCGTAATATACTTCGTACTTAAGAGTCCAAAACCAGAAAACAATCCCTCAACACTATGAATCATACTATGACTCATGGTATGAAACTATGATTCATAGTATGGTTCATAAAGAAGAGTCCGGAAGGTGAAATTTCAAATCATGTTACCACGACCCTTAGTTTAACTTGTGGTATGAAAGTATGAGCCATACTGAGATTTGTGGTCCCTGGTCTGAGACTTAACACCTTTGAACATGGACCACGATTGATACCACGACTTGTGATATGAAATCACGAGTTGTGAAGTCAATCGTAGTTCATGTTCTTGGACTTTCTTCAACTGCTCATTTCCAAAACTTAATATTTTTATTCATATAATTCACCACATCAAGTATGATCATTGGAATTGCAAATTTTATACAAATTCTTCTTGTTTTTACTTTTAACGTGCTTAGGGTTACTCAGACTTCACCCGTATTATCATGAATCATGATTGTTCTGAGTTGGCCAGGCAAAACAATCTTTGTATCTATTGCAAAACAATTTTTATGGATCGTAATGCCTGCTGACTCAATGGGTGTGAATACCCAATCCAACAACCATCAAAATTAATCAGCAGACAATCCATTTTTCATTAATTTAGGACAAAATTTCTTGTAACACCCAAGTCCACAAGGTTTATATAGTTAATGAATAAGTATACATTGTACTTCTATGATCTTACTCAGTTACAATCATTTTAATGGGTCATACACACGTAAACACATACAATTAGCCCTAGGTTAAGTAACTTCAATCCAAAATCTAAAGAAGGATAAAGAATTAACTTCATACCTTAGTTGAATTGGTGAATTTTGAGCAAACAGTGGTGAATTTATTGCTAACCTATCTGACCTACATAGATGAGATGGAATTAAGAAGAGTGGTATTACACTGACACCCTTTGCTTGATTCTTTTTTCATCCGTAGCAACTACAAACTCCTTCAATATCACTGTGTTTCTCTTAGAGACAAAGACATTAACTTCTGTAGCATTCTCTACATTCACATTTCTACCATATACTTCGTTCTCTAGTTCTTTTTCTACTTCCATTACTAAGTTTTTAGGAATGGGTAACTTACCAGGTTCCATTGAAAAGACAAGAGTACTTGGATCATCACGTTCTTTTGCAATGACACCAGAGGAATCAAGTGCCTTGTCATTTATTAATCCCACTGAAACACTGCTATTAAGAGAAATTGGATGACTCGAAACCTCTTGGTCATGTTCTTCATCATTCAACTCATCGACATCACCAAAAATATTTTTAGAGATTTGTTTGAGAAACTCATAAATAGTATCATTACCACAAGGATGAGTAGATTAAAAAATGGATCCCTTTTATCGTGAATCTCTATCAATCCGAGGAACCAAGATTTAGGTTGTGAGAGAGATAGATTAAAGAGGTACAGTTTTGATAGGTGGTGGAGAGGGCATTGTGATAGAAGAATTTGGTCGTGAGACATTTTAACTGGATGAATTGAAAAAAGACAAGAAGAAAAAAAACTTTTATTGAGAGGACGAGGAAAAAATAGAAGAATAATGAGGGTTTTTGAAAATATTAGGGCAATGTCAGAAAGGATGATATATACAAGATGTACGACACAAAAAATAATGGAGATTTATTTTAGGATTGGGTAGGAGTGACGAGTCTCTTGACAAATGAGATATGACTCTTTGAAAGAAAGAAGAAAACACACGGGAAAATTAATGACCTACACATGTGCATATTTAATATTCTAAAAGTAAGACTACAGACACTGACTTGTACAAGAGAACTAGGTTCCCTCTTGTTTTTTCTGGGAATTCTATTTGAAAACTGAAGAAGTTTCCCATCCTTATCCAAATTATAAATTCGTCATGTGTCCATACCTACAATGATATAAAGACTGAGTGAAATACTACCATAAGATTTAATCTCATACACCTGTCAACATGCCATAACCTAAGTTTGGGAGAGGTCTTCTACAATTTGATCATCCTAAGTATTTCCCTAATCCTTTAAACGTGTTCCCTCCTAAGAGCCTTCATAAAGACATAAGCGACCTGGTCCTCCATTCTATAGAATTGCATACGAATCAGTCCCTTCTCAGCATTGTCTCTTAGAAAGTGATGGTGAATAACAATGTTCTTGGTTCTTTTATGTTGAACATGGTTTTTGGCCATATTGAGAGCATTAGTATTGTTACATTACAGTGGAACACAATCTATTACAATCCCAAATTACTCAAGTTGTTGCTTGATACACAGTAGTTGAGCATAACATGATGCAACTGATTGATGTGGCATCTGACAAGCCGACTATATAAGCACATGATAAATTCAAGGTGTTTGATATGTATAAAGCGTCAAAAATTCCAGTGTTCTATGCAGAAGTAGAAGTTGCTGACACCCAATTTTTTCCCTCTACAATCCAAATTAATTTGAAGCTTCTTCTGTTTCAAATAATTTTTGAAATAATTATTTTATAAAATTAAGGCACTTTTAAAATTGATTTCAGCCTAAGTATCCTAGCGGGGTATGATTGGTCCATCCTTCAAAATAAATTAACAAAGTAAGTCACCCCATACCTAGTTGATAATGGATTAATTCAATTGGCATTTACTCTTTCTATTATAACACATAAGCGTGATCATCTATGATTGACTCGTGGCCAATAGTTGGGCTTTCTAATGGATCCAATAACCCTTGGATATTGGTTCATCCTAGTCCAATGCCTAAAAATGGATTTGGGTTTTGCCCTATCATGGGTGTTTAGATTGGGCTTTTGAAATGAACTGGTTACCAAGTAGACTACTTGGGTTGGAAATATATAGTCATTGGATGCCTTACGTGCCAATAAACTTCCAATATTCCTATCAAATTTGGTTATTTGAACATTAGGGGCCACGAGATCATTAAACCCTTACAATATAATTTCAAATGAGGAAATATTCCATGAAAATGTAATTTATCTAAATAAACACTTAATTACAAAAAATTAAATATAACTAAACTATTACAACTTTTCAAAGAGTCAAATTTCCTTTTGATTAGGGATCCAAATAATGTGAATTGGAACGCCAAAACTCAATACCAAGTGGTGACATTGTAAATAAATTATCCCTTTTTAAAATAGTCACTTCAATTGGGAAACCCTTAAAACTAGCCTAGTAGGTTAAAAAAGAGGTATGTCACACCCCACATCGAATAGGAATGCTTTGTTGCCAATGTATCGTATAAACATAAAGTGCTAGAGGTAGGGCATACATGTTGTGCCCAAGGCACTCGATTCTAGTGAAGAAGTGTAGGTTGTAGGTGCAACCCATATCTGAGTAATAGTGGCACTGGTGATGGCCAGTGCACTCAATATAACATCAATAATCGTGGTGTCGGTGGTTCCTGGCATACTCAAAGTATCAACAACAGTAATGGTGGCACCAGTGGTGGCCGACACACTCAATAATAGAGGTTCAACCCACAACTCTCACTTTCAGAAACAGCGATACCCATAGGTGCTGAACTAACAGATGCTCCTCGAGCTTGCTCCTCCAGCTCAATCATCTACACCTGGTGCTTAATTCTAGATACCTTCATGGACCTCCACATATATTTATCGAAACTCTCATGCGGGTTGGTGTCATCCATATCATCCTCATCTCACTTTCTTTCTCCTTGCTTAACTGTTGCTAATTCATGAGTGAAAAAATCAATTACCTCGAGGTCATCCTCATTCTCCTCCTCAATGAATGGGACTATCGGTGGTGATATAATAGGAGCATGTCATACATAAAACTTTGTCACCTCTGCTTAAAGTGAGAGTAAGCTCCTCAAACAACTTCTCCAACTTGGGTCCTGTAGAGTTTCCAGCTGCTCATTCAACCACCACTCAAAACCATCCAAGCGACTATGTAGACCCCTCACAGTATTAATAATCTCCTTCAGTACCAAAGACTTAACCTGATCCATCAAAACCTCCACATGCTTCTTAGTTATGTCGGTGAGTGAAAGGCATGGAATACCAAGAGGCACTGAACCTTTATATATAGAGGCTAAGGTGGGTGGTGGTGTAGCAGGAGCTATGGTAGTTGTTGCAGGAGTATCAGCCATAGCAACTATAGTTGTAACCAACTCAACATTAAATGGGGTCGAGGTATCAACCTGCTCACCCCACACTACGAACCCTTCAAAGATAGCCACACCTAAAGAACTCTAGGGTCGGGCCCTCTTTCGAGCCACCAGATTAGTGTCATCCTAAATTAGATAGATATTTGCAATATGGGTGACCTCTACCCGAGTGTAACCTCCAAAAAAGACTGGCACATCAGTAAGATCACATATATCAGTGATCATATATGTGAACGGAATAGTGATGTTGTCTTTCCGAGAACATTCTCGAATCTCTTTCGTAATATATTATGCAAACTTTATGACATACCTTTCCATAATGCTCGCCTTAAGAATAGCACAGTCCAAATTTAGAGTGTTATTATTGTTGGTTGGGAATAACACAGTCCGAATTCAGAGTGTTTTCATTGCTGATTTGACAGAATCTATGACATACCACAGACCACTAAAATTTTTCTGCAAAGTTCAATGATGCCTTCTTGATCTCAACTTTCCCAACTACCCAGTCAGACTCTTCTTTTTTGTAAGTGATGATACCAACACACTATTTAAAGTGCATGACCCTATCCTCCTTTGATAACTTCTTTACCACTCTTACCGCATCAGCACACTCAGTATACTGTGAAGTATTCTCAGGAGCCTAGTAGGTAGGACCAAAGAGAAAATGCTAAATAGTGCACTCAAAAATGTTCACCTATCTACCTCGTACCTATATAGTCTCCAAGGAAGGCTAATTTTTGTAAACTTGGCCCTTTGGTGTTTTGAGCTTTAGGATCTCTAAAGAAGCAACGTAGAATTTGAACAACAACCGAACTGTACCAAACTGAAGCTCTAGTTATCCAATCAAATTTGTAGAGATCAAACACCTCCTTAATATCAGGCACTTCACTCAACCCCACTATTTGTATCTGGGGTTCTTCATAAAAGCTCCTCTTGGGCTTGCCCCTGTCAATCATGGCAGAGTCCTAATCATAAATAGCCTGTGATCCATTAACTTACCACTAAAGGCTCACATGAAACTGTTCAAATTTACTATGCTACTCTGCTAACCATTTTTTTCATTTTCTGAAGCATGGGCCTTCAAACTCTCAACATGAGTTCCACTTTTGGATCCATTATTCCCAAACCCAATATCTTCACCCTTGGCTGAACCAAATGACCCTTCTCCCTCCTTAGATAAGGAAGGGATCACCTGGGCCTGGGCCTAAGTTGCTTCCCAAGCCTCTTCTTGTTCTTTAATTCTTTGCCACTTGGCTCGAGGCTCATGATATAGCTGATCCCAGTCGATTGGATACTTCTCTCTGGACCCACTTGATTCTTCTCTTATTTGGTAGTTCATAGTGGGTGGTGTTGACTTTTCTCCCTAACTAGACATGGACTTTGGATGCATAGTACCTGTGGTGAGCATATTAGATCAAAAAAAGAAACATGTAAGTTTGAAAATTTTTGTGTAGTAGTAACAATAAGAAAGTCTATGAGTCATGGAAAGCAAACCATGACTCGTGACTTGGCTCGTGAACAAGAGGCAAAAAGTTGAATTTTTTATACCATTCAGTATAAGGCATACTATGACTCATGGTTTGAAATCGTAGCTCGTAAAATACTTCATACTGAAGAGTCCAGAACTATAAAATTATCCCTCAACACTATGATTCATAATACAACTCGTGGTATGAAACTACAATTCATAGTATAGTTTGTAAAAAAGAGTCCAGAAGGTGGAGTTTCAGATCAAGTTACCACAACCCTTAGTATGACTTGTGCTATAAAAGTACGAGTCGTATTGAGATTATTGGTCCCTGGTCTAAGATTTAAGACTTTTGAACAGGGACCGCGATTGATACCATGACTTGTGATATGAAACCACGAATTGTGAAGTCAATTATAGTTTATGTTCTTAGAGTTTCTTCAATTGCTCAGTTCCAAAACTAAATGTTTTATTCACACAATTCACCACATCAAGTATGATCATTGGAATTGCAAATTTTATACAAATTCTTCTTGTTTTGACTTTTAACGTGCTTAGGGTTACACAGACTTCACCCGTATTATAATGAATCATGATTGTTGTGAGTTGGGCGGGAAAACCAATCCTGATATCTATTGCAAAACAATTTTTAGAGATTGTAATGACTGCCGACTCAATAGGTGTGAATACCCAATTCAATAACTGTCAAAATAAATCAGCAGACAACCTATTTTTCATCAATTTAGAAGAAAATTTCTCCTAACACCCCAGTTCACAAGGTTTATATAGTTAACACTTAATTATGAACAATACTTCTATGATCTAACTCTATTACAATCATTATATTGTGTCATACACACGTAAACACATATAATCAGCCCTAGGTCAGGTAACTTCAATCCGAAATCTAAACAAAAATGAAGAATTAACTTCTTACCTTAGTAGAATTGGTGAATTTTAAGCATACAGTGGTGAATTTAGTGCTAAATCATCCAACCCACAGAGATGAGATGGAATCGAGAAGATTGGTGTTACACCGAAAACCTTTGCTTAATTCCTCTTTTCATCCATAGCAACTACAAGTCCTTCAATAGCACAATCTCACTCTCACAGACAAAGACATCACCTTCTGTAGCATTCTCCACATTTAAATTTTCACCACATACTTCCTTTTCTTGTTTTTTTTCTACTTCCATTATTAAGTTTTTTAGAATGGGTAACTTACCAGGTTCCGTTGAAGAGACAAGAGTACTCGGATCATCACATTTTTTTTGCAATGACACCAGAGGAATCAAACACCTTTTCATTGGGTAAACCCATCAAATCACTGCTATCAAGAGTACTTGGTTGACTAGAAACCTCTTGGTCTTGTTCTTTATCATTCAATTCATTTGTGTCACCAACATCATTTTAGAGATTTGTTTGAGATACTCATGAATAGTAACATCACCACAAGGATGAGTAGATTAAAAAATGGCTCCCTTTTATGGTGAATCTTTATTAATGTGAGGAACCAAGGTTGAGGTTGTGAGAGAGGTAGATGGAAGAGGTACAATTTTGACAGGTAGTGGAGAGGGCATTGTGATAGAAGGAGTTTGATTGTGAGACATTTTAATTGGATGAATTGAAAGAAGACAAGAAGAAAAAAACTTTTATTGAGAGCAAGAGGGAAAAATAGAAGAATAATTAGGGTTTTTGAAAATGTAAGGGCAATGTCAGAAAGATGACATATAAAAAATGTAGGACATAAAGAACAATGGAGATTTATTTTAGGATTGGGTAGGAGTAAGGCATCTCTTCAGAAATGAGAGATGAAGATTTGATAGAAAGAAGAAAACACGTAGGAAAATTAATGTCCTGCACATGTGCACATTTAATATTCTAAAAGTATGACCAAGGACACTGACTTATGCGAGAGAACTAGGTTCCCTCTTGTTTTATCTGGGCATTCTATTCGAAAATTGAAGAAGTTTCCCATTCTTATCCAAAATGTGAATTCATCATAAGTTCATACCTGCAATTGTATAAAGACTGAGTGAAACACTACCATAGGATTTAATATCATATACCTGTCAACATGCCATAACCAAAGTGTGGGAGAGATCTACTACTATTTGATCAGCCTAAATCTTTCCCTAATCCTTTCAAAGTGTTCCCTACCAAGATCCTTCATGAAGATATCAATGACCTATTCCTCCATTCTACATAATTGCATACAAATCAGTCTCTTCTCAATATTGTCTCTTAAAAAGTGATGGTGAATATCAATGTTCTTGGTTCTTTTATGCTGAAAATGATTTTTGTCCATATTGAGAGCGTTAGTATTGTCACATTATAGTGGAACACAATTTGTTACAATCCCAAAGTCCTCAAGTTATTGCTTGATACACAATAGTTGAGCACAATATGATGCAACCACCACTTATTCAGCTTCAGCTCTAGAAATAGCAATTGAATTTTGTTTCCTAGTTCCCTAAGATATCAGAGAGGAGCTAAGGAAATGAGCCATTCCAGATGTACTTTTTCTATCCACTAAGTACCTAATGTAATCAGCGTATGCATATACAACCAAATCAAAAATATCTCTCAATGGATAAAAGAGAACAAGATTAGATGTTCCTTTCAAGTATCTCAAAATGTATTTGGCTGCCTTCAAATAGTATACCTTTGGACATGACTGTAATCTTGAATATAAACCAATATTGAACACTATATGTGGCCTACTAGCTGTTAGGTACAACGAAGAACCAATAATTCCATGATACATAGTTTCATTCACGGAGGGACCAGGTTCATCAAGATCTATCTTTGTAGCAGTTCCAATTGGAGTGTTAATAGCCTTTGCGTCTTCCATTTTGAATCTTTTCAGAAACTCACTTATGTACTTCTGCTAAATAATCATGATTCCATTGGAGAGTTACTTCACCTGTAATCCAATAAAGAAATTGAACCTACCCATCATGCTCATCTCAAACTTACCTCCCATGAGTTCTTGCAAATTCTTTGCATAGTGAGTCAAGAGTAGATCCAAAAATAATGTCATCTATGTACACTTGAACAATTAGCAAATTTTTACCTTGAGATTTCAGAAAGAGAGTATTGTTTATCTTCCCTCTCTTGAAACCATTCTCAAAGTAAGAACTTTGACAGTATTTCATACCATTCTATACGTGCCTACTTCAATCCATATAGGACCTTGTCTATCTTGAAAACATGATCTGGATATTTTTGACTTTTAAAACTTTAAGGCTGCTTCACATAGACTTCATGCTTTAAGTAACCATTCAGAATGGAAATTTTTACATTCATCTGGAACATCTTGAACTACATGTAGGAGGTAAAGACAATAAGAATTTAAATGGATTCCATCCTAGCAACGGGTGCAAAGTTTTCATCACAATCTATGCCCTTCTCCTAATTATATCCCTGAACAACCAGTCTTGATTTATTCCTGTTTATGGTTCCAAACTCATCTATGTTATTTCTAAGTACCCACCTAGTCCCTATAATAGTTCTGTCTGAAGTATTAGGGACCAGGTGCCAGACCTTGCTTCTTTCAAACTATTGTAGTTCATTTTACCTGGTTATAATCCAGTCTGCATCTTTAAGTGTCTCCTTGATGTTTTTTTGGCTTAATTTTAGACAAAAATGCTGAAAAGGTATCCATATTTCTACATTTAGATCGAGTGTGCATGCCCAATTCAAGAGAAGCTCTAAGATTGTCCAGTGAATGTGACCTTCTATGCTTCCAGTACGAGATCTACATTTTTATTGCTGCTAAATTATACCAGGTTCACTACATAGTTCCTTTTCATGATTAAGATCTGAGGATGTAACATCATCTATATTTTCTTAAGATCCAGTTTCAGGAGATTTCGGAGGTGATTTTGGAGTATTTGGATCTGCAAGTAGTTCATCATCATCTTCCTCATCATGTTTTAAATCTCTAATATTAGAGTCTAAGGTATCAACCGCATTTCTGTGATTCTACAGATGCTTTTCAATTTCAGCTTCAATTGGACTCCTTTTATCACCAAGTTCATTCATTTCATCATTGATTACATGCATGCTCTCTTCAACACATTGATTTCTTTTGTTGTAAACTCTATAGGCTTTGTTTTGTAATAAGTAGACAAGAAATACTCCTTCATCAATCTGAGGATCAAATTTTCCTAAGTTATCCTTACCATTATTCAGAACAAAACATTTGCACCCAAAACACGTAGATAGGTCAATTTAGGCTTCCTTTCTTTTAGCAGCTCATAAGGAGTTTTATTAAGCAGGGATCGATCACACACCTGTTCGTCACATAACATGTAGTATTTACGGCTTCTACCTAGAATCTTTTACAAACTCCACTTTCTATCAACATTGTTCTAGCAATATCTTCAAGCATTCTCTTTTTCCTTTTTATGACACCATTTTGTTGAGGTGTCATTAGAGGGGAAAAACTATGACTTTTTCCATGCTCAACATATAACTTATCAAAACTAGAATTTTCAAATTTTGTTCCATGATCAAATCTGATGCTTACTATTTCTTTCCAAGCTTGACTTGAATTTGCTTGGCGAAAGTAGTAAACACAGGAAAGGTTTCATCTTTGCTGCTCAAGAATAGTGTCCAAGTACACCTTGAGTAGTCATCTACAATCACAAAAATATATTTCTTTCCACCATGGCTGGGAATCCTCATCGGACCACATAGATCCATACGAAGAAGATCAAACAGTTTAGAGGTGCTGACCTCCATCTCTGGTTTGAAAGAGGAGCAAACTTGCTTACCTTTAATGTTGGCATCAAACACCTTGTAATCCATAAAATTTCCTTTAGGAAGACCACAGACCAGGTCCTTTGACATCAATTTGTTCATCAGAGAAAAACTGATGTCCCAGACTTCTGTGCCATGGCTCAACATCATCACTAATTGCACTGAGACACTTCAGATCTTCACCATAGATAAAGTCAAGATTTGCTACAAACATATTTTTGCAACCAAGATGACTTCACCAGTCTTAATATTTGTGACAGTGCACGAGGTTGAGACAACCCTCACTTCATTCCTCTTGTCATAGATTTGAGAGACACTCAACAAGCTATACTTCAACCCATTCACAATGTAGACATTTTCAATAGCATGAGCAAAAGACTTCCCAATTCATCCAACACCAAGAAAGTAACCCTTCTTTATATTTCTAAAGGACATAATGCTTCATTGGAATGCCTTGAGTTAGAGAAAGTCTTAAATTCTTCCATTAAATTGTTTTGAAAAAACACTATCTATGAACCAGTTTTGACCGCCTCTTCTCACTCCTACCTACAAACATAGTCATATGTCAGATTAAGGAACCCAAATCAGTTTTGGTTTGTCCCTTAGAATGGGAGAAAGGATGAATAAGAGTCCTTCTCATCCTAGCTAGCAGAGAAAACCTTCTAACTTTGGGACGATGTCCCTTTGAATTTCTAATAGAATAACATATCTCATTTATCTTTCTAGTGTTGATATAAGCTTGATAATTATCCTTGTAATGACCATTTTGACCATAGTGTGTACACAACTAGTTATCAACGTTTGACACATACTTGATGATTCCACCCAAATTACAGCTCGCAATGAGACATAAAGTGGTCGCTGATCAAATATAGAACACAACTAGGTTGGGGTCAATCCGATGAGGAATAGGTTGAAATCTCTATCAATGTGTCTATCTAAATAGACAATAAGTAATTTCCTGTAAAGGGGGGTTTTGTAATTCAAACTTCCAATAGTAACGATTGTTGATTTAGTTGGTTTGTAATCAATATGAGAAAAGTATTAGGACTGTGTTTCCCATAACTTCAAAACTCCATAGGTTCTCCATACTAATGACCTCTCCCGGTGCTTGGCATGCTGAATCGATAGGTTATGTTCATCTAAATGACTTTACGCCCCTATTAGATGACTATCCTCAATCATGTATTATCATGTTATGAGTTTTTCGCTACTAACCCCTATCATGGATCCCAAATTAGCTATCCCATTTATCGACTCGAGCTATAAAATGGAGGTTGATAGCTCTAAGTATCATTGTAAATTCCTTTTTCCCATATGTTACACCTTCTTTTGTTATGAGTAAGGATAAGGCAAGATTTAACATATGCATCTGTTAAAAAGAAATCAAACCAAAGAGAATAACCATACATGCACAAACATCCTTTGAAAATCACACCGTACTTTGAACACTACTTCGTTAATCTGTCATTGTTCCCACAACCCTAGTTATGGTGTTTAGCCACTCATAATTTTAAGAACACAATAGTAATTCTAAGAAAAAACATAATTATGAACTTATGAAGAATAAGATGAAAGCCACAAATCTCACTCAAAAAATCGATGTTTGTACTTCAAAGAACAATAATATGCCTCAAAAGTATCAAGAGAATGTAAAATAGTACAATAAACCTAATAGGAGTATTTATAGACAAAAACAAAACCTATCCTAAACACACTAGGACTTACATATTCTGTGCCTCGGAAGAAGGAAGGGACAACCGTTGGTAGATACCACGATCTTCCTTTGTGGTCATTGGTTGAAGAATGACTTCTTGCAAACTTGCTGATGTTGCTGGAATGATCTTCAGGACGAACTCATTGTTTCAAGGGACGATCATTGGATCCTCTCATCCATTTCATCTTTGATTTTTCACTTTGCAAGACAACCCTTCCACGATCTTTAGGATAAGGTCGTTGTTTTTTCCAACGATCGTGGGATCTCTTTGTTTGTTCTCCTTCATATTTAACCTTCTTAGGCTCATACAATGATAGGAAAGGACGACCATTGTCATATCCAAAGGTCATTGGTTGGTTCATTCGATGCCTTAGAGTTCCAATTCCTGCATTTCACTTCTCCAAACTTGTTTAACATGCAAATACCACAAAAACACATCATACCCATAAAAACATGGCTTTAAACTAGCACTTTCTTTTGTTTTAAGTGTTGAAAGTATTATAAGTTCACGGCATATCAACACCCTCAACTTAGAATGTTTGCATGTCCTCCGGAGAACAAAACACAACAAGCAAATCAACAAAATACATGATGCTTAACCAAGAGAAATCCAAGTATCCTACGACAGTCATATTTGCAAAAATCAGCTTTTAGCATGCATAAATCAAAACACAATTTCAACCCTCTCCAACATGATCAAAACCAAAATCGTTGTATGCATACAAAGTACTCACCATAACCTAAAGTGATCAAGTAGTGGCATTACATTATCAACAGAAAACCTAGCATGCAAACTAATGACACTACCCAAATAAATAGCAACCACAATGCAACCCTAATGCCCTCACATCAAAGAAGTCCCCCATACTCAAAATACATAATGGATATCAGACTAGGGACTGAATCTAAACACTCACTCTCATAAAGAATTTTAGGTCGTGTGTGTGAAATATCATAGGCTTGCTCTTATTTTCTACACCTTAGTTTTTCGGACAGTCGATTAGGATCACTATAGGAATTTTATTGGCTTGTAATGTAGGATTGGGGATGGGTATGGAAAATTTAGATTAAGTGACTCAACCCTCCTTGGCACTAATCTACTTTTTGATCCACTTTTCAACCCTATTTACTTCTTTTTACCCCTTTTGACTTTTTAAACTTTGGGTGCGGTTTCTTTTTGCAATTTTTTTCTTTATTTTCCTTTCTCTCTTTTTTTCTGTTCTTTTCAAACTTCATTCACTTTTTTTTTCTTTTCAAACTTTAACGCACCCAACATCCTTTTCGTTTATCAACTTTCTTATACATACCCAGTTTCTTTTATGTAAGCTATGATAGCCACCCTCAACTTAGGCAATTTGCCTTAGTTGAGGTGCACAGTGTCCAAGGAGGGACCAGGGCCAAAGCAGGTTCATTGTACCCAAATTAGAAAGGTGAATAGACTAGTTGAATGAAATGGTCTACTTAGGCTCAAAAATAGGGATCAAAGGGTATCATAGTCTATTTGGTAGGGTTTTTAGGCTTATAATGGACTATTTCAAGAACGGCCTATGATCCTTTCCTAACCTACTATCCTACAACCTTGGTAAGACTAATTGAGAAAGTTTTAGATTGCACACACATACCTAACTCGATAAGTACCTCATACACACATGTCTCAGGGCTACAAACGTAGTTACTACCTGTCCGATATATGCATAGTTAGGCTAGGATTATCACGTTCATAATCCTAATGCCATGGCTGGATCCATATTTGTCATAGTTCACAGTAAGCACACAACACAACTGAAACATCAAAAAAAAAAATCGGAGGGGTATCATTTAAACATCAGATTCAAAGACTAAAATTACATGCCCTTTTTTATTTCAACTATGCCAAGTTCTCCTATTTCTCTCTTGGTTGCACAAAAAATACAAAAGAATAACACAAAAATAACACAACACAAAAATTAAACTTTTAAACATGCTGATTCTAACTAGATAGTGCATCCGAGGGAAAAGAAACACTGCAACCAAAACCCTCAGATGTCAGTATACCTCCACCCCTAACTAAGAAACTATGCAATGTCCACAATGCATAAAATTAGTAAAAATAAAGTACTAGGGTAGGAACATACCTGCAGTACACTATGCACCTGTCTCTGATTGATCAGCTGGGGTCTTGGATACAACCTCTCCATCTCACGTGGCCTCAGTTGTGGCCGTGGAACTTATACCTAGGTTGGCACCGGTAGTGGCCGGTGCACTCAATGGATATGTCATGGGTGAAATATTTTTTCCCTCTTTACTCTCCTCAATGGTGACATCAACCTCAGTCTCGCTCTTTTTTGACATATGTACCTCGAAGGTCCTCTCGTCATCTTTATCTTTCTTTTTCTTTCCTTTCTTATCCTTTTTCTTTCTCTTCTTACAAGGTTGTGTGTCACCCATCTTATCTACTTCCTTAACCTTGCCTCCATATGCTGAGGCTTGGGTGTAGAAGTCTGAAACCTAAACATCAAAGTCTATGATAATTGGTAGGGGTGGAGGCTGCATAACTGGAAACTGCCCCTCGAAAAGATCCTTCACAACTATCTTCAATGCAGGCAACTCTGTTGTGACTATGCTTAGACCAGGATCCTAGACACTCTACAACTTTTCCATCATACAGCTCATAAATCTATCAAATTGGGTTTGCATACCCCATACAATCCCCTTAATCTCATTCTCCATATATTGCCTTCCTCCAATTTCTTTATCCTCGTCTCAGAGACCGCCATCCTTTTCATCTTTTTTACAAGAAAGTATGTAGGCACTAGATTATAGCTTGTAGGTACAGACTAGAGTACACCCGAAGGTGATGTGGGATACTGTGTAGAAGATAAAGTAGCACCAACTTCAGAAGCAGGAATCTCTTTGTAGTAGAGGAATCCCCCTCTACTGCCTGTAGGGCCAAGTTTGGCAAAGGACCGCAGTCTTGAGCCACAGGTTCATGTAGTCCTTAATCTATGTAATGTTGATGGTCTTGATCGGGTGAGTAAATTTATCAACAGTAGGAATGGAAGGCATGCTATACTTCCAACACAACAGGGTCACTAGGCTAGGGAAAGGTAGAGTCTTGTGAAATAATATAAACCGCTCCCGAATATCATCCATAATAATCCATGGAATATTTAACTTCAACTCTGCTATAAAGGTTGCTACCATCCCTACTTTGTCAGTACTCAGCACAGTGTTGTTTCCAGTCGGTGCTATGTGGTGCATGAAAATGGACCACTAAGACTTGGAGATGAATCTCAGTGTGTGCTTGTAGATAGCTGCACCATTTACCCATTCCTCTTCCTCATTAACCTCAGTAATATGGCCTTACAACCATTTGTAATGAAGTAGCTTATCATTCATACTCAGTGTTTTCACCTTCTTCAAGTTAGTCATCTGGTAGTCGAATTCCAGAGTCTCGGCTGCAGGTTCAAACCCATCACCAAATATATCTTGGGCAATTTCCTTCTCTGAGATGTCAATCTCTACACCACGCATAATCACAGTATCCAATCGGGGCTGATTCCTCTTATCTTTTTCCATCCTCGAAGGAGTCATGTTCTCAAGTGTCGCTGCATAGTTGGCATAGAATTCACGTACCAACTCAGCATCGTATTTCCCCACTGGTTTTTTCATCTACTGCAACTTGAATTTCTTGAACACCAAGTTTAGTTCTGGCACCCTTTGGAGTGCCCCAGGTAGCATATAGGGTTCTTCTTGGATGCTTCTCTTCTTATTCCCTATATTGTTTAGGGACACCTTGTCATAATAGTTGTCTCGAGATTTTTGAACACCCCATCGCCTTGGGTCTACCCCTCCTGAGGCTGGCATACAACATCAGCTCTATCGGAGGATTGCAGATTAGCACTTTTGTAACTATCCATAGTGTCATCCTCCTCCGATGAACTCTCATCATGTTCCACAGGCTCACCCCCATTTGGGTTTGAATCTTGGCCTCCCTCTTTAGATTGGGGAAGCTCAATAGGGGTAGTTGTGGGCACCAATAATGTGAAAGGTATGGCCTTGCCCTTTGGATCTAGTGGTTCAAGGCTTGTCTTTGTCATTAGTACTGCTTGTGAAGTATTCAACCTCCAAACAACTAGATTCATCCGATTCCATCTCTAAGGCCGAAAGTATGTCTTTTGGTGCCTGATGTCGCCCAAAATAAACCTTCAGAAAAGTATAATGCTGTCGCTGTATCAAATATAGAACCCAACTAGGTTGGGGTCGATCCCACAGGGAATAGGAAAAAATTATATAGAATGCTAGTCTGAGTAATTGGCAAGTAAGTATAACTGGGGGGATGTGTTGTGATAAGTGGTAATAGAAATGATTGTTGATTATAGGATTTGTAGACAATATGAGAAATACACTAGGACTGTGATCCCCAATGATTCCTTAACTCCACTGGTTACTTGTACTGGTAAAACTAGCCCGCTGCGTTGCATAACCCTTCCAACTTGCAAACCAAAATCATAGTGTGTATACATGCAACATATTATCATGACACAGAAGGGATCAAATGATGGCATCAGATTATGAACAACCAACTAAGCATTTATGCAGATGACATTATCCGTACAAATAGCAGCTACTAGTGCAACCCATGTACTCTTACAACAAAGAAGTCCCATATACTCACAGTATTCCAATGGATCTCAAAGTAGGGACTCGATCAAAACACTCTCTCTCACAAAGAAGTTCAATCAGTGTGCATGAAATACCATAGGCTTGCCCTCATTTTCTATGCCTTAGTTTTTCGGACAGCTGGACTGGTATCACTATAGGACTTTCATCGGCTTTTAATGTAGGCTTGGGGACGGGTATGGTACATCTGGATATGGTGACTCAAACCTCCTTGCTTCTATACTATTTTTGGCTCCATTTTTCAACCATGTTTATTTATTCTCCCTTATTCTCCTTCATTTATTTTCAGATTTTGGGGTGTGATTTTTTTTTCATTTTTTTCAAAACACAATTTTGTTTTCTTTTTTTCTTTCTCTTTTTTTTTCTTCTTTTTTTTTATTCCTCCTTTGCATATTCAAATCTGCTTATCATTCATACTCAGTGTTTTCACCTTCTTCAAGTTAGTCATCTGGTAGTCGAATTCCAGAGTCTCGGCTGCAGGTTCAAACCCATCACCAAATATATCTTGGGCAATTTCCTTCTCTGAGATGTCAATCTCTACACCACGCATAATCACAGTATCCAATCGGGGCTGATTCCTCTTATCTTTTTCCATCCTCGAAGGAGTCATGTTCTCAAGTGTCGCTGCATAGTTGGCATAGAATTCACGTACCAACTCAGCATCGTATTTCCCCACTGGTTTTTTCATCTACTGCAACTTGAATTTCTTGAACACCAAGTTTAGTTCTGGCACCCTTTGGAGTGCCCCAGGTAGCATATAGGGTTCTTCTTGGATGCTTCTCTTCTTATTCCCTATATTGTTTAGGGACACCTTGTCATAATAGTTGTCTCGAGATTTTTGAACACCCCATCGCCTTGGGTCTACCCCTCCTGAGGCTGGCATACAACATCAGCTCTATCGGAGGATTGCAGATTAGCACTTTTGTAACTATCCATAGTGTCATCCTCCTCCGATGAACTCTCATCATGTTCCACAGGCTCACCCCCATTTGGGTTTGAATCTTGGCCTCCCTCTTTAGATTGGGGAAGCTCAATAGGGGTAGTTGTGGGCACCAATAATGTGAAAGGTATGGCCTTGCCCTTTGGATCTAGTGGTTCAAGGCTTGTCTTTGTCATTAGTACTGCTTGTGAAGTATTCAACCTCCAAACAACTAGATTCATCCGATTCCATCTCTAAGGCCGAAAGTATGTCTTTTGGTGCCTGATGTCGCCCAAAATAAACCTTCAGAAAAGTATAATGCTGTCGCTGTATCAAATATAGAACCCAACTAGGTTGGGGTCGATCCCACAGGGAATAGGAAAAAATTATATAGAATGCTAGTCTGAGTAATTGGCAAGTAAGTATAACTGGGGGGATGTGTTGTGATAAGTGGTAATAGAAATGATTGTTGATTATAGGATTTGTAGACAATATGAGAAATACACTAGGACTGTGATCCCCAATGATTCCTTAACTCCACTGGTTACTTGTACTGGTAAAACTAGCCCGCTGCGTTGCATAACCCTTCCAACTTGCAAACCAAAATCATAGTGTGTATACATGCAACATATTATCATGACACAGAAGGGATCAAATGATGGCATCAGATTATGAACAACCAACTAAGCATTTATGCAGATGACATTATCCGTACAAATAGCAGCTACTAGTGCAACCCATGTACTCTTACAACAAAGAAGTCCCATATACTCACAGTATTCCAATGGATCTCAAAGTAGGGACTCGATCAAAACACTCTCTCTCACAAAGAAGTTCAATCAGTGTGCATGAAATACCATAGGCTTGCCCTCATTTTCTATGCCTTAGTTTTTCGGACAGCTGGACTGGTATCACTATAGGACTTTCATCGGCTTTTAATGTAGGCTTGGGGACGGGTATGGTACATCTGGATATGGTGACTCAAACCTCCTTGCTTCTATACTATTTTTGGCTCCATTTTTCAACCATGTTTATTTATTCTCCCTTATTCTCCTTCATTTATTTTCAGATTTTGGGGTGTGATTTTTTTTTCATTTTTTTCAAAACACAATTTTGTTTTCTTTTTTTCTTTCTCTTTTTTTTTCTTCTTTTTTTTTATTCCTCCTTTGCATATTCAAATCTGCTCTCTTTTTTTTTTTATTAACCCCTTCTTCATACCCAAATCAATCTATGCACAACTATAATAGCCACCCTCAACTTAGGCTATTTGCCTGCGTTGAGGTACACAATGTCTAAGGAGGGACCAGGGCCAAGACAGGTTCATTATAAGTTAAAATGGGAAGGTGAATAGGCTAATGAAAGAAATAGGTCAATTACATCTAAACATCTAGATCAAGGGGAAGTTATTTCATTTTTGGTCAGGCATTTAGGCTAAAAGTGGACTTATTCAAAAACAGACTATGATCCTTTCCTAACCACCATCCTATAACCTAGGCAAGACTAACCAGGCAAGTTCTGGATCACACACACAAAGTGAATGAGGTAATGGACTCACGCGCACATAGCATAGGGTTACACTATCAACTACTACCCATCCAGTTCATGCAATGCTAGCTATAGTTATTCTGCCTATAATACTAATGCCATAAAAAGATCCAACAGTTGTCACAAACTACTACACATACAATTCAAAACAAATAATTTTTTTTCAGGAGGGGTATCCTTTCGGCAATCAAAAAGCATAAAAAAGCATCTTTATTATTCAAAATACGTTCAAATTTGGACTAAACTAAGGTTCCCCTATCTTCCTCCTAATTAAACATGAAAACACATAAATAATATATAAAAACCTAAACATGCCAGTTCTACTATGATAGCACTTGAGGGAAAAGAATTACGACAACAAAAACTCCCAAGTGGTGGTACACCTCCACCCCCAACTAAAAAATGATGCACTGTCCTCAGTGTATAGCTATCAATATGGTAAGTGAAAGGGAGTGAAAACATACCTGAGGTGCACCCTAGGCGCCGGATGTAGGCCTGTCTAATTCTTGATTATCAGCATGCTCTCTGGGCTCGCTGCTAGGTGTGTCTGTTGGAGGGGGTACCTGACTAGAGGATGCACCCCGTGCCCTCTCCTCCTGAGCAATCTGTTGGGCATGGTACTCTACCCTAGAGGCCTTAACTACTCTTCAGAAATCATCCCCGAACTCATCACCACTATCACCCTGATTCACCAAACTACGTGGTCTCTTACTTCGATCAATGGGAGGCTCCTCATCAGCAAACAAATACAACTCAAAAGTCGGCCTCATTAAGGCCGAAACGGGCATAAGTGGAGTGACAAGAGTGTTGCTCAGTGCTAAATCTCTTACCTCCTCTATCAATGCAACCACTTCCTATGACAATCCCGCCATATTAGGAAGCTGTGCCGAACTCATCCGGGTGGCCATCCGTGACTCAAAGCTATCAATCCTCCCATGTATCTCTCGCATAAACCTATCCATAGCAGAAGTCATACGGGCCTCCACTCTAGCCTCGGTAGCCTCTACCATGGTCCTAACCCATGGCTTAAGCTGGGATACCAACTTAGCCATGTGGGCCTCCGTGTGAGCCTGCCGCTCAAACATCTGTGTCTGCCGATCCACCAACTGCTGCAGGAAGTCCCTCAAAACTAAAACCATACCAGAGGGGGGTGAAGGTACTATAGTGCCTGCTAACTCATCGTCAATCATCGGGCCTGTGCCTTCAGTAAGTACACTCACAGGTGTTGGAGTGCTAACCAACTCCTCTCTATCTCTAGGCCCTTCAAAAAGGGCTACTCCTGATGACACGAAAGGTTGAGACCTTCGCAAAAAAACTGGGTGAGCTCCCCACTGCTGCATCAACCCTATATCAGCAATGCGGGTCACCTCAATATGATGATCTACTGCAGCCATCGTGAACACACCAGTACTAACACATAAGCCATGAATCAGATAGGGGAAAGGGATGCTGGGGAAGTCGCAGAAAGCACGCTTATGTATCTCCTTAATGACATAGAGAGCGAAGTTAATATCATAACCTGCCAAAATTCTAGCTACCAACACTGCCTGATCAAGTATGAGTGAATTATCAGCATTAGTCGGACTCAACCGGTGCCTGACAACCAATCACCAAAACCATCCTGCAAATGAAGCGAGGACTTCTTAATATCTAGCTTCCCAGCAACCCAACTAGAATTAGCACCATCCTCCGCTATATAACATGTAATCCACCACAGTAACTCTAATTGCTGATCGGCGTCCCTCATTTTATCCCTATTTCTCACATTCTCCATATGGTAATCAAATTCTGCAGTGCTAGTTAGAAATGGACACTCAGCACCAAAAAAAAATTGTGGATAGTCTACTCAGAGATGTCCACTATGGTCTCCCGAACCAAAGTGTGAGTCAATGGTGGTTGGTCCCTATATCGCTGCTCATTGGGTGTGATCAATTCAATTGAAGCAACATAAGAAGCGTAAAACTGACAGACCAACTCTGAGCTATAGTGACCAGGAGGCTCTGTCATCCACCCGAATCCATAATGATCAAATACAGCCTTAATCTCAGGCAGTGCCTTTAATTCATCTAGCTGATACCCGAGCTCCTCAGTGATACTCCTTCTACACACGCCCCGCTCAGTAAGTTTGACATCCCTATTATAAATGGCCCTCATACCCTAAACACACCATCGCTTGTTTTCCCTTCAAACTGCAACCGCGGACCGTTGTGCAGCCACCTATCACTGTGAGAAAGTAGTGGAGTTTTGACCACCTGTGCCAGAAATAGATATTGTCGTATCAACCGCAGAATCATCTGGACCTTCAGAATTTTCCCCAGCCCCAGAGATATCAACTTCGGCATCATCCGTATCCTCATAATTCTCATCATACCCAGATACATCAACCTCCTATTCATCACTGGGTGCAGAATCTTTCATCCCCTCATCAGACTAGGGGCGAAATCAGAAGACTGAGTAAGGGCAGCCGGCTGCGGGGTCTATGAAGTAGGCTATTGGGCAACCGGGGCAGTTGTGTGGGCCCTAATTTGTAGCCTCATAGTATAAGGTACCAATGTCAAGCTCGTATACCTCTTTGGACCCACTTTTATTTGACCCCGAAGGTTCATCGCGCAACCTAGTTATAAATTCAGGATTTTTGGTACGGATTCGTGAAGAAGAACCCATGTCTCCACATTTGGGGTTTGATTTGGGTGGCATGAGGTCGGGTTTTTGGTTGGGTCTATAGATTTTGGGTCGGGTAGGTTGGGTTTTAGGTCGGGTTTATCAGATTTTGGACTGGGTGGGTCAGATTTTTGGGATTTTGGGGTTTAGGATTTAAGAATTTTGGATTTTGTATGTGACAATCTGATGAATTTGGATTATATTTGTGGGAATTTGATGAATCTTGGCAAAATAGGGTTTATATTGTGAATTTGATTTGAGAAGGTTGAGTTCGAATTTGAAAGTGGGTCGGATGTGAGGAGTATACTGATATTTATATAAATTTAGGGTCGGGTCGTGTCGGATCTCAAGTAATTATAAGGTTCCTATTTCTCACGGCACCACCCACGTGTAGTGGGTTTACCTACGTCACGTGGTTCACTGGTGTAGGTCAAGTTCAGCAGGCATGTAATTCCTTCTGACTTGTACGGTATCATCCCACATAACGTGGATGGACTTACGTGGCGTGAAGCAGTGTCGTGTGTTGTACTGAAAATATTCGGTTTCAATATTGTAAGGTCCAGCTAACTTATCCTTAATGAGCAGATCACAACCAATTGGACCTTGGGTTGCCTCCCAAGCAGCGCTTGATTTAACGTCGCGACACGACTTGGCTAAGTTGGTTACTCAGACTTCACCAACCAGCCCATGGGTTGCCTCCCATGAAGTGCCCAATTTAACGTCGCGGCACGACTTTTCTAGCCTGACTACTCAGACTTCATCAATTCTAAGCTCCCCAAAAGTGCTTATCTCTTCCGTGATTCCCACGTAGTGCTTTACATTTTGCCCATTGACGTTGAATAAAACATTATCTTCCTCTTTCAGCTCAATTGCTCCATGTGGGAATACCCTGACTATCGTGAATGGTTTGGACCATTTGGACTTTAACTTTCCAGCAAACAAGTGAAGATTGGAGTTATATAGTAGTACCAAATCTCCTGGGTGAAACTCCCATTTCTCAATCCTCCGTTTATGATATAATTTCATCTTTTATTTATACAGCATTTAACTTTCATAAGCCTGGAGATGAAACTCATCCATCTTATTCATATAATCTAGTCTCAATTTAGCCGCTTCACACCATTCTAGATTCAACCTTTTTAATGACCATAATGCCTTGTGTTCAAGTTCAACAGGCAAGTGGCACGATTTACCAAACACCAGCTAATATGGAGATGCACTAATTGGTGTCTTGAAAGCAGTTTGATATGCCCATAATGCATCATCTAATATTCGAGCCCAATCAATCCTATTGGCGTTCACCGTCTTTGCCAAAATAGACTTTATCTCATGATTTGACACCTCAACTTGCCCGTTCTTCTAAGGATGGTAAGGTATTTCCACCTTATGTTTGACACCACATTTTTCAAGCAGTGCTTTGCACAGTCGATTACAGAAGTAGGATCCTCCATCACTAATGATTACTCGTGGTGTCCCAAAATGTGAAAATATGTTCTTTTTCTAGAATGTCGTGACACTTTTTCCTTCATTATTGGGAAGCGCAATCGCCTCCACCCATTTAGAAACATAGTCAACAGCTACCAAAATGTATTTCATCCCATGTGAGATCACAAAGGGGCCCATAAATTCAATTCCCCATACATCAAATAATTCGAGCTCAAGGATAGTTGTCATAGGGAGTTCATGTCTACATGAGATATTCCCTTGTCTGTGGCATTGATCCCAGGACTGAACATAGTCATGAGTATCTTTATAGATTGTAGGCCAATAATAACTGCATTATAAGATCTTGTGCGCAGTCCGCGTACCACCATGATGACCCCCAACCGGAGATGAATGACATGCTTCCAAGATACTCATTATTTCAGCCTTTGGGATACACCTTTGAATCATACCATCTGCACATACTCTAAATAGATATGGCTCATTCCAGAAGAATTTTCTCACCTCATGCATGAATTTCTTTCTCTACTGATACGACATATCTTCTGGGATTAGATCACTTGCTAGAAAGTTGGCAAAATCTACAAACCATGGGATTAAGTGTTGTGATGCTGCCAGCACTTGCTCATCTGTAAAAGTATCATCAATATCAATATTATCCCTTAATTTAAGCATGGCCTCACCCTCAAGGCGTGATAGATGGTTAGTGACCTAATTCTCGGTTCCCTTTCGATCCATGGCTTCAAAATCAAATTCTTGCAGTAGAAGCACCCACCGAATCAATCTTGGCTTGGCATCCTTCTTTGACATAAGATATCGAAGTGTTGCATGGTCTGTATGCACAATCACCTTTGTACCAATCAAGTAAGATCTAAATTTCTCAAAAGTAAAGACCAATGCCAACAATTCCTGTTCAGTCACGGTGTAATTCTTTTGATCTGGATTAAGTACTTTGCTAGCGTAGTAAATCGGATGTAAAATCTTCTCACGTCTTTTTCCAAGGACTGTACCCAAGGCCAATCCGCTAGCATCACACATAACCTCAAAAGGCATCGTCCAATCTGGTGAAATAATGATAGGGGATGAAATCAACTTTTCTTTTAGACACTCAAATGTTTTAGACACGACTCATCAAACATGAACTTCACCTCCTTCTCTAAAAGCTTGCATAACGGATTTGCAATTTTTGAGAAGTCTTTGATGAATCTTCTATAAAATCCTGCATGTCCCAAGAAACTTCAAATTCCTTTCACAGAGATAGGTGGGGGTAACTTTTCAATCACCTCAATCTTTGCCTTATCACCTTCAATACCTTTCTTTGAGATTTGATGCCCCAATACGATACCCTCGTTAACCATAAAGTGGCATTTTTCCCAATTTAGCACTAAGTTGCACTCCTCACATCTTTGTAACACATTAGCAAGGTGTGCCAAGCAATCATCAAATGAGTCTCCCACAATAGAAAAATCTTCCATAAAACCTTAATAGTGTCTTCCACCATATCGGAGAAAATAGACATCATGCAATGCTGGAAAGTGGTTGGTGCATTACATAAATCGAAGGATATCCCTTTGAATGCGAACATCCCATATGGACAAGTGAAAGTGGTCTTATCTTGGTCTTCAGGAGCAATGAAAATCTGATTATACCCTGAATAGCCGTCAAGAAAACAATACCATCCTCTACCAGCAAGACGGTCTAACATCTGGTCCATGATGGGCATAGGAAAATGATCTTTTTCTATCCAAGAATTCAGCTTTCGATAATCCATACAAACTCTCCATCCAGTAACCGACCTTATTGGGATTAACTCATTCTTTTCATTTGGAACCACAGTGATTCCTCCCTTCTTTGGCACACACTGAACTGGGCTCACCCACTTGCTATTAGCAATGGGGTAAACCACACCTGCATTTAACCACTTAATGATCTATTTCTTCACAACCTCTTACATAGGTGGGTTTAGAAGACGTTGGTGCTCAATGCTCGGTATGCACTCAAGATCAAGTTGAATTTTGTGAGTGCAAATACCGAGTGGAATCCCTATAATATCAGCAATGGACCAACCAATGGCCCTCTTAAATCTTCTCAATACTGAAACTATATTCTCTACTTGCCACTCCACCAATGCAGCAGAAATAATCACAGGCAAGGTGTTGTTGTCTTCCAAAAATGTGTAGCGAAGGTGAGCGGGAAGAGCCTTTAGTTCTAAAATTAGAGGCTCCTCAATAGAAGGTTGAGCTGGTGGGATCACCCTATTCTTCAAATCGAGATCAAGTTTCTTTAGGGCATAAGTGTTTGATCCCCTACCAGCAAGTGCACCAACCATCTCATTGTATTCCTCAACACCATCGCTATCAAGATTCATAATCACGGCCGCAAGAGCTTCTACCCCCAACCTTCTTCAAGAGGCATGACAATATCACTCTCCTCAACTGCATCTATTATCGAAATCACCCGCATATCATTTGATTGCTTCATGGAACGACAAACATTGAAAGTGACATGTTCATCATTTAACCTGAATTTCATCTGTCCTGTTTCTATGCCGACCAATGCACTACCAGTGGCAAGAAATGGTCTTCCCAATATGATGGGAACCTCGAAATCAACTTCACAATCTAGAATCACAAAGTCGCTGGAAAGATGAAAGATGCAACTTTTACCAAAACATCATACAAAATGCCCAGCGACTTTTTCACAGTCCTATCTGCCATGAGAAGTCTCATCGAGGTTGGTTTTGGTGCCTCCAACCCCAACTACTTGAAAACGGCTAGCTCCATTAAGTTAACGCTAGCACCCAAATCACAAAGTGCTTTAGCAAAGTTGTAAGACCCGATAGTACAAAGAATTGTGAAAGCTCCTGGATACTCCTTCTTTTCAACTAGGGAATGCGAAGCAACTGCACCACAATGATATAAGTTATCTGCCGGCTCAAAACTGATAGTTCTCTTCTTTGTCACCAAGTCTTTCATGAACTTTGAATAACCTGGCATCTGCTTCAATGCCTCAATAAGAGGGATGTTTATCGATAGCTCTTTCAACATTGTAATATACTTCTGATATTTGCCTTCCTCGGCCTTCTTTTTTAACCTTTGAGAAAAGGGAGGAGGAGGTCGTGGGATAGTTTTCAGCATTTATGGGACCTCCTTTTCTTTCCTCTTTTCAGATTTTGCCTTTTTGCCAGTATTATGAGGATTTTAAACTGTTTTGACCTTCGAATTATGCGGCTCTATGTCAGTTTCTACATCAACTATCATTGGCTCATGGGTCTTACTACTATCCACAGGTATAGATGGAACAGTTGTGCATTTCTCGCTTCTAGTAGTAATGGCCAGACAATGACTATCATTCTTTGGATTCTGGATGGTGTTTCTTGGAAGGGTACCTAGCTGACATTGGTTCAATGCCACCGATATATACCCGAACTGTTGCTCCAACTATTTAATATCCATTGAATGGGATTCTACTTTCTGACTTATTCCCACAATGTCTGACCTAATCTCCTTCAAGCAATCTTCTTGACTCTCTAACCCTTTAACTAGTTTATTGAGAAGGGCTTTCATTCTTGAATTTCCATAGTCAGCATCGCAATTTTTTGGTGGAACATATACGACATTCTTCTCTTTATAATCATCATTCCGCCTCCGATCACTGTCACAATCTCGTTCTCTATCTCTATATCCCAACTTATTGTAATTATCTCCATAATAGTTCCGACCTTGATTCCCTTACCTTGAGTTCCAAGAGTCTTGATTAGACCCTTGGACCTTGGCTCAAAAACCCGCCACTTCTCGATCCAGGTACTAAGCCTCCTCATCAGATTCACTATCATCATACCTAGGTGTTTTGCCTTGTGCACCTACGGCATGCACCTTCTTAGCATCTCTGGCCGCAATTTGTTTAGCTAATAAACTAATTTCTATCCTCAGATATGCGACCTCTTGTGCTACAAATTCATCCAAAGCCCGTTGTGCTACTGAGGCTCCAATAGCATACGTACCAACAGGTGTATCTGCCTCCCGAGTATGCCATCCTCGGTTGGTCTTGGTGATATGATCTAATATCTCTGAAGCTTGCTCTCACCTCAAAATCATAAATGCTCCGCCAGTGATAGCATCTGCTACAGCCTTATTAGTGGCGTTTAAAGCCCTGTAGAATATTTTAAGTAAGTTTCTACCACTCATTCTATGATTTGGCACATTCTGCAGCTTCTTCTTGAACCTTAACCATGTCTCGTAAAGTTCTTCAGAATGTAGTTGTCTGAAGTTGTAAATCTCATCCTTCAACTATAGCATCTTGGAGGGTGGAAAAAAATCTTTCCAGAAATTAATTTCTTAACTCTTGCCAATTAGTGATGGAACCTCGTGGTAACTCTGCCAACAGCAAAGTCGCTTCTCCTGTCAGAGAGAATGGAAACAATCTCAAATGAATAGCCTCTTGGTTAACTCCAGGCAAATTATATGAAGTTCAGACCCCCACAAAGTTCATCACATGCATGTTCAGATCATCTATAGGAAGACCTGCGAATACACCTTTCAAGTTAAGTAGGTGGATTATGGCACTTGTAATGTCAAACTTAGTGCCCTAAGGTAATTCTGGTGGAATAATGGCACCATTTTCTATTGGCTCAAAATAAGAGGTGTGCCCTCAGTCTTCTTTGTCTTTCTTCAGCCTCAGCCAGTAGTTGTGCTGCTTCTTGCATAGCTTGATTATCTCTATCTGCTTGCCTAAGAGCAGCTTGTCTAGCTTGCCCTTCCAGTGTCAACCAAGCAGTATTTTGCTCTATTGTTTCATGACCAACCGGCTGGGTTGGTTGCTTATAAATGTCTTCTGCAGCTGCAGGATCCTGAACTCCATCGGTATTCACCATTCTTCGATTATCTCTCAGAGTTCTTTCTATTTCAAGATCAAGTGGAATCAGGGGATTACCTTGACTACTAGTATTGGGCAAACACCAGCGCGTGCCCTTAAAAATATAAGAAAATAAAACCAATCAATTCCAACAAGCAAAATACTCAACTCCGTAATCGTAGTTCCCCGGCAACGGTGCCAAAATTTAATGTCGCCCAAAATATACCTTTAAAAAAGTATAATGCAGTGGTTGCATCAAATATAGAACCTAACTAGGTTGGGGTCGATCCCACAGGGAATAGAACAAAATTATGTAGAATACTAGTCTGAGTAATTGGCAAGTAAGTAAAACTGGGGGGATGTGTTGTGAATAAGTGGTAACAGAAACGATTGCTGATTATAGGATTTATAGACAATATGGGAAATACACTAGGACTATGATCCCCAATGATTCCTTAACTCCACCGATTACTTGTGCTGGCAAAACTGTCCCGTTGTATTGCATGCAAAATCTAACAAGATAGGTTTATCTAAATGTCTCTCGACTTTGGTTAGACAAATTTCACTCTTCTCCTCTTGGTCTCCGAGTGTCGTACTACTAACCCTTGTCTTGGATCTCAGATAACTATTCCTTCTATGGCTCAAGTTATTAGATAAAGGTTGATAGCTTTAAACTTTTATTGTTATTCCCTTTTCCCAATCTTTACCTCTTTCTCGAGCAAGTCTAGAATACAGTCGAGTTTTTAACGTTTTCAACCATTAGAAGATCAATCACAACAAAGAAAATAACAATACATGTATTCACACCAGTTCAAAATTTGCTTCGCACTTAACCCGTTTTGTTAATTGCTCATGGTTCACACAACCCTAGTTGATGAGTTTAGTTACGCATGTTTGCAAGATAATAATAATAATTCGAGGATGAAACATAATTGTAAGCTCACAATAAAGAAGAAACTCTGAAATCTCAATTATGAATAAAACCCTAGAATCGATGTTCCAAAATTACAAAATCCAATAATTTATTTTTGAACTCAAAATAATGTAATGACTCTCTCCTCAACATAGGATAGCAAAGGGGTATTTATAGATACAAGACGAATCCTATCCAAATCAAAACAGGAAAACAAAGTTGGCAACTTTCCACAGTATCGTGACTTGGTATCATGGAACCAAGTCACGCCACGTAGGTCAGTGCCATGGAAATCAGGCAACATTGAACATCTCTAAAGGTGAATCACGACAGCCACTCACGTCACGTGCGTGGACTCACAGAACGTGCTTCCTGTCGTGAGTCACCTCTCTGGTGCAGATCCTAGTTCTTTCGTCTTCAGATACTTCATTCTCGAGTGTGATTCTTCCTTTTTGTCCATTTTTCCTCCAAAACCTATTTTCTTGCAAGGTAGAACATAAAAAATATCATACCAACCAAACACACCCAAGTTATTACATATTTTCCCTATTTTAAGCATCGAAAGTGTCATGAAACCATGACACATCAGTGCCCGCTTTTTGGCTATTTCTTTGTGGAGTGCCTCATTCTGCTTCTTCTAGATCACTTTAGGTGCCATAGTACCTGTATAAATTTATTTAGTCTCAGATTAGAACAGAAAAAAGTACTCAGCCATTTCTACAAATGATCTATAGGATGATTATTGAAAGAAAAGACGATCGTCCTTTCAATCATTAGAAGTTCTTCTCCAATTTTCCTGAAAAGTGGTCCCATCAGACGACAACTACTAATGGTCATTATTAGATATGATGATCATTGGAAGCTATCATCTGATGAACTTCCTGCAGCCTTATAATTTGGCACCCATAATGATCCAACCAACGATCGTTCAGAGATACAATGATCATTGGTTGTGTCATTGAGTTTGGACTGACATTTAATAAATTTAAATTCAACATGGTGACCCTATTTTAACATTAAGAGGGTACTCAGACTTCACCCCCAAAGAGTCCCATTAATTTACAAGCCCACAAATAAATGTGCAACCCAATTTTAATGTATTCTATTATAGTGTATGCAATGAATGGTGCAATACGAACTCTATTCCAACTCAATCCTACTAATGAACAGTGTGTGCAATGAATGTGTAACCCTAAGTCAATGTACACTATCAAATCAACATGATCACAGCATCAATTTATTAGGATAACTTACTTTGATTCTGAGTGCAAGTACTTGGAGATGACAGTTGAGTTGGAGTTAAACTAATTCGAGTAAGTATGTCTCGACTTTCTTTTTAAATTTGCTTAAAATTAATATTGAATACCGTTGGTACTTTATTTTTGGACTGTGATCACACAAGTGTTGGTCTGAGTTTGTGTTTGAATAGGAGTGATATGGTATCGAGTCCTAGAGTATATGAATTAGGGCTTTTAATTTGAGCCAGGTTGGGTCGAGCTTAATTTTTAAAATTTATAAATGGACCCAACAGATAGCTCATTACTCCAATTGTTGGTACATACAATTATTTGTGCATGTACTCATCACTAAGAGGAGAAGAAAACTCACCTGGGAACCAGCAAACCTTAAGGGCGATCATTGTATCTTCCAACGATCGTTCCTTAAACTCGTTAGTTCCAATAACTGAATTTTGATTTACAGGAGTTTAGTCAGATGATGGATTCAATAATCATTCTATCATGGAACAATTGATGATCCTCAATCGTTGGACCAAATCTTGGAAATCAATTCTTTGGACTTTTTACAAATGACAGAAACTATGATCGTTGGAACTTCTAATGATCATCTAATGCTCTCGTGGTTTCTATTTTTGTTCCAAGTCCTAAGTTCTTTTCTTCATTATCCCTGCACACTTAACACACATTACCCTATATTAGAAATAAAAGTAAAACCAGTACAAAATCCTTGGGTTTCCTCCCAAGCTACGCCTGATTTAACACCACAGCACGACATGGCTAGTTTGGCTACTCAGACTTTACCAAACTAACCCATGGTTTTCCTCCCATGTAGCACCTGATTTAACATCGTGGCATGACTCGAGTGTGCCTAGTCACTCAGGCACCATCATGATCAACATCATATACCACCTTAACCTCTTCAACATCTCCAAGATAGTGCTTCATCTTTTGGTCATTTACTTTAAACTTTAGGCCCTCACTATTTTCAAGCTCATTTGCACCAATTGGAAACACTGTTACCACTCGATATGCCCCCCTCTATTTTTGAATTCAACTTAATAGTAAAAAGTGAATCTTGGACTCGAACAACAGAACCATATCACCCGACGGTGAATGCTCTTTTTTCTATCTTTCGGTCATGGTACGCCTTCATCTTCTCTTTGTACAAAGCTGAATTTTCATATGCTCTAAGACGAAATTGATCCATCTCGTCCAGCTTCTCAAGTTTCATCTTTTCCATATTATTCTACTCCATATTTAACCTTTTCAATACCCACAATGCCTTATGCTCGAGTTCAACAGCAAGTGGCAAGCCTTGCCATACACATGTTGATATGGAGAAGCACCAATAGGGGTCTTGAATGCTGTCTGGTAATCCCATAATGCATCATCCAACTTTCTAGGTCAGTCCATTCTATTGGCATTCACTGTCTTCACCAAAATGGACTTGATCTCACGATTGGAGACCTCAACTTGCCCGCTTGACTATGGATGGTAGGGTGTTGCCACTCTATGTTTCATACCATATTTTTCTAGCAGGGCTTTGAATAGAAGATTGCAAAAATGTGAGACTCCATTACTAATGATTGCCCTTGGAGTACCAAATCCATAAAATATGTTCTTCCTTAGAAATGCGGTCACACTCTCTCCTTTACAATTTGGAAGCGCAATTGCTTCCACCCACTTCAAAATATAATCCACCACAACTAAGATATACTTCATACTATATGAGCTCACAAAGAGGTGCATGAAATCAATTCCCCATACTTCAAATAGCTCAATTTCAAGTATTGCAATCATTGGGAGCTCTCTCCTTCTCATGATATTTCCTTATCTTTGACATTTATCACAAGCCCTTGTATAGTCATGTGTGTCTCTATGAATGGTGGGCCAGTAGTACCCACATTGTAAGATCTTATGAGTAGTCCAAACACCACTATGATGACCCCCAACTAGTGATAAATGACATGCCACTAGAATACTCATCATCTATACCACAGGAAAATATCTACAAATCAGTTCGTCTGCACAAATCCAGAACAAGTATGGCTCATCCTAGAAAAATTTTTGCACATCATGCATAAACTTCTTTTGCTTCTGAAATGATAGATCCTCGGGCACCACATTGCTTACCAAATAATTGGTAAAATCTGTAAACCATGGAATCAAATCTTGGGATGCGGCCAATACCTATTCGTTTGGAAAAGTATCATATCTATCTCGAGCTTATCCTTTAATTTAAGCATTGCCTCTTCTTCAAGACGTGGTAAGTGGTCAGCCACTTGATTTTCAGTCCCCTTTTGATCCTTGACCTCAAAGTCAAATTCTTGTAACAGAAGTACCCAACAAATCAACCTTGGCTTTACATCCTTCTTTGCCATCAGATACCTAAGAGTTGTGTGGTTAGTATGCATAATCACTTTCGTGCCAAGCAAATATGATCAAAATTTATCAAAAGCAAACACCACTGCAGGAAACTCTTGTTCAGTCACAGTATAATTTTTCTGAGCAGGATTAAGTGCTTTTCCAACATAATTGATCGTATGTAGAATCTTCTCTTTCCTTTGGCCTAGGACTGCCCCTAGTGCCACACTACTAGTATCACACATAACCTCAAATGGCATGGACCAATTAGGTGACACAATAATAGGGGCTGCAATCAACTTCTCTTTCAGACACTCAAATGCTTTAAGGCACGTATCATCAAAAACGAACTTCACCTTCTTCTCCAACAACTTACTCAAGGGATGTGCAATTTTAGAAAAGTCCTTGATGAACCTACCATAAAACCAAGCATGCCCCAAAAATCTCCGAATACCTTTCACAGAAATTAGTGGAGGCAATTTTTCAACCACCTCAATCTTCGTCTTGTCAACCTAAATTCCTTTCTTTAAAATCTTTTGACCATGAACTATTCCTTCTTTGACCATGAAGTAATACTTTTCCCAATTCAGTACCAAATTGCAATCTTCACTTTTCCTCAATATACTATCTAGATGGGCTATGCAATCTTTGAATAAATCACAAACAACCGAGAAGTCATACATGAATACCTCAATAGTGTCCTTCACCATGTCAGAAAAGATGGACATCATACAACGCTGAAAGGTCGCTGGTGCATTACATAGTCTGAAAGGTATTCTCTTGAATGCAAATATCCCATATGGACACATGAAAGTGGTTTTCTCTTGGTATTTGATAGTAATCAAAATTTGATTGTAACCCAAATAACCATCAAGAAAATAATACAATCCTCTACCAGTAAGACGGTCTAACATCTGATCCATGAAAGGCATTGGAAAGTGATCCTTCTTAGTCCATGTGTTCAGCTTCCTATAGTCCACACATACTCTTCAACCAGTGAACGACCTCATAGGTATAAGCTCATTTTTCTCATTTGGGACCACAGTTATTGTACCATTTTTTGGCACACCTTGAATGGGGCTCACCTATTTTCTATCGGCAATAGGGTAAACCATACCAACATCCAACCACTTGATAATATCTTTCTTAACTACGTCTTGCATAGGCATATTAAGTCTTCATTGATGCTCAATACTAGTAACACAATCTGGCTCAAGTTGGATTTTGTGTGTGTAAATTCCAGGCAGAATGCCAATGATATCAGTAATGGACCATCTAATAGCCCTTTTAAACTTCTACAAAATAGAGACTAGAGCCTCAAATTTCCACTCAACCAAATCAGCTACAATAATAATCGGCAAGGTGTTATTGGCTCCCAAGAATGCATAACGAAGATGGGATGGAAGAGCTTTGAGCTCCTAAATAGGAGGCTCCTCAATAGACGGCCTAGTTGGTGGGGTCACCCTATTTTTCAAATTAAGATCTAACTTCTTTTGTGCAAAAGTGTAGGAACCCAAAATAGAAAGTGTTCTCACCATCTCATTGTAATCATCAATACATCTCCCTCAAAATTTATAATAACTGTTACAAGTGCTTTGACTCCAAGTCTCTCCTCAATAGGAGCTGCCAATGCATCCTCATTGACTATATCAATCACAAAGATCACACGCATGTCCTTTGGCTTCTTTATGGATTAGCATACATTAAATGTCACTTCCTCATGATTTACCCAAAACTTTATCTGCCCAATCTCCATATCAACTAATGCTCGCCTAGTTACAAGGAATGGTCTTCCTAAGATAATAGGAACCTCCAAATCAACCTGATAGTCAAGAATGTTGAAATAAGTCAGAAAAATGAAGGTTACAACCCTAACCAAAACATCACACAAAATTCCCACAGGCTTCTTTATAGTGCAATTCGCCATAAAGAGTCTTATTGCAGTCGATTAGTGTGACGCCAGCCCTAATTATCTATAAATAGCTAGAGGCATCAAATTAATGCTAGCACTCAAGTCACATAAATCTTAAGAAAATTTGAAAGACTAAGGAGTCTTCTTGCAGTCGATTAGGGTGACGCCAACCCCAATTATCTATAAATAGCTAGTGGCATCAGATTAATGCTAGCACTCAAGTCACATAAAGCTTAAGAAAAGTTGAAAGACCTAATGGTACATGGAATCGTGAAAGCTCTAGGATCTTCTTTCTTCTTAACTAGAGACTGGGAAGCTATTACACTACAATGGTATGAAAGCTCCACTATCTTCCTTCTCCTCAACTAGAGACCAGAAATCTATTATATTACAATGGTGCATATTATCAATAGGCTCAAAACTCACAGTCCTCTTCTTCATCACCAAATCCTTCATGAACTTTGTATAACCCAGCATTTGCTCAAGTGCCTCAACTAGAGGGATATTCACTAATAATTTTTTCAACATTGAGATGAATTTGTGATACTTTCCCTTTTCAGCTCTATTTTTCATTCTCTATGGAAAAGAAGGAGGAGGTTGTGGAATGGGAGTCAATACTTATGGGACCTCCTTTTTCTTTCCTTTATTAGCCTTAGCCTCCTTTCAGCAACTGAAGGCTTTTTAGATGGAATCACATTATCAACTAGATTTTTGAATTTGACTACCTTCTCATCATCGACAATTACCGACTCTATATCATTCATAATAACCACGGGAATAGGTGTATCAATACTCATTTTACCACTCCTAGTAGTAATTGCCAAGCAATGATCATACTTTTTGGATTTTGGACGATTTTGCTTAGAAGTGTAGCTTGTTGACGTTGATTCATTGCAAATGAAATTTGACCAAACTGTTGCTAAGCTTTTTAATGGTGGTATCATGTGATTTAATTTTCTGACTCATCCCCGAAATATCTACTCTAAGCTCCTTGAGGCGGTCTTCAATTTTTTTACCACTTTCACCACTTTAGCAAGCATGTCTTCCATTCTTGAATTACTAGAATCAACATCACAATTCCTTGGTGGAAAATAGAGTCCACTTCTATCTTTGTAATCATCCTTTCTCTTCCAATCACCATCTCTCCCTCTACTCTTATCTCTATACCCAAACCTCTTGTAGTTATTGTCTTTGTAGTAGTTTCCACCTTGGTTTCTTTGACCAAAGTGTCATTTGTATTTATTAGACCCTTGGATTTTGGCTCGAAAACCCTCCACTTGATCATCTATATACTTAGCCTCCTCCTCAGAATTAGATTCATCATCTCTAGGTGCCATACCTTGTGAACCAACCGCATTCACCTTTTTTGTCTCCGCTGTTGTAAACTATTTTTTGAATACACTAAATTTAGTCCTTAATTGTGCTAACTCTTTGGCAATAAAATCATCAACCATGCACTAGTCTTCGGATACTCCTATTATATAAGTGTTTGTGGGCATGTCTGTCTCTCGAGTATACCAACCCTAGTTGGTTTTAGTAATCCTGTCTAGGATCTCAAAAGCCACTGCTCAACTGATTGCTAAAGAGAATGCATGAAAAAAAGCTTCCAGGAAGGCAGCAAGGGAATAACGGGCTAGATAAGTAGAGGCAGACAGTCTAGCGGCACTTGAAGAACAAAATAGGCAAAAAAGAAATCGAAAGCAACAGCCTCCCAGTGTTATGTTCCTCAATTTGATGATGCAAAGGATGAGCTAGACTTTATAGAGGTGAATAAAATAGGTGCTATTATTCCACTACTATTGCCACCAGGAATGAAGTTAGACATCACCAGTGCTATGATACAGTTGTTAAATTTGAAGGGAGTGTTCATGGGCCTTGCTGCTGCTGATGCAAACCTTTATGATGAACTTTGTAGAGATTTTCACTTCCTACAACCTACCTAGTATGATTCAGGATGCTATTAGAATGCGATTGGTTCCCTTCTCTCTAACTGGAGAAGCCACTCTATAGTTAACCGAGTTGCCACAAAGGTTGATCAAAAATTGACAAAAGCTAAAGACATAATTTTTGGAGTAGTTTTTCCCACCTTCTAGAGTGTTACAGTTGAAAGATGATATTTATAACTTTAGGTAGTTACATTCGAAAGCATTATACGATACTTGGTTGAGGTTTAAGAAAAAGCTACAGAATGTACCAATCAAAGAATACCTAGCCATAGTTTGATTGAGATCTTCTACAGAGGTCTGAATGAAAACAATAAGGCTGTAGTAGACACTATTATTGGTGGAGCAATTATCAGCGCATTTGGGACTCCTACAAACATATATATGGACTGATATAAGCCAAATCGGCGTCAACCTTTCTTGGCTTGTATTTTAAGGCCGACAACAAGGGATTCAAGCCACAAAAAGCTCAAGGCCACAAGGACATGGTTGGAGGGTCCATTTTGCACTTCAAGTAGAGCAATAATGCATATGAAAGATAGTTTGAAGTTAAAGGATCCATTAGAGAAGTCATCGAAGAGTCAAGAGGAGCTCGACGACATCCTAGAGTAGTCTACGCCCTCACCTGCACCCGAAGGTGGGTGAATTGCACCGACAGATTCCATCTACACCCATCATATGCGCCAACAGGTGGTCATCTACATGGGCGTGTGGGCTAAAACGGCCAGCTTGCCCCATTTTATTGAATTGGGTCACTTTTTGACCCATATATGTAATAAAAGGCCCAAGGCTATAAATACTATGACCTAGCTTTATTTTAATTAGAATTTTGATGACACTAATATTGTGATACTTCTTATATAGCATGAGTGTATCTTGGAAAAGCTTAGGTTGATCTTTGCCTAGAAACGGTTGCTACCAGGGCTTTACGATTCCCTCGTGGTCATTCGTAAGAGTTAGGTGCCTTCTTTGGATTAATATTTCAAGGTTATTGGATTCAATATATCCTTTAGTTTTGTTTGATTTCCTTGTTTTTTTCTATCTTTCTATCTCTATCTATCTATCATTTACTTTCCCTATTTCAATTCTACCAATTTTCTTATTTTTGTACTTTTTCCCTCTTTTTGTATTTTGGGGGTTATCATTTGGTATCAGAGAGCTTGAGTTCTTTCCCACAAAATCAATCTTGGATTTTGCTATCTAGAAAATTAAAAAAAAAAAGAGTCAAAAACATTTTTACAAAAACCCTAGAAACAAAAAATTGTGTTTTTGAGTCATTCTTGTTGTTTCGATACTAGATTTTGTTTTCTCTAGTATATTTGAGTCGGAATATTGAGTTTTGATTTTTATTTGAGAAGATTCGAAGAAACCTCATTATTGTGTTCTTGAGTTTGAAAAATGGGTATCTAGATCTTGTGATTTTGGTGTGGATTTGAGGGTTGAAAGTAGTTGGAAAACATTTCACAAATAAAAAGTACCCTAGATCTAAAACTTGGTGTTGTTTGGAGAGATTTTGGAAATCCACCTTTTTGAATTTGAAGCTTGAAGAAATATGCAAATGGGTTCAAAAATCTAAAAATATGGGTTGGGTTTTGAGGCTTCAAATCACTTGGTTGTGTTTGGATGGTTGAAAGGAGTTCAGGTTTAAAATTTTGTGGGTTTCTGAGCCAATATAAGAGAGTTATGAATTTTTAATCTTTAAATTATTCTTGGTGTTCTTGAGGATATTCATATCTTCAAGGGAATGATTCATCAAAAGTTGTGTTAGATCCAAAAAAGGAAGAAAGAGAAAAGTGTTTGGGTGATAGTACAATTCCAAAAGGAAAAGGGAATATTCCAAGAGAGAGAGCCCAAAAGGGCCAACAGAAAGGACAAATTTGGAATTTTCAGGTGAGCAGTCCAGCCCACCTTTGACCAGACCTGTGCACGCAGGTGGCACATGCCGCTGTAGGTGGACAAATGCAGATCATTCTGCTTCACCTGAAATCCTCACCTGTGAGGGCAGGACATCACCTGCTAAGGAAGGTCACCCCCAACGTACCTCAAAGGTCCAAAATCCAATTTTACTCAGGTTCCATTGTCTTAGTTTCATTTATTGATTCCCAAACTAATTATCAACGGGTAATTGTCCTTACTTAGTTGATTGATTAGTCTTTGAGTCCATTTTTCTTTCTTGGTCTATTTTCTTTGTGTGTTTTTCTAGTTTTATTTCGTAGTTAACTTCTTGATTCAAGTCTTTTGTTTATAATTGAGTCGTCCGCCTTTCTTTAACCAAGGATCCACTCCGATCAAGAGTAGCAATTGACACCTTGTGTACTACCGAAGTATAGGCAATCTTCAACACTAGCCGATCCAATTTTGAGGCAATCAAAGGTGTGTAAACACAAATGATTGTGAGCTTTATTTTGCTAACGCTAACATTATTTTTGTCTTTGTTGATTGTTTAAAATTTCTAGGTACAATGGCTTGAGAGGAAGAAACTCAAACTCCCATGATAAATAAGACATTGAAATATATATGGGAAAATATTGAGTTCATGAACCAAACAATGGGAGCGATGGAAGATCATCTAACTTCTATTAAAGGTAGCATGTCAAGTATGGAAGGTAGAATGAAGAACCTTAAGGAGACCTTTGACTCCTTGGATTCTACCTCCTAAACCAATTCACAAGTAGAACCAAGCGAACAAATTCTTCCAATGGAGGATCCAAGGAGAGTTCCTTACAAACACATGCTTGAAGTCCTTATGGAGTTCTTAGCTAAGAATTCCAAATTCGGGATGACTGATGAGGAGTTAACTCAATGGAGTGGAATTGACAAACTCCCATGTGATAAGAACTTCCCAAAGGAGTAAATGAGCTCCCATAATACACACCAAGGTGAAGACCATACTTCTTATGAGGTACAAGGTAACAATGATAACTCTTGCACTTCTTTAAACTTGAAATGCCATGATGTGTCTACTAGCCAAATAAGTGTAAGTGATGGTTTATCTATGTTTGAGTATGATGAGTCTTCCCTTTGTGATACTCTTGATAGCACTATGTTGCATGATGAACAAGTTCTTGTTGTGAGTTTCCAAACACTAGTTGATCCTTTAGATGACTGAATTGACTCTTCTAGTAAGATCGATTTATGTCCACCTAGTGTTAGCACTTATAGCTTGAAGAAGGTTCTATTTCCATGTGATAAGAGTATTCACACAGTAGTTGACCCTTGTGAAAAGCAAGGCGAGTCAAAGTTGGCATGTGAATTGCCAATAACTAGTGAATGTATGTGTATTGATCAACTTACTTGTGAATCTAATCCACTACTTGAGCATGTTTGTGGTGTGTCTGATGAGTCTCAAGTTAGTGATGATGTTTATAGAGTTGATCATGTGAATGAAATGATTCTTTGAGCATATTATGTGATGAAGATCCTATTATTAGTTATGCTCATAGATATCATATAAAAGAAAATGATGTGAAAGATGACATGCATCTTTTTGAGAGTGAACTTGCATGCTTCAACTCCTTACATTTGGTTATTGATCCTCTCATAAATAAAGATGTCTTGTTATAAAATATGAGATCCTCCTTGCTTGACACCTAGTTATGTACCTTTTGGTGTGCTTAAAAAGAGGGATGGTATGTTTAAGATTCACATGTTATCCTATCTTTTGAAATCCATTAAGAATATAGGATTGAGTGAAGATTATTCTAACTATCCAATTCTTGATAGTGATCTCTCACTTGTGAAAAAGAATAATCAATTGGGTGATGATAAATTTTATTTGATTGAATATTTGAGAAACCCAACTAGTGATTGTTCTTGTGAAAATGATTTTGGTTGTCATGATTTGTATGACACCCTACCATGGGTTGATAAATGTTAGGATGAATTGTGTGATTCTTTTAATGACTTGAGTCATGACCTACTTGATGTTGGTAGTGGTTTGTGTCTACTTGAGGATTCTTCCCTTGAAAAAGAAGGTGTTACTTGTTTAGAAATTGTTTCTTCTTCTTCTTTGCGTGCTTCCTTAATCATGGATACTCATGGTGATGATCTTGAATCTAATAGTGAGTACATGCATGAGGACACCTTAGTTTAAGATAACTTGCGTGACACCTTTCTCTAACCTCTCTTTGCCTATGATATTGCTAATGGTAGTATAAAGGGTATGTCTATTACGAGGTTGACACCTTTGGGGAAAATGGGTATTTCTTGACCCATATTCTTGGATATTTCTCCCATTTGACTTCGGTGACCTCTTGGAGTGTGGTGATTCTTATACACCCAACTTGGAGCTTAGTCAAGACGACAAGAAAAGTTTGAATGAGGTTGTTAGTAGCCTTCCCTACAATGGAAAGTCTTTCTTGAGGAATTATAATCAACTTGGTAGAAAAAATACATGTATGGAAGACATGTCCAACAAAGAAGAGTGTTCTTTAAAGAAGAGGAGCAATGAAATGGTCCAAAAGAATTCTCCATTGTGTGTTTCCATTCTTGACCAAGGGTTTAAGACTTATAGGTCAAAGAGTGACTCTTCTCTTGAAAACATTTTGGATGAATTCCACTTATGTGATACCTTTATTTATCACTTATTTGTAATTGATGGCCCCTTTTTCAAAGGTGGTATCATTCTTGAAGACCCTAGGGAAAATGTGTCATTGCCTCTTTTGAGTATTGCTTATGTACTAGCATCCTTATTTAACACACTTGTGCTTAAGTTGTGTGCATCACAATATAGGGATGCTAAGTTGATTACTTGTTTGTGGGAGAGTCCATGGTTGTTAAAGACTTTTTGCCACCTTCATAAGGTTGGGCAATTTGAAGTGTCAAGTGGGACTCTTGGAAGCATGTTTATCATTAATAGAGTGAACCAAATTTCTTGAGAAAACCATTAGTCTTGGATTTATTTATTGTATAAAAGGTTCTCTATTGTCCCTATTAGCATGACTCCATTGTTGAACTCCCTTCTCTTGGGAAGTTTCTTGAAAAAGATAGGTTCTATGTGCTTGAAATGCCTTTTTCTCTCTTTGTGTGATCCTACTTGTGAGCGCACCTTAGATGAGAGTAGTGTCATTAGCACCTTTCTTTATTACCTCTTTTCTTATGATGATGCCCATGTTAGTTGTGGAATTATTTTATCTAGAAGTAGGATCTTTCTCAATGTACTTTTCATGTCAAACACAAGGGATCTTTGGTTATATCTTAAGTGTGTCCAACCTTGGCATGGTGCTATGATTGATTTTGCTAACACTAACCCTAATGCCTTGAGGAAATTATTGTTGTTTGTTGTCCCTATGATTTTTCAAGGTTTGGATTTGAGGTCGATTCTTTTTTAAGAAGGGAAGGATGATACAAGCCAAATCAGCGTCAATATTTGTTGGCTTGTATTTCAAGGGCGACAACAAGGTATCCAAGCCACAAAGAGCTCAAGGACATAAGGACGTGGTTGGAGAGTCCATTTTGTAGTTCATAGAATAATATCTTGTATGGAATATAGCTTGGAGTCAAAGGAGCCATTCAAGAGGTCATCGGAGAGTCAAGAGGAGCTCGATGACATATTAGAGTGGTCTGTGACCTCACCTGCACCCGTAGGTGGGTGACCTGTGCCCACAGATGACATCTGTACCCATCATCTGGTCATCTGCGTGGGCATGTGGGCCAAAGCGGCCAGCTTACCCCATTTTGTATAATTAGATCATTTTTGGGCCCATATATGTAATAAAAGGCCCAAGGCTATAAATACTAGGACTTAGCATTATTTTTATTAGAATTTTGATGACATTGATATTGTGAGACTTCTTATGGATCATGAGTGTAGCTTGGAAAAGCTTAGGTTGATCTTCGCCTAGAAATGGTGGTTGCAAGGTTGTTATGATTCCCTCGTGGTCATTCGTAAGAGTTAGCTACCTTCTTTGGATTAATCTTTCAACGTTATTGGATTTGATATATCCTTTAGTTTTGTTTGATTTCCTTGTTTGTGTCTATCTTTCTATCTGTATCTATCTATCATTTACTTTTTGTATTTCAATTCTGTCAATTTTCTTGTTTTCATACATTTTCCCTTTTTTCGTATTTTGAGGGTTATCATGGACACATAGAGTACCATGCTTGGATGTCACCCAACAACTCTATCTTATTGATGCTCGTTCACATTCTTAAGTTGTCGCTAATGTCTCTACCTAACACCTTAGTAACAAAATACTAAACGTGACCCTAAGAATCTTACACCACTATTAATGGACAACCTCCATCCCAAATACTAAGCCCATATCTAGCTTCCTTCTATTTATCCTACCATCATTCCTAGACCTTCATCCCATTAATCATAACCACACAAGTTTACTCTTACAACTTTTCTACACCCCACTAATTCTACCATTACACTTATGGCCCATTATTATGCTCTCTCCCCATTCCCAAATGACTTTACTAGACTTCTGGAATCCCACTAGCAACCTATCCTAACACCAATTTACTCCCACTTTGTTCATTGGTCTTCCTTACTATTTTACTAATTCATTAATACTAAACTATACTTTCAATCCACATAGGAACTCAACAACTTAATAATATAACAATTCAAATCATATACTTAAGCCTAATTTGGTTATTGTCATTATGTCCATCCAAATTCCGTGTAAGATTTCAATATAGTAACCGGCTAAATATTAAGTATATCGATTAATAACATTAAAAGAATAGGAACATGATAAAGATATGGCTCACATGAAAACTCAAATAAATTTTCTCACAAAACACTTTTGGAGGTCCGACTCCAAAAGGAGGATGCACTTGGATTCCAAGGTAAAGCTCTGAGGCTCGGCGATAGAGATATTGATTCTGATAAGAAGGATAACTATTTGAATAACCAAATGGGGGATTTTTGGGACAATGCCCAAGGACCTAACCAAAACTCTTGGCGCCAAGGTTAAGAAAATCAAGGTCGAAACTATTACAAGGATAATAATTATGATCGTTCTAGGTATAGAGACAAAAGTCATGGTAGAGATTAAGAAAATTAAAGGAAAAAGGATGGCTATAAGAAGGATCATAAATTCCTTATGTTTCTCTAATGAGTTGTGAACAAGGTGAGTTGAGTAGTTTGCGAACAGAAGACATGATGGCTAAGATGCTTAAATAGATGGAGTCCCTTGATTATGGGATCAAGGAGCTGTGTAGTGAGTTTTCTAAGATTTCCCAAGTTGTTGACTCTCATTCTACTGCCATCAAGCAGCTTTAGCAGCAAATGGGGCAGATTTCTATTGCATTCAAGTCAAGGAAGAATGGTACATTATCAAGTGACAGAGCGCCAAATCTAAGTCATTACATGGTAGTCACTACTAGGAGCAGAAAGCAGTTGAATAAGAGGCCCGAGCCAGTTGTAGTCAATAATCATGAAGTGGTTATTATTGATGATGATATTGAGAAGACAAAGGTGAATGATAAGGATGAGCAAGTAGTAGTTGATGAGAAATAAGAGAAATCTAAAGAGTCTCCAAGTAATGTAAAGGAGGCTAGTATTGAAAAAGGGATTACAAAGGAGGTCCCAAAAATATTGACTCCTATTCCAAAGCCTCCACCTTCTTTCCCACAGTGCTTGAAGAAGAAGGTGGAAGATGGTAAATTCCATAAATTTATATTCATGCTGAAATTATTTTTTGTGAACATCCCTTTAGTTGAGGCACTTGAGCAGTTGGCTAGTTATACAAAGTTCATGAAGGATCTTATTAATAAAAAGAGGATTATGAGTTTTGAGTTGGCTGATAATTTACACTACTGTGGAAAAATAGCTTCCCGTTCTCTTGTGTAGAAAAAGAAGGATCCTGGGGCTTTCACTATTTTGGGCACTATTGGGGCATTCAATTTTGCCAAGATGTTGTGTGATCTAGGAGCAAGCATTAATCTGATGCCACTTGTTGTGTTTAAATAATTAGTTTTGGGATCCCCCAAGCCAACTTCGATATGACTACTTATGGCGGATTACACTTTAAAGCGTCCTGTGGGCATACTTTTTGATGTGTTAGTAAAGGTTGAGACCTTCATCATTTCTACTGATTTTTTCATCTTGGACTGTGACATTTATTTTGAGGTCCCCCTTAATCTTTAGATGATCATATTTAGCTATTTGAAGAGAACTTGTTGATATGGAGAGTGAAGAACTGAAATTTTGATAAAATGATGAAGAAGTGGTATTTAAAATGTGTCGATCAAAGAAGCATCCAAATGACATGAGAGTCATCTCTATTATTAATATTGTTGATGAGGCTTGCCCAGGATGCCTATTGAGGAAATTTACACTGATGAACTTTGATGGTGTAACGATCCAAATCGTTGTTACTCTAAAATAAGGGAAACCTCAGCTTGGTTCTTCCTTAGACCAAAATTGAGAAACTTTGGTCATCCTTAGTTTTAGTTGTATTTTGGGTATGTATTGGTCTAGGAGAATCTGGGGGTGATTAGAGTTATGATTGGCGTTTTTGAGTAGATTTTGTGTTAGAGGACAAGTTTAGAAAGTTATCGAATCTTTTGGTGCATAAAACAGATTAGTAAAACTCCAATTATAAAGATTACCATGCAAGCGTAAGTTTGTAATGTTCTAAATTGAGAAGTGTGTTGTGAAATGGACAAAGCGGGGATCAGATCCCCATATATTGGTTTGGTGTCGCTGCAGTGACAAAAGTGCCACTACAGCAACAAACCTTTTTGTCCTAGGTGTTACCGCTGCAGCGACGGAAGTGCCACCGTAACGATGAAAGAATGTCACTTTTAAAATCAGAAACTTTATTTTTTATTCACATTTTTTAAAAACTTTTTCAAGGTGGCTTGGTTAGGGTGATTTCTCACCAATTTTGGGCTTTTCCATCTTTGAGGTAAGGTTCCTTTACTCTACAAACTTGAAATTACACCTTTAAATTCTTAGAATTGTAAAAATCATAACCTTCGTTGAAATTGGAAGTTAGTCCTAAGTTTATGAAATAGTTGGAATAGGTAGGGAATGTCTCGAATTCAATTATTATTGGTCCTAGGGTGTTAGAAAACACTTATTATATAGAATTCATCCTTGTAAACTTGAAATATGGAGAATTCAAGGAGATTTAAGGGTAGAAAAAACTAGAAAAATGATCTAGGTCAAGTTCACAGGTTGAAATTGATGAGTATGAGATTATAATGCTTATAAGGGTATTTTGTCATGTTTAAACATGTGTATTTGTTACTTATAGATCAAAATGGATAGAAATTGAAAAGAAAGGCAAGATTGTGGCCAAATACTAATTTTGAAAAAAGAATCGAGGTAGGTTATGGTTTAAATGTAGTATAGACTTGATTTGACTCTGTGCTTATATGTATGTTAAATATATGTGATTAGCTTTTGGGCATTACTCATGGTTGTTGACTGCATCATGCATTGAGCATTGGATTTAAGTTGATATTAAGATGTTGTTGAAGTTGGTGTCACACTGATACTGCTATTTAGATCGGGTGTCATGCCAACACTGTTATTGGATTTAGTACCATTCTGGTACTAGTACATAGATTGAGCTCCTTTCCTACAGGTCATAGCTGAAGGTCCTTGCTGAGCCTAGTATATGTGTACATCTTGCATGCATGCAATCATTATTTTATTTGCATAAATATTGTGATGACCATTGTTGAAAGAATATGCCTCCGTGTAATTAATGTACTTGTATACCTATATTACTGTTGAGATAAAGTGTTATGAGTGCACATTTTCTTGTCAACTAGTTTTGAGTAATTTTTTGATTGCCTCTTAACTACATGTCACTTACTTATTGGTATGGTGTTGGGTTGAGTCAGCCGATGATGCCTACCAAATCTTAGTTATTGCACTGATACTTCTTGTACTCTTTTTTTAGTTGAGTGCAGAGCGTGTTCCAGTGTTTGGGATGAGACCTCGACTCTTGTTCATAACTCCAGCATCGATTCAAGGGTAAGCACCATGTCCGGGTAGCCATTGGATTACCTTTATTTTGTTCAAGTCCTTTATTTTGGGATAATGACATCTATGTTTATTTCGTGTTCTAGATAATGTTTTAGACTTTGTTTCTGGATAATTTAGAGTTCGTGTACAGTGACTTTCAGGTCCTGGGGGTTTTAATAATAAGAGATACTTCCCCACTCTCATTTAATTTTTGTATTAAATAAATAGTAATGAAATTATTTTTCTAATTATTGTGTCTAGTAAGTTAGATAGTAGAAATTGATAAAGGTGATTCGTGAAAGTCTTTTGGTAATTATTTAAGGGTTGGGTTAGATGGTTCTCTCACCGTAAAGTTAGGGTGGGTGCCACTCATGACTGATAGGGTCAAAAAAAAAAATTATACTAGTGCACTGGGTTCATTGATCTCCTCGTACAAGAACAAGTCTAGTAGAGTCTTGCAGAATGGTTTGGAGATGTCTGTACTTTTCTTCGAGAGGCTATAGGACTTTAGGAATAATTTTCACTTCTTTCTTCTTTTCGTGCTAGTACTTGATTCTAATTGGTATCTAGTGATCCATATTTGTATCTTACCTCATTCACTCTTATTTCACAGGTGGTGAACACCTATTCCACTATAGTAGCAGCAGCAGTAGCACCAGCACCAACTGCTGAGGCCGCATTAGGGGTAAACCTCGAGTTAAGGGCAGAGTAAGAAAGGTAGGATGAGGGGCAACGCCTATTTCGGGTGGAGCTCGGGCAGCCGAAGGACTGGCTAGACAAAGATCATAGTCCCCACACCCACAGCAAAATGCTCCAGATTTGGTTCATAATGAAGAAGGAGGCAGTTAAGGTAGAGGAAATGGTGGTTCAAATAATGTGGTACCCATGTAGAATGGTGCAGCTTAGGTGCCTATGTCCGAAGAGTTGATTCAACAGGTATTGGGGGTTTTGAGTAGTTTGGCTGGCATTGTTACTACTTCAGCTATACCTATATTTTCTTCCCCAGTCTTGTAGCATACCATCTCAGTAGCACCTTGGATGGATGAGGGCTCTGATATAGGAGTTTTCCCTTAATAGGTATTGGGAATGATTATGACTATTGATGAGCATGGACTATTTTGTAAGTTTATAAAGATGAAAACCCCAATGTTTCAGTGTATTGAGTTAGAGGATGTTTTTGAGTTCTTGATTAACTATCACAAGCGTCTGCATAAGATGGGCATTGTAGAGAGGTATGATGTAGAGTTTGTGACATTTACGGTGTGTAGGGAGGCCAAGAAATGGTGGAGGTCCTTTGGTGGAGTGTAGAGTTGCCTTACCTCCACTTACTTAGGGTCAATTTCAAAATGTCTTCCTTGAGAAATATGTTCCTCATACCTATCGAGATATGAAGAAGGATGAGTTCTTGAGACTTGAGTAGGGTGATATGTCTGTGGTGGCCTATGAGGCCAAATTTCATGCCTTGTATCATTTTGCGTTGAAGCTTGTTACTTCAAATAAGGAGAGGATCGGTTATTTTGTGAAAGGTTTGAATAGCGGTCTTTAGGTAGCTTCTCTGTAAGTGGCTATGTCAGGTAAGACATTTTGAGAAATGGTGGAGTTTTTAAAGAAGGTGGAAGGGGTTAAGAAGCAAGTAGAGGTGAAAGTAGAGGAAACAAAAGCCCGAAATTAGGTCATTTTAGTGGTACTTATTCGAGGGGACATCGTTCATAGGTTTACTCTTCTCTTCCATTCCATTCAGCTATGCCTATGACCACAGGAGTCCCGTCAAGGGTCAGTTATCAGCCCTTTCGGACAGATAGTTATACACCTTTGGCATCTTCAGTGCAGCATCCTACCTTAGACATCAGATGCCATGAGTCTGGGGGGCTGGTTTATATTTGGAGGTTTTGTCCTAACTACCTATCTGCAGATCAGTTGACTCAACAGCCAACTTTTAGTGCTTTAGTTCCAGTAGGTTATGGTGTTGGAGGATATGGCAGGGGTCGTCCACATAATGGACGTAGTAGTCATAATATAAAGAGGGGTGGCTACCAAGCCAACCATGGTGGAGGATAAGTTGGCCGAGGTGGAGCACAGACTGGTAGAGGTAGTAGTTAGGGTGGTGATAAGGATCATATTTTTATTATTCGGGTCCGTACTGAAGTGAAAGCTTTTGATGCTATGATCACAGGTACTATTCTTATCTGTGGCCGTATGGCTTCTATGTTGTTTTATCTAAGATCTACTTTCTCTTATGTGTATGTGAAATTAGCTTTGGTTGGGACTTAAAATGTGAATTTCTTAATGTACCCATATATGTATTTACTCCAGTTATGGTTTTTATATGTGTTGATCAGGTTTATATGGGGTATAGGACCTCGGTAGATGTAGTGATTTCAGATATGGAGGAGTTTGATATTATCTTGGGGATGAGCTGGTTGTCTCCTTATCCTGCTATTATTGATTTCTACACTAAGACTCTCATTGTAGCTATGCCTGTGTTTGAAAAATTAGAGTGGGAAAGTACTCTTAAGACTACTCCTCTGAGAATTGTGCCAGCTATTCATGCCCAAATGTTAGTTAAATAGGGGTGTAGGGCATTCCTATCTTATCTTTGGGATGATGGTTCGACATTCCCTCTTATTGCTTCAGTTTTAGTAGTGTGTGCATTCTTAGATGTGTTCCCTAATGATCTCCCTGGTATGCCACCTAACCATGAGTTTGATTTTTGCATAGACTTAAAGCTGAGTACCCGCCCTATATCTATACCTCTTTATAGGATGGCACCGACAGAGTTAAGAGAATTGAAATCCCACTTGCAAGAGTTGTTAGGGAAGGGTTTAGAATTTTGCCTTGGGCTGCTCCTGTACTTTTTGTGAATAAGAAAGATGGTAGTATGCAGATGTGCATAGACTACCGATAGTTGAATAAGGTGACTATGCATAACAGATTTTCTTTGCCTAAGATAGATGATTTATTCAACCAGTTGGAGAGAGCCCTAGTGTTCTCAAAGATTAACTTGAGGTAAAGATACCATCAACTTGTGATTCGGGCTGAAGACATCCCAACATGATGGAACAGCTGCAACAACAACAACGAAAATTCTATATAAATATGAGATAGCAATAAGAAATGAATTTAGCAGTATGACAACAGAAATAGAAGAACAAAATAAAGAAAAAACTATAAACAGAAATTTAATGTCAAAATTAGCAATATGTAATATGTGCTATATAGATGAATATACTTGTGCATTTAGAGATTATTACTATAAAGGAACATACAGTACAGATGAAAGTGAAGAAATAAGGAAGTTATATTTTACTAAACTACTAGAACCATTTAGTTCAAAAATAACGAAAAATTGGAATGAAGCAGGACTAGCAAATACCCTAGGAGCTAGAATAAAATTTTTACAAAATTGGTTTGTAGAACTATGTGAAAAATACAAAGAAAATAAAAAAATGGAAAAAATATTGGTAAAAAATTTAGCATGTTGCAAAAATAAAATAGCACCCCAATTCGGATGCACAGATAAGTATTATAAACGAGGTAAGACAACAAGAAAATATGGTAAATATAAACCATACAAATATAAATATAAATATAAGAAACCAAGAAGAAGATATTATGTAAAGAATTACAATAATAAAAAACCATATAAAAGAAAGAAAAAATTAACAGAATGGCCTCCTTGCCTATCGATTTCGACCTTAGGATGACATAGTCTGGGCTTAACTACTCTCAGCCTATTTTCATGGCAAACTTTCTCAAGATGTTCAACATAATTATACTATAACATGATAAACAGTAATGATATTCAAGAGATTATAAGGAATATAACAGTTTAGCTATACATATTTATGAATAGATATACCTGATCCTGTAGCTTATCGGAATTCTCCATAGCTTTTGAAAAATAAATATTTTATTTAAAGAATTTAGAAGTGAGGATTGATCGATTGCCTCGTCGATTTGCTGATGATCCTCCTCTTCTGATTTACATTCCTATATATAGGAAAACTAAAATGGCCTTTACTGTTTACAAATGGCCTTTCAGAAAATGAAAAACTAAACTGGCTTTTACTATTTACATATGACTCTTACTATGCGACTCTTACTGTTCATGACTGACCTTTACTATTCATGAATGACTCTTACTATTCCTACTTTACGACTTTTGTTTTGCGTGGATTCGTTCATTTAAATCAAATGGTTAGCAGAATTTCTTATATCTTGGGTTCTTCGATACTTAGTTTCATTAATCTGAGTAGTATAAATCTAGCTCATATCTATCATCTCTATAATCTGATATGTTAAATTCTAGCCAATTTTGTTGCATTAATTCTATTATTTCATAAGTAACTAATATGTCATAGATTTTTCTTCTAATATCACTATTAAGATGTCTTAGTGTATGTAGTAAAAGTATTTTATAATCTTTATTATTATCTAGTAAGTATGTATAAGTACTCAGTTGGTACGTATCTATTTCAGTGTTATGTGTATTCATTTCATTGTTATGTATTTTCTAAACATATTCCCTCTAACCTCTTTGTTTATCATTATATTTATCATTTTATAATACATTATTCTGAACAATCTCTTTTGGCCACTACCATGCTTTTCGGCTTCAATCATTTACCCTAACAGCGCCTCAACTCTGTCTACTCGCCTAAACGGCCTCCTTGCCTATCGGTTTCGACCTTAGGATGGCATAGTCTGGGCTTAACTACTCTCAGCCTATTTTCATGGCAAGCTTTCTCAAGATGTTCAATATAATTATACTATAACATGATAAACAGTAATGATATTCAAGAGATTATAAGGAATATAACAGTTTAGCTATACATATTTATGAATAGATATACCTGATCCTGTAGTTTATCGGGATTCTCCATAGCTTTTGAAAAATAAATATTTTATTTAAAGAGTTTAGAAGTGAGGATTGATCGATTTCCTCGTCGATTTGCTGATGATCCTCCTCTTCTGATTTACATTCCTATATATAGGAAAACTGAAATGGTCTTTCAGAAAATCAAAAACTAAACTGGCTTTTACTATTTACATATGACTCTTACTATGCGACTCTTACTGTTCATGAATGACCTTTACTATTCATGAATGACTCTTACTATTCCTACTTTACGACTTTTGTTAAAAGAAAACAAAAAACTTAAAAGTAACACTATTCACATATCTTGTCAGGGTATCTTTGTGTCCTTATCTGCTCGTCTTTGTCTGCTTTTTATCTTCTCGGCATCATTTCGTTTATTCCAGCTGTACGTCTGGGATTTTCACATTATCTTCTCCATTACATTTTGTGCATCTGTGGTCTGGGTATTTGTGTCCGATTAACTTGCAATATCTGGTCAATAATTCTTGTGAAATAAAATTTTTCTTAAGTGCTCTTATTGTAGGTTGTTCCTCTGGTGTGAGTAGGGACAATATTCATTTCTGGACTTCATCCATATCTGCTTCTCGTAGTTCTAGAGTTTGAATATATCATTATCTGGTCTCGTGAATAGTAGCTCCATATGGCATTGCCATTTAAATAATTATTTGCTAATTCTTGAATAATAGTTGATATACCAATTATTCTTTTATTGGCATAAAAACTAGGTATCTCGATTTTCGGTATTTCTGGCTGTTGGCCTATCTCCTCTGGTATTATCATATCTCATGTTAGTCCTATTTTTACAACCTGTATGATAGGTTTTATTTCATTATATAGTATCTCTGCTGGGGTGGTATAGAATTTCACGTAGAATAGATTTCCTTTTGTAATTCTTTTATATGTTAATAATGCTCTATGTATCTCTGGTATTCCAGTAAGTTCTTCTCCGTCGTATGTATATACAGTATTTAATAATCCACAATAAAAACATGTTTTGACTAGGTTAGCACTGGTTTTTGGTTGTGCTATTAACTTGTTGTAACCTTGTAATTTTTGGGTTATGTAGTCTTGGGTTTTTTCTTGGGTTGTGGTAGATCTGGGGTTAAGATTTAAATATGTCTGAATTTTGTGTATATTTTTGATATAGCTTTGGACAATATGGTTATAAATCTTTTTGTCCTGGTTTAGACTTTCTGCATAGGTAGAGGTTTGTGGTGATGTAATAACTGGTGTCTTTGGTATTTTTGGGGTAAATCGTTTTTCAAATATGCTATTTAGGTTGGTGTTGGTATGTTGCTTTCTGCTAACTGGGTTACTTGTACCTGCAATATCAACAAATAAATTGTCATGGGTTTTTTGGAGTTTCCCAACGTCTCCTTCTAGCTCTGGATTTTTTGAGTCTTCCGATCGACTTAGCTCCGCATATTTATAGTCATGCTGGTGACTTGTACTAGCTTTAGACTTCAGTTTAACTTCATTAGTCTTTAGCTTTTGTATCTCACAGTCCATACTGTCCACTTTTGTACAAAGTGTAGTTAGGGCTATAAGTATATTTTCCATTGTATTATCTTGTTCTGTCTGAGTAGCTTTGTCTTGATAGGTAGTCTGCAATAACATTCTTGTTAGATTTAACTACTTCAATTGAGAATGTAAAGTTTTGTATATTTAATACAAGTCTCCGTATTTCTTTTGTTGTTACTGAATCTTGTATTTTTCTTGTTGTCCACCATTTTACCTGTGTATTATCTGTTCGTACAATAAATTTGTTATACACAATATATGGTTCAAATGTTAATAAACATTTATATAATGCAAATAGTTCTTTTCTATTTATTTCCCATTTTATTTGTGGTTCTGTATATGATCCTGAATAATATCTACAGTGATATTCAATTTTTTCATTCTCGTATTTATACTTAAGAACTCCTCCATAGCTATGATTGCTAGAATCCGTTTCTACTATATATATGAATTGTTTATTTTCATCTGCAAAATATAATTTTGGTAATTTTTGGCACATAGTTTTAATCTTCTGTATGTGTGTTTTATTTTTTTCATCAAAATAGTATTCACTATCTTTCTTTAATTTTTTCTGTAAGGGTTTTAAATTTTCTGCTAACTTAGGTACATATTCTCTTACCTGGTTAACTAGTCCTAAGAATGATTGTAATTTCTTTTTTGTATCTAATGCTTCGTTTGAATTAATTATTTTCTATACTATATGGGTTTGCATTTTTATTCCATTTTTATCTATTTGTATGCCTAAAAATTCTATTTGGTTTTTCATTATTTCTGCTTTCTTTTTACTTAAGCTAATTCCTGATGTTTCTATTAGATGTATGAATTTTTCTAGTAGTTTTATATGTTCTTCTTGTGTCCTAGAGTATAGTAGTATATCATCTATGTATACTATACAATTTTCTAGTTGATTAAAATAATTATCCATAAAGTGTTGATATCTACCTGGTGCATTTTTATATCCGAAGGGTAATACGTTCCATTCATAAAATCCTTGGGGTACTGTGAATGCTGTTAGCTTTTTAGAATTATCTTCTAGCTTTAAATGGTAAAATCCTAATTTACAATCAAATTTACTAAAATAATTATATCCTTGTATTTGTCTTATTTTTAATATCTTGTTTGGTAATGGGTAATTATATGTTTTTGTTTTTGCATTTAAATTTCTATAATCAATAACCATCCTACTTTTTCCTCTTTTTTATTCACTATGTTTATTTACTATAAATGCTGGGCTAGTATGTTTACTATTGCTTTCTTGTATGTAATTATTGTCTAGTAATTCTTTTATGTGTAGTTTAAATTCCGTTAAGTCATCAAAATTGTATTTTAAGGGCTTTTGTGTTATTATGCTATTTTCATCTATTACTTCAATTTTCACTTTTGTCTTATGTTCATCCTTGTAAGGGATTATCATTGTATAGTAATTCTATTTGTCTTGAAGTATTTTTATTTTATCTATTGAAAATATGATTATTTCTATTTTTTGGTCACTTATTTTTATATTTTCTAGTTTTTGGGTAATTTTTTCACTTCCTTTAATCCAAGGTGTTGGTTTTCGTAATTTATTATTTACTCTTTTAGCTCCTACTTTTTGTTTACATGGGGTAGTAAACCACCAATATGTTTTTGTTAGTATATGTGGGTATAATTTATCTAAGAATGGTATTCCTATAAGTATATCTTTATTTGTGAATTCATAACTATACATTTCTTCTATGTTTAGTATTTTATCCCATATTTGTATTTTTATATTTTTTGCTTTATATGTTATCATACTTCTTTCATTATTAAATCCTGTCACTACTATAGGTGTTTTTAATTTTCCCATTTTTCTTCTGTAGACAGTTATGTTTACATAGATTAGCTTTTGCTCCTGTATCTATCATTGGTGTGTAATATCTGTTATAATATCCTTCTATTATTATTTTGGCAAGTATATATATTTTTGTCATTTTGTATATCTTTCTGTTATTTTATCATATCAATGTTCGTTTTATTACCACTTTTTTATTTTCATAAGTTATTGTTAGTTGTTTATCTTCTAAAGTATATGGTTTTACTTTTTCTAACCATTTTAGTCCTAATGTAATGTTCTTATCTCCTTGGTAAATTTTGAATTTTATCAGTACTGGTATGCCTCCAATAATTAGTTCTTTTTCTGTTATTTCCTCAGTATTTACTAATGCTTTTGGTAATTATGGACATAGTTGTTCATTTGTTATTTTTTTTTTTTCTGGTACTAATTCTCTTGTAATATAATTTTCTTCCTGTCTTGTATTTATTAATATTAGGTATTTTCTTTGATCCATTATTCCTGTTATGTAGTAATGATATGGTTTTATTTCTTCCATTTTTTGTTCTATTAAATTTTGTGGAGTTATATAATCTATTCTTCTTGAAGTACTCATCCTCGATGATGATGTAGGTGTTTCATAGTTTATTCGTTTTGAAGTACTAAGTCTTTCTTTTACTATCTCTAAATCTTCTTCTATGTCTAGTTCTTTGTAACTATAATCTTTATTATCTATGACTGTAACTATTTTTTCAAAAGGATTTTCGATCCTGATTTTATCTATCTTATTCTTTGCTATTATTTTATGTTTTGTAGTATAGATATATATATATATAAGTTTTTACATCTTGCTTTAAATATTTTGCTTCCTGGTGCTAATTCTATTCCTGACATTTTCCAGTATAATACTAATGATTTGTCTGTATTTTTATCATTTACTGCTACTGAATAATTTGCACTTATTATAAATTTAAATTTTTGGTATTTTAAATTTCATTTAACTGCACTTATAACACTTTTTTCTATAGGGTGTATGATTCTGTCATCTGCTAAATATATTTCTATTGTGGTATCTATTCCTTCCCTAAAACATGTTTTTATTAATATTTCTGTTCCTCCTAGGTGTACATATTTAATTGGATTTTTAGCTTTTATGTCTTGTATTTCTTTATTCACTAATTTTTTATTTATTATTGTTATTTTAGCTTTACGTTTGGTATATTTACAGTCTATTATATGTTCTTTTTGACTAACTACGTAATATTCTTCTCGTTGTCGTTTAAACCAGTGTTTTATTGTAGGTACTTCTAAAATTTTATCTACACTTAAGTCTAATTCTTTTCCTTTTATTTGTTCAAATATATTATTATCAAATATTATTTTCTAGTCTGAAGATTCTTCATCTTGGTAGCCTTCATGTTTAAGTATTTGGATTTCTTTTTCAGTCATATTCTTCTTCTTCTGATTCTTCTATTTTAGTTTCTATATCATTTTCTGATAAGTCATATATACTATCTTCACTTTCTAGTTCGTAATCTATATATTCCATTTGTGTATACTCATCATTGTCTATTAGTATTTCTGTTATTTGTTTTTTCTTTGGATTTTTAGGTAATTTGCAATCTTTAGCTAAATGTCCTAGTTTTCAACAATTGTAACAGGTACATTCTGTTAATTTTTTCTTTCTTTTATATGGTTTTTTATTATTGTAATTCTTTACATAATATCTTCTTCTTGGTTTCTTATATTTATATGATTTATATTTACCATATTTTCTTGTTTTCTTACCTCGTTTATAATACTTATCTATGCATCCGAATTGGGGTGCTGTTTTATTTTTGCAGCATGCTAAATTTTTTACCAATATTTTATCCATTTTTTTATTTTCTTTGTATTTTTCACATAGTTCTACAAACCAATTTTGTAAAAATTTTATTCTAGCTCCTAGGGTATCTGCTAGTCCTGCTTCATTCCAATTTTTCGTTATTTTGAACTGAATGGTTCTAGTAGTTTATTAAAATATAACTTCCTTATTTCTTCACTTTCATCTGTACTGTATGTTCCTTTATAGTAATAATCTCTAAATGCACAAGTATATTCATCTATATAGCACATATTACATATTGCTAATTTTGACATTAAATTTCTGTTTATAGTTTTTTCTTTATTTTGTTCTTCTATTTCTGTTGTCATACTACTAAATTCATTCTTTATTGCTATCTCATATTTATATAGAATTTCCGTTGTTGTTGTTGCAGCTGTTCCATCATGTTGTCTATTACTTCTTAATGTGGTTAAGCTTGTTGTTGATAAGTTTTGTAACCATAATTTTACTGTTCCTATCAGTGTTCTTTCTATATAGCCTGGTGTTTCGGCCATTGATATTTTATTATCTATTAATTGTTTTGAAATATATCCTACCCATAGTTGGATTGTTTTATTTATATCTGCTACACAATCTAAGTCCAAGAAATTATATTGTTCAGTTACTTGTCTTGGTGTCCATTTTCTATTTAACCTTTTATCCCATAAAGTTTTGTTTCTATCGTATGATTCATAACTTCTATTAGTATAATTTGTATCTAGATGTTTTGTATTTTTTACTCCCGATGTACTTGGTTTATTATCTGTTGTATTTATTTCTGGATTTATTGTAGTTTCGTTTATTTTTTCTATCAGTTCTGTGTATGTTTCACTTGTTTCTGAATAATTTTCTTCTGTTATATCATTATCACTTTCTTCGTTTATTTCGTCTATTCTTATTTCAGATAACTTATCTTGTTCTTCTTCCAGTTGTAATTTTGTTTTAAACTGTTCTATTTCATTTGTCAGTTTTAGTTCTTGTTCTTGTTCTTTTCGTTTTTCTTTTTCTTTCTGTTTGTCTGCATATAATTGTTTGAGCATTTCTAATTCTTTTTTTAGTTCTATTATTTTAGTATTTTTTGTTTCTTCTATTTGTTGTATTTCTTCTTTAGCTTGTTTTTTTATTTTTTCAATTTCTCGTTTTCTATCTATTTCTTCATTCTCTTTTGTTATCCTTACCATGGTTGTTAAACTATCTTCTATTTTGACCGTTTCTTTTTCTAACATCAAATTTAAATTATTTCCTATTTTCTTATATCTTCTTCCTAGATTTGAAAATATTATAGTTATTTTTAGTCCTTCTGTATTTTCATAGGTTTTTTCTTCTAATGCAAATTCTTCTTTATTCATTTATAATCTGTGTTGGTATTTATATTCTAAGCTTTATATTTGTAATTCTAAATCAAATATAGTGTTTCTTTGTGCTACTAAAGATTTGTAGCAAGTTCCTGCAAATATATTATGGTTTAGTCTATCTTGTCTATGTTTTAATTCTTGTCTTAGTTCCTTAATTTTTTCTAAAAGTTGTTGTCTGTATTCAGTATTCATATTTTATTTTTAAGATATTGAATATATTTATATTCTGTCCTAGATATTGTGTCTATTAATTGGGATAATCTATCATTATTTGATTTACTAATAGTTAGATATTTATATTCTGGGTACAGTTTCTTTAGTTTCTTTCTTATTTTTCTTAATTTTTTATCTTTCCTAGCTTTTTTAGTGTTAATATTCTGCCTAGTTGTTTGAACTGATCTTTCTTTAGTTGATTCCTCACTATTATATAGTATATCTGTAATATATGCTTGTTGGTTTTTCTTATGTTGTTCTGGTGTTATGCCAATTCTTTATAGCTATTTAGTTTTTCGCTTTTTAGTTCATAGGGGTGCGTGGATTCGTTCATTTAAATCAAATGGTTAGCAGAATTTCTTATATCTTGGGTTCTTCGATACTTAGTTTTATTAATCTGAGTAGTATAAATCTAGCTCATATCTATCATCTCTATAATCTGATATGTTAAATTCTAGCCAATTTCGTTGCATTAATTCTATTATTTCATAAGTAACTAATATGTCATAGATTTTTCTTCTAATATCACTATTAAGATGTCTTAGTGTATGTAGTAAAAGTATTTTATAATCTTCATTATTATCTAGTAAGTATGTATAAGTACTCAGTTGGTACGTATCTATTTCAGTGTTATGTGTATTCATTTCATTGTTATGTATTTTCTAAACATATTCCCTCTAACCTCTTTGTTTATTATTATATTTATCATTTTATAATACATTATTCTGAACAATCTCTTTTGGCCACTACCATGCTTTTCGGCTTCAATCATTTACCCTAACAGCGCCTCAACTCTGTCTACTCCCCTTAAACGACCTCCTTGCCTATCGATTTCGACCTTAGGATGGCATAGTCTGGGCTTAACTACTCTCAGCCTATTTTCATGGCAAGCTTTCTCAAGATGTTCAATATAATTATACTATAACATGATAAACAGTAATGATATTCAAGAGATTATAAGGAATATAACAGTTTAGCTATACATATCTATGAATAGATATACCTGAGTGGGTATCTTATCTGAATCCATAGCTGAATGTAAATAGATATTTTATTTATGAAGAGAAGAGAGGATTTTTATTACTGGTTGCTCAACACATCAGCGGATTTCTCAGCCTGCCTTTTTCCTTCTCTTCCTACGCTATATATAAGAAATATATATGGCCTTTACTATTTACATACTATGCGGCCTTTACTATTCCTATCTTACCTTTACTATTCATAGGTCACATCTTATTATTACAACCTTGAATAATTTACAAAAGAAAACAAAAAACATACTGTTTCTTTGTCACATCATATTTCACATATGTCGTATACTTTACGACTTTTACAAAGAAAACAATAATTTACATATATCTTGTTGGCTTTATCTGCTTTGATTTATCCTATGCTATTCTAGCTGTACGTCTAGAATGTCTATGGTATCTTCGCCATTACATTTTGTGCATGGGTGATCAGGATATTTGTGTCCAATTATCTTGCAATATCTGGTTAATAATTCTGATGAAATAAATTCTTTCTTCAGTGCCCTTGTTGTAGGTTGTTCTTGTGGTCTGAGTAGGGACAATATCCATTTCTGGACTTCATCCATATCTGCTTCTCGTAGTTCTCTAGAGTTTGAATATATCATTATCTGCTCTCTTGAATAGTAGCTCCATATGGCATTGCCATTTAAATAATTATTTGCTAATTCTTGAATAATAGTTGATATGCCAATGATTCTTTTGTTGGCATAAAAACCTGGTATTTCTATCTCTGGTATCTCGGATTGCTGTTCAATATCTTCGGGAATTATCATATCTCTGGTTAATCCTATCTTTACTACTTGTATAATGGGTTTTACCTCATTGTACAGTATCTCTGCTGGTGCTGTATAAAATTTGATATAAAATAAATTTCCTTTTGTAATTCTTTTATATGTCAAAAATGCTCTATGTATTTCGGGTATTCCGCTTAGCTCCTCGCCGTCGTATGTATATACAGTGTTCAGTAGTCCGTAATGATAGCAAGTTTTTACTAGATTGGAATTGATTTTTGGTTGTGCTATTAGTTTATTATAACCTTGTAATTTTTGGGTTATGTAATCTTGGGTTTTTTCTGTTGTTGTGGTAGATCTTGGTTGGAGATTTAAATATGTCTGGATTTTGTGGATATTTTTTATATAGGTTTGGGAGATGTGGTTGTATATCTTTTTATCTTGGTTCAGACTTGCTGCGTATGTAGACGTCTGTGGTGTTGTAACTGGTGTTTTTGGTATTTTTGGGGTAAATGGTTTTGCAAATATGCTATTTAGGTTGTTGTTTGTATGTTGCTTCCTGCTAACTTGTCTGCTTGTACCTGCAGCATTTTCAGATAAATTGTTATGTGTTTTTTGGAGTATCCCAACGTCTCCTTCTAGCTCTGGATTTTAGAGTCTTCCGATCAACTTATCTCAGCATATTTATAGTCATGCGGCTGACTTGTACTAGCTTTAGATTTCAGTTTAGCTTCATCAATCTTTAGCTTTTGTACTTCAAAGTCTATACTGTCCACTTTTATATAAAGTGTAGTTAGAGCTTTGAGCATATCTTCCATTGTACTATCTGGTTCAGTTTGAGTAGCTTTGTCTTGATAAGTAATCTGCAATGAAATTTTTATTAGATTTAACTAACTCAATTGTAAATGTAAAATTCTGTATATTTAATACTAATCTCCGTATTGCTTTTGTTGTCACTGAATCGTGTATCTTCCGTGTTATCCACCATTTTACCTGTGTATTATCTGTTCGTACAATAAATTTGTTATATACAATATATGGCTCAAATGCTAATAAACATTTATATAATGCAAATAGCTCTTTTCTATTTATTTCCCATTTGAATTGTGGTTCTGTGTATGATCTTGAATAATATCTAAAGTGATATTCAATTTTTTCATTCTCGTATTTATATTTAAGAACTCCTCCATAGCTATGATTGCTAGAATCCGTTTCTACTATATATATGAATTGTTTATTTTCATCTGGAAAATATAATTTTGGTAATTTTTGGCACATAATTTTAATTTTTTGTATGTATGTCTTATCTTTTTCATCAAAATAGTATTCACTATCTTTCTTTAATTTTTTATGTAAGGGTTTTAAATTGTTGATATCTACCAGGTGCATTTTTATATCCGAAGGGTAATACGTTCCAGTCATAAAATCCTTGGGGTACCGTGAATGCTGTTAACTTTTTAGAATTATCTTCTAGCTTTAAATGGTAGAATCCTGATTTACAATCAAATTTACTAAAATAATTATATCCTTGTATTTGTCTTATTTTTAGTATCTTGTTTGGTATTGGGTAATTATATGTTTTTGTTTTTGCATTTAAATTTTTATAATCTATAATCATCCTACTTTTTCCTCTTTTTTGTTCACTATGTTTATTTACTATAAATGTTGGGCTAGTATGTTTACTATTGCTTTCTTGTATATAATTATTGTCTAGTAATTCTTTATGTGTAGTTTAAATTCTGTTAAATCATCAAAATTGTATTTTAGTGGGTTTTGTGTTATTATACTATTTTCATCTATTAGTTCAATTTTTACTTTTGTTTTGTGTTTTTCCCATCCCTGTAAGGGATTATCATTATACAATAATTCTAGTTTGTCTTGTATTATTTTTATTTTATTTATCAAAAATATAATTATTTCTATCTTTTGCTCACTTGTTTTTATATTTTCTAGTTTCTGGGTAATTTTTTCACTTCCTTTAATCCAAGGTGTTATTTTTCTTAATTTATTGTTTACTCTTTTAGCTCCTACTTTTTGTTTACATGGGGTAGTAAACCAAAAGTATGTTTTTGTTAGTATAAGTGGGTATAATTTATCTAAGAATGGCATTCCTATAAGTATATCTTTATTTGTGAATTCATAACTATACATTTCTTCTATGTTTAATATTTTATCCCATATTTGTATTTTTATATTTTTTGCCTTATATGTTATCATGCTTCCTTCATTATTAAATCCTATCACTACTATAGGTGTTTTTAATTTTTCCCATTTGTCTTCTGGTAGACAGTTATGTTTACATAGATTAGCTTCTGGTACTAGTTCTCTTGTAATATAATTTTCTTCTTGTCCGGTATTTATTAATATTAAGTATTTTCTTTGGTCCATTATTCCTGTTATGTAGTAATGATATGGTTTTATTTCTTCCATTTTTTGTTCTATTAAATTTTGTGGAGTTATATAATCTATTCTTCTTGAAGTACTCATCCTTGATGATGATGTAGGTGTTTCATTAGTTATTCTTTTTGAGGTACTAAGTCTGTCTTTGACTATTTCTAAATCTTCTTCCATGTCTAGTTCTTTATAGCTGTAATCATTATTATCTATGACTGTGACTATTTTTTCAAAAGGATTTTCGATCTTGATTTTATCTATTTTGTTTTTTGCTGTTATGTTATGTTTTGTAGTGTAGATATATAGGTTTTTACATCTTGCTGTAAATATTTTGCTTTCTGGTGCTAATTCTATTCCTGACATTTTTCAGTATAATACTAATGATTTGTCTATATTTTTATCATTTACTGATACTAGATAATTTGCACTTATTATAAATTTAAATTTTTAGTATATTAAATTTCCTTTAACTGCGCTTATAACGCTTTTTTCTATAGGGTGTATGATTCTATCATCTGCTAAATATATTTCTGTGGGAGTATCTATTCCTTCCCTGAAACATGCTTTTATTAATATTTCTATTCCTCCTAGGTGTACATATTTAATTGGAGTTTTAGCTCTTATGTCTTGTATTTCTTTATTCACTAATTTTTTATTTATTATTGATATTTTAGCTTTTCCTTTGGTGCATCTACAGTCTGTTATATGTTCTTTTTGACTAATTACATAGTATTCTTCTCTTTGTCTTTTAAACCAATGTTTTACTATAGGTACGTCTAATAGTTTGTCTATACTTAAATATAATTCTTTTCTTTTTATTTGTTCGAATATATTATCGTCAAATATTATTTTTTGGCCTGAAGATTCTTCATCTTGGTAGTCTTCATGTTTAAGTATTTGTATTTCTTTTTCAGTCATATTCTTCTTCTGATTCATTTATTATATTATCATTTATATCAGTTTCCGAGAATTCATATATACTATCTTCACTTTCTAGTTCATAATCTATATATTCCATTTGTGTATACTCATCGTTGTCTATTCGTATTTCAGTTATTTATTTTTTCTTTAGGTCTTTAGATATTTTACAATCTTTAGCTAGATGTCCTAGTTTTCCATAATTGTAACAGGTACATTCTGTTAATTTTTTCTTTCTTTTATATGGTTTTTTATTATTGTAATTCTTTACATAATATCTTCTTCTTGGTTTCTTATATTTATATTTAGATTTATATGATTTATATTTACCATATTTTCTTGTTTTCTTACCTCGTTAATAATACTTATCTGTGCATCCGAATTGGGGTGCTGTTTTATTTTTGCAACATGCTAAATTTTTTACCAATATTTTATCCATTTATTTATTTTCTTTGTATTTTTCACATAGTTCTACAAATCAATTTTGTAAAAATTTTATTCCAGCTCTTAGGGTATCTGCTAGTCCTGCTTCATTCCAATTTTTCGTTATTTTTGAACTGAATGGTTTTGGTAGTTTATTAAAATATAACTTCCTTATTTCTTCACTTTCATCTGTACTGTATGTTCCTTTATAGTAATAATCTCTAAATGCACAAGTATATATTCATCTATATAGCACATATTACATATTGTAAATTTTGACATTAAATTTCTGTTTATAGTTTTTTCTTTATTTTATTCTTCTATTTCTGTTGTCATACTACTAAATTCATTCCTTATTGCTATCTCATATTTATATAGAATTTCCGTTGTTGTTGTTGCAGCTGTTCCATCATGTTGTCTATTACTTCTTAATGTGGTTAAGCTTGCTGTTGATAAGTTTTGTAACCATAATTTTACTGTTCCTATCAGTGTTCTTTCCATATAGCCTGGTGTTTCGGCCATTGATATTTTATTATCTATTAATTGTTTTGAAATATATCCTACCCATAGTTGGATTGTTTTATTTATATCTGCTACACAATCTAAGTCCAAGAAATTATATTGTTTAGTTAATTGTCTTGGTGTCCATTTTCTATTTAACCTTTTATCCCATAAAGTTTTGTTTCTATCGTATGATTCATAACATCTATTAGCGTAATTTGTATCTAGATGTTTTGGATTTTTTACTCCTGATGTACTTGGTTTATTATCTGTTGTATTTATTTCTGGATTTATTGTAGTTTCGTCTATCTTTTCTATCAGTTCTGTGTATGTTTCACTTGTTCCTGAATAATTTTCTTGTGTTATATCATTGTCACTTTCTTCGTTTATTTCGTCTATTCTTATTTCAGGTAAATTGTCTTGTTCTTCTCCTAATTGTAATTTTGCTTTAAATTTTTCTATTTCATCTGTCAGTTTTAGTTCCTGTTCTTGTTCTTTTCGTTTTTCTTTTTCTTTCTGTTTGTCTGCATATAATTGTTTGAGCATTTCTAATTCTTTTTTTAGTTCTATTATTTTAGTATTTTTTGTTTCTTCTATTTGTTGTATTTCTTCTTTAGCTTGTTTTTTTTATTTTTTCAATTTCTCTTTTTCTATCTATTTCTTCATTCTCTTTTGTTATCCTTAGCATGGTTGTTAAACTATCTTCGATTTTGACCGTTTCTTTTTCTAACATCAAATTTAAATTATTTCCTATTTTCTTATATCTTCTTCCTAGATTTGAAAATATTATAGTTATTTTTAATCCTTCTGAATTTTCATATGTTTTTTCTTCTAATGCAAATTCTTCTTTATTCATTTATAATCTGTGTTGGTATTTATATTCTAAGCTTTGTATTTGTAATTCTAAATCAATTATAGTGTTTCTTTGTGCTACTAAGGATTTGTGGCAAGTTCCTGCAAATATATTATGGTTTACTCTATCTTGTTTATGTTTCAATTCTTGTCTTAATTCTCTAATTTTTTCAAGAAGTTGTTGTCAGTATTCAGTGTTCATATTTTATTTTTAAGATATTGAATATATTTATATTCTGTCCTAGATATTGTGTCTATTAATTGAGATAATCTATCACTATCTGATTTACTAATAGTTAGATATTTATATTCTGGGTATAGTTTCTTGAGTTTCTTTCGTATTTTTCTTAATTTTTTATCTTTCCTAGCTTTTTTAGTGTTAATATTCTGCCTAATTATTTGAACTGATCTTTCATTAGTTGATTCCTCACTATTATATAGTATATCTGTAGTTTATGCATGTTGGTTTTTCTTATGTTGTTCTAGTGTTATGCAAATTTCTTTATAACTATTTAGTTTTTCGCTTTTTAGTTCATAGCTCTGATACCAATTTGGGGGGTGCGTGGATTCGTTCTTTTAAATCAAATGGTTAGCGAAATTTCTTATATCTTGGGTTCTTCGATACTTAGTTTCATTAATCTGAGTAGTATAAATGTAGCTCATATCTATCATCTCTATAATCTGATATGTTAAATTCTAGCCAATTTTGTTGGATTAATTCTATTATTTCATAAGTAACTAATATGTCATAGATTTTTCTTCTAATATCACTATTAAGATGTCTTAGTGTATGTAGTAAAAGTATTTTATAATCTTCATTATTATCTAGTAAGTATGTATAAGTACTCAGTTGGTACGTATCTATTTCAGTGTTATGTGTATTCATTTCTGTATTATGTGTATTCATTTCATTGTTATGTACTTTCTAAACATATTCCCTCTAACCTCTTTGTTTATCATTATATTTATCATTTTATAATACATTATTTTGAACAATCTCTTTTGGCCACTACCATGCTTTTCGGCTTCAATCATTTACCCTAACAGCGCCTCAACTCTGTCTACTCCCCTAAACGGCCTCCTTGCCTATCGGTTTCGACCTTAGGATGACATAGTCTGGGCTTAACTACTCTCAGCCTATTTTCATGTCTAGCTTTCTCAAGATGTTCAATATAATTATACTATTACATGATAAACAGTAATGATATTCAAGAGATTATAAGGAATATAACAGTTTAGCTATACATATTTATGAATAGATATACCTGATCCTGTAGCTTATTGGAATTCTCAATAGCTTTTGAAAAATAAATATTTTATTTAAAGAGTTTAGAAGTGAGGATTGATCGATTGCCTCGTCGATTTGCTGATGATCCTCCTCTTCTGATTTACATTCATATATATAGGAAAACTGAAATGGCCTTTACTGTTTACAAGTGGCCTTTCAGAAAATGAAAAACTAAACTGGCTTTTACTATTTACATATGACTCTTACTATGCGACTCTTACTGTTCATGAATGACCTTTACTATTCAAGAATGACTCTTACTATTCCTACTTTACGACTTTTGTTAAAAGAAAACAAAAAACTTAAAAGTAACATTATTCACATATCTTGTCAGGGTATCTTTGTGTCCTTGTTTGCTCGTCTTTGTCTGCTTTTTATCTTCTCGGCATCGTTTCGTTTATTCCAGCTGTACGTCTGGGATTTTCACATTATCTTCGCTATTACATTTTGTGCATCTGTGGTCTGGGTATTTGTGTCCGATTAACTTGCAATATCTGGTCAATAATTCTTGTGAAATAAATTTTTTCTTAAGTGCTCTTGTTGTAGGTTTTTCCTCTGGTCTGAGTAGGGACAATATCCATTTCTGGACTTCATCCATATCTGCTTCTCGTAGTTCTCTAGAGTTTGAATATATCATTATCTGGTCTCTTGAATAGTAGCTCCATATGGCATTGCCATTTAAATAATTATTTACTAATTCTTGAATAAAGTTGATATGCCAATGATCCTTTTGTTGGCATAAAAACCTGGTATTTCTATCTCTGGTATCTCGGGTTGCTGTTCAATATCTTCGGGAATTATCATATCTCTGGTTAATCCTATTTTTACAACCTGTATGATAGGTTTTATTTCATTATATAGTATCTCTGCTGGGGCGGTATAGAATTTCACATAGAATAGATTTCCTTTTGTAATTCTTTTATATGTTAATAATGCTTTATGTATCTCTGGTATTCCAGTAAGCTCTTCTCCGTCGTATGTATATACAGTATTTAATAATCCATAATAATAACATGTTTTGACTAGGTTAGCACTGGTTTTTGGTTGTGCTATTAACTTGTTGTAACCTTGTAATTTTTGGGTTATGTAGTCTTGGGTTTTTTATTGGGTTGTGGTAGATCTGGGGTTAAGATTTAAAAATATCTGAATTTTGTGTATATTTTTGATATAGGTTTGGGCAATATGGTTATAAATCTTTTTGTCCTGGTTTAGACTTTCTGCATAGGTAGAAGTTTGTGGTGATGTAATAACTGGTGTCTTTGGTATTTTTGGGGTAAATCGTTTTTTAAATATGCTATTTAGGTTGGTGTTGGTATGTTGCTTTCTGCTAACTGGGTTACTTGTACCTGCAATATCAACAAAGAAATTGTCATGGTTTTTTTGGAGTTTCCCAACGTCTCCTTATAGCTCTGGATTTTTTGAGTCTTCGGATCGACTTAGCTCTGCATATTTATAGTCATGCTGGTGACTTGTACTAGCTTTAGACTTCAGTTTAACTTCATTAGTCTTTAGCTTTTGTATCTCACAGTCCATACTGTCCACTTTTGTACAAAGTGTAGTTAGGGCTATAAGTATATTTTCCATTGTATTATCTTGTTCTGTCTGAGTAGCTTTGTCTTGATAGGTAGTCTGCAATAACATTCTTGTTAGATTTAACTACTTCAATTGAGAATGTAAAGTTTTGTATATTTAATACAAGTCTCCGTATTTCTTTTGTTGTTACTGAATCTTGTATTTTTCTTGTTATCCACCATTTTACCTGTGTATTATCTGTTCGTACAATAAATTTGTTATACACAATATATGGTTCAAATGCTAATAAACATTTATATAATTCAAATAGTTCTTTTCTATTTATTTTCCATTTTATTTGTGGTTCTGTATATGATCCTGAATAATATCTACAGTGATATTCAACTTTTTCATTCTCGTATTTATACTTAAGAACTCCTCCATAGCTATGATTGCTAGAATCCGTTTCTACTATATATATGAATTGTTTATTTTCATCTGCAAAATATAATTTTGGTAATTTTTGGCATAGAGTTTTAATTTTTTGTATGTATGTCTTATCTTTTTCATCAAAATAGTATTCACTATCTTTCTTTAATTTTTTCTGTAAAGGTTTTAAATTTTCTGCTAACTTAGGTACATATTCTCTTATTTGGTTAACTAGTCCTAAGAAGGATTGTAATTTCTTTTTTGTATCTAATGCTTCGTTTGAATTAATTATTTTTTGCACTATATGAGTTTGCATTTTTATTCCAGTTTTATCTATTTGTATGCCTAAAAATTCTATTTGGTTTTTTCATTATTTCTACTTTCTTTTTACTTAAGCTAATTCCTGATGTTTCTATTAGATGTATGAATTTTTCTAGTAGTTTTATATGTTCTTCTTGTGTCCTAGAGTATAGTAGTATATCATCTATGTATACTATACAATTTTCTAGTTGATTAAAATAACTATCCATAAAGTGTTGATATCTACCTGGTGCATTTCTATATCCGAAGGGTAATACGTTCCATTCATAAAATCCTTGGGGTACTGTGAATGCTGTTAGCTTTTTAGAATTATCTCTAGCTTTAAATGGTAAAATCCTGATTTACAATCAAATTTACTAAAATAGTTATATCCTTGTATTTGTCTTATTTTTAATATCTTGTTTGGTAGTGGGTAATTATATGTTTTTGTTTTTGCATTTAAATTTTTATAATCAATAATCATCCTACTTTTTCCTCTTTTTTGTTCACTATGTTTATTTACTATAAATGTTGGGCTAGTATGTTTACTATTGCTTTCTTGTATGTAATTATTGTCTAGTAATTCTTTTATGTGTAGTTAAATTCCGTTAAGTCATCAAAATTGTATTTCAAGGGCTTTTGTGTTATTATGCTATTTTCATCTATTAGTTCAATTTTCACTTTTGTCTTATGTCCATCCTTGTAAGGGATTATCATTGTATAGTAATTCTAGTTTGTCTTGAAGTATTTTTATTTTATCTATTGAAAATATGATTATTTCTATTTTCTGGTCACTTATTTTTATATTTTCTTGTTTTGGGGTAATTTTTTCACTTCCTTTAATCCATGGTGTTGGTTTTCGTAATTTATTATTTATTCTTTTAGCTCCTACTTTTTGTTTACATGGGGTAGTAAACCACCAATATGTTTTTGTTAGTATATGTGGGTATAATTTATCTAAGAATGACATTCCTATAAGTATATCTTTATTTGTGAATTCATAACTATGCATTTCTTCTGTGTTTAGTATTTTATCCCATATTTGTATTTTTTATATTTTTTGCTTTATATGTTATCATACTTCCTTCATTATTAAATCCTGTCACTACTATAGGTGTTTTTAATTTTTTCCATTTTTCTTCTGGTAGACAATTATGTTTACATAGGTTAGCTTCTGCTCCTGTATCTATCATAGGTGTGTAATATCTGTTATAATATCCTTCTATTATTATCTTGGCAAGTATATATATTTTTGTCATTTTGTATATCTTTATGTTATTTTATCATATCAAGGTTCGTTTTATTACTACTTTTTTATTTTCATAAGTTATTGTTAGTTGTTTATCTTCTAAGGTATATGGTTTTACTTTTTCTAACCATTTTAGTCCTAATGTAATATCCTTATCTCCTTGGTAAATTTTGAATTTTATTAATATTGGTATACCTCCAATAATTAGTTCTTTTTCTGTTATTTCCTCAGTATTTACTAATGCTTTTGGTAATTCTGGACATAGTTGTTCATTTGTTATTTTTTTTTTCTGGTACTAATTCTCTTGTAATATAATTTTCTTCCTGTCTTGTATTTATTAATATTAGGTATTTTCTTTGATCCATTATTCCTGTTATGTAGTAATGATATGGTTTTATTTCTTCCATTTTTTGTTCTGTTAAATTTTGTAGAGTTATATAATCTATTCTTCTTGAAGTACTCATCCTCGATGATGATGTAGGTGTTTCATAGTTTATTCGTTTTGAAGTACTAAGTCTTTCTTTTACTATCTCTAAATCTTCTTCTATGTCTAGTTCTTTGTAACTATAATCTTTATTATCTATGACTTTAACTATTTTTTCAAAAGGATTTTTCGATCCTGATTTTATCTATCTTATTCTTTTCTATTATTTTATGTTTTGTAGTATATATATATATATATAAGTTTTTACATCTTGCTTTAAATATTTTGCTTCCTGGTGCTAATTCTATTCCTGACATTTTCCAGTATAATACTAATGATTTGTCTGTATTTTTATCATTTACTGCTACTGAATAATTTGCACTTATTATAAATTTAAATATTTGGTATATTAAATTTCATTTAACTGCACTTATAACACTTTTTTCTATAGGGTGTATGATTCTGTCATCTGCTAAATATATTTCTATTGTGGTATCTATTCCTTCCCTAAAACATGTTTTTATTAATATTTCTGTTCCTCCTAGGTGTACATATTTAATTGGATTTTTAGCTTTTATGTCTTGTATTTCTTTATTCACTAATTTTTTTTATTTATTATTGGTATTTTAGTTTTACCTTTGGTATATTTACAGTCTATTATATGTTCTTTTTGACCAACTACGTAATGTTCTTCTCGTTGTCGTTTAAACCAGTGTTTTATTGTAGGTACTTCTAAAATTTTATCTACACTTAAGTCTAATTCTTTTCCTTTTATTTGTTCAAATATATTATTATCAAATATTTTTTTCTGGTCTGAAGATTCTTCATCTTGGTAGTCTTCATGTTTAAGTATTTGGATTTCTTTTTCAGTCATATTCTTCTTCTTCTGATTCTTCTATTTTAGTTTCTATATCATTTTCTGATAATTCATATATACTATCTTCACTTTCTAATTCGTAATCTATATATTCCATTTGTGTATACTCATCATTGTCTATTAGTATTTCTGTTATTTGTTTTTTCTTTGGATCTTTAGGTAATTTGCGATCTTTAGCTAAATGTCCTAGTTTTCCACAATTGTAACAGGTATATTCTGTTAATTTTTTCTTTCTTTTAATACTAATGATTTGTCTATATTTTTATCATTTACTGCTACTGAATAATTTGCACTTATTATAAATTTAAATTTTTGGTATATTAAATTTCATTTAACTGCACTTATAACACTTTTTTCTATAGGGTGTAGGATTCTGTCATCTGCTAAATATATTTCTATTGGGGTATCTATTCCTTCCCTAAAACATGATTTTATTAATATTTCTGTTCCTCCTAAGTGTACATATTTAATTGGATTTTTAGCTTTTATGTCTTGTATTTCTTTATTCACTAATTTTTTATTTATTATTGGTAAGCTTTACCTTTGGTGTATTTACAGTCTATTATATGTTCTTTTTGACTAACTACGTAATATTCTTCTCGTTGTCATTTAAACCAGTGTTTTATTGTAGGTACTTCTAAAATTTTATCTACACTTAAGTCTAATTCTTTTCCTTTTATTTGTTCAAATATATTATTATCAAATATTATTTTCTGGTCTGAAGATTCTTCATCTTGGTAGCCTTCATGTTTAAGTATTTGGATTTCTTTTTCAGTCATATTCTTCTTCTTTTGATTCTTCTATTTTAGTTTCTATATCATTTTCTGATAAGTCATATATACTATCTTCACTTTCTAATTCGTAATTTATATATTCCATTTGTGTATACTCATCATTGTCTATTAGTATTTCTGTTATTTGTTTTTTCTTTGGATCTTTAGGTAATTTGCAATCTTTAGCTAAATGTCTTAGTTTTTCACAATTGTAACAGGTACATTCTGTTAATTTTTTCTTTCTTTTATATGGTTTTTTATTATTGTAATTCTTTACATAATATCTTCTTCTTGGTTTCTTATATTAATATTTAGATTTATATGATTTATATTTACCATATTTTCTTGTTTTCTTACCTCGTTTATAATACTTATCTATGCATCCGAATTGGGGTGCTGTTTTATTTTTGCAGCATGCTAAATTTTTTACCAATATTTTATCCATCTTTTTATTTTCTTTGTATTTTTCACATAGTTTTACAAACCAATTTGGTAAATATTTTATTCTAGCTCCTAGGGTATCTGCTAGTCCTGCTTCATTCCAACTTTTCGTTATTTTTGAACTGAATGGTTCTAGTAGTTTTGTAAAATATAACTTCCTTATTTCTTCACTTTCATCTGTACTGTATGTTCCTTTATAGTAATAATCTCTAAATGCACAAGTATATTCATCTATATAGCACATATTACATATTGTTAATTTTGACATTAAATTTCTGTTTATAGTTTTTTCTTTATTTTGTTCTTCTATTTCTGTTGTCATACTACTAAATTCATTCCTTATTGCTATCTCATATTTATATAGAATTTCCGTTGTTGTTGTTGCAGTTGTTCCATCATGTTGTCTATTACTTTTTAATGTGGTTAAGCTTGCTGTTGATAAGTTTTGTAACCATAATTTTACTGTTCCTATCAGTGTTCTTTCCATAGAGCCTGGTGTTTCGGCCATTGATATTTTATTATCTATTAATTATTTTGAAATATATCCTACCCATAGTTGGACTGTTTTATTTATATCTGCTACACAGTCTAAGTCCAAGAAATTATATTGTTCAGTTACTTGTCTTGGTGTCCATTTTCTATTTAACCTTTTATCCCATAAAGTTTTGTTTCTATCGTATGATTCATAACTTCTATTAGTATAATTTGTATCTAGATGTTTTGTATTTTTTACTCCCGATGTACTTGGTTTATTATCTGTTGTATTTATTTCTGGATTTATTGTAGTTTCGTCTATCTTTTTTATCAGTTCTGTGTATGTTTCACTTGTTCCTGAATAATTTTCTTGTGTTATATCATTATCGCTTTCTTCGTTTATTTCGTCTATTCTTATTTCAGATAACTTATCTTGTTCTTCTTCCAGTTGTAATTTTGTTTTAAACTGTTCTATTTCATTTGTCAGTTTTAGTTCTTGTTCTTGTTCTTTTCGTTTTTCTTTTTCTTTCTGTTTGTCTGCATATAATTGTTTGAGCATTTCTAATTCTTTTTTTAGTTCTATTATTTTAGTATTTTTTGTTTCTTCTATTTGTTGTATTTCTTCTTTAGCTTGTTTTTTTATTTTTTCAATTTCTCGTTTTCTATCTATTTCTTCATTCTCTTTTGTTATCCTTACCATGGTTGTTAAACTATCTTCTATTTTGACCGCTTCTTTTTCTAACATCAAATTTAAATTATTTCCTATTTTCTTATATCTTCTTCCTAGATTTGAAAATACTATAGTTATTTTTAGTCCTTCTGTATTTTCATAGGTTTTTTCTTCTAATGCAAATTCTTCTTTATTCATTTATAATCTGTGTTGGTATTTATATTCTAAGCTTTGTATTTGTAATTCTAAATCAAATATAGTGTTTCTTTGTGCTACAAAAGATTTGTAGCAAGTTCCTGCAAATATATTATGGTTTAGTCTATCTTGTCTATGTTTTAATTCTTGTCTTAGTTCCTTAATTTTTTCTAAAAGTTGTTGTCTGTATTCAGTATTCATATTTTATTTTTAAGATATTGAATATATTTATATTCTGTCTATTAATTGGGATAATCTATCATTATTTGATTTACTAATAGTTAGATATTTATATTCTGGGTACAGTTTCTTTAGTTTCTTTCTTATTTTTCTTAATTTTTCATCTTTCCTAGCTTTTTTAGTGTTAATATTCTGCCTAGTTGTTTGAACTGATCTTTCTTTAGTTGATTCCTCACTATTATATAGTATATCTGTAATATATGCATGTTGGTTTTTCTTATGATGTTCTAGTGTTATGCCAATTTCTTTATAGCTATTTCGTTTTTCGCTTTTTAGTCATAGCTTTGATACCAATTTGGGGGGTACGTGGATTCGTTCATTTAAATCAAATGGTTAGCGGAATTTCTTATATCTTGGGTTCTTCGATACTTAGTTTCATTAATCTGAGTAGTATAAATCTAGCTCATATCTATCATCTCTATAATCTGATATGTTAAATTCTAGCCAATTTTGTTGCATTAATTCTATTATTTCATAAGTAACTAATATGTCATAGATTTTTCTTCTAATATCACTATTAAGATGTCTTAGTGTATGTAGTAAAAGTATTTTATAATCTTCATTATTATCTAGTAAGTATGTATAAGTACTCAGTTGGTACGTATCTATTTCAGTGTTATGTGTATTCATTTCATTGTTATGTATTTTCTAAACATATTCCCTCTAACCTTTTTGTTTATCAATATATTTATCATTTTATAATACATTATTTTGAACAATCTCTTTTGGCCACTACCATGCTTTTCGGCTTCAATCATTTATCCTAACAGCACCTCAACTCTGTCTACTCCCCTAAACGGCCTCCTTGCCTATCGGTTTCGACCTTAGGATGACATAGTCTGGGCTTAACTACTCTCAGCCTATTTTCATGTCAAGCTTTCTCAAGATGTTCAATATAATTATACTATAACATGATAAACAGTAATGATATTCAAGAGATTATAAGGAATATAACAATTTAGCTATACATATTTATGAATAGATATACCTGATCCTGTAGCTTATCGGAATTCTCAATAGCTTTTGAAAAATAAATATTTTATTTAAAGAGTTTAGAAGTGAGGATTGATCGATTGCCTCGTCGATTTGCTGATGATCCTCCTCTTCTGATTTACATTCATATATATAGGAAAACTGAAATGGCCTTTACTGTTTACAAGTGGCCTTTCAGAAAATGAAAAACTAAACTGGCGTTTACTATTTACATATGACTCTTACTATGCGACTCTTACTGTTCATGAATGACCTTTACTATTCATGAATGACTCTTACTATTCCTACTTTACGACTTTTGTTAAAAGAAAACAAAAAACTTAAAAGTAACACTATTCGCATATCTTGTCAGGGTATCTTTGTGTCCTTGTCTGCTCGTCTTTGTCTTCTTTTTGTCTTCTCGGCATCATTTCGTTTATTCCAGCTGTACGTCTGGGATTTTCACATTATCTTCTCCATTACATTTTGTGCATCTGTGGTCTGGGTATTTGTGTCCGATTAACTTGCAATATCTGGTCAATAATTCTTGTGAAATAAATTTTTTCTTAAGTGCTCTTGTTGTAGGTTTTTCCTCTGGTCTGAGTAGGGACAATATCCATTTCTGGACTTCATCCATATCTGCTTCTCGTAGTTCTCTAGAGTTTGAATATATCATTATCTGCTCTCTTGAATAGTAGCTCCATATGGCATTGCCATTTAAATAATTATTTACTAATTCTTGAATAATAGTTGATATGCCAATGATTCTTTTGTTGGCACAAAAACCTGGTATTTCTATCTCTGGTATCTCGGGTTGCTGTTCAATATCTTCGGAAATTATCATATCTCTGGTTAATCCTATCTTTACTACTTGTATAATGGGTTTTACCTCATTGTACAGTATCTCTGCTGGTGCTGTATAAAATTTGATATAAAATAAATTTCCTTTTGTAATTCTTTTATATGTCAAAAATGCTCTATGTATTTCGGGTATTCCGCTTAGCTCCTCGCCGTCGTATGTATATACAATGTTCAGTAGTCCGTAATGATAGCAAGTTTTTACTAGATTGGAATTGGTTTTTGGTTGTGCTATTAGTTTATTATAACCTTGTAATTTTTGGGTTATGTAATATTTGGTTTTTTCTGTTGTTGTGGTAGATCTTGGTTAGAGATTTAAATATGTCTGGATTTTGTGGATATTTTTTATATAGGTTTGGGAGATGTGGTTGTATATCTTTTTATCTTGGTTCAGACTTGCTGCGTATGTAGACGTCTGTGGTGTTGTAACTGGTGTTTTTGGTATTTTTGGGGTAAATGGTTTTGCAAATATGCTATTTAGGTTGTTGTTTGTATGTTGCTTCCTGCTAACTTGTCTGCTTGTACCTGCAGTATTTTCAGATAAATTGTTATGGGTTTTTTGGAGTATCCCAACGTCTCCTTCTAGCTCTGGAATTTTAGAGTCTTCTAATCGACTTATCTTAGCATATTTATAGTCATGCGGTTGACTTGTACTAGCTTTATATTTCAGTTTAGCTTCATCAATCTTTAGCTTTTGTACTTCAAAGTCCATACTGTCCACTTTTATACAAAGTGTAGTTAGAGCTTTGAGTATATCTTCCATTGTACTATCTGGTTCAGTTTGAGTAGCTTTGTCTTGATAAGTAATCTGCAATGACATTTTTATTAGATTTAACTAACTCAATTGTAAATGTAAAATTGGGTATATTTAATACTAATCTCCGTATTTCTTTTGTTGTCACTGAATTGTGTATCTTCCGTGTTATCCACCATTTTACCTGTGTGTTATCTGTTCTTACAATAAATTTGTTATATACAATATATGACTCAAATGCTAATAAACATTTATATAATGCAAATAGTTCTTTTCTATTTATTTCCCATTTTATTTGTGGTTCTGTATATGATCCTGAATAATATCTACAGTGATATTCAATTTTTTCATTATCGTATTTATACTTAAGAAATCCTCCATAGCTGTGATTGCTAGAATCCGTTTCTATTATATATATGAATTATTTGTTTTCATCTGGAAAATATAATTTTGGTAATTTTTGGCACATAGTTTTAATTTTTTGTATGTATGTCTTATCTTTTTCATCAAAATAGTATTCACTATCTTTCTTTAATTTTTCCTGTAAAGGTTTTAAATTTTCTGCTAACTTAGGTACATATTCTCTTACTTGGTTAACTAGTCCTAAGAAGGATTGTAATTTCTTTTTTGTATCTAATGCTTCGTTTGAATTAATTATTTTTTGCACTATATGAGTTTGCATTTTTATTCCATTTTTATCTATTTGTATGCCTAAAAATTCTATCTGATTTTTCATTATTTCTGCTTTCTTTTTACTTAAACTAATTCCTGATATTTCTATTATATGTATAAATTTTTCTAATAGTTTTATATGTTCGTCTTGTGTTCTAGAGTATAATAGTATATCATCTATATATACTATGCAATTTTCTAATTGGTTAAAATAATTATCCATAAAATGTTGATATCTACCTGGTGCATTTTTATATCCGAAGGGTAATACGTTCCATTCATAAAATCCTTGGGGTACCGTGAATGCTGTTAACTTTTTAGAATTATCTTCTAGCTTTAAATGGTAGAATCCTGATTTACAATCAAATTTACTAAAATAATTATATCCTTGTATTTGTCTTATTTTTAGTATCTTGTTTGGTATTGGGTAATTATATGTCTTTGTTTTTGCATTTATATTTCTATAATCTATAACCATCCTACTTTTTCCTCTTTTTTGTTCACTATGTTTATTTACTATAAATGCTGGGCTAGTATGTTTACTATTGCTTTCTTGTATATAATTATTGTCTAGTAATTCTTTTATGTGTAGTTTAAATTCTGTTAAATCATGAAAATTGTATTTTAGTGGTTTTTGTGTTATTATACTATTTTCATCTATTAGTTCAATTTTTACTTTTGTTTTGTGTTTTTCCCATCCTTGTAAGGGATTACCATTATACAATAATTCTAGTTTGTCTTGTATTATTTTTATTTTATTTATCAAAAATATAATTATTTCTATCTGTTGGTCACTTGTTTTTATATTTTCTAGTTTCTGGGTAATTTTTTCACTTCCTTTAATCCAATGTGTTATTTTTCTTAATTTATTGTTTACTCTTTTAGCTCCTACTTTTTGTTTACATGGGGTAGTAAACCACCAATATGTTTTTTTTAGTATATGTGGGTATAATTTATCTAAGAATGACATTCCTATAAGTATATCTTTATTTGTGAATTCATAACTATACATTTCTTCTATGTTTAATATTTTATCCCATATTTGTATTTTTATATTTTTTGCCTTATATGTTATCATGCTTCCTTCATTATTAAATCCTGTCACTACTATAGGTGTTTTTAATTTTTCCCATTTGTCTTCTGGTAGACAGTTATGTTTACATAGATTAGCTTCTGCTCCTGTATCTATCATTGGTGTGTAATATCTGTTATAATATCCTTCTATTATTATTTTGGCAAGTATATATATTTTTGTCATTTTGTATATCTTTCTGTTATTTTATCATATCAATGTTCGTTTTATTACCACTTTTTTATTTGCATAAGTTATTGTTAGTTGTTTATCTTCTAAAGTATATGGTTTTACTTTTTATAACCATTTTAGTCCTAATGTAATGTTCTTATCTCCTAGGTAAATTTTGAATTTTATCAGTATTGGTATGCCTCCAATAATTAGTTCTTTTTCTGTTATTTCTTCAGTAGTTACTAATGCTTTTGGTAATTCTGGACATAGTAGTTCATTTGTTATTATTTCTTTTTCTGGTACTAGTTCTCTTGTAATATAATTTTTTTCTTGTCCGGTATTTATTAATATTAGGTATTTTCTTTGGTCTATTATTCCTGTTATGTAGTAATGATATGGTTTTATTTCTTCCATTTTTTGTTCTATTAAATTTTGTGGAGTTATATAATCTATTCTTCTCGAAGTACTCATCCTTGATGATGATGTAGGTGTTTCATTAGTTATTCTTTTTGAGGTACTAAGTCTGTCTTTGACTATTTCTAAATCGTCTTCTATGTCTAGTTCTTTATAGCTGTAATCATTATTATCTATGACTGTGACTATTTTTTCAAAAGGATTTTCGATCTTGATTTTATCTATTTTGTTTTTTGTTGTTAAGTTATGTTTTGTAGTATATATATATATATAAGTTTTTACATCTTGCTGTAAATATTTTGCTTCCTGGTGCTAATTCTATTCCTGACATTTTCCAGTATAACTGCCTTTTGGACTTGTTATGGACATTACGAGTTCTTGGTTATATCTTTTGGTTTGACCAATGCCGCAACTGCTTTTATGATCTTGATGAATAGAGTATTCAAAACTTATTTGCATTCATTTGTTGTTGTTTTTATTGGTGATATTCTGGTTTACTCTAAGAGTAAGGAGGAGCATGAAGCTCACTTGCGAACAATATTGGGATTACTTAAGGAGAAACAACTTTATGATAAGTATTCGAAGTGTGAATCCTTGTTATCTTTGGTGTCTTTTTTGGGGAATGTGGTATTTAAGGAGGGGTTATGGTAGTTCTGCAAAAGGTTGAAGTTGTAAAAAATTAATCCAGAATAACCAACATTACAAAGGTTCGTAGTTTCGTGGGGTTGGCCAGTTACTATCATCGATTTGTTAAGGGGTTCTCCCCTATTGCTTTGTATATGACTCGCCTGACTCAAAAAGAGGTACCTTTGTGTCGAATGATAAACGTGAGGAGAGATTTCAAAAGCTCAATACCTTGCTAACTTCAGCTGTTATTCTTACCTTGCCTATTGAAGGTAAGGATTTTATTGTGTTTTGTGATGCTTCATAGTTTGGCTTAGGTGCTGCTTTGATCCAGGATCAAAATGTAATTGCTTATGCTTCAAGGTGAGATGAAGTTGTATAAGAAGAACTACCCCACACAATATTTGGAATTGGTAGCGGTGGTATTTGCCTTAAAGATTTGGAGACTTATCTATATAGGGTGAAATGTGAGCTGTTCACGAACCACCGCAGTTTATGGCATGTGTTTACTCTGTGAGATCTGAATTTGAGGCAGAGAAGGTGGATGGAGGTGATGAAAGATTATGAAGTCTCAATTCTGTATCACTCAGGCAAGGCCAATGTGGTGGCACACATTGAGTTAGAAGCCGACAAGCATGGGAAGTTTGGCATAGTTGGAGGTGTCGAGACGCCTATTGGCTAGAGTGGTATAAACTCTGACTAATGGTTTTATGAGGTTGCAGGTAACTAGCAATAGAGGAGTATTAGCTCATGTTGAGGCTATGTCTCCCTTTTTTGAGAAGATTAAAGGTAGGCGGTTTGAAGATAAGAAGTTGAACAACCTTAAGGAGAATGTGTTACAAGGTGAGGCCAATGAGGCTATTCTTGATGAAGAGGGAGTGTTGAGGATTCAGAGGCATGTATGTGTGCCTCATGTGGGTAACTTAATCCCAGCCATCCCTGTAAAGGCTCATAATTCTAAGTACTCTATACATTGGGGGGCAACCAAAATGTATAGAGACTTAAGAAAACACTCTTGGTAGGGCAGGATGAAGCGGGGCATCATGGATTTTGTGAACTAGTGTCAAAACTATCAATAGGTTAAATATGAGTATCTGAACCGTGGTGGCACTTTTCAGAGGATGGCTATTCTGTCGTAGAAATGGGAAAGAATAACCATGGACTTTGTTGTGGTTCTTCCTAAAACCCTAAGTAAATATGACTTTATTTGGGTGATCGTCGATTGATTGACCAAGTCTGCACACTTTATTTTGGTAAAGGTGAACTATAATCCAGCCAAGTTAGTTGAGATATATGTGAAAGAAGTTTTGAGACTTCATGGGGTACCTATTTCCATAGTGTCAGATAGAGGTACACAGTTTACCTCCAATCTTTGGGAGAAGTTCCAATCAAAGTTAGAAACTAGATTGGACCTAAGTACTGCCTTTCATCAGCAGACTGACGGGCAGTCAGAATAGACATTCCAGGTACTTAAGGATATGCTTCGAGCTTGTGATAGATCTTAAGGGTTAGTGGGACCAATATATGGTTTTGTGTGAATTTGCATACAACAACAGCTACCACTCTAACATTGATATGGCTTCTTTTAAAGGTTTGTATGGAAGAAGATGTAGATCATCGATTTGATGGTATGATGCTTTTGAGGTAAGACCTTGGGGCACAAATATGCTAAATAAGTCAAAGGAGAGATTATGGTTCATCTAAGAAAAATTGGTAGTATCTCAGAGTCGACAGAAAGAGTATGCAGACAATAAGGTAAGTGATGTGTAATTTGAGAAAGGTGAGATAGTTTTTGCTGAAAGTGTCTCCCATGAAGGGTGTAATATAGTTCGGAAAGAAGGGCAAGTTGAGTCTGAGATACATCTGACCCTTTGAGATATTGCATGGAGTAAGGTCAGTGGCATATAGGTTGGCTTTACTTTCTAGCCTATTAGGAGTTTATCCCGTATTTCATGTGTCAATGCACAAAAAGTATCACAGATATAGAAACTACATCATTCGTTGGGATTCAGAGTCATTTGACAAGGAACTCTCTTACAAAGAGGAACCAATTGCTATCTTAGATAGAGATGTGAGGAAGCTGAGTACTAAATTCCTTCCTTCCATGAATGTCCAGTGGAGAAACCATCTGATTGATGAAGCCACGTGGGAGACTGAGGCGGATATGAGCAAGAACTATCCACACTTGTTCATTGATTTAGGTAATCTTTTGCTCTTCTTTTACATCATTGGGCTAGTTGTCAATTGGCGATGAATGAGGGGTAAACTGGTATCTAATGTAATGACCTAAATCATTGTTATACTGAAATAGGGAGTAAAACCTCATCCTAGTTCTTCCTTAGACCAAAATTGGAAAACTCTGGGCTAGCTTAGTTTTAGGTATATTTTGAGTGTGTGGTTGTCTAGGAGAATCTGGGGGTGATTAGAGGGATAATTGGTGGTTTTGAGTGGATTTTGTGTTAAGAGGACAAGTTTAGAAAGTCATAGAAATTTCTAGTGCGTTAAATAGATTTGTAGAACTCCGGTTATAGCGATTACTGTATAATGGTTAGTTTGTAATGTCAAAAATTGAGAAGTACATTGTGAAATGGCCAAAGTGGGATCTAATCACGAACTACTGGTTTGGTGTCACTAGAGTAGCAAAGTGCCACCGCAGCAATAGACCCTTTGGCCTAGGCGTCGTTGCGACGGCGAAAAAGCAGAATGTCTGTTTTAAAATCAGAAACTTCATTTTTCATTCCAATTTTTCCAAAACTCATTCTAGGTCTTGGCAAGGGTGATTTCACACCAATTTGGGGGTTTTCCATCTTTGAGGCAAGGTTCTGTTACTCTTCAAACTTGAAATTACTCAATTATAAGAATCATAACATTTGTTGAAATTGAAAGTTAGACCTAAGTTCATGAACAGGTGGGAATAGGTAGGGAATGTCTTAAATTAGATTTTTTTTGGTACTAGGGTGTTAGAAAACACTTCTAATGGTACAATTCATCTGTGTAAACTTAAAATATGGAGAATTTAAGGAGATTTAAGGGTAGAAAACCCTAGAATGATGAACTAGGTCAAGTTCATTGGTTGAAATTTATGAGTATGAGATTATAATGCTTAGAAGGGTGTTTTTGTTGTGTTAAAACATGTGTATTTGTTGCTTATAGATCATGAACTGGTAGAAATTGAAAGAAAGGAAAGACTGTGACCAAATAGAGTTTATTGACAAGGATTCGAGGTAGATTATGGTTTAAATATAGTATAGACTTGATTTGACTCTTTCCTTATATGTAAGTTGAATGTATGTGATTAGCTTTCGAGCATTACTTGTGATTATTGACTCTATCATACACTGAGCACTAGATTTGAGATTATTTTGAGATGTTATTGGATCAGGTGTCATGCCGACACTGTTATTAGGATATGGTGTCACACCGACACTGTTATCGGATTAGGTACCATACCTGTACTGGTACATGGACTGAGCTCGTCCCCTGTAGATCATAGTTGATAGTCTTTGCTGACCCTAGTATTTGTGTACATCTTGTATGCATGCAATATCATTTCATTTGCGCGAATATTGTGATGACCATTGTTTAAAGAATCTACCTAAGTATAATTGGTGTACTTGTATATCTATATTACTAAAAAGATAAAGTGTTATGACTGTACATTTGCTTGTCAACTAGCTGTGAGTTATGGCTTGATTGCTTCTTACCTGAGTTTCACTTTCTTATTTGTATGGCGTTGGGTTGAGTCGGCCGATGATGCCTACCAGTACTTAGTTGTTGTACTGATACTACCTGTACTTATCTTTTTGTTGAATGTAGAGGGTGTTCCGACGTTTGAGACGAGACCTTAACTCTAGTTTGTAACTCCAACATCGATTCAAGGGTGCACCATGTTCGAGCAGCCATTAGATCATCTTTATTTTATTCATGTCCTTTGTTTTGGGACAATGAGATCTATGTTTATTTCATATTTTGGATAATGTTTTAGACCTTGTTTCTGGATAATTTAGAGTTCTTGTACTGTGACTTTTTGTAATGACCCAAACTGTCGTTACATGTGAAAATATCTTGGAAATAATTTATGATAAATAATATGCTCAAATTGGACTCAGGAAAAATTAAATCTAATAAATAAAATGATGCCCAAGGCCTTTTATTGGGCTGGCCTATGGTCTATTATTGTAATGGTAGGTTAACCGCTGCAACGGTAAAATACTGGAACTTCACTAAAACTATTAAATTGGAAATCAGCTGCAAAATCAAACACTAAGTTTGAGAAATAATTTGCAAGAGTGTTACCTTCCCTATGAAAATGTACCACTCCCACTGTTAAGATACTCATCAGGGATCTAATGGAGTTGACAACCATTGTCACACTCCATGGGACATCCCATTCCCCATCAATATCAAAATGGAAATTACTTGAGAAATTATTTATTGTGATAAAAACAATTATTCTAATTTTATTTAAAACGGAGAAGCTCAATAATTAAAGTAAATTATGAAGGGAAAAAATTAGTTGACAACAAATTCCCCCTTCTTTTGGGTAGAGTAAATGCAAGTAACCCTGGGCAAAGGGAGTTTGACGTTCCTAATTTTGTCCGACCACAAATCCGTCTCTCAAAAATAGTTGGTTTTTGCAAGAATTTCAAGGGATTCTGGCTTAACCCTAGTATCGGGTTTCCTATATATCTCAAGTTACATGAGAATTCAGGCCACTTGTAGTTCACAACACTTGATTTTAAGCACGATTTTCAATAAAATCAAAAGTTATACCAATTTTGAATTATGGAGAGACTAAAAGCTTGTAAATGGGGAGATTGGGGGGAGTTTGGAATGCGGTCGAGTTTTCAACATAGATCCCAGCCTACATATCCTTAAAAATTAGGGAATCAGACTGCTTATAGTTCAACTCAATCGGTGGAAAAGGTAGTCTTTTATGCTAAGACGACCTTTGGCTCAGGATGAGTGACGAACAGTTGAGCTAGGAAGAAAAGGCATGTAATTATCTCGATTACAAAATGTGAGTCCCTCACACCTGTAAATATGAGCTACATGGATATAATTCCCAAAACTCTAGGAGTATGCCACCCGAATTTGAAGAAAGGAAAGTTTCTTCCACTGTGAGTTAAGAAATACTCTGGATGCGAAATTGAAATCGAAAATATCCCAAAATCCCCACATGCCTTCTGATAGGGGTATGGTTTGATGGCGGTGGAATTCATTCTTTAGCTTGCATCCAAAGAGTTTGATATCCCTCTCCAGACTACATCCCAGTTTGATGCTAAGATAAAGTTCCTCATTGTGTTGCATCCTTTTTAGAGTCGTTCGCACCTATGGCTTTGAGATTTTCATCCTCTCGAATGCTCTCGACAACATCTTGAAATAAAATTATTAATAGAAAAAGTATTTCACATGGATAGATATTATCTTCACCTTAACTCCGTGTTGTGATACATCCCTCTTGGCACAGCCTTCATCATACTATACGTATGACACTTTTTTGATAAATTTATTGATTTTCTTCATCTTCTTAGATGAGTTTATCTTGGATAAACTGTCATGCCTCGAATTCCAAAGGGGCGGACTGGCACTGTAGACATGTGATTTTTGACCCTCCTCGAGCTTTAACCTAGTTTTGCATTAAATATTTATTTTTTATGTCTAATTATTATTTTAGCTTTTATCTCATTTTTATAGGTTTTATTTGTAAAAAAGGGTTTTAACAAATGAGTCACATTTTTAGGATAAGTTTTACTTGTCAAAAGAAAAGAAAATTTACAAAAAAATATAATTTTTCTTTTGATTTTTTATAAATAATCTAGTGATTTAAATATTTTTCTTCATCAATATTTTAGGACTAGCTATTTAACTTTTCTATAGTTTTATTAATTTTAAATAGTTAGCTAATACTACTTTTTTATTTATTTATTTATTTTTATAAACTTATTCATTTATTTATTAAAAAAAAAAAAAGATCCTAACTACCCCTCCCCACCTGCACGCCCCCCCCCACTCCCTCACATTCCCCCCCCCCCCTCCACTTTTTCCCATCTTCTGCAACACACACACACGTACACATGCACACTACTATTACACTTACACACTACTACTGCACACTGTTACTACACTTACACACTACTACTTACACACACACACACCCCTACCACATAGACTATATATATATACACACAAAAAGAAAAAAAATGACACGGACAGAGGAGGAAAAAAAAGAGATAGAAAAATTCAGAAAGAAAAGGGAAGGCAGCAACATTAGAAGAAAAAAAAAACACCTAGGCAATAGAAAAAAAAAATATATGGACTGAAAAAAAACACTTGAAAAAATTACATTTAGAAAGGAAAAGAAAAAGAGAAGAGAGGGAGCAACACAAAATACCAAGCAATTTGGAAGGTTTGTGGATTAGAGTTTGGAGTTTGGCCTTTGATTCGAGTTTCCGGTGACGACATTTCTATTCTTACTTTCATTTAGTTCATCATATAGGTTTTTATCCGATCTTGCACTATTTATTTTTATAAGTTTTATTGTGAACCAAATCATGAACAAAATTATTTAAACGGCTTTATGCATTATTTGATGTGCAAGGTTGATTATTTATGTGAGTTTCATCTTTTCCTTTATTATTTTAATGTTGTTACAATTCTTGATTTATTTTTATATGTGAGAGTTTTGTACATTGATGAATTTTCTATTAAAAAGTGCTTAATATTGTCTTACTATTTGTCTTGATAAAGTTAATGCTAATGAACTATAATAATTAAGTATGCCTTGGGGATATTAAGTCAAAAGAATATTTGATGAGATTAAAAGAAGGTGCGGGTCTAATTAAGGTTTAAGGATTTGGAATCTTTACGGAAAATTAATGTGGAATTCTTGAAAACATAATTGATAAGCATGCTATTTTGAGCTTTTATATTACTCTACCTACTGTTTGGCTTTCTTGTTTCTTATTAATTAATATACTTGGATATGCATGTCTAATTAAGTGAATACTTTTGCTTTCTTACTTGACGAGATGAAAGTCGTGAGATCGATGTAGTTTGATTTTTCGGGTCTAGAATTAATATCTATGGCCCAAAGTAATTGATGTATTATTAATTTAATGTGAGTTTCAACGAGATGAGATGCGGATTTATTCTAAATCCCATTACATAAAGGAAAAGAAAAGAGATATGTCATAGGAAATACAAAAAACATATTATTTTTTTTTTTAAAAAATAAAAAATGCATGGATTGCATTTTTGTGATAAATTTGAGTTGTTATGTGGTGTAACTCAATGTATTCCACCACAAAATGTCCTTTTGATGATTCGGATAAGTGTTTTATTTTGGAGGATTAAGATCAATGTGATATGTCCTTGAAAATTTAAATTAATTAGGGTGTTAAGATCTCGAATTATCATGATCATGGAATAGAAAGTAAAAAAATAAAAATAAAATAGTTAATGAAAACCTCTTTTGTCTTTTAGGAATGATTAGTTTTTTTTAGGGGTGTGTTTAATCTAAAACAAACACTTATATAAAATAGAGGGAGTTTTGTTTCATATTTTTGACTTAAAAACACTTAAATAATTTAATTCCAAGGCTCCAAGTCTTATTGTATATAAAATAAAATGTGTTACAAATTTAAGATGGAGAAATTAATTTTAATATCTGAACAGCTTCTAATATATGCTTGGATCAAATTATTTAAATTTTAAAAGTGATAAAATAATAATATTTTTAATATGCTCAAACAAATAAATAATAGTAAGTTTTTTAGGGTATTTTTTTCTCTAACACGCTCCGCACATCGTGCGAGTACGTAACCTAGTAAGTCATAAAATAGTAAAAGAGAAGAACAAATTTAAATTAATAATGTATCGAGGTTGATCATGTGTGTGGCTACGCTCCTTGATCAACTTCTGTAATTACAAGGCTCTGTGTATGGCTACGCTCCTCCGCCGAAAACATAAGTCACAACTTTGTACATTTTTCTTAGGTAAATTAAGCAATAATCAAACCCAGTTTATACAAGAATTAACTTAAGCCAAATATAAGTCATTAAAGCGACCGTGCTAGAACCACGGGACATGAGGGGTGCCTCACACCTTCCCCTCGGTCAATAGAATTCCTTACCCGGATTTCTAGTTCGCAGACCAATGACAAAGAGTCAACTTCCTTTTGATTAGGGATTCAATAACGGTGACTTGGAAACACCATAACTCAATTTCAAGTGTGTCACGACCCAATATTTGAGTCATGATGGAGCCTATCGTAACCCACCAATAAGCAAGCCAAACCCTAGCCCGAAGCGACAAGCGACGGGCTAACGGGCGGAATCTCATAAAACAGAGAAGAAGTGGAAGTAACCATATTTATAAACATGCTATAACTCTAAAGACAGAATTAGAATATGTATATATGCCAAGACTAAGAAGGAAGAGGACAATATATAAAGTCAAGAACCCCTCCCAAGACCTGGTGAGGTCAGTACAAGAGCCACTACTAACATACCTAAAATACAAGACAAAAACCAAATATGTATAACAAGTATAATAGTCTCGAGAGAAAAAGACTATACAGTAGAAGATGGAGTAGGATCTGCCTCGAACGTCAGTAAGCTCACCCTGCTCCGGAGTCAATGCTGAGAAAAGAGTCACGTCAATACCGTCGACTAGTGCCTGGATCTGCATCGGGGAAAAAGATGCAGAAGTGCAGCATGAGTACCGGGGCAACGGGTACTCAGTAGGCATCATCGGCCGACTGAGCTCAAAGTAATATAAGCAAGTTAAAATGCGAGGGTGCATGCTAAGTCCGGGGTATAAGTAACAAATACATAAGTAACTGCCGAGGCGTGTAGATATGCTTAGGAAATAAATAAATGTGATACCGAATAATTGAGTAAATAAATACGTTTGTAAACACACAAGTAAAACATAACCTATCTGGGCCCCCATAAACCCGATAGGCACACGGAAGAAAACAATAACCCAGCCTGGCCCCCATAAACCGGCGGGACACACAAAAATAGTAAATGCATAGTCACCAGTGTCTCGAAGCTGTATCAGTATCCAGTAACCACAATAACCAACAAGAGTGCACCGGGCTTGAACCGGCACCAATGGGTAATAACAAGAGGCCAAACGCCAGAATCGAACCGGAAGCAGTGGGTAATAACAAGAGGCCACATATATATCATATCTGCCGGACTCTAACCGGAACTCATATAACAACAGTATCATGATCACGGTACCCAGTACCAAAATTCTCCAATAATATCATAACCAGATGCCGGACTCGAACCGGAACTCATAATAATCAGTGGCCGGACTCGAACCGAAACTCATAGTGTATCACAATCCGAGGCCGGACTCGAACCGAAACACCCAATAGTCAATAACCAAAAGCATCATACCTGAATCAGTAGCCGGACGCGAACCGAAACTCATCATAGCCAGTAACCAGAATAGAATCAAATGTCATATCATATCAGATAAACGGGGAACGCCCTAGTTCCAAGTCAATACTAGTTTATAGGTACAGAAGCTAACCCCACAACATGCTACAAGTCAGTCTCGAGGTCCTTCTAGGTCAAATATCTACTATAAGCAATATGTATATACAAGTCTGGGTATACATTATAAGTCATGGAAAGGCAGGTCTGTATTCTAAATCAAACTAGCCGATCCTGGTCAAATACGGTGCTATCAGGGACTAAATCACAGCAAAACACCACCACCAAGTTTATAAAACCAGCCCACAACACTAGCACAATAGCATACATATATCACACATAAGCCCAATCTAAGGGCAAAGGAAGGTAAACCTAGCCTACCTAGACGCCTGCCGCGAACCTGCCAAGAAAACCAGCTAAATAGGAGCCTTTCCCTTTCGAGAGGCCTCAGACTGCTGCCACGCTACCAAAATAATAAATTACATGTCAAAACAAGACCATTGATACCCATATTGCATTAGTTCGGAAAATGTCCGAAGATCCCAAATGGGGCCCGCTTGCGGAATTGTAAAACCAAAACCGTCACAGCGTCCCAAATCACCCCGTGATCAATAGTCACAACTAGCACCGCTCTATTTGAGCTCAAAATATAGCTCAAACATCAATACCAATCCCAACAATACCACCGTAAATGAAAACTACCGTAAAAATAAGAAAACGTACCGTAGAAATGACGAGAGCGAGTCCACGGACTCAAATATATAAACCCCTACGCTCAAACCTCAATAGATTGACTCAATATTGAGCTTAAGTAATCAATAATGGTGAGAGGTAATTGGAAAAAGTGGACAAAATGTAAATTATTACATTTTGTCCACCGAATGTATATATATATACTTGTAATGTTTGCATAATGACAACCCCACTTGCTGCCACCTTGACCGATTCGGTGGTGATGAGGTTTCCCTCCACTTCCACGTGGGAGTGGAGGTGTTTCCTCCCACTATCTCTTTATTTCCTTAATCGGGTATTGGTAAAATAAATACAACTTTTTTGAATATACCATAATTAATAGAAAATTATTTCTAACAAAACCTCTATAAGAGAAAAATATTATTTTAACATAATTAAATTCACTATCTCCGCTTAAGTTATTGATAAATTATAAAACTATTATAAAATAGTATAGATATATCATACCTAAAGAATTTTATAAATTTCAAAAATATTTTCGAAAGGTAATTACCTATGTCATTTTTACAAATTCAAATTTAATTTAATATTTTATAACGTTCTCGGTCTAAATAATATTCTCAGACGAACTGCCCGGGAATTGAACTGTCAGTCCCAGCAAGTCATAAATAACTTGGGATAGTTATAGAAAAGCTCTAAAAGCCGAGAACACGAAAATGAAGGAAATGACCGGGAAGGTCATTACAATATCCACTACTCAAAGGACTTTCGTCCGCGAAAGTCAAGAATAAGCACATACCTGAAGACGTAAACAAGTAGGGATACTGGGCTCGCATGTCACGTTCAAGCTCCCAAGTTGCCTCTTCAACCGGACGGTGACGGCACTGTACCTTAACCACTGGAATGTCCTGGGAGCATAACCGTTTGACATCTCTGGCTAAAATGGACACAAGCTCCTCCAAAAATATTAGTTTCTCGTCTAACTGAACCGAGTCCCACTGAAGCACATGCGACTCATCTAGAATATATTGTCGTAGCATAGAAACATGAAATACTGGGTGGATAGCTGAAAATGCCGGAGGTAAAGCTAACACATAAGCCACCTCTCCAACTGTCCGCAAAATCTCAAAGGGTCCAATATACCTGGGGCTAAGCTTACCCTTCCTACCAAACCGCATCACGCCCTTCATGGGCGATACTCGTAAGAAGACTCTGTCACCCACCTTGAATTTCAATGGACGACGTCTACGGTCAGCATAACTGCTCTGTCTACTCTGAGCTGTCCGCAACCTATCTTGAATTACTCGAACTCGGTCTAAAGATTCTCGAAGTAAATCTATGCCATGAGGACTGACTTCTGAAGTCTCGAACCATCCAACTGGAGACCGACACCGTCTACCATACAAAGCCTCAAATGGATCCATTTGAATGCTGGAGTGGAAGCTATTATTATACGCAAACTCTGCCAAAGGTAAGAACTGATCCTATTGACCCCCAAAGTCCAACACACAAGCGCGGAGCATATCCTCTAATACCTGAATAGTTCGCTCTGATTGCCCGTCGGTTTGAGGATGAAATGCAGTGCTGAGGTCCACCTGGGTACCCAACTCTTCCTGGAAAGTCTGCCAGAAACTGGAGGTAAACTGAGACCCTCGGTCTGAGATAATAGATATTGGCACTCCATGTAGGCGGACCACCTCCTGAATATATACACGAGCTAATCTCTCAGTACTGTAGGAAACTCGAACAGGGATAAAGTGTGCAGACTTAGTCAACCGATCTACAATAACCCAAATACTATCAAAACCACAGGAGGTGCGAGGCATTCCAACAATAAAATCCATAGTGACCCGCTCCCATTTCCACTCGGGAATGGGCAATTGCTGAAGCATTCCACCAGGTCTCTGGTGCTCGGCCTTTACCTGCTGACAGCAAAGGCATCGGGCTACAAACCCTGCTATATCTCTCCGCATACCGCTCCACCAATAGTGCTGTCTCAGATCTCTATACATCTTAGCTGTCCCGGGGTGAATAGAATATCTAGAACTGTGAGCCTCACGCGAAATCAACTGAATTAAATCTTCAACCCTCGGAACACAAATACGACCATCAAACCTCAAAACACCATCAGAACCCAAGGTATCTCTCTCAGACTCACCTCTCAATACCTGATCTCGACTTCTACGGAGACCGCTATCCTCAAATTTACCACTCTGAATCTGCTCCAGCAAAGTAGATCTCGCACCAACACAAGCGATAACCCTCCTGGGGTCAGAAATATCCAAACGCACCATCGAGTTAGATAAGGACTGAATATCCAAAGCCAACGGCCGCTGAGAGACTGGAATGAAGGCTAAGCTACCCATACTCACTGCCTTCCGGCTTAAGGCGTCCGCTACCACATTCGCCTTGCCCGGATGATAGAGAATAGAGATATCATAGTCCTTCAACAATTCAATCCATCTGCGCTGCCTCGAATTAAGATCCCTCTGAGTCATTATATGCTGAAGACTGCGGTGGTCTGTAAAGATCTCACAATGCACACCGTATAGATAATGCCTCCAAATCCGCAGTGCAAATACTACCGCTGCTAATTCTAAGTCATGAGTGGGATAATTTCATTCGTGCACCTTCAGCTGCCTCGATGCGTAAGCAATAACACGACCCCACTGCATTAAAACACATCCCAGACCGATACCAGAAGCATCACAATACACGATGAAACCCTCGCTCTCAACTGGAAGAGTCAACACAGGGGCAGAAGTAAGTCGATCCTTGAGTTTTAGAAAGCTTGCCTCATAATCCTCAGACCACTGAAATGGAACCTTCTTCCTGGTCAGTCTGGTCATAGGAGATACAATAGACGAGAAGCCCTCAATAAATTGCCTGTAGTATCCTGCCAACCCAACAAAACTGCAAACCTCGGTAGGTGACGTGGGCCTAGCCCAACCTCGAATAGCCTCAATCTTCTCTGGGTATACCATGATACCGTGTCTGGACACAACATGGCCCAATAAAGCTACAAACTCAAGCCAGAACTCACACTTTGAGAACTTGGCATAAAGCCGATGATCTCTCAAAGTGTGGAGCACAATCCTCAAATGCTGCTCGTGCTCCTCACTGCTCTTTGAATAAACCAAGATGTCATCAATAAACACAATCACAAAAGAGTCTAAGTATGGCCTGAATACACGATTCATCAAATCCATGAAAGCTGCTGGGGCATTGGTCAACCCAAAAGATATCACGAGGAACTCATAATGGCCGTACCGAGTCCTGAAGGCTGTCTTTGGGATGTCCTCAACCCTAAATCTCAACTGATGATATCCAGATCTCAAATCTATCTTCGAGAATACCGCTGCACCCTGAAGTTGATCAAACAAATCATCGATACGAGGCATAGGATACTTATTCTTCACCGTCACCCTATTTAGCTGTCTATAATCGATACACATTCGCATAGATCCGTCCTTCTTCTTTACAAACAGAACTGGAGCACCCCAAGGTGATACACTCGGCCTGACAAAACCCTTCCCCAGAAGATCCTCAAGCTGACTACTTAACTCTCTCAACTCAGAAGGAGCCATACGATAAGGAGCTATAGAAATAGGTCGGGTGCCCGGCTCAAGGTCAATAATGAACTCTATATCACGCTCAGGAGGAAGGCCAGGTAAGTCAGTCGGGAATACATCAGGAAACTCACAAACAACCGGGACGGAGTCAAGTGACGGACTCTCAATGCTAGCATCCCGAACATAAGCAAGGAATGAATCACATCCCCTCGACATCAATCTACGAGCACGAACATATGAAATAGTCCCTATCGGTGTGCGGCTAACAGATCCCTGCCACACCACCGGGGGTACACCAGGCATGGCTAAGGTAACGGTCTTGGTAAAGCAATCCAAGACTGCATGATGAAAAGACAACCAGTCCATGCCCAGAATCACATCAAAGTCTACCATGGCCAATACAATAAAAGCAACCTGAGTGTCAAACTCCTGAATAGTCACCATACATGATCTATATACCCGATCCACTACGAAGGAATCACCAACGGGGGTAGATACACGTAAGGGCACAGATAATAACTCAGAACACAAACCCAACCGTGGTGCATAATAAGTAGATACATAAGAAAATGTGGATCCGGGATCAAATAACGCAGAAGCTGACTGATGGCATATGGAAATCATACCTGTAATCACTGCATCCGAAGCCTCAGCCTCCGGCCTAGTCGGCACGGCATACAACTGACGCTGGCTACCACTAGTCTGAGCACCGACCTGAACACCAGCCCGACCTCCCTGCGCTCTACCTCGAGTACCCTGGGGACCACCCCGACGACCCTGTGCACCACCTCTACCTGCTGGCGATATAGATCTGAGGGGATGTGCTGTCTGAACTGAAGGCTCAATCGCAATGCGCTGAGGACACTCACGTGCAAAATGACCGACAACCCCACAAGTATAGCATGCTCCCGGCTCCCTACTCGGCCTAGAAAGTCCAGCTGATCCGGTATAACCCCCTCTAGACGATGAACTGGACTGACCACGTCCCTGAGGCTGTCTAACAGAACCACTATAGACAGGCTGACCCCTACCAGATATCTGCAAAGCTGACTGTACGGGCCTACTGGGCTGACCCTGTCGTTGAAAAGACTGCTGCTGCTGCTGAGGGTATCTACCCTGACACTGGAAACCACGATCTCTAAACTGCGAACCACTATGGCTCCTACTGAAACTACCCTGAACACGAGGCCTCTTATCGCTGCCCCCTTGGGTATCGCGATCCATCTCCTCAATAGAGTACACATGATCAGTAATCTCTGCGAATGACTTTCCTGAAGTCACTAAACTCTGGGTAGCCCTGCGGAGTGGCAATCTCAGTCCCCTGACGAAACATCTAACTCTCTTATACTCATCAGGCAAAATAGAGGTAGCGTGCCCAGCAAGATCATGAAACCTCGCCTCATACTCGACGACAGATAATGAACCCTGAGTCAATCTGGAGAACTCATCCCTGAGTTGCTCTCGCATAGTACGGGGCATATACTTTCCCAAGAAAATCTCAGAGAACTGGGTCCAGGTAACCGGCGGAGATCCTGCTGACCTGGAATCAAGATATCCCCTCCACCATCTCCTCGCTGCAGTGTCAAACTGATATGCCACGAAATCGACACCACGAGACTGTACCAATCCCAAATTCCTCAGTCTATCCTCGCAGCTGGACAAGAACTCATATGCATCCTCACCCGGAGTACCAGCAAATCTCGGTGGAGTTAACCTCAAGAAACGCCCCAACATCTTCTGCTCATCGATAGACATAGCTGGCTGATCTATAACCGGCTGTGGAGCTACTGGTGCTGGCGGAATCTCAACTCTGGGTGCTGCAGCTGCAGGTTGCGCCTCAACACCAACTCCCTGTACTACTGGTTGGGCTCCCTTGGCTGACGGACCTCCAACTATCCCCAACAACTGAAGTAATGTACCTTGGAGCAAAGAAGCATCTATAAATCCAAGTGGAGCCTGGGCTGCTCCCTGGCCCACCGGCTGCTGTGGAGGCGGAACATCTGGAGCTATAACGAGATTAGGTAACTGATCCCTAGCATGATCTCAGCCTGGGGATGCTGCTCTGCCCTGGCCACAACCTCTGGGTCGACCTCGACCCCTAACAGGAGCCCTCGCTGCAGGCTCGGGGTCCTGACCCTCGGGTCTCGTACCATGCGTCCTAACCATCTGCATAAAGAATGAACCAAATAAAAAAACAGAAACCAACATATACCCAACGCACAAACATGAGTTAAGAAAATGAGAGACTCCCCTAAGAATGCTCCGTAGCCTCCCAAGGATAGGATACAGGCGTCCCCGCACCGATCCACAGGACTCTATTAAACATTGGCTCATGTACCGACACTACCTTCACAACCTAGGCTCTGATACCAAGCTGTCACGACCCAATATTTGAGTCATGATGGCGCCTATCGTAACCCACCAATAAACATGCTATAACGCTAAAGACAAAACCAGAATATGTATATATGCCAAGACTGAGAAGGAAGAGGACAATATATAAAGTTAAGAACCCCTCCCAAGACCTGGTGAGGTCAGTACAAGAGCCACTACTAACATACCCAAAATACAACACAGAAACCAAATATGTATAACAAGTATAATAGTCTCGAGAGCAAAAGACTATACAGTAGAAGATGGAGTAGGATCTTCCTCAGACGTCAGTAAGCTCACCCTGCTCCGGAGTCAATGCTGAGAAAAGAGTCACGTCAATACCGTCGGCTAGTGCCTGGATCTGCATCGGGGAAAAAGATGCAGAAATGTAGCATGAGTACTGGGGAAACGGGTACTCAGTAGGTATCATCGGCCGACTGAGCTCAAAGTAATATAAGCAAGCTAAAATGCGAGGGTGCATGCTAAGTCCGAGGTATTAGTAACAAATACATAAGTAACTGCCGAGGCGTGTAGATATTCTTAGGAAATAAATAAATGTGATACCGAATAATTGAGTAAATAAATACGTATGTAAACATACAAGTAAAACATAACCTATCTGGTCCCCCATAAACCCGATAGGCACACGGAAGAAAACAATAACCCAGCCTGGCCCCCATAAACGGTCGGGACACACAAAAATAGTAAATGCATAATCACCAGTGTCTCGAAGCTGTATCAGTATCCAGTAACCACAATAACCAACAAGAGTGCACCGGGCTTGAACCGGCACCAATGGGTAATAACAAGAGGCCAGACGCCAAAATCGAACCGGAAGCAGTGGGTAATAACAAGAGGCCACATATATATCATATCTGCCGGACTCGAACCAAAACTCATATAACAACAGTATCATGATCACGGTACCCAGTACCAAAACTCTCCAATCATATCATAACCAGATGCCGGACTCGAATCGGAACCCATAATAATTAGTGGCCGGACTCGAACCGAAACTCATAGTGTATCACAATCCGGGGCCGGACTCGAACCGAAACACCCAATAGTCAATAACCAAAAGCATCATACCTGAATCAGTAGCCGGACGTGAACCAAAACTTATTATAGCCAGTAACCAGAATAGAATCAAATGTCATATCATATCAGATAAACGGGGAACGCCCTAGTTCCAAGTCAATACTAGTTTATAGGTACAGAAGCTAACCCCACAACATGCTACAAGTTAGTCTCGAGGTCCTTCTAGGTCAAATATCTACTATAAGCAATATGTATATACAAGTCTGGGTATACATTATAAGTCATGGAAAGGCAGGTCTGTATTCTAAATCAAACTAGCCGATCCTGGTCAAATACGGTGCTATCAGGGACTAATAAGGCTAAACAGGCCAATCGGGTATAATCGGGGTGACTCAATCCCGTCAGAACCCTAACAGGTCATAGAGGCTTAACTAAACCCAAAGATGTCAAAGTTCTGACAAGTCGACCAAAAGGGTAACGGGGCCCACTAATGGGTCCCGAAAACCAAGTCTAGTTATACCTGTCTAAGTCTGGGCTAAGTCTGGCTAAGCCTGGACTAAGGTCCAACAATAACGTTCCCCAACCAGAAATCAACACAACAATACTATCCGACCCCAAATAGGTCATCTGTGGTGTACCTCGAGGATAACGGGCCTGAAATATATCCGAATAGCCCTATCTGGCCTAGAAGGTCTAAATCACAGCAAAACACCACCACCAAGTTTATAACACCAGCCCACAACACTAGCACAATAGCATACATATATCACACATAAGCCCAATCTAAGTGCAAAGGAAGGTAAACCTAGCCTACCTGGACGCCTGCCGCGAACCTGCCAAGAAAACCAGCTAAATAGGAGCCTTTCCCTTTCGAGAGGCCTCAGACTGCTGCCACGCTACCAAAATAATAAATTACATGTCAAAACAAGACCATTGATACCCATATTGCATTAGTTCGGAAAATGTTCGAAAATCCCACGTGGGGCCCGCTTGCGGAATCGCAAAACCAAAACCGTCTCAACGTCCCAAATCACCCCGTGATCAATAGTTACAACTAGAACTGCTCTATTTGAGATCAAAATGTAGCTCAAACATCAATACCAATCCCAACAATACCACTGTAAATGAAAACAACCGTAAAAATAAGAAAACGTACCGTAGAAATGACGAGAGCGAGTCCACGGACTCAAATATATAAAACCCTAAGCTCAAACCTCAATAGATTGACTCAATATTGAGCTTAAATAATCAATAATGGTGAGAGGTAATTGGAAAAAGTGGACAAAATGTAAATTATTACATTTTGTCCACCGAATGTATATATATATATACTTGTAATGTTTGCATAATGACAACCCCACTTGCTGCCACCTTGACCGATTCGGTGGTGATGAGGTTTCCCTCCACTTCCACGTGGGAGTGGAGGTGTTTCCTCCCACTATCTCTTTATTTCCTTAATCGGGTATTGGTAAAATAAATACAACTTTTTTGAATATACCATAATTAATAGAAAATTATTTCTAACAAAACCTCTATAAGAGAAAAATATTATTTTAACATAATTAAATTCACTATCTCCGCTTAAGTTATTAATAAATTATAAAACTATTTAAATTATAAAACTATTATAAAATAGTATAGATATATCATACCTAAAGAATTTTATAAATTTCAAAAATATTTTCGAAAGGTAATTACCTATGCCATATTACCAAATTCAAATTTAATTTAATATTTTATAACGTGGTCGGTCTAAATAATATTCTCAGACGAACTGCCCGGGAACCGAACTGTCTGTCCCAGCAAGTCATAAATAACTTGGGACAGTTATAGAAAAGCTCTAAACGCCGAGAACACGAAAATGAAGGAAATGACCGGGAAGGTCATTACAAAGTGGCGACTCTGTAAATAAGATAATCCCTATTCAATACCATCACTTTAATTGGAAAAACCCTTCGACTCGAGCAAAAAAGGGGTGTGACAGGCACCCGAAGTCGTTAAGGCCCGAGAGAACCAATCTTCATTCATGTACACTCATATGTATGTCACTAACTGAAAAACACTCTATCACATATAGACACAAGATACCAATGGCGGAAGTCTTGGAAAGATATTCATAGAGATATGAAACGTGGCCGTTAGGGCCATTGCGTCAAAAGCGTACATTTCTCACATTCCTTCATTCATCCCACAACGTCGACAAAAGCCTCTAACAGATACATAACCAATCCTAAAGTTGGGACAAGTCCCCGCTTTATACAACATTTACATAATACCAAAAACAAATTTACACATGTGACTCGGAAAGCCCCGAACTGAACTGGAGCTCACCAATAATCCGTAGACGATCCACAGCCTACTGTGGAGTTTTACTAGCACCTGTGCCTGCAGCAAGTAAGGTAAGTCCCCCAAGGGACGTCAGTACGAAAGAATGTATTGAGTATGTAAGGCTATATGAAACTGTATGAAGCATAGGATCTCAGATGGAATCAAATACAAGTGAATAAACATTATGGATAAACCACCGTTCTGTATATGTGTGGAACCATGTACATTACATTCATTACTTTCTTTGCTTTTACGTTCATTCATCATTACCATTCATCCAGCTGATCAGTGGGCCATAGTATAATATAATGTATCATATCAACAATCATCCACCTTATTGGTGGGCCATAATATAATATAATGTATTATATCAACAATCATCCACCTTATCGGTGGGCCATAACATATATATATATATATATATATATATATATATATATATATATATATATATATATATATACACAATACTTGATTCCTTTACTTGTGTGAGATTGATACCTTGGTGGTCATAACATCATTATTGGAGCTTCATACATTAGTCAACGAATTAAAGACATGTGACCCACAATTGGTCAATGAATAAGAATGCATTACTTCTTTTCTTTACTTTTGTGAGATTGATACATTGGTAGTCATAACATTATTGGAACTTTAGAACGTAATATTATTGGAACTTTGGAACCATGTCCACAATTATGTGACACATGAATAACAATTGATCAATGAATAAGAAACATGTGAATAACAATAGATGACAACCTGAACTGAGATACCTTAGAACATTTCGGAATGGAACAAGTACGATGACAATGTTAACACTATGTGCTGCAGATGGATACGAAAAGAGTAACCTTACATACCTTATCTTCCCAATATGAATATATAGTCCTATATGTGAATACAATAATCCAGCTCCTTCCTTACATTTTACTCTACAACACAAGTACATAACGGAGCTCACGTTAACAACTAATTACATTACAAGTGCATAAGACGACAATGAACTACGTGACTGCCATATAATGTCATTTCACCCTCTTACAATACCATTTATTGCATCACCATACCAACAACACCACAACATGCCACACATCAACCATAACATCATAAACCAATAGCATTTCATACCAAGTTTATGCTTTACATTTCCCTTCAACACTATGTCACCTTTACATAAACCTGTGGTTTTGGTTTGAGAATTTCATCCTCTTTGTTGCTCTCAACAAAATTTGATACAAGAATGTTAGTAGTAAATGTAATTCACGAAGGGTAGATAGTTCGCGTGGGTTGATATCTAAAAAAGTGATGTCATCCTCTCTTGTACCTATTTTGAAAGATAACAACTTTATACATAACAACTCTCTTGTTTGTTGGATACGATGACCCTTTTGGCGATTGAATATTTTTTCCAAAATGGGGTGGCTCTCTCGGCCACCAACGAAATTTTGAGTAGAAAGGTCCTTGAAACCATCTGTTGATCATATGCTTCAGGTAAGTATTGCACATCATTCTTATTGACACGACTTATAGATATCCCTCAAATTGTCAGCCTTCGGGTAATCTTGCACATCATCTGACTTTGGATAAGAAGCGGCTTACTGATGTCCCTCTAATTTTTTGCTTTTAGGCAACCTTGCATATCATCTGACTTTGGATAAGAGACGGCTTACAAATATTTCTCAAATTGTTAACCTTTGGGTAATCCTGCACTTTTATCCATTGATAAACATAATATGACTTATAGATTTCCCTTGAATTGACAGTCTTCAGATAGTCCTGCACATAATCAACTTTGGCTATGACGCAACTTATAGATAACCCTTGGACTGTCGACTTTTAGTAGTCTTGCACATTTCAGATATTATTATGACTTAAAAATAGCCCTTGGACTGTCAACCTTTGGGAGATCTTGCATACTATTCAATTTTGGATATCGCTGTGTCTTATAGATAACCTTCAAATAGTCAACTTTTGGGTATTCTTGCACAGTATCATGTTTCAGACAATGTAGTTGCAAGATATTCCTTGGAATGTCAATTTTTGGGAAATATAATTCATCATCTAACTATTGATGGAAACCGATAGACATCCCTAGGTCTGCCCAATTTTAATGGGGTGGATGGCCCAATAATACCCTCAACACTAGACTCCACCTTCTATGTGCGATTAACAGATATAGATGAATAAATACCCTCAATGCTAGACTAGATTGTCTCTGCTTGATATTGAGTATAAATATGTGGTCGGGTCGATCCTGCACATAAGATATGACTTAGGGACGTCCTAAAATAAATATCATTCCCTCGGCAGGGCGAATAAAGATACATGATAGGATATGGATTGGCATAATAAATGCTCATCCATCAATAGGACGAGTAAAGTTCCACCGATAGGATATAGATTGGAAAAATAAATACCTATCCATTAGTAGGATGAATAAAGATCTATCGATAGAATAGTAGGTCCATCAGAGGGACAGTTGGTGCAGGTTCATCGAAGGAACAAATAAAAATCCATTGATATGATATAAGCATATCCGTTGGAGGGAAAATTATGTAGGTTCTTTAAGGAAACCAATCAAAATCCATTGATAAACATATCCGATGGAGGGACAGTTGTGTAGGTTCATTGAAAGAACCAACAAAAATCCATCGATAGGATATAAGCATGTCCGTCAGTTGGACAATTGTGTAGGTTCACTGAAGGAACCAAGATAAATCCATTGATAAGCATGTCCATTGGACAGACAGTTGTATAGTTTTGTTGGAGGAACCAAAATAAATCCATTGATAGGATATAAACATGTACGTCGGAGGGCCATTTTTGTAGGTTCGTCGGAGGAACCAATAGAAATACATCAATATGATATAAGTATGTCTGTCAGAGGGATAGTAGAATTCAATCGATAGGATATAAGTAGGTCCATTGGAGGGACAATAGATAAAGATGAATGCAATGGCATATATGGTAGTTGCAAAAAAATCACCTTCATAGTTTTATTGATATGTTGGCTCCTTTCCGTGTACCTGTGCTCAAGGTAAATAATTAGTAGAAACAATGTTGCTTTTGCTAGCGACTACAACCAAATTTTGAGAAAGGTTTAAAGAAAGCATTCACAACATAAATGACTTTCTTTGCAAACATAATCCTCTTTTTGAGGTGACTAGCTAAGCAAGAAGTCATTTTGGATGCAAATGAATGCCTGAACCCCATTGCTCGGGATAGATACAAATACCACTTTCGAATGTTATATATTCATTTTGATCCATGATGAATTTGAGGAGGATGTCCTTTCCCTCCTTATTAGTTGATTTGTTTGACCGCTCTATTGTGTCTACTCTTTTGTGTATACTCGTACTCAAGGTAAACGGTTAGTAAACACTGTGTTTCTTTTGCTAGTGACCACAATCAAATTTAGAGAAAGTTTTAAATATAATGTTCTTAGAATACATCGAATGACTTTGCTTAGCATCAATATCACCTTTTTAAAGTGGGATAGACTAACAAGAGGTCTTTACAATATAAATGAACAATTAAAACCTATCTTCGATGACATCTACAAACCATTTTTGAACATTTTGTGTTCATTTTGATCCTATGATTTGCTAGGGATTTGATAAGGATGTCATTTTTCACTCCACATTCATTGACCCCTGCAACTAACAGAAAGATTGTTAGTTCTGGAAAGCTCTGCCACTTTCAACTCTTTCTATTGTCTTGGCTCTTCTTTGCAAATTTGGGTATTCAGCTTCATTGTATTTCTTTTTGAATAAAGGGATATTCTGAACAATTGGAGTTTTTAACTGATCCTTTTCATTCTTAGGACAACCTGCATCCACGAAAAAATAATTAGTTTTTATGAAACAAGTCTGTGTTGACCTCCTACGATATTCTGCTCCTTGGTACATTTTAAACATGATATTCTAAAACCATGTTTGTCATGACCCGAGACTTCACCCTAATCGTAACACGGTGCTTAAACCCTCAAGTGACCCCAAGCTAACCCATGGTCTGGCATGACACTAAGAATATTGGATATAATAGAAATACATATACATTGAGTGGAAACTAAAATTGAAACTTAATAATAATGATAACCCAAAACCAAGACTAATACTGGATCTCAAAACTAAAAATATCTGACAAAATCATAAAGCTGAAAAATTTAACTATCTGTCTAAAAGGGTCAAGCCTCTACTAGAGATGAGTTATTGGACAAGTCCCCAACAAACTCTAAACTATCTGAAAACTATAAAGAAATACTAAAATGAAAACATAACCTCTTATCCCTAGATGATGAGGACTCACCACTGTCAGCTACTAGAAAGGCACTGGAATGAATCGATTGTAGGGCTAATGTTGAGCGTCAGAACCTATATCATGATATGATACAACAAGAAAAGTTATGCGGACAGTACTTTGAATGTACTAAGCATGTGGGCTATGCAACTATAAAACATGCTCATAAATACTGAAATGCTATGCTGAAATATGAAGTTGAACTGAAGTACAATGACCTTGTATGAGATACATAAACATATGTATAACTAATTATATGAATTAATAATCTAAAAAGTCATGATTTTAAAACAAACAACTAAATCAAGGGTCATGTACTGTACTGAGTCTTTAGCTGTGGGAGGTTCTCGTAACCAATATAGACCATGTGAGTAACATGAAATCCAACCTGTAACCTAAGTTAGGAGAGTGTTCTATACCTTGTCATGGATAATAACAATGACTGGCATGAATTCACTCATGAGCCCATTCGAGCTAAGGGAGACACTCTCAACTGGTGAGGATCCATTTAACTTATAGTAGCACGTAGTTTGGGACTTGGATTATCTAAAGCCCTGTCCTCTCGGTGCTAAGTACTACTCCCAAAATCATATTCATATGATCATAAATATACTAAAAGCCGAGTAAAATACATAACTAGTTCAATTTACTGTAATTGGAGAAGACTGAAATCATGGAACTAGTTATATGCAATATACTATCTCCGAAAATCATGATAAGTATGGTGTACTAAATACTTGTCTGAAAGCATTCTTCAAATAGGTGTTTCATACTAATTATTTAAGAATTTGAAATCGTGTGTTTATAACATGCCAACATATGCAAAAGGCTTATTTAAAAACATGTTTAAACTGATATTAATGATCATAAGAAATGTAGGAACACAATTTGTGAAGTAAATCATAAGTTGAGCTATTTGGGGTCTTTCCCTAATTCATATGTTTTATAAAAACTGAACTTAAAACACTTTTGGTCATGTGAGTGAAAGGTTTCTCTCATTGAATACACACATACCTATAATTTGAAGGAATAATGCTAAGAATCTTGGACTTGGATCTTGAAAGTGAGGAACCCTAGTTTCTAGGTTGAAGAGAGAGTTTAAATTGCATGTTTTTTATTTTCCTTTTAGTTTGGGTGAGAATGAAGGTGGAGGAATGTGTAAGTTCATTTAACCCCTTCCCAATACCCCTAAAACAATGTAGTATAGGCCTAGGAAAGCGGGAAAGTATGAAAATACCCTTATTAAAATGTAACTTAGTTTGATGCACCAATCATCACGGGTTGTCGATACAAGTCATCATGTTTGAAAATGACTCATCGCTAGACTCATTGCGACTGGGTTGATTTTTAGGGTCTGGGGATGACTAGTCATAATGAGTGGTGGGTTCTGGCAATGATTCATCATAACAAGTCATTACCCCTAGGATGGCTTTTCATCCTTCAGGACTAGGGATAATTTCGCTCAGAACGAGTGTCACGATGAGTATGGCTCATCCCCTAGAGTCTTGGACACTGGGGAAAAGTTCAATCTTAATGACTTTTGGCTAAGTCCTCAGAATGCTCACCGAATGAGTCATTAGAACTTACGACTACTCGTTGCTTGAGTCATTCTGTGAAGAATTTTCTAGTTTCAAACTGGTTTTCTGTGCTAAGTCTAAAATGGAGTCTTAGGAAATTTTTGGGTATTACACATAGACCGTACTTACTCCTACTTTTTATACCCTTTTGGTGCAGATCCCAATTCGAGTGCGACCTGTGGAGCTTGAGTTTGGGCTAATTAAAAGTGTTTGGAGTACTGGTGAGTTCTTCGTCCGAAGCATCTTCCAGACTTCCTCTTTATCTTTATCTTGTCTTTTCTTTATATTCAGAGATAGAGTTTTATGTATTTTCCTACACTATGTTGGTTTTAGAGTGCTCTTTACTCATGACACTAGATTTTGGGGTTTGAGTTGTATCTATTTCTGATTTCAGAGTTATTTTATGTCACACCCCAAATCCCATCGGTACGGATTGACACCCATAGCCAATAAGGCCCGAGAGAACCAAACTGTGCTTATATCCATTCATATGCATGACATAAGAAATACCACTATCATGTATGAGCATAAAAGACCAAAGACTAAAATCGTGGAACATGTGATAGATATACATGTGTGAAACTTGGCGTTCGAGGCCATCAAGTCAAGAACAACATATACCTCTTACATTTATACACCCACATACATCTACAAAAGCCTCTAGCAGAATATTTACCAAAACCAACTGAAAGTCGGGACAAGTCCCCGCTTTATACAACATATACAAAACCAAAACTTATGAACAACTGTGACTCGGATAAGCCCCGAACTAACTGGAGCTCACCAATGATCCGCAACAACTGGCAACCTACTGTGGAGGCCTACTAGTACCTGCGCCTGCAACAAGTAAAGTAATTCCCACAAAGGACGTCAGTACGAAGAATGTACTGAGTATGTAAGGCTCAAATGAAACTGTAGGAATCATAAATACGTCAATGAACTCAATTACAAGTGAATAACCAATATAGATAAGTCACTATTCTGTACTTTGGAAACCATGTATATTGCTTTCATTACTTTCTTTGCTTCTTTGCTTCTATGATTATTCATCTTTGCCTGTGACCTGTGATACCCGAGCCCCGACTGAACAATGGGTTTTATCATAACATAATGTTATCTTGGGATCGGCTCGAGCTAGGATTATGCCTCTAGAGCTACCACCCATGAATCAATATATATCGGGATCGGCTCGAGCTAGGTTATTACCTCTAGAGCTACCCCCTGTCAGGATCGGTTCGAGCTAGGCTTATGCCTCTAGGACTACCCCCTGATCCAACAATCTCGGGATCGGCTTAAGATAGGCATTTTGCCCCCAAAGCTACCACCCATACTTGATCATTAACCACATATGCATTAATTCATTCATTACTTTGAGATTGATACAATGATAGTCATAACTTTATTAGAAGCTTTGGATCAATAATCAATGAGTGAGAGACATATGAATAAACATTATTGGAAAACATAACATTATTTGAACCATTGGACAATAATCAATGAACAAGATACATGAGTATAACCACCATTAGAACCTTGGAACACAACCTTATTGGGCTTTTGGAACATTATCAATGAATATGAGACATGTGATTCACAATCGATCAATAAGTAGCAAACATGTGATAATGACCATTGATAACCGGATATAGGATACCTTAGCACATTTCGGGATGGGACAAGTGTAATGTCAATGTGAATACTATATGCTGCAGAAAGATATAGACAGAGTAACCTTACATACCTTCACTTCTAAGTATGAGTATACTCACTCCTATACGTGAATACAATAGCCCAGCTTCTTCCTTACGTCTTACTCTACAATACAAGTACATATCGGAGCTTACATTAGCAACTAGTTATTATACAGGGGTACAAGAAGAAAATGAAATATATGACTTTCATATAACGTCATGTCCCCCCTTACAATACAATCTACTGCATTATTATATCAACAACACCATAACATTACGCACATTGACCAAGAGATCATACATCAATAGCATTTCACACCACACTTACCCTTTACGCTTTTATCTTTATCATTCAGTCACAATTACCCCTTCATAAAAACATATGAACAACCATCCATACTTAATATAGTCCAACATACCTCCATATGACACTTTAAAGTCATTAAAACCACATCACAAGTTGATAATTACATCCAAAAAGGGTATAGGGGCCTTTGGGGACCAAGACGATGCAAAAACATACAAAACCAAACCTGGGGCTGACTCAAAGCCACTTGCACCCACAGGTGGGTTGTGGCAGATGCCAGTGGCACCTGCGCCCGCAGGTGCCCTCGTCTGCGGGGGCGAATGTCCGTTTTGGTCCGAAATGGTTTCTTTTGGGTCTTTTAATGCAATGAATGGTCCATGATCATAAAAAAACTTATTTTGACATATTTTTGATCATCTTGAATACCAACATTCAGCCATGGTCTCACAACACACATACACAACACCCAAAACTACACTTCACGGTCAATACGTCACCAAAACCATAACCAATTTCACAATAACAATTCCAAACATTATACACAAGGATAAAACAAGGTAAGACTATAATCACATCTCACATGTCAATATTTCATCCATCAATTTCACTTCCTTCAAGACCACAAGTCCATATTCAAGTTCACAAGGCAAAACCATTCTCTGATTGCAAAAATAGACAGTTTTACGCATAGCACACTGTCCAACACTTTGACAACACAACCAACATGATTTATACACCATATTAAACATATTATATACTGAACCATGAGAATAAATACTTACCAAAGAGTGATCTTGTCCCAAAGAGATGAGAGCTTAGGGTTTGTATCTTGAGAGAAAAATGTGGAAAATATTAGAAAGGGCATGTGTGATTTTGTGAAATAAAAATCTGATTTATTGGTTTATATAGTCCCTTTTGAATGATACTTATCCACACACTTGGTGTGGTTACTTGGTCAATGGATGAGTATTGGAAGAATGGGCCAAATTCCCACTTGGGCCATGTCTTTCTATGGGTTTTTTTGGGCGTCATTTAAGGCCCAATTGTACAAGACTTATTAATGCCCACAATTTAATACATAATTCATCAAATCTCTCATGTTTTCATATTTCCATAAATGTTAGGGTAGTCAGCTAGACTCCGAAATGTACGGGGTGTTACATTTTATATATTTGGCCTTACTTTATCCTGAAAGTTTCATATTTGATTATTATTTATCTCCTATTTATATTTCATATCTCTTGTGGTTTTAGGATTACCTACCAAGGTTGGGTTAGTGTAGGTACCATTTTGACCTCGAATTTTAGGTCTTGACATGAAGGATGTAGTCCCTAAGCAGAAAAATAAAGTTTTGCAGAAAAATAAAGTTTTCTCTCAAGGGGAGAGTGGTATTCTTTGATATCAAGGTAGGATGTGTGTTCCAAATATAGATGGTTTGAGGAAGAAAATTTTGATAGAGGCTCAAAGTTCTGAATACTCTATTCACCCAGGTTCCACCAAGGTATGAGAGAAGTCTTTGGGTGGAGCGGTATGGAAAAGGACATTGCAGATTTGTAGCAATGTGCCCTAACTGTCAGCAAGTGAAGGTTTAACATCAAATGCTTGGTGGTAAGGATCAAGATATAAGCATTCCTATATGGAAATAGGAGATGATTAACATGGATTTCATAACAGGCCTACCTCATACTTATCGTCCTCATAACTCAATTTGGGTGATTGTATATTGGATGACTAAGTCAACTCACTTTTTGCCTGTCAAGGCAATAGATTCGGCAGATGATTATGCCATAGTGTATATTTGAGAGTTAGTCAGGCTTCATGGAATTATAGCTCTAATTCTCATTGTTAATTCTTTTTTCCCATCCGTTACACCTTCTTTCATTGTGAGTAAGGATAAGGCGATTTCTAATGTATGCATTTGTTAATAAGTAATCAAACCAAAGATAATAACAATACATGCACAAACACCCTTTGAAAATCACATCGTACTTTGAAAAGTACTTCGTTAATCTATCAAAGTTCCTACAACCCTGGTTGTGGTGTTTAGAAACTCATAATTGTAAGAACACAATAGTAATTCTGAGAAGAAAATATAATTATGAACTTATGAAGAATAAGATGGAAACCACAAATCTCACTTTGAATTAAAACCCTAAAAATCGATGTTTGTACTTCAAAGAACAATAATATGCCTCAAAAGTATCAAGCAAATGTAAACTAGTACAATAAACCTAATAAGAGTATTTACAGGCAAAAATTAAAGTTTATCCTAAACACACTGGGACTAGCAGAGTCAGTGCCTCGGACGAAGAAATGGACGATCATTGGTAGATACCTGTAACACCCCGTACGTTTTCGAGTCTAGCTGACTACCGTAACATTTATGGGAAACTGGAAACATGAGAGAATTGATGAATTATGTGTTAATATGTGGGCATTAATAACTCCTATACAATTGGGCCCAAAATGAAGCCCAAAATCATAAGGGAAGACATGGCCCAACATGGGATTTTGACCCATTCTTCCAATTTGCTCCATTTGACCAAATCAACCCTTGCATTTAATGCTAAGAAAGAGATAAGAGAGACTTGAGGGGCTATATAAAGAGATAAAAATTAGATTTTTATCTCATATTGGACACTCATGCTTTTCTAGACTTTACCAAAATTTCTTTTTGTCTCTCAAGAACCCTAAGTCATTCTTTGAGCCAAGATCACCTTTGTAAAAGGCTTGGTAAGTGTTGATTATGATGGTTTAATATATTTTATGCATGAGATATGGTTTATAATATGTTGGTTATGTTGGTGGAGTATTGAGAAGTGCACAATGTGTGAAATGTTATATGTTTGCTAAATCGGAGGATGGTTTTGTTTTGTAAACTTGAATATGCACTTGTAGTCATGAAGGAATTGAACTTGATGGATTAAATATTTACATGTGAGATGTTATTATAGTCTTACCTTGTTTTGTCCTTGTGTATAATGTTTGGAATTGCTATTGTGAAATTGGTTATGGATTTGGTGACGTATTGATCAAGAAGTGTCGTTTTGGGTGTTGTTTATGGGTGTGGTGAGACCATGGCTAATTGTTGGCATTAAAATGATCAAAAATATGTCAAAATAATTTTTTTATGATCATGGACCATTCATGTCATTAAAAGACCCAAAAGAGGCCATTTCGGACCAAAACGGGCATCCGCCCCCCGCAGACGAGGGCATCTGCGGGCACAGATGCCAACGCAGATGCCCCTGGATTTTTCCAGAGGCCATCTGCGCGCACATCTCAGCCACCTTCGGGTGAATGTGGCAATGCAGGTCAGCCCCATTTTCTGTTATGAATGTTTACGTGTCGTCTTGGTCCCCGAAGGCCCCTATACCCTTTTTAGATGTAATTATCAACTTGTGATGTCGTTTTAATGACTTTAAAGTATCGTATGGAGGTGTGTTGGACTGTATTAAGTATGTATGGTTGTTCATATGTTGTTATGAAGGAGTAATTGTGACAGAATGATAAAGAGAAAAGCATAAAGGGTAAGGGTGGTGTGAAATGCTATCGATGTATGATCTCTTGGTCAATGTGTGTAATGTTATGGCGTTGTTGATATGATAATGCATTGGATTGTATTCTATTGTAAGGGGTGACATGAAATTATACTGTAGTCATATAGTTCATTGTCACCTTGTATGCCTGTATAGTGACTAGTTGCTAATGTAAGCTCCGATATGTACTTGTATTGTAGAGTAAGACGTAAAGAAGAAGCTGGACTATTGTGTTCATACATAGGCTTGTGTATTCGTATTTGGGAGTAAAGGTATGTAAGGTTACTTTGTCCGTATCTTTCTGCGGCATATAGAATTCACATTGACCTATTCCGAAATGTGCTAAGGTACCCTATTCTCGATTACCAATGGTTATTATCACATGTTCCCTACTCATTGTTCAATTGTGAATCACATGTCTCATATTCATTGATAATGTTCCAAGACCCCAATAAGGTTGTGTTCCAAAGTTCCAATTGTGATTATGTACATGTCTCTTATTCTTTGATTATTGTCCAATGGTTACAATAGTGTTATGTTTCCAAAAATGTTTACATGTCTCTTACGCATTGGATAATGATCCAAAGCTTCAAAGTAAAGTATAGCTATCGTTGTATCAATCTCAAAGTAAAGAATAAAGCAATGCATATGTGGTTAATAATCAAGTATGGGTGGCAGCTTTGGGGGCGAAATGCCTAGCTCAAGCCGATCCCAAGATTGTTGGAACAGGGGGCAGTCCTAGAGGCATAAGCCTAGCTCGGACCGAACCTGACAGGGGGAAGCTCTAGAGGTATAAACCTAGCTCGAGCTAAACCTGATATGTTGGTTTATGGGTGGCAGCTCTAGAGGTAATAACCTAGCTCAAGCCGAACCCAATGCTTGGATTCTTAGGGTGGAAGCTCTAGAGCCATAAGCCTAGCTCGAGCCGATCCCAACATAACGTTATGTTATGTTAAACCCACTGTTTAGTTGGGGCCCGAGTATCACAGTTCACAGGCAAAGATGAATAACCATAGAATCAAAGAAACAAAGAAAGTAAAGAAAGCAATATACATGGTTTCTAAAGTTTAGTATAGTGACTTATCCATATTGGTTATGCATTTGAATTTGATTTCATTGACATACTCACATATCATATAGTTTCATTTGAGCCTTGCATACTCAGTACATTCTTCGTACTGACCCCTCTTGGGGAATTTACCTTACTTGCTGCAGGCGCAGGTACTAGTAGGCCTCCACAGTAGGTTGCCAGTTGTTTCAGATCATTGGGGAGCTCCAGTTAGTTCGGGGCTTCTCCGAGTCACAGTTGTACATATGTTTTGGTGTTGTATATGTTGTATAAAGCAGGGACTTATCCCGACTTTTAGTTCAATTTGGTCAATACATTTGTTAGAGGCTTTTGTAGATAGATGTGGGTGTATAAATGTAAAAGGTACATGTCATTTTTGACTTGATGGCCTCAACGGCCAAGTTTCATATATGTATATATGTCATGTGTTCCATGAATTTTGTTGTCAGCATTATAAGCCCTTATGTGATAAGAGTGTTTCTGATGGTATGTATATGAACGAACATAAGTACAGTTGGTTCTCTCAGGCCTCATCGGCTACGGGTGCCAATCACGTCTCAATGGGATTCGGGGCGTGACAAAAGTGGTATCAGAGCAGGTCATTCTAAGGGTGTCTACAAAGCCGTGTCTGAGTATAGTCTTACTTATAGATGTGTTGTGCACTACATTTATAAGTAGGAGGCTATGGGACATTTAGGATGTTGTTTCTCTTCTTCAATTCTAGATCGTGCAATAGAGCCAGTGTTGTAAGTTGAATTGAAATCTGACCATAGTAATATTTCTATTTGCACCGATACCACGTGACTTCTTCCAATCCTATTAGAAGAGAAATAGGATTCATGCAGGTACATGTAGAGTGGGGACAAATGCTTATTTCTGGTGCGGCATGATAGGACACATGATGAGGGAGTGTCCCCAGAAGAGTATGGGTGGTATAGCACGAATGGCAGGATCGGCCGTTGCGTCATCAACATAGGATCCTTATTTGGGGCGAGGTATGCAGCTTGTGGGCCTGGGTAGAGGTGCCAGAGGAGCATCCAGTACTAGTGGGGTCCAGAATCGCACTTATGCTTTGGTGGACCGACAAAATTCAGAGGCTTCTCCTGATGTCGTCACAGGTACATTATCCATATTCTCAAATAATGTATATGCATTGATTGACCCTGGTTCTACATTTTCCTATGTTACTCCATTGGTTGCTGCAAAATTTATAAAGGCACCAGAATTATCAATTAAATCAATTGAAGTGTCTACACCGGTCGGTGAATGTATTATTGCAAAAAAAAGTATATCGTAACTGCGTGGTAACTATGTGTGGTCATGATACACTTGCCAATCTCATTGAATTAGACATGGTGGATTTTGATGTGATCATGGGAATGGATTGGTTGACCTCTTGTTATGCCACGGTAGATTGCCGGGCCAAGAGGGTGCAATTTTGTTTTCCGCAAGAAAATATTCTTGAATGGCAGGGTAATGTAGGGGCACCACGAGGAAGATTTATTTCCTATCTGAAAGCCAGGAAAATGATTACGAAGGGGTACGTATGTCATTTAGTGCGAGTGAAAGATAATGATGTGGAACCACTAACTCCGCAGTTGGTTCCAGTGGTCAATGAATTTCTGGATGTATTTCCAGAAGATCTTCCAGGCTTACCCCCAGAACGGGAAGTAGAATTTGGCATTGATGTGATTCCAGGAACTTAGCCTATTTCTATTCCCCCATATAGAATGGCTCCAGCAGAACTGGGTGAATTAAAAGAGCAATTGAAAGATTTGCTGGACAAAGGCTTTATTAGGCTGAGTATGTCTCCGTAGGGTGCACCAGTCTTATTTGTACGAAATAAAGATGGCACGTTAAGAATGTACATTGACTATTGGCAATTGAATAAGGTAATGGTCAAGAACAAATATCCCCTCCCTCAAATTGATGATTTGTTTGATTAGTTACAGGGTGCCAAGTGTTTTTCAAAGATTAACTTGAGGTCGGGTTACTATCAAGTCAGTGTTAGAGAAGAATATGTACCCAAGACAGCATTTCGAACATGGTATGGCCATTATGAATTTTTAGTTATGTCATTTGGACTAACAAATGCACCAGCTGTGTTCATGGATTTGATGAATAGGGTGTTTAAGCCATTTCTGGACGTGTTCGTCACGGTGTTTATAGATGACATCCTAGTTTATTCTAGAACACCGGAGGACCATCCTAATCACTTACGACAGGTGTTACAGATTCTCCGTGAGCGTAAGCTGTATGCCAAGTTCTCCAAGTGTGAGTTTTGATTAAAATCAGTTGCATTCTTGGGTTATATTGTGTCAGATGAAGGGATACAGGTTGATACACAGAAGATTGAAGCAGTGAAAAACTGGCCAAGACCTACGACACCCACAGAGATTCGTAGTTTTCTTGGACTGGAAGGTTATTACAGAAGATTTGTGGAAGGTTTTTCCTCTATTGTTGCACCGTTAACAAAGCTTACACATAAGGAATTAAAATTTCAGTAGAATGATGTGTGTGAGAAAAGCTTCCAAAGGTTGAAAGATAAACTAACTTTCACACCAGTTTTAGTACTTCCTGAAGGTACTGAAGGTTATGCAGTGTATTGTGATGCTTTCGGGGTTGGCCTCGGATGTGTATTGACGCAGCATGGTAATGTCATAGCATATGCCTCACGACAGTTGCGGCCACATGAAAGAAGTTATCCCACACATGATCTTGAATTAGCAGCGGTAGTTTTTGCCTTAAAGATATGGCGTCATTATTTGTATGGAGTTCATGTTGATATTTATACTGATCACAAAAGTCTGCAGTATATATTTAAGCAGAAAGAACTAAATTTAAGGCAAAGAAGGTGGATTGAGTTATTAAAAGATTATGATATTGATATTCTATACCATCGAGGAAAAGCAAATGTGGTAGCTGATGCATTGAGCCGCAAGGCAACCGGAGTCATTGCTGACCACTTGACGGAAAAGAAAGAGATAATCAAAGATTTATATCAATTAGCAAGCTTGGGGGTTCGTCTTCTTGAATCCTCGAATGAAGGAGTTATTGTACAAAATGCAGCTGAATCTTTATTGACAGCTGAAGTGAAAGAGAAGTAGTTTGCAGATCCTATGCTATTGCAGCTAAAGGAAAATGTACAACAGAATTTGACAAAGACATTTGATCTTACACAAGAAGGGGTGCTACAATGCCAAGACAGATTATGCGTACCAGATGTAAATGAGTTGAGGAAACGAATTATGACTGAGGCGCATCATTCATGCTATTCTATTCATTCAGGTGCTACTAAAATGTACCATGATTTAAAGGAAATATATTGGTGGGGAAATATGATGAAGAACATTGCAGAATTCGTCGCTCAATGCCTGAATTGTCAACAAGTGAAAGTGGAGCATCAGAAACCAGGAGGTTACATGCAATGTATTAATCTTCCAGTCTGGAAATGGGATATGATTAATATTGACTTCATCACAGGTTTGTCCCGTACATTGCGGAAATTTGATTCTATATGGGTTATAGTGGACAGGCTTACCAAGTCAGCGCATTTTCTACCAGTCAAGACCACCTATACAACTGAAGATTATGCGAAGTTGTATGTGAAAGAAATAGTACGATTGCATGGTATTCCACTTTCCATTATATCAGACAGAGGAGCACAGTTCACAGAGCACTTTTGGAGATCTTTTCAGCAGAGTTTGGGCACACAGGTGAATTTGAGTACAGCTTTCCATCCTCAGACTGATGGACAAGCAGAACGTACTATTCAGACACTTGAAGATATGCTACGAGCATGCACGTTAGATTTTCAGGGCAGTTGGGATGACCATTTGCCTCTTATTGAATTTGCTTATAACAATAGCTACCATTCAAGTATTAAAATGGCACCTTATGAAGCGTTATATGGAAGAAAATGTAGATCACCAATCGGATGGTTTGAAGCAGGTGAAACTGCTTTACTTGGGCCAGACTTTGTTCATCAGGCTATGGAGAAAGTTAAAATGATTCAACAACGATTACAAATGGCCCAGAGTCGACTCAAGTCATATGCTGATGTTAGAAGAAGAGGACTTGAGTTCGCCATAGGTGATTGGGTATTTCTGAAGGTGTCACTGATGAAAGGGGTAATGCGGTTCGGAAAGAAAGGGAAATTGAGTCCACGTTATATAGGACCCTATGAAATTATTAGAAGATTTGGGCAGGTTGCTTATAAGTTAGCACTACCCCAAGAACTCTCCATAGTTCATCTGGTATTTCATGTCTCGATGCTTCGAAAATGCATAGGAGATCCATCTCGTATTATTCCAAGTGTAGATGTCCAAGTTACGGAGGATCTTACCTATGAGGAGGTACCTATTGCCATTCTGGATAGACAAGTGAAGCGGCTGAGGAATAAAGATATAGCATCCGTAAAGGTACTTTGGAGAAATCGACAAATAGAAGAGGTCACATGGGAAGCTGAAGAAATGATGAAATCCAAGTACCCTCATTTGTTCCAAAGGGAAGAATGACAAGTAAGTATTTATAAGCTTTGAGTATATCTTTATATGACATGAAGAATGTTCCTAAACTTGTAATTGTTTACTTTGAATAATAACACTAACATTCGAGGACAAATGTTTCTAAGGGGGGGAGTATGTAACACCCCATACATTTTCGAGTCTAGCTGACTACCATAACATTTATGGGAAAATGGAAACATGAGAGAATTGATGAATTATGTATTAATATGTGGTCATTAATAAGTCCTATACAATTGGGCCTAAAATGAAGCCCAAAATCATAAGGGAAGACATGGCCCAACATGGGATTTTGACCCATTCTTCCAATCTGCTCCATTTGACCAAATCAACCCTTGCATTTAATGCTAAGAAAGAGATAAGAGAGACTTGAGGGGCTATATAAAGAGAGAAAAATCAGATTTTTACCTCATATTGGACTCTCATGCTTTTCTAGACTTTACCAAAATTTCTTTTTGTCTCTCAAGAACCCTAAGTCATTCTTTGGGCCAAGATCACCTTTGTAAAAGGCTTGGTGAGTGTTTATTATGATGGTTTAATATATTTTATGCATGATATATGGTGTATAATATGTTGGTTATGTTGGTGGAGTATTGATAAATGCACAATGTGTGAAATGTTATATGTTTGCTAAATCGGAGGATGGTTTTGTTTTGTAAACTTGAATATGCACTTGTAGTCATGAAGGAATTGAACTTGATAGATTAAATATTGACATGTGAGATGTTATTATAGTCTTACCTTGTCTTGTCTTTGTGTATAATGTTTGGAATTGCTATTGTGAAATTGGTTATGGATTTGGTGACGTATTGATCAAGAAGTGTCATTTTGGGTGTTGTTTATGGGTGTGGTGAGACCATGGATGATTGTTGGCATTAAAATGATCAAAAATATGTCAAAATAAGTTTGGTTATGATCATGGACCATTCATGTCATTAAAAGACCCAAAAGAGGCCATTTCGGACCAAAACGGGCATCCGCCCCCCGCAGACGAGGGAATTTGCGGGCGCAGATGCCAATGCAGATGCCCCTGGATTTTTCCATAGGCCATCTGCGTGTGCATCTCATCCACCTGTGGGCGCAGGTGGCAGCGCAGGTCAACCCCATTTTCTGTTATGAATGTTTACGTGTCGTCTTGGTCCCCGAAGGCCCCTATACCCTTTTTGGATGTAATTATCAACTTGTGATGTCTTTTTAATGACTTTAACGTATTGTATGGAGGTGTGTTGGACTGTATTAATGTCACGCCCCGAATCCCATTGAGGAGTGATTGGCACCCGAAGCCAATATGGCCCGAGAGAACCAATCTATGCTCATGTACATTCGTATACATATCCTCTTATGAATCTTATTGTACCTCAAGTAACTATGCGGAAATCAGGAACATGGCAACATATGTCATATCTATAGATATATGAAACTTGGCTGTTAAAGCCATCAAGTCAAAATGCTCATACGTCTCTTACAATCACATACCCACATATGTCTACAAAAGCCTCTAACAGATGCATTTACAAGACCAACTAAAAGTTGGGACAAGTCCCCGCTTTATACAACATTTACAACCTCAAAACAACTGTACAACTGTGAATGGGAAAGTCCCAAAGCAACTGGGTCTCACCAAAGATCCGCAATTAACTGTCAACCTACTGTGGAGGTCTACTAGTGCCTGCCCCTGCAACATGTAAGGTAAGTCCCCCGAGGGGGTCAGTACGAAGAATGTACTGAGTATGTAAGGCTCAAATAAAACTGTATGATATGTAAATATGTCAATAAACACAAATATAAATGAATGACCAATATAGATAAGTCACTATGTTGTACTTTGGAAACCATGTATATTGCTTTCATTACTTTCTTTGTATCTTTACTTCTGTGCTTATTCATCTTTGACTGTACTATACTGTACCCGGGCCCCAACTGATCAGTGGGTATTTACATAACATAAATTTATGTTGGGCTCAGCTCGAGCTAGGCTTATGCCTCTAGAGCTGCCACCCATAAATCAATATATCGGGATCGGCTCGAGCTAGGTTATTACCTCTAGAGCTGCCACCCAATCCAAAATATCAGGTTCGGCTCGAGCTAGGTTATTACCTCTAGATCTACCCCCTATCAGGATCGGTCCTAGCTAGGCTTATGCCTCTAGGACTGGCCCCTGATCCAACAATCTCGGGATCGGCTTGAGCTAGGCATTTTGCCCCCAAAGCTGCCACCCGTACTCAATCATTAACCACATATATGCTTTACTTTGTCTTTACTTTGAGATTGATACAATGATAGTCATAACTTTATTTGAAGCTTTGGATCAACAATCAATGAGTGAGAGACATGTGAATAAACATTATTGGAAACATAGCCTTCATGGAAACATAACACCATAGGAACCATTGGACAACAATCAATGAACAAGATACATGAGTATAACCACTATTGGAACTTTGGAACACAACCTTATTGGACTTTTGAACCATTACCAATGAATACGAGACATGTGATTCACAACTGATCAATGAGTAGGAAACATATGATAATAACCATTGGTAGTCGGAAATAGGATACCTTTGGATATTTCAGAATGAACTAATACAACATCAATGTGAATACTATGAGCTGCAAAAGGGTACGAAAAGAGTAACCTTACATACCTTGTATTCTTAATATGAATACACAATCTTAGACGCGTATACAATAGTCCCGCTCCTTCTTTATGTACCACTCTACAACACAAATACATAACGAAATTCACATTAACCACCAACTACCTTACAAGTGCATGTAACGTCAATGAGTTACATGTTTGCCTTTAAACATGCCATTTCCCCTTGACAAAAATATTGATGAAATTATTATTCCAAAAATCCCACAATATTCCCAACATTGACCAATACATGATAATCAATACATTTCACCACAACACTTCTCCTTTACCCTTTCTTATCCACACCATATCACAAATAATCCATCAATTCACCTTAATACACTTCATAACACATATCAGCCAAAATCCCATAATTTACTCTTATAGAAAAATAACAAGTTTAATAACAAAATCACACCATACATGTTCATATTTTATCCATACCATGCTCTTTCATCAAAGTCACAAGTCATAATTCAAGCTTGAATCTCATGGATCACAAATCTTATATAAAAACACAAAGTACCATGTTCAACACTTCCAAGCATAGCCAACATGATTTACATACTCTCCCATGAATATAATATATTAATCCATAACAATAATCACTTATCCAAGCTTGAAAAATGATGATCTTGCTCCAAAAGTGGGCTTTGAGTTCTTAGGGTTTGAGAGAAAAATAGATGAGAAATATCTAGAAAGCATGAGAGTTTTCAATGAATAAAATCTGATTTTTTGGTCCCTTTTATAATCCTTGAATCCATGTTTATCCAATATTACATGTGTGTGCCTTAGTCAATGGAAGAATGGGTCACTTGGCCGATGTTTTCTTTCTCATTTTGGGCCCTTTTTTAGCCCAATTTACTTAACCTAATAAAATCAATAATTTCTCGTGTTTAAGTCATCTTATACATGTTACAACAATATTCCCACTCATGCTATTCATATCCGTAGCCTCAATCCCAAAAACAAGTGATTCTAGCCACGTAGGGCCCATTTTGACCATAAGGGCAAAACTATCATTTTAATGCCAAATTCATTCTCGAGTAATTTTATCATACCAATATAATATTTCATTCATTCCATGTATATTCTCATGGTTGTAGAAGAAACGTGGCAAAAATCGGCTTGATAGGTCTCCGGGCACCCTTGGGACTTAAGAAAAATTCCAACTTTGAAAAGTGGCCAAAACCAGCGTGGCACGCCCTTGGGCGCGCCAGCTTTCTGCCTCTGGACTAAAAATTTTAGCCCAGAGTGGCGTGGCACGCTCTCTGGTATGCCCCATCCTTAGTTTTTTTGAAAATTTCATTTTTCGACTTCTCTTCGCGGGTTTGGTTAGATACTTCAAGTTCTATTCTTGAACTTACTTCTTACCACTAATATACTTTGTTTGGAGATCCTATTATCCTCATTTTGAACCCCACAAATGCTCCATGAAAATCGCAAAACACCTTCTACGCAAGTTTAATCACACGTACAAGGCCAAATTTAATTTTCTCATCACTAACATTGCAAATTACATACTCAGGGCATCTCAACACCTAAGCAACCATTTTTCAATGTCTTCACATTGGGTTGGGAAGGTACGGGGTGTTACAATTAATTATGGAGGGTTGTTCATATTTTGTTATGAAGGAGTAACTATGACGGAATGATAAAGAGAAAAGCGTAAAGGGTAAGGGTGGTGTGAAATGCTATCGATGTATGATCTCTTGGTCAATGTGTGTAATGTTATGGTGTTGTTGATATGATAATGCATTGGATTGTATTGTAAGGGGTGACATGACATTATATGGTAGTCATATAGTTCATTGTCGCCTTGTACGCCTGTATAGTGACTAGTTGCTAATGTAAGCTCCGATATGTACTTGTATTGTAGAGTAAGACGTGAAGAAGAAGCTGGACTATTGTGTTCATACATAGGCTTGTGTATTCGTACTTGGGAGTAAAGGTATGTAAGGTTACTTTGTCCGTATCTTTCTACGGCATATAGAATTCACATTGACCTATTCCGAAATGTGCTAAGGTATCCTATTCTCGATTACCAATGGTTATTATCACATGTTCCCTACTCATTGCTCAATTGTGAATCACATGTCTCATAGTCATTGATAATGTTCCAAGATCCCAATAAGGTTGTGTTCCAAAGTTCCAATAGTGATTATGTACATGTCTCTTATTCTTTGATTATTGTCCAATGGTTACAATAGTGTTATGTTTCCAAAAATGTTTACATGTCTCTTACGCATTGGATAATGATCCAAAGCTTCAAAGTAAAGTATAGCTATAGATGTATCAATCTCAAAGTAAAGAATAAAGTAATGCATATGTGGTTAATGATCAAGTATGGGTGGCAGCTTTTGGGGCGAAATACCTAGCTCAAGCCGATCCCAAGATTGTTGGAACAGGGGGCAGCCCTAGAGGCATAAGCCTAGCTCGGACCAAATTTGACAGGGGGAAGCTCTAGAGGTATAAACCTAGCTCGAGCCGAACCTGATATATTGGTTTATGGGTGACAGCTCTAGAGGTAATAACCTAGCTCGAGCCGAACCCAATGCTTGGATTCTTAGGGTGGCAGCTCTAGAGGGCATAAGCCTAGCTCGAGCCGATCCCAACATAACGTTATGTTATGTTAAACCCACTGTTCAGTCGGGGCCCGGGTATCACAGTTCACAGGCAAAGATGAATAACCATAGAATCAAAGAAACAAAGAAAGTAAAGAAAGCAATATACATGGTTTCCAAAGTTCAGTATAGTGACTTATCCATATTGGTTATGCATTTGAATTTGATTTCATTGACATACTCACATATCATATAGTTTCATTTGAGCCTTGCATACTCAGTACATTCTTCGTACTGACTCCTCTTGGGGAATTTACCTTACTTGCTGCAGGCGCAGGTACTAGTAGGCCTCCACAGTAGGTTGCCAGTTGTTGCAGATCATTGGTGAGCTCCAGTTAGTTCGGGGCTTCTCCGAGTCATAGTTGTACATATGTTTTGGTGTTGTATATGTTGTATAAAATGGGGACTTGTCCCGACTTTTAGTTCATTTTGGTCAATGCATTTGTTAGAGGCTTTTGTAGACAGATGTGGGTGTATAAATGTAAAAGGTACATGTCGTTTTTGACTTGATAGCCTCAACAACTAAGTTTCATATATGTATATATGTCATGTGTTCCATGAATTTTGTTGTTAGCATTATAAGCCCTTACGTGATAAGAGTGTTTCTGATGGTATGTATATGAATGAACATAAGTACAGTTGGTTCTCTCGGGCCTCTTCGGCTACGGGTGCCAGTCACGTCTCGATGGGATTTAGGGCGTGACAATACTATAATCATCCTTTGTGCTCGTTGGTTGATGGATGACTTTTTGCACACTCGTAGATGTTGCTGGAATGATCTTTAGGACGAACTCATTGTTTCTAGCATTATTTCAATATCTAGAGCTTTTCCATGGTGAAACTGACTAAATATCATATTTTGCATTTCAGCATTATTTCAATATTTAGAGCTTTTCCATAGCTACCCCAAGTCATATATGACTTGCTGGAGCCGACAATTCGGTTACTACGCAGTTCATTTGGTTTTTAGAGCCATTCCTAATTTATAAGTCTTCGCTGTTAACTTTTGGGTATCGGGACTAAACCTCAAGTAAACATCTTTGTATGAAAATTCTGGCAGTTCCAGCAGCTTCATAACATTGATTTTAGGCTAGGAGGACCTTTGGTTTGGGTCCCAAGGCTCCCGGACTCATTTTGGGCTATTGGGTGAAAATTGGTTAAAATGGTCATTGGGTGTGGGACCCATATTTCATCAAAACAACCTCGGATCAAACTTTCGATGGCACCGTTGAGTTCAAATTATCGAATTTGGTAGGGTAGCATAGTTCGTTTGTGTTCACCGAATTCCGAACGAATCCCGAGGGTCCGATCAAAACTTAGCAAAATTTTCTAAGTGTTGGTGCCTGAACTCAACTGGTGCAGCCTCTTAAGCAGACCTTTGGTCGCTTAAGCGGAGGTTGCTTTAGTGACCAATGGATCGCTTTAGCCACTAGCCCAGGGTTCCCGCCTGGTCACTTAAGCGGAGTCCTTACCACTTTAGCGGAGGTTGCTTAAACGACACTAGTCCGCTTTAGCGAAGGCCAGGCTTTAGGATTGGCCGCTTAAGCAATGGTTTGTCGCTTTAGCGATGACTGCTTAAGTGGTCAAATGGCCACTAAAGTGGTCATCGCTGGTTCCATAGATGCTCCATTACCCAATTTTAATTCATATTTCTCCAAGTCCAAGGCCATAAAACCCTAGAGAGATTAGAGAGGGTAGAGTGTGATCATTGAGTGTTCGTGGTGAGTTGGAGACGTCATTTTGATCACTTCCTCATCGATATTTCTGTGAGTTCCCATTAATTTCATGGTTAATTTCCAATTTAAACCTGAATCCCTAGTTTACTTTACGGGCTTATTTTGGGTTCGTTTGTGCTCGAAATTTACCCATTTTTTAGGATAAATGATCCTTGCACTTAGAGGGATGTTTTGAAGGTTTCAAAGTTGTGATTCCATAAGTGGTCCCTACATGATGTTTTTAGCTCAATTTTGGACCTGGAGCATTTATATGCAATATGGGTATTGTTACTCTCGTATTAATATGTAGATTATTATTTTGGTAGTGTGGCATCATGAGGAGGCTTCTTAAAAGGGAAACACTCCGATTTAGTGAACTTTCTCTGGCATTCATCGGTGCCCAAGTAGGCTAAGCTTACTTTTTTCATAGATTGATCTCTATTATGGTGTTAGTATAGTATTATGCTAGAGTTGGGTTGGAATTTATGGTTTGGTTTCATGCTAGTGAAATTTGGAATATTTAGCCGATTAGAGATCCGTTTTTAGGTAGAATTGACCTATTCATCTCTCCCTTAAATTAATTGTTGTCTTAGGACTTGTTTAGAATTATCTAATACCTTAATATGGAACTTTGAAGCCTTAGTCTATTTTCGGGTAGAAATTGCCTTAGTATGAACTTTTAGGGTTAGTAGCGGGCCCCTCCGGCTCTCTCTTAGGTCAATTATCCTAATTAGCTCCTTGTAGACCTAGGAGGCCTTTTTTCATCATCTTGAGTATATTTTTAGAATTTAGTATGACTTGGACATCTTTCCAACTTCCAACTAGACTTGTAACCTTGTATTTACTTTAAAAATCGATTCGAGTCCGGCAACTACTATTGGCATATGGTACTATATTGCCGGTTCTATTCCGGCATACATGATACTAGAGTTCGATTTGAGTCCAGCATTTATTAGTCACTTATGATATTAAAGACCGGTTCGAGTCCGACATTTACGAATTATTTATGATGCTAAGAGTCTGGTTCGAGTTTGACAATTATGGTATCGGAAGATTCAAATATGATTTTGATTTTTGGTCACTTCATACTTATTATTAATGATGGACCTGCTCTTGATAACATCCATTGGGTTTATGGGGGCTCATTTGGGTTAATCTTCTGTTGTTTGCGCCCTGTTGTCTTATGGAGGCCCAGTTAGGCTATAGTTAGTTTGCCTTCCTTTCGATATTATTTATACTATTATTTATTATCTGTCAGTTAGAGCATTATTTCAGGTTTTCCCCTTATTCCTTGAATTAGTTTACATTCTCACATTCTATTATACTTTTATTATGATTTAGCTCAGTCAGCCGATGATGTCTATTGAGTACCCGTTGTTTTGGTACTCATACTACACCCCTGTATCTTTTTCTGATGCAGATTCGAGTACTAGTTACCACCGCTGACGTTCTCTCTAGTTGCTCTCATGATTCAGAGATAGTGTGAGCTTTCAGAGCCGAAGTTGATCCCCTCTCCTTCCTTTACTTTTGTACAGTCTTTAGTTATCGATACTTTTTGTATATTGATACTATTCAATACTTCTATTTTGTATTTAGTGGCTCTTGTACTGGCTTTACTAGGTCATAGGATATTTCTTTTGTTCTTCCTCTATTCCATTTGACATTTATATTGTCGTATTCTTAGTTATATTGCTTACAAGCTTATTGTATGCTTATTTTTTGGTATTTACTTTACCTTCCACCAATTAGCCCATTACTTGTCGTTTCGGGTTATGGTTTGGCTTACCTACTAGCGGGTTAAAGTAGGTGCCAGCATGACTCCAAAATTGAGTCGTGACATGAAGGGTCTTTTATTGCGACTTCCAGTCACCACAAAATGTGTCAGTTCTTTTATAAAAAGGACAACTTCGAGAATTTCATATTTTTGACATTTTGGGAGCTAGGAAGTTCTGATTGAGGTAATTTTCGATGCATTTTTCTCATACAACACATTTGGTATATGTTTCTACCTTCATTTTACTCATTTTCCAAGATTGCCCATTTTTTCATGATTTTAATTCATAAAGATAAGATTTAAAATCCCAAAGTTAACAAATCCAAAGTTTTTTATTTGAGAATCAATTTGTGATGAGTTTTCATTGATTTTATGAATTTAAAGTCTTTGTAATATGGATAAACATATTTTTACAAAAATTTATTGATTTATCAATCGTTTTCTCATTTTTAAACTGCATTTAACTATGGGATTTCAGGATTTTCCTGATAAAGTTAAAGAATGGTATTTTGATGATTCCAAGCTCGATTTTAACTCTATTGATGAAATTTCAGATATGAACTCTTTAAGTTATGGGTAAATTGATTTTCTAATAAAATTCTAATTTTGCCTTTGGAGTTTAGAGGTTGACTTTTAGATTGACTTTTTGGACCTGGATTATTACCTTATTAATATGTGTATCATTGAACTCATATTTATGAGTAGATCTTATTTTTTGTAGATTGGTTACATTTCAAAGCCCTTAGGAAACGAAAGCCGAGTTTTTGATCATTAGAGTCTTGCGGATCAGCGTCGAGATAGGTTATGGCTTAACTTCTTCCACACTTTGCTTGGATGGAGACTTATTATGTAAACCATGTTATGGGTTTGAAAATTTGTTGATTTTGAATACTGAATGAGATGAATTATCATGTGATTCCTGCTTAGAGGCTTATATTGTCTTGATGATATGGGATTTGGATCCCTAGTACTGATATTGAAGCTTGTATCCTCCGTTCATGGATTGACTATGATTATGAAATGTTGGATATATATGTGGCACTTGGTATCATTTTTCATTTGTGTGTTCATGCATACTCATTTATCTCATGAATCTTTGGAGAGTGATACTGTGAAAACTAATTTTGAATCGGGTGACCTGTTGTGTTTGCCGAAAGGTGAGGTTTGATATTCTAAGTGGTCCATTGAATTTGTCAGACAGTGAGGTATGATTCTATCAAGTGATTTTAAGTGATTGTATATGGATCTCGTAAGTCCCCACATGGGTCCCATCTTGGTACAGTATATGCTCGAAGGGTGTATACCAGTAGACATTAGCTATTTCATATCATCCCATGTCATTGCATTTACAACATTTATTATGATTATAGTTGAAATTGAGGTAAATTGTGATATTTATTGATATTGAATTGATGAGATTTTTTATGTGTAGGATTATTTTAGTATTCTTTATTCGATATAGTATCCGCTTAAGCTCAGTCGGCCTATGATGCCTACTGAATACAAGTGGTTGTACTCACCTCTACTTTTCTGCATCCTTCTGATGTAGATCCTTATACAAGTAGCTAGCACAGACCTTGATTCGTGTTGTGTTTCCTGATTTGAAGTTGTAGTGAGATCCTACCTTTAGATATTATCCTTGATTTCTCTACCCTTTATTTCTATCTCCTTTACTTTCTTAGACAGTATTGTATCTCAGTATAATATTTTGTATTAGAGTCGCTCTTATACTTGTGACACTTGAGTATTGGGATTTTGATTAGTACTATTCTATTTTCATGAGAGGTTGACTTTGAGTTATTATTAATGAGCGTTCGTCATGGTATTTTACTTTTTGCCTTATTTTAAGTTTTTTGTATTTGTTGAGTTAGGCTTACCTACCATGGTTAGTTGGGGTAGGTTCCATCACAACCCTTAGGATTTAAGGTCATCACACATGTCGACTCTTGCTACTCCCGAAGCAAGATCCCAAGAAGCATCAATATAGCATTGAAGGATAATCTCATAAAGAAGATACCTTTTTTTTTTTTTTGCAAAACGAGTATCTATCATAATAGAACTAGAGGTTCTCGTTCTTGCCTTAGTCCAATTTTTCCAAACTTGAGTTTCCTTTTAGGTAACAACTTCGGGTTGTAGAGATCTTCCCTTCTACATAAGGATATTTCTAGCATTCCAAAGTTCCCATAGGATCATGACGTCTTTATGTAATTGATCGAGAGTCACGATATCAATCAACGACCTAAGCAAATCCAAAAGCAATGGACTAGACTATTTCCATCATAATGATGATTTAAGCCATATTTGTTTTGCCTTGTTGCACTCGATTAGACAGGGCAATATTATTTTTGTCCCTTGGAAGCATGCAGGACAAATGCTGGATTAAAGATTCTTTTTATTCATTAAGTTATCACCAGTTGGAAGAACACCATTCGAAGCTCTCCAAATGAACTTCAACACTTTAGGATGCATCTTCAATTTTTAGATTCTTAACCAAAATTAAACATTCGGGGTAGGTGCACTAGCATTGTACAATACCGAATATCCACTTTTAACTATGTATCAGCTTTTCCTATCAAATTTCCAAATCCATTAATCATCTCGGAGATTAAATCCTAATGGAATTTGCTTAATGCAATCTATCTCATCAAAGGAGAAAAGTGTCTCTAACTTGTGAGTATTCCACGTTCTTGTGTCACAATTAATAATATCTGATATGCATAAATCCAACAAGTCTTCATCGAGTAGTTTGTGAATAAATATTGATTGTCCAATCAGTAACTAGTGGACATTAAAAATCCTAATATCCAGGCTATTACTAATTCACTTGACGCACCCCTTCTGAAGAGGATATTTGGAAACACAAAGAGACCGCCATATGGAACTAGGATTTGAACCTTCTCCTTTCATATTAAATTTAGAGGTTAATATTTAGCCTTAAATACATGACTAAGAAGAACATCAGGGCGAGTCATAATCAACCAACTTGTTTTTGCTAAATTTGTCTATTTATGTGTTGATTCTCCAAAAACCCATGCCACCTTCCTCCTTATGCTTGCTTATTCTTTTCCATTTATGTGTTGATTCTCCAAAAACCCATGCCTCCTTCCTCATTATGCTTGCTTATTCTTTTCCACAACATTCATTTGATTCCTGATCCCTCATTACCTTTATTTTACCACCAAAAATCATTTATGGCACGTTAAATTGTAAGGTATGTATCGATAAGGACATGAGGTAGTTTGAAATTGCATGGACAATCACTTCAGTAAGATCTCCTTCACTGCTCATGACATGGTTGGAGCATGTCCAATACTAAAGTATAGCACACACCTTATCTAGGACAAAATTGTAGAACTCTTTCTTGCGAGGTCCCACACTAGATGGAAAACTAAGGTATTGACCTAGTTTATCAACTTCTTTTACATGCAGAATAGATGCAATGACATCCTTCACCTCTTCAGTGGTATTATTGCTGAAATATATTTCAGATTTATGGAAGTTAACATACTAGCCAAATGCTTTTTGATAGAGCAGTAGAAACTACTTAATGATATTCGCCTCTGATTCCACAACCTTAAAAAAGAATAAGACGTCATCTGCAAAAAAATTCATGAGTAATATGTGGAGCCTGCAGAGTAATGTTCGCTCCATAAAGAGTTTCTTGATGAGCATAAGTACTTAACAAAGTCGAAAGACCCTCTGCTACAATGATAAAAAGATATGGTGACAAAGGAACCCCCTATCTGAGGCCCCGTAATGGAATGATATCACAAAAATTCTTACCAGCATGGGATATTTGGTAAGATACAGTACAAACCATTTTCATGATATTTGTAATTCAGTCCGACGAAAATCCCATCTTCATCATCATATTACTCAGGATATTCCACTCCACTCTATCATAGGCTTTGCTCATGTCTATTTTTAAAGCAACAAATTCTATTTTTCCTTGTATTTTATGTTTCAAATAGTGATTGACCTCTAAAGCTATTATGGCATTGTCAAGGATAAATCTTCTAGGAATAAATGCACTTTGAGTTTCAGCTTACAATTCTTTAAGCAAAATTTAATGTGATTTTCTAGCATCTTGCAAACAATACAATCAATAACATTACATAGAGAAATCGGCCTAAAATCAAAAACTAACCGAGGCTGCTTCTTTTTTGGAATTAAAATAATTGTAGTAGAATTATTCCCGAAATGACTCCATTATTATTGACACAATTGAGCATCACATTCGACATGTCCTTATCATTCACAACCAAAAATTCTGATAGAAAGCTAGATTAATCCCATCTAGACCTGACGCCTTATCTGGATGCATTGAGAAAGTTACTTCCTTGACCACATCAATAGTGAAAAGTCGATTCAAGCATGCATTGTGAACTGTTGTAATTAAACCCCTTTTCTTTATAAGGAAATATATATATATATATATACATAAATCTTTAAAAGACATTATAAGAAAAGAAGTAAATAAATAAAATAAATTACCAAGTTGTTATAATAATACAATAAAGAATAAACGAGAAATTACACGAATGTTGGATTCTTATTATCCTGAACAATTCATTATATTATTATTTTTTCTTACTTTTAAGAGGGTCAGGTCCCTCTTTAATTTTTTACATTTCTCTGAGCAAATCATTTTTTTATTTTTATTTTTCTGATATATTGACTCTCATTTATCTGTCCTTTTTTTTAAAAATGAGTAAAAAATTTGGATTATTTCTCACTTTTCACTTTTTTCATTTTATAACCGCGAAAACAAAATATTTAGGAGTTTTATTCCTTGATTTCTCCTAAAAAAATAACTTTCCACGTGATTCTCACCTCTACTTGAATCGGGATATGCGAAGGACACTCACTATATGTAACAACCCAAACCATTGTTACATGTAAAGACACTCCGAGAATAAATTACGATGAATAATGTGCTCAAAATGGAACAAGAAAAAATTAAATCAGGGAAGAAAATGGGGGCCTAAGAGAATTGGGCAAAGAGGCCGAATAATGGACTGGGCCGGCCTGTCGGTAACCGCTGCAGCGGTAAAAGTTCCGCTATAGCGGTAACAGGCAGTAGCCTAGCCGAGGGATTTTTAAAAACCCTCCCTTTTATTATTTCCTCAGGTCACCCCCTTCCTCCAAAAATACCTGAAAAACCCTACTCCCCCAGCCATGAGATTCAAAGGCCTGGGTTCATGAGAGCAGTTACGAGGTACACTCAGAGGAAAGCTAAAATGAGAGCATGCGTAGGTCATCTCACTCCTCTCCGTATAAGTATGTTTCACCTAAGAGGTAAGCTAAGGTTTATTTTGTAGCAACTAGACTTAGGCTAAATGAATTTAATATTAATAATTATGTCGGGAGTATCATGCATTAGGCCTGCAGGCACGAAGTTACATGGTTGGACGGGTTTAATAATACGGATAGGTTTGATTTTAATGAAATGCTTAATGATATGTTAATACTCGAATGGGCTATGTAGTGGATAGGAAGATGGAATGATTGTGCGTAGTTTATTATCTTTCAGGGTCTAAATACAATGAAATAGTGTGAAATGGTAAGCGGGAAATTAAGGTAACTTGACTAATTTGTTAATGCTTAAAATGCCTGAATTGCTTTAGGAAACTCGTACAATCCTAATACCTTGAGTCTTAACTAATGCTTTCCAGAATTTAGAAGACGAGATAGTGAGTAAAAAGGTATTGAGACGAGAGAGTGAGTAAATAGATATTGAGATAAGATAGTGAGTAAAAAGGTATTGAGATGAGATAGTGAGCAAACGGGTATTGAGACGAGATAGAGAGTAAACAGGTATTGAGATAAGATAGTGAATAAATAGGTATTGAGATGAGATAGTAAATAAAAAGGTATTGAGATGAGATAGTGAGTAAATAGGTATTAAGGTTAGCCAGCCGCAGAGTTTGCATTGCTTGTCATATTGTCGTGATTACAACCCCATAGGGGTGTTTGTAAATTATGAATGTGTTATATATATGAAGAATAAGGTCACTAAATTGATGAATTAGACGATTGATGTATCTATAGACTGGATTGACCAGTGTTGGGTTGTGAGATGACAGTGTTATCATCTTTTGCATGAATTATGATTGTTGATTTCATGCACTCATTCATATATATTGGGATGGTATGTTGTGAAATGGGTCGGGTACCACGCCGGTACAAATATAGTATGATGTGATATGGGTTGGGTACCACGCCAGTACAGATATGATATAGGTCGAGTACCATGCCAATATGTTGTGATGTTGTTGGTGATAAGATGAAGAGGGATAAGGAGAGATGATGTGCACATCTTGCATACATGTATTCTTGCATCTGTTTGAATAGTTTGTTAATGTATTTTGCTTTCATACATGTTATTGTTGTGGTAAGAGGTGAAAGATGGTACAAAGGTACGTTGGGTCCCTAAGTGGGATGAGTTGAGAATGAGATTTTACAGTCCCCCTGAGAGGATCGGGTGCACTAGTATATGATTGGTAGGATCTGAAATTTTGGGCAGATGTGACCTAATGGGTTATAGATATTATAAAAATAAGTTGATATTGTAGGTAGAGGTATCGACTGGAATAGGTGGTCAAAGGACAAAGATAGATGAAAATATCAAATAAAAGGTAGGTCACAGAGATGCTAAGTCGGGGTAATAGGAGTGGTTTAATCTGGGATTTAAAATCGTAACTTTACTTGATGATGTGATTTCTCCTTATTTGTTATTGATGTTATTTGTTTCTAACCCTGGTTGGCCAATGACGCTTACCATTACGTGTGGTTTTACTGATGCTATACATACTATATCACCAATAGGGGATATAGCCATGGTGCAGGTTAGTTGGAGTTTCTATAGCAGCGATGTACGATCATTCAGCAGCAGGTTAGTTGGAGTTTCTATAGCAGCGATGTACGATCATTCAGCAGCAGCTCTTGCCTCTCCATTCTACATGGATGTTGCATCATGGATGTCTCTATTTCTTGTCTAGTGCTCTTGTACCGGTTTAGGCTAGGTTCTGGGGAGTTACTTGTAGTTATTTTCCGTATTTATTTTTCATATTTGATGTATTAAAACATGTTGGGAAAGAATAAAATGAGTAACCGTATTTTTGACTTGATTAGATTTTTCATATAATGAACATTTAGTTGACTAGGCATATGTATGGTTTTAACTTCCGCATTAGTTGAATCATGGAATTTTTAGAATTCTCATATCTGGGGTAGGTGTAGGTAGGTGTCCGACATGATCCGATGGGTTGGATCGTGACACTATACTTTTGAAAAGTTTGTAAATGGTGAAAAGCATCCCCAATAATATTACTGATGTGGCCTCCCATGATTGGTTGATGAATTTTCTTGGTCCAATTTATGTAGATTTGAGAGGAGAAATATACACATAATTTGATATAGATTACAAAAGAATAGAGTGATAAAATAGACTTTAAAACCTCAATACTTCACTCCTCCTATATAAACCCCTCCTTTGTGTCTTTTGATTTCATATTATATTTTCCCTTTTATACTTTCTCTCTCATTTGTTTGAGCACACTCAATTTCTCTCTCTCTCTCTCTCTCTCTCTCTCTCTAGAATTGCATTTCTCATTATAAAAATTAGGGTTTTCTCTTCGTTCCAATTTTTAATTTTGTGTCAAAAGGTGGACGATTTTAATCAATTGAAAGGTGTGCTTTTTTCTTATCTTCAGTTTCGATTTTTTTTCAGTTGATCATTTTTTTATTTAGTTTGACTTTTGTTTTTTGTTGGTTTCTTAACTAGATGTTTCATTTTTTGATTTTTTTAAAATGAAAAGTTTTTTGTGGTACCATTTTTTTGGTTTCTCTTTTATTCTGATTGGTATTTTTCTATACTTTCTTTTTGGATTTTGTTTTTGTTATGGTTTTACTGTGTTCTAGTTAAAGCTTAGACTTTTTATCTATAGGGATTTATTATTTGGGTGTATCCAAATCATTAACACCGTGAAAAATCATAATTTGGCTTTTAAATTTTTTATGGATGACTTTTGCTTAGATCTGATATGAATTTAGCTGAACTTGATTATGTTAACGAATTTTATGTGAATTTTAAAACTTTTGATGAAGCTTAGTCATTTTATATCTTTTCAATTTAAGTGAATCTTCATAGAAAATTCTGAATTACTTTGAAATTAATTGTCATATGCACCTCCTTTCTTAGTTTTGTTTTACTGTAATTTTGGTTAAAGCTTTAATTTTTTTATCTATGATATCTATCCTTTATGTGTACCAAAATCATCAGCGCCGCAGCATCCTAATTTGACTTTTAAATTTTTTTATGAATGACTTTTGCTAGGATCTACTATGAATCTATCAGAGCTTAATTTTTTATAACAATTTTTATGTGAATTTTTTATGAAGCTTTGTCATCTTTACCTTTTCAACTAATTAGGTGAATTTTCTTATAAAATCCTAAATCAGTTTGAAATTTATTGTCATATATATTTATTTTTTGTACTTGCTTTTTCAATTTTATTTTACTTGTGATTTTACTGTGGTTTTAGTTAATGCTTTGATTTTTCATCAATGAAGTTTATCCTTTTGGTGTATCAAAATTATCGGGACCACGAAGAACCCTAATTTGACTTTGGATCTTTTAAAGATGACTTTTGCTTAAACCTAATATGAATCTAGCAAAGCTTGATTGTGTTATAGTGGTTTTATATGAATTTTAAAATTTTTGATGAAGTCAATTTTACCTTTTTAATTTAAGTGAATTTGCTTAGAAATTCTTAGATTATTTAATTTTAAATTAATTGTCATATGCTATATTATATTTTGCTTGTACTTCATTTCTAAGTTCTGTTTTACTTATGGTCTTACTATGATTTTGGTTAAGACTTTGAGTTTCTGTCCATGAGGTTTATCCTTTGGGTGTATCAAAATCATTGGCGTCTAGAGAAACCCTAATTTGCTTTTGAATTTTTTAGGGATGACTTTTGCTTAGATCTGATATGAATTTAGAAGAGTTTGATTGTATTCTAATGACTTATATGTGAATTTTAAAATTTTTAATAAGGCTTTGTCATTTTTACCTTTTAATTTAAAGTGAATTTTCTTTAAAAAATCCTCAAGTAGCTTGAAATTAATTGTCATTTTTAAAGTTCAGTGTCATTTTTAAAGTTCATTCAGCTTGCTCATGCATTTGTAATGCTTGCTGATTGAATGGCGGGTTGATAAAAAACACTAATTTGAGAATTATGATTTCTAAAATTTATTCCAATAATAACTTTAACACTTAATTCATTAAATGGGGTGTACCTATTAATGTGTGTTAATCATGTATGTCATTACCATTGCGTTAAATATACTCCCTCTGTGTCAAATTGATTGACTTGTTTTGACGTGACACGGAGTTTAAGAAAATAAAGAAATTTTTTGAATCATGTCGTCATAAATTAAACATATGTCAATGTAAAAAAATGTCTTTAGTCTTATGGTCTTAAACATGTCATGTTAAAAATTGGAATTAAAGAGTTGTTAAAAAGGGAAAAGGTCATTCTTTTTTGAATGATCTAAAACGAAAAGCAGGTCAAACAAATTGAAACGGAGAAAGTATTTGATTTGTATCATATAACTTTGAATTTACAGGTGCATACAAACTAAACACATGTCAATATGTATATATCTTTTACAATATATTTAATTTTTTATACAAATTATATATATATATATATATATATATATATATATATATATATATATAAACCAATACACCAATATACCAATATTTCGTATATATGTATATATACACATGATTTTTATGTAAATTTTGGAATTTTTTATAGGGCTGTGTCATCTTTACCTTTTCAATATAAGTGACTTTTCGTAGAAAACACTAAATTAGTTTGAAAATAATTGTCATACACTATATTATTTTTTCCTGCACTTGCTTTTTTTTTTTTTTTTTTTACTTATGATTTTACTGTGGTTTTAGTTAATGCTATAATTTTTTGTTAATAAGGTTTATCCCTTGAGTATATCAAAATCATCAGCACCGCAAAAAACCCTAATTTGGCTTTTGAATCTTTTATCGATGACCTTTGCTTAAATTTGATATAAATTTAGCAGATATTGATTGTATTATAGCGATTTTTATATGAATTTTCAAAATTTTGATGAAGTCATTTTTACCTTTTTAATTAAAGTGAATTTTCTTAGAAAATCATAATTAATTTAAAATTCATTGTCATATGTTATCTTATACTTTACTTGTACTTCTTTTTTGGATTATGTTTTACTTATGGTTTTACTATAGTTTGAGTTGAGACTTTGAGTTTTTGTCTATGGGGTTTATCCTTTTAATGTATCAAAATCATTAGCGTCGCAAAAAAACCTAATTGATTTTTGAATTTTGTATGTATGACTTTTTCTTAGATCTAATAAGAATTTAGAAGAGTTTGGTTGTGTTATAACGGCTTTTATGTAAATTTTGGAATTTTTGTCGAGGCTTCGTCATTTGTATCTTTAAAATTTAAGTGAATTTACTTTAAAATCCTACAGTAGCTTGAAATCAATTGTCATTTTTAAGGTTCATTAAGCTTGCTCAGCCATTTGTGTAATGCTTGTTGATTGAATGATGGATTGATGAAAAGCACTAATTTGAGCGATGTGTTATCTCTTTTTATTGTTTGTTTTTATGATTTTTGTTTGTTATTGTTATCTGTTCTGAATCGGGGTCTATCGGAGTGAAATCCAATCCACGAAATAATTTGATCTATGGACAGCGTCGTTGTGGTAAAGGCCTCTATTCCTCTTCTTCTGCTTATTCATCTTCTTTGCACATAATGTCCACTGGAACGCCCATGGATTTTATCATCAACTTGATGAATTAATTTCAAGATATAAGGCTTTCCTATTATAACGGGTTGTTCAAACGGATTTCCCATCCTTCCATCAAATATTCTGCTTTTTCCTGGATATTCGGGTTCAAATACCCATGGATTCGATATTTGTTTACTGGCTTCATATAATTCAGAAAACACTAGTTTTCGCGAAGCTTCTTGTTCATATCGCTCATCAAAAGGTGCTATTCGATAATGTCTGTCTAGCAGACTCCCTGCTAACCCTAGTGAACATTCAAATATTTGTCCCACATTCATTCGTGAAGGTACTCCTAATGGGTTAAAGACCATATCAACTGATCTTCCATCTTGTAAATAAGGCATATCTTGTCTAGGAAAAATTTTGGAAATGATACCTTTATTTCTGTGTCTTCCGGCTACTTTATCGCCTACTTTGATTTCACGTTTCTGTGAAATATATACATGAATCATTTTTGGATTCTAACTAGAACCACCCCTTTTCTGGATCCACCTCACATCAATAACCCGACTCCTGCCACCTATAGGTAATTTTAGACAAGTTTCTTTTGAAGGAGATACCTGAATACCAAGTATAGCTCGTAACAATCTATCTTTCGGGGCATACGACGATTCTTTCACGACCTGGGGTGTTAATTTACCTACTAAAATATCACCCGTCTCTACCCAAGATCCCAGCATCATAATTAAACAACCTCTCTACTTCATCGGAGGTAGTGGTATGGACTGCATACACTTTATCCTCCCCAGACCCCACTTGGTGGGAATACACTAGGTATGTTATTGTTGTTGTTGTAGGGTTTCTAGAATTTGTTCCGTTATTGACTTCCACACTTAATCCACTAAATGGAGAGAATATTGATGTGTGTTAACTATATCATTACCATTGCATTAAATGTATTATAGTTGTATCATTTAACTTTAAATTTACAGGTGCATAAAAATTAAACATATGTCGATCTGTATATATCTTTGATGATATGTTCGAGTTTCGATACACATGATACACACACACACACACAAACCAATAATTCTGATTGTAATTTGATTTTATGTAGTTGTATTTTAGTTAGATGAAGAAGATGGCTACATCAGTTGAAGGAGTTTGTCATGAATCAAGTGTATCAAAATAATAGGGATCAGAGCTCATGTGAACTGGATTATCTATTGATCTAGTTAATCTTCCATTGCTAGTTGTAGTGAATGGGAGGGACAGTCAGCATTTTTCTATATGGTTATTTTCTTTTGTTATCTTGTGTGCACTGAATAAGTTTTTACTTTTTTGTTATCCCTTTTGTTCTCTTAATTATGTCATATTAAATAAATCTTATGACTTAATTAAACTATTAATTCCAAAATGTGTATGAATGTTTTGACTATCTTTGGCTGAATGTATATCCTTCCTATTGCATTTGTATTTTCCTCTTTCAAATTTGTTGGATTTAAAAGTTTATTTAGCCATGTGTATTGATGCTTGATGTAGTACTCTCTATGTGATACTAGTAAGAAAGCTCTCTTATCTTTTTTTCCACGCATTGCTATTCATGTCTAGATAAAGGATAAAAGATAAGTGGGTTTCTATGAAAGGATGAAATTTTTTCCTCTCCATTAGAGTGTTGATTTATCAGATGGTCTCTCAACTACACTGTATTTATTATTTTAGGAAGTCATCTTTCTTATTAATTCCAATTTTCTCAATAAATAAAGTGACTAAGTTTGAGCTAATAACTAGTAGTTGAGTGATAAATTGAGAAATTAGCTCCTCCAATAGATTAGAAGGAAATAATCCAATATATTTGTTGGCCAATGTCACAATCCAAAACTCAAGTCGTGATGAAACCTATCGCACTCTCATGATAGGTAAGCTAATTCAATACTCAAACGGCAATAATATGCAAAGAAAAGTAAACAGGCATGATAGATATAATAACAATAATAAAACTCTACTGAAATGAAATCATCCCCAGAACTCGAAGTCATCAAGTACTAGTCTCTTAGAGTAGTACTAATACAACAAAAGTCTGAAATATCTCAAATCCAATGGAGAAAAACGACATAAGTAATAAACATATAAGAGACCCGGATAAGTCACTGGTTAAACGGTAGCTACTTCGAATCTCAAAGTAAGAAGGCTTGGTACAAGGACAAAATCAACTACCTGGTACAACCGGTTCGGTACCTACTTGCAAAGTGCAGAAATAATAAAGTGAGAGTATTTTATGTCGCCCAAACTATACCTCTAGAAAATTATAACGCGTTCGCTGTATCAAATATAGAACCCAACTAGGTTGGGTCGATCCCATAGGAAATAGAACAAAATTCTATCGAGTGTTTGTCTGAGTAGTTGGCAAGTAAGTAAAAGGGGGGGATTTTGTAAACAAATAGTAATAGTAACAATTGTTGATTGTCAGATTTATGATCAATATGAGAAAGGCACTAGGACTGTGATCCCCATGATTCCTTAACTCCACCGGTTACTTGTGCTGGCAAACTGTCCCACTTTGTTGCATGCAAAATCTAACAAGATAGGTTTGTTAAATGAATTTCACTCTTCTCATCTCGGTCTCCGAGTGTCGCGCTACTAACCCTTGTTCTTGATCTCATATAACAATTCTTGTTATGGCTCAAGTTATTATATGAAGGTTGATAGCTTCAAATCTCTGTTGTTATTCCCGTTTCCCAATCTCTACTTCTCTCTCAAGCAAGTTTAGAATAAAGGCGAGTTTCCAATATTTGCAACCATTAGAAGATCAATTATAATGAAGGAAATACCAATACATGCAGTCACAACAGTTCAGAATTGCTTCGCACTTAACCCGTTTTCGTTAATTCCTCATGGTTCACACAATCCTAGTTATGGGATTTAGCTATTCATGATAGCAAGAACACAAGAAGAATTCAACGATGAAAACATAATTATGAACTCACAAGAATGATAAAATTCTGAAATCTCAATATAAATCAAAACCTTATAATCGATATTTTAGATTACAAGATCAGTGTGTTTATGAACCTTAAAATAATGTAATAGAATCCAAAACAATGTAATAATAGCCTCCTAAACATAGGACAACTTAAGGGTATTTATACATACAAACCGAATCCTATCCGAAACAAAGTAGAAGAAAAAAGTCAACAACTTTCCACAGACCGTGACTTGAAGTCGTGGAATCAACCCACGGATCGTAGGAATCAGGAATCAATGCACAATTATGGAATTTGACCCACGTTCATGACTCACGGACTGTAGGTCCAGGTCGTGAGTCACTTTTGTGGAATTTAACTCCGCTCTTTTGTCTTCAAAAACTTCATTCCAGTGCATGCTTCTTCCCGTCTTCTCCATTTTGCCTGCAAAACCTATTTTTCTACAAGATAGACCAAAAAACACATCATACCTATCAAACATACCCAAGTTATTGCATATTTTCCTTTTCTTAGGCATCAAAAGTGCCATGAAATCATGACACATCAACACTCTCAACTTAGAACGTTTGCATGTCCTCAGGCAAACAAAACAAAACAAACACATTTGATGCTTAACTGAGAGAAACCTAATAGACCTACGGCAGTCGACTCATTACTTTTGGCACCAAAACCTTTTCGACCCCTCCTATTTGCAAATCAAAACCACAGTGTGTATACATGCAGCATATTATCATGACACAGAAGGGATCAAGTGATGGCATCCAATTATGAACAAACAACTAAGCATATATGCAAATGATATTATCCGATAGATAGCAGCTAACAATGCAACCCATGACTCTCACAATAAAAAAGTCCCATACACTCACAGTATACTAATGAATATCAACATTGGGACTGGATCAAAATTTGGCTTCACTTTCCAACCATACTCATTTTATTCTCCCTTATTCTCCTTCATTTGTTTTCAGATTTTGGATGTAATTTTCTTTATGATTTCAATATATTTTTTCCTCTTTTTTTCTTTTGCAAACTCTATTTTTTTTTACTTCTTTCTTTCTTCTTCCCACCCAACTTTGTTCTCATTTCTTTTACTAACCCCTTCTTCATAGCCATATCAAGCTATGCATTCCTATGATAGCCACCCTCAACTTAGGCGATTTGCCTGAGTGGAGGTACATAATGTCCAAGGAGGGACCAAGGCCAAGACAGGTTCATTGTAAGTCAAATGGGAAGGTGAATAAGCTAATAAAAGAAATAGGTCAATTAAGGCTCAAAATCGGGATCAAGGGATATTTTCTTCATTTGGTCAGGCATTTAGGCTAAAAGTGGACTTATTCAAAAATGGCCTATGATCCTTTCCTAACCACTATCCTCTAACCTAGGCAAGACTAATCGAGAAAGTTCTGGATAGCACACATAAAGTGAACTAGGTAATAACCTCACACACACATAGCACAGGGTTACACTATCAACTACTACCTATCCAGTTCATACATTGCTAAGCTACAGTTATTCTGCCTATAATACTAATGTCATAACAAGATCCAAAAGTTGTCACAAACTAACATGCTACACACACAGTTCAAAACCAAATTTTCAGGAGGGGTGTCCTTTAAACAATCAAAAAGCAACATTATCATTCAAAGTTCGTTCAAAATTGACTGCACTAAGGTTCCCATATTTTTCTCCTAACTAAACACGAAAACACATAATAATATAAATAACAACCTAAACATGGCGGTTCTACTATGATAGCACTTTGAGGAAAAAGAAACACAGCAACAAAACCCCCCCAAAAGGACATATAAACCCACAAACATCTCTGTTCCCACCAAATAAGCATGTATTGTCCCCAATGCATTAGACTGAAGTAAAATAAGGGAGTTAGGAACATACCTATGGCACCCTAGGTGCGTGGGTCTAATGTCGATCAAAATAACAAAAATCAAAGTAAATGTAGGAATAGCAAGACACCTTGGGTTGCCTCCCAAGCAGCGCCTGATTTAACGTTGCGGCATGACGCGGGTGTCTTGATTACTCAGACTTCATCAAGATATCCCTTGGGTTGGCTTCCAGAGTCATCTGAACTATTTATTTCCAAAACCACACTCATATCTTTTGGTTGATTCATAGTTCTGCAAATATTGAACGTGACTTCCTTATTATTCAGCCTGAATTTTAGCTCACCCCGCTCCATATCCACCAATGCTCTGCCGATGACTAAAAATGGTCTCCCCAAAATTATGGGCATCTTAAAATCGACCTCACAGTCCAAGACAAAAGTCAGTAGGCAAGATGAAGTTTTCAACCTTGACTAAAACATCACATAATATGCCCACAAGCTTCTTGATCGTACGATCCGCCATCAATAACCGCATCATTGTTGGCTTGGGGATTCCAAGCCTAATTTCTCTAATACTACCAACGACATCAAGTTAATGCTAGCACCTAGTTCACACAAAGCTCTAGCGAAGTTAACTAAACCAATTGTGCATGGAACTATGAAGGCACCGGGATCATCTTTATTTTGCACAAGAGAACGGGATGAAATTGCACTACAATGGTGCAAATCACTAGCAGACTCATAATTGATAGTTCTCTTATTCGTGATCAACTCTTTCATGAACTTTGCATATCCCGGCATTTGTTCTAGCGCCTCTACCAATGGAATGTTTATAGAAAGTTGCTTCAATATGGACATGAACTTATGAAATTTTCCATCCTCCTTCTTCTTTAAGCACTGAGGGAATAGAGGTGGTAGCTTAGGAATGGGGGTTAGCATTTGTGGGGTTTCCTTTTCTTTCCATTTTCAACATTCACCTTGCTTTCATTAGTCTGAGGCTCTTCAACTTCTTTCATGATCTCCCTACTAACAATTTTATTTTCATCCACCTTTTTCTTTGTACGTTGAGGGAAAGGTGGAGGAAGTTTTGGGAATGGAACACACTTCGTTAAACCTTTCTTTACCTTTTTTGTGGGATTCGTTTGCTCTTTCAGTGTAGCATAAACTCCCTCAACTTGTTTGGGTGTCTCAATAAGAGTCTTCCCACTTGTTGTTGTGATAGCCATACAATGAGCATCATTTTTTGGGTTCTGGATGGTGTTGTTTGGAAGTGTACCTTGTTGATGCTGATTTAATACTGAAGATATTTTCCCAAATTGTTGTTCCAGCTATTTGATGGCAGTTGCATGAGACTTAACTTTTTGGTTTATCTCTTTCAGACAATTTTCTTGAGTTTTTGACCCCTTAACAAGTTTTGCAAGTAGGGTTTCCATCCTTTAATATCCAGACTCAGCATCACGGTTCCCTGGTGGAACATAAAGGCCACTCTTATCTTTGTAGTCGTCTTTTTGCTTCCAATCACCATCTCAATCTCTGTATCGATCTCTATACCCCGACTTGTTGTAATTATCACTGTAGTAGTTCTGACCTTGATTTCCTTGCCTCGAGTTCCAGTTATCTTGATATGACCCTTGGCCTTTGGCTCGAAAACCCGCTACTTCTCTATCCAAATACTTAGCTTCTTCCTCAGAATCTGAATTCTCATTCCTAGGTGTTTTTCCCTGTGCACCTACTGCATTAATCTTTTCCATTCCTCCTACCATAATTTTCTTAGCAAGTAATCTGATCTCAGTTCTTAGTTGCGCTACTTCTTGAGCTACAGTGTCATCTAACGCTCTTTGCTCTGCTGATGCTCTAATGGAATAAGTTTCTGCTGGTCGGTCTGCTTCTTAAGTGTGCCAACCTCGGTTGGTTTTAGTAATACGATCTAAAATCTCTGAAGCTTGTTCCCATCTCAGACCCATAAATGCTCCACCAGTGATAGTATCTGTTGCAGCCTTTGTATTAGCATTTAATGCTCTGTAGAAGATCTCAAGTAAATTTCGACCATTCATCCTATGGTTTGGAACATTTTGGAACTTTTTCTTGAACCTTAGCCAAGTTTCGTAAAGTGCCTCAAATGTAGCTGTCTAAAAAAATAAATCTCATCCTTCAGTTGCAACATTCGGGAAGGTGGAAAAAATCATTCCAGAAACTGATTCCTCATCTCTTGCCAAGTAGTGATAGAACCTCATGGTAACTCAGCCAACCACAAAGTCGCCTCTCCCGTAAGGGAGAATGGAAATAGCCTTAATCGAATTGCTTCTTGACTCACTCCTAGTAGATTGTATGAGGTGCATATCCCCACAAAATTCATCACATTCATGTTCGTATCATCAATCGAAAGGCCAGTGAACACCCCTTTTAGGTTCAACAAGTGGATCATAGCACTTGTAATGTCGAATTTAGTGCCCTGAGGTAGTGCTGGTGGAACAATAGTGCCAGTTTCAACCTCCTCCAAATAAGCCATATCTTCTTCTTCGAGATCATCATAAATCGGCACATATGGTCTTTGTGGTGGTTGTTACACCCTCAATCTTCTTTGTCTCTCTTCAAGTACAGTAAGACGTTGTGCTGCTTCTTGCATTCCTTGATGATCTCTATCTGCTTGTCTAAGAGCTATTTGTCTCACATTCTCCTCAGCTGTTAATCGAGTAGTGATTCGCTCATCAGATTCATGACCAACCGAATGAATTGGTGGCTGGTTATGAATATCCGCAACGATAGCGGGGTCCTGAACTCCGTCAGTATTTACCATTCTTCGATTATTCCTTAGCGTTCTTTCTATTTCCGTATCAAGTGGAATCAGTGATTTCCTTGACTCCTAGTAGTGGGAATACACCGACGTACACCTTATGAATAGTAGGAAAATAAAAATTTCAATGAAACCAACACTTGAACAAACACGATCAATCAACTTTGTAACCGTAATCCCCGACAACGGTGTCAAAATTTGATGTCGCCCAAACTATACCTCCAGAAAAGTATAATATGGTCGATGTATCAAATATAGAACCCAACTAGGTTGGGGTCGATCCTACGAGTGTTTGTCCGAGTAGTTGGCAAGTAAGTAAAAAATGGGGGTTTTGTAAACAAATATTAATAGTAACAATTGTTGATTGTCGTATTTATGATCAATAGGCACTAGGACTGTGATCCCCATAATTCCTTAACTCCACCGGTTACTTATGCTGGCAAACTATCCCACTGTGTTGCATGCAAAATCTAACAAGATAGGTTCATCTAAATGTCTCTCGACCTTGGTTAGATGAATTTCACTATTCTCCTCTCGGTCTCCAAGTATCGCGCTACTAACCCTTGTTCTTGATCTCAGACAACTATCCCTGTTACGGCTCAAGTTATTAGATGAAAGTTGATAGCTTCAAATCTTTGTTGTTATTCCCTTTTCCCAATCTCTACTTCTCTCTCAAGCAAGTTTAGAATACAGGTGAGTTTCCAACATTGTCAACCGTTAGAAGATCAATTATAACGAAGCAAATACCAATACATGCAGTCACACAGGTTCAGAATTGCTTCGCACTTAACTCATTTCGTTAATTCCTCATAGTTCACACAACCCTAGTTATGGGATTTAGCTATTCATGATTGCAAGAACACGAGAAGAATTCAATGATGAAAACATAATTATGAACTCACAAGAATGATAAAACTCTGAAATCTCACTATAAATCAAAACCCTAGAATTGATGTTTTAGATTACAAGATCAATGTGTTTATGAACCTTAAAACAATGTAATAGAATCCAAAACAATATAATAATAGCCTCCTAAACATAGGACAACTTCAGAGTATTTATAGATACAAAGCGAATCCAATCTTAAACAAAGTAGTAGAAAAAAGTCAATAACTTTCTACGGACCATGACTTGAGGTCGTGGAATCAACCCATGGACCGTGGGTCCAAATCGTAGGAATCGGGCATGAACGCACAATTCGGAAGTTGACCTATGGTCGTGACTAATGGACTATATGTGGACCTATGGACCGTAGGTCCAGGTCATGAGTTGCTTCTGTGGAATTCAACTCCGCTCTTTTGTCTTCAAAAACTTCATTCCAGTGCATGCTTCTTCCCGTCTTCTCCATTTTGCCTCTAAAACCTATTTTCCTGCAAGATAGACCAAAAAACACATCATACCTACCAAACATACCCAAGTTATTGCATATTTTCCTTGTTTTAGTCATCGAAAATGCCATGAAATCATGACACGTCAATGTCACAACCTGATTTCTCATGTCATAATGGCACCTACTCTAACCCACCAGTAGGTAAGCCAATCCGTAGTCCGAAACAGCTAGTAACGGACTACCAAGAGAAAATAAGAAACTATAGAATAAATATAATAAAAAGGCTACTATAATCCCATAACCTGGTGGATCCAGTACAAGAGTGTTTAATATATCAGGAGTACAAGTGAAATACAGGATAAATGTATATACAAAGGTGTCTCTAAATACAACATAGAGATCAGTCTAATGATAAAAGAGAGAGAGTAGGAGTAACTTCGATTGTCAGGAGCTCACCCTAAATCTTCGATCCACAGCTACTCCGCACCATGTACACATCAACGGTGATAACTCATACAATGATCTGCAGGATGCAGAAGTGTAGTATGAATACCAAACACGTGGTACTCAGTAGGCATCGGCCAACTGAGCTCCAGAAATAATGCAAGTATAAATAATATGCAAGGCATGACAGTAAACTACAGGCAACTATCCAGGAAGTTAAACACAATGGTGCTATTGGAGCAATAAGGATAAACTATCATGTTCTAACAGTAAACAAGGACTAAGGTACAATACCGTATATCACTGGTCAATATATAAATGAAGAGTAGAAGAAGGATATATAATAGTAATACAAGGCCAAAGAATAAATATACAATATGAATAGATAAGGAAAGAGAGGAATATATGGTAATGTTATATATATGTATATATGGATATATAGGACTAAACTCAAAGGCAATAACCTGAGGGAGACCACCTAATATCTCGAGGATCATGGCCAAATAGAGAGATAATGCTAGCATACTCAAACCTCTAACCAAAGGGTGACTAATCATGAGGTGATTTATCAACAATGTAATTTACCATAATAAAGAAGGGAATCAAAAGCGTACCAGCAATCTCAGGTACCAGTCCATACTCATTCTGCCACGAACTAACCATAATAATAAATAATAAAGTAATCGGCTAGTCCGGAAACACAAATAGATAATCGGACCCCCATAAGTCTGGAAGGTTCACGAAAGCACTCAGCAAACAGCAACCATAACCTGTACCTATACAGCCTCCCATAAGACTGATAGATACAGGTGCCAAGCAATCATACTGGTGATAGCGATGCATATAAATGAATGAATGCAATATAAACATAAATACCATATTCGATGCAAGTGCCACGCAAAGGCAGGACCTACGGCGACCATCTTTCTCTGACACTATGGCTCGCGGACGAAGGGACCCCTAGGGGATTCGAGATATCCGTATATATTGTCTGTTCCAAAACCAGGACTTCCAATAATCATCATAATCCATCTATTTTGTCTAGTATCGAAGAGAGATATAAGTATAATAAGTGCACGGACTCGAACTGTGACTAGAAGAGTGTAAGTCTATAAATCCATTACTCGAGATCAAGTTTATGACTAAATCATCATATTAATGTAGAAAGGGTTGGAATCTCTATCGATCAAAGTAAATAGTAGTGGTAAAATGAGTGGATCAATAATGGACAGGAATCAGCCTCAGTCGAATTTCTAAAACATCATTTTTAGTTCCAAAATCTCATAATTCATGAAATAAGGTGGCACGATTCCCGTCGTAAAAGAATTCGTTTTAAAAGTGAAAAGTGGGAATAAATTCATTTTTAGAAAATAATAGTAAAATCAAGGTTTTGGTTGGAATCGTACCACTAAGTGAGCATGAATGTGCCTAAAAGTATGCCATCACCAGTATCCAAACAATACAACTATAAACGCCTACGCATCTATAAACTAGAATCATGTTCCCCTTTAGGGATAAGATACTCACCTGGAGTCCAACTAGTATCGTAACTACAGCCTCGGGCCCAACAGTACATAATTAAACCTCATAACTCAGGAAACTACAGTAATCAAGGACATAAAGCCACTAAAAGGATCTAACTGGGAAAATACCACCCAATTGACTAATTCAAATGGTAAACCTGATACTAAAGGATCCTTAATCATCAACTATGGTTATCATGCTTATAATCAAGGGTAATAGGATTCTACGGCCATAACAAGCAACCTATGCTAAGGTTCGGGTCACACTTTTACCCCGAATTCCCTAAATAGGCTAAGTCATGATATACTAGGCATAATCCCATCATATAATCCCTACCTAGCATGCAATCTATACTATACACAATCTTATAGAGAAAAGTAGACCGAAGCCTACCTCGATGCTGAACCACAATTCTTGAATTGTCCACAAATCGCTCGTTCTTGCTCTACAAGCCTGAATCAACGTCACACTAACAAAATAATAACCTACATGTTAATACAAGTAAAACAAGACTCATATTCCTATATAAAAGCTCAGGCCAAAATTTAGGTCAAGAACAGGCCTGTAGGGTCGGTAAACAAAAACCAAAATTGAATCAGTCACGAGGTCCCTCTAAGGACAAGGAATTTGTGCTCAAAAGTTGAGCACAAACGAGGTGTAAATCGGGGCTCAAATTAGCCCCTAAAGTCTATGGATTTAAAGCTCTATTTTCTAAGAATTTACAATGAAAATTATGGAATTTAACGGGGAAAAATAATGGGAAATGACCAAGGAGCGTTGAGCTAGCTTCCTTTGTTTCGATGGATGATTTCCCACACTTTCCCTCGTTCCAAGCTCTCAAAAATAGAGAAAACGGGTTAAGAAATGAGGGAGAAAAATAGATAAAAATGGGGATTTAAAGCCCCCAGGTGCTGCTAAAGCAACTACTGGGTCACTTAAGCGATGGGTCAGGAGAGGCAGGGTTCGCTTAAGTTACACCCTGATCGCTAAAGCGATGTCCACTTAAGCGGACAAGGATCGCTAAAGCGATCCTCAGCTGGGTGGCCAAGTATCGCTAAAGCGACACAAGGTCACTAAAGCGACTATCGCTTAAGCGATCCCCAAATCGCTTAAGCGACTGCACCAGCAGCTGAGGAATCAGATTTTGCTAAGTCCAATTGGACTCCGATCGAGTGCTCGGGATTCGTTCGAAACCCTGTGCATGCAAACAAACTATGCTACCATATCAAATTCGATAATTCAGACTCAATAGAACCATTGAAACTTTCATCCGAGATTGTTTCGATTAAATGTAGGTCCCACACCTATAGTTCTATTTTTTGTCAAATCTTTCCAATAGCCCAAAATGAGTCCGGAAGCCTCGGGACCTGAACCAGGGGTCCCCCAGTCTAAAATCAATATTTTAGAGCTGATGGCATTGTCAGAATTTCCATCTAAGATCATTTACTAGCAGTTTTGGTCCAAGACCAATTCCTTAACAGTGAAAGCTCCAAAATAGAAAAATAGGCCTAAAATCCAAATGAACTGTCTGATGACCGAACCGACAGTTCCAGTAAGTCATAATGTAGCTGTTGTGGGAAGGATCAAAATGCTATATGCTCAAAAATCAAGAAAATGACCTGGAAGGTCATTACAATAATCACTACTAAAAGAACATTCGTACGCGAAAGTCAATGGATAAAAAGAGCCAGAAAGCTCGAAAGGATGAGGTATTGGGCCCGCATGCCCCAAGCATGTCTCCCCAGATAACCTCTAAGCAGTCACAATGCTTCCAAGGGATTTTCCTATCGGTATTCCTTTTTCAACTAACTTTCTTACTTCACTTTCCAAAAAGCCAAAACTCATCCTCAACAACCAACTGGCCTCCAACCGAATCGAGAACGACTGATGCATGCAAACCCAAGCTACGACACGCCGACATCACACCAATACAAGCTTAACCAGGCAGAAGCTCAACCAATCAAAAACTTAACCAAGCTAAAGTTCATCTAAGGCATGAACCATACCACTAATTCTAAATTCTAAATCTAGTATTCCTTTGTCTCTCCAAACTAGAGGTCTACTCTGGGCAACATAGAATAGCATCTGAGTCCTGTCTGAGCCATCACATCACACTAGCCTCGAAGAACTAAAGCTAACCCACAGAGAATCCATACGAAATTTTGTATGAACAATGCCCAATTAGGCCTACATGAATACTTAAATTGTGATGACCAATATCTGCAATGTCTTCCAAGCCACTAACTGATCCGGATGTCTCTCGAAACCAATAGCCATGAGTCTGAAGCACAAGCTCACGAAACTGGATGATCCACTCCAGAATGCTCCACCAATTATGGATGAAACCATACTAAGCCTAACTAAAATACACTTCCCCCACTGAGTAAGCCCAAAATTTTTTTGATGAAACCTGAGAATCAAAGGCAACTGCAGTAGCAACGAATACCATGTACCGAGGGACCATCTTCCTAGCATCTGCCAAGTTTAACCCATCTGAACTAAAGAAAACTGAACCGTTAGGCAAGGACTAGGCTTAGTCAGCCTATAAATGAATGCTCAACTAAAACATATCTGGAAATGGAGACTGCACCGAAGCTACTCAATCCAAACCTAAAATCTCAAACTAAAGCTGAACTACTCAATCTCAACTATCCAAACCAATCATGTTGATGACTATGCATCCAATTTCCAAAATCTAGCATAACCTTCAATCCGCCGTTCCAAGGTGTCAAAATCCAAAACTGAAGCCCACAAGACTTCACTAAAGTCAAATACCCAAATCAGCCTTACCATCAAAAATCAAGCATATACCTCAAACTAATCTCAACTTCAGAGACTAAGCACATATCCAACGGTTCCCGCAAGGGCTGAAATTGAAACGTCGTCGAAGAAATAAATCACAACTGAGGAAACCACCGGTAGAAGACGTAAGCAATCAGCCCCATATTTGCTGAAGGGCATAATGCAACAAGGCATAACCAAGAACTCACCAAAGCTGCAAACAGTATCAGTGATAGCCGAAACTCAAGCAACTCGGAGAAATACAACCTTAGTCTGAATTTGGTCAATCTAATCCTCAATATAAGGCAACGAATACCCATAAGTACATATCATCAAGAATACGTACTCCACGAAGTCACATTAGGCCGAACAACAACCAAAATGAGAATTTTTTGAATTCTCCCAATTACACCAATTTTAACTTGCTGGACCATGAACCATATCACAGGAAGAATAGAGTATCCAACTCCACACCAATACCGAGATCAAAACGATCACCAGGAGTCGAACCCAACTAAATAAAAAAGCAAGCCTTAGACTTTCCAACATCAGAAACGGCCTATGGAAGAAAACAACCAACCCAGGTTCTAAGCCAAATGGGCTCATCTATGTCACTGCCATTAATAGATATTATTTTGCATTTTGATTTAAGTAATATTGGTTGATTTTGGATTTGGTGACGTGGACTTCTAATAAGAGGTCATGTGACAAAATTAGTTTTGCAAAATTACCATTGCAAAATAATGCCATAAATGAACTTTTCTGTAACGACAGTGGCATAGATGAGCCAAACTTTTAAAGGCGATGGCATAGATGAGCCATTTTCAATAGTTCGATGGCATATTTGAGCCTTTCCCCTTAAGAAATAATCAATTAGTAATTAAAGTGACACTTATAGAAAAATATTATTGTGATCAAAAGTCATTCCAAAAATTTTAAAAAAAAAACTTTATGAGGAATATAGTATATATGGAATATAAATCTTTTGTGTAATTATGAGATTTTTTTTAATAATTATAATCCAATTTTTTTGAAATATTGTATGTAAAATTACTACAATTTTGATGTAAAAATACAAATCAAAATAAAATGCATTAATCATGGTTTTCATTTTGAAAATTAAGATAAAATCTCAATTTTTCATTTATGTAAGTAGATTTGTATAGCTTTCAAAAAAGCAGATTTGATAAGTTTGGTGATTTTTTATTCAAAATTTAAAAATAATTTATTGTGATAGAGATTAACTAATGTGTAAGATATAAGAACTTTAAATAAAAGTAAGTTATTAAGTAATAAATTCAATCATTATTAAATTGTAAATTTACGATAAAATAGTATTACTATATAACGAGGTCTATAAGCATACATGATAAAGAAAAAACGTGTAAGAAATATTAATGAAATTAAAAATATAATTATTTTGAAGCTAATGAAAAATAAAAATTACAAAATTGATTTCTTTACTAATTATATTTGGTATCTTTTGAATTCTATTTTGGCTGAATGAGAAAATTACAAATAGTGTAACTAGGAAGATAATATTTCTCAATATAAATAAATCTGTAATTAGGGTAAAGATAATTTTTTACCTTATTTGAGTCCTTTCTGAAATTATAGAGGTAATTAAATAATTAATTAAATAAAATCAAATTACAATTAAGAGAGATTTATGGAAAGTAAATTACGTGAGATTTTAGGGGAAGTTACAAAGAAAGATGAAGTGGCATAGAGATAGAATTTTTTAATTAAATTTCTTTATTATTTAAATAAGATCTCAAATTTAAACCCAATTGAAAGATAGTTACCTTTTTAAATTAATTAAATATCTGTTCTTCCTAAAATTAAACTAATAAAGAATTAAATATTCAAAAGATATAGAAGATATCAAAATTATTTTCTTCTTTTTAAACAAATAAAAAATAAAAAAATATATAATTAGGGACAAAAATAATTTGCTACCTTATTTAAGTCCTTTCCGAAATTACTGAGGTTAACTAAATTAATCAATTAAATATAATCAAACTACAAAATTAAGAGGGGTTTATGGAAAGTAAATTACATGAGATTCTAGGGAAAGTTACAAAGAAAGATGAAGTGACACAGAAATAGAGAATTATTTAAAATTTTATTTATTTTTTAATTATTTAATTTCTTTCTTTTATTTAAATAAGATCTCAACAATCATTATTAGGAGGAAAACAATTGAAATTTTATTTAAATCTAAAAATTGTTTCTATATTTATGTAGATAATTAAGTAATAAGTTAAACATAGTCAAATCGTAAGTTAAGAGGAATTTAAGAAAAAAGTTAATATAATTATGATATGTGTATTTATTTTATCAAATTAAACTGCCAAATAATTGATTACAAATTCTACTACTTCTATATATTTGAATTTAAACAATGATGAATTAACAATTATAATCTCATTTGGTATCCTTCCATATACCTTTTGATAACTTATATGATTGAGAATTCCTTTTATATTATATTAATGAACTAACAAAAATAACATCAAAAGATTTATATCAAATTTCAACTAAGCAACGTTCATAGGAAAACGATAAATTTGAAAAAGTGCATATTTCATGTTCCACATTTAAGTTAATACAAATTGTGAAGACAAATATTAATATTAAAAAATTAATTTTTAAGTTCCACATTTATATATGGATGTGAATAATTAATTAACAATCAAGAGACATATATGGTAAAACGATATTGTAATCCAAAGTCACTGTAAAAATAAAATATCCTACGTAGGATACTATATATTCGGATTTTAATCTTATAATACAATACGAACCTTCAGAATACGAATCAAGTAGGAAAAAAAAAATTAGGTTGAAACCATTTATGTGAATTAACGTTTTGTGATCCAACTTAAATTATTTCTTTTTCATTTAATTGCAGATTACTTTCATGTTCTTAACTATTCATCAATCCATTCAAAGAATTTATATCGTAATTTTTTTTCTTTGTAAATTTTTTTTCTTCAATGCAAGTGATATTATTAAATTATTTTTCCTATCATATTAGCAAAAGAGAAAAGGTAACTTTATTATAAACATTTCATTATATTTGCTATTTTTTGTGTTTATCTTATAACATTTCGAATTAGAGAAAACACTAATTTTGGTGGTGGTGGTGGTGTTTTAAATTTTGATAAAGAAATAAGGATTGATAATATCAAAGAATAGGAGACCAAGTGTTCAGTGCAAGTAGAATAGCAAATGAAGAAAAAATTGCATGTGCAACATATAATATTATCACCAAATTTAATTAGAACGTCATATCTAAGTAATTTATCTTTATTTTCTATTTGATTTTAGTGTGTTTATTTTATGAACTGATATGAAGTATATATCTTAAAATTAGGAGTAGAGTGCTTTATTTTATTAAATAATTAAAAAAAATTGTGTTTACTATTAGAAAAAATAAGATGAGAGTGATAATAATTTAGAACTTTTAGAAATAAAATTAATATAGATGAGAACAGGTAATAAGTAATAATAATATTTATGAAATAAAGTTGTTGTTATATAAAATTAGAATTCAAAGCATCCTTCTTTTTCTAACTTGAATATTTTTTAAAGGATCACTTTAGGAGTCCGATCATTAGTTTTATACTTCACATGTAGACGTTAGAATAAACTTACAAGGAGAACATAAAATAAAAGGTAAATTAAGCAATTAAATATCATTTGATTTTATAAATAAAATGTAATATTCATATGCTATAATTAATTCTTTTATATACTGATCGCACATCGCACGGGTACTAGTTGCTTTTAAACATAAAGAAGACTAATTAGCACGTGAATGAGAAGCAAATCCATTTTTATATGGAAAAGCCCGATATAAAGAAAACTAACCCCAAAAGTCCATTTTTATATTAAATTCTGACAAATAAGAAATCACTTGATACAACTAACGAAACAAGCAATGATAAATTAAAATGACATACTTGAAGTGTCACTATCCAAAAATAGGGATCGTGATGACACATGTCACACCCTCCGATACAGATAAGCCTATTCCAACCCAAACACAATAATCAAGGTAAAATAGAAGCGGAAGAAGTAAGATATAGGAATAATCACAAATGATATAAAAAGAGGTATAATCTCAACAAAATATCTCAGATGTAGCTGTCACTAGTACAAGCCTGTAATACCAAATAAAATGAAATAGTCTGAAGTATCTCAAATGCGAATATGCATAAGATAAAGAAGAAGACATCTGAGTAAGCTCTGAGATCCGACAACCGCTACCTTTCTCTAGAAAAGCTTACATCGGGAGTCACAATGTAATACTCCCGAAGTTCATGCATGATTGTAGTGGGTTTTTATGTGTTTAAGGGTCATGAGAAGTCCCTAAAACACAGTTGAATTGCAAACTCCTCTTCAGACCAAGTTCTAGTGTGAGACTCTCTTTGAGTCAACTTGAAATGTTCATAAATTCTTGAATATAAATAGTTTTGCAGCTCAAGACCCACCAAATTAAAGATCTTAGAGTCGTCTTTCCAACATCGCCAACCGTTTGTCAATCCAATACCGGAGTAAAAAGTTATGTTTATTTTACCAGAAGGTATCCGTCTGCTAGAGTGTGATGACTGGTGTGACGAATCGTCACACTTGTGATGATTCCTTGTGATGATTCGTCAAAGCGAATCGTCAAGGCTAACCAGTAAGACCAAAACCAAAATTTGGCCAAATTTTGATGGTTTGGGTGACGATTGGCCAAGGGTTTAACGATTGATCATCTAAACCGTCAGATGGAATTTTCTGTACTTTTTGAATAGTTTTTCTAAGGGGTAGTTTGGTCCTTTCCTTACCCCTAAACCTCTCCCCCACGACGTTAATCACCAAATAACCATTATTTCTCAGAAAAACATCGATAGAATCTCCCAAATTCTTTTCTTCCTTCTCCTTAGATGCAAGAAAAATGTAAGAGTGGGGTTTCTCAAACCCCATAACTCCAAAGCTTCCAAGTTCAAGAATTTCTCCGAGAATCTTTTTATTTCAGGTATGTGGGGATTCAACAAGGACTTCCTTTCATTCTTGTACCCCTAAATTTAGTTTCTAAACATGGTGTTTCCTAATTAAAGATCCTAAGGTTTATTCCCACTTTATGATTTTAGTTTCATTCTCCGGTTTCCATGTTTCCTATGATTACTATAGCTTTCAAAATGTATGAATCCCCAGTGTATGAGTTTCAAGCATGAAATTTAGCTATTTTCATATGAATTTACCTAAACCTCCATGAATTTGCATATTCTACATGATTTTAGTATAATATGAGTTATTTGACATGATTCGACCTTATGGGCACAGACTTAGCATGAAAATCAAGAAAACTATAGATGTTGACATGAGATATAAATAGAAGAATGATTGGTTTCAAACTCATAAACTAATTTATGCTTACTTCTTGATAACTTACTAATGTAAGAGCAATATGACATGTTTTGGGAGTAATATTTAGTATCGAGGGAATGCGGGTTCAGATAAAAACCCAAATTCCCAAACTACGTGTCATCGTAGGTTATCTAGGGGGTCGTTGCCAGTTGAGACTGTCTCTCTTTGCCCAAAAATGGGTCCATGAGTGAAGTTACCCAACCATGATTCTCTACCCCTGGCACAATATTGAACACTCTCCCAACAAGGGTTACAAGTTAAGCTCAATGTTGCTCATATGGGGCATGTCGGTTAAGATAATATCCCACAGAAAACCAGTTTTGTAATTTAAGTGTATATAGATCACTAGTTTGTTCAGTTACTATTTGTTATCCTTTATATCTATGTTTTACTACTTCAACCTATTTACATGAAATGAAGTGAGTCGTTATTTACTTTTTTGCATATGTTTTACCCCTCACATGATCTACTTCAGTTGTATATATGTATTGTATGCATCCCCCATATACTAATTATTTTCCATAGTACTGACCACATATTTTTTGTGGTCTGCATCTATCATGAATTAGGTTCTAGTGTTTGCCCTTAGACTTACAATTAGCTGTGATCGCCAGTGCCTACTCCTGTCCAGTTGGTAAGTCCTAATGTTCTGAGGACTTGGATATGTTTTCTATTTTATTTCAGTAGTTCAGTTGTAAGCTTAGTTCAGACTTTCATGATTTTGGGTCAGTTGGGGTTTTTTTCAAGCGGCTCTTCAGAATGTTAGAGGCTTGTCCAGACTTAGTAGTAGTTTAGTTATCGTTCATGTTGGGATATTTTTAGTTTATACTGACAGACTTTAGACTTGATACTTCGTATCCATATTTCTTATGAATAAATATTAGTTTCTGCTCATGTTTTAAGAAAATTGAATATGGTTCAGTGCTGAGCTAGATGTCACGGGTTAGCTTTGGGATACTTGTAGTCCTAATCATTGTGTGACGTCCAACAGGTAGTCTCGGGGCATTACAAACTTGGTATCAGAGCCTAAGATTTAAGGAGTCCTAGGGAGTCTGACAAGCCGCATTACGTAGAGTCTTGTTTATGGCTGTTAAGCGTACCACACTTATGAGTAAGAGGCTACAAGACTTTATTAGAAATTTTTCCTTCTTTCATAATCTTTATCATGGTCTAGAGTTTAAATCTATCTCTTTTCTAACTCATGATTTTCATGTGAAAGAAAAGGCCTCCTCGCAGAGCTAACAGTCACAAAAATGGAAACCAGTTAGCCCCACCACCACCTGCACCATAATAACCAATATCTAATCGAGTTGTCTGCGTGTACGAGGTAATCCTGTAATGAAGTCCATATTCACCTCTTCCAACTTTCAAGTGGGAATACTGATATTCTGAGTTATACAACCTAGCCTTTGGTGCTCAACCTTAACCTGTGGGCGATTTGACCACTTAGCTATGAATTCTGCGATATCCTTCTTCATGTGATTCCACCAATAGCCTTTTTGTAGATCATGGTACATCTTGGTGGCACCTGATTGAATGGAATACAAAGAACTGTGAGCTTATGTCAACATCCGTTGTCTCAAATCATCTATAGCTGGAACACATAATCAACCCTAATAATAAAGAACACCATCTCCCCCTTGAGAGAAAACCTCCACTTTCTGATATTGGGATACTTCTTTTAACTTAAGCAAAATGGGATCAATATCCTGCTTCTCCTTTACCTCTTCTACTAAGGAAGATTTTGAACCATAATGCTACCTTCGGCTAAATCAACCAACCAAACTCCCAATCTAGAAATTCTGTGGACATCATGAACTAATTCTTTCTTTTCATCCTCTACATAAGCAGCACTACCCATAGAAAGCCTGCTAAGAGAATTAGCCACTATATTGGCTTTACGTAGATGATACAAAATGCATATATAATAATTTTTCAACAACTCTAACTATCTCTTCTGATGAAGATTGAGGTCCTTCTGACTGAACACATATTGAAGGCTCTTATGATCTGTGAATATATCCATATGAACTCCATATAAATAGTACATCCAAGTCTTTAAGGCAAAAACTACAACTGGCAACTAGTGAACGTGAGTTGGGTAATTCTTCTTTTGAGGTTTGGGCTGTCTATAGGAATAACCTATGATCTTACCATGCTGAATCAACACATATCCTAGTCCAACTCTGAAGGTATCATAGTAAACAACAAACCTATTTGAACCCTCTCGTAGAGTCAATTTAGAGAAAAAGTGAGTCGAGTCTTCAACTCTTGAAAACTCTTCTGGCAAGCTTCAGACCACTAAAATTTGGCTTTATTTTGATTCAATCTAGACATAGGAAAGAAATAGATGAAAATCATTTAACAAACTACTTGTAGTAACAAGCTAAACCCAAGAAACTCTTAATATCTGATGGAGATATGGGTCTAGGCCAATTCCTAACTACTTCGATCTTTTGATGATCAACCTGAATTCCCTCATTGAAAATCATGTGATCAAGGAACACTACTAATTTCAACCAAAATTCACACTTGCTGAATTTAGCAAATAACTGGAAATCTTTGAGAGTCTACAAGACAATCCTCAAATGGTTTGCATGTTCATCCTCACTCCAAGAATCAACGAGGATTTCATTAATGAAGACAATGACAAACATGTCCAAGTACTGCTTGAACTATGTTCATCAAGTCCATAAAACCTGAAAGAGCATTTGTTAGTCCAAAAGACATAACAATAAATTCATAGTGACCATACCGTGTTCTAAAGGCCATCTTTAGAATGTCACACTCTCTAACTCTGAGCTGATGATAACCAGATCTGAGGTCTATCTTTGAAAAGCAACTAGTACCCTGAAGCTTGTCGAATAAGTTATCAATCCCAGGAATGGGATACTTATTCTTAATTGTAACTTTGTTCAACTGACGGTAATCAATGCACATTCTGAGGGAACCATCTTTCTTACACAAGAAGAGAACTGGAGCCCCACATGGAGAGAGATTGGGTTTGATGAAACCTTTTTTGAAGAGGTCCTTTAACTATTCCATTAATTCCTTAAGCTTAGATAGAGCCATTCTGTTAGGAGGAATTGAGATAGACTGGGTATCTAAAATAATGTCTATTCTAAAGTCTATCTCCTACTCGAGAGGGACTCCAGGTGTAACACCCCATACCTTCCAAACCCTATGTGACGACGTTGAATAATGGTTACTTAGGTATCGAGATGCCATGAGTATGTATTGTAATGTTAGTGATGAGAAAATTGAAATTTGGCCTCGTACATGTGATTAGCCCTTCGTAGGAGGTGTTTTGTGATTTTTGTGGAGCATTTGTGGGGTTAAAAATGAAGCTAAGAGGACCTCTAAACAAAGGATATTAAAGGTAATAAGTAAGTTAAAGAATAGGACTTGAAGTATCTAACCAAATCCGCGAAGAAAAGTCGAAGAAGCAAAATTTTGAAAAAAAATAAGGTGGGAAGCGCCAGAGGGCGTGCCAGGCCACTCTGGGCTAAAATTTTTAGCCCAGAGGCAGCAAGTTGGCGCGCCCAAGGGCGTGCCAGGATGGTTTTTCCCACTTTTCAAAGTTAGAAATTTTCTTAAGTCCCAAGGGTGCCCGGGGACGTACAGGGCCGATTTTTGCCATGATTATTCTAAAACCACGAGAATATACATGAAATAAGTGAAGTATTAGATTGGTATGATAAAATTACTCGAGAACGAATTTGGCACCAAAATGACAATTTTACCCTTATGGTCAAAATAAGCCATACGTGGCTAGAATTGGTCGTTTTTGGAATTGAGGATAAGAGTATGAATTGCGTGAGTGGGAATATTGTTGTAACGTGTATGAAATGAATTAAACATGAGGAATTATTGATTTTATTGGGTTAAGTGAATTGGGCTCAAAAAGGGCCCAAAAGCCAAAAAATGGGTCAAATGACCCATTCTTGCCTTGACCTTCTAGACCAAACATTAAATGCCACAAGAGTGGCTAAGGATGGAATTAAAGGTCTATAAAAGGGGCTGAAAATCTGATTTTTATTATCATAAACACACATGCTTTTCTATCTCTTTTTCTAGACTTTTCAAGAACATCCCTTTGGGCTCTTCAAACCCTAAGCCATCTTTGGAGCAAGATCATCATTTTTCAAGCTTGGGTAAGTGATTATTCTTATGTATCAATATATTATATGCATGGGAGAGTATGTAAATCATGTTGGTTATGCTTGGAAGTGTTGAATATGGTACTTTGTGTTTTTGCTAAAAGATGTGTTATCCATGGAATTGTAACTTGAAATATGACTTGTGGGTTTGATGAAAGAGCATGGTATGGATGAAATAACAACATGTATGGTGTTATTATGGTCCTAAACTTGTTATTTTTCTATAAGTGTAACTTATGGGATTTTGGTCGATTTGTTGTTGTGAGGTGTATTGAAATAATTTGATGGAAGAATTGTGATGTGGTGGTGATGGAGAAGTGTAAAGTATGAACTTGGTGTGACATGATATTGTTTATCATGTATTGGTCAATGTATGGAATATTGTTGGATTATTGGTATAATAATTTCATGAATGGTATTGTCAAGGGGGAAATGACATGTTAAAGCTAAACATGTAACTCATTGTTATTGTATGCCATTGTAAGGTAGTTGGTGGTTAATGTTAGTTCCATTATGTACTTGTGTTGTAGAGTGAAACATAAGGACGGAGCGGGACTATTGTATGCACACTTAATATTGTAGAATCGTATTGAGAATACAAGGTATGTAAGGTTCCTTTTTCCGTATCCTTCTGCAACATATTGTTCATATTGACATTGGGCTTGTTCTATTCCGAGAGGTTTTGAAGTATATCAATTCAGGTTGACGTATATTGTTATTCATATGTGTCCTATTCTTAGATGACTTATGATTCATTTATCTCTTATTCATTGATTGAAGTTCCAAAGATGTCATAACTTTATAATTTCTAAAAGTACAATCTCAAGAAAGTAATAATGTAGGAGAATCTATTTATTCTTGAAACGCATTTTCCAATCATGTCATGTTCCAAAGTCCAATAATATGATGATTATCTTTATACCGATCTTTCACAAATAAAAGTACCAATCTTATAAGGGTAGTAAGAGAGGTTATGTGCAAGTTAGTATAATTATTCCTCATAAGTGAAGATGTCAATCTCGTGAAGTGAAGGAGTGAAGTGAGATGTGTATATAAGTGTGTGTTTTAAGGTCATGATCTTTAACGTGTCACTCTCATAACTATGTAAAGGGTATAAGTTCGATATGGAATAATCCCAATATTATGCTACGTCATTTCTAACCCACCAAAGGTGGAGGCCCGGTATTATATACTATCATGATCCTCAATATATCAATCTCTCATAAGTGAATGAATCAATCTTCCCCAAGTAAGAAAAGAAGAAAAGTGTGAAAAATAAATATATTAACCCGCCAAACAGTGGATGTAGTAATTCACTCACCAAAGAGTGGATGTAGTAATTCACCCTCCAAAGAGTGGATGTAGTTATTAACCCACCAAAGAGTAGATGTAGTTAACCAAGAAGATGAATAATAATGATGATGAGCGTAAAAGCAAGAAAAAATCTATTGCATATAAAGAATCTCTTGAAGGCAAGTCTCTTGAGTAAAAGTAACTCTCTCTTGAATAAGGGGGTATATAGAGGATGGTAAATTACAATAACAGTAGAAATATTTATGATTTCCTCACATACAAAAAGAGAGTTTATTCACAATTACCATTTCTCTTATATTGACTCCATTGTTGTTGTTAGCATGTATGATGAATTCTTATGTACATACTCAGTACATTTTTCGTACTGACCCCCTCGAGGGACTTACCTTACATGTTGCAGGTGCAGGCATTAGTAGACCTCCTCTATAGACTGGGGATCATTTGCAGCGTTTTGGTGAGCTCCACTTGGTTCGGAGCTTTCTGGGTCATAGTTGTGTATTTGTTTTGATATTGTAAGTATTGTATAAAGCGGGGACTTTTCCCGATAGTAAGTTGGTCTTGTTGATGCATCTGTTAGAGGATTTTGTAGACATATGTGGGTATATGGATGTAAGCGACGAATATGTAAAAGACAAATGTCCGTCTTGACTTGATGGCCCCAACGGCCAAGTTTCCTAAATATATATATATATAGATAGATAGATAGATAGATAGCATATGTTTTCATGATTCATGTCTTCCACATAGTTGCATGAGGTATAATGAGATTCATACGAGGATACGTATACGAAGGTTCATGAGCAAAGATTGGTTCTCTCAAGCCATATCGGCTTCGGGTGCCAGTCCGGCCCGAATGGGATTTCGGGTCGTGACAAAAGTGGTATCAGAGCAGGTCGTTCTAAGGGTGTCTACAAAGCCGTGTCTGAGTAGAGTCTTGCTTATGGATGTGTTGCGCGCCACATTTATAAGTAGGAGGCTACGGGACATTTAGGAGTTGTTTCTTTTCTTCATTCTAGATCGTGCACTAGAGCCAGTGTTGTAAGTTGACTTGCATCTGACCATGGTGATTGTTTTTCTTTGGTATAGTAAGATGCCAATCACAAGAAGAGGTAGAGGTAAAGGGAAGCAGGTGGATGTGCCTTATGGAGAAGGAATGAGTAGATCACCACCTGACCAAGCTAGTCAAGGTGGAGCTGACACTGAAATTGCATCGCGGTCTTCCTCTACTTTTCCGACTCCGGAAGAGCCAAGGGGTAGAGAAGTACCCGCAGCACCACCAATGAATGCCACATATCAGGACCTAAGAAATGCAGTACATATGTTGACTCAGTTAGTGGCTGCACAAACATAGGGATGAACTGGTCCAATGGTAAATGAGGATGACGCAGCTAGAGCAGCTAGTCGGCGTAAACAGGACTTTCTAAAATTAGACCCTCCCATATTCACAGGGTCCGATCCGAAAGCAGATCCACAGGATTTTATGGACCAAGTTCAAAGAGCACTAGAGGTGATGCACGTAACAGGTGTACAAACGGTTGAGCTAGCAGCTTATAGACTGAAGGGCGAGGCTATCTTGTGGTATGAGGACTGGAAAAGATCAAGGGGTATTGATGCACTCCCAGCTGGTTGGGAAGAATTTAGAATGGAATTTCTTGATCATTACCTCCCGTATGAGATTCGGGAGGCACGTGCAGACCAATTTCTGAATTTGCGTCAGGGAAATATGAGTGTCAGAGAATATAGTTTACAGTTTAATTTCTTGGCTAGATATGCTCCAAATGTAGTAGCTAGCCACCATGGAAGATAGAGTCCATCGATATGTGGACAGATTGGAGCCTTATTTGGTACGAGATTGCACTATCGCTGCCTTAAATCGAGATATGGATATAGCTAGAATACAGGCCTTTGCGCAGAAAATGGAGGACCAAAGGCAAAGAAGAAGGACGCAGAAATCTAAGGAAAGGCCATCAAAAAAGTCTAGACCTATGGGGTAGTCTATGGTGTCCCCAGGAGAATCTGGATCTCGAATGTTACCACCTAGACCCTCATCCTCTTATTCCACAACAGGTGCTCATTCTCAATTTCGAGGGTCTAGAGGTGGTCGATCTGAACAGAGTAGTGAGATTCATGGATCACAGGAAACCAGATTTTCTCGTCAACTGTGCCCGCACTGTGGGAGATTTCATGTAGGCGAATTCCAATTTGATACGAATGTTTGCTTTATATGTAGTAGGCTAGGACACATGATGAGAGAATGCCTACAGAGGCCTACGGGTAGTATGACACGACCTACAGGATCAGCCGATATGGCATCGGTAACTGCTGTACAGTCTGCTGGTCGTGGTAGAGGTGCCAGAAGAGCAGCCAGTTCCAGTGGAACTCAGAATCGCACCTATGCGTTAGTGGACCGGCCAGATGCGGAGGCATCTCCTGATGAAGGTACAGGTATTTAGGTATATTACCATATTTTTACATGATGTATATGTATGGACTGATCCGAGCTCTACTCTATCGTATGTTACTCCATCAGCTATGACGAATCTAATGGGATACTGGGGTTATTAGTTAAGTCAATGGATATCTCTATCTGTAGTTAAAGGAACATATCGTAATGGTATAAGTAGATGTTTGTGATCATAAATGATTAAGTACTCTTAAAAGCGTTACTCATGAAAGGTATAATGGAATTCAGAAAGAAGAGAAAATTGACCCTATACAACATGCCATGTGATATTATTGAAGGTGTATAAGAGTTTCCTTTCATATTGTTCCCATTGGAAATATACAAAGTTCGGGGGATCTCACTAGGAAAAGATATCTATGGCTATTCTAAAGCGTCAAGCGTGAAGGTTAACAAATAAAGACGTACTTTCTGAAAAATCTCTTTGGGGGAAATAAACAAGTCGAGTAGATCGCATGGGAAGGTGGAAAAACATGATGAAATCGATGTACCCATATTTGTTTCAAATGGAAGAAAAGGTTCAAAAGGTGGAAGTGGACTGATACTAAGTAAGTATCGATGACTATTAAGTGTCTATGTCTACGTATTCTATTATCGAGATGCAATTGTTGTAATTGAAGCGACATCGTTAACATTCGAGGAAGAATGTTTCTAAGGGGGGGGGAGAATGTAAAACCCCGTACCTTCCCAACCCTATGTGACGACGTTGAATAATGGTTACTTAGTTGTCGAGATGCCATGAGTATGTATTTTGTAATGTTATTGACGAGAAAATTGAAATTTGGCCTCGTACATGTGATTAGCCCTTCGTAGGAGGTGTTTTGTGATTTTCGTGGAGCATTTGTGGGGTTAAAAATGAGTCTAAGATGACCTCTAAACAAAGGATATTAAAGGTAATAAGTAAGGTAAAGAATAGGACTTGAAGTATCTAACCAAATCCGCGAAGAAAAGTCAAAGAAGCAAAATTATGAAAAAAATAATGTGGGGCGCGCCAGAGGGTGTTCCAGGCCCCTTTGGGCTAAAAATTCAGAGGTAGCAAGCTGGCGCGCCCAAGGGCGTGCTAGGATGGTTTTTCCCACTTTTCAAAGTTAGAAATTTTCTTAAGTCCCAAGGGTGCCCGGGGACGTACAGGGCCGATTTTTGCCACGTTCCTTCTACAACCACGAGCATATACATGAAATAATTGAATTATTAGATTGGTATGATAAAATTACTCGAGAACGAATTTGGCACCAAAATAACGATTTTACCCTTATGGTCAAAATAAGCTATACGTGGCTAGAATTGCTCGTTTTTGGAATTGAGGCTACGAGTATGAATTGATTGAGTGGGAATATTGTCGTAACGTGTATGAAATGAATTAAACATGAGGAATTATTGATTTTATTGGGTTAAGTGAATTGGGCTAAAAAAGGGCCCAAAATGAGAAGAAGACATGGGCCAAAAAATGAGTCAAATGACCCATTCTTTCCTTGACCTTCTAGACCAAACATTAAATGCCACAAGATTGGCTAAGAATGGAATTAAAGGTCTATAAAAGGGTCCAAAAATCTGATTTTTATTATCCTAAACACACATGCTTTTCTATCTCTTTTTCTAGACTTTTCAAGAACATCCCTTTGGGCTCTTCAAACCCTAAGCCATCTTTGGAGCAAGATCATCATTTTTCAAGCTTGGGAAAGTTATTATTATTATGTATCAATATATTATTATGGTACTTTGTGGTTTTGCTAAAAGATGTGTTATCCATGGAATTGTAACTTGAAATATGACTTGTGGGTTTGATGAAAGAGCATGGTATGGATGAAATAACATGTATGATGTTATTATGGTCCTAAACTTGTTATTTTTCTATAAGTGTAACTTATGGGATTTTGGTCGATTTGTTGTTGTGAGGTGTATTGAAATAATTTGATGGAAGAATTGTGATGTGGTGGTGATGGAGAAGTGTAAAGTATGAACTTGGTGTGACATGCTATTGTTTATCATGTATTGGTCAATGTATGGAATATTGTTGGATTATTGGTATAATAATTTCATGAATGGTATTGTCAAGGGGGAAATGACATGTTAAAGCCAAACATGTAACTCATTGTTATTGTTTGCCATTGTAAGGTAGTTGGTGGTTAATGTTGGTTCCGTTATATACTTGTGTTGTAGAGTGAAACATAAGGACGGAGCGGGACTATTGTATGTACACTTAATATTGTAGAATCGTATTGAGAATACAAGGTATGTAAGGTTTCTTTTTCTGTATCCTTCTGCAACATATTGTTCATATTGACATTGGGCTTGTTCTATTCCGAGAGGTTTTGAAGTATATCAATTCAGGTTGACGTATATTGTTATTCATATGTGTCCTATTCTTAGATGACTTATGATTCATTTATCTCTTATTCATTGATTGAAGTTCCAAAGATGTCATAACTTTATAATTTCTAAAAGCACTATCTCAAGAAAGTAATAATGTAGGAGAATCTATTTATTCTTGAAACGCATTTTCCAATCATGTCATGTTCCAAAGTCCAATAATATGATGATTATCTTTATACCGATCTTTCACAAATGAAAGTACCAATCTTATAAGGGTAGTAAGAGAGGTGATGTGCAAGTTATTATAATTATTCCTCATAAGTGAAGATGTCAATCTCGTGAAGTGAAGGAGTGAAGTGAGATGTGTGTATAAGTGTGTGCTTTAAGGTCATGATCTTTAACGTGTCACTCTCATAACTATGTAAAAGGTATAAGTTCGATATGGAATAATCCCAATATTATACTATATCATTTCTAACCCACCAAAGGTGGAGGCCCGGTATTATATACTATCATGATCCTCAATATATCAATCTCTCATAAGTGAATGAATCAATCTTCCCCAAGTAAGAAAAGAAGAAAAGTGTGAAAAATAAATATATTAACCCACCAAAGAGTGGATGTAGACCAAAGAGGTGATGTAGTAATTCACCCACCAAAGAGTGGATGTAGTAATTCACCCACCAAAGAGTGGATATAGTAATTCACCCACCAAAGAGTGGATGTAATTATTAACCCACCAAAGAGTGGATGTATTTAACTAAGAAGATGAATAATAATGATGATGAGCGTATAAGCAAGAAAAAATCTATTGCATATAAAGAATCTCTTGAAGGCAAGTCTCTTGAGTAAAAGTAACTCTCTCTTGAATAAGGGGGTATATAGAGGATGGTAAATTACCATAACAGTAGAAATATTCTTGATTTCCTCACATGCAAAAAGAGAGTTTATTCACACTTACCATTTCTCTTATATTGATCCATTGTTGTTGTTAACATGTATTATGAATTCTTATGAGCCTTACATACTCAGTACATTCTTCGTACTGACCCCCTCGGGGGACTTACCTTACATGTTGTAGGTACAGGCATTAGTAGACCTCCTCTGTAGACTGGGGATCATTTGCATCATTTTGGTGAGCTCCACTTGGTTCGGAGCTTTCTGGGTCATAGTTGTGTATTTGTTTTGATATTGTAAATATTGTATAAAGCGGGGACTTATCCCGATAGTAAGTTGGTCTTGTTGATGCATCTGTTAGAGGCTTTTGTAGAAATATTTGGGTATATGGATGTAAGCGATGAATATGTAAAATATGAATGTCCGTCTTGACTTGATGGCCCCAACGGCCAAGTTTCCTAAATATATATAGATAGATATATAGATAGATAGATAGCATATGTTTTCATGATTCATGTCTTCCACATAGTTGCATGAGGTATAATGAGATTCATACGAGGATACATATACGATGGTTCATGAGCAAAGATTGGTTCTCTCGAGCCATATCGTCTTCGGGTGCCATTCCACCCCGAATGGGATTTCGGGTCGTGACACCAGGCACATCTTTTGGAAATACTTCTGGGAACTCATTCACATATGGAACTGACTTAAGAGTTAGGGTTTTAGACTTGGAATCCTTAATCCTTACTAGATGATAAATGTAACCCTTAGAGATTATTTTTCTAGACTTAAGGTAAGAGACAAACTGACCTATAGGCGTTGGAGTACTACCCTTCTAATCTAAGACTGGTTCATTTGGAAACTGAAACTTAACGACTCTGCTTCTACAGTCGACTGAGGCATAATAGAAATGTAACCAATCTATGCCATTGATGATGTCAAAATTAGTTATATCTAACTCTACTAGATCAACTATGGTGATTTTCTGGGAAACTGAGACCGGGAAATTTCAGTATACTCATTTAGCTATAATTGAGTCACCAGCAGAAGTAGAGACTGAGAAGCATTTTGAAAGGGTTTTAGGACTGACACCAAAGTCTACTGCAATATAAGCAGTCAAGAATGAAAGTATGGCTCTGGGATCTAACAATGCATATACATTAATATGGAAGACTCACAATGTACCAGTGACTACATCAGAGGAACCCTCCTGATCCTGTCTAGTCTATAAAGTATAGAACCTATTTAGGCGCTGCCACTACTTGTATAAGATGAAGCACCATGCTGAGTTGGGAGATTTGAAAGGGCTGCTGATGAAGTGGGCTGGGTCTGTTGGTAAAGATTTTTGCCCCTCCATTAGGCCACTGGGTAATCCCTTAACTTGTGACCTGGCTTGCCACATCTAAAACAACCACTACTTCCATCCATACACTCCCTTTGTTGGTTCCTACCAGACTTCTTACAAATTGAGAAAGTGCATCTACTGGTAATTCTAGCTTGAGAATTAGAGTTTGGTGCTCTATCTCATTGCTCCTGTCTGAACTTGGGTGTTGGGGCACTAGCAAAGGATGGGGCTAGAGTTGAAGACCTTTACTAAAGTCGAGAGTGATTTACACCGCCCGACCTCTACTGAGAATAATGAAAGTTACTAGTTCTAGCTCTTTTAGTCTCCCCCTCCTTTTCTTTCATCTTCTATTTCTCAATTTGCTGGGCATGAGTCATAATTTTGGATATCTCTATATCCCCAACAAATATAGTTGTCTTGCACTCCTTGACCACTGACTCACAAACACACCTGAAAGAAACTTACTCATTCGAGCCCTTGGCTCTGCAACCATCTCCAGAGCATACTTGAAGAGCTGGGTAAACTTTAGAGAATATTCCTTTACCGATACATTACCCTATTTCAAGTTGATAAACTCTTCAACCTAAACTTCCCTTAACTCACGGGGAAATAATCTATCAGAAAAAATAGTCACAAACTCATCCCAATCAATTGGGCCTGAATCCATATGTCTACCCTCTTTCCACAGCTTGAACCAAGTCTGATCCACTCCTTTCAATTGGTATGCGGCCAAATCTACAAACTCAACTGGAGTAATGGCCATGATTCGAATGATCTTTTGAACCTCATCAGTGAAATATTATGGATCTTCCTCCACCTTTGAACCATGGAACTTTAGAGGATTCATTAGAGTGAAGTTCTTAACTTTCATAGTAGCTGCATTCATATTAGGATTAGCAGGTGCAACAGCTTGCTAATGGACCTAGTTGGTCATAGCCTAAGCAAGCACTTGGAAAGCAGCCCTGAGCTCAGCGTGAGTGACTTGCTTGTTCAGGGGATATGTTAAAGCTGGTCGGGCTTGCTAGGTACCGTTACCACTCCTACATCTTTTAGCTCTTCTAGGAGGCATTATTTGTAAATGCATAGAGCATGAGTTAGAAGGAGATTTAAATAGAGTCATACTCTACTAGAAACATAACCTCTCCCTCATAAGTGTGGCACGCTTCATACCCATGTACGAGAATCTACTTAACGTGGCATTCAGATACCTTAGGACACTTTAAACCTAACTCTGATACTAAGTTTTTCATGACTCGAGTCTACACCCTAGACGTAACACGGTGCTTAGATCCATAAGAGACCCCAAGCTAACTTATGGCATGGCATAACTCTTAATACTTTGAAACAAATAAGACTGAGTAGAAGCTAAACTGAATTCAAATGTATAATCTGAAATAATATGAGAATCTTTGAAATGTCAGCATCTATTGATTACGACCTCTACTCAAAATTCTTACTATCTCATTGAGTTCAAAATATCTAATTTGGCCTGCCTTATAGCATAGTTCGATTATTTTTGTGGGGTTTTGAATTCTTTTTAAGGCTTGGTTGAGGTATATTGGAGGGTTGGTTTCAGCTGGTTTGCTGATTGCTGGTGTTAGGCCCTTCCTTCATCGCGTTTGTGATCAACCCATCATATTCGTGATGAAGGAGAAATTTATGCATCACAATCGAGGGTTGAATGATCGCGATCATAAAGAACTAATTTGGTCTAGGTTGAGGTTTCTGCAACAAGATCGCGATCTTGGCTTCGCATTTATGAAGTTTAGTGGGTAGGATCAGTCATGATCACAACAGGCTTCTCATGAACGTGAAGAAGAAAAATTGCATGGACAATAGTTGATTCTCTTTTTCGAGTATTTTTGAAGCCTGGGAGCTTAATTTTGAGTAATTTCAACTAAGATATTATGATTTTAATATTGGGTAAGTTTCTAATCTAAATTTTCATTACTACCTACTAATTATTTTATGAAATAACCTTCAAATCTTGGTTATTCAATTTGAAAATTTGGGGTTCTCTCGATAAAGTTAAATTTTGATAAAATGATGACTCCAAGGTTTTTTCAACTCTATTTTTGATGAAATTTCAGGATGGAACTCCTTGGATTATGGGTAAATTGATTTTTCATTAAAATTCTAGTTTTTCCTTTATGGCTCGTGGTTGAATTTTGGGTTGAATATTTTGACTTGGATGTGAAGAATAGAAATATGGGTGTCTTTAGTCTAGTTTTCTTATGTAGAATCTATATTTGACTCGATTGGGCTAGTTCGAAGGTGATTCAGAAGGACAAGGCTTTGATTTGACTTTAGAGTCTTCTTTTAAGACAAGTTGAGGTTTCTTTAACTCTTTTTGAAGTATTTATGAGTTAATTGCTTGTATTGGGAGTAATGAAAAGGGGGGATCCCATATAGATGAGGTGATAAGCATCTATGCGCATACCAGTATATTGTAACGAGCAAAAAATTGAATTTAATGATTTATTTTGGATATTTTTACTATTCTTTTTTATGGATTATCTTGTGGAAAGTGGATTTATGGTTATATTAAACTTGATAAGTGTTGATATTGATTGTATTTCCCTTTATGAGCTAGATTTGGGCTATTTGAGTTAAATTGATTAATTTTGGGCTTGTAGCCGGTGTTGTTGAGTTGAGGATGGAACTGTGAGGCTGAATTAGAGATATTATGTTGTTTCTTATCATTATGTTTCATGCATTCTCACCCATATTTATATCATAGCACTGTGAAATTGAAATTTTGAGAAAGATTGATTTGAAAACAACCTGCATGTCTGATAGAAAAGTGTTCTGGATGGGTTTCTATGGATTTTGTAAACTTGCATGCCCAATGGTAAAGCGTTCCGGGTGGATTTATACTATTTTTATGACTTGCATACCCAATGAATTATTGTTCCATATGGATTTACTTATTCATAAATATATATATCGATAGTACAATTCCAGTTTGCATGCCCGAGAGAAAATTATTTCGGGTGGATATATAGACCAAGCGAGTCCCCATAGGTCCCAACTAAATAGACAAAGCAATGGATTTATACTGTCATGTATTGCATACATCTCATCATTTCCATATGTTGGTTTTCTATGTGATTCGATAATGTGATTCGTGGTTGTTGATATTTTTCTGGATTGAGAGATAGTGAACTATTTTATTATTGTTTCCCTTATTTTTGAGATATATCTATTAGACTAGGTGTGGCTTTCCTAATTGCAGGTTATGTGATTGTTTTGGATGGTTGGTTTTGGTGTTTGTAACAACCGTAGTTGTGATTTAAAGCTTTTGTTGTGTTTTAGCCATTTTGCCCTTCCCCATAGTTGTTATATGTTATTAATCAGGGGGTTGGTCGAAACGGTCCCCGATGCATTTTAGAGTAATTTGAGTGAGTTTGAGGTCCTTAGAGACTTTAAAGATGGTTAGTTTGACTTTGGTAAACATTTTATGATTTGAGCATCGGATGATGATTTGGTCAGTTTCATTAGATCCAAAATGTCGATTTTGGGTTAGTAGCATAGCTAATTCGGGCTCCGAGCCTATATATTGTGTTTTTACCTTTTAGGTAAAAATTAGTAAAATAAGCTTAAAAGGGGTCCCAGGGCTAATTCATTTTAAATGACCTCTTTTCGTAAATCCAACAAATTTTCATTGAGTTTGGAATGTCAAAATTAGCCTAGTAGCATTATTAGTTTATTTTCTATAGGGTCCCGAATGAATCCTGAGGGTTTAATCGGGACTATTTTTCCGAGTTCCAACAACTGAACTGTGGTTTCTAGTGCAAGGATAATCCTCTTTATGTTTGCGGGCCCCTGTCCAAGATCACGGGGAAAGAAATTACTCTTTATTGTGAACACGATGGTGGGATCACATTCGCAAAGGGTTGTCCTTTTTGTTCATCGCGTTTGCAGGTTAGGGACCGCATTTTCAAAGGGTTATTTGGTTCGGGTTTGGGTCGACCTTTATTGTGATCGTGATGGCCCGACCGCTATAGTGGAACTCGGGTTGGGTTAGTATTTCGTATTCGTGGCCTAGGGCTTACGTTTACAAAGAATATTTAATACCTGGGCAGATTTAAAATATTTTTCACGTCCAAAACCCCATTTTCACCGTTATTAGACTTTGGGAACTTGTTTTTTTATGATATCAAAGGGATTTTTCATCAATCCTATTTGGGTATTCTCTAAACTCCTATTTTCATCATTTCCCTTGGATTTTATCTTCAAAATATCTTTAAGATCATGATTTCAAACTTGGATTTGGGGGGGTTTTACCTGGTAAAGTATAAAATTTGTTTTTCATCAATTTAAAGTACGATTTAAACTTGTTTTAAATTGGGTTTTCAGATTTAGACTCCTCTTGACATGGGGAACATGATTCATAAATAAAATTCAAGATTTACCCCTTCTGATTTCGAGCAGATTTTCAAACTATTTTTGGACCTGGAATAAATTTAGCCAATATAGGTATAGTTGGACTCCTTTTGATGCATAGATTATGTTTTTGATAGATTTAGTCCATTTCAAGGCCGTTCGTGAAAGGAAGGCTCCACATTAAAGGATCTAGGCTAGGATTTTAGTTTTGCAAGATATGTTATGACTTAAGTTTCTTCAGACTAGGCAGGGTAGTTAAATATTCATGTAAAGCATGCTATGGGTTGGGGACTTAGTTGTGAGATCATATTTTGGGATTGTTATTATTATTGTGTTGCCCGTGTGGAGGCTTATATGAATATTATTATTGACTTGAGAGATTATATTTGTTGTGATGCCTATGTGGGGGCTTGACTTGATATTATAGGTCTTATTTAGGCATTTATTTGCCTTATTATTATTATTGTGATTCTTGAGCCGGGGGGGGGGGGTTGATTGATATTATAGGCCTTATTTGAGCATTATATGTCTCTATTAACATAGTGATGCCTGAGTAAGGGGCATGGATTGAGAATTGTAAAAGTTTATGGGTTGCGAACACCCATGGGTCCTGTCCTGGGAGCTTTAGCTCGAAAGGTGCATACAAAAGTCATGTAATGGCTTATATCATCATCATTCCTCCACCATTCCATTATATTGCATTGCATTACATCATTTGTATGTCCAATTACGTGTTTAGTACCTTGTATTTATCTTTTCTTATATAATCATATATAGTTATTCTTATATACATGTTATACTTGCAGAACTGTTAGGTGATACAATGTGAGCTACCATTTGGAAACTTTTTTGCATGCAGGTGAAAGCATGCTCAAAGTATTCTCTACTTATTAAGTTTTCTACTTTGCTCATTTGGCCTATGATACCTAGTGAGAGACTGATATTTTTGAGGTACTGGTGAGCTCTAGCATTCAAGGCAGATTTTGGACCTTATCCTATCTTATTTTGTCTTTATTTGTTATAAGAGATAGATCGTGTATTTCAGATTTTAGTATTTTATTAGATGTTCTTCACACTTATGACACCAGATTTTGGGGATTGATTGTATTTCTTTTGGATATTCTAGTTTTATGAGTACTAGGGCATAACTTCATTCTAGGAGTCTCATATTTATCTCATCTTTTCCCTATTTTGATTTTCTATTCTATTGTGAATTTTTTGGCTTACATAGCAAGACTGGGTCAGGGTAGGTGCTATCATGACCTCAACTTTTGGGTTGTGAAAAATTGGTATCAGAGCACTAGGTTCACCTGTATTATAAGTGAAAGAGTAGGATGTGTAATAGAGTCTCGTGGATCGATACATTGACGTCCGTATCTATCTTCAAAAAGCTATAGGATATCTTTAGAAAAAGCTTCTCTAAATTGATTTCTTATTGTACGGGTTATTCATTCCCAATATTCTAAACTTGTATTCCATTCTTTTATGCGTAGATGGTGAGGATTAGATCCAAAGATATTGAGAATGCTGAGCCAGGACCCGCAGTTGGAGCCCCAGTTAGAGGGCTAGGCAAGGGTCGTGGCTGAGCCAAAGGTAGAGGTCGAGCATATGGAGCTGCTTCAACTAGAAGACAAGCTAGATTGGCCTCTCTTAAGCCTGAGATTTATTATGATGAGGGGGATTATCAGATAGAGAATGGGGTACCATCTTAGGCCCCTCAAGGTTCTGTTACTAACCCGGTGTTGCAGGACTTGTTGATTTGTCTTTTGGGCTGTCTGGATGGGATTCCTAAATAGTTATTCCACCAAGTGTACCGAGTGATTCTAAAACTCCAAGAGGCATTCAGCCGCTAGGGCAGGCTCCTACTTATGGTTTTCTGACTTCAGGGGTACAGCCAGCCACTCTTGTACCCCCATGTGTTGATACTTTACATACAAGACTTGTTGTTCCTCCTGTTTTTTCTGGTCCTGTGATGTCTTCTGATTAATAGAAGAGATTTGAGAGATTTATTTGGTTGTTTCCTCTCAAGTTCAGTGGTGCTATTTGAGAGGATGTTTATGAGTTTTTGTTTTATTGTCAGGAGAGGTTGCATAACCTTAGATTCCTTGAGTCCCATGGTGTTGCCTACATTACGTACTAGTTGACAGACCTGGCTAGGCAGTGGTGGAGGTCTCTTACTAGTTGTAGACCATTGGGTTCTCCTACTATGACATGGACCTAATTTTCTGAGGCTTTTCAGGAGAGGTGAGTGCCCTACAGTTTGAGGGCTTAGATGAGATTGATCATTTGGAGTAGGGCTCCATGACTATTACAGAGCATGAGGCACATTTTCAAGCACTATCTAGATATGCCACTGCCAGTATTTCCATCGAGTTTGAGAGGATCAAGAAGTTTGTTAAGGGTTTGGAAAGTTACTATTAGTTAGCGACAACTCAGCTTATGGTTTTAAGTAGTACTTTCAAGAATATTGTAAAGCATGCTAAGTTGATTGAGTTGATTCACCAGGGTACTCAGGGTGGTGATGCTAACAAGATATGCTAATAGGGTGAGTTTAGTGGACATGCATATGGAGGTAGGGATTTCGCTAGCACAGGTTCTCACGATTACTATTGCAGACCAGTTCAGGCAATCTTAAAAAGTTTAGGTAGAAGGTCTGTGGTTTCCAAGGCTTCGGGTAGCCAAGGGTCAAGTCATGCTGGTAGAGGTTCCCATTTTAGTTCATCGGGGCATGAAGGGTGTTCTAGCTCTTCTCAGTAAGTCAGGTAGCAGAGGATGTTATATTTGTGATGAGCCTGGTAATCACAAGAGGGAGTGTCCTTGGTATGCATTGGTTTCTGTACAATAGGGTTCTCAGCTTCAACTTTGCCCTACTCCTATATCTATAGTTAGACGTGGTTCACAGGGCAGCAAAGGTGGTTCTAGAGGAGCTCGGGGTGGAGCTTTGGAATCTCGTGGTAGTGGACGCATAATTACTTAGTCTGGGAGGGAGTGTGGTCAGTTTTATGCTATTGCAAGGAGACCTGAGGCAGAGGCCTCTGACAAAGTTATCACAGGTATCGTCCCTCTTGACATCGTCCTGCTTCAGTGTTATTTGACCTTGGGTCTATATTCTTCCATGTGGCTACATATTTTTCTATTGGTTTTGATGCTGGATATGAGTCCATTTCTGTGCTTATTCACGTTTCTACACCCTACGCGATTCTTTAGTGGTTGATCGAGTTTACCAATCATGTATAATTACCTTTGTAGGGTGTGAGACCTGGGTGGACTTGATTATCCTAGATATGGTTGATTTTGATGTTATCTTGGGTATGGATTGGTTAGCTCCTTATCATGTAGTTTTAGACTGTATTGTCAAGATCGTGACTTTATCTACTCCGGGTGTGCCAAGACTAGCATGGAAGAAACTCCTAATTTGTGTTCGAAGGGGGTTATATCTTTTCTACATTTTTGTCTCATAGTAGAAAAGGGGCGTCTTTCCTATTTGGCCTATGTTTACGATACAAGTGTTGCTTTACCGCCTCTCATGGTTTCTATTTGAGTTGTTAGTGAGTTCAAGGATGTGTTTTCTATAGACTTGCCTGGTATGCCTTCAGACCAGGATATTGATGTTGAGCCGAGCACCAAGCCCATCTCCATTCCTCCTTATAAGATGGCCTCAGATAAGTGAAGAAATTGAAGATGCAATTGCAAGATATATTGGGTAAGGGTTTCATTAGGCCTAGTGTGTCTCCTTGGGGCACTCCTTTCTTATTTGTGAAGAAGGATGATGGATATGTGCACATGTGTATTGATTATCGGCAATTAAACAAAGTGACGGTCAAGAACAAGTTTCCTATTCCTTGCATTATTGATTTTTTTGATCAGCTTCAGGGTGCCTCAATATTTTCTAAGATTGACTTGAGATCTGGATACCATCAATTGAGGATTAGAGCTTCGGATGTTCCAAAGATAGTTTTTCAAGCGCAGTATGGTCTTTATGAGTTCTTGGTCGTGTCTTTTGGGCTAACTAATGCTCCGACAGCTTTCATGGAGATGATGAATAGAGTATTTTGGTCTTATATTAATTCTTTTATAATTGTGTTCATAGATGATATCTTGGTTTTTTCCAAGAATGAGGCTTACCACGTAAGGTATTTGAGGACTGTACTTCAGAGATTGTGGGACGACAAGTTGTATGCCAAGTTCTCTAAGTGCAAATTTTGGTTGGATTCTATTTCTTTCGTAGGTCATGTAGTGACTAAGGATGGTATTATGGCCGATCTGGCCAAGATAGCAGCAGTTTGTGATTGGGCTAGAACCATTTCTCCTACTAAAATTCAGAGCTTTGTTGGATTAGCAGGCTATTATCAGTGTTTTATGCAGGGTTTCTCTTTTTATTGCGGTTCCTTTGACAAAGTTAACTTAGAAGAAGATTGTTTTTCAATGGTCAGATGCTTGTGAGGAGGGCTTTCAAAAGCTCAAGGAGTTGTTGACTTTAGGTTCTATCTTGACCTTGCCCAAGGAGGACGTGGGTTTCACCGTCTTTTGTAATACTTCTGGAGTTGGATTAAGTGGTGAGTTAATGTAGGAGGGTATGAGGAGTTTGGCTCAACCTTTGACTCAAGAGAGACCTTTGGTATTAGAGGTTCAGTCCTTAGCTAACCAGTTAGTTAGGCTTGATATTTTGGCACCCGGGCATGTTTTGCCTTTTGTTGAGGCTAGATCTTCATTGATAGAGCAGATTCGAGCTCATCAGTTTGATGACGAGAGGTTCAGGGTGATTCATAAAAGTAGTTGGTGGCGAGGCTAAGGCGGCATCTCTTAATCCCCAGGGTTTTTTGAGGATTAGGGGTCACGTTTGTATGCTGAGAGTTGGTGGTTGGGTTAGACTGATCTTGGAGGTGGATCATTGTTTGAGGTATTCCGTTAATCCAGGAGCGGTACAATGTATCATGACTTCAAGCAACACTATTAGTGGGGTGGCATGAAGAAGGATATTGTGGAGTTTGTGGCCAAGTATTTGAATTACCAGCACGTGAAGTATGAGCATCAGCAACCGAAGGTACGATACAGAGTATGCCTATTCCCGAGTGGAAGTGGGAGAGGATCACCATGGATTTTGTAGTTGGCCTACCGCTGACTTTGGGGAAGTTTGATTCTATTTGGGTGATTGTTGATAGATTGACTAAATCAGCGTATTTCGTACCTGTGAGGGCGAATTATAATGCAGAAAAGTTGGCAACAATCTTCATTAGAGAGGTGGTTTGATTGCATAGGTTCCTATATCCATTATTTCTGATAGAGGGACTCAGTTTATTTCAAACTCTTGGAGTTCTATGCAGAATGAGTTTGGTACTCAGCTTGACTTAAGAAAAGCTTTTCATCCTTAGACAAATAGTCAGTCTGAGCGGAACATTCATGTCACACCTCGAATCCCATTCGGGATGGACTGGCACCCGAAGCCGTTGAGACCCGAGAGAACCAATCTTTACTCATGTACACTCATACGCATGTCTCTGTGTGAATAGCTTTCTTTCACATGTAACTTATAAAATACAAATGGTGAAAATCATGGCAACATATGTTATATATGTGAAACTTGGCCGTTAGGGCCATCAAGTCGAAATGGACATACATCTTTTACATTCATTTTCCCCCATACGTCTACAAAGCCTTTAACTAATACATGTATATAATCAACCTACAGTCGGGACAATTCCCCGCTTTATACAATATTTACAATACCAAAACCATGAACACATATGACTCGGAAAGCCCCGAACCAACTTGAGCTCACCAATGAACCGCGGATGACTCGTAGCCTACAGTGGAAGTCTACTAACACCTGTGCCTGCAACAAGTAAGGTAAATCCCCCAAGGGGGTCAGTACAAAGAATGTACTGAGTATGTAAGGCTCATATGAAACTGCATCATACATAATCACAACAATGGAATCAAATATAAGAGAATAGTCAATGTGGATAAACCATCGTTTTATATGTGGAACCCTGTACATTTCTTCTGTTACTGTCATTTTTGATCAATCATTCATGTCCTTATTATTCATATAATATCTTTCATATACACCTTCATTCAAGAGATTTGCCTTTATTCAAGAGATTCTTTCATTCAAGAGATTCTTTTCGTTGCTTTTACGCTCATCATCATTATTTGTAGTCATCCAACTTATTGGTGGGTTAATGTGGTCATCCACCTTATCGGTGGGTAGTCATCCACCTTATTGGCGGGTAGTCATCCACCTTATTGGTGGGTAGTCATCCACTTTATTAGTGGGTAGTCATCCACCTTTTTGGTAGGTAGATAATATCGTCATGCAGGTGTTCATTTCACCCAATGGATACACCCATAATATTGGGATGGTCATCATGAAGGTGTTTCCTTCACCCCATGGATATCATCATGAAGGTGTTTATTTCACCCCATGGATACAACTAATTATACATTACTTTTTTCTTTCATTATTCTTTCTTCTAAGAGTGATATCTTGGTGATTGAAACGTTCTTGAAACTTGGAACACATACATACATTACTTCACCCCTTTAATTTCATGTGATTGATACTTTGGTCATGTGAGATTGATACATTTCCTTGTGAGAGAGAGATATGTTAATAGTTGCAACATTATTGGAACTTTGGAACACAATGTTATTGGATATACTACTCAAGAATGAGTAGATTCTCCTTACATCATCACTTTTCTTGAGATAGTTCTTGTAGTAATTACAACATTACGATAGCTTAGGAACTTCAGTCCATGGATAAGAGATATAAGAATGCCAATTAGTCAATGAATAGGAAACATGTGGATAACAATATAGATATCAACCTAAATGAGATACCTTAGAATATTTCGGAATGGAACAACTACTATGACAATGTGAACAATATCTGTTGTAGAAGGATACGGAAAGAGTAACCTTACATACCTTATCTCCTCAATATGAATATACAATCCTATACGTGAACACAATAGTCTAGTTACGTCCTTACGTTTCACTCTACAACACAATTGCATAACGGAGCTTACATTAACAATCAACTACCTTACAAGTTCATAAGACGAATAATGAGTTACACGTTTGCCTTATAACGTTATTTACCCCCTTACAATACCATTTACGGCATGGTCATACCAATAATACCACAACATTCCCAACATTGAACAAAACATCACAACTCAATAGCATTTCACACCAAGTTTATCCTTTACGTTTCTTCATTAACATGACGTCACAATTACTCCATCAAGCCACCTCAATACACTTCATAACAACATATCGACAACAATCCCATAATTCATACTTATAGAAAAATAACAAGTTAAGGAACATAAACACACCATACATGTTGATATTTCATCCATACCATGCCCTTTCATCAAAACCTCAAGTCCTTTTTCAAGTTCAAATCTCATGGATAACACATCTTTTACCAAAAAGCAAAAGTGCACTATTCAACACCTTTAGACATAGCCATCATGATCTACATATGCTCTCATGCATATAATATATTAAAACATAAAACTAAATACTTACCCAAGCTTGAGAGATGATGATCTTGCCCAAGAGATGACTTAGGGTTTGAAGTGAAGAGAAAATATCTCTTTTTGGTTTCTTGGAAAAGTCTAGAAATACATGTGTGTTATAATGAATAAATTCAGATTTTTGGTGCCTTTTATAGGCCCTTGAAGTCATCCTTAGCCATTTGGCTCAATAATTGATTAATCAAAGCAAGAATGGGTCATTTGACCCATTGGGCCATGTCTTTTAATTCATTTTAGGCCTTTCTTTGAGCCCATTAACACATATCAACTTAGCCCACCAAATTCAATGTGTAATCCATCATATATATCTTGTTTAAATAATTCCATAAGTGTCACAACAATATTTAACTCACGAGACTCATGTTCGTAGCCTCAATCTCAAAAATAGAAATTCTAGCCACTCATAACTTAATTGAACAAAATGTGAAAAAATAATTACGACGACGAATTAACCCTAACTTGGATGCTAAACTCACTCAAGAGTAGCCCTACTATGATGGAATAATGATACCATAACCCAAGAGTCCTATTTATAGACTAATGGTCGAAGAAAAATTTTGGCCAAAACCAGCCTGGCACGCCCCTGGGCGGGCCCCACCCTTAGTTTTTAAAATTTTTTGTTTCTTCGGCTTTTCTTTGCGGAATCGGTTAGATACTTCAAGTTCAACTCTTTAGCTTACCTCTTAGCATTAAAACCTTTTGTTTGGAAGTCGTTCAAGCCTCACTTATCATTTCCAAAATGTTCCAAAAAGTCACAAACTCCTCCTACAGGAGACTAATCACATTGACTAGTACAATATCAAATGTTCCATCCAAAACCAATGCAACACACGTACTTAGCGCTCTCAAAGCTAAGGTTTATAACTACACCCTAGGCCACCAATCAATCAAGTTAGGGTCGAGAATGTACGGGGTGTTACAATTCAGGTGCTAGAGGACATTATTCGAGTGTGTGTTGTGGATTTCGATGGTCATTGGGACCAATTCTTTCCCTTAGAAGAGTTCGCATACAAAACAGTTACAATTCCAGTATTCAGATGACGCCTTTTAAGGCTTTGTATAATAAGAGAAATAGATCCCCTGTGGGATGGTTAGATTCATTTAAGGTGAGACCTTAGGGCACAAATTTGTTGAGAGACTCGATGGATTGAGAGAGACTAATTCAATAGAGGTTAGTGGCTTCCCAAAGTAGGCAGAAGATTTATGCCGATCGTTAAGTCTGCAATGTTGCATTCATGGTTGTAGAGAGGATTTGGTTGAAGGTTTCACTCATGAAGGGTGTGATGAGGTTTGGGAAGAAAGGGAAGCTTAGCCTGAGGTTCATTGGCCCTTTCGAGATACTTGAGAAGTATGGAGATGTGGCGTATAGACTAGATTTCCTTCCATATTTGTCAACTGTCCATCCAGTATTCTATATTTCTATGTTGAAGAGATACCATCCAGATGATGCACATGTAATCCGATGGGATTCTGTTGTATTAGACCATGATTTATCCTTCGAAGAGGAGCCCATTGCTATCCTAGACAGGCAGACTAGGAAATTGAGGTCTAAGCATATTGATTCAGAAAAGGTCCAGTGCATACACCACTTAATTGAGGAGGCTATGTGAGAGGTTGAATCCGATTTTAGGCGTACATAGCCCCAACTTTTTACCGCTTCAGGTACTTTATTTTTTTTTTGGTTCGAGGATGAACTTGTGTTTTAGTCGCAGATAATGTAACGAAGTAATTTTGATTTATAGATTTTTCTATATTTTGACTATTTTGTCCTTCCTCATTATTTATAAGTTGTGGGTTTTGTTGGCATGGTCCCCGATGCATTCGGGAGTGATATGAGTGCGTTTGAGGTCCATAGAGGCTTTAAAGATGGTTAGTTTGACTTTGGTTAATATTTTGTGATCTGAGCATCGAATGGTGATTTGGTCAGTTGCATTAGATCTGGAATATCAATTTTGGGTTAGTAGTATAGTTAGTTTGGACCTGAGCCTTTATGTTACATTTTGACCTTTTAGATAAAAACTAGTAAAATAAGCATAAAATGGGTTCCAAGGAATAATTTATTGTAAAAAACCTATTTTCATAAATCCTATGATTCTGTTGAGTCCGAAACGTTAAAATTAGCCTAGTAGCATTATTAGTTTATTTCTGTAGGGTCCTGAATGAATCCCGAGGGTTCAATCGGGACTATTTTTCTAAGTCCCAACAGTTGAAATATTGTTTTTGGTGCAAGGATAAATCCTTCTTCGCATTTGCAAGGCCCTAGTTGCAATCGTGGAGAAGGAAAATACTTTTCATTACGAACACAATGGTGGGACTGCATTCACTAGGGGTTGTCCTCTTTGTTCATCGTGTTTGCGGGTTAGGGACCGCATTTGCATAGAGTAATTTGATCCAGGTCTGGGTCGACCTTCATCGCAATCACGATTGCAGGACTCGGGTCAGGTTGGTCTTCGCGCTTACATCCTTGGGCTCACTTTTGTGAAAAGTATTTAATACCTTGGCAGATTTAAAATATTTTTCTCGTCCAAAACTCTATTTTCACCATTATTAGACTTTGGGAGCATGGTTTTTGACGATTTCAAAGCGGTTTTCATCAATCTTGTTTGGGTCTCTAAACTCCTATTTCATCATTTTCCTTGGATTTTATCTTCAAAATAGCTTTAAAATTGTGATTTCAAACTTGGATTTTGAAATATAAAATTGGTTTTTCTTTGATTTAAAAAATGACATCAACTCGTTTTAAGCCGGGTTTACATATTTACTCTCTTCTTGACATGGGGAACATGATTCTTAAATAAAATTTCAGATTTACCCTTTTTGATTTTGAGCTGATTTTAAAACTATTTTTTGATTTAAAATAAATTTAACCAATATGGGTATTATTGGACTCCTTTTGACGCATAGATTACTTTTTTGATATATTAAGTCTGTTTCGAGGCAATTTGTGAAGGGAAGGCTCCACGTTGAAAAGTCTAGGCTTAGATTTTGACTTTGTGAGATAGGTTATGGCTTAACTTTTTTCAGACTGGGCAGGGTAGTTAACCATTCATGTAAAGCATGCTATGGGTTGGGGACTTAGTCGTGATCATATTTTGGAATTGTTATTATTATCGTGTTTTCCGTGGGGGGGCTTATATGCATATTATTATTGACTTGAGAGATTATAGTTATTGTGATGCCTGTGTGGGGGCCTAACTTGATATTATAGGTTTTATTTGTGTATTTAGTTGTCTTATTATTATTGTGATGCCCGAGCGAGGGGCTTGTATTGATATTATGAGCCTTATTTGAGCATTATATGCCTCTGTCATCATTGTGATGCCCGAGTGAGGGTTTTGGATTGATATTATTGATGTCTTACATGATTATTTATTCCAGTGGTGTTATGTTATGGCTTATATCATGAATTATTGACATATTGAGTTGATTTAGAGCTCATTTATATCTCTATTGAATTGATTATTATCTTTTTACTAAACGGTTATGAGTATTACATCCTCATTTCATCCTTACATATTCATGAAATTGGTATTATTGAGAAACATTAATTTTAAAAGAAAATGAATCACTTCACAAAATCCTTGACCGAGATATGTGCCGACAAGGTGATTGAGATATGAGATTAAGAATTGTGAAATTATATGGGTTGCGAACCTCCATGGGTCATGTCCTGGGAGCTTCAGCTTGAAAGGTATATTTGAAAGTCATGTGATAGGTTATATCACCATCATTCCATTGCATTGCATCATTTGTACTTCCACTTCGTGTTTGTTACCGTGTATTTATCTTTTCTTATGTAATCATGTGTAGTTATTCTTATATAGATGTTATACTTATGGAATTATTAGGTGATAAGGTGTGAGCTACCATTTGAGAACTTTTCTGTATGTAGGTGGAAGCGTGCTCATATTTTTCTTTACTTGTTTAGTTTTTTACTTTACTTAGTCAGTTTATGATACCTACTGAGTACAAAAGGACCGTACTAACTCCTACTTATGTTCCCTTTCGGTGTAGATCCCGATATGAGTGCAACCCGTGATGGCTGATTTATGTTGTAAGAGACTGATATTTTCGAGGAACTAGTGAGCTCTAGTGTTCGGGAAAGATTCTAGACCTCATCCTATCTTATTATGTCTTTATTTGTTATCAGAGACAGATTCATGTATTTTAAGTTTTAGTATTGTATTAGATGTTCTTCACACTTATAACACCAAGTTTTGGGGATTGATTGTATTTCTTTCGGATATTCCCATTTTATGAGTATTATAGTCTGACTTTGTTCTAGGAGTCTCGTATTTATCTCATCTTTTTCCTATTTCAATTTTCTATTCTATTGTGAATTTTTGTCTTACCTACCAAGGCTGGGTTGGGGTAGGTGTCATCATGACCTCAACTTTTGGGTTGTGACAGTGTTTCTCACCACTACTTTGAATTAAGTTTGATCGATGATGCTGCTGAGTACACATATTTTCATACTCACCATTGTTATTTTTTTGCACTTTACGTACAGGTACTAAATTAGTGGTCCCTGCTTGTGGAGCGCTGATGTGTTTGTGATATTCTTCCAAAGATTCTGAGGTAGTAGTTTCTGGTTGTAGATGTACTCATATCCTCTATATTATCCTAGTCCTATGTGTTCTTTAGTATTATAGACATTATCAGACCTTTCCTTGTATGTTTCTAATGTTTAGAGGTTTGTACTATGACTATCAGACCTAGGAATAAGGTCAGATTTTGTATTTCCTTTATTCAGGCCATTTTGATTTATTTTGGGTTTTTAGTTACTCTATTCCTTTCACTATTAATTTAATGCAGTATCCATGTTGGGTTGGGTTTAAGCTTCCCTATCATAGAGGATAGGATAGGTGTCATCACAATCTTAGTTTTGGGTCATGACATTTATTTGGTTATTTTGGATGGTTGGTTTTGGTGTATCTCACCATCTCTTTGAATTAGGGTCAGTCGACGATGCTACTGAGTAAAAGTGGTTATGTACTCACGCTTATTATTTCTTTTTTTTTTTGGTAAATAACAATTTTATTAATACCAAAAAGTGCATATTTACAAAACCAAACAGGCCTGACCTCCTGTTTCCCAGTGCTTAAAAACCAAAACCTCGTAACTAACACCTAAATTACAGAAACCTAGCGCCTAACTACACACTATATAAACTAGAAAACAGAAAAGTCTATTTAGAGGCAGTCCATGGATCACACTAATAGTCCTGCAGTTTTCATGGTATAGAGTTTAAGTGGGCAAGAGCACCTTGCCATTGTTGTAGTGCAACTCCTCTGATATGGACATGTATGGCAATTTCCCGACTTAAGCTATCAACATTTTACACTCCCCCTTGAAATCGTAATCTGTTCCTTTCTCTCCAAATAACAGCAAATAGCATAGCAAACACACAACAAATGATAGCACTAGAACCAATTTTCTTTTTCGCCCATTTACTTACCCAAGCAATCTCATCACCTCAAGTACCAAGGGGTCTACGAAGTCCCAACCAAGCCAATAGACGTTGCCACAAGGAGCCAATAATAGGACACTTGGAAAATAAGTAATCAATAGTCTACTCAGTCATGTCGTAAAAAATATAGTTTGGGGGAACATGTATACCAAACTTCCTCAGTCGAGGATGAATGTTAGGATGTAGGGAAATACTCTTCCAAGAAACCTTTGGATGATGTGGAAGTAGAGCAAGGTACATTTTTTGAATTGAATAGTTTTTAACAGTAATCACTGAATCCAGTCTCTCACAAAGGCTCCCCTGCACATTCTGTGCCTGCATTACATAGTTCCTTGCTTCGAAGATCTTCATAATAACCCAAGTTGTTGTCTTAGGTATCTCGCAATTGTTAATAGACAGGTTTTTCATATAGTATATATGCACCTAACGTATCCACAAGCAATCCTTCTTGACAGATATAGCCCACAAGTGCTTCAAGATTACTGCTTTGTTCCATGAGATCAAGTGAATAACATTGAGCCCCCCAAATGATCTTGGTAAGAACACTTTTTCCCAAGATACCAATTCCTTTTTAGACTATACAACATCACCAATCCATAGAAATGTCCTGCATATTCCATTTATGAGATTCATGATTCTTTTTGGAAGGCTGAAGACCTGGGCCCAGTAGGTTTGGACACTAAACAAAATAGCCTAGATAAGTTGTAGCCTCCCTGCATAAGATAGCAACTTGGTTGACCAGCATCACACTCTTTTAGTAATCTCCTTGAATAATGGCATGCATTAGTTGACAATCAGTTTCTTTGAAGAGAGTGGCACACCAAGATAAGTGAAGGGCAAAGAACCCTCATTAAACTGCAGTTTCCTTAGAATGTCTTGCTTCATATGATCCTTAACACTAGATATGTAAACTGAGCTCTTATTAATGTTAGCCTATAGCCCTAAGACTGATGAAAATCTATGTAAAGCCTCTTACATAAGCTCAATAGATCTGAAATCTGCTCTATAGAACATTAACAAGTCGTCATCAAAACAAGTATGCATCACCCCTAACTTCTTACACCTTGGATAGAACTAGAACACTTTGTTTGTAGCTAGACCACTCAGTTCTCTTTATAGATATTCCAAAGCAATTACAAATAGGTAAGGTGACATTAGGTCACCTTTCCTAATTCCCCTCTTTTCTTGGAAAGTTTTAGTCAATTCATCATTCAACACTAGAGAGTATGAGATAGTTGAAATACACTCCATGACACATTGGATAAACTGAAAAGGGATTCCCAATTCTGCTAGCATATCCCTTATAAAATCCCACTCAATTGAGTCGTATGCTTTTAGATCAACTTTCATCACACACTTAGGTGACAACCCCTTTCTAGAAAACCATTTCAAAATCTCATGGATGAATAGAATGTTATCTAGGATGCTCCTACCTTCAACAAAAGCAGATTGAGAGGAAATTATAATGGAATTTATCACTTTCTTTATTCTACCTGTGAGTACATTGGTGATAGTTTTGTATATGGTAGATCAGCAGGCTATGGGTCTATAATCTTCTACCATTATCAAATTCTTGCCTTTTGAAATCAAAGTAACAGTAGTGGTGCTGAATGATTTGAGCATTTTTCCTGTATAAAATAACTCCTTGACTGCATCAAGACTGTCAAGTTTCAAAAAGCTCCAATACTGAGTAAAAAACTCAATAGGATAACCATCAATTCCTGGGGTTTTCTCCCCAGGTATGTCTTTAATTGTTGTCCATATCTCTTCATCTGTTACTGTGGCAATAAACATTTCCTTCTGGTGCTGAGTAAGACATGTACCCCTCTTGATTACTTTTTAGTTTGGACAACCAAGTTCCCATGTAACTGACCTCATCAAATTAGTAAAGAAAGAAACAAATTCATCTTCAACCTGTTTAGGATCTGTTAACTTTGTTCCATGAGCATTATTTATGGAGGAGATACAATTCCTGCTAGTTCTAATCTTCCACTGAGCATGAAAGTACTTTGTATTTGTATAACCACATTTGATCTAACTAGCTCTTGATTTTTTCCTGAGTGCTTGCTCCTCCACCATACTTCATTTTTGTATGTCCTGCAACACCACCTTCTCTTCCTCAAGTAACTGCTGGTTTAGTGGCTGACATGATATTTGGGACTATACAAGTTCAAGTTTTTTCCTTTCCACCTGAAGTTTCTGATCATAAAATGCCATATACTGATTTAAGTCCTTCAAAGGTCCTTTTAAGGCCTTGAGTTTCTGCCACAGTTGAGACATTCTAGAACTACTATAAGATTTCTGCCATACTGTATTGAGAATCCCTCTAAACTCCTGATGATTCATGATATAGCTAAACAATTTAAAGGGTTTAGGATGGATAGACACATGAGGTTTGTACTTAATAAGCACAGGAGAATGTTCAGATACTCCGGGGTTAAGATAATCAGCTTCAACCTAACTATAAGTTTGTATCCACTAGAAATTGCCAAGTGCCCAGTCAAATTTGGAATAAACTCTATCCTCTTGTTGTTGTTTATTACAGAAAGTAAATTTCCACCCCTTGGCTTTCAATGGTGTAAGATACAGAAAGTCCACACAATTCCTAAAGTGTTGTGTTTTAGCCACAGTCATTGGTGAACCCAACCTATCTTTAGTAGATAGAAGAGTGTTGAAATCACCACATAACAACCATTCACCTATAATTGTACTCCCAAGTTACTTTAAATCAGTCTATACACTTCTCTTGTCACTCATTTAATTCTTGGCATAAACAATAGTAATAAAAGCATTGAAAGAGGATGCATTATTGATCACTTGGCAGTGCCTATATTGCTCACAAGTTAAGAGGATATGCACTTGCACTGTTGGCCCCTAGAGTAACCAAATACGACCATTTGGGTCCATTGGGTAATTACACCAGTGATTCCACCCGGGGACAATCTTTTGAATGATACCATATGCTTTTGAATCCTTCACCCTTGTTTCCAGATAACCAAATAACTCAATTCTATTCTTATGTAAAAATAGTTTTAGTTCTTTTTGCTTTTGAGGTTGGTTCAACTCCCTAATGTTCCAAGTAGACAAAATCATAGAGGGTTGTGGGAGGTTGATGGGTCACCCGCCTGTCCCTAATCAATGCCCATGTCTTGGAGACCATCAAATCTATTTCCAAGTCGAACACCCTTACTCCTAATTTGTAGAGAAAAAATCATATCCACACCCTCAGCAATTGCTGTAGTGGCTTTGTCCTTAGGATCTGCAATATTTGTTTTAGGCTCAGGGGGAGGTTGTTCTTCTTTGTCATTCCATTCTGGTACAACCTGCCTTCGTCTCCTTCTGTTCCTTCACCTTCGTTACTGAACATTTTGGAAACCATTCTCCTCTTCAACCACTACTATCTCATTCCAATAATTGGCCTTCTTATGCGCAAATCTGAGACAACCTGTGCAGTAGCTAGACCTTCATCCATAGTCAATAACCTGGTGAAAAGTACCCATAGGAGTATCTAGTTCAAGGGATTCCAGAAGGGGTTGTGAAACATCAGTTTCAATCAACACCTGTGCATAAGAGATCTGCCCCATGTTAGATGTTATCTTATTAGTATAGAGTGGATACCTCACCGTACTTGCTACCTTAGTCAAAGCCTCACTTGACCAATAGCCAATAGGTAGGCCTGGTAAAGTCACCCAAAGAGGAATGGTAGTAAGACAATCTGAATCGAAGAAAAGATTGATCTTCCAATTTTGAAGGATGAAGGGTTTATTGTTGAAGATGCAAGGCCCTCCCATTAAAACTTTCTCACATTTCTGCATGCTGCTAAAATGAAAGATGAAATAAACAGAGTCGTGAATCAAAATTTATGGTTTCTCAACAAAATTCTAAGTGTGCACCACATAATTCTCCATAGTTTTCATGTATGGTGTATCCCCTATTACAAACCCTATGAGGGCTGAGCTCCAAATACAGTTCCTGAGATTTCGCATCCTCCACTATGATGTTCACCACAACCTTTCCTTGGTTCATACTCGAAGATACATAAGATAGTGGTTTACCTTTTTGAGCAAATCGATTCTCTCAGAAATCTAGCTTCACCACCGGAGTGGGATAAGAAGAGGTTTCTACCTTCAAGAATTGGAGTTTCCTTGCAATTGGGGAGCCATCCTCCACCTTGTAATTTTTCAAATGGATCAATTTCTGCGAGTCAAAGTCAAATTCATACCCCTCTTCTTCCTTTGGTATAGATCGAATCGATTCTCTCAGAATCTCCCAAAATTGAGATAGGGTAGAGATCGTCATTTTCCATTAGCCGGTGTGACTAGCTTCTCCGGATTAGACTTACCGGCGGTAGATTATGAGTTGGACATGGTGTGAGCTCAAGGTGTATGTTAGCAGTCCTTTGCTAAGATGCGCCGAGAGAAAAGCATCATGACTTTTCTCCATGCTTATTATTTCTCTGCACCTTATGTGCAGGTACCGAGTCGTTGGCCCCCATGCATTGATTTGTGATTTTCGTGTGATAACATTCTAGTTATTTGAGGCAGCTTTTGTTAGTCTCAGAGACTACTGAAATCTCCTCCATCTTTATCTTTATGGTTATTCTGCATTTTGAGACACTTTAGACCCTTTTGTTATACTCTTTATTTAGAGGCTTGTATTGATGACTACCAGACCTAAGATTGATGATGACTATGTAACTCTCTTGGTTTTATTATTTTGAGATTATTCTAGTTGTATATTTTGAGATTATTTTGGGTTTGACTATTATTTATACTTCTCCCGCTTTACTTTAAATTCAGCCTATGAGTTGGGGTTGGACATAGGCTTACCTATATATGTGGGAGTAATAGGTATCATCACGGTGCCAATTTTGAGTGGTGATATGTTAAAACTATATTATAGATATTTTACTATGGATTTAGATATGTTTTGACAATATTATTCAACTAAAACCTAAAATTTTATCTAATAAGTTTAAGGGAAAAGGGTGGTGGTCTGAAATAAACCCAAACTTTGACAAAAATCATTGTAATACGCCTTAATTTTGCGGGGGTCCTCTGACCCTGCCTATACTATTTTAATGTAGAATATATACCCCTTATATGTTGACGTGGCCGAGAGAGTGAAACACACTTTCTTTGAGAGAGTGAGAAGCTATATTCTGATTTTTTAAATTTATTTTTATTTCTCTCTCATCATCAAAAGGCCACAAACTTCATCTCTTTCAACAATGGCTACCACTACAACCACCATTTTCACCCTCATAAAGCTCTACAAATCCTCCACAACCCAAAATTTATATCTATGCTGTTTTTTCTCTCTTTCATCACCTTATCTGTAGACACCTACATCAACACTTTTCCACCACTGCCATTATCAGTACCATCACTATGTCACCGGAAACTAATTTTACTAAGGGGGGGGGGGGGGGGCGGAAGGAAGAAGAATTAGTGTTGAAGATGGAGAAAAAGCAAAAAACAATAAAAAAATTAAAAGAAAAAATTATGATATTTACACATGGCATAGCGCGTGTATACTACTGTCTACCAAAAAATTGGTTATGCTTACTCATTGTTATATTTATTCCGGTTTAAAGAAGTTCAGGGGGCTCATAGAATCCCGGCATAGTTGAGGCGTGTTAAAATAATTTTCATCAAAGTTTGCGTATATTTCGGACCCTTTTTCCTAAGTTTAAATGAATCAATTGACATATTTGATCTCTCTTGATTGGGTAGTTATAGGGTGCGGATCGACATTCTAGATCAGGATCATGACAAATAGCTATAGAAAAGCTTAGCGATGGCCTCTATGGTAGACCTTCAGCAACAAATTTTGTTTCTCATTTTGGATGTCAATTTCAATTGCTTTTGACACCTTTATTTTAATAACAAAGTATTATTTAGAAATTCCATATGAATTTTTGATAACTAAGTTATTAATTTTCTGACAAAATCATTTTACTTTGTATTGTTTGTCGGAATTTTTGATATATCTTACATTGGCTATCTAGAAGTCCAACTCATTCATAGACACCCCAAATTTTATGATTCACAATTATAGTAAGTGTTTTTTCTTTGAAATATTTTATCACGATTTATTTATGTACAATTCAACTAATAGTATGTTGTTTGATTGATCAAAATATTTTGGTTATCTATATACTTACTAAATTTCATCTTACTAAATCGAGATCTGAATTTTTGAATTATGCAAGCAAAGCTAGTTCTGATTGAATTTTTCTCTTATTTGCGGGTCAATTTGATTAATTTTGAGAATCAAATTATAACTTGAATACAATAATATATTTTTAAATATTTGATATCATAATAATTCAATTTTTCTTAATCCTAGTAAATCTGGTTATGATGAAATTCCTCTGCTTTTTTAGGATCAATTTGACTAATTTTAAAAGTTAAATTAGACTGTATTGATACTATTTTCAATGCAATAAAAATATTCATAAAAAGTATTATAATTTGAAACTTTTCTCACATAAAAAAAAAAAAACAAAAAAAAACTATTGATCAAATTTTGCGTTGTTTTAATAGTTTGACTAAGGTGACAAAACTTTGGATAGAGGATGCATTTAATCTTATTTGGAAATTTCGTGCACTATTAATATGCACTTTATTCTATTCCCCGAGTATATGTGATGTGTTTTATTCGTTTTCCTGGAACTTTTTGAGTACTGATCAATCACATTTATACTGTAGAGTACTTTGACATGGTTATAGAACGATTTTGAACATATATTTATGATATTTTTATTTATATAGAATATACACTTAGCAAATTGAAAAGTAGGTCTATTTAATTTCTAGCTAGGATTCCACCACAAGCTTTCTACCTTTCGTAGTAAACTATTTCACTTCGCACTCCTGAAAGAAGGACAATCTTCTATATCAGGAGTTCACAAAGAAATTTCTAAAATATAAAACATCTCGCAAACTTTTATTAGTTATTGTTGATTATTATTTTTCAGAAAAAAAAAAAAAGAAGGAAAGTTCTGCCACTTCATATTACTTTTCTTTAAGGGTTTTGCATATCACGAAAGAAGAACATTTACGAACTTAATCGTAATTTTGCCCTTTATACAGTTTCATATTTCACATAATTAACACTATATTAATAATTTGAAATGTATGTAAAATTTGAGAAAATAGTAGAATCAATGATTTTTTGAAAAAAAAGACGCCCTTGAAAAAAAAATCTATTTTGTAGAATGTCTAATATTTCGAACTACAAGGAATAATGAATGACTTCTTCTAAAATATTCAACTAAGTAGAAAAAATTCTCGGTTGGAATAGGTTTTTGTTTTCTAATTAGTTTTTACCCTATGATCTATGCCAGAAAGAGTGAGACTGATCGATTCTAGGCAAGCCAAAAAAGTAAAGGAAATTAAAAGTTGTAGAAAATTGAATTTCAATCAGGGAACACTTTTTCATTTTATTCCTCCCTCAGTTCATTTCTATTAGTCATTTTTTGCTTCACGAAAGGCAATTTAACCAATCTTTGAAGCTAAATTAGTTAGATTAATTCAATATTTAAAATTAAAAATTTAGATTCTCAAAAATTATACGAAAAAAATACTATAAGTTGCAATCCTACTCATATTAATATGATAAACAATACATCTTAAATAAATTGTTAAAATTAATATACTTTGACTCTTGAAAAGCGAAATATGATAAGTAAAACATAACGAAGAGACTACATAATTTTTCCTCCAAGAATACTTAATAATTTCATAGATGTAATATATTTTATAATTCATAGAAATGTATCTCATGATCGATGTTGATCTTTGTATTCATATTTTCTAGCCCAAACATCTTTTCCATTAATCCTGAACTTGGCAATAGGACCTATGCTCAAAATCTAATAAATGGTTGAAACATCACGAACCACCATTCGAGCATACAATGAATGATCTGATGAAGTTGGTGGCACCATATGAATTTCCTCAATACAATCTCCATATTTAGAGTTGAAGACTTCAAGCACTTCTACTTCAGTCACTGAATAACCCCTAGAGAAAGTCAAGAACATTATTTTGTCTTGAACTTGTGTTTCAGGTTTCAAGGACCAAATGGTATCCAATGGTCCTTTCTTAATCGGGATAGTATAATCCAAGCTTCTTGGAATCACTGTTATGAAATCAAATGTTGGATGTGGGAATCCAGGGACATAGATGAAAAAATTCAGGGGCATTCTTGAACATCTTTCTGACATGACTTGGACCAAAATATCTGCAAATGCAATGGAACAGACATTTTTTAAGTAATTTTTTATTCCACTTATCATGGTGAACCTAATTTTATAGAAATTTTGGAATGAAATGGCCTTATCCATTACCGGAGCAGTAAGTGGCATATCCCATGTAGGATTTGGCATCGGGAGAACCTTTGACTGAATCCACCGCAAGCATATGATAGCTTCTTTTTTCACTTCATTTATTATGTTGTTTGGTAAATTTACAATTTTGTCAATTAAATTGAAAAAACTCGCATGATTTTGTAGCCATAGTCACATGGCCATGACTATAAGAGACTCAGTTGGATTAAGATGTAAGATCATCACCAACCTAGTAAAGAGTTCTCTATCAATAATCTGGAAAGAATGTAGGTGTTTAAGGGTGATGTTTGATGATGCCATTGTTGTGTAACAGAAATGAAAAATTCTTGTATTTCTATATTTTTTTGGGGTGATCTCACAATCTTTATATATCATTGGAAGGGGTGGCTAATATGTTTCTGTTTGTTAACTTTTTGGTTCCTTAATGTACTTACCAAAATTATTTTGTAGAGGATGAAGATATTGCTAAATACAAAATAAATCTAATTTAAATTTCATCATGTATAATGTATATTCCATAAAAGAAGAATATTAATAATTGGTGTAATAAAAAATTAGATTCCGCATTGTCATGATATGAAAATTGGGAAAGTGATGGCATTTTGTAATGACCCTCCCAGTTGTTATAGTGTGTTTAGAGCCTAATAACTCTGTTAGAATTTTCCTAGTGAGTTTGAGTTCATAAAATCTAAAGGTAGGGTGTTTTATAGCTAAGAACTAGTGTTGTGTATATTCATACTGAGTGTGAATCATGGTATGGTGTATTGTGGTGTTATATTCCGTTAGGAGGTGACCTAGTGATCTAGACCACCGTAGGAAAAAATTGAGACTAAAAATGAAGTCGTACCATGTAGTTTAGGGTTTGCTGCATTTTGGATAATTTGTGATGTCCTAAGTCTATGAATTGTATTATTAAATGGGGGTAAAATGAGATCCTTCCCGAGCTACTGGTTAGAGCCGCTACAATGGTGGAATTTTTATTGTAGCGATACCACTGTTGCAATTGGAGCTTCGATAGCTGGATAAGAGAATTTCGTCAGGGGCTGCCATAGCTAGCCCTATTTTGCCACAGTAGGTCTGCTGCAGTGAGAAATGGTTCACCACAATAGAAGTCATGTAGACAGAATGTCATTTAAGTCAGTTTCTCCGAGTTTTGCCCCATAAACTCAAAAGGCTTGTTTGAAACTTTAGAAAGGCGATTTTGCTCAGGGCTAGGGAGAGATTTCTTATTGAAGTAAGAGATTTTATCATTCTTTATGCCTTGTAATCTGTAAACATCATTGAATTGATAGGTAGATTATGATGATGTAATTAAGGGTTAAAATGGTAAGTTCATGAGAAAGGTGGGAAAACCCTATGGATAGATGTAATATCATCTAGAATGACTTCTAAGTTGTAAATTAACGCTTTATAACTTGAATTCATTATTTAAAATCATGAATTATGGTAGTGGGAACCTTGAGTTCCATAAAGATGAGACCTTTAGCATAAAAACTGTTTAAAAGGGGATAATTGGAATAGAAACTTCATAAATTGACATAATAGTGATCATTGTAGGAATAATTAACGGTACAAAAACCCTTGGGTAATGTTATAGACAATGAATAAAGGTAGAATTAGTGAGTTTGAGTTCCCAAAGGGTATAATTAAAGAGTAAATTATTAATTATCCTTGTATTTTGTTTTAGACCATGAACGATCTGAGGTAGTGAGAAAGGGAAAAACTTTTGTGAATTAGCTTACCAATTTAGGTTCTTCGATTGAGGTAGGTTATGGTTTATATGGAGTTATACTTGAAATAGTCCCTTGTATGTGTCCTAAATTAATGATCATGTTGATTGGTCTTCAAACATAACTTGTGGTTGCTTGACTTATTTGGCTTGACACTACTTGCACGAATAAGATATATTTGTTGAAGCCTGTCTTTAAATGAAGTATGATTGTAAAGTGCACTTGATATATTCTATGTACATGTTGTGATATCCTGAGAGATAGCAAAATATGAGGACATACTGAGATATGTTTGTGAAAAGTTGAGAGTATACATTTATCTATTGATTGACGGGATTGAGTCCGATGTGAACTTACAAACAAGCGGTTATATAATAAAGCATGTAACAATCTTGTATGATATTTATATATTCTATTATAGATTGGGTACCACATAGGTACAGTACATGGATCCTAGGTTGTTCCTTGTAGGTCATGACTAGTTAGGTAGAAATAAGACACTTTAGCATGTGTGTACATATGAGTGATTATTATGAGTTTTGGCATGATACAGAGTGAGACTGATGAGATACAAAGGTTATATGGTTGTGATATTAGTATGGGCAAGATCCATATTTGTGATATGACTGCTATACTTGTGGGGTTAGGGAATTAATTTATGCACCTTTTATGTTGTTGGTATTGATGTGTCTAGAAATTGAATGTTTTATCTGACTTATGTGACTACCTGTTTATGTGTTGATGTACCTGTTAACTTGTCTTATTTGATCTATGAGATATACTTATTACTATTTTGAGTTAGTTTATGATGCCTACAGAGTGAGACTGATGAGATACAAAGGTTATATGGTGTAACAATCTTGTATGATATTTATATATTCTATTATGGATTGGGTACCACATCGGTACAGTACATGGATCCTAGGTTGTTCCTTGTAAGTCATGACTAGTTAGGTAGAAATAAGACACTTTAGCATGTGTGTACATATGAGTGATTATTATGAGTTTTGGCATGATACAGAGTGAGACTGATAAGATACAAAGGTTATATGGTTATGATATTAGTATGGGCAAGATCCATATTTGTGATATGACTGCTATACTTGTAAGGTTAGGGAATTAATTTATGCACCTTTTATGTTGTTGGTATTGATATGTCTAGAAATTGAATGTTTTATCTGACTTATGTAACTACCTGTTTATGTGTTGATGTACCTGTTAACTTGTCTTATTTGATCTATGAGATATACTTATTACTATTTTAAGTTAGTTTTTTATGCCTACTAATATGTAGTGTTTGTACTGATACTACTCATGTACTCTTTTTATTTGATTGCAGAGAGTGTTCCAGAGACCCCTACGCGACCTCATATCTAGCGCTTCCAGTTAACCAATTCGAGGGTGATTTACTTCTATCCAGGTTGCCACATATCTTTGTAGTTCACATTTGTCTTTCATTCAGATAATGTTTTTTATTAGCGATGTTAGACTATTCTTATTATTAGTTTTGGTGACTTAATGACATTACTTGAGGACATTATCGAGCAGCAACGGAGGATGCTGCATTACCAATTCCAGGAGGTGTTGTGCTTGCTTTGGGTCTTTCAGAGGTTATACATCAGGTTTGGACTTTGTTGAGTTGTTTGGCAAGGACTGAGGTAGCGCCTACAGCTCCCATAAGTCAGTATCCAGGAGTTCAGCATGTTGTTGTTGTGGCTCCACGGATGGATAAGGCTTTAGAGATGGGGAACTTCCCGAGATCAATGGTTGGATCAGTGATAATTGGGGAGGAACATGATCTATTCTAAAAATTCACTAAGATGAAACCTTCGATTTTCTATGGTACTTAGACTGAGAATGCTTATGAATTCATCATTAACTATCATGAGAGGCTCCAAAAGATGGGGGCAATGGAGAAGTACAGAGTAGATTTTGTCACTTTTCAGCTACATGGTGATGCTAAGTTGTGGTGGAGGGCTTTTGTGGAGTGTAGGCTAACTAGATCTCCTCTGTTTTCTTAGACTCAGTTTTACTCTATCTTCTTGGATAAGTACGTTCCTCGTACTTTATGGGATATAAGGCGGAATGAATTTACCAATATCGAGCAGGGTAGTTCTTCTGTTATAGCTTATGATGCCTAGTTCTACTCACTCTTAAGGCTCTCATTGCAATTGTTGAACACTGAGGGGGAGAGCATTCCTTAGTTCATCAAGGGGATGAATACGGGACTTCAACTATCAGCACTTCAGATGGAGTCTTCTGGTAGGACATTTTAGAAAGTGGTTGACTATGTGAAGAAGGTAAAAAGGGTAAAGAAGGATGGTTATGCAAAGACTGTAGAGAAAAATACCCAAAAGAGTGGTGTTTAAGTGGTTCTTTTGCTAGAGGTACGAGTTCTAAGGGGTATTGTGGGTGACCTATCTAGTTAACTATGCAGGTTTCTGCTGGAGGTCTGTCAGGGGATAGCCAGCCTACTTCAAACCATGGTGGTTATGTCACTTCTTTTACTTTGGCATAGAGGCCCATTTTGGATTAGGTCTGTTATGAGTGCAGTAAGGCGGGGCGCATTTAAAGATAATGTCCCAAGTTTAGACAGTCTAGTTAGTCAGCTCAGTAGCAGGCCTCTTGAGCTCTAGCTCTCGCAGGTAGGGGAGGTGGTACTCATGGTAGAGATCATCCTCAGGGTAGGCGTGGTGGCCACACAGAAGATAGAGGTGGCACATAACCTAACCATAGTGGTGGACATGTTATTAGGAGTGGTACCCATCCAGGCAGTGGTGGTACACAAGTTGGTGGTTGGACTCATTTCTATACTTTCCTGGGCAGACCCGAGGTAGAGGTGTCTGATACAGTAATCACCTGTATTATTCTAGTTTGTGACCACATGGCTACGGTCTTATTCGATCCTGATTCTACTTTCTTATATGTGTTTACTTATTTTTCTATGGGATTAGATTTATGTGATGTTCCTGATGTTCTCGTCCATATTTCCACTCATGTTGGTGATTCTTGGATTGTTTATAAAGTCTATCGTTCTTGTCTTATTACTTTCATGGGGTGTAAAGTCTAGGTAAACTTAGTAATTCTGGACATGGTTGATTTTGATATCATTTTGGGGATGAGCTGGTTGTCTTCTTATCATGCGATACTAGACTGTCATGCTAAGATAGTGACTATAGCGATGCTAGGTATGTCTAGGCTAGAGTGGAAGGGAAGTCCTGTTCCTAAGAAGATCATTTCCTTTATTTTTGCTAAGAAGTTGATAGAGAGGGGGTGTTTGGCATTTTTAGTGCATATTTGAGATACTAGTGCAGAGGTTCCACCTATTGGGTCAGTTCCTGTGGTCTGTGATTTCTTAGAGGTATTTCCAACAGATTTACCTAGCATACCACTAGACTGTGATATAGACTTTTGTATTAATTTAGAGTTGGATTCTCATCTTATTTCTCTTCCTCCTTATAGGATGGCACCAACTGAGTTGAGGAAGTTGAAAGTTCAATTGTAGGACCATCTTGTTAAGGGGTTCATATGTCTAAGTGCCTCTCTGTGGGGTGTTCCTATGTTGTTTGTAAGGAAGAAAGATGGGAGTATGCATATGTTTATTAATTATCGTCAACTGAACAAGGTCAATATCTGGAATAAGTATCCTCTTCCCCGTATAAATGACTTGTTCGATTAGCTTCAGGGTGCATCAGTCTTCTCTATGATTGATTTGAGGTTTGGGTATCATCAGCTAAAGATCTGGGTTGAAGATATTCCTAAAACTACTTTTCAAACCAGGTATGGGTATTATGAGTTTTTGTTGATGTCTTTTGGGCATACTAATGCTCCATCTACTTTCCTGAGTTTGATAAATTGGATTTTTAAGTCCTATTTGGATTAGTTCATTATTGTATTTACTGATGATATCTTGATGTATTCTAAGAGTAAGGAGGAGCATGAGAATCACTTACAAATTGTGTTGGGTTTGTTGAAAAAGAAATAGATGTATGCTAAATTTTCCAAGAGTGAGTTTTGGTTATCTTCTGTATTCTTCTTGGGGCATGTGATTTTGAAGGAGAGAACTGTGGTTGATCTGCGTAAAATAGAGGCAGTTAAGAATTGGACTAGGCCTACTTCATGTCTGATATTCACAACTGTATGGGGTACACCAGTTACTATCATTGATTTGTTAAGAGGTTCACTTCTACTTCTTCCCAGCTGACTCGCTTGACCCAGGAGGAGGCGTTATTTCAGTAGTCTGATTAGTTTGAGGAGAGCTTTCAAAAGCTCAAGACCTTGTTGACTGCAGCTCTCATCCTTGCATTGCTGGTGGAGGGTAAGGATTGTGTTATTTATGGAATGCTTCAAGTTCTGGTTTGGGTGTTGCTTTGATGCAGGATAAGAAAGTTATTTTCCATGCTTCTAGGTAGTTGAAGGTGCATGAAAAGAACTATCTTGCACATAAATTGGAGTTAGCAATGGGGTTTGCTCTTAAGATTTGAAGGCATTATCTTTATAGTGTTCGTTGTAAAGTGTTTACTGATCACCGCAGTCTGCAACATGTGTTTATGCAGAGGGATCTGAACTTGAGGTAACATAGATGGATGGATCTTCTCAAGGATTATGATATTACCATCTTGTATCATCCAGGAAAGGCTAATATGGTGGATGATGCCTTAGGCAGGAAGACTGTGAGTATGAGTAGCCTGACTCATTTAGAGGCTATAAGACATTTGTTGGCTAGATAGGTTCAGACTCTAGCTAATAGTTTATGAGACTTTAGATGTCTAAAAAGGTGGAGTGTTGGCTTGTATGGAAGCAAGTTCTTCATTTCTAGAGCAGATTAAGGCCAGACAATTTGAATATGTTAAGTTAAGTAAGATTTATGACAAGGTCTTACAGGGAGAGGCGAAGGGGGCCATGATTGATGATGAGGGTGTCCTGAGAATTAAGGGACGCATGTGCATCCTTGTGTTGATGATTCGATTTAGACTATTCTTGCTCAGGCTTAAAGTTTGAGGTACTCTATACATCCTAGTGTGACCAATATGTATCATGATCTAAGATAACACTATTGGTGGGTCGGATGAAGGGTGGCATTATTGATTTTGTTGCTCGGTGTTCAAATTCTCAGTAGGTAAAGTACAAACACCATAAATCGGGAGGGACACTATAGAGAATTCCCATTTCTGAATGGAAGAAGGAGAGGGTTATGATAAATTTGGTGGTTGGTCTTCTCAAGACCTTGGAAAGTATGATTCCATATGGGTTATTGTTGATAGTTTGACTAAGTTTGCACTCTTTGTTTCGGTTAAGGTGAATTATAATGCAGAGAAGTTAGCCAATATTTATATCCGCAAGGTTATTTGATTGCATGGAGTTTCGATCTTTGTCATTTTTGATAGAGGTACCTAGTTTACTTCTAACTTTTGGAATAAATTGCATGAGGAGTTAGGTACTAGGTTGAACCTCAATATAACATTTCACCCTCATACTGATGGGTAGTATGAGAAAATGATTTAGGTCTTAGAGGATATGCTCCGCGAGTGTGCGATAGACTTTGGTGATCATTGGGACCAGTTCATTGCTTTAGCAAAGTTTGCATACAATAATTGGTATCAATCAAGTATTGATATAGCTCTATTTAAGATGTTGTATGGAAGGAGATGTAGATCTCCCATTGATTGTTTTGATGCTTTTGAGGTGAAACCATGGGGTACTAATCTTTTAAAGGATTTGTTATAGAAGGTGAAATTCATTCAAGAGAAGTTCTTAGCAGCCCAGAGTATGCAAAAAGAGTATGCATACCATAAGGTTAGAAATATAGAGTTCATGATAGGAGAGAAAGTGTTGCTTAAAGTTTCACCCATAAAGGGAGTGATGAGGTTTGGTAAGCGAGGTAAGCTCCACCTGAGGTGCATTGGGCCATTTGAGATTCTTGATCATGTGGGGGAAGGTAGCCTAAGCATTGGCTTTGCCTCTAGCATTGTTGGGAGTTCACTTCACCTAGTGTTTCATGTGTCTATGCTGAAAAAGTATCATGGTGATTGGAGTTATATCATTCGCTGGGACTCGGTGTTGTTTGATGAAAATTTATCTTATGAAAAGAAACCTGTGGCTATCTTAGATAGAGAGGCCTGCAAGTTGAGGTCGAGAGATTGAGCCTGTGAAGGTCCAATAGAAGAATCGTCCTATTGAGGAGACCACTTGGGAGACCTAATTAGACATGCATAACAAGTTTACTCATCTTTTTGTTGAGCCAGGTAAACTTTCTCTTTTTTTCTTTTGTCTATTTGGGGATGAACAATTGTTTAATTGGTATCTGATGTAATGACCCTCCCAGTCGTTATAGGGTCTTTAGGGCCTAAGTACCATGTTAGAGTTCCCCTAATAAGTTGAGTTAATAAAAACTCAAGGTAGGGTGGTTTATAGCTAAAAAATAGTGTTGTATATACTCATGTTGAGTGTGAATTATGGAGTGGTGTTTTGTGGTGTTGTGCTCCATTTGGGGGTTACCTAGTGATCTAAACCTTTGTAGGAAAAAATTGAGACTAAAAAAAAAATCGTAACATATGGTTTTAGCGGCTGCCATATTGGGACAACTTTGTGATGTCCTTAGTTTGTGAATTATATTGTGATATAGGGGTAGAATGAGATCCTTCCAGAGTTACTAGTAAAAACGGCTACAGCGGTGAAATTTCTGCTATAATGAGACCGTTGTTGCGTTTAGAGCTTCGTCATAGCGGGATAAGAGAACTTTTTTAGGGGCCGGCATAGCGAGCCCCATTTTGCCACAGTGGGTCCACTACAATGAAAAACTAGTCGTTGCAGCGAAAGTCACATAGACAGAATGTCATTTAAGTCAGTTTCTCTGAGTTTTTCCCCACAAACTCAAAAATCTCGTTCTAAACTTTAGAGAGGCAACTTTCCTCAAGGCTAGGGCGAGATTTTCTGTTGACGTAAGTAATTTCATCACTCTTTACTCCTTGTAATTCATAAATATCATTGAATCACTAGGTAGATTATGATGATGGGTTTATGGGTTAAAACCCTAAGTTCATAAGAAAGGTGGAAAAAGCTTATGGGTTAATGTAATATCATCTAGAATGTCTTCTAAGTTGTAAATTAATGATTCATAGGTTGAATTCAGTGTTCTAAATCATGAATTGTGGTAGTGGGAACCTTGAGTCCATAAAGATGAGACCTTTAGTATAAAAACTGCTTAAAAGGGCATAATTGTCATGCCTAGATCCTACACTCTAGACATAACACGGTGGTTAGAACCACAAGTGGTCCCAATCTAACCTTAAATACTAGCATAAGTCATGAGCAACTGAACTGAAAGATATAAACTGGAAAAAATAGATACTAACAACATTTTGCGGAAGATAAATTATGGACTAACTTGTTTAATGCATCACTGGTTAAAGGTTTACAATAATTGTGTCATGGAGAAATTGAAAAAACAAACTGAATACAACTCTAACCGAGTGTCTATGAAACCTCTACTAATACTAAATATAGGTAGACGGGACATGACCCCCAGCTATCCCTAATCAATACAAATAAACAGAATGGAATGCTATGACTACTACTGACTAGAGTCCCCGAATAAAGAAAACTCATCATTTACTGATTGGAAGCTGCGATTTACCTGACCATGATCCTATGAACTAGCACTAATACCTACATTATGCAAAAATTCAGTGCGAGGAAAGTATGCAACCAGTACGTTGAAGTCTACAAAACATGCATAATTCTTCAAGTATTAAAATAACTATGTTAAAGTCATGGAAATCATGTATAATAACTTTGAATGGGAATCATTATCATAAAATATATTTAAGGAGCTAAATTTTAAGAATTTGACATAATTAGGTGCGAACCCTAGATCATGAGTTCATAAAATCACTACTAAAATTTGTATTTTAGTACTAGGTTTTGGGCATAAGGGTGAAATAAATCCCTTGTTGAATACCCATATACCTTATTACTGAAGGTTTTTGAACTAGAATATGGAGGATATAAGCTTGAGGATGAACCCTAGGTTTTGGAACCTTGAGAGAACTTGAGAGCTTTTGAATCGCTTCTTTTCTGATGTTGGGAATTTAATCATCATAAAATGAGGGATAAGTAAACAGATTTCCCTTTAATCCCCTGTAAAAGAGCCAAAACGACGTAGTATAGGGGTTAAAAGGGTAGGAAAAGACCAAACAACCCTTGAAAAATCATCTGGAAAGTTGCTGGTGCCAGAAATGACGACTCATGTGATGATTCATAACCTGGGGGTACGAGTAATGGCCTGAATCGTCTTTTCAGACCCTTTCTGACACTTCTCTGGATAGTCATGACGGGTCTGGGGATGACTCTTCATGACTGGGGATGACATGTCATGTAAGTCATTATCACTGAATTCACTACTTGACATTACTTCACTAAAACACCCATAACTTCTTACTCTTGAATTGGATTGAAAAATGGTCAGTGGAATTAAAAAGAAGATTCAAATACCTTTAGTTTGGTGGGTGTTGGGTCACCTAACTATGCATATACTAGGATCAATGAGTGTTTGGACTTGACCCAAGAAGAATCTTGTACTAGTACTTGGTCATAAGAGGAGTTTTCAATTCAACTAGGTGTTAGAGACTTCTTATGAACTCAAATCACATCTAATACTATCATCATACTTATATCTATGGATTCTTGGTAGTTGACATGTCATGGGATTGGGAAAAAACCATTTTTAAATGACTGTTGGACTGGATAGGAACCCTATAAGTCATAGGACGCCTCGTATGTAGATACCACGACTCGTGGGCTCGAGTAGTCATCACTGGGAGAATTTTTCATCTTTTAGTAATTTTGGGTGGGACTATCAGGACGAGTCAGAGGATGACTCATGAGATATGACCATGACTCGTCATTTGAGTCGTCCTATGACTGGAGAAATTTGAAATTCCTACTAGTTTCTATTCTAGGTCTGAGATAGGATTCTAGGGACTTTTGGGGTGTTACAATATCTCTCCCTTGGGAACATTCGTCCTCGAATGAAGACTAAGGCTAGATTGAAAAAGAGGGAACTTGCTAGTACTATTTGACTGATTTCTTAAAAGGATAATGTCACGCCCCGAATCCCATTGAGGCGGACTGGCACCCGAAGCCGATAAGGCCCGAGAGAACCAATCTTTGCTTATGTTCATTCATATGCATGCCATAAGAAATACCATTATCACGTAAGAACTTCAAATGCTAATAACGGAATTTATGAAACATGTGATAAATATATATATATATATGTGTGTGTGTGTGTGTGAAACTTGGCCGACAGGGCCATCAAGTCAACATGGACATACATCTCTTACATTTATCTTCCCACAACCGTCTACAAAGCCTCTATAGATACATGACCATATCTATAAAATATTTACATAATACCAAAACCTAGTGTACACATGGGACTTGGAAAGCCCCGAAGCAACTGGAGCTTACCAAAGATCTGTATATGGTCCACAGCCTACTGAGGAGGTCTACTAGTACCTGCGCCTGCAGCAAGTAAGGTAAATCCCCCAAGAGGGGTCAGTACGAATATTGTACTGAGTATGTAAGGTGCAAATGAAACTGTATGATATGTAAATATATCAATGACCTCAAATACAAATGCATAACCAATATGGATAAGTTATCATTCTGTGTTTTGGGACTCAAGTATATTACTTTCATTACTTTCTTTGCTTCTTTGCTTCTATGATTATTCATCTTTGCCTGTGACTTGTGATACCCGGGCCCCGACTGAACAGTGGGTTTTAACATAACATAACGTTATGTTGGGATCGGCTCGAGCTAGGCTTATGCCTCTAGAGTTACCACCCATGAATCAATATATATATCGGTATCGGCTCGAGCTAGGTTGCTACCTCTAGAGCTGCCACCCATACCAACATATCAGGTTCGGCTCGAGCTAGGTTATTACCTCTAGAGCTACCCCCTGTTAGGATCGGTCCGAGCAAGGCTTATGCCTCTAGGACTTCCCCCTGATCCAACAATCTCGGGATCGGCTTGAGCTAGGCATTTTTCCCCCAAAGCTACCACCCATACTTGATCATTAACCACATATGCATTACTTCATTCATTAGTTTGAGATTGATACAATGATAGTAATAACTTTTTTAGAAGCTTTGGATTAATAATCAATGAGTAAAAGACATATGAATAAACATTATTGGAAACATAGCCTTATTGGAAACATAACACTATTGGAACCATTGGACAATAATCAATGTACAAGATACATGAGTATAACCACTATAGGAACTTTGGAACACAACCTTATTGGTATTTTGGAACACTAGACAATGAATATGAGACATGTGATTCACAATTGATCAATGAGTAGGAAACATGTGATAACAACCATTAGTAACCGGAAATAGGATACCTTAGCACATTTCAGAATAGGACAAGTGTAACGTCAATGTGAATACTATATGCTGCAGAAAGATATGGACAGAGTAACCTTACATACCTTCACTTCTCAGTATGAGTACACAAGTCTATATATGAACACAACATTCCAGCTCCTTCCTTATGTTTCACTCTACAATACAAGTTCATAATGGAACTTTCGTTAACATCTAGTTACCGTACAAGTGTACAAAACAACAATGAGCTATATGAATGCCGTATAGTGTCATTTCCCCATTTTCAATACAATCCACTACATTCTCATACCAACAACACCCTAACATTCCACATATTGACCAAAATATCACACATTAATAGCAATTCACATCACACTTACCCTTTATGCTTTCTCATTAGCATTCCATCACAATTACTCTATCAACTTGCCTCATAACAACTTATGAACAATAATACATACTTAACATAGTCCAACATGCCTCCATACGCCCCTTTAAAGTCATTAAAACGGCATCACAAGTTGCTAATTATATCCATAAAGGGTATAGGGCCTTCGGGGGTCAACGGGGGACAAAAACATGCAAAACGGGGTTCTGGAAGGGACCTGCGAAGCCACCTGCGCCGGCAGGTGGCTCACCTAAGGCTGAATATGGCCCTTGTCAGTGTCCAGGGGCATCTGCGTTGGCACCTGCGCCCGCGGGTGCCTCACCTGCGAGGGCGGATGCCCATTTTCAGCCACCGGGGTTCGTTTTGGGTCTTTTAATGCAATGAATGGTCCATGATCATGACTAAACTTCCTTTAACATATTTTTGATCATATTAAATTCCAATCAATCAGCCATAGTCTCACAACATACATAAACATCACCAAAACATCACTTTCTTTTCAATCCGTCACCAAATCCATAACTGAATTTACAACAACAATTCCAAACATTATACACAAGGATAAAACAAGACAAGACTATAATAACATCTCACATATCAATATTAACTCCATAAAGTTCAATTCCTTCAAGACCACAAGTCCATGTTCAAGTTTACAAGACAAAACCATCCTCCGATTTAGCAAACACAAATTATTTTACACATAGTGAACTTCTCACACTTCACCAACATAACCAACATGATATAAACCATCTTCCACGCATAAAATATATTAAAACATAATAATATACACTTACCAAGTCTTGCAAGATGATGATCTTGTCCACAAAGATGAGAACTTAGGGTTTGTGTGATATTAGAAATGTTGAGAGAATTCTAGAAAAACGCATGGGTGGAACAATGGAATAAAATCTGATTTTGTGCCCTTTTTATAGTCCCTTTAAGTCTCTCTTATCCAACTCTTGACATTAAATGCATGGTTGATTTGGTCAAATAGAAGATTGGATCATTTTGCCCCATTGGGCCTAGTCTTTTGCTCTTATTTTGGGCCTCATTTGGCCCAATGGCTCATGACTCATTAATACCCAACAAATTAATATATAATTCATCAAGTCTCTCATATCTTACTAATTCCATAAATGTACACGTAGTCGTATAGGTTTGGCAACATGCGGGGTGTTACACCTCCTACGAAGGTCTAATCCCATGTACTAGGCCCAATATCAATTATCTCATCAATAACATTACGCAATACATACTTTTGGTTCTCGACACTTAAGTAACCATTGTTCAACATCATCAAGTAGGGTTTGGTAGGTACGGGGTGTTACAGATAACAAACATGATAACTAATTTCTAAATTTTGATATCTATGATGGTTGGGAATGATTTAGACTGGGAGCAAGGACTCAATTGAATTTACACATAGCATGAATGAAAATAGAGAACTGTATGGGATAGGTATAGACATGAAACTTAGGAGAGTAAGACTAGAAGGAAGGATGTAAAACTACTGGAATTATCTGTCTGATTCTCTGCACTGAATTGCTGGCTATAAAGACAAATTTTTACTAAGAGTTTAGAACTCAACTAAAGCAATCATGACACAAATTTACACATAGAACTGCAAAACGATAGGTAACACAGTGAAATTTCTAAGAGTCGCTCATAAAAGGAATATTTGTATCCTCCACACTCCTTATTAAATGTTCTAATAACATTAGGGGGAATGACTCAAAGGCGTGATCTGGTGAGATATCTGAATAAAGATTCTAACATGGTCTGAGCATCCTAGTCTGCTGATCTGAACCTATAGAATAGGCATGGTATAGATTTGAACATGAGACACCTTCAGTCTAAAATTATCTATCATGAAACATGGGCATCTAGGGTAGGAGGTAGGATTAGGACTACTATACCTTAAGCAATGCAACTGATAACTTTCCAACTTAGCAACATTTCTCAACCATGCTCCTATTTATGAAAACACTACACTTAACTAACTGAAATTTTCTAACTCCATTAGGGATACACTACATATGGCTGCTAAAGTCTATGTCTAGCTGCATGCTCTTACTCTATTCAAGCCTAACTCAAAAATACAATGCTCTACCACTAAAATAACTATACTAGTCTCAACTACAAAAATCTATATTTTATATCCCCTAGGAGCGATCACCCTCAAAAATACACTTCTTCGTGTCGCCTTAAACCATCAACCTTAAGTTTTAATCAAAAAGTCACTAACCACCATAAATCATTATCTGCAACTATATCAATACATCATTCAATCCTATCACTCAACCGCCATCAACATCGCCATCAAAGTATAAGAGGGGTCACTAAAGAACTAAAATATGAGGATCTCCAATAAGAGGGATACTACAAAATCTTGACGTAAGGATTTTTATAACTTTGGCACGTGACTGAGGCCTGAGGAGTAAAATATAGTAAGAATGAACATTGTTCAAGAGATCCGATCTAAGATGGTATATTGTGATTTCACTAGTCACCAAGGATGTATCATAAGTACATGGGACTAAGCATACTGTAAAATATGAGTACATGAGTCATGAGCTATATGACATGGAACTGTAATACATAGATTTATAGAGTATGATTTGGACTAATGAGTGAACTATTACTCCTCATACTAGGAATTGAGAATGGACATGATTCTTTATGAATTGCATAAATTATGAGTTATGATTATGGAGATGACATGTAAGGCATATGTAAAGTGTCATAATGACTGAAGTACAAGAAATATATTGAGATAAGAATGGGTCAGGCATCTGCCTCCCCCTAGCTCAGTTCTAGAATTCACTAGCATTACTACTAGAATCTCAAAAAATGACTTGGTTCTTTATCCTATCATCTCCTAATAAGATCAAAAGTCATCATTCTAAGTCTATGGACCTCTTTAATAAACTCTAACTGAACTATAATCACTTTACACTAGCGGTCAGGGAATAACTATACACATAAGTACTAAACTCCCCAGGAAAGACTATCTAAAAGTGTAAATCCAATGCTAGGACTTCCTTTTGAGATACAACTCTTAACTCTCTCAAGCCTTTATGGTCATCATACTATAACTTAAATGCTTAATATCTTAGAATCTTATGAAGTATCACAATACACTTAGTACACACCTTTTCCTTCTAAAATTCAAAACTCTTTCTCTATAATAGCCTGATCATCTATAATCCAAACTTAGATTCTAACACTTAATATGGATAGCCATACAGTTTCTCATACATTATACCAACTTACCACTACTAGATAGAATTTAGAAAACACTAGTCCACTCAAAATTTTATGAAAATACTCAACCTTAACAACCTTCTCTATCTTTCTGGTCACTACCTAGGCTTGATCCTTACTAAAGCATTGACATACTCTAAGTACCATTAACCAATAAATCTATCTCAATGTGCTATCATAAAGTCTACACAACTCATTACTGGCTTAAAGGATACATAACTCTATCTACTAACTCCAGATAAACACTATCCCTACTCTACTTCTACTATACTTCTAAACCTACACTTCTAACTCTGGGGTCATTCTACCATAGGGTTCTAAGCAAAGGGGTATGAGAACACATCTTACTTCAGCGCCATGCATGATTTATAGGAATAAGAGTATTTCTGAACTTAGATAAATTGATGGGATCGTTGCAAGCCCTTGTCAGCTCATAACTGTATATAGGCTATGTTTGAGAAAACTCTATTAGTAATTATTCAAGCTTGATTTCTTCTATTACCTTGAGAATGAGGCGTAGTTAGCATAAATGAAGCAATTCTTAGATCTGTATAAATTTCTTAAAGAACATCTCTACTACACGATCTAGAGTATGAAAGAAGATAAATATTTCCTAAATATCCTGTAGCCTCTCAAACAAAAGTATAGACATCTCCGTACTATTCCACAAAACACTACTAGACATGGCTTCATAGACACCCTAGGACACTTAAAATATGTGCTCTGATACCAAGTTTGTCATGCCCTAAGCCTACACTCTAGACGTAATATTATGCTTAAAACTATAAGTGGTCCCAAGTTAACCCTTGATATTGAAATAAGTCATGAGCAACTGAACTGAAAGATATAAACTGGAAAATAGATAATGAGAACACTGGGCAAAAGTAAAATTATGGACTAACTTATTCAATACATAACTACTTAAAGGTTTACAACAACTGTATCATGGAGAAACTGGAAAAAAAACTGAATACAACCTTGACTTACTGTGTAAGAAGGCTCTACTAATACTGAATATAGGTAGCCGGGACATGACCCCCAACTATCCCTAATCAATACATATGAACAGAATGGAATGCTATGACTACTATTGACTGGAGTTCCCAAATAAAAAAAACTCATCATCTGTTGACTGGAAGCTGCGATCTGCCTGGCCATGATCCTGTGAGCTAGCACTGATAGCTACATTATGAAATAATACAGCATGAGAAAAGTATGCGGTCAGTATTTTGAATGTACTGAGTATGTGAGATATGCAGTGGTCATGAAAACACACTTAAAACATGCTTTAAAACTGAGGACATAAATCATTTACAGTAATATAAACTAAATCATGTCTTTACTAAAAAGTTGTTAGACATAAAACAACATCGAATCATGAGCTAAAGCATTTTTGAAACTAAAAAGCTATAGAAGCATAAATATTTTATATAATTTAAAACCAATACTTAACATGCTGTAAAACTAGTTTAACTGAGGATGCATAACTTAGAAAATATATTGAGTTAAAGTATAAGACCCAAAATAAAGAATCATAATTTACATATTTGAAGTATAACTAAAATCACATAAGAAATCTCAAAATCACTAAACTAGGGGTCAAGTACAATAACTATGTAAAACTGTTTCTGTGAAAGTTTCTCTTAACCAATATAAACCATGTGACAAACATGGAGTTGTTAGGCATAAAACATGCTTTAAAACTGAGGATTTTTGAAACATGCTTTAAATGGAGTCAAAATCATGAGCTAAAGCATTTTTGAAACTGAAAAGCTATAGAAGCATAAATATTTTATATAATTTTAAACCAATACTTAACATGTTGTAAAACTAGTTTAACTGAGGATGCATAACTTAGAAAATATACTGAGTTAAAGTATAAGACCCAAAATAGAGAATCATAATCTACATATCTGAAGTATAACTAAAATCACATAAAAAATCTCAAAATCACTAAACTAGGGGTCAAGTACAATAACTATGTAAAACTGTTTTTGTGAGAGTTTCTCTTAACCAATATAAACCATGTGAGAAACATGGAGTTCAACATCTAGCCCATGTTTAGGAGGGTTGCATCGTACCTTATCATTAGTATAGAATTATAAACTGAGGTGGATCCATTAAATTGAGCCTCAAAGGGCTAAAGGTGTCAATCTTAACTGGCAAAATACCTTTAACCGATAGTGTCACATAGTTTTAGATCTTGGATTATCTAGCACTCATAGATAGTTGAAACTGATATCTAAAAATAGAGTATGAACTAGTTCAAATTACTATTTTACTGAAGTTTTTAAAATACTAGAACTAGTCATGCTAAATTTAGTGAATTCTAGGAGCATGTGTTCATAACGTGCAATGTTGTACTAAAGTAGACTGAAATCCATCAAATCATGCATAATTCATTCTAAAATAAGTTGAAGCCTGTAAAATATGCATAATTCTTCAAGTATTAAAATAACTAAGTTAAATCCATGAAAATCATGCATAATAACTTTGAATGGGGATTATTATCATAAAATATCATAAGGTAACTGAATTTCAAGAATTTAGCATAATTGAGTGCAAATCCTAGATCACGAGTTCATAAAATCATAGCTAAAATTCATATTTTAAAACTAGGTATTGGGCGTAAGGGTGAAAAGAATCCCTTACTGAATTCCTTACTAAAGATTCTTGAACTAGAACATGGAGAATTTGAGCTTGAGGATGAACCCTAGGTTATGGAACATTGTCAGAACTTGAGAGCTTTTGAATTGCTTCTTTTCTAATATTGGGAGTTCAATCAATGTTAATGAGAGATAAGTAAACTGATTTCCCCTTTAATCACTACTAAAAGAGTCAAAATGTCATAGTATAGCGGTTAAAAGGGTATGAAAAGATCAATCAACCCTTTAAAAATCATCTGGAAAGTTGTTAGTGCTAGACACAATGACTCATATGATGATTCGTAACTTGGGGCTATGAGTCATGGCCTGAATTATTGTTTCAGACCATTTCTAACATTTCTCTAGACATTCATGATAAGCCTACGGATGGCTCTTCATGAATTGGGATAACTCGTCATGACTTGGGGATGACTTTTCATGTGAGTCATCATCACTGAAATCATTGCTTAACAGTGCTTCACTAAAACACCCATAACTTTTTGCTCAGGAATTACATTGACGAACGGTTAGTGGCATTGGAAAGAAGATTCAATACCTTTAATTTAGTGGGTATTAGGCCACCTAACACTTCATATACTAGGAGAATTAATCATTTGAAGTTTACCCAGGAAGAATCCTACACTAGAACTTAGTCAAAAGAGGAGTTTTCAATTCAACTAGGTGTTAGGGAATTCTTATGACCACAAATCATATCTAATACTATCATTACAATTATATAAATAGATTCTTGGAAGTTTACCTATCATGGAATTGGGAAAAGACCATTTTTATGACTGTTGGACTGGATAGGTACCCTACGAATCATAGGATGACTCATCGGTAGATACAACGACTCATGGGCTCAATTCGTTTCCACTGGGAGAGAATTTTTCATCATTCAGGAATTTCGGGTTGGACTGTCAGGATGAGTCATGGGATGACTCATGAGATATGACTACGATCATCACTTGAGTCATCCTATGACTAGAAAAATTAAAATTCCTGTTGGTTTCTATTCTAAGTTTCAGATAAGATTATAGGGACTTTTGGAGTATTACAATAATTAGAGTAGAAACTCCATAAATTGACATAATTTGATCATTGTGAAAATGATTAACAATAGAATAATCCTTGAGTAATGTTATAGACTGCAAATAGGGGTAGAATAAGTGGGTTTGGGTTCCCAAAGGGTAGAGTTGAAGAGTAAATAATTAATTACTCTTGTACTTATTTGTTTTAGATTGTGAATGATCTGAGGCATTGAGGAAGGGAAAAGCTCTTGCAAATTAGCTTGCAGATTCAGGTTCTTTGGATGAGGTAGGTTATGGTTTATATGGATTTAGACTTAAATAGTCCTTTGTATTTGTCCTAAATCAATAAGCATATTAATTGGTCTTCAGACATAACATGTGGTTGCTTGACTTATTTGGCTTGGCATTACTTGCATGAATAAGTTGTATTTACTTAAGCCTATATTTTAATGACGTATGATTGTAAACTTCACTTATTATATTCTATATACGTGTCGTGATATCCTGAGAGATTGTGAAATATGAGGACATACTGAGATATGTTGGTGAAAGGTAAAGAGTATACATTTATTTATTTATTGAGGGGCTCGAGTCTGATATGAGTGTATGAACGAGCAGTTATATTATGGAGTAGCTACCATGCTGGTATGATATTTATATATTCTATTATGGATGGGGTACCATGCCGGTACTGTACATAGACCCTAGGTTATCCCCTGCAGGTAAGGACTAGTTGGATAAAAATAAGACCCTTTAGCATGTGTGTATAGATGAGTAATTATTATGAGTTCTGGTATAATATGGAGTGAGATTGATGACATACAAAGATTATATTATTGTGATATCGGTATGGATAAGATCCATGTTTATGATGCGATGTTTACACTTGTAGGGTTTCAGAATGAATTGATTTGCCTTTTACGTTATTTGTATTGATGTGTCCAGAAATTGAGTGCTTTATCTGTATTATGTGACTACCTGTTTATGTGTTGATATACCTGTTAACTTTTCTTATTTGATTTAAGAGATATACTTGTTACTATTTTGAGTTGGCCTATGTTGCTTACCAGTACATAGTGTTTGTACTGATACTACTCATGTACTTTTATAATTTGAGTGCAGACAGTGTTCCAGAGACCTCTATGCAACCTCACATCTAGCACTTTTAGTTGACCTATTCAAGGGAGATTTTTTTCTATCCAGGCTACCACGGATCTTTGTAGTTCGCATTTGTCGTTCATTCAGACAATGGTTATTTATCAGAGATGTTAGACTATTCTTAGACTTATTTTTTGATAGCATCTTTTGTATGTTTACTTTTGGATTCTAGGGATGTAATAGTTATGATTTCAACATTTATTTGTTGAAGTATTGGTGAATTATTATTTATTCTGTCATATTATCATAAAATGAATTGGTTAAGGCTTGGGTTAATGTTTTCCCATCAAAGGGTTAGTGTGGCACCCTTATCGTAATTTTGGTCATGACATATCTATCTATCCCATTAATAGTAAAGACCACCTAAAAATATGAACCACGGGACAAAGTTTATTGATATAGAAATAGTATTTAGAACCTAAATTGTAACAATCCTTAAAGTTGTTTTTTAGAATCTATGTATTTTGAGTGTTTTACCCCTTGTCATAGTTTATTTATGGGGTTGGTTGTTGTGGATGTGGGCGACATGGTTCTAGAGGTGGTTGATGGAAAATATGTAAAAAAAAAATCGGATGGTTGAAAAGTTTATATGATTGATCAAAGTCAATATTTGGGGAAAATAAGTTAGGATTGGAATTCTGAGAGTTCCATTTGCTTTAAAATATGATTGTTTGATTGGTTGGACCTTTACTTCAGGTCCCAAGGTGTTCGAATAGATTTTGAGTCATCAATTGGAAATTTGGACGTTTAAGAGATAAGTGTTTACTTCAGTCAACATTTGATCAAGACGATCTAAGTTAGTTTTTTTGGATGTTTTCAACGGGTGTGAAATGCCATTTCCAGTCCCGTAGCATTTCTGTTTGTATTCATGGTGTTCCGAATTAGTCCCGAGTGTCTATTTAGAGTTTTTGATATTTATGTTGTTGTTTTCATTTGTTGTTAAAGGTGCAGGGGTAATCCTTCTTTGCATACACGGAGCCCTATTGAATTTTCAAAGAAGGGAGGGATTTCATCTTTGCCTTCACAGGAAAGGGTTCACATGCACAAATGGTAATGGGGACTGGGTAGGGTTGAGTTGAAGTTTTGCCTTCATGTTCATGAGACCTAGATAGTAGTTGTGAAGGGTCTGAGTATGGGTTAGTCATGTTCGTGATAGGTCTCTTCTTGTTCTCATGAACTGAGCAGAATTAAAAATTATATTTCTCACATAAACCCCAAAACTCATTTTTTGAAACTTGTGAATTCATTTTCGGGAGATTCAAAAGGTAATTTTTAAGGATTTTTCTTTGGATATAATTCTTATATCCCCAATACTTTGTTGATGATTTCATCTTTAAATCATGATTTTAAATAGGGAAATTTGGGTATTTTGGGGTTAAAGTTATGAGATAATATATGGTAATTAGAAGGTTGATTTAAGCTTTATTTCTTATGAAATTTCATATTTGAGTTTCGTACTTTATGGGTAACATATTTTTTAAATGAAATTCTAGTTTTGACCTTGTGGGCTTAGGGCTGACTTTTTTTTACCCGAAATATTAGTATAATAATATGGCAGACTATGGTTTCATTTTCTAATTAAGAATATGTATTTGATCTGATTAGGCTTGTAGGAAGCTTTAAGGAAGGGAAAGTCTCCAATTTGACTTTTCAGACTTCATTTAAGGCATGTTTAGGATTCCATTGACTCTTTATGAAGTGTTAGTATTTATTGACTATGTCTAATGTGTATTTGTATAATAGAGGTCCCATATAAATGAGATGACTAGCATTTGTGTTGGTCCTGATTCCTTGTTAAGGATTTATGTGACTATTTGTCTTTCTTGAGCTGATTTCTTTCCTTGAAAGCATATAGTATATGACTTTGATGATTTATTTGATACATGCACATGCTAGTTGAAGAATTATACTCTCCTTTTTGGATTTGGAGTCGAATTTTTTGAATAGTCTTTTGAAAATATGTTCCTAGATGTACATTGAGCTGGTATGATCATTTCTATGAATTAGGAAAAATTTGACAGTTAAAACTTCGAATGCAATGAACTTGATTATTATTTTAAATACAAGCTGATATTTTGGGGATCGAGGTGCACGCATGCACAAACTATAGTAATAAAATAATATTGAAATGTAAATTCCAAAAGATAACTTAATGGTTGATGAGATTATATGTACTTTCTAGGATCAGTGTTGCCCTCCTACACTTTATACATTATATTTCATATAGATCGTAGTGCCACCCCTAACCAATGTTATTGATCAGTGTGGCACACCTGCCAAGTGTTATAGATCGAGGTGGCATACCTGCTCAAATGATTTTATGGATTAAATTGGCATGCCTTCCTAATATATGGACCATGCTAGTCCCTCATGGACTGAACCCAACTAGCTATATTAGGGCAACTGGTATATACGTAGCATGTGCATTAAATTTATCATTTACTCATCACAAGCTTAGTTGTGGTTGTATCTTTCAAGGCAAATGCATGTTTAAGTGTTATAATTCTAGATTTGGTGTTTACCTAGTTTTTTTAAAGATTGATTGTTACATCTATTCCAATTATTATAGAGTTGTTTCTGCCATTGGAGGTTTATTTACAATTTAAGTAGTATAGGGCCGACCCATGCCATCGCTTTATGTAGGATCAGCCGAAGAAGCTTCCAAAAACATGTGGATTTTGTACTCACCCTTACCTTTTCTGCATATGTTTTGTAGGTTCTGAGCCTAGTATCTCCTATCGGTGATATGTAATGGTGTTTGGAGCAGATATTCTTTAGATTGAAGTAGTTTCTTGGCTAATTTGTGCACTATTGAATCTCCTTTATGTTTCCGTCATTTTTTGAACTTTTATTCAGATGTTAGTGGTTGTACTGGTGACTTCCAGTTTTTGGTGTTCAAATTATTGTTATTTCTGCATAATTGACTTGAGTTTTATACAAGGCTTATTATTGTCTATATCCTTTTTAAAGAAAAATGGTTGTTCTTCCCCTAATTTTACTCATATATAGAATTTGGGTTTGGGGTTGGCTTACCTATCGGTGGGTTAGATAGGTGTCATCACTTTTCCAGATTTTAGGTCGGCCAAGTTGGTATAAGAGCATTAGATTCATTGGTCACATAAGTACATGTCAATTCTAGTAGAGTCTTACAGATTAGTGCAGAGATGTTCATTATCTATATTTGAGGGGCTATAGGACTTTAGGAAATTCCTTTCTTTATTGTTGTGCGTACTTGATTATATTGATTGCTAATATTCTTTTTTTTATTCTCTCATAGATAGTGAGGACACGTGCTACTGTGGATAGATATGAGAAGCCTATTATAACACCCATACCTATTGTTGGTTCCAGGACACACGGATGAGGAAGAGGATATGGTATAGGTCGAAGCCAAGTCCCCGCTAGAGAAAGAGCATTGGCAGTGCTCATTTCCCTGATAGAACAGGGTCTCCTTAGGTTGATTATAGTATTGAGGTTGATCATGTTTTAGTGAAATAGGTAGGCCATGCTCTGGCACCACATGGATTTGTAGCTACCCTAGTAGTTTAAAATGCTTTTGTCCGTATGTTGGTTTGTTAAAGGGTATGGCTTAAAGTGGTGTTTTACCTGATACTCCATAAGTTTCTCCCATCATAGTAGGTACAGACTCCTAAGTAGCATCTCATTCTATGTTTTTAGGTCCCAACAATCTAGCCAATACTACATCAACTTCTAGATTTTGTGGTATACCAATACCATGTGTTGGTGTGGCAGATGGGTCTAGACATGTTATGTCAGATAAGGAGCAGGAGAGGTACTATGAGAAAATGGATCCACATCATCTTTATGATAGACAATCAAAGAATGTTTATGAGTTCCTTGTGAGTTGCAATGAGAGGTTGCAAAATGCGAGGTTGGTGGAGACCCTGGGGATGGATATACAGCTTTCCATACTTATGGTTCAGCCAAGTAGTGTTGGCGATCCTATTTTGATTCTAGGCCATCTGGTTCTTTCCCAATGTCTTGGGAGTAGTTTTCATAAGGTTTCTTGGATAGGCTCATTCCTTGTAGTCTTCAAGAGAAGAAGAGAAACCAGTTCGAGTATCTAACTTATGAGGTAATTTCTATGATAGTTCGAGCATCTAACTCATGAGGGGATTTCAATGATAGAGTACAAGACTAGATTCCATGTATCGTCTCGCCATTCTTTAGTGAATCTACTGGATGAGATTGAGAGGATTCACTATTTTGTGAGAGGTTTGAAATTCCATATCTGTGCTAAAGCTGTCACGACACGAGTCTATACCCTAGCCATGAGCCATATCTAATTGCTCACTAGTAGTTCGATAGGACCTTTGATATAGCATATCTATACATAATATGATAAAAATAACTAATGCAGAAATATAGACAATCATAGTGTGCTAAAAGAGAAAGAATAATCCTTTTATTAAGACGTAATCAAAATGAATGAAAGAACAACAACTGCTAAATACTATCTAGTGAAACCTCTACTAACATAAAATCTAACCGGGAAAAGGCTCCGCAACCTTTATTGAATCAAAGTCTAAATACATAGATGAAAAAAACTGAAGACTCTCAAATCCTCCTGAATGATAGGAGCGTTCACCAACCAGCTGGATGTTAGGTTCTACCGAACGTCTAGCAGCAAACCTTAAGCTCGAGTTGGATCTACATCACATGAAAATGTAGTACAAGACACAATCAATATATGAGAATATATTGGTACACAAGTATATACATATATATAGGTAAACTGAAGAACTGATCATGATAGCATATAGAGAGTAGCTTAAACATTTTAAAACCCATGAAATTACAAGAGATAAGTCATGCATAAATGTAGTTCATAAGCATATAAAAATAAGATCAATGGTGTAGTTTGTCTTTTGAATGTGATTACACTGTCTGACAATGAAACAAGATCAATGATCTTGAAATCTAAGTGTTTTATTTAATTCTTCAGGTACCAAATGCAAGAACCTGAAGTTCTGGATTGCTTTAGTATCCCGATAAAGATGTGACCAAGTAATGATCATGTCAAATTAGAATTGAAGTGCAAGAAATCTAAGTGTGTCAACTTTAAATTAGGAGTTTCGTTTCAGCTTTAGTTCAGTCAAGTTTTAATTAAGAGAATTGCTTTTCCTATCTTCTTTTTTTTTTTTGCTTTGGTTAAATTGATCTTTGAAATGTAGTTAATATTTGAAGTGTGCCTTATATCTTAGACGCTTTCAAAGATCATAAAGATATTTATTTTCTATTTTTGTTATTATTTTTGCTTGTCCAAGATTAAAATCTGAAATGAATAGTCGGCATTTCTTTTTGCTGTGGTTGGTTGTCAATATCATTGTCTTGGTTCATTGAATTTTGTCTTGGTTATTTTGTACTAAATTATGATTTATCTGATATATTATCTATTTTTAGAGGTCTCTTTTTTTTAACTAACTGCCTTCTTTGAGACCAATAATGATATTCACTGTGTATCGTCAACTATGTATGGATGTAAGAGTACTACGTTTCTCACTTAAATGGACATACTTATTCTTGCTTTCTTAATACTATGTCATTTCTACAGCTGAATCTGCACCTCCCATGATCCATTTCTTAACTTAGTGATATGTGTATTCTGTCACTTGACAACAAAGGAATAAAATACCTTTTAATCTAAGGATCTTGTATTTAGAAAACACATATGACCAGTTTATTCACTTTGAATAGAATGTAAAATTCAAATTGAATAGACTGATCAGCAAAAATGTTCTTCCAATGATTAATGGGGAATGAAATTAGCCTTAGATTTTTGATATTTTTTATACTACTGCAGTTGGTGCAACTAGTTCTCAATGGAATTATTAGTTATCGAGTAGGTGATTGTGAATGATAAAATAAGTGTCTCTGTAGAGAAAATCAATTGATATTAACCACCTGTTGGAAGCAACAACTTGGAGAATTCATCCCCTGGTGTTGCATCCGAGTTGTATTTATCAATCACAATCACTATAACATCTACATTGTCATGTTAGCTTTAAAATACTTTTGAGGATTTTATAATATAAGAAGTTATAATTCAAAAGATCTTATTGTGTATTTTTTTCAGCCAAGTGATGTGGCTAGTGAACTCCTTTCACCCTTGGACGCAACATCAACAAAAGAATGGTGATAGTAATTGTAATAAATCGTTGAAGTTTTTTATATTCATATTAGATAATTAATTATATGTCACGACCCAAAAAGTCAGGTCATGATGGCACCTACTATAACCTACCAGTAGGTAAGCCAAATCCATAGTCCAAAATGATAAGTAATGGGCTAACGAGCGTAAGAGAGAAGAACAGGATAACAATACTAAATGAAGCAACTAATAAGGGAAATAGGCTAAACATGCATACAAATATGGAGTGGAAAGAACCAAATATACAAAATGATCCCCCCCAAGACCTACAACATAAAGAGTACTAGATAGGTACAATATATACAGAGGAGATAGATCAGCTCCGGTCACCAAAAGCATACCTTGTATCTCTGGTTAGCAGCTCCGCACGAGGAAGGTGTCAGCGGTGAAGAATCATATTAGGATCTGCATTAGGAAACAAGATACAGAAGGGCAGGGGAGGACCTAGGTAGGTGCCAGGGGGTTCACCCGAACCCCCTCGGCAAAAAATTACGTTGTATATATATAGGGTAGATTTTCTATATTTCTGTACATATAATAATTTTGAACCACCTGAACTAAAGAGAAGAGACAGCCCAGTGGTACATAGTCCACTACATGGGCGCTGCCTCTTCCCACGTTGCAGGTTCGATCCCTGCTGGGCGCGCGTAGCTGCATTTTTTTAAAAAAAATTCTCTGCTGGTGCTGTACCTTGTAACTGTATAGCTGCTAATTAAAAAAAAAACGCTAAAATACCTTAAAACCCAAAATTAATGCTGAATAACTTAAAACCCTTTTTTCTTTTTCCAAAATTAAAAAACCCTAAACCTCAATTGAAAAACAAAGCTAAAATAGGGATTTGGCCTTTGGGAATTCACAAAGTCAAATCCCAAAATCACTTTCTTGTTTTTCACGCAAAGTTAAAACCCTGTTTCTTTTTTCTTCTTTTCTTCCATTTTTCTTTTGAAATTAAAGTCACTCTTGTAGTCACCATTGTTGCTTTTATTCTAGAGTCAATGAAGAGATATTTTTCTGAAATATCAAATTCAAGTTCTGTCGCTCATAATCAACCTAATCGGAAAGTAAATGTGAATAAGTTAGGAGTATCATCGCATTCTTCTCAAGAATTCGACTTAAACTCTTTAAAGGCTGATCCGGGTGAAAGAACTTCAATTTTAGAATTTCATCCAAATGATCATGATTCGATTAGAAGAGCTTATCTTCTGAAAAAACCTTGTCAACCTCAACTACAACAGTTTCCTCAAACGGAGATTTCTGGAGATATGCGTCGTTTTAATCGTAAATGGTATGATGAATTTCCTGACTGGTTGGAGTATAGTGTAAGTAAAGATGCAGCTTATTGTTTATATTGTTATTTATTCAAGGGAAATAACAATCGTCAAGGTGGAGGTGAAGTATTTTCGAGTACGGGTTTTAGGAGTTGGAACAAAAAGGCTAGTTTGGAATCACATGTTGGTGGGATTAATAGCATCCATAATCAGGCAAAAAGAAAATGTGAGGATCTAATGCGGCAAAAACAATCTATTCATGCTTCATTTGAGAAACAATCTAATAAAGATAAGCATGGATATCGCATTCGGTTGGCAGCTTCGATTGATGTAGCAAGGCTTCTTGTGAGACAAGGATTGGCATTTCGGGGTCATGATGAATCTAAGACATCGCTTAATAGAGGTAATTTTCTTGAAATTCTTTCATTTTATGCTCAAAAGTGTGATGAAATTCGTAAATTTGTGTTGGAAAAGGCTCCTCAAAATGATCAAATGACTTGTCCAAGAATTCAAAAAAAAATTGTGATTGCTTGCAAGATTGAAACAATTAAGGGTATCATAAAGGAACTAAATGGTGACTACTTTTCCTTATTGGTTGATGAATCTTTTGATGTTTCACGCAAGGAGAAAATGGCAGTTGTTTTACGATATGTTAATGGTAGAGGATTTGTGATGGAGAGACTTCTTGATATTGTTCATGTCAAAAATACTAGTGCTTTATCTCTAAAAGATGCAATTGTCAATTTACTTTCTCAAAATTCCTTGAGTTTATCTTATGTGCGTGGACAGTGCTATGATGGAGCAAGCAATATGCAAGGTGATATCAACGGTCTTAAGATGTTGATTAAGAAAGAAAGTAGATCGGCTTATTCCATTCATTGTTTTGCTCATCAACTTCAATTGACTCTTGTTGGTGTTTCTAAAAGATGTCTTCAAGTAGGAGAACTTGTGCACTTGGTTTCAGATATTTTTAATGTGTTGGGAGCTTCTTATAAACGTATGGATGAATATCGAGAATCTCAAAAAACAAAAATTCAAGAGGCTTTTGATATGGGTGATCTTAAAACTGGTAGGGGCTTGCATCAAGAACTTGGTATTTCTAGGGCTTGCGATACTCGTTGGGGATCTCACTTCAAATCTTTTAATTGTTTTATTCTTAAGTTTGATACAATTATGGATATACTTGATAATATTGTTGAAACTGCACATTCTTTGGATGAAAGATCTAGGGCTATAGGATATATTAGAGCTGCTCAAACGTATGAGGTTGCATTCATATTGCATTTGATGAAAGAAATTTTAGGGATTACAAATGATCTCAGTACATGCTTACAAAAAAAAGAGCAAGATATTGCAAATGCCATGCTACTTGTTCAAGTGGCCAAGAAAAGGTTGCAAGAGTTGAGGGAAGATAATAAATGGGATTTGTTTGTTTCTGAGGTGTCTACATTTTGTATCAAGCATAACATTGTGGTACCTACTTTTGATGAGTTGTATGTTAACTCTGGAAGATCACGGCGTAAATCTGCTGATTATATTGTCTTTCATCATTATCGTGTTGAAGTATTTTGCAAAATAATTGATTGGCAATTGCAAGAACTTAATGATCGCTTTGATGAGGTGACAACTGAGTTGCTTTATGGTGTTGCTTGTTTGAATCCGGTAGACTCATTTTCAAGTTTTGACATCCAGAAAATAATGAGAATGGCTGAATTATATCCTGATGACTTTGGTGAACTTAATATGTGTGCACTTGAGAATCAACTTGCAAATTACATTATTGATGTTCGTGACATTGATAAAAGGTTCTCCAATTTAAATGGGCTTTGTGATCTTTCAAAAAGATTGGTTCAGACAAAAAAACATTCGTGCTATCCTCTTGTATTTCGTTTGGTGAAATTTGCTTTACTTCTGCCAGTTGCCACTGCATCTGTTGAAAGAGCTTTTTCAGCAATGAAGTTTATTAAGAATGAGTTGCGGAGTAGAATGAATGATGACTTTTTGAGCGGTTGCATGGTTCCTTTTATGGAAAAAGATGTGTTTAATAATGTTTCAACAGATGATATTATTTTGTCGTTTCAAGCAATGAAACCTCGCCGAGTGGTATTGTAAATGTTCTTGAGAAGTATTAGTAGTGATCTCCTTTTGGAGTTTTTACTTTGCACTCTAGTTCTATTTTGATACATTGTGTAGGGCTAATTTTTTGCTCTACGAAGCACCCTAGTTTTAATTGACACATTGTAAAGGACTAAGTTTTTGCTTTACTTAATTACTCATATTTAATTTTAAGTATTTTGTATCTATAGACTATATACTATTGCATTCCTTGAAATTGTATTTGTTGGCTTATTCACATATTATATTTTTATTTTTCGAACCTCCTGAGGGAAAATCCTGGATCCGCCACTGCAGAAGGGTAGTATGAGTTCCAAAAGACGGAGTACTCACTAGGCATCATAGGCCAACTAAGCTAAAATAAGATAAAAGTAAAGTACGAATATAAGTAAGGTAAATTAAAAGAGGGTTAGAAAGAGAGTAACAGGTCAAAGTTAGGCAATAAATGGAGATACAAGTAAGTAGCTCCAAAAACATAAGAACAACAATCTATCAACAAACTAAACGGGACCCCCATAAGCCCCAGAAGGTACAAGCAAAAATCAATCAAACCCAACCGACCCCCATAAGCACGATGGATGCAAACAACAAATAACACTAAGTACAAGCCAAGCATCAAAATAAATAAGTGCAGAAGAATGCCACGAAATGCAATATGAAATTTGTGAAATGTCCAATTGTACCATATACTCCTACTCCACCGTATACCTTGCCTGAAATCAAATTAGACTTCCAACATAAGAATCAGTAATACTAAGCGCCCAGAGTCGAACCGAAGCTAAAATTGGTAAGAATTAGTAGTATCAAGTTCTGGAATCAAATCGAGGCTAAGATAGATAAAAATTAGCAGTATCAAGTGCCTGGAATTGAACCGAGACTACAATAGATAAGAATCAGTAGTATCAAGTGCTTTGTATAGAACTGGGACTAAAACAGTCAATTTTCCCTTATAAAAAACCTCAAATCCACTAAGATGTTTCTCAAATCCCATTATTAAATCGAAAATAATGTTTGTAGGCCAATTTAGCAAAATTTTGAGGATATGCAATCAAATAACACGCAAAATAAGGCAATCACATCAATAAAATGACCAATAGTTAGTCCATCAATGTACTACCAACATATTTCACTATCATATAGATATAGGGAGGGTGCTAGCCTAGGATAATCATCTTAAATAAGCAGCATTCTAATAATAAAGCCCCAAGGAACCCAACCTAAGGCAAGCAACTACCCAAACCTAAACTAAGGCATCCAATGATTTGCCCTAAGGCTACCAAGCAAGCTAAACTATCCCAAGCAGAGAAGCAACTACCTAAACTAAGGATTCACAGTATGATTCTACTCTAAGGCCGCTAAGTAAGTGAGAAAAGTCATAAATACTTAAGCAAAGCGTATCCAAACCATAATGTCCCCCCAATAATTAGCAAATCATTATACAAATATCTTAAACGAGATAAGTCTAAGAGTAGGTAAGCCGTAACCTACCTAGACATCGAAGAGTGCACGCAAAACCCACTAAACAGGAGCTTTTCTCTTTCGAGAAGCCTCCGACCATTGCCACACTATCAAAATAATAAGATACATATCAATAGGAGAAGAATTATACCCATATTATAAATTTATGCTCCAAGTCAAAAATTGGGTTAAAAATTACTTGTGGGGTCCATTTATGAAATCTAGAAATTAAACCCGCAATTGTGTCCCTCGTGGGACAAGGATCTCATGCTCACAATTTAAGCACGACCAGGCCCCAAATCGAGCCCCAAATTAGCCCCACAAATCAAAGCAAATCAAGAATTTAAATAGAGAATTAAGTTAGAATTTGAGCGGGAACTTACGAATTATAGACAGGAAAATGGTCAAGAATCAAGCAACAACCTAGCCTCAGCTCCAAATTATGATTCCACAATCAATTCCAAGCTCCAATGGTCCAACTATGGAGGAATTTTAGGTAAAATTGAAAAAGAATTTATGTGGAGAGTGTATATACAATACCTCCACTTAAGCGGAAGTGTGGCCGCTTAAGTGGCTTTGCATAAGAGAATGACCAACTGCTTAAGAGGTTGTCAGTATTTACCCGCCCCTCTACTTAAGAAGCTCCCTGGCCGCATAAGCTATTTTGGAAAAGCGGAGGAGAGTTCGCTCAAGAGATGGGACCCGAAATCAGTTCTAACCGCATAAGTGGCTCCACTTAAGCGATCAAAGTGCCGCAAAAGTAGCTATACCAGAAATATTAGCTAAGTCTAAAAAAACTTTGATCATGTGCTCGAGATTCATTTGGAACTCTGTGCATGCAATAAAATATGTTGTCCTATTAAAAATAGTATTTTCAAACCCAATCAAATCGACAAAATTCCCAATAGAGGTTATTTCGATGAAAAGTGGGTCCCTCACCCAACTAGATGTTATAACTAAAACAAATGAATAGGCCAAAATGAGTCTGAAAGCCTAGAAATCTGAACCAAGGTCCCTCAGCCCAAAATCCAAATTTCAGAACTAACTAAATTGTCAGAATTCTCATCCAACGTTGTTTACTTGAAGATGTGGTCGAAGACCTATTTCTCAACTTCAAAAGCTTCAAATTAGGAAAACTGCATAAAAACCAAATGAACTGCCCGGGAACTAAACTACCTATCCCAGCAAGTCATAAATGACTTGGGGCAGCTATAAGAAAGCTCTAAATGCAGAATTTACATGAAACAGAGGAAACTTACCTGGTGGGTCATTACAACATTAACTACTAAAAGGACTTTCATCCTCAAAAGTCAAGACTCAAGAAGTACCTGAAGGCTTGAATAGGTGAGAATACTAGGTCCACATGTCATGTTTGGTTTCCCAGATAGCCTACTTGATGGGACGGTGTCTCCACTAACACTTTACCACTGGAATCTTCCTAGATCACAACCGTCGGACATCCTTGGCTAAAATAGAAATCAGCTCCTCCTCTAACGTTAACCTATCATCCAACTAAACTGAATCTTATTGGAGCACGTGACACTCATCTGGAATGTAACATTGAAGCATTGATACATGGAAAATAGGTTGGATGCCAAAAAAAGTTTGAAGCAAGGCTAAATCATATGCTACATCCCCAACTCGCTGTAAAATCTCAAATAGACCAACGTACCTGGGCTGAGCTTGCCCCTCCTTTCGAACCTCATCATGCCCTTCATGGAGACACTCAAAGGAACACACAATTGCCAACTCCAAATACTAATACTCGAAGCTTGCATTTAGCGCAACACTTCTGTCTACTCTGAGCTACCTGAAGTCTATCCTGAATTAACTGAACTCTATCCAATGACTCTTACAATAAATCAGTACCCTGCGGCCTAGCCTCAAAGGCATCAAAGCACCTAACTGGAGATGTACAACATCTCAAATGGAGCCATCTGGATATTCGAATGGTAGCTGTTATTAAAAGCAAATTCTGTCAAGGCTAGAAATTGGTCCCACTAACCTCCAAAGTCCATAACACATACCCGGAGCATATCCTCGATAACCTGAATAGTTCGCTCAGACTGGCCATCAGTCTGGAGATGAAAAGTTGTGCTAAGATTGACCTGGGTACCCAACTCCTCCTGAAAAACTCTCCAAAAGTTAGAGGTGAACTGGGAACCTTTATCAGAGATAATGGACATTGACAACCCCCAAAGATGAACAACCTCTCTAAGAAAGATCTGAGCTAATCTCTTGGCACTGTAGGAATAATGAATGAGCAAAAAGTGAGTAGACTTAGTCAAATAATCAATGATGACCCAAATACTACCAGAACCTTAAGAAGTGCACGAAAAACCAATCACAAAATCCATAGTAATCAGCTCCCATTTCCACTCTAGAATGGGTATCCTCTAAAGCAAACCACCAGGTCTGAAGTGCTCGGATTCACCTGCTGATAACGTAAACATCAAGATAAGAAGTTCGCTATATCCCTTTTCATACGGCACAACACTGTAATATGGCCTCATATCCCTATACATCTTAGCAGCGCCAGGATAATTAGAATAGCTAGAACAATGTGCCTCCTACAATATCAACTTAATCAAATCACCAACTCTCAAAATGCAAATATGGCCCTCGAAATTCAAGATACCCTCTGGGTATAAGGAGGACTTCATGGCCTCATCCCTCGACACCTGATCTTGAATCCCATACAATCAACTATCCTCAAACTGTTGCCCTCAAATTTGCTCTAATAAAGTATATTGAGCCTCAACACAGGTGAGAATCCTCCTTGAGTCAGAAATATCAAGTCAAACCAGCCTGTTGGCTAAGGATTAGATGTCTAAGGCTAATGGTTAGTCCAAAACTAAAAAGAAAGCCAAACTCCCTATACTCACTGCCTTCAAGCTTAAGGCATCTGCTACCACGTTTGTCTTGCCCGAATGGTATAGAATAGAAATATCATAGTCCTTTAGCAACTCTAGCCACATGTACTACCTCAAATGAAGATCTTTCTCGCTCAGAATGTACTAAAGACTATGATGGTCGGTGAATATCTCAAAATGAACACCATAAAGGCAATTCCTCCAAATCTTATGGGTAAGAACTACCACCGCTAACTGTATGTCATGTGTCGGGGAGTTGCACTCGTGCACCTTCAGCTATCTAAAAGCATATGTTATCACTTGGCCCTGCTGCATCAGAACACAACCCAAACAAACACCTGAAGCATCACAATAGACTAAAAACCCTGGCCCTCAACTAGAAGAGTCAAAATTAAAGCTGAAGTGAGTAAGGACTTGATCTTCAAAAAGATTGCCTCACACTCAGCGGACCACTAAAATAGGATATCATTCCTAGTCAATTTAGTCAGTGGCACTGCAATATAATAAAAGCCATTAAGGAACCATCTGTAGTAACCTACCAACCTAATAAAACTATGAACCTCGGTAGGAGAAGTGGGCCTAACCCAATTAAAAATTGACTCAATCTTTGTCGGGTCTACCATAATCCCATCTTTGGACACCACGTGCCCCTAGAATGATATATACTCAAGCCAGAACTCACACTTTGAGAACTTGGCATAAAGTCGTTGATCTCCTAAACTCTATAGCATAATCCTGAAATATTTCTCGTGCTCCTCCCTACTCCTCGATAGATAAGGATGTCGTAGATGAATACTATCACGACTTAGTCCAAATAAGGCCTGAACATATGGTTCATGAAGTTCATGAACATTGCTGGGGAATTGGTCAACCCAAAAGACATGACTAAGAACTCAAAGTGGTAGTAACGAATCCTGAAAGCTGTCTTAGGGATGTCTACCACCCTAATTCTTAACTGATGGTAGCCAAATCTCAAGTCAATCTTAGAAAACATGGTTGAACCCTGAAGATGGTCAAATAGATTATTAATACGCGACATTGGATACTTATTATTTACATTCACCTTGTTCAACTGCCAGTAATTAATGTATAGATACATAGAATCATCCTTCGCCTTCACAAATAGAATATGAGCAAACTAAAGAGAAACACTCAATTTGATGAAACCCTTACCTAGAAGATCATGAAGATGGACATTAAGCTCCTTCATCTTGGCAGGAGACATCCGATAAGGTGAAATAGAAATATGCCAGATGCCCAGCTCAACATCAATAGCAAAGACAATATCACGTGTAGGTGGGAGGCCAAGCAAGTTGTTAGGAAAACATCAACAAACTCATGGACCACAAAAATAAAATCAAGTGAAGAAATGTCGGCACTAGTATCGCGGACATAAGCAAGATAATCCAAACAACCCTTTGACACCATCCTCCTAGCCTGAATGTAAGAAATAATCCCTGCCAGTACATGACTATTAAAAACCAGCCACACAACCGAGGAAATATCAAGCATGGCTAAGGTATTGGTCTTGGCGAAGGAATACAAGATCGCGGGATAAGGGGATAACCATTTCATGCATAGAATAGCATCAAAATAAACCATATGGAGCATAATAAAATCAGCCCAAGTACCATACTCCACAATAATCACCAAATAGGATCTTAGAACCCGATCCACTACTAAAGAATCACCTAATGGAGTAGCTACACGCATGGACACAGTCAAAGGCTCACTAATCATCCCTAACCAGGTAGAAAAATATACCGACACATAAGAATAAGTGGAACCCACATCAAATAGCATAGAAGCTAACTATCGACACACTGAAATCATACTTGTGATCACTGATTTTGATGCCTCCACTTCTGGCCTACCGAAAAAGGCATATAACTATTTGCGCCCACCGTCACATTGAGAACTTGATCGACCACCTGTCCTACCGGACTGACCACCTCCATGAGAATCCTGAGACCTACATCTGCCGCTCTAGGAACCACCTCTGGCCAGTAGAGCCACTGCTCTAAGAGGCTAAGTTGTCTGTGCTAAAGGCTCAATCATCCCACATAGGGGAAACTCTCTAGCAAAATGACCAACTACCCCACAATCATAGCAAGCTCGGGGTGACCTATCATGACAAGATGAATCGGCTGACCTAGACTGGCCACCACAGCTTGAAGACCCAGAATAAGAACCCTGTGATGGTTGATCAGAGCTCTAACCGTTGAAATTACTATAACCCATCTGACATCCCCATCGATAATTTAAAGCGATGCATGAACGGGCTGGCTATGTTGGACATATTATTGATACTATTGTTGATGATGTTGACCCCTACTAGGGAAACCCCTACCTCAAAACTGTGAACCACTGTGACTACCACTGTAACTACCCTAATGATAGGGTCTCTTATCGCTACCCCCACTAGCCTCGCAATGCAAATATTGAATAGTGTGAGCATGATCAACAACATCTAAGAATGACCAACCCAAAGATACCATGCTTTCAGTGGGTAGACGGAGCTGAAGTCTCAATCCCCTAACGAAGCAATACACTCTCTCATGCTTAGTAGGTAGAATGGCATGCCTGACTAACTCGTGAAACCTAGCCTTATACTTGAAAATGGCCATGGAACCTACTCCAACCTTGAAAAAGCATCCCTTAGCCACCCATGTATGCTATGAGGCATAAACTTTCCCAAGAAAGCCTCAGAGAATTACACCCAAGTTATAAAAGGGGACCCAGCTGGTCTGCACTCAAAATATACCCTCCACCACTGCCTCTCTAAACCGTCAAACTAAAATACATGTAATCTATACCATGACAATCCACTAAGCCAATATTATGTAACCTCTCCTAGTAGCTGGTAAGGACTCATGCGCATTCTCATCTGGAGCACCTGAAAACCTCAGAGGAGCCAATATAAGGAACTAACCTATCATTTTTTGCTCCTCAGAAGTCATGGCTAGTCGGGATGCCATTGGTTGAGCAACCATTTGCACTGGTAAAACCTCTACTCAGGGAGCCACCACTGCAGGATATACTTCAATACCTGGTCCACCCTGTGTTGCCCCTTGAGCGGATGTTTGGGCCCTATCCATTGAATACCCTCCAATCATACCCAATAAGTGGACTAAAGCATCCCATAGAACTGACGTTGGTATAAATTCAAGTGGAGCCTGGGTTAGTCCCTGGCCTATTTGCTGATTTAGTGGCAAATCTATTAGTGCTAGCAACGGATCAATAGCTGGCTCAAATGCTAGCGCCCTACCCTGGCCCCATCCTTGTGGTCGGCCCTGACCTCGTCCCTTAGTGAGGACCTTAGCTGTAGATACAGAGGCCTCGCTATCACTGGCCATAGCCCTTATCCTAACCATCTGCGAAAGAGTAAAAGAAGTGAGAATGAACCAACATAAACACAACGCACGATAAGGAATCAAAAGGTGGGATTTTCTAAAAGAATTTCTCGTAGTCTCCCGAATATAAGCTACGGATGTCACCATACCAATCTGTGGGACTCTACTAGACACTTGCTCTTGTACCAATGATACCGGTGAACCTAGGCTCTGATACCAAACTGTCATGATCCAAAAATCAGGTCATGATGGCACCTACTATAACCTACCAGTAGGTAAGCCAAATCTATAGCTCAGAATGACAAGTAATGGGCTAATGAGAGGAAGAGAGAAGAACGATAAAGAACTAATAAATAAAGAGACTAATAAAGGAAATAGGTTGAACATGTATACAAATATGGAGGGGAAAGAACAAAATATAAAAAAGATCCCCCCAAGACCAAGCATCAGTCAGTACAAGAGCCACTACATCATAAGAAGTACTAGATAGGTACAATATATACTAAACAATCTCCAAAAATACAAAATAAGACTAGTTCAAAATAGAAAGAGATAGATCAGCTCTGGTTGCCAAAAGCTCACCATGTATCTTCGGTCAGCAGCTCCACACGAGAAAGGTGTCAGCGATGGAGACTCGTACTAGAATCTGCATCAGAAAAAAATACAAAAGTGTAGTATGAGTACCAAAATATGCGGTACTCAGTAGGCGCATAGGCCTATTGAGCTAAAATAAGATTAAAGTAAAGTGCAAATATAAGTAAAGTAAAGTAAAGGAGGGTTAGAAAGAGAGTAATAGTTCAAAGCTAGGGAATAAATGGAGATATAAGTAAATGGCTGAGAAAATATAAGAACAACAATCTATCTACAACCTAATCGGACCCCCATAAGCTCGAAAGGTACAAGCTACAATCAAAAAAACCCAAACGACCCCCATAAGCATGGTGGATGCAAACAAAAAAAATACTAAGTACAAGCCAAGCATGAAAATAAGCAAGTGCATAAGAATGCCATGAAATGCAATGTGAAATGAGAGAAATGTCCAAATGTACTGAATACCTTTCCTAAAATTGAACCAGACATCCAACATAAGAACCAGTAATATCAAGAGCCTGAAATTGAACCGAGATTAAAATTGGTAAGAATCAGTAGTATCAAACCTCCGGAATCAAGCCGAGGTTAAAATGGATTAGAATCAATAGTATCAAGTGCCCAAAATTCAACCAAGGCTAAAATAGATAAGAATCAGTAGCATCATGAGCCCAAAATTGAACCGAGACTAAAACAATCTATTTTCCCTTTTAAAAACCTCAAATCTACTAAGATGTTTCTCAAATCCCATTTTCAAATTGAAAATAATGCTTGTATGCCAATTTACCGAAATGTCAAAGATATGCAATCAAATAACACGCATAATAAGATGAGCATAAAAATTGAATAACCAATAAATAGTTCATCAATATACAATCAAAGTATTCCAAGATCATATAGCTAAAGGGAGGGTGCGTGCTAGCATAGGGTAATCATCTTAAAGAAGGGGTATGTCAATTATAAAGCCCCGAGGAACCCAAACTAAGGCAAGAAACAACCCAAACCTAAACTAAGGCATCCAAAAATAGGCCCTAAGGCTATCAAGCATGCTAAAATAGCCCAAGCAGAGAACAGACTACCTAAACTAAAGATTCATGGTATAATTCTACTCTAAGTCCCCTAAGTAAGGGAGTAAAGTCATAAATACTTAAGCAAAGTGTATCCAAACCACAATACCCCCTCAAAAATTAGCAAATCATTATACAAATACCTTAAACGAGTCAAGTCTAAGAGTAGGTTGTAAAACACCGTACATTTCCGACCCTAATTGATTGCCTTAATATTTATGGAATTATTTAAACATGATATGGTTGGTGGATTATGCATTAATTCTGTTGGGCTGAATCACTACATGCTAATGGGCTTAATAAAGGCCCAAAAATTGAGCAAAAGACATGGCCCAAAAAAATGGGAAAATGACCCATTCTTTCTTTTGACCAAGTAAACCATTCATTATTGATCAAAGTCACACTAAGGATAAGATTAAAAGGACTATATAAGGTGGAAACATAAGATTTTATTCATTAGAGACACACATTCCATTCTAGACTTTTCCACAAAAAGAGATATTTTCTCTTTACTCTCAAACCCTAAGGTAACCACCCCTTTGGACAAGATCATCACTTTACAAGCTTGGGTAAGTGTTTAATCTTATGGTTTAATATATTATATGCTTAATATGGTGCATAAATCATGTTGGTTATGTTGGAAAAGTGTTGGACAGTTCACTATGTGTAAAACTGTCTACTTTTGCAATCGGAAAAGGGGTTTGCCTATAAAATTGAAAATGGACTTGTGGTCTTGAAGGAAGTGAACTTGATGGATTAAATATTAACATTTATGATGTTTTTATGTCCCTAAATTTCTTTCTCCTTGTGTATAACATTTGGAATTGTTGTTGTGAAATTGTGCATGGAATTGGTGACGTATTGAAAGAAAAATGTAGTTTGGTGATGTTTATGTGCGTTGTGAAACTATGGATGTTCGTTGTCATCTAAGATAACTTAAAATATGAAAATATAAGTTTAATCATCACCTTGTACCATTTATTACAAAAAAAAAAGACCCAAAAGAGACCCTTTTTGGCCGAATCGGGCATCCGCCCTTGCGTCTGGAGCACCTGCGGGCACAGGTGACTCTGGACACTGCCAAGGGTCACCTGCGGACGCACCTCATCCATATTGGGCAAAGGTGTCTTCGCAGGTCAGCCCAGAAGTTCGTTTTGCATGTTTTTGCATCTATTTGACCCCCCAAAGCCCCTATACCCTTCATGGATGCAATTATCAACTTATGGTACCTTTTGAACGACTTTAAAGGAGTATACCAGAGTCATTTTGAATGGTATCAATTATGGATTGTTGTTCATGTGTTATTGTGAAAGTTATTGAGATGACTTGATGGAGAATTGTGACGTAGTGTTAATGAGAAAGTATAGCGGATAAACTTGGTGTGAAATGTCTTGGTCAGTGTGTGGAATGTTATGGTATTGTGGGTATGGTGATGCAATATATGGTATTGTAAGAGGGCGAAATGGCGTTATATGGCAGTCACGTAATTCATTGTCGTCTTATGCCCTTGTAATGTAATTAGTTGTTAACGTGAGCTTCGTTATGAACTTGTGTTGTAGAGCGACACGTAAGGAAGGAGCTGGATTATTGTATTCATGTATAGGACTGTGTATTAATAATGGGAAGATAAGGTATGTAAGGTTACTCTTTCCGTATTCTTCTGCAGCAGATATTGTTCACATTGACATGGTACTTGTCCCATTCCGCAGTGTTCTAAAGTATCCCAGCTCAGGTTGACATATATTGTTATTCACATGTTTTTTATTCTTAGACCAATTGTGATTCACATGTCTCTTATTCATTGACCGAGGTTCCAAAGCTCTCATAATATTGTAACTACTAAAAGAACTATCTCAAAGAAAGTAATGATGTAAAGAGAATCTATTCATTCTTGAGTAGTATTTCCAATAATGTTACATTCTAGAGTTCCAATGATGTTATGACTATCAACGTGTCAATCTCACAGAAGTAAAGAAATGAAGTAATGTATTACTCTTATAATGAAAGAATGAAGTGATGTATAATTGTTTGTATATTCTTGAATAACATCCCATGGGCGACATAAAAGCCTAGCATGGGTTAATATAACATCCCAGGGGTCAAAGTACCTAGCATGGGTTAATAACATCCTAGGGGCGACATAAAAGCCTAGCATGGGTTAATATAACATCCCAGGGGTTAAAATACCTAGCATGGGTTAATCTCATTCCAGGGGCGACAGAAAAGCCTAGCATGGGTAGAACGATAAAGATGAACAAGTGTAAAAGCAAAAGAAGTAAAGGATGAAATGTATATGGTATATGGTTCCACATATGCAGACCGGTGGTTTATCTTACTGACTATTCTCTTATACTTGATTTCATGGAAGTACTTATATATCATACAGTTTCGTATGAGCCTTACATACTCAGTACATTTTTCGTACTGGCGTCCCTTGGGGGACTTAACTTACTTGTTGCAGGCACAGGTGCTAGTAGACCTCCACAGTAGGTTGCGGGTCATTTGCAGATCATTGGTGAGCTCCAGTTGGTTTGGGGCTTTTCGAGTCACATGTGTATGCTTGTTTTGGTACTATGTAAACGTTGTGTAAAGCGGGGACTTGTACCAACTTTAGGATGGTTATGTACATGTATCTGTTAGAGGCTTTGTAGACGTATGTGGGGAGATGAATGTAAATGTATGTCCATTTTGACTTGTTGCCCCTAACGGCCAAGTTCTATATATAGCATATGTTTGCCATGACTTCCGCCATTAGAATCTTACAAGTACATGAGCTAGGATGTTGTTCAGACAGAGACATGCATATGAATGTACATGAATGAATATTGGTTCTCTTGGGCCTTAACGGCTTCGAGTGTCAGTCCGCCCCATTGGAATTCGGGGCGTGACATAGGTAAGCCGTAACCTGCCTAGACACTGAAGAGCGTGCCCACAACCCACTAAACCAGAGATTTTCCCTTCTAAAAAGCCTCTGACCGCTACCACACTACCAAAATAATAATCTACACGTCAATAGGAGAAGAATGATATCCATATTCTGAATTTATGCTCTAGGTGAAAAATTAAATTAATTAAAAACCACCCATGGGACTTATTTACGGAATCCAGAAATCAAATCTGCAATTGTATCTTTCGTGGGATAAGGATCTCACGATCAAAATTTGAGCATGACCAGCCTCCAAATCGAGCCCCAAATCAACCCCACAAATCAAAAGGAAAATCATGTATTCAACTAGAGAATTAAATCAAAATTTGGGCGGGAACTTATGAATTATAGAAGGAAAAATGATCAAGAATCAAGCAAAAACCTAGCCTTAGCTCCAAATTATGATTACACAATGATTTCCAAGTTCTATGGGTCCTCTAGCTATAGAGGATTTTTGGGTAAAAATGGAGAAAGAATTTAAGTAGAGGGTATATACATAGCTACCTACGCTTAAGCGGAGGTCTGGTCGCTTAAATGGTGTAGCATAAGCGACTGATCAACCGCTTAAGCGGTGGTCACTGTTTACTCGTCCCTCCCCTTAAGCAGCTCCCAAGTCGCATAAGTGGTTCTGCAAAAGCGGAGGAGAGTCCGCTCAAGCAGTGGGAGCGGACATCAGTTTTGGCTGCATAAGCAGCTCTACTTAAGCGACCAAAGGGCTGCAAAAGCGGCTGCACTAGCTGTTGCACCAGAAATTTTAGCCAAGTCTAAAAAGACTCTGATCAGGTGCTCGGGATTTGGTCAAAAACTCGTGCATGCAAATGAAATATGCTATCCTATCAAAAACAACATTCCAGACTCAACGGGATCAATGAAATTATCAACAGAGAGCGTTTCAATGAAAAGTGGATTCCACACCCAACCACCCATTTAACCAAAAACCAATTGATATCCTAAAACTAGTCTGAAATCCTCGAAACGTGAACCAAAGGTCCCCCGTTGCCCAAAATCTATATTCCAGAGCTAAAGGAACTGTCAAAATTCTCATCCAAACCGTTTGCTTGAAGTTTTGGTTGAAGACCAATTTCTCAACTTCAAAAGCTCTGAAGCATGGAAACTAGTATAAAAACCAAACGAACTGTCCGAAAATCGAACTATCAGTCCCAGCAAGTCATAAATGACTTGGGACAGCAAGCTCTAAATGTTTAAAATGCACAAAAAAAAAAAAGGAAAATGACCTGGAGGGCCATTTCATTATGACAATGTAATGGAATGATTGGAGCGAATGACGTATTTCAATTTAGTTTGTAAAACTAATGATACACTACTTTATGATAATATTTTTGTGTTAAAATATATTGCTATTTCTTGATAATAATATGTCTTTTATGTTTGATTGCAACGTATATGATAATTAGTTATTAATATTCAAAATTGAATATTTCTAGCAAAATGCACTAAAAATATTATATTTTCATGAATTGAAGGGGTTTAAACTCCCGTTATTATTGATGTAAAGTTTACGAATTGTGAAGGTTCTGACTCCCAGATTTTGAACTGCAGTTTAATTGATATTAATTTGCAGTGGCCAAACCCCGCTAATTGGTGACAACGATTGGTAAAAAAACTCTGCAACTTAATTGTGATATGTGACACACCTTATTGCAGAAATTTCTGAAGCTGCTGTAACAACAAATTTGGGGGTTACTGACTGTCCCAATATGTAAAAATAACCCCTGCTGTTTAGGCATTTTTTTGTACTGCACAAAGAAGAGTAAAGTGTATCATCCAAATATGTCGTATTCTATAGTATATCTGTTCTCCTCTTTTTTATCCAAAAAATTGTTTGTTCTTTTTAACGTGCAAGACGTTTATATGACTCAACCCGAGTCATCAACAATCATCTGTATAATCTATTTCTTTTATGGCTTGGGATATTCCATCAAAGATGTATATTCTAGCATTGAATGTTATTGGACTATACATACATTAATATTTGCTTAATAATTTAATCATAAGAAGAAGCATTCAAGATGAGATTATAAACTAATAACCATGTCTGAAATAACTGGTCAAGCAATTTTTGAATATAAAAAAGGAATTGTGATTAGGCTTATCATCAGCGTATGGGAAAGTCCACGCGTATTTTTACCATCCAACACCTTATCAAAATCCTTTGATGATAAGTGTTGGTAGAATTTAATCCCATTTTTGGATTGTAATTATAAAAAGAAAGAAAACTCTGACATCTGGATATTAATCCTAATTTGGATTTTCTACATTTATGTTGTGAGTACTATAGTATAATGTCAATTTGTTTCTACCATTCTGGAACTTAACTTTTTCATGTTGAGGAATAGTGGCTTGTACAGTTGTACCTCTCGGGGTCTATTTTCCGATAAAAATTTATTCATACAGGGTTCGCATACTAATAAATTTATAAGATGTGTTTGTATATAAACTTCTAATTCTTAATTCAGATCAACTCATATATTCACTTTATTAAAACACTTAACTAAAGTAAGTGAAATTACAGTAAAACCTTTCTAAATTAATATTATTGGGACTATTAAATATTATTATTTTAGAGAGATATTATCTAATCGATAAATTAATATTTATTAATTTAAATAGTGCTTTCAAGATTCAAGGTAGAGGAGTGATTTTGAGTATCTTACTAATTTATGAACTTGTGAAAATGACATTCATGAACTTGAGGTCATGATTAATGATTTCGGTTACCGCAATAAAATGGATGTCAATAGCCTGTTGGATTATCCGGAAGAAAATGATACATGTTCAGAGGTCCAGAGCTTAGAAGAAATTGTGAATACCATCGGAGAAAACAGTGTTAATGATGAAGTTGAAGATGATACAATACCTTTGGAACCAGTTACTCGTAAGGAAGTACTTATCACATCTAAAACTCTTCACATTTTTTTGGTGCAGTTCGAGAAGACAACATTGCAACTTTTAGATGCAATAAGAAAAGTTAGAGATAAGCTTCAACTAGATTTAAATTTTAACAAAAAATAAAAAACACTAGAAGCATATTTTACTAAATTGTCTTAGATATTTTTGTAATTTTAAAGAATTGTTAACTTATAATATTAATGGGACCATATATTTATATAAGGGTATTCCGAAAATATATTAACTTATTGTCTTATCGAAATCGGTGATTTTTTTTCACAGGCCCAAGTCAGGACGGAAAAAAAATATTATCTTAGAGAGTTTATTAATTTATCGAGTATTAATTTAGGGAGGTTTTACTGTATCTTGGATGTAAACATTCAATTGGATTAATATTTGCCCTATACATGCTAACTACTCATAGTTTGTTTGTTTTTTTGTGGGGGGGAGGGGTGGGAGAGGGGTAAAGAAGGACTAGATATATTAGTAATTAATATGCATCATTACAAGATAATGCAACAACAATGCCAATGGTAGGATTAGCAGTATTAGTTACAAAATGACAATCTAGGGGGTTATGGAGTGACCTCTTTGGTCTGACAAAATGAGTTCCTACTTTATCTAAATTCAGGGCCTAAAGTACAAACAAAGGTGAAACTAGTCATTCTACAATATTTTAATAGCTTCTAGCATGCGCTCCTTTCTTGGCCAAAATGCCTGCTACCTTGTTAGCTTCATGATAGTTATGTTGAATGCGCGGGTGCCCTAGCTGCTGCATTCGCTCCCTGCATTCAAAGATAATATTAGTATGTCACGATATTTTATTAAGACATGCATGTTTTTTTCTAATTCTTCTACTTAATATAATTAGTAAGTATTTACTGGATTATTATGAGGTTGATAAGTATTGACTGGAACTGTTGTTTCCTTCACCTGTAAAAACCAGAATATTGATGAAAATGATAGTTCTAAGCCCACAGTTAAACTATGTTTCCTTAAAGAATATAATCCCCTCATAATTTTTCAAGGTTTGGATTAATTCCTCCCAGGATATAATAGAACACTATTCAGCAAAATCGACAATGGAATTTGCTGAACTTCGTCGAACTCAACTAATGGAGTAAATCACACTTACTTTGATTTCTTTTGTAAAGAAGAAAGTTTTTGACTTATGAAAATAATAATTTCGTATATCCTTCATTTGAGGAAAACATAGGTATTTATAGCCTAAGAGGTGGTGCTTCAGAATAGAAGCAAGTGTTGAAGAAAAGACACACTGTTTTGAATAGACACCTGACCTGTACCGCGACCTGCGCTCGCAGGTGGCCACATGCGGCCTCAGGTTAGCGTTTGGCACAAAACCAGTAGTTACTGGTTTAGCCTGCGCTGGTCACCTGCGTCCGCAGGTTCCACATGTGCGCGCAGGTCACCAATTCAGTTTCAACCAGTGCCTCGAAGGGTCGCATCCCTTCGAGGGGCATTGTGACATGCGTCCGCATCCGTTCATGTGCATCCGCATATGGAGAAATGATTTCCTATCGGATTTTTGGATTAAACTATCAATAATTCTCAAGTTTCAAATGAACTTTGTCAAAAAAAATAGTCTCTCGATCTATCATTTGCCAAATCCAAATCCAAATCTGAAGCTGAGCCGAGCGAGCGACGACGACGATGGTACGAGGCTTGTCTTGTTCTTTCCTCACTATCCACAGGAAAGAGTGTATTCCAATATATACACAAGAAAGATTTTTTCTTTCACCAATGTGGGAGAACTTTACTTCTTTAAAATGAAGATTTACTTTTCACTTTTTCCTGCATGTTTTTACCTTCATTTTCCATTCACTTCTTATCAACCAAACCCAATAATCCCCACATAAATGGGGAATGGCTATTTCATATATAAAAACTTCTGTGACCTACAAATAAGGATCAATCGCATCTGGGTAAGTAGCTTTTCCTTTAAACTTTCCATAGTGAACATACGTCGGGTATCCTTGGTCAATCAATAGATTTGATATCCTTGAACCGTCGAGCATTTACATATACCTAGACAACATATGTCACACAATCAACCCTTAACCATTCTTGGTTCTCATTGTTTTGTTCGTTTCAGCCATGAACACGTCCTGGTTTCATGAATGCGTAGAGAACTGGCCTTACTCTTATTCTCCTTGAAGCGGCTTCCACTTCATACTCATATAGGTGATTCCTAAATGTTTTATCCTATATACAAACTATATGGTCATACCTGCCAAACTTAGAACCACTAAAAAGCTTCAAACCATAAGCTTTATCCTTGTTTCTTGAACATTGTCATATCATGGAAATGGATATACTTTTAGTGACAATGATGAACCATCATTCGTAACTTTGTTTGATCTCCTTGAACCTAGACCTTGGGATCTCCATTTAGCTAGGTAGAGTTACCATTACAACGACCTGCTCTAGGCCATAAACCCATTTTCTTCGATGATTTATCAACCGCCTCTCTAGTTAGGCCTTTTGTAAGTGGATCCGACACATTATCCTTTGACTTCACATAGACAATTGTGATAATTCCACTAGAGAGTAACTATCTAATAGTATTATGTCTTCGTCCTATGTGACAAGACTTTTCGTTATACATAACATTTCCAGCTCTTTCTATTGCCGCCTGACTATCACAATGTATGCATATAGGAGCCACTGATTTTGGTCATAAAGGAATATCTTCTAAAAAGTTTCGTAGCCATTCTGCTTCTTCACCAGCCCTATCTAAGGCAATAAACTCAGTGTCCATTGTAGAGCGAGCAATACAAGTCTGTTTGGATGATTTCCAAGAAACTGCTCCTCCACCAAGAGTAAACACATATCCACTTGTGGATTTCACTTCATTTGACCCAGTGATCCAATTTGCATCACTATATCCTTCAATTACCGCTGGATATTTGTTATAATGCAAAAAATAGTCTTGAGTATGTTTTAGATACCCCAAAACTCTCTTCTTTGCCATCCAATGAGTTTGATTGAGATTACTTGTGTACCGACTTAATTTGCTAATAGCACATGCTACATCTAATCGCGTACAATTCATGATATATATCAAACTTCCCAACACTCTTGCATAGTCCAATTGTGACTTGCTTTGACCTTGGTTTTTTGTGAGAGCAAGATTCACATCAATTGGAGTTTTGGCAACTTTGAAGTCCAAATACTTGAATTTTTCAAATACCATATTGATGTAATGAGTTTGAGACAAAGTTATATCTTGAGGAGTCCTATGAATTTTAATTCCTAAGATCAAATCTGCAACTCCTAAGTCTTTCATATCAAACTTGCTAGCAAGCATACGCTTAGTAGCATTTATGTCGAAAATGTCCTTACTCATTATCAACATATCATCCATATACAAACAAAAAATGACAATGTGAATGTGATTTAGAGTGTTCTTGATGTAAACACATTTATTACATTCATTGATCTTTAATCCATTTGACAACATGGTTTGATCAAATTTTGCATGTCATTGCTAGGGCGCTTGTTTTAGTCCATAAAGCGACTTAACAAGTCGAAACACCTTCTTTTCTTTTCCTGGACTTACAAACCCTTCAGGTTGTTTCATGTATATTTTTTCCTCCAATTCTTCATTTAAGAAGGTTTTCTTCACATCTATTTATGAATTTGAAGACCATACACGGTGGCTAACGCTATCAACATTCAAATAGATGTGATTCTTATTACCGGCGAGTATGTGTCAAAATAATCAAGACCTTCTCGTTGTCTGAAACCTTTGACAACTAGTCTTGCCTTATATTTATCAATAGTACCATCATCTTTCATTTTATTTTTGAAGATCCATTTAGAACCCAATGGTTTGTTTCCTGGAGGAAGATCAACCAATTCCCATGTATGATTATTCAATATGAATTCTATTTTACTATTGATTGCCTCTTTCCAATATTGTGCTTCTGAAGAAGACATTGCTTACTTGAACGTTTGAGACTCATTCTCAACTTAAAGTGTCAAAAAATCAGGACCAGAGAAAGTTGAAATCTTTTGACGTTTGCTACGTCTTGGACTTTTCTCATTAGGTGTACTTCCCTTTGAAACTTCCCAAGGTCGTTTAGATTTTTCAGGCGACGACTCACATTCATTTTTATACGGATAAATATTTTTAAAAAATTCAGCATTATCTGATTCAATTATCTTATTCACATGAATGTCAGAATTTTCTGATTTATGAACCAGAAACCGATATGCTTTTCTATTGGTTGCATATCCAATGAAAACACAATCAATTATTTTTGGTGCTATCTTAACCCTTTTGGGTTTAGGAACTTGCACTTTAGCCAAACACTCCCACACTTTGAAATATTTCAAGCTGGATTTTCTTCCTTTCCATTGTTCATATGGAATGGACTTTGTTTTACTGTGGGATATACGATTGAGTATCCGACTTGCTATTAAAACAACTTCCCCCCACAAGTTTTGTGGTAAACCAGAACTTATCATCAAAGCATTCATCATCTCCTTTAATGTTCTATTCTTTATTTCCGCAACCCTATTGGATTGTGGAGTGTATGGGGAAGTTGTTTGATGAATAATTTCATATTCCAAACATATTTCTTCAAAAGGAGATTCATATTCACCACCCCTATCACTTCTAATCATTTTGATTTTCTTGTTAAGTTGTGTTTCAACTTCATTTTTGTATTGCTTGAATGCATCAATTGACTCATCTTTACTATTAAGCAGATAAACATAGTAATATCGAGTGCTATCATCAATGAAAGTTATGAAGTATATTTTTTCACCACGAGATGGTATAGACTTCATATCACAAATGTCTGTATGGATTAAGTCTAAGGGATTTGAATTCCTTTCAATAGACTTATTGTAACACCCCATAAATTTCTGAATATATGCGACTAAGTGAAGGAATTACTTGAACTTTCAATAAAGGGTATATTATGCATGTAAGGTGTTGGGCTACATTCATCTTATGCTAATGGACCCAACTAAGGCCCAAAAAAATTAATAAGAAAGACATGGCCCAAAAAGGGAAAATGACCCATTCATCTTTGACTTGATCAACTTGTCATTAATGACCAAGTGTATGGATAAGAGGGAATCTTGAGAGACTATATAAGGCTTCAAAAATTCAGATTTTAATCACACAAGACCCCTTGCACATTCTTGTAATTTCTAGACATTTCCAAGAGACCAAAAGAGGCCATTTAAACCCTAAGGCAACTACACTTGTTTTGACAAGATCATCACCTTGTAAGTATTGGTAAGTGTTTATTCTTTTGTTTTAATATATTATATGCATAAGAGGGTGTGTAAATCATGTTGGTTATGTTGGCAAAGTGTTGAGCAGTCCACTTTTGCTTTCGGCTAAAGGATTTGTCTTTTTGGGATTTAAACTTGAAAAGGGGTTTAAGGCCTTGAAGGAATTGAATTATATGAATTTTAGTATATTTAAGTGTGGTGCTGTCCCTAATTTGTTAATTTTGTGTATGGATTGATGGAAATGTTTTTACGTAATTATACATGGAACGTTTGGCGTAGTGAAAAAAGAATACTTTCTTGTTATGTTAAAGTGAATTCTAAAATTGTGTGGGATGTTTTTGGTATATTTTTGTGGAAGGTATTTATGTGACTTGATGGAATAAATATGTGGAGTTGTATTTAGGTGGAAATGTAAAGTAGAAACTTGGTGTAAAATTCTATCGGTTTGCGATGTCTACGTTGATGTGTGGACTGTTTTGGTGGTGTGTGGACTGATTTGGTGGTGGTGTTTTGAAAAATCAGTAAGTTATAGTGTAATGTGGTGGAATAATGTTATTTGGTAGTATAATGAAGGGGGGAGTGATGTACCATGTGTTTTGGAGGTTGGACGGTTTTTACTTTTCGTTAAGCACCTAATTACCGTCTTGTGAACTTATAATGTAGCTAGCCGTTAATGTTCGCTCCATTATGTACTTGTGTTGTAGATTAAAACATAAGGAAGTAGCTGAATCATTGTAGTTACGTGTTGGGAAGATAAGGTATGTAAGGTTATTCTTTTTTGCATTCTTCTGCAGCATCTATTGTTCATATTATCATAACACTTGTCCTATCCCCAAAGGGTTGTACAGTGTCTCCTTCCTTTAAATGGTTTAGAGTATCTCATTTCAGAGTTAGTAGTACTTGTTATTCACTTATCTCTCATTCATTGAACATGGTTCTAATGTTCCAATAATGTTACGTTCTAAAGTTCTAAAGTTCCAATAAAGTACAGTTATCAATGTATCACTCTTATAGCTAAAGAATGAAGTAATGTGAGTAATTGTGTAATGGTTAATATTGATAATGGGTGGTATCTCATGGGGTGAAAGAAACACCCGCATGAGTGTCGATCTCATAATTATGGGTGGTATCTCATGGGATGAAAGGAACATCTGCATGAATGTCGATCCCAATTATTATAGCATGGGTGGTATCTTATGGAGTGAAAGAAACACTCGCATGAATGTCGATCCCATTATTACGGGTGGTATCCCATGGGATGAAAGGAACATCCCCATGGATGACGATCCCGATTATTATATTATTTCCCACTGATCAGTTGGGCCCGGGCATGATATGATTGATGATTGATGATGTACAGTATAGTAAAGTAAAGTAAAGTAAAGTACAATAAAGTAAAGAAAGCAATGTACATGATTCCACACATATACCATATGTTAGTTTATTTATATTGTTCGTTCACTTTTACTTAATTCCATTAAAGTTCTTATATCTCATACATTTACTTATAGCCTTACATACTCAGTACATTCTTCGTACTGACGTCCCTTGGTGGACTTACCTTACTTGCTGCAGGCACAGGTACTAGTAGACCTCCACAGTAAGCTGCGGGTTATCTGCGAATTATTGGTGAGCTCCAGTTTGTTCGGGGCTTTTCGTGTCGTATGTACATGTTGATTTTGGTATTGTATTATAGATGTATAAATCGGGGACTCTTCCCGACTGTAGGTTTGGTTATGTATCTGTTAGAGGCTTTGTAGACGTTGTACAGTTAAAGAAAGGGATGTTGTACCTTTTTGACCATATGGCCCTAACGGCCATGTCTCATGTTTATAAAATGTTCTTATTTGATTTCAATTATTGATATGTTGTGACCATAAGTGACTGAATGCTAGCCCATTGACGACAAGTATGTGACGTATAGATTGGTTCTCTCGGGCCTTAACGACTTCGGGTGCCATGTTCTCCCCAATGAGATTTGAGGCGTGAACTTATAAGGATGCTTTGCATACTTTGATTCCACACATACTCGACATTTTATATTATTATTTTCAAACTTAGGTAATAATTCTAAGTTAATCATTTTTTGCATAGTTTTATAATTTACATGTCCTAAATGTGCATGCCATAAATGATTTGACTCAAGCAAGTAAGAACAAGCAGAAATCTTATTCATATTAATAGAGATTACATTTAGTTTTAAGAGGCCCTCGATGAGGTAACCTTTTCCTACATGTCATTCTTAATTATTACAACCTTATCGGATATAAACACACACTTAAAACCATTCTTGACTAGAAGTGATGTTGAGACTAAGTTCTTCCGCATTTCGGGAACATGAAGTACATTATTGAGGATCACCATCTTGCCCGAAGTCATTTTCAAGTCAAACTTGTCCGTTCCTTTTATCTTTGCGGTTGCTGAATTTTTCATACAAATGGTCTCGCCTATTTCAGAAGAAGTATGGGATGAAAATAGTTCCTTGTTGGAACACACATGGCGGGTTGCACCTGAATCAAATCACCATTCATTTGGATTTCCTACCAAGTTGCATTCAGAGAGCATTGCACAAAGGTTGTCTACTTCTTCATTCAAGATTGCTTTCTCTTTCTTCCTATCTTTCTTTGGAGCACGACAAACAGAAGCCATATGACCAACTTTTCCACAGTTGTAGTAATTTCCTTTGAACTTTTTCTTCTTGGGTGTTTTCTTCTCATCATTCGACTTCTTTCTCTTTTTCTTCTTTTGAGGAGTTTCAATATTGTTTGCTCCTGCGATTGAAGACTTTGCCCTTGCTCTCTTTTCTGCATTTTTGTTGTCTTCTTCAATTCACAAACGAACAATCAAATCCTCTAAAGTCATTTCCTTTCGCTTATGTTTCAAATAGTTCTTAAAGTCCCTCCACAAAGGAGGCAACTTTTCAATAAAAGCTGCTACATGAAAAGCTTCGTTGTTGACCATTCCTTTCGCAATTAAATCATGTATGATTACTTGCAATTCTTGGACTTGATTCATGATGGATTTTTTGTCAACCATCTTGATCTCAAGAAACTTGGTTGCTACAAACTTTTTCAGTCCGGTATCTTCTGTCTTATACTTTTTGTCTAAAGCGTCCCAAAGTTCTTTTGAAGTTTTGCAAATGCAATAGACACTGTATAGACTGTCTTCCAATCCGTTTAGAATATAGTTCTTGCACAGGAAATTAGAGTGATTCCATGCCTCGGTTACCATAAACCGTTCTTTATCCAGTAGAGTTGGAATGTTCTCCGCAATAAACTTCTGCAAGCTTAGAGTAGTCAAATAGAACAGCATCTTCTGTTGCCACTTTTTGACGTCACTTTTGGAAAAAAAATTGGGCTTTTTCGCTACAGACATAGCAGGAGTAACAAGGCTTGACGAACTAGTATTCGTTGCCACAGATGCAGAAGTCATCACACCATTAGTTGGTTCTTCCATTTTTGTTTGATCACACACAAATAAAATTTAATGAAACTGATTAACTATCGATGTGGTTTTATTCAGTCGATGAAGTTTTTATGTTCTTCGAATTGATAAAAATAACTTTATTAACTCGATGAAGTTTTTATGTTCTTCGAATCGATAGAAATAACTTTATTAACTCAATGAAGTTTTTATGTTCTTCGAACCAAGTTAAAAAGTGGAGTAGAAAATTTTTAACTTTAATCTCCAACCACAAACAGAAATAGAGATGAAGCAGAAAAATGTAAACAAAACACAAATTATATTCTTTAAGCTTGTTGTTTCTTTCACCCGTAAAAACCAGAATATTGATTAAAATGGTAGTTCTAAGCCCACAGTTAAACTATGTTTCCTTAAAGAATATAATCGCCTCACAATTACCCAGGGTTTGGATTAATTTCTCCTAGGATAGAATAAAACACTATTCAGCAAAATCGGCAATGGAATTTGCTGAACTTAGTCGAGCTCAACTAATGAAGTAAATCACACTTACTTTGATTTCTTTTGTAAAGAAGAAAGTTTTTGACTTGTGAAAATAATAATTTCGTATATCCTTCATCTGAGGAAAACATAGGTATTTATAGCCTAAGAGGTGGTGCTTCAGAAGGGAAGCAATGGCTGAAGAAAAGACACACTGTTTCGAACTGACATCTGACCTTCGCCAATTCGATTTCAACCAGTGCCTCGAAGGGTCGCGTCCCTTCGAGGTGTATTGTGTGACATGCGTCCGCATATGGAGAAATGATTTGTCAAATCCAAATCCAAATCCAAATTCGAGCCGAGCGACGATGACGACGGCGCGAGGCTTATCTTGTTCTTGTCTCACTATCCACATGAAAGAGTGTATTCCAATATATGCACAAGAAAGTTTCTTTCTCCCATCAATGTGGGAGAACTTTACTTCTTTAAAATGAAGACTTACTCTTCACTTTTCCCTACATATTTTTACCTCCATTTTTCATTCACTTCTTATCAACTAAACCCAATATGAACAACTTCTGTACATTCATCAAAGATAAGAAGAAGCATTAAATATAGCATTTTTCTTGATAATGTATTCGAACTCTGAAGCATGATGAAGAAGATGATAATTATTGGAGTACATTTTGAAACCATATATTAATTAATAGTCAATCATGTTTTAAATATGAATAAATAGGAATTATGATAAGGCATGTCAAATTAAGTCCTCCCTTTCTGGATAGGTTCAATGAGTCAAATGATCGATAGCCACTCTCCACGAATTACCTTTAATCTTCTTGCAATTTAGCGCAAAATTTCAACTATTATATATGATTTGGTGCATAATAATTCACATGTTAGTTCAAGTCGTCAAATTAATTTAAGAATTAAGACAAGAATCTCATTAGTTAGCTATACTATCTATCATGTGTTCAGGGGCGGCTCAACCATATCAAGGGCCTAAAGTCAAACTCTAACCAGGGGTGTGTGTGTGTGTATATATACATAATTATAGGACCTTAGGCAATTGCTTAAGTGATCTAATGGAAAAGATGCCCCTGCCTAGGTTATCTTCCTTCTAACCATGCATGATATCAATTTATAATCAGAAACGAGAGATAGAGGGGGGGGGGGGATGGGGTCTAGTTTCCATGTGCAATTTGAGTTGAGTTTGTGGATAACATATTTTTAAGTTTTCGCATTGGTCGTACAGATTCAAAGTTTGTAAAAATGATCCTTCCTTCCTTGTATCTAATGGCATTCAAGATCCTAACGAGAATATTTGAGATCTTGGATACATGCAAAAATTGCCAATCCTTAGAGCTTTCATTGGCTCACTTTATTTGCAAATTCTTACAAATTGTGTGTATGGAGAAAAAAAACCATGTGGCAAAAAGATGAGCCAGATGATGACACGCAGTTTAAGTCAGAATCGGCCAAACGCTTGCTCCAGCTTAAATAAATTTGGAGGAATCATCCTTGGGCGTGTGCTCAAGTGATGATGTGTCGGCATAACCAAAGCTACTCTGTAACCGAGTAGCCTGTTAAAATTCTTTCTAGAAACAAGCTCTTTGACCGTTGTGGTACCCTCATAATGGACTTTCGAGAAGATCAAAAATCAGTCTAGACCCCTACGTCAACCTGCCCCAATCAGTCTCTATCAGTGCCGGCTCAAGGCCAAAGGCGCTAAGGCAAAGGCTTGAGGCCCCAAAATTTTTTGGTGCCCCTCTTTTTTTCTTTATCGATAGTATGTTTCGTGGTTAATTTTCTTTAAAATTTATTTATTCCCCATGAGTTCATTTATGTGGCTTTATTTGTAGTACGAAGATCAAACTAATGAATACAACAACAAATTTACATATTTAGAAACTAAATAAAAAAATACTACAAGTGTTAATAGCTAACTATTTAAAATATTTTTGAAAGTATTTGATAAAGTCATTATGAAATAAAATATGTTTTGATTCTTCAAATAATAACTAAGACAGATAAATTGAAACAGAATACAGTAATATTTTAAGGGGAAAGTTACAAATTTTTACAAACAATGAAAAGAGAAAAAATTTAGTCATGTGATTGATTAGCGACATTATGAGTTGAATTTTTTTAAGAGTAAATTTATTTGAAAACAGGTTAACAATATTGCTGTAAGACAATAAAATTCACGACCGAGAAAATAATAATCGGGACAAAAAAATATTGCAACAATCGTTTATTGATTTCAATATGTGAGTGTTACAATCTCTATGAATCCTCTGATTCGCCTTTCTAAATATAAATTCAAGGGCTTCGAGCTTAATCTTGAATTTGATGAACTTGAACTTGATTTGTGGATTTAATGAACTTGATCTTGACTTGTGAATTTGGATTCAAGGGTTGTTGAGCTTGATCTTGAATCTTCGTCTTGATCTTCAGTTGTTTATGAACTTGAATGCTTGAACTTGTAGCTTGTAGAGAAATTTGTGGTGTTTGATCCACGAGCTCTCTCTTGCTTCTTGTTCGAATTGTTCATCCCCTTTTTGAATTATGAGGCCCCTATTTATAGTTGTGGAAAGGAAAGAGTCATGGTGAAGATGAGCTTCTTTTGGACAATCAGATTTAAGTGACGTGGCGCATTCTTATGGGCCTTTGATTTCACTAGGCTTGCTGCATCATTTTGACATGTGGCACGGTCCTATTGGCTCCTTTACTTGACTTGGCATGCCACGTCATTTGACACGTGGCGCCAAATTAGGCCTCTAGACTAAGATGACATATTGGGCTTAACCAAGTGGGCTCATTATTTGTAGCCCAAATTAATGGACTAGCCCGATGAATTTTGGACTTTAATTAAATCCATATCTATTGGACTTAAATAATTAATCTAATTATATTAATCCGCCATATTTATTTGGATTAATATATTTAAAATTCATATGATCACAAATGCCCTCACTTCGAGACTTGTCGGAGATATTTAATCTTTCGAAGATTAGGCTCGAAGTATTGACTTGACTTTTTTCTTGTTTGTGCGTCTTTAGGATACTCCTTTCCATTTCGGGAATGAAATTATTCTACTCCATAACCAATCATTCTCCAATTAGAATTAGGATGTCTATATTCCTATAAACTTGAACTGTCCCAATTCCACTCCAATTAGGAGTATGTCACCTCCTTAAGGACTTGAAAACTTCTCCTAGTTTTATTTCAACAAGGAGACTATTAATGCCTTGCTGCATCTATAAATAGATGGATGCTCTCTATTATTTTGATATTGCAGCATCGGGAGTCACACAAAGGAGAACAATGCCAGGTAATATATTCTTCTCTTTTAATTTTCGTCACTCTTTTCAGCCCAGCATGTTAGTGGTAGAAAATTCATATCTCATTGTAGAAATATTGAAATCCTGAACGGTTTAACATTCCAGAAACTAGACTTCGAGATATACAACATATAAAAAATTAAGAATTTAACTCCTTCAATTTCGTTCTATACAATTTCTTGAAACATAGGTTTAAATTCTGTCATGCTGAGAATTTCAGATCTGCATAGCTTCACCAAAACATGCATATCTTGATGTAGGAAGGAAGAAATCACAAGACGCTTGATTCTTCCGAAACTATACATCCATATATATAATATATCCAAAATTCATAATTGAATACATTCGGTATCTTTTCATATGTTATCCCGAATTCAATTTTTGATTTTGGCGCACCGGCAGTTTCAGATTTGCGCGACGACACAAAAAAATTTGTTTATCAATGTGGGAGTACCGAAATCATGATCCCCTTAATTCTATAGAAACCAGACACATGAATCTATAACATATCCAAAATTTATAATTTAAAACCTCCCGGATCATTCTAGAAAATTTTTTGAAGTTAACCCTAAATTCTGTCTCGCAGAGAATTTCAGATTTGCATTGTCTCACTAAATAATTTATATCATGATGTCGGACCATCACCATCAAAAAGGTGTTTTGATTGATGGAAACCAGAATTCAAGGGCTTCATTCTCACCAAAACATCTTGTCTCAAGCCTATCCGCGTTGGTGATGTATGGCTTCCGAGTTTGAAACGTCTTGACAGGTAACAATCTCTTTTCTTCTTGTGCCTTTTTTTTGTGTTGTCTTTTCCTTTCTTCTTTTGCAGGATTGAAACAAATAGCATTCATGAAAGGTCAGCTTAAGGTGCGAGAGTTTAACTTCGCCTCCGTCACCTTGAGACCTGACAAGTTCGGCTTCAAGTATGGTCCCTATGCAACAGTCAGCTTAAGGTGCGAGAGTTTAACTTCGCCTCCGTCACCTTGAGACCTGACAAGTTCGGCTTCAAGTATGGTCCCTATGCAACAGTCAGCTTAAGGTGCGAGAGTTTAACTTCGCCTCCGTCACCTTGAGACCTGACAAGTTCGGCTTCAAGTATGGTCCCTTTCACCGATGTACTTATACAATGGTCAGTTTAAGGTGCGAGAGTTTAAATTCGCCTCCGTCACCTTGAGACCTGACAAGTTCGGCTTCAAGTATGGTCCCTATGCAACAGTCAGCTTAAGGTGCGAGAGTTTAACTTTGCCTCCGTCACCTTGAGACCTGACAAGTTCGGCTTCAAGTATGGTCCCTTTTACCGATGTACTTATGCAATGGTCAGCTTAAGGTGCGAGAGTTTAACTTCGCCTCCGTCACCTTGAGACCTGACAAGTTCGGCTTCAAGTATGGTCCCTATGCAACAATCAGTTTAAGGTGCGAGAGTTTAACTTCGCCTCCGTCACCTTGAGACCTGAAAAGTTCGGTTTCAAGTATGGTCCCTTTTACCGATGTACTTATGCAATGGTCAGCTTAAGGTGCGAGAGTTTAACTTCGCCTCCGTCACCTTGAGACCTGACAAGTTCGGCTTCAAGTATGGTCCCTTTTACCGATGTTCCTACACAATAGTCAGCTTAAGGTGCAAAGGGACAAATTTTTTCCACCTTAAGGCATGGAGATTTATAGATCCTTTTAGGGATAAACCTATGAAAAGGCCAGCTTAAGGTGCAAAGGGGCAAATATTGTCCACCTTAAGGCATGGAAGTTTAGAGATTCTTTTAAAGATAAACTCGTGAAAAGTCCAGCTTAAGGTGCAAAGGGACAAATTTTGTCCACCTTAAGGCATGGAAGTTTAGAGATCTTTTTAAAGATAAACCCGTGAAAGGGCCAGCTTAAGGTGCAAAGGGACAGATTTTGTCCACCTTAAGGCATGGAGATTTATAGATCCTTTTAAGGATAAACCTGTGAAAAGGCCAACTTAAGGTGCAAAGGGACAAATTTGGTCCACCTTAAGGCATGGAAGTTTAGAAGGCCTCAACTTGAAACTTGGAGGTTTTGATGGTTCCACCTTGCAAACTTGGCGAATTTGAAGACTTCAGCTTGCAGACTTGGTAGATTTGAGATTTCATCTTGCAGAATTGCTGAACTTTGATGACTTTAGTATGCAGATATGGTGAACCTGAGACTTCAACGTTACTGACTTGGTGAATTTTGACTTCAACAAGCGCGCTTCAATTCGCAGGCTTGGAAGACCTACAACTTCAACTTGTAGGCTCGGAGAACTTGAGGGTCTCAAATCTTGTTGCAGAAGCTTACCTTTTATATGGAGCTCTGCCCTCATTGAGTCATGAACATTCTGTGTAAGCCCAAAGTTTAATCAGAATATTTGCAGACTTAACTTTCGTATGGCGGATCAAGCGGGAACATATATTTTTTGACACTCATGCAACTGAACTTAGAATGAAACTTCTAAGCGCCTACGTACCTCGGTGAAGAGGATCAAGTCACAACGTAGTTCTGGAATAGTGTATATATTTTTTTATTTTTTTATTTTTTTTTTAAATTTTTGGGTCCTAACTTTTGCCTAGGCCGCCTCTTTCGAGATTTTCAACCTAGCGTATATTTTTTTTTTTTTTTTGAGTCGTACACAGTTTATACTCTTGCGGGCCAGGAGTGGACATGCAGTTTATGCTCGTGCTTTAAGGAGCGTCATCTTCCCTCAAGGATAGTACTTCTTCAAGAATTTGGCGTTGATAGGACCAATTTTCACGCCATCTGCATCGACAAGTTTGTAAGCGCCATTTGAATATGCCTCTTGTATGACATATGGTCCATCCCACTTAGAGGTGAATTTGCCCCCAGATTTATGAGAAGTGATAATGGGTCTCCTTACTGCTAGAACTTGATCTCCAACTTGGAAACACCTCAAGCGAACCTTTTTGTTGAAAGAACGAGATAGACGGGCTTGATAACATTCAAGATTTTGTTGAGCCTCCAGCCTCTTCTAATCAAGAGCTTCTAGCTCCGCAAGACGCAACTTAGCATTTTCTTCTTCGGTGAGACCTTCTTGAATAGCAAGTCTTAAAGAAGGAATTTGACGCTCAAGTGGCAGGACTGCTTCAACTCCAAAAGCAAGTGAGTATGGGGTTGCTTGCGTCGGTGTGTGGTGAGTCATCCTATATGCCCATAAAGCTTTTTCCATTCGTTCATGCCAGTCTCGTTTAGATTTGGAGACAACTTTCTTCAACAGGTTACATAAAGTCTTATTGAATGCTTCGGCTAGACCATTGGCGGCAGCGTGGTACATAGAAGATTTACGCTGCTTGAAACCAAAGAGATCACAAATCTTGTTCATCAGCTTGTTATCAAATGGCTTGCCATTGTCAGTTATTATGTAATGGGGAATTCCAAAGCGGTAGATGATATTTACTCTGATGAAGTTTGCAACATTCTCCTTCTTCACTTCTTTGAGAGCAACAGCTTCGGCCCATTTTGAGAAGTAATCTGTCCCAGCCAAGATGTACAAGTGTCCACCAGAAGATTTTGGTAGTGGTCCAACAACATCCAATCCCCAAGCATTGAATGGCCAAGATGCGATAGTGGGGTGTAATATTTTAGGAGGCTGATGTATAAAATTCGCATGAAATTGACAGGCATTGCATCTTCTAGCATAGTCCAAGCAATCTTTCACCATCGTTGGCTAATAATATCCCATCCTTTTTATGTGAAAGTGGAGTTTCGGTCCAGACTGCTAAGATCCACATACTCCCGAGTGTGCTTCCTGCAAAGCTTGAACTGTTTCTTCCTCTCCTAAATATCGCAAGAGTACTCCTTCAAGTGACCTTCTGTATAACGTGTCCTTGTAGTAAAGGAAATGGGGTGCACGACGACGGATGTCAGTCCTTTTTCTTGGATCTTCAGGAAGTATTCCATAACACAAGTAGTCAATAATTGGTTGTCGCCAATCTACCTTTACGGCTTCAGACACAGCGACGAGATGCTCAAGTTTGTTTTCGGTATATTCCTCCTCATCCGGTGGTGGTACTACCCATTCTTGGCGGATAGTAACTCGTGTTTGATTCAGAAGAGTAAGGGTTGAAGCTAAAGCAGCCAATGCATCGGCCTGCTTATTTTCCTTTCTTGGCACATGTTGGAGGGTAACTTCTCCAAGCCATCCTATCAACCTCTGAGCATAACTATGATATGGACGTAGCTCGGGCTTTTTGACTTCATAGTCTCCCAAGAGTTGCTTGATCACTAATTGGGAGTCACCAAAGACTTGCAATTGTAGTTGCTTTATGTCAACGGCCATTTCAAGTCCGAGTATCAATACTTGGTATTCAGTGACATTGTTGGAGCAACATTGTGTCAAAGTAAAGGAGTATGGGATAACCTTTTCCTGCGGAGTGACAAACACTATGCCAGCACCAGCTCCACCACGATGTGCCGCACCATCAAATTACATCTTCCATGGAGGTCAAACTTCAATAACCATTGCATCCTCATCAGAAAGTTCATCAGTTAGCTCCCAATTATCTGGTACTGGGTGGTCTGCCAAAAAATCTGCTAATGCCTGCCCCTTTACGGCTTTTTGAGGGATACATATGATCTCAAACTGTTGAAATTGAAGGTACCACCTTGCAAGTCGATCACTGAGGACTGGTTTTGACATTACAAACTTGATGGGATTTGCTCTAGACACGAGATGAACAACATGAGCTTGAAAGTAGTGCTTCATCTTTTGGATTGAGAAGACCAACTCCAAACACAACTTTTCAATAGGTGAATAATTCAGCTCATTTGGCGTCATCATTCTGCTCAGGTAATAAAGAGAGTTCTCTTTACCTTCACTATTTTCCTGGGCCAATAATGCTCCAACTGACCTTTCTTGTGCAGCGATGTAGAGAATCAGCGATTTTCCAGGTATAGGTGTCGCAAGAACTGGAGGCTTCATCAAGTAAGATTTGATATTTTCAAAGGCCTTACTACAAGCTTGGTCCCATTCGAAAGGGGCACCCTTCTTCATAAGATGGCTAAATGGTTGACATGTTCCCGCCAAATTTGAGATGAACCTCCTTAAATATGCTAGCTTCCCTTGAAGACTTTTTAATTCATGAATGTTTTGAGGTTCGGGCATCTTCAAAATTGCATCAACCTTGCATTGATCAATTTCAATTCCTCTGTGTCGTACAATAAAGCCAAGGAACTTTCCGAAAGTAACTCCAAAGGCGCATTTCAACGGATTCATCCTAAGCTGATATCTCCGGAGCAACTCAAATACCATCCTCAAGTCTTTCAAATGGTCGTTCTTCTTTCTTGACTTTACCACTAAGTCATCCACATAGCATTCAACATTTTTATGGAGTAGATCATCAAAGATGTTTTGCATAGCCCTTTGATAAGTGGCACCAGCGTTCTTCAAACCAAAAGGTATCACCTTGTAGCAATAAATACCTTTAGGCGTACGAAATGCAGTGAGCTCTTCATTCTTTGGTGCCATGCGAATTTGGTTATAGCCGGATGATCCATCCATAAAATACATCGCCTCAAGACCAGTAGTAGCATCAATCATCAACTCTGGAATAAGGATTGGAAACTCATCCTTAGGGCATGCGTTGTTGAGATCCCTAAAGTCAACACAAACTCGAATTTGACCATTCTTCTTTCGTACAGGAACAATGCTTGATATCCAGGTGGGGTACTTAACTTCACAAATAAAGCCAGCTTCAATGAGTTTGTTAACCTCATTTTCAATCAATGGAACTAAGTCGGGTCTAAAGCGTCTTTGGGCCTGCTTAACAGGACGAGCACCATTCTTGACTGCTAACTGATGAACTGCTACTTTTGGATCTAAGCCAGGCATCTCCTTATAACTCCAAGCAAAAACATCCCTATATTCTTTGATTAAGTCCATGTAAGCAATTTCTTCATCCATTTCTAGAAAAGTGCTTAGGAAAGTTGGTCTTGGGTCTTCATCAGTGCCAAGATTAACTTCCTTTAGGGGATCTATTGTCGTCTTTACTCCTTCTTCAAGTTCTGACGGAGCATCTCCAGCATCTTCCTCTTCTTGAAGATCATTGTCATTGACAGATATATGGCAACACCAGGAAATATCTTCCAACTCTTCAACCTTTATTAGAGATGATGTATCATACTCACTCTGGGTTGTAATATGATATGAAGAGTCTACACTTTCTTCGTCTTCCTCATGTTCCTTGGTATAAATCACAGTATGAGTCTTTGCCTTTAACACCTCCTTACACGAAACCACAAGTTCCGTACGTCGCCTCATTCTAGAAGGAATCAAACTTTGGAAATCCTTTTGGATTCTAGGTGAAAAGTGTGTCATAGTGCCTTGATAACTTCTTCGAGGTTTGTTACTCTTCTCTTTCTTCAATGGACCCAACCTCTCAAACACAGAAGTTCTTGTGGTTGATTTTCCAAGTCGATCAAAGACAGAAGGCCTTTTGCTGGAAGTAGTAGACTCCTCTTCCACAGTGATGTAGTCGCTAGCCACCCTTCTAATAGAGATGCGCACCGGCGGTGGTGGCATGTACCCTAAGCCTTCGCGCGCTTTCCTGGTAGCAGCTTCTGATGGGATTTTCCCCAAATTTGATGGCTCATTAGGGTTGTATCCAGCCTTTACGAATAACTTGTAAGCATTTGGATCAAAACCTTCTTTCGTACGCTTTGAAGGGAGTGTCATATCTCGCGGTGAATTTTGAGCCACAAATTCCTCAAGTGGCCTTGAGGGCAAATTTATTGCATCTATTCGCTTTACCGGAAGAGTTAGCCCCCCTAGTACATTACCTTGGACATCGGATGAGTGTCGTACTTCTTTCCCTACTTTTGGTACATAGCGGGAGCACAGGAGTTGCCTTCTTCTTTAAGTACGCGACATTCCCTTTATTTGAAGTGGAGGGAGGCTTTTTAATGACAACGTTTTCAACAGCCACCTCAACCTTCTTAGCTGCAAGATCATCACACTTGGTTGATGTGACATCATCAACCTTTTTATCCTTCACGACATAATTCTTCAAGTAGAATTTTGCATCTGCGAAGTGTGATTCAGCTTCAGTGAATGGATTATCATCGGCCACTATCTTTCTCTCCACTCCATTTTTAAGATACTTCAGGCATTGATAGTAGGAGGATGAAACAATTTTGTTCTCATGTACCCAAGGCCTACCAAGCAATATATTATATGAAGTTTTGGCATCGATCACATGCATCAATACATTTGATCATAAATCGTCCATATGAATCTCTAACTTGATGGATCCTATGGCCCTCTGACCCCCTTGATTGAACCCTTGGCTTTCAGTAAGTTCATCAGTTGTGACGCCAAGTTCCTTCAGTGTGCGAATAGGCAGGATGTTTACTCCAGACCCTTCATCTATCAGGATTCTATTTATCTTCTTCTCTAGAACATGACCTACCATATACAAGGGACGATTGTGTAGTGTTTCACCAAACAGGAGATCATCGTCTGTAAATGTGATTTTTGTATTACATACATGTGCTTCTTGGTGAAGAGATTTAGTAGGCCTTTCAGGAGAAGGACGTTCCATCAATAGGCTTTCGCCCTTTGCTTCTTCTTTGTCAGTATTGAAACAAGATGCCTCAATGTTGTCTTGAGTAGTTTTGGCGCAGAACCAACTTGGAAAGAATTCTTTCAAGGTCACAGGACATAGTGGTTTTTGGTGGTGATGCTCCACTACACTCGCCCTCTTTGGCAGCTCAACCAACCTCTGTTTCCTCAGTTTCTTTACCATTCTCCTTCTGGTTGGCTGCTTGGATGAGTCTTTTCGTAGACACGTCATCTTGTTGCATCTCCGCCTAGTCACCAAAGTCCAAGCTTCATCATCACCTTCATCAATTAGAGACTTGTCATGCTCTAATGGCTCTTCATTATGCTCTTTGAAGTTGCATATTTGGATTGGATCGAGTGAGCCAAAAGTGATGGAGATTTGATGAGAACTGGCCTTCTCATCATCAAGCACGATCTTCTTCTCATTGGCCAATTGCATGATTTTATCCTTGAAGACAAAACATTTCTCCAAAGGGTGACCCACAAGCCTGTGATACTTGCAATAATTTGGGTCTTCAGTTTTTCCAGCTTCGTCGGGCCGCTTCATTTCTGGTAGATCAATAAGCTTTAGCTCAAGAAGTTCATCAAAAATTTCAAAAACGTCAGAATCAAGGAAGGGGTATTCCTTTTCTTGCATCTCCTTGAAAGTTAACTTCTGGTTTGGACGCGCTTGAGAAGTAGTCTTTAGGCTTTGCTTCTTGCTCACCTTTGTGGTGAGCTTCACAGGAGACACGTTGACATTCATGGATTCTTTGTTGTCGCTTTTGGGGACAAACTTGGTCCATCTCCTGGGTTCCTGTTTTTCCTTTCCCTTTCGAGGGTCATGGATGGGTGCTACTCTTTTTCCGACAGAAGACATGCTCAACTCCATGTCGTGAGCACGGGTAGATAACTCTTCAAAGGATTTTGGCTTAATGCCCTGCAAAATATAGAGAAGCTCCCAGTGTATTCCTTGGATACACATCTCTATTGCGGAAGTTTCACTGAGCCTATCTTTACAGTTTAGGCTAGCATTCCTCCATCGATTGATGAAGTCAATAACTGGCTCATCCTTTCTTTGACGAGTATTTGTGAGCTCTACCATGCTCACTGTACGCCTCGTGCTATAAAAGCGATTTAGGAATTCATGCTCCAGTTGCTCCCAGCTATCAATGGAATTGGGCTCGAGGTCCGTATACCAATCGAAGGCGTTTCCCTTTAGGGAGCTGACAAATTGCTTGACGAGATAGTCACCGTATGTTCCGGCATTATGGCATGTCTCAACAAAGTGGGCGACATGTTGCTTTGGATTCCCTTTGCCCTCAAATTGTTGAAATTTGGGGGGTTGAGAACCGGCAGGCATCTTGAAGCTATCAATCCTAGCAGTGTAAGGCTTGGCATACGTCAGGGAATACTTGGTAGCAATGTCGTACTTGTCCTTGAGGGTCCCTTCAATGAACTCCTTCAATAGATCAATTGGGATCATTCCGTCAGAAGCGACTGGCACCTCCTTAGTAGGTGGTATCTGTTTAGTAGGAGGATCTATCTCTTGAACTTCTGGAGCCTTTCCAGGTGCATGGCTAGAATCTCCATCTATTAAACCTTCCATTCGATCCATCAACTTATCGATCCGAGTGTCTTGAGTTTGCACATACTTGGTCAAACCTTCAATCGCCTTCGCCATATTCGCAAGTTGCTCCTCCATGGATGAGACATCAGTTACCATTGTTTGCATAATTATTGGAGACGTCGGAGAGTAGCACGGATTATCACATAAGTTGATCTCTGAAGTTCTTGGCTCACGCGAAGTAAGTGGAGATGACATGTTGGTTGAATGACCATCGTTCTTTGTGCCAGAGTTTTTTGAACCAGAGAGATCAAGTAGATACAGAGTCTTCTTAATTTTCTCTGCCACACTGCTTCCTTCTTCTGAAGCACTTGTAGAGGACCTTGTTCTTTTTGGGGTTGAAGACCCAAAAACTGGAGTTGATGTCGTCGACACTCGATGTGTTTGTTGCTCTATCATGTTGGCCTTGCTCCTTGTGATAACCCCAAAGCTTCCAAAAGTAACATCAAGGATGCTTTCTACCTCGGCGGAGAACTTGGAATTAGCAGCCTTAGAGGTAGTGGATTGAGAGTTAACCTTCTTGGAAGTCATTTCGGTATTCTTGAACTTTTGAAGTTGGAAAGTTGAGATGAGAGGTAGAGATTGTCCCACTGGGCGTGCCAAAATTTGTAAGACAATAAAATTCGCGACCGAGAAAATAATAATCGGGACAAAAAAATATTGCAACAATCGTTTATTGATTTCAATATGTGAGTGTTACAATCTCTATGAATCCTCTGATTCGCCTTTCTAAATATAAATTCAAGGGCTTCGAGCTTAATCTTGAATTTGATGAACTTGAACTTGATTTGTGGATTTAATGAACTTGATCTTGACTTGTGAATTTGGATTCAAGGGCTGTTGAGCTTGATCTTGAATCTTCGTCTTGATCTTCAGTTGTTTATGAACTTGAATGCTTGAACTTGTAGCTTGTAGAGAAATTTGTGGTGTTTGATCCACGAGCTCTCTCTTGCTTCTTGTTCGAATTGTTCGTCCCCTTTTTTGAATTATGAGGCCCCTATTTATAGTTGTGGAAAGGAAAGAGTCATGGTGAAGATGAGCTTCTTTTGGACAATCAGATTTAAGTGACGTGGCGCATTCTTATGGGCCTTTGATTTCACTAGGCTTGCTGCATCATTTTGACATGTGGCACGGTCCTATTGGCTCCTTTACTTGACTTGGCATGCCACGTCATTTGACACGTGGCGCCAAATTAGGCCTCTAGACTAAGATGACATATTGGGCTTAACCAAGTGGGCTCATTATTTGTAGCCCAAATTAATGGACTAGCCCGATGAATTTTGGACTTTAATTAAATCCATATCTATTGGACTTAAATAATTAATCTAATTATATTAATCCGCCATATTTATTTGGATTAATATATTTAAAATTCATATGATCACAATTGCATTTAAAAAAACTAGAAAAATAGATTTTAAAAAAAAATAATAATAGAAAAGACATTTAAGAAAAGTCTAAAGTCTCCTAATAAAATCTTGCTTTAGGCACGAGTTTTGTTAAGCCGCCCCTGGTCTCTATCCCAACGCCAGATCTCAAGGCACGTGTTTGCTGGTAGTTTTTTCAGTGCTAGCGTATAGTGTTTTGACATTGAAGGGACGAATGGAATTTTTGAGCCTATAAGAATCCTCTCTGAAAAAGGAAGGGCATCAGAAATTCCAGAGTCCTCCCTAGAGTTTCCATGGGAGAAGGCCCTCGGCCTTCTCTTTACGTGTATTTTTCTATTTCTTTATGTTATTTGAATCCTTATATTCTATCACGCTTTAGGCAATTTAGCATTAAAAAAATGAACTTGATTTATCTTAACTCTCTAGCCTTTAACCCATTTTATAAATTTTACCATGATTATGGTGATTTTTCCGATTAACATCGTGTAAACTCAACTCTAACCTCAAGTGTAATGCATATTCACAACAGTAAAATAATACCCATAAAAAGAAACAAGCACTATGACATTAGATGAATGAACCTGGAATATGGAACATACGAAAAATATTTAGGGGAATTTTCAAAAATATGCTGCCCCAACATAGTACTTTGAACCACTTACCCATATATGTTTTAATTTGCACTCGCATAGGTTATATTTTTATGTAATAGTGTTTATATATGTATTATCTATATCTATACTATTCTAAAAGTGGGAAGCCACCAAGTTGAAAGTTGGATTACAAAAATGCCCCTATAAAGTTATAACATCATGAACAAAAATGTAACTACCAATTAATTATAATTAATAATACTATCATATTTTATTAAATATTAAAATCCTAAAATAAATTATTTCCTTAACTATCATTAATTAATTACTCCCTCCGTTTCAAACTATTTGGCGCTCTTTCTAAAAATATTTGTTTCAATTTAGTTGTCCCTTTTATGAAATTAAGAGAATATTATTATGTTTTTTCAATACTACCCCTATCATTAAATAACTAAACAAAATGTATATACTCAAATTTATATTTTCAAAGAATAATTAATAAAGCCAATTTGGTAAAATAAACCCCTAATAAATTTTTTTTTAAATGAAGTGTCAAGTCAACAAGGGTCAACTATTTTGAAATGGAGGGAGTATACTTAATCATACATGATAATATCTTGAATCTCTCGAAATTCCTAAAGCTGGTAAGGGAGCATTAACATTCTAAATTACTCCCTTCGTTTGATTTTATTCGTAACAAATTGAGATGGCGCACCCATTAAGAAAAATAATTAATAACATGATTATTTTATCATAGTACCCCTATTAAATGATGTTTACATTGTGTCTTGAAATTAATTTGGAGAAAAAATAATTAATGCTAAGGGTAAAATAGGAAAAAAGAAGTTGTCTTCTCTTGATATGTCAAAAACAACAAGTAAAATTAAAGTAGAAATCTAATTAGGAAATTAGTGACAAGTAAAAGCGACCGGAGGGAGTACAAACGGCTCCAACTTCTTTTATACTTCCTCTGTTCACTTTTACTTGTCACTTTTGAAATGGCACACCCATTAAGAAAATAATTATTGATCGAGTGAGTTTACCATATTGCCCTATTAATTGATGTCTAGTAATGTGTATTGAAAAGTAATTTGGAGAATAAATAATTAATGCTAAAGGTAAAACATCGAAAAAAGCTTGTCTTTTCTTGATTTGTCAAAAATAAAAATTAAATTAGGAAAATAGTGACAAGTAAATCCGAATGGAGGGAGTATTTCACAAATCCAATGAAAGCTCTTTGTATCCCTTTTCCAAATTCAAACCGTTAATAGAAGTAATTATACAATTATGAGTATTAACAAATTGTATTTAATTTGTTATTTATTTTTGTTGTTTCACATTCTCTACTTGACCACTCAATTTCAGATCTAACTATATATAGAGGTCTTTGGTTTCATCCCAATTATGGTAGTTTTTAAATTTTTTCTGAATTACATATTGAAAATATATAAATACCAAATATTTCAACAAATGTTTATGTATCCACACGTACATAGCAGACCATATATTTATGTATGATATGGAGGATACTAGGATGATGCTGAAGATATGATATCATAATTATCTTTCTACATAAAAATTGATTTGTTATATCTTTATTGGTATAGTTTCAATAACCTCATTTTTAAGAGTTCAATAACAATCGATGAAATTAGCGGAAGTGTGATCAGTTAATCTTCGATCAAGGGAGCATAAATTCTTAAGTTCCTGGTCTAGACTGTTTGGAGCCATTTTTCATGAAGTTTTCTTATAATATTTGGGTAAAATTTTATAACTCAGCACAATGTTGTGTTATACTTTTCAAGATGAGTTGAAGAACTATACATTCTCAATATTTTTCTTTAATCAACTCTAATAGGTGTGTTTTAACAGTAACTATGGGACGAATACTATGATATGACATATGAGTGAAGTGCAATTTTTTTTATATTGACTCTGCCATCAGTTAGTTTTTTTAATTAATTCTTGAATATATCTTTATATTGGTTCTACATTTCATCTCGGTATTTTGTATTTTCGATCCAATTTGGAGTTCAAATATTATCATCAAGGCCAGATGCATGATTCTTGTGTTATTATATATTTAACTATTTTGTTGTCAATTCATTTGGATTATAAAATTTAGAGGTACTGTAATTTTAGTGACCGGATATACATCTTCTTCATATCTTTACTAATTCTGTTAAATACATTTACATGCATTTATTAATTCTCAAGCAAGAATTCATCAACATATTCATACCATTAGAGACTATATTATCTTTATTAGCTTCACATGTTTCTTGTTTGATTGATGGCAAATGCACTATCCCGTTTTATGAATTTTATTTAATAAATAAAAAGTAAAATGTTAAAATTAATATTGTTAATTTCAGCATTATATACAAACAAATAATAAGGGACAAACGTGAAACACACGTTCCCAAAAACTAGTTCCATAATACATATATACATATATAAATAATATATCTTGTATAAGAATGTATAATAATGTATAAAGATGTATTTATATATCTTGTATAACATCGTATAACATGTCACTAGCTACCAAGAATTTCTTCTGCAATTTTTAGTTGCAATTCATGTTTAGAATGAATCCAGATCTCCACCAAATGACTTCAAAATTTTGTAGACAACAATTCTTTAGACCATTTCCAACAACTATAAACAACAACCACCATAAATTTCTCCCAAAAACTCGGATTTCAAAATTTGAACTAATCTTTTCAAGCTTGTTCAATGATGGTGCGTTACCTTTCTAATATGATTTTCACCACCTAAATCAAGAATTTTAACCACGATTTAAGCTCCAAACACAAGTTTGTTAACTAACAATCAAGAGGCATGGGTTGAAGAAGAGAAATAGGAGAAGTGGGCCTAACTTTCAAATTATATACAGTTTTGGGGCAATAAGGGTAAATCGGTTGACTGAGGGTGTAAAATTTGAAATATTAATTTATTTGCATTTTGATATTTATATTAAATTGAAGATAACTTTAATAGATAGAAATAAAGTCAGTATACATATTTTGGGGAAAGTACACCATAGAAACAAACTATTTACAACTAAATATCCCTTTATATAAAATATCCCCCTAACTAATTACATAAAATGCTCTCTTTCCTTGTAGCTTTAGTAATTTATCTTCATTTTAATTCTTTTCCTTTTTATTTCTCTATTTTTCTACTTCTTTTCTTCTTCTTTTTTTTCTTTTTATGCTTCTTTGTTCATTTATTTTTTTCGTAAAGTTATTTTATTCTTTATTTTCTTTTTATACCATAACTAGTGAACTCATTCGCGCTTCGCGCGATTATGAAAAAATAGAATAAAAGGATGCTAGCTTCCATTTACCGAATTTTTTTTGTGTTTCTACTTTAAAAAAAATAACAACCGTTCCACTATTTATATACTATTAAAGAGAAAAAAAATTGTTTAAATATCAATGTCAAAATAAAAACAACTAATACGTTCTTATTTAACATTTTATTTGAGAATGCAGCATAAACCTAACAAAATGATGCCGAATAAGACAACTCAAGAAATTCATACATGTACCAGCAATAAAAGTAGTTAATCACTTAGTAAGTAATTTTATAGTAATTCTCACGTAAACTTCACCTTATTTTTCAGCCAGAAAAAAAGATGAAAAAACAACCCCTTCAAGGAAGAAGATTATTTTGGAAAAAATTCAATACTCAAAAGCTAAAAATTACACTCAACATTTATGATAAGAAAATTATGAAAAGAAGTCAAAATTTATATCTATACTTAGTAATCTCTATGATACACATAAAAGAAAGTATGACACCAATTTTTCCTTTTCTTTCTTTATTTTTCAATTTTTCCTTTTCTTTATTTTTTTTCCCACTTCATAATATTAATAAATATTCAGAAAAACGTTGAACCCTAATCAAATAAAAGTACTCTTTTTCCTCTAATAGTTTATTGCTCTAGTTATATAATGGAAAAATATAAAAAGAAAAAGAGCATACTCTCATCAATTGAGTACTATTATCACATGATCATAAAGAAATACTTCTCTAATAATTATAAACAAAAAATTCTTCTCTTCACATAAAATTTCATTCTCGAGACAAAATTATGTCAAGCCAAATGAAGAAGAGAAAGAAGAAGGAAAAATGTTTCACCGCAGTTTACATGCTTGTATTTATAGTTTGTCAAATCCTGAAATAAAAATTAACTAAAAAATAAATCAAAATAGTTTATTATCTCTAACACATAATTTTTCCCAAAGACAAATTACACATGTATTACCAAAAACCCAAGTTATAAGCCTAAAAATTCAAAGGATATTAATATATTAACAACCGCTAAAAGATTTGAACAAAATAATTTTTAAAAAAAATCGTGTACAATATTTATTTCAATAAAGGATAGCATAAATTGAAACATATATATTATATATTGAATTATAAATTTCAGAATTTTATCCACATTTCAAGCTTACCAGATCTTTTCAGGTCCTTCATCGTTGTTGGGGCTAGAAAATAAGAAAAGAATGCAATAATTTAGAATTTACAATAGAAAAAAATCAACAAAATTTCAGAATAGAATAATTAAAGTAATATTACAAACAAACTAATATTGCAAGAAAACAAAAATCCCAACAATAAATAAATAATTTAAGTATTTCAAATTGCTGGCAGAATAAAAGAACATAACACTACGATTTAGCATATAAAAAAATTTAATTGAATGAAGAAACTGAAAGTAAGAAGATTGCTTCATCCTTCTTTTCAATTTATATAACATTATTTTTGTTGCATTGATTAGGAAGAGGAAACGATTATGCATAATTTTATTAGGGTAAGCAAATGGGTGACTTAATTAGAATAACAAAACTGCCGATTTAATCCTTATTTGTGAACCTTAAATGTAGTGATTGATTGATTGAATTATTTTCTTTATAAAAAATATTATCAATGGCTTAATTAGGGAGGAAAAAGTGCAGACATTGAATGAAAAGATTAAAAGAAAGATTATAAAACCAGAAGAAGAAAAAACGTAGGTGATGTCCTAATGTCCTAATAATGTCTAGCTATATTAAATTTATATTATCTTATTGTAAAAATAACTTATCATTACTAAATTAATGACAATGACCTTTGAGTTTTCTAAACTGAAAAAGAAATGAACAATTAAGAGCATATAATTTAAAAATATTTTAAAGGCTTTCTAATATATTGTATAAATATAATAATTAAGAAAAATGTCAAAAAATTGAAAAAAAAAAAGAAGATAAATACCATTCTTGGTTTTAGAGGCATGCCACATCACCTCTTCTACATTCCTTTTCATTATTATTATTATTATTATATTAATTTATTTCTCCTTTAATGCTACCATTTATGGTTATAATTGCAGGTATTAAAAATGGCATAAGTGCAACATATATTGCACATTATATTTTAATTTTATAATTAAAATGGGAAAAAAATCTCAAAAATTAAATAAATTGAGTGGTGACTTTTGAAGCATGCCACATCAGCAATTTCATAACCCTCTATATTGATATACTAGGGAATAGGTCCGCGCTTCGCGCGGTCACGAATAACATATCGATGATTGATCTTATAAATAATTATCTTCTCCACTATAATGTGTTCGAGAAATCATAAAAAATTGAACTTCATATATATTATGATCTAAACTTTCATTTAATTCATAACTATTTGACTTTTTAAGAATACTAACATAAAAAAGTTCAGCTCACTTACTTCACCACACTTTGTAAGTGAGGTTATTATACTGCGTACAATACATATATCTTTGTTTTTTTCTTCATGCAACACTTTAAATGATTTTAGGAGTTGAACCACCCTTCTTTGGCAAAATTCACTTTATATTTCAATCATTTTTTTGTAATTTCGTAAAATTCATGGCCTAATATTTTTTTATCATAAGTTATTCAATCTCGACTTGCTTTTTTTAGCTATTATATTCAAATATTTTCAAGAATCAATTTATAAGTTTACAAAGCAAATTTTGTCATCTAAGCAAGTACAACAAAAAATATTAGTTTCATATTATGGGATGATAAGAAATATTCACTTCATATATGAAATGAGAATTTTAAAGTTATTCTTTGTTTAGTTTATTTCGAAGGTAATAAACACTGAACTAACATTTTATGCCTCTACTTCTTTAGCACCTCCCCTCCCCCACCATTTAAATTTCCACTCCACAAAAAAAATCACTAAGAACTACATGTATTTTTTATATTTTATAATATATCTCACTCATGGGAGAATAAGCTTTTTCCCTTCATAGTTAATTCTCTATTCTTTGGTTTGTTTTGTAGAGTTATTTTCTTTTCCAGTTTATAGTACTATTGAATGATGAAAAAGTATTTAAAAAAATAATAGGATAATTATAATTAAGAGAATAAAGATGTATAACAGTTCCTGAAATTACTAAAGAGGAATGCATGTATAATGTGTAGATGCTTTTTTAGTTAGACGTCTACCCTTCCAAATTAGACTTGGCATGTTTGAATTGTTTTTGGCTTATAGCTTATTATTAAACTCCTAAGATTAAATAAGCTGATTTTTATGACCTTCAATTTTCTACAACTCAACTTCTTGCCTTCCTTCCGTTATCTTCTTTTCGTCGATCAATTAATTATCGTCCTTATATGATAGAGAATAATTAAAAAAATCAACAAAAGAAAAGAAGGGGATACAAAATAGCTTGAAAAGGATAATTTGCAATTATTGTCATATATAATATGGTGAAAAAATTCTTAAAAGATTATTAAAGTTCATATAGTTTGAATCTCGACAAGAAAAATATGAGAAAAATTATAAAACAGAAAGTAAGTACTAAATGTGCAATGAAAGAACATAAAACACTTGATATACATAAAACACATGATATAATGACAAATTTGGAGGTTCTTTAATAAAATTTGAGATTATATCTTTGGAAATTACCTCATTATGTATGATAGGAAGAACAACTTCAGTTCTTACTTTTCAATAAATTATTCCAAAAAACCAACGAAAAGTATGTTAGAACATACAAATTAGAGTACCAACAACAAAATCTTATAATGTCTCTATTTATAAGACAATAATATGAAATACCAAATGTTATCATATGAACAAAACTATCAATAAAATAGGAGTTATGGTAATCAAAAGCCATGGGAGAGTAATGAAAATAAAGACTCATTAATTTCTTATATTAAAGAAATAAATAAATGACGGAATAGTAATTGACATATTCATTTTTGTACAATAACAAGAAATATATAAATAGGGAAAATTGTCAAAAAATTGAGAAAAAAGATGGATCCTTGGCCAAAGAGAGGTGTCACATCACTTTTCTTTTATCTAAATTTATTATTATACATAGATTTCTAAAATTTAAAATAGAGCATTTTCATGCAAAATAAAAGGCAAGATTATTATATTTGAATTCACACTATAACTAAAGGACTTATACAAAGAGTAACAAAAAATAATGTGTCAACTATTCAACAATAGTGTTACCCTATTTTGTAATCGAACATTCTCTCCTCCTCCTCTTCTTGTGTGTCCATATTAGCTTGTAGGAATCTGAACTTCTAATACCTTCTACGGATTATAGTACTCTCATCTTCCCCACTCCCTAAACAATGAATTTTTTTCAAAAAAAAAAAAGATTGTCTAACTAAAATAACAATTATGGAAAAACACAAATAATGGGGGGAAAGGCAGAACGAAAAAGAAAAAGAAGAAAGAAAACATCTTTCTTTATAGAGAATTTGTATAAAGAAGAAGAGAAAAGAAAAACATGGAGTGAAAAAGTTGTGCTTTAATATTTATAGTGATCTATACAATTTGTAAGCTACATTGAGCAATAAGAATTTCAAGAGTCTGTTCGTAAATGTAATTAAATTGGTAGCAAATGTCTGTCATAGTAAATTCAGTAAGCCTTTTCACTTGTCCATCATTGAGCACAATAATTAAGAGATAATTAGAAAGGAGTTGAGGAGATATGCTATTTAAGTAGAGAATGTAAATAGATGGAGTTTTTTTTTAATTCATGAGATATAATTAGATATAATAAATATGATAATTTTTTTTTAATTATTAAAAACTTGATTAATGATAAAAGTGAAGGAGAAAAATTCAAAAAAAGGAGAAAAAAATATAAATATGAATGGAGGTCATAGAGAGGTGTCACATCACCTTGTCTATGTTTCTCGTTTATATATATACATATATATATATATATATATATATATATAGGAGTGGAGTAATAAATTTTAAAACATTTAAATTTTTACAATATATAATAGAAATAAATGGAGAGAGTACTAATTAACATATTTATTTTTGTACAATAATAAATAAATAAATAGAAATATAGGAAAAATTATCAAAAAATAAAATAGAATGATGACCTTAGAAGTATGCCACATAAGCAAATTCCTATATATATATATATATATATATATATATATATATATATATATATTGATTGATTGATTGATTAATGTTCTTCTTTATTGTATAACCAATGCACAATTAAATTAAAAAATAAAAGACTTGCACCCATTCAAATTTCCTAATAAAGAATAGGAGTGGAGTAGTAAATTTTAAAACATTTAAGTTTTTACAATAAATAATAGAAATAAATGGAGAGAGTACTAATTAATATATTTATTTTTGTACAATAATAAATAAATAGAAATAATGTAGGAAAAATTGTCAAAAAATAAAATAGAATGGTGGCCTTAGAAGTATGCCACATAAGCAAATTTCTAACCTTCCTTTATATATATATATATTGATGATTGATTTTCATTATTATTATTATTATTATTATTATATTAATTTATTTCTCCTTTAATGCTACCATTTATGGTTATAATTGCAAGTATTAAAAATGGCATAAGTGCAACATATATTGCACATTATATTTTAATTTTATAATTAAAATGGGAAAAAAATCTCAAAAATTAAATAAATTGAGTGGTGACTTTTGAAGCATGCCACATCAACATATATTGCACATTATATTTTTATTTTACATATTCCTTTTGTTCTTTTTTTTTCTCGTTTATTTCTTTATTCATTTATTTTTTTTCTCTACTTATTTTTTTTCTGCTTTTTTTTCTTTTATTGGTTCCTTTTATTTTTACGTTTTTATATTTTCTTATTTTTTGTTTTTAAATTTCTTTATTTCTTGTTCCTTTTCTTTTCTTTTTTTACGTTTATTTCTTTATTCTTTAATTTTTTTCTCTATTTCTTCTTTTTTCTGCTTTTAATTTCCTCTTTTTTACTTTTATTTTTATGTTTTTTATTTTTTATTTTCTCTTTTTTTTTCAATTTCTTTAGTTCTTGTTCCTTTCCTTTTCTTTTTTTCATTTATTTTTTTATTCTTTATTTTTTTCTCCTTTTTTCATTCATTTTTTTCTCAAATCATAATATTCTTTATTTTTTCACCACAAGCTAATTTCATATTTTCGGTCTTTTTTTATTTTTGTTTTTTAAAATTTTATTTATTTCTTTTCTTTTGTAATTTTATTTGATTCTCTTTTCTTTTTTATTTCTGTTTTTTTCATTTGCTTCAGTCTGTAATGATATCATCACAGTATATCTATATACTATCATGGTACCATTGATGTCTGCTCCAATCCTTCAGTCAGACTTCCATGTTACCATCACAGTATATATATATATATATATATATATATATATATATATATATATATATATATATATATATATATTGACATGGAATCATTGAATTTGCTTCAGTCAGTAATCATACCATCACAGTATATCTATATACCGTCATGGTATCATTGATGTATGTTTCGTCATTCAGTGAGACCTCCATGATACCATTACAGTATATCTATTTATTGTCATGGTATCATTGATGTCTACTTCAATCCTTCAGTCAGACCTCTATGATACCATCACAGTATATATATACTGACATGGTATCATTGAGTCTGCTTCAGTCCGTAATGATACCATCACAGTATATCTATATACCATCATGGTATCATTGATGTATGCTTCATCATTCAATGAGACCTCCATGATACCATCACAGTACATCTATATACTGTCATAGTATCATTGATGTTTGCTTCAAACCTTCGGTCAAACCTCCATGATACCATTACAGTATATAGATACTGACATGGTATCATTGGGTATGCTTCAGTCCGTAATGATATCTTCACATTAAATCTATATACTGTCATGGTATCACTGATGTCTGATTCAATCTTTCAATCAGACCTCCATGATACCATCATAGTATATATATACTGACATGATATTATTGGATTTGCTTCAGTCTATAATGATATCATCACAGTATATCTATATACCATCATGGTATCATTGATGTATGCTTCAACGTTTAATCAGACCTCCATGATACCATCACAATATATCTATCTACTATCATGATATCATTGATATCTGCTTAAAACCTTCAGTCAGACCTCCATGATACCATCACAGTATATTTATACTGACATGGTATCCTTGGGATTTGCTTCAGTCTGTAATGATACCATCAAAGTATATCTATATACTATCATGGTATCATTGAGGTTTGCTTTAATCCTTTAGTGAGACCTCCATGATACCATCACAGTATATTTATATATTGTCATGGTATCATTGATTTTGTGCTTCAATCCTTCAGCCAGACCTCCATGATACTATCACAATATATATATATTGACATAGTATCATTGGGGTTTGCTTCATTCCATGATGATACCGTTATAGTATATCTATATACCGTCATAGTATCATTGAGGTTGGCTTCAATCCTTCAGTGAGACCTCCATGATACCATCACAGTATATCTATATACTGCTATGGTATCACTGATGTCCGTGCTTCAATCCTTCAGTCAAACCTCCATGATACCATCACAGCATATATATGTACCGTCATGGCATCATTAATGTCTGCTTCAATTCTTTAGTCGGATCTCCATGATACCATCACAGTATATATATACTAACATGCCATCATTGTTGTTTGTTTCAATCCTTAGTGAGACCTCCATAATACCTTCACAATATATCTATATATTGTCATGATATCATTGATGTCTGCTTGAGTCTTTCAGTCAGACCTCCATGATACTATCATAGTACATCCATATACTGGCATGGTATCATCCTTCAATGAGACACTCCTCAATCCTCCATGATAACATCATAGTATATTGATATACTGTGATGGTATCATGGAGGACTGCTTCACTCTTTCAATGAGACACTTCTTAATATACCACCACAGTATATCCATATACTGACATGATATCATACTTCAATGAGACATTCCCCAATCCTTAATGATACTATCATGGTATATTCATATACCGTGATGGTATCATAGATGATTGTTCCAGTCCTTAAATAAGGCACACCTTAGTCATTCTTAATTATTTATTGTTGTGTTTTATTTTTTATTTTATATTTTTACTAATCTAAAAATAATTAAATAATATATTTATTTTTAAATAAATGATAAAAAAAGAAGATAATCTAACTAAAAAATAAAATATATATTTATATTAATTTTAATGATAATAAATAAACTAAGAAATTTAATATTTTTTAACTACTTATTATAGTCGTGCTACTTAATTTTAAATATTTTGTTAAGTATTTTTAACTACTTTATTTTATATATAAATAAAAGAAAAATTAAACAAGACCAAAAAAGTATTAAAATATAGAAAACAAAAAAAAGAAAAAAAATGCAAAGAGTTAGAAAAGAAAACAAACGGTTGCTAATGGCGCTGAAGGCGCCGACTTTTCTTTTTTGTTGACTAGCCACCTTTTATAAGGCTGGAAAAAAAGGTTGCACAGGGTATAGTCGGGTAATTAATTCTAAGCGATAGGGTATTTTTTGAAATTAATTTGGGAGGGAATAAATTAGAGTAATTACTTTGTTTTTATGAGGTATTTTATGTACTTTTTCCTATTATTTAATGATGCACAGTGATAAGAGCGTATATTAAAGATAGATGGCTTCGATATGTTGATTTGATACAAAGGGGATTAATATTTTTTTTTTTGTATAAAATGTATTTTTTGATCAGTGTTAATGTCCTTTCATGTAAAGCTAAAGTTTCCAAGCTAGATTATAATTTTAAAAAAATGGATCGGTTTGACCAATGGTAACACTAAACATTTTTCATTACACAAACCTTGATTAGGACTGTCATATTATGTCACCGCTACTTGATAAGCTATTAAGAAAATATCACTTGTCTTCCCACCACAAGACGGAGATTGAAGAAGAGCTTCTAAAAAAAAAAGTTATACATGCTACTTATGTATTAGTTTGTTTGGCATATTTTAACTTGTACGGAGTTTAAGACAATAAAAAAGATTTTTAAATTTTGTGATGTTAAATTAAAGATATATCAAATATACTGAAATATTGGTTAATCTCACATGTAAATTTGAAATTAAAAGTTGTGAAGGAAAAAATCATTCTTTTAAAAACGGACTAAAAAAAAAATATGTCAAACAAATTGAAACGTAAGGCGTAATTAATTAAATCAAGTTTCTTATAAGATTTCAATGATTTGAAAAGGCATCTTCATATATGTATTTATGTTTTTTTCCCTTTCGAAATACCATTTCCTAGGAGTAGTAGTTAAGGGCGTGTTGTCATCGGATCGTTATCCAAACCCTTTGGATTCCTCCAATCATTGGGGAGCTAGGTGTTTATTTTCCTATTCGGGGTGTTCGATATGTATTTTTGAGCCCGATTAATTTGATCTTGTGAGGAGAAATTTACTTGGTACATAAAAAGTGCTTTCTATCAAAAATAATTTCATTCTCAAAACTAAAACTTGAGACATCTGATTAAGAATGATAGAATACACCTCTACTCGGTGGTGTATATTTTTTATTGATAAACACAATTACATTAACATTACATGAGATTCTTACATGTTGGAATGAGATGATTTATTTTAAAAAGAAACCATTCTAAACAAATGGTTCTAAAAAGTCAACATCCAGCAGGTTGCGCAATTATTCTTTGGGTTAATATTCAAAAACCTAAATCCCCTTTGCTATTCGTAATTATTTTTCCTTAGGGTTGACTTACTATTACAAGAGAGTTTTTATCCTCTTTTTCTTAATTTATTCGGTGGGACTGGATGTGATTTGTGCCAAAAGTCCTCAATTAGGGTGTGTTCGATATGAAAGATAATATTTTTTATGAAAAATATTTTTAAGACAAAAAAGTGTTTTTTTTAATTTTTTTTCTTATTTTCGGTATGTAAAAAATATTAGTACTATCCTACGAGCATTTGTATAGATTTCAAAGAAATATTATGAAAGATCGGGTTAATTGTTTGTGATGATAGAAATGGGGGATATCTGAGTGGTGGTGAAGATGAGATGTGTTTTCAAGCAATACGTCTTTTCTTGAACCTCCATTGTGTACAAGTTGGGGCCAGCAAAACGTGTATTTAATAATATTAAAATTTGCGTGTGGAGATTCTACAAGAATACAACTCAATTGCCCCTTGAAATGAATCTCGGGGTAATCTAGATTAATAAAATACAATTAACAAGTGTATTATTGGATCTGAATGAGTTTTTGGAATCCTCTGGAACCATTACTACATTATTTTACTATTTATTCAATTTTTTAATCCCATTTTCAACTCTTTTGAAAGGTCTAAAATTACTTTATATACAGGATTCGCTTTCTGTTGTTGAAGTAGGAACCACATACAAGGAAAAAGGAGCAGTTGACAATATGGGTATCTGCGTATCAACTGTATCTCATGAGATTCATGCTGTTGATTTCGGCAATGAAAATGTTGTTCACTATGAAGACAACAACATTAATGGGGCCAATGGGTACCACCAAGTGACTGGTTCTTTTTTTTCTCAACAAGGAAACAAAGGACTCAATCAAGATTCTGCTATTCTCTTTCAGGTTTGTCATTAGTCCCTCTCTCATTCCCAACATGTTTACTTAATTATATGGAGTACCTAAAAATGGAAACTTTCATTTTATGGCAGGGGTATGGTGTAGAAAATGGCGTTTTTGGTGGAGTTTTCGATGGGCATGGAAAGAATGGACAAATAGTCAGCAAGTTAGTTATGAATAAGTTGCCATCTTTGCTTCTGAAACATATACTCTCTTTGCCAAAGATTACTTCTCCAAAACAAAATGTCAAACTTGTTGATGATGAATCAGTGAAAAGCAAGAATTTTAACAAATGGAAAGAGGCTTGTTTGAGTTCCTTTAAGTTGATGGATAAGGATATTAAAAGTCTTGAGAAATTGGATTGTTCTTGCAGTGGAACTACTGCTGTGGTTGCTATAAGACAGGTAATGAGAAAGACTTTTTGTGATCATGCAAAATCAGAACTTGTTTGGATTCAAGAAAAGGTTATAAAAAATTCAGATGCATTAACCGTTTATATACATGACAGGATGATGATCTGATTATCGCTAATCTTGGCGATTCTCGAGCTGTATTAGGAAGAAAGACAGAGGAGGGAGTCATTGAGGCTTTTCAGTTAACTACTGATTTGAAGCCTAGCTTACCTTGTAAGACACTTTTACCATAATATTGACATGATACACCTGACTACCTGAGCACAGTTCAATTCCAAAGTGTGCTTACTAATGCCTAATCATAAACTGTTTGATGCATGCAGCTGAAGCAGAAAGAATAACGAAGTGTGATGGCAGAGTTCTTGCACTGAAAGAAGAGCCACATATACAGAGAGTGTGGTTACCCCATGAAGATGTTCCTGGACTTGCCATGTCTAGAGCTTTTGGAGATTTCATGCTTAAGAACTATGGCATAATTTCCAAGCCTGATGTCTCCTATCACCATATTTCCCCCAACGATCAGTTTCTTGTTCTAGCAACTGATGGGGTAGGCCTATTTTAACTATGTACTACTAGTATATTTTTTTCTGTTTCTCATCTTTCGCCCGAGTCATCTTTCCTCTGTTTTTTCAATACTTGACATGTTCATTTATATTGTAAAATAGGTGTGGGATGTTCTGAGCAACGACCAAGTCGTCTCCATAGTGCGTGGAACAAATAATGCAGCAGCAGCCTCAGAGGCAGTGGTACAGGCTTCTTTAGATGCATGGAAACAGAAGTTTCCAAACAGCAAGAGAGATGACAGCACTGTCATCTGCCTGTTCTTGTAATAACATGTTTCTCCGACAAATAGTACTTGAACTACGGCTATAAGCAAATACTGGCTTTTCTTATTACACTAATTTCAGAATGCAAAAACGGCGGCTATGTTAGAAGTTTGATGTACTCTGAATGTCAGCAGCCACGGCTACCTGCCATCATTTTGTATGCTTCCATTGCAATTTAGTACTACTAGTGTATATGGTCAAACAATCTTAATACAGCTGCCACCTATCATGACAAAACGTGAAGCTTGTTATCCATCTTGCTTTAGTGTTCTTTCAAGAACTGTGGATAGCCAGTTGTCTTGAATGTATACAGCTTTTCTTGCCAAAAGTAAATGTGAGATGTTTTCACTGATTGTGTAAATTTAACAGTAATTTTGTGGAGTAAGTGCTTAGGCCTTAGCCTAAAATTTGGTTATTAGGTCGATCAATTAAATTTGTTTGGATGAGGTCACAACTCACAAGCAACCAAATTAATTCATATTATATTAATCTTTTAATAATGTGAATAAAGTAACGACGAGATAATTGAAATAATGATCTGAGTAATCAATATCTATATATAATAATAAAGTAGAATGAAGACTAGGTGATGTGACACCTTTCTATGGCCTCCATTCTTATTTATTTATATTCTCCTTTTTTTGACCATTTCTTCTTATTTTATTTTTCATAATTCAATTTTTGTTAATTTAACTCATCAACTTTTCACCTCCCACTATAATTACCTTCTTTACTAGAGATTTAATATATATTCATGTATTCTTTCACCTCCAATCTTTATAATTCTTATTAATTTTATTAATGTGGAGTAATAATGTGCTAAAAGATGGGAGATAAAAAGACAAAAACTAACCTATATATATCTTACACTACCAAATTATGCATACATGAATCAACCATTTTAATTTTAGTTGTACAAAAAAAGGCTTCACATGAGTTCCCATGTATTTTTTTCTTTGAATAGTAGCAATTTATCTAATGAGATTATATATTGGTGAGTATTTATTTTTATTAAACTTACTTATATATGCTCTATTCTCAGTAAATATGAGTGATTTATTTCTTTGTAGGCTAAGATTTCTCATCTTTTTTATTGGAAAGTTTATATTTTTGCATTTCACTATTATTTCTTACTCAACATTTGTTAACTTTTGATGATTCATGCTATGTCATCTATATCGAGAAACTTGGTACACACGACGGACCTACTTCAATGTTGAATATATTTCTTCTAAGATAATTTTATGCACTCGATCTCTAAATTCATAAAAACAAATCCTATTCCTATTTTGTTTCGATTTCTTCTATGATGTATAATTTTCTTAGATTAAATTTGTCCAAGAATATGATTAGTGATTGATACTGTATAACTTTGAAAAAATGTTTTGAAGTTTACTCACTAAAAAATATAGGCAAAACTTAATTTCTTATCAAAAAAATTAAAAGGCAAATAAAAATTCTACTATTACAAATGAATCATTTATTGAAATAGTTAATTATTTCTTACGTAAAGTTTAAAGTAAAGAAAAAGTCCACTGTTACAATTGAATCATTTATATTGGTTCATAAAATTAATAACATACATTACATATTAAATACGTTCATACATTTGAAAACTGCTATGAATAATGAGGAGTCTAAAACTATATAAGTAACTATAATCTTTTCATTTTCCTTACTAAAAGATATCATTCAAGTGAAGTAGAAACTTCTTTTTGTATTAATGGCAGTTAGAAGTTGGATAATTCATATTTTTTTGACCTTATGCTTATAAATGTAGATAATACTTTTTGTTTGGGGAAAAAAGAAAGAGAAGAAGAAAGTGCATTTATTCATCCATAAAGGTGGAGGTGCTCCATTTGTATATTTATTCTATACAGTAGATATGACTCAATATTATCAAATGATAACCCATTGATTATTTTTATTTTTTTATATATTTTTTTTTGGAGAAGTGTCCTTGAAGAACTTCAAATTTTGAAATTATAAGAAAGCATTCAATCTTTTATTATTAAATTTGCATCTCTGTTTAAATTTTCATATATATTTTTTTGTCATACATTAGATTATTTTTTTTGTATGTAAAAAATAAAAATATATAATTTTAACTTTTGGTATTATAGATTTTCATTTCTTTTATATCAACTATATAAAGAAAAAGAAATCTATGGCCGCGCGAAGCGCAGTTTAGTTAACTAGTATATATATAAAGGAAGATTTGGAATCTGCTGTTGTGACATACTTCTAAGGCCACCATTCACACTTTATTTTTTATTTTATTTTTTTGACAATTTTTCCTTCATTTCTATTTATTTATTTATTACTGTACAAAAATAAATATGTTAATTATTACTCCATTTATTTTTATTCTTTATTGTAAAAACTTAAATGTATCAAAATTTACTTCTCCACTTATTCATATTCTTTATTGTACACTCTAAACGCCTAAATATTTACTACTCCAAGTTTTCATTCCCTCCATAAAAAATAAATCATCAATCAATCAATCAATGTAGAAGAGGTGATGTGATATCCCCCAATGACCAGCATTCCAATTTATATATTTTTTCAATTTTTTGGCATTTTCTTCTCATTTTTCATGTTAAATAAATAATAATTGCCTCCTTTTCAAAAGGAATAGTATACTATACGTAAATGCAGAAAATAATGGAGCCATTAGCATTAACACAGGCCTTCAGTTATAAAATTAATTATTCTATCGGGTACAGTTTATACCCCTTATGGATTCCTTCAAATTCTTTCGGTTATAACTTTATACATGCACCAGTAATTAATTATAAAATTTGAAAAGAACTTTCACCTTTATAATTTAATACTATATAAATTGACATTATATCCAATTCTTGGGCATAAACAGGTATATTGTTAAAATAAATGAGGTCAAGGAATCAAGCCATTAGCAATCGAAGGCCAATTTTATTTTCAAGACATCAATACTGCTATCATACCATTCATATACTTCTATGGAAATAGCTCTTCTATGACACAACAATGGGGACATGGACATTGTAAACAGAGTCAGGCTTTCGTTGGGGATTTAAAGTTTTATGCCACTATCATGGAGGGAACCAAGAAGAAGAAAGAAAACAAAGCCTAGAGCATTGAAGAAGTTTCTCCCTTAAGCCAACAAATTTGATATTAGTATTTTCTTTTTGTATGGACTCGTGTAAATGTACTTTCTTTCCCATGAAGCTATCACCAATTTGACATATATTTTTATACATTGATTTTGTGAATGTTGTTTTTCCTTCCTTTTGTGGTCCTCTCTCCGGTTTTTCCATTGAAGTATGTACTTCCGATTTATATATTAAAATAAAATAATTGTTCGACTTTATAGGAGAAACGATAAGAGCATATCAGGAAGTTGCTCATTTTTGGGAATTTTGCATGATATTAGAAAGAAAATATATTGTTCAGAAACTTGATCAAAGAAAAAAAAGTTGCATCATTATTTATAGTTCGTCATTAACCATTTATTATGGTGACTATAATTTTTTGGATTATGGAGAAAATATCTATAGATCTATATAAGCTTTAATCAATTGAATAAAGTTGATAAGAAATACAAAAAAATATATATAGATAAATCTCATAGTTGCTTCTTTAAATAAATGATTTTGATATGATTTTCTTTTAATAAATGAGCTCAAGGTATGAAGTACATTATCCTATTAGAGATAAATAAAATTTCATACAAAAGAGACAAAGTACTCCACTTAAAATTATTTATAACAAATAATATTTTTTTTACAAGATATATCTTTTTCAGACCGCGCGAAGCGCTGAATAGTACACTAGTTAACAAAATAAGACATAGATTCTTATTGATTCTTTTGGGTCAAGTGATGAATATTTCTGAAAAGCAGTGATGAAAAATCTGTTCACTTAGAATTAATGTAAAAATTATAAGTAATTAGGTAAAAAATTAAATTGTTCAATCATGGAGAAGTGGGGGACTTTATAGGGTGGCTAGTAGTAACTATTTTTGGTAATCCTCGCGTGTTTCAACCATTACATGGCTAGGATCGCAGGAGTTAATGGGATTATATAAAATTCCTAGGATCTCTAACTAACCGTTGACCAAACTAGCATTTACCAATTCTATGGTTGACTACTGTCCTCTTAATGCTTGCCACATGTTCGGATAAACAATCTTTGCTTCCATCATATTCTCACCAATACAGATAGTCCACGCACTTTTCGGGCAGATCTCTATGATTGCCAGGGAAATGAAAGTGTTTTAGGTGGGAGCATGAGCATAGCTATCATCATGATACATAGGCACAGAACCAGGCATAACTCTCATCATGACCTTGAGCCAGGCATAGTTGGTCGTGTTTTTTGAACTTTGTGTCAGTCGCATGAGGCGTGCCCAAGTTGGACGTCTACTTTCCCCTTACCGATACAATGATCGAGTTTCACTTATAAATACACCCTTTCTTCCTTATTTCCTCTTCATCGCTTCCTTTGCGCTAAGTTTGAGCTTTTCAATACTTAAAAAGCTTCCCATACTTATAAATACGGGCAAGGTTGGCTTGAAGATGACTTCGGACAAGATGGTGACCCTCAATAATGTCCTTCATGTTTTCGAAATGCGGAAGAATTTGGTCTCAACATCACTTTTAGTCAAGAATAGTTTTAAGTATGTGTTTGTATCCGATAAGGTTGTAATAAGTAAGAATGACATGTATGTAGGAAAATGTTACCTCACTGAGGGCCTCTTCAAACTAAATGTAATCTCTATTGATATGAATAAGATTTCTACTTCTTCTTACTTGCTTGAGTCAAATCATTTATGACATGCACGTTTAGGACATGTAAATTATAAAACCATACGAAAAATGATTAACTTAGAAATATTACCTAAGTTTGAAAGTAATAATGTGAAATGTCACGTATGTGTGGAATCAAAGTATGCAAAGCATCCTTATAAGTCTATTGTAAGGAATTCAAATCCCTTAGACTTAATCCATACAGACATTTGTGACATAAAGTCTATACCATCTCGTAGTGGAAAAAAGTACTTCATAACTTTCATTGATGATAACACTCGATATTGCTTTGTTTATCTACTTAATAGCAAAGATGAGACAATTGATGCTTTCAAGCAATACAAAAAATGAAGTTGAAACACAAGTTAACAAGAAAATCAAAATGATTAGAAGTGATAGGGGTGGTGAATATGAATCTCCTTTTGAAGAAATATATTTGGAATATGGAATTATTTATCAAACAACTGCCCCATACACTCCACAATCCAATGGGATTGCGGAAAGAAAGAATAGAACATTGAAGGAGATGATAAATGCTTTGTTGATAAGTTCTGGTTTATCACAGAACTTGTGGGGGAAAGCCGTTTTAACAGCCAGTCGGATACTCAATCGTATACCCCACAGTAAAACAAAATCCATTTCATATGAACAATGGAAAGGAAGAAAACCCAGCTTGAAATATTTCAAAGTGTGGGGGTGTTTGGCTAAAGTGCAAGTTCCTAAACTCAAAAGGGTTAAGATAGAACAAAAAACAATTGGTTGTAATTTTCATTGGATATGCAACCAATAGCAAAGCATATCGGTTTCTGGTTCATAAATTAGAAAATTCCGACATTCATGTGAATACGGTAATTGAATCAGATAATGTTGCATTCTTTGAAAATATTTATCTGTATAAAAATGAATGTGAGTCATCTAGTGAAAAATCTAAACGACCTCGGGAAGTTTCAAAGGGAAGTACACCTAATGAGGTAAGTCCAAGACGTAGCAATTGTCAAAAGATTTCAACTTCATTTGGTCTTGATTTCTTGACATTTTTAGTTGAGAATGAGCCTCAAACGTTCAAGTAAGTAATGTCTTCTTCAGAAACACAATATTGAAAAGAGGCAATCAATATTGAAATAGAATCCATATTGAATAATCATACATGGAAATTGGTTGATCTTCCTCCAGTAAACAAACCATTGGGTTCTAAATGGATCTTTAAAAAGAAAATGAAAGATTATGGTACTATTGATAAATATAAGGCAAGACTAGTTGTCAAAGGATTCATACAACGAGAAGGTCTTGGTTATTTTGACACGTATTCACCGGTAATAAAAATCACATCTATTCGAATGTTGATAGCGTTAGCCGCCGTGTATGATCTTCAAATTCATCAAATGAATGTGAAGACAACCTTCTTAAATGGAGAATTGAAGGAAGAAATATACATGGAACAACCCGAAGGATTTGTAATTCCAGGAAAAGAAAAAAAGGTGTGTCGACTTGTTAAGTCGCTTTATGGACTAAAACAAGCGCCCAAGCAATGGCATGAAAAATTTGATCAAACCATGTTGTCAAATGAATTTAAGATCAATGAATGTGATAAATGTGTTTACATCAAGAACACTGCAAATCACATTGTCATTGTTTGTTTGTATGTAGATGATATGTTGATAATCAGTAAGGACATTTCCGACATAAATGCTACTAAGTGTATGCTTGTTACCAAGTTTGATATGAAAGACTTAGGAGTTGCAGATTTGATCTTAGGAATTAAAATTCTAGGGACTCCTCAAGGTCTAGCTTTGTCTCAAACTCATTACATCAATATGACACTTGAAAAATACAAGTATTTGGACTTCAAAGTTGCCAAAACTCCAATTGATGTGAATCTTGCTCTCACAAATAACCAAGGTCAAAACAAGTCACAATTGGACTATGCAAGAGTGTTGGAAAGTTTGATATATATCATGAATTGTACACAACCAGATATAGCATGTGCTATTAGCAAATTAAGTCGGTACACAAGTAATTCCTATTAAACTCATTGGATGGCAATGAAAAGAGTTTGGGGTATCTAAAATATACTCAAGACTATTCTTTGCATGACAACAAATATCCAGTAGTAATTGAAGGATATAGTGATGCAAACTGGCTCACCGGGTCAAATGAAATGAAATCCATGAGTGGATATGTGTTTACTCTTGGTGGAGGAGCAGTCTCTTGGAAATCATCCAAATAGACTTGTATTGCTCTCTCTATAATGGAATCTGAGTTTATTGCCATAGATAAGCTGGTGAAAAAGCTGAATGGCTAGATATTCCTTTGTGGCCAAAATCAGTGGCTCCGATATGTATACATTGTGATAGTAAAGCGGCAATAGGAAGAGCTAAAAATGTTATGTATAATGGAAAGTCTCGTCACATAGGACGAAGACATAATACCGTTAGACAATTACTCTCTAGTGGAATTATCAGAGTTTACTATGTGAAGTCAAAGGATAATGTGTTGGATCCACTTACAAAAGGCTTAACTAGAGAGCCGGTTGATAAATCATCAAAGGGAATGGATTTATGCCCTAGAACAGGTCATTGTAATGGTAACTGTACTTAGTTAAATGGAGATCCCAAGGTCTAGGTTCAAGGAGATTAAACAAAGTTACGAATGAAGGTTAAACATTGTCACTAAAAGTATATCAATTTCCATAATATGACGATGTTCAAGAAACAAGGAAAAGGCTTAAGGTTTGAAGCTTTTTAATGGTTTCTAAGTTTGGCAGGTATGACCAAATAGTTTGTCTATTGGATAAAATTTTTAGGAATCACCTATGTGAGTGTAAAGTGGAAGCCGCTTCAAGGAGAATAAGATTAAGGTTAGTTCTCTACGCACTTATGAAACCAGGACGTGTTCATGGATAAAATGAATAAAACAATGAGAACAAAGAATGGTTAAGGGTTGATTGTGTGACATATGTTGTCTAGGTATACGTAAAAGCTTGATGGTTCAAGGATATCAAATCTACTGATTGACCAAGGATACCCGATGTATGTTCACTATGGAAAGTTTAAAGGGAAACCTACTTACCCAGATGCGATTGATCCTTATTTGTAGATCACACAGTTTTTCATATTTAAAATAGCCATTACCCATTCATGTGGGGGATTATTGGGTTTGGTTGATAAGAAGTGAATGGAAAATGGAGGTAAAAACATGGAGGGAAAAGTGAAGAGTAAGTCTTCACTTTAAGGAAGTGAAGTTCTCCCACATTGTGGGAGAAAGAGACTTTCTTATGTATATATTGGAACACACTCCTTCATGTGGATAGTGAGGCAAGAACAAGATAAGACTCGCACCGTCGTCGTCATTGCTCATTCGGTTCGGCTTCGTCTTCGGCTTTGGATTTGAATTTGGATTTGGCAAATGATCGATCGAGAGATTATCTTTTTTGGACAAAGTTCATTTGAAACTTGAGAATTAGTGAAGTTTTAATTCAAAACTCTGATAGAAAATAATTTCTCCATATGCATACGCACATGAACGGATGTGGACGCATGTCACAACACACCTCGAAGGGACGCGACCCTTCAAGGCACTGGTTGAAACTGAATTGGCGACCTGCGCGCGCATGTGGTACCTGCGGACTCAGATGACCGGCGCAGGCCAAACCAGTAGCTACTGGTTTTGTGCCAAAGGCTGATCTGCGGCCGCATATGCCCACCTGTTGGCGCAGGTTGCGATGCGGGTCAGGTGTCGGTTCGAAACAATGTGTCTTTTCTTCAACCATTGCTTCTCTTCTGAAACACCACTTCTTAGGATATAAATACCTATATTTTCCTCAGATGAAGGAGATACGAAATATAGTATTTTTCACAAGTCGAAAACTTTCTTTTTTACAAAAGAAATCAAAGTAAGTGTGATTTACTCCATTAGTTGAGTTCGACGAAGTTCAGCAAATTACATTACCGATTTTGCTGAATAGTGTTCTATGCTATCCTGGGAGGAATTAATCCAAACCTTGGACAATTGTGAGGGTATTAAATTCTTTAAGGAAACACAGTTTAACTGTGGCCTTAGAACTACTATTTTTTAATCAATATTCTGGTTTTTACGGGTGAAGGAAACAACAGTAGGAACCCTAACATTGAGGTAACTACTTTCGACGTCATCCCTAAAACTTTAGATTTGCTATCAATTGTTGAGCCCGGGAAAGATCTAGTGATCTGTCACACCCCAATATCACTTGATCGATACCTCACTTTCTACCTGATTCGAGTAAATCAAACCCATATGATGCACCTCGATCATGTGTAGGTGATAACGATCCTAATCGAAAACTAGAATCAAAACGCAGAAAATTGAAATAGCGAAAAAGATATGTGGAATTATCGAAATTCGATTGGATTTATGAGCAACAAAGGACTCTATACCTTCACCTATCAATTGAATCCAATCAAATAATAATAAATTAAACCCAATCAAAAATGAGAAACCTAATTGAATCCACAAAGAGGATAACTTAATAATTGATTAAGTTAGAAGAAGTTAACACGAACAATTTAGAGAATCCACCCTAAACACTCAATTTACGATATCAACTACGAATTACACTAATGCTAGGATTCTCCTAGAGAATTAAACTACAAGCTTCAAAGCCCTCAATTCATCAAAAACTTATCATAAACTAAGGAAGAAAATAACTAAGGCCATTATTTATAGTTATTTCCTTTACAAAAATAGTCTATTACAAAAATAGCCCCAAGGTGACTATTTTGGGAATAACCCATAAGGGCCCTTCTTGACTGCCCAAAAGACATCTTGATCTCCCATGACCTTGTGTATTTATTGCTTCATGGCTTCCTCTGGGCTCCAAGATATCATCCTTATGTAGAAGCCCCTCCTAATGTGCCCCAAGCTACCCTTGCTCGTATCATCCCCCCTCTTCAAAAGGATTCGTCCTCGAATCCAAACCCTGCAAAAATATGAGAAGGACAAACAATAAACATATCCCTATAGTTTGAGGGTTAGCACAAGGGTTATCAGCCATATCAACTTGCCAAGGAGGCACACATTTGAAATACAACCAACTATCCTTTATGTTGAATACGATCCATTCATCATAGAAGGTACAAAGGAATTGGTTATAAAAAACCTCATCGGTAAAGAAAACCACAAAGGTCTTTATGGCATCAAGAATCCTAAGAGGTGATATCACATATGCTTTAGGAGCCATAAAACACAATTGTTTCATCGTCTCGCAATAAGACCTCACCAAAAGTGGTGCAATCACCCATAAAGGCTCATCCTAGTAGAAGAAGTGCAAGAATTATATACCTCTTCCTCTATAGTAAATAAATCCCATACTAACATGGGTATCATCGTAAGAAAAGAGGTACTAGAGAAAGGTGCTAAGCATGCTTACAAGAGTATCAAGCATGCTTCTGAGAGTGCCATTTGAAAATTTGACTTGTTCAACCCTATGAAAGTGACAAGGAGCTTTCAATACCCATGGACTCCCCTATAAATAAACAAACCACTTAGCATCCCCTAGTTGTAGGACACACAACTTAAGCACAAGTTTGTCAAACAAGGATGCAAGTATATATGAAACTCCCCAAATAGGCAATGACACATTTTCCTTGGGGTTCACAAGTATAAGACCACATTTGACCAAAAGATTATCATACACAAACAAGTAATAAAGAAAGGAGTGAAATGCATTTAACTCATTCCAAGGGTTCTCAATTGAAAATACAAACTTTAAGACTAGAATCTTAACAAGATTGTATTCACAATATAGAACACAGGAAAACAAGATTAGGCATTTCAAGTACATGTCATTATTCTTTCTCAAACAAACTCCTACAAGGAATGGATCAATAAGTGGAGCCATGCTTCTTGAAAGATTGAAGGAATTATAGGATACACTTCCTATGTTCACAAATCTAAGCATGCTCCTAAGAATTCATCCTAACACCTCAACTTGTCTAACTACATAAGTGTGACAAGGAGTAGAATATATAAATTAGATATCACGGATGCACCATGGATTCTTTCCCAAGCAACAAGTATAGTTGACATCCAAAATATAAAGATCACACAACTTAAGCATAGCCAAAACCAACCATGAATACATTGGAACTATATCATCACTCTCATGGTAGGGTATGAGGTCATACAATTTCAAGAACCTACCTACCATAGGGAAAATATCATCATGATTCCAAGCATTTCTTGGAATAGGAGGGAAAAGGTAAATACCTCTAAGTTGGGCCTTTAAGCTTCCATTCTTTCCCTTCACACTTGGTTTTCCAAAGCTTTCCCTCCAATGCATCATATTTGATCTATAGACTTGGTCCATTTATCTCTTCTTAGGAGTTGCCTTGGTAGGTAGCTCCATCATTAGGCCTTCAACCCTTTCTTCGTGAGGGACTTTGTTCGAATCCTCTTTTAGAAGTAATTGTTCATAAACCTGCAAAAGAGAAGGGATGGTACTGGGCAAAATGCTAGCACCATGGTTAGTAGGAAACAATGGATTAGTATTGACAAGTTCCACATTTAAGTGTTCCTTGTATACCTTTTTCAAGTCACTTTTTGGCTCATCAATCTCATATAACTCCCCTTCTTGAGCTAATTCTTTCTTTTCATATTCAAGTTCTTCTCTCTTAAGTACTTTCTAAAGCTCCCTTATTATCTTGTAGCCCTTACTCACGGTGTTAAGGTAAAATGAGTGTGCTTTTTTCCCCTAAATACAAATGAGAATTTGTTGGACTCCACATGATATCGAACATCCCTATCGATTAGCCAAGGTCTACCAAAAAATATATGAAAAGATTGCATGGGAAAACATCACATAACACCTCATCTCCATACTTTCCAGTGCTAAAATTCATGACCACTTGCTTGGTTCCCTCTACTTCATCATTCTCAATGAGCCATTGAAGTTTGTATGGTTTGAGGTGTCTTTGTGTAGGAAGTTTCACTCTATCAACCATAGTGCAACTCAATACATTAGTACTACTCCTACCTTTAATGACCAAGGAGCATACCCTATCTATCATCTTGAAACTTGCATGGAATAGGTTCACACTTTGATCAAGTTTCTCTTTAGAAAGTTCTCTCATGATTTGCTTTAGATCGCAAAAAGAGTGCAAACCCTTATCCAATTGCTCATCATATACATTCGAAGTCAGTTCATTATGCCTAACCTTAGGATCATCATAACCACCCCCAACCTCACACACTATCATATTTTTAGCATAAGGTCCATCACACAAGATCACATTTGATCTCCTTTATGGACATTCTCTAGCAATATGTCCTTCGCCTTGACATTTATAACATCGAATGATAGAAGAAGATGGAGATTGAGGTATATCATGATTACCTCTATAGGCTTGGTCTTCTCTTTTCATGTTGTAGTTAGCTTGAGTAGCTTGACTTTTATCTTGGAACATTGGAAGACTCACCATGTTGTCACCCATCCCTTGATCAGGAACAATTTGATCAACATATCGATCGGTTCGGTCTTCACACCTTCCTTCTTCATCCAATTCTTATCTCCACTATCCCATTTCCCTTGGTTAGTACCAAAGCCTTCGGGTCTTTCCCATTATTTATCGGGGTTAGCCTCTTTACATATCTCATTATAAAGAGGGTTTTGATAATAGATATCTTGGTAGGGCATTTGTGGGTAGTGTTGTTGGGTTGGAATATAGGCTACATGAAATGATGCATGTGATACATTTCATGGAGGTGCTTGGCTTCTAACTTGGGTTTCCACAAAAGAACGACTCCTTTGTGGTAGATGATATGGTTGTGTATTTTGATGTGGGGTGACTTTCCTAACATAGCTTGAGTTCATTCAGAATGTAGTTTGAGGGTAGGTTTGGTTCCAATTTGGTTGGGGGTAGTATAGATTGGATTCTTGACCTGAGGCCCTTCTTGTTTCTTCACTTTGACTTGTCATAGGAGACCTCCTTTCAATCATGCTATCCATCCATCTAACTCCTTCCTCCATACCCTTAAACCTCCCATTCATTTCAACTACCCTTCCATTCATATTGGTCACTCTCCTTGACACATTGGCATATGACCCCATGTTGTTCGCTAAGCTCCTTCATCTATGGTTATAAGAAAAGTGATTAGAAATTGTACCTATAAAACTCAACATACGAGGTTAGTAATAAATTCCTCACTTCACTCATATGTAACTCTCAACTCACCTCTACGGCTTCTTCTCAAGATTGCTTATGAACTAGCTTCGCTCAATCAATTCAAGTTCACCTATCTTTGTAGTGGAGTAGATTTTTATGAGTCCTGAAAGAAGGATGGCTCAAATAAAGCTAAAAAGATTTGAATCAATAAAGTTTTCTATGAATTAAGATAAAAAAATATAAGAAAAGAAGCACGAAAGAAAAAAAATCAAACTAAACAAACTAAGAAAAGTAGAAGAAATTTACTCGTTGTTACATAATTTGAAGAATAAAAAAATGATTTGATGTTTAGAAACTAGTTAACAACTAATTTGTCACGCCCCGAATCCCATTCGGGACGGAATGGCACCCGAAGCCGTTGAGGCCTGAGAGAACCAATCTTTACTCATATACCTTTGTATTCATTTCTTTATATGAATGACATTCTATCTCGTGTCACTTATACAATATAACATACCAATGGAAGAAGTCATGGAAACATATGCTATATATATGAAACATATGCTATATATATGGCATACGTTGCCATGACTTCCGCCATTGGTATGTTATATTGTATAAGTGACACGAGATAGAATGCCATTCATATAGAGACATGCATACGAAGGTATATGAGTAAAGATTGGTTCCCTCGGGCCTCAACGGCTTTGGGTGCCAGTCCGTCCCGAATGGAATTCGAGGCATGACAAAAGTGGTATCAGAGCAGGTCATTCTAAGGGTGTCTACAAAGCCGTGTCTGAGTAGAGTCTTGCTTATGGATGTGTTACGCACCACATTTATAAGTAGGAGGCTACAGGACATTTAGGAGTTGTTTCATTTCTTCATTTAGCAGATCGTGCATTAGAGCCAATGTTGTAGGTGGACTCAAATCTGATCATTGCACTTGGTTTTCTTATGTATAGTCGAATGCCGATTACAAGACAAGAGAGGGGCAAAGATAAGAAGGTAGAGATGCATGCCGAAAAAGGAACTAGTAAATCACCACCTGACCAAGCTAGTCAAGGTGGGGCTGACACTGAAACTACATCGCGGGTTTCTCCTACTCTTCTATTTATAGAAGAGCCGAGAAGGAGAGAAGAACCTTCCGAACCACCTGTTCATAATACTGAGCAGAATCTACGAAATGCAGTGCAAATGTTGACTCATCTAGTTACTGGTATAGTTGTTGCACTGAATCAAGGACAAGTAGGTCCAATGACAGGTAATGACAGTGAGGCTAGGGAAGCTAGTCGGAGGACACAGAATTTTATGAAATTAGACCCTCCCATTTTCACCGGGTCAGATCTGAATGAAGACCCACAGGACTTCGTGGACCAAATCAAAAGGGCTCTAGATGTTATGCATGTGACTGGTATAGAAACAGTGGAGCTTGCAGCATATAGACTAAAAGGCGAGGCTATATTATGGTACGAAGATTGGAAACGATCTAGGGGTATCGGTGCACTTCCAGCTAGTTGGGACGAATTCAAAACGACATTTCTTGATCATTATCTCCCACATGAGATCCGAGAGGCTCGTGCAGATCAGTTTTAAAATCTCTGTCAGGGGAACATGAGTGTTAGAGAATACAGTCTGTAGTTTAATTCGTTGGCTCGATATGCTCCAAATGTAGTAGCCACTATGGCCGACAGAGTCCATCGGTATATGAGCAGATTGGAGCCATATTTGGTGAGGGATTGTACTATTGCTGCGTTAAATAGAGACATGGATATAGCAAGAATCCAAGCTTTTGCACAGAAAATGGAGGGTCAGAGGCAACGGAGAACGACACAAGAATTCGAAGAAGGGCCGTCAAAGAGGGCTAGACCTATGGGATAGTTTATGGCGTCCCAAGGAGAATTTAGGCCTCGAGTTCTTCCTAGACCGCCTAAACCATCATGTTTGAACCCTACAGCAGGTACTCCACCTCAATTTTGAGGATCTAGAGGCAGTCATGCTGGGCAAAGCAGTATGGTTCGAGGTTCACAGACAGCAAGATTTTCTCGTCAGTTGTGCCAGCGCTGCGGGAAGTGTCATCCAGGTAAATACTGGTTTGACACGAATGTTTGTTTTTGGTGTAGTAGGCCAGGACACATGATGAGAGAGTGTCCATAAAAGAGCACAGGTACAGTATTCATATTTTTACATAAGGTTTATGCATTGAGTGACCTGTATTTTACATTATCATATGTTACTCCATTGATTGCGGCAAAAAAAATAAAAAATAAATTTTGTTAAGAACATCAGAACTACTAGTTAAGCCAATTGAAGTCTCTATACCAGTTGGTGAATATATTGTAGTTAAAAGAGAATATCGTAACTGTATAGTAACTGTTTGTGGTTGTGATACATTGGTTGATCTTATTGATATGGAAATGGTGAATTTTGATGTTATAGTGAGTATGGATTGGTTGGGTTCTTGTTATGCTATGGTGGATTGCCGAACTAAGAAAGTACATTTCCATTTTCCACAAGAGACCGTCCTTGAGTGGAGGGGTAATGTTGAAACACCGAGAGGAAAATTTATTTCCTATCTTAGGGTAAGGAGAATGATGTCCGAGGTGTACATATGCCACTTGGTAAGACCTAGTATGTCCCCATACGGTGCACTAGTACTATTGGTACGAAGGAAAGATGACACGTTGAGAATGTGTATTGGCTATCGACAATTGAATAAAGTGACAATTAAGAATAAGTATCCTTTCCCTAGAATTGATGATTTACTTAACCAATTACAGGGTGCTAAATATTCTCAAAGATTGACTTGAGATCAGGATATCACCAGAAAAGGGTTGGGAAAAAAATATACCCGAGGCAGCTTCCTGAACACGTTAGGGTTACAATGAATTTCTAGTTATGCCATTTGGGCTAACCAATGCGCCAACAGTTGTTAGGGATTTGATGAATAGGGTGTTCAAGCCATTTTTTTTAATGTGAACGTGACCATGTTTGGAGATGATACTCAAAATCACAAGAGGACCATGCTATAGCGTTCTTGGGTCACATTGTATAGGATGAAGGAATGAAGGTCGATACGCAAAAGATAGAAACGGTGAAAAATTGGCTAAGGCCTACGATGCTTACAGAGATTCATCATTTTCTTGGGTTGGTTGGTTATCATAGGAGAATTATTGAAGGATTTTCTTCTATCCCAGTACCCTTGATGAAACTAACACACAAAGAAATCAATTTTCGGTAGAATGATGCATGTGAGAAGAGTTCCCAAAGCTGAAAGATAAATTAACTTCCACACCAGCTTTAAGTACTTTTCGAAGGCATAGAATGTTATGCAGTGTATAGTAATACTTCCGGGGTTGGACTCGGATGTGTATTGATGTAGCATGGTAAGGTAATAGCGTATGCCTCACGACAGTTGCGGCCACATGAGAGAAATTACCCAACACATGACCCTGAACTAGCAGCTGCGGTATTTGCTTGAAAGATATGGTGTCACTAGTTGTAAGGGAGTCATGTTGACATATATACTGATCATAAGAGGTTGCAATATATCTTTAAGCCAAAGGACTTAAATCTGAGGGAGCAAAGGTGGATGAACTATTAAAAAGATTATGACATTGGTATCTTGTATCATTCGGGAAAAGCAAATGTGGTAGCTGATAATTAAGCTGCAAAGCAGTAGGAAGTACTAATGGCCAGCTCACAGAAAAGAAAGATATAGGCAAGAAATCTACGTCAATTAATCAGAATGGGATTTTGACTTCTTGAAACTCCAGATGGAAGAATTATAGTGTATAATGCGGCAGAGTTTTCATTTGTAATTGAGAGAAAGAAAAGCAATATGTAAATCCTATTTCCTATCAATTGAAAAATAATGTACAGTGAAGTTCGACAAAGGTATTTGAGCTTACGCAAGGGGGGGGGGGGAGGAGTACTTCAATATTAGGGTAGATTGTGTATACCAAATATAGATGAGCTAAGGAAATGAATTATGACAGAAGCATATCATTCACGGTATTGTAGTTATACGGGAGCAATCAAAATGTACCATGGCGTGAAAGAAATATATTGGTGAGGCAATATAAAGAAAAAGAACATTGTAGAATTGGTAGCTCATTGTCCAAATTGTCAATAGGTAATCAAAAATCTGGAGGTTATATGCCGATATTAGAAGAAAAGAATTAGAGGTTGTCATAGATGATTGGGTATTTTTGGAAGTGTCACCAATGAAAGGGGTAATGAGATTTGAAAAGAAAGGAAGGGTTGCCCTATATAACATGCTGTATAAAAAAAATTGATTGAAGATTTGGGAAAGTTGCAGATGAATTTAAAATACCCGAAGAACTCTCCACAATTCATCCAATGTTTTATGTTTTGATGCTTCAAAATGCTTCATCAATAAGTGAAAAAGTTGAGGAGTAAAGACGTAGCTTTTGTAAAACTCCTTTGGAGAAATCAGCAAGTAGAAAAGATCACATGGGAAGCTAACGAAATGATGAAGTCAGAGTACCCATATGTGTTTCACACGGAAGAGGAAGTTCAATATGGGTGATCAAAGCACTAACAAGTAAGTATCGACAAGCATTATGTGTATATGTATATATGTTAAAATAAAGGTGCAATAGTGGTGCATGGGAAGATTACGATGTTATTAACATTCGAGGAAGAATATTTCTAAGGGGGGAAGAATGTAACACCCCATACATTTCCGACCTTACTTGCCAACTATGAACCATGTTTACATTGGTTTTGAAAGCAATAAGTACGTATTTTGTATTACTATTGATGGAACATGTGATATTGTGTTAGTAAATGTTATTAGACCCTGGTAGGAGGTGTTTGTGACTTTGTGGAGAATTTGTAGGGTGAAAAGCGAGGTTTAAAGGACATACAAGCAAATGATCTTAAATATAAGAGGTAAGCAAAAGGTTGGAACCTGAAAGATCCAACCAAATCCGCAAAGAAAAGTCGAAATCAAAAATTAAGTGTGGGGCGCTGCAGGTGGTGTGCCAGGCCGCTTCTGGCCAAAATTTTTGTGGAAAAGGCAGCATAGGGGAGCGCCTGGGGGCGTACCAGGCCGCTAATGTGCACCTGTTCAGGTGCTGAAATTTTTCTAAGTCCCAAGGGCGCCCGGGAGTGTGCCAGGGTGCTTTTGGGCAAATTTCTTCTACGATTATTAGTCTATAAAGAGGAATCTTGGGTTATGATATTATTATTCCATCATAGTAGGGATACTCTTGAGTGAGATTAGAATTCGAGTTGGGGTTAATGCGTTGTCACAAGTATTTTATCAAATTATGTTCAATTAAGCCATGGGTGGCTAGAATCTCTTATTTTTGAGATTGAGGCTACGAACATGAATCTCGTGAGTTGAATATTGTCGTAACATTTATGGAATTATTTAAACATGAGATAATTGGAGTATGACACATTGAATTTGGTAGGCTAAGTTGATATGTGTTATTGGGCTCAATTTAAAGCCCAAATTGGAACAAAAGACATGGCCCAAAAGGGCAAAGTGACCCATTCTTCCTTTGACTAATCAATGATTGATCAACGTGGATAAGGATGACCAAAGTGGCTATAAAAAGGGCAAAAAAATCAGATTTCTATTCAATTACATACACATGCCTTTTCTAGATTTTTTTTCACTTTTCTCTCTATCTCAAACCCTAAGGCAACCATCACTTGCTTGGACAAGATCATCCTTTAGCAAGCTTGGGTAAGTGTTTAACCTTATGATTTAATATATTATATGCATGGAAGAGTATTTAGATCATGATGATTATGTTGGCAAAGTGTTGAATAGTGCACCTTTGCTTTTTGCTAAAAGATGTGCCATCCTTGTGATTTAAACTTGAAAAAGGACTTGAGGTTTTGATGAAAGTGCATGGTATGGATGAAATATCAACATGTATGGTGTGGTTATGTTCCTTAACTTGTTATTTTTATATAATCATAAATTATGGGATTGTTGTTGATATATTGTTATGAAGTGTATTGGGGTGACTTGGTGGAGTAATTGTGACGTCGTATTAATGAGGAAACGTAACGGATGAACTTGGGGTGAAATACTATGGGTTTGTAATGCTTTGGTCAATGTATGGCATATTGTGGTATTGTTGGTATGACAATGCCGTGAATGGTATTGTAAAGGGGGAAATGACATTGTAAGGCAAACATGTAACTCATTGTCGTCTTATGCACTTGTAAGGTAGTTGGTTGTTATCGTTCCGTTATGTACTTGTGTTGTAGAGTGAAACGTAAGGAAGGAGCTGGACTATTGTATTCACGTATAGGATTATGTGTTCATATTGGGAAGATAAGGTATGTAAGGTTACTCTTACCGTATCCTTCTGCAGCACATATAGTTCACATTGTCATCGTACTTATTCCATTCCAAAATGTCTCAAAGTAGCTTATGTCAGATTACCCTATGTTGTACTCATATTTCTCTTAATCATGGACTAATGTTCCAAAGTTCCAATAATGTTATGTTCCAAAGTTCCAATAATGTTATTACTATCAACGTATCAACCTCATGAACGTAAAAGAATGAAGTAACGCATCTATGTGTTTCCAATAATGACATGATCTCCAATGTATTAATCTTGGAAGGAAGAGAAGGAAGTAATGTTATATTGTTATATTTTATAACCCACCTAGAAAGTGGATGAATGTTATATATTATAACCCACCTAGAAGGTGGATGAATGTTATATATTATAACCCACCTATAATGTGGATGAATGTTATATTTTATAACCCACCTATAAGGTGGATGAATGTTATATTAATAATAATGATGATGAGCGTAAAAGCAAAGAAAGAAATCTCTGGAAATAAAGACAAATCTCTTGAAGGCAATTCTCTTGAATGAAAGTATATATGAAAGATATTATATGAATGATAAGGATATGAATGAATGATCCGAAATGAAAATAACAAAAGCAATGTACATGGTTCCAAACATATAAAATGATGGTTTATCCACATCGACTATTCTCTCATATTTTATTCCATTGACATTCTTATGTATGATGTAGTTTCTTATAGCCTTACATACTCGGTACATTCCCCGTACTGGCCCCATTGGGGGACTTACCTTACTTGCTGCAGGCACAGGTGCTAGTAGACCTCCACAGTAGGTTGCGGATCATTCGCCAGTCATTGGTGAGCTCCAGTTGGTTTGGGGCTTTCCGAGTCTCATGTGTATATTGATTTTTGTTTTGGGCATGGTAAATGTTGTATAAAGCGGGGACTCGTCCCGACTGTAGGTTGGTTATGTACATGTATCTGTTAGAGGCTTTGTAGACATATGTGAGAAACTGAATGTAAGAGATGTATGTCCATTTCGACTTGATGGCCCTAACGACCAAGTTTCATATATATAGCATACGTTGCCATGACTTCCGCCATTGGTATGTTATATTGTATAAGTGACACGAGATAGAATGCCATTCATATAGAGACATGCATACGAAGGTATATGAGTAAACATTGGTTCTCTCGGGCCTCAACGGCTTCGGGTGCCAGTCCATCCTGAATGGGATTCGGGGCGTGACATAATTAAAGATTTTATTTAGTTGTTAAATAGTAGAAAACCTGAATAGAAATGAGTGGAAAAGAGAATTAGGAAGTTCGGACACTTGGAAAAATTTTGGGGCCTCAAAGAAGTTCATCACTTGAAAGAATTTGATTTGATGATTTGATGACTAAAACTAGTCAACAAACAATTAAAGATATTAATTAATTATTAAATAGTTGAGAAATCAAAGAAAAATGAGTATAGAAAAATAAGTAGGAAGTTTGGGCACTTAGAAATTTTTTTGGGTCCCAAAGAAAAAACCTAACCATAATTTTTGGCATGTTTCAGCCTCTGAAGTTGCTGTACACGCGCCAGGTGGCGCGACTGGGCTGGTGGAACGCTGACAGCTGTTGTTCTATCGCTGAGTCGGTTGCTGTTGACTGGTCAGCTGCTGATGTAGCAGCTGTCATGGAAAATAATATTTTTCAATTTTTTATAATTAATTTCCACTAGTGGATCTACAAACACCTTTGACCAACTTTGACTTGAAATTTTTGGATCAAAGTGTACCTTTTTCCTTCAAAATCAATTTAAAGACCACCAAGAATATCTAGAACACCAAGAACACACCAATTCCCAACACCCTCAAATCAACTCAAAATTTAGGAGTAGCTTCCCCTCGACGTACGGAACAAACCCCAAAAGTTTTTGGTCCTCAACTCCAAGCCAAAAATAAACCCATTTTCACCATCTTCAAGTTATGAAGAATGCCATGAATGAGCATGAACTTCAAAACATGAACCTTATTAATCCAACTTGAAATTCAAAATAAATTTGAGATTTGTAATCCTTGTGATAAAGAAAACAAAGCCAAATACAGAAAACCTCCAATTTCACCAAGATCACCAAATCCAATTTATTCTTCTTCAAGCTTTTTGATCTTCAGCAGTGGTGAAATTTTCAAACAACTCCAAATTGAACCCAATTTCGGATCTAGACCCCTAAACACTAAAGAAACACAAATCTAGTGTTGGAAAATCAAACTAAAATAGGAATCGAATAATATTTTTAATTTTTGAAATTTTGACCCAATTTTTTTGTTACGATTTTCAGATTTATGAACCTAAGATTAAGAATTGTTGGAACAACTCTTTAGCCTAAGCTTTGATACCAAGATGATAACGATCCTAATAAAAAACTAGAATCAAAATGCTAAAAATTAAAAAAAGAAAAGAATATGTGGAATTATCAAAATTTAATCGGATTTATGAGCAATAAAGGACTCTATACCTTCACCTCTCAATTGAATCCAATCAAATAGCAATAAATCTGACTCAATCAAAAATGAAAAACCTAATTGAATCCACAATGAGGGTAACTCGATGATTGATTAATCTAGAAGAATTTAATATGAGAAATTTAGAGAATTCACCCTAAACACTCAATCTACGATTTCAACTACGAATTACACTAATGCTAGGCTTCACCTAGAGAATTCAACTACAAGCTTCAAATCTCTCAATTCATAAAAAACTCATTATAAACTAAGGAATAAAATAACTAAGGTCACTATTTATAGTTATTGCCTTTAGAAAAATAGCCTTTTACAAAAATAGCCCAAAAGTGACTATTTTGGAAATAACCCACAAGGGTCCTTCTTGATTACCCTAAAGACATCTTGATCGCCCCTGGCCTTGTGTATTTATTGCTCCATGGTTTCCTCTCGGATCCAAGCTATCACCCATATACGGAAGACCCTCCTAATATGCCCCAAGCTACCCATGCTCATATCAGCAGGAAACCATATTAACTTCGGAATCTATTTAAAAATCGTATACATTTTCAAATAAGAACATGAAACATTTTCAAATTAGAAATCATACATGGAGAATTTCATATTAATAATGAATCTAAATAAATTAATGATCCTTTCATGTATGCCATGTGCCTCAGACGTAACATATTCATGGAGCCTCTAAACAAAAGAATAATACTAAATACTTTGGGACAATTCCTAACTTAAAGAAAATAAGAAATAAAAGTTATATACCATGAAATAGAAGTGGTGCCTCATCATATACCTTAGAAAGAGAGTCATCCTAGCCCACCCACTTATCTTGTACTATACTCATGTAACAACTCTCATAACAATTTTTAGAGTTTTTCTATGTTTTGATTATTTTTCCACTTTTCTTTATTTCCTTATAGCATTTGTGAGTTGTGAGAGTGGGTGACACGGTCCTCAAAGTCTTCTAAAGAGTTTTATACGAGTTTCTAGTTTTTAGAAGCTTTAAGTTATTATAGTTGACTTTGGTCAACATTTGATAATCCAAGCATCAGATGGGAATTTTGTCAATTTTTTTAGCTCCGGAATATCGATTTTGGGTTAGTAGCATGGTTTATTTGGGTTTTGAGGCTTTCAATTTGATTTTGAGTCTTTAGACAAGAAATTAGTTTTAAGTTGCCTAGAGTAGATTTAGGTGGTAACCTATTAATAACAACCTTGATTGGTGATTTTCATAGTTCCTTCGAGTCTAGAATGTCAAAATTATCCTAGTAGCATAGTTAGAATGTGTTTAGGGAATTCTGAATGCATTCTGAGGGTCCGTTGGGTGATTTTGGTGCCTTCTCCACACGTGGGTAGGAGAACCACCGCGTGCGCACTGAACACCCAACTTGGTCATCATATGCGCGACCTATAGGTTTCATACACATAGAGTAATTTTCCCCTGGATAGAATAAAATCCCCATTTCCGTCCAAAATCTTATTTTCTCTATTTTCAAGAGCTTGGGGGCTCGGATTAAGGCAATTTTAAGTGGGTTTTTGAGATATAAACCTTGGGTGAGTTTCTAAACCTTGTATTGGATCATTACCCATTGATTCTATTGTAAAATAATCTTCAAATCATAGCTTTAAAACTTGAGATTTTGGGATTTTACTGGTAAATTAAAATATTGATATTTGATGATTTCTAACTCAATTTCAAGTTTGTTTTGATGAGATTTTAGATTTGAAACCCTTAAACCATGGGTTAAGTAACTTTCTCCTAAAATTTTAATTTTACCCTTTTTATTTTTAGGGTCGATTTTTGAGGTGATTTTAGACTCAGACCTAAAGTATGTCGATATAGGTATCGTTGGTCTCATATTTACATGTCAATCTCATATTTGAATAGATTGGGCTTGTTTGGAGGAGTTTAAGGAGAGTAGAGCTTTCCTTTAGTTTTTTGGGTTATAAGTTAGCTTTGCGGCTCTTCTTTAAGACAAGTTGAGATTTATCTTGACTCTTTTTTGAGATTTATCTTCAAATCATGCTATGTGTTCATTTTTTGTATATTGTAAATAACTAGGGATTTGGGGGTCCCGTATAGATGAGATAGTGAATATCTATGTGGGTACCTGTGTTTATTGTGGGGTTAAAAGTAATAAAATGAAGATCTTAACTGTTCCCTTTACTTGCTAATACATTTATGATAAATTGTGTTGATAAATGACTTATTGATCACGAAAAAATTGATAGAGAGTATTCACGTGAGAGTTTGAATCATGCTTAGTGGAATTTGATGGAATAGTTGGGGGTTTAGTAACTACTTTAGGTATAAAGAGATTGGTGTTATAAATTAGAGGTTAAAAAGAGGAATCTTGGTATAATTACTATGTATTGTGAATGAAAATAAACTTTTGAACATGCTTGTTGATGAGTATATTTCAATTTTGAGTATTTGAGTATAATTGTGTCATTATTGGAAAAGGTAGAAAACTTATCATGTAAATCATATTATGGATTGAGTGAATTCTCAATGTTTACATTATTTGGGTTAATTATCATTATTGTGATGCCCGTGTGGGGCTTGTGTGAATCTTATCATTGATATGGGAAACATTATTATTGTGATGCCCGTGTAGGGCTTGTATTAACCTTATTATTGATTAGAGAGCTTATTATCATTGTGATACCCAAGTGGGGGCTTGTGTTGACCTTATTATTAATTAGAGAGCTAATTATCATTATGATGCCAAAGTGGGTGTTTGTGTTGACCTCATTGGTGTCTTATTTGATTGTTTTACTATTGTCGTGCCTGTATTGAGGGCTTGTAGGGGATTTTGTCAATACCTTACATTGATTATATATTGTGTTGCCATGAGGAGGCTTGTATCATGATTTACTAAGATTTTGGTGACTTGGGTTCATTTATACCATTGTTGAGCTGATTATTGTGTATTATTGATTTTGCCGTTATCATGCATATTCATTCATCTCTCATTTTCATGAAGCTGGTACTACTATGGAACTTGCATTCTTTGTGAAAGAGAATGAATTATTTTATAAAACCTTGAACGATGATTTTACCGGCAAGTAATGTGACATTATGAAATGACTTGGCCAAGAGAAGTGCCGACAAGATCGAATATTGAGAATGAGATTGGTATATGGGTTGCAAACCCACCATGGAACCTCTCTTGGAGCTTAGGCTCGGAAGGTATATACAGGTTGTACTTTGACCATTGCATTTTTTCTCATATCACTACAGTGCATTGCACTTTCTTTTGGGTGATATTGTGGTTGAGATATTATTATATGTTGTGTATTGGCTACGTCTTGATCCATTGAGACTGTTGCATCACATTCTTGGTTGTGTAATATGAATTTTCCCTATCTTATCCTAAATTGCTGGTTTGGCATGGTGAGAAGATATAATATACTATTTTGGTAAGATTCTCTCCTAATGTGACCTATTACTAGTACTGTTGATACTAAACATGTATGTGTCGGCCTTAATTAAACTATTTTGGCTACCTTGTTAATTGTTACTATATTTTAGAATAGGCTGAGTCTTTTTTGAGTGCAGGTTTATTTGGGGTAATCTTTGAATGTTGATGTGGTGGTTCTTGCCATCACTTTGGATTAAGATCGGTTGTCGATGATGCTTACTGACTACACGTGTTTCATACTCACCCTTGATTTTTTTTCTACACCTACCTGCAAGTATTGAGTGAGTAGCTAAGCATTGATTGTGACTCCTGGTGTCGGCTTTTCCAGAGATTAAGGTAGCGGCCGTCAGATCTCAGAGCTTACCCAGATCTCTTCTTCTTTTATCTTATGCCTATTCACATTTGAGACACTTTAAATTATTTTTTTGTATTAGAGGCTTTTACTAGTGACAATACGACCTGAGATGTTACGTTGAGATTATATCTCTTTTTATATCATTTGGGGATTATTTCTATTTTTTTGGTAATAAAATGTAAATATTACCATACCAACAAAATTTTGAGTACACAACAATGAGCCCTTGGTTGCTAGAAAATAGTCTCTAGCCAGCCCAAGCCTCTAAAGAACTACATACAAATTCTATTAATGTAACTAACACATTTCCTATCAGTTTTCGTCCCCCTATACGTACTAATTCTTTCTCTAACAACAACTTGTACTTGTTGAACCATGAAATCAATAGTAGTATTGTGTCCTCTAAAAATTTTACCATTCCTGGCTTTCCAAACATTGTATATTACTGTACCATAACTAGCCACTACAATTTCCTTTTTGAACCTTGTCCATTGCTTCTGCCTAATCCATCTTATGACCTGCTGCACCTCCCTGAGACCCTCAATAATCTCTAGACATCTTGTAATTCTCCTCTATACTGCACATGTGATATCACATTGAACAAAAAAGTGAGAAGCATTCTTAGGCTGATCTTGCTCACACAACACACATGTGTCATGTTCACAAGGCACACCAATCCTTTAGAGCCTTTCCCTTGTAAGTAACTTCTTTTGACTAACTACCCAAAGTAAGAATCTGTGTTTAGGTAAAAGTAGTTTGCACCATATCAGTTCATAGCCCCTCAACATAGGTCTAGCTTCTTTCAGTGCAATGTAAGTTCTTGATATTAAATATTTGGTTGTTGGTTTAAGAGTATATGCTCCTTGACAATACCAGTCCTGCATGCCCAATTTTATTTTGTTCATTTTTTTTCAGTACCAGCTGCAATCCTTAGGTTCCTCTCCTTCCTTCATTTATATATACTATGTACCCATTTACCCCAGAGTTTCTCCTTATCATGATGTAACCACCATATCATTTTACCAACAACAACTATGTTCCATTGCTTACACCTCTTAATATTCAGTCCACCATTTGTCTTAGGATGACATACTGCCTCCCATAAGGACATCTTCCTCTTTTCTTTAGAGCCTTCCAAAGAAATCTTCTACACTCTTTCTCCACTTTCTTGATCATACTTTGAGGCAACAAGTAAACAGCTCCCTAAAAAATTAGCAATGAAAAGATGACAGAGTTGATTACCTGTAATCTACCAACATATGACAAGTTTATGGTAGTTGTTGCTTTTAGCTTCACAGTATTTCTTTGACACAACTGATTGCAATCACATTTGTTCCACATTTTGTGTGATAATGACAAGCCAAGGTACCTAATAGGTCGAGCTCTAATTCTGAATCCTATGATACCAAGTAATGTAGTCTTCACACTCTCGAAAAATCCAACAACAAACATGTTGGACTTTTCCTGATTAGTAGACAGACCTATTGTCTCAAAGAAACATCTGATGGTTTCCATGATCCTACTCATTGACTGCTCATTACCTTTGCAAAAAATCATAAGATCATATGCAAGGGTAATATGAATTAATTTTAACTTCTTGAATATAGGATGGTATCTGAAGTCTAGTAGATGGTTCATTCTAATTAATATCCTTGAGAAATACTCCATAACAAGCACAATTAGCAGGGGTGAGATACGGTCACCTTGCCTTAAACCTCTCTTTCCTTCAAAAAAACCATAACTTTTACCATTTACTTTGATAGAAAAACTTGTTGTAGTTACACACTCTATTATAAGCTGACTAAATTTAGGTGGAAATCCATACCCCATCAACATATCCTTAATGAACTCCCACTTAACCATGTCATAAGACTTTCTCAAGTCAATTTTCATTAAGCATCTTGGAGTTGTTTTCCTGTTATAATGCCTCAATAGATCATGGAAAATCAAAACATTCTAAACCAAAGATCTTCCAGTAACAAATGCAGCCTGAGTAGCTTCCACTAAACTAGGTAAAACACTCTTCAACCTAGCGCATAAAATCATTGATATGCATTTGTAGATAGTGTTACAACAAGAGATTGGTCTGAATTGGATTACATCCTCAGGATTATAAATTTTGTAATTAAAGAGATCAAGATTGCATTAATCCATTTTAATAGCCTACCAGTTTGGAAGAAGTATTGTACAACATTGTACACTTCTATCCCTGCTATATCCCAAGTAGCTCTGAAAAACCCTCCACCATAACCATCAAAATCTAGACTCTTATTGATATTTATGCTCCATATAGCCTTCTTGATCTTATTGCTAGAAACTGGACTTAATAATAATGCTTGTTGAGTTACATCTAATATATCTCCTTGCTCAAATATTCTCTTTCTTGCTCTTTTACTTGGTCCACCAGCCTCTTGAATGTACTAAGTATGTGAGATATGCATTAATCATGAAAAGACTAAAACTTGAAGACATAAACCATTTACTGAAATAAGCATTTAAAACATATTTGTACATAAAAACTGTGGGGCATAGTGAAATCTCTAAATCAGGAGCTAAAACATTTCTAAAAACTAGAAAGCTGTAGAAGCATAAATATTTCATATGATTTATAGCTAATGCTAAACATGTTGTAAAACTTTACTGAATGCTAACTGAAAGCAAAGAGTTGAGATGGAGTACAATGATCCTATGTGAAATACAAAAATACTAATATGCAATAATAATCTGGAAATTCATAGTTTAAAAGCAAGTAAAACTGAACTTAGGGTCATGTACAAATACTGAGTCTAAAACTGTGGTAGGTTTCTGTAACCGACATAGACCATGTGAACAAACATAGAATTCAACTTGAAACCCAAGTTGGGAGGGTGTTTTATACCTTTCCAAGGGTATGAACCATGATTGGTGTGAATTCACTCATGAGCCTATTTAGGGAAAGAGAGACACTCTCAACTCGCGAGGACCCCTTTAACCTATGGTGGCACGTACTTTGGGACTTGGGTATATTGAACCTATGTCCTTTCGGTGTTAAGTATTACTCCCAACTGAATATAACTGATAGTTCTTAAAAATGTTAACCACAATCATGGATGCCATACCTGACTGCCAAACTAATAGTGAACTTTGTTTTTATAAGAAAAGTATTCAAGAGCATTGATGGCATATTCGGATGTCATGTATGTCAGGTATCTGACTGTTATGAGCCAAAGCTCCTGATCATGAAATGAGAACACATATATATAAATTCATATGCTCATATTTATACTGAAAGCTGGGTAAAATACATAAACTATTTCAATTTACTGTATCTGAGAACGACTAAAATCATAGAGCTAGTTATATGTAATTACTATCTATGAAAATCATGAAAAACATGGTATATTGAAGTTATGAGACTGAAATATAAGTGCTTTATTTGAAAGTATTTTAAATCATGAAAGCTGAAGGACTGAGTGCCTGACTTAAATGTATGATATCTTGGGTCATTGGGTGTTCATAACCCACTCTCTGAAGAATGCAACTACTAATGACAATTTAATAATCAAAAGGAAAAAGGGAAATTTCATAGTACAAGTCCAAACTACTAAATATCAATATACTGTGGATCCATAAGATGACAAGTTTGTAAAGATTATAAATTTCATGGAAAAACATGGCATGTCAACTAATATAAACTGAAATCCACCAAGTCCTGCATAATTCATTCTGTAAGAGGTTGGAATCTTTAAAACATGCATAATTCTTCACGTATTAAAATAACTGAGTTAAATCCATGAAAATCATGTATAATAAATTTGAATGGGAACCATAACGATAAACTAACATGAGGGAATTTGAATTCAAGGATTTGGCATAATTGGGTGTGAACCCTTGATCATGAGTTCATAAATCATAATTAAGAACTAGGCTTTGGGCATAAGGGTGAGAAAAATCCCTTATTAAACACCCACATACCTGAACTGAAGAAATCTCAGACTGAAGGCTTGAGAATTTGAGCTTGAAGATGAAAAACCCTAATTTCTTATTCGATGAAGAAAAGTCCCATGTTTCTCATGTTTTTCTGAGTAATTTCATGTGTTGGAGTGAATGAGGGATTAGGAGTTGTTTAGGCTTTATATTCAGCCTCAGGATAGCTTAAACTACATAGTTTTGGTGTTTAAATAGTGGGAAAAACCAAACAACCCGTTAGAAAATGTTTTAACATTGCAGAACAGTTCTGCCTGATAGTTCGGTACCCGAACTGTCAAACCCTTAACTGACCATCACTCGAACCATCACAAAATGACCAAATTTTGATCTTACTAGTCAAGCCTAATGATTTGCTTTGAACTAATTTTAGGCATGGAATAAGTCTTGCCTGTATTTACACATAACACGAATGCGCAAAAGGTCTCACATGGAATAGGCACAAATAAGGACTCAATAGAGTACAACTAGAAGGAAAGATGGGAAACTATAGGAACTTGTCTGTCTGATCTTTGAATTAAATTACTGGCTATGAGGACTGATTCATATTGAGATTTTATAAATCATACTAAGAGTTTATCACTCAACTGAATGTAGAATTAAAAAGTGATAGATAATGACATGAAATTTCTGAGAGTCACTGAGAAAGGAATATCTGTTACCTTAAACGATCCTTATCAAAAGCTCTAATAACATTTGGGGGGGGGGGTAACTCAAAGGCATAATCTGAGTGAGATATATAAATCAATATTCTAACATGGCCTGAGCATTCTAGTCTGATGATTTGAGCTCAGAGATTAGGAACGACTTAGAGTTGAACATGAGACACCTTTTTGTCTGAAATTATATATCATGAAACAAGAGTATCTTGGGCTAAAAGTAAGGTTAGGACTAATATAGCTTAAGCAATGTGATTGATGATTCTACAACTTAGAAACATTTTTCAACCATGATCTTCTTTACGAACATACCACACTTAACTAGCTGAAATTTTCTAACTCTCTTAGGGATACACCATTATTGGATTCTAGAGACTAAGTCTAGTTACATGCTCTTCAAGACTAACTCGGAGATTCAAAACTCTACCACTAAAATGACCATACTAGTCTTAACTATAGGAATCTATATTCTATATCCACTAGGAGTGATTAAGCTCAAAATACGCTGCTTCTTGCCACCTTAAACAATCAACCTTAAGTTCTATTTAAAGAGTGACTAAGTATCATAAGCCATTATCCGTAGGAGTATCAACAAATCATTCAAGCCTATGACTCAACTACCATCAACATCACCATCAAAATATAAGAAGGGTCACTGAAGAATTAGAACATGAAGGTCTGATATAAAAGGGATACTGTGAAATTTTGACTTAAGGATTTTTATGACTTTGGAACGTAACTGAGGCCACATGAGTAATATATTATATGAATGAATTTGCTAAGAATATTTGATTTGAGAGCATACATGACTTAGTGTGATCCCACTAGTCATTTTGGACTTATCATGAGTACCTGGAACTGAGCGTACCTTAAAACATGAGGGAACAAGTCATAAGTTGTATGACACGGGATTGGAATTCATAGAGTTGTGGAGTATGATTCCAGCTACTGAGTGAACTATTACTCCTCACACAAGGAACTAAGAATGGGCATACATCTTAATGAAGTGCGTACATTAGAATGATGCCAGGCAGGAGTAAAGTGTCGTGATGGCATAAGTATACTGAATAGGCTAGAATAAGAATAGGTCTCTACCTCCACCTAGCTCTATTCTTGAATTCACTAGCATTACTACTAGAATCTCAAAACCTGACTTGGATGGTCACCTTATCATCTCCCCCTTAGATTTAAGCCATCATTCTAAGTCTATGGACCTATTCAATAAACTCTAAACTGAACTATAATCATTTCACTTTAGTGGGTAGGGTATAAATATACTCATAAATACTAAACTCCCTAACAGACTATATTTAAAAGTGTAAAACCCGCTGCTAGTACTTCCTTCTGAGATACAGCTCTTAACTTTCTCTAGCCTTAATAGTCATTACTTCCTTCTGAGATACAGCTCTTAACTTTCTCTAGCCTTAATAGTCATCATACTATAACTTAAATGCTTACTAACTTAGAATCTTCTAAAGTATCACAATAACCTGAGTACACACTTTTTCCTTCTAGAATTCAAAACTCTTCTCTATATTAGTCTAATCATCCACAATTCCTCATCGTGGTCTAACACTTAACATAGATATCCATACAATTCCTCATACAACATACCAACATACTAATACAAATAATACTTAGGGAATGCAAGTCTACTCAAAATTTATGAACATACTCAACCTTAACAAGCTTTTTTATCTTTTTGGTCACTGCCTAGGCTTGACCCTTGCTAAAGCATTGACATACTCTATGTCCCCTTAACTGGTAATCTCTCTCAAAGTGCTATCATAAAGTCTACACAACACCTTGCTGACTCAATGGATACATAATCTACTTAATCTAGATAAAAACTATCCCCACTCTACTGCTACTACACTTCTAGGCTTATGCTTCTAACTTTGGGTCATTCTGCCATAGGATTCTGAGAAGGGATATGATGACACATTTGACTTTGGCTCAGTGCACAATTTTCATGAAAAATAGTGGAATTTTTCAAAGTTATGAACTTAGAGGCACTGATGGGATCCATTCAATCCCGTGTGCTATCTCATAACTATCTGTAGAGACTATCTGAGAAGGCTTTATCAGTAGAAATTTAAGCTTGACTATTTCTATTACCTCGATGATGAGGCATATTCAGCAGGAATAGAGCAATGTTTGAATTTGAATAAATTTCTTAGAGAACATCTCTGCTGCTCGATCTGAGCTATGAAAGAAGGGAAACATTTCCTAAATGCCTTGTAGCCTATCAAAGAAAAGTATAGACGCTCCATACCATTCTATAAGACTCATTTAGACAAGGCTTCATAGACACCCTAAGACACTTAAAAACCTGGCTCTAATACCAAGTTTGTTACGACCCGAGACTACCCCCTAGTCGTAACATGGTGCTTAAAATCATCAGTGATCCCAAGCTAACCTATGGTACTGCCATAATGCATGAGCAACTGATTAAAATATGTGAAAGAGCTAAACTGAATAAGCGAAAGCATAATCATGGAATAAACTAGTTTAATACATTTACTATTAGAAAGTTTATTTACAACATCTGTGAACTAAAAAGAAGGAGAAACTGAATATCACAACTCTAACTAACTATCTATGAAGCCTCTACTAATACTGACTATAGGCAGTCGGGACATGACCCCTAACTATCCCTAATAAATACATATGAATAAAAATAAAATACTGGATCCGCAACTGACTGGAGTCTTAGAAATAAGAGAACTCATCACCTGTTGACTGGATGATGTGATTCGCTTGACTATGAATCAAATAGTAAGCATCTAAATCTATATCACATGAAAAATATAGGTAGAAAATGTATGCGATCAGTACTTTTGAATGTACTGAGTATGTGAGATATGCATTAATCATGAAAAAACTAAAACTTACTTTCAAACTAAAGACATAAACCATTTACTGAAATAAACATTTAAAACATATTTGTATGTAAAAGCCCTGGGGTATAGAAGTTGAAAAGCTGTAGAAGCATAAATATTTCATAAGATTTAAAGCTAATGCTGAACATGCTGTAAAACTATATTAAATGTTAACTGAAAGCAAAGAGCTGAGCTAGAGTACAATGACCGTATATGAAATACACAAATACTAATATGCAATGATAATCTGGAAAGTCATAGTTTAAAAGTAAGTAAAACTGAACTAAGGGTCATGTACAAATACTCAGTCTGAAACTGTGGGAGGTTTCTGTAACCAACATAGACCATGTGAGCAAACATGGAATCCAACCTGTAACCCAAGTTGGGAGGGTGTTCTATACCTTTCCAAGGGTATGATTCATTGGCGTGAATTCACTCATGATCCCATTTAGGGCAAAGGAGACACTCTCAACTCACGAGGACCCCTTTATCCTACGGTGGAACACACTTTGGGACTTGAGTACGTTGAACCCGTGTTATCTCGGTGCTAAGTACTAATCCCAACTGAATATAACAGATATCTCTTGAAAATGTTATCCATGATCATGGATGCCATACCTGACTGCCATACTACTAGTGAGCTTTGTTTTTATAAGAAAAGTGTTTAAAAGCATTGATGGCATAGCTGGATGTCATGCATGTCAGGTATCTAACTATTTTTAGCCAAAACTCATGATAATAATATGAAAATGCATATATATATATATATATATATATGCATATGCTCATATTTAAACTGAAAGCTGGGTAAAATACATAAACTAGTTCAATTTTTGTATCTGAGAATGACTGAAATCATGGAACTAGTTATATGCAATTACTATCTCTGAAAATCATGATAAGCATGGTATATTGAAGTTATGAGACTGAAAAATAAGTACTTTATTTAAAATTATTTAAAATCATGAAAACTGAATTACTGAGTGCCTGACTGACATTGCATGATATCCTAGGTCATCGGGTGTTCATAACCCTCCATCTCTAAAGAATGCAACTACTAATGACAATTTAATAATCGAAAGAAAAAAGAGAAATTTCATAGCACAAGTCCAAAATACTGAATATCAATATACTGTGGATCCATAAGATGAAAATTCTGTAAAGATAATAAATTTTATGGGAAAATATGGCATGTCAACTAATATAGACTGAAATCCACCAAGTCATGCATAATTCATTCTGAAAGCGGTTGGAACCTTTAAAACATGCATAATTCTTCACGTATTAGAATAATTGAGTTAAATACATGAAAATCATGTATAATAACTTTGAATGGGAACCATAATTATAAACTAACATGAGGGAATTATAATTCAAGGATTTAGCATAATTAGGTGTTAACCCTAGATCATGAGTTCATAAATCATAACTGAAAATCATAATTGAAAACTAGGCTTTGGAAATAAGGGTGAAATAAATCCCTTATTGAATACCCACATACTTGAACTGAAGAAATCTCGGACTGAAGGCTTCAGAATTCGAGCTTGTAGATGATAAACCCTAATTTCTTGTTTGATGAAGAAAAGTCATATGTTTCTCTAAGTAATTTCATTTGTTGGAGTGAATGAGGAATTAGGAGTCATTTAGACTTTATATTCAGCCTTAGAATACCTTAAAAGATATAGTTTTGGTTTTTAAAGAGTGGAAAAAGACCAAACAACCCCTTAGACACTGCTTTAACATTGCAGAACAGTCCTGTCTGATGGTTCGGGTGACAAACCGTCAAACCCTTGACTGACCATCACTTGAACCATCACAAAATGAACAAATTTTGGTCTTACTGGTCAATCCTGATGACTTTCCTTGACGGGTCATCACTGGTGTGACGGTTTATCACCCGAGCCGTCACACTCTGACAGACAGACACCCTCTGGTAAATTGACCATAACTCTTTACTCCGGTAATGAATTGATAAATGGTTGGTGGAGTTGAAAAGAAGACTCAAAGTCCTTTCATTTAGTGTGTATTTATCCCTAAAGTTCTTTATATACTAGGAGTTATGATTGTTTGAAGTTCACTATAGAAAGATTCTTCATAAGAACTCAATTGGTAAGGAAGGTTTCAACTTGGCTATGAGCTAGGAGTTATTTGTGGCCTAAATACACATCTAATTTACTTTCCATACTACCAAAACATGATGTTTGATTCTATATGTGCTTGAAGCAGGGTTCTAATCTTACCTCAGATTTTTTAGGGTATTACAAGATTTTAACAGCTTTTCTATTATTCCAAGTATATTTACAACCTAAATTTGGCATCTCCTCAATTTGACAATCCTTAATGCACTCTTGGAAATCCACAACTTCAGCAAGTGTAAAAGGATTACCCCTATCCTATCCTTACTATGTAGTGTAAAGTTAAAATCACCAAGGATGATCCATGCCATATTACATCCCAGATAAATCATTGTCAAGTAATCCCAACCCCACCCTCTCATCTGTTTGGTTAAAACCATACACAAATGTAGCAAGAAAGTCAATCTACAAAGGGATATATATAACAAATCAAGTCACTGCTTGGGCAGTATCATGCTTAATCGCAACATCATACTAGTCTTGTCTCTACACAATCCATATTCTCCCATTATAATAAGATTGATGGTTACTATAGTGAGACCAACCTCTAAACATATTATCAGCTATTTCCTTAATTTTATTTATCTTTATTCTAGTTTCCAAAAAACTAATCAATCCTATATCTAGCTTAGAGAAGAGAAGCTTTACCTCCTTTTTCTTTACGATGCCATTAAGGCCTCTAGTATTCCAACTTAACAACTTAACCATGACCCCTTGGGGATAGATGCCCCCATCACTAGCTTTAGTGATTTATATAGGATCCTACTCACTGCTTTCTCCCAGCTTCTAGAATTTATTAGATATTTCCACAGGCTGTATTTGCCAAGTATTGACTCCCTTATCCTTTCTGTAGCCCCTACTACTCTTCTATTTTTATGTCCCTCTTCCCTTTGTCTTCATTTATCTTAATCACTTCTTGTTCCACCTCAAGTGTTATATTATCAGTCACCTCTTGAGATCTAGTCTTCCTACAAGCCTCAACATTATAACTATATTTCATGCAAGTATCACAAATGGCAGGCCTATAGTCATAACTCACTTTCTGTTTAATCACAATGCCCTTCTCATTTCTAAACATGATCTCAAATGGTAATGGCTTGCCTATTTGGACTTTAACAATCATTTTTGTAAATCTAAGTCCATTCTTCTGCTCAGTATTCTTGTCTACCATTAATACAATGAGACTCCCTATCTTGTTAAGACTCTTAGCACTCCAATATTTGAAATCCAATCCACGTAATTTTACCCATATTGGTACTGAAAATAGTTCATCTTTTGAGAAATCCATGTTTGAATTCCATCCTTTCACTATCAAGGTTTGTTGTCAAAGTGATAAACGTCACCTTTAAGCACTTCTTTCTTCCCTTCAACACTATTAAATCTCACCAGTAGTACTCCATTCTTCATCATTGCTATCTTGCTTATTCCTAATTTTCCTTATTTCCTCTAAACAAACCCATTCAATACACTAAATGGTGGATAAGCACTTAACACATACCATACCATAACATTCCTCCAATACTCCACCTCTGAGCTAATGTCCTCCTCTTTGATATCCACTATAAATACCTCCCCTGCCTTGTGAGGTTTGACATAATCCAATTTAAACCCTGTATTGTTAAGCTTGGAGATATCAAATTTGTCCTAAATTGATTCCCTAGGAGCACTAACTTGACCAATTTCAGGACTCATGGTTGAAGCTTCCACCTCATCATCCCACGACTGAGGAGCAGCAGTGATATCCTTCTATTCTTGAATAATTTTCCTTCTCCAATATTGCTTTTGACTTCAATTTGACACATCTACCTTCTACACTAATAAGAAGTTGCCCTGAGCTCACCGAATTACTCATATCCTCAGTTAATTCCACATCCCCAATTAGTAGGTTCGAATTCCTCATTTTAGTTTCTACTGGACTCAATACCTTTGTTATTGTTTCATTGCTTTTCATCACCATACTACTTCCAACCATTATTTGTGTACCACCTACAGACTGCATAACCTTACCTAAAGTGGTCCTTATAGATTTTTTAAGTGGAATCAAAGCTTTGGCCCTTTTTCCCATGGCATGCATATGTTAGTAAAGCTACTAACTTGAGCCTAGAGAGAGAGTGCACCATTCATTTTTTAATCTTGTTAAAAAAATATTTCTATTTTTTATTTCTTCCATTTCTATTTTACTTTAATTATTGTATTTGGGTTGGGATGGGCTTACTTGTACTTGTAGGTGTGATAGGTTCCATCGCGGTTCCTATTTTGGGCCGTGACAAGTTGATATTAGAGCCTTAAGTTCATTGGTCTCATAAGTACAAGCCATATCTAGTAGATTCTTGCAGATCGGTGTAGAGATGTCCATTATCTATCTTTGAGAGGCTACAAAACCTTAGGAGAAATCCATTTCTTCATTCTGTTTCATGCATTAAGAGTCTAGTGCAACTAAAAAGTCTCTTATTCGCTATCTTACTGATGGTGAGGACCCATTCTTCTTTAGCTAGAGACTCAGAGCCTATGCTTTTGGTTTGCAATGGGAACAAAGGTTAGACTAGAGCATCTGAACCAGCTAAGGTTAGGATGGTGTTTCCTTCTCTGGTTTAGGAGTTATTTATGATGATTGGTCTGTTAGGACAGACGGGTTGAGCCCAACATGGACGCCACCTATTTTCATATCCATATTTACACTTGAGGATCTTTTGGTATGGGTGTTGGGTTTTCTTGAGGGGATGGCTCAAACTTTCATTCAACGTACTACTTTGGGGCTTTAGACTCTAGATAAACAATTGTCTACTACTTTAGGTTCTGTTAGTAAGGATGTCATATTACTGGGTATTGCCCCATATCTAAGTGACTTTACCCACTATATCTATGGAGGAGCAGAGTAGGTCTGTGGAGTTCATAAAGGGCGGAACCCCTTTAATTTGATGGAGATTATAGGGTCCATTCTTATACGTTCTTGGTTTGTTTCCACGAGAGGATGCACAAGTTGGGCCTGGTAGACTCTAATGGAGTAGATTTCACAGATTTTTAATTGTCTGGACCAGCCAGACAATGGTGGAGGACTATTTTTGAGAGAAAACAAAACAGATCATGTCTTCTCTTATGGGATCATTTTACTCAAGAGTTTTTAGAGGTTCTTATGGAGGCATGAGGGGCATGCAGGTAAGAGGCCCCATGGACTCGACAATGGTAGCGACATGTATCATAGAGGCCAGCCTTCTAATGGTTATTTTTAGAGGTGGTTAGACCCTAGTATTTGTTTGATTTCTTTAGATTTAGTTCAGCGGACTCCTACTTATCCAGGTTACTTCATATGTGGGAATTTTGGGCACTATAAGAGGGATTACCCCTGATATAGATAGAGAGATGCATCATCAGTGGAATAGGGAGATAACATGGCTCAGTATTATGTTCCTTAGGGTTGACCCGAGGCAGGAGCTTCCAGTATAGTGGTCGTAAGAATGGTTTCAGTAAACTTTTGATCTGTCTCGGTGGTGTTTGACTGTGGTTCTACATTCTTCTTTGTTCTTACGTATTCTATATTGGGCCTTGATATAATTGTGAGTTTTTTAACGTGCCAATTAATATTACTAAACCATTAGATGATTCCTTAGTGGTGGATTTAGTGTGTCGATCCTGTGTTGTGACTCATTTAGAGTATGTCACTAGGTAGATTTTGTTAATTTTGTTGTGATTTTGATATGATCTTCTTGATGGTTATGTTGTGGGATAGTGGTGGATTGTGGAAAGAAATGGTATGTTCAGATTAGGATGTGTATTTCAAAGGTATACTTGAGGACCATAATATTAGTTGGGATTAAGGGAGTGATACAATTCTTGAGGATGATGAGTTATGAATAAAGGAAGTTTACATCTGGTAAACTTATGTGTGGAATTACCTGCAAGTTTTAATAGAAGTGTGTGTGCATAGGTTATTTGTCTTACAAGGTCAAACCAGTTCATCTATGGTTTGAGTTAGCACATTGACGATAAGATTGATCATGTGGTACAACTAGGGATACTAATCATATTATGCAAGAAGAACTTGTGATGGGTTAGACTTGTGGTACGACTAACTCAGAAAGATTGCAATTAAAAGATTTTAGTTAGGTAGGAGAAGATTTTTAGGCGTCAGTCCTTGCAATTTGTTACTACCTTGGTGATTAGCTTTACAGGTGTGGAAAGACTTGTGGTGCTTTGAAACACTCCCCGAATGGACTTGAAGTGTTTAACTGATAAGGGTATTTGCTTTTGATTTGGAAGGTTATGGATTTATCTTTAATGATCAAGACTTATGTTTAGAGCAATGTGGTTACTTAGGTGTAGTTCAAATTATGATGGTACTACTTCGTGTTTTGAATGGGTTGTTATTGGTCGGTTAAGAAAGTTGTCTATGTGGGTTGAGGTTAGAATTTTGGGTTTTCGTAGTAAGGCTACATTATTGAAGTGGGTTATATTATAGCATGGATTAGAAGGATGAGAAAGATTACACATGTCAGTTTTAGAGGACTTAGAAGGACGTCTGCATGGAAAAGCACATGGGTTGTAGAATTTATTACTTTAGAAGTTAAAAGGCTTAATGAAGTATTCTATTCAAGAGTTTGAACTTAGAGTATTAGATATTATTCCATGGGTCTTATGTCAAATAACACAGAATGGTGAACTTGTTTAGGAAAAGGATAAGAAACTTGTACATAGGAAATTTTGAGGTATTCAGAATTGTGTTATGGGCACGAGTTGGGAATTTGAAGTCATGGTAGCATGGTTTAACAATGATTTATGACTGGATTAGTGGTGACTTTCCTAAGATTTGATTTTGATTTGGGTGTCAATCAGTGATATTTGATGATATCAATCTCTTACTCAATTCTTTTTGTTTGAGGAGACTCAGCCTTGGGCAAGTGTAATTCAGTCAAAAAGTATGTAAAATGGGATTGAAAATAGCAAAAAGTTCTTTTGAGATAGAGAGAGGCAAGATTCAGTATTATGGAGAGTGGAAATGTGGTTCCATAGGTTCTTTCATATATTGTTGGTACAATGATGGAATTGGTGTTGTAGTACAATTCATGATTTGTGATGTCAATAATGGATTCAGGTTAATTGGGTATTTTTAGAACTTCTATTGTGGTCAACTCAGTTATTAGGTATAGAGATAGTTCACAAACAAAGAAAATTGGATACATTGAGGAATTTGGTTTGAGATACTAGAGTTCTGGCCTTAAGAGTTAAAATGTGAAGGATTCTAGTTGCTAGAGTGAACTGGAGGTTCTACAATTGTGACTTCACTTGAGAGTGCTTGCATGTTGTTTGTGGTGGTAATTTTGGGTACTTGTCAATTTTAGTAGTTCTCTTACCTTTACATTTAAGGACAAATATGTGTTTTTGTAGTGGATAATGTAACAATCCTCTAGTGATTTTAAGAGTTTTTCTATATTTTGACCATTTTACCCATACTCATTATTGCCTTATATCATTTCTGAGTTGTAAGAGTGGGTGATACGGTCCCCAAAGTATTCGGGAGAGTTTATGTGAGTTTCTGGTTTTTAGAAGCTTTTAAGTTATTATAGTTGACTTTGGTCAACATTTGGTGATCCGAGCGTCGAATTGGAATTTTTTCGGTTCTATTAGCTCTAGAATATTGATTTTTCATTAGTAGCGTGGTTGATTTGGGTTTTGAGGCTTTCAGTTTAATTTTGAATTTTTAGATTAAAAATTAGTTTTAAGTTGCCCAGAGTTGGTTTCGGGGGAAGTCTATTGATAACAACCTTGGTTCATGATTCTAATAATTCTGTTGAGTTTAGAACATTAAAATTAGCCTAGTAGAATAGTTGGAATGTGTTCACGGGGTTCCAAATGTATTTCGAGGGTCCGTTGGATGATTTTGGTCCTTAATATTTTGCTATCAGCTGGTGCCTTCTTCGTGCGTGGGCGGTAGCAGCACCACGTGCGCACTAAAAAACTACAACTTAGTCATTGCGTGTGCGCCCTGTAGGGTGTGTGCACATAAAGTAATTCTCCCCTGGACAGAATGAAATCCCCGTTTCGGTTCAAAACCATATTTTCTCTATTTTTAGATCTTGGGAGCTCGGATTGAGGCAGTTTCAAGTGGGTTTTCGAGGTGTAAACCATGGGTGAGTTCCTAAACTTTGTATTTGATCATTACCCATTGATTATATTGCAAAATGATCTTTAAATCATAGCTTTTAAACTTTAAATTTTGGGTTTTAACCGTAAATTGAAATATTAATGTTTTGATAATTTCTAACTCGATTTTTACTCTGTTATCGATGAGGTTTTAGATTTGAAACCCTTAAACCATGGGTAAAGTGATTTTCTTCTAAAATTTCAGTTTTACTCTTTTTATTTTCAAGATTAATTTTTGAGGTAATTTTGGACCCGAAACTAAAGTATTTCGATATGGGTATCATTGGTCTCATATTCATGTTTAGATATCATATTTGTATAAATTGGGCGTACTTGGAGGAATTTCAAGAGAGTAGAGCTTTCATTTAATTTTTGGGTTGCAGTTTCACTTTGCGCTTCTTTTTAAGGCAAGTTGAGATTTACCTTGACTCTTTTCTGAGGTGTTTATGTGCTATGTGTTAGTTTCTTATATATTGTGAATAATTGGGGTTTTGAGGGTCCCATATAGATCAGATGTGACTATCTATGTGGGTATCTGTGCTTATTGTGGTGTTAAAAGTAATAAAATGAACATCTTGACTGTTCCCTCTACTTGTTGATATATTTATGGTAAATTGTGTTAGAAATGACTTATTGATCACAAATAAATTAGTAGTGAGTTGCCACTTGAGATTTTAAATCATGCTTGGTAGAATTTTATGGAATAATTGGGAGTTTAGTAACTACTTAAGGTATAAAGAGATTGTTGTTATAAATAAGAAGTTAAAAAGAGGAATCTTGGCGTAATTACTATGTATCTATTTGTGTCATAATTGGGTAAGGCAGGAAACTTATCATGTAAAGCATGCTATGAATTGAGTAAATTCTTAATGTTTACATTATTTAGGTTGATTATCATTATTGTGATACCCGTGCAGGGCTTGTGTGAACCTTATCATTGATCTGGGAGACTATTACTATTGTGATGCCCGTGTGGTGCTTGTGTTGATTTTATTATTTATTAGAGAGCTTTTTATCATTGTGATGTATGAGTGGGGGCTTGTGTTGACCATATTATTGATTAGAGAGCTTATTATCATTGTGATTCCCGAGTTAGGGCTTGTGCTGAACTCATTGGTGAGTTTATTTGATTCTTTTACTATTGTTATGCCCGTGTTGGGGGCTTCTAGGAGATTTTATCAATACCTTGCACTGATTAGATATTGTGTTGTCATGAGGGGGCTTGTGTCATGATTTACTAAGATTTGGGTGAATTTATATTATTGCTGAGCTAATTATTGTGCATTATTGATCTTTTCATGAGCATGCATACTCATTCATCTCTCATTTTCATAGAATCGGTAATACTTTAAAACTTGAATTCTTTGTGAAAGACACTGAATCATTTTATAAAACCTTGAACGATGATTTTACTAGCAAGTGATGTGATATTGTGAAATGACTTGACTGGGGGAAGTACTAGCAAGATCAAATATTGAGATTGAAATTTATATATGGGTTGCAAAACCCCCATGGATCCTCTCTTGAAGATTAGGCTCGGAAGGTGTATATAGGTTGTACTTTAGCCATTGCATTTCATTTCATATCACTATATTTCATTGCATTGCACTTTCATTTGGGTGATATTATGGTTGAGATATTATTATATATTGTGTATTGGTTATGGCTTGCTCTGTTGAGACTGTTGTGTCACATTCGTTGGTCGTATGATATGCATTTTCCTATCTTATCCTAGATTACTAATTTGGAATAGTGAGTGAATATAATATTCAGTGCTGTTGAGATTTGATTTGATCTATTACTATTACTGTTGATACTAAATTTGTACCTGTTTGTCTTAATTGAGCTATTTTTGTTACCTTGTTAATTATTGCTATCTGCTAGAATAGGCTGGAATTTTTTTGAGTGCAGGTTTATTTAAGGTAATCTTGGATGATTAGTGTGGTGGTTCTCGCCATCACTTTGGATTAGGATCAGTTGTTGATGATGCTTGCTTCCATACTCAACCTTGCTTTTCTTTTCTGCATCTACGTGCAGGCATTGATTATGACTCCCAATGTCAGCTTTTCCAGAGATTGAGGTAGCGGTTGTCGGACCTCAAAGTTTACCCAAATCTCTTCTTCTTTTATCTTATGCTTATTCACATTTGAGATACTTAAGATTATTTCATTGGATTCAGTGTTAAAGGCTTGTACTAGTGACAACCATACCTGAGATGAAGTGTTGAGATTATACCTCTTTTTATATTAGTTGGGAATTATTTCCATTTTCTTACTTCTTATGCTTCTGTTTTACTTTGATTATTTTGTTTGTATTGGATAGGCTTACCTGTACTGGAGGATGTGACAGGTGCCATCACAGTTCCTATTTTGGGTCGTGACACCTCATTCTGGAATATGAATAGGATAAATTACATAAATCTCAAAACATCTTTACCATACTTATTTATTCTCCCACTACTTTAAATTAATTACATAATATCTCACAATAATCTCAGATAGGCGGTTACATGTTGTAACCCTCGGATACATACGTATACATGTTGTAACCCCTCAAATACATATGGATATATGTGACAAAACCGGATACATGCGATGTATCAGAGACTAAACCATGTATCTAAACACTTTAACCATGTATCTGAACGCCTTAACGTGTATCCTCATGTATCTAGAGAGTTACTTGTCTACAATGTATCTGCGACTAATCATGTATCCCGACTACATAATATATTTGCCTAACTTTTTAATTGGATATTCTGTTATATAGAAAACTTATGGGAGTGGAAATAATTAGCTCCTATAGTAGTAGGATTTAGGTTGTTTACCCATATGAAAAATAAAAAAGGCCTAAAGAGCATTGAGTACACTATCATAATATTCAATAAGTATCATTGACTCTCTCTCAATCAAAGTTCTGACACGTCTTTATTAGGAAATCAATGCACATATCATTTGATATAAAGTAAAATGCATTAGTATAAATCGCAATAGTTTTAACATTTGAAATGAAAAAATCAAGTGTAAATTCATTTCAACTCAACCTTATAAATTTGTAATAATAATTACACAAGTCGTTCACAATATGATTTAGCTAAAATCATTAAATTTCATTTCAATTAAATTTGAATCAATAAAATAACTTTCGGCTCTTTAAGCCTAAATCTGTTCCAATATTTTATATTTTTCACCAGGAGTATTATACCAATGTCAATACAAGATACATGGTCAACTAAGTGATAAACCTCGAGGCAAGTATCATATATCTTATTTGCTCAGGTTGTCTCATCATAGTATTGTACAAATCAATTCATCCATATTAATATAGTGAATACTAGTACCCTCATATGGGTACTCTATCATATCTCTTTACCATTAGATAGATTCTACGCTTACATCAATACGTGAAGTTTCATGGGGATAACTGAAATTTATCTGAACCAATCTTGATGAACAAAGGTAACTTCCAAAAATATTTAAATATTCTAATTACAAATTCTTGACCTAGCAACCTTAAAAGATTTATTTATTAACATCATGACATTCATAGCCAATCTAATTAATTTAAATAATATCAAATATAAAATCCTCAAATTATCAATTCATTTATCAAATGAAGATTTAAGGCTCAAAGTATTCAACAAGTTCTATTTCAAATTATTTATCTCTTAAAAATATAAATAATTATGAATAAAAATTACATAAATAACAAATAACACTTCAATGCAATACTTTATCAAAACAAAGTTGAAATATGTATTCAAAATTAACATTTATGCCTTTAGAATCAATGCAAGTCTTCGTAACTTATGAAATTAAATTTCAAGTAGCAATTCAAAAAATAGCTTCAAAGCTAAATTTTCATGTCAACATATTTTTTATAAATCAATGGGATGTCGTATGAAACTCAATTTATAAAATATGGAGACACCTACACTCATCCGCTCCTGATGTATCTTGAAATCTTTTGTCTTTTACTTGATGTTTTATAGTTCTTACACTTGTTTATATGTATTTTAATGTTAGAATGTTGTTTTGTAGATTTCAGAAGTTAAAATGGTCAAAAGGAGGAAAAGATAGAAATTGCTAAAAAAGGATAATATACGGTCGCAGATCCAGTCATGGAAATATTCAGAAAGCATGTCAACAGGAATCTGTAGAGATGGTCAAGTCACGAGGCAAAGTCAGACCATAAATTCCATTCACGACCTATATATGAAGAGAAGATCAAGCTGTTAGGGAAATATACGACTAAACTTATGGCCTGTGAATCAATTCACGGGTCGCTAATTAACTAGAAGAAGAAACCAGAAACCCTAGAAGGCAATCGACGATCATTTTAAAGGTAATCCACGGGTCGTAAGTCAATATACAACCGTAGATTTTGTCGGTAGAACAATTTGTTATTTTTATGATTTCAACTTTGTGGGCTATTATAAATAGCCCTATTAGGCTTCTTTTGTTATGAGTAGGCTGATTAGTTTGTAGTTTTAGTTTGTGCATGTGAATTGAGAGTTTTGGATAAGTTCCAAAGTTTCTCTTTCTTTAGTTTCTTCAACAAAGAACATCATTATTCTTTCAAGATTTAAATTTTAAAGTAAGCTTATGAATTCTTTTAAGTCATATTCTTATTGTTTTCTTTTCAGTATAAGTACCTAAACCCTCTACTAAGATGGTGAAAGTCAATGCAATTGTAAAGTTCATAAGATTTTCATGATATTAGTTTGTAAGATATTAAAATTCTTCTCGTTCTAAATTATTAGTTGATGATTACAAATATTAATCTGCACCATAATATCTTAATTTTACTTGAGAAAGTGGATTAAGATTAATTAGAAGAAGTTTTTCATGAACTCGATGTGCTTACCCTCGTTTGATAAATTATCATGAGGAATAATAGAATTTACTTGGCATAATCTTTCATCCTTATTGAAATAACTCATATAATCGTGGGAACATCATATGGAGATAAATCGTTTATCTCTTGAAAAAGACTGAGTGATGGTGCATGGTTTGAATGTAAATGTAGAACTCTGAATATATGTAATTGCACAAAAACCAATTAGCAATGCAACCCATTATAGGGTACAACCTTAGCTCTTTAATCTCATAAGTTTTATATTCATAGTTACTTACTCCAATATTTTAGCTTAATTACGCAAAATATTTTCAACCCTTACAGTATAGAAATTGAATATCAATTTAGTATTCATTCAAATTAGTAAGTGTTTTCTCCCAAATTCCTTTGGAATTTGACCACGACCCTATTTGAATTGTATATTTACATACTATCGATCGTATTACATTATCTGAAGATATATCTTAGTGCAAATTTTGACACTGTTATCGAAGAAAAAGGTCAAAAATTACTATTGGTGTTTTCTGTGGTTAGCTCTTTCTGTGATAAACCATAGTTCTGTATGTGTTTGGAACCAAATACTTTACATTCATTATTTTCTTTGCTTCTATGTTTATTCGTCATTACTTATATTATATCGTACCCGGTCCCCAACTGATCAGTGGTCTTAACATAACATAACGTTATGTTGGGATCGGCCCAAGCTAGGCTTATGCCTCTAGAGCTGCCACCCATAAATCAATATATCAGGTTCGGCTCGAGCTAGGTTCTTAGCTCTTGAGCTGCCACCCATAAACCAATATATCAGGTTCGGCCCGAGCTAGTCTTATGCCTCTAGAGCTGCCCCCTGATCCAATAGTCTCGGGTTCGGCTCGAGCTAGGCTTATGCCTCTAGAGCTTCCACCCATGCTCTTACAACCAACAACTATGCATTACTTCATTTCTTTACTTTTGAGAGATTGATATGTTGATAGTCATAATATTATTGGAGCTTTGGAACATTAGTCCATGATTAAGAGACATATGAATAACAATATATGATAACCTGACATGAGATACTTTGAGACGTTTTGAAATGAGAACAAAAGATGCTGCCAAAGAATACGGGAAAGAGAAACCTTACATACCTTATCTTTCAAATATGAATGCACAACCCTATATGTGAATACAATAATCCATATCCTTCCTTACGTGTTACTCTACAACACAAGTGCATAACGGAGCTCATCTTAACAATTAACTACATTACAAATGCATAAGACGATATTTAGCTACGTGACTACCATATAACGTCATTTCACCCTCTTACAATTCCATTTATTGCATAACCATACCAATAACACCACAATATACCACACATTAGCCAAGACATCATAAAGAGATAGCATTTCACACCCAAAGTTATACTTTACACTTCCCCTTCAACACTACGTTACCTTTTCTCCATCAAGTCACTCAATAGCTTTCACAATAACACATTAACAATAATCCATAATTGATACCATTCAAAATACCTCCGAAATACTCCTTTAAAGTCATTCAAAAGGTACCACAAGTTGATAATTGCATCGAAAAAGGGTATAGGGGCTTTGGGGGGTCAAAGAGATGCAAAGACATGCGAAACGGAGTTCTGGGCTGACCTACGAAGCCACCTGCGCCCGCAGGTGTTTGAGGTGAATCCGCAGGTGACCATTGCCGTGAAGGCGGATGCCCGTTTCAGCCTCCGGGGGTCATTTTCAGGTCCTTTTTCACAATGAATGGTCCATGGTCATAATTAAACTTCTCTTTTAATATTTTAAGTTATATTAGATTCCAAAGAATAGACATGGTTTCACAACACACATAAACATCACCCAAACTTCATTTCCCTTTCAATACGCCACCGGTTCCATGTACAATTTCAGAACAACAATTCCAAATGTTACACACAAAGAGAAATCAAGTTAAGTAAATAACCACATCTTACATGTTGATATTTAATCCATCAAATTCACTTCCTTCAAGACCACAAGTCCACTTCAAAGTTTACAAGGCAAAACCCTTTACCGATTAAGCAAACATAGACTGTTTCACATATAGTGAACTTCTCAACACTTTGTCAACATAACCAAAATTATTTATACAACTTCTTAAGCATATAATATATGAAACCATAAGAGTAAACACTTACCAAAGCTTGCAAATAGGTGATCTTGTCCAAAGGGAATAGTTGCTTAGGGTTTGGATGAAGAGAAATATCTTGGAAATGTCTAGAAATGGCATGTGTGTTTTGTGGATTAAAAGCTGATTTTTGTGCCTTTATATAGGCCCTTGAAGTCATAATTAGCCACTTTTGATCAATAATTATCATGTTTACTTGGTCAAAGAAAGAATGGATCATTTCCTTCTTTTGGGCCATGCCTTTTGCATCAATTTGGGCCTCAATTGAGCCCAATGGCACAAAATTAAATTCAGCCCAACACAATTAAGGTGTAATACACCAACCATCTCATGTTTGAATAATTCTATAAATGTTACGGTAATAACATAGGTTCGGAAATGTACGGGGTGTTACATCCTTCCCCCCGTAGGAACATTCGTCCTTGAATGTTAGTAACATTAGCCAATTTACATAGATGGATCATTCTTCATGTTATCATATATACACATAATGCTCATAGATACTTACTTGTTATTGCTCTAATTCCGCACTTTGAACTTTTTCTTCCATTTGAAACAATTACGGGTACTTCGACTTCATCATTTCTTTGGCTCCCCACGTGATTTCTTTTACTTGTCGATTCCTCCACTGTACCTTTACGGAAGCTACTTCTTTATTTTTTAATATTTTCACTTATCGATCTAGAATAATAATAGGTACCTATTCATATTTGAGATCCTCCGTAACTTGTACATCTTCACTGGAATTAATACGAGATGGATCTCCTATATACTTTCGAAGCATTAACACATGGAACACTGAACGAACCGTGGAGAGTTCTTAGGGTAGTGCTAACTCGTACTCAACTTGACTAATTCTTTGGATAATTTCATATGGCACGTTATATAGGGCCAACTTTCCTTTCTTTCCAAATTTCATTATCCCTTTCATTGGTGACACTTCCAAGAATACTCAATCACCTATGGAAAATTCTAACTCTCTTCTTCTAACATTGATATATGATTTGTGTCGACTTTGGGTCATTTTTAGCCACTATTGTATCACCTTAACTTTCTCTATATCTTGATGAACAAGATTTGGCCCGAGTAAAGCAGTCTCACCTGCTTCAGATCATCCACTTGGTAATCTACACTTTCTTTCATATAAAGCTTCGTAAGGGGCCATCTTGATACTTGAATAATAGCTGTTATTGTAGGCAAATTCAATAAGAGGTAGATGATCTTCCCAACTACCGTTAAAGTCCAATATGCAAGCTTGTAGCATATCTGCAAGTGTTTGAATAGTACATTCTGCCTGTCCATCTATTTGGGGATGAGAGGGTATACTTTAAATTCACTTGGTTTCCCAAACTCTCTTGAAAAGATTTTCAAAAATGTGCAGTAAATTGAGCTCCCCTGTTTGATATAATAAAAATTGGAATTCTGTGCAGTCGAACTATATCTTTAATATATAACCTCACATAATCTTTGGTTGTGTAGGTGGTCTTGACAGGTAAAAAGTGTACTGATTCGATAAGCCCGTCCACTATCACCCTTATGAACTCATATTTCCAAATTTTCTGAGGCAAACTTGTGATGAAATCCATGTTAATCATGTCCCATTTCCAAACTGGAAAATTAATACATTGCATATAACCTCCAGGTTTCTGATGCTCTACTTTTACTGGTTGAAGATTTGGACATTGGGCTACACATTCTGCAATGTTCTTCTTCATGTTACCCCCACCAATACGTTTCTTTCAAGTCATAATACATTTTGGTAGCTCCCAGATGAATAGAATACCGTGAATGATGTGCTTCTGTAATAATTCATTTCCTTATCTCATCTATATCCGGTACACAAACTCTACCTTGGCATTGAAGTACTCCCTCTTGCATAAGCTCAAATACCTTTGTCGAACTTTGTTGTACATTCTTTTTCAACTGTAATAAAAATAGGATTCGCATATTGCTTTTCCTTCACTTCTACAAATGAAGACTCTGCCGCATTTTGCGCTATAACTCTTTTATCTGGAGTTTCAAGAAAATGAACTACCAAGCTGTCTAATTGATATAGATCCATGACTATACCTTGTTTTTCCATAAACTGACCATCAGTACTTCCTAGTGCTTTGCGGCTTAACGCATCGGCTACCGCATTTGTTTTCCCGAATGGGATATCAATATCATGATCTTTAATAGTTCCATCCACCTTCGCTACCTCAAATTTAGGTCCTTCTGCTTAAAAACATACTACAAACTTTTATAAGCAGTATATACATACATCAACGTGAACCCCATACAAATAGTGGCGCCATATTTTTAAAGCAAATATCACAACTGCTAACTCAAGATCATGTGGTGGATAATTTCTTTCATGTGGACACAATTGTCTTGAAGCATAAGCTATCACATTGCCGTGCTGCATCAATACACATCCTAGGCCGATTCTTGAAGCACCACAATATACTGTATACCCCTCAGTACCTACTGGATGTACCAACACAGGTGTAGAAGTCAATTTATCCATCAGCTCTTGGAAACTATTCTCATATGCATCATTTCACTGAAACTTGATTGCCTTGTGTGTTAGCTTCGTTAAAGGTGCAGGAATAGAAGAAAACTCCTCAACAAATCTTCTATAATAACCTGCCAATCCAAGAAAACTACAAATCTCTGTAGGCGTCGTAGGTCTTGGCCAATTTTCACTGCGTCAATCTTTTGAGTATCAACCTTTATTCCTTCATCCTATACAATGCGACCCAAGAACGCTACGGATTTTAATCAAACTCACACTTAGAGAACTTTGCATATATCTTACGGTCACGAAGAATCCGTAACACCTGTCGTAAGTGATTAGCATGGTCCTCTTGTGATCTTGAGTAAACTAAAATATCCTCTATAAAAACTGTCACGAACACGTCTAGAAATGGCTTGAACACCCTATTCATCAAACCCATAAAAATAGCTAGTGCATTGTTAGTCCAAATGACATAACTAAAAATGCATAATGACCATACCGTGTTCGGAAAGCTGTCTTGGGTATATCCTTCTGTTCAACCCTTACTTGGTAATAACCCGATCTTAAATTAATCTTTGAGAAATATTTGGCACCCTATAACCGATCAAATAAATCATCAATTCTGGGGAGGGGATATTTGTTCTTAACCGTTACTTTATCCAGTTGCCGACGATCAATACACATTCTCAATGTGCCATCTTTCTTCCATACAATAACACTGGTGCACTCCACGGAGACATGCTAGGCCTTATGAATCCCTTGTCCAGCAAGTCTTTTAATTGCTCCTTCAATTCACGTAATTCTGCTGGAGCCATTCTATACGGAGGAATAAAGATAGGCTGAGTGCCTGGCATCACGTCAATACCAAACTCTACTTCCAGTTCTGGAGGTAAACCCAAAAGATCTGCAGGAAATGCCTCATAATTTCATTTTCCACCGGAATAGATTGAAGAGTTGGTGGCTCCAATCCAGTATCTTTCACTCTTACTAAGTGACATATGTACCCCTTTGGGTATGAGTTTCTTTGCCTTAAGATGGGAAATAACTTTACCTCTCGGTGCTCCAATATTACCCCTCCATTCAAGGACGGTCTTTTGTGGAAAATGGAAATGTACCTTCTTAGCTCGATAATATATCGTGGCATAACAAGAAGATAACCAATCCATAACCATTACCCAATATAATATCAAAATCCACCATTTTCAGCTCAATAAGATCGGCCAACGTATCATGACCGCAAACAGTGACTATACAATTACGATAAATTCTTTTAGCTATAATAGATCCATCGGCTGGTGTAGATACTTCAAATGCCTTAACTAATAATTCTGGTGTTCTTTCAAATTTATTTTTCTTTAGCAAACAATGGTGTAACATATGATAGGGTAGAACCTAGATCAATCAATGCATATACCTTATGTAAAAATATGAATAATGTACCTGTATCTACATCAGGAGAAGCCTCTGAATTCTGTCGATCTGCTAAAGCATAGGTACGGTTCTGGGTTCCACTAGCACCAATTGTCTCTCTAGAACCTCTGGCACCCCTACCACGACTAACAGGTTGTACATCTCAGCCTAAGGAAGGGACTAATGATGATGATGCAATGGTTGATCTCGTAGGTCGTGCTATACCACCCATGCCCCTTTGTAGGCACTCTCTTACCATGTGCCCTGGCACGCCGCAAAAATAGCAAACATTCGTTCTAACCCGGCATTCACCTAAATGAAACTTCTCGCAACGCTGGCACAACTGACGAAAAGATCTCGGGTGGTTCATACTTCCTTATGCTTGATACCCCACTGTCCGTGAATCCTGAATCTCACTTCTTTGCCCAAACTGGTTGCTTCTAAACCATTGGAATAGAGGGGGAGAATTTGCTTTAGAATGAGGAAATGATGGCCTAGGCGATATGTGAAAAATTCGAGACCCAAATCCTCCTTGGGACTTCATGAACTATCCCATGAGTTTAGCCCTCTTTGACGATCCCCCTTCCAATTCTTGCATCCTTCTCCTTTGCCTCGGATCCTCCATCTGCTATGTAAAAGCTTGTCTTTGAACTTGTGCAGCAACTACGCGGGTCAATATTTGCACCGCACTCATTAAATCCTGCTCAATAGTATTAACAGGTGGTTCTAAAGATACTCCTCTCCTTCTTGGCCCTTCTGTAAATAGAAGAGTAGGAGAAGCCCGCGATGCAAATTTAGTGTCAGCCCCACCTTGACTAGCTTGGTCAGGTGGTGATCTAGTCATTCCTTCTCCTGCAAGCGTAGCTACCTGCTTACCTTTGCCCCTACTCATCTTGTCATCGGCATTTTACTATAACAAAGAAAACCAACTTCAATGGTCAGATATAATTCCACCTACAACTCTATTGCACAATCTAGAAATGAAGAAAAGAAACAACTCCTAAATGTCCCATAGCCTCCTACTTATAAATGTGGTGCGCAACACATCCATATGCAAGACTCTACTCAGACACGACTTTGTAGACACCCTTAGGACGACCTGCTATGATACCACTTTTGTCACGCCTCGAATTCCTACAGGGCGGACTGGCACCCGAAGCCGTTATGGCCCGAGAGAACCAATCTTCATTCACATACATGTCACTAAAAGAACAACACTCTACCTCATTTAGATACAAATTACCAATGGCGGAAGTCATGGAAAACATATGATATATATAAAACTTGGCCGTTGGGGCCACCATGTCAAAAGCATACATTCTTTCATTCATCTTCCCACGTACGTCTACAAAGCCTCTAACAGATACCTATACATAACTATCCTAAAGTCGGGACAAGTCCCCGCTTTATATAACATTTATATAGTACCAAAAACAATGTACACATGTGACTCGAAAAGCCCCGAACCAACTAGAGCTCACCAATGATCTGCAAATGACCCGCAACCTACTGTGGAGGTCTACTAGCACTTGCGCCTGCAGCAAGTAAGGTAAGTCCCCCAAGGGACGTTAGTACGAAGAATGTACTGATTATGTAAGGCTTTAAGAAACTGCATGATACATAAGGGCTTCAATGGATTCAAATATAAGAGAATAGTCAATATGGATAAACCATAGTTCTGTATGTGTTTGGAACCATATACTTTACATTCATTATTTTCTTTGCTTCTATGTTTATTCATCATTACTTATATCATATCGTACCCGGGCTCCAACTGATCAGTGGGTCTTAACATAACATAACGTTATATTGGGATCGGCCCGAGCTAGGCTTAAGCCTCTAGAGCTACCACCTATAAATCAATATATCAGGTTCGGCTCGAGCTAGGTTCTTACCTCTAGAGCTGCCACCCATAAGCCAATATATCAGGTTCGGCTTGAGCTAGATTCTTACCTCTAGAGATTCCCCCTATCAGGTTTGGGCCAAGCTAGGCTTATGCCTCTAGAGCTGCCCCCTGATCCAATAATCTCGGGTTCGGCTCGAGCTAGGCTTATGCCTCTAGAGCTACCACCCATGCTCTTACAACCAAAAACTATGCATTACTTTATTTCTTTACTTTTGAGAGATTGATACGTTGATAGTCATAACATTATTGGAGCTTTGGAACATCAGTCTATGATTAAGAGACATATGAATAACAATATATGATGACCTGACATGAGATACTTTGAGATGTTTTGAAATGAGAACAGAAGATGCTGCCAAAGAATATGGGAAAGAGAAACCTTACATACCTTATCTTTCAAATATGAATACACAACCCTATATGTGAATACAATAATCCAGCTCCTTCCTTACGTCACGTTAACAATTAACTACATTACAAATGCATAAGGCGACAATGAGCTACGTGACTGCCATATAACGTTATTTCACCCTCATACAATTCAATGTATTGCATAACCATACCAACTACACCACAACATACCACACATTATCCAAGACATCATAAAGAGATAGCATTTCACACCCAAAGTTATACTTTACACTTCTCCTTCAACACTACATTACCTTTTCTCCCTCAAGTCACTCAATAACTTTCACAATAACACATTAAGAACAATCCATAATTGATACCATTCAAAATACCTCCGTACTACTCCTTTAAAGTCATTCAAAAGGTACCATAAGTTGATAATTGCATCCAAGAAGGGTATAGGGGCTTTGGGGGTCAAAGAGATGCAAAAAAATGAGAAATGAAGTTCTGGGCTGACATGCGAAGCCACCTATGACCAAAGGTGGTTGAGGTGCGTCCGCAGGTGACCATTGGCCTTGTCCAGGGCCACCTGCGCTGACAGGTTCCCTACTCGCGAAGGCGAATGCCCGTTTCAGCCTCCGGGGGTCATTTTCGGGTCCTTTTTCACAATGAATGGTCCATGGTCATAATTAAACTTATATTTTCATATTTTAAGTTATCTTAGATGCAAAATAACAGACATGGTTTCACAACACACATAAACATCACCAAAACTACATTTCCCTTTCAATACGCCACCGGTTCCATGTACAATTTCACAACAACAATTCCAAATGTTACACACAAGGAGAAAGCAAGTTAAGGACATAAACACATCTTAAATTTTGATATTTAATCCATAAAATTCACTTCCTTCAAGATCACAAGTCCACTTCCAAGTTTACAAGGCAAAACCCTTTACCGATTAAGCAAACATAGACTGTTTCACACATAGTGAACTTCTCAACAATTTGTCAACATAAACAACATGATTTATACACCTTATTAAGCATATAATATATGAAACCATAAGAGTAAACACTTACCAAAGCTTGCAAATAGGTGATCTTGTCCAAAGGGAATAGTTGCTTAGGGTTTGGATGAAGAGAAATATCTTGGAAATGTCTAGAAATGGCATGTGTGTTTTGTGGATTAAAAGCTGATTTTTGTGCCTTTATATAGGCCCTTGAAGTCATAATTAGCCACTTTTGATCAATAATTATCATGTTTACTTGGAAAAGAAAGAATGGATCATTTCCTTCTTTTGGGCCATGCCTTTTGCATCAATTTGGGCCTCAATTGAGCCCAATGACACAAAATTAAATTCAACCCAACACAATTAAGGTGTAATACACCAACCATTTCATGTTTGAATTATTCCATTAATGTTACGGTAATAACATTGATTCGAAAATGTACGGGGTGTTACACCCAAATTGAAGAAGAGGTGGTCAAAATTAATCTCACCATCTACAGAATACTCAAGGCAAAAGGGTTATTTCACAACTCCATTAAAGATGATACTCATAAAGACTTGAGAAATTTCTTGAGGGTTTGTGTATTGTATAAGCATGCTTAGATTTTTGACGAGACTATAAAGCTTAAAGATTTCAAAGACTCCCTCAGGAATGAGTCAAAAGTATGGTACCTGGGGCTTACAACAAAACTCCATCCATACATAAAAATAGTTTGTGAATGTGTTCTTGTAATAATGGTACTGGGTGAGAAAAAAAGTAGAGCTTAGTAGCAACATTGCTAGAAATATTCTATCTTGGTTTGGATGGAATTAATCAAGTCATATCTAATATTGTGGCAGGAGGGTTCTTTATGGACAATACATTCACCAGAACCAATGAGTTGCAAGATAAAGTAGCTAGGAGTAGTTAAGCATGGCTTCCATTGTAAAATGTTGATAGAACTACTCTAAAGGTGTGAGGACCTGTTAAATGAATGTAATTGCAATAAAAATCCCCAAGAGTTAGACCACCCAGATAAGACCTGTTGATAACTTCAATTCCATTATGTCGCGATGTTAAGTCAAACATTACTTGATAGGCAACCTAGGTTCTCTTTATTTTTCTCTTATTTTCTTTCTTCTACTTATTTAGTTTTTTTACTTTTTAAGATAGAATTTATTTTGTTCTTGATGTGTGTTGTGGTGTAGATCTTAAAAAGAATAAGAAAATATAATAATGGAGTACTATAATGGAGATTTAGAAATTTTCATTAAGAAAACAAGTCTTATTACTTTTTCACAATGGAAACATACGACACATACTTGGATCCACAATTGAAATTATGACTGCAGGTTTGGAAATTAAATGCATGGTTAGGTAAGAGATTTATGAGTCATGAATGAAATCACGATCATAGACCCAACTTAAAGCTAGATAAAAGGTTTAACAAGTTGTGTTTGGAACTTAGCTCCTATTCACAATTGTGGATGGCCTGGTAAATTAGGGATGGGTATAAAATCCCATGACCTACCTTCTACTCTCACTTTTTTAAAAGTTTTCCAATGTTTCCCTCTCCATAAAACTCCTCATCTTTCTTAACATTATATCCTCTCAAAATCTACTCCCACACACATACGCAAATATATTACTCCAATTGTTTTCCTCTGTTGCCTCTCTGGTCGGTACATACATGCACAATCAGAATACTTCAACTTTTACCTACAACTTTAACCCCATCTTTACAATCCATATCTGTTAAGTAGTTGATAACGCTCAAATACACCCTAGAATAGAATGCAAGCGGTCGTTAGCAATATAATTACCGAACTTGGAGTCGGGGTCGAATCCACGAGGAATGAATGCAATAGCTTTCACCTCTAAGTGTCAGAAGCAACTAGTGCCAACGCGTGATGCTATGAAAATAATATATAAAAAAAAATGGGGGATTATCATCTAATAATTTGTAACTATTTAGACTTTTGTAACTTGGGACACACAAGTTCAAAATTAGAGAAGAGGAGTTGAAACCAAATGTATTACGGGACTTGGGGTTATGCCATCGTAAGAGTGAAATATTGTATGGGTAATTTGAGTATTTGACAACATTTAGCCAAGAGCTATGGGTAGGTTAGATTATAGGTGCTTGGTGTTGATTTGTCAACCAAACACCAAGGTTTCACAATTGGGTTCTTTCGAACACCTCAAAAGTGCATATTATAAGACCAATCCAATACCTCAATTAACATCCTTATGTCTAAGAGATGCTATTAAATGACACACATCAAGTTATTGTTCACTCCCATTCCTTATCTCCTTTGTCAAGGATGATAAGAGTTCTATAATTAATTAGAGTTTGCAACCTCTAATTTGAATGAAAACATGGAATGGAATTAAAACCCATGGCAATTATTTAAATAGAAAGTCAAAGAAACAAAACCCATACAATTATCACATCTTATTCAAGCATAACCCCAAGTAGAGAATTTAGCTACTCATAGAAGAAGAGAGAAGAAAACACCCAAATTCTCTTCCCAAACTTCCATTGAATCCAAGTGTTTACAAGAATTTGATCCAAAAATGCAAGAATGTAACTTGTTTCTCCTTAGGGTTTCACTCTCCTTTACTATGTCTTACCAAAAATGCCCAAAAAGATGCTTTCAAAGCTGGAAAAAATCCATTTTATAGCCCAAAAATCGTGTCCTTGGAAATTATGCAAATGCCTCCGCACCAGTCACCTGCTGGCGCAGATGCCTGACCTGCGCACGTAGGAGACCAGCGCAGGTGGCACTGCCTTGTACTGCTGCGTTGCTCAGTTAGCCACTTGCGTGCGCAACCCATGACATGCGTGCGCAGGTGGCCGTTAAGCTCCCCGGGTGTTAATTTAAGCCTCCTTTCTTCACTTTTTGAAGTCCCATTGACTCGTATGGTTAGCTCGGGCTCGTATTCATCCACTACCTGCATACAAGAGCTTCATAACATGAGAATTTATATCGAATCAATGTGAATTTCAAGATAATTCAAGCTCAAATGTATTAAGAATTGGATAAAATGTTAACTTATCAACTCCCCCAAACTTAAAGTATTGCTTGTTCTCAAGTAATCAAGAATGCTTAAAGTGAAAAGAAAAGGGTACTCTCAACCATGAAACAACCATAAGGGACATCACTAGACCATTAAGCCTGTAAAGTTCAATCGCTTCCTCCAATAAGTCATGACAAACAAGCGAATCATGCTTTCTTTTTCACACGTCAATCTTCATCACCCAAGAACATAAAAAAATTCAACAAGCAAACAATTTTCAGGTTGGAATGCTTCTCAAGGTGTGACATAAGATTTTTCAAAATTTATCTCATCTCCAATTTGCAATTTGTCTTGCTCATTTTCCCGAATTGAGGGTAGGACATCACTCTCCCTTTCAAGGTATCCATGCTTCTCACTTGCAAAAGTTTTCTGCAAAAGTTTTCTCCACCCCCACAAGATAATGTGGTTCACTAGGGGGGTAAGGATAGAAAGAACTTTCACTCACTCTCACAAAGAAATTCAAGTACCACACGTAGAACCATAGGCTTTCCCTTTGAGTCATTCGCCACTAATGGGGACCAACAAGGTTTTAAGTCACCAAGGGCTTGCGGGCAAAGATGAAGGTTCGGTTGAGAGAAAAGGTTTATGGATCAAGTGACTAGAAGATTTCCCTAAACACAATCACATTATCACTTCTTAGGCCCACTTTGTTCAAGCTCTTTACCTTATTTGCCCTCGCTTGCTTTGTCTTTGCTTTTCTTCTCTCTTCATTTCTCCTTTTTTTTTTTTTTTTATATATATAGCCCTCCAACCGAGATTCCCTCTTCATTTGCTTTTGGGGCCCTTTCAAGAGACTTTTTACTCTTTAGCAACTCATGCTTCTCTTTTATTTCTACAAACTTTTCTCATCATTTTAATTATTTATTTATTTATGCAACAACCAAGCATACACCTCTCTTTACAATCTTATACATCTCTTTTTTCCCAAACTTAACTTTTAACTCCATCTCAACCATTTTCACAATCATGCTCCCCCGAGCTCAGGCCTTTGCCTATGTTGGTTCACATTACAACCATGCGATGTGTTTACAGAGATTGGGTGATAGACAAGAAAAGGATTTGACAAAGACGAAAGTAGGGTGTCATAGTATGGTCATATCCAAGAAAAGAGTGGTAAAAGGCTTAAGTGGGTTAACTAGGGACAATTGTCAAGGTGGGAATTTAGGTCAAATGGTGGATCAAGATTGCCTCAGGTCATTCTCCAAACCAAGCTAGGTCCCAGATTTTGCCTTGAATACACGCGGGGCAAGTTCTAGACTATCATGTGTGTACAAGAATTAATCAAACACCTCACCACACTAGGTACTTTTTCTTTAAAATAGAAAGCTAGTCTTCCCCCCAACTTGAGCAAATGAACTTGACAACCTACTTTTATGAAGAATGAGCTAGAAACTGAATTAGCAGGTCACACACAAGAGGAAGCTTGGAATCACTTTGCTCTTTTCTTTTCAAAAATCATTTTATCCTTCACAAATCAATTTTTTTTTTATTTGTGACGACAATTTTGGAGGGGCCTTTGAACCTTTTCAACTACTACACAACTCTAAATTAGGACTAACATGCAAAAAGAGCCCGACAAGGACACTATCCGAATCACAATTCACAAAAATGGCCCGGCAAGGGCAATATTCGAATCAACAAAATTGGCCCGACAAGGGCAATATCCGAATCAACAAAAATGGCCCGGCAAGGGAAATATCCGAGTCACAACTCACAAAATCAAGAATTAATATTACATACCATAGAGTAAAATGAATTGGCGCCCACCCCCCAACTAAAGAGTATTGCATTGTCCCCAATACAATTAAGATAGAACAAGAAGGAAGGAAGTGAAAGACAAAACTCCTTGAGGAGCACTAGGCGCTCGAATCTGTATCATGTGAAGGCTGTGATGGTGCTGTGGCTGTAACAGTAGGAGCCTCCTCAGATTGAGCTCCTGTATGAACCTCCTCAAGAGGCCAAGAACTAGGGCCAGCACCAACTGTCCGTTCATGAAGCTCCTCAATGGACTTTCTTTTGGCCAACTCCACCTGTTGATCCTCAGAGAGCTCTGTGCTGAAATCGATCCCTGTCTCTTCCCCCACAGGAGAATACCCGAACAAGTCAGCAAATGGAAGGATAGGGCCAGTCTCTGCCTGTGGGATAGTGAACTGAGCATCATCAAAAGAGACGGAGGGCTGCATCGACTGTATCTCCTCACGCAGACTGTCAAGATCTGTCCTGAGAGTTGTAACCCCTTACTATCCCTCCGGGCCTCAACTGCGGATAATCTCGGCTCATAGTCTACCATATGAGCACGTAAAGGCCCGAGGCTCCTCTCAATAGCCACTTGAATTAAATGAGGAATGTCGGCCACCAAGCGAGATATAGAGCTGTCATTTGCCAAAGTCATGGCTGCAACCTTAGCAAATGTCAATGTGGAAGGTCGAGGGGGCTGCACCGGCTGCGTAATGTGTGAGGGAGGCGGTGCCTGAGGGAGATCGCGATCTAGAGCAATGTCACCATGGATAGAAGGAGCCTCGGATGCATAAGAGGTCATAGGGGAGGTACTAGCAATAGGTACCTCTCTCATGGATGAACCCGAATCCTCACCCAACTTTCTCTTTAGGCCCACCGGATTGTCATTATCTTGACTAGTGCGAATATCAATGACTCTCGTACATTTAATTTTTTTATCAATCTTTGGGAAGAGAGGAACCTTGTGGACTGCACATAATGCCGATATAAGAGCGGGAAAAGGTAGTAAAGTGCCCACTTGTTTTGATCGGAGTTTTATCACTTCAGCAATAATCTCTCCCGAATTTATATCCAACCCATCCATAATGCATCCCACAAGTATAGCCCGTTCGACGGTGACATCTTGATCATTAGTGGAAGGAAGCAGCCGATTGCCCACAAAGCCAAGCCAATGCTTAGCCTGAATGGAAAGATCCCATCATTTGATTTGTCCAATCCCATTCGCCCATAGCGAAAGAACTTTAGAAATTGTTTTGGAAAGCCATGGAAAATGAGCACGTCCCTCTAGCACTCGCCTCTTGCTCTCAACCCCAAGTGCACGGTCGCACCCAAAATATAACTTGTTTATTGCGGAAGCGGAGCAAGGCACCTCTACTCCCCTAACAAGCACACTAAGTAGGCAAGGTTGGTCAGCCACCGGTGATTTATACTTGTGTTGATTAAGCCGGATGACGTAGGAGGCATAAAACTCCCTGACAAGATCAGGATAATAAATCTCGAGGGGAGATTCGGGATTGATGTCTGTGAATATCTCCCAAGCATACTTGTGGACTTGTCTGACGATATCCGGGAAATGATCATGGACACCCTTCAAGCTAAACACCTTCTTAGGATTGAAACCCCAAGTTTACACCCAGTCACTAGAAAGGTCACGCATTTCTTTGCTGGCAAATCTGATTCTGTCAACATCTTTGGCCAACCCCCTTGAGATATTAAGAGTGTTTTGCACATCGGGGGTGTTAGGGTGTCTTTGTTGTGTCGGAGATTTTCTTTGTGATGTATTAGCAATGGCCTTGACTTTGTCTTTGTGCTGATCTTTCTTTGCACCCCGAGGCATTGATTTCCAAGGAAACATTCCCTAAAAAGAACAAGGAAACAAACCACACAAAACGAAAAAGATAAAACATGTTTTTGGATTTTCAATATGTAAAAGAAAAATGAAAACGATGTTAACTAATGAGAATGCAAGGCAAAATACTAGATGAAACCCTCCGAAGCACAATCCATTTCATCATGAAGTGCATAATCCATCATGACCTCAAGAAGAACAAAATGACGTTTTACCCTTAAGAATGGTGTCACCTAATCTATCGTCGGGAAAACTATGCATTTTTGCTATGAGCGATTATGCTTATTAACTCATCTTACCAAAAAGAAGCACCACTCATGTATCATGAAGTAAAGAAAGGCATTAGGAATCATGGTACTAGAAAGATCATATAATTCACATCTCTTTGCTACAATATTATAACCAATTATTTAGCAATGAAAAGGTGTTCAAAATAGGCTCAAGAAATCATGCTTAGGTCTCTAAGATTATTCACAAAAGAAAATGCAAAGAAATGCTCATGTAGGAATTTAATCAAACACATGGAGCATAACATTTGGGTACTCAAGAATTCCCCAACTTGTATGTAAAGCATCACTTCCAAGTCAAATAATCCCCAAAACATAACCATTACACCATGAGAAATCCATATGGATCAACTCTTCACAAGAAAGAAGCTAAAAACATGATTCACCATTTTTGTCCAAAAGCTTTCTAGTAAGAGTAGACCAAGTGACTTACCAATGGTAGTGACAAGAGAATGTGGAGGATTAATAGACTTTGAATTCTAGTAGGTGAAGTGTGCAATATCCTTTGAAAGTGCAAGTGAGAAGATGAAGAGAGAAAATTTTGAGCCTTCAAGTTGAGAGGCCGAATGTTTTGCTCAGTTTTTTTCCTTTTTGAAATTATTTTTGTGATGGAAAGATGAGTTGGTCTTTATGGTTATAAAGAAATGGGTTGTGGGTTATGGGTTTATTTTTAGAGAGGAGAATGGGTCATATGTGGGCCGGTTCAACCCGGTCAATCACAAGCCTTTTTAAAAAAAATTTGGACCTCACCTGCGCCCCACCATGCGCACGCATGTGGGGAGATGCGCCCGCAGGTGGGATGCCTTTCCTGGGAAGAATGCCTGGACAGAACTGGAGCAGCTGCGGAAGGTACCTGCACACGTATGCTGCGTACCTGTGCACACAGGTGAGGAGGCTGGCTCAACTCAAGCACAAGGCAGAGCCACCTGCGTTGGCTAGCCTGTGCACGCATGTGCCTGGCCTGCGCCAGCAGGTGGCTGCTTGGACCTAGGCAGAATGTTTCTCTCAACCTGCTGGCCTTATGCGTTCCAACATACGTGGGCATGTGGGCATGTGCGCCAGCAGGTGACTGATTAAGCTCAAAATAGTGAACTCAATCTCCCACGCTTAGTATTATTCACCTGCATCCACCAAAACAACTAAGAATTAGCAATCAAACAAATCTAAAATGACCATAAGTAACCTTGGGTTGCCTCCCAAGAAGCGCCTTGGTTAACGTCGTGGCTCGACGTTGTTTCTCATCATCAAGCGTCCTTAAAACGGAGCAACTCAACCTTAGCCGCTCCAGGTCCACCCTCATAAAATTGTTTTAACCTTTGGCCATTCACCACGAACCTCCTTTTCTCATGGTCCTCGAGCTCAATAGCACCACTAGGAAAGACATTAACCACAACAAAAGGGCCAAACCACTTGGATTTTAGCTTCCCCACAAAGAGTTTTAACCTCAAATTGAAGAGTAGCACTTTATCACCCGCATGAAACTCTCTTTTTAAGATCTTAGCATCATGCCATTTCTTCATTTTCGCCTTGTATAACACTGAGCTCTTATATTCTTTAAGTCGGAACTCATCTAACTCATGAATTTGGTCTACTCTTGATTTTGAGGCATCCTCCCAATCCATATTCAATTTATGCAAGGCCCATGATGCTTTGTGCTCTAATTCAATCGGGAGATGACAAGCCTTTACAAACACTAAATGATAGGGCGACATGCCAATAGAAGTCTTGAACGCGGTCCTATATGCCCGCAGAGCATCATCAAGTTGTCTTGCCCAATTTGTACCCCCGACATTTACAATTTTCTCCAAGATCGATTTGATCTCCCGATTAGAAACCTCCACTTGGCCACTCGTTTGAGGATGATATGGGGTCGCCACCTTATGCCGCACCCCATATTTTTCAAGCAAAGCTTCAAATAGCCGATTGCAAAAATGAGAACCACCGTCATTAATGATAGCTCGAGGAGTTCCAAACCTGGTGAAAATACATTTTTTTAAGAAGAGAGTTACACTTTTACCTTCATTGGTTGGTAATGCAATGGCCTCAACCCATTTGGACAAGTATTCAATGGCCACCAATATATACTTATTACCATATGAGCTCATAAATGGACCCATAAAATCAAGGCCCCATACATCGAATAACTCCACCTCAAGATTGGGTCTTAAAGGCATTTCATGCCTCCTTGAGACACCACCATGCTTTTGACATTGAATGCAAGTCTTTGCTAATTCGTGAGCATCACGGTGAATGGTAAGCCAATAATACCCGCACTGAAGGACTTTCGCTGCGGTTCTCACACCACCATGGTGGCCACCAAAAGGAGAAGAATGGCATGCTCTAAGAATGGATTTTATCTTCTCTTCCATGACGCATCGCCGTATAATTCCATCTGTACATTCCCTAAAAAGATAGGGTTCATCCCAAAAGTACCACTTCACATCATGGAGGAATCTTTTCCTTTGATAGTAACTCAGCTTATCAGGAAGGAGTCCGCTCACTATATAGTTTACAAAATCAGCATACCATGGCAGAGTGCTCTCTTTCAAACTCATAAAAAGTTCATCTGGGAATTTATCATCAAGATCAAAATATCGCCAAACTTTCTCATTTGTTTCAATACATGATAGATGGTCGGCTACTTGGTTTTCACACCCTTTTCGATCCTTCACTTCAAAGTCAAATTCCTGAAGTAGTAGAATCCAGCTTATCAGTCGGGGTTTTGCTTCTTTATTTTCCATTAAATATCGGAGAGTAGCATGATCGGTGTGCACAATGACTTTTGTGCCTAATAAATAAGCTCAAAATTTGTCAAACCCATAAACCACGGCTAACAATTCTTGTTCTGTAATAGTGTAGTTCTTTTGAGCATCATTCAATGACTTGCTAGCATAATAGATGGGATGAAAAAGTTTATCTTTTCGTTTTCCAAGCACAGCTCCCAATGCCAGCCCACTAGCATCACACATGAGTTCAAATGGTTGTGACTAATTTGGGGTCACTATAATAGGAGATGAGACAAGCTTCTCATTAAGGCAATTGAATGCCTTCAAACACTCTTCATTGAATTCAATGGTGACCTCCTTATCAAGGAGTTTGCACATCGGATGGGAAATTTTATAGAAATATTTAATGAACCTCCTATAAAAACCCACATGGCCAAGGAAACTGCGAACTTTTTTGATAGATATTGGAGGTGGTAGCTTAGCAATGACTTCCACCTTGGCTTGATCGACTTGGATTCCTCGACCTGATATTTTGTGTCCAAGAACAATCCCCTCCTTATCCATAAAGTGGCACTTCTCCCAATTCAACACAAGATTATTCGCCACACATCTTTCAAGCACCTTCTCCAAATGTTCAAGGCAATTTTTGAATGTATCACCAACCACTAAAAAATCATCCATAAACACCTCCATAGAACTCTCTACCATGTCAGAAAAGATAGAAAGCATACACCGTTGAAAAGTGGCCGGTGCATTGCATAGCCCGAAGGGCATGCGCCTGAAGGCAAAAGTTCCATAGGGACAAGTGAAGGTAGTTTTTTCTTGATCTTCGTGAGCTATGGAGATTTGATTATAGCCTGAATATCCATCGAGGAAGAAATACCAACCCCTACCCGCCAACCTATCAAGCATTTGGTCCATGAAGGGAATGGGGAAGTGATCCTTCTCGGTCCATGAATTTAACTTTCTATAATCAATACACACTCTCTAACCCGTGATCGGACGAATGGGTATAAGATCATTATTTTTGTTTGGGACTACCGTGATACCACCTTTCTTCGAAACACATTGAATTGGACTTACCCAAGTGCTATCCGAGATAGGATAAACTACACCCGCGTCAAGCCACTTGATGATTTCCTTCTTCACAACTTCTTGTATTGGAGGATTTAGTCTTCTCTGATGTTCTACACTTGCTACAAACTCGGGCTCAAGCTTGATCTTATGAGTCCATATGCCGGGTGGAATTCCAATAATATCCGCTATAGTCCATCTAAGTGCCCGAATATACCGACTCACCACTGATTTCAACACCTCAATTTGCCAAGATGACAAATCTCTTGCAATAATAATGGGTAGAGTCTCCCCTTCTCCCAAAAACACATACCAGAGATGAGGTAGCAATAGCTTGAGCTCGATTTATGGTGGATCTTCAATTGAAGGCTTTGCAGGAGGAGTTTCCCAATTTTTCAAGTCAAGATCCAACCTACAAGGATTTTTCGGGTAAGACCCAAAACCTTTCAAGGATGCAACTTCTTCGTCATATCTTTCATTCCCTTCGCTTTCAAGATTCCATAAGACTCCCACCAAACGTTCTCTAACAAATTCAGCCTCCATAGTATTAGCCACTACATCATCAACCACATCAATTACGGAGACAAATTGTAAATCCATAGGTTGTTTCATGGACTTGCAGTCATTGAATGACACCTCTTCATTGTTTACTCAGAATTTCATTTCACCGTATTCTATATCAACTAAAGCTTGACCGATATCCAAAAATGGTCTACCAAGAATAATGGCGACTTCATGGTCAATTTCACAGTCCAAGATCATAAAATCGGCTGAAAAAATGAAATGATCCACCTTCACAAGTACATCACACAACACAACCATGGGTCTTTTTATAGAGCGGTCGTCCATCAATAGCCGCATTGTCGTTGGCGGTGAAGCTCCCAAACCTAACTTCCGAAATACGGCTAATGGCATCAAATTAATACTTGCCCCAAGATCACATAAGGCTTTCCCAAATTGATATACCCCAATAGTACATGGGATAGTGAATGCCCCCGGATCATCCTTCTTCACAACCATCGTACTAGACATTATAGCACTACAGTTATGTGTAACTTCAATTGTTTCAAAGTCCATGATTCTCTTCTTTGTTACCAATTCTTTCATAAACTTAGCATACCCAGGCATCTCTTGTAGGGCTTCTAACAATGGTATATTTACCGAAAGGTTGCTAAATTTAGAAAGGAATTTCTTGAACTTCGAATCATCTTCTTTCTTCTTAAACCTTTGTGGGAATGGAGGGGAGATTTTAACTTGTGGCTTAGAGATAACTGAGTTTTCATTCGGTTTTGCATTACCATAATCAACCACTTGTTGGATTACCTCCTTTGCTTCCACCTTTTCTGACTGACCTGTCAACAACTTGCTCTTGTGAAATTTGAGTTTCATCTCTTGAATTATCAAGCCGAGTTCTCGTTTTGCTCACTTGGCCTCCAACACCCTTATCACAAAGGTTGTCATCAAGATTTTCAACATTATTTCCAAGGGTTCTCCCACTTCTAGTAACAATGGCCATGACGTGAGCATCATTTTTTGGATTCACCACCATGTCACTAGGGAGTCCTCCTCTTTGTCTTGCATTCATTTGGGAGGAGAGTTGACCCATTTGGGTTTCAAGTTGTTTTATCGAAGCCGAGTGTGAGGTGACGGTTTGGTTGAGATGCAAAAAATCCCCTTTCATTTCCCGTAACATCTTATCGCTTTCTTCAACTCCCAAGAGGATATGAGCAAAAACAGCTTCATTCTTATATTTCTCCGGATCAATAGAGGTTGCTTCTTTACCCTTGGACCTATCATGTGGAGGAATATACCTATCATAGTCCCGATTTACATCTCGCCAATCATGGTCTCTATCTTTATCCCTCCAATCTCAGTCTCTCTCACGATCTCTATCACGATCCTTCCACTCACGATCTTTCCAATCATGGTCTTTATCCATCCAACCTTGATTCCCACCCTTTCTTTGGTAGGTGTGGAGGGAACCCCGCTTGATTTGACATAAATCGGATTTCTTCATCAAGAGTCTACGCTTCATCATCATCGTAGCTCTTAGCATCCTTGGAGGCTACAACGTTAACCACCTTTGGTGTTGAACCCATTACATGTTTAGTGAGGAGTTCAAGTTGTGTCATCATCTTAGCCATACTCTCGTCTCTCTCCTTATTTTTCTTTCCTTGTTCGTGGCTTACAAAAGATACGGACGGAGCCCCCACTACCACCTCGAAATCTCTTGTATGCCAACCCCGACTTTGTTTGGTGACTTGGTCCAATATTGTCGATGCAAAACCATAAGTTTGTTTCACCAAAGACCCTCCAGCTGCATTGTCCATAACTGTTTTGTTCAATTGATCTAATGCTCGATAAAATATTTGGAGGATCATCTTATCTGGAACTTCATGAGTCGGGCATTGCATCAATTTTGTGTTAAGTCTTTGCCAAGCCTCATGTAATGGTTCACCATTCAATTGACGAAAGTTAATAATCTCATTCGTCAATTGTAACATCCGGGATGGTGGGAAGAATCGATCTAAGAATGCTTCCATCAATTTCGACCATGTAGTGATTGAAACCGCGGGCAATTGGCTCAACCACAATGCGGCCTCGCCCGTTAATGAGAAGGGAAAGAGTCTCAACCGGATGGACTCTTGTGATATGTGGGAGATATCAAACGGCATGCACACCTCAATGAAATTTTTCAAGTGAAGATTTGCGTCTTCATGTGCTTGACCCCCATATAACCCCTTCATTTCAAGGAGGTGAAGCATCACACTAGTAACGTGGAACACTCTATTGCCGTCCGCGGGTAGGATGCGGATGGCACTAGCTCTTCCGGCATCTCCCAAATGATCTTCATCTTCAAAATGTCCGTCAAATGAAGCGGCATGGCTACCATGTTGACTCATTGAATCGTGAAGACTTTGATCGTCACCTATGAAGAACAAAAACAACAAATAAAGTAAACTTACACCACGGTAAACACAAGTAACTTAAAACACTAAAGAAATGAACGCTACGTTTCATTCCCCGGTAACGGCGCCATTTTTGATAATTCTCAAATACACCCTAGAATAGAATGTAAGCGGTCGTTAGCAATATAATTACCCAACTTGGAGTCGGGGTCGAATCCACGAGGAATGAATGCGATAGCTTTCACCTCTAAGTGTCAGAAGCAACTAGTGCCAACGCGTGATGATATGAAAATAATATATATAAAAAAAGGGGGGGTTATCATCTATTAATTTGTAACTATTTAGACTTTTGTAACTTGGGACACACAAGTTCAAGATTAGAGAAGAGGAGTTGAAACCAAGTGTATTACGGGACTTGGGGTTATGCCATCTTAAGAGTAAAATGGTGTATGGGTAATTTGAGTATTTGACCACATTTAGCCAAGAGCTATGAGTAGGTTAGATTATAGGTGCTTGGTGTTGATTTGTCAACCAAACACCAAGGTTTCACAATTGGGTTCTTTCGAACACCTCAAAAGTGCATATTATAAGACCAATCCAATACCTCAATTAACATCCTTATGTCTAAGAGATGCTATTAAATGACACACATCAAGTTATTTTTCACTCCCATTCCTCACCCTTATCCCTTTTGTCAAGGATGATAAGATTTCTATAATTAATTAGAGTTTGCAACCTCTAATTTGAATGAAAACATGGAGTGGAATTAAAACCCATGGCAATTATTTAAATAGAAAGTCAAAGAAAGAAAACCCATACAATTATCACATCTTATTCAAGCATAACCCCATGTAGAGAATTTAGCTACTCATAGAAGAAGAGAGAAGAAAATCACCCAAATTCTCTTCCCAAACTTCCATCGAATCCAAGTGTTTACAAGAATTTGATCAAAAAATGCAAGAATGTAACTTGTTTCTCCTTAGGGTTTCACTCTCCATTACTATGTATTTCCAAAAATGCCCAAGAAGATGCTTTCAGAGCTGGAAAAAATCCATTTTATAGCCTAAAAATTGCGTCCTTGGGAATTACGCAAATGCCACCGCACCAGTCACCTACTGGCGCAAGTGCCGGCGCAGATGCCTGACCTGCGCGCGTAGGAGACCAGCGTAGGTGGCATTGCCTTGTGCTGCTGCATTTCTTAGTTAGCCACCTGCGTGTGCAGCCCATGACATGCGTGCGCAGGTGGCCGTTAAACTCCCCGGGTTTTAATTTAAGCCTCCTTTCTTCACTTTTCGAACTCTCATTGACTCACATGGTTAGCTCGGGCTCGTATTCATCCGTCACCTACATACAAGAGCTTCATAACAAGAGAATTTACATCGAATCAATGTGAATTTCAAGATAATTCAAGCTCAAATGTATTAAGAATTGGATAAAATGTTAACTTATCAGTAGTCTATTTTGCATTGCAAGCTAGCCGACAAAGTAATGTTTGGGAATATTTTCATTGTTCTATATTGGCCTCTAGTGTTACCATTCTTCTCCTACTCCTCTTTTCCAGTCATAGCCACTACTTACAGTGTAGGTCCAGCGGGAATGAGCCATCCATTCACCCTGTACCCTGCTTCAGATTTTCACTTGATGTTACATATCTTCATCTAATACTAATAGTTGTCAGTAGGTGCCTGATATTGCCACCAATCTTTGCCTTTCAAGAATATATGATTAATGCATTTTGCCTATATATATCAAATTTGTTAATAATGTTCTACATACACTTTGCAACTGCTGCCTCATTACAGTGACACAATATGTAATGCCCAGGACTCTTTCATTCTTTGATATACACACTAGATCCTAGGTCATAAGAGGGGTTTATTATTGTACACCTTACTTGCCCAGAGGAAGCTCCTACATATTGTAGTAATTTGCTTTATCATCTTTCTTGGAAAGATAAACATAAAAAACCAATATGAGTGGACATGTATCAACACAAAATTAACCAATTGGACTATTCCAACATAAGATAGATGTTTAAACCCCAAGATACTGATTATACTTTTCATTGTATCAATCAACATCACACAATCTATAGCTGAGATCTTTTTTGAATAGATGGGAACACCTAGGTATTTAAAGGGCATTTTTGCTTTTTCATAGCCAGTAAACTCGTAGAGATCCTCCAGTGCCTATCTTTACATATTTGAATTAAAGATGTTGGACTTGGATGCATTAGTTGTCAATCCTAAGTTCAGAGAAAAGTGTGCAATCCTCTCAGTATTAACATTATTGGGACAAATTCTACTTTGCCAAATATAAGTATGTTATCTGCAAAACATAAATGGTTCAAGTTCAAACTTTTATATTTAGTATGATAATCAAACCCCTATTGTCCTACAAACCGCTTTGTAAGACTAAAAAATTATTCCATGCATAACAAAAATAGGAAGGGGGAGACAAGATCTCATGTCTTGGTTCTCTCTTGCCAACTATATTTTTCATTTATCCCGTCATTTATTGGAACAGATTAATCTGGTGTTTTTAAGCATTCCATAATCCATTTTATGAACTTGTACTTAATCCATATAACATCTCCTTCACAAAGTCCACTCTACTACATCATAAGCTTTCTTCAGGTCTATTTTAATCAGGAAACTCCTTGTTGTGTTCTTCCTGTTGTACATTCTAACCTGGTCTAGGTAAATTAAATATTTTGGACAATTATTTTGCATCGTAAAAGTGTAATGACTGGTTCCATTGTTACTAAAAATATCTGCGGTAAAGGCAAGTGCTTCTCATTCATCATAAGTGTTAGGAGTAATTATTTAGTATGGGAGTGCATTTGATATGTACTAAGGTCATACAATACCCCTAACACAAAGTTAGGTTAAAAGTGTCCTTACCGATTTAGTTTCGGGCTAAGTTTAAACTAGGGTAACTTCAAATGAGAACTCCCACTAGAATATAAGGAGTTAGGGGTACTAATACCCATAAAATTAAAGTTCTCTGAGTCTTCTTTCCAACGCAATCGACCGTTTGTCAATTCGCTTTCTGAGAAAATATTTATGACGATTTTACTGAAGACTATTTGTGCTGAAAAGCTAAAGCCACCGTAGCGGGATAAGATCGCTTTAGCAACGTCGTTATAGATACATGAACGTTGCTATAGCAACATAACAACAGTTTTGAAGCTGGTTTTAATGGGTTTCAGCCCCCAAACTCCAAAATTTCATTCCAAAGCACTAAAGGGGCGATTTTCAAACTTCTTGGATGGAAATTCTTCATTGAGGTAAGTTTCTTCCATCATCTCCTTCATTTTTCAATCTTTTAACATCCTAGAATCATTAGAACAAAATTTAATGATGGAATTCTTAGGGATTTGAACCCTAAGTTTATGTTATTTTGAGGAAAACTTATGGTTTGGGTAATATCACCTAGAATTACTTCTAAATTATTCCTTAATGATTCCTAGTATGAAATTTTGATTTTAAAACATGAAAATTTGATGGTTGGTGATCTTGAATTCTATAAATATGGGACCATTAGCTTTGAAACTCCATTAATGAAGATGAGTTGAATATGATAGAGCTTTTTAATGGGTAATTGATCCTTAGGTAATGCTGTAGACCGTAAATGAGGGTAGAATTAGTGGGTTTGAATTCCCAAGATATTTGTTTGAAGAGTAGTTTATTAATTACTCTTGTAATTATTATTATTAGATTATTTAGCCTTCAGAAATGTGAAGAAGAAGAAAGATCATCCATCGCATAGCTTATTTATTGCAGCAGCTTGGAGCCCAGATAGGTTATGGTTTATGAGTAGTAGACTGTGGTTATTAATTGTATCTGTAATGTAGATTTGACGAGAGAAATCATGCTTAGGCTTGCGGGCATGGAGTTTGGGTGGATAAAACATAAATTTAGTGTAATAAAGACCTAATTGTGTGTTGATATGTTAATATATGAATCCTTAATGGATATTTGTATGACTCTATGATGGGTTATAATGTGAATTATGTGAATATAAATGACAATGAGAAAGTGCGAGCTTATAATCTAATTATTCGGCCTAATTTCCATAATAAGGGTGAACTTGTTATTATTTGTGCTGGAATGTGGGATAATCTTGCTTAAAATTAGAGATCAGAACTGATTATGATATGAAGAGGCGGTCACATAATTTAAGAGCCTAAGGTTAAATTAGTCTAAGGGTTAGGAAGCAAAAGGTACAAAGGTGTATGACTAGCACTAGATTGTAAGTTGAATAAAGTTGAATGATTGGCTGATGGAGTAGGTCTTGAACCTAGTAATGACTTAAAGATAGGGATTTCTAGATAATAGTGAAAATCCTAGTCTTGGTATAAATAAAGGAGGATTGAATTAGTGAATGAATTTATGATTGTTGAACTAGAATTTAGACTCATTTTGGTTGAATGTGCGCTCCTAAAATGAATACTTAAGTTTAATGAATATGGATTGATAATGCTTTCTTGAATAAGTCATGGATTAGTCTTAGGATATGTTATGATTGACGAAACCAAGGATTCATAGCTACTTGTGATTTGTTGTTTTAAAGTATGATTATTGCTTACCTGAAATAATTAGCTCGAGTTGATCAAGTGTTTGGGTGATTTCCTATTGTTGCAATGAATACTTAAGGAACGTAATTATTAAATGATATTCTAAGTTTAAACGCATTCAATGAAGTTACATGTAAAGCTTGAGGTTTACAAGTGTTAGTTGTTATCATTATTTCTGTGATTGTCGTGATATATTATTGTTTATTTGTGGGATGTACCGATATTTAGACATCTTCACGGGATTTGGTGGAATAAGGTTGGTAGACACTTGATGTCAGGGTTTTAGTATATAGACAGAACTAGTCCCCTGCAGGTCATGACTAGAGGGCAACCACAAGACCTTTAGCATGTATGTACAAGGTATGTACGAGTGTGACGGTTTCTTGAGTGGACCAGGTATATAATTATTATTATTGTTGCTGTTTATATTGATTCTATGAGTGGACCAAAGCTATATTATGGTTGATGTTATGGGTTTCTTGAGTGAACCGAATTATGATATTGCTTGATATATTTAGGATTCTTGTGTGGTCCGATTACTTGTCATATATTTTGGGATTCCTATTGTTAGAGTCATGATTTATTGACTTGGATATTATTAGAGTCATCGTTTGTTGACTTAGATATTGTAAGAGTCAGGGTTGTTGACTTGGTCATGGTTTGACTTGACTTGTTGTCTCTTGACTTGTACTTGATTGAAGTTGTAGAGTTACTTAAAAAGGCTAAGTGTAATAAACTTGGGGTATTTATCATAATGTGTGCTCATAGTTGTACTTGTTACAAGGTGATGATTATGGGTTTTCAATTATCGTTGAGGTTAATTGAGGCATAAGTAAAATAGATTGACTTATAATAACTATTGGGGTTAAACTCTGAGAGTTAGGATGGATGACCCTTGATATGAAGGTGATGAATGATCAATAGGAATAAGAATGGGAATACTCTGAGGTAACAGGAGTGGATGATAGTGTTGTGGATTAAACTTTTATATAAGTTGTCATTTTTTCTTTTGTGATTTCTATATTGTGTTTATGTGATCTAACCTGATCGGCCGATGATACCTACCAATACATTTTGTTTGTGCTGATACTATTCTTGCTATACCCATTTGAGGTATAATTTGGTTACAGAATCAGTTGATGTTTCATAGGTGACGTGGATAGTGATCTCCAATAGCTTTTACTCCTCTCATTCATTGTGGAAGTTGTGTCAATACTTATTGTTCTTGATTTTGAAGCCCTTGTACCTATTTAGACTAGTTTCTAGGGGTAGTTTACATTTTTGCACTTACTATTTGTAATAAAATAGTTGTACTAAAGGTTGGTGTTTTTAATTTAAAAAATACTTCCACATGTTATATTGAATGGGTGGTAAGGGGTTCTCTTATCTAGATAGATTAGAGTAGGTTCTCTCAGTATTCGGTAGTATGGATCGTGAAAATTTGGTATCAGAGCTTAGGTTCCCGATCTCCCAGTAAAGAGCTAATGTCAAGTAGAGTCATGCGGATTGGTGTGTTGACATCCACATCCAATCTTCAGGAAGCTATGAGGAATTCTAGGAAATTGTTGCACTTCTTTCTTTCCTCTCGTGCGGTTTGTATAGTTTCTTGTATGGGTTGAATCCAATTGGTATCTCTACAATCATAATTGGAATCTAGTCAATTCCAATTGGTATTTTGAGGAGTTCTCAATTGGAACCTAGTTGTTTCCAATTGGTATATGTCTATAAGGGCTAGAACTTATGATTTTCATATGAATTATGATGAAATTCGTGGGTTGTAACTTTGTTTGTGTAATATAAGATGTGTTTGTGATTTGTAGTTGCTTGATTAACTTTAAATCTGTGATAGGTGAATGTTGTAAGTTGCCATGTGTTGTGTGGTGTGTGATAGAATTTGACTACGATTGTTGCTTGTCTTATTGGTAGTAATATAAAGGTTTAAATTAGTGCATAAGGTTAATGCCTTGGTACTTATGCAAATCGTAGTTGGTTGAATCATTATAAATTTCTTGAATTGTGAAAGGTCATAACTTAGCTATGTGTTAATGGTTAAAGGAAACTATTGTTATGTGATTTAAGTTAAAAATGGTATGCTAAATGTTGGGCATGGTCTTATCATTGATAAAATGGTAAGGAAAAAATAGTATATACTTATGGAAACTCTTGTTCCATGTGGTTGGTATATGAATAAGTACCTTGGAAAAAGGGATATTGTTGCTTGAGCGGGAATTGTGGTAAAAAAATTCTTGTGGTAATTCATGATTGTGACTTATGGAAAATTTATTTTGGTTTTGAATTTTGTGATAACTTGAAAGATTAATTGATGATGGGTTGTCAGTCAAGTAAATGAAGGGGTGGATATAGTAGCCCTTGATATGAAAGTTAAATGTTTGATGTGGGTGATGTTGTCTATTGAGGTAACATATATATATATTTGAATATTTGACTTCATTTGCCTTGGTGATTTTTACTATTGATTGAGTAACTACTTGCACTTTTGTGATAATGTGTAGTTGATAAAAATATCATGAAATTATGGTTGTCTATTGGTAGAAATAGTCACCCATGTATTGATTAATGAAATGACATATCATTGACTCATTATTATTTGACATTGCTCATATGCCTATTATATGACAATAATTATCGATTAATAGTATCCCTTGAGAATGGTATAATTGAATTGCTAGGGTCCTTGCAATGAGGTAGCTTGATTATGATTGATGATCCTTACTTGTAGGGTTGGTTGAGGGAATAGGGTTATTAGATGTATTCTTGAATAGTCATATCCCTCTTATTGATCATGATAATACTTGGTTATTATTGCTCCTTGGGTGATTGAGGTATGTTGGGTCGGTAACTTGACTAGTTGTAAGCTAGTTGTTAGGCTAAATAAGTATAGCTTGTCCTCGGGTGATAACTAAAAAGCTGGTTAGTTATAAATGATTGATTGTTGAGGGTAGAATAGACTAATGTAAGTGGTGGTGGAGAATCTATGTATTCATGAAACCCATAGTGGTGTGTTGGTTAGTGGTTGTACTCTAAATGATCTATTCTAATGTGTTGATCATGGAAGGGTGAAAAAGGGCCATAAGGTAGATGTCTCAAGGGGAAAACATGGTATAGTGTTTGGTGATGTTGTGTTCGTTATAACAGTGTTTAGGGTGTAGTTTCATGAGTAAAGTTTTCCCTAGGATGAGTGTTGATAAAAGCTTATGCTGGGGGGGGGGGTTTCCAATGAAAATCCGGCGTTATGTGTCTTAGAAATATTTTAGTGTCTCAAGGTGTAGTATGTAATGAAATCAAGATGACATCATAATATAAGAGGGTCATAATATCTCATAGAAACTTTCAGAATGTAGTTCGAGTTAGTAGGACTTTGGGTATAGTGTTTAACGTCAAGGGGTTAGTTTGGGATGTCAAAAATCTGAGTATTGAGTGGTGAAAAAGGCAAAACTGGGAAGACTCCTGAGTTTCTGCCTCTCTCATGCCACTATAACGACGTGCATGTTGCTAGTGATTTTGCTATAGCGGAATAATTCCTGCTATAGCGGGATTGAGAAACTATAGCATGATCGATGTAGTAATTGTTTGGTTTTCTCTGAGTTTAGATGTTACCTCATCATAAACTCTCAAGGTTTCATTCTTAGACCAATGAGGGGAATAACTAACTCATGCATATATATTTGGCCCTTCATCTTCTGGTCTGTAAAAGCCTCGATAGGAGGTCGAGTATAAAATATGGTTTAGTTGATAAATGATAGAGAGTGGGTAAGAAGGGTGTTGCATAAGAAACTCTGAAAATAGTGTCTTTCTAATTTTTGACCTCGTGCTTCTCTTCACCAATGCCCGTTCGGGGACGAATAGATAGTAAATTAGTATCTATTGTAATGACTAATTAAAAATATCTACGGTAAATGCATGTGCTTCTCATTTGTCATAAGTTTTAGGAGTAATTCTTTAGTATGGGAGTACATTTGATATGTACTAAGGTCATACAATACCTCTAGCATAAAGTTAGGTTGACAGTGTCCTTGCCAATTTAGTTTTGGGCTAAGTTTAAACTAGGGTCAAATTCAAATGAGCACTATTCCTAGAATATAAGGAGTTAGGGGCGCTAATACCCACCAAATTAAATTTCTCTGAGTCTTCTTTCCAACACAATTGACCGTTTGTCAATCCGCTTTTTGAGTAAAAAGTTATGTCAATTTTACTGAAGATTGTCCGTGCTGAAAAATTGAGGCTGACGTAGCGGGATCAGTGCACGTCGCTATAGCGATATAACAGTAGTTTTTAAGCTGGTTTTGATGGGTTTCAGCCCCCAAACTCCAAAATTTCGTTCCAAAGCCCTAGAGGGGCGATTTTCCAACTTCTTGGGTTGAAATTCTCTGTTGAGGTAAGTTTCTTCCATCATCTCATTCATTTTTCAATCCTTTAACATCCTAGAATCATTAGAACAACTTTTAATGGTGGAATTCTTGGTGATTTAAATCCCAAGTTTATGATATTTTGGGGAAAACTTATGGGTTGGGTTAATATCACCTAGAATCACTTGGGTGGATAAAACATGAATTTAATGTAATAAGGACCTAATTCTGTGTTGATATGTTAATATATGAATCTTTAATGGATGTTTTGTGTTTGTATGACTCCATGGTGGGTTGTAATATGAATTATGTGATTATAGATGACAATGAGATTGTGTGAGCTTATAATCTAATTATTCAGCCTAATTAACATAATAAGGGTGAGCTTGATATTATTTATGTTAGAATATGGGATAATCTTGCTTAAAGTTAGGGATCAGAACTGATTATGGTATGAAGAGGCGGTGACATAATTTAAGAGCCAAAGGTCAAGTTAGGCTAAGGGTTAGGAAGTAGAAGGTACAAAGGCGTATGACTAGAACTACATTGTAAGTATAATAGAGTTGAATGATTGGCTAATAGAGTAGGTCTTGAACCTAGTAATGACTTAAATGTAGGGATAGCTAGATAATAGCGAAAATCCCGGTCTCGGTTTAAATAAAGAAGGATTGAATTAGTGAATGAATTTATGATTGTATAACTCGTGTTTAGACTCCCTTTGGTTGAATGTGTGCTCCTAAAATAAATACTTGAGTTTAATGAATATGGCTTGATAATGCTTTCTTGAATAAGTCGTGGATTGGTCTTAGGACATGCTATGATTAACGAAACCAAGGATTCATAGCTACTTGTGATTTGGTGTGTTAAGGTATAATTATTGTTTACCTGAAATGATTAACTTGAGTTGATCAAGTGTTTGGATGATTGCCTATTGTTGTAATGAATACTTAAGGAAGGTAATTGTTAAAAGATATTCTAAGTGTAAACACATTCAATGAAGTTATATGTAAAGCTTGTGGTTGTTACAAGTGTCGATTGTTATTATTATTTTTGTGATTGCTGTGATATTATATTGGTTATTTTGAAAAAAAAATATTATTTGTAGGATGTACCAGTATTTGGACATCTTCATGGGATTTGAGGGAATAAAGTTGGTAGGCACTTAATGTCTGGGTTTTGGTACATGCACAGAGCTCTTCCCCTACAGGTCATGACTTATGGGCAACCATAAGACCCTTTAGCATATATGTACAAGGTATGTACGAGTGTGACAGTTCCTTGAGTGGACCGGGTATATGATTATTGTTATTGTTGTTGTTTATATTGGTTCCATGAGTGTACTAAGTTATATTATGGTAGTTGTTGTGGGTTCCTTGAGTGAACCGAATTATGATGTTGCTTGATATATTTTGGATTCTTGTGTGGTCCGGTTACATGTCATATACTTTGGAATTCTTGTTGTTAGAGTCATAGTTTGTTGACTTGGATATTGTTAGTGTCATGGTTTGTTGACTTGGATATTGTTAGAGTCAGGGTTGTTGACTTGGTCATGGTTTGACTTGACTTGTTGTCTCTTGACTTGTACTAGACTAAAGTTGTAGAGTTACTTAAAAAGGCTAAGTGTAATAAACTCGGGGTATTTATCATAATGTGTGGTCATAGTTGTACTTGTTACAAGGTGATGATTATTGGTTTTCAATTATCATTGAGGTTAATTGAGGCATAAGTGAAATAGATTGACTTATAATAACTATTGGGGTTAAAATCTGACAGTTAGGATGAATGACACTTGATGTGAAAGTGATGAATGATCAACGGGAATAAAAATAGAAATACTCTTAGGTAACACGAGTGGATAATAGTGTTGTGGATTAAATTGTTATATGAGCTTTTTTTTTTTTATAATTTCTATACTGTGTTTATGTGATCTAACCCTGGTTCTATTGATGATACCTACCAGTACGTGTTATTTGTGCTGATACTACTCTTGCTATACCCTTTTGGGGTATAGTTTGGTTGCAGGATCAGTGATCTCCAGCATCTTCTACTCCTCTCATTCATGGTGGAGGTTGTGTCACTTATCGTTCTTTATTTAAAAGCTCTTGTACCTTTTTAGACTAGTTCCTAGGAGTAGTTTACATTTCCGCACTTAATATTTTTAATAAAACAGTTGTAATAAAGGTTGGTTATTTTTATTTAAAAAAGACTTCCACATGTTATGTTGAATGGGTGGTAAGGGGTTCTCCTATCTAGGTAGATTAGAGTAGGTGCCCTCACGATCTGATAGTTTAGGTCATGACACAAAGGCACTCTGGTTGACTGAGACTATGTCTGGTCTGACCATTTTGAGTCTTTGAGAAAGCATTTTAGAGATTACCTCGTATAAGGAATTTCAATAAGAGATATACATGTAGTCTCTCATTGTATCAACACGATTGCACTTTGGAATAGGATTTATTGCTATTTAGTTAAGCCTCTTCATAATTTTCTTGTCTTAAAGAATTCCAATACTCCCTCCACCATTGTATTGCCTACTACAACCTAAGCATCTTTAAAGAATTAACTATTATATCCATCAAACCCTGAATCTTTATCCCCTCTAATGGCACATAGTGCTTGCTGCACCTCATGTGCTAATTTTTCTAGCAATGTTATATATTCTTCATTCATTATGGCCATAGTTGTATAATCTTACTACTAACAAATATTTTATCAGTTCAACACTATCCTAATAATTCCTTATAGTAATTAATAAAAGCTCTAGTGATGCCTCACAAATTAGAGTACTGGTTCCCCTTCATGTCCTTGATTAAGAAGATCCTATTTGTGTTTCTCCTAGCCCTTAATAAATTATGGAAGACCTTTGTACTAAGGTCCCCCTCCTTCAACCATTAGTTCTTACATTGCTGCCTCATAAAAGTCTTACTAACTTGTTTCTTGCAAGAACAATCCTTGACAAATCTCACTTTATCCATAAACAGTGATCAATAAGTAGGGTTAGTTTGGATTTTAGTTTGACATTGGATCAACATTTCCCAAGCTAACTATGTTGGACCACCACATTATCGTACCTTACCATACCTTGACCATTGAATGTAATGCATATACCGTAGTAATATTAAACAACATTTTTGTACCCATGTACGTCACCTCACGATGTATTATTTAAGTTGTTACCTATGTGATATTTGTTTCAAATAAATGTGGTTTCCATACTAACCAGATCCTACCCCAGGGTGATATGCTAAATTGGTAATAAAGGACAATTCATTGCAAAGAGAGCATCTCCAGGAGCTTAGTCTCTCTTAATCTTTGTCTCCAGGACACCAAATAGACCCACCTTAGTGTTATTCATAAACAAATGCATTTCACTCTGCTTGTTTGCTTGATGTGCCATGGTTTTATGACACCTTCTATGCCTAAAACATGGAATTGTTGTACGTTCTTAAGTACTTTTTGGTAGATTTGATGTGTGTTTATGAGTTTTGCAGGAAAATAAGTCTCAAAGGTGAATAATGAAATAGGGCAGAAAAGAACTAGGTATTGTCTCTTAGATCCAAGGTACGACTCGTAGGGACATAGAACTATTCGTACCGAGACCCGTTCTGATGACAAAAGATGAATTCCAGAAGACTAAAATCCAAGTGCAACAAATGACTGCAAGCTATGAGTCATCAGGTCAGGCCACAAGTCCTCCTGGTTCATTCTAATAAGCAATGAAGTAGCTAAGTAGAAAGATGTAAAGTAGGCTCAGTGACCACAAATGGAACGAACGACTCATAAAGTCAACATACAGAACATGCTCACTCATTATGATAGATTGTGGGAAGAAAGAAAAGAAGGTTGAAAAGTTAGAGTTAGTCACCATGAAAGGAAGTGAAGATTCATAATATAAAAGTACGAGTCATGGAGACTCATTCTAAGAAGTTGTGGGCAACAATTACTGAAATGGTGCAAAACAATGCCTAGTGGACACAAGTAACTATACAACTCACATGATCAAAGAAGGAGTCATACTGAGCTATAGCAGTAGAATTGAAGATGGATAAGAAGTTACATACAAGTCAGCAGGACACCCTAGGAATTGTAGGCACTGCCGAACCTACAAGCTCATTGTGTTTAGGATAGGTTTTTTTTTTTGAATATAAACACCTTTCCTAGGTTTTCTTTTATTCTTTTATGCATTAGAAACATACAACATTGTTTTTTCTTGGGCTTGAAAGATTATTTCATACATTGATTCTTGATTATTGTGCTTTCTTCAATAATTCAAGATTCTGATTTTTTTTATTCATCTTGTAAGTTTATGATCATGAATTCATCATCTTTTTCTGGTTGTTTTCTTACGAATATGAGTAGCCAAACCCATAACTAGGGTTGCAAAAACCATGATGAATTAACAAAGTAGGCTAAATTAATTCATGATTCTTGAAAGGTATTTATGCATGTATTGTTCTTTCCTTCATATTGATTGCTTTTTAATGATGGTCAATGTTAGAATTCACCTTAATTCTTTACTTGTTGGACCAAAGAGGTAGAGCACATGATAATAGATTAACAATAGAGATTTGAGGCTATCAACCCTCATCTAATGGCTTGATACCTATTCGAGAATAGCTAATCAAGGATCAAAGGTAAGGGTTAGTAAATAAAACACTCATAAACGGACTAAGTTTCATAGTGATATTCATCTATCTAGAGGACCAACAATTTAGGTGAACTTAACTTACCGATTTTGTATGCTAAGCACCAGGATAAATCACTAGTACTTCACACTTACTAAGTTATGAAATCATGGAGAACACAATCCTAGTTCAACATTCATTGATTACAAACAACAATCAACTTATTGCTTGTTACAAAATTTGATTGACAATTACTTGTTATTGAAAATCCACCCATTGGAAATAAATGACTAAAAGCCTAAATAACCATATTGACCTAGTTCCTAACCATACTCCTTGTGGGATCAACCTCAACCATTATTGGATTCTATATGTGAACAACGACCACTTTATAGTTTGCTTTAGAGGTTTAATTTTGGCGACATCAAATTTTGGTGCCATTGCCGGGGTATACGATTTAGGATTAGATCAATTGTGTTTATTTAACTCTTAGTCTTTATCTCCTTATTTACTTTTTTTTGTTTGTTTGTTTTTTTCTTAGGGTACACATTTGTGTGTGTCCAAAACTTGGAGTCTAGGCAATCCCCTGATTCCACTTGATCATGAACTTGAAAGAACATTATAGAGAATACATATGCAAGAAATTTAGGAGACTCTGGAAGAGGCCACAACTAGGATGATGGTTGAGAAAGAGGAGAGGGCTCAAAAAGATAAAGTAGCTCAGCTAGCTGAAGAGCAATGCCAAGCTGAAGATAATGAGCAAGCTAGACAAGAAGAGGTAGTCCGACAGTCTGCACTAAATGAATAGGGCATGCAAAGAAGGAATAGGGGCTATGAGCAATAACACTATCGATATGTCCCTTAGTTTAATGATGATAATAATGATGACCTAGATGATGCATGTGAAACAAGTGTTATAGTGCCACCCCCACTTCCCTCTAGGGCCAAGTTTGACATTACCCGAACAATGATACAGTTGTTGAACCTAAAAGGAGTATTTGCTAGATACGCTACTGATGATGTAAATATGCACTTGATGAACTTCTTAGGGATTTGTAAGGCATATAAACAATCTGGTGTGACTCAAGATACAATCAAATTATGGTTATTTCCATTCTTATTAGTAGGTAAAGCAACTCATTGGTTGGCATAATTACCTAATGACTCAATCACTACCTGGAGGGAGTTGAAGAAGGCTTCTTGGAAAGATTTTTCCTGCCATCCAGAATGACGCAGCTAAAATATAAAATATATAACTTCAAGGAACTAAGTACAGAAGAGTTGTTTGAGGCATGGTTAAGGTTAAAAAAGAAACTGAAACAAGTTCCTAATCATTGAATACCTGATGAGATTTTATTAGAGATCTTCTATAGGTCTTTAAATGTCAATACCAAGGTGGTAGCTGATATTGTTACTGGAGGAGCTTTTATGAGTCACACCTATGCAGATGCGGTAGAGATGCTCGATAGAGTCACTAAGATGAACAAGGAATGGCACACATGGGAATTTGAAGTTACCGCTGACACTTATGTTATAGGTATGTTTGTGGAGCAGCGTAGGAAAAAAGAGGAGCAAGATCAAGAAAGGGTGCATTTGTAAGTCTGTATTTTGAACCTGGGGTTTTTTGTTGTCGTGCTTTTTTCTCATGGTTGTTCTATCTAGTAGAACCGACATGTTTATGAGTTATTTGTTTTGTGTGTGTTTTGTCTGGTATAGTAGAACAAAAATAAGAAAAATTAGTGCAAATTTGGTAGTTTTGAATGACATGATGTTTTGAATGGAAAATGGATACCTCTCAAAATATTTGTGTTGCATGTTTTTGTACTTTGATAAAATTTCCTCTATAGATCTTTGCATGACATTATGTATGTTAATACGCTTAAGCTGGGAAATGGATTTGATAGTTAGTTATTAATAGTGAAACCATGTGCCATGTGTTGTGAGATGCACTTGCCTAGTTCTTACATGTGTATGCAATCTAGAACTTTTATGTTTAGTCATACTAATGTTGTAGGATAGTTTGTTAGGAAAGGATCATAGTCCATTAGTGATTTATACTCCACTCTAGCCTAAATGATTGTCTAATAAATGCATTTTTCCTTTGTTCTCTGTTTTGAGACTGAATTGACCCTTTTATTGATTAACCTAATCACCTTCCAAAATTTACAGGTATGTTATGCTGAAAATGAAAAAGAAAAGAAAAATAAAAAAAAGAAAAAGCAATGAAAAATAAAAGGAGGGTTGAGTCACTATTCCCAAAATATACCATACCGGCACCCAAGCATACATTACAAGTGAAATAAAGTTCTATATTGATCCTAATTTGACTGTCTGAAAACAGAGGTATAGAAAATAAAGGCAATCCTATGGTATTGTACAACATCATTTGGACTTCTTTGTGAGTTCGAGCGCATTAGTTGAGTCCCCATTTTTGAATAAACATGTGTGTGTGTGTGTAGGATTTTTTTGTAGTGAGGGCACTAGGGTCATCCTGTTAATTACTGATTGCTAGATGGTTGTCGTTTGTGTATGCATGATTACCTATTGATATTGTTATGTCATTCATAGATCCCTTTTGTGTTATTTTTATAAGTTTGGAATGATTGCAACTGATTCATAAAGATTTAAAAAGAAGGGGGATTAGATTTGTGAAAGATATTGTCGAATGTCATGTGACTGCTGTAGTTTTCCTAGTTTTATTTAGCTTGAGTGTTGTATTAGTATATTTTATTTTGTTGCTTGAGGACAAGCAAATGTTTTAAGTTGAGGGTGTTGACATATCGTGGTGGCACTTTATATGCCTAAAACATGGGATTGTTTTACGTTCTTAAGTACTTATTGGTAGATTTGTTTTTGTTTGTGAGTTTGTGCAGGAAAATAGGTCTCAAAAGTGAATAATGAAAAAGGATGAAAAGAACTAAGTATTGACTCTTAGAGCCAAGGTACAACTAGTAGGGACATGGCACAAGTCGTACCAAGGCTCATTCTGATGACACAAAATGAAGTCCAGAAGGCTAAAATCCAAGTGTAACATACGACTGCTAGCTACAAGTGGTTAGGTCAGGCCACGAGTCCTCCTAACTCGTTCTAAGTAGCTGTAAAGTAGAAAAATAAAATGATGTAAATAAAGCTCATTGACTATGGATGAAATAAGAAACTTGTAAAGTCAACATACGGGCCATGCTCACTCATTATGATGGGTTGTGGGAGGAAAGAACAGAAGGCTGAAAAGTTAGAGTTAGTCACCACGGAAGGAAGCAACGATTCGTGAGATGAAGGCACGAATCATGGTGACTCATTTTGAGAAATCATAGGCAACAATTACTGAAAAGGTGCAAAAGAAAACCCAGTGGACACGAGTCACTTTACGACTCGTATGATCAAAGAATGAGTCGAACTGAGCTATAACAGTAGAACTGAAGACGGATGAAGAATGGGTTGTGACCATTACCTACGAGTCGTGAGGACACCCTATCACTCATAGGCACTGTCGAACCTACAAGCCCAGTGTGCTTAGGATATATTTTGTTTTTATCTATAGATACCTTTCCTGGGTTTTTCTTTACTTTTTACACATTATTACTTAATCTTAAGTGTTAGAAACATACAACATTGTTTTTTTTTGGGTTTAAAATATTTTTTCATACATTGATTCTTGATTATTGTGCTTTATTTAATAATTCAAGATTTTGGGTTTCTTTTATTCATCTTGTAAGTTTATGATGAATTCATCATCTTTTTCTGGTTGTTTTCTTACGAACATGAGTAGCTAAACCCATAACTAAGGTTGTAAGAACTATGATGAATTAACAAAGTAGGCTAAAGTACTTAGTGATTCTTGAAAGGTGTTTATGCATGTATTGTTCTTCCCTTCGTACTGATTGCTTTTTAATGGTGGCCAATGCTAGAACTTGCCTTTATTCTTTACTTGCTGGACCAAAGAGGTAGAGCACAAGAAAAGATATTAACAACAGAGATTTGAGGCTATCAACCCTTATCTAATAGCTTGAGCCATTTTCAGGAATAGCTAATCTGGGATCAAAGGCAAGGGTTAGTAAACAAACACTCATAGATAGACCTAGTTGCATAGTGATATTCATATATATAGGGGACCAACCATTTAGGTGAACTTAACTTATCATTTTTTTTATGCTAAGCACAAGATAGATCACTAGTATAACACACTTACTATGTTATGGAATCATGAGGAATACAATCCTAGTTCATCATTGTCATTGATTACAAACAACAATCTACTTACTGCCCATTTCAGAAAACATGCAGAAGTTATAAATAATTTTATTAGGGTCTCAAAATCTGACAATATTACAACCTATTTTAAGAATACAATAAATGTAGACACTTTTCCTGAGGGCCTAACCTAGAGATATACAAACACTTCTAAAATAAAGGAAGAATAACACAAAACATAGCTTCCACTATGAGAATGAAAGGACAAAAGCTGTTGGAGATCTCTAACCGCATCATGCAAGAAATATCAACTGATCCTGCAACCAGGCTATACCCCCAAAAAGGTATAGCAAAAGTAGTATCAGTACAACCACAGGTACTGATAGGCATCATCGGCAGACCAAGGTTACATCACATAAACAAAATATAAAAGTTCAGAATCAATCATGAGCATATACTATACTAGTTTAATTTTTCTAATTACTACTCTCCTTACCATGTCCTCACCACAAGACCTTATTCGATTTTTATTACTTCTCACTAATGACTACTAGGTTGATGATACGACACTTATTATTAAATGTCGACTCTCTCACAATCATATCATTAGTCATGAATTCTTTCACCAACACAATCCACCACCATCTACATCAGCCAGTATTTTATATTAATGATACTAAAATAGATAATTAATAACAATATAACAGACCTGTCAATTTAATAATGAAATTAAGTCAGGCTACGCCACAATGATCCTTTTTTATATAACCTAAATCCAAAAAGTAAACAACATCACATTTATGCAGATTAATACTTACTTCAATGCCAACCACAACAAGAACTCAAAAGTTAAATCAGTTTACCATTTACTTTGTCAACATCTTAATATCCTTTGACCTCAAGTAATAATTCAGTTCAAGAAAAGTATATTAACATTAAGTCAAAGTGACGACTTACTCAAGAAAACCCAAAGAAATATCAATATTAAATGGTCCACACAAGGAACCCAAAATACATATAACAAAATATAACCCGGTTTACTCAAGAAACCATCAAACTCTCCAAGATCACAATGTAGACAAATGCTATGGGTCTTATGGTTTCCCAATAGCCATGACCTGCAGGGGATGAGCTTAGTTATTGTACTAAAAATACAAGACAACTGGTGTCTTGCCACTCTTATCCCAAAACAAATGTTATGCCACCCTTATCTAAATATCCCCACCCTTATACCTCCCTCAAGACCACCAATTCAATCACAAACAATATTTACCAAGTCATCTCACAATAATAATCAAGTAATATGTATAAGTGCAATCACATGGTGAATTCAAATCAACAACATTTGCATACTAACAATGTCTTCTTTCCAATTACATTATGAATTATCAAACCCAACACTTATATTCAATATTCAACAAGTTCATCATTTATTAACATATGTTACAACTAAATAAATAAGCAATCAGTTAAACATGCACATAAATAATCAAGTTGAGTCTAAACTCTAATTCAACCGTAACCTACTCAACATACCTTAATATCCGGGGACTAAGCAATATATCATAAATGAACATACGCACAATTTTTTTTAGGTTAACCTCTTATTTTATGAGACACACAGGGATGCACACAACTTCTTATAAGATCCTTCATTTAGATTAGTATTTTATCTTGACCATACACTACTATCCCTCAAATTTGTACATATTCCATTTCCACGACCAATTATCAAGATAGGGCCCGTTCTACTTCCCAACTCTCATCATGTCCTGACACCATACTTGTTTGTTTTACCACCCAATTCCCCATAATTTGTATTTAACCCGAAGAACTACTACATACAATTTCCCCGTTATCACAGAGATTATAACGCATGAGACAACCATCAATAAGTTTGGATAATGACCTTAAAGCCAAACTAATATAAGTTCACCTCAAGCTATTAATTTCACGCTCAAACCATATTTTATAGTCAATTAGCAAGAGAACATAACCACTTGCAAGCATAAATCACCACTTACATCAATTAATTACACATACTCTAAATGAACTCATGTCTACCTTAATTAATCTATTTTATCCACCAAATACCCTGTATGTAGGCATAAACATGAAATCTCCCATCAATCTATATAACATTCTTCTAACCATAGTCTACAACTACACAAATAAACCTAGCCTACCTGGGTGCCAAGTTGTTGTTATGGAGGCATGAAATTTCATTCCTTGACCCGTTCTAGCAATTTCTAGTGCGAAATTCACAAGAAAACCTTCAAGATTTCCCCCTTCAAAGTGCTCTCCTTCATTGCTATAATTCTCAGCCTTGGGACAACCCTTTGGTGCTTTTAGAAGGAGGTAACTTTCTTTTTTAAAGAAGAAAAGTAAAAGGGTTTTAAAAATATATAGTTGACTGCCCGCTTCCCCGCAATAGTGGTCTGACTGCCGCTATAGCGGCACCGCGATAGCAGGATGTGTCCCGATATAGCAGAGCTGTGTCAGTTATACTCCCCCAATATTCTTGACTCTCGAGTTCCTCTACAAATAATTTTTAATGGACATCATATAAAATTTTAAATCACTAATACCCCCATACCCCTTGGACCCGGTGATCATAGTAACGATAAAATTAATCATTACAATATGACAAGCTTCTGTTCATTCTCAATTCTTTTCTCAACTCTCTTTCCAAGTTCATTATAAAACATGACTTTAGTTGGATACACTTGGTTCAGTTTTATTTCCACCAATATTTTGGCTAAAGTCAATCTCTCTTTATGAGTAGTTGTTGTCAGCCTTCAAAGGATCCAACCATCTAGTCCAGGCATACGAATCCAAAATGGTATTTTACCTCCAAGGTTTAACCACTATAGGCTTGTGATCAAACATCTGGACCCCTCCTCTACTGACTTCACTCAGTCCTCAACACAATTAAATCATACTAGAAAAATCCCTCAATTGACTTAAGCTACCTCATCAATTCTCATCCCCTTTTAGATGTGATTAAAATACCCCCTTGTAATTGATTGTGGTGGGTTTGGACCTAATATATAACATATAATTTCAGTATTCCAGAATTCGATCTCTTCCTTAACATCACCATTAATGTCAAAGCCCTCAGAAATTGGGGTTGACCCCATAACACTACGCTACAAAGAACTAGGGTTTACACTAATCGATGATCCTAATCGAATATTACAATTTTTCCCCTGCAACATCTAGGCATGAGATAGTTGGATTTCTAATTGATCCAATTGGAGTTGTCAAAGGTGAAGCCACTACACTGTTCAAGCATTTTTGGTTTTACGAGCATCCTGTGTCTGTGGGGTCTCTTTTTTTATCACAATCATTACCTTTGTTGCCACCCTTAGCTACTGCTCCCTCGCTTAGGCCTTCATCTTTCTTGCCATTTCAACTATAGCTGAGAGGATTCGGTGTTCCTAGAGAGAGAAGCTTGTATAGAAGAAAAATTTATTGTGTCCAACCTGTAAAATATCCCTATAAGTATTTTAATTTGACCAATAAAAAAGTTAAGTAAAAAGAATTTTATGAAAATTTCAAATGTGTATAATATACTAATTTATATTTTGAATCCTGTATTACTAAATGTGGTATGTGTGAATTTTTTTTAAAAAAAATAGATTAAAAAAGGAGTAATTAATACGTATGTATTAAAGCAATAAAATAGAGGGAGGATAAATTTTACCTAGTCTTTGCTCAATTATATAAAGATAAGCATTGAGTGGTACAATTTCAGTACATCTCTCAAAGATAAGAAGAAGCTTTTTGCTTAACCTTTCTTGATAAGATATCTGGCACGTGAATAATTAATATATTAATTATTGAACCGACCATATATAAAATTGTCAAGCTAGCAATTTCTGAATATGAATAAAAAATGATTCTAAGTATTTTCAAAATGATGATTCATATCTCCCGTTATGCATCTCCACTCAATGAGTCAGTCACCTTCATTTTCCTTGCTTTAGCCCAACTTTGTGACCAACAATAAATAATTTGATCTGGTGCTTAATAATTCCAATTTTAATTAAAGTCATTAAACTCTAAGATTAAGATATCATTAGTCAGCTACTACTTGTCAATTTTGTACAGCCAGTTGTTCATTCCCTACTATATCCTTAGATGAGAACTATTTGTCAATAGAAAAATTAAGAAGAATTATATCAGAACTGAATAAATGCTTGCTGAAATGAATATTAATCCATCCGTCTATTTATACTTGTCCACTAAGTATTGACTTAACAGACATCTTAAGAAAAAATAAATAATAGGGTAACTTTATTATACTCCCTCCGTTTCAAAATAGTTGACCCTTGTTAGCTTGACACTCCCCTTAAGAAAATATTCATTAGGGGTTTATTTTACCAAATTATTCTTATTAATTATACTTTGAAAATATAAATTTGAGTACATACACTTTGTTTAGTCATTTAATGATAGCGGCAGTATTGGAAGAACATAATAAAATTTTCTTGATTTCATAAAAGGGACAACTAAATTAAAATGAATAATTTTAGAAAGAGGATCAACTTAAAAGAAACATAGGGAGTATTACCTTTTGAATATAACAAATCTAATGCTTTGAAAAATGTATTGGATAATAAATAGTATTTAATAGCAAGTGTAAAATGGACACAAAATGAGGTAAATTATCCATTTTTTACTAAACTAGACAAATATTGTTGGACATCTATTTTTAGTATATTAGAAAAGTAAATATGAATGGAGAGAGTATAAGTTTATAGGCCATTACTAAATATTGTACTATCGATTTGATTTCTCACCACAAGATTAGCAACAAGTAAAAAAGGCATAATACATAAACATGCCCTTTAACTTGGCCTCAGCTGACATATATACCCTCCAATTTTGGATGTGCACAAGTTGACACTTAGACTTGTATAAAGTTAAACAAGTAGACACACACATCCTATGTGGCATAATACGTGTAGGATACCATGTAGGATGCAAATTGGCCATGTAGATGTCACGACCCGAAATCCCATTTGGGCCGGACTGGTACCCGTAGCCTATATGGTCCGAGAGAACCAATCTCTACTCGTAAACACTCGTATGCATAACCTCGTATGAATCTTATGGCACCTCATGCAACTATGCGAAAGTCATGGAAAACTTATTCTATATAAGAAACTTGGCCGTCAGGGCCATTAAGTGAAACAGAACACACATCTCTTGCATTCACTTTCCCACATATGTCTACAAAGCCTCTAACCGATACATGAACACAACAACCTATAGTCGGGACAAGTCCCCGCTTTATACAATAATTACAAAACCAAAACAATATACACATGTTACTCGGAAAGCCCCGAACCAACTAGGAGCTCACCAATGATCCGCGGATAAACCATAGCCTATTGTGGAGGTCTACTAACACCTGTGCCTACAGCAAATAAAGTAAGTCCCCCAAAGGTGTCAGTACGAAGAATGTACTGAGTATGCAAGGCTATAAGAAACTTCATGAAACTTAAAAACCTCAATAAACTCGATTTCAAGAAAATAGTCAATATGGATCAATCATCTTTTAGTATGCGTGGAAAATAGGTACTTTATGTTCATTACTCCATTTGCCTTTATGCCCATTACCATTAACAGTTAGAACCGTCAATAATGTATAACCGTTAATATGCAACCGTCAATATGCAATGCATCCGTCAATATGCAACCGTCAATATGCATCCGTCAATATGCAATGCATCCGTCAATATGCAACCGTCAATATGCAACCGTCTCACGTTCGGCATCAAGCTAGGCTTTTGCCCCACTGAGCTTCCCCCCTACTACCACCCGGAAAACAAGGAAGCAGATTCGGCATCAAGTTTGGCGTTTACCTCACTGAGCTTTCCCCTTGATCCAGTGAATATAATAAAGTTTGGTGTCAATCTTGGCTTCTGCCCCACTGAGCTTTCCCCCTGCTACCACCCAAAAAACAAGGAAGCAGGTTCGGCATCAAGTTTGGCTTTTTTCCCCAAAGCTATCACCCGCACTCAAAGAAGCATAAGTAACCATAATTTAATGGTAAAGTAATTATAAAACAATTATAAAGTAATTATAAAATAATGTTAAAGTAACCATAAGGAAAATTATAAAGTAACCATGAGGGAAAATATAAGGTAACCATGAGGGAATATGTATAAAGTAACCATGAGGAAATTACTTCTTCCATTACTTCATTGCATAACTTCTCTCTTTTACTTTTATGAGATTGATACATTGCGGGATCATAGCCTTATTGGAAACACATAAGTGCATTACTTCAATCTTTTATGTTCATGAGATTGATACTTTTGAAGTTGTAACATTATTGGAAGCCTTGGAACATAATATTATTGGAGCTTGTAATCATGTCCATAATTATGTGATACATGAGGATAATAATATATGACAACTTGAAATGAGATACCATTTAACATTTCGGAATGGAACAAGGACAATGACAACATGAACAATATGTGCTGCAGAAAAATACGGACAGAGTAACCTTACATACCTTATCGTCTCAATATGAACACTCAATTCTATACGTGAATACAATCGTCCCGCTCCTTCCTTATGTTTCACTCTACAACACAAATATACAATGGAGTTTACATTAACCTCCAACTACCTTACAAATGCATACAACGACAATGAGTTACATGTTTAGCTTTAACATGTCATTTCCCTCTTGATTATACCATGTGTGAAACTATCACACCAACAATACCATTTACAAAACTATCATACCAATAATCCCATAGTATTCTCAACATTGACCAATATCATAAACCACTAGCATGTCACACCAAATTCATACTTTACACTTCTACATCACCACAACATCACAATGGTTCCATCAATTCACTTCAATACTCCTCACAACAACAAATTGGCCAAAATTCCATAATTTACACTTATAACAAAATAACAAGTTTAATAACATAATCACACCATACATGTTGATATTTCATCCATACCATGCTCCTTTATCAAAACCACAAGTCATATTCCAAGTTTAAATTCCATAGATGGCACATCTTTTACAAAAACACAAAGTGCCATATTCAACACTTCCAAGCATAACCAACATGATATAAATAATCTCCCATGCATATAATATGTTAATCCATAAGCATAAACACTTACCTAAGCTTGGAAAATGATGATCTTGCTCCAAAGATGACTTAGGGTTTGAAGAGCCCAAAGCAAGCTTTCTTGATAATTCTAGAAAAAAGGATAGAAAAGCATGTGTATTCTTGTGGGTTAAAATCTGATTTTTCCTCCCTTTTATAGGCCTTGGAATTCCCTTGCTCAATTATTGATTAGCCAAAGAAGAATGGGTCATTTGACCCATGTTTGGCCCATGTCTTTTTTCTCATTTTGGGCCCTTTTTGAGCCCAATTTACTTAGCCCAATAAAATCAATAATTTCTCATGTTTAAATCATCTCGTACGCACATTCCCACTCACGGTATTCATATTCATAGCCTCGATCCCAAAAACAAACAATTCTAGCCACGTATGACTTATTTGACTCTAAGGGAAAAATCGTTATTTTAATGCCAAATTCGTTCTCGAGTAATTTTATCATACCAATATAATACTTTACTTATTTCATGTATATACTCATGATTGTATAAGAAACATGGCAAAAATCGGCTCAGTACGTCCCCGGGCACCCTTGGGACTTAGAAAAATTCAACTTTTGAAAAATGGGCAAAACCACCCTGGCACACCCTTGGGAGCGCCCCAACACTACCTGTGGACTGAAAATTTCAGCCAGAAGTGGCACGGCACGCCCCCGGGCGCGCCTTACCCTTAAAAAAAAAATTTATTTTATTTTATTTTATTTTTTTGCTCTCAAAACTAAGGTAAACATATATGGGGTGTTACATTCTCCCCCCCCCCCCCCCCTTAAAAATATTCATCCTCGAATGTTAACAATGTCGCTTCAATTACACCAAATTCATCTCCATATTAGCCTATACATATATAGACACTTAAAGCTCATAGATACTTATTGGTCTACTTCCACACTTTGAACTTTTTCTTCCATTTGAAACAAATATGAGTACCTTGGTCTCATGTGTTGGCTAATTCCTCTCGGTGGTCACAACTATCTTGAGGCATAAGCTACTACATTACCATGCTGCATCAATATATACCCAAGAATGGCTTGACGTCTTATCAAAATTTTTTTCAAAATCTTATCTGATGATATCCCAATCTCAAGTTAACCTGTGAGAAACATCTTACACCCTATAACTTGTCAAATAAATCATCAGTTTTGGGGAGTGAATATTTATCCTTGATTGCCACCGTATTTAGTTGCCAATAATCCATGCACACTCTTAGCATGCCATCTTTCTTCCGTACACGTAAGTCTGATGCATTCCAAGGGAACATACTAGGTTTGATGATGATTCCCCTTAGATATCATTTACCTTATCCTAAGATAGGAACTAAATTTACTCTTTTGGTATTCTAACATTGCATCTTCATTCAAGGACCGTTTATTTGTAGGAAATGAAAATGGACTTTCTTAGCTCGGCAATCCACCGTAGCATGCTCACAAATAGGTTCTATACAGTTATGACGTACTTTCTTAACTATAGTAGATTCATCAACAGGTGTAAATACCCCAGATGGTCTAACTAATACTTCTGATGTTCTTTCAATTTCGTAGCGGTCAATGGAGTAACATATGATACTGTAGAACCCAGATCAATCAATGCATATATAGATACATTATGAAAATAACTGATCATATACCTGTAGCTACATCAGGATAGGCCTCCACATTTTGTTGACCTGCTAGAGCATAAGTATGGTCCTGTGTTCCACCAAAACTGGCTGCTCCTTGAGTACCGTTACCACGACCAATAGGTTGAACATCTTGGCCTAAGAAAGGAACCGATGATGATGGTGCAACGGTTGACCCCGTAGGTCGCATAATAATGCCCGTGCCCCTTCTTGGGAAATCTCTCATCATATGCCCGGACATACTACACCAAAAGCAAATATTGGTCCCAAGCATACATTCCTTTAAATGAAGCTTTCCACAGTGTGGACACGGCTGGCGAGGAAACCCCGATTGGTCCATACTTCCTTGCTCTTGATACCCCACTGGTTGTGAACCTTGAATTCCACTACTTTGTCCAACGTGACTGCCTATAGGATGAGAAAGTGATGGTCTCGGCGGTCTACTAAAATCCTGAGGCCCAAATTCTCCTTGGGACACCAGGTACTGTCCCATAGGTCTAGCTTTCTTTGATGTCCACTCTTCAGCTTTGTGCATCTTTCTTCTGTCCCTCTGATCTTCCATCTTCTGTGCAAAAGCCTGTATTCTAGCTATATCCATGTCTCTGTTCAGGGCAGCAATGGTGCAATCTCTGACCAATAATGGATCCAATCGATCCACGTACCGATGAACTCTATCAGCCATAGTGGCTACCATATAGGGAGCATATCTGGCCAAAGAATTAAACTGAAGACTGTACTCCCGAACGCTTATATTCCCTTGACGAAGATTTAGAAACTAGTCTGCGTGTGCCTCCCAAATCTCATATGGAAGGTAGTGATCCAGGAATGCCATTTTAAATTCCTCCCAACTATCTTGGGGTGCACCAACTCCCCTAGCTCGCTTCCAATATTCATACCATAATATCGCCTCCCCTTTCAATCTATATGCCGCGAGTTCAACTATTTCTACACCAAATATGTGCATAACATCCAAAGCCCTTTTTATTTGATCAATAAAATCCTGCGGGTCCTCATTAAGATCCGATCCAGTGAATATAGGAGGGTCTAATTTTAGGAAATCCTGTGTCCTTCGACTAGCTGCCCTAGCCTCACTGTCATTACTTGTCATTGGACCAGCTTGTCCTTGATTCTGTGCCGAAACTATCTGAATGAACATACATACTGTATTTCTTAAATACTGGTCAGTGACATTAACGGGTGGTTCAACAGGTTCTTCTCTCCTTCTCGGCTCTTCTGGAGCTGGAAAAGTAGAAAAAGCCCGCGATGCAAACTCACTTTCAGTTTCATCTTGCTCAACCCGTTCAGGTGGTAAGTTACTAGTTCCTTCTCCGCCAATCCTATCTAGCTTCTTCATTTTTCCCTTGACTCTCCTTGTAATCGGCATTTCTTACTATACCAAAGAAAAACAATTGCCATGGTCAGATACAATTTAACTTACGACACTGACTCTATTGCACGATCTAGAAGTGAAAAAGTGAAACAACTCCTAAATGCCCCATAGCCTCCTGCTCATAAATGTGGTGCACAACACATCCATGAACAAGACTCTACTCTGACACGGCTTTGTAGACACCCTTAGAACGAACTGCTCTGATACCACTTTTATCACGACCCAAAATCCCATTCGGGCTGGACTGGCACCCGTAGCCGATATGGCCCAAGATAACCAATCTCTGCTCGTAAACACTCGTATGCATAACCTAGTATGAATCTTATGGCACCTCATGCAACTATGCGAAAGTCATGGAAAACTTATACAATATAAGAAACTTGGCCGTCAGGGCCATTAAGTCAAACAGAACACACATCTCTTGCATTCACTTTCCCACATATGTCTACAAAGCCTCTAACCGATACATGAACACAACAACCTATAGTCGGGATAAGTCCCCGCTTTATACAATAATTACAAAACCAAAACAATATACACATGTGACTCGAAAAGCCCGGAACCAACTGGGATCTCACCAATGATCCGCGGATAACCCGTAGCCTATTGTGGAGGTCTACTAACACCTATGCCTGCAGCAAATAAAGTAAGTCCCCCAAAGGGGTCAGTATGAAGAATGTACTGAGTATGCAAGGCTATAAGAAACTTCATGAAACTTAGAAACCTCAATAAACTCGATTTCAAGAGAATAGTCAATATGGATCAATCATCTTTTAGTATGTGTGGAAAATAGGTACTTTATGTTCATTACTCCATTTGCCTTTATGCCCATTACCATTAACAGTTAGAACCGTCAATAATGTATAACCGTTAATATGCAACCGTCAATATGCAATGCATCCGTCAATATGCATCCGTAAATATGCAATGCATCCGTCAATATGCAACCGTCTCAAGTTCGGCATCAAGCAAGGCTTTTGCCCCACTGAGCTTCCCCCCTGCTACCACCCGGAAAACAAGGAAGCAGGTTCGGCATCAAGTTTGGCTTTTACCTCACTGAGCTTCCCCCTTGATCCAGTGAATATAATAAAGTTTGGCGTCAAGCTTGGCTTCTGCCCCACTGAGCTTTCCCCCTGCTACCACCCGAAAAACAAGGAAGCAGGTTCGGCATCTAGTTTGGCTTTTTCCCCCAAAGCTATCACCCGCACTCAAAGAAGCATAAGTAACCATAATATAATGGTAAAGTAATTATAAAATAATTATAAAGTAATTATAAAATAATGTTAAAGTAACCATAAGGAAAATTATAAAGTAACTATGAGGGAAAATATAAGGTAAACATGAGGGAATATGTATAAAGTAACCATGAGGAAATTACTTCTTCCATTACTTCATTGTATTACTTCTCTCTTTTACTTTTATGAGATTGATACATTGTGGGATCATAGCCTTATTGGAAACACATAAGTGCATTACTTCAATCTTTTATGTTCATGAGATTGATACTTTTGAAGTTGTAACATTATTGGAGCTTGTAATCATGTCCATAATTATGTGATAAATGAGGATAATAATATATGACAACTTGAAATGAGATACCTTTTAACATTTCGAAATGGAACAAGGACAATGACAACATGAACAATATGTGCTGTAGAAAAATACGGACAGAGTAACCTTACATACCTTATCGTCTCAATATGAACACTCAATTCTATATGTGAATAAAATCGTCCCGCTCCTTCCTTATGTTTCACTCTACAACACAAATATACAATGGAGTTTACATTAACCACCAACTACCTTACAAATGCATACAACGACAATGAGTTACATGTTTAGCTTTAACATGTCATTTCCCTCTTGATTATACCATGTGTGAAACTATCACACCAACAATACCATTTACAAAACTATCATACCAATAATCCCACAATATTCTGAACATTAACCAATATCATAAATCACTAGCATTTCACACCAAATTCATACTTTACACTTCTACATCACCACAACATCACAATGGTTCCATCAATTCACTTCAATACTCCTCACAACAACAAATCGGCCAAAATCCCATAATTTACACTTATAACAAAATAACAAGTTTAATAACATAATCACACCATACATGTTGATATTTCATCCATACCATGCTCCTTTATCAAAACCACAAGTCATATTCCAAGTTTAAAATTCCATAGATGGCACATCTTTTACAAAAACACAAAGTGCCATATTCAACACTTTCAAGCATAACCAACATGATATAAATAATCTCCCACGCATATAATATGTTAATCAATAAGCATAAACACTTACCTAAGCTTGGAAAATGATGATCTTGCTCCAAAGATGACTTAGGGTTTGAAGAGCCCAAAGGAAGCTTTCTTGATAATTCTAGAAAAAAGGATAGAAAAGTATGTGTATTCTTGTGGGTTAAAATCTGATTTTTCCTCCCTTTTATAGGCCTTGGAAGTCCCTTGCTCAATTATTGATTAGCCAAAGAAGAATGGGTTATTTGACCAATGTTTGGCCCCTGTCTTTTTTCTCATTTTGGGCCCTTTTTGAGCCCAATTTACTTAACCCAATAAAATCAATAACTTCTCATGTTTAAATCATCTCGTACGCACATTCCCACTCACGGTATTCATAGTCGTAGCCTCGATCCCAAAAACAAACAATTCTAGCCACGTATGACTTATTTGACTCTAAGGGCAAAATCGTTATTTTGACGCCAAATTCGTTCTCGAGTAATTTTATCATACCAATATAATAATTTACTTATTTCATGTATATGCTCATGATTGTAGAAGAAACATGGCAAAAATCGGCTCAGTACGTCCCCGGGCACCCTTGGGACTTAGAAAAATTCCAACTTTTGAAAAATGGGCAAAACCACCCTGGCACACCCTTGGGCGCACCCCAACACTGCCTGTGGACTGAAAATTTCGTCCAGAAGCGGCCCGACACTCCCCCGGGTGCGCCTGACCCTTAAAAAAAAAAATTAATTTTATTTTATTTTATTTTTTTGCTCTCAAAACTAAGGTAAACATGTATGGGGTGTTAGAGTAGAGTGCCACATAGAATGTATGTTTCTACTTTTTCAACTTTATACAAGTTTAAATGCTTACTTGTGCACACCCAAAGTTGGAGGGCATAGATGCAAGTTGAATCCAAGCTAAATGACAAGTTCAACCCAAAAGCAATATAAAAAGTATCATTATGATTTTTAGATTTTGTTGTGTTTTGACCATTTTTCCTTCCCTGTAGTTGTTATATGCTATTTATGTGTTATGGGGTTAGTTGGCACGATCCCCATAACGTTCAGGACTAATTTGAGTGAGTTTGAGGTCCTTAGGGGCTTTAAAAGTGGTTAGTTTGACTTCGATCAATATTTTGTGATCCGAGTGTCGGATAGTGATATGGTCAGTACCATTAGTTCTGAAATGTCAATTTTGGATTATTAATGTAGTTAGTTCAGGTCCCAAGCCTTTATATTGCATTTTGAGTATTTAGACAAAAACTAATTAAAGAAGCTTAAAAGGGACCTCGGGGGTTAATTCATCATAAACAATCTCCTTTTGAAGATCTGATAGTTCTATTGAGTCTAGAACATCAAAATTATCCTAGTAGCCTAATTGGATTATTTCTTTGAGGTCCCAAATGAATTTCGAGGGTCCATTCAGAGACTTTTCAACCTTGCATTTATGCATGTTCTGCTGTTTCTGGTGCGCCAAATATCCTTCTACGCGTTCATAAGACCCTGGTTACGTTCGTGGAGAAGGAATTAATTATTAATTATGAATGCGATGGAGGGACCGCATTCGCATTCGTTTATCACGAACATGTGGTAGTGACCGTGTTCGCGAAGGGTAATTGGGACCGGGTCTGGGTTGGTAACTTATCGCTTTCGTGATAGACCGCCCGCAATCATGATGATTCTAGTTTGGGTCAGGTCGGGATCGCTATCCTTAGCTCGCGTTCGTGTAGCACATTTTACACATGGAGAGTGTTAAAATTGTTTTTCTCGCCGAAACCTCAGTTTAACCATTATTAGACTTTGGGAGCTTGGTTTTTACGATTTCAAATGGTTTTTTCATTAATATTGCTTGGATAATCTCTAAACTCTTATTTTCATTGTTTCAAAACTTTGATTTCAAACTTGAATTTTGGGGTTTTCAACCAGTAAACTATAAAATTAGTTTTCTTCGATTTCAAGTCCGATTTTAACTCATTTTAGTTGGATTTTTAGAGTTAGACTCCTCTTGATATAGGAAACATGATTCTTAAATAATTGTTTTACCCTTTTTGATTTCAAAGCCAATTTTTAAACTATTTTTGGACTTGGAATAAATATAGCCAATATGGGTATCGTTGGACTCTTTTTGATGTATCGATTACATTTTTGATAGATCTAGTCTATTCCAAAATCGTTTGTGAAGTAAAGGCTCCACGTTGAAGGGTCTAGGCTTGGATTTCGGCTTTTCGAGGTTGGTTATGGCATAACTTTCTTCAGATTAGGCTGGATAATTAACTTCTCATGTAAAACATGCTATGGTTTGGGGATTTGGTCGTAAGGTCTTGTTTTGAGATTATTATCATTATTATTTTGCCTGTGGGGGGGTTTATGTGGACATTATTGTTGACATGAGAGATTATATTTATTGTGACTCCCTTGTAGGGGCTTGACTTGATATTATAGGACTTATTTGTACATTTATGTGCCTTATTTTTATTGTGATGCCTGAGCGGAGGGGTTAGACTGATATTATAGGCCTAATTTGAGCATTCTATGCCTCTATCATTATTGTGATGCTCGAGAGAGGGGCTTGGATTGATACTATTGATGTCTTATATGACTATTTATTTAAGTGGTGCCATGCAATGACCTATATCATGAAATATCGACATATTGAGTAGATTTTGAGTATACCATTATTGAATTGATTATTATCTTCATACTGATTTGGTTATGAGCATATATCCTCATATCATTCATTCGTATTCATGAGATTGGTACTACTGAGACACAGTGATTTTATAAAACCCTTGTCCGAGGTCTTTGCCTCCAAAGTTGATTAAGATATTTTTATAAAACCCTTGATCAAGGTCTTGGCTGGCAAGGTTGATTAAGATTGTGAAAGTATATGGGTTGCAAACCCCCTATAGGTCCTATCTTGGAAGTGTTAGCTCGGAAGGTGTATACGGGGTCATGTGATGTCCTCCATGAGATGGCTTATATTATTATCGTTCCACCATCATCCCATTGTGTTACATTGCATTACATCATCTGTATTTTATTTACGTGTTTTTGTTGTGTGTTTAATTCTCCTTATATATTCATGTGTAGTTTATATAGATATTATCTTTGTAGAATTGTTAGGTGATATGGTGTGAGCTACCATTTGGGAACTCTTCTGTATGTAGGTGGAAGTGTGCTCATAGTTTCTTTACTTATTTAGTTTTCTACTTTGCTCAGTCGGCTTATGATACCTACTGAGTACAAGTGGATCGTACCCACTCCTACTTCTGTGCCCTTTTGGTGTAGATTCCAGTACGAGTGCGATCCGCGGTGGATGATTTGTGCAGTGAGAGATAATTTTGGGGTATTGGTGAGCTTTAGCATTCGGGGCATATTATCCCTCCTATATTATTTTTTTTATTTTCTTATTAGAGACAAATTCATGTATCTCAAATTTCTATGTCTGTATTAGTGCTATTTACTTATGACATTAGATTCTCGAGTTGGAGTTGTATTATTTCAGTTTCGGAGTCGGTTTCATCTTTATATATACATATAAGGCTTGCCTTTATTGCAAACTCTCGTTGGGATTCTTTCATTTCTTTTTTCTTATTTCTATTTCTATTGTTGTTGGACTTACCTATTTCTATGAGATGATTTATAGCTACACAAATACATAAGACTTATTTTAGATCACAAATTTCAAAAGTCTTCTCATATTTCTTAAACTATGTGTCCAGTCAAAGTACATCATATAAATTGGGATGGAGGGAGTAGTAGTCAAATATATATTTTCAAAGCATGATTAATAAGGTTAGTTTAATAAAATAAACCACTAATAAATATTTTTTTAAGGGGAGGAAGCTAACATGAGTCAAGTAAAATAAAACAGATGGAGTATGTTCATTTAAAATGATTAGCTTTTCTTGATTTCATAAGTTGGAAAACTAAATTGAAACAAATCTTTTTAGTAAGGGGATAAGTAGAAACAGGGGGATTAGTAAGTACTCCCTCCGTGCACTTTTGCTTGTCCACTATTCTAAAAATATATTTTCAGTTTTACTTGTCACTTTGGCAAAATGATCTACTGGACCTTTGTACTTGCTAAGTTTGTATTATGGTCTCTTCTACATAACCCTTTGTCAACTGAACCCCTGAACCCACCAGAACATACCATTTTAAACCTTTTTTTTAACTACTCAGTTGAGCGTGTAGCACAAACACTGATACGTACTTTAAAAAATAATTATAAAATTACACATAGGAAATAACTTGGGATAGAATTAAAAGATGCCAAAACCTTTTCATCTTCTCATTCACCCATGGTTCATCTAGACACCCAAATTTTTCCTTTTCCACTTTTCCCTTTGTTTTCACTAAATTGTTTGAAGTTTGTTGTTGTTTTTGTTCGATTTTCGACCTATCTATATAAGTTTTTCAACTTTTTGTAATTATTTGTTGGTCAATCTACGTTTCATCTATATTTGTGTGTTTGTTTGGTTTTAGGGTTGTAGTCGATTAACATTAATTTTGTTGAAATTTTTTAAAGGTTTTTCTTTGTTTCGTGCCTAATGTTAGTGTAAGATGTTTTTATAGTAGATGCCTTTAATGGCATATTTTGTGAATTCGATTAGATTCTAGGGTTTTTCAAAAACACAATTTCGACTGAAATTAATATTTTTTGTCAATTGTCATGGGTATTGTTTCTGTTAGTGGTCCATTGGGACATATCAGACATATGGAGAAGAATATTGATACCTTTTTTACTTTAAAAATTAAGACTTTTTGCGGTTTTTACTTTAAAATTAAGATTGTTGCATGTATGTACAAATTCACTAATTACATTTTTTTCTTGTCACTGTACATGTATGTTAAGTAAATGGCTTCAATAATAGTGACACTTTAATTTCACTATAAGGGTTGTTTATTATCAGACCCTGAGCTAAGGTATGCCAATGAAACCTGTAATCTTGAAAAGATTAGAATAGATATAGATGAGCTTCATATTATTTTGTTTAAAAAATTAGCACTGGAATTAGGTGTTAATAAAGTTGAAACATTTGGGTGTAGAGTTAACAAAAAGGATAGTTATTACATGCTAAACAGTGGCGCTGATGTTTTAAGATTTTTTAATAATTTAAAGGGCGGAGACTTTGTTGATGTATGTGTGGTACATCAAATTAGTACATCTTCAATTACTGAGGATGAAAATGGAATGGACTTGCCAAAACTTTGTCCTAAAAAATAGGACAACCAAGTATCTACAAGTCTAGGTCTATTGTGGTACCCCCACCTTTATTGCTTATTGGTAATAGTGATGTATCACCCCCACCATTAATTGTAAATGATAAGGCTAATGTATCTTCACCTCAACCACTTGATGAAAAGGAAAATAGAGATTTAAATGAAGATCAGCCCCATAGGGTAGACAAAAGAAAAAAGAAGGTGGTTTCTACTGAGGGGGTTTCTTTAGAAGACTTAGATGAAGATCAAGGTAATGACTTCTCTTCATAACACCTTAAAACCTCTAATGATTCTGATGTAAATCTAAATAACAATGATTCATATTCTGATTCACTCTATCATGTTGATGAAAACATTGATGATTTAAGTTACTTAAATGAGGAGTTGCTTCAAGCTAGACAGTCTAACATCTAACAACAGGTTAAACAAAAAGCTGATAGGGTGAATCTATATGAGATACCATCTGGTCCTGTAGGTATATATGCTGGTTTTGAGGACATTTGTAAGAACAAGAGGGGAAGATTTAAGGGTAAATTAGGTGGGGATGACCCTTATTTTGATAGCTCAGGTCTGAATAGTGACATTAGTGAAGACGAAGGGGATCCTGTTAATAATGATGAAGTGATAGATCCACAATCAAGGAAATCAAGTACCAAGATCTACTTTGACCCAACTGTCAAAAAGGTTTTATTTCAGTTGTATATGGTCTTTTTGAATTATATTAAGGTTTGGGAGGTAATACAAACTTGCTTTATTCAAAAGGGTGTTACTTTATTCAAAAGGGTGTGAATCTTTAGTTGACACCTAATGAGAAGGAAAGGGTAAGGGAAAAGAGGTGTTTATAGGAATCTATATTTGACTTGGATCCTTAAAAAGTAAATGGATAGAGGGGTGTAAAAGCATAATTGGTTTAGATGGTGCATTTCTCATGGGTGTATGTAAAGGTATACTATTGTCTTGCATTTACAAAGAAGGAAATAATCAGATATAGCTTGTAGCATGGGCAGTAGTTGATAAAGAAATAAAGGACACATGGTGTTGGTTTCTTAGGTGCATCAAACTTGATTTGGAGCTTACAGATACTAAAGGTGAAGGATTGATAGTGATTTCTGATATGTAGACATCACTTTTTTAGTTAAATTTATTTTTTCAATTTGTTGTAGTAAATGATATTTAACACTTTTGTCTTTCTAATGTTTTTATTTGATAGGATCTTCATATAACACTTACTGATTTACTACTAAATTCTGAGCATAGATGGTGTGCTAGACATATATGGGCCAACTAGAAGAAGGAGCGGAGGGGTGACAAAAAGAGGAGAAAATTCTGGCAGGTTGCTAAGACATCATTTGAAGTTTATTTGCAAGCAAAACATAATGAAATGAATGAGTTAGGAGAAGACATTATGGAAGATTTTTTTAAAGTACATCAAAAAGGCATGGTGTAGGACTTTATTTAAAGAACATAGCAAGTGTGATGTGGTTGAAACAACATGTGTAAGACTTTAAACAATTGGATTTTGAGTGCTAGGTTGAAATCAATCATCACTATGCTATAAGAAATAAGAGTCAAAGTCATTGAGAGGATAAATAAAATAAGAGAGTTTTCAGAAATATGGATCACTGATGTATCACCAATGGCTATAGAAGTTCTTATAGACAATGGTGAACATACAATTAATTGTGAGGTGAGGTTTAATGATGATATTGTCTTTGAGATCAGTGATCCACTATATAAACATATTGTTAATATCAAGAAGAAGGTGTGTAGTTATAGGTCATGGCAACTAAAGGGAATTTCTTATGCACATCCAATTACTGCACTACATTTCAAGGAATGGGATGTTGAGTCATTTGTTGATAACTAGTATAAAAAGGAAATATATTTTAAAGCATATAATAAGTTTATTCAACCTATGACCAAGAAAAAATAGGATGCAAGATAGTGATGAGCCTGTTAAGAAGATGTTCAGAAAGGCTACAAGGAAGGAAAGAAAAAATGAGATCTTTTGTGTGCAAGAATTTTGGACATAACAAGAAAGGATGTCCAAATCTGGTAAGTTTTTCTTTAATGTCTTCATATTAATGAATTTTACTCTTTTTAGTTGTGATTTTGACTTTAAGATTATGTTTGCAGAAAAATAGTTTTCACTATTGGAACTTCAACAACTACAACTAGTAAAATTGCTAGAGCATCTACTACATTTGATTTTACAAATACTGCGAGTGGGAGTCAACCAAGTGTAACTGCAGGTTCAAGTTTGACACCTACCACTGCTACCTCAGCTAGTGTGAGGCCCACAACTGCCTCAGTAGCTGGTGTAAGGCCTACCAATTCTACATCGACTGAAAGAAGGCCTATCGGTGCTACATCAGCTAGTGTGAGGCCTGCAGCTACCTCAGTAGCTGGTGTGAGGCCTACAAATGCTTCTGTAGTGATACAATCCAAACCCTCTCTAAATCGTTCACTAGAAGCCAAGCACGAGAGCTTCAAGCACTCCAATAGATGTTCATGAAGCAGAAGATACTTGAAGATATCCTACTACCATCAAAGGGGTGTTACGTGTTGGTGATTGCATCCACAAAGGATCAAGGATATTTGGAGAGGTTAAAAGAATGCAAAATGGAGCAAAATGACTCACTTTTGGAGTCTGTGAGCTCACCTGCGCCTGTAGCTGAGTGAGGTACGCCAGCAGGTGGACAAGGCAGCCCAAAACAGTTGCATTTGCACCAGACTTGCATGGGCAGGTGGCCTTAAACGGCTAGATGGCTATGTTTTAATGGGGAAATGGGTCACTTTTGGGCCCAAGTTTGTAATAATTGACCCATGGGTATAAATACCCAAACCATGCTTTATTTTCCAAGTGAAAGTCGGGACAAGTCCTCGCTTTATACAACATGTACAATACCAAAACTCATGTACAACTGTGACTCAGAGAAGCCCCGAACTAACTGGAGCTCACCAATGATCCTTAAACAACTGGCAACCTACTGTGGAGGCCTAATAGCACCTGCGCCTGCAGCAAGTAAGGTAAGTCCCACAAGGGACGTTAGTACGAAGAATGTAGTGAGTATGTAAGGCTCATAAGAAACTGTAGGATATGTAAACATGTCAATGAACTCAAATACAAATGAATAACCAATATAGATAAGTCACTATTTTGTACTTTGGAAACCATGTGTATTTCATTAATTTCATTGTTTCTTTACTTCTATGCTTTGCTCATCGTCACTTGTGTCACTATGTACCCAGGCCCCAACTGATCAGTGGGTCTTTGCATAACATATCATTATGTTGGGATCGGCTCGAGCTAGGCTTATGCCTCTAGAGCTACCACCCATGAATCAATATATTGGGCTCGGCTCGAGCTAGGTTATTACCTCTAGAGCTGCCACCCATAAACCAACATATCAGGTTCGACTCGAGCTAGGATATTACCTCTAGAGCTACCCCCTGTCAGGATCGGTCCGAGCTAGGCTTATGCCTCTAGGAATTCCCCCTGATCCAATAATTTTGGGATCGGCTTGATCTAGGCTTTTGCCCCCAAAGCTACCACCCATACTCAATCATTAACCATATATATGCATTACGTTGTTCTTTACTTTTTAGATTGATACCATGATAGACCTACCCTTATTTGAAGCTTTGGATCAATAGTCAATGAGGGAGAGACATGTGAATAAGCATTATTGAAAACATAACCTTATTGGAAACATAACATTATTGTAACCATTGGACAATAATCAATGAATAAGAGACCTGTGTATAATCACTATTGGAACTTTGGAACACAACCTTATAGGGCTTTTGGAACACTAGGTAATGAATATGATACATGTGATTCACAATTGATCATTGAGGAGGAAACATGTGATAATAACCATTGGTAACCGGAAATAGAATACCTTAGCACATTTTAGATTAGGATAAGTGTAACGTCAATGTGAATACTATATGCTGCAGAAAGATACAGACAGAGTAACCTTACATACCTTCACTTCCAAGTATGAATACACAAGCCTATGTATAAACACAATAGTCCAACTTCTTCCTTACGTCTTACTCTACAATACAAGTACATATCGGAGCTTACATTAGCAACTAGTTACTCTACAGGCGTACAAGATGACAATGAACTATATGACTGTCGTATAACATCATGTCACCCTTAACAATACAATCCACTGCATTTTCATACCAACAACACCATAACATTCCACACATTAACCAAGATATCATACATCAATAGCATTTCATACCACACTTACCCTTTTCACTTTTATCTTTATCATTCTGTCACAATTACTCCTTCATAACAACATATGAACAACCATCCATACTTAATATAGTGCAACATACCTCGGGGACCAAGACGATGCGAAAACATACAAAACCGAACCTGGGGCTGACCTTCGAAGCCACATGTGCCCACAGGTGGCTGAGGTGCACCCGAAGGTGGCTTGTGGCAGATGCCATAGGCACCTGCGTTGGCATCTGCGCCCGCAGGTGCCCTCGTCTGCGGGGGCGGATGCCCGTTTTGGTCTGAAATGGTCTCTTTTGGGTATTTTAACGCAATGAATGGTCCATGATCATAACCAAACTTATTTTGAAATATTTTTGATCATCTTGAATACCAAAAATCATCCATGGTCTCACAACACACATAACAACACTCAAAACTACACTTCACGGTCAATACGTCACCAAAACCATAACTAATTTCAAAATAACAATTCCAAACATTATAGACAAGGATAAAAAAAATTAAGACTATAATCACATCTCACATGTAAATAGTTAATCCATCAAGTTCACTTCCTTCAAGACCACAAGTCCATGTTCAAGTTCACAAGACAAAACCATTTTCGATTGCAAAAATAGACAGTTTTACACATAGCACACTGTCCAACACTTTGCCAACACAACCAACATGATTTATACACCATCTTAAACATATTATATACTGAACCATGAGAATAAATACTTACCAAAGAGTGATCTTTTCCCAAAAGAGATGAGAGCTTAGGGTTTGTATATTGAGAGAAAAATGTGGAAAATTTTAGAAAAGGGCATGTGTGTTTTTATGAAATAAAAATCTGATTTCTTGGATTATATATTCCCTTTATAATGATCCTTATCCACACACTTGGTGTGTTTACTTGTTCAATGGAAGAGCTAGGCAAGAATGGGTCAAATCCCCTTTTGGGCCATGTCTTTCTATGGTTTTTGGGCTTCATTTAGGGCCCAATTGTACAAGACTTATTAATGCCCACAATTTAATGCATAATTCCTCAAATCTCTCATGTTTTCATATTTCCATAAATGTTACGGTAGTCATCTAGACTCAGAAACGTACGAGGTGTTACATTCCTCCCCCCTTAGAAACATTCGTCCTCGAATGTTAGTGTTATTATTCAAAGTAAACAATTACAAGTATCGGAGAATTCTTAATGTCATCATATAGATATATACTCAAAGCTTATAAATACTTACTTGTCATTGTTCCGATCTTATATCGTGAGCTTGTTCTTCCCTTTGGAACAAATGAGGGTACTTGGATTTCATCATTTCTTCAACTTCCCACGTGACCTCTTCTATTTGCTAATTTCTCCAAAGTACCTTTACGGAGGCGACATCGTTATTCCTCAACCTCTTCACTTGTCTATCCAGAATAGCAATAGGTATCTCTTCATAGGTAATATCCTTCGTAACTTGTACATTGTCAATAGGAGTAAAATGAGATGGATCCCATATGCACTTTCGAAGCATCGAAACATGAAATACTGGATGAACTGTGGAGAGTTCTCGGGGTAGTGCCAATTCATAAGCAACCTGCCCAAATCTTCTAATAATTTCATATGGTCCTATATAACGTGGACTCAATTTTCCTTTATTACCGAATCGCATTACCCCTTTCATTGGTGACACCTTCAGAAATACCCAATCACCTATGGCAAACTCAAGTCCTCTTCTTCTAACATCGGCATATGACTTGTGTCAACTCTGGGCCATTTGTAATTGTTGTTGAATCACTTTAACTTTCTCCATCGCCTGAAGAACAAGATCTGGCCCAAGTAAAGCAGTTTCACCCGCTTCAAACCATCCAATTGGTGATCTACATTTTATTCCATACAAAGCTTCATAAGGTGACATTTTAATACTTGAATGATAGCTATTATTGTAAGCAAATTCAATAAGAGGCAAATGGTCATCCCAACTGCCTTGAAAATCTAATGTACAAGCTCGTAGCATATCTTCAAGTGTCTGAATTGTACACTCTGCTTTTCCATCTGTTTGAGGATGGAAAGCCGTACTCAGATTCACCTGTGTACCCAAACTCTGCTGAAAAGATCTCCAAAAATGCGTAGTAAATTATGCTCCTCTATCTGATATAATGGAGATATCCCATGTAACCGTACTATCTCTTTCACATATAATCTTGCATAATCTTCCGCTGTATAGGTGGTCTTGACTAGTAGGAAATGCACCGACTTGGTAAGCCTGTCAACTATGACCCATATAGAATCAAATTTCCGCATTGTACGAGGAAAACCTGTGATGAAGTCCATATTAATCATATCCCACTTCCAGACTGGAAGATTGATACATTGCATGTAACCTCCTAGTTTCTGATGCTCTACCTTTACTTGTTGATAATTCGAGCATTGAGCAACAAATTCTGCAAGGTTCTTCTTCATATTTCCCCACCAATACACTTTTTTTAAATCATGTTACATTTTAGTAGAACCCGGATGAATAGAATAGCGCGAATGATGCGCCTCTGTCATAATTCATTTCCGCAACTCATCTATATCTGGAATGCATACTGTACCTTGGCATTGGAGCACCCCTTCTTATGTCAGATCAAATGCCTTTGTCAAATTCTGTTCTACATTCTCCTTTAACTGCAATAACATAGGATCTGCAAACTGCTTCTCTTCACCTCAGATATTAGTAAAGATTCAGCCGCATTTTGTACTATAACTCCTTCATCTGAGGATTCAAAAAGACAAACCCCTAAGCTGGCTAATTGATGTAGGTCTTTGATTATCTTTTTATTTTCTGTCAATTGGCCACTAGAGCTTTCTACTACCTTGCGGCTCAATGCATCCACTACTACATTTGCTTTTCCTGGATGATAAAGAATGTCAATATCATAGTCTTTTAAGAGTTCTAACCACCTTCGTTGCCTCAAATTGAGTTCCTTATGCTTAAAGATATATTGTAAACTTTTGTGATCAGTATAGATATCAACATGAACTCCATACAAATAATGATGCCATATCTTTAAAGAAAAAACCACCGCTGCTAATTCAAGATCATGTGTGGGATAGTTTCTCTCGTGTGGCCTCAACTGTCCTGAGGCATATGCTATGACATTACCGTGCTGCATCAATACACATCCGAAGCCAACCCCGGAAGCATCACAATACACTGCATAACCTTCGGTGCCTTCAGAAAGTACTAAAACTGGTGTGGAGGTTAATTTATCTTTCAACTCCTGGAAGCTTTTCTCACACGCATCATTCCACTGAAATTTAACTGCCTTATGTGTAAGTTTCATTAAAGGTGCAGCAATGGAGGAAAAACCTTCCACAAATCTTCGGTAATAACCTGCCAGCCCAAGAAAACTACGAATCTCTGTGTGTCGTAGGTCTTGGATGAGTTTTCACTGCTTCAATCTTCTGTGTATCAACCTGTATCCCTTCATCTGATACAATGTGACCCAAGAATGCAACTGATTTTAACCAAAACTCGCACTTGGAGAACTTTGCATACAACTTACTCTCACGGAGTATTTGTAACACCTGCCGTAAGTGATTAGTATGGTCCTTTGGTGATCTTGAATAAACCAGGATGTCATCTATAAATATCGTGACAAACACGTCTAGAAATGGCTTAAACACCCTGTTCATCAAATCCATGAACACAGCTGGTTCATTTGTTAGTCCAAATGACATAACTAAAAATTCATAATGGTCATACCGTATTCCGAATGCTGTCTTGGGTACATATTCTTCTCTAACTCTGACTTGATGGTAACCCGACCTCAAGTCAATCTTTGAAAAATACTTGGCACCCTGTAACTGATCAAACAAATCATCAGTTCGAGGGAGGGGATATTTGTTCTTGATCGTTACCTTATTCAATTGCCGATAATCGATGCATATTCTCAACGTGCCATCTTTCTTTCAGACAAATAATACCGGTGCACCCCACGGAGACATACTCAGCCTGATAAAGCCTTTGTCCAGCAAATCTTTCAATTGCTCCTTTAATTCACGCAATTCTGCTGGAGTCATTCTATATGGAGGAATAGAGATAGGATGAGTGCCTGGAATCACATCAATGCCAAACTCTACTTCCCGTTCTGGGGGTAAGCCTAGAAGATCCTCCGAAAATACATCCAGAAATTCATTGACCACTGGAACCGACTGCGGAGTTAGTGGTTCCACTTCAGTATCTTTCACCCGTACTAAATGACATATATAACCCTTAGCAATCATTTTCCTGGCTTTCAGATAGGAAATAAATCTTTCTCGTGGTGCCCCTACATCACCCTTCCATTCAAGAATATTCATTTGTGGGAAATGAAAATGTACATTCTTGGCCCGGCAATCTACCATGGCATAACAAAAAGCCAACCAATTCATCCCCATTATCACATCAAAATCCACCATGTCTAGTTCAATGAGATCGGCCAGTGTATCATGACCACACACAGTTACCACACAATTACGATATACTCTTTTTCCAACAATATATTCACCAACCGGTGTAGACACTTCAATTGACTTGATTAATAATTCTGGTGCCTTTGCAAATTTTACAGCAATCAATGGAGTAACATAGGACAATGTAGAGCCCGGGTCAATCAGTGCATATACATTATATGAAAATATGGATAATGTACCTGTGACGACATCAGGAGAAGCCTCTGAATTTTTTCGGTACACCAAGGCATAAGTGCAATTCTAGACCCCACTAGTACTGGCTGCTCCTCTGGCACCCCTACCACGACCAACAGACTGCACACCTCGACCCAAAGAAGGAACCGATGCTGATGATGCAACGATCGATCCTGCCGATCATGCTATACCACCCATGCTCCTCTGGGGACACTCTTTCATCATGTGTCCCGTCATACCGCACCAAAAGCAAGCATTTGTCCCCAATCGGCATGTACCTGCATGAATACGCCCGCAGTGCTGACACTACTGACGAGGAAAACCTGCTGCCTGTGATCCGTGAACTCCACTACTCTACCAAGATGAACCACCTCTAAACCCTCGGAACTGAGAGTGAGCACCTGCTGTGGAATGAGAGAACGATAGTCTAGGTGGTCTAGGAAACATACGAGGCCTAGGTCCTCCTTGAGACATCATAGATGGTCCCATAGGTCTAGCCCTTTTGGACTGTCCTCTGTCAGATTCATGTGCCCTTCTTCTTAGTCTTTGATCTTCCATTTTCTGGGTGAAGGCTTGAATTCTCGCTATATCCATATCCTTGTTCAGGCAGCAATGGTGCGATCCCTTACCAAATATAGCTCTAATCTGTCCACGTATCGATAGACTCTATCTGTCATTATAGCCACAACATTTGGAGCATATCGAGCCAAGGAATTAAATTGCAAACTGTATTCTCTAACACTCAAATTTCCCTGACGGAGATTTAAAAATTAATCCGTACGAGCCTCACGGATCTCATAGAGAAGGTAATGATCAAGGAAAGCCGCTTTAAATTCTTCCCAATTAGGTGGATTTGCACCAATATCACGAGATTTCTTCCAATCTTCATACCATAATATCGCCTCTCCTTTCAACCTGTATGCAACAAGTTCAACTGTTTCTACCCCCGACACATGTAAAACTTCTAGAGCCCTCTGAATCTGATCCACGAAGTCCTGTGGATCTGCTTTCGGATCCAACCAGTGAATATAGGAGGGTCCAGTTTCAGAAAATCCTGGGTTCTGCGACTCGCCACTTTAGCCGCATAATCTTCATTTTTCATTGGACCAGTTCGTCCTTGACTTTGTGCTGCCACTAACTGTGTCAACATATGTACTGCATTTCTAAAATCCTGATCCGTGTCATTCATTGGTGGTTCTGCGGGTACTTCTCTATCGACTGGCTCTTCCGGAGATGGAAAGGTAGAAGAAGACCGCGATGCAATTTCAACATTTGCTCCACCTTGACTAGCTTGGTCAGGTGGTAATCTACTCATGCCTTCATCGACATGCATATCTACCTGCTTACGCTTGCCTCTGCCTCTTCTTGTCATCGGCATTGTTACTATATCACAGAAAATCAATTTCAATGGTTAGATACGATTCTACTTACCATATTGGCTCTATTGCACGATCTAGAAGTGAAGAATACAAACAATATCCTAAATGTCCCGTAGCCTCCTACTTATAAATGTGGTGCACAACACATTGATAAGTAAGACTCTACTCAGACACGGCTTTGTAGAAACCCTTAAAACGACCTGCTCTGATACCACTTTTGTCACACCCTGAATCCCATCGGGACGGATTGGCACCCGTATCCGATAAGGCCTGAGAGAACCAAGCTTTGCTCTATTCATTCATGTGCATGCCATAGGAAACAACACTATCACGTAAGAACATAAAAGGCTAATAACGGAAATCATGGAACATGTGATATATATACATATGTGAAACTTGGCCGTTGAGGCCATCAAGTCAAAAATGACATGTATTTTCTTACATTCATACACCCACATACGTCTACAAAAGCCTCTAACAGATGCATTTACAAGACCAAGTGAAAGTTGGGACAATTCCCCGCTTTATACAACATGTACAATACCAAAACTCATGTACAACTGTGACTCAGAGAAGCCCCGAACTAACTGGAGCTCACCAATGATCCGCAAACAACTGGCAACCTACTGTGGAGGCCTACTAGCACCTGCGCCTGCGGTAAGTAAGGTAAGTCCCATAAGGGACGTAAGTACGAAGAATGTAGTGAGTATGTAAGGCTCATAAGAAACTGTAGGATATGTAAATATGTCAATGAACTCAAATACAAATGAATAACCAATATAGATAAGTCACTATTCTGCACTTTGGAAACTATGTGTATTTCATTAATTTCTTTGCTTCTTTATTTCTATGTTTTGCTCATCGTCACTTGTGTCACTATGTACCCGGGACCCGACTGATCAGTGGATCTTTGCATAACATATCGTTATGTTGGGATCGGCTTGGGCTAGGCTTATGCCTCTAGAGCTACCACACATGAATCAATATATCAGGCTCGGCTCGAGCTACGTTATTACCTCTAGAGCTGCCACGCATAAACCAACATATCAGGTTCGACTTGAGCTAGGTTATTACCTCTAGAGATACCCCCTGTCAGGATTGGTCCGAGCTAGGCTTATGCCTCTAGGACTTCCCCCTGATCCAATAATTTTGGGATCGGCTTGAGCTAGGCTTTTGCCCCCAAAGCTACAACCCATAATCAATCATTAACCACATATATGCATTACGTTGTTATTTACTTTTGAGATTGATACCATGATAGACCTACCCTTCTTTGAAGCTTTGGATTAATAGCCAATGAGGGAGATACATGTGAATAAGCATTATTGAAAACATAACCTTATTGGAAACATAACATTATTGTAACCATTGGACAATAATCAATGAATAAGAGACCTGTGTATAATCACTATTGGAACTTTGGAATACAACCTTATAGGGATTTTGCAACACTAGACAATGAATATGAGACATGTGATTCACAATTTATCATTGGGTAGGAAACATGTGATAATAACCATTGGTAACCGGAAATAGGATACCTTAGCACATTTCGGATTAGGACAAGTGTAACGTCAATGTGAATACTATATGATGCAGAAAGATACGGACAGAGTAACCTTACATACCTTCACTTCCAAGATTGAATACACAAGCCTATGTATGAACACAATAGTCCAGCTTCTTCCTTACGTCTTACTCTACAATGCAAGTACATATCGGAGCTTACATTAGCAACTAGTTACTCTACAGGCGTACAAGATGACAATGAACTATATGACTGCCGTATAAAATCATGTCACCCCTTACAATACAATCCACTGCATTTTCATACCAGCAACACCATAACATTCCACACATTAACCAAGATATCATACATCAATAGCATTTCACACCACACTTACCCTTTTCGCTTTTATCTTTATCATTCCATCACAATTACTCCTTCATAACAACATATGAACAACCATACATACTTAATATAGTCCAACATACCTCCATACGACACTTTAAAGCCATTAAAATGACATCACAAGTTGATAATTACATCCAAAAAGGGTATAGGGGCCTTCGGGGACCAAGACTATGAGAAAACATACAAAACCGAACCTGGGGCTGACCTGCGAAGCCACCTACACCCCTATGTGGATGAGTTATGCCCGCAGGTGGCTTGTGGCATATGCCAGAGGCACCTGCATTGGCATCTGTGCCCGTAGGTGCCCTCGTCTGCGGGGGCGGATGCCCATTTTGGTCCGAAATGGTCTCTTTTGGGTATTTTAATGCAATGAATGGTCCATGATCATAACCAAACTTATTTTGACATATTTTTGATCATCTTGAATACCAAAAATCATCCATGGTCTCACAACACACATAACAACACCCAAAACTACACTTCACGGTCAATACGTCACCAAAACCATAACCAATTTCACAATAACAATTCCAAACATTATACACAAGGATAAAACAAAGTAATACTATAATAACATCAAACATGTAAATATTTAATTCATCAAGTTCACTTCCTTCAAGACCACAAGTCCATGTTTAAGTTCACAAGACAAAACAATTCTCCGATTGCAAAAATAGACAGTTTTACACATAGCACACTGTCCAACACTTTGACAACACAACCAACATGATTTATACACCATATTAAACATATTATATACTGAACCATGAGAATAAATACTTACCAAAGAGTTATCTTATCCCAAAAGAGATGAGAGCTTAGGGTTTGTATATTGAGAGAAAAATGTGGAAAATGTTAGAAAAGGGCATGTGTGTTTTTATGAAATAAAAATCTGATTTATTGGTTTATATAGTCCCTTTATAATGATCCTTATCCACACACTTGGTTTGTTTACTTGGTCAATGGAAGAGCTAGGCAAGAATGGGTCAAATCCCCTTTAGGGCCATGTCTTTCTATGGTTTTGGGCTTCATTTAGGGCCCAATTGTACAAGACTTATTAATGCCCACAATTTAATACATAATTTCTCAAATATCTCATGTTTCCATATTTTCATAAATGTTACGGTAGTCATCTAGACTCAGAAACTTACGGGGTGTTACAAATTAGAGGTTCTAGGGTTTGAAATACTTTATTGTTCTTAATTTCATTTCGTTCTTATGTCTAATTTTTCATCTTTCTATCTTTATTTTTGGTCTCTTAGTTAATCTTTAGTTTTTCGTAGTTTCTGGTTATCATTTGGTATTAAGAGCTTGGATTAGGGTTGTTTCCACAATCCTAAGTCTTGGGATTGATAGTTAAAAAAAAAGTTATTAGTCAAAAAATCCAAAAATATATTTTTGTTCTTTTTGAGTCTTTCTTGAAGTTTCTATATTAGATCTTGTTATCTTTAGTATATTTGAGTTGGAATCTTGTGTTTGAACTTTGGTTTGAATTGATTTGAAGAGATATCCTTTTGTTGAGCTTGTGTTCTAGAGCTTGAAGAGAAAATGGAAATGGATTTTTACAAATTGTTGATTTGGTGTGGATTTGAGAGTTGAAATTCTTAGGAAAGTATTCTCCACATAAAAGGGAACCTAAACCTAAAGTTTCAAGGGATTCCAAGTCAAAATGAATTAGTTGGAAAATTTGAAGTTCTTGGTGTTCTTGTGGATCTTCAAATCTTCAAGAAAAGGAATCCTCAAAAGGTGTTGTTTGATCTTAGAAAGGAAAGAAAAAGGCAAGAAAGTTTTTTGTACAAAAGGATAGCCAAAAGTAAAAGAGAATATTCCAAGAAAGAGAGTCAAAGAGGGCCCATGAAAGAAGATTTTAGGAATTTCAAGTGAGCTACCAGGCCCTCACCTGCTCCTGACCTGCACCCGCAGGAGCCCAACGCAAGCCAGGGCAGATTCACTATTGTCATCTGTGCCCAGTCCACCTGCGTGGGCAGGTGCCATCTGCGCCCACACGAGATGAAACGCAAGTCAATCCTTCCAAACACAATTTTTGCTCAGGTTCCATTATATTAGATTCATTTCTTGATTCCTAATTTTAATTCTTGATTCCTAAACTAATTAACAACTTGTAATTCATCTACTTAGTTGGTTGATTACTTCTTGAGTTCGATTTCTTTCTTAGTCCTACTTTTTTTAGTGTTTTTCTGGTTTTCTTTTCATTATTAATTCTTGATTCAAGTCCTTAATCATTCCGTTTGAGTCTTTCAAACAAGAATCCAATTTGATCAAGAGTAGAAAATGACATTTCATCTACCACCCGAAGTATAAGCTATCCTTCAACATTTGCGGATCCAAGTGTAACACCCCGTACCTTCCTAACCCTACTTGACGACATTATATAATGTTTACTTAGGTATCGGGAGCTATAAGTATGTATTTGGTAATGCCATTGATGAGATAAGTGAATTTGGCCCTTGTATATGTGATTAAACCTTCATGAGAGGTGTTTTATGATCTTCGTGGAACATTTACGGGGTTCAAAACGAGGCTAAGAGGACCTCTAAACAAAGTATATTAAGGTTAAGAAGTAAGTCAAAGAATAGGATTTGAAGTATCTAACCGAACCCGAGAAGAAAAGTCAAAAAATGGAATTTTTGAAAAATATAAGTATGGGGCGCATTTGGGACCGTGCCACGCCATTCTGGGCTAAAATTTTTAGTCCATAGGCAGCAAGTTGGCGCTCCCAAGGGCGTGCCACGCTGGTTTTTCCACTTTTTCGAAAGTTGGAAATTTTTAAGTCCCAAGGGTATCCGGGGTCGTATTGAGCCTATTTTTGCCACATTTCTTCTACAATCACGAGGATATACATGAAAGGAATGGCATATAATATTGGTATGATAAAATTACTCGAGAACGAATTTGAAATCAAAATGACAGTTTTGCCCTTTAGGTCAAAATAAGCCAAAGACCCAAAAATGGGTCAAATGACCCATTCTTTCAAAGGCCTTCTAGAAACAATAACCAATGCTAAAGAAGTGGCTAAGGATGGATTTGGGGGCCTATATAAAGGGCATAAAATCTGATTTTATTGAGTACAAAAGTCTCATGCCTTTAGACAAATAGCCAAGACATTTCTCCAAACCCTAAAAACTCAAAGACAACCTTTGGAGAAAAATCATCATTTCTCAAGCCTTGGTAAGTATTTATTCTCATGGATTAATATATTATATGCATGAAAGATATGTGGATCATGTTGGTTGTTCTTGGAAATGTTGGACATAGTACCTTGTGCTTTTGTATAAGATTTGTGATCCATGGGATTCAAGCTTAAATTAGGACTTGTGCCTTTGGTGAAAAAGCATGGTATGGATAAAATATGAACATGTATGGTGTTATTTTGTTAATAAATTTGTTATTTTCTATGAGTGTAAATTGGGGGATTTTGGCCGATATGTGCTATGAAGTGTATTAAGGTGAGTTGATGGATTATTTGTGATGTGGTGTGGATAAGAAAGTGTAAAGGAGAAGTGTAGTGGTGAAATGTATTGATTATCATGTATTGGTCAATGTTGGGAATATTGTGGGATTTTTGGAATAATAATTTTATCAATGGTTTTGTTAAGGGGAAATGACATGTTTAATGGCAAACATGTAACTCATTGACAATGTATGCATTTGTAAAGTAGTTGGTGGTTAATGTCAATTCCGTTATGCATTTGTGATGTAGAGTGACACATAAAGAAGGAGCAGGACTATTTTATGCACGTCTAAGGTTGTTTATTCATATTGAGAGTACAAGGTATGTAAGGTTACTCCGTCCGTATCTTTCCGCGGCAAATAGTATTCATATTGACATTATGTTTGTTCCATCCCGAAATGTGTTAAGGCATCCTATATCCGGTTATCCAAGGTCATTGTCATACATTACCTACTCATTGATCATTGGTGAATCTCATGTTTCCTATTCAAGCATAATGTTCCAAAAGCTCAAAAGTGTTATGTTCCAAAGTTCCCATAGTGGTTGTACTCATATATCTTGTTCATTGATTATTGTCTAATGGTTCCAATGGTGATATGTTTCCAACAATGTTTATTCATGTGTTTCTCATTTATTGGTTAATGATCAAAAGCTTCATATCAAGTTGTGAATATCATGGTATTAATCTCAAAGTAATAAACAAAGTAATGCATATGTGGTCAATGATCAAGTAAGTGTGGCAGCTTTGGGGGCAAAATGCCTAGCTCAAGCCGATCCCAAAGCAGGGGGCAGTCCTAGGGGCATAAGCCTAGCTCGGATCGATCCTAACAGGGGGAAGCTCTAGGGGTAATAACCTAGCTCGAGCCAAACCTGAAATGTTGTATGGGTGGCAGCTCTAGAGGTACTAACCTAGCTTGAGCCAATCCCGATATATACATTGATTCATAGGGTGGCAGCTCTAGAGGCATAAGCCTAGCTCGAGACGATCCCAACATAACATGATGTTATGTTTAAAAAGCCACCGTTCAGTCGGGGCCCGGGTATCACAGGTCGCAAGCGAAGATGAATAATCATTAAACTAAAAATACAAAGAAAGTACCAAAAGCAATATACATGGTTTCCAAAGTACAGAATAGTGACTCATCTACATTGTGACTTATCTATATTGGTTACGCATTTGAACTTGAGTTTTTTTAACTATTTACATATCTCACAAATTTCATATGGCCTTACATACTCAGTACATTCTTCGTACTGACCCCTCTTGGGGGATTTACCTTACTTGCTGCAGGCGCAGGTACTAGTAGGCCTCCACAGTAGGTTGCCAGTTGTTGCGGATCTTTGATGAGCTATAGTTAGTTCGGGGTTACTCCAAGTCACTATTGTGCATATGTTTTGGTGTTGTACATGTTGTATAAAGCGGGTACTTGTCCCGACTTTTAGTTCATTTTGGTCAATTTATTGTTAGAGGCTTTTGTAGACGGTTGTGGGTGTATAAATGTAAATGGTATATGTCGTCTTTTGACTTGGTGGCCTCAAAGGCCAAGTTTCGCATATGTGAATGTATATATCATGTTCCATGATTCCATTGTTGATATCCAAAGTTATTATGTGATTAGGGATTTCTTATAGCATGTATATGATTGAATAGAGGCAAAGCTTGTTTCTCTCGGGCCTTGTCGGCTACGAGTGCCAATCCGTCCCGATGGGATTCGGGGCTTGACAAAAGTGGTATCAGAGCAGGCCGTTCTAAGGGTTTCTACAAAGCCGTGTCTGAGTAGAGTCTTACTTATCAATGTGTTGTGCACCATATTTATAAGTAGGAGGCTACGGGACATTTAGGATATTGTTTCTTTTCTTCACTTCTAGATCGTGCAATAGGGCCAAAGTTGTAAGTGAAATGATATCTGATCATTGAAATTTATTTTTCTTGTTATAGTAACAATGCCAATGACAAGAAGAGGTCGAGGTAAAAGTAAGAGGATCAATAGAATTGCTGGTGAGGGAACCAGTATACCACCACCTGATCAAGTTAATCAAGGCGATACTGAGCATGAATTTGTGTCACGAGCTTCCTCCACTCCCTCTGTACCAGAAGAGTCGAGTAGAAAAAGCGTACCTGTAGAACCACCAGTCAATGCCACAGATCAGGATCTTAGAAATGCAGTTCAGATGTTGACACAGATAGTGGCATCCCAGAGTTAAGGACGAGCTGGTCCGATGATACATGATGATGATGCGTCTAGAGTGGCGAGTCGCAGAACACAGGATTTTCTAAAACTGGACCCTCCTATTTTCACAGGGTCAGATCCAAAAGCAGATCCACAGGACTTTGTGGATCAGATTTAGAGGTCCTTGGAAGTTATGTACATGATGGGGGTAGAGACAGTTGAACTTGTTTCGTACCAATTGAAAGAAGAGGCAATATTGTGGTACGCGGATTGGAAGAAATACCGTGATATTGGTGCAACTCCACCTACGTGGGAAGAGTTTAAAGTGGCTTTCCTAGATCATTATCTTTCGTATGAGATCCGCGAGGCACGTGCGGATCAATTCCTAAATCTCCGTCAAGGAAATCTAAGCGTCAGGGAATATAGCTTGCAATTTAATTCCTTGGCTCGATATGCGCCAAATGTTGTGGCTACGATGACAGACAGGGTCCATAGATATGTGGACAGACTAGAGCCATATTTGGTAAGGGATTGCACATTGCTGCCTTGAACAAAGACATGGATATAGCGAGGATTCAGGCCTTCGCCCAGAAAATGGAAGATCAACGACAGAGACGAAGGGTACATGAATTTGACAGGGGACAGTCCAAACGGGCTAGACCTATGGGACCACCTATGATGTCCCAAGGAGGATCTAGGCCCCGTATGTTTCTGAGACCACCTAGACCATCGTTCTCTTATTCCACAGGGGGTGGTCACTCACAGTTTCGAGGGTCTAGGGGTGGTTCATCTGGGCAAAGTAGCGAAGTTCACGGATCACAGGAAGCAGGTCTTCCTCGTCAGCAGTGTCAACACTGCGGGCGTATTCATGCAGGTACATGCAGAGTGGGGACAAATGCTTGTTTCTGGTGCGGCATGATAGGACACATGATGAGAGAGTGTCCCCAGAGGAGTATGGGAGGTGTAGCACGACTGGCAGGATTGGTTATTGCGTCATCAGCATCGGTTCCCTCTTTGGGCTGAGGTGTTCAGTCTGTAGGCAGGGGTAGAGGTGCCAGAGGAGCAGCCAGTACTAGTGGGGTCCAGCATCGCACTTATGCTTTAGTGGACTGACAGAATTCAGAGGCTTCCCCTGATGTTGTCACAGGTACATTACTCGTATCCTCACACAATGTATATGCATTGATTGACCCTGGTTCTACATTTTCCTATGTTACTCCATTGGTTACTGCGAAATTTGCAAAGGCACCAGAATTATTAATTAAATCAATTGAAGTGTCTACACCGGTTGGTGAATATATTATTGCAAAGAGAGTATATCATGACTGTGTGGTAACTATGTGTGGTCATGATACGTTGGTCGATCTCATTGAATTGGACATGGTGGATTTTGATATGATCATGGGAATGGATTGGTTGGCCTCTTGTTATGCCATAGTAGATTGCCGTCCCAAGAAGGTGCAATTTTGTTTTTCGCAAGAAAGTGTTCTTGAATGGCAGGGTAATGTAGGGGCACCACGAGGGAGATTTATTTCGTATTTGAAAGCCAGAAAAATGATTGCTAAAGGTTACATATGTCATTTAGTACGGGTGAAAGATAATGATGTGGAACCACTAACTCCGCAGTCGGCTCCAGTGGTCAATGAATTTCTAGATATATTTCTAGAAGATCTTCCAGGCTTACCCCCAGAACGGGAAGTAGAATTTGGCATTGATGTGATTCCAGGCACTCAGCCTATTTCTATTCCCCCATATAGAATGGCTTCCGCAGAATTGCGTGAATTGAAGGAGTAATTGAAAGATTTACTAGACAAGGGCTTCATTAGGCCTAGTATGTCCCTGTGGGGTGCACCGGTATTATTTGTCTGAAAGAAAGATGTCACGTTGAGAATGTGCATCGACTATCGACAATTGAATAAGGTAACGATCAAGAACAAATATCCCCTCCCTCGAATTGATGATTTGTTTGATCAGTTACAAGGTGCCAAGTGTTTTTCAAAGATTGACTTGAGGTCGGGTTACCATCAAGTCAGAGTTAGAAAAGAAGATGTACCCAAGATAGCTTTCCGAACACGGTATGGCCATTATGAATTCTTAGTTATGTCATTTGGGCTAACAAACGCACCAGTTGTGTTTATGGATTTGATGAATAGGGTGTTTAAGTCATTTCTGGACGTGTTCGTCACCGTATTTATAGATGACATCCTAGTTTATTCAAGATCACCGGAGGACCATGCTAATCACTTACGGAAAGTGTTACAGATTCTCCGTAAGCATAAGTTGTATGCCAAGTTCTCCAAGTGTGAGTTTTGGTTAAAATCAGTTGCATTCTTGGGTCATATTGTGTCAGATGAAGGGATACAGGTTGATACACAGAAGATTGAAGTAGTGAAAAATTGGCCAAGACCTACGACACCCACAGAGATCCGTAGTTTTCTTGGACTAGCAGGTTATTATAGAAGGTTTGTGGAAGTTTTTTCCTCTATTGTTGCACCGTTAACAAAGCTTACACATAAGGCAGTAAAATTTCAGTGGAATGATGCGTGTGAGAAAAGCTTCCAAGTGTTGAAAGGTAAATTAACCTCCACACCAGTTTTAGTTCTTTCCGAAGGCACAGAAGGTTATGTAGTGTATTGTGATGCTTTCGGGATTGGACTCGGATGTGTATTGATGCAACATGGTAATGTCATAGTATATGCCTCACGATAGTTACGACCACATGAGAAAAATTATCCCACACATGATCTTGAATTGGCAGCGGTAGTTTTTGCTCTAAAGATATGGCGTCATTATTTGTATGGAGTCCATGTTGATATCTATACGGACCACAAAAGTTTGCAATATCTCTTTAAGCAAAAGTAACTCAATTTGAGACAACGAAGGTGGTTAGAGCTCTTAAAAGACTATGACATTGATATTCTTTATCACCCAAACAAAGCAAATGTAGTAGCTGATGCATTGAGTCGTAAGGTAGTAGAAAGCACTAGTGGCCAGTTGAATGAAAAGCATGAGATAATCAAAGAGTTGAATCAATTAGCCATCTTGGGAGTTCGCCTTATTGAATCCTCAGGTGATAGAGTTATTGTGCAGAATGCAGCAGAATCCTCCTTAATAACTGAAGTGAAAGAGAAACAGTTTGCGGATTCTATGTTATTGCAGCTAAAGGAAAATGTACAGCAGGATTTAACAAAGGCATTTGATCTGACACAGGAAGGGGTACTTCAATGTCAAGGGAGATTATGTGTACCGGATGTAGATGAGCTAAGGACACGAATTATGACAGAGGCGCATCATTCACGCTATTCTATTCATCCGGGTGCTACTAAAATATACCATGACTTGAAAGAAGTGTATTGGTGGGGAAATATGAAAAAGAACATTGCAGAGTTTTTCGCTCAATTTCCGAATTATCAACAAGTGAAAGTAGAGAATCAAAAACTGGGAGGTTACATGCAATGTATCAATCTTCCAGTCTGGAAGTGGGATATGATTAACATGGATTTCATTATAGGTTTGCCTCGTACATTGAGGAGGTTTGATTCTATATGGGTTATAGTGGACAGGCTTACCAAGTCAGCGCATTTTCTACCAGTCAAGACGACCTATACAGCTGAGGATTATGCGAAGTTGTATGTGAAGGAGATAGTACGATTGCATGGTATTCCACTTTCCATTATATCAGACAGAGGAGCACAGTTCACAGTGCACTTTTGGAGATCTTTCCAGCAGAGTTTGGGTACACGGGTGAATTTGAGCATGACTTTTCATCCTCAGACTGATGGACAAGCAGAACGTACTATTCAGACACTTGAAGATATGCTACGAGCTTGTATGTTAGATTTTCAAGGCAGTTGGGATGACCATTTGCCTCTTATTGAATTTGCTTACAACAATAGCTATCATTCAAGTATTAAAATGGCACCTTATGAAGCCTTGTACGGGAGGAAATGTAGATCACCAATTAGATGGTTTGAAGCGGGTGAAACTGCTTTACTTGGGCTAGATATTGTTCATCAGGCTATGGAGAAAGTTAAAGTGATCCAACAGCGGTTACAAACGGCTCAAAGTCGTCACAAGTCATATGCTGATGTTAGAAGGAGAGGTCTTGAATTTTCCATAGGTGATTGGGTGCTTTTAAAGGTGTCACCGATGAAAGGGGTAATGCGATTCGGAAAGAAAGGGAAATTAAGTCCACGTTACATAGGCCCATATGAAATCATTAGAAGATTTGGGCAAGTTGCTTATGAATTAGCGCTACCTCAAGAACTTTCCTCAGTCCACCCGGTATTTCATGTTTCGATGCTTCGAAAATGCATAGGAGATCCATCTCGTATTGTTCCAATTGAAGATGTCCAAGTTACGGAGGATCTTACTTATGAAGAGGTACCCGTTGCTATCCTAGATCGACAAGTAAAAATATTGAGGAATGAAGACATAGCTTCCGTAAAAGTCCTTTGGAGAAATCAACAGGTAGAAGAGATCACATGGGAAGCGGAAGAGATGATGAAATCCAACTATCCCCATCTATTTCAAATGGACCAAGAAGTTCAAAGTGCGGGAGTGGAGCAATAACAAGTAAGTCTCCATGAGCCTTAAGTGTTTATGTATATGTATGCTAATGTAGAGATGCATTTGGTGTAATTGAAACGATATTGTTAACATTTGAGGATGAATGTTCCTAAGGGGGGAAGAATGTAACACCGCGTACCTTCCTAACCCTACTTGACAACATTATATAATGTTTACTTAGGTATCGGGAGCTATAAGTATGTATTTGGTAATGCCATTGATGAGATAAGTGAATTTGGTCCTTGTATATGTGATTAAACCTTCATGGGAGGTGTTTTATGATCTTCGTGGAACATTTGCGGGGTTCAAAAATAGGCTAAGAGGACCTCTAAACAAAGTATATTAAGGTTAAGAAGTAAGTCAAAGAATAGGATTTGAAGTATCTAACCGAACCCGCAAAGAAAAGTCGAAAAATAGAATTTTTGAAAAATCTAAGTATGGGGCGCATTTGGGACCGTGCCACTCCGCTCTGGGCTAAAATTTTTAGTCCATAGGCAGCACGTTGGCGCGCCCAAGGGCGTGCCACGCTGGTTTTTCCACTTTTTTGAAAGTTGGAAATTTCTAAGTCCCAAGGGTATCCGGGGTCGTATTGAGCCTATTTTTGCCACGTTTATTCTAAAACCACGAGGATATACATCAAAGGAATGGCCTATATTATTGGTATGATAAAATTACCTGAGAACGAATATGGAGTCAAAATGACAGTTTTGCCCTTTAGGTCAAAATAAGCCAAACGTGGCTAGAATCACTTGTTCTTGGGATTGAGGCTACGAATATGAATAGTATGAATGAGAATATTATTGTAATACGTATAAGATGAATTAAACATGAGAAATTATTGATTTTAATGGGTTAAGTGAATTGGGCCCAAAAAGGACCCAAAAATGAAAAGAACACATGGCCCAAAAATGGGTCAAATGACTCATTCTTTCAAAGACCTTCTAGAAACAATAACCAATGCTAAAGAAGTGGCTAAGGATGGATTTGGGGGCCTATATAAAGGGCATAAAATCTGATTTTATTGAGTACAAAAGTCTCATGCCTTTAGACAAATAACCAAGACATTTCTCCAAACCCTAAAAACTCAAAGACAACCTTTGGAGAAAAATCATCATTTCTCAAGCCTTGGTAAGTATTTATTCTCATGGATTAATATATTATATGCATGAAAGAGTATGTGGATCATGTTGGTTGTTCTTGGAAATGTTGGACATAGTACCTTGTGCTTTTGTATAAGATTTGTGATCCATGGGATTCAAGCTTAAATTAGGACTTGTGCCTTTGGTGAAAAAGCATGGTATGGATAAAATATGAACATGTATGGTGTTATTTTGTTAATAAATTTGTTATTTTCTATGAGTGTAAATTGGGGGATTTTGGCCGATATGTGCTATGAAGTGTATTAAGGTGAGTTGATGGATTATTTGTGATGTGGTGTGGATAAGAAAGTGTAAAGGAGAAGTGTAGTGGTGAAATGTATTGATTATCATGTATTGGTCAATATTGGGAATATTGTGGGATTTTTGGAATAATAATTTTATCAATGGTTTTGTTAAGGGGAAATGACATGTTTAATGGCAAACATGTAACTCATTGACAATGTATGCATTTGTAAAGTAGTTGGTGGTTAATGTCAATTCCGTTATGCATTTGTGATGTAGAGTGACACATAAAGAAGGAGCGGGACTATTTTATGCACGTCTAAGGTTGTTTATTCATATTGAGAGTACAAGGTATGTAAGGTTACTCCGTCCGTATCTTTCCGCGGTAAATAGTATTCATATTGACATTATGTTTGTTCCATCCCGAAATGTGTTAAGGCATCCCATATCCGGTTATCCAAGGTCATTGTCATACATTACCTACTCATTGATCATTGGTGAATCTCATGTTTCCTATTCAAGCATAATGTTCCAAAAGCTCAAAAGTGTTATGTTCCAAAGTTCCCATAGTGGTTGTACTCATATATCTTGTTCATTGATTATTGTCTAATGGTTCCAATGGTGATATGTTTCCAACAATGTTTATTCATGTGTTTCTCATTTATTGGTTAATGATCAAAAGCTTCATATCAAGTTGTGAATATCATGGTATCAATCTCAAAGTAATAAACAAGGTAATGCATATGTGGTCAATGATCAAGTAAGTGTGGCAGCTTTGGGGGAAAAATACCTAGCTCAAGCTGATCCCAAAGCAGGGGGCCGTCCTAGGGGCATAAGCCTAGCTCGGACCGATCCTAACAGGGGGCAGCTCTAGGGGTAATAACCTAGCTCGAGCCAAACCTGAAATGTTGTATGGGTGGCAGCTCTAGAGGTACTAACCTAGCTTGAGCCAATCCCGATATATACATTGATTCATAGGGTGGAAGCTCTAGAGGTATAAGCCTAGCTCGAGCCGATCCCAACATAACATGATGTTATGTTTAAAACCCACTGTTCAGTCGGGGGCCGGGTATCACAGGTCGCAAGCGAAGATGAATAATCATTAAACTAAAAATACAAAGAAAGTACCAAAAGCAATATACATGGTTTCCAAAGTACAGAATAGTGACTCATCTACATTGTGACTTATCTATATTGGTTACGCATTTGAACTTGAGTTTTTTTACCTATTTACATATCTCACAAATTTCATATGGCCTTACATACTCAGTACATTCTTCGTACTGACCCCTCTTGGGGGATTTACCTTACTTGCTGCAGGCGCAGGTACTAGTAGGCCTCCACAGTAGGTTGCCAGTTGTTGCGGATCTTTGATGAGCTATAGTTAGTTTGGGGTTACTCCAAGTCACTATTGTGCATATGTTTTGGTGTTGTACATGTTGTATAAAGCGGGGACTTGTCTCGACTTTTAGTTCATTTTGTTCAATGCATTGTTAGAGGCTTTTGTAGACGGTTGTGGGTGTATAAATGTAAACGGTATATGTCATCTTTTGACTTGGTCGCCTCAACGGCCAAGTTTCGCATATGTGAATGTATGTATCATGTTCCATGATTCCATTGTTGATATCCAAAGTTATTATGTGATTAGGGACTTCTTATAGCATGTATATGATTGAATAAAGGCAAAGCTTGGTTCTCTCGGGCCTTGTCGGCTACAAATGCCAATCCTTCCCGATGGGATTCGGGGCGTGACACTAAGTGTAAGGCATACAAAGGTGTGTCGAGTTGTGAGGTTATTTATTTTACGTTAACTTGTTTGTTGCTTGTGTTTAGTGTCTTTAATAGGTACAATGGCCCCGAAAGGTGAAACACCGCCATCCATGGATGTCAATACCTAGAATACGATCTTGGCCGCAGTTGAATCATTGGGTCGTTAATTGGAATCTATGGAAGGTCATATAACCGTGCTCCAAGGAAGTGTGTCCACCATGGCTGGAAAGATAGTGAACATGGAAGGTCATCTAAACTCCACCCAATCCACTCCCCAAAACTACCATGCCTCATCTAGTGGACATGCTCAAGACGCATCCACTACTATCTCCCCAAAAACACTCCACTAAATGCTCAATCCACCAAGACAAACACAAGACCCCACCATCCAAAACACTATCTATCCACATAATTGAAACCCCATCCATCCACTACAACCCCTATTCAACCAAGTCAACTAAGAAGGACCACAAGGCCAAATACCCCATAACCAAGGCCTACCCTAAGCACCACCAAACCAAAACCCACCACCTCAAGCTCCACTAGACCAAAATCCCCCACTCCAAATACCCCGCAACCAAAATCAACCCATCAAAGTTGAGGGAGTAGGAGAAGATGACCCACAATTTGAGTTTGGATGGTTTGATAAAGAATCCATACATGCAAAATATTGGAGGAATAGACCATTGCCTCAACAAGGATTTCAAGGTCGAGGAGGAAGATTTGGTCTGGCCCCTTATGAAAGAGGAAACTTGGGAAATCGATCCCAAGTTGAAGGTCCATGGAACTATAATGATAATCAAAGTGGAAATGGAGGCTGAGATAATGGGATCAATTCAATCAAGACTAGCCTTCCAACTTTCAAAGGAGAGAGTGATCCCAAAGCTTATCTCACATTGGAGTCGTCTTGTGAAAGAATCTTTCTAGTCAATGATCTCACTGATGCAAAAAAGTATTGCTATGTAATAGCCCAATTCGAAGGATTTGTTATCACATAGTGGGAATACGCCAAGATATTTGAAAACGTCTTAAATGAGGGAAAACCACCACTATGGGATGCATTGAAGGCTATCATGAGGAGGAAATATGTGCCAAAAAGGTATAGCTATGAGTTTCTTGCCAAGTTGTACAACCTATGGCAAGGGAACAAGAGTCTCTTAGCCTACTTTGATGAGTTTCAACAACTAATCTTGAAGCTTGAGTATCAAGAAAATATGGAGCACACTGTCATCCACTTCAAAGTTGGTTTGAACAAAGAGATTTCCTCAACCATGACTTGCCATATGTTCTCTACCATAGAAGAAATCTTTCAAAAGACCTTGGAAGTTGACAGAGACATCATAGAGAGGACATCTCTCAAACCCAAAGGGTACTCATCCACTAATCCATGAAGTAAGAGTAAAGAGGTAGCCCAACCTTCTTCGAGATGGAACAAGAACAAGGACATCAACAAGTCTTATGACAAGAAGCCCGTTGAGAAGACTACTCCAAAGTACCTACCAAGGAATGAAGGTAACAAGTATCCAACTCCTAATCCTAAAGGTTTTCAATGTTATAAATGCCAAGGTTGGGGACACAAGGCAAATAAGTGTCCTAATCAGAGGAATATGATCCTTAGAGAAGGAAGGATATATTACCTTAGAGAAGAGGTGGGACAAGAAGATGATAATGAAGAAGAAGCCCAAGAAGGTGAGAGGTTAGAAAAAAATAAGTAAATAGAGGAAGAAAATGAGGATGCTTGGCCTCAAGATGGAGAGTTTGAGGTTCCAAACTTTGTGGTAAGACGAGTGATGATTAGTAAGGCCTTAGATGACCCTAGTCAAAGGGAAAATCTATTCCATACTAAATGTCTTATTAAAGAGAATGTATGCTCATTGGTCATTGATAGTGGGAGTTGTGCTAATGTAGCTAGTACCACCATGGTTAATTTCTTGAGTTTACCCACAACCAAGCATGCCTCACTGTACAAGCTTCAATGGTTAAACGAGTGTGAAGAATTGAAAGTGACTAGACAAGTTGTGATCCGGTTCAAGATTTGGAATTAACATGATGAAATACTATGTGATGTCATTCCCACGCAGGCTTGTCCTATTTTTCTTGGAAGACCATGGCAATACGATCGTTCAACCAAACATGATGGAAGAACCAATCGGTATTCTCTTAAGTTGAATGGTCAAAAGTTTACCCTTTACCCTCTTTCACCATCATAAGTGAATGAGGTACATCAAAGAATGAGAGAGTTGAAGGAGAAGGGTAATAAAGAAGGGGAGGAGGTATCCCGTGAAGAGGAGAATGATGAAGCAAAAGAGAGGAGGAAGTTGAAGGGGAAGGCCCAAATGATGATATTGGCTAGAAACAAAGACTCGTTTGAGGAGGCTAATGATGAGGATCCCATACTTCTTTTAGCCCATGATTTTGATGCTAACCGCTCTATTTGTCCTATCCCCTATTCTATTTCTCTTGTTTTGTAGGAATTTGAAGATATAATTCTAAAGGAGCTACTAAAAGGGTTACCCCCCACTTTGGGGAATTGAGCATCAAATAGACTTCATGCCGGGCTCATAATTTCCTAACAAATCGGCTTATCAAAGCAACCCAATAGACACCAGGAGCTCTAAAGGTAAGTTACAGAACTTTTCAACAAAGGATACATCAAGGAAAGCATGAGTCCACATGCGGTCCCAGTATTATTGGTACGAAAGAAAGATGGGACTTGGCGCATATATGTTGATTGTCGGGCCATCAACAAGATAATGGTAAAGTATCTCCACTCTATCCCTATATTAGACGATATGTTAGATGAATTGAATGGTTCTTGTGTGTTTTCAAAGATTGATCTTAGGAGTGGGTACCATTAAATCTCGATGAGTCCCGGTGATGAATGGAAAACCACCTTTAAGACCAAGTTTGGCCTCTATGAATGGGTGGTTATGCCATTTGGACTCACCAATGCTGCTAGTACCTTTATGCGGTTAATGAACCATGTGATGAAACCATTTATAGGGAAATTTGTTATTGTATACTTTGATGATATTCTAGTTTATAGAAAATCTATAGATGACCCTGCTAAGCATTTGAGATGTGTTTTTGATGTTCTTAGAAAGGAGCAATTGTTTGCTAATTTTGAGAAATGCTTGTTTTGTATTGATGAGGTTGTCTTTTTAGGCTTTGTTGTAAGCTCCTGGGGTTTTAAAGTAGATAAATCCAAGATAGACGCTATAAGAAATTGACCAACTCCACAATCCATTAGTGATGTGAGAAGTTTTCATGGATTGGCTAGTTTTTATAGAAGGTTTATCAAAGGGTTTAGCACCATAATCGCCCCGTTGATCGAGGTAATCCAAAAGGATAAGCCCTTTAAGTGGGGTGACGAGCAAGCAAAGATGTTTGAAACATTGAAAACAATGCTTAGCTCTGCCCCTTTGTTGCATTTGCCAAACTTTGGAAAAATGTTTGAAGTCGAATGTGATGCTAGAAAGGTAACCATTGGGGCCGTCTTAATGCAAGACCAAAATCCCATTGCATACTTTATTGAAAAGACCAAAGGAGAAACCTTGAACTACTCTACGTATGATCTTGAGTTGTATGCCTTGATTAGAGCTTTGGGCAATTGGTAACACTACTTGTGGCCTAAGGAGTTTGTGATTCGGACCGACCATGAGTCTTTGAAACAGCTTAGGTCCCAAGACAAATTGAACAAGCAGCATGCCAAGTGGATTGAATTCTTAGAAACTTTTCCTTATGTGATCCAATACAAAAAGTGGAAGGAGAATGTTGTGGCCGATGCCTTGTCCCAAAAACATGTTTTACTTAGTACTTTATCTTCTAAATTGATTGGATTTGAATGATTGAAGACATTGTATCCCGAAGACCCCAAGTTCACTCCAATCTTCAAAGATTGTGAGGAATGGGAAATGGAAAAATGGCTTAGGTATAGAACTTCTATAACCTACTCTAAATTTAATGGATTCCTATTCAAAGGAAAGAGGTTGTGTGTGCCCTCTAGCTTTTAGAGAGAGTTGTTTGTAAGAGAGGCACATGGTGGTGGTATGATGGATCAATTTGGAATTGACAAAACCCTTGGAATCCTAGAGGAACAATTCTATGGGCCCAAAATGTGTCATGATGTTGCACAAATTTATGGTTAATGTATGGATTGTAGAAATGTGAAGTCACGTCTTCTCCCTCAAGGATTATATACCCCACTTCCCACTCCCTTACATCCATGGCTTGGCATATCTATGGATTTTATATTGGGTTTGCCTAGGACAAGGAGGGGAAGACATAGTATTGTTGTTATGGTTGATCAGTTTTTAAAAATGGCTCATTTCATTCTGTGTCACAATTGTGATGATGCCTCCATTGTGGCATCTTTGTTTATAGAACTTGTTGTCAAGATACACGGAATTCCCTGGACCATTGTTAGTGATAGGGACTCTAAGCACAAAACCCAAGGTCATTGTGGGGTAGGCTTGGCACCAAATTGCTTTTCTCAATGTCTTTCCACCACAAATCGACGGTCAAAATGAGGTTGTGAATAGGACATTGGGTTCTATGCTACGCTCCATGGTCAAAGGAAAAATGGCCTCTTTGGAGGATTACTTACCCTTAGTAGAATTTGCTTACAATCGTGTTATTCAATCGACTATTGGTATGACTCCCTTTGAATGTGTATATGGTTTTAATCCCTTAACCCTTTTAGATCTCACTCCTTTATCCAGTGATGTTGTGATTAGTTTAGATAGGAGGAAAAGGGAAGAAGCAATGAAGCAGATACATGAGAAGGTGAGAATTCACCTTTAGAAGAAGAATCAAGCAATAGCCGAAAGAGTGAACAAAGAGAGGAGAAGGCTTGTACTTGAACCGGGCGATTTGGTATGGGTACACCTCTAGAAAGATCGGTTTCCCACCCAAAGGAACGCTAAGTTGATGCCTAGAGGTGATGGCCCATTCCAAGTGCTTGAGTGTATAAATGATAATGCTTACAAGATTGGCCTTCCACCGGAGTATCAAGTGCACAACACATTCAACGTGTGTGATCTGTCACCTTTTGATATGATAGAGGATGAGAATTTGAGATCAAATTCTTCTCAAGATGATACAATCCAAACCCTCTCTAAACAGTTTACTAGAACCCAAACACGAGAGCTTCAAGTACTCCAAGGGATGTTCATGAAGTAGGAGATACTTGACGACATCCAATTACCATCAAAAGGGTATTATGTGTTGGTGATTGCATCCACAAAGGATCAGGAAGCCTTGGATAGGTCAAAGGAATGCAAAAAGGAGTAAAACAACTCACTTTTGGAGTCTGTGAGCTCACCTGCACCGGCAGGCTAGTGTGGTGCGCAAGGAGGTGACCAAGGCAGCCCAAAACAGTGGCATCTGTGCCTGACCTACATGGGGAGGTGGCCTTAAACGGCTAGAAGGCTATGTTTTAAAGGGAAATGGGTCACTTTTGGGCCCAAGTTTGTAATAATAGACCCATGGGTATAAATACCCAAACTATGCTTTATTTTCCTTAGTTTTGCTTTGAATATTTTAGAACTAATGTCTTTTGAGAGTGTTGGTGAGCATTTATTGACGTTTTACTTACGACCGTGTGGTTATGAGGGCGATCGTTTCCTTCTTAGTCACCGTAGTAATTAGGTGTTAGTTGGTTAATGTAATTATCGGTTCTAGGGTTTGAAATACTCTATTGTTCTTAATTTCATTTCCTTCTTGTGTCTTATTTTTCATTTTTCTATCCTTATTTTTAGTCTCTTAGTTAATCTTTAGTTTTTTCGTAGTTTCCAGTTATCATGTAGTATCAGGGAATGCTACTCAACTAACAACTCAACAACCAAGTACTAGTGTTAGTGCCAAAAAAAGGAAGAGTAGCACAACTTTGAGAGGTGGTTCAACTCTTGGATATAAGAGACCAAGACAAGAGAAGGCAAAAACATTTGATGTTGCTGTGCTATTTGGATCAATTGGTAGTGTAATAGAGAGAGTAAGTATTCTATCATTTAAATACATTTAACTGATATTACTGCATCTTTAACTGGAGTATATTGTTGTTTTCTCAGTATGGAACTACTGATAGAGTGTTATACAACCCAATATTGAAAAGTTCAGTTCCTACCAATATTGATCTTGGTTACAAACCTAATCGACTAAGGTGGAAGGGTAGAGCTGAAGTTACTCAAAGGTAGTTGTAAAAAGAGAGTTAAAGAAGATCAAACTCTTCTACAACCACTCAAGCCACACCAAGCACTGATGGCACCAAGACTCATTCCACAACAAGCACTCAAGGCACACAGTATTTGTCTAGCTTAATTGCTAGTTGTTTTGTTGACTTGATCTCCACTGTTTTGGTGACTTCATTTCCACCTGTTGTTAAGTTGCTATTACAAACAATTTTTTTTGTTTATGAATTTGTGGTGCATTTCTCAGTAATTATAAGACCTAATTTGAAGATTTGAGTTTTGGCAAAATGGTATTTGTCATTACATTTCATTATTATTTTTTATTGCAACTAGAAATCAACTCATCTTAAATACAATAGCTAGAATCCAAATCACAATAACAGTGATATCAATACTAGTTCTTTTATCTCCCCTGCCTTCCATGCCTTCCTTGCCTTCTATGTCTTTCTTGTCTTCATTGCTCTAAATTTGTTGATGGGTTCTTCATGTAGTATTGTTCTTGGAATGTTGAATCATTTGCATAAGCCCATCTAAATAATCCACAACCATTACCAGTTGCATATTTTTGATAGCCCCAAAATATTCTTCCAGGATTAGTTGGTGTCCTTGACATCTTTAGTTCAACATAAAGTCCACAATAGCAAAAATGAACTGGCATGGTGAAAAAGAGTACAACGACAAGAAATGGGGTTAAAATGAAGTAACAAAATAAATTGGAAATGCACAAAAAGAGAGAAGTATAACGACAAGAAAAAACAAATTAATGGAGAAGAAATTTGGAGAGAGAAGATTGGGAAAGAGGCAAGAAAAAGCTCAAATTTGTCCAACAATGGTGTTAGATGCAAATATGGAGAAGATGGCTGATATAAAGGCCTAATATGACCGTTAGACCCTTTTTACAAGGTCTCATGCTCCTAATTTGTTTGTATCACACGCTCCTTGGTGGTTTATGCCACATAGGATTCCAAGTCAAAAAAAATGTTTAAAATGTTGTGTTCTGATGGGTTTAGGGACTCAGTTGGCAAAGGGTTAAGTAGAAAGATTCATAATACAAACTCAGACAAGTACAAGGATCCAGAAGATCATTTTACCTGTCACTTTTAACAAATCAAGAAAACACAATTACTTTTTTTCATTTTTTACCTCAACATTAATTACTTATTCTCCAAATTATATTTCTAATACCCAATACTAAACATTAATTAATAAGTGAAATGTGATTAAATAGTCATGTCAATCATTATTTTCTTAATAAATGTGACAAGTCTAAATGTGATAAGTCAAAATAAATGGAGGAAATATTATTTTGAAGGTCAAATTAAATGGCTGCAAGAATATGAACAAGTCATCATTGTCAACATCTGTTTTTTTTTCAAACTCGTTGGGGGTGCTAAAAACTATATTTTTATAAAATCCTTTATGTAAGTGTTAGAATAAGACATTCAGGATATAAAAACAATACTAGATGTACAATAGCCCATGATGACCACATGCCCAATATTCTTAACTTTTGATGAAACTATAACCTATAAGCAAGGAAAGAATAGGCATTATCGTGCCAAAGATCTCAAAATTTCAAATCTTTTTACTTATTTTTCTCAAAACATTATTTTTTTGAGTAGGCCATCTCAAAATTTCTATGAGATAAATTAGACATTTTTCACTTTAATTGAAGAAATAAGCAAGAAATAAATAAGACGTATGATTGATTGTTCTTGTTGGAGTCAGAAGACTCTTGAAACAACTATTCAAAATAGGGCTTGCAAACACAAAATACCTTCACAAAAGAGTAATTGCTTGTCTAAGAAACATTCACATATACATTAGTTACTATAAATAAGAATACCATAATCTCAGCACATTGGACCTATTAATAACTGTGAAAATTTTCATAAATGGTTGAGTTTGTACCATTCTTAATGCTCAAAATATAACTCTGTATGATCCAATGTCATGATATTCAATGAACACCCATCGAATATATCATACATGCAGCATAATCCACTATCAAAATACGAAATGAATATCAACCACTGATCTATGCCTTGTCCAAGAGCCACTACAAAAAAGGGTCTAATTGCGGGGTTAATTTACAAGTTTGCAGCAGTTTAAATCTGTCACGACTAGAAATCCGGCCATGATAACACATACTATAACCCCTAAGTAGGTAAGCCAAATCCCAAAGTCATATACAAAAAGTAATAAGCTAATAACAATAAAGGAAGCAGGAAATAGGAATAACGGGTCACTATATATAATTATAAGTATATAATATATAAAGAATAGTCCCTATGGAAAACATAGAAGAAAAAATATGTTAGATACTCATCCCCAAACCTGATGTCACCGATACAAGAGCAACTAAATTTCAAGAGTAGCACTATAGAAATACATGTTTGTCTTGAATAATACAAAATATAGACAAAAGACATGAAAATGCAATGGATAAGCCTCCGGATTCCAAGTGCTCACTGCAAATCCGATCATAGCAAATCCCCAAACGAACAGAATCAGCGAGCAAAACTCGATCTAGGATCATCATCAGAAAATGATATAGAAATATAGCATGAGTACCCAAACATTGGGTACTCAGTAGGCATCATAGACCGACTGAGCTCAAAAGATAATGTATGATATAAATTAACTTAGACTAAACTTGCATGCATACGAATCCCAACAGGTCAAAGCATAACACGAATAAAAGAAAAGTAGTAATAAAATACACTTAATATACGTATAACTAAACATATTGTTCATTAGTATGGTATGATGTAATGTAATATGAGGCCGATACAGTGACAACCTGAGCCGCCCGACATCTCTATTCGGCGCGTAATAATAGTAACCATGTAAAAGGGTCCTAAGTCTCATTTTCAGCTAGAGTAAAAGGTGGCACGATCCAATGACTTCCCCCGAAAGAAAAAAAGTGGTGTGATCTGATGCTTTACCCAGAATTTAGTAAAAAAGTGGTACAATTATTTTTCTTTTAAAATCATTCTTTAAAAATAATTAGTGTCTCTTTCTCAATTTCAAATCATATATACACACACACACACCCGAATAGGTGAAAGTACCCTTCATACCAAAACCATGACTAACTTGAGGAAAATATAGGAATAATCACAATTTAAAGGGAAACCAATCAAAGAGAACCAGCTGTACCATGAAATCCTACCCCAACCTGTCACTAAGGATCTCTAATCTAATTCTTGAACTAACGAAGTATCCTAAAGTAAGGCTCGGGCAAGAGTACTATTCTAAAATCCCCAAAACAGACCAATAAATTCAGAAGTATGGAATTAAACCTAAGCATACCCTACTGTCACAACCAAAACCCATCGCGAGTGGCACTCACACTACCCCTCCGATTGAAGAACTAGTTAACCCAAATACCCAACCCTTCATCTTAATAGCTTTTAAAAAAAAACTAACAATTCTATTAATAAACAAATATCATCAAAATATTCCAACAATAATATCACTATGGAAATGTACAAATGTCTAAAATACCCCCAAGAACTGAAATTCATTGTACAAAAACCATCTAACAATGTCAATAATGGATTCAACCCAAAAATAATATGAAAAGTATCCATGTCCGAAACAAGTGGATAGGAACTAAAGAGAGATGACTCATGGCTTCTCGGAAGATGTAATTCACCCTTGAGTCAATGCGCGCCACAATCTAAAGCTGAGGTCTTAATATAGTAACCAAAAGATGTTCTGCACTCACCAAAAAATAGAGTACAGGTAGTATCAGTACAAAGAAACTATGTACTGGTAGGGTCATTGGCCAACTCAAAATAATAAATGTGAATAAATAACTATAACCTTGTAAACAAGTACAACCATGAACACTTAACAATTACCATTAACTCAATTATGTTTCCACTTAGCCATTTTCACCAACACAAAATGAATACAAACAAGTGTAACCAATATAGACAACATACCAAGTCAAGACCATGACTATCAATAATATACCAAGTCAACTAACCATGACTAATGATAACGTACAAACTACGAGACGAGAGATAAAGTACAAAAATCACGAAAATACAAGGAAATGATAAAAGATATAAAAATGCGGAATGTAAAGGATAGATGTAAAGATAGATAATACGACACAAAATGAGGAAATCAATGAAACCAAAGGGTATATTAAGACCTAAAACTCCAATTGAATAATCCTACACTAAGCACCCCATTCTTACGAAGACCTTGAGGGAATCGTAACTCCCTCGCAACCCCGTTTCTAGGCAAATGTCAACAAAAGTTTTTCCAAGATACAATGCTGCATAAGGAGTCACACACATTTAATATCATCTAAAAACTAACTAAAATGAAAAGGGGAACTAGTATTTATAGCCTATGGATTATTATTACATTTTATGGGCCAAAACAATGACCCAATTAACAAAATGGGCAAGCTGACCGCTTAGGCCCAAATGCCCACGCAGGTGACCACCTGCTGGCACAGGTGGTGGGCGCAGAAGGCACCTGTGACCGCAGGTCACTGACCTGCGCGCGCAGGAGGCACCTGTGGCCGCAGGTCACTGACCTGCGCGCACAGGTGAGGTCGCAGACTACTCCAGTGCGTCGTTGAGCTCCTTTCTACGCTCCAACACCCCTTTCAATGATTCCCTTGACTCCAAGCTATCTTCTGTACACTATATTGCTCTACTTGGAGTGCAAAATGGACCCTCCAACCGTATCCATGTGGTCTTGAGCTCTTTGTGGTTTGGGTCCCTTGTTGTCGCCCTGGAAACACAAGCCCAAAAGGTTGACGCCGATTTGGATTGTATCATCCTCCCCTTCTTGAAAAGGATTCGACCTCGAATCCAAACCTTGCAAAATCATAGGGAAAACAAACAACAACAATTTTCTCATGGCATGAGGGTTAGTGTTAGCAAATTTCAATCTTATCATCATGTCAAGGTTGCTCACACTTAACATATAACCAAGGATCCTTTGTATTTGACATAAGAAGTTTATTGAAAAGGATAAAAAGGATTTGGCTATGAAAAATACTAAGAGATAAGGAAACTACAAAGGTCATAATGGCATCAACATACCAAGGAGGTAATATATCATTCGTTTTAGGGGCCATAAGAAACAATTTCTTCAATACCTCTCCAAGAAACCACACTAAAGGTGGTACCACCAATGGTTCAAAAATCCATAAGAGTTTTCGGGGTCAAAGATAGGAGAGACCCACATTACATCACTACTCAAACAAGTGGACCAACCAAAGAATATACTACCTCCAAGTAAATCAATTCCATAACTAGCATGGACACCATCATAAGCAAAGACGTAATATTGAAAGGAATCAAGCAAGGAAATCTCATTCGGGGTATTACTATCTACAAGAATGCAATATGGCTCAAGAGATTTAGCAACTAATACGCTCAAGGATGGACTCAAATCATTTAGGCACACAACGTTTTTCCTTTCTATGTAATTGTAGCCTACATAAGATGTTGATTCAACATGGTAATGAATAACATCGTATGCAAAAAGGGTATAAAGAAAGGTGCTAAGAACGCTAATCTCATCCAAGGTGTGCTCATGAGTAGGAACACACAGAGAGAGAAAGAGACATTTCAAGCACATAGAACCTTCTCTTCTTCAAACAACTTCCAAGAGTCCCATTTAACACTTCAAATTGTCCAACCCTATGGGGGTGAAAAGAAGTTCTTAACGACCATGGACTTTTCTACAAGCAAGTACTCAACTTAGCATCCATAAGTTGTGGTCCACACAACTTAAGCACAAGTGTGTCAAATAAGGATGCAAGTATATAAGCAATACCCCACGGAGGCAATGACACATTCGCCCTAGGGTTTTTAAGAATGATACCACCTTTGAGTAAGGGGTCATTACTAGCAATCAAGAAATAAAGAAAGGTATCACATGAATGGAATCTATCCAAAGTGTTTTCAAGAGAAAACTCACTCATTAACCTACAAGTCATAAAACTTTGGTCAAGACTGGAAACACACAATGGCGGATTCTCTTGGACCATTTCATTACTTCCTTTCTTTAAAGAATACTCATCTTTGTTGGCCATGTCTCCCATGCACAACTTGAATTTACCAAGTAGATTGTTAATCCCCAAGATTGACTTTCCATTGTAGGGAGGGCTACCAACAACCTCATTCAAACTTTGCTTGTCGTCTTGACCTAGCATCAAGTTGGGTGTATAACAACCACAACATTCCAAGAGGTCACCGGGGTCCAATGTGAGAAGTATCCAAGAACATGGGTCAAGACAATACCCATTTTTCCCAAAGGTGTCAACCTCACAAATAGGCATACCCTCTATACTATAGTTGATAGTATTATAAGCAAAGAGAGGGTAGAGAAAGGTGTCTCTCAAGTAAAATTCAACTACGGTGTTCCCATGCATGTACTCATTATTAGATTCAAGGTCATCAACATGAGTATCTTCAATAATGGGACCACTCAAAGAAAAGGAAGAAGCAATTTCTAAACAAATAACACCTTTCATTTCTTCACATTCCGTTCCTATAAGAGTACTCTCATCTTCCAAGAAGAGATTTCCATCTTTAGGTGGAATGTTATCACACCATAGTGGGTTGTTAAATAGAATATAGCCCTCAATAGGAGCTACATCACTCACTTGAGTCTCACCACTAGGTATTCCATAAGGAGTAATTTCGTCATCCTCAAATAAGAAATTTTAATTAAAGAGAGAAGGAACAATCCAAGAAGGAGGATTGGAACATGTAAGTTTACCCTCAAAAAGACAATTATCAAATTTTGAAGAAATTTCAAACACATGATCTTCCCTATGAGTAAAGCAAGTAATAGAATTTTCATTAAAAGACATGCTCAAGGGGTCACTCCTATTCACATGATGAACATTATCAACATTGTCACTAACTTGAGGTTCACTAATCACATCACAAACACCCTTAAGTAGTGGATTAGATTCATAAGCAAGTTGATAAATGCACACACCTTCACTAGTTGTAGGCAATTCACATGCCAACCGAAACTCACCTTGCTTTTCACAAGGGTCAACTAGTGTGTGAATACTCTTATCACATGGCAATGGGACCTCATTCAAGTTACAGGTGCTAGCACTAGGTGGACACAAATCGATCTTGCTAGAAGAGTCAATTTGGTCATCTAAAGGATTAACTAGTATCTGCAAACTCACAACAAGAACTTGACCATCATGCATCATATTACTATCAAGAGTATCACAAAGGGAAGACTCATAAGACTCTACATTAGACAAACTACCAATCACACTCACTTGGCAGCTAGCCACATCAAGACATTTTGAATTTAGAGAAGTGCAAGGGTTAGCATTGTTACCTTGTAGCTCATACAAAGTATGGTCTTCACCTTGGTGTTCAATGTGGGAACTCATTTGATCCTTTGGGAAGTTATCACCACATGGGAGTTTGTCAATTCTACTCCCTTGAATCAAATCCTCATTACTCTTCCCGAAGTTGGAATTCTTAGCTAAGAACTCCATTAGGTCCTCAAGCATGTATTCGTGAGGAACTCTCCTTGGGTCCTCCTTTGGAAGCTCATGAACCTGCACAAGAGAAGGGGTGATACTAGGTAAAATGCTAGCATCATGGTTAGTAGGTAGCATGGGATGTGTGTTGACAAGTCCCACATTTAATTGTTCCTTGCCCACGTCTTTCAAGTAATTACTTGGCTCATCATCCCCTTCCAAGATCACCAAATTACATTTTTGGGTTGGGGAACTTTGGACTTGTTCACTTGGTGATGCTTGTGAGTTGGTTTGGGAAATAGGATCCATGGAATCAAAGGACTGCTAAATGTTCACCATTTCACAATTCATACTTGACATGATACCAACTATGGAGTTTAAACGACCTTTCATTGCTCCCATTGTATGGTTCATGCACTTAATCTTTTCCCATATAGATTTCAACGTATCATTACTCATAGGAATTTGAGTTTCTTTCTCTGGAGTCATTGTACCTAGCAATTTAAACACTTAACAAAGACAACAACAACGTTAGCGTTAGCAACATAAAGCTCACAATCACTCGTGTTTTCACACCTTTGATTGCCTCACAATTGGAGTGGCTAGTGTTGAAGATTGCCTATACGTCGGTAGTACACAAGGTGTCGATTGCTACTCTTGGACGGAATAGATTCTTGTTTAAGAAAGAAGGACGACTCAATTATAAACAAAAGGACTTGAATCAAAAAGTTAACTACGAAGCTAAACTAGAAAAGCTCAAAAGAAAAATGGACTAATAAAGAACGGACTCAAGAACTAATCGACCAACTAAGTAAGAAAAATTACCCGTTGATAATTAGTTTAGGAATCAAGAAATGGAATAAGGAATTAAGAAATGAAACTAAGATAATGGAACTTGAGCAAAATTGGAATTTGAACCTGTGAGGTGCGTTGGGGTGACCTGCGGACGCACGTCATGACCTGCCCTCGCAGGTGGCTGATGTGCCATGGTTACATGGTACTTTTGATGCTTAAAACAAGGAAAATATGCAATAACTTGGGTGTGTTTTGTTGGTATGATGTGTTTTCTGTCCTACTTTGCAGGAAAACAGGTTTTAAAGGCAAAATGATCATAAAGGAAGAATCAAGCCCGAGAATAAAGTGTCAGAAGAAGAAAGAGCAAGGGTATGCACTAGGTGTCGTGACTCAACTTCAGAGATTGAACAAAAAGCCTGATTTCCACGGCAGAAGTCACGTGGCGTGACTACCACCCACGTGACGTGGAAGCCTGCCGTGACCCAGCTTTTGAAGACTTCTAAATGAGCCTGATTCCCACGACAACAACCTACGTGGCGTGACTTGGTTCCACGACACCAAGTCACGATACCATGGAAGTTACCGACTCTGTTCTCCTATTTGGTTCTGGATAGGACTAGTTTTGTATCTATAAATACCCATGTATAGTCCTAGGTGCGAGAGTTAGACAATATACTATTTTGAGAGTTATTTCATACAGTTTCAGACATATTCTTGGTTTTGTAGTCATAAACCCTAACTTGAGTTTTATTGATAATTGAAATTTTGGTTTTTCTTCATTATTGTAAGTTCATAATTATGTTTTCATCTTTTGAATTCTTCTTGTGTTCTTGCAATAATGAGCAGCTAAACCCATTAACTAGGGTTGTGTGAACCATGAGGAATTAACGAAACCGATTAAGTGCAAAGCAATTTCGTATCGCTGTGAATGCATGTATTGTTGTTTCCTTCGTTGTGATTGCCTTTCTAACGGTTGCAAACGTTAGAAACTCGCTTGTATTCTAGACTTGCTCGAGAGAGAGGTAGAGATTGGGAAAAGGAGATAACAACAGAGATTTGAAGCTATCAACCTTCATCTAATAACCGGAGCCTTAGCGGGAATGGTTATCTGAGATCTAGGACAAGGGTTAGTAGTGCGACACTCGGAGTCCGAGAGGAGAAGAGTGAAATTCGTCTAATGAAGGTCGAGAGACAGGTAGATGAACCTAACTTGTTAGATTTTGCATGCAGCGCAGCGGGGCAATCTTGTTAAGCACCAATAACTGATGGAGTTAAGGAATCATTGGGGATCACAGTCCTAGTTTATTTCTCTTATTGTCTACTAACTCAATAGAACCAGCAATCGTTATTGTTACTATTCATTAGAAAACCCCCCAGTTTTACTTACTTTCCAATTGTTCCATCCGGTATTCTACTTACATTTCGACCTATTCCCTGTGGGATCGACCCCAACCTAGTTGGGTTCTATATTTGATTCAGCGACCGCTTTATACTTCTTAGGAGGCATATTTTAGGTGACATCAGTGGCTGATCGCAGGTGGGGAACAGAAACTTGGCAGGTGACATGCGTTGGTCACCTGCGGCAGCAGGTGGTGGCGCAGATGCCCCTGGACAGGTTCTCTGAAAGCTTCGATTTTGCTTTTCTGTGGGCCCCTTTTCACTTTCTCTCTTGGAATTTCTCCTTTTTTCAAGATCAAACACCACTTTTTTGCTATATTCTTCTCTTGAAGATATGAATGTGCTTCAAGAACCTCAAGAACAACAACAACAAAATATTTGAGCCTCACTCAAACGAACTCGAAATTTGCCGGTCTTTCAGATTTATGTTCCTATTACCCATATGGAATCAAATTTCCACAGTGTACGAGGCAAACCTACGATGAAATCCATGTTAATTATATCCCACTTCCAGACTGGAAGATTGATACATTGCATATAACCTCCAGGTTTCTGATGCTCTATTTTTACTTGTTGACAATTTGGGCATTGAGCTACAAATTCTGCAATGTTCTTCTTCATGTTTCCCCACCAATACATTTCTTTCAAATCATGGTAAATTTTGGTGGTTCCCGGATGAATAGAATACCATGAATGATGTGCCTCTATCATAATTCATTTCCTTAGGTCATCTACATCTGGTACACACAATCTACCTTAGCACTGAAGTACTCCCTCTTGCGTAAGATCAAATGCCTTTGTTAGACCCTGTTGTACATTCTCTTTTAGCTGCAATAACATAGGATCCTCATACTGCTTCTCTTTCACTTCAGCTACTAATAAAGATTCTAACGCATTTTGCACAATAACCCCTTCGTCTGGAGATTCAAGAAGACGAACTCCCAAGATGCCTAGTTGATGTAGATCCTTGACTATATCTTGCTTTCTTGTCAACTAACCATTAGTGCTTCCTACTACTTTGCGGCTTAATGCATCGTCTACCACATTAGCTTTCCCTGGATGATATAGAATATCGATATCATAGTCTTTTAAGAGTTCCAGCCACCTCCGTTGCCTCAGATTTAAGTCTTTCTGCTTAACGATATATTGCAAACTTTTATGATCAGTATATATGTCAACATGAACCCTATACAAATAATGGCGCCATATCTTTAAGGCAAATATCACAGCTGCTAGCTCAAGGTCATGTGCGGGATAATTCCTCTCATGTGGTCGCAACTGTCATGAGGCATAAGCTATTACATTACCGTGCTGCATCAATACACATCCTAAGCCGACTCCTGAAGTATCACAATATACTGCATACCCTTCTGTGCCTTTCGGAAGCACTAATACGGGTGTAGTGGACAATTTGTCCTTCAGCTCTTGGAAACTCCTCTCACATGCATCATTCCACTGAAACTTGGTTGCTTTGTGGGTTAGCTTTGTTAAAGGCGCTGCAATGGAAGAAAACCCTTCGACAAATCTTCTATAATAACCTGTCAATCCAAGGAAACTACGAATCTTTGTAGGCGTCGTAGGCCTTGGCCAATTCTTCACAGCTTCTATCTTTTGTGTATCAACCTTTATTCCTTCATCCGACACAATATGACCCAAGAATGCTATATATTTTAACCAAAATTCACACTTAGAGAACTTTGCATATAACTTACGATTGCGAAGAATCTGTAACACCTGCTGTAAGTGATTAGCATGGTCCTCTGGTGATCTTGAATAAACAAAAATATCATCTATAAACACTGTCACGAACACAATGGCTTAAACACCCTGTTCATCAAATCCATTAAAACTGCGGGTGCATTTGTTAGCCCAAATGACATCACTAAAAACTCATAATGACCATACCGTGTTCATAAAGCTGTCTTAGGTATACCTTTTTCTCTAACCCTGACTTGATGGTATTTCGATCTCAAGTCAATCTTTGAAAAACATTTGGCATCCTGTAACTGATCAAACAAATCGTCAATTCTGGGGAGGGGGTATTTGTTCTTGATTGTTACGTTATTCAATTGCCGATAGTCTATACACATTCTCAATGTGCCATCTTTCTTCCGTACAAACAATACTGGTGCACCTCACGGGGACATATTAGTCCTTATGAATCCCTTGTCCAGCAAGTCTTTTAATTGCTCCTTCAATTCTCGCAATTCTGCCGGAGCCATTCGATACGGAGGAATAGAGACAGGTTGAGTACCTGGGATTACATCAATACCAAATTCTACTTCCCGTTCTGGAGGTAAACCTGGAAGCTCTTCAGAAAATACACCAAGGAATTCATTGACCACCGGAAACAATTGAGGAGTTGGTGGCTTCACATCAGTATCTTGCACTCTTACTAGATGACATATGTACCCCTTGGCTATCATTTTCCTTGCCTTAAGATAGGATATAAATTTACCCCTCGGTGCTCCAATATTACACCGCCATTCAAGGACGGTCTTGTGTGGAAAATGGAAATGGACCTTCTTAGCTCGGCACTCTACCGTGGCATAACAAGAAGCCAACCAATCCATACCCATTATAACATCAAAATCTACCATGTCCAGCTCAATAAGATCAGCCAACGTATCATGATCACACACAGTTACTACACAATTATGATATACTCTTTTTGCAACAACAGATTCACCAACTGGTGTAGATACTTCAATTGGCTTAACTAATAATTCTGGTGTTCTTCCAAATTTTGGAGCAATCAACGGAGTAACATACGATAATGTAGAACCCGGATCAATCAATGCATATACATTATGTGAAAGTATGGATAATGTACCTGTGACTACATCAGGAGAAGCCTCCGAATTCTGTCGGTCCACTAGAGCATAGGTATGATTCTGGGCTCCACTGGAACTGGTTGCCTCTAAATCCCCGGAATTGGGATGAAATACCTGTTGTAGGGGAAGAAAATGATGGTCTAGGCGGTCTAGGAAAAATCTGAGGCCTAGATTCTCCTTGGGACACCATAGACTGTCCCATAGGTCTAGCCCTCTTTGACAACCTTCTTTCAAATTCGTGTACCCTTCTTCTTTGCCTCTGATCCTCCATCTTCTGTACAAACGCCTGTATTCTGGCTATATCCATATCTCTGTTCAAAGCAGCAATGGTGCAGTCCCTTACAAAATATGGCTCCAATCTGTCCACATATCGATGGACTCTGTCTTTCATTGTGGCTATTACATTCGGAGCATATCGAGCCAAAGAGTTAAATCGAAGACTGTAATCTCTGACACTCATACTCCATTGACGAAGATTTAGAAACTAGTTTGCACATGCCTCCCGGATCTCATATGGAAGGTAATGATCAAGGAATGTCGTTTTGAATTCCTCCCAACCAGCTGGAAGTGCACCAATACCCCTCTTACCTATCCCGGTAGGACCCCATAAAAGAACAGTCGTTTCCAATCTTCATACCAAAATATAGCTTCTCCTTTCAATCTATAGGCTGCAAGCTCAACTGGTTCTACACCGGTCACATGCATAACATCAAGAGACCTTTGGATTTGGCCCACGAAGTCTTGTGGGTCTGCCTTCGAATCTGACCCGGTGAATGTGGGAGGGTCTAATTTCAGAAAATCCTGTGTCCACCGACTAGCTACTCTAGCCGCGCCATCCTCACTTGTCATTGGACCAACTTGTCCTTGAGTTTGTGCAGTAACTATACGGGTCAATATTTGCACCGCATTTCTTAAATCCTGCTCAGTAGCATTAACAGGTGGTTCAGTAAGTTCTTCTCTCCTTCTCGGCTCTTCTGGAGCTGGAAAAGTAGAAGAAGCCCGCGATGCAAATTCAGTGTCAGCCCCACCTTGACTAGCTTGATCAGGTGGTGACCCACAGCCTACTGTGGAGGTCTACTAGCACCTGTGCCTATAGCAAGTAAGGTAAGTCCCCCAAGGGACGTCAATACAAAGAATGTACTAAGTATGTAAGGCTATAAGAAACTGCATGACACATAAGTACTTTAATGGAATCAGAACAAGTGAGTAATCAATAAGGATAAACCTCCGTCTGTATATATGGAACCATGTACTTTACATTCATTACTTTCTTGCCTTTACGTTCGTCATCATTTTCATTCATTACCTTACTTTATCCTTCTCTGCATTAAGATATAATAAAGCATGTGATAAACAAGTGACCAACTGATCAGTGGTAAAAGAGGATAACCCATGCTAGATATTTTAACCCCTGGGATGCGGTCCTCATACATATACAAATCGGGATTGACCCATATGTAACACCCTGTACCTACCCAACCCTACTTGACGACATTGAACGATGGTTATTTAGGTGTCAAGAGCCATAAGTAGGAATTTTGTAATGTTGTTGACGAAACAATTAGTATTGGGCCTAGTATATGTGAGTAGACCTTCGTAGGAGGTGTAACCCCCATACGTTTACGAACCTATATGACTACATGTACAATTATGGAATTAGTCAAACATGAGAGCTTTGATGATTTAGACATTAAATTGTTGGGGCTTACATGAGTCTTGTATCATTGGGCCCAAATGAGGCCCCAAAACCACATGGAAGACATGGCCCAAATGTGGAAAAGATCCATTCTTGTGTTTGACCAAGCCACCATGCATTAAATTGGATAAGGATGACCATTTAATACCATATAAAGCAAGAGAAAAATCAGATTTTATTCAACAACAATACACATGCCTTTTTCTATAATTCTCTCAAGCATTCCTCTCTCACACAAAACCTAAGTCATTCCTTTGGCCAAGATCCTCAACTTGTAAGGCTCGGTAAGTATTTCTTATGATGGTTTAATATGTTATGTGCATGAGAAGATGCTTATATGATGGTGGTTATGTTGGTGATGTATTGAGAATTCACTATGTGTTTAATATTACATATTTGCTAAATCGGAGGATGGTTTTGTCTTGAAAACTTGAACATGGACTTGTGGTCTTGAAGGAAGCTAACTTGATAGATCCAATATTGATATGTGAGATTTGACTATGGTCTTACCTTGTTTTATCCTTGTGTATAATGTTTGGAATTGTTGTTGTACATTTGGTTATGGAATTGGTGGCGTATTGGAAAGAAAGTGGGGGTTTTGGTGATGTTTATGTGTTTGTGAGACCATGGCTGATGGTTGATATTCAAGATGATCAAAAATATGTCAAAATAAGTTTGGTTATGATCATGGACCATTCATTGCATGCAAAGACCCAAAATAGACCATTTCGGACCAAAACGGGCATCTGCCCCCGCAGACGGAGGCACCTGCGGGCGCAGATGCCTCTGGCTACTGCCAAAGGGCATCTACGCGCGAACCTTAGCCACCTGCGGGCGCAGGTCAGTCCCAGAATTAATTTTGTATGTTTTCGTCTCCCATTGATCCCCCGAAGCCCCCGTACCCTTTATGGATATAATCAGCAACTTGTAATGTCGTTTTAATGACTTTAAAGTGTTGTATGGTGGCATGTTGGACTGTATTAAGTATTTATTGTTGATCATAAGTTTTTACGAGGCACGTTGATAGGATAGTTGTGATGGAATGCTAATGAGAGAGCATGAAGGGTAAGTGTGGTGTGATATACAATTGAAGTATGATCTCTTGGTCAATGTGTGGAATGTTATGGTGTTATTGGTATGATAATGCAGTGGATTGTATTGTAAAGAGTGAAATGGAGTTATATGGCAACCATATAGCTCATTGTCGTTTTGTACACTTGTACGGTAAATTGTTGTTAACGAGAGTTCTACTATGGACTTGTATTGTAGAGTGAAACATAAGGAAGAAGCTGGACTGTTGTGTTCATATATAGACTTGTGTACTCGTACTTGGAGGTGAAGGTATGTAAGGTTATCTTGTCCGTATATTTATGCAGCACGTAGTATTCACATTGACGTTACACTTGTCCTATTTCGCGATGTGTTAAGGTATCCTATTTCCGGTTACCAATGGTTATTATCACATGTTTTCTACTCATTGATCGATTGTGAATGACATGTCTCACATTCATTGATAATGTTCCAAAAGCCTAATAAAGTTGTGTTCCAAGGTTCCAATAGTGGTTACATTAATGAGTCGTGTTTATTGCTTGTTGTTCCAATGGTTCCAATAGAGTTATGTTTTCACGAAGGCTATGGTTCTAATAATGTTTAACCACCAAGTATCAATCTCCTGAGATGAGAAGTGAAGTAATGTTGTAATGCATATATATGTGTGTTTCCACTAATGGCATGATCCATAATGTATCCATCTTTCACAACGAATGCATCAATCTCTCAAAAGTAAGAAAAGAAGTAATGCATATATGTGGTTAATAATTGAGTATGGGTGGCAGCTTTGGGGGCGAAATGCCTAGCTCAAGCCGATCCAGAGATTGTTGGATCAGGGGGCAGTCCTAGAGGTATAAGCCTAGCTCGGACCGATCCTGACAGGGGGCAGCTCTAGAGGTAATAACCTAGCTCGAGCCGAACCTAATATGTTGGAATGGGTGGCAGCTCTAGAGGTAATAACCTAGCTCGAGCCGATCCCAATATATTGATTTATGGGTGGCAGCTCTAGAGGCATAAGCCTAGCTCGAGCCGATCCCAACATAACGTTATGTTATGTTAAGACCCACTGATCAGTTGGGGCCCAGGTACGATATGATATGAGCGATGATGATCAAATAATTGAAATGAAAGAAAGAAAGAAATGTATGTAAGGTACATGGTTCCACATATGCAGGTCAATGATTTATCCACACTGACTATTTCTTTATATTATCTCCACTGTCGTTATATATATGATGAATTTTTATGGCCTTACATACTCAGTACATTCTTTGTACTGACCCCTCTTGGGGGATTCACCTTATTTGCCGCAGGAGCAGGTACTATTAGAACTCCCCAGTAAGCTGCAGGACATCTACTGACCCTTGGTGAGCTCCAGTTGGTTCGGGGCTTTCTGTGTCATAGTTGTATATGTATTTTGGGTATTGTAAACGTTATGTAAAGCGGGGACTTGTCCCGAATTTGGGTTGGTCATGTATGTACTTCTGTTAGAGGCTTTTGTAGACAAATGTGGGTATGTGTAGGAATGAGAAAGAGTGAGATGTATGTCTGTTTGACTTGACAACCCTGACGGCCAAGTTTCACATATGCACATATATTACATGTTCTCTGATTTTCGATGTTAGCCTTTTATGCCCTTACGTGATAGTGGAGTTCTTGTGGCATGCATACGAACGAATGTAAGGAAATCTTGGTTCTCTCGAGCCTTATCGTCTACGGGTGCCAATCTCGTCCCGATGGGAATCGGGGCGTGACACTATGCTAGGCTTTTCTGTCGCCCCTGAGATATTACTGTGATATTGGGATCGACCCACGCTAGGTATTTTAACCCCTGGTATACCACCCATGATATGGGGATCGACCCACGCTAGGTATTTTAACCCTTGCGATACCACCCATGATATTAGGATTGACCCATGCTAGGTGTTTCTTCCACCCCTGGGATGCCACCCAAGAATACTCAAACAATTATACATTACTTCATTTCTTTACTTCTGTGAGATTGATACATTGGTGGTCATAACATTATTGGAACTTTGGAACCATGTCCACAATTATGTGACACATGAATAACAATTGATCAATGAATAAGGAACATGTGAATAACAATAGATGACAACTTGAAATGAGATACCTTAGAACATTTTGGAATGAAACAAGTACAATGACAATGTGAATACTGTGCTGCAGAAGGATACGAAAAGAGTAACCTTACATACCTTATCTTCCCAATATGAATACACAGTCCTATATATGAATACAATAATCCAGCTCCTTCCTTACGTTTTACTCTACAACATAAGTACATAACGGAGCTCACGTTAACAACTAACTACCTTACAAGTGCATAAGACGACAATGAGCTACATGACTGCCCTATAACATCATTTCACCCTTTACAATACAATTCACTGCATTACCATACCAACAACACCATAACATTCCACACATTTACCAAGACATCATAAACCAATAGCATTTCACACCAAGTTTATCCTTTAAGCTTCCTCATTAACACTACATCACAATTACTCCATCAAGTTATCTCAATACCTTTCATAACAACATATTAACAACAATCCATAATTTATATAATCCAACAGGCCTTCGAACGACCCCTTAAATCCATTCAAAAGGTACCATAAGTTGATAATTGCATCCGAAAAAGGTATAGTGGCCTTGGAGGGTCAAAGAGAAGCAAAAACAATCGAAACAGAGTTCTAGATTGACCTGCGAAGCCACCTGCGCCCGCAGATGGTTGAGGTGCGGCCGCAGGTGACCCTTGGCCCTATCCAGGGCCACCTGTGTTGGCATCTGCGCCCGCAGGTGCCCTGTCTGCGAGGGCGGGTGCCCGTTTCAGCCTCCACGGGTCATTTTAGGGTCCTTTTTTGAAATAAATGGTCTATGGCCATAAATAAGCTTCTCTTTACATGTTTTGGGTCAATTTGTATGCCAACGAACAACTATGGTTTCACAACACACATGAACATCACTAAAACTACATTCTCCTTTCAATACACTACCAATTCCATACCCAATTTCATAACAACAATCCCAACAAGTTATACACATAGAAAAAGCAAGTTAGGGAAATAACCATATCATACATTTTGACATCTAATCCATAAAATTCACTGCCTTCAAGACCACAAGTCTACTTTCAAGTTTAGAAGGCAAAACCCTTCACCGATTAAGCAAAAGTAGCATGTTTTACACATAGTGAACTGTCCAACACTTTGCCAACATAACCAACATGATTTATACACCCTCTCATGCACATAATATATTAAACCATAAAATTAAACACTTACCAAAGCTTGCAAAAGAGTGATCTTGTCCAAGGAGATAATTGCTTAGGGTTTGTGAGATGAGAAATATCTTTGGAAATGTCTGGAATGAGGCATGTGTCTTTTGTTGAATAAAATCTGATTTTATTGGCCTTATATAGTCCTTGTAGTCATCCTTAGCCAACATTAAATGTGTTTTACTTGGTCAACATGAAGAATGAGTCATTTTCCTCCTTTTAGGGCCATGTCTTTGGTGTAATTTTGGGCCTCAATTGAGCCCAATAGCACAAAATTAATTTAGCCCAAAAAATTTAATGTATAATACCTCAACAATCTCATGTTTAAATAATTCCATGAATGTTACGGTAATCAACTAGGTTTTGAAATGTAGGGGGTGTTACACTTTTTCTCTTTGTAATTTTTCTCAGTTCTTTTTCGATCTACTTCAGTATAATCCTTTTGACTTTTAGGAACATGTTGAGAGGTATCTCTTTCTTTAGCTGCTTCCATTGGAACATAAGGACCATCACAGCCAACATCCCATAATTCACTATCCTTTGCCATGATAAAATCATGCATTCTAGTCTTCCACCAACTATAGAATTACCCAATGAACCTTAAGGGTTGAGTAGTTGATTGTCCTTCCTCGAGACTGTGTGGAGCTGCCATCTTGAACAGGATCCTTCCTAGGTGTTAACCTTATAGGAAGAACCTCTATAATAATAATTGATGGTTTTCAATAGTTCACCACTGTAACACGGACATGATTCGGTACCCGGTCCCTAAACGAATAGAAAAACATTACAAACTCAAATGGAAATTTGCAGGAAAGTAAAGACACAAAATTTTTATGTGGAAACTCCTTGCTCAAGGGAGAAAAACCATGACCTACCCTAGTAGGATTTAACCAACAACTTCCACTAAAAACTTTGAGCAACCTTCAACTATTACAACCTAGAAATTAATCTCCTAATTCCTACAACTTAGCAATAACCTTATTGCAACACACTCTCACAGTATCTAAACTATGAACTCTCCATTAGCTGTCTCTAGATACCAAACGACTCAGAATAGAACAAACAAGTCTAAACAGACTACTCACTGAAATCTCAAGAATGAGACGTGAGTTTAAAATTTTAAGATCAAAACAAAACCTCAAACAATTAACAAGAAAACATATATCACTATGAGCAAATGAGTTCGTGAATTGTTGAGTCTTTACAGTATTGGGTGAGGCCTTTGCTTGAGAAAATTCCTTTTGATTTTGTGCAAAAGCTTAAGCTTTTATCCTCAAGGATGCTGTAAATATATGATGAGCATTGGGAAAGAAGCTTCCTCATTGGTGGATGATAGAAGGACCACTAAAAATTTGTCCCACTAATATGTTGACATTATCTAGCAAAGTACTAGACAGCTGGCACATAAGACAAATGCGTTCAGCTGCAAAATCGCATACTGGGACACTAGTTCTCATAACTGGTCCTTGCACCAGGTTAGGCAAACAGCTGAACATAAGTAATAATCAGACATTGCATTGACCAGGTTCTAGTGATGAGGTTTTTCAATCATCAAAACTGTCACGCCCCGAGTTCCAATGAGGCGGACTGGCACCCGAAGTCACTGAGGCCCGAGAGAACCAATCTTTGCTCACGTATATTCATATGTATGTCATTCAAGAAACATCACCATCATGTAAGATGCTAATAGCGGAAGCCCTGGAAACATATGCTATATACGAAACTTGGCCGTTAGGGCCATCAAGTCAAAATGAACATACATCCCTTACATTTATATTCCCACATACGTTTACAAAGCCTCTAACAGATGCATACACATAACCAACTTAAGGTAGGGACAAGTCCCCGCTTTATACAACATTTACAATACCAAAACAAATGTACAACTGTAACTCGAAAAGCCCCCAACCAACTGGAGCTCACCAAAGATCTGCTAATGACCTACAACCTACTATGGAGGTCTACTAGCACCTGCACCTGCAGCAAGTAAGGTAAGTCCCCCAAGGGGACGTCAGTACGAAGAATGTACTGAGTATGTAAGGCTCATATGACACCGGATGATATATAAGTACTTCCATGAAATCAAGTATAAGAGAATAGTCAGTATAGATAAACCACCGGTCTGCATATGCAGAACCATGTACATTACGTCCTTTACTTCTTTTGCCTTTACATTTATTCATCTTTATCGTTCTACACATACTAGGCTTTTCTGTCGCCCCTGGGATGAGATTAACCCATGCTAGGCAATTTAATCCCTGGGATGTGATTAACCCATGCTAGGATTTTTTGTCGCCCCTGGGATGTTAGATTAACCCATACTAGGCTTTTATATCGCCCCTGGGATGTTACTATGATAACCTATGCTAGGCTTTTATATCGCCCCTGGGATGTTACTCAACCAAACAATTATACATTACTTCATATCTTTACTCTTATGAGATTAATATATTAGTCATTGTACATTCTTGCAACTTTGGAACATTAGTCAATGGACATGAGACATGTGAATCACAATTGATCAATGAGTAAGGAACATGTGATTAATAATAATTGATAACCGAAAATAGGATACCTTGAGTCATTTCAGAATGGAACAAGTACAATGACAATGTAAACACTATGTGTTGCAGAAGTATACGGAAAGAGTGACCTTACATTCCTTATCTTCCCAATATGAATACACAGTCCTATGTGTGAATACAATAATCCAGCTCTTTCTTTACGTGTTACTCTACAACACAAGTACATAACGGAGCTCACGTTAACAACTAATTACCTTACAAGTGCACAAGACGACAATGAGCTACATGACTGCCATATAACGTCATTTCACCATTTACAATACAATCCACTGCATTACCATACCAACAACACCATAACATTCCACACATTGACCAAGGCATCATAAAACAATAGCATGTCACACCAAGCTTACCCTTTACGATTCCTTATTAACACTATGTCACAAATATTCCATCGAGTCACCTCAATACACTTCATGACAACATATTAACAACAATCCATAAGTGATATAACCCAACATGCCTCTAAACGACCCCTTAAAGTCATTCAATAGGTATCATAAGTTGATAATTACATCCAAGAAGGGTATAGGAGGCTTCGGAGATCAAAGAGAGAAAAAAAAACACAAAACGAAATTCTGGACTAGGTTGTAGAGCCACTTGTGCCCGCAGGTGCCCCTATGGCCTTTTCCAGAGCCACCTGCGTTGGCATCTGCGGCCGCAGGTGCTCCAGACGAGAGGGCGGATGCCCGTTTCGGCCAAAAAGGGTCTCTTTTAGGTCCTTTTTCTGTAATAAATGGTCCATGGCCATGAAAAAGCTTCTCTTTACATATTTTAGGTCAACTTGGATGCCAACAAACAACTACGGTTACACAACACACATGAACATCACCAAAATGACATTTTTCGGTCAATACGCCACTAATTCCATGACCAATTTCATAACAACAATCCCACAAGTGTTACGCATAAAGAGAGCAAGTTAAGAACATAACCACATCTTACATGTTGATATTTAATCCATCAAGTTCACTTCCTTCAAGACCACAAGTCCATTTTCAAGTTTACAAGGCAAAACCCTTTTTTCGATTGCAAAAATAGACAGTTTTACACATAGTGAACTGTCCAACACTTTGCCAACATAACCAACATGATTTATACACCATATTAAACATATAATATATTAAACCATGAGAATAAATACTTACCAAAGCTTGCAAGAGAGTGATCTTCTCCAAAAGAGTGATGACTTAGGGTTTGTGTGAGATGAGAAATATTTTGGAAAAGTCTAGAAATGGCATGTGTGTCTTGGTGAATAAAAATCTGATTTTTGTGCCCTTTTATAGTCCCTTTTAGTCTCATCCTTAGCCACACATTAATCATAAATGCTATGCTTACTTGGTCAATGCCAAGAATGGGTCATTTCCACTTGGGCCATGTCTTTTTGTCTACTTTTGGGCCTCAATTGAGCCCAATATAGCACAAGATTCATTTCATCCCAACAAATTAATGCATAATTCACCAACCCTATCATGTTTACATAATTCCATAAATTTTAAAGTATTCTCATGGGTTCGAAAATGTACGGGGTGTTACATCCTTTCCCCCTTAGAAACATTCGTCCTCGAATGTTAATGACATCATTCAATTTAAACAATTACAAGTATAGGATCATTCTTCATGTTATCATATATATATACTTAATGCTTATAAATACTTACTTGTTATTGCTCCGAGCTCGTATCTTGAACTTTTTCTTCCATTTGAAACAAATGAGGGTACTTTGACTTCATCAGTTCTTCAGCTTCCCATGAGACCTCTTCTACTTGCTAATTTCTCCAAAGTACCTTTACGGAAGCTATGTCTTTATTCCTTAACCTCTTCACTTGTCTATCTAGAATAGCAATAGGTATCTCCTCATAGGTAAGATCCTCCGTAACTTGTACATCTTCAATGGGAGTAATACGAGATGGATCTCCTATGCACTTTTGAAGAATCAAAACATGAAATACTGGATGAACTGTGGAGAGTTCTTGGGGTAGGGCCAATTCATACGCAACTTGCCCAAATCTTAGGACAACTTAATATGGCCCTATATATCGGGGGCTCAACTTCCCTTTCTTCCCAAATCGCATTACCCCTTTCATCGGTGACACCTTCAAAAATACCCAATCACCTATGGCGAATTCGAGCCCTCTTCTTCTAACATCAGCATAGGACTTGTGTCGACTTTGAACCGTTTGTAGCCGTTGTTGGATCACTTTAAATTTCTCCATAGCTTGATGAACAAGATCTGGCCCAAGTAAAGCAGTTTCACCCGCTTCAAACCATCCGATTGGTGATCTACACTTTCTTCCATAAAAAGCTTCATAAGGTGCCATTTTAATACTTGAATGATAGCTATTGTTGTAAGCAAATTCAATAAGAGGAAAAATGATCATCCCAACTGCCTTGAAAATCTAACGTGTAAGCTCGTAGCATATCTTCAAGTTTTTGAATAGTGCGTTCGGCTTGTCCATCTGTCTGAGGATGAAAAGTTGTACTCAGATTCACTTGTGTACCCAATCTCTTCTGAAAAGATATCCAAAAATGTGCAGTAAATTGAGCTCCCCTATCTGATATAATGGAGATCGGAACCCCATGTAATCGCACTATCTCTTTAACATACAACCGTGAATAATCTTCAGTTGTATAGGTGGTCTTGACTGGTAAGAAATGCGCTGACTTGGTAAGCCTGTCAACTATGGGGTATATGGAATCAAATTTCCGCAGTGTACGAGGCAAACCTGTGATGAAATCCATATTAATCATGTCCCATTTCCAGACTAGAAGACTGATACATTGCATGTAACCCCCAGGTTTCTGATGCTCTACCTTTACTTGTTGACAATTTGGGCACTGAGCTACAAATTCTGCAATGTTCTTCTTCATATGTCCCCACCAATACATTTCTTTCAAATCATGGTATATTTTGGTAGCTCCTGGATGAATAGAATATCATGAATGATGCGTCTCTGTCATAATGCGCCTTCTCAGCTCATCTACATTCGGTACACATAATCTACCTTGGCATTGAAGTACTTCTTCTTGCATAAGATCAAATGCCTTTGTCAGACCCTGTTGTACATTTTCTTTCAGTAGTATTAACATAGGATCTGCAAACTGCTTCTCTTTCACTTCAGTTATTAATAAAGATTCTGCCGCATTTTGTACAATAACCCCTTCATTTGAGGATTCAAGAAGACGAACCCCCAAGCTGGCTAGTTGATGTAGATCTTTGAATAAGTCTTGCTTTTCCATCAACTGGCCACTAGTGCCTCCCATTGCCTTGCGGCTCAACGCGTCAGCTACAACATTTGCTTTTCCTGGATGATATAAGATATCAATATCATAGTCTTTCAATATCCCAAGCCATCTCCGCTGCCTCAGATTTAAATCCTTCTGCTTAAAGATATATTACAAACTCTTGTGATCAGTGTAGATGTCAACATGTACTCCATACAAATAATGGGGCCATATCTTTAAAGCGAATACTACAGCTGCTAACTCAAGATCATGTGTGGGATAGTTTCTCTCATGTGGTCGCAACTGTCGCGAGACATATGCTATTACATTACCGTGCTGCATCAATACACACCCTATGCCAACTCCAGAAGCATCACAATATACAGCATACCCTTTTGTGCCTTCCGAAAGTACCAATACCGGTGTAGAGGTCAATTTATCTTTCAGCTCTTGGAAACTTTTCTCACATGCATCATTTCACTGAAATTTGACCGCCTTGTGTGTAAGCTTTGTTAAAGGTGCAGCAATGGAAGAAAAACCTTCAACAAACCTTCGATAATAATCTGCCAACCCAAGGAAGCTACGAATTTCCGTAGTCGTCGTAGGCCTTGGCCAATTTTTCACCGCTTCAATCTTCTATGTATCAACCTGAATTCCTTCATCTGACACAATGTGACCCAAGAATGCGACAGATTTTAACCAAAATTCACATTTAGAGAACTTTGCATACTACTTACGCTCTCGGAGAATTTGTAACACCTGTCGTAAGTGATTAGCATGGTCCTCTTGTGATCGTGAATAAATTAAGATGTCATCTATAAACACCATCACGAACACGTCTAGAAATGGCTTAAACACCCTATTCATCAAATCCATGAAAACAGCTGGTGCATTTGTTAGTCCAAACGACATAACTAAAAATTCATAATGGTCATACCGTGTTCGGAAAGTTGTCTTGGGTATATCTGTTTCTTTAACTCTGACTTGATGGTAACCCAACCTCAAGTCAATCTTTAAAAAACATCTAGCACCCTGTAACTAATCAAACAAATCATCAATCCTGGGAAAGGGATATTTTTTCTTGATCGTTACTTTATTCAATTGCTGATAGTCAATACACATCCTCAATGTGCCATCTTTCTTCCGTACAAATAATACCGGTGCACGCCACAGGAACATACTAGGCCTGATGAAGCCCTTGTCCAGCAAGTTTTTTAATTGCTCCTTCAATTCACGCAATTCTGCTGGAGCCATTCTATATGGGGGAATAGAGATAGGCTGAGTTCCTGGAATCACATCAATGCCAAACTCTACTTCCCGTTCTGGAGGCAACCCGGGAAGATCCTCAGGAAATATATCAAGGAATTCATTGACCACTGGAACCGACTGAAGAGTTAGTGATTCCACATCAGTATCTTCACTCGTACTAAGTGACATATGTACCCCTTGGCTATCATTTTCCTTGCTCTAAGGTAGGAAATAAATTTACCTCTCGGTGCCCCTACATCACCCTTCCATTCAAGAACATTCGTTTGTGGAAAATGAAAATGTATTTCCTTAGCTCGGCAATCTACTGTGGCATAGCAAGAAGCCAACCAATCCATACCCATTATGACATCAAAATCCACCATTGCTAGTTCAATAAGATCATCCAGTGTATCATGACCACACACAGTTACCACACAATTACGATATACTCTTTTTGCAACAATAGAGTCACCAACTGGTGTAGATACTTCAATTGACTTAATTAATAATTCTGGTGTTCTTTCAAAGTTCGCAGCAATCAATGGAGTAACATATGACAATGTAGACCCCGGGTCAATCAATGCATATACATTATACGAAAATATGGATAATGTACCTGTGATGACATCAGGAGAAGCCTCCGAATTCTGCCGGTCCACCAGAGCATAGGTGCGATTCTGGGTTCCACTGGAACTAGCTGCTCCTCTAGCACCTCTACTACGCCCAATAGGCTGTACTCCTCTGCCTAGGGAAGGAACTGATGATGATGATGCAGCAGTGGATCCCGTAGATCGTGCTATACCACCTACGCCCCCTTGTAGGCATTCTCTCATTATGTGCCCCATCGTACCACACCAAAAACACATATTTGTCTCCAACCGACATTCACCTAAATGATACCTTCTGCAGCGCTGACACGGAGGACGAGATAATCCTGTTGTTTGTGAACCTTGAAACCCACTACTCTGCCCAATATGACTGCCCCTAATCCCTCGAAATTGAGGTTGGGTGCCTGCTGTGGAATAGGAGAATGATGATCTAGGCGGTCTAGGAAACATCCAAGGCCTAGATTCTCCTTGGGACGCCATAGACTGTCCCGTAGGTCTAGCCCTCTTCGACGGCCCTCTTTCAAATTCGTGCACCCTTCTTCTTTGCCTTTGATTTTCCATCTTCTGTGCAAAAGCCTGAATTCTGGCTATATGCATATCTCGGTTCAAAGCAGCAATAGTGCAGTCCCTTACCAAATATGGCTCCAATCTATCCACATATCGATGGACCCTATCTGTCATTGTAGCCACTATATTCGGAGCATATCGAGCCAAAGAATTAAACTGCAGACTATATTCTCTAACACTCAGATTCCCTTGACGTAGATTTAGGAACTGGTCTGCACGTGCCTCCCGGATCTCATAAGGGAGGTAATGATCAAGGAATGCCATTTTAAATTCTTCCCAACCAGCTAGAAGTGCATCAATACCCCTCTATCTTTTCCAGTCTTCATACCACAATATAGCTTCACCTTTCAATCTATAGGCCGTAAGTTCAACTGTTTCAACACCAGTCACGTGCATAACATCTAGAGCCGTCTGGATTTGATCCACGAAGTCCTATGGATCTGCTTTCGGATCTGACCTAGTGAATATAGGAGGGTCTAATTTCAGAAAGTCCTGTGTCTTGCGACTCGCCACTCTAGCCGAATCATCCTCATTTGTCGTTGGACCAGCTCGTCCTTGACTTTGTGTAGCAACTATCTGAGTCAACATATGCACTGCATTTCTTAAATCTTGGTCAGTGGCATTCACAGGCGGTTCTGTGGGTACTTCTCTACCTCTTGGCTCTTTCGGAGCTGGAAAAGTAGAAGAAGACCGCGATGCAATTTCAGCATCAGCCCCACCTTGACTAGCTTGGTCAGGAGGTGATTTACTCATGCCTTCTCCGGCAGGCATATCTACCTGCTTCCCTTTACCACTACCTCGTCTTGTCATCGGCATTTTACTATACCAAAGAAATACAATTACCATGGTCAAATATAATTCCACCTACAACATTGGCTCTATTGCACGATCTAGAAATAAAGAAAAGAAACAACTCCTAAATGTCCAGTAGCCTCCTGCTTATAAATGTAGTGCACAACACATCCATAAGAAAGACTATACTCAGACACGGCTTTGTAGACACCCTTAGGACGACCTGCTCTGATACCACTTTTGTCACGCCCCGAGTTCCAATAAGGAGGACTGGCACCCGAAGCCATTGAGAACCGAGAGAACCAATATTTGCTCATATACATTCATATGTATGTCATTCAAGAAACATCACCATCATGGATAGATATATGATGCTAATAGCTGAAGCCATGGAAACATACGCTATATACGAAACTTGGTCGTTAGGGCCATCAAGTCAAAATGAACATACATCCCTTACATTTATATTCCCACATACGTCTACAAAACCTCTAACAGATGCATACACATAACCAACTTATGGTCGGGACCCCGCTTTATACAACATTTACAATACCAAAACAAATGTACAACTGTGACTCGAAAAGTCCCGAACCAACTGGAGCTCACCAAAGATCTGCAAATGCCCTGCAACCTACTATGGAGGGATACTAGCACCTGCACCTGCAGCAAGTAAGGTAAGTCCCCCAAGGGGACGTCAGTACGAAGAATGTACTGATTATGTAAGGCTCATATGACACTGCATGATATATAAGTCTTCCATGAAATCAAGTATAAGAGAATAGTCAGTATAGATAAACCACCGGTCTGCATATGCAGAACCATGTACATTACATCCTTTACTTCTTTTGCCTTTACATTTATTCAGCTTTATCGTTCTACCCATACTAGGCTTTTCTATCGCCTCTGGGATGAGATTAACCCATGCTAGGTATTTTAACCCCTGGATGTGATTAACCCATGCTAGGCTTTTCTGTCGCCCCTGAGATGTTAGATTAACCCAGGCTAGGCTTTTATATCGCCCCTGGGATGTTACTCAACCAAACAATTATACATTACTTCATATCTTTACTCTTATGAGATTGATATATTGGTCATTGTACATTCTTGGAACTTTCGAACATTAGTCAATAGACATGAGACATGTGAATCACAATTGATCAATGAGTAAGGAACATGTGATTAATAATAATTGATAACCGGAAATGGGATACCTTGAGTCATTTCAGAATGGAACAAGTACAATGACAATGTGAACACTATGTGTTGCAGAAGGATACGGAAAGAGTAACCTTACATTCCTTATCTTCCCAATATGAATACACAGTCCTATGTGTGAATACAATAATCCAGCTCCTTCTTTACGTGTTACTCTACAACACAAGTTCATAACAGAGCTCACGTTAACAACTAATTACCTTACAAGTGCACAAGACGACAATGAGCTACATGACTGCCATATAACTTCATTTCACCATTTACAATACAATCCACTGCATTACCATACCAACAACACCATAACATTCCACACATTGACCAAGGCATCATAAACCAATAGCATGTCACACCAAGCTTACCCTATACGATTCCTTATTAACACTATGTCAAAAATATTCCATCGAGTCACCTCAATACACTTTATGACAACATATTAACAACAATCCATAATTTATATAACCCAACATGCCTCTAAACGACCCCTTAAAGTCATTCAATAGGTATCATAAGTTGATAATTACATCCAAGAAGGGTATAGAAGGCTTCGGGGATCAAAGAGAGAAAAAAAAACACAAAACAAAATTCTGGACTGGGTTGTGGAACCACCTGTGCCCGCAGGTGGATGACAAGCGGCCACAAGTACCCCTATGGCCTTGTCCAGAGCCACCTGTGTTGGCATCTGCGGCCGCAGGTGCTCCAAACGCGAGGGCAGATGCCCGTTTCGGCCAAAAAGTGTCTCTTTTAGGTCCTTTTTCTATAATAAATGGTCCATGACCATGAAAAAGCTTCTCTTTACATATTTTAGGTCAACTTGGATGCCAACAAACAACTAAGGTTACACAACATACATGAACATCACCAAAATGACATTTTTCGGTCAATATGCCACTAATTCCATGACCAATTTCATAACAACAATCCCACAAGTGTTACGCATAAAGAGAGCAAGTTAAGAACATAACCACATCTTACATGTTGACATTTAATCCATCAAGTTGACTTCCTTCAAGACCACAAGTCCATTTTCAAGTTTACAAGGCAAAACCCTTTTTTCAATTGCAAAAATAGACAGTTTTACACATAGTGAACTGTCCAACACTTTGCCAACATAACCAACATGATTTATACACCATATTAAACATATCATATACTAAACCATGAGAATAAATACTTACCAAAGCTTGCAAGAGAGTGATCTTCTCCAAAAGAGTGATGACTTAGGGTTTATGTGAGATGAGAAATATTTTGGAAAAGGCTAGAAATGGCATGTGTGTCTTGGTGAATAAAAATCTGATTTTTGTGCCCTTTTATAGTCCCTTTTAGTCTCATCCTTAGCCACACCGTTAATCATAAATGTTATGCTTACTTGGTCAATGCCAAGAATGGGTCATTTCCACTTGGGCCATGTCTTTTTGTCTAATTTTGGGCCTCAATTGAGCCCAATATAGCACAAGATTCATTTCAGCCCAACAAATTAATGCATAATTCACCAACCCTCTCATGTTTACATAATTCCATAAATTTTAAAGTAGTCTCATGGGTTCGTAAATATACGGGGTGTTACAAAAACATAAACATGATAGACAACGTAAGAACAAGGCTAGAACCCAACAAAATACTTTTTGGGGGTGGAAGTTAATAGAAGTAAGAAGGAAATTTTTCCTGTCCCAGAGAAAGTCTATTCTTGATCCACTTGCAGGCACTGAAAAGTTAGCCACCAAACATTGCAATACTCCAATAATTCTCAATGTGCATCTTGTGAAAGAAGATGGCAATCCCTTTAATGACCCTGAGAGATCTAGAAGGTTAGTTGGAAAGCTAAACTACCTTACTGTGACTCATCCAGCTATTGCTTTTGCAGTAAGTCTTGTTAGTTAGTTCATATCCGTACCTACAATCAAGCATTGGGAAAATTTGGAAAAGATTCAATCACGATCATACGGTGTTGAGTGTTTTGTGGATGCTAATTGGGCTAGATGTAAAATTAATAGAAGATCTACTACAGGCTATTGTGTGTTTGTTGGAGGAAACCTAATATCATGGATGAGTAAGAAGAAAAATTTTGTATCTCGATCTAGTGTAGAATCGAAATGTAAAGCTTTGTCGCAGTCTACATGTGAGATTATGTGGATACATCATCTTTTAACTGAAATTGGATTGAAGCATCCTACTCCATCAAATCTTTGGTGTTATAATCAAGGTGTGATCCATATTGCCTCAAATCTAGTGTATCATGAAATAACCAAACATATTGAAGTTGATTGTCATTTCTGAGAAGATTCAGGAGAATTTGATTTCCACCGGGTATGTGAAGACGAGAGAGCAACTAGCTAATTTGTTCACAAAAGCATAAAATGGCACTCGAGTTGATTACCTTTGTAACAAGTTGGGGGAATATTACAGATAGAATGTAGACACCTTTAGATGCAGTGTAGATAACTTAGCAGATATGTAGGGATATCATAGAATATCTTTCGATTCATTCCATATTCAATTTCCTTAATTAGAGCTTATTGTATTTGTATATAAACTATTAGAACATAATGGTGTAATGGTTTTGAAAATGAAAAAGTGTTGGTGACAAAAGCATTGATCAAGCAGTACAGTGGCACGGTTGCAAGAAATAGGTTAACAAACATGGTCCATCTACACTAAAGTGTCCTGCAGTGAAGAAGAGTTATTTGTTTGACTTTGATGACATAAAGTAATACAAGTTGAAAGTTCATGATGCTGATTTGAGATATGGATTCCTTACTCAAAAATGATACAAAAATAAGGTAAATCCATGTAAGGAAAGCAAGTAAAAGAGAAAGGTGGCAAAGTTGTCCAAATAGGAATGGAATTCCTCAATTAGGTTCCATAAAGGAATGGGATTCCTCAATTAGGTTCCAAAAAGGAATGGGATTCCTTTGAAGGAAAAGCAAACCGACTTAGAAGAAGCAAGTATCAGCATCTATAAATACCCAAGAGCTTCTACAAAGTCATTTACGCACTCATGCAAAGCAAAGGCAAAATCAGAGATTGATTCTTGAGCTGCGTGAAAAACTTCTAGAAAGAACAGGTCCATACATAGCAGAGTCTAGCTAGAGTTTTGCTTGATTGTATTGGGATTGTTCTTCGAGCTGTAATCATTTTGATTTCATAGTTCCAATGTATCATAAACTGGAATAGGAGTTTGTCTTCAAGCTGCGTAACTGTGAGATTTGGGATCACAAGCCTTGGGAGGTTTGTGTGTTGTTAGAAATTAGAGTTTATAATTCCTAGTTGTTGAGTTGTATGAATTAAAGTTTAAAATTCCTTAGGTTACAGATTTTGTAATCGATTGTTTGAGAGGCTCATTGTTTTAGTGAATTTTGGGGTAAATCCTACAGAGGTGTAGGTCATGGTTTTTACACCTATTATGAGCCACGTGTTTTCCACATGAAAATTTTTGTTCTTAAATTTACTGCTTTTTATCACGTTAGTGGAATATGTTAGGCAACCCAGTCCATTCGTAGGAAACAATTATCTACAATTCACTAAAGTTGAAGGGCGTGTAGAATAGCAATAGGTATTAGAGCAGGCTATCTTGTTAGAAGGCTAACACCTTAAGATAAGATCAAGATGAACTCTCCACCCCCTACAGGGCATTGTGAAGGACAATCCACAACCACACCTCCATTGTTCAATGGGACTTACTTTATATAGTGGAAAACTCGCCTGAAAGACTTTATTCAAGCTGATGATTATGAGTTATGGGATAGAATAATTATTGGACTTACCATTCTCATGAAGAGTGGAAGGAGGGCAAGTAAAGAAAACTAGAGTTGAATTCAATGCGGATGACCTTATTGCCTTGAAGAAGAATGCCAAAGACAAAAATATGCTTGTGTGTGGCCTTGGTCCTGATGAGTACAACAGAGTTTCAAATTGTACCACTACCAAACAAATTTTGGACGCTTTGGTCAATGCACATGAAGGCACTAGTCAGGAGAGAAAATTCAGAGCTGCTAGGTTGTTCACTGAATATGAGACATTCAGGATGAAGGATGGTGAAACTTTACAAGAGATGATTACTAGACTCACCACCTTGGTGAATGAACTATCATCCCTAGGAAAGACATTGACTACTGAAAACAAGTAGACAAGGTTCTAAGAATCCTTTCAAAGGCTAATTAGGATGTCAAGGTTACTACTATTAGGGAAGCAAAAGATCTCACTACCATGACTCTTGATGAAATGGTAGGGAATCTAAATACCTATGAGATGAACATGACCAACCCCAAAAAAGTGGAAACCAAGGAGAAGACACTAGCCTTAAAAGCTTCTGAGAGTGATAACTCAGATCTGGATGAAGAACAAGTGGCCTTCATCACCAAGAACTTCAGAAAATTCTTCAAAAAAGATAATAGGAATGAAACAAGTAGTAGGTGCCAGTCCAATGATCGATCTCAAAGTGGTTGCTTTAAGTGTGAGAAAAAAAGATCATATGATCAAAGACTATCCCACACTATCCTTTGTGGGATATTGAAGGAAGGAAGGAAAGAATGGAAAAGGATCAAAAATCCAAGGACAAAGGTGACCTCGAGAAATCTCATGCCATGGTAGCTGTTTGGGGTTCTAAAGAATCTACTAGTAATTTAGATGATGATGCATTCATGGCTATGGGTGATTCTGATCAGGAGGAAGATAAAAAGGAAGAAGTAAGCAAATTTGAGGTAAGAAGCCTTGAACTAAAGGATAAGCTTCATCTCTTCTCTCAGAAAAAATTAAACACCTTATTGGTTCATCTAATTGGTGAATTACATGACTTAATAGCTAACAGAGATCAATTACTCAAAACTCTTTCCAGCCTCAAGAATGAACTCATAGATACTGAAAAAGACAAAAGCATTATTGAGAAAGAAAACTGTACTCTTAAGGAACAGGTGAACCAACATGGTGCAACCATCCTAGCTCTTAAGTCAGAAGTTCTCAAACTCTCCGTCACTGATAAAGGGAAAAAGACTGCTAGTGATGATCTACTAAAGATTGAGTCTGCTTTTAAACAAAAGAATGAAGATTTACTCTTTGAAAAAGAAAAATAAGAAATCTTAATCAAGAGAACTCTAGATTAAGACTAGATCTTGAAAAGGTTAACAGGTGGACTCAATCCTCTAGGATTGTAAATCATCTAAGCAACATAACTCACGATAAAAAAGCTACTAGGATTTCACAAAGAAACTGTTTTTACAAAGGATATATGTTATACTTGTGGAAAACTAGGACATCCTACCACTGAGAGCCCCAAGAGCAATGAGGTAATAAAGAAAAACAAAGAATTTATTAAAAGAAAAGGTTCCTTAATTATCAAAGGAAACAAGCTCTTAACTAAAAAATGGACTTGGTTCTCTTCAAGGAAAAACCAGTGATGGTATCTCTGTCAAAAGAAACAGGTATACCAACCTTGCCAGTATGGGCTAGAAGAAACTTGATTTATCCATTTGCTCATAAGAAAGGACCCAAGCTCATTTGGGTGCCTAAAACTAATCTCTGAACTGTTTTGTAGGTAAGAGTGAGAGGGGGGAAGAAACATTGGTACATGGATAGTGCTTGCTTAAGACATATGACTAGAGACAGACAAAAATTTCTCTCACTCACCTCACTAAAAGGAGGAGATGTATCATTTGGAGATAGAAAGAAGGGGATCATTATTGGAGTAGGAAAGTTTGGTAGGACAAATGGTAAACATTTGGAAGGAGTCTGTCATGTTGAATGACTGAAGCACAATCTTCTAAGCATCTCTCAATTGTGTGACAAAGGGACCAAAGTGATCTACGCCTCTACAGGATGCAAAGTCAAGAAGATGGATACAAAAGAAGTAGTAATCACTAGAAGAAGACACAAAAATGTGTATGAAGTTGATATCTTGGGTGCATCAAACTCCAATCTCTCATGTCTTAGTGCAATGGACCATGACTCTCTACTATGGCACAAAAGACTTGGTCATACTAGTATGCAACAGATAAACAAACTTGCTTCAAAAGACTTGGTCATAGGGCTTCCTAAAGCTAAGTTGAAGGATGACAAAATATGCAGTGCTTGTGTAAGGGGGAATGAAGAGAGAACATCATTCAAGACAAAGAATCTGCTAAGTACAACCAAGTGTCTTGAGTTGATCCACATGGATCTTTGTGGACCCATGAGAGTAAAAAACAGAGGAGGAAAGAGGTATGTGTATGTGCTAGTAGATGATTATTCAAGATTCACCTGGACTCTCTTCTTAGCCTTCAAAGAAGATGCATTTGATATGTTCTACATATTTGTCAAGAAGATGGAAAAGAAGCTTGGAAACTCCTAACTGAGTTTGAGAATGCCAAATTTCTGTAATATTGTGCAGGTAACGAAGTAGATCACAATTTCTTTGCTCTTAGAACCCCACATCAAAATGGAGTAGTTGAAAAGAAGAACATAACTTTAGAAGATATGTCTAGAACCATGATGATTGCTGGAAATCTTACTCAAAATTTGTGGGTTGAGGCCTTAATTACTGCTTACTTCATTATCAATAGATGCATGACTAGACCTATTTTGGAAAAGACTCCATATGACTTGCTGAAAGGAAGGAAGCCTAACATATCCCATATCAGGGTTTTGGTTGCAAGTGTTTCATTCACAACAATGAAAAGGACAATCTAGGAAAATTTAATGCTAGAAATGATGAAGGAATTTTTCTAGGATACTCTAAAAGCATACAAGGTGTTGAACAAACGAACAAATTGTGTTGAAGAAAGTGTTCATGTAGTATTTGATGAACTGAACACTATGCCTGAGTCTACTTCTCAGGATGATGATGAAACAGGAGACAATGTACAGAAACAGGTCAGTATACCTAGTCCATCAAACGAGCAGATGAAGGAAACATTGACAGGGGGAACAACTGAACAGAAAAGTGAAACAACTGCGAATCCAGCTCCATCTTCTAAAGAAAATGCAGAAAGTTCACAAGAACTAACAGTTAAGAATTACAAATACAAGAGATCTCATCAAATTGACAATGTTCTCACTGATCTTACTTCTAGTATTACTACAAGATCAGGTTTTAGAAACCTATGTGCATTCAGTGCCTTTTTATCATTGATTGAACCCAAAAAGGGGAAGGAAGATCTCCTTCATGAAGATTGAATATTGGTTATGCAGGAAGAGCTTAATCAATTTAAAAGAAGCAAGTTGTGGCACCTGGTTCCTCCTCCTAAAGATAGAACTATCATTGGAACAAGGTGGTTGTACAGGAATAAGCTAGATGAGGATGGTATAATAACAAGGAATAAGGAAAGGTTGGTGGTCCAAGTGTACAATCAAGAAAAAGTAATTGACTATGATGAAACTTTTGCTCCTGTGGAAGGCTAGAAGCAATTCGGTTACTCATTGCATCTGCTTTATTTATGGAATTCACATTGTATCAGATAGATGTGAAGAGTGCATTCTTGAATGGTAATTTGAAGGAAGAAGTCTATGTGAAACAGCCTCCTGGATTTCAGAGCACTGAATTTCCTGATCATGTCTACAAGTTAGACAAAGAATTATATGGGCTAAAACAAGCTCCAAGATCTTGGTATGAAAGGCTATCAAAGTTCCTTTAGAACATGGGCACAAGAGATGTAAGATTGACAATACCTTTTTATTGAAGACTAATGAGAAGGATCTTCTGATTGTCCAAGTAGATGTAGATGATATCATGTTTGGCTCCATAAATAAAAAGATGACTCAAGAATTTTTCCAACTCATTAATGGAGAATTTAATATGAGTATGATGGGAGAACATAATTTCTTCCTAGGTCTTCAAATTAAGTAGACTCCAATTGGTACTATGATCCATCAACAAAAGTATATGAAGTAGCTACTTAAGAGATTCAAGATGGATGAACCTAAAGTGATCAACACCCTCATTGCCATTGCAACAAAATTAGACCTTGATGAAACAGGTCCATTTGTGGAGGAGAATCTATATAGAGGCATGATTGGCTCACTCTTGTATCTTACTACAAGTAGACCTGATATAGTTTTTAGTATTGGACTTTGGGCAAGATTTCAAGAAAAAACTAAAGAATCTCATCTTCAAGCTGTGAAAAGAATCTTGAGGTATCTAAAGGGGACTACTGACCTTGGTTTATGGAATCCTAAAGGGAGCAATTTTGATCTTATTGGGTACTCGGATGTTGATTATGCTGGTTTTCTAGTTGATAGAAAAAGCACCTCAGGTATGGCACACTTCATTGGATCATGTCTGATCTCCTAGTCCACCAAGAAGCAAAACTTTGTTGTCTTGTCAACTGCTAAAGCTGAGTATGTAGTGGTTGGATCTTGTTGTGCCTAACTGATGTGGATTAAACAACAACTACTGGACTTTGGTGTGGATGTAGGGTGTGTTCCCATCTTTTGTGACAACACAAGTGCTATCAATATTGCCAAGAATTCAGTCCAGCACAAGTACACCAAACATATTGATATAAGACATCATTTTCTCAGAGACAATGTGGAAAAAGGTCATGTATCAGCATAATGGGTTAGAACAAATTGCTGACATTTTTACTAAGGCATTGAGTAGGGAATAATTTGAAAAGAATAGGTTAGACTTGGGGATGATTAAGATTGCATGAACTCACCCTCAATGATTGGCTAGAACTGAGTATGCATTAATTTTATTTTGAATAAATGTTGCTTAGTTAGTTTGTTTAGTCTTGCACATTTATTTATGTGTCCCAAGTCCAGTTGTTTGATATGATTAACTTAGATTTGTATTAAATTAAGCTGCAAAACAGGGGGAAGTTAGCATGAGTGACTTCACATTTTGGTTCATCAGGTATGTATCTGCACTATGCTATAATTATTGTCTAAGATGAAACAATTGAGCTTACCTGTTCCATATTACAGATCTCTAAACAAGTCACTTTCAACTCTTCACAAAAACCTTTCTTGTTCAAAGAACCTTGTCATCAGGTTTATACAAATACCTCTCTCCAATTTTATTACATCTCCCATCCAAAATCAAAAAAAAAAGGGGGGGGGGGGAGGAGGGGGGAGATTGTGTGCTAGGCTGCATTTGGAGAAAATTTTTAAAAAAATTATGAAAAGTCTAAGTTGGAGATATTATGAAGAGTTATTTTTCAAGCCTTGAGAGAGAAGAGACCTAATTCACAAATATAAAGACAAGGTTGACTCTACTCATCCCATTTGTTCCATCATTCTCTAAACATTCCTTGCCACACACTACAGTACCAAAATATATCAAGTTGTCTTTATCTTCAGGAAGTGTTGGCATCTTGTAGTGCATGTTTAGTATACATCAAAGAAGTACATGTCCTTTGCCTATTTTCCTTTCAGTATTTTCTCTTTTTATACTTTATTTGAGTTGCTGATCTTACAATTGATTGTCTTGGTGATAGCCCAGTGGCCATGAATGTTCTAATTTGAAGTTATTTTTATTCTTATTCACATACTTAACCTTTTTGACGAAGCTAAAAGGGGGAGGATTGTGCAGTGTTTATAACTCTTGACTAACCTGGTTCATCAAAGTGTTTTTTGCTATTTGTACTTGGTAATTTGTCTCAGATTTTAAAAAAGGAATGCACAATGAAAATTATTTGTCATCATCAAAAAGGAGAATTTGTTAGAACATAATGGTGTAATGGTTTTGAAGATGACGATGTGTTGGTGACAAAAGTATTGATCAAGCAGTACAATGGAACAGCTGTAAGAAACAGGTTAACAACATGGTCCATCTACAGTAAAGTGTCCCGCAGTGAAGAAGAGTTGTTTGTTTGACTTTGATGACATAAAGCAATACAAGTTGAAGAGTTCATGATGCTGCTTCGAGATATGGATTCCTTACTTCAAAAGGATACCTAAATTAGGTAAATCTATGTAAGGAAAGGAAGTAAAAAAAGAAGGTGGCAAAGTTGTCCAAATAGGGATGGGATTCCCCAATTAGGTTCCAAAAAGAAATGGAATTTCTTTGAAGGAAAAGCAAACCGACTTAGAAGAAGCAAGTATCAATATCTATAAATACCCAAGATCTTCTACAAAGTCGTTTGAGCACTCATGCAAAGCAAAGGTAAAATCAGATATTGATTCTTGAAGCGCTGTGTGAAAAACTCCAAGAAAGAACAGGTCCATACATAGCAGAGTCTAGCTAGAGTTTAGCTTGATTATATTGGGATTGTTCTTCGAGTTGGAATCATTTTGATTTCATAGTTCCAGTGTGTCATAAACTGGAATAGGAGTTTGTCTTCAAGTTGGGTAACTTGGAGATTTGGGATCACAAGCCTTGGGAGGTTTGTGTGTTGTTAGAAATTAGAGTTTATAATTCCTAGTAGTTGAGTTGTATGAATTAAAGTTTAAAATTCCTTAGGTTACAGATTTTGTAATCGATTGTTTGAGAGGCTCATTGTTTTAGTAAATTTTGGGGTAAATCCTACAAAGGTGTCGGTCGTGGTTTTTTACACCTATTATGAGCTGGGTGTTTTCCACGTGAAAATTTTTGTTCTTAAATTTACTGCTTTTTATTACGTTAGTGGGATACGTTAGGCAACCCGGTCCATTCATAGAAAATAATTATCTATAATTCACTAAAGTTGTAGGGCGTGTATAATATCATAAACATCTTACATTATTTATTAATACACAAATTATTCTCCATACCTTGTCTTCTTACCGAATCAATTCAAGTAAGCAAACAAATTCAAATGAGAAAAGAAATTTAAGAACTTTACTTACCGTTGTGGGCGAAATTGTTGAAGGAGAAGCAAAGTATCCCGCAAATTGTTCTTGTATCGTCCCTTCTTCCATTATTATATATGCTTTGAAAGCATACATCATTTGATTGTGAGCATTCATCACTTGATTATGATTTTCTTGACATTGGGACGAACAAAAACCTTCACTACTTGATGCACTTGTACCACTAAGACGAGGTCCGACTTGTTTTAGAACTCCACTAGGGAGAGCTCCTAATCCCAAGCATCTCACCCTAGGGAGAGCTCCTAATCCCAAGCATCTCACCCTTCCGGAGTGCTCTTTTCCTAGCACCTTACCAACGGTATTATTTGGCGAAATTTGAGACTCATCTATGGTGCTTTGGCTCAAGCTGATTCAAGTTTTCCTACATATAGAAAATTCACTGTCACAAATAAACTAGTAGAAATGCATTTCTGAGTGTTAAAACAAAAAACTTAAACTTGCAGATATTATTTGACTTGATATGATCCTACATCAAAGGCAGATCAGTTTGAGAAGTGATGCCTAAGCAGGCTTCATGGATGTTATGAAAGGTATTTAAAGCCAAAAAAGCACTTTACTGAAGCAGGGCTCACACTGGTGGATGTTGAAGCTATGCAACGGTATTCAATTAAAGGAACAACAAGACAAAGTTTTTTTAAAAGGTAATCTCTTATTCACCTAAAATGGCAAATACTTTGAAACAAATCAAGTTTTAAGAATAATTAATCTTTAGGTCATTCAGAGTAGCATTGATCCCTTTCATAGAAACAGAAATAAAAAAAAGGTTGCATATTAATGATACATAGTTCATTAAGATGGTCTTGGTGATGCTCAGGACACAAAAATTAATGAAGGTGAGGGTGGGGGCTGGAAGAGGAGGAATGAGGGGGTGGGTGGGTGGGACACACATTTGACATAGGAGGAGGACAATAGCACACAGTAATACATTCACGTGCACTTCTTCAATTTTATCCTTCCAAGAACAAATACAATGCTTTAAGACAAAAGTCAAAGTGAACACTTGAAACAAATTATCAGAACATGGTTTTAACTATAGAATGTCAGAGACACATATCAGGAACAGAGGATAGAAACAGCTACTGGAAAAACTCATATGGAGGCTGCGAGGAACAATGAAATTGATCAACAGTTGGTACAACAAGTGGTGGTTGTTCATGGTGAGGGAAAAGTGGTTGTTGCAGCTGAGGAGGTTACAGAACCAGTGTGTGGAATCGTCTGTTTCTTTCTATTTGAATTATTTATCAACAGAAATGGAAAAGAAAAAACTTACACATATTTCTTTTGTCGCTTCATTAAGATATACACCATCTCGATTCTTATGAGTAGCAATGTATATTTCTGGAATGAGTAACATATACTCCCATGATCATTTCCGAAGGACTTTCGGGGAAGGCATACACATCATACATGTGGATCAAGTAAAAACTCTTTAGTGTATATAGTTCACCTCCTTGGATTTAAGATCCAATAGAAACCACAACCATAAAGGAGTAGAAATGCAATATATGGGAAAGAAACTGTAGTAGCTTTATTGCTCTTACCTGACGGCTGCAATTGCGGCATTTGGATGTGCTATCCTTGGGCATTAATTCTGATCCACGACCTTCACTCATGAAGTTCTGATGCCAATTTAACCATAGAAGCTATATGAAGATGCTCAATATTCTCGATCACTACCGTGAGCCCGAAAAGCTAACAAGTCACTACGATTATTGCTGAAATTCATAATAGATCACATTAAATTACTTTTTAGTTAGGAAATATACACATTATATAAAACTGCCCTTATAAAATGGCTTTGGAATCACAAATACTATGTCCAAACGATGCCAACATATTTACTATTCCACGCTTAAGACCAGTGTCTCATGTCGTCTTCAACTGAGACTAAAATATAAATTCTTGGAATCTAAAGTTTTAGGTTAATTAACTTCATTTGCTACAGTTAGCTCCAGTTACGTGGGTCCTTTCTCATGTTTGGTTGCGTTGTGAATTCATCCTATTGTTTCCATTGTGTCTGAACTGTCTTGCAAGCTCGTACATTCTATTTTTGAGTTGACAATTTCCCTTTGATTTGTAGTTTGGAGAGAACAGAGAAAGGGGATATTCAAGACTCTTTGTGAGGCTTTGCCCAGTCTCAGAAGCAGGGTCGATGAAATGAAATTACTCCTCCAAACAAAATACTCAAATATTTATAAATATTAGTGCTGTAGGAACTCCTCGATGTAACATCCATTATTAACTTATTTACTGTTACTGGGTTGATGATGAATACTTCAGTAGCACACATAACCGCGGAATATGTACTCATCTAGAGTTTTGTCCCAAGGTAAAAAGTTACCACTGTGATCATTTATAGATGCTCAAAGCAACTTGTGACAGCAAAAAAAAGGAACTTCACGGCCCGGGCTTATCCCAACTAGTATTTTCCTAAAACGTGAAATATTTGAAAACTAATCTGGTATATCATGAGAATGACTAATATCTATATTTGAGAAGGAAAAAAAATGAAGAGAAATAAATTTGGAAGGTACAAGTAATAACTTCCGTGTGGTTTAATTAAGATAAGTAGTAGCTTTACAACAAAAACATTGCTGAGAGTGCTCAATTGTCACTCGGAGATAATAGTAGACATTCTTTTTCATCCACAAACAAGAGGGTTTACTGCAGGTACTCTAAGGCAACTGATAGTGCCACCAGGGATGACAGAGCATTCAGGTTGAGGCCTTTGCATTTGCCTTCCTGGAATACAGTTCAATGAGAAATCAATACCCACATTTCTTTTGTCACAATCTTGGCTCAACTCAGAGAAGAAATTGTAAGCAAGAGTCAAATTCACAAGGTTTCTTAGTGAACAAATCAAGTCTGGCAAATCCCCAGACAACTTGTTATGTCCCAAGTTGAGTACTTCAATGCCACTCAAGCATGAAAGGGTATCAGGCAAATGCCCCATCAGTGAATTGAAACTCACATCCAGAACTTGCAAATCTGTCCACAATCCCACACCTTCTGGTATGCAACCATTTAGCTGGTTGTTTAGGAACAAAATCTCCTTAATTCTGGGACCCATGTACCCCAAACTAAATGGAATGCTCCCACTAAACTTATTATTAGCAAAATTAATCACTGAAGCAGGGGAATTCCCTAAACTCTGAGGTAGTTCACCATCAAACTGGTTATTATTTAGAAAGATAGCATCAAGTTTTTTATTGAAAAGATCCTCAGGAATTGGGCCAGAGAAACTGTTGAATCTGAGATCTAAATAAACAAGATTTGGGATGAATAGGACTGTAGTTGGGAATGGGCCAGAGAAATGGTTGTTGCTAAGGTCTAACTCAACAAGAGAAGACAGATCTCTGAATGTTTGTGGGATTGTGCCTGAGAATCTGTTGGTATTGAGGTGAAGGAGAGAAATTTCTGTTAAGAAAGATAGTTCTTTTACAAAAGTGCCTTGAAGATTTGCATGATTCAGATCTATACCTGTAACAACTAGCTCTGTTGGGTTGCCTATGTAATCTTCAGAGTGTGAGCAGAAGATTCCTCTGTAAGTGCACACATTTGGACCGACCCAATTGTTCAAAATCCCCATTGGGTCATCAGTGATTGCAGATTTCCATGTTTGAAGAGCAATGTAAGCTGAATTTTGCCTTGGGACAGAACCTCCTCCTCCTCCTGGGCTTGGGCTGTTTATCCCTCCACCAAACCAAACACCCCCACTCCCAACACCAACACCAACACCAACACCAACACCAACACCAACGCCAGCACCAGTAACTTCACTAACTATGATTTGAAGAAGCAAAACCAAAAGGCAATTTACCCCCATTTTTCAGCTGAATGAATGATCAAAGAAGCCTCCCTTCTTCCTTTTTTATGCACTTTCTTGCAAAATGTGAGTGTTGCATAGCATTGATGAGAGACGATGTGGGTTTAGTTGCTGCTTCTTGGATGAGGTTTTTATTGCATCTCTCGTCTTTACACTACATATCTCTACTCTATTCAATTAATGAGCTGGACTTGCCATTGATGAGCAACTGTTCATGAAAATGAAGTTATGCTCAATTTCTACTTTCTAGAGAGAAGGAATTGTTTTTCTTCTCGCGGGCGTGTTGCTTGTAAAATAATTTATTACTACTTTAATAAAGAGTGGGTGAAAAGTTGGTGATATCATTATAACTCCTAATGATGACCAGACTCTGTTCAAAAAAACAATGGAAATGGTGAAGGCATGATCGCTTTCCTTTGCCAAACACATATCCTGCCGATTAAATTTGTAAGAAATTTTATTTAGACATTTAAATTTAGTCTTGTTTCAATTTAACATGAAATATATATAAAATTTTATTTTTATCAAACACAATAAGCTGAAAAGTCATTTTAAAATAAAACGTGTGTAGTTAATTATATAACGTGAAAAAGAATATGCCACATATTAAAAAGAATATGTCACATATTAAAAATAAAATATCACATAGTAAAAATAAAATGTCTTGTGGCTTTTAAGTATGTGTCATATTATTTTTAATATGTGACATATTCTTTTTCACGTCAGATAATAAACTACACTCGTTTTATTTTAGGAATGAGTTTTCAGCTTGTTTTGTCTAATAGGAACGAAATTATATATAATATTGTGTAGAACAGTTGGAACAAAGCTAACTTTAAGTGTCTAAATAAAATTCTTGGACAAATTTAAGGGGTCGTATATGTGTTTGACCTTTTCCTTTTGTTTATCAAATAAGGTTACTGTTCAACCTAAGTTTTAAAAAATTGAACACAAAGCTTCTTTCTCCTTTTTTTTGTTGACATATACTGGAAAAAAAATTAATATGTTCATAGGCTACCTGACTTAAGTTTGCTAAGGGCTAGTCTGAAAAGTCATATGGAAATTAAATTTGAGAGTAATTAGGTATAGTTACACAGTTTAACCTATTTGTTAATTTGGTCGTATAGTTACTTGGTTAACAGAGAATTGAATGTAATTAGGGGGATCGGCTCACCTCCAGTATGGATCCCCTCAAGTTCCCCCAATACACACCTTAAATGAGCAACACCTGTCCATTTATTCAATCAATGGTCTAAAATTAATTCCCTTAATTATTTGTCTAACTATAGTTAAGAAACAGTAACTCCTGCAAATCAGTAACATAATAGGCAAATCCATGAGCAGGAAACCATTGTTCTGGCCAAAATCAAAATTCAGAACACCAAAAACAGCATAAACAGATTGATTTCTCTAAATCAAAACACTAAAAAGGTGGAAAAAAAACATACCATCAAATTTGAGTCTTTCGAAAAGAAAAAAATGTGTACTCATCTTTAAAATGAGAGAGAATATATATATATGGTAGTGAAGCAGTACTGTTCCAACAAAACATCAAAGTTCTATCTTGTTATCCATTAAATTTGTTAGGTACTTCTTCGATAGAATTTAATTGAAACGATAAAAAACGATCAAATTAAGATCCTCCAGTTGAAATCTTTGGCTTTTAAAATTATTTTTTTGACTACAATTTATGACAAAGTAACGTTTTACAACATCACACAATTACAAGTTGTAAAATAACTATAATCCTTGTTGGGTTTCCAAATTCAGCTTCTGCTTTTTCATAAACAATGATTGTTGGTCGTTAAGTGATGGAGGAAAATCAATGGTAAAACAGAGAGGGCAACCATCCTTTAAAGAAAATTCCAACTTTTTTGTGGAATTTTCACCTCCAAGTTACCCAAGCCAATCCCCTCAATTTCACAAGCTTGCAGTTTTGAACAGTTGACTCTTTTCAGGATATGTCTTTGTTACTAATTTACAGGAGTTATTGTTTCTTAACTATAGTTAGACAAACAGTTAAAAGAATTAATTTTTAGAACATTGATTGAATACGTGGATAGGTGTTGCCCATTCAAGGGTGCACTGGGGAACTTGAGGGGATCCATACTGGAGGGAAGCCAAGTCCATAATTGGGATCGATAATTACACTCTACAATTCTTAGGTGAGAACTGTTGGTAATTTACATAGTGTAATTACAAGGTTATTTTTTGCCACAATGTAATTATAGTGTAATTACAAATGTATTGTTTGGATGAACAAGTGTAATTGCATAATTATATTAATTTTTTTTAAAAAAAGTTAATTTTTAAAAATTAAAAATTAATATTTGACAAATAAGGACCTTTTGTAAATGATATTAGATTAGGTATTTAAGATATATATTGTCTCCTGAAAATATATTAATTAATAAATATTTATATTTAACTGCTATTAAAAAGTAATTGATATATATTTTTCAAATTACTAGTATAATTTAATTTAATAAATCATAAAAATTAAAAATACACGATTTTCAAAAAAATCATGAAACGCATGTTTGACAAAACGATTAATATTATAAATATAATGTTATAAAATGATTCAAACACTTGACAAAAGATTGAAAAATGAATGGCATGCAATGTAAAATAACAAGTCAATACTACTATAGCAAATAAGTTGGAACCGCACATATAAAATAAATTTATTTTTTAAAAATTAACGTAATACTCTTATTTCAAGTTATGTTTAAACATAACTTGAAATAAGTATAATTCAAACAAAAATATAAGTCTATAACCTTATCCAACAATGAAATCTACTTTAATTAAAAGTTAGAATACTAACGCAATTATAATAAATGATGAAAAAAAATAAGAAGGAAATAATACAACCACTTGCAAGGAATCACAAGAAATAAAGATTGGGATATGAGAAGTAAGGAGATGAAATATAAATAATTGGATATGAGAAGTACAGAAATCAAATATAAATAACGTAATAAAAACTATTTTTTTTCTAAAAATAAGATAATAAAAATAAAAAACTAAAATAATAAAAATAAAAAGAAATTAAAAAGAAAAGAATTAAAATAAAAAGGAACAAATTAAAAAGTGACCTTGTAATTACATCATATAATTACACACCTCCTCCCTGAAAATTAGAGGTGTAATTACCCCCTTTCTAATTACACCAAATTTCCTATTAATCAAGTAACTACCTGGCCAAATAAATAGGTCAAACTATGTAATTACATCAAATTACACTCAAATTCAATTCTCACGTGGGTTTCCAAACATGCCCTAAGTGATTTTCCAGACCCTAGGAGAATTAATGGATGGGTGATATTCATGACTAGTAGTGGGTCGGTACAACAGTGGATACACTTCTAGTAATGGAGTAGCTGATATCACTTGTGAAAAGAATTTTTTATGAAGTTTGAGAAAATAGAAAAATTACTTAATTAGGCAAACATAGCTAGTATATTTATGATACGTAGTAATAGTTTTAAAATATTATCTAACATAACTATACTTAGAATTCTTTTAAGCAAATCTCTCTTTCTCTCGCTCGCCTATCTCGTTGCGCCTTTCTCTATTCCGTCTCTCTCTCCTTCTCTCCCTCTCACTCTTCTCCCTTTCCCTCTATCTCTCTCTCGTTTTTCTCTTTTTTCTCATGTTCCTCTCTTCACTCTCTCTCTCCCCCTCTCTACAACCACCTTCTATTCAATCGTAGCCCCATCCCGAACTCCAATCATTGTCATAACTCTATTTTTTGCCGTCTCTCAACCACCTGAGATTGTTGCATGGATGGGCTTTAATATGGAGATGAATTTTCTCTTTGCCGGTAATGATGATTTTGGTTAGAATCTTGATGATTCTGCTAGTAATAATTTAATTTTGGGAATCAACAATATATGATCTTGAATTATTTCTAAGTATCAGAATTCTTTTTGAATCTTCTCTTCTTCTTTGATTGATACATATTGGTAAAATCAATTATAACTATGTATCAGAATTTTTCTTAAAATCTTTTCTTCTTTTATGTATCTATGTATCAATTATACATAATGGTATCAGAATTCCAATTGTATCTATATATCAGAATTTTCATAATTCAAACACATCAGAATTTCTTTTGAATCTTCTCTTCATCTATGTATCGATTGTGCATAATTGTCTCAGAATTTCAATTATATCTATGTATAAAAATTCTTTGAATTTTCTCTTCTTCTTCAATTGATACTTATTTTGAATTTGTTTTGAATCTTCTCATTTTTTATTCATTTACGTCTCAATTGAACACAATTGTATCAGAACTCCAATTGTATCTATGTATTAGAATTCCTTTGAAAATTCTCATTTTCTTTGATTGATACATATTTTGAATTCAATTTGAATCTTCTCTTCTTCTATGTATCTATGTATCAATTGTACATAATTGTATTAGAATTTCAATTGTCTATATGTATCATAATTTCTTTGAATTTTCTCTTCTTCTTCTTTGATTGATACAAATTAATACAACCAATTCTATCTACGTATCAAAAAAAAAGTCTTATACATTTTGAGATTTTTCTAATATAGTTTGTATTTATGATACAGGCTGCTTTACATCTGAATCTATGATACAATATTTGATTTTCTCAAGAATAATAAAGAGAAGAGGAATTTCAAGAGCGAAGAAAAGTCTGATACATTTTAATATTACTCTTTTTGACACTGTCTGTACCTATGATACATCAAGAATGGATTCCACAAAATTCCTATCTCTAGAAACTGATAAAGATTGGATCTTTGAGGGTTTAAAAAAAAAATTCAATCTGAGCAAGAAAGGAGGGACTAAGGATTTAGAAGCATTTTGGGTAGGGGAGAGAGAGATAGGGTGAACTGGAAAAAAAAATCGAGAGAGGTCGAGAGAGGGGGGATGGAAGAGAGTAGCGCGAGAGAGAGAGAATGTCTACTGTTATAGCTATAATTCATAATTATGGTCCAAACTATAGCCTTTTATGAAAATTACTCTAAAAAATAGGTCAAATACATTAGTGGTCCATTAAAGTTGTCGTTAATTTTTGTTTTGATATTTTAATTAAGGTTAGTATTTATTGGATGCACCCAACATATTCAAATATATGAAAGTGTTACACATTTCCCTTAGACACATTAGTCAATCAAAAATAATATTTTTACCTCTTTTCCTAAAAAGGTACATTTCTCTAATTTCTATATTCTCATATGTCGTTATGCATCCGGACCTTGACTCAGAACTAGACTCTAGGGTCGAGGTCGAGGTCGGGATTTGGAAGTAGGATCTTGGTCGGAGTTGAATCATGGTTCAGGGTTGGAGTCTAGTTTTGAGTTGGGTCCCTGATCAGTATCGAGATTGAGAGTCTGGTTTTGAGTCGTGGTTGGATCTCGAGTCTAGGGTCGGGGTTGGGAGTCAGGTCAAATTTAGGGTCATGAATTAGGTCTCAGATAGGGATGAGGAATTGGAAGTTGGGTCTGAGGTTTTGGGGTCAAGAATCAGGTTTTAGGTCAGGAGTCGGGTCCTAGGACTTGAGATAGGTCTCAAATCAGGGTCAGAATTGAGTCCTAAGTTCCATGTTGGGGCATGGAGTCGACTCTTAGATCTCAGGTCAAGGTTGGTAGTCAAGTCTCAAGTCATAGTGGGAAGTCATGTCCCAAGTAGTCGTTATGAGTCGAGTCAGGGCTAAGAGTAGGGTTTTATGGTCATGCAAGAAAGTGAAGTCTCATATCGAGTTTGTGAATGATAGGTTAGGTTGTGAGTCGAGTTTGAGGTCACGAGTCAAGGTCAGGGTCAAGAGTTAGATCCTTGGGTGAGATTAGGAATCATTCATGGATCATGGTCAGGAGTAAGTATCAAGTTGGGGTCAAGAATTGAGGTTAGCAGTCAAATCTTGAGTTAGGGTCGGGTCTGGGGTCAAGGTCAAGAGTCTAGTCTTGGGTCAAATTATAAGGTCAAGGTTAAGAGTCGGGTCCCAGGTTGGAGTCGGGTCTTAAGTCTGGGTCAAGTCTTGGGTCATAAGTTGGGTCTTGAGTTTAGGTTCGAGGTTGGTAGCCGGTTCTAAGTTGGGCTCAAGAGTTGTGTCCTAGGTTAGGGTCGAAATTTAGGTCCCATATCAAAGTTGGATCTCGCGTCATAGGTCGGGTCTTGAGTAGAGGACTGGTCCTAGGTCCCAAATATGTGTCATTAGTCTCGTGCCAAGTTCTTGGATCGGGACCCGAGCCCTTATTTTGACTTGAGACCCTTCTTTAGATTATGACTTGGGACTTGACTAATGACCCATATTTGGGACCTAGGACCAGTCCTCTACTCAAGACCCGACTTTCAACCCAGACTGGGGACCCAACTCTTTAACCCAACCCAAAGCCGACTCTTGACTTTGACCTTGAATAAAGTATTAATTCCTGACCTTTGATCTGACTCTTGATCTAGACCCCAACCAGGATCTGACTATCATCCTCGACCTTGAGCTGAGACCCAACTCCCAACCTGGACCGACTCTTGATCTTGACCCTAACCCAAGGATTAACTCCTAACCTCAACTCGAACTCCTAATTCTAGACCTCGACCTGGATGCAACTACATGACTCCTACCTTAGATCTGACCTCAACTTTGAATTGTAGCTTGACGTGACTTCGACCCTCACTCGGGGTCTGCATCCATGTTAAAAGGTGGGGATTCAGGTCTACTATTATAGTTATTTACCCAGATTATAACTAAATGTTCTTGGGACAACATTAATATATTCTTCTTACTAACCAAACACCAAAAAAAAAAAAAAAAACGAAAACCACATATTTTTCAAGAAAATGTTTTCCTTTATACCAAACACACCCGAGGTGTTAATGAATTAAGAAGTACCATATTTCAATTCTAGCAGACGACAAATCTTTCTTATTTAACTAGTGCATATTACCTGGTATAATTAAGGGAAAGGGACAAATGATACCCCTGAATTACTTAAAATAGGTCAAATTAATCTCTTCCTCCCCCCTTCCCCACCACCCGTCAATTATGTTTTTGGGTAAAAATGCTCTCTTTGTTGTATTTTTAGCTTAAAAATACCCTTCAACTATCCAAATTGACCAAAAACAGCCTTCCTTTTGATAGTTGATCCAAAACAAAGAAAAATAGGCCAATTTTGCCCTTGAACACTTTGAAATGGGATAATTTTATCATCCATTTAAAGTTTAGGACAAGTGCTCTTAATTTTAATGATTAAGTACTAACTTATTTTCGAGATTATGGTATTAATTTAAGGGGAAATGATGTTTTTAGTCCCTGAGTTATCGCGTTATTTCAATTCAGTCCCTGTGATATCCGACTAAATAATTTAATCTCCAATTAAGCAATGCATGCTACTTTGATCCTTGGCTAATGAATCTCATCAAATTAAATAGAATGATAACTATTAATAATACACTTTGGACATAACACAAATACATTTTCATTTGCACGTTAGTTGTTTGAACAATAAATAGTTAACTGAATGTTAAAAGTACCTTTAATAATAATTATAATTCCATTTAGTTTGATGATATCGGTTAGCCAGATGTCAAAATAACATACATTATTTAATTGAAAGTTAAAAGTGCTTACTCGGATATCACAAGGACTGAAATTGAAATAACGTGATAACTTAGGGACTAAAAACTTCATTTCTTCATAATTTAACTATTTAAATCATAACTTTTATACAAAGCCAATTTTACAAAATATATATATATATATATATATATAATATACATTTACTAATATTAATTTATCAACTAAACATTTATTCTATTGTTTCTTTTTGTAACGATCCAAACCGTCTTTACATGTAAAAACACTTTGAACATAATTTACAATGAATAATAATGGACCCAGAAAAAATTAAATTGGGGAGGAAAATCGAGGCCAAAATTAAATCGGGGAGGAAAATCGGGGCCTAAGGGAAATAGGGCAAAGATGCCCAATAATGGACTAGGCCAGACTGCCGGCAACTGCTGCAGCAGTCGGGTAACCACTGTAGCGCTAAAAGTTCTGCAGCAGCGGCAAGAGACAGTAGCCCAGCCGAGGAATTTTTAAAAACTATCTCTTTTATTAGTTTCCTTGGTCGCCCCCTTCCTCCAAAATACTCTGAAAAGTCCTATCTCCCCAACCATAGGATTTCAAAAGCCAAAGTTCATGAGAGAGGTTTCGAGGTACACCCGGAGGGAATCCGACATGGAAATACGCTTAGCACGTGCGAGACAACTCACTTCCCTCAGTAGCAGCATGTTTCGCCGTAAAGGTAAGCTAAGGTTTATTTTGTAGAAACTAGACTTGGGCTAGATGCATTTAACGTTAATAATGATGTCGGAAGGATCATGTATTAGGCCTTCGGGCACTAAGTTGGATGGATGGACATGTTTAATATCTGGATAGGCTTAAATATATAGAATTATTGACTATTATATTAATGCTTGATTTGGATAAGGGATGGATAGGAATATGGAGCTAATATGCGTAGCTTATTATCTTCCAGGGTTTGAGTATAGAGAAAAGTTGAATGAGATAGTGTGAAATAGTAAAAAGAGACATTAAGGTGACTCGACTAAATCATAAATGTTGTAATTGTTTGAATTGCGTTAAGAGAAATGACTAAAGGGTAAGGTGTGGTAAGACGAGAATTGTGAATTACATAATCGAATCCCGTGACTAATGAGTGAATGTAAAATAACAATATTGTGAAGTAAGAATATAAATTCCCATTTAGAAGTAGTTGGGGAAGATTAGAAAGTATATGGTCGTGATCGATGCTTTCCAAAGTTTAGAAGAATAGATAGTGAGTAAAGAGGTATTGATATTACCCGGTTTACAGTGTCAACATTGCTTGTCATATAGTCATGATCAATACTTCCCAGATTTTAGAAGGTAACATGAAAAACTCGAGGTTAGGATGCGGTTAGAGAGAAAGTGCGTAATAATGTGAACTTGGGTGACGGCAGCCCCGTAGGGGTGAATGGTAAGTCATGATTGTGAATATTTATGTGAAGACTAAGGTTAGTGAATTAAATGAATTAGAAGGTTGATGTAACACTGGACTGGATTGAACCATGTTGAGTTGTGGGTTGAAGATTTGTGATTATCTTTTGCATAAATTATAATTTATTGATTTCATGCACACGTTCATATGCATTGGGATGACAAGTTGTGATATGGGTCGGGTACCATGCCGATACAAATATGATATATTGTGATATGGGTCAGGTACCATGCCAGTACAAATATGATATATTGTGATATGAGTCGGGTACTACACCAGTATGTTATGATAATATTGGTGATAAGGTGAGAAGGGATAAGGAGAGATGAGGCGCACATATTGAATACATGCATTCATGGTATATGTTTGAATGTATTTCTATTTTATTATACTTTCCTACGTGTTCTTGTTATGGTGAGTGGTGAAAGAGGGTACGAATATACGTTAGGTCCCTAGTGGGGTGCCGGGTTGGAGATAAAAATCTACGGTACCACTAAGAGGACCAATGGTGGTAGAATACGATTGGTAAGATCCATGATTTCATGGGATATGGTTCTTTAATGTCTGTGATAGTGACTAATGAAGGGACTTGGGTGGATGTGGATTAAGGAATTGTAGGTATCAAAAGAATGAGTTCGTATTGGAAAAAGAGGTATAGGCTGGAATAGGTGGTCAAAGGACAAAGATATACGAAATTATTAAACGACAGGTAGGTCACAGAGATGCTAAGTATAGGTCACAGAGATGCTAAGTGCAGGTCATAGAGATGCTAAATGTGGGGTAATATGAATTATTTAATTTGGAATTCAAACCAGAACTTTACTTAATATTATGATTTCTCACTATTTATTATTGATGTTTGTTTCTAACCCTGGTAGGCCGATGATGCTTACCAGTACGTGTGGTTGTACTGATACTACACTTACTATATCTCCAATCGGGGGTATAGCCATGGTGCAGGTTAGTTGGAGTTTCTATAATAGCGATGCCGATCAATCTGCAGCAGCTCCTATCATCTCTATTCTGCATAGATATTGTATTATGGATGTCCCTACTTCTTGTCTAGTGCTCTTGTACCAGTTTAGGCTAGGTTCTGGGGAATCACTTGTAGTTATTTTCCGCATTTACTTTTTGTATCTGATGTATTAAAATAGGTTATGGGACGAATTAATTAGGTAATTATATTCCAACTATTGGTTAATTGTTCATATGATAGACATAAATTGATTAAGTGAGCCTTATAGTAATTTTTGCATTGAGTGAACGGTGGACTATTTAGGGTTCTCCTATCTAGGGTAGGTGTACGTAGGTGTCCGGTACGATCCGATGGGTTGGGTCGTGACAAATATGGTATCAGAGCCTATATTATCGGTCTTTTAGTACAAGAGAAAATGTTGAGCAGATTCCTATGGATTGGTGTGTTGACGTCCACATTAAATCTGTAGGAAGCTACAAGGCATCTAGGAATCTATCTCACTTTCTTCTTTCCTATCATGCCCTCTCAATGTCGTATCCCCTGGTTGAGTGCAATTGGTATCTAGTCAATTCCAATTGATATCTCAATCATCACAATTGGAACAAGTTTGTCCCAATTGGTATCTCTTAACGTGGAAAGTTGGTACAAGACTCTCAACTAATAGAAGTCAATAAAAAACATAAGAAATGGGTTGTTATGTTTTGTTTGATATGGTATTAAGTATTTTCGATGAGGCAGTGATGTGTTAAAAAATTGCTATGTGTATAGTTTTTTATGGTAGTGTATGGTAACTTGCTTTGTGATGTCTAACTCTCGAATATGATTGTTGAGTGTGTGTGTTAGGGGTGGGCGTTCGGTTCTTCGATTCGGTTTTTTAAAAGTTCGGTTCGGTTCTTCGATTTTCGATTTTGGAAAAATGAGCACCGAACACCGCACCAAACTAATTCGGTTCAGTTCAGTTTTTTGAACTTCGGTTCGGTTTTATTCGGTTTTTTTAATTCGGTTTTTCGGTGCAAGTTGCAAGTGAGAAATAAAAATATCAAAATATATCCACAATTTCTTATAAAATCCAAAAACATGGCAAATTAGCACCAGCAGTCATACTAGTATTTTAATAACATAGCAGTAGCAGCAGCAGACTAGCAGCTATACTTAAAGTCTTAATATAACATGGCAACAACACTCTAAATATTAATAATAACATAGCAGCAGCAGACTAACAGAAGTCAGAAGATAGAAATGTAAATGTGCATAAGGAATTAGGGTAGATTGTAGAAAATAGAAATATATGGGTCTGGCCTGACAACTAGTGCTAGTGGGCTTTTCTTTTAATATAAATGTGAAAACGAAATGTAATATAAATATTTTTTAAAAAATTTAATTAATTGGTATTTCGGTTCTTCGGTGCACCGAAGAACCGAAACCCTCAAACCAAACACCGAACCGAAGAACCGAAATACCAAAAAAAAAAATCGACACCGAACCAAACTAATTCGGTTCGGTTCGGTTCGGTTTTTCGGTTCTTCGATTTTTATGCCCACCCCTAGTGTGTGTGGTCGGATGGTGTGTAGCCAAGCAGACCGATGGATGTAAGGACCGGGTGTGATCTCGAGAGTGCTTTTATTTCTGTGATTTGAGCTACAACTCATCTCTCTGTGATGTGGGAGTACTACTTGTCTTCTATTTGATCCCGTATGAACCACCCAGATGCCTGGCTGTTGGTGGAACACTACTGAGGATAAAGAATTGAGTAAGTAAAAGATTGGCCTAAGTGTAGTATGGTTAGTTTGTCAAACAGGAATTGTATTGGTGGTATATGGAAACAAGAGAAATGCGGATTCGAGTTATTGTAGGCTTAAATAAGAGGTTATTACATTACGAGAGCATGCATAAAAAGAGTGTTGTGTAGAAAAAGGGGCCTAGGACTGGGTAAGGAAAATGAAAAGCAGAGCTACTAGAGGCTACCGCTGCAGCGGTTCTTTTACCACTGTAGCAATACCATTGTAGCGGTAGAATTAACCGCTACAGAGGCTCCAGGCAATGTCCTGCCAGGTATTTTTCCTTGTTTTTATGATTTTGCGATCTTGCAAGGCAACCCTATTTTTGAAGCAATAAAGGGACAAAAGTCAATCCGAGCCGCATTATAAAACAAAGATGATTATTATTAAGGGGGCGGGGAGGAAAACGTCTTAAAAGTACAAAAAATAAAAATAGTAATTGTTTGTTACAAGCCCCAAACGAGGGCAGCCCAAATCCAAATACATTAAAGAGGGACTAGCTGGTGGCACTATCTTTGAGACTCGACACATTATAACCCTCCTCCTCTATGCTACTAGGGAAGGAGAACTCCTCGGCGTACTTCCTAGTCGACTTTGGCAACTTCTTTGGGGGAGAGGCGCACCCAAACTTCACCTAGACCACATTCCATATTCTAATAAGCATGTAGTCATGGGAGCGACGCTTCTTTTTTTTCTTGATTCAACTTTTCTCAAAGCTCTGCATAAGCCCGGGTCAGGTCCAGTTGGCGGTAGAGCTCGAAAGAGCCACTCCAAAAGGGGCTAAGTAAGACCTCTCTAGATAGCCTCGAACTGTAGCAAGATCATCCTCACAAACACTGAGAGATACGGGGGCCTGAGTAGAAGGGGCACTGGACCCCTTAGCCCCACCAGCCCGACTACTCTCACCCTCCTCCCCTACCTTCCATTTCTTCTTACATCATCCCCGTATGCCCCTACCCCGCAATGGATTCTATGCTACCTCATAGTCATCCATAGTGTCTTAAATCTCTCGAGTCACGTCCATCCTATCACAAAGTGCGGTAACCAAGGAAGTCAGGAAAATATCTCTTGTCGACCTCTCCCGAACATAGAAGTACCGCCACTCATCCACAATCTGCACTCCCATATTTACTCGGATCCCCGCGAGAGCACAAGCCACCACCATGGCCCTGTGAAAGGCCACATCTGTAACATTCCTCGAGGGTCGTATCCTTCGAGACACCAACTGTAACCATACCCTGGACTCGGCTGAGAAATAGGTACTTTTCGTCCCTCTGGCACTGGACCATCTCACCTTGGCAGCTCGTCCTTCCGGCGCCAAGACCCCGGCCGCCCACTCTAAGTTCGATGCTTGAATTTTCACCTCAAAGGAGGTATTGGAAGGGTTTGGGACACCCAAAGTATTATTAATGGTGGCCATATCCACCGAGACCTTCTTTCCTCAAACACGAAAAGTGGGGAGAGGTACTGACCAGTCTAAGGTTGGGAGGTTGAAATAAAACTCCCGAACGACCTCTATATTGTGTTGAGGGATGGGCTCGATCAACATCTCCCACCAAAAGCCTTTAGATGGGTGTAAAATCCTGGCAACTCTTCCACCACATTAGTCATCACCATGCCCCACTTGAGAAGGAAACCCATATTATGCAACCTTTCCTCATAGCGGTCACGATATTCGGCATTAGGAAATTGGTGGTAGTGGGTTATTGAGCCATGATGATCCTGTAAATGCAACAAAAATAGTTTAGAACCATATCGAAACACTAAGAGAGGGAAGGAGAATTCAAAATTTTAGAAAATGCACAAACTGGGGACTTACTGCCCAGTACCGCTGCAGCGGTACCACAACAGCGGTACTTATCGCTGCAGCAATACCACTGCAGTGGAAAAGTTACTACTGCAGTAGTTCGTTGTCTTCAACCCGCCAACCTCCCCTCCCATGGTGGATTTTCAAATTTTCTTCATAATTTTTTAAATTAAGCACAGATCGGGCTTGAGAAAGTGTGTGTGAACCTTTTTACACTAAAATGGAGGTATGAAACACCCGATATCAAACCCAAATTGAAAAAATCATTGAAGATGATGACTTTTCATCTTTCACCCCTTCCATAGCCGATATCCTCCATGAACTACGTTAATCTTATGTCCCGAATGCTATAAGAGCATTGTAAACGTAAGAAAACTTAGCATGCCAACCAATGTACTCAAGAACATTACCAAATTCAAGTTCAAAAAGTTGCACCCAAAACGACCCAAGTTCCCTCTATTCTAACATAATTGTACAATTCTATAATGAGAAATGCAGAAAGTAAGTAGAAGAGAAGAAGAAAATATCTTGAGTTCATCGTCGAAGAGGCATTTTCATAGATAGAGTTGAGAGAGTTTGAGAGTTGTGAGTGAAAAATAGGGGAAAGTAAATTTTCCCCTACTTAACTGTCGTCAACCATTGTAGCGGTACAACTACTGCGGTTGGTCACTGATGTAGAGATAATTAACCGTTACAGTAGTAACTTTTTTCGAAACCAACTTCATCTTAACTTTTTGTGCTTTAATATGTCATATTTGTTTGGGTAGTTGTTCCAGTAATTAATTGTGTGCTCCGTCTTGGCAAAAATGTGGGAATAACCATCGGGACTAAATTATGTAGTGCTTTAATGGTTGCTCATTAAGGAGCATGGATGTATAATGAACTTGCATATGTTAAATACTTCTCCTAGTGGCTTATTATGGTTAAAAGTCCATCGAGCGCTCGTGTAGATGTTCAGACTTCACCCTTAGGGATGGTCGGGAATGAAGGATGGGTAAATTGATATCTAATATAATGACCCAAACTATCGTAACATGTAAAAACACCCCGAGAATAATTTATGATGAATAATGAGCTCAAAATAGACCCCAAAAAAATTAAATCGGGGCTTAAGGGAATTGGGCCAAGAGGCCTAATTATGGGCTGGGCCAGACTACCTTAACTATTGCAGAGGTTGGGTAACCACTGCAGTGGTAAAAGTTTCGCTGCAGTGGTAAGAGACAGTAGCCCAACTGAGGGATTTTTAAAAAACCTTCTCTTTTATTATTCCCTAGGTCAGCCCCTTCCTCCAAAAACACTGTGAAAAACCCTATATCCTCAACCATGAGATTTCAAAGGCTAAGGTTTATGAGAGTGATTCAAGGCACACCCAAAGGGAACTCGACATGGGAATACGCTTAGCACACCCACGACAGCTCATTCCCCTCCGTAGCAGCATGGTTTGCCGAAGAGGTAAGCTAAGGTTTATTTTATAGCAATTAGACTTGGGCTAGATGCATTTAACTTTAATAGCGATGTTGAGAGTATCATACATTAGGTCTTCGATAGTTGGATGGATGGATATGTTTAAAATCTGGATAGGCTTGAATATGTGGAATTATTGCATATTATATTAATGCTTGATTGGGATAAGGGATGGATAGGAATACAGAGCTAATATGCGTAGCTTATTATCTTCCAGGGTTTGAGTAGAGTGGAAATTTGAATGAGATAGTGTGAAATGGTAAAAAAGGAAATTAAGGTGACTCGACTAAATCATAAATGTTGTAATTGTTCGAATTGCATTAAGGGAAATGACTAAAGGATGAGGTATGGTAAGCCGAGGATTGTGAATTGAATAATCGAATCCCATAACTAATGAGTGAATGTAAAAGAACAATATTGTGAAGTAAGAATAGAAATTACCATTTAGATGTAGTTGGGGAAGATTAGAAAGTATATGGTCGTGATCGATGCTTTCCAAAGTTTAGAAGATGATATAGTGACTAAAAAGGTATTGAGGTTAGCCGATTTACAGTGTCGGCATTGCTTGTCATATGGTCATGATCAATGCTTCCCAAATTTTAGAAGGTAACATGAAAAACTCGAGGTTGGGACGCGGTTAGAGAGAGTGCGTAATAATGTGAACTTGGGTGATGGTATCCCCGTAGGGGTGAATAGTAAGTCATGATTGTGAATATATATGTGGAGACTAAGGTCATCAAATTAAATGAATTAGATAGTTGATGTAACATTAGACTGGATTGACCCATGTTGAGTTGTGGGCTGAACATTTGTGATTATTTTTTGCATGAATTATAATTTATTGATTTCATCCACGCAATCACACACTTTGGTGTGACAGGTTGTGATATGGGTCGGGTACCACGCTGGTACAAATATGATATATTGTGATATGGGTTTGGTACCACGCCAGTACAAATATGATATGTTGTGATATGGGGCAGGTACTACACTGGTATGTTATGATATTGTTGGTGATGAGGTGAGAAGAGATAAGGAGAGATGTTGCACACATCTTGCATATATGCATTCATGCATATGTTTGAATGTATATCTATTTTATTATGCTTTCCTACGTGTTTTTGTTATGGTGAGTTGTGAAAGAGGGTACGAATGTAAGTTAGGTCCCTAGTGGGGTGCTCAATTGTAGATGAGAATCTACGGTCCCCCTGAGAGGGCCAGTTGAGGTAGAATACGATTGGTAGGATCCGGGATTTCATGGGATGTGGTGATGTGATGTCTTTGATAGTGAATACCGAAGGGACTTGGGTGTATGTGGATTGAGGAATTATAGGTATCATAAGAATTAGTCGGTATTGGAGAAAGAGGTATAGGCTGGAATGGATGGTCCAAGGACAAAGATATACGAAAATATTAAATGACCGGTAGGTCACAGAGATGCTAAGTGTATGTTACAAAGATACTAAGTATAGGTTGCAGAGATGCTAAATATGGGGTAATCTTGATGTTATGATTTCTCCCTATTTATTATTAATGTCTTTTGTTTCTAACCTTGATGATGCTTACCAGTACGTGTGATTGTACTGATGCTACACTTACTATATCTCCAATTGGGGGTATAGCCATGGTGCAGTTAGTTGGAGTTTCTATAGCAGCGATGCAGATCAATCAGCAGTAACTCCTGTCATCTTTATTCTGCATAGATATTGTATTATGGATGTCCCTTCTTCTTGTCTAGTGCTCTTGTACCAGTTTAGGCTAGGTTCTGGGGAATCACTTATAGTTATTTTCCGCATTTACTTTTTGTATCTGATGTATTAAAATAGGTTATGGGACAAATTGATTGGGTAATTATATTCCAACTATTGGTTAATTGTTCATATGACAAACATAAATTGATTAAGTGAGCCTTATAGTAATTTTCGCATTGAGTGAACGGTGGGCTATTTAGGGTTCTCCTATCTAGGGTAGGTGTAGGTAGGTGTCCGGCACGATCCGATGGGTTGGGTCGTGATACTTTTCAAAATATTATATTGTCCTTGACTAAAATCTAGGATGAATTAAAGTTGAAATAAGTAATAAAACGTATCAAGCCATAATTAAAAATTTTCTTGTACCATATCATTCTTAGTGTTAGTAAAAAAGGTACGTGATATCATGTTCAAAAATAATACCTCATACCTAATGTGCATGGAACCAGATTTTTTTTTTTATATGCCATCTTTTTTATTTTTTTAAAAAATGGGAGGTGCTTATTCTACTTATGTTCTTATCTTATTATATGAAGAAATTAATATGAAGGAAGATAAATTTGTTAAATCCTAATTAATTTGTATTTATTTTAAATAGGTTTAAAGAATAGTTACAACAAAATCAAAATAAGGGAGGTAGACGTAATATCATAAACCATAGGAGAGGTGGGTGTGATAGAGTGAAACCTGAAGGGAGGTCTATGAAATTATCCTATTTTATTTCTTATGTTCAGTCCCTCCTACCCTAAAAATTAAATCAAAATAACAAGGGGAAAATTGTCCCATTTCAAAAAGTGCAAAGGTAAAATTGCCTCATTTTCCCTTGTTTTGGAACAACTGTTAGAAAAAGGGTATTGTTGGTCCTTTTGGATAGTTTGAGGGTATTTTTGAGTCAAAATTATAACTATGAGGAATATTTTATCCAAAAATGTAACAAGGGATAAATTTGATCTATTTTGAATAGTCCAGGGGTATTTTTGACCTTTTTTCTATAATCAAATTGTGTATAATTTTGTAGAACTTATTAATTTCATCCAAATCATCCACAAAACTTTGTCTGCCATCCCTCTTTTTATGTATTTTCCAACTTTCCATGAACACCAGCTTTCATATGCTTCTTGATACTGTAGGCTTGACCCAGACTAGTCAACAACAAATCTAGTGTACCTTGAGAAGGTAGAGAGGTTATTTCCAAAAGAACTTTAGTTCAAAGAAAGATGTAAAAGAAGGTAGTTGCAACGAGCAGAAACAACAGCAAGATAATACAGTAATTGAGGCTAAAGAAATAACAAGTAGTAATAAAAATCTAAGAATATAAAAATACAAGAATAGTACTAATATTCCGAAAATAATACCTACTAAAATTATCTTCATTAAAAAAAACCGGCTAAATTTCTACCCTAATTGACCCAGGTAAGTGAAAGAACATAAAAGAACATGCTCCAAATGTCACGATCCAAATGGCCGTAAGTGGCACCCATACTAACCCTCGGTGGGAGAACTATGTATTACCATCTAACCCAAGCCTTAACCAATTTATTTAATAAAAATAAGGGAGAATAATAATAAGTCTCAAAAATTTAAATAAATAAACACCAAAATCCTAACTATTACATCCCTATTAATCCGAAGGTCATCGTACAAAGGATGCTAACAAAATAATGTCTAGAATAACTCAGAATCACTAATGAATAATATTTTTTAAAGAAAGGACAATATAACTAGGAAGATCAGTGACAGCCTGAATGTGAATAGCTTACCCTCAAATCGATCAAATGGAAGCACTAGACATGAGGTCACGTCGAAGTCTGTAGAACACAATTTGTACTTAGAAAAGAAAAGAAGTACAGGAGTAGTTTCAGTACAAACACTATGTACTGGTAGGCATCATAGCCGGCTCAAAATAGTAACAAGTATATCTTATGAATTAAATAAGACAAGTAGAAAGGTACATCAACATATAATCAAGTAGTTACATCAGCCAGATAAATCACCCAATTTCCAAGCACATCAATACCAACAACCTAAAGGACATATACAACATCAAATCAGACATATCAAGTCATCCCAAAATGCTGCAAGTATAGGCAGTCACATCACAAAACATGGATCTTGTCCACACCGATTTCATAGTTGTATAGTTTTAATATCTCATCAGTCTCACTCTGTTTCATATCAGATTCACAAAACTAATCACTCATTTGTACAAACATGCAAAAAGTCTTATTTTTAGCCAACTAGTCATGACCTGTAGGGAACAACTTAGGGTTCATATACCGTACCGGAGTGGTACCCGTTCTATAATATATATATATATATATATATCATACTAGGGTGGTACCCACTTCATACATAACCGCTCGTCCGTAAGCTCACATCGGACTCAAGCCACTCAATCAACATAATAGTATGTATATTCTCAACCTCTTTTAGCATATCTCAGTATGTCCTTATATTCCACTTTCCCTTAGGATATTACAATAAGTACAGAGAATATAACAAGTTCACTTCATAATCACAAGTCATTTAAATATAGGCTTCAACAATTATAAGCTTATTCATATAAGCAATGTCAAGCCAAACAAATTAATTAACCACAGATTATGTCCGAAGTCCAATTAACATGCTTATCAATTTAGAACATATACAAGAAACTATTTTGAGTCTAACTTCACATAAGTCATGACCTAAGTCAACCAAAGAACCTAAATCAAGCAGCTAAATCATAAGAGTTTTTCCTTTTCTCAACGCCTCAAAACATTCACGGTATAAAACAACTAATTATAAGAGAAATTAATCATCTACTCTTTAAAATATAATCTTTGGGAATTCAAACCCACTAATCCTACCCTTGTTCACGGTCTATAACATTACCCAAGGATCTTTCAACTATCAAATAGTTCTATAATATTCATATTATCTCAATTCATGGAGTTTCTACTCTAATTACCCCCTCCCCTTGAGAAGTTTTTATGCTAAAAGTCCCTTTTTTTTATTAAACTCAAGGTTCTCAATTACCACAATTCATGTTTTGAAATAAGAAATTCATGTGAGAGGGTATTAATTTAAAATCTAGAAGCAATTCTAGATGTTATAACATCCACCCGTAGGTTTTTCCCACATCTTTCAAGAACTTAGGGTTAATTCCACCATTATAATCTCCCTAATGATCTTATGATGTTAACGAATTACTAGACGATGAGATTGATGGAATAACTTACCTCAATGAGAAAATTCACCCTAGCCTTGGGAAATTGCCTCTCTGGAGTTTTAGAATGAGGTTTTAGAGTTTATGAGGTGAAACTCAAAATAAGTCAGTTAAACATGCATTCTACCTTACATGCGGTGGACCTTTTCTCACTGCAGTAGATTAGCTATGGCAAATTGGTCTCGCTACAGTGAGCCTAGACTAATTGCACAACCCTGCTATGACAGAACTCTGACTACTACGGTGATTTCGGTGTAGTGGGAATTCCACTACTGCACAGTCCTTAACCAATAGCTTGGGAAGAATTGAATTCTAGCTCCATTTCACAACAAAAATTTCATACGTAGGACATCCTAAAACAACCTCAATGAGGCAACCACTAAAATCACATACTACAACTTCTTTCATAGTCTTAGACTTTTCTATGAAGGTTTTGATCACTAGGTCACTCACTAATGAAATAAAACACTGCAAAACACCACACCGTGAATCATAATTCACCATAATTAAACATAACACAAGTTTTTGGTTTGCAACTAACCCCACCTTGATATTTCATTAATTCAACTCACTAGGGAAGCTCTAATAGGGTACTTAGGCCCTAAACACTCTATAATGACTAGGAGGGTCATTATATAACTACCAATTAAATAGTTGTTCATCCCCAAACGAATAGGAAAGGGAATAAGAGAAGATTACCTAATTCAGTGAAAGTTAGGGAAACTTGCTACCTGTATTTAAATTGATCTCCCAAGTAGTCGGCCTTTTCAATATGACGGTTCTTCCCCTGGACCTTTACAGATGCAATCTCTCTTGACCTTAACTTGTAGATCTCTCTATCCAAGATAGCCATATGTTCCTCTTCATATGATTGATTCTCATAAAATATAAATGAATCCCAGTAAATCATATAAATCCCATCACCATCGACAAGTTTTAAAACACCAAATTTGAGTTGTAAAATAGACATGGGGACCAAGATGCCCATTTGAGGAATTATTACACCAAGATGAGAGGGGTTGGTGGAAAGAATGAATTATTGATGGCATACTTTAGTCAAAATTTGAGTTGGTAGGCCTCTGAATGGGACACTCGTTAGGATACTAGTATATGGTACACATTGGGTGACATGGCTCAAGTTTTTGTTCGATAGTTTCAGTACAACATAGACATTGTTTCAGACCATGTCTCTTTGACCAAGATAACAAAGAAGTCTGACAAAAGCTTCTATGAGTATGGGATAAGATGGAAAGAGCACTATTGAATGTTGACTTGTTGGATATTTATACAAGTTGGTGTGATCACTTGAAATGAGGTTATATAAGAAGGGCTTATTTAAAATGCAAGTGTGGTTGAATTATCCCATTGTCTGATGGTACATGGTATGACATTATTTGATATTATGAGATGAACTGATAAAGTTCAATCGTCATGAAATTGGTATATTTTAGGGAGTATAAGGGTGGGAACATTGTAATAAGGGTGGTATAACACTGGTTTGGGATAAAGGTGGTAGACACTAGTTGTCTGGGTTATTTGGTATATGGACTGAGCTCGTCCCCTATAAGTCAGGGCTAGTAGGGATTTATAAGATCCTTAGCATATGTGTACATGGTAATAGAGAGTTTAATGTTTCATTGAGTGAACCAGATTATATTTTTATTTATTTTTTTGATTCATTGAGTGAACCAATTTATATTATTGATGTTAATTAGATCCATGAGTGATCAGAGCTATTGATATACTTGAATTGAGTTAATGTTACTGAATTTTAAATAAGTGGTAATTGTGACAAACTTGAGTTGTCTGTTTATGAGCCATGATAGTTGAGTCGATATTATATACTCATGATATACTTTCCCTGTTTACTTGATTTTTTGCTTAAGTGAATCTGTGAAGGGAAGGCTAATCGAAGGGATAATTATTAATGTAAAATGGTTGTTCCTTATTTACAAGTTATTGGTTGAATGTTGGTCCTATGGGTTAAGTAATAGTGGGTGACATTGGTTTGTATAACAAGTATGTATAAGATAAACTCCTGCATTGTCCCTGACTCGAGTAGGTTTCGAATGGTATTATTTTGAATGAGTCTAAATTGAACAGTTTATCAATTAACTGGGTATCCTTTAACAAGTATATGTTATTGAGCTCATTAAAGAATTGATGATAGAGGTATAGTTGGGGGTGGTAGGTAATGATGAGAGTGCGACATATTAGAGATGAACATTGTATGGCAGACCTGCTAGAGGATAGTAAGAGAACTTAAGTTAATGGGTGTCTGAGGGAGAGAAAGGATCGTAAGGAAAGCAGTGACTGAGAAGTTGTCAAAAATATAAACTAATTTTATTTTTATAAGTGCATGTTTAATTTTGGATATTTATGTTGTATTTATGTGATTTAACTTGGGTTGGTCGATGATGCTTACCAGTACGTGTGGTTGTACTGATACTACTTTTGATATACCCTTTTGGGGTATAGCCTATTGCAGGATCACTTGAGGTTTCATTGCTTGATGAAGCTAGAGATCTTCAGTAGATTTCGTCCTCTTATTCCTATGGTGAAAGCTGAGTCTTGTATATTGTCTTTGTATTTTAGTAGCTCTTGTGCCTGTCTAGACTAGATCTTCGGGGTAAATGATTTTCTTTGATGTATTTAAAGAATTGTAATAAGTTTACAAAATTTAAAGAGTTTTATGATACTCCATTATGATTTCCGCACATTGTTAATTGGGTGGTAATGGTTCTCCTACCTAGGTGGATTAGAATAGGTGCCTGCATGATTGAATTAGTTGGGTCGTTACACAGGCTTACCTGCCATGGTTGGGTTAGTTAGGCCCACATACAGTTTTAATAATGGCATACTAATCACTACTTTATCCAGGATAACTATGGAAGGAGTTGGGCAAACAATTGTCCAAAAAGAAAAGCCTCACGCAAAAAAAAAGAATTAATCAAGCCACTGGACCAGGAGCACAAAAGGAAAAGGATATCAAATGGAAGGAAAAAGCATATTGCTATACTTTATTCAAGGCAAGAATGCAAACATAAGGAAAGAAATATGGATGTATCTGATACGGACATATGATGTCATCTAGGCATTCAAACTTCATCCTAGATGACCATGCAAAATCTCTTGGGTTCCCCAAAATAATAGAGTAAGGAATTAGAAGAAAGGAAATTCTAATCCCCCCCAAATCAAGGCAGATCAATTACGATAGCAAGGAGAAGATCGGTCAAGATTCTACAATGGCCATATCTTATGTATCCATGTATAAATAGAGCATAGCAGGCTAGGTTTTTCTTTGAACATCTTCACTTGAGAAATATTTTAGTTACTTCCTTAGCCTTATACAATTCATTGTGATACATTATACTGAACACAAAAGAGAGAAGAAACTAGATGCTATACGAGTAAAGGCTGCTACCTTTCTCAGAAAAGCTTGCTTATACGCTATCGGAGAAACCATCTGTAAACACTCAAGCTGCTCTAAAGGGAACCTCTTGTAACTCAAGAGGACTGGAAGTAGACACCACAAGGGTGTTTCAAACTAGGATAAATCTTATTTTGTCATTTACTTATTTTCTATTTTTTACATTCTGTCATTATTGTTTTTGGTACTAACATTGCCTTGCAGGGAAGTCGACTAACTAATAGCTTTAGTCGACTTGAAGTATAAGAATTTCAATTCACCGCCCCTTCTTGATTATTAATTGGTATCAGAGCAGGTCTCATAAAAACTTTGCTTAACCGCACGTGAGAAAAGATCAAATGGCAAACTACCAAATTTAGGAGCAATTCTTTAGGATGGTTATTTTTCAAACAAGACTCCCTACTTTAATGGTCAACACTACTCTCACTGGAAGAATAGATTCAGAATCTTTGTCCAATCAACCAATTTTGCAGCATGGGTTGTCATAAAAAAAAAAAAAATCGATTCCTGGACTCAAAGGCAAAGAAAAGGAATCAAGCAGCACAATTGATCTCTAAACCTTTGAGATTACTAAGGAACAACAAGAGGTAATTGAAACTAACGCTAGAGCAATAAGTTTGCTTTATTGTGAATTTGTAGATCAGAGTACGACAACATCTCAACCTGCAAGATAACCAAGGAAATGTGGGACAAACTTAAAGTTACTTATGAAGGCACTACAAAAGTGAAAGAAGCCAGGATTGGTGCTCTCGTTAATGAATATGAATTATTCAAAATGGGTGATGATGAGGGAGTAGAATTTATGTTCTCACGATTCATTAAAAAATTTTGTGAACTCTAATCATTGGGGATGATTTACTTAAATAGCTTGAAAGTCAAGAAGCTTGTAAGAAATCTTCCTAAAGTATAGGAAACAAAGGCTACTATTCTAGAAAATAAAGATCTGCACAAAATGACATATGATGAACTGCGAGGTAACCCTCTTGCATATGAACAAAATCATATTAATAGGTACAACAAGGAAGAGAAAAAGAAAATTGTAGAATTCAGTGCCGTAAATCTTGAAGAAGAAGGAAATATGGATAAAGAAAATAGTGAGGGTAATGAAGAGAGCTGGAGAGAGTGGATCACCTTGCTTGAGACCCCCTAGTAGAATGAAAGAACCCATGTTTGGAGCCATTGACAATGACAAAATATCAGTTATTAGACATTATTCTCCGAATCATGTCAATAAACACTTCACCAAAACTCGTTCTTCTCAACACTAGACAAATGTAAGACCATGAGACTCGATCGTAGGCCTTTGCCATGTCTAATTTAATAACCACATTATCCCCTTTATTGGGTTTTTTGATGCTATGAATGATTTCCTAGGCCAACATGATATTTTTAGAAATGTTTCTTCCTTTGAAAAACCCAGACTGATTGTCAGAGATAAGGTGAGGAAGAATAGAAGCAAGTCTTAAACAAATCAATTTAGAAATCACTTTATTGGTGAAGTTACTAAGAGATATGGGTCTACATTCAGAAAACTTATTAGGATGGTCTACTTTTGGGAGTATGACCAAACATGCATAGGAGAAATACTTAGGCATAGAGTGACCACAAAAGAAATATTGCACCATCTCTAGCAGGTCCTCACTAATAAAGTCCCAACAAATTTGGATGAATTTCCCACTTATACCATCCGGGCCAGTAGTAGATGTAGGACTCATGGAAAAGACTACATTTTTCAGCTCATCTAAAGTAGACACCTCTTGCAAAATTTGATTCTGACTATTAGTGACCATTCTTGGAATACAAGTTAAAACTTGTTCATCAATCACCTTGTTCTCACTAATAAAGATGCCTTCAAAGTGTTCACAAGCAGCTCTAGCAATATTTTCATCACCTTGAATGCAATTACCATGATCATCACTAATTTTGTGAATGAATAACCTTCTCCTTTTACCCCTGATTAAAGCATGAAAGTACTTGAAATTTGCATCTCCATCCTTAAACCAATGTAACTGAGTCTTTTGTTTGAGAATTGATTGTACCAACTTGAGGTATCTAATGTATTGAGCATTAATTCAATTCAAGTTGGCTCTGTTTTCCTCAGTGTTAATACTTAGAATAATTTCTTCAGCAATTCTGACTTTTTCTTCATATTCTTTCACTGTAGCATGAATATCACCATACTCATTCTTGTACCAGTTACTCAAAATGTTGGCTACTCTCTTCATTTTCATATGAAAAGACCACATAGGATTACCTTCAACAGGTCTGATCCAACAAGCTCTGATAGTATCAAGAAAGGTTGGATTATCAACCCAACAATGCAGGAATTTGAAGTATTTATCAACATTCTCCTATCTTTAAGTAGTTTCCAACAATAAAGGATAGTGATCAGACCCTATATAAGGTAGATGAGTGATGGAAGAGTGAGCATATGCTCCAGCCACTTGTCCTTAACCATAGCTCTATCAAGTCTCTTCCAAATCCTTCCATCAGTATCTTTGAGGTTGCACCAGGTGAACCTCTGACCATGGAAGCCCAAATTAATAAGTCCACAAGCTTCAATAACACCTATAAACTCAAAGCTTTGGTTCATATTATAAGGTATGCCCCTCATCTTCTTTTCACTGTCAATAATTACATTAAAATCTCCAATAGTGCACCACGGTTTGTTGAGGTTGGAAAATTGCATCATTTTATCCCAAAAAGGTCTTCTCAAGTGATCTCTACACTTAGCATATACAAAAGTGTTAAGGAAGACAATAGGATTAGTCACATGTTTAATCTCACAGGTCACCTGTTGCTCATCATGATCCATTTTACTTTGCAATCCACATCTATATTCCAAAATAACCAAATTTTTCCATTGTTGTTACAAGCTGCTTTGTCCATATTGAGCTAAATTTTATGAAACTCCAATTGTGAATTGTTAGCAAAATGTTCATGAATAACAATCATAGAGAGATTGTGGAATTTCTTGATTTTTTGAAGTCTTTCCAGGACACGCTGAGTATTAATACTCCTTCCATTCCAACACAGTGTAGTAATCATCAAGACTCTTAAATTGGGACCTAGTTTTGATTCTGTCAACAGTGACGGAAGTACTTGTGTAACATTCTTGTTGGCTTTGGTTCTTTTCTTCTAACCCCTTGGAGACAAACCATGTTCCTCAGTAGCTCTTTGAACCTCATCTTGAACATTTTCATCAAAATTTGAACCAAAAGCTTTGATTAAGTGATCACTAGTTTCATCATCTTCATCTTGTTCTTCCAATAATTGATCTTTGTCGAATTCATCCTCTAATTCAATCACCCTATATTCATCATTGATATCACCTGAGATTGCTCTCTTGTTTAACACACAAGGACCTTTGGGACTATCATGAACTAGAAATAGAGAAACAGTGATTCCAGCTTGCTCATTAACCATAACAAAATTTTGTTGGCCCTTCTGTACATTTTCAGCTTGACCTTTTTGTTTTGTTTCTTGTCTCTTCTTGATAACATTTCTCTTTTTCTAACTCAACGCAAGAGTGGACTTATTGTTGAGATAGATACTTTCCCTATCTTTTAAAGTACCTGAAGTCTGATCTTTGTGCAGAGTTGTCGGTCATTGTACTTTATTTTACTTATGTTTTACATGATTAGTACCACACATGACTTTAGTTTTACAACATAAGTTACATATTTATCCATGACTTCCATATCTCACATGCTCAGTACATCCTATAGTACTGATGTCGCCCAAATCACACCTTGCAATGAGATATAAAGTGATCGTTGAATCAAATATAGACCCCAACCAAGATTGGGGTCTATCCCACAGGGAATATGGATAGGAGTTAGGTCAATAGGGGTATTTAGACTATTAATCGACTAATTCCAAAAAGCGAGAATCTAAAGTAACAAATAAACAATTAGCAAAAGTTAGTAACAAGTACCAAATTATTTAGATTGATAATCAGTAAGAGTGAGACACTAGGTCTGTGTTCCCCATGATTTCATAACTCCATAGGTTCCTCATATTGGCGATCTATCTCGATGCTTAGCATGAAGAATCGATAAGTTAAGTTCACCTAAGCGACCATCCAGCCCCTATTAGATGAGTATCCAAGTCTCATGGATCCCAGATTAGCTTTCTTGCATCCACGGCTCAAGCTATTAAGTGAAGGTTGGTAGCTCCAAGTTTCCATTGTTTATTCTTTTTTCCCTTCTGTTACCCCCTAGTCTAAGGAAAGTAAGAATAAGGCGAGTTCTAATATTGTACATCATTATAAAGCAATCAGTACGAAGAGAATAGCAATACATGCATAAACACCATTCAAGAATTACTAAGTACTTTAACCTACTTCGTTAATTCATCATGGTTCCCATAATCCTAGTCGTGGGATTAGCTACTCATGGCTCAAAAAAAACAATTAGAAATTATAGACAAAATTGTAATTATGAACTTACAAATTGAGTAGAATAAATCCAGAATCTTGAATTCTCAAAGAAAAATTAATAAATATGAAGAAGAAAAGAATAAATTATTTTTCTCCGGCTTTCGCAATGGATCCTCGCTCTCTCTAAATCAAAAATTGTGTACAAATTATTTTTATGAAATATTTATAAGTGTAGAAAAAAACTTCAAGTAAAATAACTGAGTCCAAAATGGCCACAAAACCAAGTCCGTTTGGATGTCGAACTGCACGTACAGTTGAGCCGCCTCAACTTTTCTTTTTCTTTTCTTCATCATTAGCTGGCACGTGGCAGCCATTTCAATTCAATTCCAATTGCAGCTTTGGTTGCATGTATGTATAGAATATAATATTCAATTTAATCCACTAAGATGCCTTCTTTGTTTCCTTAACGATCTTTTATTTTTAATTTATTTTTATTCTAAATTTCGTCATCTTCACACCAATTTAATCCTACACATAAAAATATAATGTTAAGCATAATCCATAAAATCAATTGTCAAAAAGAATATATTAAAATTCTAAATAGGAGACAATTAATGACAATATATATAATTTTGGCCTCACATCAAGTACTGACCATATACTTTTTGTTGCGCTATATCCTATCATGATATAGATTCAGGTGCCCGTTCCTAGATTGTGACTAGAGCAAATTATAGATACTCCAGTCTAACTTTGGTTAAGTCCTCATCATTCAAGGACTAATTTTAGTTTTAAGATTTGTTGATTTATTTTATATGTTTATTTCAGTTATTTAGAGTTAACTGGGGGTCTTGTCCTAGTAACTCGTCAGTTTTAGTAGAGGCTTATTTCAGACATAGACAATTCAATATGCTAGTTGTTTCTAGTTTTTTTTTTTATTGGATTGCCCATTTCAGTTATCTTTTAAGCTTTCACTCAGTATTTCAGTATTTTATTTTAGTAATATGTCAATACCAAAAGTTTGCTTAGGATCACCTGTTGTTCTAAGCAAAATGTCTAATCCAGGGTATAGACTTGGGTCATGAAAAATTTGGTATCAAAGCAATAGATTCAAGAGTCCTGGGATGTCAAAAAGTTGTGTTTAGTATGTCGCGATCCCTATTTTCATAAGGCGCAACTTTAGGACACAAAAAATTAATTAATACTTGTTTGAAACATTTGAGAATCGCCACCTAATTTTAAGAAAACTAGAAAATCAATTAATTAAATTAAATAAAAATAGTCTGCGAAACCAATTAGATTCTAGATAAGGCTTCACATTATTCTAAAGAAAAAGTGTTAGGCACCCTTCGAAATCCACAAAGGTGGATCCCGACTAAACTCATTTTTTCAATTGAGGAGGAGATAAAAGATTATTTGCACAAGTATAATAAATATAAAATATACACAAAAAAATAAAGTAAAGCATGAATAACGAAGACGGCCTACTATTTGTCTATCGTCAAACAAAATGAATAAATACAAAAAGTAATTTAAATGGTCCTCGAATTTGAATTCGAATATCTTCTTCGGGAAGAAACTTTATGTACTTGTAAAAACAGTTGGTAAAAGTGTCAGTAATGAATAAATATAATTGCAATGAATTAAAAAAATAATAACCGAAAAGTAAAACCCATCTTATATACATGGGAGACCTTGGAAATCGATGAAAATTTCTTTATTGGCTAAGTATTGAAACTTGATTGAAATGAATAAATAAGTAACTAAACTTAAAAAACAATGTCCATCTTTTATAATGGAGAGACCTCAAAAATCTGACTGAAAGATTTTATTATTGGCCAAATAAATTAATACTTGAATGTAAAAATCCCCTAAAACCACGAAAGTAGCCATCGACAAAATCTCAGTGAATAATAAAAAACACATCAATAACAAGTATAATGAGAATAACAATGTAAACAAAGTAACAAAGAACAATCAAGACAACACTGATAACAAAGAATAAAATAAGAATTTCAACGTAATAACAGAGAATAAACAAAGTAATTAAGCAATAAAATAATGACATCAATTACTTGGTAACACTAAACAATCAAAGTAAAATGTAAATAAAAAATTAACAACATCAGCGACATGATAATAGCATAGAACAATAACAAATAGTAAAACATGAAATTAAAGGATACCGGAATTCAAAATCCTCCGATCCGAACATGAAACAAAGCAAAAATGTAAAAAAAAAAAAATCATTGGAAAAGCATAATAATCAGAGAAAATAGAGGGCCACCGGAGTAGTGTTTTTTCGACCAGATCTAGTAGTAGCGGTGAAAGAACGGTGCTCCATTGTTGTTATGGTTTGCCAAGTCTGGTTAGTTGTTGTTGTTGTTGTTTGTGGTTGTTGGTTCACTCCTCCGGCAGTAAGCTCACCAGAGATGGGAGGGATGATCTAGATGTTCATCGAAGCTTTGAGCTCGTTGTTGATAGTGTTATTCGTTGATTTAACCGAAGCTTGAAGCTTCGTTGATGGCTGCTGGTTTGGCTCTTCGACAGAGCTGGAACTTCATCGGGTTCATTGTTGTTGAGTTGTTGTTGTTGGTTTTGTAATGGGTTCGGTGGTGTGGTGACGGATAACGAGAGAGAGGGGGTTGTCTTGTGGTGGAGAACAGTGATTTACGATGATGTTCCAGTGGAGTTGTGAGCTCCGGTAAGATTTGGTTGTAATAAAGGAAATAGAGTGAGCTTAGAGCACACTGTTAATGGAGGAAATATGGATGGCTAACTGTTTACCGGAGCTCGGAGTTCCGGTGTGAGATGTCAGCGATCGAAATTTCACCAGAAAAAATAGATAAAAGGGTTGTGGGGACTGGTGGTGTTCCGGTGGGTAGTGGCCAAAAAAATAAAAGGAGAGGGAGAGGGTTGTTTTAGCCAAAAATAGAAAAAGAAAAAGAGCTTTTAGAATTCAGCATCAAATTTAGAAATTTTCATCATTATTAATTGTGAAAGGAGTGGATTAATTTTATAGAGAAAATAAAAGCACTCAAGAGTAAAATCGTGTGCTCAATACTATGGTGCGATTCAAAATCATGAGTCATCCAAAATAATGACTATTTGATCTTATCCACAACTATAGATATTTAACTTATCTCTATAAAAATATATAGTTTGAGTTTTAGAAATGTTTAATGCCAGATAAGAATATAGTTTGAGTTTAAAATAAAATTGACGTCTCATGAATTAATAAAACTCAAATAACATTTGTTTACAAAAATGATTGTGTAAAAAAAATCAGTTATAGTCAATAATTAAAAATTATAATAAATTGATAAATATCCTAACATTTTCAAGAAAAAAGATAATTACCAATAACTTGTGTTAAAATTGAATAAAATATGTAAAAATCAAATTTTATGCTCTTTAACAAATAAAAAAAGCACAAAAATATTTATTTTGAAAATGTCGGTCCAAAACTGGGTGTCAACAACTGCCCCTCTTCATTCATAGAGGATGAAAGAGTCTTTGGATGAAGATGTTGACGAGTAGCCAATTTTGGCTAGACAAAAAAGAAAGAGAATGACATATGTAAAGAACAATGTCAAACATTAATAGCCCTTAGACAATACTTTCCATCCGTTGAGAAGGATAGATTGTCTTTTGATAAAAGGGGAAGGACTGGTCGAAGATAAAATATTTACGTACCTTCGACATTGCTTCCAAAATTACCTCAGTGTCGAGCTTGTGAGACGCTGAGGATGCAAAGCTGCATACCTATTTGAACAAGGTAGCAGATCAACTTGTCTCGTTGAAGGGTGGATGACCCAACTTGAATTTGATATGCCATTTGAATGGGTGACGACCCATCTGGTTTTGTTGAAAGGCGGATGACCCATCTTGAACTTAATATGTCATTTGAATGAGTAATGACCCAATTTGAACATGATATGCCATTTGAACGGGTGACGTCTCAACTTGAAAATGATATGCCTTTTGAACGGATGACGACCCAACTTGAACATGATATGTCATTTGAACAGGTGATGACCCAACTTATCTTGTTGAAAGGCGAATGAACCATTCTAAACTTGATATGTCATTTGAATGGGTGACAACCCAACTTGTCTCATTAAAAGGCAGACGACCAATTTTGAACTTGATGTGTCATTTGAACGGGTGACTTCCCAACGTGTCTTATTGAAAGACGGACGACCCATCTTAAACTTGATATACCAATTTGAATGAGGTGGTTCCCCAACCTGTCTCATTGAAAGGCGGACGACCCATTTTGAACTTGACATGTCATTTGAACGGGATGGCTACCCAACGTGTCTCGTTGAAAGGCGGACGACCCATTTTGAACTTGATGTGTCATTTGAATGGATAACTTCCCAACATGTATTATAATTACCTACACTAAACTTATTAGTAGCAAATGCAATATGTCACAACGAAGGAGGTGACGATCCAACATAACATGTCACAAATATAGGAGTGATAATCCAATAGAACATGTCATAAATATAAGAGTGGCGCTCCAACAAAACAGGTCAAAAATAGGAGGTGATGATCCAACAAAACATGTCACAAATATAGGAGTGACGATCCAACAAAACTTCTTGTGTCACAAAATGAAGTAACAATCCAACATAACTTAACGTGTCACAAAGATGGAGTGACGATCCAATAAAACATAACATGTCACAAATATGGAGGTGACAATCCGATATAACATGTCGTGTCACTTTGGTAAAAGGGCGACACGAATTAAAGAAATGAACACTGTCAATGAAAGGACCAATGAGTCGCTTTAACAGATATTAAAAGATGGGTGTTTACCCCAATTTCATTTTTTAACAGAAAAGAGAATCTAGTCTTGATTGTAATTAATACCAACAGTTAGCATAACATAGAAATTTCTCTTTCGTTCCTCTTTTAACTGATATAGACTTTGAGATAATTCCTATAGCTTCCAGTGGTACCTCAAACATACCTAAGTATCGACAAAATTTACTCGCCTTGCTTCAAACAAAGGTTTTGAACTAAACCTATCCTCATGTTTCAAGTGCTCTCACCATAAAGAAGGTCCTCATTTGCACACATTTAAAGCATTTGATTGGAGTATATTTGAAAAATACTCTTATGCTCAAAAGAATATTCAAAGCATACAATTGTGATGCCATAGGCTTGGCCCTCATGTAAGTCTCCACTAGTGTGAGAAAATTTGAAATGGGATCATGTAGGGCTTACTATCGGCTTGTAATATAGGCTTTGAAAATGACAGGACATTCATTTGGAATGAAAGTGACTTAATCCCTCCTTGAGCGTCAAACTGAACTTGTGTTTTTGACTATTGTTGCGTCTTGGCGCTTGATCTTCTTTGTTATTCCTTTCTTTATTTTGATTTTTTTAGTCTTTATATTCTGGAGAATTCTGATGCTTTCTTTTCTTTTGAAGTTTCTCCTTTTTTGTTTGGAGTGTTCTCCCTTCTTTATTTGGGATTTCTCCTTGACTTGACTTGATCTTGTGGTAGAGTTTTTGACTCTCTTTCTTTTCTTTGAAGTCATTTTTGTATCCTTGACATTCAAGGACTTTGCAATTTTTTCTTTGGCAGCTTCAAATTTGAATCTTCTTCTAAAATTTGTGCATGTTCAGTGCGCTCAAGAAGGTAGGGTTAAGAGAGGGATAGTGCATGCAACCACTCAGAAGGGTATAGGCTAAGATGTGGTTGTCCAAAAAATAGGTTTCAGGCTCAAAGGGGACATGCTAAGGACTAATGTCATTTGGTAGGCATTGAAATGCACAAGCGAATTAAAGAAGGCCTACGGTCCTTTTTCAAATCAAATATTACTCAAAAATTTGCCTCAACAAACATTCGGGCCAAGTTCTAGATGAGCTGTGTAATGCAATTGAATATAATCTAAAACTCACCACACAATGTACATGAAAAAATAAGGTCAGTTTTATTCTTAACCTGGATACATACAAGAAACATTTTCAAGTATCACAAAAGCACAAATGAGAGGTACCGAAAGAACCTAAGGTTTACAACGAAGTTGACGTTCTCAATCATATTAATTATTTCTTATGCTTCTAATTGTGTTGGCACCAACCAAGTAAAAGGCATGATTCTAATAAAAAAAATTGATTATTTAAAATAAGGGATACCGAACCCGAGAAGGACTGCCTACGTATCTCACCCCGAAGGATGAGAATCAAGTGTACGTAGTTCGTGCAAGTATAGTATAAAATACATGCACATAAATAATGCAAAGGTTAGGACAAACTTGGAGCGATGCCTCGTATGTCCGGTGTCAGCTGACATTTTCAGCCAAAGGGAACTCCCGATCTTTTGCGGGGACAATTATTGTTGTGGTCTTCTGTTGTTTTTTAGGAAGACAATACATCATGACCTCTTGATTGTTTAAGAGAACCTCTTGTTATTGTGTTCTTTCTCATGATATCTTCGGGATTATGTGGGTTTCTCAATTATCTACCGGAGGGTATATCATTGTGACTGGCCTCGACCCTTGATGAGGACGATTTTCCTGCAAAGATATGAAAAACAATGAAAGGAAAGAATTCATGAAAAGATAATAAGTGTGACAGAGTGACTATATAGTAGAACACTCCCCTGATGTGTTTTCCGCGTTAGATATTGGTGCCTCGTAGAGTCCGAAGTCAAATGTAGTTTGATTCTTAAAGTGCAAGCTTGGTGGAATTTTTTAGGACCTTCCTCAAATATTCTGCCCCAGTTTAGAACACAAAAGAACTTTCTTGAACTTCTTGAAGCTGCTTTGAGTGGAATTTTTGAGACCTTCTCAAAAATTATGCCCCTGTTTTGGCTTCAACAAACTCTTGTGTTGAATCTATAACAAGATATATGCTTTTGTAGAATTTTTGAGACCTTCTAAAAAATTCTGCCCCGGTTTCCATTGTAAAGGAAGATGGAAAGTTTATGCGGAATATGACCAAGCCGTAGTGGCGCCTACATATCCTGGTGAGTCGGAAATCAGGTCAAACATAGTTTGAAAAACTTCAACAATGGACAAATAATGTTTAAGACAAAACATGTGTATTAAACACAAAATCAGATAATCATGGATGAAGAAAATCACATAAACAGTAAATAACGTATCCTAACATACATGTGACATTTTTGAGTCAAAGGTAAGCCTAACGATTGAATGATGTGTATGTCGTTTGTGAAACATTCCATTGTCCCCCCCCCCCCAATCCTAAAACATATAATATAAAAATCGATATGAATAGATCAAATGGGGATACAAAAGAAGGGAAAAAGATATACAATATATATCAGTCCCACACAGGAGAACAACACTAGACTAATCTGCCTTAGAAGTCCTTCATTCTCGAACTTCTTGAAATTTTGAACACCTTTCGGACGAAGATCTTTATTTGATTATAACAAAAGAAAATAATCTAAAAAATAATAAATTCTCAACCCCGAGAGACAATGGTTTGTACGATCCGGTATCACATCCTTCAATTTAAACACATAAGAGATGATGTCCTTTAAGGCCATGGGTTTTTTGGACACAAGGTGGTCTCTATTGGACCTGTACCCCTTGAGTACCGGGTCACTCTAGGCCAATGCCTAAATATGGAATTTAGCTTCGCTCTAACCTAGTTGACTAGAGTGGTTTGTTCAAATTGACTGAGAACCCGAAATGGACTTATCGGGGTAACACACCAAGTGACTGTTGACCGACTCGAATCAACTACTTCACTTGGAGGTTCAAAGAAAGATAAGGTGTTATACGGAAAGGCGGGTGCAGATATCCGCATAACCGCCCTTTTTTCTAATGCCTAATGATTTTCCAGAAAGGCGGAAGATGCCATGAAAATGCAACAGTTAAAATATTATGAAAATTCTACAAATAATGAGTAAAATACAAAGTAACGTAAACAACATACAAGATACAAGTAATCTACAGAATAAACAAGATAATATAAAATTTGTAAAAAGGAAAAACTCCTCTATTGAATAAATAAATTCATAATGGTTAGAACCTTTATATCCCCAACAGAGTCATCATTCCGTCACGATTCCTATTTTCATAAGACACAACTTCGGGACTCAAAAATTAATTAATAATTGTTTGAAACATTTGAGAGTCACCACCTAATTTTAGGAAAATTAGGAAACCAATTAATTAAATTAAAGAAAAATAGTCTGCGAAACCAATTAGATTCTAGGTAAGGATTCAGATTATTCCAAAGGGAAGGTGTTAGACACCCTTCGGAATCCACAAAGGTGGGTCCCGACTGAACTCATTTTTTCAATTGAGGAGGAAATAAAAAACTATTCACACAAGTATAATATATATAAAATATACACAAAAAAATAAAGTAAAACATGAATAACAAAGACGATCTACTATTTGCCTATCGTCAAATAAAATGAATAAATACAAAAAGTAATTTAAATGGTCCTTGAATTTGAACATCTTCTTCGGGAAGAAACTTCATGTACCTGTTAAAACACTTGGTAAAAGTGTTAGTAATGAATAAATATAATCGAAATGAATTCAAGAAACAATAATCGAAAAGTAAAATCCATCTTTTATACATGGAAGACCTTGGAAAACGATGAAAAAATTTCTTCATCGGCCAAGTATTGAAACTTGATTGAAATGAATAAATAAGTAACTAAAATTAAAAAACAACGTCTATTTTTTATAATGGAAAGACTTTAAAAATCCGATGGAGAGATTTATCATTGATCAAGTAAATTAATACTTGAATGTAAAAATCCCCTAAAATCACGAAAGTAGCCATCGACAAAATCACAGTGACAAATAAAAAACACATCAATAACAAGTATAATGAGAATAACAATGTAAACAAAGCAACAAAGAACAATCAAAGAAACACTGATAACAAAGAATAAAATAACAATTTCAACGTAATAACAGAGAATAAACAAAGTAATTAAGTAATAAAATAATGACATCAATTACTTGATAACACTAAACAATCAAAGTAAAATGTAAATAAAAAAATAACAACATCAGCGACATGATAATAGCATAGAACAATAACAAATAGCAAAACATGAAATTAAAGGCTACCAGAGTTCAAACTCCTCTGATCCAAACATGAAACAAAGCAAATTTTTTTTTAAAAATATCATTGGAAAAACATAATAATCAGAGGAAATAGAGGGTCACCGGAGGAGTGTTTTTCCGACTAGATCTAGTGGTAGTGCTGAAAGAACGGTGCTCCGTTGTTGGTATGGTTTGTCGAGTCTAGTTCGTTGTTGTTGTTGTTGTTTGTGGTTGTTGGTTCACTGCTCCGGCAATAAGCTCACCGGAGATGGAGGGATGACCTGGACGTTCACCGGAGCTTTAAGCTCATTGTTGATGGTGTTGTTCGTCGATTTAGCCGAAGCTTGGAGCTTCGTTGATGGCTGCTGGTTTGGCTCTTCGCCGGAGCTGGAACTTCATCAGGTACATTATCGTTGAGTTGTTGCTGTTGGTTTTGTGATGGGTTCGGTGGTGTAATGACGGAGAACGAGAGAGAGGGGGCTGTCTTGTGGTGGAGGACAGTGGTTTACGATGATGTTCCGGTGGAGTTGTGAGCTCTGGCAAGATTTGGTTATAATGAAGGAAATAGAGTGAGCTTAGAGCTCACTGTTAATGGAGGAAATGGGGATCGTTTGGCTAACTGTTTACCGGAGCTCGGATTTTCGGTGTGAGATGGCAGCGATCGAAATTTCAACAGAAAAAATAGAGAAAAAGGGTTGTGGGGACTGGTGGTGTTCCAGTGGGTGGTGGCCGAAAAATAGAAGGGGAGGGAGAGGCGGCTGTTTTAGCCAAAAATAGAAAAGGAAAAAGAGTTTTTAGAATTCAACCCTAAATTTAGAAAATTTTCACCATCATTAATTATAAGGAAAGTGAATTAATTTTATAGAAAAAATAAAATCACTCACGAGCAAAATCGTTTGCTCAATACCATGGTTTTGAAAAATTATGGGCTATTCAAAATCATGAGTCATCCAAAACTATAATTATTTGATCTTATCCAAAATTATGAATATTTAACTTATCTGTGCAAAAATATCTTCTTCTTCTTTTATGAATTAACGGATTGTGATAAAAAATAAATTAACAAATATATTTAATGCCAAATAAAAATATAGTTTGAGTTTAAAATAAAATTGACGTCTCATTATTTAATAAAACTCAAACAATATTTGTTTATAAAAACGACTGTGTAAAAAAAAATCAGTGACAGTCAATAATTAAAAATTGTAATAAATTGATAAATATCTTAACATTTTTAAGAAAAAGGATAATTACCAATAACTTGTGTTAAAATTTAACAAAATATGTAAAAAGTCAAATTTTATGCTCGTTAACAAATAAAAAAAGTACAAAAGTATTTATTTTAAAAATGTCGGTCCAAAATTGGGTGTCGACATAGTAGAGTCATTTTCATGCCTGTGAAGTGTGCCACACTTATGAGGGAGAGGGTACGAGACGTTTTAGGAAACTTTTCCATTTTCCATGTTCTTTATCGCGTGATAGAGTCTTTACTCTATTTACCCTTCTAACTCACGCTTTACACATTTCAAATCATGGCCTCCTCACAGAAATACCAGACATAGGAACGGACAGAATGCTAATCCACCTGAACCAATGAATAATGAGGTTACTAATGCCGAGTTTTATGGTGCCATCAAGATGTTGGCATAGACCTTGAGTGCATAGGTGAATCAGCAGGTAGCAGTCCCCACTAACCTAAAGAGTGGGTCAGTTGCTGCCCAAGTTAGAGATTTCATTAGGATGAACCCACCGGAGTTCTTTGGGTCAAAGGTTGAGAAGGACCCGCAAAACTTTATTGATGAGGTGAAGAAAATTCTTCAGGTGATGTAGATTTCTAATGTGGAGAGTGTTGAGTTCATATCCTGTTAGCTCAAAGATGTGGCTCATATTTGGTACACTCAGTGGAAAGACAGCTCTGGAAAAAATATGGCTCTTGTAGCTTGGGATGAGTTTGGTGAAGCTTTTCTAGATAGGTTCTTTCCCTTAGAGTTGAGGAAGGTGAAAGCTAAGAAGTTCTTGAACTTGAAGCAAGGGTCCATTTTAGTGAAAGAATATGGTTTAAAGTTCACTCAACTATCCAAGTATGTTTCGGAGATGGTAGCCAAGCCAAGGGCTAAGATGAGTAAGTTCATTTTAGGGTTTCAAATTTGGTTAAGAAAGCATGCAAGACTGTTATTTTGATTGGGGATATGAATATATCCAGATTGATAACCCATACCCATAGATTGAGAAAGAAAAACTGAAAGAGAGGGAGAGAGAGAAAATAAGAGGGCCAGAATAGATAACTTTGAGTATAGCCAGCAGAGATCCAGTGGTGGGAACTGGTCTTCTTCCAATAGAGATCTTCAGGAACAACACCTTCATCAGCTAGTACTCTGTCTGCAGCACCCAGACCCTGGTATGATCAGAAGAGTATAGCATCAGGCTCTCATTCACAAGAAAGTATTATAGAGGGGCAACTTACCCTACTTGCAGCAAATGTGGTAGGAACCATCTGGGGGAGTGCTTGTATGGCAAGGAGGGTTGTTTTAGTTGTGGTCATCCAAGTCACAAATTAAAGGATTATCCATCTTCTAGGCAGGGCAATGGGGGTGGTCGAACTCAGTCTACTGCTTCAGCAGCTCCAGCAGGTCACCCAGTTTAGTAAGGTGTTATTTATAGTGTAGGCGGTGGTCAGCGTCTGAACTGCTTCTATGTAATTTCATCTCACTAGGATAAGAAGAGCTCACTAGATGTAGTCACTAGTATATTGCAAGTCTTTTCTCATGATGTGTATGCTTTGTTAGACCTTGGGGCTACATTGTCTTTTGTGACCCCATATGTTGCTTTTATATTTGGAGTCATTCCTGGACAGATCTTAGAACCCTTTTCTATTTCCACTCTAATTGGTGAGTTAGTCTTAGCTAGACGGGTGTTTAGAAGTTACTAGTTTTAGTTCTCCATAAAGTCACCACTGCTAATCTAGGTGAGTTAGACATGACTGACTTTGATATCATTCTTAGCATGGATTGACTATATTTCTATTATGCCTCAGTCGACTATAGAACCAGTCATAAAATTTTAGTTTCTGAATAAGCCTGTCTTAGGGTGAAAGGGTAGTCATATAGTGCCTAGAGGTCATTTTATTTCTTACCTTAAAGCAAGGAAAATGATCTCAATGGGTTGTATTTATCATTTATTTTGATTTAAGGAATCTAAGTCTGAGACCCCATCTCTTCAGTCAATTCCAGTAGTCAGTGAGATTCCAGAGGTATTTCCTGAGGATTTGCCTGGAGTTCCTCCCAAAAGGGAGATTCACTTTAGGATAAATCTTCTTCTAGATACATAGCCTATCTTTTTTCCTTTATATACGATGGTTATAGTCGACCTTAAGGAATTAAAAGAACAACTAAAGGATCTTTTAGATAATGGATTTATCTGACTAAGTTTGTCCTCGTAGGGTGCTCTAGTTCTTTTCATATGGAAAAAAGATGGTTCTCTTAGAATATACATTGATTACCATCAGATGAATAGGTTCTCAATCAAGAATAAATATTCCATTCCTAGGATTGATGATTTGTTCAACTAGCTTTAGTGTGATAGTTGCTTCTCCAAAATTGATCTCAGGTTCATTTATTATTAGCTTAAAGTCAAGGAGTGTGACATTTCGAAGACAACCTTCAGAACTCGGTATGGTCACTATGAATTTGTTGTTATGTATTTTGGACTAATAAATGCTCCTGCAGATTTTATGGACTTGATGAACAGGGTATTCAAACATTACTTGGATATGTTTGTCATTATCTTCATAGATGACATTCTTGTCTACTCTCGGAGTGAAGAGGAGCATGCCAATTATTTGAGGGTTGTGTTGCAGACCCTCAAGGATCGTTAGTTGTTTGCTAAGTTTAGAAGTTTGAGTTTTGGTTGAAGTCAGTTGTGTTCATTGGTCTTGTTATTTCCAGTGAGGGTATTCAAGTAGATTCCAAGAAGATTGAGGCAATAAAGAACTTGCTTAGACCCACTTCTCTATCAGACATTAGGAGTTTTTAGGGCTTGTATTGTTACTATAGGAGGTTTATTGACGGGTTCTCATATATTGTTGCCCTGTTGACCATGTTGATGTAGAAAAAGGTCTTAGTGATCTGAGGCTTCTGAGAAGAGCTTTCAGGAGTTGAAGGCTCTACTTACTTTTCTCTAGTTTTGACTTTGCCAGAGGGTTCAAACGTTTTCGTAGTCTATTGTGATGCGTATAGAGTTAGCCTTAATTGTGTGTTGATGCAAAATACTAAGGTCATTACTTATACTTCTAGACATCTTAAGGTTTATAAGAAGAACTACCCAACTCATGATCTTGAGTTAACAACAGTAGTTTTTGCCATAATAATTTGGAGGCACTTCTTGTATAGTGTTCATATTGATGTGCTCACGGATCATAAGAGTCTTCAATATGTGTTCAGTTAGAAGGATTTGAATCTTCAGCAAAGGAGATGGCTTGAGCTTTTTAAGGATTATGACATGAGTGTGATTTACCATACGAGTAAGGCCAACGTAGAAGCTTATGCTCTTAGTAGGTTGTCCATGGGTAGTGTGGCCCATGTTGAGGAATGAAGGAATTGCCTAAGGATGTGCACAAGCATTCTCATGGTGGTGTTATTGTTCAGAATGATTCAGAGTCTTCACTTGTGATGGAAGTTAAGGAAAAGCAAGACAATGATCCTATTTTTCAGAAGTTGAATAGTATCCACAATCAAGAAGTGGAGGTTTTCTCCCAAGGCGAAGATGAAGTTTTTTATTATCAGGGCAGATTGTGTGTTCCAGATATAGATGATTTGAGGCAGTAGATTTTGACAGAGGCCCATAGCTCTCAATATTCTATTCATCTAGATGCCACCACGATGTACCATAATATATGAAAAGTCTACTGGTGGAATGGAATGAATAGGTACATTGTATATTGGACAATGTATCCTAATTTCTAGCAGGTGAAGGTTGAGAACCAGAGACCAGGAGTCATAACTCAAGATATTAGCATTCCTACTTGGAAGTAGGAAGTGGTTAATATGGATTTCTTCACATGTCTACCTCACAAGAGATGACATCATGATTCTATATGGGTTGTAGTGGACTAAATGACTAAATTAACTCATGTTTTCCCGGTTAAGACTACAGATTCAGTAGAAAACTATGCCAGGGTTTACATCCATGAGTTGGTTAGATTACATGGAGTTTCTTTTTCTATTATCTCAAATAGGGGTACTTAGTTTACATCTTAATTTTGAAAGTCCTTCCAGAAGGGTCTTGGTACCCAAGTAGATCTCGGTACAACATTTCATCCATAGACAAATGGTTAGGTAGAGCATACTATCCAGACTTTAGAGGACATATTGAGGATTTGTGTGATCGACTTCAAAGGTAATTGGAATGATCATTTACCACTTATAGAGTTTTCTTATAATAATAACTCCACCCCAGTATTCAGATGGCTCTATTTGAGGCACTTTATGGGCAGAGATGTAGGTCTCTTATTGGTTAGTTTGAGGTAGGTAAAGTTACATTGGTTGGGATAGATTTAGTTCATGAGGCTATAGAGAAGGTTTTTTTGATTACGGAGAGGTTGACAATCACTCAGAATCGTCAGAAGTCATACCGATTTAAGTAAGAGAAAGCTTGAGTTTGTTGCAGATGATTGGGTGTTCTTGAATATTTCACCCATGAAAGAGGTGATGATATTTGGCAAGAAGGGAAAGCTTAGTCCCAGTTATATAGGTCCTTATAGGATTTTGAGGCGTAATGGTTATGTTGGTTATGAGTTAAAGCTGCCCATGGAGTTGGTAGCAGTGCACCCAGTCTTCCATGCATCTTTATTGAAGAAGTGTGTTGGTGACCCAGATTTGGTTGTGCCTTTGGAGTGTGTTTGTGTGAATGATAGTCTTCCTTATGAGGAGGTTGCAGTGGAGATCCTTGATAGGCAGGTTCACAGGCTGAGAAATAAATAAATAGCATCAGTGAAGGTGTTGTGGAGAAACCATTCTATTTAGGGAGCAACTTGGGAAGCAGAAGCAGAAGATATGATGGACAAGTACCCTCATTTATTCCCTTCTAGCATCGAGATAGTATGAAGTAGTGATCTTCCCTCTTTAGTTACTCTTCCATGTTTCATGCTCTTTTCAATTATTTTTGATCTTATGTATGCTTTAATGCTCTATATGTTTCAGTTGAATCCCTATTCTTAGTCTAAACCAGTCCCACTTATGCTATATGTTTAGATTTAGAAATTGGTTACATGTTAGTATTTCCTTCCCTATCAGTCCAGCTAAGTTTCAGTCTTCATTCGAGGATGAATGATCCCAAGAGAGAGACATTATAACACCCCAAAATTTTTCCATGATTAAATCCAGACTTAGTAAAGAAAATCAGATGGAAAATTTCTAGTCCCAGACCAGTATGACTCATTGTATGAGTCATAAAATGAGACCACAATTCATACCATGACTCGTGGTATGTTGTTTTAACTTGTCCAATGTTCCCATTCTCCATGGATCATGGTACGTGGGATGAGGTACAAGTCTATATTGACTCATATTGACAAAAACTAGAGAGTGAAAAAAATCCTCCTAGACACCACAACTTAATATACTAGTTGTGGTAACAAGGTACAGATCATACCTAGGACCCGTAGCCCCTTAAAGAGTAAGCTTAGAAAATTTAGTCCAGTGGCCATGAGTCAAGACATGACATATGGTATCATTGCATGACTCATACAATGAGTCATAGGTAGCCTCTCTAGAAACCCATTCAACATCAGTCCAAGACTCACAAGTCAAACCACGATCCGTCGTTTGACAGTATGAGTCGTACAGTGACTCATGAGGTCCTATTTCTTAAAATTTAAAATAGTTTTTCTAGGGGAAATCTAGTCTTTCCTACTTTTTTAAGTCTTGTACTATTTTGCTGAAGGTTCTTTGAAGAGAGTTAAAGGGTTAAATAGATTATTAGTCCATCATAACATTCAACCCCCTCTAAAAAATCAAAAAGATCCTCTCAAAAGAAAAACTAGGATTCTTCATCCAAGCTCCAGATTTTCAACCCTTTAGCCCTAATCCTTTAAGCAACCGGGTTTGTGAGAATTCAATAAGGGTTTTGTTTCACCCTTATGCTCAAAACCTCAGCCTTTAAATTATGGCTTTCGTATTTTGCCACTTAGGGTTTATACCCAAATTTTATCATTTGTGATGATATTCAGTTCCGACATGTTTCACATGATTATCCATCTTGTCAAATATATTTATACATGATTTTACAATCTTATTTATGGTTTGTAACCTTCATACATGATTTAGCATGAATTACACAAAATTGAGCATGTTTTAGAACAAATTAGCAAGAATTGATCCTATGATCACATAAATCAGTAAAAGTGAGAATGACTAGTTCTAGTGCTTCAGAACCTCAGTTAATCAAATAATTTGAATTAGCTTCATGCTTATTTTATGACTACCAATTTATCTATTATGAGCAAATAGTATAAAGCTTTGGGAGTAGTATTTAGCACCGAGCAGATATGGGTTTTAGATAACCCAAGTCCCAGAACCATGTGTCAACGTAGGTTATATTTATCCCTTTGAGGCTCACTTTAGTGGATCCACCTTATTTTAGGTTCTATATTGATGGCAAGGTATAGAGTCCTCCTCGACATTGTTCAAATGTTGGACTCTATTGATTTATGTCAGTTAGAAGAAACTCCCCAGAAAATAATTTAAATATAATAAATATACATGACTCACTAGCTTTAGCTCAAACATGACTACTTTAGGTTTCTCTAAAATGCTACAGTTTTTTTAGCTTTGATATATGAAAATGTGGATCATTGTACTTCAGTTTACTTATATTCTACATGATTAGTACCACACATGACTTCAGTTTACAGTGTGACTTACATATTTATCCATGACTTGCATATCTCACATGTTCAGTACATTTTATAGTACAGATTGCATACTTTCTTTTGTACTATATACTATCATGATACAGATTCAGGTGCCCATTGCTAGATTTATGACTAGAGCGGATTACAAATACTCTAGTCCAGCTTTGGGTGAGTCCTCATCATTCGCGGACTAGTTTTAGCTTTCAAATTTTTTGGTTTATTTTAGACATTTATTTTAGTTATTTAGATTTAGTTGGGAGTCCTGTCCCATAAACTTATCAGTTTTAGTAGAGGCTTATTTTAGACATAGAAAGTTTCGTATCCTAGTTATTTCAGTTTGTTTTTATTAGATTGCTCATTCCAGTTATAATTAATGATTTCGTTTAGTATTTCAACATTTCCATTTAGTACTATGCCAGTACCAAGGGTTTGCTTAGGTTATGGTTCTAAGAATTATGTTCGTCCAGGATGTAGACCCAGGTTGTGACATAGTGTAATTGTTTTTCCATGTTGTAGGGGTTGTAATTGAAGGTCTTGTAAAGAAGTTGTTGGTATTATAATGAACTCATATTTTATGTAATGAATACGTAATGTTTCTATAGCTTGACTTGCCTCTTTTGTTTTATTATTTGTTAAAATACATCACATGTTGTCTGGGGTTGCAAATGATGGTTTAGTGCATAACTGCATATTTGGTGTAGTAAAACAATATTAGGTGCCACATCTATCTAAAACATCACAACTAATGCAGTTACTACTCAAAAACAATAATTGTAGTCACAACTTCCAACCATATATGTAAAATATTAAATAAATGGTGTAGTCACAGTTGCATAATCATTAACCAAAAGAGAAGCGCATTTGCTACTGCCAAAGCAGTTACATAGAATCAATAACATAAGCAACTAATAAACTAAAATGCACCTTACCCTTTTCTTCGAACCATGCAAGGACTACCTAGCATATTTCTAATTAGAGGTAGCAACAGAAATGTTTTGTAATTCTTGCCACATTTTCATATCCAAAATTGGCTGAATAGAGTAGATGTATGTCTTCATGTAAGTTTCTCCATTATACCAGTGAAATGTAGTGAACTAGGTCTAATTTTTTATGGTGAAGAGCAGCTATTGCATAAGGACATGGTATGCTTTTCAACATTCATGCTCTGCAGTTACAAGTTTGTCAGAACAAATCCACTGTATGTCTGTAACCACCATTAAGCACCTCATACTCTGTATCTGAATTTCAATCAATGTTGCACTTTATTGACTTAGTTGTATTCTCTTTTAGATTATTTATTATCAATGGGAAAATGTCACATATCTAACTGTACAAAAGTCTGTCATCTGTCCTATTTTCTTCATTATTTTCACCCTTATGTTTTCTAACATTGTAATTATAGTCTTGTGCCTTGCTGCTAATATTCATGCATTGAAACATTTTGTCATGTTATTGTCTATATTGTCACATTTTGTAGAAAAGTTGAAACAAACCTTACTTCATATTTATGGCTTATAATACAACAACTTATCAATAATCTTATATATACACACACACATACACATACCATTTTCTCATATAACTAATGTTATCCCTCAACTCACCCCCAAAAGTAGACTTTGCACACTTCTAGAAATAATTTTTTTCTCTCAATACCTCGTCATATCTTGGACCAGTTAGTAAGAATGTGTTTAGTACACCTCCTATGTTCAACATTGAGCAGATGCTCAGCTATGGCATTTTCAAGATCCTAAAAAAAGAATATAATATCAATTAAACAAATATTCAATACAGTTATATGAAGTAAATTCAACAATCAATTCTAATCTTTCCGTATTTGTTAGAATTATCAAGTTTGTCCCACTCCCATCTAAAGATCTTCCTTTAAAAGATTGATGAACCAACTCCAAGTGTACTGATTTTCAACCTGAACTACCCAAGACAGTGGTCACTTTGATTGTTATCAATTTTAAAAACAAGTGTAACTGGACTTAAGAGACTCCCTTTAGAAAACAACCATTCAAACCAATGACCTTCCTATTACCAGCCATGTAGGACTTCTTCATTTCATCAAAACATATGTAAAAGCCCAGAAATGTTTTTGTACCACCTTCAAACGTTTCCTCATGAAGCTTGACTACACATGTGCTACCTGGATTAGATCTTGTCAACTCATTCTTGTATCTTAAAATTCTTTCAAACTCAAGAACATAATCACCCATTATCTCTTTTAACACTGTTTTCTTACTTTCCTACACACTGTTCTTCCAATATATAAATTTTATTCCTTTTTAATAAACAGTTGAACATCAAAAATTTTGATGTTGGGTTGTTGCTTTATTCTCTCATTATAGTGTGTGAATAAAAAATTGGTATTGCAAAGCTTATTTCTATTAGTAGGGTAACATTTGTGAACTGAACTATAGGTCTTCACAGTAAAATTGATAGTTTTTGAATCATGCTAGCAAATAGAATCCAACGACAACCAGTTGTACACCCAACCCATACCTTGTAGGTTCATTCACATTTTTTTCAACAGTGATATGTTCATCAACAACATATTTGGTAACAATAGTTCTGAATTCATTATCACTTTTAAATACAAAACTAATTCCCACACTATTTTTTAGCAGGTTGTATCAAATACAACTCTGCTTATCATCTTCATTCTTCTTGCTTTAACTCTTTATTGACCCTTACTTCATCATTACTATAATCATTGAAATCAGTTCCAAAGCTGGCATGTAACGTCCCCAAAGTTTTGACATGTTCGTAGTAGCCTTCCTATGTATTTAGAGTCATAAAATAAGGTCATTTTACACTTGGGAAGGTTAGAAATTATTTGGGATGTGTATTAGGTCATAAAAGGATGTCATGGATCAAGAAATAGGGTCGTGAGCCATGCACGAGAGTCTCCACTTTAGGCTCCACATCATGGACCACATGTTGAGGAGCCATTGGTTATCCTACACGACAGAGGGGCAGTGTACAGGGCACTCCTCCGCGTTGGGGAGTGTGGCACACACCTCTCTTCCTTGTCATAAGTGTTTGCTCCTCCTTTTAAAATTAGGGGCAATCTCATTATTTCCCCCTCATTTAACTACCCCAAACTCGATTATAAGCTTAAATTTGTCCTAAAAACACTTAGAATCATTCTAAAAGTTCTTATTCCCTTTATCCTAAAACTTAAGTACAACTAGAAGGGTTTCTCAAAACCCAAAGCTCCAAAGTCTCCAAGTTCAAGATTCTCTCCAAGAATCATTCTACTTTAGGTATGTAGCGAATCAATGAGGATTCCCTTCCATCCTCATGTCCAAAACTATGGCAATTTCATGAATTTAAGTTTATAAATAGGGTTTACAAACCCACTTTCAACTCCACTTTATTTAAGTAAATTTCATGATTTTCTTGAAGTAGTTATTTATGATTTTGGTTTTTCTGAACATTGCATTTGCTTTTACGCTTAGTAAGGTATTTCCTTATTGCCCTATTTGATTCTTGACATGATTTTGTATATGATTCTTAAAGCTTATGTAAGTATGAAATTTTGAGCCTTTATGATAGTATAAATATTCAGAAAGATAGAATAACCCATAGAAGGGTGAAGTTTATGATAGTTTTAAAATAAAAATTTAGTAAAGATTCAACCTTTACAAATAATAGATAATGATTTAATATTTTATTGAGCATATGATTATATGATTTTTTTGGGAGGATATTTAGCACCGAGCATATACGGGTTTAGAAAAGCCGAATCCCATAACTATATGCCACCACAAGATTATGTTTTCACTACAATGTCGGTTGATTCTTAGCCTAGAAGGATCATTTAGTGGATCTACATATAGATAGATAGGTCCTATACCCTGGCAAAGTAAGGGTCAACCCTCCCAACTAGGTTAGATATTGGACATCATTAGCTCAAGTGATATATGTCGGTTATAAGAAAGTCTCACCTTAAAAACTTTACATTATTTGATAGTTTACTTGATATGATCATTATATAGTTTTAGATAGTATGATTTCAGATATGCATATTTCAGAAATCTTTACTTATGGTTTTTAATCGTATTTACTCTTAGGTGATATTTATGACCGTAAAAGCCCATTTTGCTCCTTTACTCCATTTATGATATAGATATGATTTTGGTTATTTAGCTTCATTTCTTCATACTCAGTACCTTTTTTGTACTAAATGGATACCTCCTATGTGCTACATTTTCATGGATGCAGATAAGGGCGATCTTTCTCAGGCTCGTAGTTAGATAATAGATGTTCCTATTTTAGCAGTTTGTGGGTCCTCCTCATTTGGGGACATAGCTTAGTTATTCGTTTCTTCTTTATCTCAAACTTGTTTTATGGGTAGTTGGGTTCTTATCCCAACAAATCATTTTATTCAGTTTAGAGTCTTTCAGACATTAGTATTTCATTGTGATGAATCTTACTTTATTTGAATTCATAATATAGTTAAGGTGTTAGTTTACAACTTCCACTTTATTATCTCATTTCATGCTTAGATATGCTATGCCAAGGGCTTACTTGGGGCTATTAGTGGCTTCAAGTGACTTATTTCGTCCAGGGTGTAGACTCGGGTCATGAAAAACTTTATATCAAACCTGAAAAGCTGCATTTAGTAAAGTCCTTTTTATGGGTGTAAAGTGTGTCGCACTTATAACGAGGATGCTATAGAGCATTTAGGAAATACTTTCCCTTCTTTCATGCTCTAAGTTTGTGTGATAGAGTTTAACTCTATGTATCTCTCCTAACTCTAACTTTGCATGTATTTCGGATTATGCCTCTATGCAGAGCTGTCGAACGTCCACGACAGGATAGAAATAAGAATCTTCAGGTGCCACCTCAGGTAAACATTACAAATGTAGAATTTTGGAATGTTATCTAAATACTTGCTCAGGATATGACAACCCAAGTTGATTGTAAGGGAGCAATCTCTACAGGTCCTTAGGGTGCTCCAAATACTACTAAGATTTGTGAGTTTCTCAAGATTAATCCACCTAAGTTCTTTGGGTCAAAGTTGGGTGTGGATCCGTAGAATTTTATTGATGAGGTGTTGAGGAGTTTTTTGTGTGATACAGGTGAATAATGTTTAAAGTGTTAATCTTAATGCTTTCCAACTCAAGGATGTTTCTAGGATTTGGTTTGATTAGTGAAAGAAAGTTAGAGGTGATAGTGTTGCACCTCCAGATTAGGCTATGTTTAAGGAAGCTTTCTTGGGGTGTTTCTTTCCCCGAGAGTTGAGGGAGGCAAAAACCCAAGAGTTTCTCAACCTAGAGTAGGGTTCTATGAGTGTAGTTGAGTACAACCTCAAGTCACTCAGTTGTCTAGTTACACTCTGGACATGGTAGCTAATATGAGGAACATGGTGAGTTTAATTATTTTTGAACTTTCTCGCCATACTATTAAGGAGGGTAGGGTAGCGATGTTGATTGGGGACATGGATATTGCAAGACTTATGGTCCATTTGTAGTAGGTTGGGGAAGACAAGTTGATAGAGAGGGAATAGTTTTGATATAAGAGGGTCTGAACATCCAGTCATGAGTTCATCTAGTCGAGGATCGGTAATAGAAATTGGTTATTTTTTTAGAAAAGGTCATCTGGGCCAGCTCTGTCTTCAGCCAGTATGTCTACACCTAGCCCTAGGTATAGTAGGTTAGAGTGTTGGGTTCTTATTCTCAAGATAGTGTTGCAGGAGGGTTCATATGGAAAGAATCATCTCGATGAGTGCTTGTATGGTAGGGATGGTTGCTATAGATGTGGTTAGACATATCATAGTCTTAAAAATTGCCCCTCTACTAGATAGAGAAGTAGGGTAACAGACCCCAGGCTACTTCATCATCAGCTCCAGCAGGATGAAATGTTTATAAAGGCACCACTCCAAGTGCAAGCAGTAATCAGAACTGCGTCTATGCTTTGTTTTCTTATCAAGATTAGGAGACTTCCCCAGATGTCATTGTTGGTATGTTAAAATTCTTATCTCTTGATGTTTATGCCTTGTTATACCCCACAACTACTTTGTCTTTTATCACTCCCTATGTTGCTCTGAATTTCAGAGTCAGTCCTGAACAGCTCCTAGATACCCTCTCTATTTCTACTCCAGTCGGAGAATCTATTGTAGCTAGAATAATCTATCAAAGTTGTCCTATTTTCATCCATCATAAGGGCACCACATCGAATTTAATAGAATTATATATTATAGAATGATATTATTGTGGGTATGGACTAGTTGTATTCTTGTTATGCCTCAATTGATTGCAGAACTAGAGTTGTTAAATTCCAATTTCCTAATGAGCCAGTTTTAAGATGGAAATGTAGTCCTGCAGTACCTAAGGGTCGTTGAATCTCATATCTCAAATCTAGAAAAATGATCTCTAAGGGGTATATCTATCCTCTAGTGATGGTCAAGGATTTTATTTTTGATACCCTAACTCTTCAATTAGTTCAGTAGTCAATGACTTTCCAGAAGTCTTCCTCGAAGATCTTCCCAAAGTTCCTCCCAACAGGGAGATAAACTTTGGGATAGACATTCTTCCTGATACATAACCTATCTCCATTAGTCCATACAAAATGGCCCCAAATAAGTTACAAAAAGCTAAAGGTACAGTTGAAAGATCTTCTAGATAAGGGACTTCTCAAGCCTAGTGTTTCTCTCATGGGGTACTCTAGTCCTCTTTGTGCATAAGAACGATGGCTCCCTCAGGATGTGCATTAATTACCACCATTTGAACAAATTCATAATCAAAAATAAGTATCACATTCCTAGGATTGATGACATGTTCAACCAACTTCATGGTGCGACTTGTTTCTCTAAGATTGATCTCAGTTTGGATTACCATCAGTAGAAAGTTAGAGAATGTGACATCCTGAAGATATCTTCTTGAACTCAGTATGGTCACTATGAGTTTTTTGTCAGGTCTTTTGAACTAACCAATGCTCCTGCAAGTTTTATAGATCTCATGAATAGTGTCACACCCCAAATCCCATTGAGGCGGACTGGTACCCGAAGCCGATATGGCCCGAGAGAACCAATCTTTGCTCACGTACATTCGTATGCATATCCTCATATGAATCTTATTATACCTCATGCAACTATGCAAAAGTCATGAACCTGGAAACATATGCCATATCTATATATATATGAAACTTGGCCGTTAGGGCCATCAAGTCAAAATGATCATACGTCTCGTACATTCACATACCCACATATGTCTACAAAAGCCCCTAACTTATGCATTTATAAGACCAACTAAAAGTCGGGACAAGTCCCCGCTTTACACAACATTTACAACATCAAAACAAATGTACAACTGTGACTCGGAAAGTCCCGAAGTAACTGGGGCTCACCAAAGATCCGCAATTAACTGTCAACTTACTGTGGAGGTCTACTAGTGCCTGCACCTGCAACATGTAAGGTAAATCCCCCGAGGGGGTTAGTACGAAGAATGTACTGAGTATGTAAGGCTCATAAGAAACTACATCACACATGAGAATATCAATGGAATAAAATATTGGAGAATATTCAATGTGGATAACCCATCATTTTAAATGTGGAAACATGTATATTGCTTCTGTTATTGTTATTTTAGGTCACTCGTTTACATCCTTATTATTCATATAATATCTTTCATACACGTCTTCATTCAAGAGAATTTTCCTTCACTCAAGAGACTTGCCTCTAAGAGATTCTTCTATTCGAGAAATTCTTCTACTTAAGAGATCCTCGAGATTCTTTGATTCAAGAGATTCTTCTATTCAAGAGATTTGGGTTAATAATTTAACATACATCCACTCTATGGGTGGGTTAACATACATCCACTCTATTGGTGTGTTAATAACATACATCTACTCCATGGGTGGGTTAACATACATCCACTCTATTGGTGGGTTTACATACATCCACTCCATGGGTAGGTTAATAACATACATCCACTCTATTGGTGGGTTAACGTACATCCACTCCATGGGTAGGTTAACATACACCCACTCTATTGGTGGTTTTACATACATCTACTCCATGGGTAGGTAGTGACGGGATCGACCCATGCTAGGTGTTCTTTTCACCCCTGGGATACCACCCGAGAATTCTTATCAATTAAAATTTCTTCTTATTCTTATTCTTCTTGGAAGAGGTTGATTTATTCACTTATGAGAGATTGATACATTGAGGATCATGACACTATTTAAAACACACTAATATTACTTCACTCCTTGACTTCATGAGATTGACACCTTAACTTGTGAGGGATAAATATATTAGCTCGCACATCACCTTTTCACTATTCTTATGAGATCTTATGATATTGGTACCTTTAAACTTGTGAGAGATTGGTACAAACATAATCATAATAATATTGGATTTGGGAACAAGACATGATTGGAAATACTATTCAAGCATAAATAGATTCTCTTTACACCTTACTCTCTGTGAGATAGTTCTTTTAGAAATTACAACGTTATGACAGCTTTGGAACTTCAGTCAATGAATAAGAGATAAGTGAATCATAATTCATCTAAGAATAGAATTCATGTGAATAACAATATATCTCAACCTGAACTGGGATACTTCAGAACATTTCGGACATGAGTAAGTACCATAACAAGGTGAATACTCTATGCTGCAGAAAGATACGGAAAGAGTAACCTTACATACCTTGTCGTCTCACTACGAATACACAATCCTATATGGGGATACAATAGTCCAGCTTCCTTCTTTACGTTTCACTCTACAACACAAGTATGTAACGGCGTACGTTAATAATCAACTCTCTTACAAATGTATAAGTGTCACAATGAGTTACGTGACTGCTATATAGCATCATTTATTCCTTCACAGTACAATCCATTGCATTATCATACCAACAACACCATAACATACCACACATCGACCAAGATATTCTAAACCAATAACATTTCACACCACGTTTACCCTTTATGCTTCCTTATTAGCATTCCGTCACAATTACCCTATCAACTTGCCTTATAACAACCTAAGAACAACAATAAATACTTAACATAGTCCAACATGCCTCCATACAACCCTTTAAAGTCATTAAAACGGCATCATAAGTTGCTAATTATATCCATAAAGGGTATAGGGGCCTTCGGGGGTTAAAGGGGGACAAAAACATGCAAAATGGTGTTCTGGAAGGGACCTGAGAAGCTACATACGCCTGTATGTGGCTGACCTACGGCCGTATATGGCCCTTGGCAGTGTCCAGGGGCATCTGTGTTGGCACCTGTGCCCGCAGGTGCCTCACCTGCGAGGGTGGATGCCCATTTTCGGCCAAATTGGTCTCTTTTGGGTCTTTTTATGAAATGAATGGTCCATGATCATAAATAAACTTATTTTAACATATTTTTGATCATCTTATATGCCAAAAACCATCCATGGTCTCACATCACACATAAACATCACCAAAACCTCACTTTCTTTTCAATACGTCACCAAATCCATAACCAAATTTACAACAACAATTCCAAACATTATACACAAGGATAAAATAAGGTAAGACTATAATTACATCTCACATGTCAATACTAACTCCATCAAGTTCACTTCCTTCAAGACCACAAGTCCATGTTCAAGTTTACAAGACCAAACCCTTCACCGATTAAGCACACACAAGTTGTTTTACATATAGTGAACTTCTCACACTTCACCAACATAACCAACATGATGTAAACCATCTTCCATGCATAAAATATATTAAACCATGATAATAAACACTTACCAAGTCTTGTACAAAGGTAATCTTGTCCACAAAGATGAGAACTTAGGGTTTGTGTGAAATAAAAAATATTGAGAGAATTCTAGAAAAAGGTATGGGTGTCACAATGGAATAAAATATGATTTTGTGCCCTTTTTATAGTCCCTTTAAGTCTCTCTTATCCCATTCTTGACATTAAATGCATGGTTGATTTGGTCAAATGGAAGATTGGATCATTTTGCCCCATTGGGCCAAGTCTTTTGATGATCTTTGGGCCTCATTTGGCCCAATGGCACAAGACTCATGTAAGCCCCAATAATTTAATGAATAATTCATCAAATCTCTCATGTATAACTAATTCCATAAATGTACACGTAGTTGTATAAGTTCGGACATGTACGGGGTGTTACACCTCCTACAAAGGTCTAATCCCATGTACTAGGCCCAATATCACTTATCTCATCAATAACATTACAAAATACATACTTTTGAATCTCGAAACTTGAGTAACCATTGTTCAATATTTTCAAGTAGGGTTTGGTAGGTACGGGGTGTTACAAATAGGGTGTTCAAATAGATCACGACATGTTCATTATTATTTTCATAGATGACATCCTGATTTACTCCAGTAGTGAGGATGAGCATGCTGACCATCTTAGGATTGTTCTTCAGACCCTCAGAGATAGACAACTGTTCATTAAATTTTCTAAGTGTGAATTTTGGTTGAGGTCAGTTACTTTCCTTGGTCATATTATTTCTAGTGAGGGGATATAGGTTGACTCTCATAAGATTGAGGCAGTCAAAAGCTGTCCTAGACCAATAACTTCATCATATATCAGGAGTTTCTTAGGTTTAGCTGGTCATTAGAGGAGGTTTATAGTGGTATTTTCAGCCACTTCAGCCCCATTGACTAGGCTAACTCAGAAAAAAGGTTAAATTTAGTGGTCTGAGGTTTGTGAGAAGAGCTTTCATGAGTTGAAGTATTAGGTTACTTCTGCTCTAATTTTAGCCCTACCAGAGGGTACAGATGGTTTTGTGGTATATTATGATGTGTCTAGAGTTAGACTTGGTTGTGTTCTGATGCAGAATGGTAAGGTTATTACCTGCGCTTCTAGACATCGTAAGGTTCATAAGAAGAACTATCCAATTCATGATCTTGAGTTAGCATCTATAGTGTTTGCTTTAAAATTTTGGCATCATTATCTTTATGGTGTGCATGTTGATATGTTTACAATCATAAGATCCTGCGGTATATCTTCACTCAGAAAGAGTTGAATCTTCGATAGAGAAGATAGCAATCTTCGATAGAGAAGATAGCTTGATATCCTCATGTATTATGATATAAGTGTGATATACCATCCAGGTAAGGCTAATGTGGTTGATAATTCTCTTAGCAGGTCGTTTATCAGAAGTGTGGCCCTTATTGAGGAGGATAAGAAAGAACTTGCTAAAGATATGCATAGACTTGTGCATTTGGGAGTCCATCTCATGGATTCCAATGAATGTGGGGTAATAGTAACAAATTACTCTGAGTCCTCATTGGTGATTGAGTGATGTGTCATGGTATGATTGCAATTTTGACGCTCAAAACAAGAAAAATCTGCTAGTTTTAAGGCTTTTCTATGTGGATATGATGTTTTTGTGTTAGTTTTGTAGGAAAATAGGTCATGGTGGTAAGTAGGTGAAAAAAAGAACAAAAATTAGCCAAGTGTTTGAAGCTGAAGCTTGGACATGACTCATTTGGGTCATGCTACGAGTTGTAGCCTTAAACATACTAAGCAAGGAGTGAGATCCTGAGAAGATAGAAAGTGTGGGGAGTGCCAATAACTCAGAATACAAGTCGTAGGGAGAGGAGATGGGTCGTAGGATGACCCGCCCTAAGAGAATTTATCGAAGTCCTGAAAAGTTATAAATTGATGCCAGTGGCAATGACCATTTCCTACAAGCTATCACCAGTGGCTACGAGGCATCGTCTAGAATCGTCCTGAGAAGAAGTGACCAAAGTCCTTAAGATTACCAAAGTTGACCCAGTGGCTACGGGTCACCCAACGAGTCATTGGGTAACCATATTAGTTGTCACCAAAGCTATAAGAAGACCGAGCAATGGATTCCTATTGACATGTAATGAGTTGGAGGAAAACCCTATGACTCATTGCCTGAGTCGTTGCCACTGCCGACCTTGTTCTCCTATTTTGTTTAGGACATGATTCGTTTATGTCTATAAATACTCTTATAGGTTTTATGTTTTGGTTTACATTCTATTACTACTTTTGAGTCATATACTTGTTCTTGAGAGTTGTAAATATTAATTTTGAGGGTTTTAAATCATAATTGAGATTAGAGGTTTTCATCTTATTCTTCATTAGTTCATAATTATGTTTTCATTCAAGAATTATTATTGTGTTTTTATGATTATGAGTAGCTAAACACCACAACTAAGGTTGTGGCAATCATGACAGATTAGCAAAGTAGGGTTCGTAGTACAAGGTGATTCTCAAAGGGTGTTTGGGAGTGTATTGTTGTTCTCTTCAATTTGATTGCTTTCTAACAAGTGTAAGCATTAGAACTTGCCTTATCTTTACTTACAATAAAATAAGGGGTAACAGATGGGAAAAGAGAACAAACATCAGAGACTTGGAGCTATCAACCTTAGCTTAATAACTTGAGCCTAGAAAGTGGGAAAGCTAATCTAGGATCCGAGATAAGGGTTAGAATTCAAAACTCATGAGATGAGAGAGAATGATTGAGGATAGTCATCTAATAGGGGCATAAAGTCATTTATATGAACTTAACTTATTGATTTTTCATGCCAAGCACTGAGAGAGATCACTAGTATGAAGAACCTACAGAGTTATGAAGTTATGGGGAACAAAGTCCTAGTGCCTCTCATCTATTGATCACAAACTAGAAAAAATTATCAATTGTTACTTGTTCAATGATATAATACAAAAAAACCCTTTTTACTGGAAATTACATACTAATTACTTAGATATCCACATTGATTGAGATTTTGACCTATTCCTCGTGGGATCGACCCCAACCTAGTTGGGTTCTATATTTGGAATAACAACCGTTTTATACTTTCATTGAGAGGTGTAATTTGGGAGACATCACTGAGGTAAAATAAAAGCAAGATAGTGACCTCATACTGCTTTAGTTGAAGGATGTGGTCCATAATGTAACACCATGTATTCTACTTATTCTAGTTCTATTTATATGGAACTTGAGATAGCCTCAATATATAGGTAAGGGACCAAGTTTCCTAAGTGATTAGTGATGGGTTAAAATGGATTTAAATGATACTATAACACCCCAAACATTTTAGCATGTATACGGACAAGTTAACCTCGACAAAAGTATTTAAACGCGAGATAGTAAGGTGATATTCTATCTTAAGATTTAAAGTGGTCAAGTGTATATAAGTGTTAAGTTAAAGTAAGAGGTTAAGATTTAGAATATGGAATAAAATATTTGAGATGCTTGCTTGACTTAAATTAAGCTAATAGGTGACAAGTATGTACATCACCTACTTTGACTTATTGACCAGCCTAAAGAACTAAGTAGGTACATCACCTACTAAGACTCTTTGACCAGCTTAACGGGCTAAGTGGGAGCATCATCTACTTGAATTAATTCTGGGCCAAACTAATTAAAAGATAGAGAAGAATGGGTAGCCAAGGCCCAATAATTTTTAGTCCACTAAAGCCCAAGCCAAATGGCCAAGTAGATGCATCATCTACTTGATAATTTATGGTCTAAAATGACCGAGAAATTTGGCCAAGATAGCTCCCTTTTAAGGGGATAGAGATCAGTTCATTTGCATCATTATAACTTGCAAAAATATCATATTTCTCAAGTCTCTCTCTCTTGCTCTCTCTTGGCTTCTACAACAGCCCTAAAATCCTATTAGGGTTCTTGGGATTTCTTTTCTTTTCAAGCTAAAGGTAAGTGAATAAATTATGAGCTTAGTTTAATAAGCCTAATGAAACCATGTTCTTTATATTTAAGATGTAGGACATCCCTTTCTAAGCTTGGCAGTCCCACTTTATTTTAGACTTCTAAGAGATTATCTTCTTCTTTGGTTTAAGTTTGCAGGATAATTCAATTCCTTTAAGGACTAAAAGTTAAGAGGATAAAATTTCAGCATTTGAGGTAAGATTTTGTCCCATTTCATCCCTCTTTATATATAAAATTGGGTGAGGGATTATAGATATGGTTCTATTGGGAATTCACTGGACAATGATGGTAAGCCATGTGTTCACATTTTACTATTATATAACTGAAATTTTGGGACAGTTTAGTGGCTATTTTGGAGGTATTGTGTTGGGAGGCAGTAGCTAATCCTATAGAAAGGTTGTGTATGGATTGTATTGATGTGGAAACTGAGGGGTGGTGATATACCATTTATTCAAAGGCTACTGTCCGACTACTGTTTGGTGAAATCAAATATCTTAAATTGGTTGATTGACTATTAATACTAGCTTTTCCACTTATTTCATTGTAGATTAATGCCTTAAAAGGGTGGCTGAATCGTGGTAGTTTTATTGGACAGAAAATATAAACAAGGTATGTAAGGCTATTTGATTCCTTATTTTTTTGGCATGAAATCTCATACTTGTGTTACTGCTAACAAAGTGAGCTTCATAAGTGCCCATCCTAGTAAAGGTGACAGCATACGATCTCCAATGTAGCTAAAGATATTTTCCCTCTCCATAGAATGTCAAACTACTTTAATATATGTTCATTACTCTAAATTTGTGTGTTTATTCTCCTATGTGCTAGTATGAAAAAAGTATTCTCAGCAACAAGTTTTATGAGTTCTCCTTTAAGTCAAATGAGGTTTGTGGAGTCATATAAGTTCCTAAGTATTACATTGATATTATATTTGGTTTCTATGTCATTGTTACTGCCCCAAGTATATTATTCACAATCTACGCTACTGGTCTATAGTCCTAAAGCTCAATAATGTTATGACCACCAAAAGAACAATCTCAAAGATTAAACCAAAAAGGTAAAGGGAATTCATGTAATTACGGGTGGTATACCAAGAGCCAAGGCCTAGCATGGATCGATCACAATTTATGTATTTATTGGTGGTATCCAAGGGGCAAAACACTAGCATGGGTCAATCCCAATTTGTGTGTTTATGAGGACTGTATCCCAGGTGTTAAAAAGCCTAGCATGGGTCATTCTCTTCTACCTCTAATTAGCTGGTCATTTGTATCATATGCCTTACAAAGTTTATAAAGCAAAGAAAATAAAAGAAAAAAATATAACTATGTGGGCCCACAAGTGTAAGCAAAGATGGTCTTTTATCCTTATATATATAGTTATACATCAATAACTGATTTTATTTGAGCTCTTGTTTTACATATGGTCACTTTATGCCTTACATATTTAGTAAATTCTTTTGTACTGACATTTCTCATGAGGGATGGTATGTTTCATGCCACAGGTGTAGGTACTCCAACTAGTAGACCACCTCAGTAGGAGCACCATACACTCAACTTATATTGGTGAGCTCCAAGTTGATTTAGGGCTTTATCGAGTCTATAGTATATGTATTTTGGTATTGTATAATAGTAAGGGTAAGGCGGGGCCTGTCTCGACCTAGACTAAGTTTGTTTATCTTATAGAGGCTTTGTAGACTAATGTATAAAGTGCAGTTATGTTTGGTTCCTTAACAGTTGTGGCCTCAACGGCCAAGTCACTTAATATTTTTTGGGCCTATCTATGTTGGTCCTTTATCATCACAATAGCTTATACATACTTTTCAAAGCTTCATGACAATCATAGTTATATGCATGGCAAGCACAGGTTATAATTTGGTTCTCTCAGGTCTTTAGGGCATCGGATGCTTGTCTATCTCGATGGTATTTGAAATGTGACACATAAGCAGAAGGTTGAAGTCAAAGTCTTCTCTTTTGAGCAAGGTGGTATTCATGGGTACTAAGGTAGGTTGTGTGTTCCCGATGTAGATGGGTTGAGAGCATGGATTTTGTCTGAGGCTCACAATTCTATGTATTTGATCATCTAGGCTCCACTAAGGTGTATCGTGACTTGAGGAAGTTTTTTGGTGGAGTGGTATGGAAAAGGATGTTACAAACTTTGTAGCAAAATGTCCTAATTGTCAGCAAGTAAAAGTAGAATATCAAAGACCTAGAGGTTTAGCATGAGATATTAGTATTCCTACGTGGAAATGAGAGATGATAAACATGGACTTCATTACAAGCATACCTTGTGTATGTCATCAACATGACTTAATTTGGGTGATGGTAGACAGGATAACTAAGTCAACTTACTTCTTTCCAGTTAAGACTTCAGATTCAGCAGAGGCTTATGCCAAGTTGTATATGCGAGAGTTAGTCAGGCTTCATGGAGTTCCCTTAGCTATTATTTCATATAGGGGTACTCAGTTTTGGAAGTCTTTCCAAAAAGGTATTGGTACCCGAGTAAACCTCAGCATAATTTTTTATCCACAGACCAATGGGAAGGCAGAGCACACCATTTAGACTTTTGAGGATATTTTGAGGGCATGCTCTATTCACTTCAAAGGTAACTGGAATGATCATTTGCTTCTTATCTAATTTGCTTATAATAATACTTACCATTTAAGCATTCAGATGGCTCCATTTGAAGCACTTTATAAGCAGAGATGTAGGTCTCCTATTGTTTGATTTGAGGTAGGTGAGACTATTTTGATCGGGCCAGCTTTAGTCCATCTAGATATGGAGAAGGTTATGTTGATTAGAGAGTGGTTGAGGACTACCCAAAGCCGATAGAAGTCCTATTTTGATGTGAGGCATAAAGACTTTGAAGTTTATATTGATGATTGGGTATTCCTAAAAGTTTCACCTATGAAGAGGGTTATAAGATTTGGTAAAAAAAGGAAGCTCAGGCCTCACTACATAGGTCTCTATCGGATTGTGAGCAGGATTGGAAAGGTAGCGTATGAATTGGAGTTGTCCCATAAGTTGGCAGCAATACATACAGTGCTTCACATATCCTGCTTAATAAGTGTATTGGAGATCTTTCGCTTATTGTTCCTTTGGAAAGTGTTGGGATTAAGTATAGTCATTCTTATGAAGAGATTTTGATTGAAATTTTAGATCGTCAGATTTGAAAATTGAGAACGAAAGAGGTAGCATTGGTTACGGTACTATGGAGAAATTAAGAAGTTGAGAAAGCTACACCGGAGGTCGAAGAAGCTATGAAGTCTAAGTATCCGCACCTATTCACTCCAAGCAGTGATAAAGTTTCAGGTAATGACCTTCTTACTATAGAAATTCATAGTAACTTTCATGTCTAAGGTTCTTGTCTTGTAATTCTATGGTTATGTTCGTGCCATGTACATTTTACTTTAGTTCAATCTTGGTATTGACAAGTTCAGTTTATGATAAGTTAGATAATTTTGACAGTTAAAACAAGGGTTGTGCCATTCATTCTTCCCTTATGACTTTAGCTTTCATTCAAGGATGAATAATTCCAAAGGGGGATAATGTAATGTCCCCAAAGTTTTGACATATTCGTAGTAGCCTTTCTATGCATTTAGAGTCATAAAATAAGGTCATTTGATACTTAGGAATGTTAGAAATCATTTAGGATGAGTATTGAGTTATAAAAGGACATCATGGACCGAGAAATAGGTTCATGTGATATGCATAAGATCCTCCGCTTTGGGCTTCATTCCACGGAGAACATGTTGATGAGCTATTGGTTAGCCTATGCGACAGGAGGAGCAGCACACAAGGCACTCCTCTGAGTTGGGGAGTGTGACGGACACCCCTCCGTCCCAAGCATATTTCGCTCCTCCTTTAATTGGGGACAATCTTATCATTGCACCCCCATTTAACTTCCCCAAACCCGATTATAAGCCTAAATAAGTCCTAAAAACACTTAGAATTATTCTAAAAGCTCTCATTCCCTTTTTCCCAAAACTCAAGAACAACTAGAAGGGTTTCTCAATACCCAAAGCTCCGAAGGCTCCAAGTTCAATATTCACTCCAAGAATCCTTTTAATTCAGGTATGTAGGACTTCAATGAGGATTTCTTTTCATCCTCATTTCCTAAGATTTGTAAATTTCATGAATTTAAGTTATAGCTAGGGTTTACAAACCCACTTTGGTTTCCCACTTTATTTAAACAAATTTCATGATTTTCTTGAAGTAGTTATTTATGATTATGGTTTTTATGAACATTGCATTTACTTTTACACTTAGCAAGGTGTTTCCTTATTTTCCTTTTTGATTCTTGGCGTGATTTTGTATATGGTTCTTAAAGCTTATGTTTTAAAGTATGAAATTTGAGCCTATATGATAGAATGAACATTCAAGAAGAATGAATAACCCATAAAAGGGTGAAGTTTATGATGGTTTTGAAATATGAATTTAGTAAATATTCAAGCTTTACAAATAGATAGATAGTGATTTGAATCTTTTATTGAGCATATGACTATATGAATTATTTTGGGAGGATTATTTAGCACTGAGCGATTACGAATTTAGAAAAGTCAAATCTCATAACTACGTGCCACCTTAAGATTATGTTTTCACCGCAACGTCGGTTGATCTTTAGCCTAAAAGGCTCATTTAGTGGATCCACACATAGATAGATAGGTCCTATACCCTGGCAAGGTATGGGGCAGCCCTCCCTACTGGGTTAGACATTAGACATCATTAGCTCAAGTGATGTATGTCGGCTATAAGAAACTCCCACTTAAAATACTTTACATTATTTGATAGTTTACTTGATGTGATCACTTTATGGTTTCAGATAGTATTATTTTAGATATGCATATTTCAAAAATCTTTACTTATGGTTTTTAACGACATTTACTCTCAGTTTGATATTTATGATAGTGAAAGTCCCATTTTGATCTTTCCCTCTATTTATGATATAGATATGATGTCAACTATTTAGATTTATTCCTGCATACTCAGTACCTTCCTTGTATTGACCACATACCTCTTTTGTGCTACATTTTTATGGATATAGATACAGGCAATTGTTCTCGGGCTCCTAGTTAGATAATAGTAGTTCATGTTTCAGCAGTTGGTGAGTCCTTCTCATTCAAGTACATAGCTTATTTGTTCTTTTATTTTTTATTTCAGACTTGATTTATGGGTAGTTGGGTGAAATGACCCAAAACGTTGTTATGTGTGAAAATGCCTTGGAAAATTTTTATAATAGACTTGAGGGAGTTTATTTCAAGGGGAAAAATGGGGCCCAATGTAGTTGGGCCAAGAATTAAAAAAAAGGAATTGGGTCGTCCTGCCGTTTACCGCTGCAGCGGTAATTCGGCAATAGCCATCCTGAATTATATTTAAAAACCCTCTCTTGTTCAAATATTCTATCTCCAAAAAACACCCTTGATAAACCTCACTTCCATAGTCATGAGATTTCAAAGGCCTAGCTTCATGAGGGCGGTTTCAAGGCACACCTAGTGGGAACCCGCACTTGCGGGATAACTCTCTCCTCTCAATAGCAGCATACTTCATCTATGAGGTAGGTTATAATTTAAATTGCAATAGTCTTGGGCTAGATTCATGTAATAATGATAGTAATGTCGGGAGTTTTCATGCATTATACCTTCGGATATAGTGTTTGGATGGACGAAAATGATAAAAATTCGGATAGGCTTAAATAATGTTGTAAATTGTTGTGGTATTCCATTGATGCGATATTTGTGGCATGAAATGAGTCGAATCTTCTGAAAATCTTGACTAGTTGAATGAATACCATGGCTCATAAGTATGGCGGGGATTAAGTATGGTGAAATGGGGGAGCAAGAAGTAAGCAAGGGTTTGATTGAAAGTACTCTTAGTAATCTAGATAGTTGCGTCTTGCATTAAGGAAGGTTAACGAAATGTAAGTGTGGAGTAGGGGTTAGTAGTTAACCTAATTGAGGTTTTAGGTGACCTATGAGTGTAATTGAATGGATAGGACAGCTTAGGCGACAACCTAGTGGCAAGGTACATGGCAGAGTAGGTAAGCTTGGTAAGGGTCATAGAATAACAAGGGTAAGGTTAGTAAGGTCGAGTAGGGTGGGCCGGGTCAAAATAGGGTGGGGTAAGCCTTGGCCCTCTAAGATTTTAACCCACCCCACCCTGCCCTATTTAGGAATTTTCCTTGATTCTGCCCTACCCTGCCCCGCCCTACTTAGACCCGTTATGCCCCGCCTTGTTTATGTTCTATTTTTTTAGTCTTTGTTCTGGATCTTTTTTTTATGTTTGATCAAATTCAATCCATTTCCAAAATACTAGCTAATGGAAATAAGCGATTGGAATATTTTTAACATAAGCATTTACGGGTTGAAAGTAAAAGGTTAAAAATATTTAAAATTAAATAGTAGTAATAGCTTTATATAGAACCAACTAAGATGAAATAATAATTTATTGTTCTTCTTCACTGACTCATTATTTACATAAAGATAATAAGAAAAATAAAGTAATAAACATCAGTGTTCATTTGATCACATATTACTAAAATAATTACTCATAAGGGAAATTTATTAGAGAAAATGCATAAAAAACCCCTAAACTTGTCATGACAACTTACTTTAGCACTTAAACTTAATGTGCGTTTATATACCCCCCTTAATAACTTTGAACTTAATTATTTTCAACCCTTCCTGCCTCCGACCAAGTCAAGGCTAAGTGTTGCAGCACCACGCGTTTTTTAATTCGTCCACGTCATTAATGAAGCCGTTTCCAATTTAAACCCGACCCGATCAAAACCCGTTCCTAATTTAAAACCCGATCCGCTTCAAATCTCAAACAAATACCCTAAATCTAATCGGTACCCGTGATTTCTCTTTCCTAAAAATCCTAAAAGATAAAGAAAACCAAATCACGAAATCATTGAAAATCAAATACTGAAATCGTTGAGGGGGTTTTCATTGAATCGCAAGGTGTTTTTCTTCCAAGTGTTTATAGACGAACACTGAAATCGTGGAGGTATATTTCATTTGCATAGTCTATGATTTTTACCCAGCCGATTTTCAAAGATTTTAGGGGTTTTCAATTTTTCATTTTTGATTTTTTCTAAAGCTCGTGTTTTTTTGAATTTTTAGCAGATTGACAATGGATTTTGTGTACATTATCTTAAGGTTTCATCATGGAGGAATATTACAACAAAAACCTCGTATTAAATACATTGGAGGTATTGTCACAGATTGTTTTGATGTAGATGTTGATAAGTTCTCTTACTTTGAATTTGTAGGATATGTTAAAGAAATTGGATATAATTGTTCCTCTTGTATGGTTTATATTAGACCACCTAAATCTGCTCATTTGGTTAAAGTTACATATGATAGGGATATTTTGGGTATTGTACCCCAACTAAAAAATAGAGATATTGTTGAACTATTCGTGTCACATTTTACTGAAGAGCCTGATGTGGTCCCCCTAGCCCTTGAATATATAACCCATGTGGGTGGAGAATCTAGTGTTTTGTTTTGATAAAGAGTCTGCTCAAACATGTGAGGGTAGTAAGAATTTAGGGTTTGAAGAACCTACTGTTAGTGTTGGAGAGGAGTTAGGTGGTGCTTCTACTGGTGTTGAGGAGGACTTAGGTGGAGTTTCTACTGGTTTTAGGGAGGAGTTAGGTAGGGCTCCTGCTGCTACTGCATTTGATGTTCCAATACTTGGATCTGATTGGGAAAGTGCAAGTGAAGATAGTGAGGATTCGGGTTATGGGGATTTGTTTGATGAAGTTGATAATGAATATGGTAGTGATGCTCATGAGGAGGTTAGGACTTTGAGGGAAGAAAAAAGAGCTGCTAAATATAAAAAGAAGAAAGAAAGGGGTCCTAGAGTTGAAGGTGTAAAATTAGGCAAAAAAGGTGTTGACATTGGATATGATGAGTATTTATCCAAGAAAAAAAATACTCTAGAGGATAAGATAGGTGGTGATGAGCCATAGTTTGATTCAGATGAAGAGGCTAGTTTTGAAATAGACACTGATGTAGATGTTGATGATGAAGATGAGGTTCAACAATCTGTAAGAAGTGGGAAAAAAACAAGGAGAGAAAAGAGACCTAAAAAAAGAGTTGTGTTTGATCCTACTTGTAGGTTAATTGTCTGGGAAACTGGTCTTTCTTTTGCAAATGTTAAGCAATTCAGAGAAGCTACTACTAGGTATGCAGTTCAAGAACATATAGAATTTGACAAGTATGTTAATGAACCAACTAGGGTAAGGGTAAAATGTGTAGATGGTTGTCCATGGTTAGTGTTTGGTAATCATGATTCAAGGAAAGGGAATTTTGTTGTGAAAAAGTATATTCCAGTCCATAAATGCACTGCCACAACCAAAAATAAATTAGTCAATTCAAAGTATTTAGCTGAGAGGTACAAGGATAGAATTATTTCTGAGCCTGGTATTAGAGTTTTTCAATTGCAAAGTCTAGTGAAGAAGGAGTTGGAGGTGTATGTTGGAAGAATTGTGGCAAGAAAAGCTAGAAATATTGTCTTGCAAGAGATTATGGGTGATCATGTGGAGGAATTTAAAAGGATACTGGATTATAGGGATGAGCTTTTGAAGACTAATCCAGGAAGCACATGTGTGGTGAGGCTTAGTGAAGAAACATTTGAAGGTGGGAGAAAAAGATTTCAATCATTCTATATTTGTTTTGATGCTTTGAAGAAAGCATTCAAAGCTGGATGTAGAAGTTGAATTGGGTTTGATGGCTGCTTCTTGAAAGGTGTTTGTAAAGGTCAATTGCTTGTAGCAGTTTGTAAAGATGGGAACAACCAGATGCTACCACTGGCCTGGCAGTGGTTGAATTTGAAAATAACTTCACTTGGAGATGGTTTATCAGACTTGTAAAGAATGATCTTGAGCTTGGAGGTGGGACAGAATTGACAACCCTTTCTGATATGCAAAAGGTATTTTTTTCTCTTTTATTCATTATTTGATTTTAACTACATTATTATTATATCACCTAATCTTTTTATATGCTGTTGAAGGGTCTTGACAATGCAATTCATGAGTTGCTGCCAAATGCAGAACAAAGAATGTGTGCAAGACACATTCTTGCTAATTGGTCCAAAGATTGGAAAGGCATTGAAAGAAGAAATTGCTTTTGGAGATGTGCCAAGTCTACATATGAGCAAGAGTTGAGAAGAAATCTAGATCATATGGAGTTGTTAGATGACAAGATATGTGATGATCTACTGTGGTACAACATTGAAAGGTGGTCGAAGGCCTACTTCTAAACATTTAGCTGTTGTGATAGTGTTGACAACAACATGGCTGAATGCTTTAATTCATAGATATTGGGTCCAAGACACAAGGTTATCATCACAATGCTTGAGGAAATAAGGGTTAAAATGATGAGAAGAATTGGACAGTTGAGGGAGTTCTCTGATACTTGGATAACTGACATTTCCCCAATGGCCTTAAAAGTATTGGAAGAGAACACATCAAAATCAATGAAGTGTACATTTGAATGGAATGGTGAATATGGTTTTGAGGTTAAAGACATTTGGTGTAATACCTTTATAGTGAATTTGAGTAGCAAAACTTGTACTTGTAGATCTTGGATGCTAAAGGGTATACCTTGCTGTCATGCTATAGCTTCACTGCATTTTAGAAGATTAGAGCCTATTAATTATGTTGCACATTGGTATAGCAAAGAAACTTACCTCAAGACCTATAGCTACTTCATTCAGCCTGTCACTGGAATGAAAATGTGGCCACAATCAACCAACCTTTCTGTTATACCGACTGAGATTAGAAAACTACCAGGAAGACCTAGTAAGAGTAGAAGGAAAGAGCAGACTGAAAACAAGACAGGAAAGTTATCTAAAAGAGGTGTTGAGATGACTTGCAACAATTGTCATGTCAAGGGCCACAATAAGAGGGGTTGTCCTTTGGGTGCAAAAGCTACTACTGGTAGAGAAAGAGGAACAAGTTCAACAATGTCAAGTGTTGGTTCTTCTGCAGCAACAAGTCAATCTCAACCAAGTACAAGTAGAGGAAGAGGAAGACCAAGAGGTTCTACAAACCAGGTAATTTATTTTGATTATTTATTTACAAATAGTTCACTTAATCATTATTAAATTTTTTTATTATATTATAGGCTGCTGCTGCTACTGCTGCTACACCTACTCCTAATGTGGTTGATGTGACTGAAAAGGGAAGAGGATTTGTTCCTACTCCTAATGTTGTAGGTGTGACTAGAAAGGGAAGAGGGTCTGTTGGTATCAATGGAAGGGGTAGAGGGTCTGTTGGTGTCACTGGAAGGGGTAGAGGGACTCCTGATATTGCTGTTGTTGCATCTAATATTGGTGGTGTTGCTGGTAGGGGTAGTGGGACAACTTTTAAAAGGACAATGATGGTTGGGATGGGGGGTGCTACATACACAAGATGATTTTACAATCCACAATGTAAGTTAAATAATTTCACACTTTTCAATTTTCAAGCCAATGTTCAAATATCTAAGATAATTTATTCTCTTCTTGTTATTACATCCTGGAATGCCTTTGAACTCCTCTATAGTGACTGGAACTCTTGGGCATCACAAACCAAGATCAAGTGTGAAATGGAAAGGAAACAATGTTGTGACCCAACAAGGACTTCAAGAAATGAGAGCACAAAAAAGGATGAAGACAAGGTCCAAAGCTGCTGAATTGAATCATAAGAGCCAAATAGGCTCATCAGCTGTCTAATAGAAGAAGCAGTAGTGACTGATATGCAGTTGTGACTGCTATTTATTTGATGAATGATTTGCTCAAACAATTATCTAGTGATTGAATCTGTCTTTTTTGAAAAACAATTATGCAGTTGTGACTGCAATGCAATGTTATTCTCTGTTATTATGCAGCTGTGACTGCACTAGTTTGATCTGTCTTTTTAAACAATTATGTAGTTGTAACTTCAGTGTATTGACAATGTCTCTGTTAGTTATGCAGCTATGACTGCACTACTTTGATTTGTTTTTTAAACAATTATGCAGTTGTGACTGCAATGTATTGACAATGTCTCTGTTAATTATGCAGCTGTGACTGCACTATTATGATTTATTTTTTTCAAACAATTGTGCAATTGTGACCACAATGTTTTTCTGAGATAATTATGTAGTTATGTCTGCACTTTGGTGAATATGATTTCTAGCAATTTCGTGCAGCTAAGATTGCACTTTTGAATCTACATATTGATAACAATTTCCTTGTATTGATATCATATTTGGCCGTCCAATAAGAACAACATCCCATTGTAATCCCACAAGATATCATAATTGGATCAAAAGCATTATAAGCAATTTGTCATACACGAAGATACACAAATAAAATTTACTCAATTTCAAATATAATACACAGACAAAGAACTACCTTATATTGAGAGACAAATCAAAAATAATTACAAAAGATCATATTCATTTCAAAATAAACGATGCTACACACCTTTAGATCAACTAACAACACCAAATTCTAAGGATGACAAGTCAAGAATGATTACAAAAGACCAAATTCATTTCTCAATAAAGGATGATACACACCTTTATATCATCTAACAACACCAAATCCTAAGGTAACTTTATTGAGTCTTTCTTCACATAGATCATTCCAAACCAATAGCTAATAGCTATAACAACAACACAATAGCAAAACACAATAAAGATGACTGCATTAGCCTTAGTCCTTCCTTTAGCCATGTTACTTCTCCACTTCTCTCTTTCTTTCATCTTCTCAATCTCCTCCTCTAACTTCTTCAATTTCATATCTACACAATTATCATCTTTTTTGGATACTCTAGGCTTATCAACTTCTTCAGAAGCTTCCTCAATCAACTTCTCAACTTCATTGACTAATGTATGCTTGTTATATTGAGATGATTCCACTAAATTTTCAAGCTCACCTAATTTTTCAATTAATTTAGGGATTACAAATTTAGACCTCGGATCAATATCTTTTTTATCCCTCCAACACCAAAAGTCGCAAGATCTTGGACCCTTCAATGATTAAAAAGAAAGAAATCAATGTTCAATTGGATCAGCCGGGATAATAAAATGAAGAAATGAGAGAAAAATCTTATCTTTACCCCATAGTAATGACATGCCCAATATCTTCTACCGGGATTTCTCGAAGTCCAAGATGTCTTCAAAGGTAGCACAAATCCATGATTTCATCGAACTTCTTGGTTCAAAGAAAAATCATCCTCCTCCATACAAAGCTTACTCAAGTTAACTGGTCTCATGGTGTGCTACAAAAAATTCATTCCAAGAAATTACATCAACTAAAAAACAAACTGATAATAGAAGAAACATGACAAGAAATTCAAATTTTTTAAAAAAAGAGAGATGAAAATTATACCTTTTTCCGAACGAGTAAGAGCGGATTAATGAGAATAATAAAGTAAAAATTAGGATTCTTTAAGAAATTTCAAATCTTGGGTTGTAAAAGATGTCGGTTGTTGAGTTGATTGAAGATGGGGGAGATGAGAAAAAATTAGGGTTCTTGTATGTGTAATAACACCATTATTTTCAATTTTCCTTTAATAAAATTTAAAAAATAAATAAATTATGTGTTAAATTTAGTTATTAACGCGCATTGTTTTGATGTGGCAACACGCGCAGTGGTCGGAGGCAAGAAGGGTTGAAAATAATTTAGTTCAAAGTTATTAAGGGGTGTATATAAATGCACATTAAGTTTAAGTACTAAAGTAAGTTGTCATGACAAGTTTAGGGTTTTTTTTATGCATTTTCTCATATGCCTAAACTAGTGTTTGCAGTTATTGGTGTGAACTCTTCTTACGTATGAATAAGGTATTGGTATAGTGATGAACTTTAAAACTACTAACTGCTATTATATTTTATATTAGCTATAAAGTCTATATTATATTTAAATATGATAATAGCTTAACAGTCTCGCTAATAACAGCCCTTCAATTGAATCCATTTTCAAATTTCACAAAATTCCAATGAGAAAACCATAACCCATCACCTTGACCCACCACCTTCCCTGCCCCGTTATACATTTCTTAAAATAAAATTAACCCTTCCCTACACTGCTCTGCCCTATCTAATTACTCCCTTGCCCTTCCCCATTAAGGACAAGCCCTATCCCGCCCCATCCTTGCCCTGCCCCATTGCCATCCCTAAGGTCGAGTATGAGTATCCCAGTAGAAGTATTTAGGAAAGAATTGAGGATGATGTTGGAAACACGAGTGTGGGTCGTTAATAGAGAGAGTTAGCAATGGTATTTAGGTAGAACCACCACAGCCTCATAGGAGTTGTGCTATACACAATTATGTAGATGTATGTACCTAGGGATATGTACATAAATAAGATTGATGTCTCTGTGATTACATGTGAATCAATAATTATGATTGCTTTTAGGCACTGCTTATGATTATTGACTTCATTGCATATTTATACATATTGATGTTATAGAGGTGAGATGATGAGGATGTTGATGATGTTATTGATATCATGATGTTGATGATATTGATGAGATCGAAGAGAGAAAGAGATGATGCACACATATTGCATAAATACATTTTTTCATATGCCTTGAACATTTAAGTATATTTATATGTTGTTGTTGGTTCCCTAATGGACCGGACGATTGGTAGTGTTGATGGAGTATGGTAGCAAAATGTGAATGTAAAGTACACTCTAGTTTAAGTATAATGCTTATTTTCCCTAAGTGTATATTCATACAGGTGAGGTATACCGCAGTGTCCCTCCTCGCAAGATTATAGATGATGTAAGGGTCCCAACTGTGTTAAACCTCATAGCAACATCATATTAGTTGGATAATGGAGGAAAGCGGGTCAGCCGAATAGTGCCCCAAGAGTCTAAGATAGTAATAGTCCATAAGATTGTCTAAAGTGACTTAGAGTAGATTTTCAAAGGACAAAGATATACAAAATGTTAAATGGAAAGTAGGTCACAGAGATGCTAAAGGTGCGGTGTTTATAATTTCAGAATTTGGGGAGTAGAAACTGGAACTTTACTTAATGATATGGTTTCTTTCTTTTTATTATTATTGTTATGTGTTTCTAACCCTGGATGGACGATGATGCTTACCATTATGTATGGTTGTACTGATGCTACACTTACTATATCTCTATCTGGGGGTATAGCCATAGTGCAGGTCAGTTGGGGTTTCTATAACAGCGACAAAGATCACTATACAACAGCTCTTGCCCTCTCTATTCTGCATGGATGTTGTGTGATGGATTTTTTTGTTCCTTGTCTAGTGATCTTGTACTGGTTTAGGCTAGTTTCTAATGATTCATTATAGATTATTTTCCACATTACTTTTACGGATCAAATGTATTAAACTAGATTTATATATATGAGTTAACTGGATTAATGGGTTGAATGAAGGATTATTTAATTAGATGATTGTATTATATTAGTGAAATAGAATTGTTTTAACTTTTGAATTAAATGGACGATTGGATAGTAAGGGTTCTCTTATCTAGAGTGGGGTCAGATAGATGTCCGCACGATCCGTGGTTTGGGTCGTTACAAGATGGTATCAGAGCCCAGGTTATCGATCTCCTTGTACAATAACAAATGTCAAGTAAAGTCTTGTGGATTGGTGTGTTGACATCCACATTAAATTTGTAGGAGGCTACAAGGCATCTAGGAATCTGTTTCATTTTCTTCTCTCCTAGCATGTTATCTCAGTGTTGTGTCCCCAAGTTGAGTCCAATTGGTATCTAGCAGATTCCAATTGGTTTCGCAGACATTTGAAGGTTGGAACAGGGTATTCCAACTAGTAGAGGTCAATAAAAGGCGTAGGTGTTGACTTGTTATGTTGTGAAATTCGCTTGATATTATGTTAAAATACTAGTGCTTTAAATGTTTTTATTGTGGTATGATAGAATACGACGTGTATTACTTATATGGATGGTTATTGATTGATCATATTGTTACCTGGTTGTTGGATTGTCATCAAACTTCTTAAGTAAAAAACATTATTGTGTATGTTGATTTGTATGATGTGTGGCCTAGGGACCTAGGGATCGTGAGGATTGGTGTGATCTCAGGGTGTATCTTCATTTCTGCGACTTGAGGTATGGCTTATCTCTATGTGATTTGAAGTATTCCTTGATTTCTAGCCGAATCCTGACGAACTACCCATGTGCCTTATTGTTCTATGAGAAATATCATGTGGGATGCGGTACTTGAGATGAAAAGAAGGTAAAAATCTATCAGAATTAATCAAAATGAGAAGTTAGTTGCAGTCACTATAGTTTGGGTTGCAATTTAATCACTCTAAACCTTAAAAACTATGGGACGTAAGAGTTAGAAACTGTAATAGTATTCAGGGGATAGCATAGTGTGGGAAAGGACCTAGAAACAATTAGCAAAAAGGGAAAAGTGGAACCACTGAAGGTTACCGCTGCCGTTGAACTTGTAGTTGTACCGCTGCAGTAGTAAGATTAACCACTCCACTGGCTCCAGGAAGTAACCTGCCAGGTTTACCCCCTATTTATGTGATTTTACAATCGTTGCAAAGCAACCCTGTATTCGCGATAAACAAAGATAAAAATCATTTTGACACGCAAAATAAGCTAAAACGATGATTATTAAAGTACGATAGTGATAGATGTCCTAAAATCAAAGAAAATAAAAAGAGTAATTGTTACAAGCCCCAAACGGGGGCAACCCAAGTCTAAATCAATGAAATATAAAACAGGGGGGATATCTAGTTGGTGGCATCGTCAACGAGGCTCGAGTCATCTGAACCCTACTCCTCTATTTTACTAAGGAAGAAAAACTCCTCGGCATCCTTCCTTATCATCTTTGGGAGTTTCTTGGTAGGGGAGGCGCACTTGAACATCACCGGAACCACCTTCCACATCCTCACTAGCATACAGTCCCGATAGCGATGCTTTTTTTTCTCTGCATCTATCTCCCTCCGGAGCTCAGCATAAGCACGGGCCAGGTCCACGGGAGCAGTTGAGCTTGAAAAATCCAATCCCGATGGAGGCAGTTGAGTTCTCTCTAGATAGTCCTGTATAGTAGCAAGGTCGGCCTCCTAACCACTGAGAGATATGGGAGCCTGAGTAGAAGGGGTTCTAGACTCCTCGCCCCCAGCAGCCCAGCTACTCTCCCCTTCCTTCCCCATCTTCATTTTCTTCTTACCTCCTCCACGTATACTCATGCCCTTTCATGGGTTGTATGCCACATCTCACTCCTTTATAGTGCCATGATCCTCCTTCAGAATGTCCACCCACCTGCACAGCTCAGTAATTAACAAAGTCGATAAAAGATCCCTTGCCAATCTCTCTCGGGCATAAAAGTGACGCCACTCGTCCATAATTTGTGCCCCCACATTCATCTCTATCCCCGCTAAAGAACATGCAACCACCATAGCTAGATGTAAAACCACATCCATCACATTTCTTGAAGGATAAATCCTCTGGGACACTAGCTGCAGCCATACCTTAGCTTTCGCTGAAAAGTAAGCACTTTTGGTCCCCTTGAATCCCAACTATTTTATTTCATTCGTCCGACCCTCCTGGCTGCCCATTTTAGGTACGCCTCCCGGACTTTAGCTTCAAAGGTAGCATTTGAGGGGTTTGGTACCCCCAGAGTTTCATTGATGGTGGAAGCATCCACTGGGATATTATTTCCTCAAATGCACAAAGTGGGGAGAGGCACTGACCACTCAACCGACTAGCATAAAACTCCCGGACTAAGCCCAGGTTACACTCATGGACGGACTCCGCTAGCATTTCCCATTTTGAAGTTTTTAGCTAATTGTAGAAGTCCGAGGCCTCATTTTCTACATCTCTCATCATGAAACCCCTCTTGTGAAGGAAGCCCCTATTGTGTTGCCCTTTCTTATAATGATCACGGCTAGCAGTGTCGGGAAATCTGTGGTAGCGGGGTTGGTAGTCTATGATAATCCTGGAAACATCACAATTATAGATTTAGAAACCATATCTGGGTGCTACGAGAGGAAGAAATTCAAACACTACAAGAAAATAAAATTCTGGGAGGTTACAGCTAAGTACCGCCGCAACGGTTAGTTAACTTTTGCAGCAGTACTACTGCGGCGGTAACTTACAGCTGTAGTGGTACGGTTGTAGTGATTCCATCATCCCCAACCCATCAACCTCCCCTCTCATGGTAGATTTTCAACTTTTCTCCATATTTTTTAGAATTAAGGGTAGATCAGGCTTAGTGAAGTTCATATGAACCTTTTTACACTAAAATAGGAGTGTATAACACTCGAATTCACTCTCAAATCACCCAAATTCATTGGGGAAGGAAACCCCTCACCTCCCACCTTGTTCGTGGGCAAATGAACTACGTTAATCTTATGCCCATGACACTGTAAGAGTGTTGTAGACATAAGAAAGACCAACATGCCCATCATTTCGCGCGAAAACACCACCAAAATTAAAATTCAAATTTCACCCAAAAACCCATTCAAAATTTTTAATTTCTAACAAGTTCCTACGATTCTACAATAACAAGTACGTGAATAAAGTAGTAGGCACGAATAAATTACCTTAAAATTAAAGTTGGGAAGATATTGCACAGAGAAAAATTTGAGAGAGTTTGGAGTGGGGAGTGAAAATGGGGGAAATGAATGTTTCTCCCTATTTGAAACTATCGTAAACTGCTATTACAGTAAGTTTACCGCTATAGTGGTAAGGCCTCGAGTATCAGTTTTTATCTCGACTTTTCATGGTTGACATTTTGAAACAATTGACACGTGAACATTCTTGCAATTACCTTTCATGGTCCTTGTAAGTCAGGTAAATAAAAAGTGAACTAGTGTAAAGGCCTACTAAAGTGTTAGGATGGTCAGTATGTGGTTCCGTGTTACCTGAAACAAGGGTAGGCTAATACAAACTAGTGAAGAATTAAGGTCGTCTTCCCTTCGACGTTCCATAGGCTAAATTTCCTTGTAAGGTCGTGATAGAGACTCCTTGAACCTCACCCTGTAGTCATCCAGGGACAAGTGGTGGGTAAATTGTTATCTAATGTAATGACCCAAAATGTCATTACGTATGAAAATGCTTTAGAAAAATTTTACGACAAATAAAATGCTCCTAATGGATCTGAGGGAATTTATTTCTTGGGGAAAAATGGTCACTAACATAATTGGGCAAAGAATTAAAAAAATGAATTGAGTCGGCCTGCCACTTACCGTTGTAGTGGTAAGCTAGCCACTGCAACGGTAAGGTAACCGCTGCAGCAGTAAACCAACCACTATAGTGGTAATCTGACAGTAGCCAGCCCGAATTATTTTTAAAAAGCCTCTCTTGTTCAATTCTTCCAGGTCATCTTTTTCCTTCAAAAACACCCTGGATAAACCCCACTTCTATCAAAGGCCTAGATTCATGAGGGTAGTTTCGAGGCACACCCAGCTGGAATCGGGCATGGGAAAATGCTTAGCACTTGCGGGATGACTCTCTCCTCTCAATAGCAGCATATTTCATCTATGTGGTAGGTTACCATTTAAATTGCAATAGACTTGGTATAGATTCATGCAATATTGATAGTAATGTTAGGAGTTATCACACATTAGACCTATGGGTATGGTGTTTGGATGGACAGAAATGATAAAATTTGGATAGGCTTAAATAATGTCCTAAATCTTTGTTGTATTCCATTGATGCTATATTCGTGGCATGAAATGGGTCGAATCTTGTGAAAATATTTACTAGTTAAATGAATATCATGGCTCATAAGCATTGTGAGGGTTAAGTATGGTGAAATAGGAGAGCAAGAAGTAAGTTAGGGTTTGATTGAAAGTACTCTTAGTAATCTAGATAGTTGTGTCTTACATGAAGGAAGGTTAACGAAATGTAAGTGTGGATTAGGGGCTAGTAGTTAACCTAATTTAGTTTTTAGGTGACCTATGAGTGTAATCGAATGGATAGGACAGCTTAGGGGACAACCTAGTGGCAAAGTAAGTTGCAGAGTAGGTATGTTTCATAAGGGTCATGGAATAACAAGGGTAAGGTTAGTAAGGTCGAGTATGAGAGAAGTATTTAGGAAGGAATTAAGGACGATGTTGGAAACACGAGTGTGGGTCATATATAGAAAGGGTTATTGATGGCATCTAGGTAGAACCACTGCAGCCTCGTAAGAGTTGTGGTGTATATGATTATGAAGACGTATGTACCTAGGGATATATATGAAAATAAGATTAGTGTCTCTCTGATTACATGTGAATCAGTAATTGTGATTGCTTTTGGGCACTGCTTGCGATTATTAACTACATTGCATATTCATACACATTAATGTTGTGGAGGTGAGATGATGAGGATGTTATTGATATCATGATTTTCATGATGATGTTGATGAGATTGAAGAAAGAAAGAGATGATGTGCACATCTTGCATACATGCATTCTTTTATATGCCTTTAATGTTCAATTATGTTTATTTGTTGTTGTTGGTTCCCTGAATGGACCGACCTATTGGTAGTGTTGATGGAGTATGGTAGCAAAATGCAAGGTATGCTCTAGTTTAAGTGAAATGCTTATTTTCCCTAAGTGTATAGTCATACAGATGAGGTATACCATGGTGTACCTCCTTACAAGATTATAGATGATGTTAAGGTCCTAGCCATGGTAAACCTCGTAGCACATTGTATTAGTTGGATAATAGGGGAAAGCGGTTCAACCGAATAGCTCCCACATAGTCTAAGATTGTAATGGTTTATTTGTCTAAGGTGAGTTAGAGTATATTGTCAAAGAACAAAGATATACGAAATGTTAAATGGCAGGTAGGTCACAGAGATACTCTGTTAATAATTTCATAATTCAGGGAGTAGAAATCGGAACTTTACTTAATGCTATGATTTCTTCCTATGTACTATTATTATTATGTGTTTCTAACCTTGGTCGGCCGATAATGCTTACCATTACGTGTGGTTGTATTGATGCTACACTTACTAAATCTCTGTCTGGGGATATAGCTGTGGCGCAGGTTAGTTGGGGTTTTTATAGTAGAGACGACGATCACTCTACAGCAGCTCCTGCCCTCTATATTCTGCATGGATGTTGTTTGATGGATTTTTCTGTTCCTTATCTAGTGCTCTTGTACCGGTTTAGGCTAGTTATTGGGGATTCATTGTTGAATATTTTTCGCATTACTTTTATGTATCAAATGTATTAAACTAGATTTATATATACGAGTTAACTAGATTAATGGGTTGAATGAAGGATTATTTAATTAGATGACTGGATTATATCGTTGAAATAGAATTGTTTAACTTTCGCATTAAATGGATGATTGGATAGTAAGGGTTCTCCTATTTAGGGTGGGGTTGTGACATTAGGGACCTTGTCCCAGCAGATTGTTTTACTCAATTTTGAGGATTTCAGACATTAGTATTTTTTTGTGATGAATCTTACTTCATTTGAATTCATAATATAGTTTTGATTTTAGCTTATAGAGTTTGATTTATTATCTCATGTCTTGCTTAGATATGTTATGTCATCGTCTTACTTGCGGATATTAATGGCTTCAAGTGCCTTGTCTTGTCTAGGGTGTAGACTCAGATCGTGACACGACAGCTTCATCTGAGGGATAGAAAGGCTCATCACCTACTAGCTTATCATCCAAACTGTTTCTTCTACCACCTGTAGATTCATCATATCCAGCATCTGGCCCTTTTCCTTCAGTCCTAACTTAACATATTTAAGTACAAGATCTTTTTCTCCCCTCTGAAAGTCCAAGAGGGGGGTGAATTGCTATCTTTCTTTTTCCTAGTCAACTGCTAAGGACTTTAGTTGACTGATAAACAAATATAAAGATAATGCTAGAAAGTACAGAAACAGTAATAGAAATTACACTAGAAGTTTTTATACTGGTTAGGATCCAATATGGATCTTACATCCAGTCCCCTGGGGTTGCAAGGGTGTTCTCTTCTAAGTCTTTGTAAGGTTTTGGGTTTGGTACTACTTGAAAAATTAGTTCTTATTACTACTTTTAAGTTCTTTTCTTTTCTTTTCTTTTCACTTTTTGATACAATGCCTCATCAACAATATTTTTCTCTCCTCTCTTTTTTTATTACACGGTAAAACGCTAAGTATTACAATGCTTGTTGAAAACTATAGCAAAGACCATAGATAACTAAGACGATTTATATATTTGGCTTATTCTCCAAAGGCCTCTTTAAGTAGTGGCAGTGGCTAGCTGTTGGAGAGTTGTAAAAGATATGGCAACCCAAGAGATTTGACCATTGGTAAAAAAAAAAAAAAAAAGGCAATATCCTTCTTCCAAGAATAAGGAAATGTCACTCCTTGACTTTTGGTCAAGTATTGATTCTTTCCTTTCCAGCAGCATATCGATTCCTTAATTGATTTTGTATCTTGAATTTCGGCTTCTAAATTGATTTATGATATCAATTTAGATTCTAGGTACTTGGTACATTTATTGTTGTATCTTCAGTAGTTCTTCTTTCCATCTTCGAATTTGTAGCCTCCTTTGATTTGCTCCTTCTTGATACTTGTTTTCCATATTTAATCCTTTGTAGACATTGCTTTCTTTAATGTATTCCTTTGAATGGTTTTCCTTTTTTGTCATCTTGTATTCCTGCAAATATAGATGAGTCATCATTAAAACTATACCCTAACACCGTCTTCCTTCTCTTTTCATTTCTTCTTTCCTCCCTAAAAACTCTTAGTTGTTCATCTACATCACACCCACTATCCACTCCTCCATCCAATGATTTTGTATCTGAATCTGGACCAGATTCATCCCTATCAATTTCAGTTCTAGTTTGTGAAAATTCAGCAGTAGTAGGTTGTAGCATTAAAAGCTTGGACAAAGTAAGGGGTATTTGAATCAGTAAAAGGTTGGATAAGGAAAGGTGCATATGGAGCAACAGAAGGTTGGACAATGGAAGGGGTTGGAACAATATAAGTGTCACGACCCAAACGGTCATGATTGGCACCCACCCTAAACTATGGCGGGAGAACCATACTTAACCCAAACCCTCAATTAACCAAGTGTTACATCCACATTCATCTTATACTAACTTCACCATAAATGAGTTATAAAACTTCATTATTAATTGAATAAATAATAATGTCAAACCAACAAACTCATTAAGTCACTACTAGAGTGTGGAATCCTCTGTTCTTTACATCCCCGGGACCTGAAGTTAACGTACCAGAACAACTAAGAATGTCTAAATAGATAGCTAAGAGAATATCCAATAATGAAATAACAAAGAAATGTCTTAGTTGTCAAGCCTCGAATTCCAACGGGGCGGACTGGCACCCGAAGTTGATAAGGCCCGAGAGAACCAATCTTCATCCATATCCATTCATATGTACGTCATTCAAGAAACATCACCATTATGTATAGATACAAGAAGCTAACAGCGGAAGTCATGGAAATATATGTTATATACGAAACTTGGCTGTTAGGGCCATCAAGTCAAAATGAACATACATCCCTTACATTCATATTCCCACATATGTCTACAAAGCCTCTAACAGATGTATACACATAACCAACATAAAGTCGGGACAATTCCCCGCTTTATACAGCATTTACAATACCAAAAACAAATATAAAACTATGACTCGGAAAGCCCCGAACCAACTGGAGCTCACCAAAGATCTGTAAATGAGCTGCAACCTACTGTGGACGTCTACTAGCACCTGCGCCTGCAGCAAGTAAGGTAAGTCCCCCAAGGGACGTCAGTACGAAGAATGTACTGAGTATGTAAGGCTCATATGAAACTACAAGATATATAAGTACTTTCGTGAAAACAAATATAAGAGAATAGTCAGTGCAGATAAACCACCGGTCTACATATGTGGAACCATGTACATTACGTCCTTTACTTTGTTTGCCTTTACATTTATTCATCTTTATCGTTCTACCCATGCTAGGTTTTTCTGTCGCCCCTGGGATGAGATTAACCCATGCTAGGTATTTTAACCCCTGGGATGTGCTTAACCCATGCTAGGCTTTTCTGTCACCCTGGGATGTTACTTGTGATAACCCATGCTAGGCTTTTCTGTCCCCCCTGGGATGTTACTTGTTATAACCCATGCTAGGCTTTTCTGATTTTATGCTTATTCCCACCACTTTACCTCAATTTCATGAACTGGGTTTAGACCCTAAATTCCACCACGAATTCATTTTATAGTGATTTTCAAAGATTATGTGAAGTAAGTCAAGATTAGAATGTAACAACTTACCTCCAAAGATGAAAAACTCCAAAATCTCTCAGAAAATCGCCTTCCCTACAGCTCCTTTGCGTTTTTAAGAAAATGGGGAATGAAAAATGTTTTTGGGATTTTAAAACTATCTAACACTGCGTGTTACCGCTGTAGTGGTTAAATTACCACTGCAGTGTTAAAACAGAGGTCCGCTACAGCGATACCTTTTTCGCTACAGTGGTACCGTTGCAGCGCTTACTTTTTTTGATGCAGAGGTCCGAGGCAAAAATACGGGATCTCTCTCCAATTTTTATCATTTCACAACACACTTCAAAAATTACGACATCGCAAACCAACCCCTCCACGGTAAACTCTATAATCGGAGTTCTATAACTCCATTTCAAGTGTTGAAGGTTGTTACGGCTCCCTAAATTCATTGTCTATCTAAATAGAACATCAAACATCACTACCAACCATCACATTAGTACTAGATTTAGTTTGACTAACACATTCTCAAAAATTGTCCAATCCTAGACTAGCCCTGAATTTTTCAAAAATCAGCTAAGGAAAGACTAAGAGCAAATTTTACCCCCTCTTTCAGTGTGACGACAATTTGGGTCGTTACATTAGATACCAATTTATCACTCGTTCGTCCCCAAATGATAATTATCCCCAAGAGACATAGCAAGGAAAAAAGAAAAGTACTTGGTGTCGCATCCTATTTCAAACCGATTGAAATAGCACACGACATATGGTGGTCGTGACTCTCTGATTTTGAAAATTCATTTTTTAGAGTCGCCACCTAAATTTTAGGAAAAACTTAGGAAAATTATTTTTTATGTAAAACTTTATTTTTGGTCTTTCGAAAACGTGTGAGATTCTGAGTAAGAGTTTTGGTTACTCTAGGGGAAGGTGTTAGGCACCCCACAGAGCCTATCCGAAGATAGTCCTTAAACTCAGTTTAGGAAAAATATTTGGGAAATATTTATTTATTATTCGTTATAAAATAGTGATAACAATGTACATAGCTTATGGCAAAATGTACATGCATGTTCCAAAAATAGGAAAACGAAAGGTAAAAGTTAACATTAGTATTTTTTGTTATAATATGTATATTAAAAATGTAAAGTCTTATAATTTTACAAAATATGAAGTTTAATGGCATATAAAGTTAAGTATATGAATAAAATCTTTGCGAAGTAAAAAGAAAATGTAATTTTTAAAATATGTAAAAAACTTATTTGTTATAAACTAAATATGTACACCTAAAAGTATAAAAATTTATTCACTTTGAAAATATACTTATGTAAATGTATATTGCCGTGAGATGACGACGGATAAAAGATGTGAGGACATATTAACTAGAGAGTAAAAGTAGATTTAAAAATATAAAAATCATGCTAGTGTTTATTTATTTATAAACATTTTAAAAAAAATAAAATTATTTGTTAAAATTAGATAGAAATGAATTTGATAGTAAAAACACACATATAAATATATAGTTAAGATAAAGAGTAAATAATAATAATAATAATTTTGTTAAGGAAAATAAATAAATAAAAATAGTGATGAAAATATCTTGTATATAGTAGTGTATACATATATGTACCTTGTGTTTTTTTTTCTTGAGACTTTTAAAAAACGGGAAAAACTTGAAATAATGTCAAAGAAAATGAATGAAAGAAAAGTAAAACGTTAGGACTGTTTATTGAAATAAGTTGAAATTGGTAAGATAGGCTCTTTTAAATATCTGAATTTTAGCTACTTTGCTATTCCACAATAATATTGAAACTCTTCTTTTATTTTGAGAAAACTTTGAGTTACGACGTCCATTCTTATTTTTTTTTAAAAATTGCTTTAAGACAAATAATTGGTTCAAAAACTTAGCCAAACTTTTAAAAATTGCTAGTCTTTTCCCATAGAAAACCTACCTTTGCCAGTTTAACTAATCATGTTATTGCAAAAAATATGAGTACGCCAACCTACTTTAAAAGCGAGCCACATTATTAAAATAATATAAATGCAATAAACCAAACAATACAATTCTAATATAATAAAAATAATCAATTATCATTCCAAGTATCAAGAGACTACTTAACATGACATGAATAATAGAGATAATAAGTAAGAGGAGAGATCTAAGAGATACTAGACTCCTAACGGGGTGGAGATTCTAATCTACGAGACTTCAAAGTGCTGCAATCCTAGAAGTGGTTGACCCAGTGTTTGGGTCAAAAATGGAGTTTCAATTGAAACTCCCTCCCAAATTCACATGAAAAAAAAAAAGGAGATAAGGATTAGAAAAAGATTAAATGATTTGATAAGGTAAGAATTCAAATTAGAGAACACACCAAACAAATTATCCTAAAATCAAATCACACCACTGTTTTTATGAACTCAAAATTACTTTCTTTTCCAAACTATTTGACTAAACAAAAGAATATAGAACATGAATATACATTTCAAACAAGCAGATAATTATACTACACATGATTCAGCTAAACCAAATTTCAAATGGGACCCCATCTGTAGTTGGACATTAATGTACACAAACCAACATTTCATGACTTCCACAGAACAAACTATGTACAAGACTCCATCACGGTAGTTAATACATAACAAACGAGACAAGATGAGTCGAGTAACGAACAAAGCAAGACGAGATGAAAGAAAAAAGAAAAAATTAAAACGATTGCAAGCAATTTTAGACTACATACCTCTCACATCCACCTATTCACGGACACATAGTGCATTGAAATAAAAATTGGAAATAGAGAGGAGAGAGTTTTACATGTCTCATATATCAAAATCCTCCGAAAATTAACATGGTAACAACCACAAAAGATGACTTTGAACAGTAGAACAAAAGACGGATTTCCAATACGTCACATGTTTGGTCCTTTTAAGTATTAAAATTAAAATAGCTACAGCCAACATAATTAAAAATCAGAATTAACCAATTCCTTCATCTATTAATCGTTCAAATTGTGACACAAAGCAACGCGAATAAGACCCACACGAATTTGCTCTCTTTAGTTAACCTATTACATTCTATACCATTTGACGAGAAAATGAAGCCATAACCACGTACATCATGTATTTACACAAAGCACCTGTGTGTAACGATCGTACAATACTAGATGGTTGAAGACAAAACAAGATGAGATGATTCACGCATGAAACAAATTTTCAGAATCAAAATTTGTATATCCTCAGAATCCAAGATACACAACAACAACACAGGCTTGACCGAAGTTAAAAAAAATAATTAAATATTCATGAAACCGAACAAAAATGAAGGAGATGAAGGTGAAGTAAAAGGGGCATATTTTTACCTTGTTTTGGACAGCAAATTGAGGCTTTTCCGTCAAGATTCCGACGATAAACTCAACTCCGAGGACTCGAACTTTGACCAATAATCAAAAAAATGAAGTGATTTTCGTGACTTTGCTTGGGGATTTTTCCAAACGTTCCAAAGCCTTCCTGTGTGAGGATAAGGGTGCCTCTATTAATAGGTGAAATTCAGATTTGAAACAAGAAATTTTGTAAAACGTGGGAAATTGAAAAAGGGCATTTTAAAATTTAAATTCAAACCACCTTTTTCCTCCATATCTTAACAATTTCCAGAACATTAATGATGGATTCGAGTTGAAATTTCCGTTGTTGCACCAATTTGGGGACTGATTTATGTCGTTGTTGGGATTCACGGGTGAAAAGAGATGAAAAGGGGAGAATCTCACAAGGGTGACAGTAGTGATGCGACAGCCATGGCTAGGGTTTTTTCTTGTTTGGGGGTGGTGGATGAGAGGTGAAGGAGATAGAAAAGAAGGGTTGTTGGTTGTGTTATTGTTTTTGGAAAATATCTATGGGGGTGTATCGATGGAAAAAGAGACGCGTGAGAGTACTTTGGGCAGAGAGAAAGAGTGTCCTTGGTTTTGGGGTTCTTTGACTTAATCTGAGCTGTCCAATCAAATGATCGGACGGTTTAGAAATAATCTAAAACTATATATTTGTGGCCCTTGGATCAAAAGGATTTAAATGGTCAAGATGAGTTTGAGAAAACACAATCCATGTGATGCTTACGTGGCACACACGGATTGACTAGTATTTTGGGATTTGGATTGCCAATTTCTTTGCTCAATTTTTATTTATAATTGTAGACAATTTTTATGTAATATAGCCACAATCCCTAATATTGAAAATAATTACTTTACGAAAAAAAAATTTTCCAAAGATCGGTCATTTTTAATATAAAACAAGTTGACTTAGTAATTAACAGATTAATTAAGCTTCCAAAATTTAGATAAAATTTATTTAAAATGATATTTATAATTAATCAAAACTGATTTTATCCTTACAAAATATTGACTTGGCATACAAAGCATGAAATAAATATTTGTATATATTTTAAAATATTCAAAGTTTATAAAAATAATCTTAATGAAATACTTTGCAAAATGAAATGGCAAAACGACCAATTTATTTTTTCTTATTAAAAATATCTTTTTTCACGTGGAAGCTTAAATAATCAATTAAAATATAGAGAGCCAAAATTGTGTGTCAACACCTAGGTCAATGAATAAGTGCAGATATCACTTGCACATGTCCTCCTCCGTCTCCCAAGTAGCCTCTTTAATAGTACAGTTCCGCCACTGAACCTTCACATAAGGAATGACTTGGGTCCTAACTTTGTCACATACTTAGCTAATATAGCAATTGATTCCTCTTCATAAGACAAGTCCTTATCAAATAATTCAAGGTCCCAACAAATGATGCAATCACCATCCCTGTTATAATTCTTTAGCATTGATACGTGAAATACTGGGTGAATCCCGGACATACACATACTAGGAGGCAAGGCTAGTCTATATGCTAATGACCCCACTCCCTTTAAAACCTCAAAGGATCCACTATATCTTGATCTCAACTTGCCCTTCTTGTCAAACCGCATTACACCCTTCATGGGTGACACCTTTAAGAGTATCTTTTCCCCTTTCACAAACTTCACATCTCTCACCTTATTGTCTGTATATTATTTCTATCGGGTTTGAGTGGCCATGATCTTTTACTGTATGAATCTCACTTTTCCATCGAGTCCTTGAGTATGTCAGTGCTCCAAGGCCTCACCTCGAATGCATCAAACCACCCAATTGGGGACCTACACCTTCTACCATATAAGGCCTCCAAAGGGGCCATGTCGATACTAAAGTGGTAGCTATTATTGTAGGCAAATTCACACAATGGTAAGTATTGGTACCAGTGACCCCCAAAGTCCATAACACAGGCTCGAAGCATGTCTTCTAATCTTAGGCATATTTATACACCCAAGTACCGCACTTTACCTATATTTTAGCTTAGTTTCGAGAACAAATGTATATATTTTCTTGTGTTTTATGCTATATTTATATGGATGAACTAAAAAAATGTGATTAGCATGTTTCAGGCTAAACTGCTGCTAGAAGGGAACCAAAAGGATATGAGAAGCATATACAAGTGTGATATGAAATATGAAGGAAGTTTTGCAGCTAAAGGAGCTTCCAAGCCGAGCAGCCAGGCCCCAAAGGAGAGACCCACGCCGCGTAGCACACTAAAATAGCCAACTGGAAGGCCTGCGCATTGGAAGGCATGCCACATAGATGCCTACCATACATTGCCCTTCGTGCCGCGGAGCAGTTTCTTCGACGGGATTTAGTCAAATTTTGGGCCAACTCCTAATGGGCTTGTGTTTTAAGGGGTCTACCTCTATAAAAACCTCAAGGATGACCTGCAGTTATTTACTTATATTTTTTAGAGTAAAATAGAGAGCACAAGGGTTTTTACGAGGGTTCTTCATCTTTTAACTCTACTACTCATTACTTTGGTATGATTAACGTTAATTCTTATGTTTTCTTTCTGATTATGAATAGCTAAATACCCTTGTTCTAGGGTTACGGCTAGAACATGATTGTATGGTATTTTATTTGAATCAATGAAGTTTGTTTTGCATTTAATTACTCCCATGTTCTTATGCTTACTATTTTAGTGTCTGGCCAACATTAGAATAAATGGGTAATTCTTGCTTGAACTGACCATGGGAACGTAAGAATAGGATGAAGAACATGAGGAATAAGATCATCTCTAGCTCACGTTAGGGTTGATTTGCAACTAGGATAGCAATACCTAGTTTGCCTTATTTTGTTATGAACGAGATGAATACATTAATGCATTTAAATTAGAAACTCACATCCCTGCTCAATGATGTAGTTGTGAGACTAGTTTAAATAGGTGATTTACAGGATGAATATTCCCAAATAGTATAATTAATTCCAAAATTAGAAATTAGAGAAATAAAGTTCATTGAGTCGAATAATATTATACATGATTGTGCTAAATGTCGTAACCCTGGAATGTCCTTCGATATTGTTTACAACCTTTCCTCAAATTGTGATTGTCTTACCTTTTTATTTTTGCAACTATTAGAAAGATATAATTTCACAAATTTTCTAGTTAAATCGCAACACTTGTCTAAAATAATATTAGAAATTAAATTATGTGAATTGCAATGTGCATAATCCCTATGGGTTCGATATCTGGCTTAAAAGAGCTTCTATATTACTTGTTATGATCATGTGAACTTGCATATGCGATAGGCTGCAACAAGTTTTTGGCTCCGTTGCCTGGGACTTAAGAAATTAGTGATTTTTTGAATTTTGTTTTTACTAATATTATACAAGTGTTGACAACTTGATCTTAGCAACTGCTTTTGCAGGTTCAATTCGTGCTTCAAGCTGGAAAGAGAAAGAGAACTAGTAGAGTCATATTTGGAGCCTGAACGAGCATTTCATCAGTGGAGGATGGCAGTTGCTTTTCAATATACAATTCAACAGATTCAGCTGGCTGATATATGACAGCAGCAAGTCCAGTTCGTAAGGTGGTAATCCCACTCGCCAATAATGTCACATCCAGTATTCACAGACCGAAAGTGGGGAGTCGATTCAAGCTTAAACAGAATATAGTACAACTATTGCACACCATCGGGCAGTTTACAGGGCTATCTCATAAGGATCCACAATAAGACTTGTAGAATTTTCTAGAGATTAGTGATACATACATTCCCACAGGAGTCTTGTCTAACTGTGTGAGACTCACACTCTTCCCTTTTTCTCTGTTAGGGGAAAAGAAGAGGTGGTTGAAGGCTTAACCACCTAATTCCATCACTATCTAGGATGATTTGGCAAGGAAGTATTTAATCCGTTTCTTTCCATATGGAAAAACTGCGAAGTTGAGGAGTAAGATCTTAAGCTTCAGATAGAAGGATGGTCAAAATCTATATCAAGCCTGAGAGAGGTTCAAGTCTATGCTTCGTGATTGACCACACCACCATCAGATTAATGAGGTTTTAGTCCATACTTTTATAGAGGGACTGGAGCCTAACACAAAGATTCTTTTAGATTCAGCAACTGGTGGACAAGCCTTAGAAAAGACATATGATGAGCTTTATACACTTTTGAATCGCATATCACAGTTAAATTCGAAATGGAATGTTGATGTTTTGAGAAGCACCATAAAGAAGGTTGTAGGGTTATTTGAAGTGGATTAATTGACAGCCATAGCAACACAGATTACCTCTTTACAGAATCAAATGAATACTCAGTTTAGCGACCAAAATTTGGGATATCAACAAGCTCCCATGAATATGGTGCAGCAAACTCAGACTTGGTGTAAGGTATGTGGTAACAGTGATCGTTCAGTAGATGCATGTGGAGCGAATCCAGAATTAGTGAACTTTGTGGGTAATGCTCAATCCCAAGAAAATCAAACTTTTGGGAATACATATAATCCAAGTTGGTGAAATCACCCTAGCCTCTTATGGGGTGGAAATCAACGGCAAAATGTCAATCAATATAGAAACCAAGTGGGAAATCAGAATCATCAACAAAAGGCTCAGGGTGATCATTCTAATGCTCAATCTAAAAATATTGAGGAGATGTTGAAGCGGATTATGGATGACCAAGCATAAATGGCTGTTGACATAAAAAAAAATTAGCAGTTAGCCACAAAGACTCTAGAGGTTCAAATGGGACAGCTTGTTGGGGCACAAAACACCAGACCTCAGAAAGATTTACCAAGTGATACAGATCCAAATTCCAAGTAGGTTAATGTAGTTTCCACTCAAAGTGTTAGACAATTGGAGGAGTTAGAGCCTAAGAAAGCAACTCACAAAGATGTGGTGAGAGATGAGAAGCAAGTAGAGGCTGAGAAAGATATGAATAATGAGAACAGTGTAGCAAGTGTGAAGCCACTTCCCCCATTCCCACAAAGGCTGAAAAAGCAAAAGGAGGTAGCATTTTTTAAAAAATTTATTGATTTGTTAAAATAGGTGCACATTAATTTTCCTCTTGTTGATGTTTTGCAGGGAATTCCTAGGTATGCCAAGTACATAAATAATATTTTGACAAATAAAAACAGGTTGAAAGAGTATGTTATTATTGCACTTACTGAACAGTGCACATTCTAAATTCAGAATAGACTGCTAACAAAGCTTAAAGATATGAGAAGTTTCACCATCCAGATCACGATTGGGCAGTCTATCAAGGCCCGGGGATTGTGTGACCTTGGGGCAAGTATTAACTTGATGCCCACCCCTTTATTCAAAAAGATAGGATTAGGGAGTCCAAGGCCCTTCACAGTTATTTTACAGCTAGCTGATCGTTCGCTGGAAAGGCCCGATGGGATAGTTGAGGATGTGTTGGTGTAAGTGGGGTCACTTATTTTCCCCATAGATTTCATTATTTTGGATTTTGATACAGATCCAGAAGTCCCATTTATTTTAGGACATTTATTTTTAGCTACTGGTCAGGCTTTGATAGACATAGCTGCAAGGTGGTTAACAATGAGGGCATATGACAAAGTTAAAGTATTTGATGTTTTCAAAGCCATGAAGTTACCGGCGATCTATAAGGAGTTATCTGCAATCACGGTGACTGATTTTGAATCAAACCTTCCACTGATTACATCGAAGGATCCCTTAGAGAAAGCTCTTGTTGGGCATGATATTTTTGAATATGCAGATGTATATGATATGATGCAGGTTCTAGATATAGCTAGTATATTCATTCGCACAGGGAAGTTTGAACCTTAAAATAGACCTCTTGGGCCACCACCCAAGTCATCTATTGTGGAAGCCTCAAAATTGGAGATGAAGATGTTTCTATCACACCTCAAGTATTCTTACTTGGGGGAAAATGACACCTTACTAGTTATTCTTTATGCAGGTTTGTCTGAGGCATAGGTTGGTGAAGCTCTAGCTGTTTTAAAAAGGAGAAAAAAGGTGATTGGGTGGCAGATGTCTGATATTCAGGGAATAAGCCCTGCTTATTACATACATAAAATCTTCATGGAAGAAAGGCACAGTCTAAGTATCCAACATCAGTGGAGACTAAATCCAGTGATGAAAGATATGGTGAGGAAAGAGGTCATCAAGTGGCTAGATTCAGGCATTGTCTATTTTATTTCAGATAGCAAATGGGCCAATCCAGTCTAATATTTCCCTAAAAAAGAAGGTATGATGGTGGTTAATAATGATAAGAATGAGTTGATCTTGACTCAGACAGTCATAGGTTTGAGAATTTGCATGGACTATCGCAAACTTAGCAAAGCCACTCGGAAAGGTCACTACCTGACTCCCTTCATTGATCAAATGCTAGACAAGCTTGCAGGGTAGGAGTATTATTGTTTCTTAGATGGGTATTCAGGCTAAAATCTGGTAGCCATTGCTCCAAAAGATTAGGAGAAGAAGACATTCACATATCCTTATGGTACCTATGCCTTCAAACGCATGCCTTTTAGGCTATGAAATACACCCGCCACTTTCCAGCACTACATGATGGCAATATTCTATGATATGGTGGAGGGATTCGTAGAGGTATTTATGGATGATTTTTTTTATTCGGTAACTCTTTCGAAGTATGTCAGCAGAATCTTGATAGGGTGTTGGCTTGCTGCGAAGAAATAAATCTGGTACTGAACTGGGAGAAATGCCACTTTTTGGTTAGGGAAGGTATTGTCCTTGTTCATAAAGTGTCATGAAAAGGATTGTAAGTTGATCATACCAAGATTGAGGTGATAGAGAAGATACCGCCACCGGTATCTGTGAAGGGTGTGTGCAGTTTTCTTGGACATATGGGGTTTTACAGGCAGTTTATTAAGGATTTCTCCAAAGTCTCGAGACCCATGTGCAAATTGTAACACCCCCGAGACTACCCCCTGAATTTCACATGGTGCTTAGGCCTACAAGTAGCCTAAGCTAACTTGTGGTATCTAGCATAGCATTGAATGTATATTCTAAACAATTTAAAACCCATGAGCGAAAACTATAAATTCATAAGTCTAAACTGAAATAGACAAAACAAATCTTGATAGTGTCAATAACATCGAAAAGTCATTTAAAACGTACTAATAACTGAAAACATCTACTAAGTTTAAACAAGCCTCAAACGTACTAAGGAGCCACTGGGACAAGCCCTCAACTGACCCAAAAACCATGACGACCGAGATAAATATAAAACTGAACTATTGTATGCAAATCATAAATCCAGGTCCCCAAAACATGAGGACTCACCAACTGATAGGAGTAGGGAATGGTGGTCATGGCTAATCGTGATGTTGAGGGCGAAGACCAGAACCTACATCATGATAGGATATAGAGCACAAAGAGTATGCAGTCAGTACTTATGAAATGTACTAAGCATATGGGGGGGGGTGCATGCAACATGTAAAAGTGACATAAATCATGAAATGAAGACATGCATGCTAAGTGTATAAATACCCACCATTTCCATGAATAAAACTGGAACTGAAATGTCATAAGCATGAAATATCAAACTATAATATATTAAAGCCAGTGAGTCGTTACACTTGGATTTCTAAAACCAATGTACTGTGGGAGTTTATCTTAACTGACATAAGCCATACGAGCTAATGTGGAGTACAATGTATACACCCCATCGAGAGGACCCAATATGCCAGGGTATAGAGGCATGGTTGTGTGATCACTAAACTGAGCCTATTTGGGGAAGTATAATACCTATGGTTGCACATAATTTCTGGGACTAGGATACACTGAACCCTCTCCCACTCAATGTTGGATACTACTCCCAAAACCATACTATTTGCTCATACTGTAGGTGATTTATCATAAAAGTAAGCGATAGACTAGTTTTAAATTAATCTGATGATCGTGGTTTTAACATATTGAAAAATAGTCATACTTCTTTTACTCTCTTCATGAAATCATGGAGGGTATTCAAATATTCATGCTTAAACCGAGACCATGGCCCAATCATATCGATAAGCGTAAATCATGCAAAAATCATGTATTTCTTGTTGAATAATAATATTTCCATTCACTTATAGCTATTATAAATCATGAGTTCATAGCGTATAAATAGAAAGACAACTAAACAATGAAGTTCGTGAATTTTAACAAGAGTATATATATATAAAATCATAAGGAGGCATAAAATTCAAGATCATAAAGATTGGGTTTGAACCCTAATTTGATAACTACAAAATTCGTTAAAGAAAACACTAGTTTTGGGCACAAGGATGAAAGGAAACCCTTGCTAAAACCCCACATACCTGAACTTGAAGATTTCTAAAAGTTTGAGTTTGGAGCCTTTGGAGTTGAAATTTGAGAGAAATCCTTGTTCTTGTGTTCTTGAGAGTTTGGGAGGAGAATGAACAGTAGAATTTTTGATAAGTAATGAGGAAAAACGTTTTTGAGCAGTTATAAGGTCATTTAGGGTCAAAAGGACTAATTTACCATCAAAAAACCAAAAGAAAATAGAGATTTTATGTCGCCATGACCACTAGCGTGGCACAGCTAAATTGCGGAGCGCCACTGGAGTGGCACTCCAAAATTGCAGCACCCCACTGGTGTGACATTCTCTTGTTAAGCCAGGCTACTGATTTTGCACTTAGGTCATGCCTTGCGTCCATGGCATTGCCCTAACATGGATCCCTACTATTTTGGGGTTGCGTTTGACCCCGAAACTCATTTTAAAAATCTCAAAACACTTCCTAATGGTCCTTTTGTCCCTCCTTATCATCAATCAACCTTAAAATTGCATCAAAACTCTCAGGAGCTATCAAAATAAAATCATCAACCTCATGGGGTATAACAATATCTCCCCCTTGGGATCATTCATCCTCGAATGAAGGTTGGGATGGGGATAAAGGCAACTTATAGATGCGTTAGGCTAAAGCTTGAAGATCATCATACGCTGTAACTGAAAATTTGCCCATACCAAGGACATGTATTCAACTGAAACTGACTGACCACACATGAAATCATAAAGTTTCTTGAAACATGTAAGGATTTAAGTTTCGAGGAGATGACATTAGGAGAAAAACTATACCTCATGTTGACTTGGTGATAGGAGCAAATAAATAGGGGTATCGGTTCATCATGTATGCCTCTGCCTCCCATGTTGCTCCTTCAACTGACTAATTTCTCCATAGCATTTTTACTAAAACTACTTCCTTATTCCTTAACCTTTGAACCTGAAGATCAAGGATTTCAACTGGAACTTCCTCGTAGGATAAACTATCTTTCACACAAATACTCTCTATAGCCACAACTAAGGATGGGCCTCTAATACACTTTTTCAATATAGACACGTGAAGACTGGATGGACTGCGGCTAATTCTGCTGGAAGATCTAGCTCATAAGCAATATCTCCAATACATCTCAAGATTTCATAAGGGAAAATATATCGGGGACTGAGTTTCCCTTTCTTTCCAAACCTCATCACTCCCTTCATGGGTGATACCTTCAAGAACACTCAATCCCCCACCACAAACTTTAATTCTCTTCTCCTAACATCTGCAAAAGATTTCTGGTGGCTCTGAGCAGTTTTGAATCTCTCCCATATCAACTGAACCTTCTCCATAGCCTCAAAAACAAAGTCTGGTCCAATCAAAGTGGCCTCACCAACCTCAAATCACCCTATAGGAGACCTACACCTGCACCCATATAAGGCCTCAAATAGAGTCATCTAAATACTAGAATGGTAGTTGTTGTTATAAGCAAACTCAATTAGAGGTAAGTGATTATCCCAATTTCCTTTGAAGTTGATCACACACACTCTCAATAGTATTCCAGAGTTTAGATAGTGAGCTCATCCTAACCATCTGTCTGGGGGTGGAAAGATGTACTAAGCTTCACTTTCGTGCCAAAACCCTTCTAAAATAATTGCCAAAATTGTGAGCTGAACTGGGTACCTCGGTTTGAGATAATGGATAAAGGAACTCCATAAAGCCTGGCCAACTCACGGATGTATAATTTAGCATAATCTTTAGTTGTATCTGAGGTTTTGACTGGCAAGAAATGGGTTGACTTAGTCATTTGGTCCACAATGACCAAAATCGAATCATGCTGATGCCTAGTACGAGAAAGTCCCATAATAAAATCCCTATTGATAACCTCCCACTTCCAAGTAGGGATGCCAATATCCTGAAGCATGCCTTCCATTCTTTGATGTTCAACTTTCACTTGCTGACAATTGGGACACTGAACCACAAACTTTGCTATGTCTCTCTTTATACCATTCCACCAATAGACTTCCCACAGATCGCGGTACATCTTACTGGCACCTAGGTGAATTGAATACTTGGATCTATGAGCTTTGAATAACATCCAATATCTTAACCCATCAATGTTTGGAATGCATAAACAACCCTAATAATGAAGTGTACTATTTTCCCCTTAAGAGAAGACCTCTACTTTCTACTGATGTACTGCATTAATCACCTGACTTAGTATGGGTTCATCGCGTTGTTTCTCTTTCAGCTCCTCCACTAGGGACGACTCTGAACCATTATATATCATTAAACCACCATCATCCGTATCAAGCATACAAACTCCCAAATGGGCTAATCTATGCACCTCTTTAGCCAACTTTTTTTTCTCATCTGCAACATGGGCTACACTCCCCATGGACAACCTACTAAGAGCATCTACAACTATATTTGCTTTACCCGATTGGTAGAGCATATTCATTTCATATTCCTTTAACAGTTCAACCACCTTTTTGGTGAAAATTTAACTCTTTTTGACTAAACACATATTGGAGACTCTTGTAATCGATGAAAATTCTACGTGTACATCATACAAATAATGTTACTAAATTTTTAGGGCGAAGACTACGGCTGCCAACTCCAAGTCATGAGTTCGATAATTCTTCTCATGGTATTTGTATTGCCTGGAGGCATAAGCTATCACCCTTCCATTTTGCATTAAAAAACACCCTAGCCCAACTCTAGAGGCATCACAGTACACCACAAATCCATCTAACCCTTTTGGTAAAGCTAACATCAGTGTTGAAGTCAACCTATCTTTCAGCTCTTCCAAACTTTTCTCATACATATCGGACCATTGGAACTTCACATTCTTCTGTGTCAACTTGGTCAACGGTGCAGCTATTGAAGAAAAACCCTCAACAAATCTCTGGTAGTAACCGGTTAAGCCTAGAAAACTCCTAATGTTGAATGGAGTAATGGGCCTAGGCCAGTGCTTTACTACATCTATTTTCTGGGGGTCTACATGAATACCTTCACTAGAAATCTCATGACCCAGAAAGGCAATGGACTTCAACAAGAACTCACACTTACTGAATTTTGCAAACAACTAATGATCCTTGAGTGTCTGCAACACTATCCTCAAATGGTCTGCATGCTTCTCTTCACTCTAGGAATAAACAAGTATGTCGTTAATGAAAACAATGACAAATAGGTCTAAATACTGTTTAAAAACCCTGTTCATCAAATCCATAAAAGTTGAGGAGCATTTGTTAGTCTAAATGACATAACCACAAACTCGTAGTGACCATATTGGGTTCTGAAAGCAGTCTTTGGGATGTCACACTCCCTGATTTTTAGCTGATAATATCCTGACCTGAGGTCAATTTTGGAAAAGCAAAGGGCACACTGAAGTTGGTTAAATAGGTCATCAATTTTGGGGATAGGATACTTATTCTTAATGGTGAACTTGTTTAACTGCCTATAATCTATACACATTATGAGAGTACCATCCTTTTTTTTGCATGAATAAAACTGGAGCACCCTACAGATAAACACTGGGCTTGATAAAACCTTTTTGTCTAGGAGATCTTTGAATTATTCTTTCAACTCTTTTAGCTCTGCTGAAGCCATTCTATAAGGAGTGATGGAGATTGGTGGTTGGGTATAAGAAAGAAAGTTAATACCAAATTCAATCTACCTATTGGAAGGAACTCCAGGTAGAATCTTTCAGAAAGACTTCAAAAACTCATTGACTACAAAAACTGACTGGAGCTTTGGGCCCGCAAACTTAGAATCTTTAACCCAAACTAGATGATAGATACACCCTTTTGAGATCAGTTTTCTAGCTTTGAGATAGGAAATAAACTGACCTCTAGGCACCACCGAACTACCTTTCCACTCGAAGGCTGACTCATTAGGAACTGAAACTTTACAATTCTAGTTTGACAATCAACTGAGGCATAGCATGAATGGAGCCAATCCATACCAAGAATGACATCAAAATCAGTCATATTTAACCCTATTAAATTTGTTGAGGTGACCCTATGAAGAACAGTAATAGGGAAAGTTCTATAAATTCTCTTAGTAATAACCGACTCTCCAACAAGGGTGGAAACTGAGAAAGGCTGGAAAAGATTTTTGGGACTAACACCAAAATTCACCACAATAATAGGGGTTAAAAAGGAAAGATTTGACCCCAGATATAACAACACATAAGCATCAACATAAAAGACATAAAGCATACTAGTGACCATATTAGGGGAGCTCTCATGCTCCTAACAAAAATATAGAGCATAGAACCGGTTCAGACGCTGACCTCCACTGACACTGGATGATACATCCTGTTGTTAAGCTGGGTAGCCTGAATGGGCTATTGAGGTAGTGGACTGAGCCTGAGGGAAAGTATATCTATTGCCCTTCCTAGCTGATGGGCAATCCTTCACCTTATGACCTATTTTTCCACATCCAAAGCATCCTTCCTTGCTAGTAAGCACCCTATTTTCCCACTCACCCTGATGATTCTTTCCATATTTCCTACAGGTTTGGTAGGTATACCCTCCAGTATTGCTACCTTAAGATCTGGTAGACGATGCCTTGCCCTACTGCTTCTTTTGGTCTTGGGTGTGGGGGTACTAGCTGAAGATGGTGTTGGGGCTAACGGACGGTTCGAAACTATGAACAATTTCCCCACCTGACCTGTGCTGACAGTACTCAAACTGTCTGGTCCTAGCCTTTTTTGGCTTCCTTCTCCTGTTTCTTCAGCTTTTCAATCTCAATTTGTTAGGTGTGGGTCATCAGTCAGGAAATATTCATGTTCTCAATCAGCATGGCATTCTTACACTCCTTGATCACCAATTCAGACACACCAGTAACAAATTTACTCATACGGGACTCTCGGATCCACCATCAACTCTGGAGCATACTTCAAAAGTTGGGTGAATTTGATAGAGTATTCCTTCACTGATATGGAACCTTGATTTAGATTCATAAACTCCTCCACTTTATCTTTCCTCATCTCACGAGGGAAGAACCTATCAAGAAAAGCTTCCTCAAACACTGTCCAATCCATTTGAGTTGCATTCTCACCTCTACCTTCCTTCTACTGCTTAAACCAATCATGAGAAACATCCTTCAACTGATACAATGTCAACTCCGCACTCTCTACCTTATAGACATGTATTATCTAAGTAATATTCTTTACCTCATCTATAAATAACTGTGGGTCCTCATCCACCTTTGAACCAAAGAACTCAGGTGGATTCATTCTCATGAAATCTCAAATCTAGGTTGTGGTTAAGTTACCATTCTGCTGAATCGGGACTACCGCTGGCTTATTAACTTGTGCTTTCATAGCCTGAGCCAACACCTGAAAGGCAGCCTAAAACTCAGCCTGGGAAATATTTTCATTCAAAGGATCCGCAGATGGTGGTGGGGCTGGCTAGTTCCCATATTTGTGAACGTAAGCTCTGTGTGGATGCATTTTCTTTCACGTGGAAAGCACGAGTTAGAATATATGTAGAGTTAAATTCTAAAGCACGATAGAGAGCATGAAAGACGGGAAAATTTCCTAATAACATCTCATAGCCTCTTACTCATAAGTATGGCGCGCTTCACACCCATGAACAAGACTCTACGTAACCCGGCTTGTCAGACTCCCTAGGACTATTTAAACCTTAGGCTCTAATACCAAGATTGTAACACCCCGAGACTACCCTCTGTATGTCACATGGTTCTTAGGTATGCAAGTAGCCCGAGCTAACTCATGGTATCTGGCATAGCACTGAATGTATATTCTAAACATTTTAAAACCCATGAGTGGAAGCTAGAAATTTATAAGTCTGAACTAAAATAGACAAAAAAATCCCGATAGTGTCAATAACATCTAAAACTCATCTAAAATGTACTAATAACTGAAAACATCTACTAAGTCTAAATAAGCCTCTACCGTACTAAAGAGCCACTGGGACAAGCCCTCAGCTGACCCCAAAACCATGAATACTGAGATAAATATGAAACTGAACTACTGTAAGCAAATCATAAATTCAGGTCCTCTAAACATGAGGACTCACCAACTAATAGGAGTAGGCAATGGTGGTCGCGGCTAATCGTGATGTTGAGGGCGAACACCAAAACCTATATCATGATAGGATGTAGAGCAAAAGGAGTATGTAGTTAGTACTTATGAAATATACTGAGCATATGGGGGTGCATGCAACATGTAAAAATGACATAAATCATGAAATGAAGACATGCATGCTAAGAGTATAAAGACCCACCATTTCCATGAATAAAACTAGAACTGAAATGTCATAAGCATGAAATATTAAAGTATAATTTAGTAAAGCTAGTGAATCGTTACACTTCAATTTCTAAATCCAATGTATTATGGGAGTTTCTCTTAACCGACATAAACCACGCGAGCTAACATGGAGTCTGATGTATACACCCCATCGAGAGGACCTAATATACCTTGCCAGGGTATAAAGGCATGGTTGTATGATCACTAAAGTGAACCTATTTGGGCAAGTATAATACCTATGGTGGCACGTAGTTTCTGATACTAGGATACGCTAAAGCCTCGCCCACTAGTGTTGGATACTACCCCCAAAACCATACTATTTGCTCATACTGTAGGTGATTTATCAAGAAAGTAAGCGACAAAATAGTTTTAAATTAATCTGATGACCGTGGTCCTGACATACTGAATACTAGGCATACTTCTTTTACTATCTTTATGAAATCATAGAGGGTATTCAAAAAATTTTGCTAAAACCAAGACTATAAGGTCCAATCATGTCAAAAAGTGTAAATCATGCAGAAATCATGTATTTCTTATTTAATCATAATATTTCCAATCACTTATAGCTATTATAAATCATGAGTTCAAATTGTATGAATAGGAAGACAACTAAACAATGAAGTTCGTGAATTTTAACAAGAGTATATATATATATATATATATATATATATATATCATGATTAACAAGAGTATATATATATATATTAAAAAAATCATATGGAGGCATAAAATTCAAGATCATGAAGATTGGGTTTGAACCCTAATTTGATAACTACAAAATTTGTATAAGAAAACACTATTTTGGGGCACAAGGATGAAAGGAAACCCTTATTGAAACCCCACATACCTGAACTTGAAGATTCCTGGAAGTTTGAGTTTGGAGCCTTTGGAGTTGAATTTTGAGAGAAACCCTTGTTCTTGTGTTCTTAAGAGTTTGGGAGGAGAATAAACGATGGACTTTTTTATAAGTAATGAGGAAAAACATTTTTGTATCAGTTATAAGGTTATTTAGGGTCAAAAGGACTAATTTACCCTTGAAAATTTAAAAGAAAATGGAGATTTTACATCGCCGAGACCATGAGAGTTGCATGGTTAAATCGTGGAGCACCACTGGTGTGGCACTCTAAAATTGCGGAACCCCACTAGTGTGATACGCCCTTATCGCGCCAGGCTACTAGTTTTGCACATGGGTCATGCCTTGTCTCTGTAGCATGGCCGTAACACGAACCCCTACTATTTTGAGGTTGCGTTTGACCGCAAAACTCATTCTAAAAATCTCGAAACACTTACTAATGGTCCCGTTGTCCCTCATTATCATTAATAAACCTTAAAATCGCATCAAAACACTCAGGACCTATCAAAATAAAATTGTCAAACTCATGGGGTATAACATAAAATCCTTGAAAAGAGGTAAAGTTTCAGTTTTGTGATGAATGTGTGAAAGCCTTTGAGGTATTAAAGAGAAAGTTGATTAAGGCTCCAATTTTAATTGATCCCAATTGGGAGTTTCCATTCGAGTTGATATGTGATGCTAGTGATGTGGCTGTGGGAGCCATGTCAGGCCAGCAAAAAAAAGGAGATCTTTAATTCCATATATTATGCAAGCAAGACTTTTGACATAGCCCAAGCTAATTATACTATTATAGAGAAGGAGATGCTTGCTTTGGTGTATGCATTTGATAAGTTCCGATCATATTTGGTGGGTACCAAAGTGGTTGTTTACACGGATCATGCAGCTATTCGATACTTTTTTAATAAAAAAGATGTTAAACCTTGGCTCATTAGGTGGATTTTGTTGCTACAAGAATTTGATTTGGAAGTTAAAGACCGGAAAGGGTCGGAAACCAAGAAGTTGACCATCTATCTAGGCTAGAAAGTTGGTCACATGTTCAAGAAGATGGTAAAATTTGAGAAGATTTCCCTGATCAATTGCTCTTGGCATTGAGTGTTGGAGAGCTACCTTGGTATGCAGATAGCATAAAATTGATAGTGAGTGGAGTGTATCCACCTGAGGCCACTTGTTAGAAGAGAAAGAGGCTTTACTATGAGTCCCATTTCTACAAATGGGATGAGCCTTACTTGTTCAAACAAGGCCCGAATCCAGTGATTAGAAGGTGTATTCCAGAATACGAAATAAGACAGGTATTGGAGAGTTGCCATTCATCTCCTCTAGGTCATCATGGTGGTGAATGTACAGCTTATAAAGTGCTACAATCTGGTTTCTTTTGGCCTGCCTTATTTAAGGATGCGTCCATATTTGCAAAAGAATGTGACCAATGTCAGCGCATGGGTACTATCTCTAGAAGGCATGAGATGCCATTAAATAATATTTTGGAGGTAGAGATCTTTGATGCGTGGGGAATAGACTTCATGGGCCCTTTTCCACCGTTATTTTAAAACACGTACATTTTTGTTGTTGTAGATTATGTTTCTAAGTGGGTGGAAACAGCAACACTCCCCACCAATGACTCAAAAGTGGTGGTGAAGTTCGTTAAGAAGCATATATTCACGAGATTTGGGACATTGAGAGCAATTATTAGTGATGGAGGTTCATATTTTGTCAATAATTGGTTCAGGAATTTATTGTCTAAGTATGGGGTAAGACACAAGGTTGCCACAACCTATTATCCATAAATTAGTAGCCAAGTTAAGGTCTCGAATCGTGAAGTGAAGCATATTCTGCAAAAGACGGTTAATGCCCAGCGTAAGAATTGGTCAATGAAACTTGATAATGCATTGTGGGCTTACAGAATGACGTACAAGATGCCTATTGGGACATCACCTTATAAGTTAGTCTTTGGGAAGGCGTGTCATTTGCTGATTGAGTTAGAACATCAAGCTTATTGGGCTATAAAGAAGTTGAACCTTAATGCTGATTTGGCAGGCCAAAAATGAGTGCTACAGTTACATGAACTTGAAGAATTTAGATTGCATGTGTATGAGAATGTGAAGCTTTACAAGGAGAAGACTAAGAGGTGGCATGATAAGCATATTGTATCCCGTATGTTTGAGCCCGGACAGAAGGTATTGGTGTTTAATTTGAGACTAAATTTGTTTCCCGGAAAGCTCAAATCCAAGTGGTATGGTCCTATTAAAGTGGTAAAGATAAATGCACATGGAGAAATTGAACTGGTAGACAAAGAAAAAGGCAAGACATTCTTGGTGAATGGCCAAAGAGTGAAACACTATTGGGCCGAAGAAGAGGATTGGCAGAAGAAATCTGTGGCACTATCGTAAGAGTGATTATGAGTTGGGTCATGCCGTGACATTAAATCAGGCACTACATAGGAGGTAACCCATGAAGGTATTGTAATAGCATAGGAATTTTATTAGAAAAAAATAAGAAAAAAATAAATAGAAAAAGATGGCTCGTGCCGCAACCAAAACTAAGTCACTTGGTGGGAGGCAACCCACTTTTCTAACTATTTTTGTTGTTTTTCTTGTGATTTTCAGGTAGTAAAGGGTTGGGGAACATAGGAAAAGAAAAATTCGAAGTGAAATTACACTAACAAAAATTTGGTATAGTTAATTGAGGGCTGGGCGATGCAGAACCCAACCCATGTACTGAGCCTCGCACCGTGGGACAAATAAAAAGAGGTCACTGGAATGGGTTCGCGACTGGCTCGGCGCCATGGAGATTGCCTCCCGCATCGGCCAGCGCATCGCGCCTGACCCCCTAAGGCCCAATTTTTCTTTATTTTGACCTGGTCAACCCTACCCGATCCACCCTCTATATAAGCCCCCTAACCCAAAAGACCCTTATTTCTCTATCCCTAAGTGTTGCACACCCCTAATATTTTATCCTAAACTTGTGACGCACCACAAAAATGTCAAATTCCACTTCTTTTTCACTTCTTCAACAATCACAAGGTAAGATGTCGTGGTCCTTTAACTTTGTGGAGCAATTATTGCTCGAAAATGCCAACTTTCTCTTGCTAATCCAAATTTTTGGATACCAAATCTTCCCTTATTGGCTCATTGTGATGAATGCTTTATTATTTCACTTAAACTTGGATCTAGACTCAAATTTAGGGATTACATTGTTGTTAATATTGTGTTTATGATGGTGGAATGAATATATTGAAATTTATGTGGTTGTGTTGTTATTTCAATAATGTTGATGAAAAGCATGGGTTTAAACCTATGTATGCATTTTCTTGTGAAAACTCCATGTCTTTTTGGATTTGTTAGTGTATGAATTAAAGATTAGGTGGTACACTTGCACAAATATCGATTGTTGGTTGAATGTTGGTGATTGACTTGCCCCGGATTATGTGTAAATTGTATGAATAGGCATGAAAGTTAATGGAAGGTTGTGTTTGTGGGTATATTGTCCTTGTTCATGTTGGTTCTTGAAAGTATGTTATTATGAATGTATGTTGTTGCCTTGTAAACTTTAGACCGTGACATTGTTTGTAATGAAAACAAGTTGAATACTTGTCATATACCCTAAAATTGGGAAGAAACTATTGTTGGGATGCAATTGAAAGATGAATCATGCGTACTAGTCAATGATGGTTAGTAGGAAAGTTTGAGTACCCAACAATGGAGACTAGTTGAAGTATGCTAACAAACTAAGTGTAGGGTAGTTTCGGCCGCCTTTAAGATTAATTGTGGTTAGATACTTACGGCTATACTAATTCTTTTAATTGCATTGTTTAACAGGTATCATGGCACCAAAAGCTAGCAAAGAAAATGGCGGGGTATCCACTTCTGGCCAAGGATAAAAGAGGGCTCGCACTAGCCAAGCCGCACCACCTGTAGCCTCTCATATGCCCCCAACGCCACTTAGGATTGAAATTTGTTGAACAAGAAAGACAAAAATGTTACAAAGAGAATGATGTAGAGAAGTATGTTCCCATAAAGAGGATCGATAGGGAGCGATTGAATGTCGAGTACCCGAATATTATGTCTAGGATTCATCAGTTGGGGATGGACTTCATTTTCAATGATTGGGGTGAATGTAACTTGGATATGCTTTGTGATTTTTTGGAAAATTGGTTCCCCAAGAAGAGGGGGAATGAGGTTCTTGTTCATGGCAAGATCGTTCATTTTGATGCAGCTTCATTAAACACTTTCCTTAGTACCGCAAATGCTGATCATAGAGGATTGAGAGCATTATTTAGTTAGCCACCCTACTGTGAAATTCCTCACAATTTATGCAACTTGGGGTCCGTGGCAAGGTGGGCGCACCACAAGGATAAGGGATATCATAACACTTTTCTTTACGCCCACTTGAACAAGGAAGCGAGAGTTTGGTTGAGGATTGTTTGTGCTTGCTTGATTTTGGTCTCCCACTTTTCCAACATCACACATGACTGGTTAATTTTAGTTTATGCTCTTATGACTAATGAAGCTATTAATATGGGTGCAGTTCTGAGATCCTTCTTGAGAAAGGCAAGAGTGAAAAGTGGTTACAGGTACAATTTTAGTGGCCTAATGACACAGTTTTTGAAAAATCATGGGGTGGAAGAAGACCCCACGGATTACAAGCCTCCCCAGAGCTTGAGGGGTATTGATGTTTCAAAGGTAAAAAAAGCCTGAGTCTACTTTTGGGCCTGTATTGACTCATGCCGAGAGAAATGCTCGTGATGATAGTGTTACTAGCCATATATTTGGCATAAAGCATTTAACTATGATGTGTGGAGGCCGACCCCCTACAGCTGAGGAGTTAGGAAGGCTCGAGGATGATTACCCACTGAGCGAGCATGCTAGGATGTTGTGTCGTATTTGTCTTGACTTTTGGGAGCCGCTAGATGATGAAGTGCCTACTAATGAGGACAAAAGAAGAATGGATTCTGATGTTTACTCAGAGTCAGATTTTAATGATGATGATGACGAGGATGATGAGTAGAGCCCACATATTTCTTTTGTCCCATCTTTTTATTTGCTCTTACACTTTGTTTGCACTAGGGATAGTGCTTATTCTTAAGTGTGGGGCGGGGGAAAGGCTTTCTTTATCAGTTTGTGATGTTTTAGTACTTTTCTTTTATTTTGTGGTATGGTGATGTTTAAGTACTTTATTTTGATGGATATTGTGGTGATGTGATGACATTCGGATATTTGTGGTTTGCAATAGTGAGTAATCCATACTTTGTTTATTTCTATAATTCGGTAGTGGTATTTGTGTTTACTATAAGTTGTTTTGTTTTTGGGTTCCTTGGCTTTTGTTTTTGGTTCTTTTCCCGAGGATAGTCTCTTTGAACCGATTAGGATTAATTGGTAAATGTTTACGATAATAAATTTCTTTTTAGGAATAAGTTGCTCATAACAGTCATAGTTAAGTACCTTTCTCTATGATAGATGGATGACGACCATCTTAAGAGAAAATTAGTCATAGGTAGTGAGTAGGAAGTGGAACCTTTTCACTAATTTGATATTAAGTTCTCTTGTTGGGCCATATGACTACGTGATGCAAGTTGGTTTGAATGGATAGCATGTGTAATGATTTGAATGACTATTTTTTTGACACCTAGGCTCATTGATTTGACTCTTATATGATTTTAGCTTAATTTTGAATTCTTGCAATTGCTTGATCGAGAATCTATAGGGATCCTTCTCGAGTTGAACATGTTCCATGTGTGTGAGGTTTTTGTTGTATTCCATCCTTGCATATTGTTGTCTAGAACTTTCTCGGTGTGTTTGTAAAGCAAAATGAAGAATGTTGAGTTTAGGAGATGATATAGGCATTTCTTTGATAGCCAAGTTTATCCCTTGCTTTATTTACCCATAATTCATTATCTTAGTTAGCCCCGTTAAGCCTTTATCCTATTGTGTGGTAGCCTTATATGTAGCCTATTCCGTTTCTTTCAATTGACCGTAATTTGATCCAAAACTCCTAAGCGCTTTGTTGAAAAATAAAGTTGATAAGGAGTGTAAAAGCGAAGAAGAGAAAAGGTGAACTTGAAGCCCCAAAATAATAGCTATTGGTGTGTTGAAAAAGTTTATGTGTTGTTGGTAGGGAGTAAAATAAAAAGAGCTAAAGTGATTTGAAAAGATAATCAAAAAACTCCCTACTAAAAGATATGCAAGCTAACTTAAAGAGATGGGCAAAACAAAAGAGAGTTGTGGAAAAGAAAAGAGGTAGAAAATAGGTGTTTGAACAATGAGCTTAATGAAAAGTGTGATGTATTAAAGCGCTCTGAAAAGTTAGTCACAATTTTTACCCAAAATAGTTCCTACCCATCCCTGAGCCTAAATTACAACCCTTAAAGTCCTACTTGATCTCGAGCTTTGATTTTCTTATATTAGTGGAGTACTACACTAAGGGCAAGCTTATGGTTCATCATATGTTTCATGTGAATTCTTTGTGAGAGTGAGCATAATTCTATTCTTACACCCATTCTTGTATTAAATTGCATATTGGTGAGTGATGATGGGTGAACTCTTGTTGTGAAGGCGCATGTTTAATAAAGAATAGGTGACTTATATGATTTCTTTATTGAGTAATATGCATGATTTTGCTAATTTTATAGAGTCAATTCTTGAGGCTAGGAGGTTTTGAGTGGTCATTCATGTGTTTGAAGTTGCAAAGTGACAGACTTGGTATAGAACTTGCTATTCATATCAGTCGTTATGGTTCTAGCTTAAGTACCTTGCTTCAGCTAGTGATGTTAGAGTCTTCTTTGATGAACATGAGCATAAAGAGTTGTTTGAGGATGAACAAGGCTTTACGTGTGGATGATGCGCCATGGTTTCATGGCATTTTCCATGCTTAAAACAAGGAAATTATGCAATAACCTGGTTATGTTTGGTAGGTATGATATGTTTTCTGTTCTATATTGCAGGAGATTAGGTTTTTGGAGGCAAAATGATCAATAAGGAAGAATCATGCTTGACAATGGAGTATCTGAAGATGAAAACACCAGGTCCTGTACCAGATATGTGACTCAAGATAGGACTCACGTGACGTGAGTGGGTGTCGTGAGTAACCTTCAGAGATGTCACTGTGAGTCCACCCACGTGACTTGAGTGGGTGTCGTGAGTCAACTTTAGAGACTTCCAATGTTGCCTGATTTCCATGGAACAGACTTACGTGGCGTGACTTGGTTCCACGATACCAAGTCACGATACCGTGGAAAGTTGTCGACTCTGTTTTCCTGTTTTGTTTAGAATAGGATTCATCTTGTATCTATAAATACCCCTGTATTGTCCTATGTTCAGGATTTAGTCAGTACATTATTTTGAGACATATTTCCTGTATTTTGACGCATTATTGATTTTTGTAATCTTGGATTACCAGTTCTAGGATTTTTATTAATATTGAGATTTCAGAGTTTTCTTCATTATCGTGAGTTTACAATTATGTTTTCATCTTTGAATTCCTCTTTTGTTCTTTCAATAAGGAGCATCTAAAACCATTAACTAGGGTTGTGTGAACCATGAGGAATTAACGAAATAGGTTAAGTGCGAAGCAAATTCTGAACCGTTGTGAATGCATGTATTGTTATTACCTTCGTTATAATTGATCTTCTAACGGTTGCAAACGTTAGATACTCGCCTGTATTCTAGACTTGCTCGAGAGACGGTTAGATGAGCATATCTTGTTAGATTTTGCATGCAACGCAATGGGATAGTTTTGTCAAGCACGAATAACCGATGAAGTTAAGGAATCGTTGGGGATCACAATCCTAGTGAATTTCTCATATTGTTTATAAATTCAAAAATCAGAAATTGTTATTGTTACCACTTATTCACAAAAAAAAAAAACAGTTTTACGTAGTTGCCAATTACTCAGACTAGCATTCTACATAATTTTGTCCTATTCCCTATGGGATTGACCCCAACCTAGTTGGGTTCAATATTTGATACAGCAACCGCATTATACTTTTCTGAAGGTATATTTTAGGCGACATCAAAAATTGGCACCATTGCTGGGGAACTACAGTTACGGAGTTGAATATTTTGCTTGTAGGAGTTGATTGGTTTTCTTTCATTATACTTTTAAGGGAACACGTCGGTGTATGCCCAATACTAGGAGTCAATACAATCCCCTGATTCCACTTGATCCTGAAATAGAAAGAACTCTGAGCGCTAATCAAAGAATGGTGAATACCGACGGAGTTCAAGATTCTGCAGCCGCGGGAGACATTCATAACTAACCAATTCAGCCAGTGGTCATGAAACATCGGACCAAACTACCGCTCAATTGACACGAGAAGAGCAAGCTAGGCAAGCTGCTCTTAGACAAGCAGATAGAGATAATCGAGCTATGCAAGAAGCAACACAGCGTCTTACTGATGCTGAAGAAAGACAAAGAAGACTGAGGGCACACCAAACACCTTAAAGACCACATGTGCCAGTTTATGATGATCTTGAAGAAGAAGATGTGGATTATTTTGAGCCGATTGAGACTGGTGCCATTATTCCACCAGAGTTACCTCAAGGTACAAAGTTTGACATTACAAGTGCCATGATCCACCTGCTTAACTTAAAAGGTGTATTCGCGGGTCTTCCTACGGATGATCCTAATATGCATGTGATGAACTTTATGGGGGTTTGTACTTCGTATAATTTGCTCGGAGTGGACCAAGAGTCTATTCAGTTAAGATTGTTTCCATTCTCGTTAACAGCAGAAGCTATTTTGTGGTTGTCAGAATTACCACGGGGCTCCATTACTACTTGGAAAGAGTTGAGAGATCAATTTCTGGAGAGATTTTTTCCACCTTCCAAGATGCTATAGTTGAAGGATGAGATTTACAACTTCAGACAACTACATTCTGAAGCACTTTACGAAACATGTCTAAGGTTCAAGAGGAAGCTTCAGAATTTGCCAAATCATAGGATGAGTGGTAGGAGTCTACTTGAAATATTCTACAGGGCTTTGAACGCAAATACTAAGGTTGTAGCAGATACTATCACTGGAGGAGAATTTATGAGTCTGAGGTGGAAACGAGATTCAGAGATCTTGGATCGTATTACTAAGACTAACCAAGAATGACATACTCTGGAGGTAAAGACATCGGCTGGTACATACACTATTGGAGCATCAGTAGTATAACGGGCTTTGGATGAATCTGTAGCTCAAGAGGTTGCACAACTGAGAACAAAAATTGGTTTGCTAGCCAAATAGATTGCGGCTAGAGATGCTAAAAAGGTGCATGTCGTAAGTGCACAAGGTAAATCACCTAAGCATGACGATTATGAATCTGATGAGGAAGCTAAGTACTTGGATCAAGAAGTGACGGGTTTCTGAGCCAAGGGCCAAGAGTCTAATCAAGACTCTTAGAACTCGAGGCAAGGGAATCAAGGTCGGAACTATTATGGAGACAATTATAATAGGTTAGGATATAGAGATAGAGAGCGAGATCGTGATGGAGATTGGAGACAAAAAGATGATTACAAGGAGAAGAGCGGTGCTTATGTTCCACCAGGGAATGGTGATACTGACTATGAAAATTCACGAATGGAAACCCTTCTTACCAAATTGGTTAAAGGATCAGAAAATGAAGAAAATTGCTTAAAGAAAATTAGGGCAGACATTTCGCGAATAAGTCAGAAAGTTGAATCACACTCAACTGCCATAAACTAGTTAGAGCAACAGTTTGGGCAGATAGTGGTGGTATTTAACCAACGCCAACTAGGCACTCTTCCAAGTAACACCATCCAAAATTCTAAAAATAACGGTCATTGTTTAGCCATTACTACAAGAAGTGAAAAAAGCATGACTGACCCATCTATGCATGCGGATAATGGTAAGAGAGATGAGCCAGTAGTGGTCAATGAAGAGGTTGAGATGGAGCCAGAAAAGTTAGCAGCGGACAACAGTAATAATTTGAAAGTAGAATCTGAAAAGAGGCAGAAAAATAAGGTTTCGTAAGTTTTGAAAACTATCCCACGACCTCCCCCTCTCTTTTCTCAAAGGTTGAAAAAGAAGGTTGAGGAAGGTAAGTGCCAGAAGTTTATTACGATGATGAAAGAGCTATCTATAAATATCCCTCTTGTTGAGGCTTTGGAGAAGATTCCCGATTACGCAAAATTTATTAAAGACTTAGTGACGAAGAAGAGAACTGTCAGTTTTGAGCTGGCAGATAACTTGCATCATTATAGTATAGTTGCTTCGCGTTCCCTAGTTGAGAAAAAAGAGGATCTACGAGCTTTCACAATCCCTTGTACTATCGGGTCTTACAACTTTGCAAAGGCATTGTGTGATTTGGGTGCTAGCATTAACTTAATGTCGCTAGCACCAAAACCGACTTCTATGAGGCTTCCTATGGCATATAGAACTGTGAAAAAGACGATAGGCATTCTATATGATGTTTTGGTGAAAGTTGCATCTTTCATCTTTCCAGCTGACTTTGTAATTCTAGATTGTGAAGTTGACTTCGATATTCCTATCATCCTGGGAAGACCATTCCTTACCACTGGCCGTGCTTTGGTTGACATGGAAACTGGGCAGATGAAATTCAAGTTAAATGATCAAAAAGTTACTTTCAATGTTTGTCATTCCATGAAGCAACCGAAAGATATGCAGGTGATTTCTGTAATTGATATGCTTGATGAGAGTGCCACAGTCATTTTGATTGAAGAAAGGTTGGGGGTAGAAGCTCTTGCGGCTGTGGTTATGAATTTTGACAGTGATGGTATCGAAGAATACGATGAGATGGTAGAAGCGTTTGTTGGTAGGGTATCCTACACTTATGCTCCGAAGAAACTTGATCTCGATCTGAAGAATAGGGTAACCCCACCGGCTCGCCCTTCTGTTGAGTAGCCTCCAGTCTTAGAGCATAAGGCTCTTCCTTCTCACCTTTGCTACGCATTTTTAGGAGCCAATAACACCTTTCCCATAATCATCTCTTCTGAGTTAGCAGGAGGGCAGGTAAAAGCTCTAGTTTCTATATTAAAGAAATTTAAAAGGGCCAGTGGTTGGTCTATTATTGATATTATAGGGATTCCACCCGGCATTTGCACTCATAAAATTCATCTTGTTCCTGAGTGTATACCAAGCATTGAGCACCAACATCGTCTGAACCCACCTATGCAGGAAGTTGTGAAGAAAGAAATCATCAAGTGGTTAGATGCAGGTGTGGTTTACCCTATTGCAGATAGCATGTGGGTAAGCCCAGTTCAGTGTGTGCCAAAGAAGGGAGGAATCACTATAGTTCCAAATGGTAAAAATGAATTGATCCCAATGAGGCCAGTAACCGGATGGAGGGTTTGCATGGATTATCGAAAGCTAAATTCTTGGACCGAGAAGGACCATTTTCTCATGCCCTTCATGGACCAAATGTTAGACCGCCTTGCTGGTAGAGGATGGTATTGTTTCCTCGACGATTATTCGGGTTATAATTAGATTTTCATTGCTCCCGAAGACCAAGAGAATACCACTTTCACTTGTCCATATGGGATGTTCGCGTTCAAGAGGATGCCTTTCGGATTATGTAATGCACTGGCAACTTTTCAACGTTGCATGATGTCCATTTTTTTTGACATGGTGGAAGACACTATTGAGGTATTTATGGATGATTTTTCAGTTGTAGGAGACTCTTTTAATGATTTTTTGACATGGTGGAAGACACTATTGAGGTATTGCAAAGATGCGAGGAGTGAAATTTGGTGCTAAATTGGGAGAAATGTCACTTTATGGTCAAAGAAGGTATTGTGTTGGGTCATTGAATCTCGAAGAAGGGTATCTAAGTAGACAAAGCAAAGATTGAGGTGATTGAAAAATTACCCCCACCCATTTCTGTGAAAGGGATTCAAAGTTTTTTAGGTTATGCTGGCTTTTATAAAAGATTCATCAAGGATTTCTCTAAGATTGCACATACGTTACTGGACGATGCCATTTGAGGTCTAAAAGGGAAATTGACTTCAGCCCCCATTATTGTCTCAACAGACTGGACGATGCCATTTAAGGTTATGTGTGATGCTACTGGAGTAGCTTTGGGTGCAGTCCTTGGCCAAGATATGAAAAGATTTTACATCCAATTTACTACGCTAGCAAAGAACTTAATCCAGCTCAAAAGAACTACACTGTGACTGAACAAGAATTGTTGGCAGTGGTCTTCGCTTTAGATAAATTTCGTTCTTACTTGATTGACACAAAGATAATTGTGCATACAGACCATGTAGCACTTAGATGTCTTAAGTCGAAGAAGGATGCTAAGCCAAGATTGATTCGGTGGGTGCTTCTACTGCAAGAATTTGATTTTAAAGTCAAGGATCGAACGGGAATCGAGAATCAGTTCGCTGACCATCTATCACTCCTTGAAGAGGAGGCCATGCTTAAATTAAGGGATGATCTTGATATTCATGATACTTTTCCAAATGAGCAAGTGTTGGCAGCATCACAAGACTTAATCCCTTGGTTTGCAGATTTTGCCAACTTTTTGGCTAGTGACCTAGTCCCGAAAGACATGTCGTATCAGCAACGGAGGAGATTCATGAACGAGGTGAAAAAATTCTTCTAGGATGAGCCTTACCTATTTAGAGTATGTTTAGACGGTATATTTCGAAGGTGTATCCCAAAGGCTGAAATGATGAGTATCTTGGAAACATGTTATTCATCTCCAGTTTGGGGTCATCATGGTGGTACGCGGACTGCGCACAAGATCTTACAATGTAGTTATTATTGGCCTACCATCTATAAAGATACTCATGACTATGCTCGGGCCTGCGACTAATGTCAAAGACAAGGGAATATCTCACGCAGACATGAACTTCCTATGACCACTATCCTTGAGCTCGAATTGTTTGATGTATGGGAAATTGATTTTATGGGCCCCTTTGTGAGCTCACGTGGGATGAAATACATTTTGGTAGCTGTTGATTATGTTTCTAAATGGGTGGAGGCGATTTCACTTCCCAATAATGAAGGAAGAAGGGTCACGACATTCTTGAAAAAGAACATATTTTCACGATTTGGTACACCCCGAGTAATCATTAGTGATGGAGGATCTCACTTCTGCAATAGGCTTTTCAAAACCCTGCTTGAAAAATATGGTGTCAAACATAGGGTGGCCACACCTTATGACCCTCAGACAAGCGGGCAAGTGGAGGTGTCAAATCGTGAGATTAAGTCTATTTTGGCAAAGATGGTGAACGCCAATAGAACTGATTTGGTGAAAAGATTGGATGATGCTTTATGGGCTTATCGAACTGCATTTAAGACACCTATTGGTGCGTCTCCATATCAGCTGGTTTTTGGTAAATTGTGCCATTTGTCGATCGAACTTGAACATAAAGCACTATGGGCATTGAAGAGGTTGAATCTGGAATAGAGTGAAGTGGCTAAATTGAGGCTAGATCAGATGAATGCTATGGATGAATTTTGACTACGGGCTTATGAAAGTTCAGCACTTTATAAAGAAAAGATGAAACTGTATCATGACCAAAAGATTGAACGATGAGAGTTTCATTTGGGAGATTTGGTGTTACTCTATAACTCCAGGCTTTTCCTTTTTCCTGAAAAACTGCGGTCTAAATGGTCTGGACCATTCACGGTTATAAGAGTGTTCCCACATGGGGCAATTGATCTAAAAGGTGATAATGATGCCCTTTTTAAGGTCAATGGTCAGCGTGTGAAGTTTTATTTGGGAAATGTGGAATAAGTAAAAAGGAGTACAGAGCTTAGTCTTGATGAAGTCTAAGTAGTAAAGCTAGACAGGTCGTACCGCGATGTTAAATCAGGCGCTTCATGGGAGGCAACCCATGGGCTGGTTGGTGAAGTATGAATAGCCAACCTAGCCATGTCGTGCTGCGACGTTAAATCAGGCGTTGCTTGGGAGGCAACCCAAGGTCTGAGTTGGTTGTGATCTAATCATTAGAGGATAAGTTAGCTGGAACTTACAATATTAAAACTGAAAATGTTCAATACAACCCACGACACTGTTTCACACAACGTAAGTTCATCCACGTAACATGGGTTGGTACCGTAGAAGTCAGAGGAAATTATATGCTTGTTGAACTCAACCTACTCCAGTGACCCACGTGACTTAGGTCAACCCATGTCACGTGGGTGGTGCATTGAGAATCAGAGACCATTTGACACCTTCGGAACCCTACCCACGTCAGAGGACCCACGTAACGTAGGTAAACCCATGTCACGTGGGCAGTGCCGTGAGAATCAGGAAATTAAAATTTCCCAAGATCTGACCTGACCCGACCCGACTCGACCCAAACTATATATATATTGGTATACTCCTCAAATTTGAACCAATTTCAAATCTAAACTCAACCTTCTCAAATCCAAATCCTAACATAAACCCTATTTTCCACAATTCACCAAATTCTCATAAACCAATTCCTAAATTCTCAAATTCCCATATACCAATTTTGAAATTCATAAAATCTTAACTACCTAAACCCCATAATTCTCAAAATCCAACCCACCCGACCCAAAATCCAAAACCCGACCCAAAACCCAAACAAAACCCGACCCAATGCCACCTAAATCAAACCCCAAACTTAGATACATGGGTTCTTCCTATGGAATCCAAATCAAAAATTCTGAATTTACAACTAGGTTGCGTGATGAACCTTTGGTGTTAGATAAAAATGGATCCGAAGAAGTATACAAGTTGGCTACAGATGATGCTGCACTGGTAACTCATACCACGAGGTTACAAACTAGGGCACAAGCTACTGCCCGAGCCACACTTCAGCCTATCCCGCAACCTGTCAAGCCGGCTGCTCCTGATCAGTCTTCTGATTCTGCCCCCAGTCTGAAGAGAGAGAGGATGCTTCGGTAACCGGTGATGAACAGGAGGTTGATGTTTCTGGATTTGAGGAAAATGCTAAAGGACCTTATGATTCTGTGGTTGAGGTGACAACATCTATTTCTGGTACTGGGGGGCAAAATTCCATGACTTTTTCCTAGAGAAGGGAAAACCAACGATGGTGTGTTCAGGGTATGAGGGAATTTTATGATAGGGATGTCGAACTTACTGAACGAGTCATGTGTAGACACAGTATTACTGAGGAACCCCAATATCGACTAGAGGAGTTAAAGGCATTACCTGATATTAAGGCAGTGTTTGATCATTATGGATTTGGGTGGATGACGGAGCCTCCTGGTCACTATATCCCAGAGTTGGTCTGCGAGTTTTATACTTCCTATGCTGCATACACACCTATTGAGCAGCGGCTCCGGGACCAACCACCATTGACTCACATTTTGGTTCGGGAGACCAGAGTAGATATCTCTGAGCAGACCATCCATAGATTCTTGTTTGGGGATGAACGTCCATTTCCAGCCACGACTGCTGAGTTTGATCACCATATGGAAACTATCAGAAATAGGACTAAAATGAGGGACGTCGATCAGCGATTGGAGTTGCTACGGTGGATTACTGCGTATATAGCAGAGGATGGTGTAGATGCTAGTTGGGTAACTGGGAAGCTGGACATCAAGAAGTCCACGCTCCACTTTGTGGGCCATTTTTGGTGGTCGGAGGTTAGGCACCGTTTGGCTCCTACTAATGCTGATAATTCACTCACTTTGGACCGGGCTATTTTGGTAGCGAGCATCATCGCCGGATATGACATCCACATCGCCCGTTACATTATTAGGGAGATCCATGAGCACACCTTTAGAGATTTTACTAGCATTCCTTTCCCTTGTCTGATTCAGGGTCTATGTGATAGTCCTGCTGTGGTTAAGATGCCTGCAGTAGATCATTATATTGAGGTGACCCGCATTGCAGATATTGGGTTGATGCAGCAGCGGGGATCTCACCCAGTTTTTCCATGGAGGTATCAACCTCCCGTGTCATCAGGAGCAGCCCTTTTTGAAGGGCCTGGAGATAGAGAGGAGCCAGTTAGTTCGCCTATACACGTTCCAGCACCGGTGAGTGTATCAAAGACTGTTCGTGTACCTGCTGAGGGCACAGGCCCGATTGACGATGAGGTACCAGGCACTACAGCACCACCGCCCCCCTCTAGTATAGTTTCAATTTCGAGGGACTTCCTGCAGCAGTTGGTGGATCAACAGACGCAAATGTTAGAGAGGCAGGCTCACACTGAGGCCCAGATGGCTAAGTTGGTATCCCAGCTTAAGCCATGGGTTAGGACCACGGTAGAGGCTGCAGAGGCTAGAGTGGAATCCCGGATGACTGCGGCTATGGATAGATTTATGAGAGACCTGCATGGGCGAATTGATAGCTTTGAGACACGGATGGCCACCCGGATGAGTTCGGCACAGATTCCTAATATGGTAGGATTGATACAGGAGGTGGTTGCATTGAGATAAGAGGTTAGAGCTTTAGCACCGAGCAGCACTCTTGTCATTCCACCTATGCCCATTTCGACCCTGATGAGGCCGGCTTTTGAGATGGATTTGTTTGCTGACGAGGAGCCTCCTATTGATAGAGGCAAGAGACCACGTAGTCCGGAGGATTAGGGTGATAGTGGTGATGAGTTCGAGGGTGATTTTTGGAGAGTGGTTAAGGCCTCTAGAGTAGAGTACCATGTCAGTCAGATTGCTCAGGAGGAGAGGGCACGAGGTGCATCTTCTAGTCAGGCACCCCCTTCACCAGACGCACCTAGCAGAGAGCCTAGAGAGCATGTTGATGATCCCAAATTGGGCGGGCCCACATTCGATGCCTAGGGCGTCACAGGTATGCCTTCACTCCTTTACACTTATATTATTGCTAGTTGTACACTGGGGACAGTGCATCATTATTTAGTTGGGGGTGGGAGTATACCACCACTTGGGGGGCTTTGTTGCCGTGTTTCTTTCCCCCCAAGTGTGCTATCATAGTTGAACCGACATGTTCAGGTGTTTATTTAGATTATTAGGTGTATTCATGTTTAATTAGGAGGAAAATAAGGAAACCTTAGTGCAGACTAGTTTTGAACGTGTTTTGATGTTGTTTATGATTGTCTAAAGGATACCCTCCTGAAAATTTTTGTTTTAAATTTTGTGTGTAGCATGTTAGTTTGTGATAGCTGTTGGATCTTGTTATGGCATTAGTATTATCGACAGACTAACTGTAGCTAGCATTGCATGAACTGGATAGGTAGTAGTTGATAGTGTAACCCTGTGCTATGTGTGTGTGAGGTCATTACCTAGTACACTTTGTATGTGCGATCCAGAACTTGCCCGGTTAGTCTTGCCTAGGTTATAGGATAGTGGTTAGGAAGGATCATAGGCCATTTTTGAATAAGTCCACTTTTAGCCTAAATGCCCGACCAAATGAATTAAGTATCCCTTGATCTCGAACTTGAGCCTTAATTAACCTATTTCTTTCGTTAGCCTACTCACCTTTCATTTTTGACTTACAATGAACTTGTCTTGACCCTGGTCCCTCCTTGGACATTGTGTACCTCAACTCAGGCAAATCGCCTAAGTTGAGGGTGGCTATCATAGGGGTGCGTAGTTTGACTTGGGTATGAAGAATGGGTTAGTAAAAGAAAAAGAGAACAGATTTGGGTGTGAAAAGAAAAAAAAATAATGAGTGAAACAAATAGAAATTGTAAAAAGAAAAAAAAAAGAGTTATGTTTTGATAGAATGAAGAAAATCACACCCAAAAATCTGAAAATAAATGAAGGAGAATAAGGGAGAATAAATAAGCATGGTTGAAAAGAGGAGCCAAAAATAGTGTAGTGTCAAGGAGGGTTGAGTCACTATATTCATGTGTACTACACCCATCCTCACAAGTCGATAAAAGTCCTATAGTGGTCCTAGTCCTACGATCCGAGAAACTAAGGCATAGAAAATAAGGGCAAGCCTATGGCATTTCACACACATTGTTTGAACTTCTTGGTGAGAGAGAGTGTTTAGACCCAATCCCTGCTTTGATATTCATTAGTATACTGTGTGTATGGGACTTCTTTGTTGTGAGAGTACATTGGGTTACATTGATCGCTGCTATTTATTCGGATAATATCATTTGCATATATGCTAAGTTGTTTGTTCATAATCTGATGCCATCACTTGATCCCTTCTATGTCATGATAATATGCTACATGTATACACACTGTGGTTTTGATTTGCAAGTAGGAGGGGTCAGAAAATTTTTTAGGTCAAAAGCAATGAGTCGACTGCCGTAGGTCCCTTAGGTTTCTCTTAGTTAAGCATCATCTTTTTCATTTTGTTTTGTTCGCTTGAGGACATGCAAACGTTCTAAGTTGAGGGTGTTGATGTGCCATGGTTTCATGGAACTTTCGATGCTTCAAACCAGGAAATTGTGCAATAACTTGGGTATGTTTGGTAGGTATGATGTGTTTTCTGTTCTATATTACAGGAGAATAGGTTTTTAGAGGCAAAATGATCAATAAGGAAGAATCATGCTTGAAAATGGAGTAGCTGAAGATGAAAGAACCAGGTCCTGCACCAGAGATGTGACTCACAACAGGACTCACGTGCCGTGAGTCCACCCACGTGAAGTGAGTGGGTGTCGTGAGTCAACTTCAGAGATGTCCAATATTGCCTGATTTCCACGGAACTGACTTACGTGGCGTGACTTGGGTCCACGATACCAAGTCACGATACCGTGAAAAGTTGCCGACTCTGTTTTCCTGTTTTGCTTAGGATAGGACTCATCTTGTATCTATAAATACCCCTGTATTGTCCTATGTTCAGGAGTTAGTCAGTACATTATTTTGAGACATATTTCCAGTATTTTGATGCATTATTGATTTTGTAATCTTGGATTACCAGTTCTAGGATTTTTATTAATATTGAGATTTCAGAGTTTTCTTCATTATCGTGAGTTTACAATTATGTTTTCATCTTTGAATTCTTCTTGTGTTCTTGCAATAATGAGCAGCTAAACCCATTAACTAGGTTTCACACCCCGAATTCCATCGAGACGTGATTGGAACCCGAAGCCGATATGGCCCGAGAGAACCAATCTATGCTCATGTACATTCGTATACTATCCTCTTATGAATCTTATTGTACCTCTAGTAACTTATGCGGAAATCATGAACATGGAAAAATATGTTCTAAATATGTGTATACAAGGACAATATGTTGTAGAAGGATACGGAAAGAGGAACCTTACATACCTTCACTTCCAAGTATGAATATACAAGCCTATGTATGAACACAATAGTCCCGCTTCTTCCTTACGTCTTACTCTACAATACAAGTCCATACCGGAACTTACATTAGCAACTAGTCACTATAAAGGCGTACAAGACGACAATGAACCATACAACTACCATATAATGTTATGTCACCCCTTTACAATACAATCCACTGCATTTCCATATCCACAACACCATAACATTGCCCACATTGACCAAAAGATCATACATCGCTAGCATTTCACACCACACTTTCTCTTTACGCTTTTCCTTTTATCATTCCGTCGTAATTAGTCCTTTATAAGAACATATAAGCAATCATCCATACTTAATACAGTCCAACACACCTCCATACGATACTTTAAAGTCATTAAAACAATACCACAAGCTGATAATTACATCCAAAAAGGGTATCGGGGCTTTCGGGGATCAACTAGGTACGAAAACATACGAAACTGAAATCTGGAAGTGACCTGCGCTGCCACCTGTGCCCGCAGGTGTCCAAGGTGCGCGCACAGATGCCCTCTGGCAGCAGCCAGTGGCATCTGCGTTGGCATCTGCGCCCGCAGGTGGCTCCGTCTGCGGGGGCGGATGCCCGTTTGGTCCGAAATGGCTTCTTTTGGGGTCTTTTAATGCCATGAATGGTCCATGATCATAAACAAACATATTTGAACATATTTTTAATCATCTAACATACCAACAATCATCCATGATCTCACAACACACATAACAACACCAAAACGACACTTTACGGCCAATCCGCCACCAAAACCATAACCAATTTCACAATAACTTTTCCAAACATTACACGCAAGAATAAAACAAGTCAAGGCTATAATAACATCTCACATATCAATATTGAATCCATAAAATTCATTTCCTTCAAGATCACAAGTCCATAGTCATGTTCACAAGGCAAAACCACCCTCCGATTTAGCAAACATGTAACTTTACACACATGGTGAACTTCTCACACTTCACCAACATAACCAACATGAGATATAACATATTCCATGAATAAAATATATTAAACCATAATAATAAACACTTACCCATACTCACCAAGTGATGATCTTTGGCTAAAAGGATGAGGGCTTAGGGTTTGTGGAAATATGGAGAAAATTCTAGAAAAGGCATGGTGTCCAAATGAATTAAAATCTGATCTTTGGCTCTATTTATAGCCCCTTTAAGTCCCTATTTATCCAACCACTTGGTCCAATAATAATGTAGGGACTTGTTCTTGCAAGAATAAGTCAAGAATGGGTCAAGAATGCCCTTTTTGGGCCATGTCTTGCATGCTAATATTTGGGCCTCTTTTAATTCATTGACAATTTGTTAATTGAGCCCACCAATTGAATAATTACTCATATATATATATATATAGATAGATAGATAGATATAGATATAGATATAGATATAGATATATACATATATATATATCCCTCAAGTCACTCTTATCCATCTCTTGGCATTAAATGCATGGTTGAGTTGGTCAAATGGAAGATTGGAAGAATGGGTCAACTTGTTATATTGGGCCATGTCTTCTTGTTCATTTTTGGGCTTCATATTTGGGCCCAACTATGCAAGACTTTTAAATGCCCACATATGGACACATAATTCATCAATTCTCTCATGTTTCCATTTTTCCCTAAATGTTACGGTTATCGACTGAACTCAGAAACGTACGGGGTGTTACACTAGGGTTGTGTGAACCATGAGGAATTAACAAAATAGGTTAAGTGCGAAGCAAATTCTGAACCGTTGTGAATGCATGTATTGTTATTACCTTCGTTATAAATGATCTTCTAAAGGTTGCAAACGTTATATACTCGCCTGTATTCTAGACTTGCTCGAGAGAGAGGTAAAGATTGGGAAAAGGGAATAACAATAGAGATTTGAAGCTATCAACCCTCATCTAATAACTTGAGTCGTAACAGGGATAGTTATTTGAGATCCAGGACAAGGGTTAGTAGTGCGACACTTGGAGACCAAGAGGAGAGGAGTGAAATTTATCTAACCAAGGTTGAGAGACGTTTAGATGAATATATCTTGTTAGATTTTGCATGCAATGCAGCGGAAGAGTTTTGCCAAGCACGAATAACCGGTGAAGTTAAGGAATCATTGGGATCACAATCCTAGTGAATTTCTCATATTGTTTACAAATCCGAAAATCAGAAATTATTATTATTACCACTTATTCACAAAAAAAAACCCAGTCTGGCCAACATTAGAATAAATAGGTAATTCTTGCGTGAACTGACCATGGGAGTGTAAGAATAAAATGAAGAACATGAGGAATAAGATCACCTCTGGCTCACGTTAGGGTTGATTTGCAACTAGGATAGCAATATACCTAGTTTGCCTTATTGGTTGTGAACGGGATGAAAATACTAATGCATTTGAATTAGAAACTTACATCTCTGCTCAACGATGTAGTTGTGAGACTAGTTTAAATAAGTGGTTTAGAGGATGACCATTCCCTAATAGTATAATTAACCCCCCCAAAATCAGCAATTAGAGAAATAAAGTTCATTGATATGAAAAAATATTATACATGATAGTAGTAAATGTCATAACCCTGGAATGTCCTTCGATATTGTTTACAACCTTTGCTCAAATCGTGATTGTCTTACCTAATTATTTTTGCAACTATAGAAAGATATAATTTCACAAATTTTCTTGTTAAATCGTAACACTTGTCTGAAATGTTATTAGAAATTAAATTAAGTGAATTGCTAAGCGCATAGTCCCTGTGGGTTCGATATCTAGGTTGAAAGAGCTTCTATATTACTTGCTACGATCACGTGCACTTGCGTGTGCAGTAGGCCGCAACATCTTCAAGCACTTGGATAGTCCACTTCGATTGACTATTGGTCTATGGCTGAAACGTTGTACTTAGATCCAATCTAGAACCTAATTTTGACTGGAATCTTTCCTAAAAGTTGGAGGTGAACTGAGTTCCCTTGTCTGACACAATCAACACTGGTACCCCGTGTTGCCTTACAATCTCTTTCACATAAATCTTGGCCAACTTTGCAGTATTATAATCTACTCTCACTGAAATAAAGTGAGCCGACTTAGTCAACCGGTCTACAATAACCCATATGGAGTCACACTTCCTCATTGTTTTCTGAAGACCCACTACAAAGTCCATTATTATCCATTCCCACTTCCATTCCAGAATGGGCATTCTTTGAAATGTACCACCAGGCTTTCGGTGTTCGTATTTGACCTGTTGGCAGTTTTGACACTTGGTTATAAAATCCACAAGTCCCACTTCATTCTTCGCCACTAATAATGTTTCTTCAAGTCCCTATACATCTTGTTGGCATCCGGATGTATAGACTACTTAGAAATATGAGCCTCCGCCAGAATAGTTGAAATCAAATTATCTACCCGATGTACGCACAAGTGCCCCCAAATCCTCAATGCTCCCTCGTCATCAATAATGGCCTCTCTTGCCTCCCCTTGTAACACCTTTTCTCTGAGGTTGCTTAATTTTTTGTCCTCAAACTGCCTACTTTAGATTCGGTCATAAAATATGGACCTGACCTTCACATGCGCTAACACCCTTCCTTCGATAGTTTCCTGTAATCTTATAAAATCGTTATCCATAGACTATACCTCTCTCGCTAATAGGGGCCAGGAAACCTCCAGCCATGCTAAACTTCTCATGCTCGTCGATTTCTAGCTTAGTGCGTCTGCCACCATATTGGCTTTACCTGGGTGATATAGGATTGAGATGTCATAGTCTTTAATCAACTCCATCCATCTCCTCTGTCTTAGATTAAGATCCCTCTAGGTGAACACGTGTTGTAGGCTGCAGTGGTCTGTAAACACTTCACACTTCACCCCGTAGAGATATTGTCTCCAAATTTTCAAAGAAAACACCACAGTTGCCAATTCTAAATCATGTGTGGGATAGTTTTTCTCATAAGTCTTCAGTTGCCTCAAAGTGTAAGCAATCATATTTTGATCCTGCATCAAACAACACCTAAACCCAACCATGAGGCATTACAATATATAATGAAATCCTTACCCTTAGTGGGCAGGGTCACTATTAGGGCCGAAGTCAATAAGATTTTGAGATTTTGGAAGCTCTCCTCACACTTGTCATCCCACACAAATAGGACTTCCTTCTGAGTAAGGCGGGTCATATGCAAAACAATGGCAGCAAAACCCTTAACAAATCTACGATAGTAACTGGCCAACCCCACAAAGCTACGAATTTTTGTTACATTCGTCAGTCTAGTCCAATTCTTAACGGCTTCAACCTTCTGCGGGTCTACCATAACTCCTTCCTTAGAAACCATGTGCCCTAAGAAGGACACTGAAGAAAGCCAAAATTCACACTTAGAATATTTATCATATAGTTGTTTCTCCTTGAGCAAATCCAACACCGTATGCAAATGAGCTTCATGCTCTTCTTCAATTTTTGTGTAAACCAATATGTCATCAATAAAAACAATAACAAATGAATCCAGAAATGACTTAAAAACTCCATTCATCAGGCTCATAAAAGCAGCTGGGGCATTGGTCAAACCGAAGGACATAACTAGAAACTCATAGTGCCCATAACGAGTCCGGAAAGAAGTCTTTGGGATATCCTCCTCCCTAATCATGAGTTAATGATAATCCGACCTCAAGCCAATTTTGGAGAATACAATATCCCCTTGTAACTGATCAAACAATCTATCCTAGGCAAGGAATATTTATTGTGAATGGTCACCTTGTTCAACTAGCGATAGTCTATGCACATCCTCATGCTACCATCCTTCTTTTTCAAAAACAAAATAGGTGCACCTCAAGGAAAAATACTCAGGCGAATAAAATACTTTTCTAACAACAATTACAACTGAGACGTCAACTCCCTCAACTCTATTGGTGCCATATGATAAGGAGGATAGAAATAGGTCGAGTCCCTAGCTCTAAATCTATACAAAAATCAACTTCTCAGTCTGGAGTCATACCTAGAAGATCATCCGAAAATATTTCTAAGAATTCACATACCACTGGAACTGACGCTATAGGAGGAACTACAGATTTATCTTCCCGAAGATGGGCGAAAAATGCCCTACAACCCTTCTTTACTAACTTATGGGCATAAATTACTGACACAACCCTCACAGGATTAGGCTTAAGAGTACCCTCTTACTCTAACTTATCCATCCCGAGCATCGCTACTGTAACGATTTTTGCATAACAGTCAAGAATGGCATGATAAGGAGATAACCAACTCATCCCCAATATAATATCAAACTCCTCCATATCTAGAATAACTAGGTCTGTCAGGGTCTTAAACCCCATAAACATCACAAGACACGTACGATACACCTGATCAACACATAAAGACATCCCAACTAGCATGGACACATACTTAGGAGCATTAAGATATTCATAATCTAAGTCCCAACCCATCGCAAATTTCATAGACACATAAGAGAAAGTGGAATCGGGATCAAATAATACAGAAGCCATACGATCACAGACAAGAATAGTACTTGTGATCATAGTATCAGAAGCTTCTGCTTCAGAACAAGCCGGAATAGTATAAAGATGAGCCTTATAACCACCCTGACCGCCACCTCTACCACCCTGAGCTCTATTTCTACCAACCTGTCCTCCACCTTGGTTGGCTTGGTTTCCACCCCTAGCCTGACCTCCAGGTCCACCTTGTGGATGACCCCTACCATTTCTTTCTCCACCACGACCTACCAGAACTAGAGTAATTGAAGATGGTTGTTGAGTCAACTGACCTGTAGACAAGAAGTTAGGACAATACCTTCTGATGTGGCCCAACCCTCCACACTCGTGGAACCTAATGCCCAAAGCAGACCTCTGAACTGAAGAGGATGAGGTGTATAACTACTAGTCCGAGAAGGTTGATAACTAACCCTAGACGGGCTCCCTGAAGATACTGTCATTGTCGAATAATAAGGTCGAGATGAACCACGTCCCTTTGAGAAAGTACCACTGAACTGACCTGAGGTATGGGCCCTCTTCTCTTCCGCCTTTACCTCTCCCTGCTTCTCAAGTACCTCAGCCTTCTTGGCAAATTTAACTACCTCCTAAAAGGACTTCCCAGACATAACCACGGATAGGGTAGCCAACTGAATCCCAGAGTTCAGTCCCTTCACAAAGTACCTAATCTGCTCTTCCTCTGAGGTAATCAATTGTAGTGCATAGCGGGACAAGGCATGAAACTTGGCCTCATAGGCAACCGCGAACATATTACCCTACTCCAATCTTAAAAACTCATTCCTTCTCTGATCACAATAAGTGTAAGGAACATATTTCTCAAGGAATACATTCTAAAATTAAGCCCAAGTAAGTGGAGGTAAGGCATCCCTACACTTTACAAATGACCCCACCATTGCTTGGCTTCATCCTACAACTGAAAAGAAACAAACTCCAGACCATATTTTTCAACAATACCCATCTTGTGCAGGCGTTCATGATAATCTATCAAGAACTCAAATTCATCCTCAAACTCTGTACCTTGGAATACCGGGGACTTCATCTTCATGAACTTGCAGAATAGTCCATGTTCAACATCAGTCATCACTGGCCCAAGTACTTATTAGGGATACACCCCTGTTTCAGAGCCTTCGTCTATTTTTTGTGCTACTACAGCGGCATGTTGCAAGGTGGTGGGCAAAACATTCAGAACAACTAGAGTGTATCAAGTGCCAACCAAGCTACCCAAGAATCCCAACACTTGTTGAATCACTTCTACAGATAAAGGCACCAAAGCTGCACCATTTGGGGCTGACACTACATTTTCTGGAGCTACCATCTTCTCTTCCTCAACTACCTCCTCTTCATTTTGAGCATGGTCTGTGGAGTCCTGTTGTAAGGGAGGGGATGATAATCTCTGTCTTTTCGGTCTTTTGACTGCCTGTGCTTCACCCCTAACAGATGTGGTTCCCTGTCCTCCCCTCCTTGCTCTACCTCTAACTCGAGACCTGCCCTAGACTGTCGCCCTAGCGGTCGGTGTGGGTGCTGCTGCGGGTGCAGCTGTTGCGGCTCTGGTGGAATGAGTATTCACCATCTGCGAACAAGAGTGAATGAGTTAATACCAATTTGGATCACCAGATACCAATTGGAATCAAGTAATAGCTTGAAAGGAAGAAAGAAAGGAATTGTTTTCCTAAAGCCTTGTAGCCTACTGAAGAAAAGTACAGACGTCTCTGTACCGTTCTGCAGGACTCTACTAGACTCGTTCTTGTACGATGATATCTACGAACCTAGTGCTCTGATACCATCTCTGTCATGACCCAAACGGTCATGATTGGCACCCACCCTAAACTATGGCGGGAGAACCATACTTAATCCAAACCCTCAATTAACCAAGTGTTACATTCACATTCACCTTATACTAACTTCACCATAAATGAGTTCTAAAACTTTCTTATTAACTGAATAAATAAAAAAGTCAAACAAACAAAATCGTTAAGTCACTAATAGAGTGCGGAATCCTCTGTTTATTACATCTTCGAAACCTAAAGTAATCGTACAAGAACAACTAAGAATGTCTAAATAGATAGCTAAGAGAATATCCAACAATGAAATAACAAAGAAATGTCTTAGTCTCAAAACAAGGGACATGAACAATGATAAGAAGATCCAAAGGTTGCCCGGTCATGGTGCTAACCCTTGAAACTGAATATGAACTACTAGCTAAAGGCGAGGTCTTGTTTCAAATATTGGAACATGCTCTGCACTAAAAGAAGAGTACAAATAACATCAGTACAACAACATGTACTAGTAGGCATTATAGGTCGAATCAACCCGACACCATACGAATAAGTAAATCAAATAGATGTAAAGCGATTATCATAGAACTTATAATCAAAGACAGTCAATCAATTATGCAATTCACTTTAAGAAAAATACAAGCTCACAATCATGTACATTTACACTTAGTCAAATTTGGCAACAAGCTTATCATAACATAAGATCGTCACTGAACGTTCAAAGCATGTGAGTGAATGTATGAATGCAAGATGTGCACATCATCTCTATCTCTTCTCATTCTCATCAACATCAATATTATCTCATCAACATCATAATCATTACCAACCTCATAAACATCATGGGTTACATATCAACATCATCACCATCACCATCAACTTAACAATATCAGTATGAATGAGTATGCAATGGAGTCAGTAGTCATAAGTAGTGCTCGAAGAACATCACAACATTCAATTCACATATAAGCACAAAACCATGCAAGTCTAATCGCTACAATAAATCATAACCTACCTTGAATCCTTATTCAAAGTCACCTTTAAGCCACACTTTTGACTTTTTCTTCTTGTTCAACTTGTTCTTGATCTATAACAACAAAACACACACCCATTTCAATAATTCATCCCTTTTTAATTGCTAGGAATCAATACCCACTTATTTCAACCATAAACTTGCCCTATTTCATCATCTTAGGGTTTTCTATCCTTAAAACCTCATGAACCCTATTTTAGTTTGCATGAACAGCCATAATTTTACACCCATTAGTGTTTCTAACACCTTAGGATCATTATTTACTTATTTTATGCTTCCTACCACTTTACCTCTATTTCATGAACTAGGTTTAAATCCTAAATTCCATCACGAATTCATTTTCTAGTGATTTTCCAAGATTATGTGAAGTTAATCAAGTTTAGAATGTAACAACTTACCTCCAAAGATGAAAAATTCCAAAATTTCTCAGAAAATTTCCTTCTCTAGAGCTTCTTTATGTTTTTCAGGAAGTGGGGAATGAAAAATATTTTCTGGGTTTTAAAACTATCAAACATTGCATGTTACTGCTGTAATGGTTTATTACCGTTGCAGCGGTTAAATTACCAATGCAGTAGTTCGCACATTAAAATAGAGGTCCGTTGCAACGGTACTTTTTCTGTTGCAGTAATACTGCTCATTTAACAACACACTTCATGAATTATGACTTCGTGAACCAACCCATCTACGGTAAACTCTATAACCGGAGTTCTATAACTCTGTTTCAGGTGCAGGAAGTTGCTACGGCTCCCTAAACTCGTTGTCTATTTAAATATCACATCAAACATCACTACCAACCATCACATTAGTACCAGATTTTATTTGACTAACACATCCTCAAAAATCATCCAATCCTAGACTAGCCCTGAATATCTCAAAAATCGGCTAAGGAAATACTAAGAGCAAATTTTACCCCCTCTTTCAGCGTAACAAAAATTTGGGTCGTTACAATAAGGTGGTTCTAATTCAGCATCAAAAGCAGCATTAGCCCCACCGTTTTGAGCTACTCCCTCAACACCACCAATCTTTTGACTAGACTCTTTATCAAAAGACACCCTTTTTCCCTCCACATGACTTACATATTCCAATAAAGGTAGGGTCAAAAGAGGGTTTGCAATCATGTGATACAAAAATGCTTTCAAAATATTCTCATCACTCAAACATTCACAAGTTCAAATTATATCCTTATCTGATTTAATTTATTTCAAAGTAATTCTTAGGTAGTCTCATAAATAGTAGGCATTATCCAGGATCATCCCTAAATATATAATTATCCCTCAATTTAAAATAAGATAACCTATTTATATTAACATCTAAAAACTTAATAATTTGTCCACCAACATATGATTTTTTTCCCCTTCTTTAAAACCCCATCATGGTAAAATCTCAAAGTAATCAAATAAAAAGACATTTTAACAACCTGAAAATATTATAAACATGTTAATTTTTTACCCTTGATCACGACCACAATGTAAATTCGACCCTTGACCACGATCAAAACAACAACACACACAATAACAAAAAAAGTCATATTATGCTACAATTACAAGTGTCACAACTTCTTCTGTTACTTATGAAAGCCTTTACCCAATCACTAGCATAGAAAAGAATTAAAGATGAAAAAAATTCTACGTCAAATCGCAAGAAAAATAGTAACAATTGAGACATGGGGCTAACCTTTTAGCAATATAGATGACGAAATAGGTGTAACACAATAGATGCTCCACCAAATGATACTTGGAACGCAGATGACGAAATAGGTGTAACTTTTGAACTCCTCGGTTGTAACCACCACATTTCTTCCAATATAACACTGAAACTACAATTATAGTTGTAAAAGAGGAAGATTAACTCTAAAACACTATGAAATTGAACAAATTTTGAAGTGATCTCCTCGACGTAAGATAGAATTTACGAGTTAGGTTTTGGTGTTCTTGTTCAACAATTCATATAACTCTAAAACACTATGAAATTGAACAAATTTTGAAGTGATCTCCTCGACGTAAGATAGAATTTACGAGTTAGGTTTTGGTGTTCTTGTTCAACAATTCATATATTTATATGGATAGAGTGAATTAAAATGGGTTTGGGTAAATAAATCGGGTTGAGGGTTAAAAGGTTAGGATAATATAATTAGATAGGTAATTATTTTCATTTAATAGGTGGTATCTTTGAGAGTGCTTGTCTCCCACTCAATTCATTAAAACCTGGGTTGAGTCAAGGGAAGCACAAATAAATTCAGAGCCTGATTAGGATTGTTGTTGGGAAGCCAAAAGTGCTTTTTTGAGAAAAAAGTATTTTTTTATAAGGTAGGGTGTTTGGGTAACTTAGAAAACTGCTTTTAAATAGAAGCAGAAGCAGTTTTTCTGTTGTTGAGAAGAAGCAAAAAAAATAATTGTTTTTTAAAAAAAGCAGAAGCAGAAAATTATTTTTTTAATGAAAAAAATATTCGTATCACTTATACAAATATACCAATATATCCCTTATTAATTAGCATATACCATGAGTTTGATTAAAGTTTTATTAAAAAATTTATTCTTCAATTTTACATTATAAATTCTTTATTTTATTTTATGATTATATATTATTGTTATTTTATTCCTTACTCATTTTCTTTAAAGAAATTGAAAACATAATTAATGATGATGATAACTGAACATATAATTTTTTATTTTTTATTATTAATGATAATAAATGACATACAAATCACGCTGCATGATCAAATGATATTTTGGCACCACTTATAAATATTTTTTTCTCAAATATTTAATCTTTTTAAATAAACAATCCATGGAAAGCGACATATTTTGTTATCATACATAGTATACATACATTTATTTGTAATATGTACTTTTTAATTAAATAAAAATAAAAATTTAATTAAAAATATTATAATAGATATTTAAAATAATTTCTCTCTATAAAATAATCTTAATAGTAAAAGTCCATTGATACATGTCTTTTTTCGTAATTTGCCTTTCAAAAGCAATTTTTAAAAAAGATTAGTCAAACATAATTTGTTTATCAAAAAACTTTTCAAATGAATTAGCCAAACACAATTGCGTTTTTTTTTAAAAGCACTTTTCTAAAAAGCCATTTTATAAACACTTTTCAAATAAGCAGTTTTCTAACAGCAACCTCACAGGCCCTTAGACTTTTCGAAACTAAGTTCAGAACGCTTTTTGATGTCTTTTCTCGTATAGATATTCACTAGTTACATTTGGCCCGGGCTTATTAAAATTTATTTTTGTAGTTTTTTTAAAAAAAATTGCTATTCTTGTTTTTTTATTTTGTTTTGTAACACTATATTAATTGTAAAGATAGTTTGATAATTTCTCAATATTTCCAAACTATTAAAGAGTTAATGACCAAAAACACAACTAACCAATCACTTTTTTGTTAGTTACATAATTCAATTGTCCATTATTTTTTTTATCCACCTAAACTATCACTCTCTTTATATTAAAATGCACCTTGATGCCGAATCGACAAAATATTTGTTTCAATCGATAACATGCGCGTACAGGCCAACTCAGTATCAAGGTGTGTTTTAATAAAAAATGAGTGATAGTTGAGGTATGAAATCATGAAAAGGTAATAGTTTAAGTATGTAAATTAAAAGAAATGGATAGTTGAAATATGAAATTCGCAAAAGCATGATAGTTTAGGTGTATTCTTAAGATTTATTTTTACAATACATATTATTCGTTTGCACTTCTGATTCGTAATTTAAGTATTTGCTCTTATAGTAATCAAACTTTTTGTCTTTAATTTCTAGTTTGATTGATAGTTTTTTTTTATAATACCAAGAATATATTTCATATTCAAAATAACTTGTTTTTGAGTAATTTAATTAGTAATCATTATTTAAGTGGGTGTGGAGGATCGGCCCAGGATTAAGTTGGGTAGCTTGACTTTGACCAGTGCTTTGAAAAAAAAGGAGAAACTGACGACTATGGGGGCTTGGGAGAGTAGAGGGAATGTGGATAGTATGTGGGAGACGACTGCCAGTTGTATCAGGGAGACCGCTAGAGAGGTGTTGGGTGTCTCGAGAGGCCGATCTGGCAAGCACTGGGGGGACTGGTGGTGGAACGCCGAAGTGAAAAGGAAGGTGGAGACTAAGAAGGTGGCATATGCCAAGTTAGTTGAGAGAAAGGATGACGAGGAGAAGCGGACGAGTAGGGAGGAGTATAATTTAGCCAGGAAAGAGGCTAAGTTAGCGGTTACGGTGGCTCAGACAGCAGCTTTCAAGAGCTTATATGCGGCTTTAGAGGAGAAAGGTGGGGATAAGAAGTTGTATAGGCTTGCCAAGGCTAGGGAGCGGAGGGCCCGTGACCTTGTCCAAGTGAAGTGCATCAAGGGGGAGGATGGAGAAGTGTTGGTGGAGGATGCCCTCATTAGGAGGAGGTGACGGTCCTATTTTCATAGACTTTTGAACGACGAGGGGGACAAAAGTTTCGTGTTAGGGGACTTGGAGCACTCAGAGAGGTGTCATGATTATGGTTATTATAGGCGTATCAAGGTTGAAGAGGTCAAGGGTTCTATTCGTAGGATGCTTAGGGGTAGAGCGACTGGGCCCGACAAGATTTCGGTGGACTTTTGGAAGTACACTGGCGGGGAAGGTTTGGAATGGCTGACAAGGTTGTTTAACATCATTTTTTAGGCGACGAGGATGCCTAAAGATTGGAGATGGAGTACGATAATTCCATTATATAAGAACAAGGGGGACATTCAGAGTTGCAACAACTATAGGGGTATCAAATTGTTGATTCACACTATGAAGGTTTGGGAAAGGGTTGTAGAGTTGAGGCTGAGGAGATTTGTGACTATTTCCGAGAATCAGTTTGGTTTCATGTCAGGTCACTCTACTACTGAGGCCATTCACCTCGTGAGGAGATTAGTGGAGAAGTTTAGGGAAAGGAAGAAGGACTTGCACATGGTGTTCATCGATCTTGAGAAGGCATACGACAAAGTCCCCAGGGAGATTCTGTGGAGGTGCTTGGAGGCTAAAGGTGTGCACGTGGCATACACTAGGTCAATTCAGGACATGTAAGACGGTGCAAAGACGTGTGTGAGGACAGTAGGAGGGGATTTGAAGCATTTTCCTATTTTGACAGGGTTGCACCAGGGATTGACTCTTAGTCCATTTTTATTTGCCTTGGTGATGGATGTTTTAACATGGCATATTCAAGGGGAGGTGCCTTGGTGTATGTTATTTGCTGATGATGTGGTACTGATTGAAGAGACTTGGGGAGGATTTAATGATAAGTTGGAGGTTTGGAGACAGACCCTTGAGTCTAAAGGGTTTAGGTTGAGCAGGACTGAGATGGAGTACTTGGAATGTAAGTTCAGTGATTTGATGCACGAGGCTGATGTGGTAGTGAAGCTGGATTCTCAGGCCATCCAGAAGAGGGGTAGTTTCAAGTATATGGGGTCTACGATTCAGGGGAATGGCGAGATTGACGAGGATGTCATGCACCATATTGGTGCAGGGTGGTTGAAATAGAGGCTTGCTTTGGGAGATTTGTGTGATAAGAAGGTGCCTCCAAAGCTTAAAGGTAAGTTCTACAGAGTGGCCATTCGGCCGGCTATGTTATATGGAGTGGAGTGTTGGCTAGTTAAAAACTTTCACATCCAAAAGTTGAAGGTAGCGAAGATGAGGATATTGTGATGGATGTGTGGACTTACCAGGAGTGATAGGGTTAGAAATGAGATTATTCGAGAGAAGTTGGGAGTAGCTTCGGTGAAAGATAAGATGCGAAAAGTGAGGTTGCGATGGTTCGGGCATGTGATGAGGAGGTGCACGGATGCTCCAGTACGGAGGTGTGAAAGGCTGGCTTTGGATGGTTTTAGGCGGGGTAGAGGTAGGCCAAAGAAATATTGGAGGGAGGTGATTAGGCATGAAATGGAGTAGTTATAGCTTACGGAGGACATGACCCTTGATAGAAAAGTGTGGAGGACGCAGATTAGGGTAGAGGGTTAGTGGGTAGGAAGGCGTTCGTATTAGTAGGAAGGAGTGTTTGTTTGTATCTGTGCCTGTTGTTCTTTGGCAGACTCTTATTCATGGTGTTTTGGTTATGTTTGTAATTTTGGATAAATCGTCTATAATATTACTCTGTGGGTGTCTTGCTTCTTTTATTATCTAGCAATGTTTCATCTCTTTTTTGTTGTTTGTCTTTATGATTTTTGTTTGTTATTGTTATCTTTTCTGAGCCGGGGGTCTATCTAAAACAGCATCTCTACTTCATCTGAGGTAGTGGTATGGATTGCGTATACTTTATCCTCCCTAGACCCCACTTGGTAGGAATACACTGAGTATATTGTTGTTGTTGTTGTTGTTTAATGTGAATATCGTCAAGATATCTTGGTACATCTCATTTAAATCTTTGATTTTTGCACCAAAAAAAATTATTATGAGAAATTTTATTATATTCCTTGGAAATAGCAATTTTTTTAGACAATGCATTTGATTTTTTTTTAAAAGAAGCTCTGTGTATAACTTAATTAATTATATATATTTTCGTCTTTTCTTGTAATCGATTTGGTAGTTTTTATGTAGAAATTGTCAACCTAATATTCACTTGAAAGTATACTATCATATATTTTATAAGAAAATATTCAAATAAACTGAAAAATTCGACAAAAACCAAAATGATAAAAAAATCAATTCAATTGATTTGGTTTTCTTTTAAACAAAAATTGATCTAGAATTTTAACGGCAAACACCCATTAATTCCATATATGTAATATATTCTTAGAACTGTTCATGAATCTTTTAATTAAATTGAGAACTCCCTTATGTGCTTTTGACCTCTCTGATGCTAAAGAGTAATAAGAAAAGAAGAAGAAGATAGCGTACAACATTACTTACATCATCACTTTTTAATGTCTTTCTGGGAAGTTTAAAATGTCATGAGAGATGTCTAAATTTACAAGAAAGGTTTGAGGGTATATAAGTAATAAATTGATAAATGAAGGGTGGAAAGAGATTTGGAAACAAGACTTTCCTGTCCCATCACAGATCAAAAAGTACGTCTGAATTTGTGTGTCAAACAGATAATCCAACTCTTACAAAACAACAAACAACAACAAAATAGCTAGAATTCCGATTATGCCCCTGTGAGGATGACGAAAGTCTCTTATCCTCCCTTATATATAGTTAAAAACCGAAAAAATTGACAAAAATAAAATGATAAAAAATCAACTTAATTGATTTGGTTTTCTTTTAAAGAAAAATTTATCTAGAATTTGAACCGCAAACACCCTTTAACTCCATATACGTAATCTATTCTTAGAACTGTTCATGAATCTTTTAATTAAAATTAAATTGAGAAATCCCTTATGTGCTTTTGAGCTCTCTGATGCTAAAGAGTGATAAGAAAATAATAATAAGAAGAAGATGGCGTATAACATTAGTGACATCATCACTTCTTAATGTCTTTCTGGAAAGTTTAAAATGTCATGAGAGATGCCTAAATTTACAAGAACGGTTTAAGGGTATCTAAGTAATAAATTGGTAAATGAAGGGTAGAAAGAGATTTGAAAACATGACTTTCCTGTCCCATCACAGATCAAAAAGTACGTTTGAATTTGTGTGTCAAATAGATAATCCAATTTCTACAAAACAACGTACAACAACTGAATAGCTAGAATTTTGATTATGCCCCTGTGAGGACGATGAAAGTCTCCTATCCTCCATTATATATAGTTAAAAATCGAAAAATTTGACAAAAACCAAAATGATAAAAAAATCAACTTAATTGATTTGGTTTTCTTTTAAAGAAAAATTGATCTAGAATTTGAACCGCAAACACACTTTACTCCATATATTTAATCGATTATTTGAACTATTCATGAATCTTTTAATTAAAATTAAATTGAGAACTCCCTTATGTGCTTTTGAGCTCTCTGATGCTAAAGAATAATAAGAAAAGAAGAAGAAGATGGAGTACAACATTATTGACATCATCACTTTTTAATGCCTTTCTGGGAAGTTTAAAATGTCATGAGAAATACCTAAATTTACAAGGAAGGTTTGAGGGCATCTAAGTAATAAATTGGTAAATGAAGGGTAGAAAGGGATTTGAAAACAAGATTTTTCTGTCCAATCACAAATCAAAAAGTACGTCTGAATTTGTGTGTCAAACAGGTAATCCAACTTTTACAAAACAACGTACAACAACAGAATAGCTAGAATTCCAATTATGCCCCTCACCACGGAAGTCTCTTATCCTCCCTTATATATAATTAAAACTAGCATTAGTACCCGCGCGATGCGCGCACAATATTTAAGGAAAAAATTATAACAAAAAGATAGAAAAAAAGTAACTTAGAATTACAAATTTACCAAATGAATAGAAGGATAAAAAAAATTATTTTCATTGACAAACAGATAAATCAACATAGACTAATAAAATACATTGTCAACATCTCCTATGACTTACATTTTCTTGAATAATTCAAAAAAGTTAGTTCATGATAAACATCTCAAAGTAAAAAGAAATGAGAAATAAAATCAATTTAAATCTGAAGATGTTTACCTATGAATACTAAAAGAAGATTAAGTATAAAGAAAGAATATTACTTTCTAAGTTACACCATTTATAACATTCACATGCAAGTTAAAATAAGATCCAAAAGATATCAAATATAGAAAAGAGATAAAAATTATCTTTGAAAAAAATTAAAATTTAAACAAATAAATCACGAAAATATCAAGCAAGATCAATTTTGCAATTTTCATTTTTCATTAACTTGAAAATAATCACATTCTTTATCGTGTTTGTTTCTAGACCTCATTATCTAGTGATACTATTTTATCAAAAATTTACAATCTAATGATGATCATATTTATTAATTAACAACTACTTTTATTTAAAGTTCTTATCGTCTTACACATCAGTTTATCCCTGTCAATACTAAACTATTTTATATTTGAAAAAGGATATTACAGAACTTATCAAAAAAAAATTTTCTCAAAAAAAAACAACTGCTAATGATTAAAATAAATTTGGCAAATGATTTTCTTGTTCCAAACATATGTTGTGAATGCAACATTTAACCTCCTCGTATGTTTTTACTAAGCTCTCACTTTAAATTAGTGATAGCATTTCACCAATATGTTTGCTTTCTTACTTGAGGAAAACATGATATTAAAACGATTTAAAAGAAAAATAAAAAAAAGTCAATCAACTTTATATCATAATTATGCAAGAACTCGAAATAATATATAATCAAGGAACTATTGTTATTCATGATGTAAATTTATATTTGGACAATGAAATCATCAATCTAACAAATTTATTTTTCTCAAGAAAGAAAAACACTATGAATAGTTAAAATCATTTTCGATAAATGATTTTCTTGTTCCAAATATAAGTGGTCAACCTTCTCATATATTTCTTCTTTTACTAAACTTTCATTTGAATTAGTGATGACATTCCATCAACATGTTTGACTCATACTCTGCTGAAATCTGATATTAAGAAAATTAAAACAAATCAAGAAAGTCAATCACATTTATATCATAATTATGCAAGATACCTCAAAATAATATATAATCAAAAAAAAAAATATCCAACAGTATAAATATGTATTTGTATAAAGAAATCAACAAACTAACAGACTTAAACTATGGATAATTCAAATAATTTTTGACAAATGCTTTCGTTATTTCAAACTTATGTTATATTGTGAATACATTGTTCAACCTCCTCATATGTTTATTCTTCTTCTAAACTCTCGTTTCGCATTGGTGATAGCATTCCACCAACGTGTTTGGTCTCTTTCTCTGCAGAAACTTGATATTTAAAACCTGAAATTCAAGAAGGGATTCAAAGTTAATATTTGACAAAATATTGACAATTCTTATTTTTACATATTCATGATAAAAAACCTTGATAAACAAAAATAGAGCTAATAATTAATAACAAAAAGAAAAGAAGAAGAAGGAAGTGTAACAATATATATGTGTTATTGAAGAGTATATATAAGAGGTCAAAAGTTAATTTTAATTCAAATTCAAAAATCATATTTTCTTGTTTTAAAAAATTAATTTATATTTGAATAAGATTCTATGATTCATATTCCATGCATACTAATTTTAAATATGATTCTCCATAAGAGATATTTTTTAAAAATTTTAAAATAGCTCTTTAATTACAATATTTTTCCCCATAAATGTCACTTTAATTACTATGATTATTTTCTTAATTAAATATCTCTGAATTACTTTCTGTAATTGAAATCTCAATTGATTTTCAGTGTAATATAAATGGCTCTTTAATTTTAATATTTTTTCTATAAACGTCACTTTAATTATTAATTGATTATTTTCTTAATTGAATATCTCTGATTTACTTTCTGTAACTGAAACCTCAACTGATTTTCACTACAATATAAATTTTATTCAAAAACTTTCCTTGTGTAACATTACTAATTTCAAAAAATTATATAAGATCATAATAGATTGTATAAAATCAAATAATTGATTAATTACATTCCCATTGATTTCATAGTTAATTACTATTACTACATTTAGTTTAATTAGTTTGATAATGTAGTAAATTACTATTCCACAAAAACTTTTCTTGTACAGCAATACTATTCAAAAAAATCATAAAGAAGATTATAATAGATTGCATAATTTGTCAATTGATTAGTTGTATTCTCATTGATTTAAAATTATATTATTATTTTTTATTTAAATATATAGATTAAATTATTTAAATTTGAAATATTATTAGTTGAATACATATACTTGATAATTAAAGTGTTCTGATTTTAGAATCATCCTAACCTATTATTATCTAAATTCAATTATGGGTTTTGAAATATATTTACCGTTTCTGTCAATATTAACTAATTTTCACCTTAATTTGATTTAATTAATTTGACTATAGTGAATTATTGCTACGTAATTTCAATTTTTTAATTTGACGTACTTTAATTATTTGAATAAAATTTATATTAATATTTAAATGTACATAATATCCCACTAAAATGGTTTATTGCATATTAATTTGAAATTTCAACAAAATAAACTCTTTTTTTTATACTCAAAACTTACAATTTGAAAATCGTTTCATTGATTGGTTTTTTTAAAAAAAATATATTTTATTACCATTATTAATTGAATATTTATTAGAAAATTAGGAGTCAAACTATTGTAGTTTTTATCCAATAGGAGTCAATCTTAATAGTTTTCATCCAATAGTAGTCAAGCTTAATTGCTTTTTACCACAATATGAAAAAATTAAATGCCTTAATTTGATTTAATTAATTTAACTATAGTGAGTTATTGTTACAGTTCAATTTTTTTTAATTTGAAGTACTTTAATTATTTGAATAAAATTTATATTAGTATTTAAATGTACGTAATATCCACTAAAATAGTTTAATGCATATTAATTTTAAATTTCAACAAAATAAACTCCTATCTTTTTTATACTCAAAACTTATCATTTAAAAATCATTTCATTCATTAGTTTTCTTAAAAAGAATATTTTCTTACCATTATTAATTCAATATTTTAGAAAATTAGGATTCAAAATACCTCCTTTATTATATATATAGATATGAAAAAATTAAGTACCTTAATTTGATTTAATTAATTTAACTATAGTGAATTATTGTTACGTAATTTCAATTTTTTTAATTTGAAGTACTTTAATTATTTGAACAAAATTCAAAATAAATTCCTTTCTTTTTTATACTCAAAACTTATCATTTAAAAACTGTTTCATTCATTAGTTTTCTTAAAAAGAATATTTTCTTACCATTATTAATTCAATATTTTAGAAAAATAGGATTCAAAATAACTCCTTTATTATATATATAGATATGAAAAAATTAAGTACCTTAATTTGATTTAATTAATTTGACTATAGTGAATTATTGTTACGTAATTTCAATTTTTTTAATTTGAAGTGCTTTAATTATTTGAAGAAAATTTATATTAATAATTAAATGTACATAATATCTCACTAAAATAGTTTAATGCATATTCATATGAAATAATTAAATAATCACCAAAATATGAAATAATTGAACAATTATAATAGTTTTCATCCAATAGGAATCAATCTTAATAGTGTTAATCCAATAGAAACCAATCTTAATTGTTTTTACCACAATATGAAACAATATTAAATAATTAAATAATCAAGAAAATAAAAAATAATATAACATAATTAACTACTAATCTTAATATGAAATAATTGAACAATCATAATAGTTTTCATCCAATAGGATTATATCTTAATAGTGTTCATCCAGTAGAAGCCAATCTTAATTGTTTTTTTACCACAATATGAAATAATATTAGATAATTAAATAATCAAGAAAATAATTTTTTGTTGTAACATGATAGTTTTTTGTTGTAAAATGCCAAGTAACTAGTTCTCAAGATGTCACTTGACTTAATTTTAGACTAACTACTCTCCTTTATTATATTTATATGAAATAATATTAAATAATTAAATAATCAAGAAAATAAAAAATAACATGACATAATTAACTACTAATCTTAATATGAAATAATTGAACAATCATAATAATTTTCATCCAATAGGATTATATCTTAATAGTGTTAATCCAATAGAAGACAATCTTAATTGTTTTTTTACCACAATATGAAATAATATTAATTATTTTTTACCACAATATGAAATAATATTAGATAATAAAATAATCAAAAAAATATTTTTTTGTTGTAACATGATAGTTTTTTGTTGTAATATGCCAAGTAACTAGTTCTCAAGATGCCACTTGGCTTAATTTTAGGCTAACTACTCTTCTTTATTATATATATAGATATGAAATAATATTAGATAATTAAATAATCAAAACAATAATTTTTTGTTGTAACATGATAGTTTTTTGTTGTAAAATGCCAAGTAACTAGTTCTCAAGATGCCACTTGACTTAATTTTAGACTAACTACTCTCCTTTATTATATATATATGAAATAATATTAAATAATTAAATAATCAAGAAAATAAAAAATAACATGACATAATTAACTACTAATCTTCATATGAAATAATTGAACAATCATAATAGTTTTCATCCAATAGGATTATATCTTAATAGTGTTCATCCAATAGAAGCCAATCTTAATTATTTTTTACCACAATATGAAATAATATTAGATAATTAAATAATCAAAAAAATATTTTTTTTGTTGTAACATGATAGTTTTTTGTTGTAAAATGCTAAGTAACTAGTTTTCAAGATGCCACTTGGCTTAATTTTAGGCTAACTACTCTCATTTATTATATATATAGATATGAAATAATATTAATTATTTTTTACCACAATATGAAATAATATTAGATAATTAAATAATCAAGAAAAATAATTTTTTGTTCTAACATGATAGTTTTTTGTTGTAAAATGCCATGTAACTAGTTCTTGTAGACACTTGATTTTTGACCCTCCCCGAACTTTAATCTATTTTTATCTTTAAATATTTATTTTTTATCTAATCTTTATTTTTAGCTTTTATTTCATGTCCGGTAGGTTTTACTTGAAAAATTGTGAAAAAAGAATTCAAAAATAGAGTCACATTTTAGGATAAATTTTATTTTTTTTATATTCAAAAAAAATAAAAATAGTAACAATAAAAAATCATTAAAATAAAAATAGTAACAATAAAAAATCATTCTAATATGTTCTCTTTTAATTTAGTTTTTTATAAATAATATAGTGATATTGATATTTTCTTAGTTATATTTTCAGGACTAGCTTTTTAAATTTTTTATATTTTTTATTAGTGCAAAATAATTAGCTAATACTTTTACCATTATATTTATTTATATCTTTAATAGAAAAACAATCTTATCCTAAACTACCCATTCCTCCCACTCTTTCAACTCAACCTCCCCACAACTCCCTCAACTGCATGCAACAACCACACATGCACATTATATACACCTACACACAACACTAGAGGGTTTTTTTTTCCAGAAAACAATATTACTCCCTCACGCTCCAATACATCACCAAGAATTCCCAAAAATTATCACTCTCTCACGTTCCAAACTCCCTCCCGCCTTTGAGGTTCGTTCACGATTTCAAGTTCGTGGCTTTTGAATGCTAGCTAGTGGAAAATAATTTTTGTAAGAGGTAACCCTCAATCTTTCTTTGTAATCTAGTTTAACAATTAAATGAAACTTGATTTCAATATAATATTATGAAGTTGCTCAAATTCATACATATTTGATCTATTAATATTTTTGATGTTATAATATAGAGTATGTGGAGATGTTTGGTATTGTTAAATTTATATTAAAATCAGAATATAACATAGGGCAACATGTTTAAATTTCTGACCTTTACCTTATTTTAATTAATATATGGGTTGATGGATAAATTGATTTTTTTTAATTTAATTTGCTTTTGTGATTTAATGCTTATGGGATGCTTAGATTAAGTTACATTATCTTGAATTAGTATATGAAGAATGGAGATCTAGAACTTAGAAAGACTCTTTAGAAAGACGTGTTAAGATTATCGTCGATTAAAAATCAATTGGCTGATGAACATATTGTAACACCCCGTACATTTCTGACCCTACTTGACAACTTTGAACTATGTTTACCCTAGGTTCGAGAGCAACAAGTACGTATTTTGTATTGTTATTGATGGAACATTTGATATTGTGCTAGTAAATGTGATTAGACCTTCGTAGGAGGTGTTTGTGACTTTGTGGAGCATTTGTGGGGTGAAAAGTGAGGTGTAAGGGTCATCCAAGCAAAGGATCTTAAAGATAAGAGGCAAGCAAAAGGTTGGGACTTGAAAGATCCAACCAAATCCGCAAAGAAAAGTCGAAATCAAAAATTTAGTATGGGGCGCTCCAGGTGGCGTGCCAGGCCGCTTTGGCCTGATTTTTTTGTGGCACAGGCAGCAAGGGGGCGCGCCCAGGGGCGTGCCAGGATGCCCCTGCCCACCTTTTCCAGAGCTGAAATTTTTCTAAGTCCCTAGGGCGCCCAGGAGCGTGCCGAGGTACTTTTTGCCAAATTTCTTCGACGATTATTAGTCTATAAATAGGACTCTTGGGTTATGGTATCCTTATTCCATCGTAGTAGGACTACTCTTGAGCGAGTTTGGCATCCGAGTTGGGGTTAATTCTTCTTCACAAGTATTTTATCAAATTACGTTCAATTAAGCCATGAGTGGCTAGAATTTCTTATTTTTGAGATTGAGGCTACGAACATGAATCTCGTGAGTTGAATATTGTCGTGACATTTATGGAATTATTTAAACATGAGATATATGGTGGATCATACATTGAATTTGGTGGGCTAAGCTAACATGTGTAATTGGGCTCAATTTAAGGCCCAAAATGAAGCCAAAAGGCATGGCCCAAAGAGCAAATGACCCATTCTTCAAATTTGACCAAGTAAATATGGCATTTAATGCCCAAGGAGTGTCTAAGAATGACTTGAGGGCTATATAAAGGCCAAAAATCAGATTTTTATTCATTATAACACACATGCCATTCTAGACATTTCCAAAACATTTCTCTATCTTCCAAACCCTAAGGCAACCATTTTCTTTGGACACTTTGGACAAGATCATCACTTTGCAAGCTTGGGTAAGTGTTTGTTCTTGTGATTTAAAATATTATATACATGAGAGATTGTGTAGATCGTGATGGATATGTTGGCAAGGTTGAATAGGGCACTTTTTGCTTTTTGCTAAAGATGTGCCATCCTTGTGATTTAAACTTGAAAGAAGACTTGGGGTTTTGATGAAAGTGCATGGTATGGATGAAATATCAACATGTATGGTGTGGTTATGTTCCTTGAATTGTTATTTTTCTATGAGTTTAAATTGTGGGATTGTTGTCTATATGTTGTTAAGAAGTGCATTGAGGTGACTTGATGGAGTAATTGTGATGTTGTGTTGATGGAGAAGTGCAAAGTATGAACTTGGTGTGACATGCTATTGGTTTATGATGTCTTGCTCAATGTATGGAATGTTGTGGTATGGTATTGTTGGTATGATAATTCCATGAATGGTATTGTAAAGGGTGAAATGACATTTTTAGGCATACATGTAACTCATTGTCGTCTTATGCACTTGTAAGGTAGTTGATTGTTAACGTGAGCTCCGTTATGTACTTGTGTTATAGAGTGAAACGTAAGGAAGGATCTGGACTATTGTGTTTACATATAGGATTGTATATTCATATTGGGAAGATAAGGTATGTAAGGTTACTCTTTCCGTATCCTTCTGCAGCACATAGTGTTCAAATTGATATTGTACTTGTTCCATTCCGAAATGTCCTAAGGTATCCTATTTCTGGTTATCAATTATTATTAATCACATGTTCCGTACTCATTGATCAATTGTGATTCACATGTCTCACGTTCATTGACTAATGTTCCAAAGTTCCCATTGTTCCAATAATGCTATGTTCAAAGTTCCAATAATGTACAATCACCAATGTGTCAATCCCATAGAAGTAAAGATATGAAGTAATGTATAATTGTTTGATTGAGTAACATCCCAGGGGAGATATAAAAGCCTAGCATAGGTTATCACAGTAACATTCCAGGGGCGACAGATATGCCTAGCATGGGTTATCACAGTAACATCCCAGGGGCGACAGAAAAGCCTAGCATGGGTTAATCACATCCCAGGGGTTAAACTACCTAGCATGGGTTAATCTCATCCCAGGTGCGACAGAAAAATCTAGCATAGGTAGAACGATAAAGATGAATAAATGTAAAGGCAAAAGAAGTAAAGGACGTAATGTACATGGTTCCACATATGTAGGCCGGTGGTTTATCTGCAATGATTATTCTCTTATATTTGATTTCATGGAAACACTTATATATCATGCAGTTTCATATGAGCCTTACATACTCAGTACATTCTTCGTACTGACGTCCCTTGGGGGACTTACCTTAGTTGCTGCAGGCACAGGTGCTGGTAGACCTCCACAGTAGGTTGCGGATCATTTGCCGATCTTTGGTGAGCTCCAGTTGGTTCGGGGCTTTCTGAGTCACATGTGTATATTTGTTTTGGTATTGTAATGTTGTATAAAGCGGGGACTTGTCCCGAATTTAGGTTGGTTATGTATATGCATCTATTAGAGGCTTTGTAGACGTATGTGGGAATATGAATGTAAGGGATGTATGTCCATTTTGACTTGGTGGCCCTAACGGCTAAGTTTCATATATGTATATATCACATGTTTCCATGACTTCCGCTATTGGAATCTTGTATCTCTACATGATGGTGATGTTTCTTGAATAACATGCATATGAATGGACATGGATGAAGATTGGTTCTCTCGGGCCTTATCGGCTTCGGGTGCCAGTCCGCCCCGTTGGAATTCGAGGCGTGACAAAAGTGGTATCAAAGCAGGTCGTCCTAAGGGTGTCTACAAAGCCGTGTCTGAGTAGAGTCTTGCTTATGGATGTGTTGTGCACCACATTTATAAGTAGGAGGCTACGGGACATTTAGGAGTTGTTTCTTTTCTTCATATCTAGATCGTGCAATAGAGCCAATGTTGTAGGTGTAGAATTATATCTAACTAATGTACTTGGTTTTCTTTGTTATAGTACAATGTCGATTACAAGACGAGGTAGGGGCAAGGGTAAGCAGGTAGATATGCTTTCCGGAGAAGGAATGAGTAAATCACCACCTGACCAAGCTAGTCAAGGTGGCGCTGAACAGGAGTTTGCATCATGGGCTCCTTCTACCCTTCCATTTTCGGAAGAGCCAAGAGGTAGAAAAGTACCCGCAGAACCGCCTATGAATGCCACTGACCAGGATTTAAGAAATACAGTGCATATGTTGACTTAGCTAGTTGCGGCACAAACTCAGGGACGAACTGGTCCAATGACAAGTGAGGATGACGCGGCTAGAGTAGCTAGTCGGCGGACACAGGATTTTCTGAAATTAAACCCTCTCATATTCACTGGGCCAGATCCGAAAGCAGATCCACAGGATTTTGTGGACCAAATTCAAAGGGCTTTAGATGTTATACACGTGACTGGTATAGAAACAGTTGAGCTTGCGGCATATAGATTGAAAGGAGAAGCTATATTGTGGTATGAAGATTGGAAGAAATCTCGTGGTATCAGTGCAAATCCACCTAATTGGGAAGAATTTAAAGCGACATTCCTTGATCACTATCTTCCTTATGAGATCTGAGAGGCTCGTGCAGATCAGTTCTTAAATCTCCATCAAGGGAATCTGAGTGTTAGAGAATACAATTTGCAGTTTAATTCTTTGGCTCGATATGCTCCGAATGTAGTAGCCACAATGACAGACAGGGTCCATCGATATGTGGACAGATTGGAGACATATTTGGTAAGGGACTGTACTATTGCTGCTTTGAACAGAGATATGGATGTAGCGAGAATTCAGGCTTTCACACAAAATATGGAGGACCAAAGGCAAAGAAGAAGGGTACACAAATTTGAACGAGGGTCGTTAAAGAGGGATAGACCTATGGGACAGTCTATGGTGTCCAAGGGAGAATCTAGGCCTCGAATTTTTCCTAGACCGCCTAGACCCTCATTTTCTTCCCCTACAGCAGGTACTTCATCCCAGTTCTGGGGGTTTAGAGGCATCCATTTTGGGCAGAGTAGTGGACTTCAAGGTTCACAGACAACAGGATTTTCTCATCCTCCGTGTCAGCGCTGTGGAAGGTATCATTTAGGTGAATGCCAGTTAGGGACAAATGTTTGTTTTTGGTGTGGTACGATGGGGCACATAATGAGAGAATGCCCACAAAGAGGCACGGGTGGTATAGCACGACCGACAGGATCAACTGTTGCATCATCATCATCATCATCGGTTCCTTCCCTAGGTAGAGGAGTGCAACCTATTGGGCGTGGTAGAGGTGCTAGAGGAGCGGTTTGTCACGATCCAAAATCCCATTCGGATCGGACTAGCACCCGAAGCCAATATGGCCCGAGAGAATCAATATTTGATCATGAACATTCATATGCGTAACCTCGTATGAATCTTACTATACATCATGCGACTATGCGGAAGTCATGGACATGGAAAATATGCTATAGAAATACATCTTTATGAAACTTGGCCGTTGGGGCCAGACATTCGTATTTTACATCCACATAACCACATATATCTACAAAAGCCTCTACCAGATGTATCAACAAGATCAACTTAAAGTCGGGATAAGTCCCCGCTTTATACTATATTTACAATATCAAAACAAATATACAACTATGACCCAGAAAGCTCCGAACCGAGTGAAGCTCACCAAAACTCTGCAAATGATCCCCAGTCTACAGAGGAGGTCTACTAATGCCTGCACCTGCAACATGTAAGGTAAGTCCCCCGAGGGGGTTAGTACGAAGAATGTACTGAGTATGTAAGGCTCATAAGAAATCATCATACATCATAATAGAATCAAATATAAAAGCATTAAGGAACGTGAGTAAACTCTCTTTCTGTATGTGGGGAACCATGTATATTACGTTCTTCACTCCTCTTGTCTTTACATACTTTCATCTTATTTGTTCTATCCATGCTAGGCTGTTCTGTCACCCCTGGGATGAGATTAACCCATGCTGGGTACTTTGACCCCCTGGGATGTTATGTGAACCCATGCTAGGCTTTCGTGTCGCCCCTGGGATGTCATTAACCCATGCTAGGTACTGTGACCCCTGGGATGTTATCGTAACCCATGCTAGGCTTTCGTGTCGCCCCTGGGATGTACCGTCATAACCCATGCTAGGCTTTTCTATCGCCCCTGGGATGTATCGGGATCGACCCATGCTAGGCTTTTCTATCGCCCCTGGGATACCGCCCGTGTTATTGGGATCGACCCATGCTAGGTATTTTAACCCCTGAGATACCACCCATGATTACTTATTAATAATACATCTCTTATATTCTTACTTCCATTTTAAGAGTGATACATTGAGGATCATAACCTTATTTGAAGCACACTCATATACACATTTCACTTCACTCATTTACTTCATGAGTTTGACATCTTCACTTATGAGAAATGGATATATTAACTTGCACATCACCTCTCTTATTACTCTTATGAGATTGGTACTTTTATTTGTGAAAGATTGGTATAAAGATAATCATCACATTATTGGACTTTGGAACATGACATGATTGGAAAATGCTTTTCAAGGATAAATAGATTCTCTTATGTTATTACTCTCTTGAGATAGTTCCTTTTAGAAATTACCACGTTATGACATCTTTGGAACTTCAATCAATGAATAAGAGATAAGTGAATCATAAGTCATCTCAGAATAGGACACATATAGATACAATATACGTCAACCTGAATTACTATACTTCAAGGCCCCTCGGAATTGAAACAAGCCCAATGTCAATATGAACCATATGTTGCAGAAGGATACGGAAAGAGGAACCTTATATACCTTGTATTCTCAATAAGATTCTACAATCTTAAGTGTGCATACAATAGTCCTGCTCCGTCCTTATGTTTCACTCTACAACACAAGTACATAACAGAACCAACATGGCATACAATAACAATAAGTCACATGTTTGGCTTTAACATGTCATTTCCCCCTTGACAATACCATTTATGAAATTATTGTACCAATAATCCCACAATATTCCATACATTGACCAATACATGATAACCAATAGCATGTCACACCAAGTTCATACTTTACACTTCTCCATCACCACCACATCACAATTATTCCATCAAATTACTTCAATACACCTCACAACAACAAATCGACCAAAATCCCATAATTTACACTTATAGAAAAATAACAAGTTTAGGACCATAATTACACCATACATGTTGTCATTTCATCCATACCATGCTCTTCCATCAAACCCACAAGTCATATTTTAATTTACAATTCCATGGATAACACATCTTTTAGCAAAAACACAAAGTGCCATATTCAACACTTCCAAGCATACCCAACATGATTTAAATACTCTCCCATGCATATAATATATTAATCCATAATAATAATCACTTACCCAAGCTTTAAAGATGATGATCTTGCTCCAAAGATGGCTTAGGGTTTGAAGAGCCCAAAGGGGTTTTCTTGAAAAGTCTAGAAAAAGAGATAGAAAAGCATGTGTGTTTATGAGAATAAAAATCAGATTTTTTGGCCCCTTTTATAGACCTTTAATCCCATACTTAGCCACTCTTGTGGTATTTAATGTTTGGTCTAGAAGGTCAAGGCAAGAATGGGTCATTTGACCCATTTTTGGCCCATGCATTCTTCTCATTTTGGGCCCTTTTTGAGCCCAATTCACTTAACCCAATAAAATAAATAATTCCTCATATTTAATTAATTTCATACACATTACGACAATATTCCCACTCACACAATTCATACTCGTAGCCTCAATTCCAAAAACGAGCAATTCTAGCCACGTATGACTTATTTTGACCATAAGGGTAAAATCATCATTTTGATGCCAAATTTGTTCTCGAGTAATTTTATCATACCAATATAATACTTCACTCATTCCATGTATATGCTCATGGTTGTAGAAGAAACGTGGCAAAAATCGGCCCTATACGTCCCCGGGCACCCTTGGGACTTAAGAAAATTTCCAACTTCGAAAAGTTGCCGAAACCAGCCTAGCACACCCTTGGGCGCGCCAGATTGCTGCCTCTGAGCTAAAAATTTTAGCCCAGAGCAGCCTGGCACTCCCTCTGGCGCCCCCCCTCCCCCTTAATTTTTTCGAAAATTTCGTTTTTCGACTTTTCTTCGCGGGTTTTGGTTAGATACTTCAAGTCCTATTCTTTCACTTACTTCTTACCCTTAATATCCTTTGTTTGGAGGTCCTCTTAGCCTCATTTTGAACCCCACAAATGCTCCATGAAAATCACAAAACACCTCCGACGCAAGGTTAATCACATGTACAAGGCCAAATTTCAATTTTCTCATCACTAACATTACAAATTACATACTCATGGCATCTCGACACCTAAGTAACCATTATTCAACGTCGTCACATTGGGTTAAGAAGGTACGGGGTGTTACAGATCAGTTCCAGTGGAACCCAGAATCGCACCTATGCTCTAGTGGACCGGCAGAATTCGGAGGCTTCTCCTGATGTCGTCACAGGTACATTATCCATATTTTCGTATAATTTATATGTATTGATTGATCCGGGTTCTACATTGTCATATGTTACTCCATTGATTGCTGTGAAATTTGAAAGGACACCGAAATTATTAATTAAGTCAATTGAAGTATCTACACCCGTTGGTAAATATATTGTTGTAAAAAGAGTATATCATAATTGTGTGGTAACTGTGTGTGGTCATGATACACTAGCTGATCTCATTGAACTAGACATGGTAGATTTTGATGTGATAATAGAAATGGATTGGTTGGCTTCTTGTTATACCATGGTAGATTGCCGAGCCAAGAAGGTACATTTTCATTTTCCACCAGAAAATGTTCTTGAATGACAGGGTAATGTGGGGGCACTGAGAGGAAAATTCATTTCCTATCTTAAAGCAAAGAAAATGATAGCCAAGGGGTATATATGTCATTTAGTCCGAGTGCAAGATAATGATGTGGAACCACCAATTCCTCAATCGGTTCCGATGGTTAATGAATTTCTCGATGTATTTCCTGACGATCTTCCAGGTTTACCCCCAGAACGGAAAGTAGAGTTTGGTATTGATGTGATACCAGGCACTCAGCCTATCTCTATTCCTCCGTATAGAATGGCTCCAGCAGAATTGCGTGAATTGAAGGAGCAATTAAAAGACTTGCTGGACAAGGGCTTCATCAGTCCTAGTACGTCCTCGTGGGGTGCACCGATATTATTTGTACGGAAGAAAGATGGCACATTGAGAATGTGCATTGACTATCGATAATTGAATAAAGTAACGATCAAGAACAAATATACCCTCCCTAGAATTGACGATTTATTTGATCAATTACAGGGTGCCAAGTGTTTTTCAAAGATTGACTTGAGATCGGGTTACCATCAAGTCAGAGTTAGAGAAAAGGATATACCCAAGACAGGTTTTCGAACACGGTATGGCCATTATGAATTTTTAGTTATGTCATTTGGACTAACAAATGCACCAGCTGTTTTCATGGATTTGATGAATAGGGTGTTTAAGCCATTCCTGGATGTGTTCGTGAAGGTATTTATATACGATATTCTGGTTTATTCCAAATCACAAGAGGACCACGCGAATCACTTACGACAGGTGTTACAGATTCTTCGGGATCGTAAGTTGTATGCCAAGTTCTCTAAATGTGAATTTTGGTTGAAATCCGTAGCATTCTTGGGTCACATTGTGTCAGATGAAGGAATTCAGGTTGATACACAAAAGTTGATACACAAAAGATTAAAACTGTGAAAAATTGGCCAAGGCCTACGACGCCCATGAAAATTCGTAGCTTCCTTGGGTTGGTAGGTTATTATCGAAGATTTGTTGAGGAGTTTTCTTCTATTGTTGCACCTTTAACGAAGCTTACACATAAGGCAGTCAAGTTTCAGTGTCCAAGAGCTGAAAGATAAATTGAATTCTACACCGGTATTGGTACTTTCGGAAGGCACAGAAGGGTATGCAGTATATTGTGATGCACCCAGAGTTGGCCTCGGATGTGTATTGATGCAGCACGGTAATGTAATAGCATATGCCTCACGACAGTTGCGGCCACACGAGAGAAACTATCCCACACATGATCTTGAGTTAGCAGCGGTGATATTTGCTTTAAATATATGGCGTCATTATTTGTATGGGGTTCATGTTGACATCTATACTGATCACAAAAGTTTGCAATATATCTTTAAGCAGAAGGAACTCATTTTGAGGCAGCGGAGGTGGCTTGAGCTATTGAAAGATTATGCTATTCATATCCTATATCATCCAGGAAAAGCAAATGTGGTAGCTGATGCATTGAGCCGCAAGGCAATAAGAGGCACTAGTGGCCAATTGACGTAAAATCAAGACTTAGTCAAAGATCTACATCAATTAGCCAGCTTGGGGGTTCGCCTTCTTGAATCTCCAAATGAAGGGGTTATTGTGCAAAATGCAGTAGAATCTTCATTAGTAGCTGAGGTGAAAGAGAAGCAGTATGTAGATCCTATGTTATTGCAGTTGAAAGAAAATGTACAACAAGGTCTGAAAAAGGCATACGATCTTACGCAAGAGGGAGTACTTCAATGCCAAGGTAGATTATGTGTACCAGATGTAGATGAGCTAAGAAGACGAATTATGACAGAGGTGCATCACTTACGATATTCTATTCATCCGGGAGCTACCAAAATGTACCATGATTTGAAGGAAATGTATTGGTAGGGAAACATGAAGAAGAACATTGTGGAATTTGTAGCTCAATGCCCGAATTGTCAACAAGTAAAGGTAGAGCATCAGAAACCAGGAGGTTACATGCAATGTATCAATCTTCTAGTCTGGAAATGGGATATGATTAATATGGATTTCATCACAGGTTTACCTCGTACACTGCAGAAAGTTGATTCTATATGAGTCATAGTTGACAGACTTACCAAATCAGCGCATTTCCTACCAGTTAAGACCACCTATACAACTGAAGATTATGCAAGATTGTATGTTAAAGAGATAGTGCGATTGCATGGGATTCCAATTTCCATTATATCAGACAGAGGAGCACAATTTACCGCACATTTTTGGAGATCTTTTCAGAAGAGCTTGGGTACACAAGTGAATCTGAGTATGGCTTTTCATCCTTAGACAGATGGACAAGCTGAACGTACTATCCAAACACTTGAAGATATGCTACGAGCTTGCACATTAGATTTTTAAGGCAGTTGGGATGATCATTTGCCTCTTATTGAATTTGCTTACAACAATAGCTATCATTCAAGTATCAAAATGGCACCTTATGAAACGTTATACGGAAGGAAGTGTAGACCACCAATCGGATGGTTTGAAGTGGGTGAAACTGCTTTACTTGGGCCGGATCTTGTTCATCAAGCTATGGAGAAAGTTAAAGTGATCCAACAGCGGCTACAAGCGGCCCAAAGTCGACACAAGTCCTATGCTGATGTTAGAAGAAGAGGGCTCGAATTCGCCATAGGTGATTGGGTATTCTTGAAGGTGTCACCGATGAAAGGGGTAATGCGATTTGGGAAGAAAGGGAAGTTGAGTCCCCAATATATAGGGCCATACGAAATTGTCCGAAGATTTGGGCAAGTTGCGTATGAATTAACACTACCCCAAGAACTCTCCACAGTTCATCCAGTATTTCATGTTTTTATGCTTCAAAAGCGTATAGGAGATCCATCTAGTATTGCTCCCATTGAAGATGTACAAGTTGCGGAGGATCTCACCTATGAAGAGATACCGATTGCTATTCTGGATAGACAAGTGAAGAGGTTAAGGAATAAAGAAGTGGCTTCCGTAAATGTACTTTGGAGAAATCAACAAGTAGAGGAGATCACATGGAAAGCTGAAGAAATGATGAAGTCCAAGTACCCTCATCTGTTTCAAATGGAAGAAAAAGTTCAAAGTGCGGAAGTGGAGCAATAACAAGTAAGTATTTATGAGCATTATGTGTATATGTATATATATGCTAATATAGAGATGCATTTGTTGTACATGAGACGATGTTATTAACATTTAAGGACGAATGTTTCTAAGGGGGGAAAAATGTAACACCCCGTACATTTCCGACCCTACTTGACAACTTTGAACTATGTTTACCCTAGGTTCGAGAGCAACAAGTACGTATTTTGTATTGTTATTGATGGAACATTTGATATTGTGCTAGTAAATGTGATTAGAACTTCGTAGGAGGTGTTTGTGACTTTGTGGAGCATTTGTGGGGTGAAAAGTGAGGTTTAACGGACGTTCAAGCAAAGGATCTTAAAGATAAGAGGCAAGCAAAAGGTTGGGACTTGAAAGATCCAACCAAATCCGCAAAGAAAAGTCGAAATCAAAAATTTAGTATGGGGCACTCCAGGTGGCATGCCAAGCCCCTTTAGCCTGATTTTTTTGTGGCACAGGCAGCAAGGGGGCGCGCCCAGGGGCGTTCCAGGCCTCCCTGCACACTTTTTCCAGAGCTGAAATTTTTCTAAGCCCCTAGGGCGCCCGGGAGCGTCCCGGGGTGCTTTTTGCCAAATTTCTTCGATGATTATTAGTCTATAAAGAGGACTCTTCGGTTATGGTATCATTATTCCATCGTGGTAGGACTACTCTTGAGCGAGTTTGGCATCCGAGTTTGGGTTAATTCTTTGTCACAAGTATTTTATCAAATTACGCTCAATTAAGCCATGAGTGGCTAGAATTTCTTATTTTTGAGATTGAGGCTACGAACATGAATCTCGTGAGTTGAATATTGTCGTGACATTTATGGGATTATTTAAACATGAGATATATGGTGGATCATACATTGAATTTGGTGGGCTAAGCTAACATGTGTAATTGGGCACAATTTAAGGCCCAAAATGAAGCCAAAAGGCATGGCCCAAAGAGCAAATGACCCATTCTGCAAATTTGACCAAGTAAATATGGCATTTAATGCCCAAGGAGTGGCTAAGAATGACTTGAGGGCTATATAAAGGCCAAAAATTAGATTTTTATTCATTATAACACACATGCCATTCTAGACATTTCCAAAACATTTCTCTATCTTCTAAACCGTAAGGCAACCATTTTCTTTGGACACTTTGGACAAGATCATCACTTTGCAAGCTTGGGTAAGTGTTCGTTCTTGTGATTTAAAATATTATATACATGAGAGATTGTGTAGATCATGATGGATATGTTGGCAAGGTTGAATAGGGCACTTTTTGCTTTTTGCTAAAAGATGTGCCATCCTTGTGATTTAAACTTGAAAGGAGACTTGGGGTTTTGATGAAAGTGCATGGTATGGATGAAATATCAACATGTATGGTGTGGTTATGTTCCTTGACTTGTTATTTTTCTATGAGTGTAAATTGTGGGATTGTTGTCGATATGTTATTATGAAGTGTATTGAGGTGACTTGATGGAGTAATTGTGATGTTATGTTGATGGAGAAGTGTAAAGTATGAACTTGGTGTGACATGCTATTGGTTTATGATGTCTTGCTCAATGTATGGAATGTTGTGGTATTATTGGTATGATAATTCCATGAATGGTATTGTAAAGGGTGAAATGATATTTTTAGGCAAACATGTAACTCATTGTCGTCTTATGCACTTGTAAGTTAGTTGATTGTTAATGTGAGCTCCGTTATGTACTTGTGTTATAGATTGAAACGTAAGGAAGGATCTGGACTATTGTGTTTACATGTAGGATTGTATATTCATATTAGGAAGATAAGGTATGTAAGGTTACTCTTTTCGTATCCTTCTACAGCACATAGTGTTCACATTGATATTGTACTTGTTCCATTCCGAAATGTCCTAAGGTATCCTATTTTCGATTATCAATTATTATTAATCACATGTTCCGTACTCATTGATCAATTGTGATTCACATGTCTCACGTTCATTGACTAATGTTCCAAAGTTCCCATTGTTCCAATAATGCTATGTTCAAAGTTCCAATAATGTACAATCACCAATGTGTCAATCCCATAGAAGTAAAGATATGAAGTAATGTATAATTGTTTGGTTGAGTAACATCCAGGGACAATATAAAAGCCTAGCATGGGTTATCACAGTAACATTCCAAGGGCGACAGATATGCCTAGCATGGGTTATCACAGTAACATCCCAGGGGCAACAGAAAAGCCTAGCATGGGTTAATCACATCCCAGGGGTTAAACTACCTAGCATGGGTTAATCTCATCCCAGGGGCGACAGAAAATCCTAGCATAGGTAGAACGATAAAGATGAATAAATGTAAAGGCAAAAGAAGTAAAGGACGTAATGTACATGGTTCCACATATGCAGGCCGGTGGTTTATCTGCATTGATTATTCTCTTATATTTGATTTCATGGAAACACTTATATATCATGCAGTTTCATATGAGCCTTACATACTCAGTACATTCTTCGTACTGACGTCCCTTGGGGGACTTACCTTACTTGCTGCAGGCACAGGTGCTGGTAGACCTCCACAGTAGGTTGCGGATCATTTGCCGATCTTTGGTGAGCTCCAGTTGGTTCGGGGCTTTCCGAGTTATATGTGTATATTTGTTTTGGTACTGTAATATTGTATAAAGCGGGGACTTGTTCCGACTTTAGGTTGGTTATGTATATGCATCTATTAGAGGCTTTGTAGACGTATGTGGGAATATGAATGTAAGGGATGTATGTCCATTTTGACTTGGTGGCCCTAACGGTCAAATTTCATATATGTATATATCACATGTTTCCATGACTTCCGCTATTGGCATCTTGTATCTCTACATGATGGTGATGTTTCTTGAATAACATGCATATGAATGGACATGGATGAAGATTGGTTCTCTCAGGCCATATCGGCTTCGGGTGCCAGTCCGCCCCGTTGGAATTCGAGGCGTGACACATATCTTGTGTTTTATAATTCATATAGACTATTTAGAAAATTGATAAAATTGTGAAAAAAAAGTAGACAATTATTAGGGCTCCTTTAATTCTAGACAACACAACCTTGAATAATACACCGTCTTAACCGACGTATGTCAAAGGTAAGGTCGCAACCTTGCATCTTAGCCAAGACCCATAAAAGTCCCAAAATATCAAAGCATACCATAAGCATAATTAATAAATTCATTTATCCAAGATTAATTTAAGTCAAGTATAAGTCGATAAAAGCGACCTTGCTAGAACCACGGGACTCGAGGGATGCCTTATACCTTCCCCTCGGTCAACAGAATTTCTTACCCGATCTTCTGTTTTCGCAGACCAATAAACAGTCATTTTCTTTTGATTAGGGATTCAAAAAGGTGACTTGGAACACTATAACTCAATTTCAAATGGTGACTCTGTAAATAAAATAATCCCTATTCAATACGTTACACTAATTGGAAAAACCCTTCGACAGTTCTCAAGATGTCACTTGACTTAATTTTAGACTAACTACTCTCCTTTATTATATATATAGATATGAAATAATATTAGATAATTAAATAATCAACAAAATAATTTTTTGTTGTAACATGATAGTTTTTTATTGTAAAATGCCAAGTGGCTAGTTCTCAAGATGTCACTTGGTTTAATTTTAGGCTAGCTACTCTCCTTTATTATATATAGAGATATGAAATAATATTAATTATTTTTACCACAATATGAAATAATATTATATAATTAAATCATCAAGAAAATAATTTTTTGTTGTAACATGATAGTTTTTTATTGTAAAATGTCAAGTGGCTAGTTCTCAAGATGCCACTTAGCCTAATTTTAGGTTAACTACTCTCCTTTATTATATATATAGATATGAAATAATATTGGATAATTAAATAATCAAGAAAATAATCTTTTGTTGTAACATGATAGTTTTTTAATTATAAAATGCTAAGTGACTAGTTTTTAAGATGTCACTTGGCTTAATTTTAGGCTAACTACTCTCCTTTTTATATATATATATATATATATATATATATATATATATATATAATATATTAAAAGAGTGAAGACCCTTAGAAAAGTGATTTGAACTTTTTGCCCTTCACTAAAAGATTCCCCAATAGACAAAACTGTCATTTGCTATTATTTTTAATATTTAAAATTTTAAAATTAACAAAATAACATAAAGAGTCCTAAACCTTAAAAAATTCAAAATGGAAAGGCTTTTTTCCCGTGACTTCCCGTGACTACATATAAGGAAAAGTTTGTTTAACCATTAAAACTTTGAAAAAGAATAATGATTGTGCACAAAAGATATATTCTTATTAGATTTTTACAACACGAAAACATCAATAAATATTTTATTTGTGAAAACTTCCATAAAACTAAAGCATCAATTAATAGTTTATTTGTGAAAACTTCCATATTTAAACTTTCCATTAACGTAGGATTCTCTTCCGCTTCTAGGAGTTTAAGAGTACTTTTTAGGTTAGGACTATTATTCTTTTGGTATAATATTTAGGTTTAGAATTACTTTATATATATACATATATTTCTTTCTTTTTTCAATTTTAGGAGTCTTTTTTAGGTTTACAAATTTTTTTTTTGATGAGGTCATAAAAACTTTGTGAGAGTAGTTTTCTTTATTGAGTAATTTTGTGGTTTCTAGGTTTCAATTTTTTTTATCTATTACGTTGTAAGTAACTTTCGTTATTAAATCTCCAATATAACTTTGTGGTTTCTATTACATTATGTTTATTTTTTTTTCTATTTCGTTGATTTTATTGATCATAAATAACAATGATTTATGTTTGTAAGCAGTTTTTGTTGTTGAGTCTCTAACATGATTTTTTTTGTTTAATTTTTCAGGTTTCAGATTTACTTTTCTATTACGCTGGTTTTATTGATCCAGAGTACCCTTTGTTTATGTTTGTAAGTAGTTTTTGTTGTGGGTCTCTAACATGATTTTTTTGTTTAGTTTTTCAGGTTTCAGCTTTGCTTTTCTATTACGCTGGTTTTATTGATCAAGAGTACCCAAAACATCTTTTTATGTTTGTAAGTAACTTTCGTTATTGAATCTGCAACATAACTTTGTGGTTTTTAGGTTTCGAATTTTATTTTCTATTACATTGGATTTATCATCAAGAATAACAAAAACATCTTTTTCTGTTTGTAAGTAACTTTTGATAGTAAATCTCTAACTTAACTTTGTGGTTTCATGTATCAGATTTTCTTTTCTATTATATTGGATTTATTGATCATGAATAACAAGCTTTTGTGATTGAGTAACATTGCAGTTTCTAGGTTTCAAAATTTTTATTCTATTATGTTGATTTTATTGATCATAAATAACAAATTGTCCTTTTAGGTTTGTAAGTAGCTTTTGTTTGGCAAACCAGGTTATAAATTTTACTACGCAAAAGAAAAGAACTATAGACGAAAAAACTATGGGACTTGTGGAAAGTCCAAAGGTACTCACAACATTCCTTCATTCCAATTATAAATTGGATTTAAGTTTTCATATGAGAAAATTTCTAAAGGCTAAGTTTAATTATGAAACAAAACTTATAAGTAAATTATCACCTCAATTGAAATAGGAAAAAAGGTCTAAATATTATAGATATAAAGTGTGATGGAAAAGCTCACCGTAGTTTAGATAAAGTTGTATTTAAAGTTGAACGAATTATTAGGTTCATAAATTTGTTTCCCCGGGAATCATTAAAAAAAAAAAGAGCAAATTGATTATAGTTTAGTATTGATCAAATAGATAAAATGCAATTAAAGTGTACATCAAGAGAAAATCTTATTTAGTTATATTGTGATGTTGAAATGTTTGATAATAAAGTTTTGATAAATATCTTTTTCTATTAAAATGTACTTAAAGTTATTTACGTTAATAAGGACATGATTTTTGTTAAATTTTAAATTCCAAATTAATTCATATATAAAATTATTTATTCTCATTTACTTTTAATATAAAATTGATTATTAGAAAAGGTTACTTTGATAAAAGGTGATTATTTTATGATAAACTAAAATATAATCTACATTTTATATCTTATAAACACAAATGAATTTTAAAATGTAAAGAAGATGGGGTGATTTACTATCGAAAAACTTAATAATTTCAAGTCAATAGCACAAAGTGACCGCAAAAGATTAAATTTACTTTTTTGGTTAAACAAAAAAATATCAAATTGAACTAATATAATTTATAAAGAGTAAAAGAGATGTTATATAAGATACAACATAGCCTTAGGTATCTCATAGAAATAAAAAATATGTACTTTTATAAATACTGTAAAACTTTTTAAACTAAAAATTCATCAACCTTGCATGTTTAGAATATACCAAATTTAGCTATTATGCCAATGTAATACACATTTTTTTCATCCGTTAAACAAATATTGAATTTATTTCAACGTTAATTACGATTTTTAATAATATATATAATATTATTGATTAGAGTGATACACACGTGCAATGCACGTACATTTAACTAATATATATATATATATATATATATATAGAGAGAGAGAGAGAGAGAGAGAGAGAGAGAGAGAGAGAAAATGACATTTAGATGGTCAACTTGAACAAATATACCAAAAAAAAAAAAAAAGCTCTATGGGGCAACAACAACCTATTGGTAGCGTTTGCTTTAGTTGGAATTGAGAAACACGCCAGAAAATCCAGATGGCTTGCCTGCATGATCACGATTGCGCCGACCATAATTGTTCCTCTGATTGGTCTCTCTTCAAGCATATTGACCTTCCTAAGGTAATGCTAATACCTTTTTCTGTTTATGTGTTTATGTGTTTATTAGACTTCACTATTAAAGATTCCCATGGAACTATTTTGGTAACTTGGGATTTAATGGCTTTTTCATTTTTCTGTTCTTGATTGAACTGCAATTTGATTATTTCATAGTAACAAATTAAAACTGCTAGTTTTTTCTTGGGGTTTCTGGATTATAGTATCATCTCTCCTTTAGGGTTTTAGAGAGTTGGAATTGGGGAGATTTTGTGTATGAGTATTGTAATGAACAACCCTTGTTTTAATATTTCTATGCAGCTAGACCGTGTAGTAATGGAGCACCTCAGCTTAGAGTTTTTGGTGTTTCTTCTTCTGTTAAGCACTATGGGGTCGTTTGGTTGGTGGAGTAAGGATAATAATCCCAGGATATCCCATGAGATTATATTATCCTGCGTTTGATAATGAGTATTATTTAGTGCTAGGATTATTTTATTCTGCCATTTTAGTATAAATGGTGGGATAAAATAATCCCATGGAATATCCTTGCTTATCCCATCCCACCAACAAAATGACATATGTATATAAAACTGAAATTACGGAGTGAGCGGGGATAGAAAACTTAATGGAGTTCAGAACTTCTGATCTAATGAGTTTGAGTGGTTCTAAGATAGTGTCACTATATAGCTCTAACAAGAAATTTGGTGTGTTGTTGCAGTTCTTATGTTGGCCAGGGTATTTTTTTTTCTTTTTCTGTCCAGGTTAATTGATCATCCATATTATAAGGGCTTGTTTGGTTGGGAAACAAGTTATCCTTGGATTAGTTATCCCGGGGTTGTTATCCCACCCTATGTGGGATAAAAATAACAGTACAATCCCGGGATAAGTTATCCCGCAATTTTATCCCAACTAAACATGGGATAAACTCATCCTTCCAGAATTAGTTATCCCTTATCCCTCGTACCAAACGCGCCCTAAATGTATAATTCTTCGAACTAAATTCTAAGGACAGAGAAATTTGTAAGGGAAGATACTTGTCAAAATGGAACAAATTTCAAATCAAAATGCCAGTGCCATTGTCATTTGTGGTTCCCTTTTAGAGATAGGATATAAACTTCAGACTTATGATTCTTGAATTGCACACACTCACATTACCTTATGCATAAGTTTCTTAGCCTCTTCAAGTTCCTTATACTTCCTTTTTCTGTTGCCAAAAGGTGTCTGCTTTGAATGAGGCTGTCACAGGGAGTGTCAAATCGGTTTTTAAACCATGGGAGCAGCGTTTGAATTCTTCGGAGGTAATTTCAGTCGAAAAATGGCTGGATCTAGAGTAATCATATTCCTTGACCTTCTACGTTGTTATCATATAGTCTGTAGTGATGACTCAGTCTGTGCAGGATAAATATTGAAAAAAAATTCAGATATAATTTCCAAGATTAAATAGTTTCAATTGTCTTCTTATCTTAGTGATCCTGTTGAAAAGAACAGACATGTTATACTTGGTGCTTGTTGGAACTGAATATATATCCTTTAAACCTGCTATATAAGATAGGGGGAAAACAATAAAAGGGTAGCCCGGTGCACTAAGCTCCCGCTATGCACAGGGTCCGGGGAAGGGCCCTACCACAAGGATCTATTGTACGCAGCCTCACCTTACATTTCTGCAAGGGGCTGGTTCCAAGGCTTAAACCCGTGACCTCCTGATCACATGGCAACAACTTTACCAGTTACTCCAAGGCTCCCATTCGGGAAAACAATGTTTTTTTTTACAAAAGTATTATTAGCATAGGTTGTGATATGCCTTAACACATGTACCTTGGACTTTGCTTTCTAGATTGACCTTTAGCTGAAAGACTTACTTGATTTGAGGGGAATACCTTTCTTGAATGTGATGCTTTTGTGATAAAACATGGCGTAAGTGCTGCTAGATTACAGTGTTTGTTTGATATTGAAAATCTTTCTTTGCCTTATTACCGTAACATCGACTAGATGTTAGTGTAATTAAATGTCACATGTCTCACGAAGTTTTATATTGTCATCCTTATTGATTTTTTTTTCTAAAAACATATTCAAGGCCTCTACTTTCTTTTAGTTCTACGTTCTTATACTTTCTTTCATATCTCCGTACCCTGGTAAGAACATAAAGTTATATCAACAAGATGGAGATGTCTACCTGGACAGGAAGAGAAATTGTCTGCTAATAAATAAAAAGATGTATAAGTCATATGCGCTCAAATTGGCAACATTCTTCTTCCTCGAAAACAGAACTCTTTCTATATAACTTTCTCCAATATCCAAAAGTTTATTTTGAAATTGGTTTCTTCAAGTACCTGTGACCTGTGTGACAGTTGAACCAAATGGTAGCAAAATTTGCTTCCTTTCCGGGTGACCTTAATAGGTTTGTATGATGGACACAGTTTTGCTGCTTCCTGGTGTGCTTTGTTAATTCCTGGATCTTTCTATATCATTCAATGGTCCTCTTGAGTTGGTAAAACATACTTATTAGATCTAAAGAATGATATGTTGTATCCAGACTAATACCAATCTCAGCCTTTCATGTGTAAAATATGACAAATTAACCGACCAACACAATCACTTTCTGTAAGTTACATCTTGTTGCATCAAAAGTGAGATCATTGACTATTTCACTAACATTCAACTTGGTAACATTTGATTACCGAGGAAAGTTATAAAAAATGAGATTACCGAGGAATACCCCATGGCTGGTGATATTCTTTCTGATAGTAGCAATCGTCTTTCATCAAAGTGGTTAAAGAAAAATGACAGAGTGCTAACCGTTGTTGTAAAAATATAAACTTTTATTTGCCACATAGTTGTTGTGTGTGTTTAATATTGATATGAACTTACCTCATTATTTTGTGTAGCTTAGTCCTTTCCTCTTTCTCTTTGGATGTCTCTATACCTTGACTTATTCCTTGGTACAGGGCCACTTGGAAAGCAATGAAAGTGATCCTGAATTGATTGTTTTCATTCCGTAAGTATCAACTTTGGTATTTATTCAGCTTTTGCACAGCAATTTGGTTTGTTTCTGTCGGGCCGCATTCCTGTCGCCTGCATTTTGACATTCCTTTTTCCGCCATGTCTCTCAGTCTCTTTCAAAAAGGGCTCTTTTCCTAACAAATGTTCAGTACCTAATAGCATAACTTCTATGTAATTTGAATAGAAAAACTAAACTTTCTGGATTCTTTTCCTATTTTTACTTGTTTCCCTAATTACAACGTTTTCGTTCTTCTTTCCCATTCTTGTTGAACATTGTGTGATGTTGTTTGTTCCAATCCCTTTCACCCCTAAGTTGTCTTCTTTCGTTTCTTTTGAATCAACTGTTCTCGTACAAAATAAAAAATACTCCAAATTGATAAAGTACGAGTTCTGTAAGAAAGGGTTTTATTTTGATTCATGTTGCAGCACTTGTTTCTTTGAGGAAAATGAAGGAAAAATCTTTTAGAGAGGGCTGATTGCTACAAAGTTTAGAAGTTCTGGAAGACGAACAAGAATGCAAAGGCAAAATATTGTTGAGAATAAGAGGATGGTTCTTTATAAGATTGGGTCTAATTCTATTATAAAGAAACTGAGTAGATGGAATGAGGGATGAGGAGGGAGAGGAGTAATATTTTTTTGCTTTTAGATTGATTGTGGAAGAAAAGAAAGGAATGAGTGTCATTTGACACTAGTTCCCTTGATGAAGTAGTTCTCCTGATAATAATTTGAAGGTCTTATATGGCATTATAAAATTTTATCTTGAGGTTCCTCCTTTTATGTAGACTCGGAAAACGAAACATAACAGTTTGTTCACCACCATTTATCTCCATTCTCTCTTTCTGCCTGCTTATCACCTCCCAAAAGTCAGTGTTGTTAAAGGTGCGCCCCTGGAGCGAGTCAAAACGTGTTAAAGCATTTTGCCTCACTTAATACTTCAATGTCGTCATCAAGGTTCTAAGGCATACTTTTCCTTGCCAATGAGCCTCTTCTGAAGAAGCGACACTAAACAATTGATATTTCACTTTATCGTAATTTGTTTTCAATTTCTTTGTTCATATATTTTCATTCATGCTTATATTTATTAGGTGTGGACAAAAATATATATTCATACTTTCTTTTCCTTTGCGCCTTTTTTCATTAAAGCTCCCGCTTTATTTGTGCTTTGCGCATAAAGCCCCAATGGACCTTAGAGGTGTTTTGCACTTTTTGCTTTGATAACACTGCCAAAACTTAATCGAGAAAAATTAACGTACCCCTTTCCTCTCCTCTCCTTTTATCCCCTTCTTTCAATTCAGAAGACCTTATAGGGCTAGATTGCTTTGCGTATCATATAACATGAATTTTACTGTCTCTTTTTGCCCATTTATTCCTGCATTAGCTCTCTTTCAATTGTAATAAAAGAAATTTATCCAAAAGTTATCTTGGCTCAGTCAGTAGTGTATCCAAATGGTTCTCTCCAGCATTTTTTCTGTTTGGACACAAAGGAACAACAGAATTTTTGAAGGTCACAAGAGAAACATTCAAAGGAACAACAGAATTTTTGAAGGTCACAAGAGAAACATTCTTTGCTTAAATTTAGAGCTTTCTCTTTGCTAGCTTTTGTACAAGGCTTCGATGCCATGTTAGATACAATTGAGGAACTGCACAATGTTTAACTATATTTTGTAACACTAGCTTAGTGCTTGATATCCTTATAATAAAATTTGTCATTACTTGTCGAAAAGGTGATATCAAATCATGTCATTGTGTTGCAGAAATAGGGGAACTGGTTTATATTCAAAGTGGTTTGAGAACTGAAAATTGCATCTGTAAATGTTGATTGCTATTTCTTAATCATCCAGAACCTCCATGTTACTATCATCGTATATTAATAGTTGGCTGAACTTAATCATGATAGGTTCACAGCAGATGTTAAAATCAAGAGCATAGCAATTGTCGGCGGTGCTGATGGAACAAGTCCGGCTAAGATGAGGGCGTGAGTATATTATTATCACTTCTTGCATTGTAAAGTCCATAAGTTGCTGGCAAAGGTTGATGACCAAAAGTAGATTATAGCAAGAGAGGATCTTGTATATGTTCCGTTTTCTTGGCTAGCGCATTCAGTCTGCTTCCACTTGTAACAAATTCTTGAAATCCTAGGCATATATACTTCTTTTAACATGCATCCTAGAAGTTCTATTTTATCTGCCCTAACACGCTTTTGCAATTCATCCAGATTCATCAATCGAGATGGCATTGATTTTTCAGATGCTCAATCTATGCAAGCGATTCAGGTACTTATATATATGTATATGTATTCTTTGTTCTTTTTGATAAGTCCTGTTCAGGTATCTTCTCAAGTTAGCTTTTGAAAGTTTTGATGCCTTGAACATTACTCCTTCTCCACCGCAACCACTTTTTTTGATTCTCATTTTACTTGTAAGGAATGGGATTTAGCCGAAAATTTGCAAGGAGTTTTAGAGTACCAGACAAGGTATTTTGCTCCTTTATCCATACCATTGCTGCTGCATGGTCTTCATGTCAATTTTGTAGTTGCAATTTTGGACATTGTTCCTGTGCGTGCATGCGTACACATTGACATTTATATTTCATAAGCACAATCATTGTGATATAAAATTTCTGATATTTACTTTGAGCAAATTGTTCAGATCACTGTTATAGAAGGTTGCTTATATTCTGGCCGACTTTTTTGGACTTTGGTTGTCGTCTCATGCTGTCCGTAAATATCCATTCAGGTATTCTAGGTTTCAAAGTGTGGGAAATCTCACTTTGCATTTCCCTGATAATTTTGGTGCTGATACAACACAAATACATTATATTGGCTTGAAAGGAGAAGCCACACAGGTAATCAGAGTGAAAAATGTTTGAATTCCATGGTAACTTGCTTCGGATATTTATCTTGATTTGCTCCAAAATAATCGTGTACAGCTGAAGAGGGACGTTGTTGCCAACATTGTTTATGAGATTATGCCTAACCCCTCTGATCACAAGTGAGTTACTGTTTTCCCTTTTATAATGATATGATATGTTTGGTTTCTGTACTGTTAATTCCTACTTTGGCAGTTCAATTGAATGCAAACTCAACATTAGTTATTTTTGTGGATTTTTTGAAATGGCTTCACTCTCTGGTAGGATGTGAATTATTAAGTTGCAGCTTTATGATTAAGAAGAAATTCCTTCAGGTAGTCATCATGTGTAATACTAGAGAGAATCTGAATCTTGTTAGCTTGCTGGAGATTGAGTATCAGTATGAAAATTTACTCTGGTCGTCCCCGATACCTGAACTCCCTCCATCCCTTTCTTTGTAATACTCTTTGATAGCATGGATTTTGAAGTATTTGTTTGATTTGCTTATTATACAAAGTTACAAACTATAAAGTAGTGGAAGAATAAAGTACTATTGTAATAGTTTAAAAGGAGTGGAGAAACTATCACATCAAATTTAAACTATTATTCATCAAATGAATTTTAGTTCTTGAAACTTGAAAAAGTTAGCTAAAATAATTTCAATAGAATTACGTTTACTTATCAAAAAAGTTATTCAAAATAATATTATTAGTTGATGGACATCTCAGCAGCGGGATTTGATCCCCACATCCGATCGAAGTTGCATTTTAGTGCTCCCCCGACATTAAGGGGAACGGAATAGGAGCATTGCTGATTGCACCTGATGAATTGCAGACCCCATTGCCATTAAGCAGAACTTTGAAGGAACCAAGAATACCGCAGTTACATAGATGTTCCAGCTGAAATACTTGGAAATTCTACTCTCAAATATTTTGATATACCCCAAAATTGAAATAGCATTAAATAACTTGGCGGAAGGAGTACCAGTGTTCTCAATCCTAAATGCATTAGGTGGTTACATATTTGCTGGTAACAGATAATGCTTAAGCTTTTCAACAGAAAGTGTACTAGCTTTGCGGCCTGTGCTCTTTTCTGTTGACTTGCATAGCCCCTAGCCTTGAACTTCTCTACATGTACATTTGCATTACTTCTAAAAAATCAAATAGGGAAAAATAACATGAACATGCTAAGAGTGTTAGAAAAGGCAGTAGCAACAAAAAATAATACGATAACCGGAGCAAAGGAAACAACAAGTAATAATAAAAATCGAAGAATAAAATAATAGAAGAGTAATAATGATAAGGAAAACTAGATAGTTGCTCGACTACCTACTAACATTTCTACCCTAGATCATGTCCTTGGCAAGTGGTAGGTATGTCATGTCTTGTTTTGTTTTGTCTTGTCTAATCACCTCTCCCCAACACTTCTTCGATCTACCTATACCTCTCCTCAACAATCAACCGCTCGCACCTCCGTAGTGGGGCATCTGTGCATCTCCTCTTCACATGCTCAAACCATCTCAGTCTCGCTTCCCTCATCCTTTCCACCACGGAGGTCGCTCTCAACTTGTCCTGAATTTCTTCATTCCTAATCCTGATCTCCTAGTATGCCTACACATCTATCTTAACATCCTTAGTTCTGCTACTTTCATCTGGACGTGCGAGTTCTTGACCGGCCAACACTCCGCCTCATACAACATAGTTGGTCTAACAACCACTTTATAAACTTACTTTAAGTCTTGGTTGCACATTCTTATCACACAAGACACCGGATGCGAGTCTATATTTCATCCACCCTGCTCCAATACGATGTGTAATATCATCGTCAATCTCCCTATTTTCTTTGATTATTGACCCAAGTTACTTGAAACTTCCTCTCTTGGAGATGACTTGTGAATCGATCTTCACTTCCACATCTGCCTCGTAAGTCATGTCGCTAAAATTGCACTCCAAGTAATCCTTCTTAGTCATGCTCAACTTGAACTCTTTAGATTCCAGAGTCTCTCCATACCTAAGTTGTTCGGACTCTCCAAAAATGTTGCCGCACCCGTGTCGGATCCTCCAAAAATGCACTACTTTTAAAGGATCCGACACGCACCCCATGACATTTTTGAAGAGTCCGAGCAACATAGCTCCATACCTCCAATCTGTTGTTAACTCCATCGTGTGTCTCGTCAATCAATATTTTGGCATCTGCAAATAGCATACACCATGGAACCTCCCCCGGATATGTCGCGTCAGTGGATCCATCACAAAGGCAAATAAAAATAGGCTAAGAGTTGATCCCGGTGCAATCCCATCACGACTTGGAAGTGTTCTGAGTCCCCTCCCATTGTCCTCACTTGGGTCTTGACTCCATCGTATATGTCCTTAATCGCCCTTATGTATGCTAGAGATATAGTTACCTCTAGCCTCCAAACATCTCCATAGAACCCCCCACCCCATACCTAGGACCTTATCATATTCCTTTTCTAGGTCAATGAACACCATATGTAAGTCCCTCTTTCTTAGCCTATATTGCTCCCCTGATCTCCTTACGAGATGAATGGATTCTGTAGTTGCTCGTCCCGACATGAATCCTAATAGATTCTAGGTAATAGACACATCCCTCCTCACTCTCATCTCCACCACCCTTCCCCAAAACTTTCTTATCTAAAAAGAAAGTGTTTAGAAGAGTTGATAACACTTGTATACGTACTAGTAGAGCTTTTCTACTTTTCATATATTTTGGAGCATATAAGATATTCAAAGAAAATTTGAGTCTCTGAAGAATTCTCTATTGTCCATATAAATCTATGTGCCAAGATTTTCTCCTTCGCGTCAATAAATTATTATCTTCACGAAGGAAAAAAGGACATGTGCAGATTTGCATGAGGAAACATTAAAATGTGCATCTGGTGGAGGCAGAACAAAGATTTAGCAAATCACTTAAGTTACTTTTATTTGTTCAATGTAATTAATTTAGGAAATGGTAATTCCCAACTAAAGTTGCAATATCCACTCTATATTTGCCCATACTTGTGAAATAAATATAAGCTGTAGATATCTACTAATCTTGTGACTAATCTTGTGACAAGGAAGCGTGTAAATACACATATGATCAATTGATCGTTCTATTTCTCTTCATCTGCAATCATTCTATTGAGGCTCACGCCCTTCATCATATTGTTAATAGATCAGATCGATTGAACATAAATCCCTTTCCATTCATTTATTCTCATCTTAAAGAACATTACATAAGCCCTCAATAGACCTACTAGAAAACTTCTCCTAGTCTTATTTATAGGAGCTAACTGACCTAACAGTTGTCTGTGCAAATGCGTGGTGTCAACCCTGCAAGGGACGATGGCTATGCCAAATCTTTTCGATTTTACCATGATATTTCCACTAGGTGGTTGCAAAAAACAAAACCTTTTTGCGAGAAGCCGGGCTTGATGAGAATGTCAGCATAATGCTCTCAAATTAATGACATACATTTCCTGGAATGAGTTTCTCCACTATTAACCTGAGCAAGCCCTGCAATTATTGAGGCATAAAAAATATATGAGACCATGTTGCTATGATCTTTTACTTATGAGCAAGTTATAAAAGTAAATAAGGCTGCAGCCTTATTTACATTCTGGTGCAATCTAATCCGGGCACCTCCCTTATGGCCCCTTCCGTGGCCCCTATTGAATTCCCGTAATTTGGCGAGTCTCTTTTGCATTTACCTGTTGTCCGTAAGTCAACTTAAAGATGGTATTTATGTATGCAGGACTCGGGCTGAGACTGGCGGAGGCTTTTCACATGTGGAATAAGTTGTGTTATACGCAGCTCTTATGAGTAGAGTGCTCTCTCTGTGATGTACACTGTGGTAGAACTTATACTCAAAATATACCCAGGAATTATTAGATAATTTACTGTAAGTCTCTCAGGAAAATGCTGATTTTAGAGCTTTCTTGCCGGAAACTGGTAGCTTAAGCAGATAGTTATGGGGCACTAACCTCATTTTATAATTGCAAATATGTGCACCTTTTGGAGTCTAGGGTGATCCACAGGTATTATAAGTACTTTTATTGTGCATCTTTTCTGGAATGCAGTGCTTGAAAACTCCGCTCGACTTCTATTTCCCCGTGCGTGCGTATGAATTTCTTCACCCTCAGCCGTATGAAGAATATATTTCTGCAGCCATTCATTCTACCTTTAGATTTATGATGTTACTCATATCAGGATGCCTAAAATGAGTTTCAAAAATGGTTGTTACCTTGTTGCATGTGGATATGCTATTTAAACCAGCGAAAGCCAAAGTCTAGTGGCCTTCATTTGCATTGCATTATCTGAGAAACAGATGGGTCAATGTTGGACTCCTCAGGGAAAAATACAAATTAGAAAGTTTGCTCTTTCATGGTTTTCAATTTTCATATGTTCACAAGGTTTTGACAAAATTCTTTTATATTTCAGAATAATCTGCCATTTTGGGCTAATTTTCTAACTCTGTCAAAGGAGAGTGATGGTAATGCTTTGCTTCTCTTCTTGACGAAGACATGTTACATGATTCAATTGGAAAATATTGTCCGTCTGGTTATTAATGGGCCAGTTACGAATTCAATCATAAAATTCATTAAAAAGAATATCGAGAGAGGAACAAAATAACACGGGGATAAAGAGGAAGAGAAGGTGGAAAAAGCAGATGGAGTATGGGGCTACAAGGTGAAAAAAAGGTTGAATCCATCGGAAGACACCTAAAGTTGTTATTATCTGTACTTGGATATCTCAATTAAGACTAATAATAAACATTTGTAGTAGGATTCGACTATAATTTATGTGATTTTCACATCAAACAAGCGTGTGAAGAGCTTTAAAAAATAGATTTTTATTTTTTTTGAGTGAAGTGTCAAAAACACATTTAAACTATTTTTTTTTTTTGAGTTTCATACCTAAATTATTGAGAGTTTGAGAAATACACCTAAACTATCATTCATTAGTTTGAGAAACACACCTCAAAATAAATAAAAATATTTAAAAAATGAAAAAAATAATGCGTTAGTAAAAAAAAAATAAAATATGTCACGTGGACTGATTTTTAATGGCTAGACACACCTAAAGAGTTTGTAAGAAAATATTTGGTCTAGTCAACTTTTAGGTGTGTTTCTCAAACTAAAAAGTGATAGTTTAGGTGTGTTTCTCAAACAATAAGTTATAGTTTAGGTGTGTTTCTCACACTTCCATTAGTTTAGGTGTGAAACTCAAAAAAAGAGGATAGTTTAGGTGTGTTTTTAACACTTCACTCTTTTTTTAAAAAGTTTTTTACCTTCTTCTGTATTCTTTTGCACTTTCTTCTTGACTTAGTATTCTACCATTAACAAACCTTCTACTATTGCTATCTTGGTCACCGATAAAAATGAAGAACGCCACCATTCTTTGAGAACATGTGGCCTTTTTTTTTTTTTTTTTTTTTTTTTTTGTATAGAATCAAAATTAAAAATTAAATTTCAAGTTTTTTGAAAAGAAGTATTAAAAAAAAAACAGAAAAGGGTCAGAAATACCCCTTAAGTATTGAAATTGGTTCAAAAATACCCTCCGTTAACCTATTGGGCCAAAAATACCCTTCTACCCACCTTTATAGCTCAAAAATACCCTTCCATCTACCTTTATGGCTCAAATATACCCTTATAACTAACGGTTCTTTTTTAAACCATAATTAAAAAAATTATTTATTACGTGTCAGTTTTCTATTGGTTGCAAATTAAATTAATTAAAATGTTATTATTTTATAATCAAACCCAGACCCAACTAAAACTACCCGACCCAAACCAGACAAAACCGCCCCCAACCAATTAAATAAAGAGGCAAATCCATTTCTTCTAAACCTAATTTCATTCATATTTTACGTCTGTTGAAAGCTGGGTCTTCTTCTTCTTCAATTTTTAGGGTTCTTGAAAACTATTTCGTGTTCTAAACTCTTTTTTCTTCTCACTGCGAATGAGACTTGCAAGTAAGTAGGTTGTTGCCAATGAAAACTTTTAATAAAACTTCGGTTCTTCGGTGCAATGAAAATTAAAAAAAAGCTTTTAATAAAACTTTTGTTCTTCGGTGCACCGAAGAACCGTTACCCCTAAACCAAACTCCGAACCAAAGAACCGAACTACCGAAATAAAAACGGAAACCGAACCGAAGAACCGAAATCGAAGAACCGAACTAATTCTGTTCGGTACGGTTTTTTGGTTCTTCGGTTTTTATGCCCACCCCTATCCCTAACGTATTTGCAGGCAGACACAGAAAGTAGAAAATTATTCACCTTTGAGGTATGGTGTAACTGATATAAACCAAAAAACTATGGGTCACCGTTATTTAATTGGTTGGGACGGGTTTTGTCGGGTAGTTTTAGTTGGGTCCAGATTTGGTTATAAGATAATAACATTTTAATTAATTTAATTTGCAACCAATAAAAAGCTGACATGTAATAAATATTTTTTTAATTATGGTTTAAAAAAGGGTTGTTAGTTGTAAGGGTATATTTGAGCCATAAAGGTGGATGGAGGGGTATTTTTGGCCCAATAGTTAAACGGGGGGTATTTTTGAACCAATTTCAATACTTGAAGGGTATTTTTGGCCCTTTTCCATTTTTTTAATTATGGTTTAAAAAATGACCGTTAGTTATAAGGGTATATTTGAGCCATAAAGGTGGATGAAAGGGTATTTTTGAGCCATAAAGGTGGGTAAAAGGGTATTTTTGGCCCAATAGGTTAACGGAGGGTATTTTTGAATCAATTTCAATACTTAAGGGGTATTTCTGACCCTTTTCCGAAAAAAAAAATACCCCACCCCCTGTTTGTCTTCTTCGGCAACCCTCCCTCCCCTGCCTTCATCATCTTTTTTGCCGGTCACCCTCTCACCCCCCCACCCCACCCCCCGCCTCCTCCACCCCTCTTTGTAATGATGTGGACGCATCTAAAATTTTTAAAAGAACATCAAAACAAAATGGGTAAAAGTAATTCATTTCCCCCCTAAAAGTATGTGAAGTTTGTTCAGGAGGAAGGAGGAGCTAGGAAGGTGGGTTGGAGTTCAGATAATAATCTTTTATTTCTTATTTTTGTTGAAAACTATTTTTTCTTTTTTTTTCCTCATAATTCATTTTTAATTATTATTTCGGACCAAATGTGTCGTGTCTTCATTTAATTCACCACTTTGACATATCATCGACGAGTGTGTAATACATTCTTTACATATTTGGCTTAGTCAACGAAAAGTGTCAAAATGGCAAAAACGTTGTACTACAAGTGTTTAAATGATACAAGTCTTAGAGCTTTGTTTGGACGAGCTTATAGCTTACGACAATTGGACGAGCTTATAGTTTATGACTTATAGGTCAAAAGTCATAAGTTAGGATTTCTAACATATGATTTTGACTTATTTTGTTATTTGGATTTAAAAGAAGTGTTTGAAAGTACCTTTTAATCTTACGCAAGCACTAAAAAAGTGCTAAAAGGTTACTTTTGTCTAAAAGCATCTAAAATAAGTCAATCCAAACAGGCTCTTAGTATATGTGTTTACATTAGAGTTATTGCCTACTTTAGGTGTCTTGCGATAGATTTAGCCTACAAAGGATGTGTCATATAGACACACGAATGACAATATGATGCCCATTTCTCTCTCTCTCTCTCTACCTACTTTCTTGGTCTATTTAAAAAACAAAAAAGGGCCAAAATATCCTTAATGTAGTAAAAATGCCTTGCAAATGTCCTCATTTAATTTTTGGGGATATCACTTAAATATCCTATATTTAGAAAATAATTACCGTCTGTGGCAATAATTTTTTTTTTAATCATATATAGCAATTTTTTTGAATTAAAACAGCTAGTCTACAGAAGTCACCTCATTCTTGCCCAAAACTTCATTAGAACCACGATTCTCTCTCATAAGTCACGCCATTACGATATGTCCCTTCTCTTCGTCGATATTTTCCCTTTGAACCCAATCCCCCTCTCTCTCCCTCTCCATAATTGCACCCTATTTTTGTATAAATTCAAAAATTAGGTTTTAAGGAGAGTGATTTTGAGTATGTTGCATTTGAAGGATTAGATTTGAAGGTTTGAAGATCGTATTAAAGTTGTATTAAAACTGTATTAAATATAAACGACAATTGTAATATATTTTGAATTTAATATTATACATTGTTATGAATTCGACCGTATGTGGTTATTCCAGAACATATATAATACATGTCTAACAACATAAACAAATTTATATCTTCATTTATAACACTCTCAATACAGAATTTAATATATATTGCAGACTATGCTTTCTTAGTGATACCAAACATGAAATTTTTTTAAGACATTCATAATTTATTTTAAGACACTTAACCTAACCGCAAAATTAGTTATTGGCTTATTGAAAATAAATTATCGAACTAACGGTTGGAGAACGAATTAAAATTTTATAGTTAATGGCTTATCAATGCGGGGGTGGATTATTCAATATTCTTATCGGGTAAACTGTTAACCCGTTAAGAATTATCATATTTATATTTATACCCTTTGATATATCAAGTATTTTTGTAAACTCAAAAACTAAAACGCCATTCATTATTCTATTCACTTCTTAGTTTAGAAAATAACAAGCCACTTCTTGTGACATCTAACCATAAAGTGCATTCAATCTCTCTAAAACATAAAACGAAACCTGAAATCAATTCTTACATCAAAACATAAATTATTCTTGATAACATGAAGGACCGCAATAAAAATGAAACAACCGCAATGTGTCCTTCACAAAATTTGATATAAAACAGAAAAATTTCAAATCATATTAAAGTTTTAATTTTTCTGTCGACCCAGTAATTAAAAATATTTCTACACAAGTTTTAGGTCTAGAAGAAAATTCTTATTTGATTCTATGTTTTAACCTATTTAAAAAACTATATAAACAAAACTCAACAAGCCTAAAAAATTGATAAATAGATGAATCATAGTATTTACAAACAACTTAGTCGGTGAAGAAATGGAGGACCTACCAATAACCGCTTGATAGTTCATTCTCTCTTATATTTACCCGATACACCGCCGGATAATCATCCGTTATTTGCTAATTCGATACTTAACCAACCGTTATCTTATCGGTTGGTTAGCAGATTAATACATTTAAAAGTCAATAGTCAATAAGCCGAACCGTTAAGCATAACTATCAAACCGATCCATACGATAAGCAGCCCTAGGCATCACTTTTCAATTTCAACCAAAATCATTTACAAGACACTTATAAAATATATGTATATAATGCACTCTTATACAAATTTAATGCATATTGCAAACTATGTTTTCTTCGCGATATCAAGCATGATATTTGTAAGACACTTATAATACATAATGTAGGCATCACTTCTCAATTTCAACCAAAATAATTCATAAGACACTTATAAAACATATATAATACACTCTCAATATAAATTTAATACATATTACCGAATATGCTTTCTTAGTGATACCATGCATGCAATTTTTTATAAGACACTTGTAATACATAGTGTGGACATCACTTTTCAATTTCAACTAAAATATTTCAATATTAAGAACAAGAATAGAAAGTAAAGAACAATATAAAAGACAAGAGGAACAATATTATAAGATAGCTTTCATTCAAGTGTATCAAACATCATTCTCAAGTCCTCTATTTATAGCATTACATTGAGGAATTTAAAGGGGTGTCATAAACATGACATTTAACTCAAGAGAATGTGGGGAAGGTTATGGGATTATGAAAGATTAAAGAAGAGGTGGTGGAGGTGTGGGAGTTACTACACTTAAAGGAGGAGTTATACATAGGTGTTATAGACCTTATGGTCATCCACAATTACTATCATTTACAACACTCCCCCTTGGATGACTATTGACATAATACGCATTGTTTGCTGCCTCGTTAAAAACCTTGCCAGGAAAACCCATTGGGACAAAACCTAGGCTAAGGGAAAAAGAGTGCAGTGCGTACTTTACTCCCCCTGATTTAAACATCATTTCATTTCTCGAAGACGACGCATCCCAATCTTGAATACCAGCTTCTCAAATGTTGAGTTTGGTAATGCTTTAGTGAACAGATCCGCCAAATTATCGACCGAACGAATTTGTTGAACATCTATTTCACCTTTCTTCTCAAGATCATGAGTGAAAAAGAATTTTGGTGAAATGTGTTTTGTTCTGTCTCCTTTAATGTAACCTCCCTTCAACTGAGCTATACATGCAGCATTGTCTTCATACAATATAATTAGAATATCCTTATTCAAAGAAAATCCACACATTTCCTGAATATGTTGAGTCATTGATCTCAACCAAACACACTCCCGACTTGCTTCATGAATGGAATAATTTCTGCATGATTTGAAGAAGTTGCAGCTAATGTTTGTTTCATTGAACGCCATGATATAGCTGTGCCTCCATATGTAAACAAATAGCCCGTTTGAGACCGAGTCTTATGTGGATCAGACAAGTATCCTGCATCTGCATAGCCAATCATTTCTGACTTGGATTCATTTGAATAAAATAATCCCAAGTCAATCGTTCCCCAAAGATATCTGAATATATGTTTGACACCATTCCAATGTCTTTTTGTTGGGGAAGAGATGAATCTTGCCAATAAACTTACCGCAAAACAAATATCTGGTCTAGTATTATTGGCAAGATACATTAGTGCCCCGATTGCACCAAGATATGGAGTTTCATCACCAAGAAGCTCTTCATCATTTTCTTGAGGTCGAAATGGATCTTTATTTATGTCAAGCGATCTCACAACCATTGGGGTACTCAACGGATGTGATTTATCCATGTAAAATCGTTTTAAAACCTTTTCAGTATATGTTGATTGATGGACAAAAATTTCTTTTGTCAAATGCTCAATCTGTAGGCCAAGACAAAATTTAGTCTTTCCCAGATCTTTCATTTCAAATTCTTTCTTCAAACACTCACAGTTTTTGAAAGCTCTTTAGGAGTGTCAATGATATTCAAGTCATCAACATACACAACTATTATAGCAAATTCAGATCCAGACCTTTTTATAAAAACACAAGGGCAAATAGGGTCATTTTTGTACCCTTCCTTTAGCAAATATTCGCTAAGACGATTGTACCACATCTTCCCTGATTGTTTCAATCCGTATAAGGATTTCTGAAGCTTTATTGAACAATTTTCTTGCGAACTTTTATATGCTTCAGGCACTTTGAATGCTTCTGGGATTTTCATAAAAATTTCGCTGTCCAATGAGCCATACAAATATGCCGTGACAACATCCATTAGGCGCATATCAAGCTTTTCATGAACTGCCAGATTTATTACGTACCTGAAGGTAATTCCATCCACCACAGGAGAATATGTCTCCGCATAGTCAATGCCAGGTCTTTGCGAAAAACCTTGTGCCACAAGTCGTGCTTTATATCTTACGACTTCACCTTTTTCATTTTGTTTTCGCACAAAAACCCATTTGTACCCCACTGGCTTGACACCTTCAGGTGTTTGGACTATTGGTCCGAAAACTTCACGTTTTTCAAGTGAAGTCAATTCCGCTTGAATTGCATCCTTCCATTTTAACCAATCATTTCTCTGTCTACATTCATTGACAGATTTTGGTTCCAAATCCTCATCTTGTTGCATTATTTCAGTAGCAACATTGTAAGCAAAAATATTGTCAACCACAATATTATTTCGGTTCCACCTTTTTCTCGTCGAGACATAACTTATTGAGATTTCTTCATTCTCATTATTTTCAAGTATTTGAACCTCCTCAGTGGTCTTATCATTTTTTATGTCTTGAGGCTCTTTTTGAGCAATTGCCACCATATCATGATCATTTTGATCATTTATTCCTTTTCTTTTTCGAGGATTTTTATCCTTGGAACCAATTGGTCTACCACGTTTCAAACGTGGCCTAGATTCATTTGCATTAACACTTTGTCCTACCGGGACATCAACTCGAACTGGAGCATTTGCAACTGGAATATAAGATTTAGTAACCCTTGGAAGGTTAGTAAATGCATCTGGCAGTTGATTTGCAACATTTTGCAAATAAATCATCTTTTGAACTTCTTGCTCACATAGATTTGTTCGAGGATCTAAATGAGATAGTGATAATGCATTCCAATCTATCTTCTTATCCAACTGCTTATGTTCTCCCCCTAATGTTGGGTATACTGATTCATTAAAATGACAATCAACAAACCTTGCGGTAAATAAATCTCCAGTCATAGGTTCCAAATATTTTATAATAGATGGAGACTCATACCCAACATATATTCCCAGCCTTCTTTGGAGACCCATCTTTGTGCGTTTTGGTGGAGCAATTGGAACATATACCGCACACCCAAAAATTATGAGATGAGAAATATTTGGCTCCTGATCAAAAGCCAATTGTAATGGGGAGAATTCATGATAACTGGTTGGCCTTATGCGCACCAGTGCTACTGCATGCAAAATAGCATACCCCCATATTGAAATAGGAAGTTTTGTCCTCATTAACATTGGTCTAGCTATCAATTGAAGGCGTTTAATCAATGATTCTGCTAGACCATTTTGAGTATGAACATGAGCAACCGGATGTTCAACTTTTATCCCAGTAGACATACAATAATCATTAAAGGACTGAGATGTAAACTCACCAGCATTATCAAGACGGATAGTCTTTATTGCATAATCTGGAAATTGTTCTTTTAATCTTATTATTTGAGCCAACAATCTCGCAAAAGCTATATTACGAGTTGATAATAAGCACACATGTGACCATCTTGTAGATACATCTATCAAGACCATATAATATTTAAAAGGTCCACATAAAGGATGAATTGGTCCACATATATCACCCTGTATACGTTCCAGAAATGCAGGGGATTCAACCCCAACCTTAGTTGCTGATGGTTTAATAACCAACTTTTCCTGAGAACAAGCAGCACAAGAGAATTCTTTTGATTGAAGAATATTTTGATTCTTTAAATTATGCCCATGCGAATTCTCAATAATTCTGCGCATCATATTAAAACCAGGATGACCCAACTGATCATGCCAAATGAAAAAATCATTGGAACCTGTAAACCTTTTATTTACTACGACATCTGATTCAACCATACCAATTCTTGTATGGTATAACCCAGAAGAAAGTGCGGGTAATTTTTCATGCACAATTTTTTTTCCTGATTTTATTGTAATAATATAAAGGTATTCAACCTTTCCTTCGTTTGCAGTCTCAATGTGATAGCCATTTTGCCGAATAACTTTGAAACTTAACAAGTTTCTTTGAGACTTACTACAATATAATGCATTATCAATTGACAATATTGTTCCCCCAGGTAGTAATAAGGTTGCTTTTCCAGAGCCCTCAATTAATTTTGTACTACCGGATATTGTACTAACATAGGCCCTTTTCATAATCAAATTAGAGAAATATTTTGTTTCTCTTAATATAGTGTGAGTTGTAGCACTATCAAGAAGACACATATCTCCATCACTCATCTTGGATCCAATTGAAGATTGGGAAAATTTTATTTATCTTCATAAAAGAAAAATACATCATAAGAAATGTGAAATCTAATCAACCTTGCAAGAAAACTTAAATACTTTTTTTTTCTGAAAATAAAAACAACAAAAGGGAAAACTAGATAATAATTATAAAAAAAAAAAAAAAAAAAGCATAAACAAAACAACATAATTTATTTCCCCAATAAATTGATCAAACTTCAGTTTTGATCTCCAAAAATCTTCATCTTCCAAATGAGTAATATCATCAAGACCATCAAAATCATCATCTTTCAAAGCCAAATTTTCCTCGGCATCATCATCATATTTTTGTGAAGGTCCTGCCTCAACATCATTTTCAAAAGTCAAGTGTGACTCCATTCGGACATTAGAAGAGGCACCACCCTTATTTTCTTTTCTTTTGTAAGAATTTTGATAAAGCCTAGCAAAATGCTCATGTGCCCGGCATTCATTCTTCCAATGGCCTTGCATGCCACAACGATGACAAACACCTCTTGAAGGATTGTTTTGAGAACTCATTTGGTTCTCCCTCTTATAGGTACCACCACCACGACGATTATTATATCGTCCCCTGCCATTGCCACGTTCACGCACACTATTTTGACCCCGATTTTGCCTTCTTTCAAGCTGGCCATGTACTTCTGCCTCATTTGCTTCCGGTAATGGAGTTGCTCCAGTGGGACGAGATTCATGATTTTTCATTAAAAGGGCATTATGTTGCTCAGCCACCAGAAGGCATGAGATCAATTCAGAATATTTCTGAAAGCCCTTTTCACGATATTGCTGCTGCAATATCACATTTGAGGCATGAAAAGTAGTAAGTGTCTTTTCCATCATATCCTCATCATTAATAGTTTCCCCACATAATTTCAATTGGGAAGCAATCCTGAATACAACAAAATTATATTCAACTACGGTTTTAAAATCTTGAAACCGTAAGTGCATCCACTCGTAACGAGCTCTTGGCAATACCGTGGCCTTTAGGTGGTCATACCTTCCCTTTAAATCAGTCCACAGTTCAAGTGGATCTTTCACTGTCAAGTATTCAACCTTCAATGCTTCATCCAGATGATGCCGAAGGAAAATCATAGACTTGGCCTTATCCTAACTCGACGCTGCATTATCTTGGGTAATGGTAGCATCAAGACCTTTAGCAGCTAGGTGGATTTCAGTGTCGAGAACCCATGAAAGGTAATTTTTCCCAGAGATATCAAGTGCCACAAACTCAAGCTTTGACAAATTCGACATGATAAAAACTATCATAAAAATAATGAAGTTAGACAAAAATACAATAACATAATCTCAAAATAATAGGGCCCTGTTTTTCAAAGATTTAACATTTTCTGTTTTTAAAACAAAACAGTACATTTTTTTTTTTTAATAAAAGCAGTGGCTTTTCAAAAATACACTATAAAACAGTAACTTTAGAAATACATCATGAAAGGCTAGAATGTTAAAAAAAAAATAGCTTCAAGCTAATAAAAACATCAACTCAAATATTAACTATAAACAAGACACAAAATACGAAATAAAATTTACACCAAAATATTACTGCCTAACACCTTTAAAATTAAAGTTCATGTTGCATATGATACAAAAGATTAAGTGCTAGAAACAGACAAACTATGTTAGTGAAAATGAAAGACAGAGGCTTAGGACAACAAGCATGTAACATATACTTTTCCAGTATGCATCAAAATAAAAATTTGGCCACTGCAGTTATATTATTCCAATTTCTATGTATAACTTTTAACATTAAAACTAAAAGTTTGGTAAAAGGAAAATGAATTGCAACGTTCAAGTTAAATATAATTTAATCATACCTGACGGAGCTTCGAGCTGATAACGTATTTCAATATTAAGAACAAGAATAGAAAGTAAAGAACAATATAAAAGACAAGAGGAACAATATTATAAGATAGCTTTCATTCAAGTGTATCAAACATCATTCTCAAGTCCTCTATTTATAGCATTACATTGAGGAATTTAAAGGGGTGTCATAAACATGATATTTAACTCAAGAGAATGTGGGGAAGGTTATGGGATTATGGAAGATTAAAGAAGAGGTGGTGGAGGTGTGGGTGTTACTACACTTAAAGGAGGAGTTATACATAGGTGTTATGGACCTTATGGTCATCCACAATTACTATCTTTTACAACATAAAATTATTTATAAAACACTTATAAAACATATATAATACACTCTAAATACAAATTTAATGCATATTGCAGAGTATGCTTTCTAAGTAATACCAAACATGAAATTCTTTTAAGACACTAATATTTATTTATATACTGGCATAATACATATTTAATGCATTGTGCAAACATCAATGCTTTCTTAGCATCAATATGTATAATACTGGCATAATACTTTCTTATAATACAATTATAATGCAGGCGCAATACATTTTTAATATATATTTGCATACATCATTCTAATTTTAATACAATCTTCATATCTTCAGATCTTCATATCTTCGAATTTTCATATTTCCATATATTCACATCTTCAAATCGTTAAATATTCATATCTTCAAATCTTGTCAAAATCAACTCTAATCATCACCAAACACCGTCAACATTGAGATATAAGTTTCAAATGATATACTTAATCATTTGTAATAATATCCAATCCAAATAAAATTTTAATTTTTAAAAATTTTAATATCAATTTTTGAGAGTCAACGATTGACATAGATGAAAAACAAGAGAGAAGGAAATGAGAACGAAAGAAGAAGAAGAGAGACGGATAATAGAGAGAGAGCCGAGAGAGAAGCGTGATTGGATAATATGTAGTCCAATCCATGATGAGCTGCTAGGTCTGCATAAAATAAAGATAAGTATTGCTATGTATTGCTATAGAGGGTAATAATTAAAAAGTATGTTTAAAAACAATAATTTTTTATTAAAAATACTATTTTTTGATTAAAAAATATCATCAACATTTGTTTTTCGAGAAAGATTGTTCTCGCGCAATTCATCAAAATCAATCAAACGATCACCACTTTCCCTCGATGGTGAACTTGTTGCGATTTCCATCTCCGACGAAATTCTTCCGATCTCCTTCTCTGGTGCATACTTCACTGACCGACGATTGACATACCGCCTACCATCTTCGGTGATCTTTTTTTTTAGATCTTGATTTGTCCGGCAACCCTCTTGCTTTTTAAGATCTTATTTTGTCCGGTGACCATCTCTCTCTAGCTCTCTCCAGTCAGGCTTTTTCGCGGCTGACCACCTCTTTCTCCAGCGAAGTCAATCGGAAATCTCACCGAAAAAAGTATTTTTGTCTTTTTTGGTGTGCTTTCTTCTTCTTACAGGCATTATCGAATTCGGTCCCTCCGGCTAGCAGTTAGACTGACGTGCGACAACCCCCGCAACAAGTTTCCGGCAACTAATTTCATCACCAAATTATCGAAACCCAACAACTCGACCAAGATCAGGTGAACGCTGCATTCACATCGTACCAGGTGCACTCGCTTGCTCTCATCAACACTTTTTATGTTTCTTGATTGTTGTTGACTGATACCTCCTATTTCGTCCATAATGGTATCTCTGTCTATTGATTCCTTGTCTGTGACTATCCTGATTATTGTTTCTATTTTTCTGTGGCGTCGTAGTAGTTAGTTGAGACGCACATATCTTTTAGTGTTGCCTGTTTCAAGTTTCATTAATGTTTCATTCTAGTTTGTTGTTACTTCTGCTGTTGTTTTTAGTCATATTGGTTTCTAGCTTCTGGGTTATTTGTCAAGTTTTTGATTAATTCCTGTCATTGTTCCTAGTTACATTTTGGTGTGGCCTTGATAGCATTGGTTTTGCTGGATTGCTTTGTTTCCTGAGGTGGTTTATTATCTATGCTTTAGTTCTTGTATCACCCTTAGTTGTTATTTGGACTTTTGTAGTGGCATTAGTGGATGATGGTTGATTAGGGTCATGTCTTCGATCGAGGTGGGGGTCGAGGGCGAGGTTGGGTCTGGGGTTCGGATCGGGGGCTAGAGCGTGGGTAGGGGCAGGGGGCAGAAAGGGTAAGTGGGTTAAGGGAGACCCTAGGTTGAGAGTAGGATCTTAGAACATAGGTTCTTTATCGGAGAAATCCATAGAGCTAGTGAAGATTCTTCGGAAGAGGCGAATTAATATAGCTTTTCTTCAAAAACCAACTAGGTAGGTACTACGGCGAGGGTAGTAGACGGTTATAAGTTGTGGTACTCAGGAAGCCTGAGGAATAGCAATGTTGTTGGTATCCTAGTAGATGATGAGCTTAGGGAGCAAGTGGTAGAGGTTAGGAGGGTCAATGATAGGATGATGTCAATTAAATTAGTTATTGGAGGGTCTTTTTCAGTATTATTAGTGTGTATGCCCCGCATATAGGATTGGATGAGGATGAGAATAAGAGCTTTTGGGTGGCTTTGGATGAGATGGTGAGGGGTGTCCCTAGCAATGAGAAGCTTTTCATAGGAGGGGGCATGGGCACATAGGGTCTTCTTCAAGGGGTTATGACGATATGCATGGAGGCTTTGGGTTCGGTGTAAGGAACGAAGGAGGAGTTGCACTTTTGGATTTTGCTCGAACTTTTAGGTTGATAGTTGTTAATTCGGACTTTCCAGAGAAGGAGGTTCACTTGGTTACCTTCTGTAGTTCGGTGGCCAAGACTCAGATTGACTTTTTACTCCTTAGGAAAGGTGATAAAGGTCTTTGTAAAGATTGCAAGATTTTACCTAGTAAGAATCTTTTGACCCAACATAGGCTTTTGGTAATGGACTTGGAGATCAAGAAAGAGAGATGGAGGAGGTATGTGGAGGATCGGATGAGGATTAGATGTGGTAGCCTGACTATGGCCAGTGCGCTCGAGATAGAGGAGAAGTTGATGGCAAGAAGGACTTGGGAGAGTAGAGGGGAGACTGGCGTTGAATTAGGGAGATGTCTAGAGAGGTGTTGGGTGTCTCGAGAGGCTGCTCGGGCAACCACCAAGGGGGATGGTGGTGGAATAGAGAGGTAAAAGGAAAGGTAGAGTCTAAGAAGAGGGCTTACATAAAGTTGGCTGAGAGTAAGGATGAAGAGGAGAGGCGGAAGAATAAGAAGTATAAGATTGCTAGGAGAGAGGCAAAGTTGGCGGTTACGATGGCTAAGAATGAAACTTTCAAGAGCTTATACATAGAGTTAGAGGGTAAAGGTATTGACAAGAAGTTGTACAGGCTAGCCAAGGTTAGGGAGAGGAGGGATCAGGACCTTGACCAAGTGAAGTGTATTAAGGATACGACCGACAAAGTTTTGGTGGGGGAGGTTCTTATTAGGAGGAGATGGCAGTCTTACTTCCATAAGCTCTTGAACTAAGGAAGGGACACTAGCATTGTTTTGGGGGATTTGGAGCACTCTAAGAGGCCTCGCTACTATGGTTATTGTAGGCACGGTAAGGTTGAGGAGGTTAAGGGTGCTATTATGATGCATAGGGGTAGAGCCATTGGGCCAGATGAGATTTTGGTGGATTTTTAGAAGTGCACAGGAGGGGAAGGTATGGAGTAGCTGACAAGGTTGTTTAACATAATTTTCAGGAGGGCAAAGATGCATGAAGCTTGGAGATGGAGTACGATGATTCCATTGTATAAGAATAAGGGTGACATTCAGGATGTTGCTGAGCCACACTATGAAGGTTTGGGAGAGGGTCATAGAGTTGAGGTTTTGAAGGATTGTTACTATTTCTGAGAATCAGTTTGGATTTATGCCAGTACGCTCGACTACTGAAGCTATCCATTTCATTAGGATACTGCAGTATAGGGAGAGGAGGAAGGACTTGCACATGGTGTTCATCGACTTAGAAAAGGCCCATGATAGAGTTCCCGGGAGGTTTAATAGAGGCTAGAGGTGTTCTTATGATGTATGCTAGGGTGATTAAGGATATGTACGATAGAGCCAAGACTTAGGTTAGGACTATTGGGGGATACTCAGAGCACTTTGTTGTCTTAATGAGGTTACACCAAGGGTCGACTCTAAGCCTATTTCTATTTGCCTTGGTGATGGATGTTTTGACGTTGCAAATTCAAGGTGAGGTGCCCTAGTGTTTGCTTTTTGTGGATAATGTACTCTTAATTGATGATACCCGTGGTGGAGTTAATTCTAAGTTAGAGGTTTGGAGGCAAATCTTAGAGTTTAAAGGGTTTAGGTTGAGTAGGTCCAAGACGAAATATTTGGAGTGTAAGTTCAACGAGGTGTCGCATGAGGATGATGTGGTTGTTAAGCTTGATACTCAAGCCATTCAGAAGAGAGATAGTTTCAAGTATCTGGGGTCTATAATTTAGGGGAATAGAGAGATTGACGAGGACGTCACTCATCGGATTGGGGTAGGGTGGATAAAATGGAGGCTCACTTTTGGGATCTTGTGTGAAAAGAAGGTGCCTCCTAAACTCAAAGGCAAGTTCTACAGAGTAGTGGTTAGACCAGCTATGTTGTATGGATGGAGTATTGGCCAGTTAAGAAATCTCACATTCAAAAGATGAAGGTGGCGGAGATGAGAATGCTACAGTGGATACGTGGATGTAATAGGAAAGATAGGGTTAGAAATAAGGTTATTCGAGATAAGGTGGGAGTGACTTTGGTGGAAGCCAAGATGAGGAAAGTGAGGTTGAGATGGTTTAGACATGTGATGATGAGGGGCACGGATGCCCCAGTTTAGAGGTGTGAGAGGTTGGCTAGGGATAGATTTAGACGAGGTAGAGGTAGACTAAAGAAATATTGGAGGGAGGTAATTATACATGACATAGCGCAACTTCAGCTTACCAAGGACACGACCTTAGATAGGAAGGTGTGGAGGAGGCGGATTAGAGTAGAAAAATAGTAGGAAGGAGTGTGTCATTTCTAGTAGGTAGGAGGACTTTGTTTTGTTATCTGTGTTAGTAGCTATAATACTAGTATTATTTCAGAGTGTTTTATCATTTGTCTTAGTACTTGGTGAGTCTTGTTTATGCTATTATTGGGTGTGGTAATTTCGATTGTTTTTTGTCCCTTTACTATTTCTTTTCTAGACTATTTTATCTTGAGATGGGGGTCTATCGGAAACAACCTCTCTATCTCACCTCTGAGGTAGTGGTATGGACTGCGTACACTTAACCTCCCCAGACCCCACTTAATGGGAATATACTGGGTACGTTGTTGTTTGTTTTGGGGTCAAGTATACACCTAAATTAACAGACCCTCAACCGTTTGGGCAAAAGATGTTATTTCTAATTTATAATTTTCTTGCATATTGAAGCTGTCTTTTGTTTGTTGAATTATCAATAATATTTTGTTAGTAGTCACATGAATTTTGACACACCTTAAATTGTTAACTGCTTTAACTAATTCATACATTACCTATTCAATTTTTGTTATACATACTTCTTCTTACTACTTAATCTTCATCAAGTGTAATCCAGTGGATCAACATAGTCTACTGTTAGTATGTTATTATCTTTATTTCACCAGTGAAATGATTGCAAACACTAGTTTCCCGTTGCCTCTACGTTAGAAAATCAAAATACCATTTCAATAATTCAGAAAACAATAAGCAAAAGTCACGTGAGCCATTAGTATTTTAGTCTTCTTTCTTGGGCAACTGATATGTTGACTTTATTAGTAAATTGTAAAATGAAATAAAAAAGGGTCATCATCTAATAAACAAAATTGGAAGACCAATCGATGAAATACAATTGATTTAAGAGTACATCGATTCGCTTAGGGGTATATTTGAGCCTAAAACAAATGTTGAAAATATTTTTAGACCAAAAGGTTAATCAAAGACATTTGTGAGCCATTTTCAATGCATTAAGGATATTTTTGGCCCTTTAATATTGACAGATTAACAATCCATAATGCTTGCATTAATTTTGTTGAGATGTTCTTTCAGCTGCTGACATGATTTTGGCTTTTGGGCGATCCAATTAGGATTTTAGAATTTTATAAGTATTAAGTTTAAATGTAAGAAGTATTCATTCAACATTTTTTTAATATGTGTTCAATTAAATGGTGAAAAATCTCCTCTCCATGCTCTCATTTCACGCTAGTTAACATGCATCGAGGTGGTAGCCATGGAAAAGAGGGTGGTAGAGGTTGTGGTAGGCCATGAAAAGAAACTATCACAGTTTTTAGAAGTAGCACTAGTGTTCAATTGCAACAAAAATTAGGGGAAACCTCTAAAAATACACCTACACAAATTTCAGCATCTAGGCCAACTTTAAATGAGGCAGATGTGAACTCTCGGGCTAGCAGTGTAACTAAAAAGCTGAGTCTTAGTGAGGTTGTAAATTAAATCCTAATTCAAGCAATAACCCCCCTTATGTTACCGAGGGTTATTGTGGAAAATGGATCTGGAACCAATGGAACAGAGCCAACAGTTTTGATCTCACCTACTATTCAATTGGGCAATGAAACAGTGTAGGTATCAGAAGAAGAGGAGAATAGTGTGCAACCAAAACCATAGACTAATCTATTCATGGGGAATAGGGCATCTAAAAATGATGTCCCTTACCTATATTCCCCTTAACTAGCCGATTGAAAACATGTAGTCCAGTTGGAGAAAGATGAGACTAAAACTGAAGAAGCTACGTGGAGATGAGCCTTTATAGCTTACTTTATAGGAGTTGTGCCTGTATATACTGCTATGCAATGATATGTTACTAAGAGTTGGGGCCATGTTGCAACACTGGACTTGTTCCTCCATAAAAAAAAGTTACCTTATGGTAAAATTTCAGGACCTAGGAGATATGCAAGAAATTTTTTATGGAGGTCCATATACTTACAACAACATGACAATCATACTAAAGCCATAGACTACAGAGTTTGACTTTAAAATGGAATTTCCTACTGAGATTCCCCTTTAGGTCAAATTTTTTGGCCTTCCTATTAACTCTTGGGGTGTTAACTCTCTGAGTACGATTGCAAGTGTTATTTTTACACCCTTGTTTGTGGATGAGTGTACCACTAAGCAATCAAGGATATTTTTTGTTGATATGCTTATTGAGATTAATGTTGCTAAGAAATTACCTAATAAAATCATGGTCCAAGACCCCAGTGGCAAGAAGTTTGAACAAGCTGTTACCTATGATTGGAAGCCCTCTTGCTATCAAAATTGCATGGTGGTAGGCCAATCTTACCCTGAGATTAATGTTGTTGCAAAACCTGATAATTTGGTAATTTACTAACTTATTTCTTTCTTAAGCTTAGATTTTTGAGCTATTTTTATCCAAAAAAAATAATGCCTGATATGATCTATTTTCATATTACAGGCTGAAGTGAATTAGAAGTGATTGGAGAAGAAATTGGATGAAAATGATTGAAAATGGAGCTCAAATGAAGAACAGTGAATTGGCCGTGAAAATGTCATGATCCAAATGATCGTTAGTGGCATCCACACTAACCCTCCGGTGGGAGAAAAATTTAACCCAAGCCTTAACCCAAACAACTAGTCATTTTGTTATGAGATTATCATAAAAACCAACTTTAATAATAATAAATCCAAAACTAATCAACCATAAGTGCGAAAAATCAACAACTATCTATTACAATCTCCAAGACCCAAAAGTCATTGTGCAAGAACTCTAAATCTAAAACAATATCTAAGATATCCAAAACTAACCAAATAATAAGAAGTATCTTTGTCCGAAAGAAGGATAAGAACCAAAGTGAAGATCCATGGCAGCCTGAAAGTGAAGTGCTCATCTTTGGACTAAATCAGTTATCACCGCTAAAGATGAGATCATATCTGAGCCTCTGGAACACAGTTTGCACTCAACAAAGAAGAGCACAGGGTAGTATCAGTACAAAACACTATGTACTGGAAGGTATCATCAGTTGACTCAACTTAGAAACATGCATACATATAAATCAAATAGCAAGTAGACATGGCATTCAGCACATAACAAGTAATCTCAACCTGTCAACACGTATATTCACAATCGACCAAACAATGTCCATAACTAAGTCATGCAACCATCAAGATTATCAACCATATCAGAATAATCAAAAGTTCAATAACACAACACAATGGTATACTATGTCCACCTCAACCTCACAAGTATGATATCACTAGTCTCATTATTATCACAATACACCAAACAACTCATGTATCAAACTCTAGTCTATACACACATGCGAAGGGACTTATTTGTTCCCATCTAGTCATGACCTGCAGGGGACTAGAGCTATGTCCATGTACCATACCAGTGTGGTACCCAACCCTTCATAATAATGATCAATATTAATATTATACCAACGCGATACCCGACCCTTCGTAATAATAATAATAATAATAATAATAATAATAATAATAATAATAGATGTTTCCAATTTCACTATCACTCAAAATATAACATAGTGCACCAAATCACAAGTACACTTACAATCATAATATATTTTAATTAGGTTTATTATTCAATAGCTTATTCATTCAAGTATTAATAACCAAAATCATCAATCACAATGTCTGAAGACCGATCAACAATTATTTAATTTAGGAGCACACATGAAATCCAAATTAAGTCTAAACTCCAATTTAACCATAACCTACTTCAACCGAAGAACTCAAATGAAGGTTAGTCTGTAAGAGCCTTGCCCTTCATCAATGATTCGAATCGTTCACAATCTAAAATAAGCAATTCAAAAGTAATTAGTCACTTACTCTTTAATTCTAAGCCTTGGAGATTCATCCCCACTAATTTTACCTTTTTCATAGCCTAAAAACTTAGCATAAGGGGTTTTCAACCATTAATTGGCCCCACATCTCCATAATTCACATTCCAGGGGAGTAATTCTACACTATAAAGTGTCAATTAACAACCTCGAATCATTATTAGGCAGATTTATGACTTCCGATAGATTTCTCCCATCAATTCATGAACTCAGGGCCTAAACTTAAGAAATTCACCATAAACCCCCATTCTAATAATTCTATAAATTGAACAGATTAATTGTTGTTAGAAGGGAGTAATGAACTTACCTCAGCAATGGAAATCACTCCAAGATAGTGGAAAATTACCTCTTTCAAGCCTAAGAATAAAGCCTTGAGTTTTTGGAAAATAAACTCTGATTTTTGAACTAAGAGCATTTAATTGATTGGTGACTGCTGCAGCAGCCACATGACCACTATAGTGGTCCCTCTATGGCAACCAAATGGCCTACTATAGCAGTCCATTCCTTCACCATGCCTGTCGCTACGACGGCTGGCTGATCGCTATAGCTGTCTCGCTGTAGCGATGATCTGACCATTATAGCAACCCTTAAATAGTAGCTCGGGGACAGTCTGTGATTTTATCAACTCTCATCTTAGGGAAAACTCTGATCGGGTACTTACTCCCTAAATAATGTTATAACAATAGAATGGTTTGTTACATCAGCTATTAATTAAATAAGCATTCATCCCCAAAAGACAACAAGAAAGGAAAGGAAAAAGATGGAGTAACCTGACTTAGTAAAAAGATGCGGATACTTGCTACGTATATCCCCTTCGGTCTCCCAACTGGTCTCCTCAACAGGACTGTTCTTCCAATGGAGCTTCATAGATGCAATCTCCTTAGTCCTCAACTTACAGACATCTTTATCAAGAATAGCCACAGGTTTCTCTTCATAAGAGAGGTTTTCATCTAACAGGACCTAATCCCAGAGAATGATGTAATTACCATCACTATGAAACTTTTTCATGTCACGACCCTAATTACAGGATCATGCAGGCACCTACTCTATTCTAACTAGATAGGAAAACCCTTACCACCAAATCAATTACTATGCAGAATTCAATTAATAGTCTTAATAAATAAGCAAGAGATTCAACTTATAGCACCAATAATTTAAACAAACATGGCTTTTACAGTAGTTAACTTAATCACAATGAATCAAACTCCAAAAACCTGATCTAGACATGTATACAAGCTTTTATATAGGAAAAAGACAAAAGAAAAGACTCAACTTCCACTGAAAAAAGAGGTGCAGAAGTTACAGAAGAATACCCGCCATTTTCACATAAGAGACTTCTAGTCAATCTGCAACACATCTCACCCAAAAAGAATATAGCAATAGTAGTATTAGTACACCACACACACTAGTAAGAATCATCCATCGACCAAGGTTAGATCACAAAACATCATATAGAAATCACAGCAAGAAACATGACAATTGTCATATAAAAGTTTGACACCAAGGTTCACATTCCATACTAGAACTCTTTGATATCATAGAAGCTTCCCTATTATCTCAGTTAACCAATTCAGTTACAAGTAAATAATTCAATTTCCATCAAGCAATTCTACTGATTGCTAACTCCATGAATATTATCTAGCAGGCCAAACTCTCAACATTTTAATTTAGGGATCAACCAACAACTCTCTATCTCTATAACATGTTTATGGATATATAATGAATATCAATCAAAAATGATCCAACAAGCAAATGATAGGTACAATGTCACCATTCACACGACACCAATCTTTCTAGACCATCAACAATCTAGCCTCAACATCATAACAACAATCAAGACACATAACTCATAACAAGTACCATATCTAGCCCCTATGTAACGACCCAAAATATCATTATACCAAAAACCAGCTCAAAAAAACTTTATGATGAGGAAAAATCCTCTTTTCGGACTTGATAGAAATTATTTTATGGGAAAAAGCGAGGCCCGACATTAATTGGATTTTTTTTTTAAAGTATTGGGCCAGGCCTGCTTTCCATTATTGCAGTGGTAGATTCACCATTGTAACAGTACTGCTGCAGCGACACTTGGGCAGTAGCCAGCCCGAGTTTTATTAAAAACTCTCTTTTCAGCTGAGCCTCCTTAGGTCGTCCTTTTCCTCCAAAAACACCCAAAACAAACCTAACATTAGAACAATAAGATTTTGAAGTCCACACTCCATGAGTAATTTTGAGGTATGCCCGATGAAATTCCAACGTGAGAAGAGGCCAGGCGCACTTGGGACAACTTTCCACCCTCCATAGCAACATGATTCATCTATGAGGTAGATTATGGTTTAATTGTAGTAGATTTGGGATAGATGCATGTAATGATAGTAGTAATATTGGGAGATTTTATGCTTTAGACCTTCGGGCACAAAGTTTGGATGGATGAAATAATAATAACCAGATTTAAGTGAAATTGAATGTTTTGAATAAAGGTGTTATCATATTGGTTTTCTCCTTACGTTGCCCAAGAGTATACTTTCATATGAATTAGAGCTAGTTGAGGGTTATGAGTATGTTGGTAGGTTAGAAGTAGGGTAAGTGTGACCGACTAGTGAGATGAGCATAAGTGAGGATTAAAGTAGGTCATTTTTGAGCTCATAGTATTTTGGTAGAGTTATTTGGGAATGGAGAGGAGGGAATATGAGACCTGAGTGTAATGGTATATATTGGTCGATTAAAAGAGTTGTGGAAGCATACCTACGTGATCATGGTTGGTTGGATGATAGCATGGTGGTTAGGGTCGGGATAAGTGAGAAGAGGAGCTATAGAGAGATATATTAGTGTTTCGGATGGAGAACGCTAAGTAAGAAAGGTGTAAGAGTTAGGGTTACGCACAATAATTTGGGCTGAGGTGTTAGGTGAGGACTTGAGAAATGACCTAAGGGTATAAAATATTGGGTGACACCTAGGAGGTATGCTCTATGTGTCTTTGTATATATATATATATATAGGTGTCTCGGGCATACCAATATATAGATAGGGGTCTGAATAATCTTTGGTCTTATGGGGGTTATGAGGGTACTAATGATTCGCTTGACTCTGTGCTTATATGTGAATTGAGTGGTTTTGATTATTTTTGGGCACTATTTGTGATATTTTGACTGCATACTATATATTACATCTATCTACGACATTGAGCATGGAATGGAAGTGATATTGTGGTATTGATGATGTTGATTTATGATATAATGATGATGAGGTGATGATATAATGATATTGATAATGATATTGAAATCATGATGATGAGGATGTTGAGAATGATATTGATAATGATGTTGAAATGATAATGAGATGATATGCAAATATTGCATGCATACATTTATCATATTTATAAAGTGCCTATATATATATGTTGTGGTGAACCTAATTGTGGAACCTGCTTGACGTAATTGGCTCATTTATTATTGAATATATGTGAAAGTGAAAAGTGTTGACTATACTTGGTTGTATTTTGGGTCATAGGGTTATGAAGGGTAATGAGGCTACTCGGTCCAATGCTTTAGTATGCTAGAATAGGAAGTTACATAGGATTGTTGGTAATTTGTTAGAAGTGGACTCCCAGGATTGATTGAAGAGATATAAGATAAGACTTAAGAAATATAAGTAGAGGCGAATTTTTCAACAAACAAAGATACACAAAAATGTTAAATGACAGGTATGCCACAGAGATGCTAAAAGAAACATGCCAACTATTGTATAGATAATGAACTTTGTAACCAGAACTTTACTTGATTTCATGGTTTCCATTCTATTTGCTATTATTGTTATTTGTTCTAATCCTGATCGACCGATGATACCTACCAGTCCATGTGGTTGTACTGATACTACACCTACTATACTTCCACTTGGGGGTATATCCATATTGCAGGTCAGTTGGAGTTTCTATAGAAACGATGGTGATCACTCTCTAACGGCTCCTTTCCTTTCACTCTCATATGGATGTTGTGTCTTGGATTTTACTGTTCCCTGTTTAGTACTCTTGTACCATTTTAGATTAGGTTTTGGGAATCACTACTCATTATTTTCCATATTGTTTTTACTTATCAAATAGAGTAAACAGAAGTTGTTTTATGATTAAAGGATTCTTCTTGTTTTTAAAAAGAGTTTATTTATCTTTCATATTAATTGAATATTTGGGTGGTAAGGGTTCTCCTATCTAGGATGGAGTAGGGTAGGTGCCTGAACGATTCGTGATTTGGTTCATGACAAGATGATATCAGAGCCCAGGTTACCGGTCTCTCAGTACAGTCGAGTAGAGTCCTGCAGATTATTATGTTGATGTCCACATTAAATTTGTAGGAAGATACAAGGCATCTAGGAATCTATCTCACTTTATTCTTTCCTATCGTGCTATCTCAGAGTTGTCTCCCCGAGTTGTATCCAATTGGTATCTCAACCATCACAATTGGGATTAGTTTATCCCAATTGATATCTAAATATCGTTTGGAAGGTTGAAATAGTGTTATTCTAACTAGTAGAGGTCAATAAGAGGCATAGGACTTGCATACTAATATTGTGAATTATGTTTTGAATGAGTCATACGTTCATCTTTTAGGTAGTTATGTTGATTTATGTAGTGCATAGATAGTGTCAATACAGTTGGTAAGAGTAACTCTTTTGTTAATTGATGGTTATACTTACTAAAAAAATACTTGTGTTTCAAATGTTTTATTTGGTTATGATAGAATTCTACATGTATTCCTTATGTATATTGTTATTACTTTGATTATATTATTGCTTTACTATATGATGGTTGAACTCCTTAAGAGGAAGTGTTTAATATGTGTGATTTGGAATAAATTATTGCAAAGGGACCCGGGAATCGTACCGATCGGGTGTGATCTCGGGGTGTATCTTTATTTTCGTGAATTGAGACACGTTTTATTTATTTTGTTGGGTTATGATAGAATTATGCGTGTATTCCTTATGTGGATTGTTATTTCTTTGATTATATTATTGCTTTACTATGTGATGGTTGAACTCTGTAAGTGCAAGTGCTTAAAATGTGTGATTTGGAATGAATTGTTGCAAAGGGACCCGAAAATAGTACGGGCCGGGTGTGATCTCGGGGTGTATCTTCATTTCTAAGAATTAAGACACGTTTTATTTCTCTGTGATTTGGAGTATTCCTTAATTTCCATCTGGATCCTGATGAATTATTGAGGTACTTTATTGTTTTATAGGGAAGTGTTGTGTTGGTTAATTACTTGCAATGAGTAGGAAGGGGAGTTGTTGGTGTATTTAATCGAGTTAAGGTATTAGAACTGCGTTAACAATAGCTTAGATTTACAAATTTAAGCATTCTGATTTTTTGTAAAAAAACCTTCTAAGAGTGAGTGATAGAAGCAATAAAAGTGTTCGTAGGACAACATCATGTGAGAAAGGCTTTACCTGGGACTGGGTGGAAAATCGAAGCCATTGGTAGGCACCGCTGCAATGGCAGTTTTACCGCTGCCGCAACGACTATTTGTCACTTTCACAATACCGCTGCAGCGGCTCCCAGGCAGTAAGATGCCAGGGCCCTCCCCTATTTTATGATTTTGCATTCATTGTAAAAATGACACTATGATCGCAATATCTCAAGATAGAAATCATTTTCGACACGCAGAGTAAGGTAAATTGTTATTAATAAAGGTGAGGTAATGATAAATTTCCTAAAAATATGAGAAAATAAAGGAAATAAATTGTTTGATACATACCCTAAATGGGAGCAACCCAAATCTAGTCAATAGAATAAAAAAAAAGGGAAGATCTAGCTGGGGGGACCATAATCTCTGAGGCTCGAATCATCGGAGCCCTCCTCCTACATTCTTCTAAGGAATGAGAACTCCTCCACATCCTTCTTCGTTAGCTTTGGGAGATTTTTTGTGGGGGAGGTACATTTGAACATCACCTGCACAGCCTTCCACATCCTAACCAACATGCAGTACTGGGAGCGGCGCTTGTTCTTGTCTTTATTAGCTCCCTTTAGAGCCCTGTATGGGCTCGAGCCGAGTCCAGTAGGGCAGTAGAGCTTGAAGGAGCCAACCATGGTAGAGTCCACTGAGTCCTCTCCAAATAACCTTGTACAGCAGCAAGGTCGGCCTCCTAGCCACTGAGGGATATGGTAGCCTAAGTGGAAGGGGTGCCAGACTCCTTGCCCCTCCAACCTTGCTACTATCTCCCTCCTTCCCTACCTTCCTCTTCTTCTTGATTTCTCCCTACGAACCCCTATCCCTTAGTGGGTTGAATGCCACATCACACTCCTCAAGGTGTCATGATCCTTCTTGGATACGTCCACCCTCTTGTACAACTCGGTAATCAAGAAGGGAAAGAAAATATCCCTCGCAGAACACTCTCTGGTATAAAAATGCCCCCACTCATCTAGGATCTGCACCCCCACATTCACCTCGACCCCTGAGAGATCACAAGCCACCACCATACCCGAGCCTCCACCGAAAAATAAGTACTCTTGGTCTTCTTAAGGCTGAACTACTTTACCTTACCCTCCTGACCCTCCAGCAGCAAGATCCTGGTCGCCCACTTCAAGTCTGACCCCCGAAATTTGGTCTCAAAAGAAATACTGGAGGGGTTTGGGACCCCCAAAGTGTCATTAATGGTGGAAACATCCATCAAATCGTCCTTTTCCTGAATGCGAATGGTAGGGAGGGGCACCGACCACTCCACAGTCGAAAGTATGGCGTAAAACTCTTAGACTATGGCTAGGTTGCACTTAGGTACAGGCTCCATTAACATCTACCATCCAAAGGTTTTCAACTGGTGATGAAAATCTGGTAGCTCTTCCTCTACATCCCTCATCACAATACCCCTCTCACGGAGGAAACCTACCACTTCTCCTTATAATGATCATGCCTAGCAGAGTCGGGAAATCTTCAGTATTGAGGTTGGTGCTCCATGGTAGTCTAGTAAATATTTCAAATACAGTCTTAGAAACAAAGTTATGACACTATAGGAGGAAGGGAAAATCAAAACCTGGAACCACTGTCAGGTGCCGCTGTAGCGGCAACCTACCGCTTCAACGGTACTATCGTTCCCAACTAGACCAACTCCCTTCCCATGGTGGATTTTTGAATTTTCTCCATTTTTTTTTCTAAGCCTGTATCGATCTTGGTAAAGTTTATATGAACTTTTCTACGCTAAAATGGGGGTGACTAACACCCAAATTCAAGCCCAAAATATTCAAAATCGTTAGAAAGGGTGACTCTTCATCTCCAACCCTTTTCATGCCCGAAAATCACCATGAATATCATCAATATTATTCCTAGAATGCTACAGAAGCATTGGGGATGTAAGAGAATCTATCATGCTTGACATTTTGTGCAAGAACACTACCAAAATTTAAATTCAAAATTTACACCAAGAAAACCAACCGAAAATCCTTCTCTGCTCTAGATTTTATGATTCTATAATGATAAAGACATAAAGAAAGGAGTAGGGATAATAATTTACCTTGAATTTTAGTCAGAAAATGACTACATGAGAGAATTGAAAGAGTTTTTGGAGTGTAGAAGTGAAAATGGGAGAAATGAAACATTTTCCCCTATTTGAACTATCGTGTACTGCTGCAGTGGTAGTCTGCCATTGCAATAGTAATTTTGTTGTTGTAGTGGTAAATTATTTAAGGTCGTGTTCTTTTGCGATGTCCGGAGTATTTTAAAATAACTCATTATGTAGAATATGATTTGTAATTCCTTTCGTGATTTATAATAGTACTTGTGTGACGAGTTAGAAAATTCAACGTTCTTCTAATAAGCATGTTGTACATTTACATCGAGTCTAAAGTTAATTTAATCAGGGTTTGGCGAGGTTCGATGGGTTAATTAATGAGAAACAAGGGTCGCTTTTCTTTTCGACACCACCGTATTCATGAATTCTGAGGTCCTGCCTAGAATCTTATTATTTACTATCTGTAACCATTTAGGGATGAACAGTGGGTAAATTGGTATCTAATGTAATGACCCAAAAAGTCATTATGTCAAAAAACATCTCGGAAAAACTCTGCAATAAGGAAAAATCCTCGTTTCGAACTTGATAGAAATTATTTCATGGGAAAAAGTGGGGCCTAAATTAATTGGGCCAAAAAATTAAAAGAATTGGGCTAGGCTTGTTGCTCGCCACTGCAGTGGTAATCCATCCACTGCAGTGGTACTTGGTCAGTAGCCAACTCGAGTTTTATTAAAAACCCTCTTGTCAGTTGAGCCTCCTTTGGTCGTCCTTTTTCTCCAAAAACACCCAAAACAAATCTATTACCTAGAATAATGAGATTTCAGAGGCCACACTTTATGAGGGCAATTTCTAGGCATACCCAACGGGATTCCTACGTGAGAAAAGGCTAGACGGATGTTGGATAACTCTCCACCCTCCGTAGTAGTGTAATTCATCTACGAGGTAGGTTAGGCTATGGTTTAATTATAGTAGAATTGGGCTAGATGCATATAATGATAATAGTAATGTCAGGAGATTTCATAACTTAGGCCTTCGAACATGGAGTTTAGATAGATAAAATGATAATAACCAGATCAAAGTGAAATTAAATACTTTGAATAAATGTGTTATCAAATTGGTTCGCTCCTTATGTTGCCCAAGAGTATACTTTCATATGAATTGGAGCTAGTTGAGGGTTATGAGTATGTTAGTAGTTTAGAAATAGGGTAAGTGTGACCGACTAGTGAGATGAGCATAAGTAGGGATTAGAGTAGGTCATTTTTTAGCTCTCAGGATTCCGGTAGAGTTGTTTCAGAATGGAGAGGAGGGAAATATGACTTGAGTATAGTGTCATGTATTGGTTGATTGAAAGAGTCGTGGAAGCATACCTATGTGGTTGTTGTTAGTTGGATGATATCATGGTGGTAAGGGTCAGCATAAGTGAGAAGAGGAGCTATAGAGAGAGAGATTAGTGTTTGAGATGGAGAACGCTAAGTAAGAGAGGTGTAAGAGTTAGGGTCACATACATCAATTAGGGTTGAGGTGTTAGGTAAGGACATGAGAGATAACCTGAGGGTATGAGTTATTAGGTGAAACCTATGAGGTGTGCTCTATGTGTCCTTGTATATATTTATAGGTATCTCGGGCATATAAATATATAGATAGGGGTTGAAATAACCTTCAGTCTTATGAGGGTTATGAGGGTATTAATAATTCACTTGACTATGTGCTTATATGTGAATTGAGTGGTTGTGATTGTTCTCGGGCACTACTTGAGATATTCTGATTGCATACTGCATACAACATTGAGCATTGCATGGAAGTGATAATGTAGTTTTGATGATGTTGATTTATGATATGATGGTTATGAGGTGATTGTGCAATGATATTAAGGTTATGATGATGATGATGTTGAGAAGGATATTTATGATGATGTTGAAATGATGATGAGATGATACGCATATATTGCAAGCATGCATTTATCATATTTAAAGTACCTATATATATATTTATATATGTTGTGGTGAACCTAATTGTGGAACCTGTTTGACATAATTGGCTCATTTATCATTGAATATATGTGAAAGTGAAGAGTGTTGACTATACTTGGTTGTATTTTGGGTTATAGGGTTCTACAGGGTAATGGGGCTACTCGGTCCAGTGCTTTAGTATGATATAATAGGAAGGTCCGTAGGATTGTCGGTAATTTGTTAGTAGTGGACTCCCAGTATTAATTGCGGTGATATTCAATGCAATCTATGGCCTTCCAGATGCAGATAATCAGGTTTATAAGTATAAAGTAAGAACAAGAGGAAATTAATGGTTGGTTGACAAGTTGCACAATGGGGTGACTCCAAATTGGTTAACATTGAAAAAAGGGGTTGACTCTCATTACTTCACAGCTAAACCAAAGACGTGGATTTTTATTATATGTGCTGGATTCAAGCCTTTTGCCTATGAGAGAGTATTGGTAATTGTAACAATCAAGGATGGCACACCCGTGAATATGAGGCAACTCATTGTTAAGGAGATTGAAGAAGCAGCCAATGGGAGTTCCAGGAGCCTATTCTTCCCATCATTGATCACTCAGTCATGCTACGATGATAGGGTGTTAAAGTGACCAAATAATGTTGAGAAGAGTCTAACTACATCAATCCACCCATTGCTAAAAAGAGGTGTCAAGTACAAGCATAAAAAGAGAAAGATTGATGTCTCATCCTCTTCATTCGGACTCTTCATAGAGTCTATCACTGATAAATATGATCATTTCACACATGCCTCCATGAGACCACTCTAGTCTGGACCTTATACCATGTGCCACCTTTCAAGTTAAATACATGGAGTGAGTGCACATTTTAGCAACTGATAGCTAGCCTTTCTACTGGCTTATCTGGGGTTGACACATACAGAGGCATTGATTCTCCACCATCACTTGAAAAGGTAGTCTTTAATCAAAAGTTGATGTCCAAAAAGATAAAGGCCATGAACACCAGGTTGGAGCATATGAGCCGCAGGCAGGGGATGATTGAAAAGAGGAAAAAGAAGTTTAGATAACATGAAAACAAAAAGAGTAAGTTCCTAAACAAGATAATGGATACACTGAAGTCATTTTGTGGGTTGAGTAATTCAGATGAGGAGGAGGAGGATGCATAGTTGCAGTTTCCCTTTACCTTTAGTTTAGATTGACACACTCGAATGAGCCCCCTCAAACTCTTTTTATGCTTTGATATAATGCAGTAAGGGAACTTCAATGATTTTAGTAGGAAGTGGAATTTCTTGGTGACACCTTATCTTATTTTTGTTCTTGACTTATGCCCTTGTCGAGCTTGTTATTATTTTATGGATATAGTGTGTCCTTACCAGGATTGTTAGTTATTTGTGGATGCTATGAATATTGTTGCCCTTGTCAGTCTTATTTTGTGATTGAGATAGTTTTGGATTAGTCATTTTTATTATTTTTCATTTCTAGTTTTGCTTTTATTTTTTGTAGTAGTTTTGAATGACTTTTTCCGATAATGGATTGAGTGACGACTTTCTTAAGGGAAATAGTCATATTGTTGGGTGTTGGTGTCCTTTGGGATAGTCTGAGTACCCTTAGTCAATGTGGTTTGTAATTGTAATTTTTACCCTTGGGTTAGTGTATGGCTTGCTTGGTAGTAACACACTTAAACCTTGATATATGAATTCTTGATCTTTAAAAAGAACAAAAATGATTGAAGTAAAGATTCTTGTTGTAACTTCTAGACTCAACTTTGGCTCTTGGGTTCACTAATAGTTTCTTTAGGTAATATTTTCTTTAGGCTAGAATTAACTTTTTGATTTTATTTGTTTCAATTGGGTATTGGATACATTTTCTACTTGAGTGTTTATGTGCCATGAGTGGTGAGCTTGATTTGCTAGTTTTTTTGCATATCTTATGGTCTAGAACTTGCGTGGAATGTGTTTTAAGTTGAAATTCTAAACCACACTTTGCTTGAAAAATGATATTAGGCCTTTCTTGGACCATTTTGTGCCTTAAAATTTCTGCCCTTGCATATTTTCTCCAGTTAACCACTTTGAGCTTTTATCCTTTTGTTTGGCAACCATGTTACAAGCTTTACCATTTTATTATTAAATTGACCTATCTTTTGACACCCTACTTCCCTAAGTGCTTTGTAAATATAAATATGGATAAAAGCTAAGTTGGGGGTGAAATATTTTGAAAATGCAAGTATAGGCTAAAAGCCAAAGTTTGTGGGTGACGGTTGAAAAAGTGGTGATGTGGTAACTATTTTAAAGATGATAAAAAAAAAAGAAGAATGAAAGTGGAAAAGCTTTGAAAGAAGTGATCTTCCTTGATATTTTAAAAACAACAAAAAGAGAGAAAGAAAATAAAAGGTTGTAAACAAAGGGAAGAATAGATGGTGAATTGAAAAAAGAGAACAAGTATAGAAAATTGTGAAGGAAGTGCGCTTGTTGTTGCAGATTGTAGTGCTTAGGGAGGTTTTGAGTCACTATTTTCAAATTAGGTCCTTACCTCAACCAAAAGCCTACATTACATCCCTTAAGTCCTAATTGATTTTGGGTCAAGTGTGTCTACATTAGTGAAAAATTACATGAAGGGCAAGCCTATGGTACTACTTGAATGCATTGAACTTCTTTGTGAGCGAGTGCGTTAATTCATTCCATTAAATATTTTGAATTACATTTGAGAAGTGTGGGATACTCTATAGATTGTGAGGGCACATGATTATTTGAGTTGTGAATTTATTCCATCTTCAAATTAAAAGGAATGAACAAAAGAAAGTTGTTTTATACAAAGAGGTAAAAAATTTTGAAACTTTAGTTTCATGACTTGATTGCTACTTTGATTTATTTAATATTTGTGCACTTGGCGAGAAAATAAAATTTTTGAGATGTGCTGATGATTCATATATCTTGGATTAATTGTTGGTACTAATCAAAGTCATGTGTGCGTGCTTAAAATGAATTTTTTTTGACTTGGTGTGATCTTGGTTCACTTCTGAATTTGTTCCTTGAATAGAAATGAATGTTTTGTATTTCTTGAGAACAAGAAATAGTTTAAGTTTGGGGGTTTGATAAGTTGGTATTTTACCAACTTCTTTTATCCTTAAGCTTAGATTTTGCTATCTTTATCCAAGAAAAATAGTACATTTGATATGATCTATTTCCATATTATAGGTTGAATTGAATCAGAAGTTATTGGAGAAGAAATTGGATGAAAACGAGTCAAAGTAGAACTCAAATGAAGAACAGTGAACTAGAAATGAAAATGGCCTTCGCGAATGTGGTGGATCGGGCGCAAATGCGAAAGTCAATAATAAATGATCCTTTGTGGACGTGGCAGACCGGCCGCGAACGCATAGAAGGTTTTGGCAGTCTTCGGGGCAGTTTCAAATTTTCACAAATTTCATCCCAAAACACATAAAAATTGATCCAACTTCCTTGAAACACATCTTTGGATATTTTCTCAAGCTTGAAGGCTAGGATTCTTTAACCAACACCCTTGGGAGTGAACTTTGTATGCACTTTAATGATACTTTCTTTTCACTATCTTCAATTCCCCATTTCGTAATATTAATCTTGGGTGTAGTTGTTAATTTTGATTTTGAATATTGTGTTAGAGACAAAATAATATTTGAGTTTTAATTTTTATCTTTTGCTTTTGTATTGATTGAATACTTTCTATTTTTATGAAATGAGTTTGTGTTTATCTAATTAATAACCCTAGGACTTTTCCATTTACTTCAATTAAGCCCGAGCAAGGAAAATTAAAATTGAGAAAGGTGAACTAGCATAATTTGAGGCTTTAAACCTCATCTAATGGATTCGAGCTAGAGATAGTAGAATCCTAGTGTAGCTTAAAATTGAAATGCCTTTTGTTATCATTTAACTAAGTTTGAGAGAAATTGTTAAGAAATATTCCCTTTTGGTTGAGAGACGTTAGCGGATAATTGATATTCGAAGGCTAATTGCTTAACCTATGATTAATTAGTTGTATTTAATAACTCACAATAGTTCATTGATAAAGATTGATTCCCCATTCCAAACTCCTTGTTTTCCCTTGCTTGGGAAGGCCATTGATCATTTTATCTAATTTACAATTGATTCTACATTTGTTACTTTTTTAAATTAAAAGAAAACCCCCAAAATTTGTATCATTTTGCGTTTGGCCTAGTGTAGTTGCGATAATTCTTTGATTACTTAATCACCCTTATATTATTCTCTGTGGGATCGACCCCGACTCTTTAGTTGGGTTATTATATTGCAAATGACAATTTATATTTCTCATTTCGAGAGATGTATTTGGGCATTATCATAACCTAATAAAGAACAGAACAGGAGAAAGAGAATAACAAGGAAGTTACTCAAGAATGAAAATATAAGGGATATGTTCCTAGGCCAGTGGAAGCAACTTCCATTTATCAACCTTGATTTTCGAGTACAGTGGTCACTATAGAGCAAACTAGTGTGGCTATTCATACAGTTAGAGTGTGTCAAAGTCCTGATCAAGCCAAGAAAGGGAAAGCTACAGTAAGTACAGAGCTAAATCATGTTAATTTTCCTGTACTTAGTGTTGTGATTACGAACCTTATAACTGGTGCCATCAAGATGAAGAGTAAGATATAATTTATCGTCCCTATGGATAAAGGTGGAGGCACTAGTCTAACTCAATGAATTAGTTATTTTGGAACATTAGAGGGGTGAATAAGAGATACAAGAAGAAGGAATTGAAACAGTATCTCAAGAATAAATAGGTTAGATTAGCAGGTATTGTGGAGACTAAAGTTAAAGTACATAAGGCTAGTAGTATTAGCAAGATTGTGACACCAGATTAGGGTATCCTCAACAACTATCAAGCAGCATAGAATGGTAGGATTTGGATACTGTGGGACTGGGACACATGAACCTACACTATCACTGGCCTTAGATTTATAGCCTAATTTATACACTGTCTAGTCTAAGATAAAACTAGCTCTTTTGAATGTGCATTCATAGTGATATATAACAATAATATAGTGGAACAAAGAAAGAAGCTATGGACTTGACTAAATGATATATGCCAAGGGATCTCACAACCAATGCTTATATGTGGATATTTTAATTCAGTTTTGCTCCCTGATGAAAGACTATATGGTAACCTTATTAGTTATGTTAAGATGAAAGACTTCACAGAATGTATGGACCCTTTGAAATTGAATGAACTCACTTGGCAAGGTGAGTATTACACTTGGTGCAATAAATAATTTAAATCAGATAGGATTTGTAGCAAGATTGATAGAGCTTTTGGCAATCATTATTGGATGATGATTTAGGGACATGCGATAGTGGAATATGAGCTTCCCAACATACCAAACCATGTTTCTATGATATTCAAGTCAAATACTGCTCCAATGAATATAAAACCCCTTTTAGATTTTTCAATATTTGGGTTGATCATAATACTTTTATAGAGATTATGGAGAGAACACGGGCAAAGTAGCTAGACCATCACACTATGAAGAACATCTGGATGAAACTTAAAGTTGTAAGGCTTGTATTATACATATGAGAATCATTAAAGATAAACAGGAGCTCTCTAATATACGTAACAACCCTCGCTGTGATTTTTATAGTTCTCTATGTTTTAACCATTTTTCCATTCCTTATTGTTGTTTTACATCATTTATGAGTTGTGGGAATGATTTTCACGATCCCCAAAGCATGCAAGTAGTGATTTATATGAGTTTGTGACTTTGAGTAGCCTTTAAAGTGATATAGTTGACTTTGGTCAACATTCTGTGATTTGAACATTGGATGGTGATTCTGTCAATTCCATCGGATCCGAAACATTAATTTTGGGTTAGTAGCATAGTTGTTTTGGGTCTCGAGGCCCTTTTGTGATTTTTGAGTGCTTGGTTAAAATGCATGTTTTATTGGCTTAAAGTTGGTTTTAGGGGTAACTTGTACATAACGAACTATGTTGGTAAATCCAATGGTTTTGTTGAGTCTGTAATATCAAAATAAGCCTAGTAGCATAGTTGGTTTGTGTCTGGGAGGCTCCGAGTGAGTTTCAAAGGTCAAAACAAAGTTTTAAAAATGTTTGATTGTTGTTATTCCTGGTGCACTGCTTAAGCGGTCATGATGGTGCTTCAGTTGTAGCCGCTTAAGCGGCCATATTACCGCTTTAGTGGTAGCCTCTTAAGTGGCCAAGTGGACGCTTTAGCGGTAGCCGCTTAAGCAACCATTTTGGTGCTTTAGTAGTACCTGGCATCCTTTTTATTTCCTTATTTTAGGACAAACCCCATTCCACTATTTTCAAAGCTTCAAAGATTTTTTGAGAGTTTTAAAGTGGGTTTTCAAGATTGAAACCTTTGGTGAGTTTCTAAACTAGTATTTCATCATTTCTCATTGATTTATTTGTGTTTTCATCTTCAAATCTTAGCTTTTAAACTTAAAATTTTGGATTTTACCCAATAAAGAGAAAAGTATGTTTTCCCTCGATTTCTAACTTGATTTCTACTCGATTTTCATTGGATTTTGGATTTAGAACCCTTAAAGTATGGGAAACATGATTCTTTATAAAAATTCCAATTTAATCCTTTTAGTTTTGCGGTCAATTTTCAAAGTAATTATTGGATTCAGAACCAAAATATATCAATATGATATTGTTGGTCTTGTACTTATATGTAGATTTCATATTTGATTAGATTGAATGCATTTGGTGGTGACTCGAGGGAGTATAGCTTCTGGTTGGTCCTTTGGGCTGTGTTTGGGCTTAGTGGATCTTCTCTAGGCCAAGTTGAGATGTACCTTGACTCTTTTCTAAGGTGTTTATGTGTTATGTACTTAGTGCTTATATTTGTCAATCACTAAGGGTTTGGGGTCTCACTTCAATGAGATGACGAGCATCTCTTCGGGTATGGGAGTCTATTGATGGGTTGAAGTAATAAAAATAGACATCTTGTTTGTTCTTTTTACTTGTGAATACGCTTATGGTAAATTTTAGATACATGACTTATTGATCTTGAGTAAATTGATAGTGGGTATATTTTTAAGAGCTTGAATCATGTTTAGTGGATTTTTGATGGAATGATTGGGGTTAGTAACCATTTAGGGGATAATTATGTTAGTATGTTATTTGATGAAGTGATTGAGATTTAGTAAACACTTAGGGTATAAATAGATTTGTCGTATTTGATGTAATTATTGGGGTTGAATAGTTACTTAGGAAGTAAAGAGATGATAGTATAGGTAAGTGGCTAAGAGAGAAATTTTGGTTTGGTTATAAGGTAAGTGAATGAAGGTGAGTTTGAGGTCACGTTGTTTACCAGTATAATTCTCCTTATAGTAATTTAGTCTAATGGTGTCAAGATCGGGAAAGGAGGAAACATTTTGTGTAAAACAAGTTATGGTTTGGGTTAATTCTCTATGTTACATCATTTGGACTGTTCATTAGTATTGTGATGCCCGAGTAGGGGCTTGTGTTGACTATATTATTGATTTGAGGGATTATTATCATTGAGATGCCCGTGCGGGGGTTGGTATTGGTATTGTTTGAGCATTACTTGTTCTTTACTATAATTGTGATTCCCGTGGGGGGGCTTGAATTGATATTATTGATATCTTACATGACTCTCTTCTATTGTGTTTCCATGCGATGGCTTATAACAAGGTCTATTGAGATTTGAGGTGACTTGAGCTCATTTATACCATTAGTGAGTTGATTCATTATAGGATGTTGATTTGGGTATGAACATGCATCCTCATTTCATTCATCCATATTCATGGAACTGGTACCACTGAGAAACACTGACTTTAAAAGAAAATGTGACACTTTATAAAATGCCTTAATCGAGGGATGTGCTGGTAAGATTGATTAATGAGATTATGATAGTATATGGGTTGTGAACCCCTATGGGTCCTGTCCTGGAAGCTTATGCTCAAAAGGTGTATATGAGGTGAAACATATGATCATAGCATACATTCCATACTATCATAATGCATTGCATTGCATTCTTTTATATGATTGATATTGCATTTGGCTACTTCATTTAGTGTCTTATTATCATGATTAGATCTTATTTGTGATATTGTGTATTTTGCATCTTACATCACTACGTTTCATTGCATTACACTTTCTCTTGGTGATATGGTGGTCGAGATATTATTATACATGGGGTCTTATTTACGGCTTGATTCATTGAGACTGTAGTGTCACATCTAGTGGTTGCGCCATTTTTACCATCTCTGCCTTAAGTTGGGATTATTGGTTTGAGATAGTGAGTAGATATCATATACTGTGTTGGTGAGATCCTCTTTTTATGTGACTTATCTCCATTGCCTTAGATCTTGAACCTGTATGTGTCTACCTTATCGGCACTGATTTGATTATCTTGATAAGTGTGCTAGAATAGGCTGGGACTTTTTCGAGTGCAGGTTTATTTGGGGTAAATTGGATGGTTGTGTGGTGATCCTCACCATCACTTTAAATTAGGGTCGGTTATCAATGATGCTTGTTGAGTACACGTGCTTTGTACTTACCCTTGCTATGTCTTTCCTTTTTTCGCACACCATGCAGGTGTTGATTTGAGTAGTGGAGTATTGATTGTGTTCTCTCAGTGTCGGTTATGCATAGATTCAGGTAGTGGCTACAGGTCTCAGAACTTACTCGGATCTCTCTGTATCTTATCTTATGCTTTATTAGCATTTAAGATACTTTAGACTATTTGATCATATTCTGTATTAGAGGCTTGTACTAGTGACAACTAGACCTGGCGTCACGACCCAATTTCTTTGGTCATGATGGCACCACTATAATCAGTGGGTAAGCTAACCCTTAGCCCAGAACAACGAGTAATGAGCTAATAAGAGAAAAAGAGATAACCAAAATTGAATAAAAAGGAGAAAGAGAACCAGAGGCAAGAAAATATCACCTAAAACCTGGTGTCAGTGGTTATAGGAGCCACTAGCATACAAGAGTACTAGGTAAACATAATATATACAGAACCATCTTTGAAATACAAAATAAAGATCAGTTCAGCTAAAGATAGAGGGAGAAAGAACAACTCTGGATGCCAGAAGATCACCCCAAGTCTCCGATCCATGACAGCTCCGCACAAGCACAAATCAGCAACGAGAACTCATACTATGATCTGCAGGGTGCAGAAGTGTAGTATGAGTACCAAACACGTGGTACTCAATAAGCATAAGCCGATTGAGCTCCAAAGATAAATGCAAGTGTAAATAACACGTAAGGCAAGGATATACATTACATGCAACTAACTAAGAAATGAAATACAATAAGGATAATAGAGAAGTAGAGATAAACCACCATATTCTACAAGTAATAAGGGACAACAGTGTAATACAATATGAATAGTTAGGGATGAAGGTAATATACAAAAAGAATGGCTTAAGAAGAAAGGGATATATGATAGTACTAAACATATAGCTAAACACAAGGGTGCTAACCTGAGGGAGCTAGCCTAACATCCTAAATATCACGAGGACCATAAACAAGAAGAGAGCTAGTTTTAGCACAGTCAAAACATCTAACTTGAAATAAGAATAATCACAAGGTGGGATAATAGCAAGGCTCACTATATCAAGGAAAAAAGAAACTCCAAAGAGTACCTGCAACCTCGGGTACAAATCCATGATCATCCCATCATGAACTAAGCAATTAATAACCAAACATGTAATACAACCGGATAAGCCAGAACAAACAATAACCTAGCCAAACCCTCATAAGCCTGGAGGATACAAAACAACAAACATAACCTAATCGACCCCATAAGAACGGCAGGTACAAACAGCAAACAATCAAATTGGTGATAGGCAATGAATATGAATGAATGAATGCAAAGTTAATCCAATACTGCCATACCAACTGAATGCCATATCGTACCAAGTATATACATCTCTTTCGGTTGTCGGCTCACAAGGCAGGACCTATAGGGTATCCCTTCTCCCGGCATGTGGTTCCCAAACAAAAAGACCCATGGGAGACTCGTGATATTCGTATATACTGTCTGGTCCCAAACCAGGACTTTCAATAATCATCCATAATCAATCCACTCTGTACCAGTACCGGAGATAAGTAAGAGTGCAATAAGTGCTCGGGATAGAATAGAGACTAAACAAGTAGTAACCCATAAAATCCAGTGCCCGACATCGAATCAGGACTAAAAAAAATAGAATAGTGTAGAAAGGGTCAAAATCTCCCTCGACCGAAATAAGTAAATAATGATAAAAGAGTAAATTGAGAATGGACTAGAATTTTCCTTGGCCTGAGTTTTCAAAGTGGTGCATGTTAGTTTAAAAGACTGTCATCCAATAGTAAATGTGGTACCATTTCCATTTTAAAAACCAGTTTAAAAGTGAAAAGTAGGAATAAATCCCTTTTTGAAAATAGTATTAAAAATAATATTTTTCCTTGGTATTGTACCACCAAATATACGTATAAATGAATGTATGCCGTTACTAGTATCCAAACAATAAGAGCGTAAGCACCTAAGAATCTATAAACTACGCCATAACATTTTTAGAGCACAGAGAACTAACCTGGTAGAACTAACCTGGTATCCAACTGGTCTAGTAACCAAGGCCACGAGCCCAACAATGTACCAAATAATGAATATATATATATATATATATATATATATATATATATATATATATATATATATATAACAAGCCATGAAATAAAGGTAACAAGAGGAAGTCTAGTACTAAGAATCATGTAAGCAACAACATCCTTCAACTCAGGATACTACCCCAAATCTACCCTAAGGATTTCCACTAGCAACCTAAGGTCCAAGCAAATAACTAAGATTCCCTATCCTAATCTGAGCTGCAGATGTAAAAAGGGTGAATATATAAGTCAGGGGTCAATACCAAGTGAACCATATGATGCCAAAGAAGTCTAAGGTCCACATGCTAAATAAAAGGGTACAATTCTATCGTAGCTACCTTAAGGGACTGCTATACTAGCTAAAGTACCCCGAGGGACCCAATCTAAGGCAAGCGACTACCTAAACCAAGGATTCCAAAACATGGTTCTAGTTTAAGGCTCCTAACGGAAGCTAAGAATGCAGGTATGAAGAAATAACCTTGAACCTATCATATAGCCCCTATCTCAAATGCAATCTATCTAATACACCATCTCATAGAGCAAAGAAGACCATAGCCTACCTGGATGTCGAACAACAGCCTCGAACTATCCACGAGCTAATCCATCCCTCCACTTAATTTCAAAATGTCGTCGTTCTATCATAAACACAATCTACACTTTATTATGAATAAAACAAGACTCGTATTGCAATAATGAACTCCAAGCCAAAAATCAAGTCAAAATAGGCCCGCATATGGTATTCGAAAATTAAATCTGTCATTAGGTTCCTAGAAGGACAAGAAACTCATATTAATAAATTGAGCATGATCAGGGTCCAAATTAGAGATCAAATCACGCCAAAAAGTTTAAGAATTTAAGAATTCAAAACCAAGAATTTAACGGATTTTCTGGCGAAAAAAGACGCAAAAAATAGCAAGAATTGACCAAGGATCGTTTAAGTATCATACCTGAGTTCAATGGGATGAAATCAAATCAATTTCCAAGCTCAAAATCACAGAAATGGAGGTTAAGAAGTCTAAGAAATAAATTAGGGTCGGAGGGGAACTATACAAATACACTCAGCAGGGGCGGCTAAAATGGCCAAATAACCTCTTAAGCAGTCACTTCTAAAACATCCAAGACCCACTTAAGCGACCCTTTTCCAGGTAGCCAAGCACCGCTAAAGCAGTTGCACCAGCTACCAAAAATTAGAATTTTTGCTAAGTTCAAGAGGACTCCGATAGGGTGCTCGAAATTCATTCAGACTCCATGCACGCAAATGAACTATGCTACCCTACAAAATTCAGCATTGTGGACTCAAAAAAACCATCAACATTTCCAATAGAGGCCTTTTCGACAAAAAATGATTCCCACTCCCAATATTATGTTTAACCAAATTCAACCCACTAGCCAAATTGAGTTCAAAAGCCTCGAGACCCGAACAAAAGGTCCCTCTAGCCTAAAATCAATGCTCCGAAGCTAATGTAACTATTGAAATTCTCATTCGAAGTCATTTTCTAGAAGTTTTGGCCGAAGACCAATTTCTCAACTTCAAAAGCTCCAAAATAGGGAAAGGGGCTTAAAACCCCAAACGAACTGCTAGAGAATCGAACCACCAGTCCCCTCAAGTCATAAAAGACTTGGGACAGCTATAGGAAGGCTCAAAACATAGAAAATGTATGAAAAGGAAGGAAATAACCTAGAGGATCATTACAACATCCACTACTAAAAGGACTTTCGTCCTCAAAAGTCATGGAATAGAAAGAGCCCAAAAGTTTGAGAAGATGAGGGTACTAGGTCCACATGCCCAACAAAGCTCCCTAGACACCCTCCCAATAAGGCAATGCCTTCACCGAACCTAAGCTAGAGAAATCCCCTCAATTATAACTTTCTTACTCCACTGCACAAACTAACAACCCATCCTCAAAAGTCGACTAACCTCCAACGGAACCTAGCTCGACTAAAGTACGCAAGACCTAAATCAAAGTACACCACATCACACTGATACGAGCACAACTAAGCAAATACTCGATCAGTCTAAAGAAAATCCAATGCATGAACCTTGCAGCCAACTTCAAACTCCAAATCTAACATTCTTTTGTCTTTCCAAAACTGTTGTCTACTCAAAACTACACAAAATCTCTCCAACATTATCCGAGTACTATCCACAAAATCACACCTCCACCAACCTTAAAAGAATAAAACCAACTCACCAGATATCCGCACGACCTAGCACATGATCCAATAATATCTTAAAAGGATCCACCCAAAACAATCAAAATGGTAATGGCTATTCTAATGCAAATTCTTCCAAGGCCAAGAACTGGTCCCAATGACCTTTGAAACCAATAACATAAGTCTGAAGTGTAGCCTCCAAAACCTAAACAATCCACTCAAACTGAATATCGATCAAAGGGTGAAAAGCCACTCAAAATTCAACCTGGATACCCATGTTTCGCTGAGTAGACTTCTAAAAAGCCCGATGTAAACTGTGGCCATGGTCATAAGTAGTAGAAACCAATGCCATGAGAAAATGGACCATCCCTTGAACATCCATCTAAGTAAATCTCTCTGAACTGAAGAAAACAGAACCGGTAGATAGTGAGTAGACCTAGTCAACCTATAGACAAGGTCTCAACTGAATCAAACCTCAAAACATAAGCTACAAACAAGTTATACATTCCATAGCTATAATATTAACACCAGAGCCGAACCACTCGACCTCAATTGCCCAAACTGATCCTACAGATTAATAAACATCCAAACACAAAATCTAACACAACTTTCAGGCCCTCGTCCGAAAGAGTCAAAGTTATAAATGGGACCAATATGTCCTCAAAAATGACATAAACCCAAGTCAATCCACCTTCAGAAACTAAGAATATATACCCAATGGTCCTGCAAGGGCTGAAGCTAAGGTGTTGTCGAAGAACACTATCACGAATGATTAAAACCAAGGGCTAAAAACATGTGCAATCAAATTTACACCTACTGTGGAGCGTGACACACTAAGACATAACTAAAATCTCACCAGGACTGTAAAGAGTCCTAATGATGGCTAAATCTCGAGCAACTTAGCAAACACGGTCATACCTTGAATTTGCTCTAATAGATACTCAATACCTGGCGACATACACTCAACCCCAATAGACACCCGCTTTAGTTGTCGACATCTGATACCAAAGTACATATGGCCATAATTCTTTTTCATACACCAAACCAAAGCATCCCACGAAGTCATACAAGGTCGAATATATCACGTAATAAAAAGCTACTGAAACTACCTATTTTAACCTCCATCAACTCAATTGAACCATGATTGTTATTGCAGAAAGAACTGAATACCCGACTCAACATCAATACCCAAGATCAAAACCACTATCGAGTGGTGAATTTGACAAATTAAAAGAGCAAACCTCAACTTACCAACCCCAAAAATTAATCATAGAAAAGGATCACCAATGCTAAAACTACAACAACTATGAAAGGCTAAACCTTCCTTCTCACAACCCTCTCAACAACCGACTTCTCACCTTACTAACAGAAGGAAGTCAATCAACCAAGGTAACCGTCTAAGCCAAGCGAACAAGAATCACATGAAAAGGGATATTAACTAGATAACGCTAGTCAAGCCGTCTATCAAATAAGGATTACTAATAATTAAAGTAATAACAACTATAATGGCATAAAATACAAGTGGCATGAAATAAAGGCAATCAATCCAATTCCAAAATCACATCGTAAGCCACTAAGTAGAATATCAAGATATGTACTCGATTGATACACCCCAAGGTAATCACATAATTGATCCACAACCAAAAAGAAATCATCTATGGGGGTAGTTATGTATGCATAATCCAGATAAAAAGGTTCACAATAATAGTATGATAATATCAGAGTAGGTAAATACAACTAGGAATGAAAACCCAGATCAAGCAACATAGAAAACTAAAGGATAAAAAATTGGGATCATAATTATGATAGCTGCCTCTAAAGTCTCTGCCCCTGGCCTACCCGAAGAAATATGTTGATGATCGAGTCTGATCCCGAACTAAGTATCTACACCACCACCTGTAATACCTGGTCGTTAAATCACACCTATCACTCTAGGGACTACTCCTAATACCTAAGGCACCATCTCTGACCGAAGGTGCCATATCCCTAAGAGACTAATCTAGATGCACTGACTGCTCAATTATACCATGCTGGGGACACTCCCTACAGAAATGATCAATCGCTCCACAATCATAACAAACCTTAGAAACTCTAGTCTAGCGAGGAACACGTGCTGACCCTAACTGGCTGACTAACTCACGCTTGGGGCACTCCTTGTACCAATGACCAACCTCTTTATAATCATGACATGCCTCAGAAACTCTATGATGCGATATTTCTGTTGACCCAGAGTGGCTGCCACTGCTCGAAGACCTAGATCAAGAACCCCATGATGCCTAACCAAACTCTGTCCATAATGACCACCATGAACTGTCTGAGAATCACCTATAATCTGAGGTACGATCTATACGAACCTGGTAGGCTGAGAGTGATGATGACCTTTACTAGGAGGATCCCTGCCTCCGAAAGGAATACCACTAAAATTGTACTGATGGTTGGGCCTCTTACCGCCACTCCATATGTCTCAAGACATGCCCATTCTATAGTCCTCGCATGATCAACAACGGAGAAAGGTAGACCCAGCTGCTATCAAATGCTCCAACATCAAACAAAGTGGTAAAGATAATACTCTGATAAACCTATGCAATAGCTCATGCTCTATAGGAAAGATCATTGAGGTATGCCTGGCCCACTTGAGAAACCCTATCTCATACTCTGAAACTAATAAGGAAATCTATTGAATACCTATAAACCCAACCCTGGCCTAAAAAAACTTGATGTACCGACCATCATCCCTACCTGTAGCTTATCTTCAAAAAGGCTCTGAATCTTTAACACGGTATCCTAAAGAACCAAAGCGGTCAAAAACCCTTTCGATGCCTGGGCTGGCCCCCAATCCTCTAGCTTATGCTGAAAATCACCAAAAATTGGAACAAAAATATCATTTGATTCGTCGATCCTCAAAAAAAAAAATATGCAAGGTTTCATCGTTGAGTGACAAATGGGAAATTTATGAAAAGTTACAATCCCTACCACCGAATACTGCACCTACACGCCTTCATCGATATTATTTTTTGACCGGAAGGTCAAGAGCTAATTATCGAGACTCAAGCTTTGACTCCCTAGCCTCACCCTAAACTGGGACTCTAGGAACATGTGCAGAAGTTTCATCTACATCTATCGATAACCTCGTGCTATCCATCTGAGAAGGAGTGCAACCACAAGAAGTACTTATAAGTTGATAGAAGTAAGGACAATCAATGAAAAATCAAGAAATGGAATTTTTTAAGAATGCCTAATAGACTCCCGAAGATAGGATACGGACGTCATCGTACCGATCTGCAGAACTCTACTAGGCATTTTTCTCTTGTACCAATGGTAGTGGTGAACCTAGGCTCTGATACCTAACTATCACGACCCAATTTCTCAGATCACAATGCCACCTACTATTATTCACCAGTAGGTAAGCCAACCCTTAACCTAAAATGGTGAGTAACGGTATAATAAAAGAAAAAGAGATAACAGAAAGAGAACCAGAGGAAAGAAAATATCCCCCAAGACCCGGTGTCAGTCAATATAGGAGCCACTAGCATAACAAGAGTACTGGGTAAACATAATATATACAAAACCATCTCAGAAATATAAAATAAAGATCAGTTCAGCTAAAGATAGAGGTAGAAGGAATAACTCCAGATGCTAGAAGCACACCCCAAGTCTTCAATCCATGACAGCTCCGCACGATGCACAAGTCAGCAGTGAGAACTCATACTATGATTTGCAGGGTGCAGAAGTGTAGTATAAGTACCAAACACGCGGTACTCAATAGGCGTAGTCCGACTGAGCTTCAAAGATAAATGCAAGTGTAAATAACAAGTAAGGCAAATATATACATTATAGGGAACTAACTAAAAAATGAAATACAATAAGGATAATAGAAAAGTAGAGATAAACTACCATATTCTACAAGTAACGAGGGATGGAAGTTCTACACAATATGAATAGTTGGGGACAAAGGTAATATATAATAAGAATGGCTAGAGAAGAAAGGGATATACGATAGTACTAAATAGGTAGCTAAACATGAGGGTGCTAACCTGAGGGAGCTAGTCTAACATGCTAAATATCATGAGGACCATAAACAAGAAGAGATATAGCTTTAGCACAACCAGAACATCTAACCCAAAATAAGAATAATCATAAGGTAGGCTAATAGCAAGGCTCGCCATAACAAGGAAAAAAGGAACTCCAAAGCGTATCTATGACCTCGGTTACAAATCCATAACCATCCTATCATGAACTAAGCAATTAATAACCAAACATCTAATACAATCGGATAAGCCCAAACAAACAATAACCTAACCAAACCCTCATAAGCTTGAAAGGTACACAACAATAAACATAACATAACCGACCCCCCATAAGACTAGTAGGTACAAAATAGGAAACATCCATACTGGTGATAGGCAATGCAAATGAATGAATGAATGCAAAGTAAATACAATATTGTCATACCAATTGAGTTCCCTATCATACAAAGTATATACACCTCCTTTGTCTCACCGGATCGCTGGGCAGGACCTATAAAGTATTCATTTTTCTGGCATATGGTTCCCAGACAAAGGGACCCACAGGGGACTCGGGATATCCATATATACTTTCTGGTCCCAAACCCAAAATTCCAATAATCATCCATAATCAATCCACTACATACCAGTACCGGAGATAAGTAAGAGTGTAATAAGTGCTCGAGATCGAACCGAGACTAAACAAGTAGTAATCCATAAAATCAGTGCCCGACATCAAACCGAAACTAAAAATGATAGAATAGTGTAGAAAGGGTCAGAATCTCCCTCGATCAAAATAAATAAATAATGATAAAAGATTATATCGAGAATGGATTGAAATCTACCTCTACCTGAGTTTTCAAAGCGGTGCATGTTTTTAAAAGATTGTCATCCAATAGTAAAGGTGGTATGATTTCCATTTTAAAAACCAGTTTAAGAGTGAAAAGTGGAAATAAGTTTCTTTTTGAAAATAATATTTTTCCTAGGTATCATACCACCAAATATACGTATAAATGTATGCATGCTATCACTAGTATCCAGAAAATAAGAACATAAAATTATATATATATATATATATATATATATACAAACAAACCAGGAAACAAAGGTAACAAGAGGAAGTCTAGTACTAAGAATCATGTAAGCAACAACATCTTTCAACACAACATACTAACCCAAATCTACCCTAATTATTTCCACTAGCAACCTAAGTTCCAAGCAAATAACCAAGATTCCCTATTCTAATCTGAGTTGTAGATGTTAAAAGGGTGAATATACAAGTCGGGGGTCAATACCAAGTGAACCATATGATGCCAAAGAAGTCTAAGGTCCACATGCTAATAAAAGGGTACAATTCTATCGTAGCTACCTTAAGGGATTACTATACTAGATAAAGTACCTTGAGGTACCCATTCTAAGTCAAGCGACTACCTAAACTAAAGATTCTGAAACATGGTTCTAGTATAAGGCTCCTAATGGAAGCTAAGAATGTTGGAATAAAGAAATAACCTTGAACCAATCATATATCCCCTAATCCCGCATGCAATCTATATAATACACCATCTCATAGAGAAAAGTACACTGTAGCCTACCTAGATGTAGAACAGCAGCCTCGAACCACCCATAAGCTGCTCAATCCCTTTACTCGATCTCAAAATATATCGTGCTATCATAAATATAAAGTATACATCATTACGAATAAAACAAGACCCGTATTACAATAACGAACTCCGAGCCAAAAATCAAGTCAAAATAGGCCTGTGGGACCCACATATGGAATTTGGAAATTAAATTTGACCTTAGATTTCTCGAATGACAAGGAACTCATGCTAAAAAATTAAGCATGATCGGGGTCCAAATTAGAGCTCAAATCACCCTGATGTGCCATGGTTTCATGGCACTTTCGATGCTTAAAATAAGGAAATATGTAATAATTTGGGTGTGTTTGGTTGGTATGATGTATTTTATGTCCTATATTGCAGGGAAATAGGTTAAGGAGGCAAAATGGAGAAGAAGGGAAGAAGCATGCACTAGAATGGAGCATTTGAAGATGAAAGAGCCAAGTCAAAACCGGGGGAGTGACCCACAGCAGGGACTCACGTCCCATGAGTCAACCTACATCATGTAGGTTGGTACCGTGGGTTAACTCCAGAAGGTTGTAAAGTGTCCTAATTTCCATGAGATGGACCCACGTGACGTGGGTTGGTTCCACGATACCAAGTCACAGAACCATGGAAAGTTGCCGACTGTTTTCTCCTACTTTGTTTAGGATAGGATTCATCTTGTATCTATAAATACCCCTATGTTGTACTATTTTTAGATGGAGTCAATTATGTTATTTTGAATTATATTTTCATTATTTTAAGTTCATAAAAACATTATTGATTTTGTAATCTTAGAACATCGATTCTAAGGTTTTCATTCATATTGAGATTTCAGAGTTTTCTTATTATTATGAGTTTAAAATTATGTTTTCATCATTGAATTCTTCTTGAGTTCTTGCAATCATGAGTAACTAAACCCATTCAACTAGGGTTGTATGAACCATGACGAATTAACGAAACAGGTTAAGAGCAAAGCAATTCTGAACCAGTGTGAATGCATGTATTATTATTTCTTTCGTTGTGATTGATCTTCTAACGGTTGCAAATGTTAGAAACTTTCCTGTATTCTAGAATTTCTCGAGAGAGAGGTAGAGATTGGGAAAAGGAAATAACAATAGAGATTTGAAGTTGTCAACCTTCATCTAATAACTTGAGTCATAACAGGGATAGTTATCTGAGATCCAGGACAAGGGTTAGTAGTGCGATACTCGGAGATCGAGAGGAGAAGAGTTATATTAGTCTAACCAAGGTCGAGAGATGTTTAGATAAACCTAACTTGTTAGATTTTACATGCAATGCAGCGGGACAGTCTGCCAGTACAAGTAATCCGAGGGTTAAGAAATCGTTGGGGATCACAGTCCTAGTGTATTTCTCATATTGATTACAAATCCAAAAATCAACAATCATTACTGTTACTATTTACTTACAAAAAACCACCATTTTACTTACTTACCAATTACTCGGACAAGTACTCGACATAATTTTATCCTATTCCCTATGGGATAGACCCCAACCTAGTTGGGTTCTATATTTGATTCAGTGTCTACTTTATACTTTCTTGGAGGTGTAGTTTGGGTGACATCACACACCCAAAAAGTTCAAGAATTTAAGAATTTGAAACCAAGAATTTAATGAATTTTGGGGCAGAAAAGGACATAGAAAATAACAAAAAATGACCAAGGATCATTTGAGTATCATACTTGAGTTCAATGGGATGAAATACCATCAATTTTTAAGCTCAAAATCTCAACAATGGAGGTCAAGAAGTCTAATAAATGAATAGGGGTCAGAGGGAAATTATACATATACACTCAACAGTGGCCGCTAAAGCAGCGACCAAATGATCTATTAACTTGTCCCTACTAAAGTGGCCAAGGCCCACTTAAGAGACCCTCTACCAGGTAGCCAAAAATTGCTAAAGTGGAACCAAACCGCTTAAGCAGCTGCACCAGCTACCAAAAACCAAAATTTTTGCTAAGTCCAAAAAGACTCCGACTGGGTGCTCGGGATTTGTTCAGAACCCCGTGCACAAAAAAAATCTATGGTACCCTATCAAATTTGATGTTCTGGACTCAATGGAACCATCATAATTTATAATAGAGGTTGTTTCAACAAAAAGTGGATCCCACATCTAATGTTTCATTTTAACCAAATTCCATCTAATAGCCCAAACCAAGCCTAGATGCCTCGATACCCTAACCAAAGTTCCCCTAACCTAAAATAAAAGCTTCAAAGCTAATAGAGCTGTTGTAATTCTCATCTGAAGCTATTTACTAGAAGTTTTGGCTGAAGACTAATTTCTTAACTTCAAAAGCTCTAAAATAGGGAAAGGGGCTTAAAACCCTAATCAAACTGCCTGAGAATTGAACCACCAGCCCCAGCAAGTCATAAAAGATTTGGGTAAGCTATAGGAGGGCTCAAAATATGGAAAATACATAAAAAGAAAAGAAATGACCTAGAGAGTCATTACACCTAGATGTATCATTGAGATTATACTTCTTTTATATCATTTGGGATTATTTCTATTCTTACTTATTCCACTTCATTTTTACTTGATTATTAAGCTTGGGTTGGGATCAGCTTACCTATACTGGAAGGTGTGACAGGTGCCATCATAGACTCTAATTTGGGTCATGAAAAATTGGTATCAGAGCTCCAAGTTCATTGGTTTCATTAGTACAAGCTGAGTCTACTAGTGTATTGTGGATTGGTATGGACATGTATGTTATATATCTTTAAGAGGCTACATGACTTTCGAAAAAATCTATTTCTTCATTCTATTTCGTGCTTTCATTGCTAGATGTGACTCAAAAACCTCTTATTCACTCACTCACAGAAGGTGAGAACATGTTCTTCTTTGGTTAGAGACTCTGAGCCTACTCCTTTGGTATATGGTAGGTGTAAAGGTCGAGGTAGTTGTCTGATTGGAGCATCCATACTACCTAGAGGTCTGGCGGGAATTGATTCTTCAGGTTCTGGAATTGCTCGTGATAATGGGTCTATTGAGATAAAGGAGTTGAACCCGGTATAGACATCACATGTAATCATGTCCATATCTATGCTTGAGAATTACTTAATACAGGTGTTGGGTTTCCTTGAGGGGATGGCTCTTATTTTCATTCAGCATACTACTTTAGGGCTTCAGAATCCAGATACACAGTTGGCTACTACTACAGATCCTCATTGTGTTGATGAGATATTGTTAGGTATCACCCTACATCTAGTGACTTTACCCATCATGTCCATGGAGGGATAGAGTAGGTTTGTAGAGTTTATGAGGGCAAATCCTCCTCAGTTCTATGGAGATCTTAGGGTTGATGTTTATGATTTCTTGATTGGTTTCCATGAGAGATTGCATCGGTTGGGCATGTTAGACTCTAATGGAGTGGATTTCATAGATTTTTAGTTGTTTAGACCAGCCAGACAGTGGTGGAGGGCTTTTGTTGAGAGTAGACCAGATAGGTCACCTCTTCTCTCATAGGATTATTTTACTCAAGAGTTCCTAGAGGAGTTTGTGTGGAGGTGTGAGGGGTGTGCGAGAAAGTGACCATATGGTCATGATAGCGGTGACGATATGTATGGTAGAGGATAGACTTTTCATGGTTATTTACAAAGGTGGTTAGGCTATGTTAGTTGTTCAGGTTCTTCAGATCCAACTCAGCGGACTACTACTCTTTTAGGTTGCTTCATATATGGAGATCTCGGGCACTATAGGAGGGATTGCCCATAGTATAAACAAAGAGATGCATCATCAATAGCACAGAGAGATGAGATGGCTCAACATTATATCCCTCAGAGTGGACTCGAGGTAGGAGCTTCTGGTATAGTAGTAACAGGTATAGTTTCAGTACGCCTTTGATCAATCTTGGTAGTGTTTGACTGTAGTTCTACATTCTCTTATGTGTTAATTATTAGGTATTAGATCTTGATGTGATTCGTGGGTTCTCGTTGTGTCGATTCATATTTCTATCCCGTAAGTGATTGTTTAGAGGTGGATCGAGTGTGTCGATCATATGTTGTGACTCATTTAGAGTATATCACTGTGCTAGATTTGATTTCTATAGATATTACTAATTATGATGTGATTTGGGTATGATCTTCTCGATTGTTATGTTGTGGAATAGTGGTGGATCAATGGTATGTATTAGTATATTCAGATTATAGGATGTAATTCAGAGATTTACTTGAGGGTTGTGATATTAGTTAGGATCGAGAAAGTGATTCGATTATTGGGATGGAAAATTATGGATAAAGAAAACTCACAACTGGTAGACTTGTGTGGAAATTATCTGCAAATGTTAGAAATAGGGTGCGTGCATAATTTAGTTTGATTTACAGGATCACATCAGTATATTAATGGTTTGGGTTAGAGCTTTGTCGATGAGATCGACTTTATGGGTGACTACTGATACTAAGTAGATTAGGCAAGAAGACCTTGTGATGGATTAGACTTGTGGTGCGACTAACTTGGAAAGATTAAAAGCAAAAGATTTTAGTTGGATAATGGAAGATTTCCAGGCATTCAGGCATTGCAATTTGTTACTTCCTTAGTGATTAGCTTTGCTTGCATGGAAAGACTTATGGTGTTGAAACACTCCTCGGATAGACTTGAAGGAATTCAACTTATAAGGGTACTTGCTTTTTATTTAGAATGATTTGTGAATGGAAAGCCACCTGGTTTGTAGCATTTATTACTTTGGACGTTGAAAGGGCTTAATAAAGTATTTTGTTAAAGAGTTTTGATTTAGAGTGTGTGGTATTATTCCTTGGTTCTTGTGTTAAAGAATACGAAATGGGGAATAAGTTAAGGAAAAGATAAGGACCTTATACAGAAGAAATTTTGAAGTATGCAGAATTGTGCTATGGGTACGAGTTGAAAATTTGAAGTTCTGACAGTATGGTTCCACAATGACTTGTGAGGGGACTAGTAGTGATTTTCCAGAGATTCGATTTGTGTTTTGGGAATCAATCAGTGATATGTAGTATTTTTTGCATTTCTTCTATGGTTGAATTATTTCTCATATGACGGGTTGCTTACATGTGTATGATGGAAAGGGGCTTTTCACTCTACCGAATAATTAAGGACTTTGGGTTGATTGACACTGCATGGGTGTTCTGTATTATTGTGATGGGTTGCATAAGAATTTAGTGACATATAAAGCATACATGATTTTGGCATATAGAGTTTTGTGATGATTCACGATTTCCTCCAAGGGTGAGCATGAGTATATGACTATTTGAATAGTAATTGAAGTGTGCTAAGTGTGATTTTTGAGGTTTTGTGTGGAAATGATATTGATTCTGACGTAGTTGCTTCAGTTTGAGGAGATAGTTCTATCCGATTAAGCACTTATGGTATTAGCCTTGAGTAAGTTTGATTCAGTCATGAAAATGCTTATACTGGGCTTGGAAATAGCAAAAAGTTCTTTTTGAGATAGAGGAAGGCATGATTTAGTATTGTGGAGAGTGACAATGTGGTTTTATGGGTTCTTTGCTATTTGTTGGTTCAGTGAAAACATTGGTTTTGTGCTACAGTCAGTGACTTGTGGTGTCTTTGATAGATTCAGGAAAATTGTGTTTGTTTAGAACTCTTATTGTGATCAACTCAGTTTTTGGATTTAGAGAAAGTTTGAAAATAAAGGAACTCGGCTTCATTGAGAAATTTGGCTTCAGATGCTAGAGTTGTGACCTTGAGGGTTATACTGTGATGAATTTCTAGTTATTATAGTGAGACATATAGATCTATAGATGTGACTCTACTTGAGATTGCTTGCATGAGGTTTACGAGGGTATTTTGGGTCCCTTATTTGTTTTCATACTTTTCTTACCTTTACGTTCAAGGGTGTATGTGAGTTTTAGTGGTGGATAATGTAACAACCCTCGTTGTGATTCTTAGAGTTTTCTATGTTTTGACCATTTAGCCATTCCCCATTGTTACTTTACATTATTTATGAGTTGTGGAAATGGTCTGCACCGTTCCCGAAGCATTTGGGAGTGATTTATATGAGTTTGTGGTTTTGAGTAGCCTTTAAAGTGATATAATTAACTTTGGTCAATATTCTGTGATCTGAGCATCGAATGGTGATTCGATTAGTTCCATCAGATCTGAAACATCCATTTTGGGTTAGTAGCATAGTTGGTTCGGATCCTGAGGACTTTTAGTGATTTTTGAGTGCTTGGTTAAAATACTTGTTTTATTGGTCTAAAGTTGGTTTTGGGAGTAACTTATTGATAAATACCTTTGTTGGTAAATCTGATGGTTCCAATGAGTCCGAAACGTCGAAATTAGCCTAGTAGCATAGTTGGTTCGTGTTCGGGGGGTTCCGGGTGAGTTTCGAGGGTCAAAACTAAGTTTTAAAAATGTTTGACTATTGTTGTTGCTAGTGAACCACTTAAGCAGCCAAGTTGGTGATTTAGGAGTATTCGCTTAAGAAATCATGTTGGCGCTTTAGTGGTAGCCTCTTAAGTGGTCAAGTTGGTGCTTTAGCGGTAGCCGCTTAAGCGGCCATTTCCTTTTAATTTCCTTATTTCAGAACAAAACTCCATTCCACCATTTTCAAAGCTTCCAAGCTCGTTTTTTAGAGTTCTAAAGTGGGTTTTCAAGATTGAAACCTTAGGTGAGTCATTAAACTAGTATTTTATCATTTCCTATTGATTATTTTGTGTTTTCATCTTCAAATCTTAGCTTTTAAAATTGAAATTTTGGGTTTTACCCGGTAAAGAGAAAAGTATGTTTTTCCTTGATTTCTACTTGATTTTCATTGGGTTTCTGATTTAGAACCCTTAAAGTATGGGAAACATGATTTTTTATAAAAATTTTAGTCTTACCCTTTTATTTTTGGGGACAATTTTCAAAGTGATTTTTGGACCCAGAATCAGAGTATATCAATATGGGTATCATTGGTCTTGTATTTATGTGTAGATGTCATATTTGATTAGATTGGATGTGTTTGGTGGTGATTCAAAGGAGTAAAGCTTCCGGTTGGTCCTTCGGTCTGTGTTTGGGCTTTGCGGATCTTCTTTAAGGCAAGTTGAGATGTACTTTGACTCTTTTCTGAGGTGTTTGTATGTTATGTGATTATTTCTTGTGTTTGTGAATCACTAAAGGTTTGGGGGTCCTGCTTAGATAAGATAGCGAGCATCTCCACGGGTACTGGTGTCTATTAATGGGTTGAAGTAATAAAAATAGACATCTTGTTTGTTCTTTCTACTTGTGAATATGCTTATGGTAAATTATGGATAGGTGACTTATTGATCTTGAGTAAATTGATAGTGGGTATCTTTTTAAGAGCTTGAATCATGTTTAGTATATTTTTGATGGAACGATTGGAGTTAGTAACTATTTAGGGGATAATTATGTTAGTATGTTATTTGATAAAGTGATTGAGATTTAGTAAACACTTAGGGTATAAATAGATTTGTCATATTTGATGTAATTATTGGGGTTTAGTAGTTACTTAAGATGTAAAGAGATGATAATATAGGTAAGTGGTTAAGAGAGAAATTTTGGCTTGGTTATAAGGTAAGTGAATGAAGGTGAGTTTTAGGGCACGTTGTTAACTAGTATAATTCTCCTTTTAGTAATTTAGTCTAACGGTATCATGATCGGGAAAGGTGGAAACTTTTTGTGTAAAACAAGTTATGGTTTGGGTTAATTCTCTATGTTATGTCATTTGGATTGTTCATTATTATTGTGATATCCGGGTGGGGCTTGTGTTGACTATATTATTGACTTGAGGGATTATTATCATTGAGATGCCCCTGCGAGGATTGGTATTTGTCTTATTTGAGCATTACTTATTCTTTACTATAATTATGATGCCTGAGTGGGGGCTTGGATTGATATTATTGATGTCTTACATGACTCTTTACTACTGTGTTGCCATGCGATGGCTTATATCAAGATCTATTTAGATTTGAGGTGACTTCAGCTCATTTATACCATTATTGAGTTAATTCATTACATGATGTTAATTTGGTTATGAGCATGCATCCTTATTTCATTCATCCATATTATGAAATTAGTACCATTGAGAAACACTGATTTTGAAAGAAAATGACACTTTATAAAATGCCTTAACCGAGGGATGTGCCGATAAGATTGATTGATGAGATTGTGATAGTATATGGGTTGCAAACCCCCCATAGGTCCTATCCTGGAAGCTTATGTTTGGAAGTAGTATATGAGGTGAAACATATGATCATTGCATACATGCCATACTATCATAATGCATTACATTGCAATCTTTTATATGATAGTTATTGCATTTGATTACTTCCTTTAGTGTCGTATTATCATGATTAGATCTTATTTGTGATATTGTGTATTTTGCATCTCACATCACTACATTGCGTTGTATTTCACTTTCTCTTAATGATATGGTGGTCAATATATTATTATACGTGGGGTATTGTTTACGGCTTGAGCCGTTGAGATTTAGTGTCACATCTAGTGGTTGCGGGATTTGTACCTTCTCTAGCTTAGTTGAGATTTTTGATTTGAGATAGTGGGTGGCTATAATATACTGTGTTGGTGAGATCCTCTTTTGATGTGACTTATCTCCATTGCCATAGATCTTGAACCTGTATGTGCCTACTTTAATGGCACTGATTTTATTATCTCGATATATGTGTTATCAGCTAGAATACGCTGGGACTTTTTCGAGTGCAGGTTTATTTGGGTAAATTGGATGGTTGGTGTAGTGGTCCTCGCCATCACTTTGTATTAGAGTCAATTATAGATAATGCTTACTGAGTACACGTGTTTCGTAGTCACCCTTGATTTTTCTTTTTTTTTCTGAACACCATATAGGTATTGATTTGAGTAATGGAGCATAGATTGTGTTCTCTCAGTGTTGGCTGCACGGAGATCGAGTAGCGGCTGACGGGTCTCAAAGCTTACACAGATCTCTCTTTATCTTATCTTATGTTTTATTCACATTTAAGATATTTTAGACTATTTGATCATATTCTGTATTAGAGGTTTGTACTAGTGACAACTAGACCTGGGATGTATCATTGAGATTATACTTCTTTTATATCATTTGGGATTATTTCTGTTCTTACTTCTTCTTCTTCGTTTTTTCTTAATTATTGAGTTTGGATTGAGATAGGCTTACCTATACCGAAATGAGTGATAGGCATCATCGCGGACTCTAATTTGAGTCGTGACATGTACAAAAACAAATTGACACTCATTCTAGTGATGACTTACTATATCTAGAGAAGACTGTTATTCAGAATCTAGAAAAATGGTCTATGTTGGAGGAGAGAGCTCTTAAGAAAAATCAATAGCCAAGTGGATTCAACTAGGGGATTCTAATTCCAAATACTTTCATACAGTGATTAAAGAGGGACCCGAAAGAAAACAATCTCAAAGCTCACTTCTCTGGCTAGGATCAGACTTACTAACTCTGGTGAGATTAAAATTGAGATTATTGAGTTTTACAAATCTCTCATGGATACTACAGGTTAAGTCTTCCTGCCATCGATAGAGACATTATGAAGTAAGGCCCTACACTTTCTCACTTTCAACAGCTATAATTATGTGAAGATGTAACTGATACTGAAGTTATTGAGGGACTGAAGGCTATAGTGAATGAAAAGGCTCCTAGGATGGATGGCTATAATGCTTTATTTTTCAAGAAAAGTTTGTCTATCATCAAGGATGAGACTATTCATGATGTGAAGACTTTCTTCAACTCTGGGAATTTATACAAAGCAATCAATTTCACTTTTGTCAAATTGGTCCCTAAAACAACTAAACCCACCACAGTTAAGGAGTTTAGACCAATTGCTGACTACAATAAACTTTATAAGATCATTGGCAAGACTCTTGCAAGTAGAATGCAACCAATGATGGCTTCTATTGTTAATGAAGCTTAGGAAGGTTTTATACCTAGCAGGAAGATCTCTAACAACATCATACTTTCTCATTAATTGGTAAGAGCCTATACCATAAAAGATACTTCTCCTAGAAGTGTCATTAAGATTGAGTTACAAAAGTTTATGATTCCATTGAGTAGATATTCTTTGAACAAGTTCTAAAAGAGATACGATTCCCTACAAGGTTCCTTGGGTGGATAATGGAGTGTGTAAGGTTTGTCAATTACACTATTATAATTAATGAATAACCTTATGAACCCTTTGATACAGTAAAGGCCTCAGGCAGGAAGATCCTATATCTCTACCTATTTGCATCCTCTATGGAATATCTGAGCAGACACTTGTCTTCTGTTAAATAACCTTCAAGACTGCTGCTCTTTGGAAGAGCTGGCCTGCCTTCTGTTACAACAATTCAAAGATGTTTTACTTCATTCTCTCAGGCTTGAAAATTACAGGCAAACTTGGGGAAAAGTTCAGTGTACTTCAGGGGCATTACACAAGTTGTTCAGACTAATATCCCATCACTTCTTGGATTCTCACTTGGTGAATTGACCTTTAAGTATTTAGGGGGTTTATTTATTGACTAATAAGTTAACTTTGGTGCAATGGATTCCTTTGATTGAAAAGACCACATCTAGAATCTCTTCCTGGACAGCCAAAAAGTTATCATATGCTGGGAGGTCCAGCTTTTCCAGCCTGTCATCTTTGGTATTCAAGCTTATTGGTCATATCTTTTTGTTATCCCAATCAAGGTCTTAAAAGTTATTAATGCATAATGTAGAAGCTATATGTGGTTAGGTATTAATACCATCATAAAAGAAGACTTTGGTTGCTTGGGACAAAGTTTGTGCACCTAAGTTTATAGGGGGCTTAACCTACCTAGCTTGCAACTTTGGAATAAGGAAGCCATAGCAAAAACTTGTTGGAACCTAGAACATAAAGTGGACAAGTTATAAATTAGGTGGATCCATTGCTACTATATCAAGGGACAATATTTCCATGCAGTTCAACCACCACAACAAGCCTGCTGGATGGTGAGGAAGATTCTAGAGTTCGGTGCCTTGAAAAAACAACTTACATATTCTCCTGCAATTGGTAAGTTTTTTATCAAAGTTATCTATCTTCGACTGATTGGCTCACAACATAGAGTACAATGGAAATTATGATGTTCAAGAACCTTGCTAGATCAAAGGCCATTTTCAGCATGTGGTTGCAGCTGCATGACAAGCTACTAACTACTGATAGATTGGATAGATGGGGTATTACTTTTGACTTGGACTGTGTTTTATGTCACAATCACCAAGAATACATACTAAAGAAGATTGGAACAGGCTTCTACAATGGGCACATCTCCATTTCCCAAGGTCACCCTGTTGGGACCAACAACTCAGCCATATTATCAGAGGTAGTAAAGGAAAATCATCTCAGAGGGCACAACTGTTCAAATAGTTATATGTTGAGTTTGTAAATTCTGAGTGGATGGAGAGAAACCAATGAGTATTTGAAAAAAAGTGTAAGAGTTGAGAATTACTTTCTAGAGAGGTTGCATATGTATGTAGTGTTTAGGCTAGGAAGGGTACTGCAACCATTATCCAACAGCTATTATTTTAAGGTTAGCTGACTAGGTTCCTTTTTACAGTTTTTATAGTTTTTTCTTTGATGAATTAGCAAGTGAGTGATAACTTGCTACTGCTTTGTATTGCTCTATTCGTGATTGATAAACAAACGTTAGCTACCAAAAAAATGGTGAAAATAAATTGGGATGACCAATGAAGTAAGGAATTAAATATGGGAAAAGAAAGTAAGGAATTAGGGGGTATTTGGTACAAAGGAAAATGTTTTTTGAAAACATTATGAATTCTTTTACTTATTAATTGATATTTGATAAATGAACAAAAAAATATTTATACATAATATAGGAAGAACAATATTAAGGTGACTTGAAGTACAAATGGGGTCGGGATGGTGGGGGCAAGATGGTCAAGGAATGAGGGTTGGGGGTATCACAAATAAGGAAGAGATAATGAGCTTTGAATGAGAATATGTTTTTCCTACTCAGTAAGAAAATTATTTTCCTAATTAAGAAACTTTCTTCCCTAAAACAAGTATCTTCGCCAAAACAGTTTGACCAACTAAATAAAATATATTTTCATCCATACAAAGCACACTCTTAAAGAAAATTTGAACATTCATCTTTAAACATTAATGCAACTTTATACTTAATATTTTTATGATAATTAATTAAAAGTAATCAAACGTTAGTTCACTTTTTTATTTCAATTCTTTTTCATTCTTTTTATTGAGGAACATCTAAAATACGGGATACAATTCTAGTTTTATCATCTTTGACACCTTTTAAGATTTAAATTTATTTAATTATTTATACATTTAAATTTTTTTAACTAAAAGCAGGCCAATGGCCCAATTTATTAATAAAAAATTAATGTACAAAATAGGTCTGGCCCAAAGGAGCCCAAACCCAAAAATAATCAAGAAATAAAAGCAATAAAAAACAAAAAGTCTAGTCCTAAAAAATATCTTGAAATAGAAATGGGAAAGTGGAAGCCAAAGGGGAAAGTAGCTCAAAGGTTCGATCTAGATCTTCTCTGCCGCTGCATGGACCAAAAGTTGTCTTCTTCGAAAAGGTCTCCATCTTCAGGTAAAGATCCAATCTCCACTCCTTACTCCTCTTGTGTTAATCTCTGTTTGGAGTATTGATTTGTCCATATTTGAGCTAAGATGACCAAAACGTAGAGCTTTGGAGTGATTACACATCAAGTCACCTAAATCTTTTGTCAGGTGTTGTGTAATCACATCCATTGGAATAAAATTCCAAGCTCCAGGTTCCATTTTAGCTCTAATTTAAGACAAAGTTTGATATTAGCTACTATTTGTAAGTTTTATAGCATACTACTCTCGTTTATTCCTATATAAAGGGTTGAGCCTCAAAAGAGATTTATACCACCTTTATACAAGTTTAAATAAGAGTATTCTGCTAGTTATCCTTACATAATAATTCAACTTTGTGTTTGTGAATTGAAAATTACAGAACTGTTCATCTGCATCTTGAAGATAATTGACTTCGTGTTGTTTGTTGAGCCTCCCTTTTTAGTTGACAAATCTGCTTTGGGAGTACTTATTAAGTAATTCTGTTGTACCTCTAATTAATCTGGTGCTCTTTCCTTTAAATTTTTTATCCTTAACTGTGGTATTTTCTGCTTGTCCATTATCAAAATACTTTTAGTCCTCCTTGGTAGTTCCATGCAAGTATTGTGTGTATGTGTACCTGCAAAACTAAAACACCAGTTAGCTAAAAAATCTGCCAAGGTGTTGCCCTCTCTATATGTGTGTTGAACTTGTATAGATGTCACGCCTCGAGTTCCAACGAGGCGGACTGGCACCCGAAGCCGATAAGGCCCGAGAGAACCAATCTTTGCTCATGTACTCTCATATGCTTGTTTACGTATGAATATCATTCTATCCCATGTAATTAAATATCAATATCAATGGCGGAAGTCATGGCCACATGTGCAATATATGAAACTTGGCCGTTAGGGTCATCACGTCAAAATGAACGTACATATCTTACATTCAATTTTCCACATAAGTCTACAAAGCCTCTACAGATACATAACTATGACAAACCTAGAGTCGGGACAATACCCCGCTCTATACTCATGTACAATATCAAACAAATGTGCATAATGACTCGAAAAGCCCCAAAGCAACTGGAGCTCATCAACGATCCGCAAATGATCTGCAACCTACTGTGGAGGTCTACTAGCACCTGTGCCTGTAGCAAGTAAGGTAAGCCCCCCCCCCTAAGAGGGTTCAGTATGAAGAAAGTACTGAGTATGTAAAGCTACAAGAAACTATATGCAACATAGGATCTCAAATGGGATCAATACAAGTGAATAAACATTATGGATCAATCATCACTTTGCATGTGTGGAACCGTGTTCATTACATTCATTGCTTTCATTACTTTCATTGCTTGATCATGCTTTCATATCATTTTTATTCGTGAAATAACATTCCTTCATATTTTCGATTACTTGACATACTTCCTTTGTCTTTACGTTCATCTTTATTATCAGCCATCCACTTATTAGTGGGCCATAATATAGTAACCGTCATCCACACTTGGTGGCCTATAATATAATAACCGTCATCCACTCATAAGTGGGCTATAATATAATGCCGATCATCACCTTATAGGTGGCTTATAATATAATACCGATCATCACCTTATAGGTGGCTTATAATATAATATAATACCGTTCATCACCTTATAGGTGGCTTATAATATAATAATAATAATATAGCATACTATTGGGATTGTTCCATCCGAGCTTATGCCCTTTTGATTTGATCCATACTCAATGAAACATAAAGTAACCATATAGTAACCATGTAAGCATTACTTCTTTGTATTGCTTCTTCTCTTTACTTTTGTTATGAGAGTGATACATTGGTGATTGGAACATCATTTGGGAACACATATATACATTATTTCATTCCTTACTTTCATGAGATTGATACACTCACTCATGAGAGATTAATACATTCACTTATGAGGGATTAATACTTTTATTTGGGAGAGATTGATACTTTTATTTGTGAGAGATTGATACTTTTGACAATTGTCACATTATTGGAACTTGGAACACTAACCAAAGAACATGATTCATGTGAATCACAATTGATGTAGGAATAAGGAACATGTGAGTAACAATAATTAATAACCGAAAATGGGATACCTTTGAACATTTCGGAATAGGATAGGTACAATGTCAATGTGGATAATATGTGCTGCAGAAAGATACGAAAAGAGTAACCTTACATACCTTATCTTCCCAATATGAATACACAAGTCAATATGGGAGTACAACTTCCTTACGTTTCACTCTACATCACAAGTACATAACGGAACTAACATTAACCACAAGTTACATTCCAAGTGTATAAGACGACCATGAGCTACATGATTCCCCTATAACCTTATTCCACCTTTTACACTACCATTCATGGCCTTTTCATACCAACAATACCATAACATTCTATACATTGACCAAGACATCATAACCAATAGCTTTTCATACCAAGTTCCTCCTTTACATGTTCTCATTAACACCACATCGCAATGAATCCATCAAATCACTCCAATCCATTTTATAACCAAAATTCCACAATTTATTCATATAGAAAAATAACAAGTTATGGACATAACCACACCATACATGTTGAGATATCATCCACACCATTCACTTTCATCAAAACATCAAGTCCTTTTTCAAGTTTAATTCACAAGAATGCACATCGTTTAGCAAGAAGCCAAAGTGCACTATTCAACACCTTGCCAACATAACCACCATGATATACATAATCTCTCATGTACATAATATGTTAAAATACAAAAATAATCACTTACCCAAGCTTGGAAGGTGATGATCTTGCCCAAGAGTTGATTGTCTTAGGGTTTGGAAATAGAGAGAAAATTCTAGAAATGTCATGTGAGGTTTTGTGAATAAAAAATCTGATTTTGGCCTTATATAGCCTCCATTTAATGGTTATCTTTATCCACTTGGATCAATAATTGATTTGCCAAAGGCAGAATGGGTCATTTGACCCATTGGGCCATGTCTTAAATTCTAATTTCCACTTTGGGCTTTAAATTGAGCCCAATAACACATGTCAACGTAGCCCATTAAATTCAAGGTGTAATTCATCATATATCTCATGTTTAAATGATTCTATAATTGTCTCGATAACATTCACTTACGAGATTTCCATTCGTAGCTTCAATCGCAAAAATAGCAATTCTAGTCGTTCATAGCTTATGTGAACATAATTTGTTAAAATACTTGAGACGAAGAATTAACCCGAACTCGGATGCTAAACGCTCCTAAAAATAGTCCTACTATGATGGAGTAATGATACCATGACTTACAAGTCTTATTTACATCATAATAGTCGAAGAAAAATTTTGGCGAAAACCACCCCGGCACGCCGCTTGGCGCGCCCCTTTGCTGCCTGTGGAAACAAAAATTTGGGCCAGAGCAGCCTGGCACGCCCTCTGCAGCGCCCCATGCCAAATTTTTGATTTTGGCTTTTCTTTGCGGATTTGGTTGGATCTTTCAAGTCCCAACCTTTTGCTTACCTCTTAGCTTTAAGATTCTTTGCTTGGATGTCCCTCAAACCTCAATTTTTCACCCCACAAATGCTCCACAAAGTCACAAACGCCACCCACTACAAAGGTCTAACCACATGTACTAGGCCCAATATCAAATATTTCATCAATGACACTACAAAATACATACTTATGGCTCTCGACACCTAAGTAAACATTGTTCAAAGTCGTCCAATAGGGTCGGGAAGGTACGGGGTATTACAATAGATACTCCCCCAATGAGCTATTTGATTCTCCTGATAAGCATGATAGTGTTCCAGGGACTCTCCCATTCACTCTTCACCATTTTAACCAAAGCTAATGAATCAATTTCCAAGATTAAAGGTAAAAACTGATTCTCCACACAGAATTCACACCCTTCCTTCATAGCCATTGCCTTAGAAAATATACTGGTACTATCACTTAATTGTCTACATGAAGCAAATTGAATATCCCCATCTTATCCTTTTAATTTTGGTTTGATGTATATTCTCTTTTAAATTACTACCTTAACATTTTCTTTATTGTGACTAATATATATATAAATGAAATTATTATTTTAAACTTTGTGTTGGATGAAACGTCTAAAATAAAACGAATGAAAGACTTCTATGCCTCAAAACATTATTGGGTATTGCATAATATTTGTAATAATTAATTAATGTTAGTGAAGGTTTTGCTAGGTATCCTTAAAAAATATATATTTATTTTTATTTATTCAAAAATTAAAATACAATTACCATTTTTGTATCTATTTTAATTTTATTATTGAGTATTAAATTTTTGATACATCACACCACTAACATCCTTACCATTAATACATATTATCCCACATCTTTAAAATAATTACATCATATCCCACATTTTTATTTTTCTCTATCCATTGTATTTGATACATCACAAAACTCATATTAGCCACTCTTCCTCTTCCTATCACTCTCTCTCCTCCCCTTCCTCTCATCTCTCCTCTTTGATGAAATTTCTTTTTGCCACAATGAAACTTCAGTCAGCAAAGCGCTAGAACTCCGATGAAATCAACAACATACGGCGTCCTCTCTCCGACGTCGCTGCTCCACCACCAAACTTCATCTTCGGCCCGCTCCACCAACAAAACCATCATACCCACTGTCTGTTTTTATCAGAAAACACCATAACTGAAGCTCTGACAAACTAGTAATCAACCAACTACCTTCATCCCCTCACGATTTCAACGACCTCCGTCCCCTCTGTTTTCCCTTCCGTTTTGGTCGGAAATGGCCAGATTTGGCCAGAAAAATGTATCTAAATCCACACAATCGAAGCTCCAACAAATCAGTATTCAACCCAATGACCTTTGTCTTCTCTCCGTTTCAATATTTCGATGATACCCTCTATTTTCCCATCCGTTTGTTTCCTCCGTTCTGGCAAAGATCAGATCTGATCAAAAAAATGTATCAAAATTATAATGTATCGAAAGTATCAAAACGTAATGTATCAAAAACTTTTATGGATACATTTACCAGAAGCATGCAAGATACATGTGTGGAGCAGCTTAATGTATCAAAATTATAATATACAAAAGTATTAAAAACGTGATTTATTAGAAACTCTTATGAATACATTTACCAGAAACATGCAAGATACATGTGTAGAGCAACTAAATGTATCAAAAGTATCAGAAGAAATTATAAAACTCAGATACATAGATATATGAAATTATAAAATTCATATCCATAGATACATGAAGTTACAAAACTCAGATACATAGATGAATGAAATTATAAAACTTAGATACGTAGATACATAAGATTCTGTATAGATACATGAAATTTAAAAAAAAAATCTGATTTAGTTGGTGATTTATCACACAAGGTAATGTATCTGACATTTTTATGGGATTTTATGTAATATTGTAAAGTTGTGGGAGAGAGAGTAATTAGCTCCTGTAGTAGTGGGATTTATGTAAGTTACCCTAAGGGTCTGTTTGGAAAGCCACCTAGTAACTGGAATTGGTGTAATTATTAGGGTAGTAATTACCAGCCTAGTAATTACACAACCTATTAATTATGATGACCTATTTGTTTGCCACAATGTAGTTACAGTGTAATTACAAGTGTATTGTTTGATTGCACAAGTGTAATCACATGGTTATATTAGATTTTTAAAATAAAAGTTAGTAATTATCAAAAACTAATATATATATATATATATATATATATATATATATATATATATATATATCAATACAGTAATGGATGCTTATAAACTACCAGACAAAACAGAGTTAATAAATAGAATTCAAGGAAGAACAATGTTTAGTAAATTCGACTGTAAGTCAGGATATTGGCAGATAAAAATGCACCAAGACAGTATAGAGTGGACAGCATTAACTTGTCCCGAAGGATATTTCGAATGGTTAGTAATGCCATTTGGATTAAAAACTACTCCACCAATTTTTCAAAGAAAGATGGATAATATATTTGGTAAATATAAGACTTTTGTACTAGTATATGTAGATGACATCTTAGTTTTTAGCTATAACATGAAAGAATATTTAGGACATCTCCAAACAGTTTTTAAATTATTTGTAGACAATGGAATAATTATAAGTAAGAAAAAGATGAAATTATGTAAACAATATATTAATTTTCTAGGAATCACTATAGGAGAAGGAAAAATAAAATTACAACCACATATAGCAAAAAAGGCCCTAGAAATGCCAGACAGGTTAGAAAAAACAAAAGACCTACAAAAATTCTTAGGAATATTAAATTATGCTAGACAATTTATTAAGAATTTAGGAAAGGTAGCAGGACCTTTATTTTAAAAGTTATGTTTAGTTGTCCAAATCTACTTTTAGTATATGGTTAGTCTCTTAAATGTCTAAGCAACTCTGATGGATTAACCCATAAATTCCTAGTATTTGAGTCCGTTAATGGCCAAGAGAGCCGCAGGACATGTGTCATCCAGGGTGAGGTTAAAGAAGCAAGTACTTAGAAAATAAGTTTAAGAGAAAGAGATGAAAGAGGTAGATATACCGATAAACTAAATAACAAGTAGAAATAGACACTCTTAAAAAAAAATCATCAACACGTTTGATCATTAAAAATAATAATAATAATAATAATAATAATAATTATTAAATTATTTTTAAATTTGGGGAATATACTTAGCATTCTAGTAATTACCTTGACCTATTAACATAGTAGAAACAGGAAGAGGAAGTACCTAGTAGGATTTTACAACCATAAGAACCACAACTCTATTAAAACTATCCACTCCAACAACTCCATACTAAACTCAGAACTTCAGAATTTACACACTAATCCCGAAGTAAAGGACAGAATAATACAAAACGGTAGAATCCCTTATTGTATCTCTGAATTAAGACAATATCAAAGAAAATTAATTAGATACGCTTTAACAAGACATAATCAATTCGCTCTTCAACATATAAGAAATAACCGTCGATATAGACAACTTTTTAGGTTACTAAATATATGAAAAAACATTTTTATACTAAAAACATTGCATATCATTATAAGGAAATATACGATTATAAACAAGATTTAAGACAAGCTATAATAATTAAAGAATCTCTATTACATATCCAAAAACGCAAATTAAGACGTATAGAAAAAGAAATTAGAAATATAAAAGATTATATTAAATTTTTAAGAAATAGAGTAAGATATTTTCCTTTAGGATAAGAATTTTATTAAATACTCAAAAAACACTTTTAGAAAATATCGTAGAAAAAATAAAGAACTAAGCAAAAGACTATATCTTATATAGCAAGGTCAAAATTATATACATTTCTTAGAACAGAAATTAGTAGCAGTATTAACTAGATTCAAAATATATTTAGAATTAGATATAGAAGTTCACCTAATCAAACAAATAACAGACTATTATAACTATATAGAAAACGAAATAAGACAAGACATACAAGCCCAAGAATATTTAATAAAGGCTATCTTAATTTCCTTTTATGCGAAGAAACGATAATTATCATAACTATATAAATCATTACAATAATCAAATACATAATACTCATATTGAAGAAAGACGGCTAAGAAAGGTACGAGACCAATTAATTCAAAATTTACAAGACTTTGATAACGCAACCAATAAAAACTATAGCAATATATCGGTTAACAAACATCGTCGAAGGTGTGGACACCAACTTAGAATAAAATCAAAGTTACTTATAATAAATAGAGATATTAGAAGTGTGATACATTATAGAGCAATTTTTAAAGAATATTTAGACAACTGCCCGTTAGGATAAAAATTATTAATGAAAACACATCCCTTTGCTATACAAGTACAAGCTAATTATTGGATATATAACTTAGAAGTACAAAGACTAATACAAACTAAACGAAAGTATATAAATCTCAAAAAATCATTAGAAAATATATTAAAACATAAGACACTAAAAAATAATAAAGACATAATAAGTAACATAACTTGGGATATACACGGATTAGAACTCGATATTAACGAATTTACTAATTGGTTAGAGTGGTATAAAAGTAGACCATTCTGGATTCCGTTAGGATAAACGACTTAGCTAATCTAAAGAAATTAGAATATTTAGACTTACAAATAATACCAGAAAAGAAATACAAACGTTTGAAAGACAATTCCTCAATCAAGTGTAATTTTAATAACGGCGAACATATATTACATAGTGAAGACGCACATTTAAATAGCATAATAGACTTGTTAATAAATTTAGTAGAAAACATTCAAAAAGACAATTCTTTAATTATTAAAATTTTAGAAGATTTACAAACAAAACAAATCAAGACTTCTAGTGCTATAGCTGATAACTTAGATTGTATTAGGACTCAACAAGTTGAAATAGCAAAAAAACAAATAAGTAAAACATCTCAAGAAGAATTAAATAAAATACTAAACGAAATAAAAGACTTAAAGATTGAACTAAAAGCCATAACACACAACATATAACTCCACAAAAAACCCCAGAAATTAATATAGAAGAAATTAATAAAAACATAGAAAAACTTATTAAAGAAAAATATCCCCCAGTACCTGAAAAGACTATTAGTGAATTAACAGAACAGTTAAAGAAAGTTGAGGTTACCCCAAGTAAAGAAAGAACGCAGGTAGTAAGAAAGACTAAAACATGGACCTTTTATCAAGTCGGAGAACAAAAGAAAACAGACCCCTCATCCAAAACAGATTCGGAAACAATATGCTAAGTAGATTAATGAATAATAATTCAAGCCAAAATATAGGACAACAGTTAGACGAAGTAATAGACATAGATAAAGATATACAAATTTTTCAACAGAATAGTCTAAGACTTTTAAATCCTAAAGTTTTATATAGTGCTGGAATATTTTCTCAAAAAGCTCAGCTTTACAGCCATTATAGAGAAGAACAGATGTGTGTAATAAAAAATAGACATCATGTAAGTTTAATAAGTTCAGATTCCACCAAAGAAATATTAAGAACTAATATGAATTTAATGCACATGGGTTTAATTGTAATAGGAATAAAAGAATTAACCCGAAAGAATTTAGGAACTAAAGTATTAATTACAATTTATGATGATAGATGGTCAGACCCTAAAAGATCTATACTAGGTTTAACAAAAGTAGATATGACTAATAATGGCGGAATATTTTATTGTAGTCCAAACTATATGATTAATTCAGCAGAATTTGGAAAATATATTAAGGTAGGATTTCAAACAAAAGGATATGAAGACATGAATGGAGGAAATAATTTATTAGTATGTTTAGGATTTATTGGTAAATTATCTAGTAATAGCAATACTAGGTTTAAATTAAAAGTAGATGATGTAGTAGAATTAATGGGAAATCAAGGAATTAAAGTAATGAAACCTTTAAAAATAGACCCAGAGACTTATGCAGGATTAGAATGGAACTTAAAACCACCCAAGACTCAAGCGATCCTCAAACCAACAGATCATTTAATGTATACTAATAGGAAAGGAGAAACATAAATTAGGTTTATAGACTATAACTTAGAAACTCAAAAGAATGAAGAATTCGAAGAACCAGGAAGGACAGAATTAATGAATATAATAGAAACAATATCCGAAGAATTTTCAGTAGATTTAGCAATAGAAACTGCTAGAGATATGTACAGAAATAATAACAACAAAACTTTTAAATGTAAAGGATGTAAATTAGGACAATTACATTTTACTCAAGTAGAAAATCATTTCAAATATTGTAAGTCAAGAACAGATAATTTAATCTATCAAGAAAATGAAGATAATATTTTAGACAATCAAAGTACATACGACGAAGAGGAAACCACTAAGAGTATTAAAGAAGTTATGGAATCGGCAACATCTAGTTTAAGCTCATTTCAAAGAACAACAACAGGACACACTGTACAAACCAATATTGGTAATGTACCTAGACATAGAGTATATCGAATAAATCCAGAAATAGAAGCAGAACGAATTAGACCTGTAGGAAAGAGAATGCCTATAGAAGAACCCATCCAACTCCAAGAAGGAGGTAGTAAAGGAAAAATATTAAATATAGCTGCCCAAGACCCTCAAGCATGGAACACTGTAATAGACTTATGGAAGGGAATAGTAGTAGCAGATTATATAAAAACTTATCACGAGACAGATGCAGAGACTATGTATAGATATATGAAAACATTTTTAGGAGAATCTACAAAAGGATTATGGGAAGCCTTTAAGACAGAATTTCCCCAAGAATTTCAAGACTTAGTAAACATGGGAGCTAATCCCTATAATTTTACAAATAAAATACACAGTTTAATAACAGGAGAAGATCCCAATAGTGGTTTATTAGTATTACAAAGAAAATCCTTGATACAGTTAGAACAATTAAGTATTAGTAATTGGCACCATATAAAATTTTTCTTAAATGACTATTTTTATTATTGCACCAGAAGTGGAAACGCTTTTGATCAGACATTAGGTAGAAAATTGTTTGATAAATTACCAGGAGCCTTAGGAAGAGAAATAGAAAGACGATGGGATGAAAGGGAATGTGTAGTACAAAACCCTAATGCTAGATGGTCCATTGGACATAGAATACAACACATAATAGAAATATTACAAGAAAAATGTACTAACATCCAAATTCAAAAACAGTTAAAGAAAGGTGAAATCAGTTTTTGTAAAAGTATATACACTACCCAAAATTATGATGAAGACTATCAGAAAAGACGAACTCCAAAGAAATATAAGAAATCATACCCAAAGAATAATTACAGATGAAGAAGTTACTATCTAAGAAAATCAGCAGCCAAAAAACCTTACTTAAATAAAAATAGACATGTTAGAAAATATAAGAATGATAAAAGTTATAAGAATACTCTAGAATATTTTACTTGTGGAAGCACAGAACATTTAGCAAATACTTGCCCTAAAAGAAATAATACTAGAACAAGAAACTCTCAATTAATAGAAGATTTTCAAGAAACTTTAATTAATGTAGACGAATACATGTCAGACAATGAAAGTATTTATTCTATAGTAAGTATAAATAACAATGAACCCTATAATTCATCAGACTCAGAAGATGAGAATCTCATTAATGAGATAAATCTAGAAGACCTACATTTAGACCCACCAAATTTTGATTTAGTAAATGTAATAGACTATAATTTAGTTAATATAAAAAGCGGAGACTGTGTGCATGAATTTGAACGGAAAGGCTTAGACAGTAATCAATGCTTCATTTGTAAATGGTACCCAGATAAGAATAGAAGAATCAAATGTAAACTTTGTTATATAGAAGGATGTATTCCTTGCATAGAAAGAACTATAGGAGGTAAGTTACTACAAAATACAATAAGTAATGAACCATATAAAGAGACCATTAAGGAAGTACCAAGTTCTTCAACTAATTATATTATATCACACACAGAAGAAGATAGAATAATTAAACTAACAACAAGAATAAATAACCTAGAAGAAAGAATAAAAAGATTAGAAAAAGGTAAACATGTCATGGAAGAAGACTCAGAATTAATGAACGAAGCCTTTGATGGTTTAGTATGTAATGAAGATAAGAAACTAAGTACAGTCAAAATATTAACTAAAATAAAAATACAAGATTATGAAATAGAAACACTAGGATTAGTAGACTCAGGATGTACACAGTATATAATAAACCAAAAAATATTACCAAAATATCTTATAAATAATTTTACGAAACCTCATATATCCATGCAAATGGATGGAACTCATAATACTTATAGATATTTTGTAAAACATGCAGTAATTAGTTTTAGCAATACATGTTCTAATTATAAAACAATATATAAGTTAGGAATAATGTTAACTAGAGAATTAAATATAAAAGCAGACTTTATAATAGGCTTAGATTTTATGATAAAAAATAATGGAGGATGTTTTATAACTAGAAACGGAGTAATCTTCACAAAGAATATTACAATAACCCCAGCATTTTTTGGAAAAAATGTACAAAGAAATACAAAAGTAACCAAAGACTCTAAATTTCTTAAAGAATCTTCAAAGCACTTGTGTGACAAAGGCACAGACTGTACCTGTGAGACAGGAACTTTAATGTTAGAAGAATTAGACGTAGATGAAGAAATTAATGAAATAGAATTATTAAATCAAATCATAGACAAAAATTATGATTTAATGGAGATAAACATAGACAACTAGAATTTTAGGAAAGGAATGCAACAAATAGGAATAATAAAGAACCAAGAAGACTTGCAAAAGATAATTCATAAATTAGATGACATAGACATAATAGGTGAAAAACCTTTAGAACACTGGATGAATAATAAAATAGAGTGTAAACTAGAAATCATAAATCCAGAATATACGGTAAGAACAGCAGCAATACAAGCTACTAATGAGGATTTAAAAGACTTTGAAGTACAAATTAAAGAATTACTTGACCTAGGAGTAATTAGAAGATCTAAATCAAGACATAGGTCAGCAGCTTTTATGGTTAGAAATCATAGCGAGATAGTTAGAGGAAAAGCTAGAATGGTAATAAATTATAAAAGACTTAATGACAATACAGTAATTGATGCTTATAAACTACCAGACAAAACAGAGTTAATAAATAGAATTCAAGGAAGAACAATGTTTAGTAAATTCGACTGTAAGTCAGGATATTGACAGATAAAAATGCACCAAGACAGTATAGATTGGACAACATTAACTTGTCCCGAAGGACATTTCGAATGGTTAGTAATGCCATTTGGATTAAAAACTACTCCACCAATTTTTCAAAGAAAGATGGATAATATATTTGGTAAATATAAGACTTTTGTACTAGTATATGTAGATGACATCTTAGTTTTTAGCTATAACATGAAAGAACATTTAGGACATCTCCAAACAGTTTTTAAATTATTTGTAGACAATGGAATAATTATAAGTAAGAAAAAGATGGAATTATGTAAACAATATATTGATTTTCTAGGAATCACTATAGGAGAAGGAAAAATAAAATTGCAACCACATATAGCAAAAAAGGCCCTAGAAATGCCAGACAGGTTAGAAAAAACAAAAGACCTACAAAAATTCTTAGGGATATTAAATTATGCTAGACAATTTATTAAGAATTTAGGAAAGGTAGCAGGACCTTTATATGCGAAAACTGGCTCTAAAGGACAAAAGACATTCAATACGGAAGATATAAAATTAGTTCAAAGACTAAAAGAAATGGTTAAGGACATACCAGACTTAGCCCTACCTTTAGAAACAGACGTTTTAATAATAGAGACAGATGGTAGTTTTGAAGGACGGGGAGCCGTCCTTAAAGCTAGAACCAATAAATATAGCAATAAGAAAGATGAAAGAATATGTGCTTATCAGAGTGGAAAATATAAAGAACAAGGCAATATGAGTAGTATAGACGCTGAAATACTAGCAGTCATATATGGTCTTAATAGTTTTAAAATATATATTTTAAATAAGCTAGAAGTATTAGTAAGAACTGACTGTGAAGCCATAGTCAAATTTCATGAGAAAATTAGCGAGAAAAATAGTAGTAAGAGACGATGGTTAAATTTTATTGACGCTACTTCAATATATACTATTAAATTCGAACATATTAAAGGTAAAGAAAATACCTTAGCCAATAAACTTAGTAGATTAATATCAAAAACTACTGACTAATCTTTTTTGCAGCATGACAGACAAAGGCAAAGCAAAAGCTTCAGACTCCAGCACAGACAATTATTTAAAGACTTTATTAAGCAATACTCATTTTCGGCCACAGACAATGTTAAGTACAGCTCAGACATCTAGTGATCAGACGATCGAAAGAATACATTTTGGGAGACAAAATTTAATTTATTATCCAGAGTCAAATTTCAGTTTTAAGACAAGGCATGAAGCAAGGGTCGACAGAAATCAAAAATGTTTATTAGACAACTTATGGATTTCATACAACAAGACTCCAAGGGATGTCAGCTATTTTTTAGCTGTTATGAATGCCCTGACACAATATTTTACAGACAAAAATTTAACTAACAAGTTTAATTTTTATGTGATCATACAGGGAAGGACTCCAGGAATTTACCAGACATGGATTCAGGTAATAGACGCGATTAAGAACTTTAAAGACCCCTTATACAAAGGATTTAATAATTTTAATGAGGCTTTAGACTACGCAAGAGGAAAATTAGGACCAAACTTTTTTATTATCCCCGAGCTAAGAAATCCTATAAATTACCTTCAGTACAATATTCAAAAAGACACAAACAAAATTATTTTTTGTGATCACTGCAGTTCAATGAACGAAGGTTTTAAAAGACTAAATCATAAAAATGAACTGTTAGAAAAAGAACGAGATGAGTTAGTAAGACAAAATTTATTACTACAAGATTATATAAAGCATCTTGAATTAAACCAAAGCCCAAATTCAGCACCCTTTCAGACACGAAGACCAGTTCAAATTTTGAAGAATTCTTTTACTCAGACTGATTTTCAGATACCACAAAAAAGTTCTCCATCTTTACTAAAAATGGATGAGATGGGTGTGCATTCTCCACTGAATGTAGACAGACCTACTGCATCAGGTAAGGATGTAGCTAGTCCGGTTCAAACGGCAACCGGTAAAGACTCATCAAGTCCGTTAATGGCTGACACTTTGCCAAAAAGTGTAAGAAGACTTCCAGCTAGTTTTAATTTAAAAGGAGCCTCAAGCTCAAAGACTATAAAAATCAAAAGACAAAGTAAAAAGAAAGTGACTACAAAAACAATAGAAAATATTATTGGCAATACACTGATGAGATTATTAGTAGACTCTACCTCTAACACTCCTAAAGAAGAGACGAAAGACATGATTAAACCAGCAAAAGAACGATCAGATATTTCAAATTCAGACTCACATCTACCCAGTTCAGACAGAGAATATGACCCGGCTCTAGATCAATTTGCTCAAGATCCTAACGCAGATGATGATTCCGGTATGAGTTTTGACTCCGAAGCCTTGCACAATTTAGACACTATTTATTAAAGACATCAGCAATGACATCAGATATTTTGGACATTTTCAAAAGACGTAAGCAGTGACTTCAGCAGACTCAATATTCGTAAGCAATGACATATATATGGATAAGATAGAAAGACGGAACGAAAAGAAAAGTCGTAACATTCAAAAATGTTACAAGATTTCAAAGGAAATTAATAGCGAAAGCGACATAAAACAGACTTGAAAGCGACCTGCAGCAATATGGTTCCGTTCAATTTCATTTGAAGTCCGCAGCCGCTCCTCTATAAATACCTTTCATTTCCATACTGCAAGACAGAGATCAAGAGAGAAGCAAGCATCAAGCAATCAAAGTAAGAAGCAATTAGCTTAGAGTTTACAAATAAATATTGTAAGAAAAGAGTGTTTGAAAAATAAAAGAGTGTGTTTGTACAAAGAGTGCTTGTGAGTGTTTAATTTTCCAGTTCACTAGGAGCTACTTCGGGGACTCCCGAAAGGGAACCCTCTATCCGCTCTACTCAATGTAAGTAGGTTATAAGCTTTACTAGAAGTAGGTCTTATTCCCCATGTTTGTATGTTTATGTTTATGTTTTATGTTAATATCATGAATATATGTTGATATTTTAATATATGTTGATATTTTATTATATGTTGATATTTCATCATGTCTATTTTAAAAGTTATGATTAGTTGTCCAAATCTACCTTTACTATATGGTTAGTCTCTTAAATGTCTAAGCAACTCCGATGGATTAACCCATAAATTCCTAGGATTTGAGTTCGTTAATGGACAAGAGAGCCGCAGGACATGTGTCATCCAGGGTGAGGTTAAAGAAGCAAGTACTTAGAAAATAAGTTTAAGAGAAAGAGATGAAAGAGGTAGATATACCGATAAACTAAATAACAAGTAGAAATAGACACTCTTAAAAAATAAAAAAAATAAAAAAATAAATAATAATAATAAAATTATTTTTAAATTTGGGGAATATACTTAGCATTCTAGTAATTACCTTGACCTATTAACATAGTAGAAATAGGAAGAGGAAGTACCGAGTAGAATTTTACAACCATAAGAACCACAACTCTATTAAAACTATCCACTCCAACAACTCCATACTAAACTCAGAATTTTGAAACATATTTTATCTAAGTATCAAGTCAATACTAATAAAACAAATAAATTGGAACTGAAAATAAAACATAAGAAAAAGTTACGACAATACTCTTATGTCAAATTTCAACATAATGTACATAAATATGATTCAAAGGAATGGAAAACGTAAGTTTATAACCTTATTCAATAATGAATTATATAATGAATTGTACTTTAATTTAGAAATTAGAATACTAACAAAATTATGCTAAATGAAAAAATAAACATAAAATAAATAAAAAATAGGTAATACGAACAATTGCATGGAATCACAAGAAGTAAAGGTTGGGAAACGAGAAGGAGGTGAAATATAAATAATATAAAATAAAAAATATATTTTAAAAAAATATTAGAATAATAAAAATAAAAAGAATTTAAAATAATAGAAATAAAAAATATATTAAAAATTTAAAAAAAGAAAGAAATTAAAAAGTAACCAGCTTGTAATAATAATCATGTCATTATCAAAAAATTAACAGCTTCCCCGAATTGGAGAGTGTAATCACCTCCTGCCAATTACATCAATTACATGCTTATCAAGTAATTATCTGGTCAATCAAACATGTCAAACTATATAATTACACCCAATTATATCAAATCTAATTCTTAGGGTGGCTTTCCAAACATGATGTAAAAAAAATTTAAAACAATTTAGGAGTATGTCTTAAAAACAATTTAATATATAATTAAAAATAATATAAATTATCAATTTATCTATTATTTTTAATATGTTAAGTCAAATACAAGAAGAGGGACTAATATAGTTCCACTCGCACAGGATATTAGTGGTACTCTTTTGAGGACAGGACCAGTGCACGAGCGGCGCGCGAATTTTCAAGCTAGGGTTCTTTTTCTTCACCTTGTCTTCCTTCAATATATACTATTCCAAAAAAGCTCTACCAACAAACACAAACCTGAAAACAAAGCAGAATTTCAATAAGGTTAAACAGCAATTTATACTTCATCTAATTCTTGCAAAAATCTTCATTTTAATTAATCTTTTTTTTTTTTTTTTTGGTCGGTTTGCATAATAATAATAAACTGAATTTTGGAGTATTCTGAAGTGAAGGGGAGCTTGTTGCGGAGCTGCAATGATGAGTTCTCTTCAACAGCCTGTTTGGGTTAAAGGGTCCGCTTTTCCTTCAAAGGGAGCTGCTTTTATTAATGTAAATTCCAGTCGGGTGACCTTTTCCTCTGTTAAGCCCTACAGAGCATCTCCAATTCAAGGGGCCTTGCTAACGGGAAAGCCCAGTTCTTCCGTTTCTGTTGGTAATTTGAAGTTCTCTTGTTTTGTTTGACATCCTACTTGAATTTTTTCAGTTTGTCTATAGTATTTTGTCGTGGCTTCTTCATTTTCGTTAATTCTTTTTCTGTACTACTTTGGACTGCTTTGATGAGGGTCTATCGGAAACAACCTCTCTACCTCCCTCCCTAGACCCCACTTGGTAAGATTACACCGGTTATGCTGTTGTTGTAATATATGCATATGAGAAAAAATGTTCTTTAGAACTATTTTGGCTTATATTTGTGCATAAAAATATGTTTTTTTAATTGGGGGAGGAGGGTTTTTCGGTATTCTCCTTTAGTACAACTGGTGTTTGATGGATTCTTGATTATATTTTTACTAAGAGTCCATGAAATATGTTTTTGCAGGAGTTACTTGCCAATAGGGTTTAAGTATGTGCCAAACCTAATTAGTTAATGTTATTGCTTATATCATAGGCCAATGGTGTTTTTGGTCTTGTCTAATTATACTTCTTTGTCTGAGGAGGCGGGGGAACTGTGTTGGTCAAATGTAATTCTTTTGTACTCCTTATATGAAATGTTTTGATTTGATAAAGTACGAATGGATACTCTTGAAACTTTAATTTGATATTCAATTCGGCACACCAATTGCCTTATGGGATGAACTTGTTAGATCATGTAAAGCTGGAATGTGGTATTTGGAGGACCTCAGTTTTCTGGAATCTTGGGCTTGGAAGTGTCTTTTTTCTTGCATACCAATAACAGACATGAAGAGTCATCCATCTTGTTGTATCAGCTACTTGGAACCAATGCAGATACTATAATTGATGTTAGAAGTGATTTTCATTGAGCATTTTAGATTGTTTTATTTAAAAACTAATAGCGACGGAAACCGATTCTGGTGGACGGGGAATGTAAAAACTAACAGGGACTAAATCCATTTCTGGTGGTTACATATCACTCATGAATGTGTATGATGATTTTACTTAACAGGGACTAAATCCATTTCTGGTGGTTACATATCACTCATGAATGTGTATGATGATTTTACTTTTTAAAACTTTCTTCATTTACTCATTGGTGTCCATTGCATTCTCTAGGTGCTGGGAGCGGCTTTGAAGACTATGGGTTGCGTGAAGCTGATCCTGATGTCTGTGCTATTATTGACAAAGAGAAGCAACGCCAATTTAGGAGCTTAGAACTTATTGCCTCTGAGAATTTCACATCTCGAGCAGTGATGGAAGCAGTTGGTTCTTGCCTTACAAACAAATATTCTGAAGGACTTCCAGGCAAAAGGTGAAGATATCAATCATGCATTTTTCCTCCTTCCAGAGAACTTGTAATCTTTTATATAGCTTGTTAATGACGATTTTCTAATTCTTAATTGTATCAGATATTATGGTGGGAATGAATACATCGATGAGTTGGAAACTCTCTGTCAAGAAAGAGCATTGGCTGCCTTTAGCTTAGATGGAAAGCAATGGGGTGTGAATGTTCAACCATTATCTGGTTCTCCAGCAAATTTTGCAGTTTACACAGCGGTTCTTAATCCACATGACCGGATTATGGTTAGTTGCAACTACTAAGCGATTTTCTTGTTATTGGTCTTTTAGTAGTTGCATGAAATGACATTTATATTGTGTGATTGTACCTTAGGGGTTGGACTTACCTCATGGTGGCCACTTGTCCCATGGATTTATGACTCCTAAAAGGCGAGTTTCAGGCACCTCTATTTACTTTGAATCCATGCCTTATCAACTTGATGAATCTACAGGTAACAACAGTGGGCTACTTTAACATGTTGCATTTGGACTGTTTACTAGAATTATCAGCTGATTGGGAGCCTGTTTTAACTCTAAACAGGCATTCTCGATTATGAAATGCTCGAGAAAACCGCGAATCTTTTTCGGCCAAAACTTATTATTGCTGGTGCTAGTGCTTATCCGCGTGATTTTGATTATCCTCATCTAAGAAAGGTACAAGTATATAACAATTGGATCGCTAAATTGCTAACATCTTCTTGCTGTTTTCTTTGTGTTGGATCTAATATTATGCTTCTGGTATATCCTGGTAGATAGCAGATGCTGTTGGAGCTTTCCTAATGATGGATATGGCTCATATCAGTGGGCTTGTTGCTGCCTCTGTACTTGCTAACCCATTTGAATACTGTGACATTGTCACTACTACTACTCACAAGGTACTGTAATTTCTTGCCGAGCTAATAGTTTTGTTCTCAGCATATCCCTCTCTTCCCTGCTCCTTAAAAAATAGCTAAATAGTTATACCAGTTATATTTCATTGCTCTTCTCTCTCTCTCTCTCTCTCTCTCTCTCCCCAATGCGGTTCTGCTGTTAGATCTCCAAAAATGCATAAAGTCTCATTTTCCTGAGCAATTCCTCAAAGTAAGATATATGAGATAGCTGGTTTTAAGGATATACAATGAGGAGGAGTTAGGCGTGCTGTTTGTTACAGCTACCAAGCTGTGTGGGAGATGTTCTTATTGTTGGTGGAACAGCAGTGTTTCTTCTTGCAAATAAATTATCAAAAATCCAAATTATACAGCGAACTATACTGGTTTGCATAAGTAGGAAATAAAAGATGTCAAGTCATGTTGTGTTTGAGGAAATATGTGGTGCATCATGTAGTCTAAATTAACTTATGGATTTAAAGCTGTTATCCTAAACAGAAGATGGGGGAATTATGGGAAGGCTACTAACTCCATCTTTAAACTCCAATATTTTAGTAGTTACGGAGTAATATATGTTATATCTGATTTACTATGACCTAACTTCGTCTCGTCTGTTCAGTCTCTTAGAGGTCCTAGAGGTGGAATGATTTTCTTCAAAAAAGTTCCAGTTCTGGGAGTGGATCTGGAATCTGTCATAAACAACGCTGTTTTTCCTGGTTTGCAGGTCAGTTCGTTTTCCTTTTTGACTATCCATTTTTCTCTTTTTACTTAACAGAATATGTTCCTTGATTGCTAATACCTTACCAAAGATCAGAACAACTTCTCTTTTTGGACTCTATAATATATAATCTGGGTTCCTTGAATTGAATTAACAATATTATTGTTTTCCTCTGAAGGGTGGTCCTCATAATCACACAATTGGAGGACTAGCCGTTTGCTTGAAGCATGCCAAATCACTTGAATTTAAGGCTTATCAGAACCAGGTAAAGAATTTGGCTTGTTTACCCCAACACGGGCTCCGTCTGTATTGGAAATATGACTTCATTTAATATTTATCTTGTAGGTGGTCTCCAACTGTAGAGCTCTTGCAAGCCGATTAACGGAATTAGGCTACAAGCTGGTCTCAGGAGGGAGTGACAATCATTTGGTTCTTGTGGATTTGAGGCCCATGGTGAGTTTTCTCGATTATACCTTTCTTTTGTGCAACTGGGATGGACTTTTATTTTGTTGGTAATAAAAAACAAATTATATTAGCAACAACAATAATATATATACTAGTTTGTATGAAGTAAACTTTCAGGAAAAAAAAAAGATGGCTAGAACTAATCTGTGTAATGCTGGTTGTAAGCACCAGGATCCAGTCAATCTTTTCTGATAAACCAGCATAGGTTAACATTGTCATTTGTCAATTAGGGAATTGATGGTGCTAGAGTGGAGAAAATACTCGACATGGCATCAATTACTCTCAATAAGAATTCAGTGCCTGGTGAGTGATGCTTATGCAGTTATTTTTTTGAAGCTCTTTTCCATTTGGCATTTACACTGTCAAATCAAAATTGTAGGTGATAAAAGTGCACTAGTACCGGGTGGCATCCGCATAGGCTCACCCGCTATGACCACTCGAGGTTTTACAGAGAAGGAATTTGTATTAGTTGCAGATTTCATTCACGAGGGTGTGCAAATTACTCTCGAAGCCAAGAAGTCTGTCTCTAGTTCCAAACTCCAAGATTTCATGAAGGTTGTTACCGCCGCGGATTTTAATTTGATGGATAAGGTGTTGGACTTACAAAAAAGAGTCGAAGCTTTGACGACCCAGTATCCGTTGCCTGGTTTATGAGAAGTGGTATTGGAAGGCCAAATTGCCTGATGATAATACAGTTGCCTGTCCTATTTCATGACGCCCTGAATTTTGCAATGTGATTTTTAGAATGTTTTAGCATATGATTCTATCTATGCATGGATAACCTATACTAGATTGCTCCCTGAAAATCATCTATGTTTCTTCTCCTGAAAATTGTAGCAGATTGATAATCGATGGGTTGAATCCCGATATAGGAGTGGCTGTTGTAAAACAATTGAATTTCATCTGAAATATTTGAAAACAAATAGGACGTTTTTATTTATTTTTGGTGTCTAGTGCAGTTTCTAAATTGCATCTTTTGCTATTTGGTTTATTCTTAGAGTCTTGTAATTTCTGGAATTCGACGGAACTTTTCTAGTGATTTTAAGAATAAGGCAAAGCTATCCATAAGTTAAAGTTACAGGGCTGTGGCTTGGTAGGTATGAGTCGATTGGCCATCCAAGCAGCATTATTAGAGTTTATTCAATATATGATAGAAACAGAATAACAACATATTCCGTGTAAATCACAAGTAAAGTTTGAGTTAATCAGTGTAATTCACAAGTTAAGTTAGAGTTAATCAGCGTACTTCACAAGTGGAATTTGAGTTCAGATAGGATATATGAAGAGTTCTTGGAAAAACCATATAATGGACCATATTTGTTTTTTGATACGATTTTGTGGGGGGGGGGGGGGAGTCAATAGTCCACTATTTTTGTGTTTGGACTAATAATACACATTGTTTGCTAAAGCAATGTACTTTTTAAAGGGTTAATTATACTGTATGCAACAAAATTTTATTAAATTTAAGTCCGTACGAAATTTGGATTATAAATATATTAGTCCAGATAAATATTGTGGATTAATATAAGGGAAAAGTACATCCATGCCTCATAGGAGCAAATTATTTACAACTAAATATCCCCTTACATAAAATACCTCCCTAACTAATTACATAAAATGCTTCCTTCCCTTGTAGCTTTAATTATTTATCTCTCTTTTAATTCTTTTCCTTTTTATTTCTCTACTTCTTCTCTTTTTTCTTTCTTGTTTGTTTTTCTTTTTTTGCTTCTTTGTTCATTTAATTTTTTTCATAAAATTATTTTATTCTTTATTTTTTTTTACACCATAATTTAATTCACACTCAATTTTTATTTTATTTACTCCTCTCTTTTTTTTCTCTCGTTTATTTCCTTATTCATTTATTTTTTCTCTACTCTTTTTTTTTTTTTTTTTTTTCCTTTATTGGTTTATTTTATTTTATTCTCTCTTTGTTGTTCAATTTCTTTATTTCTTGATCCTTTCCTTTTCTTTTTTCCTTTTTTTCGTCTTTATTTTTTTCTCTACTTTTTTTCTTTTTTTCCTGCTTTTATTTTTCTCTTTTTTTCTTTATTGTTCCTTTTATTTTTGTATTTTTCTATTTTTTATTTTCTCTTTGTTTTTCCATCTCTTGTTCCCTTTTTTTTGTGTGTTTATTTACTTATTCTTTATTTTTTTTTTTCCTTTTTCATTCATTTTTTTCTCAAATCATAACACTCTTTATTTTTCACCACAAGCTAATTTCATATTTTTAGTCTTTTTTTTAATTTCTTTTCTTTTGTAATTTTATTTGATTCTCTTTTTTTCATTTACTTCAGTCTGTAATGATACCATCACAGTATATCTATATACTGTCATGGTATTATTGATGTATGCTTCAATCCTTAGTGGGACCTCCATGATACCATTACAATATAGTTATATACCATCATGACATCATTAATGTCTGCTTCAATCCTTCAGTCAGACTTCTATGGTATCATCACAACATATATATACTGACATGGTATCATTGGGGTTTGCTTCAGTCTGTAATGATACAATAACAATATATCTATATACTGTCATGGTATCATTGATGTCTGCTTCAATCCTCCAGTGAGACCTCCATGATACCATCATAGTATATCAATATACTCTCATGGTATCATTGATGTCAGCTTCAATCCTTAGTGGGACCTCTATGATACTATCACAGTATATTCATATATCTTTATGGTATCATTGATGTATGCTTCAATCCTTCAGTCAAACTTCCATGATACCATCACAGTATATATATACTGACATGGTATCATTGAGGTTTGCTTCAGTTTGTAATGATACCATAACAGTATATCTATATACTGTCATAGTATCATTGATGTCTGCTTCAATCCTTAGTAGAACCTTCATGATACCATCACGTATATCTATATGACATCATGGTATCACTGACGGATGCTTTAATCCTTTAGTCAGACCTCCATAATACCATCACAATATATATATATATATATATATATATATATATATATATATATATATATATATATATATATATATATATATATATATATATATATATACTAACATGGTATTAGTGGAGTTTGCTTTAGTTTGTAATTATACCATAACAATATATCTATATACTGTCGTGGCATCATTGATGCCTGCTTCAACCTTTTAGTGAGACCTCCATGATACCATCATAGTATCTATATACTATCATGGTATCATTGAGGTTCGCTTCAACCCTTTAGTGAGACCTTCATGATACCATCACAATATATCTATATAATAACATGGTATCATTGGTCGAGGTTTGCTTCAGTCCGTAATGACACTATCACAGTATATCTATATACTGTCGTGGTATCATTAATGCCTGCTTCAACCTTTTAGTGAGGTCCATGATACCACCATAGTATATGTATATACTATCATGGTATCATTGATGTCTGCTTCAATCTTTCAGTGAGTCCTTCATGATACTATCAGAGTATATCAATATACTAGCATGGTATCATCCTTCAATGAGACACTCCATAATATACCACCACAGTATATCCATATACTAGCATGATGTCATCCTTCAATGAGACACTCCCCAATCCTCTATGATACCATCATAGTATATCAATATACTATGATGGTATCATGGAGGACTGCTTCAATCTTTCAATGAGACACTCCTCAGTATACCATCAGAGTATATCTATATACTGACATGATATCATCCTTCAAAGAGACACTCCTCAATCCTACATAATATCATCACATTGTATCTTGATATACGATGATGGTATCATGGAGGATTGCTTCAGTTTTTCAATAAGACACTTCTCAATTCTCAATGATACCATCACAATATATTCATATACCGTCATAGTATCATTGAGGTTTGCTACAGTCCTTAATGATACCAACACATTATATGGATATACTGTGATAGTATCATAGAGGATTGTTCTAGTCTTTCAATGAGACACTTCTTATCATTCTTAATTATTTATTATTGGATTTATTTATTAATTTTTTTATATTTTGATTAGTCTAAAAATAATAAAATAATATCTTTATCTTTATCTTTTATTTTACTATTCAAAAGAAACGATAAAAAAATGATCTAACCAAAAATAATAAAAATATATATTTCTACTAATTTAGATTTTATTAAGTAAATTAATAAAATTAATATTCTTTTTAATTACTTCTTATTAAAGTCTAATTATTTATTTATATATTTTTTTAAAAGCTCACTAAGAATCACTTAGTGGGTATTTTTTTATTAAAATGTAGAAGAAGTACACATGAAAATGTAAGCAAAAAACAAAACAATAAAAAGAAAAAAGTAAAATACAGAAATAAAAGGAAATAAACTAAGCTAAGCAAAGAGAAAAGTATAAAGAATTGAAAAGGATTAGTAGCCGAAATTTAAGAAAATGGTGCCGCAATTTATTAAACCAGGAGAATTCAATTCCCTTTGATGGGGGCACGCGCTGTAATTAATATATTGCGCCTGGGTGTTTTTAAAGTTATTAAGGGAAGGGGCAGTGGAATGTAAATACTTTAGGTTTTAAGTCTATTTTGTGTACTTTTCCCTTAATATAATTGGATTAATTATTTAAGTCCAACAAATATGGATTTAATTAAAGTTCAAAATTTATTGGGATGGTCCATTAATTCGGATTACAAATGATGAGCCCACTTTGATAAGCCCAAGATGTCATCTTATTCTAGAGGTCCAATTTGATGACACATGTCAAATGACGTGGCATGCCAAGTCAATTGAAGGAACCAATAGGATCATGCCACATATCAAAATGATGCAGCATGCCTAGTGAAATCAAAGGCCAATAAAAACAAGTCACGTGTACAAGTTGACATGTTCCAACCAATCAAATGGCGTCATGTCACTTAAATCTGATTGGTCAAAAGAAGACCATCTCCACCATGACTCTTTTCTTCCTACAACTATAAATAGGGGTACATAATTCAGAAAAAGGACCAACAATTCTAACAAGAAGCAAGAGAGAGCTCGTGGATCAAACTCCGCAGATTTATCTACAAGATCAAGTTCAAGCATTCAAGCACCAAGTTCATCAAGATTCAAGATCAAGACCACAAGATTCAACATCAAGCTCAATATCCCTTGAATTCAAGTACAAGTCAAGATCCAGTTCATCAAGATTCAAGACCAAGACCACAAAGATTCAAGATTAAGCTCAAAGGCTCTTGAATGCAAATATAAGTCAAGATCAAGTCCATCAAATTCACAAGTCAAGATCAAATTCAAATCCCCAAGTCAAGATCAAATTCACTATATTCAAGATCAAGCTCGAAGACTCTTGAATTTACGTTTGAAAAGGCGAATCAGAGGATTCATAGAGATTGTAACACTCACGTATTGAAATCAATAAAATGATTGTTGTAATATTTTTTTTGTCTCGATTATTTATTTTCTCGACTCGAATTTTATTGTCCACAAATTCTAGCACGCCCAGTGCGACAATCTCTACCTCTCATCTCAACTTTTCCAACATCAAACTTCAAGAACACTGACATAACTTCCAAGAAGGTCACTCCCAATCCACTGCCTTTAAGGCTGCTGATTCCAAGTTCTCCGCCAAGGTAGAAAGCATCCTTGGCGTTACTTTTGGAAGCTTTGGAGCTGTCATAAGGAGCAAGGCCAGCATGATGGGGCAACAAACATATCAAGTGTCGTCCGCATCAACTCTAGTTTTTGGATCTTCAACCCCAAAAGGAATAAGGTCCCCTACAAGTTCTTCAGAAGAAGGAAGCAGTGTGGCAGAGAGAATCAAGAAGACTCTAGCTCTACTTGAGCTCTTTGGTTCAAAAAACTATAGCACAAAGAACGATGGTCATTCAACCAACGTATCATCTCCACTTTACCAGCGTGAGCTGAGCACTTAAAATATTAACTTATGTGACAATCCGTGCTACTCTCCGACGTCTCCAATAATTATGCAAGCAATGGGAACTGATGCCTCATTTACGGAGGAGCAACTTACAAATTTGACAAAGGCGATTGAAGGTCTAACCAAATTTGTACACAATTAAGACGCTCGGATTGAAAAGTTGGTAGATAGAATGGAAGATTTAGTAGACGGAGATTCTAGCCATGCTCCAGGAAAGGCTCCAGAAGTTCATGAGACAGAGCATCCTGCGAAATAGACACCGCCTACTAAGGAGGTACCAGTCTCTTCTGAAGGAATGATCCCAATGGAGCAATTGAAAGATTTCATCGAAGGGACCCTCAGAGATAAGTATGACGTTGCCACCAAGTCTTTCCTGACGTACGCCAAGCACTATACTGCTAGGATTGATAGCTTCAAGATGCCTATCGGACCCCCTAAATTTCAGCAATTTGAGGGAAAAGGGAATCCAAAGCAATATGTCACGCATTTTGTTGAGATATGTTATAATACTGGAACCTACAGTGACTATCTCGTCAAGTAATTTTTCTGCTCCTTAAAGGGAAACGCCTTCAATTGCTACACGGACCTCGAGCCTAGTTCCATTGATAGCTGGGAGCAACTGGAGCATGGGTTCCTAAATTGCTTCTATAGAACGAGGCGTACAGTGAGCATGGTAGAGCTCACAAATACTCCTCAAAGAAAGGATGAGCCAGTTATCAACTTCATCAATCGATGGAGAAATGCCAGCCTAAACGACAAAGATAGGCTCAGTGAAACTTCTGCAATAGAGATGTGTATCCAAGGAATGCCCTGGGAGCTTCTCTATATTTTGCAAGGGATTAAGCCAAAATCTTTTAAAGAGTTAGCTACCCGTGCTCACGACATGGAGTTGAGCATGTCTTCTGCCGGAAAAGGAGTAGCGTCTATCCATGACCCTCGAAAGGGAAAAGACAAGCAGGAACCCAAGAGATGGACCAAGTCTGTCCCTAAAAGCGATAATAAAGAATTCATGAATGTCAACGTGTCTCCTATGAAGTTCACCACAAAGGTGAGCAAGAAGCAAAGCGTGAAAACGACTTCTCAAGCCCGTCCAAACCAGAAGTTGACTTTCAAGGAGATGCAGGAAAAAGAATACCCCTTCCTTGATTCTGACGTTTCTGAAATTTTTGATGAAATTCTTGAGCTGAAGCTCATTGATCTACCCGAGATAAAGCGGCCCGACAAAGATGGAAAATTGATGACCCAAACTATTACAAGTATCACAGGCTTGTGGGTCACCCTCTAGAGAAATTTTTCGTCTTCAAGGATAAAATCATGCAACTGGCTAATGAGAAGAAGATCGTGCTTGATGATGAGAAGGTCAGTTCTCATTAGATCTCCATTACTTTTGGCTTGCTCGATCCAGTCCAATTATGTAACTTCAAAAAGCATAATGAAGAGCCATTGGAGCATGACAAGTCTTCAATCGACGACGGTGATGATGAAGTAAGGATTTTGGTGACTAGACAGAGATGCAACAAGACAAGTCTACAAAAGGAATCATTCGAGCAGCCAATGAGAAGGAGGATGGTGAGAAAATCGAGAAAGCAGAGATTAGTTGATCTTTTGAAGAGGGAGAGAGTAGTGGAACATCACCACCAAAAACCACAGCGTCCTGTGACCTTGGAAGAATTCTTTCCAAGTTGGTTTTGCGCAAAGACTACTCAATACAACATTGAGGCATCTTGTTTCAATACTAGCAAAGAAGAAGCAAAGGATGAAAGCCTTTTAATGGAACATCCTTCTTCTGAAAAGCCTATTGAATCGCTTCACCAAGAACCACATGTATATGATACAAAAATCACATTTACAGATGAGGATCTCCTGTTTGGTGAAAAGCTGTACAATTGTCCCTTGTATATGGTGGATCATGTTCTAGAGAAGAAGATAAGTAGAATCTTGATAGACGAGGGGTCATATCCTACCTATTCGCACAACAAAGGAACTTGGCATCACAACTGAGGAACTTACTAAAAGCCGTTTGATGATCCAAGGGTTCAATTAAGGGGTCAGACGGCCATAGGATCCATCAAGTTAGAGATTCCTATGGATGATTTGCGATCAAATAGATTGATGCATGTGATCGATGCCACGACTTCATACATATTACTTGGTAGGCCATGGGTATACGAGAACAAAATTGTCTCATCCTCCTACTATCAATACTTGAAGTATCTTGAAGACAGAGTGGAAAGAAAAATAGTTGCCGATGATAAGCCATTTACTGAAGCTGAGTCACACTTCGCCGATGCAAAATTCTACTTGACGAATTATGTTGTAAAGGATAAAAAGGTTGGTGATCTCACAACAACCAAGTGTGATGATCTTGCAACTAAGAAGGTCGAGGTGGCTATCAAAAAAAGTCTTTGTTAAGAAGCCTCCCTACACTTCAAATAAAGGGAATGTTGCGTCCTTGAAAAAGAAGGTAACTCCTATGCTTTGCTATGTACCAATGGTGAGGAAAAAGGAAGGACACTCATCCAATGTCCAAGATAATGTACTGGGGGGGGGGCTAACTCTTTCGATAAAGTGAATCGATGCAATAAACTTGTCCTTAAAGCTACTTGGAGAATTTATGGCTCGAAATGTACCGCGAGATATGACACTCCCTACGAAGCGTACAAAAAAAGGCTTCGATCCAAACACTTACAAGTTATTTGTAAAGGCTGGATACAACCTTAATGAGCCATCAAATTTAGGAAAAATCCCATCAGGAGCCACAACCAAGCAAATGTGTGAAGGCTTGGGGTACACGCCACTACCGCTGGTTCGCATCTCTATAAGAAGGGCAGCTAGCAACTACATCACTGTGGAAAAGGAGTCCAACAAAAGGTCTTCTGTCTTTGATCAACTTAGAGGATCAACCACAAGAACTTCTGTGTTTGAGAGATTGGGTCCACTAAAGAAGAAGAAGAATAACAAACATCGGAGAAGTTATCAAGGCACGATAACATACTCTTCACCTAGAATCCAGAAGGATTTCCAAAGTTTTATTCCTTCTAGAATGAGGCGATAGATGAAACTTGTGGTTTCATGCAAGGAGGTGTTAAAGGCAAAGATTCATACTATGGTTTATACCAAGGAACGTGAGGAAGATGAAGAAAGTGTAGGCTCTTCATATCATATTACAACCCTAAGTGAGAATGATGCCTCATCTTAAATGAAGGTTAATGAAGAGTTGGAAGATATTTCCTGGTGTTACCATATATCTATCAATGATGATGATCCTCAAGAGAAGGAAGATGTTGGAGATGCTCCGCCGGAACTTGAAGAAGGAGTAAAGACCATAATAGATCCCTTGAAGGAAGTTAATCTTGGCACTGATGAAGACCCGAGACCAACTTACCTGAGCGTTTTTCTAGAAATGGATGAAGAAATAGCTAATATGGACATACTCAAAGAATACAGAGATGTCTTCTCTTGGAGTTATAAAGAGATGTCTAGCTTAGATCCAAAAGTAGCAGTCCATCAGTTGGCGGTCAAGAATCTTGCTCGTCCTATTAAGCAAGCTTAAAGGCGCTTTAGGCCAGACTTGGTTCCATTGTTTGAAAATGAGGTTAACAAACTCATCGAAGGTGGATTTATTCGTGAAGTTAAATACCCCATATGGATTTCAAAGATTGTTCCTGTGAGGAAGAAGAATGGATAAATTTGAGTTTGTGTCGACTTTAAGGATCTCAACAATGCATGTCCTAAGGATGAGTTTCCAATCCTGATTCCAGAGTTGATGATTGATGCTACTACTAGTTTTGAGGCAATGCCTTTCATGGATGGATCATCCGGCTATAACCAAATCCGTATGGCGCCAAAGGATGAAGAGTTCACTACTTTCGTATGCCCAAAGGTATTTATTGCTATAAGGTGAGGCCTTTCGATTTGAAGAACGCTGGGCTCACTTATCAAAGGGCTATGCAAAACATCTTTGATGACCTACTCCATAAAAATATTGAATGCTATGTGGATGACTTAGTAGTGAAATCCAAAAAGAGGAGTGACCACTTGAAAGACTTGAGAATGGTATTTGAGTTACTACGAAGATATCAACTTAGGATGAATCCATTGAAAGGTGCCTTTGGAGTTACTTCTGGAATGTTCCTCGGCTTTATTGTACGACACCGAGGAATTAAAATTGATCAACCCAAGGTTGATGTAATTTTAAAGATGCCCAAGCCTCAAAACATTCATGAGTTAAAGAGTCTTCAAGGAAAACTAGCATATTTAAGGAGGTTCATCTCAAATCTGGACGAAAAATGTCAACCATTTAGCTATCTCATAAAGAAGGGTGCCCCTTTCGAATGGGACCAAGCTTGTAGTAAGGCCTTTGAAAGTATAAAATCACACTTGATGAAGCCTCCAGTTCTTGCGGCACCTATACCTAGAAAACCATTGACTCTCTACATCGCAGTACAAGAGAGGTCGGTTGGAGCACTATTGGCTCAAGAGAATAGAGAAGGCAAAGAGAATTCTCTTTACTACCTGAGCAAAATGATGACACCAAATGAGCTGAATTATTCACCTATTGAAAAGTTGTGTTTGACATTGGTCTTCTCAATCCAAAAGATGAAGCATTACTTTCAAGCTCATATTATTTGTCTGGTGTTTAGACCAAATCCCATCAAGTTTGTAATGTCAAAACCAGTCCTCAGTGACCGACTTGCAAGGTGGTACCTTCAATTTCAACAATTTGAGAGTGTACATCCCTCAAAAGGCCATAAATGGACAAACATTAACAGATTTTTTGGCAGACCATCCGATACCTGATGATTGGAAGCTAACTGATGAACTTCCTGATGAGGATGCAATGGTTATTGAAGTTCAACCTCCATGAAAGATGTACTTTGATGGTGCGGCACATTGAAGTGGAGCTGGTGCTGGCTTGGTGTTTGTCACTCCGCAAGGAGAGGTTTTCCTATACTCCTTTACTTTGACACCATGTTGCTCCAATAATGTCGTTGAATATCAAACATTGATACTTGAGCTTGAAATGGCCATCGACATGAAGCAACTACAATTGCAAGTCTTTAGTGACTCTTAGTTGGTGATCAAGCAGCTTTTGGGAGACTATAAAGTCAAAAAGCCCGAGATACGCCCATATCATAATTATGCTCAGAAGTTGATAGGATGGCTTAGATAAGTGACCCTCCAACACGTGCCAAGGAAGAAAATAAGCAAGTTGATGCCTTGGTTGCTTTAGCTTTAACCCTAACTCTTCCAAATCAAACACGAGTTACTATCCACCAAGAATGGGTAGTTCCACCGCCGGATGGGGATGAATATACAAAAAACAACCTTGACCATCTCGTCGTTGTGTCTGAAGCCATAAGGAAGATTGACGACAACCAATTATTGACGACTTGTGTTATGGAATACTTCCAGAAGATCCAAGGAGAAAGACTGACATCCTTCATCGAGCACCTCACTTCTTTTACTACAAGGACACGTTATACAGAAGATCATTTGAGGGGATACTCTTGTGATGCTTGGGGAAGGAGAAAGCAGTTCAAGCTTTGAAAGAAGCACACTTTGGAGTATGTGGATCTCATCAATCTGGACCAAAGCTCCACTTTCACATAAAAAAGATGGGATATTATTGTCCGACCATGGTAAAAGATTGCTTGGACCATGCTAAAAGGTTCAAGGCTTGCCAATTTCATCAAATTTCATTCATCAACCTCCTGAAGTATTACACCCAACTATCATATCTTGGCCATTCAATGCTTGGGGATTGGATATCGTTGAACCACTACCAAAATCTTCTGGTGGACACTTGTACATCTTGGCTGCGATAGATTACTTCTCAAAATAGGCCAAGGCTATTGCTCTCAAAGAAGTGAAGAAGAAGAATGTTGCAAACTTCATCCGAGTGAATATTATCTACCACTTTGGAATTCCTCAATACATAATAACTGACAATGGCAAGCCATTTGATAAAAATTCAATGAACAAGATTTGTGATCTCTTTGGTTTCAAGCAGCGTAAGTCTTTTATGTACCATGTTGCCGCCAATGGTCTAGCCGAAGCATTCAAGAAGACTTTGTGTAACCTGTTGAAAAAGATTGACTCTAAGTCCAAATGAGATTGGTATAAATGAATGGAAGAAGCTTTGTGGGCATATAGGACGACGTATAGCACACCGACACAAGCAACCCCATGCTCACTTACTTTTGGAGTTGAAGCAGTCCTACCACTTGAGCGTCAAATACCATCTTTAAGATTGTTATTTAAGAAGGTCTCACTGAAAAAAAAAATGCTAAGTTTCATCTTGCAGAGTTAGAAGCACTTGATGAGAAGAGGCTAGAGGCTCAGCAAAATTTTGAATGTTATCAAGCCCGTCTATCTCGTTCTTTCAACAAAAGGGTTTGCTTGAGGTGCTTTCAGGTCGGAGATCAAATCCTTACTGTAAGGAGGCCTATTATCACTTCACATAAGTTTGGGGGCAACTTTACCTCGAAGTGGGATGGATCATACGTCATATAAGAAGCATATTCAAATGGTGCTTACAAGCTCGTCGATGCAGATGACGTGAAAATTGGTCCTATCAATGCCAAGTTCTTGAAGAAATACTATCCTTGAAGAAAGATGATGCTCCCTAAGGAATGAGTATAAACTGCATGTCACTCCTGACCCGCAAGAGTATAAATTATGTACGGCTTAAAAAAAAGTCCGCTAGGTTGAAAACCTCGAAAGAGGGGGCCTAGGCAAAAGTTAGGACACAAAAAAAATACATATTTTAAAAAAAATACTCACCCAAAACTACGTTGTGACTTGATCCTCTTCACCGAGGTACGTAGGCGCTTAGAATTTTATTTTAAGTTCAGTTGCATGAGTGTCAAAAAAATACATGTTCCCCCTATATCTGTCACATGAAAGTCAAAAGTCTACAAGTACTCTTTCCATCAAACTTCATAGTTGCACCAAGTATTGATGACTCAATGGGGGCAAACCCCTATGGAAAATGAGTTTCCTCAGCAAGATTTGAAGCCTCTAAATTCACCAAGCCTGCACGTTGAAGCTTAAAATCTGCCAAGACTATGAGGTTTAAGTCAAAAATCTACCAAGCATGCAAGATGGTCTCAAATATATCAAGTCTGCAAGTTGAAGTCTTCAAATCCTCTTAAGTTTGCAAGTTGAAGCTTTCAAATCCGCTATATTGAAGCCTTCAAGTTCACGGAGTTTGAAAGTTGAAGTCTTCATATGTTCTTTGTCTATAAGTTGAAGTCTTCAAATCCTCCAAACCTTCTTGAGTTTACCTTTCTTATGGCGGGGATGAGTATCCTTCCCTTTGCGCCATAAGATTACCTTTACCTTTCTTAGAGAGGGGATGAGCATCCATTATTTTATGCCATAAGATTCCCTTCTTCATGAACCATCCTTTGAAGCCTACCTACGAAAAAAAGAAGGAAAAGACTACACAATAAAACACAAGTAGAGGAGAGATTGTTACCTATAGAGATGTTTCAGAATTAGAAGCCATGCAATACCAACTCGGCTGGACTTGAGACAACATGTTTGGGTGAGAATGAATCCTTGGAAGTCTAGTTTCTAGCAATAAAAACGCTTTTTGATGGTGAGGTTTCCACATCAAGATATAAATTATTTAGTGAGGACGCAAATCTGAAATTCTCTGCGGGACAGAATCTAGAGTCAACTTCAAAAAATCATCTAGAATGATTTTGGAGGTGTTAAATTCTAAATTTTGGACATGTGTCAGATATAACTGTCTAGTTTCTTCATAAATAAGTGAATTACAATTTTAATACTCCTGTATTGAGATACAGATTTTTTAGTGTCGTCGCTCAAATCTAAAACTGCTGGTGCATCAAAATCCAAAGTTGAATACGGGATAACATCTGAAAATATCCCGAATGTATCAAATTATGAATTTCGGATATATTATATATCTTTGTGTCTAGTTTTGAAAAAATCAAGCGGCTTGTGATTTTGTCATTCCTACATCAAGATATGCAAGTTTTGGTAAAGCTGCGCAGATCTGAAATTTTCAGCATGACAGAATTTAAACCTAAACTTCAAAAAAAAATTATAAAATAAAATTGAAGGAGTTTAATTCTGAATTTTGGATATGTTGTAGATCAAGAAATCTAGTTTCTGACAAATCAAACTTTCCATGACTTTGGTGCTTCTACAATTTGATATGAATTTTCTACCTCAGACATGCTAAGCTGTTAAAAAGTGACGAAAATAAAAGGAAAAAAATAAGAAATACCTTGTATTGTAGCACTCTCGTCATGGCTCGCAATGTCATAATTGATATAAAAATAATGTCGAATCTGCTCCTATTTATAGATGATGGGTACATTGGTGGCTTGGACTCCAAATTATAAATGGAGACTTAAAAAAATAGGCTTAATCCCAACTGAATACTAATAGGTGCTACCGAATTTGTCTCCTACACAAATTTGGTCAAGTTACAGGCGGCTACAAGTGGCGGGAGAAGCCTAATCTGATCAAAAAAGGGAAGAGTTGAAGCGGCAGTAGCATTATGTGCATAAACACTGCAATGTGTTGGTGGCGGCCATATACTTGCTTATATGGGTTTCATGCAATTAAATAATGAAATCTCATTGGACCAATGTGATATGATTCAATGTCATGAACTTCTACCAAGATAATTATTATAATAATAATAATAATAATAATAATAATGACCTTTTAGGTGACATACTGCCTCAACTGTGGGCCATTACCCATTTCGGTCATATATGTACAAATTATTGTTGCTCTTAATTACGACATCAAATTATTACTTCAAGTCTAGTTTTCGAAAGATTAAATATCTCAATAAGTCTTGAAGCAGGGGCAATTTGTATGCAACAAGATTTTATTAAATTTAAATCCATACAAAATTCGGATTATAAATATATTAGTCCAAATAAATATTGTGGATTAATATAATTGGATTCATTATTTAAGTCCAATAAATATGAATTTAATTAAAGTCCAAAATTTATTGGGTTGGTCCATTAATTCGAACTACAAATGATGAGCCCACTTTGATAAGTCCAAGATGTCATCTTATTCTAGAGGTCCAATTTGATGTCACGTGTCAAATGACGTGGCATGACAAGTCAAGTAAAGGAACCAATAGGATCATGCACATATCAAAATGATGCGGCATGCCAAGTAAAATCAAAGGCCAATAAAAACAAGCCACGTATACAAGTTGACATGTTCCAACCAATCAAATGACGCCATGTCACTTAAATCTGATTAGCCAAAAGAAGCTCATATTCATCATGACTCTTTCCTTCCTACAACTATAAATAGGGGTCTCATAATTCAGAAAAAGGATCAATACTTCTAACAAGAAGCAAGAGAGAGCTCATGGATCGAACACCACAGATTTCTCTACAAGCTCAAGTTCAAGCATTCAAGCACCAAGTTCATCAAGATTCAAGATCAAGACCACAAGATTCAAGATCAAGCTCAAAAGCCCTTGAATTCAAGTACAAGTCAAGATCCAGTTCATTAAGATTCAAGATCAAGACCACAAGATTCAAGATCAAGCTCAAAGGCTCCTGAATTCAAATACAAGTCAAGATCAAGTCCATCAAATTCACAAGTTAAGATCAAATTCAAATTCCCAAGTTAAGATCAAATTCACTATATTCATGATCAAGCTCGAAGTTCCTTGAATTTACGTTTGAAAAGGCGAATCAGAGAATTTATAGAGATTGTAACACTCACATATTGAAATCAATAAAACGATTGTTGCAATATTTTCTTATCCCGATTATTTATTTTCTCGACTCAAATTTTATTGACTACATATACTAAACACCTTTATAATATGGTTCAATTTCGGATACTTCTTTTATATTTTAAAATCAAATACTTATACACGCTATACTATAGAAATCCTTCACTTACACCCTTTATATGGTATATCCGTAATTATATATATTAAAATATAATTAATCAAAATAAATTAAAATTATAATTAAGAAGTTTTTATGTATATATTTTTTATAAAGTTTACTTAAAAAGATAAATATTTTTAACATTTTTGTTGAATATCTTTAGTCACTCATTTGATTAAAACAAAGAATATATAAACATTGCTTGGAGCATGTATATTTCGAAAGTTATAAATAAAAAATGAACAAAAATTACTTAAAAAATATATCGACTATTAGTAATAACAATCCTACACTTTAATCAATAACAGCCTACACTTTAATAATATATTTACTCCCTTCGTCCTATATTCATTGATCACTTGCACTTTTGTACACTCCTTAAGAAATCATAAATAAGAACGATAGTGTTACTAATTTACCTCTTAAGATACTTTTTTGAAACTTTAAAAACTTATTTTTACACTTTCAAAGAGTACAAATTGAAGGGGTAAAACGAAAAAAATTAATTAATTTTATCTTGATTTAGTAAGTGAACAAGTAATTTGAGACATATCTTTTTGGTACGGTGATCAACTAAATGAGACAGAGGGAGTAGTATAATCCCACAAGTGGAGTTTGGGAAGGATAGGATATACACAGACCTTATTTCTATCTTTGTGAGATAGAGATGTTGTTCTGATAAATCCTTGGCTCAAAATAACGGGGGGCGGGGGGGGGGGGGGGGGAGCATGTTAGCAAGAAATTAGAAAAATATGATAATACACTAGGAAGACACAAAAAAACTAAAACGAGAAATCAAGATAAACGCTAGAAAGGAAAAAATAAAGGCAGCAAAGTAGCAGTGTAACAATGAACGGAGTAAAACATACCATGCAAGTACAAAACATAAATACTGCCTATAAGGATGAAAGAGGAAGAAAGACTAGTCTCCTATCTCTCCCACATAAAAGTGCTATAATGTTGGGCTACCTACTAACTTTTTACCTTAATCCTCAATAATCTAAACCTTCATATCTAGACTTTGTTATTCAGTCAAATAAAATCTGTATTCACAAATATGAACTTCAACAATAAGTTTAAACCAACTTATGAACAACAAAAATGAAGTTCAAACTATTTCAAAAAATAGTAAACAAACAAAGAAAGAGATGAAGATAAAAGAATCAAGCCCACTGAATTCACAATGTATCCTTAAGGAAATTATTCCTCTCAAGTACCCAAGGTTAATGGAATATATCCTCCCAGGATAGAATGATTCACTTCAGCAGAATAGCGGTACCTCAAATTTCACTGAACTTCGAACTCACTCAACGACTGAAAATCACACTTGAGTTTTTGCAAGAAAGGAAGAGTTTTTAACTTCAAAACTTCGTATCAATATCTGAGGAAAAATTAGATATTTATGGCCAATAAGTTTTGCTTAAAAAAAGAAGAAATATTCTGAAAATTTGCATTGTTTCGGACCCGGCGGGCTATTTGCATTGCTGTTTGTGGGGGCATATGTCAGTTTGCAGCTGCAAACCACTCCACAAACCAAAACAAAAAGTTGAGAGAAATTTTGTGTTGGTTTTTGCAGCCATAAACGACAGTTTGCATCGGCAAACCTCTCAGCATAATTAAAACAGTGAATTAAAAGATTATGTCCCTTCAATGTGCTTTGGATATGCGTTCGCAAACTCATTTATGGGGCCACAAACGGAGGAAATATGCTGATCAGATTTTGAATTATATAATCATTAAACAATTAAATTTCAAATGAATTTTGTCTAAAAAGATAGACTCTCGATCGATCATTTTCCAAATCCAAATCTAAAATCGAAGTCAAAGCCAAAGCCGAGCCAAGCGAGTGAGTGATGACAATGTGAGACTTGTCTTCTTCTTACCTTATTAACAACATGGAGTAGTGCCTCTACTTTTAAGCACCAGAAAGTTCTTTTCTCCCACCAATGTGGGAGAAACACTTCTTCCATAAAGTGAAAGCACATTTCACTTTTCCTGTATTTTCTTTCCTTTATTTTTCATTCATATTTCAAAACTAGAACCCAACAATCCCCCATATAAATTGAGAATGTTTATAAGATCAATAAATATACTGACAAGTATGTGATTTACTGTCACGCCCCGAATCCCATCGAGACATGATTGGCACCCGTAGCCGATAAGGCCCGAGAGAACCAACCTTTGCCTATGTTCACTCATATGCATCTCATAATCATAACCACCATTGCATAAGAACATGAAAGACGAATAAAGGAAAACATGGGACATATTTATACATACATATGAAACTTGGCCGCTGAGGCCATCCAGTCAAAACAACATATGTCTTTTACACTGATACTCCCACATCCGTCTACAAAAGCCTCTAGCAAGAGCATTGACCAAACAAACCAAAAGTCGGGACAAGTCCTCGCTTTATACAACATGTACATCATCAAAACATATATCTACTATGACTCGGAGAAACCCCGAATTAACTGGAGCTCACCAAGGAACTGCTAACACTGGCAATCTACTGGGGAGGCCTACTGGGACCTGCGCCTGCAGCAAGTAAGGTAAATTCCCCGAGAGGGGTCAGTACGAAATAAGTACTGAGTATGCAAGGCTCAGATGAAACTATACAACACATGAATATTTCAAGGAATATGTCAATGAACTCAAAACATATGAATACTCAATGTGAATGAGTCACCATGTTGCATTGTGGAAACCATGTGGATTGCTTTCATTACTTTCGTTGCTTTCTTTACATTCAATACTCACTTGTTATCACATATATCACACTGTACCCGGGCCCCGACTGATCAGTGGGTCTTTCATATCATATCATTGTGTTGGGATCGAGTCGAGCTAGGCTTATGCCCCTAGACTTGCCACCCATACATCAATGCACGGGATCGAGTCGAGCTAGGATTACGCCCCTAGACTTGCCACCCATAATTCCAAACCTCGGGATCGAGTCGAGCTAGGCTTACGCCCATAGACTTGCCACCCGTACTTGATCATTGACCACATTTGCATTACTTTGTTCATTACTTTGAGATTGATACTTTGATAGTCATACCATCACTTTGGAACTTTGGAACACAACATTGTTGGAAACTTTGAATCATTGACCAATAAGTGAAGGACATGTGAATAAATATCAATGAGAAATATAACATTACTAGCACCATGATACTATTGGAACCATTGGACAATAAGCCATGAACAAGAGACACAAGTATAGGCACTATTGGAATATTGGTACGTATCTTTATTTGAGCTTTCGGAACATTAACCATGAATATGAGACATGAGATTCACAAATGATCCATGAGTAGAAAATATATGACAATGACTAGTGATAAACGGATATCGGATACCTTAGCACATTTCGGGATAGAACTAGTGACATATCAATGTGGACACTATTTGTCGTAGAAAGGTACGGACAAGTAACCTTACATACCTTGGATTCGCAATACGAATATACAACCTTAGATGCGTAGACAATAATCCCTCTCCTTCTTTATGTGTCACTCTACAACATAAATACATAACGAAATTCACATTAACCACCAATTACTTTACAAATGCATACCATGTCAATGAGTTACATGTTTGCCTTTAAACATGTCATTTCCCCTTGACAAAATCATTGATCATACTATTATTCCAAAAATTCCATAATATTCCCAAAATTGACCAATACATGGTAATTGATACATTTTACCACAACACTTCTCCTTTACACTTTCTTATCCATCACACATCACAAATAATCCATCAAAGTACCATAATGCAACTCATAACACATATCGGCCAAAATCCCATAATTTCCACTTTTAGACAAGAACAAGTTTAATACCAAAAATAACACCATACATGTTCATATTTTGTCCATACCATGCTTTTTCATCAAAGGCACAAGGCCTAATTCAAGTTCAAATTACCAAGATGACACATCTTTCACCAAAGGCAAAAATACACTATTCATCACCTTGCCAACACAACTAGCATAATATACATAATCTCCCATGCATATAATATGTTAATCCATGAGAATAAACACTTACCAAAGCTTGGAATATGTTGATCTTGTCCAAAGAGTCCAAAGGATTTATTTGCTTTAGGGTTTGGAAATGAAAGAAATGTTTGTAAAAATATCCAAAAGTTATGAGAGGCTTTGGGGAATAAAATCTGATGTTGGGGACTTTATATAGACCCAAGGTCATCCTTATCCCCATGTGGCATTAAGGGATATGTTCAATTGGTCAAATATTGGAAGAATGGATCACTTCCCTTTGGGCCTATGTATTTTATTCCATTTTGGGCCTCAAATTGGGACCAATAACACATATCCATGTAACCCATCAAGTTTCATGTATTAATCACCATATCTCTCATGTTTACATAATTCCATAATGTCACGACAATATTCTTTTAAACAATTCTCATTCGTCCTTTCGATCGCAAAAATTGGAATTCTAGTCGCCCTTGGCTTCATTGAACATTTTGGATCACTATTCACATTTCATGATTTGATCATGTAGGAGTATGTAGGAGTGTATTGAAGTGTTTGAAGCTTTAACAATGCTCAAATAACTCCAAAGAACTAAAAGAAACCATCTAGAAATCGTCGTAGAATTGCGTTACGAAACGACTCTGGAAGGGCATAATTATTGTGCCTTGCGCCACTAGCTGCAAAGCAGGCTGTGGTGCAAGAAATGGGCCTTCTCTAAACTTTCAGAGTGCAGGTGGCTTGCGTCACACCCCTGAAACAGGGTAGTGGCGCAAGTTTCAGCACTTTACTGAAATTTCCGGCCACTTATCCAATGTTTACGTATCGTCCAATCCCTTATCAAAACACTACAAAATACTTACTTAGTGATCTTAACCATCAAGTAAACATGACTTAAAGTCACCAAATGAGGTTAGAATGTGTACGAGTTCTTACCCAAATGCTCCACGAAATCACAACACACCTCCTACGAAGATCTAATCGCACATGTTAAGTCCGATATCAAATGTTTCACCAATGACGCTATAAAGCACATTTTCATGGCATAGAAACACCTATGTAGATATGATCCCAAGGTATCACGTAAGGTTAGAAAAGTACGGGGTGTTACATTTACAAGCAAAGATTATGTGCATCTGGATAAGTAGGTTTTTCTTTGAACTTTTTGTAGTGAACTTATATCGGATACACTCGATCAATAGGTAGATGCGATATCTATGAATCATCGAACTTCGTTGTGCACCTATACAATACAAGTCACATAACTAGCCTTTTACCATTTATGATTCTTATGATTTTATTCGTTTTAACCATGAACACTGTCTGGTTTTATGAGAGCTTAGAGAATCAATCTTTACCATCATTCTCCTTGAAGCGGCTTCCATTTCACACTAATATAGGTGATTCCTAAATGTTTAATCCTATATATAAACTATTTGGTCATACTTGTCAAACTTAGAAACCATTAAAAAGCATCAAACCTGAAGCTTTATCCTTATATCCTGAACATTGTCTTCATCATGAGAATAGGTTGAGTTATTTGACAATGTTGAATCATCAGTCACAACTTTGTTTAATCTCTTTGAACCTATCTCTTGGTATCTCTAGTCTGCTAGGTAGAGTTACCACCATGATGACTTATCCTAGGCCTTAAATCCATTCCCTTTGATGATCTTTCAACTCTCTCTAGTTAGGCATTTTATAAGTGGATTCGACACATTATCCTTTGACTTCATATAGTCAATCATGATAATTCCCACTAGAGAGTAATTATCTAATGGTATTATGTCTGTCATATGTGACGAGATTTTTTATTATACATAGTGTTTCTTACCCTACCTATTGTAGTTTGACTATCACAGTGTATGCATACAGGTGTCAAAGATTTGGGTCAAAAAAAATATCTTCCAAGAAATTTCAAAGCCATTCAGCTTCTTCACCGACCTTATCTAAAGCAATAAATTCAAATTCCATCGTAGAGCTAGGGATACATGTCTATTTGGATGATTTTCAAGAGACTGCTCCTCCACCAAGAGTAAATACATACCCACTTGTGGATTCTGGTGATCTAATTTGCATCACTATATCTTTCAATTACCACTGGATATTTATTATAATGCAAAACATAGTTTTGATTATGTTTTAGATACCCCAAAACTCTTTTCATTGCCATCCGATGAGTTTGATTGGAATAACTTGTTAATTGACTCAATTTACTAATAGCACATGCTATACCTGGTCGCATACAATTCATGATATTCATCAAACTTTTCAACACTCATGCATAGTCCAATTGTGAGTCACTTTCACCTTTATTCTCTTAAAGTGTAAAACTCACATCAATTGGTGTCTTGACAATATTGAAGTCCAAATACTTGAACTTGTCAAGTACTTTTTCAATGTAATGAGACTGTGACACTGCTAAATCTTGTGGAGTTCTATGAATTCTTATTCCAAGACTACATCAGCAACTCTAAGGTCTTTCATATCAAATTTACTAGCTAGCATTTGCGTAGTAGCATTTATGTCAAAAATGTCTCTATTGATGATGAACATGTTATCAACATACAACAAAAAATGACTTTATGATTTGGAATGTCTTTAATGTAAACACATTTGTCACACTCATAAATCTTAAATCCATTTGCCAACATGGTTTGGTAGAACTTTACATGCCACTATTTGGGTGCTTGTTTTAGTCCAAAAAAGTGACTTAACAAGTTTGTACACTTTTCTTTCTTTATCATGAACCGCAAAACATTCGAAATGTTCCATGTAAATTTATTCCTCCAATTATCCATTCAAGAAAGTTGTTTTCACATCTATCTGATGGATTTTAAGGTCATACACCGCCACTAGTGCAATCAATATCTGAATGGATGTTATCCTTGTTACCAGCGAGTATGTGTCACAATACTTAAGGCCTTTCTTTTGTCTAAAGCATTTAACGACAAGTCTTGCCTTGTATTATCAATAGTTCCATCAATTGTCATTTTTCTTTTAAAAATTCATTTTCAACCTAAAGGCTTATTACCTGGAGGAAGATCAACCAATCACAAGTATGGTTGTTCAAGATTGATTCAATCTCACTATTGACAGTCTCTTTCTAAAAAAATGAGTCCCCAGAAGACATGACTTCTTTGAATGTTTGAGACTCATTTTCAAGAATAAATGTTACAAAATCCGATCTAACGAAAGTAGATGTTCTTTGACGTTTACTACGTTTTGGATTCTCTTCATTAAGCTCATTTTCCTTTGGTTCTTCACGAGGTCATTTAGACCCTTCACTAGACGACTCATATCTAGGTATATAATGATAAATGTGTTCAAAGAACTCGGTGTTATCTGATTTAATTATCATATTATCATGAATATCAGGATGTTTGGATTTCTGAATCAAAAATTCTCATGCTTTACTATTTGTAGCATATCCAATAAAAACACAATCCACAGTCTTTGGTCCTATTTTGACCCTTTTGGGTATAGAAAATTAGACTTTGGCTCGACACCCTCACACTTTGAAATATTTCAAGTTGGATTTCTTTTCTTTTCATTTCTCATATGGAATAGATTGTGTATTGTTGTGGGGCATTCTATTGAGTATTCAATTTGCTGTAAGGATAGCTTCCCCCCTACAAGTTTTGCGGTGAACCTGAACTTATAAGTAATGGATTCATCATTTCCTTCAACGTTCAATTTTTTCTTTCCGCAATTGTTAGATTGAGGTGAGTAAGGGGCAGTAATTTGATGGACAATTCCATTTTCCAAATATATTTCTGTAAAGGAGATTCATACTCTCCAGCCCTATCACTTCTTATCATTTTATCCAACGGATTTTCAACTTAGATTTTACATTGTCTAAATGCTTCAATTGCTTCATCCATACTGTTTAGCAAATAAACATATCAATATCTAGTGCAATCGTTAATAAAAGTTATGAAATACTTTTTTCCACCGCGAGACGATGTTGAATTTATATCACAAATATCTGTGTGAATTAATTCTAAAAGATTGAAATTTCTTTCAACAGATTTACAAGAATGCTTAGCAAACTTAGATTCAACACATATTTAACATTGTGATTTATTACAATCAAAGTTAATCAATACTTTTAAATTAATCAACTTTTATAAAGTTTAGTAGTTGACATGTCCTAAATGTGCATGCCGTAATTCATTTGACTCAAGAAAGTAAGAAGAAGCCTTAGCTTTATTCATTTCAATAGTCATTACATTGAGTTGAAAAGGTCCTCAATGAGGTAACCTTTTCCTACATACACTTTATTTTTACTAATTACAACTTTATCAAAAAATAAAGACACACTTGAATCTATTTTTAGTCAGAAATGATGTTGAGACCAAGTTCTTCCTCAACTCCGGAACATGAAGGATATTGCTTAGAGTCACCACCTTGCCAAATTTCATCTTCAAGCATACTTTGCATGTTCCTTCAACTTTTACAGTAGCGGAGTTTGCCATGAAGATCTTCTTATTGGATCCAGCAGAAACATATAGTACAAATAAATCCTCATTGGCACAGACATGAAGGGATGCATCGAAATTCATCCACCATTCCCATGAATTGTCAACCAAGATGCATTCAGAAAGCATGGAACAAAGATTGTCCATTTTTTCATTAGATTCAGTCACATTTGCTTGGCCTTTTTTCTTGGCTTTCTTTGAAGCTCGACAATCTGGAGTCTTGTGACCAACTTTACTAAATTGAAATAATTTTCTTTAAATTCTTCTTAGGTGGATTGTTTTTTTGGTTCAAATGCTTTCTTCCTTTTCTTTGCCTTTGTGGGTTCATCTTCAATAATATTTGCTCTCGATATCGCTGAATTTCTACGCGACCTCTTTTCTGCAGCCTTGTTATCCTTGTCGATCCTCAAATGTACAATAAGATCTTCAAGTATCATCTCTTTGCATTGATGTTTCAAATAATTTTTGAACTCCTTCCATAAAGAAGACAACTTCTCAATTATTGTTGCCACTTGAAACGCATCATTCATAATCAAACCTACATCAAAGGTTATGTGAGTATTAAGAACATACTTAATATGTTTAACAAAGGTATTAAATAAATCTATACCTTCAGCAAGGAGATCATGGATAATAACTTGCAATGCCTGAACTTGGGTAACAACAACTTTACTGTCTACCGTTTTGAAGTCCAAAAATTTTGCAACTATAAACTTCTTCATACCAACATCCTTTGTTTTGTACTTTTTTTCTAAAGCATCTTAGAGTTCTTTGAGGTCTTCATATTACTTTACACACTATACAGATAATCTTGTAGCAGGCTCAGAATATAGTTCTTACACAAAAAATCTGAATGCTTACAAGTTTCAAGCACTAAGAAGCATTCATCATCCAGAGTTGATTCCGGCAAGACTGAAACACTTTTATTGATGAACTTCTGCAGACTCAAACTAGTGAAGTAGAAGAACATCTTTTGCTGCCATCTCTAGAGATCTACACCAAAAGTTTTTTTTTGGTTTCTCTGTTGGTGTCATGACAGGAGCAGTAATTGAATGGCTTGAACAAGCAGTATTTGTCGCTGCAACATTCGTCGTTCCATTATTGACTTCACTTTCATTAGTCAGTTTGCTGTCACAATTTGACACACAACTTAGTATCTAAGAATACTAACAATAAAGACTTAATCTTTATACAAATTATTTCTAGTCAACAATGAATTTTTTATGTTCTTCAAATCACCAACCGAATGAACTCTAAATTACGGCGAAGTTTTTATGTTATTCAAATCAGAATCAAATTCAAACAGAGTAGAAAACTAAAAAACTTTAATCTCTAGAAACCAACATACATATATATAACAAGTATATTAATTTCCTTAAGATTGTTATTTCAATCAAACAAAATCTGTATTCACAAATTTGAACTTCAACAATAAGTTCAAACCAAATTATGAACAACAAAAATGAAGTTCTAACTATTTCAAAAAATAGTAAACAAATAAAGAAAGAAATGAAGATAGAAGAATCAAGCCCACTGAATTCACAGTATTTCCTTAAGAAAATTATTCTCCTCAAGTACCCAAGATTAATGGAATATATTCCCCCATGATAGAATGATTCACGTCAGCAGAATAGCATTACCTTAAATTTTGCTGAACTTCGAACTCACTCAATGGCTGCAAATCACACTTGAATTTTTGTAAGAAATAAGGAGTTTTTAACTTCAACATTTCATACCAATATCTGAGAAAAAATCAGATATTTATAGCCAATAGTGTTGCTTCAAAAAAAAAGTAATTGTTCTACAAAATTGCACTGTTTCAGACCCGTCGGGCTATTTGCGTTGCTATTTGTGGGGGTATACGCCTGTTTGCTGCCGTAAATCACTCTACAAATCAAAACAAAAAGTTAAGAGAAATTTTATGTTGGGTTTTGGGCAACAAACGGCTATTTGCGTCGGCAAACCTCTCAGCATAATTCAAACAGTGAACTGAAGGATCGCGTCCCTTCAATGTGCATTGGATATGCGTTCGTTAACTCATTTATGAAGTCACAAATAGAGGAAATACTTCTGATCAAATTTTGGATTAAATAATTACTAAACAACTAAGTTTCAAATGAATTTTTTCTAAAAAGATTGACTCTCAATCAATCATTTTCTAAATCCAAATCCAAAGCCGAAGTCGAGTGATGATGATGTCGCAAGGCTTGTCTTCTTCTTACCTCACTAACAACATGGAACAGTGCCTCTACTTTTAAGCACAAGATATTTCCTTTCTCCCACCAATGTGGGAGAAACACTTCTTCCATAAAGTGAAAGCACATTTCACTTTTCCTTCATTTTCTTTTCTTCATTTTCCATTCACATTTCAATACTAGAACCCAACAGGCTTAGAACCCAATAGGCTTTGTGTCCTCAGTTAACCGGTGGTATATTATGTCCTGCTGAATCACCTCGCAGTACTTCTCCGACCTGCCTCTAACTCTTCTGACATCCACTATAGCCAATCCCTCACACCTCCTCATAGGTGCAGCCGCACACCTCCTCTTCATATGTCTAGACTATCTCATAAGCTATTTATAGTTATGTAATAATTAAATATAAACTATTTATGGCTAAATCCTATGGAGTACCTTCCATGATCTCATCCATAAAGTCTCATTTACTTATGTGTTCTTCGATTACGTACAATGAAAAGAGATTGCAAGATTTTCAAAAATGGTCAAGTTTTGATGTTATCCTGCCTAGTCTCATGATTCTGGAGATAGGTGGACTCATTGATATGACACTTGCCTCAAATTTCTCGATTCAAAATCCCTACAAATACGATCGTTTCTTCTTATCACAATTAAGAGAAACTATCAGATGTTCATTATTGTTGAGTCACATTCGATCTATGTATTTGTCATGCTTCACTTTCTAATTTGACCATGTGTCTGATGTTCAGCAAAAAATGCATATGTTTAGCCGATTTAACCCTTATATGTGTTCCCTTGTCGCCACTTGATAACAATTAGAACTATTTTGTGGTTATTACGTGTGTTTTGTTGTGTAGGAATGATGTTTGAGCTAATGAATCCGTTTGGAGCTAAAATAATTTTTGGGAGATTCGCAGTTTGAGTAGAAGTCTAAGAAAAATAATTGGGGGGTTAAAGAACCTATTGGACATGTAAAAATGAAAGAAAGTCAAAACTACACGGCAATAAAGCATATGTGATGTGGCCAGACTACGAGACCTGTCTCGCGCCAACTTTGAAAAGAAGAGGTTGGCTAAAATATTTGGTTGCTAAAAAATAGGCATGCGCGATGCGACCACTCTACCAGGCTCACGTCGCAGCAGGCCAAAATGTGCAAATTTTGGGTTTCGTCTAGTTTAAGGTTATCTAGTCTAAGGATTCTGTGTACACAATATTAGAACAATAATTTGGTATTCAAGGGTGAGACTGAACAATAATGCAAGGAGCAGAAGTGACCAAAATTCAACTGAGAGTTTCAATCTTTTCTACCTTTTTGTACTTGTTTGTTATAAAAATCTATGTTATGCTCTTAATTAAACACTAGTATAAGTAATTATGTTATTTTCCAGGATGATTGCTAGAACCTTTTGTTGAATGAATTCGTGTTTGTGCTTAACTATAATCGAGTTGTTCTTTTTTATCTCTATTTGTTCAACTACAGTGACATGTAGTTAAATGACTGGCCAGCAACTAACGATGTCGTTATATCTTGTTGCTCTCGAAAGAGAATATGAGATTAAGTTTTAGTCAAGCAACGTCAACTACGAAGCATAAGAATTAGTGGATAGGATTTAAAAGAGGAGGTTAGAGAAAACAAAGCTTTGGCGCGATATAAGTGAACAGATTAATTGGTTAGTTAGGGTTCATTGGAGAGAACAACGCTAGGAAATACTACACTTGGTCGAGAGATATTTGTTGAATTTGATGTTGAAAGTTCATTATTTTAGATTTGAGTTTAAAGTATTAGTTTTTTAATTTAACCTGGAACTTTCCTATATTTTATGTTTTCCTCGAATTGAACTCTTGTAAATAAACCCTTTTATATTCAATTAAGGAACAGAGTTCAAAAAGTTTTTGTAAGAGAAGATTCATGATCGAAATATATTAGTTCTGCAAGATTATAGTAGGCACGTCCAGAGTTTATTCCGGCAATTGGTGAAGTCATCATCCTAGGCCTTATATTCTTGAAATAAAGTGGTCAATCACTTGTTTATTTAAATATTATTGTTTTCATTATTTATTCTTGTTAATTAGTTAGAAATAAAATTCTTAATCTTTAAAACTAGAGAATTGTTCAAACTTGTCTTCTTAGTGATGTTGACACCCAATTTTGACCTCCCGATATTCCCCCCGGGAAGTTATTTTATACAAAAAATATGAGTTTTGAATTTTTAATTATTATTTTGATATCAAATTGTAACACCCCGTACCTTCCTAACCCTACTTGACGACGTTGAACAATGCTTACGTAGGTGTCGAGAGCCATACATATGTATTTTGTAATGTTATTAATGAGATAAGTGAATTTGGCCCTCGTATATGTGATTAAACCTTCGTAGGAGGTGTTTTGTGATTTTCGTGAAGCATTTGTGGGGTTCAAAATGAGGCTAAGAGGACCTCTAAACAAAGGATATTAAGGGTAAGAAGTAAGTCAAAGAATAGGACTTGAAGTATCTAATCAAACCCGCGAAGAAAAAGTCGAAAAACGGAATTTTTTTGAAAAACTAAGTGTGGGGTGTTCCATAGGGCGTGCCACGCCGCATTGGGCCAAATTTTTGTGCCCATAGGAAGTAAGCTGGCGCGCCCAAGGGCGTGCCATGCTGGTTTTGCCACTTTTTCAAAGTTGAAAATTTTCTTAAGTCCCAAGGGTGCCCGGGGACGTACCGAGCCAATTTTTGCCACGTTTATTCTACAACCACGAGTATATACATGAAATGAATGAAATATTATATTGGTATGATAAAATTACTCGAGAATGAATTTGGTATCAAAATGACAGTTTTGCCCTTATGGTCAAAATAAGTCATACGTGGCTAGAATCACTTGTTTTTGGGTTTGAGGCTATGGATATGAATAGCATGAGTGGGAATATTGTTGTAACACGTATAAGATGACTTAAACACGAGAAATTATTGATTTTATTGGGTTAAGTGAATTGGGCTCAATAAAAGGCCCAAAAATGAGAAGAAGGCATAGGCCAAAATGGGTCAAAAGACCCATTCTTGCCTTGACCTTCTAGACCAAGAATTTAATGCTTTAAGAGTGGCTAAGGATGGACATAAAGTATTATAAAAGGGACCAAAAAATCTGATTTTTATTCTTCATAAGTCTCATGCCTTTTTAGACCAAAAGATAAGATATTTGCTCTCAAAGCTCACTTTTGGAGCAAGATCATCACTTTTCAAGCTTGGGTAAGTGATTATTGTTATGGATTAATATGTTATATGCATGGGAGAGTATGTAAATCATGTTGGTTATGCTTGAAAGTGTTGGACATGGTACTTTGTGTTTTTATATAAGATTTGTGATCGATGAGATTCAAGCTTGAATTATGACTTGTGACTTTGATGAAAGAGCATGGTATGGATAAAATATGAACATGTATGGTGTGATTTTATTATTAAACTTGTTATTTTTCTATAAGTGTAAATTGTGGGATTTTGGCCGATATGTGCTATGAGGTGTATTAAGGTAATTTTGATGGATTATTTATGATGTGGTGTGGATAAGAAAGTGTAAAGGAGAAGTGTTGTGGTGAAATGTATTAATTATCATGTATTGGTCAATGTTGAGAATATTGTGGGATTTTTGGGATAATAATTTCATCAATGGTTTTGTCAAGGGGAAATGGCATGTTTAAAGGCAAACATGTAACTCATTGACGTTATATGCATTTGTAAGGTAGTTGCTGGTTAATGTGAATTTCGTTATATATTTGTGTTGTAGAGTGACACATAAAGAAGGAGCGAGACTATTGTATACGCATCTAGGATTGTATATTCGTATTGAGAATACAAGGTATGTAAGGTTACTCTGTCCGTATCTTTCTGCGGCAAATAGTATTCACATTGACATTATGCTTGTTCCATCCCGAAATGTGCTAAGGTATTCTATATTCGGTTATAAATGGTCATTATCATATGTTTACTACTCATAGATCAATTGTGAATCTCATGTCTCATATTCATGGATATTGTTCCAAAAGCTCAATAAGGTTATTTTCCAAAGTTCAAAAAGTGATTATGCTCATGTATCTTGTTTATGGATGATTGTCCAATGGTTCCAATGGTGTTATGTTTCCAATAAGGCTATGTTTCCAATAATGTTTATTTACATGTCTTCTATTTGGTTATGGTTCCAAAGCTTCCAAAAATTCTATGTCAAATGAATGTGTCAATCTCTCGCAAGTAAAGGTATCAATCTCTCAAAAGTAAAGAAGTGAAGTACTGCATATGTGGTTAATGATCAAGTATGGGTTGCAGCTTTGGGGGCATAAGCCTAGCTCAAGCCGATCCCAGGATCAGGGGGCAGTCCTAGAGGCATAAGCCTAGCTCGGACCGAACCTGACAGGGGGCAGCTCTGGAGGTATAAACCTAGCTCGAGCCGAACCTGATATGTTGATTTATGGGTGGCAGCTCTAGAGGTAAAAACCTAGCTCGAGCCGATCCCAATATATTGATTCTTAGAGTGGCAGCTCTGGTGGCATAAGCCTAGCTCGAGCTGATCCCAACATAACGTTATGTTATGTAAACCCACTGATCAGTCGGGGCCCGGGTATCACAGGTCACAGGCAAAGATGAATAATCATAGAAGCAAAGAAAGTAATGGAAGCAATATACATGGTCTCCAAAGTTCAGTATAGTGACTTATCCATATTGATCACTCATTTGTATTTGAGTTTATTGACATGTTTACATATCATATAGTTTAATTGAGCCTTACATACTCAGTACATTCTTCGTACTGACCCCTCTTGGGAACTTACTTTAAATGTTGCAGGTGCAGGCACTAGTAGACCTCCGCAATAGGTTGACAGTAATTGCAGATTTTTGGTGATCCCCAGTTGGTTTGGGACTTCCCAAGTCACAGTTGTACATTTGTTTTGATGTTGTATAAAGCGGAGACTTGTCCCAAATTTAAGTTGGTCTTGTATATGCATCTGCTAGAGGCTTTTGTAGACGTATGTGGGTATATGGATGCAAGAGATGTATGTTCACTCGACTTGATGGCCTTAACGACCAAGTTTCACATATTGTACATGTTTTCCATGACTTGCGCCATAAGCATTTTATATGTTATCAGTTACATGAGATAGTATGATGTTCATATGAGGCTATGCATACGAATGTACATGAGCAAAGATTGGTTCTCTCTGGCCATATCGGCTTTGGGTGCCAGTCCGAATAGGATTTTGAGGCGTGACAAAAGTGGTATCAGAGCAGGTCTTTCTAAGGGTGTCTACAAAGCCGTGTCTGAGTAGAGTCTTACTTATTGATGTGTTGTGCACCACATTTATAAGTAGGAGGCTACGGTACATTTAGGATGTTGTTTCTTTTCTTCACATCTAGATCATGCAATAGAGCCAGTGTTATAAGTTGAATTGGACATGGCTAGAATCCAGGCATTTGCACAGAAGATGGAGGACCAAAGGCAAAAAAGAGGGACACAGGACTCTGAGGAAGGGCCATCAAAAAGGGCTAGACCAATGGGGCAGTCTATGGTGTCCCCAGGAGAATCTAGATCTCAAATGTTACTGCCTAGACCCTCGTTCTCATATTCTGCAGCAGGTGCTCACTGTCATGCCCCGAATCCCATTCAGGACTGACTGGCACCCGAAGTCGATAAGGCTCGAGAGAACCAATCTTTACTCATGTCCAATCATATGCATACCATAAGTAACATCACCACCACGTAAGTATATAAAATGCTAATAGAGGAAATCATGGAGCATGATATATATACATATAATAAACTTGGCCGTTAGGGCCATCAAGTCAAGAAGGACATACACCTCTTACATTCATATACCCACATATGTCTACAAAAGCCTCTAACAGAAGTACATACATGACCAACGTAAATTCGGGACAAGTCCCCGCTTTACATAACATTTACAATACCAAAACCAATGTATAACTTAACACGGAAAGCCCCGAACCAACTGGAGCTTACCAAAGATCAGTGGATATCCTGCAGCTTACTGGGGAGGTCTACTAGTACCTGCGCCTGCAGCAAGCAAGGCAAATTCCCCAAGAGGGGTCAGTACGAAGAATGTACTGAGTATGTAAGGCAAATAGTAACTGTGTAAGATATAAGAACTTTCAAGAGTTCAAGTACAAGTGAATAATTAATGTAAAATAACCCATGATTCTATGTACATTTGGAAACACGTATCTTGCTTTCTTTGCATTTGCATTCATTTGTCATTAACCATTTTCATGTGATACCCGGGCCCCAACTGATCAGTGGGTTATAACATATCATTGGGATCGTTCCAGCCAGGCTTACGCCCCTTAGAGTGCCACCCATAAATGATATATCAATAGGATCGTTCCAGCCAGGCTTATGCCCCTTAGAGTGCGATCCATGAATAATAATAGCGGGAGCGTTCCAGCCGGACTTATGTCCCTTAGATTGCACTCCCCAATTGAACAATTATGCATTACTTCTTTACTTTTGAGAAATCGATACATTGGTTACCATTGCATTATTGGAACATTTGGAACAATATTGGAATATTTGGAATAATATTGGAACATCTATGTAACACATGAATAATAAGTGATCAGCATATGAGGAACATGTGAGTAACAATATAACTACTTGAGTTGGACTACTTTTGGACATTTTGGAATAATACAAGGACATTGCCAATGTAATCAATATGAGCTGCAGAAGGATACGGACAGAGTAACCTTACATACCTCGTATTCTCAATATAAATACTCAATCCTATACGTGAACAAAATAGTCCCGCTCCTTCCTTATTTTTCACTCTACAACACAAATACATAACGGAATTTACATTAACCACCAACCACTTTACCAATGCATATGACGTCAATGAATTACATGTTTGTCTTTAAAATTGTCATTTCCCCCTTGACAATACCATTGATGAAATTATCATACTAATAATCCCACAATATTCCCAACATTGACCAAAATATCATAAACCATTAGCATGTCACACCAAGTTCATACTTTCCACTCTTCATCACCACAACATCACAATTATTCCATCAAATTACTTCAATACACCTCACAACAACAAATCGGCTAAAATCCCATAATTTACACTTATATGAAATTAACAAGTTTAATAACATAATCACACTATACATGTTGATATTTCATCCATACCATGCTCTTTCATCAAAATCACCAGGCATATTTCAAGTGTAAATCCCATGGATAACACATCTTTTAGCAAAAACACAAAGTGCCATGTTCAACACTTCCAAGCATAACCAACATGATCTACATACTCTCCCATGCATATAATATATTAATCCATAAGAATAATCACTTACCTAAGCTTGAAAAATGATGATCTTACTCCAAAAGTTGGCTTAGGGTTCTTTAAGAGTTGAGAGAAATTTTGGAAAATTTCTAGAAATGTGTTGTGTGTTCCTTTGAATAAAAATCAGATTTTTCCTTTCATTATGTCACCAATTCCGTACACTTTTTTTCCATAACAACAATTTCCAAAAATTACACATAAAGAGAAATCAACTTAGGGCATAACCATATCATACATGTTGATGTTCAAACTATCAACTCACTTCTTTCAAGACCACAAAGCCACTTCCAAGTTCAATCACCAAAATAACACAACTTGTGTCACATATAAACAAAAGTGCCCCAATCAACCCTTTTAGGCATAACCATCAAAATCCATACCATCTCTTATGTACATAATTTATTAAAACACAAGAATAGGCACTTACCAACACTTACAAAGTGATGATCTTGGCAAAATAAGTGTAGTTGCCTTAGACTTGAAAAGGGTTTCTTTTGGTTTCTTGGAATTCTCTAAAAAATATAAGAAATGGCAAGGTGTGTTGAATGATAAAAATCTGATTTTTTTGAGCTTATATATATCATCCTTAGCCAATATTTATTCAAGGATGAGGTGTCCAAGTGGGTCAAGGAAGAATGGGTCATTTTTCCTTGTTTTGGGCCATGTCTTCATGTAAATTTTTGGGCCAAGTTTGAGCCCAATAGCCAATATGCATTAAATCCCACACTTGCATGTATTGTATATCCTTTATTACACATACACTTAATTTCATCATGTAGTCGCATACATTCGGAAAATTTTGGGGTGTTATACTCACTCTCAGTTCCAAGGGTTTAGAGGTGGTCCATCTGGGCAGAGTAGTGGAGTTCACGGATCACAGGCAACAGGTTTTCCTCGTCAGCAGTGTCAGCACTGCGGGCATACTCATGCAGGTACATGCCGAGTGGGGACAAATGCTTGTTTTTGGTGTGGCACAGCAGGGCATATAATGAGAGAATGCCCACAAAGGGGAGCGAGTGGTGTAGCACGACCTACGGGATCAGCCGTTGCATCATCAGCATCGGTTCCTTCCCTAGACAGAGGCGTTCAACCTATTGGTCATGGTAGAGATATTAGAGGAGGAGCAGTTAGTTCCAGTGGAGCCCAAAATCGTACCTATGCTCTAGTGGACATGCAGAATGTGGAGGCATCTCCTAATGAAAATACAGGTATATTATCCATAGTTTCACATGATACATATGTATTGATCGGTACGGGCTTTACCCTATCGTATGTTACTCCATTGATTACTATGAATTTAATGGGACACCGAGGTTATTAGTTAAGTTAACTGAAAAATCTCCACCTGTCGGTGACTTTATTAGAGTTAAAAGAACATATCATAATGGCATAGTAGATGATTGTGGTCACAGATGATTAAGTACTCTTAAAAGCATCCCCAATGAAAGGGGTAATAGGATTTGGAAGGAAAGAAAATTGGCTCTCCACAACATGCTATGTGCAATTACCGAAAGTGCATAAGAGTTCCATTTCATATTACTCCCATTGAAAATATACGAATTACAGAGGATGTCACTAGGAAGAGCTACCTATTGCTATTCTAGATCAACAAGCCGAAGAGGTCACCTGGGAAACTAAAGAAATGATGAAATCAAAGTATCCATATTTGTTTCAAACGGACAGAAAAGTTCATAGTATGGAAGTGAAGAAAAAAATATATAATAAGTAAGTATTTATATGAGTATATGTATAGAGATGTTAATATAGAGATGCATTTGTTGTAATTGAAACAATATTGTTAACATTTGAGGATGAATGTTCCTAAGGGGGGAAGAATATAACACCTCGTACCTTCCTAACCCTACTTGACGACGTTGAACAATGCTTACGTAGGTGTCGAGAGCCATACATATGTATTTTGTAATGTTATTAATGAGATAAGTGAATTTGGCCCTCGTATATGTGATTAAACCTTCGTAGGAGGTGTTTTGTGATTTTCGTGAAGCATTTGTGGGGTTCAAAATGAGGCTAAGAGGACCTCTAAACAAAGGATATTAAGGGTAAGAAGTAAGCTAAAGAATAGGACTTGAAGTATCTAATCAACCCGCGAAGAAAAGTCGAAAAATGGATTTTTTTTGAAAAACTAAGTGTGGGGCGTGCCAGAGGGAGTACCACGCCTCTTTGGGCCAAATTTTTGTGCCCAGAGGCAGTAAGCTGGCGCGCCCAAGGGCGTGCCATGCTGGTTTTGCCACTTTTTCAAAGTTGGAAATTTTCTTAAGTCCCAAGGGTGCCCGGGGACGTACTGAGCCGATTTTTGCCACGTTTCTTATACAACCACGAGTATATACATGGAATGAATGAAATATTATATTGGTATGATAAAATTACTCGAGAAGGAATTTGGCATCAAAATGACAGTTTTGCCCTTATGGTCAAAATAAGCCATACGTGGCTAGAATCACTTGTTTTTTGGTTTGAGGCTACGGATATGAATAGCATGAGTGGGAATATTGTTGTAACATGTATAAGATGACTTAAACACGAGAAATTATTGATTTTATTGGGTTAAGTGAATTGGCCTCAATAACAGGCCCAAAAATGAGAAGAAGGCATGGGCCAAAATGGGTCAAAAGACCCATTCTTGCCTTGACCTTCTAGACCAAGAATTTAATGCTTTAAGAGTGTCTAAGGATGGACATAAAGGCTTATAAAAGGGACCAAAAAATCTGATTTTTATTCTTCATAAGTCGCATGCCTTTTTAGACCAAAAGATAAGATATTTGCTCTCAAACCCTAAGGACTCAAAGCTCACTTTTGGAGCAAGATCATCATTTTTCAAGCTTGGGTAAGTGATTATTGTTATGGATTAATATGTTATATGCATGGGAGAGTATGTAAATCATGTTGGTTATGCTTGGAAGTGTTGGACATGGTACTTTGTGTTTTTATATAAGATTTGTGATCCATGAGATTCAAGCTTGAATTATGACTTGTGACTTTGATGAAAGAGCATGGTATGGATAAAATATGAACATGTATGGTGTGATTTTATTATTAAACTTGTTATTTTTCTATAAGTGTAAATTGTGGGATTTTGGCCGATATGTGCTATGAGGTGTATTAAGGTAATTTTGATGGATTATTTGTGATGTGGTGTGGATAAGAAAGTGTAAAGGAGAAGTGTTGTGGTGAAATGTATTGATTATCATGTATTGGTCAATGTTGAGAATATTGTGGGATTTTTGGGATAATAATTTCATCAATGGTTTTGTCAAGGGGAAATGGCATGTTTAAAGGCAAACATGTAACTCATTGACGTTATATGCATTTGTAAGGTAGTTGGTGGTTAATGTGAATTCCGTTATATATTTGTATTGTAAAGTGACACATAAAGAAGGAGCGGGACTATTGTATACGCATCTAGGATTGTATATTCGTATTGAGAATACATGGTATGTAAGGTTACTCTGTCCGTATCTTTCTGCGGCAAATAGTATTCACATTGACATTACGCTTGTTCCATCCCGAAATATGCTAAGGTATTCTATATCCGGTTATCAATGGTCATTATCATATGTTTCCTACTCATAGATCAATTGTGAATCTCATGTCTCATATTCATGGATATTGTTCCAAAAGCTCAATAAGGTTGTTTTCCAAAGTTCCAAAAGTGATTATGTTCATGTATCTTGTTTATGGATGATTATCCAATGGTTCCAATGGTGTTATGTTTCCAATAATGTTTATTCATATGTCTTATATTTTGGTTATGGTTCCAAAGCTTCCAAAAATTCTATGTCAAATGAATGTATCAATCTCTAACAAGTGAATGTACCAATCTCTCACAAGTAAAGTTATCAATCTCTCAAAAGTAAAGAAGTGAAGTAATGCATATGTGGTTAATGATCAAGTATGGGTGGCAGCTTTGGGGGCATAAGCCTAGCTCAAGCCGATCCCAAGATCAGGGGGCAGTCCTAGAGGCATAAACCTAGCTCGGACCGAACCTGACAGGAGGCAGCTCTGGAGGTATAAACCTAGCTCGAGCCGAACCTGATATGTTGATTTATGGGTGGCAGCTCTAGAGGTAAAAACCTAGCTCGAGCCGATCCCAATATATTGATTCTTAAGGTGGCAGTTCTGGAGGCATAAGCCTTGCTCGAGCTGATCCCAACATAACGTTATGTTATGTAAACCCACTGATCAGTCGGGGCCTGGGTATCACAGGTCACAGGCAAAGATGAATAATCATAGAAGCAAAGAAAGTAATGGAAGCAATATACATGGTCTCCAAAGTTCAGTATAGTGACTTATCCATATTGATCACTCATTTGTATTTGAGTTTATTGACATGTTTACATATCATACTGTTTCATTGAGCCTTACATACTCAGTACATTCTTCGTACTGATCCCACTTGGGGAACTTACTTTAAATGCTGCAGGTGCAGGCACTAGTAGACCTCCACAATAGCTTGACAGTAATTGCAGATTTTTGGTGAGCCCTAGTTGGTTCGGGACTTCCCAAGTCACAGTTGTACATTTGTTTCGATGTTGTAAATGTTGTATAAAGCGGGGACTTGTCCCGAATTTAAGTTGGTCTTGTATATGCATCTGCTAGAGGCTTTTGTAGACGTATGTGGGTATATGGATGCAAGAGATGTATGTTCACTCGACTTGACGGCCCTAACGGCCAAGTTTCACATATTGTACATGTTTTCCATGACTTCCGCCATAAGCATTTTATGTGTTATCAGTTACATCAGATAGTATGATGTTCATATGAGGCTATGCATACGAATGTACATGAGCAAAGATTGGTTCTCTCGGGCCATATCGGCTTCGGGTGCCAGTCCGGCCCGAATGGGATTTCGGGGCGTGACACAAATAATTTCCGACATTTCGTATTCATGATTTTAAAGTATGCAATTTATTTTTATCATTTTAATATTTTTTATATAATATTTTACATAAATTTATAAATATTTATTAAATTATCTCCGCGAATATATACATACTCATAATTTACAAACATATGGTCTATTATTATTATTATTATTATTATTATTATTATTATTATTATCATTATAAATTTTCTTAAAATTCGTATTCATAATTCATAAGATGCATAATTTGTTTCAAATTATTATTTATCGTCAACTTTAAAATTTATGTGTCATTGATTATATGTACGTAATTTATTCATAGTTAATTTAAGCATAATGATTGATTTTGTTATTGTTATTATTATATTTATTAAATAGTAGCCTGATTTAATTTTCCCAATTTATTTAAAATCTGGTCATTCTGTACCTAATTTTGTCTCAACTTTAGCCTAAATTGATTTTAATTTGACCTTAAATTGAAATCCCCAATTCATTTTTTACTAAACCCAATCCGGATGACCCAAATTCGGCCCATATCCTTGATTTTAATCCCAGTCGTTCATCTTATATGATCAACGGCTGAGATTAAATCATTCCTTTTCTTTCCTTTTTAATATATCAAAAGCCCCAAATCAAAAGAAAACCCTAATCACTTCACACCCCTTACCAGCCGCCACTCTCCCTTCTCTCTTCTCAACCCTCTTTGGCGAACTCCTCCCTCACGCCGACCATCGCCACAAGCTCCGGCCAGAGGTGGCCGGTGACAACCACCCATGGCCGATGAACACATATCATAGCTACACCACCATCCAAACCAACACAACCGATCCTCTCTTCTCCTCTCTCAATCGACATCTCCTCCACGCCGCACCACCACTGCGTCGTCACCTTTCTCACTGGAAAAACCCATCACCGCCACCCACTGCTTCACCGGTGGAACATCTCGCAGCCACCTCTGTCTCCGGGGAACCACAGAAATCACACCACCATCTCCGCCGCCATTAGCCTCACCTTCTCCACTAGCTCTGGCAAGATTAGGCTCCGTACAAGGCATCAATTCGATGTTCAAAGACTGGGGAAGTTCACTCGTCGATCTCCCTTCGCGCTCTGCACCGAAAATTATTTTAATAACGTCTCCGGTATGTTCTCTTTTTTATTTTCATAATTGATTACTATCATTGCTATCCGATTTATGCTTGAGACGGATCTGAAATTTTTAAACTAGATATTTTTGTCTATTTTTCTTGGGATTCTTGTTTGATAACCCATTTGTGTTAGCATGTGAAAAGCCCCAAACTTATGAAATATGATCAACCCTAAATTCTACATCGATTGGGTAATGATTTGTTAAAGAAGTTATGGGGGTTTTATTCTGAATTTTGCTTGATACAATGAGTTTGGTGTGAATTCAGTTAGCCTTAAGTCATGTTAAGCCTTGGTTTCTAATTTGTGAGTGATTCTGATTATCAATTCTACACCTTTGCTCTTTGGATTCAAATATAGTTGGATATATGGTGGGGTTCAAATTCGTATTTCGTTTTCTGGTATATGTTGTGTCAAATGTGATAATTTGAATTTTTTTCCTCGTCTGATTAGCATTAAGTTATGTGACAACTTATACTTGGTAAGCTTTGGTTCTTATACCATTAGTGATTGACTCTAGTTGCTACTAATCTCTTTCCTTTTAGGATAACTTTGGTACTTACTCTTTTATGGAAACAATGACCTGTTGGTTTTGTTTAAGGAAAAAATCAGTCCACTTTCCCCTTCCCTCATTGCCTTTAATTAAACAACTTTAGTACTTTGACTGTTTATGGTAGATTTGATTCATTTTACTCCTAATCGAGAGAATTGCTTTGTTGATTGGTGTTTAGCGATTTCAAAATATTGTGACAGATTGCTACTTAGTTATTTATGGTAGATTTAGATTATTATCTTTACACCTAATTGAGAACATTATTTGGTTGATTATGAATGACTTAAATTGAAATTGTGTGACAACTTCTTCACTGGTCTATTTATGGTAAATTCCAATTGATCTTGTGCTCTTTTTACTGAATCTCATACCCTTCTTTTCAGACAGATTTTACTAGTTTATTTATGGTAACCGTGGCTTGATTTCTGGATTTATAATTAATTCAACTACCGGGGATAAGGAAAAGGTAATATTGGTTGATTCTTAGGAATATTTACTTACTCACTTTACCTCCTTGACTGATAGAATCCCTCTGCTATATAAACAATACTTTTCCTCAATATTATGGACAAATTTTTGGCTCCCCTTCAAATAGACTCTTAAGGGCTTTTGGCTTCTACTTTTTTCAGACTATTACTCTCTCTATGACATGCTTTTACAACATTTACTCTCCTTCATACTTAAAATATTTTTAGCTTCTGCCTTAGTTCCTTGTTTGCTTTTACTGCTAACTGTTTTGCTCAAGTCACTGTGGTTCAACCTCTTCTTGCTTTCTGGTTGGTTGGTTGTTTCTCTAATTCTAAACGGTTAATGGCCTATCGACGTAATTCAATATTCCTATGTGTTAGATTCTGTGAGCATATAAATTCTCACATTGGTTAGAATATTTGGGGAAAATTTGAATGCTATATTCTGAGTTGGTTTACTTCTGTGTTTGCTTCCAAATATTATGATTTTCCTTCTCTATTTGTATTTGAATGTTGGAATCTAGATCCTTGGGTTGAGGTTTGTCGACTTGAGTGTTGTTTTAAATGACTGCGGAACGATCTTAGTGTATCTCATAACCCCTTTGACGTGAGCATTGCCTAGGATCCTCATGATCTTTGAGACGTCAAGGGTCGGTTATGGGTTGCCTAGGATCTTTTCGGATTCCGTCAGTTTGTTTTGTGCACTTGCTTGTGTTTGACAGGTCCTACTTGAAAGCTCTTGGGTTTGAATGAGATGAAGATTTGCCGGGGAATTTGGAAGTGTTTAAGGACTGTCCGACTTAGCCCTTCTCTGTTTCTTTTCTTAATTCATTCATTTGGATCTGTAATAATTATTGCATAAACTCTACGGATATGTAGTGGAATTATGGAGATTGTATATGGGGGTGGGGATTATGTGCTAAGTGCTTAAACTTTTTTTTCATAAATATTTTAATTAGTTTTCTCCCAAACTCATATTGTTATTCATCTTTTCATAATTTTCAATTCTCAAAACTAAAACCACTGTCCAGTTTGTAATTACTTGAACTAGACAATGTTGATTCTCTTAAAATCATTAACAATATAACTACTATCTCCTAACCTATAGTTAGCAGGAAAGTAAAAAGGAATTACAAGGTCTAATTTCGAAGTTTTAAATTAAGCCGACGCATCCCCAAGAGTATCATCTACAAAAGCTTTGCAAAAGAGGATATGTGTACTTATAAGTAAATATGTTTATGTGTTTATATGCAAAAACTCAAATTTTTCACTTGTCTTTGAAGAAATTATAATATTATTATTTTAACTTAAGACCGACCTCCAATCAAAATTGTTGCTAATGTGAAAAAGCGCGATTAATAATATCGTGGCATCATTCCGATAAAAAAAGCAACAAACATTTGCTCTTTTGTTCAAATTGAAATGTTTATCTCATTAACTTAATTTTATTAGATGTTCTTAAATTTCTTTATTTATTTATTTTTGGGGTAGTTTAGTTTAATTTGAGTTAATAATTACATATTTTCTTCTACATATTTGTCTCACTTCTATATCCTTGCTTATCTGAATAATTATTATCTGTTGATTTGCATTTCTTTCTAAGATAAGCAATTTGTCGTTTAATCACTTTTTCATATTAATTAGGTAAAATCGATTTTGTGCCCAATTTGTTTATCGTTTATAAAACAAAAAATGATTTTATCACCTAATTATTTAAATTAGTGTATTAAATACAATCAAGTCTCGTCTTCACTTAGTTTAAATAATAATAATCAAATTCATATGTCCAAAACTTTCATCACCTAGATTAGTATTAATTAGGTAATAATCTATGTTCGTCTTGCTTATTTATTTATTTTTAAGGATTTTCTTGACTAATCACTTTGTTGTTTAAATCTGCGTATGTAGTGTGTATGTCTTTTGCCGAATCGTCATAATTATTGACTTTGCATGTTCAATTGTGCATCATACGAATTATAAGTTTTCTCGCTAATTTATTTATTCTCTTAAAATAAAGTCTAAGAAAATAAAGTCTTTTAAAAGTTGATCACATATATGTTAGGTTTAAAATTAATTGACCTTTGCTTATCACGTAATTTCCCCACGTAATATATGAGTTCGGTCGGGACCCACATTTGGGGACCTCGAAAGGTGCCTAACACCTTCCTTTCGAGGTAATCTTAACCCTTACCCAAATTTTTGGTTGATGTAGACTGTTAAAATAAGTTCGTAGTTAGTCTAGAATGGTGCCCTAACGCACCTTAATTCGTTAGGTGATGACTCTTCACTTTTTCAATCCTAAAAAGAGTTTGTCACGTAGAATCCCGTTTTTGCGAGAAAAATGGGGCGCGACAAGTGATATTCAATAACTATAGTTAAAACCTTAATTCATTGTGAAACTCTTGCCTCGACTTCTCTAGCAAAGTTGTTGTTGTTTCCATCACCCGTAAAAACCAGAAAATTGAATAAAATGATAGTTCTAAGCCCACAGTTAAACTGTGTTTCCTTAAAGAATATAATCCCCTCACAATTGCCCAAGGTTTGGATTAATTCCTCCCAAGATAGAATAGAACACTATTCAGCAAAACCGGCAATGGAATTTTTTGAACTTCGTCGAACTCAACTAATGGAGTAAATCACACTTACTTTGATTTCTTTTGTAGAGAATAAAGTAGTTTTGGAGTTGTGAAAATAATAATTTCGTATATCCTACATCTGAGGAAAACATATATATTTATAGTCTAAGAGGTGGTGCTTCAGAAGAGAAGCAATGGTTGAAGAAAAACCACACTGTTTCGAACCGACACCTGACCTGCACCCGCAGGTGCCCACATGCGGTCGCAGGTCAGTGTCTGGCATAAAACCAGTAGCAACTGGTTTGGCCTGCACTGGTCACCTGCGTCCGCAGGTGCCACATGCGCGCGCAGGTCACCAATTCAGTTTCAACCAGTGCCTCGAAGGGTTGCGTTCCTTCGAGGTGCGTTGTGACATGCGTCCGCATATGGAGAAATGATTTTCTATCTGATTTTTGGATTAAACTATCAATAATTTTCAAGTTTCAAATAAACTTTGTCCAAAAAGATAGTCTCTCGATCGGTCATTTGCCAAATCCAATTTCAAATCCAAATTCAAAGCCGAGACGAGAGATGGATGATGACAACGGCGCGAGGCTTGTCTTGTTCTTGCCTCACTATCCACATGAAGGAGTGTATTCCAATATATAAACAAGAAAGTCTCTTTCTCCCACCAATGTGGGACAACTTCACTTCCTTAAAGTGAAGACTTATTCTTTACCTTTTCCTCCATGTTTTTACAAACTATTTTCCATTCACTTCTTATCAACCAAACCCAACAATCCCCCACATGAATGGGGAATGACTATTTTATATAAAAACTTGTGTGATCTACAAATAAGGATCAATCGCATCTGGGTATGTAGGTTTCCCTTTGAACTTTTCATAGTGAACATATGTCGGGTATCCTTGATCAATCGGTAGATTTGATATCCTTTAACCGTTGAGCTTTTACGTATACTTAGACAACATATGTCACACAATCAACCCTTAACCATTCTTGGTTCTCATTTTTTTTTCGTTTCATCCATGAACACGTCCTGGTTTCATGAGTGCGTAGAGAAATGACCTTGCTCTTATTCTCCTTGAAGCGGCTTCCACTTCACACTCACATAGGTGATTCCTAACCGTTTTATCCTATAGACAAACTATTTGGTCATTCCTGCCAAACTTAGAAATCATTAAAAAGCTTCAAATCTTAAGCGTTATCCTTGTTTCTTGAACATTATCATATCATGGAAATTGATATACTTTTAGTGATAATGTTGAACCGTCATTCGTAACTTTGTTTGATCTCCTAGAACCTAGACCTTGTGATTTCCATTTAGCTAGGTAGAGTTACCATTACAATGACTTGTTCTAGGCCATAAACTCATTCCTTTCGATGATTTATCAACCGCCTCTCTAGTTAGGCCTTTTGTAAGTGGATGCGACACATTATCCTTTGACTTCACATAGTCAACTATGATAATTCCACCAGATGGTAATTGTCTAATGGTATTATGCCTTCGTCGTATGTGATGAGACTTTCCATTATACATAACATTTCCAGTTCCTCCTATTGCCGCTTGACTATCACAATGTATGCATATAGGAGCCACTGGTTTTGGCCACAAAGAAATATCTTCTAAAAAGTTTCGTAGTCATTTTGCTTCTTCACCGGCCTTGTCTAAGGTGATAAACTCAGATTCCATTATAGAGCGAGCAATACACGTCTGTTTGGATGATTTTCAAGAGACTGCTCCTCCACTAAGAGTGAGCACATATCCACTTGTTGACTTCACTTCATTTGACCCGGTGATCCAATTTGCATCACTATATCCTTCAATTACCGCTGGATATTTGTTGTAATGCAAAGAATAGTCTTGAGTATGTTTTAGATACCCCAAAACTCTCTTCATTGCCATCCAATGAGTTTGATCGGGATTACTTGTGTACCGACTTAATTTGCTAATAGCACATGTTATATCTGGTCGCGTACAATTCATGATATACATCAAACTTTCCAACACTCTTGCATAGTCCAATTGTGACTTTCTTTGACCTTGGTTCTTTGTGAGAGCAAGATTCACATCAATTGGAGTTTTGGCAACTTTGAAGTCCAAATACTTGGATTTTTCAAGTAACATGTTGATGTAATGAGTTTGAGACAAAGCTAGACCTTGAGGATTCCTTAGAATTTTAATTCCTAAGATCAAATCTGCAACTCCTAAGTCTTTCATATCAAACTTGCTAGCAAGCATACGCTTAGTAGCATTTATGTCGGAAATGTCCTTACTCATTATCAACATATCATCCATATACAAACAAACAATGACAATGTGATTTGGAATTTTCTTGATATAAACACATTTATCACATTCATTGATCTTAAATCCATTTGACAATATGGTTGGATCAAATTTTGCATGCCATTGCTTCGGCTCTTGTTTTAGTCCATAAAATGACTTAACAAGTCGACACACCTTCTTTTCTTTTCCTGGACTTACAAACCCTTCAGGTTGTTCCATGTATATTTCTTCCTCCAATTCTCCATTTAAGAAGGTTGACTTCACATCCATTTGATGAATTTGAAGACCATACACGGCGGCTAACGCTATCAACATTCGAATAGATGTGATTCTTGTTACCGACGAGTATGTGTCAAAATAATCAAGACCTTCTCGTTGTCTGAAACCTTTGACAACTAGTCTTGCCTTATATTTATCAATAGTGCCATCATCTTTCATTTTCTTTTTAAAGATCCATTTAGAACCTAATGGTTTGTTTCCTGGAGGAAGATCAACCAATTCCCATGTATTATTGTTCAATATGGATTCTATTTCACTATTGATTGCCTCTTTCCAATATTGTGCTTCTGAAGAAGACATTGCTTCCTTGAACATTTGAGGCTCATTCTCAACTAAAAATGTCAAGAAATCAGGACCAAATGAAGTTGAAGTCTTTTGACGTTTGCTACATCGTGGACTTTCCTCATTAGGTGTACTTTCCTTTATCATTTCCCGAGGTCATTTAGATTTTTCACTAGACGACTCATATTTATTTTTATACGGATAAATATTTTCAACAAATTCAACATTATTTGATTTAATTACCTTATTCACATGAATGTCGGGATTTTCTAATTTATGAACCAGAAATCGATATGTTTTGCTATTGGTTGCATAACCAATGAAAACACAATCAATTATTTTTGGTCCTATCTTAACCCTTTTGGGTTTAGGAACTTGTACTTTAGTCAAACACCCCCACACTTTGAAATATTTCAAGTTGGGTTTCCTTCCTTTCCATTGTTCATATGGAATGGACTTTGTTTTGCTATGGGGTATACGATTGAGTATCCGACTAGTTGGTAGAACAGCTTCCCCCACAAGTTCTGTGGTAAACCAGAACTTATCAACAAAGCATTCATCATCTCCTTTAATGTTCTATTCTTTCTTTCCGCAACCCCATTGGATTGTGAAGTGTATGGGGCAGTTGTTTGATGAATAATTCCATATTCCAAATATATTTCAACAAAAGGATATTCATATTCACTACCCCTATCACTTCTAATCATTTTGATTTTATTGTTAAGTTGTGTTTCAACTTCATTCTTGTATTGCTTGAAAGCATCAATTGGCTCATCTTTGCTATTAAGCAGATAAACATAGCAATATCTAGTGTTATCATCAATGAAAGTTATGAAGTATCTTTTTCTACCACGAAATGGTATAGACTTCATATCACAAATGTCTGTATGGATTAAGTCTAAGGGATTTGAATTCCTTTCAATAGACTTATAAGGATGCTTTGCATACTTTGATTCCACACATACTTGACATTTTACATTATTACTTTCAAACTTAGGTAATAATTCTAAGTTAATCATTTTCCGCATGGTTTTATAATTTACATGTCCTAGACGTACATGCCATAAATGATTTGACTCAAGCAAGTAAGAAGAAACTGAAATCTTATTCATATCAATAGAGATTATATTTAGTTTGAAGAGGCTCTCGGTGAGGTAACCTTTTTCTACATACATGTCATTCTTACTGATTACAATTTTATCAGATACAAACACATACTTAAAACCATTCTTGACTAGAAGTGATGTTTAGAACAAATTCTTTCGTATTTCGAGAACATGAAGGACATTATTGAGGGTCACCATCTTACCCGAAGTCATCTGCAAGACAACCTTGCCCGTTCCTTCTATCTTTGTGGTTGCTGAATTTTCCATACAAATGGTCTCACCTTTTTTAGAAGAAGTATAAGATGAAAAAATAGTTCCTTGTTGGAACACACATGGCGGGTAGCACCTAAATCAAACCACCACTCATTTGAATTTCCCACCAAGTTACATTCAGAGAGCATTGCACAAAGGTTGTCTACTTCTTCATTCAAGTTTGCTTGTTCTTTCTTTTTATCTTTCTTTGGAGCACGACAAACAGAAGCCATATGACCAACTTTTTTCTTCTTGGGTACTTCCTTCTCATCATCCGACTTCTTCCTCTTTTTCTTCTTTTGAGGAGTTTCAACATTGTTTGCTCCTGCGATTGAAGACTTTGCATTTGCTCTCTTTTCTGCATTTTTGTTGTCTTCTTCAATTCGCAAATGAACAATCAAATCCTCTAAAGTCATTTCCTTTCGCTCATGTTTCAAATTGTTCTTAAAGTCCCTCCACAAAGGAGGCAACTTTTTAATGAAAGCTGCTACTTGAAAAGCTTCATTGATAACCATTCCACCCGCAAGTAAATCATGTATGATCACTTGCAATTCTTGGATTTGATTTATGAAGGATTTGTTGTCAACCATCTTGAATTCAAGAAATTTGGCTGCTACAAACTTCTTCAGTCCGGCATCTTCTGTCTTATAATTTTTGTCTAAAGCGTCCCAAAGTTCCTTTAAAGTTTTGCAAACGCAATAAACACTGTATAGACTGTATTCCAATCCATTTAGGATATAGTTCTTGCACAGAAAATCAGAGTGATTCCATGCCTCGGTCACCATAAACCATTCTTTTTTCGGAGTCTCATCCGGTAGAGTTGGAATGTTCTCCGCAATAAACTTTTGTAAGCTTAAAGTGGTTAGATAGAACAACATCTTCTGTTGCCATCTTTTGAAATCACTTTCGAAAAACTTTTCGGGCTTTTCCGTTGCAGACATAGCGGGAGTAACACGGCTTGACAAACTAGCATTCGTTGCCATTGATGCAGAAGCCATCATACCATTAGTTGATTCTTCCATTTTTTTTTTATCACACACAAACAAAATTCAATAACTGGTTAACAATCAATGTGGTTTTATTCAGTCGATGAAGTTTTTATGTTCTTCGAATCGATAGAAATAACTTTATTAACTCGATGAAGTTTTTATGTTCTTCGAACCAAGTTAAAAAAATGGAGTAGAAAGTCTTTAACTTTAATCTCCAACCACAAACAGAAATAGAGATGAAGCAGAAAAATGTAAACAAAGTACAAATTATATTCTTTAAGCTTGTTGTTTCCTTCACCCATAAAAATCAGAAAATTGAATAAAATAATAGTTCTAAGCCCACAGTTAAACTGTGTTTCCTTAAAGAATATAATCTCCTCACAATCGCCCAAGGTTTGGATTTATTCCTCCCAGGATAGAATGGAACACTATTCAATAAAACAGGCAATGAAACTTGCTGAACTTCGTCGAACTCAACTAATGGAGTAAATCACACTTACTTTGATTTCTTTTGTAGAGAAGAAAGTAGTTTTGGAGTTGTGAAAATAATAATTTCGTATATCCTTCATCTGAGGAAAACATACATATTTATAGCCTAAGAGGTGGTGCTTCAGAAGAGAAGCAATGGTCGAAGAAAAGACACACTGTTTCGAACCGACACCTGACTTGCACTGCGACCTGCGCCTGCAGGTCAGTGTCTGGTATAAAACCAGTAGCAACTGGTTTATCCTGCGCTGGCCAATTCAGTTTCAACCAAAGGGTCGCGTTCCTTCGAGGTGCGTTGTGACATGCGTATAATTCTCAAGTTTCAAATAAATTTTGTCCAAAAAGATAGTCTCTCGATCATTTGCCGAAGCCGAATCCGAGCGAACGACAACGACGACAGTGCGAGGCTTGTCTTGTTCTTGCCTCACTATCCACATGAAGGAGTGTATTCCAATATATACACAAGAAAGTCTCTTTCTCCAACCAATGTGGGAGAACTTCATTTCCTTAAAGTGAAGACTAACTCTTCACCTTTTCCTCCATGTTTTTACAAACCATTTTCCATTCACTTCTTATCAACCATACCCAACAGTTGTCTTATTAACTTTCAACTTAAAAATTATATTATATTTGCAGCGAGCTTATCCATTTTAGGTAGAGTTTTGAGTGTGATCAGTGTCCAATTCAAATTTTACCTCATAGAATTCTCAAAATTCAATTAGTTGAAAATTTTGAAAAAGATCTCGATTGCACTATCTTTGGTTGATAACGCTAGGGTAAAAAAGTATACTAGAGGAAGGGATTGTTTTGTTATTGCTAATACTATAAGGAGAATAATGTACAGTAATGTAGCTGCAATATTGTCAAGAAGAATCGATCTCAACCCTTTTGTAGTCTTGTGCTAATATAGATCGTCTCTGTTATAAATTAGCAATTTTTTTGGTTAAGGACTAAAAATATACCATTTAATAATGTTATGAACTGTTAGCGTTTTTAAGAAAAAAAAATTATGGATGATTATAAGATGAAACTTGGTTAGAGGGGGAAAATAAAAGTCCTATATTGATATCTTAAAACACTGGAAGCTACATGTAAGATGTAGAATCTCTTAATAGTGTGAGGCCTTTTGAGGAATACCGTACAGGTTTGGTCAAAAAACAGAATTCACCAAGTGTTGGATTATTCACCCACCAAAATAAGGAACGTGATCTAGACTTAGACCATCGTGAGACATGTTAGTTTTACCCTACTGATGACATTGTCACAATAGTAATTCAACCTAGTGCAAGAGGAACCGTTGATTATACAATTGATCATCGTACTTGGTTATCTAAGTCATAATTCAGGATAGAAGTCTACCATGCGCCTGAGTCCACTTGCCAAGCCGCAAAAAGGCTCCAAGGGCATTGTAAGCGACAAAGTAACCTTGCCTCCATGATCCACTAAGATTTAGCTTTTTGTCACTTTGCATTAATTTGTTGAGCTCAACTAGCTTAAAGAAACTATCAATATAGAACTTTTGTTCTCACACTAATTTTGTTCTCACACCCTACAATAATATCACATGCAATTAGTAAATTCGATGTTATACCAAAGTATACTATTGTTGTTGATTGTCAATAAAGTGTCTAATAAAATAATTTTTAAACAAATATAATGTTATTTTATCTTGAGTCAGGGGTCTATCGGAAACAACCTCTCTAAGTGGTATGGATTGCGTACACTTATCCTTCCTAGACCCCACTTGATGGGACTATACGGGATATGTTGTTGTTGTAAATAAATATAATGTTCCATTGAAACAGGTCCTATTTAAAATGTCAAGTGAAAAATTGAATTAACTTTTAATATCTTCATATGTAGTCAACCTCTTTTCAATTTGGTGGACTTGTGTGGTCATGTTACAAACTCTTTCCAAGTTAGTAAATTGTTTAGTATTTAAGTGATTATCTTTTCCATAACAAAAATTTCTATATATTATTTCTACGTAGAAAATTTTTCAAATAGACATCTTAAAAGAAGAGTGTTGTGTTCCTAATTAGTAGTATCAGATACATTTTGAATACAAAGTAACTCAAGCACAATAAGTTGAAATGTCAAAGCAGCCTAAACCATTTACTTAGGATATATAGATTAAGGGAAAAAAAAAACATTAAAATCACCCTAAACTATATCCGAAAAGTTGAAGACACACCTAAACTATTAAAGTAACTTAATACACACCTGAACTATGTAAAAGTGAATTTATTTACCCCTTAAAACTGAGGTGGTAAAATGAATTAATTGAAATAATAAATAGGCACGTCTGAGTATAAAATTAAAGCGAAGAAAAAATTACAATCCCCCCACCTCTTCTTCTTCACACCCCACCTACTGTACTCTACTACTCCATTTTTGTTTTCAATCATAACTTTCTACAACTCCATTTCTTCATCAAATTTGTGAATAAAATAGTGGAGAAGAATATCACACCATCATTTATTTCTCCACATCAATCAAGAAGAACCACCACAATCACTATTAATTTTACTATCACAACCAAAATCATAATTTTAGCATCCGATTTCACTACCTCCGCCATACTTTCAACACCTAACCCATCACCACCAATTTCAACACCGGTCACCACTACCAATTTCATCATCTACCACCCTCAATTTCATCACATTTCCACCACCAATTTCATCACCAAACTCATCACCATCAATTTCATCACATACAAATATTTTCAAAATATATTTGCCAAATCTTTTTCGCCAGATTGCGCCCCTCAATTGTATTTTTCTTTCTATCATTACCTCAATTCGTTCAATATCCCACTTATTTCTCTTTAAAAAAAATTATTATCTCGTCGAAAAATTAATGGAGAATGAGAAAAGAGGGGTTGAAGATGGATGACACAAAAGGGTTAGAAGAAATTGATAGTGATGGCAACTTTGTTGCTGGATGGTAAAGTTGATGGTGGTGATGAATTGATTATTGGGTTTAGGGATGGTGATGACATTGATATCAATGGAGGTTTTGTGATGGGTGTAGAAGAAAAGAAAAGAGAAAAGTTTAAATTAAAATAAAAAGGAAAAAATAGTGAAAATAATAAATTTATTATATTTTTTGTGTGATGTTGACGTGCCGCTGATGTGGCCAACGCGTGTGGAACACCTCACCTTGTGAAAGTGGTATAACATTTCACAAGGTGGAAATAAATTCACTATTTTATAGTTCAAGTGTGGATTAGGTCAATTCAATAGTTTAGTTGTGTCTTCGACTTTTCGGATATAGTTTAGGGTGATTTTGATACCTTTTCCCTATAGATTAATCTATATATTGCAGAACTGCATATATTTTGAATACATGAAAATTATTTCTCATCATAGATATACTTAAATTTAACTTAAATATATACTCCTTCCATATTTTTTTTTACATTCTTTTCTTTTTGTTTAATCGCACAAAAAAAACACAAATTTGTGACCCCCTTTCCTTCTCATCTATCAATATTATTCTCATGTCCAAACCACCATAAAACTCAAATATTTGTCTTCCGATAAAATTATGTACTTCTTAAGTAACCAAAGTAGATGTATCATTGTTTACCGAACCATACCATCACAAGCAAGTCAAGTGGTTCACCCAATAACAATGCAATCTTTTATGTTCTTGAAGTTTACAAGAGACCCATTCACAAATAGGGAACTCCCGACCATAATATGCCGCCGAACTAAAAAAAAGATACAAGTATGTCATGGATATAAAAAGTTACGTAAATAGGCTTAGTGCACAAAAATATTGCACTATCTATTTTTTCTTTAACGGCACACGGCTAACGGTCTGAGGTAGTAGAAAAGTAGATAGTGCACTATTTTTGTGCACTGTCCATTTTTTTCATATAGTGCACATGTTTAGTGTACTATCTAATTTTTTTTTCATATAGTTCACAAGTTTAGTGCACTATCTATTTTTTTCACAAAGTGCACTAAAATTGTGCACTATCTATTTTTCTATTTTTTTTCATATAGTGTACAAGTTTAGTGCATTGTCTGTTTTTTTTTTCATTCAATGCACTAAAATTGTGCACTATCTATTTTTTCCATTCAGTGCACTATCTATCTATTTATTATTTTTCATATTGTGCACTAAATATTTTTTTCATATAGTGCACTTTTTCATACAGTGATGCAATCAATATCTCCGAATTTTTTTCTCTATTGCTCTATCTTTGCTTTGGGCGATTTTATTTTATATAGTGCATTAAATTTATGCCCTGTATAATATTTTTTATTTAATGGATAGAGCACAATTTTTATGCACTATCCACCTTCTGCATAACTGTCCTCACGGTCTCATTCATATTAATTTTCACACGTCTGTTCTCACAGGTCTCATTCATATTGATTTTCACACATTGATATGACATATGAATATGGTGCACATTTTATATGCACTCTATCAAATGTTTAATCACTTCAGCAGATCTTGTTAAATTTTATATAAAGAAAATATTTCATCTTCATGGCTATGTACTTCATCTTCTTCACTTCGTCATCTTCAAACGTCTTTGAAAGTTCAGCTAAATTTTTATTCATTTGGATCTTAGAAAATGGATATTGAACGTGTCAAAGTTGTAATTTTTTGGGACGGTGAAACTATTCACGAGGGTAATACTATTTATTATATTATATCTCCCAAGTCGAACGTCAAGTATCCAATTTCCATTAGTTACCAAGAATTTGTTGATTCAATTTTTAGAAGGATGAAAATTAAAAGTGACGATTATGATTTATTTATAATCGGACAATATCCAAATTCCTTCTCGTCACAAGGATTGGTAAATTGTGGAGAATGGATTATCAGTGATGATGAGTCATTGACTGAATTTTTTAGGGCTCCTTATGATTATGCCAGTCAAATAAAGCTAAATATGCTTCAAGTATATGTTAAGAAGGAGCGGAGGACTCGTCGTGCGCACTCTCCTGCACAAATGGATGTCTATACTCAACTTGAGAATCAAACTAGTGTTGGTGATGCCCGTTTAACTCATTATAACACTTTTTCTGACATGAATGCTCCTCAATACATCATGTCGGGTAACATGCCAACACAATCTTCAATACCTGATTTGAACGAAGCTTAGAATGAAAGTGACTGGTACTGTCCATTAATTCGTTTTATTATTATTAATATTTATTTTCACTGCTTTGTGTCTATTTCTTATGTCATATGTTTGTTATAATTTTTTTAGGGGCTTAACTCTGCATGAGACAAATAATGATGGATATTTTGGACAAGATTATAATTATGGTCAATCATCACAACTTGGATGGATGGACAATGCTGGAACATCTTCAAATATTCCTCTCTCATTGAGTTTTGGTGTTGCCGACTATTATCGGTGGGTTAAATATAGTCGATATTAAGTTATGTTGGTTCACATCATATATTTTTTTATTTATTTATGCTTTTGTCATATATTAATAATATTCCATTATATGAAATATAGGGATAATGTCATGCGAGATGGGCATGTTGTTCCAAACGATATTGAAAATGGTGACCAACCAAATTATGGCGAATCATCACAGGGTGGTGATAGTGCGCCTAATAATGTTGAGGGAGGTGAATGTCCATATGACTCTTCATCGAGTGATGATGGTTTGAGGTGTAATTCTGAACAAAGATCCATGTCCATGAGCCCTTATCCTCAACAAGAATCAATTCCACAGACATGGATTCAAAGGTCGGCACCAATGTCACTATCAAATAATAGGCCCCATTTTTATTCTAATAAAATTTCATTTGTTGATCATTTTTAGGAAGGACCAGATGCGTTTATGGATATGCATGAAAATGATTCTTTCCCTACAGGTGTGTGTCGTGAACCGACAGATTTCTAAACAATAATGTTTATCTTGCTAGCAAAATATTGTTCAAATCAAAAAAAGATTTGCAAAGGGCGGTTAGGCTCTATCATATTAAAGAAGGACGGGAGTTTTTTGTTGTTAAGTCGGGAAAGGATATGTAAAGAATTTTTTGCAAGCGTGTAGATCAAGGTTGTTCATTCAAACTTTATGCTACTAAGGATAGTAGTAATAACTTGTGAAAAATCAGAAAATACATCGGTGAACACACTTGCAATAGGGGTGACTGTCGCGGAGGTCACTTCAATTTGAATATAGACATGATTGCAACTGTTCTTGTGTCGTATATTGAAAAAACACCAAGGTACTATTTCTATCTGAATTCATTTGACTATACAACTCAATACTTTTTTTTGTTTATAATTATTAAGTCTAATTGTTCACAGGTATCCTCTCAGAGAACGCCAAACGTCCGTTCTCAATAAGTACCGCAAAATAATAAGTTGGTGAAAGGCGTATCTTGGATGAAAGCGTGCCTTTGAACAAGTCTATGAAAATTGGAAGGGCTCCTTTTGTGAATTGCCAAGGTTCATGGCTGCTATGAAACGTTTCAATCTAGGTTTCATCGATGAATGACGATTTGAACGACGTGATGGAGTTGATGAATGCATTTTCAACTATGTATTTTGAACGTTTAAGCCATGTGTGGACGGTTATCGTTAATGTTGACCGGTGATATCGATAGATGGAACACATGTATATGGTAAATATTATATAAAGTTGTTGATTGCGGTAGGTACGAATGGTAATGGATCTATTTTTCTGTTGGCTTTTGCAATAGCAGCAAATGAGAGCCTTGATACATGGAACAGGTTTTTGAGTGATTTGCATCAGCATGTTGTGTGTGGTCGTTAAGGTATTACGTTGATATCTGACAGGCATCAGCATGTTGTGTGTGGTCGTCAAGGTATTACGTTGGTAAGTATTTCTTATGATGGTTTAATATATGTTATGCATGAGAGATGGGTTATATTATGTTAGTTATGTTGGTGGAGTATTGAGAAGTTCACAAGGTGTGAAATGTTGCATGTTTGCTAAATCGGAGAATGGTTTGTCTTGTAAACTTGAATATGCACTTGTGGTCTTGAAGGAAATGAACTTGGTGGAGTAAATATTGACAAGTGAGATGTGATTATAGATTTACTTTGTTAATCCTTGTGTATAATGTTTGGACTTGTTATTGTGAAATTGGTTATGGTTTTGGTGTTGTATTGGCCGTGAAATGTAGTTTTGGGTGTTGTTATGTGTGTTGTGACACCATGGCTGAATTTTGGTGTTTAATATGATCAAAAACATGTTAAAATAAGTTTGGTTATGATCATGGACCATTCATGGCATGAAAAGACCCAAAAGAGGCCATTTCGGACCAAAACGGGCATCCGCCCCCGCAGACGAGGGCATCTGCGGGCGCAGATGCCAACGCAGATGCCCCTGGAATTTTCCAAAGGTCATCTGCGCGCTCACCTCAGCCACCTGTAGGCGCAGGTGGCAGCGCAGGTCAGTTCCAGAATTGGTTTTGTGTGTTTTCATCTCTAGTTGATCCCCGAAGGCCCCTATACCCTTTTTGGATGTAATTATCAACTTGTGATGTCGTTTTAATGACTTTAAAGTATCGTATGGAGGTGTTTTGTACTGTATTAAGTATGTATGGTTGTTCATATGTTGTTATGAAGGAGTAATTGTGACGGAATGATAAGGAGAAAAGCGTAAAGGGTAAGTGTGGGGTGAAATGCTATCGATGTGTGATCTCTTGGTCAATGTGTGTAATGTTGTGGTGTTGTTGATATGATAATGTCTTGGATTGTATTTTAAGGGGGTGACATGATGTTATACGGTGGTCATATAGTTCATTGTTGTCTTGTACGCCTGTATAGTAACTAGTTGCTAATGTAAGTTCCGGTATGAACTTGTATTGTAGAGTAAGACGTAAAGAAGGAGCTGGACTATTGTGTTCATACATAGACTTGTGTATTCATACTTGGAAGTGCAGGTATGTAAGGTTATTCTGTCAGTATCTTTCTGCAGCATATAGAATTCACCTTGACGTTACACTTGTCACTGGTCCTATTCCGAAATGTGTTAAGGTATACTATTTCCGGTTACCAATGATTGTTGTCACAAGTTTCCTATTCATTGATCAATTATGAATCACATGTCTCCTATTTATTGATAATGTTCCGAAAGCCCAATAACGTTGTGTTCCAAAGTTCCAATATTGTTTATGCTCATGTATCTCGTTCATTGATTATTGTCCAATAGTGTTATGTTTCCCAAAAGGCTATATTTCCAAATTATGTTATTCTCACATCTCTTACTCATTGGTTAATGATCCAAAGCTTCACATAATGTTATGACTATCATTGTATCAATCTCAAAGTAATGAATAAAGTAATGCATATGTGGCTAATGATCAAGTATGGGTGGCAGCTTTGGGGGCGAAATGCCTAGCTCAAGCCGATCCCAAGATTGTTGGATCAGGGGGCAGTCCTAGAGGCCTAAGCCTAGCTCGGACCGAACCTGACAGGGGCAGCTCTAGAGGTATAATTCTAGCTCGAGCCGAACCTGATATGTTGGTTTATGGGTGGCAGCTCTAGAGGTAATAACCTAGCTCGAGCCGAACCCAATGCTTTGATTCTAGGGTGGCAGCTCTAGGGGCATAAGCCTAGCTCGAGTCGATCCCAACATAATGTTATGTTATGTTTGAAACCCACTGTTCAGTCGGGGCCCGGGTATCACAGTTCACAGGAAAAGATGAATAATCATAAAATCAAAGGAACAAAGAAAGTAAAGAAAGCAATATACATGGTTTCCAATTTACAGTATTGTGACTTATCCATATTGATCATTTATTGTATTTGAGTTCATTGACATATTTACATATCATACAAGTTTCATATGACCTTACATACTCAGTACATTCTTCGTACTGACCCCTCTTGGGGGATTTACCTTACTTGCTGCAGGCGTAGGTTCTAGTAGGCCTCCACAGTAGGTTGCCAGTTGTTGCAGATCATTGATGAGCTCCAGTTAGTTCGGGGCATCTTCGAGTCACAGTTGTACATATGTTTTGGTGTTGTACGTATTGTATAAAGCGGGGACTTGTCCCGACTTTTAGTTCATTTTGGTCAATGCACTTGTTAGAGGCTTTTGTAGACAAGAGGTGGGTGTATAAATGTAAAAGGTACATGTCATTTTTGACTTGATGGCCTCAACGGACAAGTTTCATATATGTATATATGTCACATGTTCCATGAATTTTGCTGTTAGCATTATAAGCTCCTACGTGATAAGGATATTTCTGATGGCATGCATATGAATGAACATAAGTACAGGTTGGTTCTCTCGGACCTTATCGGCTACGGGTGCCAATCACGTCTCAATGGGATTCGAGGTGTGATATACTGTGTGAGGCGTAACCTGGGAAACCATCTCGGGGGTCTGAACCGGAATGGATGACGATGTGCGAAGCAAATCCTGAGACCGATATAATAATTTATCATAAGAAACAAACACTAGTTAATCAATAACAAAAATAAAAAATTAATGAAGTAATTGTTAATACTATACAATAAATATATGGCCCCACAAGGCACTATCCAATAATAATATGGACTAACACGGGACGATACATAAAAATATGGCTCAACATAATACAATACACTAAAAATATGACCCCACACGACACGATACAAAATAAACAAACTTAATATGAAGGAACATAAAGAAAACATACTTGCTCAGACGTCAAATGATCAAGCTGACCCCTCATGGGGACTAGGGCATGGTGTGCCTCTGAAACGCGTTGAATCCCTCACGTCCACTTCCGACCATATGGCATCAACGGCTCATCCTCGCCAATCTCCCCAAGCGGTATTGGCTGGAAGGGTAGGACCCTTTTCCAAGTCCATATCTAAACGTTACACAAAAGTTAATGTTAACTAAACTAACAAATAATTGAATTGAAGCTAACATACTAAGATAAACTACTTGGAGGAGAGGAACAAACCCTCCGAGGCCACTCCCGTTAATAGATACCCGACAAAGAGACTAGTAAAAAAAGGCTAGAACAGCATTGCCCCAGCTGTAGGTACCTGTCTGGTCGAGATCAATAAGAAAGTATAAGAACCGCAGACTCAAGAGATACCCAGATGTGTTCGGGAATAGGATCGCTCCTAAAATCAACAACATGTATAGTCGAGCGATCCTCCGAACCCTATCATCAGGAGTGTCGTCTGTAATAGGATGTTGATTTAACTGCTGCTGAATATACTCAAAGACTACATCTATGTTAAGACGGCTAGTACCAAAAAAATCCCCCGGTGTAGGAGTGAAGCCAGTGTGATCTTCTAGCAACGAAGTCCAATTTGAATTACGGTGCATTAGATCTTGATATACCACGGTCTACCCCTCAACACGTAGTCCAAATTTTTTTTGGATATTTTGCAGGGTCAAAGTGACTTCTCCAAAAGGTAGGTGGAAAGTGTGCGTCTCTGGCCTCCACCTCTCAACCATGGTCGTGATGAGTTTATGGTCAAGCTGTATCTTACCCACCCTAACAACATCCCATAACCCCGCCTTGGATATATACTCTATGATGAGCTCATGGGGGGGAGGGGGGGTTATTAAAAATCCTCCATGCCACTCGACTATTTTCGGAGACACACTGTCATTACTATCAAGATCCCCAGTCCACAAATCTTGCGACCTGTGAGTCGTCTGTAGTGTAAGTAATGACCCATTAAAAGGCCCAGGATGCAAGATCTTCTGCATAATATAGACCTGTATACCAAATTTCATTAGGACGAAGGTCGTAAAAAATGTCTTTATACTATATAATTATTTCATTACCACTGGCTGCCCGTCAATGCTTGATTCATATTATATACTTTTGTTTCTCATTCATTTCGTATATATATATTATACCTTTTGAAGCAGTATTGTATTCACCAGGAGAAAAGTTAATTGGCCAAATTCAACTTAACAGGATAGGAATTATTCCTTGCAATAATTTCTCTTTGGTTCATATGAATTAGTGAAATTATATTTTAGCAGTGTCCAGTGCATTTCATTTACTTTTCTTTTTCTTCTTCTTCCTTAAATATATTACTTTACTTGGTAATTTGAAAATGACACTTAAATTATAGACAAGTTTGAAAACTACTACAAGTATTAATTAAGGAGATTAGAAGATTTAAATTTATAAGTTGGCTACAAAACACTCAAAAATCGGCACGTTTTGCGGGGTGGGTTGAAATTTGTGTTAGTTAAGCTTAACCCGCCCTGCCCTAGCCCCAGCCCCATTACCATCCCTAATTCCGTTTGTTTCATTCGGAGTCATAGCTAAAAATGAAGCATTGATAGAGGACATTACCAAAATGTTAGGAAAAAAAAATACCTTGATTGACGTTTTCTGGGGCGAAATTGAACAATACAATCGTCACCTACGCGTTCAATACACCTCCAATACGTCTTTTTGTTGACAAAAATTTGTGATTATTAGAGGGGTGAGGGGACCATCGGACTTGGGAGTTTTAGAGAGAAGGTGAGGGGATCATCGGACTTGGGAGTTTTAGAGAGAAGGTGTGGGGACCAATGGTGGGGATCTGAGTTTTTGGGATTTAGGGTTAAAAAGATATAGTGCACTGTATAATTTTTTCGGAGATATAATGCATAATTTTAGAAAAAAAAGATAGTGCACAATTTTTGCGCATTGTATGGAAAAAAAAAAGATAGTGCACAATTTTTGTGCATTGTATGGAAAAAAAAAAGATAGTGCACAATTTTAGTGCATTGAATGGAAAACAATTAGTGCACTAAACTTGTGCACTATATGGAAAAAAATAGTGCTCTAATTTTTTTCGAATATGCACAATTTTTTAGGGCACTATAGAAATAGTGCACTATATGAAAAAAATAGATATTGCACTAAACTTGTGAACTATATGAAAAAAACTAGATAGTGCACTAAACATGTGCACTATATGAAAAAAAAAAAATGGACAGTGCACAAAAATAGTGCACTATCTACTTTTTCTACTACCTCACGCCGTCAGTCGTGTGCCGTTAAAAGAAAAAATAGATAGTGCACTATTTTTGTGCACTAAGCCTATTTACATAACTTTATATATCCATGGCATATTTGTGTCTTTTTTTTTAGTTCGACGGCATATTATGGTCGCGAGTTCACAAATAGGTAACAGATCCGTGCTTTTTTCAATCAGGTTTGAAAAATGTGTCCAACACTTAAAAGCTCTAGCAATTGAGGGCAACTAGCATGAATTTGATGGATTTTGAGAAAATGTGATCAAACATTTGAACTGAAACTAATATCCTACAATTTATTTGGGTCTAGTGTATTCACTAAGTTATAAGGACATTATAACTACGGGTCTTTGTTCTGTGCTAGTGCAATTGAGACTCCGTCCCTAGTCTCTCATAAATCACAATCGATGCACTTTATTTGACATAATTTCAAAACGGGAGTACATGATTCAGCAAATAAAAGATTTGAATAAGAAATCTTAAAAACAAGTTATTTTTAAACTTCTGATCTCACTTGTCCTGTGTGAAAAACATTACATTTAACAAGTTTTGACTGTTGCTTAGGTTGCGAGTTCAAGGCCACCAATTTTCAAAGTGCTAAACAGAACAATGTCAAATTTGATGGCAGCTTGTCAACTCCAGAATCAGTACACAAGTAACCCAACATTGTGATAAATTATTATTCAGTGCATACACAACCATCACAAAATAAATTAGTATCAAGAGAGAATGTATCATCGTTTACTGAACCATTTCATCATGAATAAAGTCAAGTGGTTCACCCAATAACAATGCAATTTTTGATATTCCTAAAGTTTACGAGAGACCCATTCACAAATAAGGCAATAAATCCCTGCTTTTTTCATCAGGTTTTGTAACAAAAGAACAAGTATATAGAAGAGATGTCGCTCAGAAGCCAAGCGTAACAAGCAAATTTCATCCAAGATTCAAGTTGATTCAAGCTTAAAATAGACCTCCTTACATGTTAGCACCTCATCACCGCCAAACAAAAAGAATTTCATTGTGGAAAACAATTTGGCTACTTTAAATTTGAAGGAATGTTGGGTAAAAAACAACATCCTCCAATCGTGATAAGTAGCAATGTATAGGCACCGTGCAAAAGATAAATTCTTATAGAAATAAAAAGAAAATACCCGTTGTCTGAGAAATGCCTCATACAAAATTGAAGACAAATATAAATATATCGAAGATATTGTGTCAAGAGAGTAGACAATAACTCAAATGGATCTTCATCTTGGATAGTATTCATTTAGGCTTCATGCGGCAGACGGGTTACCATTAACCGGCACCTGTTGCAGACTCTTTTTTGAAGCCCATCATTATCAACAAAGGATTTCATTATGCAAACGTTTTCAACCAAATCTTCACGCAATAATGTTTACTTTAAAGAACAAAATGACATTAATTAAACCAATCAAAAACTAAAACTAGAAAAAAAAAAAGATGGACAAGTTACCACCAATAATCATCAATTACAGAGAGGGATCCTTATGATGTGAAGTGTTGATGGCGGACTGGGTATTATTACAGGTTGGAGTTGCTACTGTATATATAGTGTTCACAGAAACCCTAATACGGAAAGGGGCCCTTCTTACACATGCTACAGCTGTTAACATTGGTTGTGGTTCCGAGGCCCAACATCGCATTCATACGTGAAATAGTTTTGGATAAATAATGAAGTATTTACGTAAATAATATAAATATGTAGTCTTATTTATTAATTATAGTACATTTTTATTTTTAGAGTTGATAGCATAACTTTTTTTTTACCAAAAATAGAAAAATACATATATATAATACATTTTAAACACAATTTTAATATAGTAACACATAAACTAACTTGAATAGCATTTAAATGTTTCAAATTTAATTATAATACGTTTTTAACATCATTAATAAGAGAGAAAAAAACAAATTTAATACATTTTAAATTCAAGATATTATACGCATTAAAGACGTATTTTAATATGCGTGGTGAATATATATAACTAAAACATTTATAATACAAATGTATTATAAGTATTATACATGAACTCCAAACATTCCGAATTCATAAAAATGTATAATATTGAATTCGAATTGTATTACAACGATCCTTTACGTTAAATACATTTTGAATTCAATATATTATACGTATTAAAGACGTATTTCAATATGCGTGGGGAATATATATAACTAAAACATTTTTAATACAAATATATTATAAGTATTATACGTGAATTTCAAATATTTCATTGCAATTTAAATTAGTTTCCGTTGTCGGAAGTTTATTATATTTATTATGAAATAACAATTATCGAAGTCATAACAATGTATAATATTAAATTTGAATTGTATTACAAGGATATTTATATTTAATACAACTTTTTAAAACTTCATCTCTTCTTCTCAATCCTCCATCATCGCTACCCCACCATGGCCGGTGAAAAATCTCCTTCATTAACCCATCTTGTCCACTCCAATTTCACCATTAACGACCTCGTAACTCAACCGGAAAACCCCATTTCCGACTAGTCACCAGTGAACCCATCGCAATTTCATCCCCTCTTCTACCATTTCCGTCTAAACCCATCCCTCCACCATTTTCGACGAGTCACCAATGAATCCACTACAAAACAAACCCCATAGTTATTGTCATTTTTCCCGGCGAAAGAAACCGAGCTCCGAGCTCCGGCCAAAAAAAAGCTTTGATTTTTTCTCAAAAATCCAATTCAAAAACACACCATGAAAATTAAAATTAAATACCTTTACAAGAAACAGAATTAACAAATCGAATTCACGCACCACAAAAAATCAATAAATTCTGAGAAATTAAAAGTGAAAGAGAAAGAAAAATTGAAATCAAACCTCAAATAGAGAAGAAAACAAGTTGAATTTTTGTACCTGGCAAAATTCGAATTTGAAACGGAAAACCAAAAGAATAAGAAAAAAAGTAACAAAAGCCAAAATGTGAAATTGGTGGAAGCAATGGCAGTGAGGAGGAAGATGAGATGGTAAAGAAGACTTATTAGGCTATAATTAGCTATTAAGAATAAAAGTAGGCTATAATTTGTAATAAAATAAAAGTAGTACTATATAGGGTAATAATTATTTTAAATAAGTTCATTTATGTAATTATCCCATAAATAACCCTCAGCCCACCAAATCTAGTTGTATTAAGGGAAAATTTCAAAAAATATATAGCCAAACATAACATATTATAGGGAATATTAGAGAAAATATCTATTAAGTTAAACTTTTTTTTAATCTAAGATAAACTAATTATCATTAATTACTCAAAATGGCTATTCAGCTCATTTTGTTTCAGCCGACGCGCATTTTGGCCACTTTGTTTAATTTTTCCATGTTACAGGCGAAGTGCACTGCTTCTTACTTCTTGTTTCTGCTAGGGGTGTGCAAAAACTGATTCAATTGATAAATTAAATTGATAAAAATGTTATTAGTTTATCGATATTGAATTATTGGGTTAATGATGTTTAAATGATTTTATAAAAAAAATTATTCGGTTTCTGGTTTTAAGGTTTTAGTTAATGGTTAAACTGATAAATCAATAAGATTATACTAAAATTATATTTTTATTCATAATTATATAATAGTGGCTTTAGATTCAAATACATACTTTATTGTCTTTTGCATTTTATAGTTGTTGTTAGGGGTGTGCAAAAATCGGTTTAACCGATAAACTGAACCGATAAAAATGTTATTGGTTTATTGTTATTGGGTTATTGGGTTAACGGTTTTGTAAATTTTTTTATTGGGCTATCGGTTTGGTTTTTGGTTTTAAGGTGTTAGTTAACGGTTAAACCGATAACCCAATAAGATTATATTAAAATTATATTTTTATTCGTAATTGTATAATAGTAGCTTTAGCTTTTAAATACATACCTTATTTCATTTGTATTTTATAGTTGTCTTAGTTCTTATAATTTGTATAGACTTAATACATTAAGTTAGTGTAGAACAAATGAAAATAAGGAAAGTAAAAAAAATTAGGGGAGTATTTTCTTATCGGTTAAACCGAAAACCGAACCGATAAAGATCAAAAACCGATTCACCGAAAATCGATAACGAATATCTTATTGGTTTGGTTATCGGTTTAGCATGTTTACAAACTGAAAACCGATAAACCAAACCAATAATACACAAAATCGAACCGACCGATGCACACCCCTAGTTGTTGTCTTAGCGCTTATAATTTGTATAGACTTTATGCATGAAGATAGTGCAGAACAAATGAAAATAAGAGAAAGTAAAATAAAATAAAATAGGGGAGTATTTTCTTATTGGTTAAACTGAAAATTGAACCGATTAATCGACAATCGACAACGAATATCTTATTGGTTTCGTTATCGGTTTAGCCTGTTTACAAATCAAAAACTGATAAACCGAACTGATAATATACAAAAATCGAATTGAACCGACCGATGCACACCCCTAATTTCCTCCTTCTTCTCTTCCTCATTTTCTTTCTTTTGCATCTTTTGTTTTGTATTTTATTTTTAATTTTGTTTTGTTCATTCAAATTTCTAATCAGAGAAAACAGTTTTTACATTGACACGTGTGATAAATTTTGAAATATATATAAAGATCAGGGGCGGCTCAATACTATTGGTGGCCTAAAGCGAAACATTGATGAGAGGCCTTTTATAAAAATAATTTCAAAAAAAAAAAAAAGAAGATATAATATATAGCTTTCATTTAAAATATTTTTTTTTAACTTTTTGAGATGCAAAGTTATGAATAATCATCTTATAATCAATTTTTTCTAATAATTTTTTTTCTAGTTAACATATTTAAATTTCAATAAATAGTACAAAAGTAATTTATGCCTACGCAATAAAAAAATAAGAAAAATAACATAATATTCAAGAAATAACAGAATATGCCTAACAATATATACCTACGCAACTATTTAACCGAAAATATAATGCTAAAAAACTAAAATAATAGAACCTGATTTGATAACTTGATCTGAAAATAATAACTCCAAAGTAATTTATGCCTACGCAATAAAAAAATAAGAAAAATAACATAATATTCAAGAAATAACAGAATATGCCTAACAATATATACCTACGCAACTATTTAACCGAAAATATAATGCTAAAAAACTAAAATAATAGAACCTGATTTGATAACTTGATCTGAAAATAATAACTCCAATCTTCATAATCTATCAGCAATTTTGATATCCAAAAAAAATCAGATCAACAATAATAATATTGTAAAGAAAGATCTCTTGAACATTTGAAGCTTTGAAGTTATAAGAATTGAAAGAAAATAAATAGAGATCAATGAATTATGTATGTTGATTGCATAAACCAAGAAAGAAAATGAAAAGTCTCATTTCTATTGAAAAGGTCAAAGGAAGAATAATACTTACCCTTTGTTTTTCCATATTTTTTACTTGTATTTATGTTACTAATTGTCTTTTCCCAAGACTTATATTTTTGTAAAATTAAAATTTAATAGAATCTTTCCTTTGCATGTAAATAGGAGTAGTAGCTTTTCTTCTTCTTTTTTTTTTTTTTCATTTCTACGTATTAAGTACTCCTATTTGGTAGAAAATGGGGGCTCCAATACTTCTTTCAAGGCTAATTTTTTGTCAAATCAAAATGCAAAAGGTTTGAAGTAGTAATTTTTTTTTTTACAAAATGTACTTCCTCCGTTCGGATTTACTTGTCACTATTTTTCTAATTTGATTTCCATTTTTACTTGTCATTTTTGATAAATCAAGAAAAGACAAAAAAAAAAAATCATGTTTCACCCTTAGCATTAATTGTTTTTTTTTAAGACACAATAGTAAACATCATTTAATAGGAGTACTATGATAAAATAACCGTGTCAATAATTATTTCTGTTAATGAATGTGCAAGTCAAATTGTGACAAGTAAAAGCAAACGAAAAAAATATTAACTAGTGATATAAAATGGGGGGCCCAAAAATTGAGGGCCTAAAGCCTAAGCTTCAGCAGCTTTACCATATGGCCGACTCTAATGAAGGTTAACTATATTTCTAAATTTAGGATAAATTACACATAATTGGAAGGGGAGCCTTAGAGTAACTGGTAAAGTTGTTGTCATGTGATCAGGAGTTCACGGATTCAAGCCTTGGAAACAGCCTCTGGCAGAAATGTAAGGTAAGGCTGCGTACAATACACCCTTGTGGTGGGGCCCTTTCCGGGACACCGCGCATAGCAATAGCTTTAGCGCACCGGGCTGCCCTTTAGGATAAATTACACATAATATATACGTGTTTTTATTGAAAAAATAAGTGTTGCAATGTATAAATATTATATAAATGACAAATATTAATGTATTATGTATATACATCTCAGATACATAGTTATACATCTTATATACACGATTATACAATATCAATATATTACATATACATATTATAATTTTGTTGAAATATTTTTGTTGCTTGTACAGCTTCGTTAGAAGCGCAATATCATATCATATAGCTTGATATACAATGTCATATAATATTATACTTGGAGAGAAGCATCATACATAATGTATCAAATTATATAAAAATATTTAATAGTGTATAGAAGATGTGTATACACAGCTAGGGGGGTTCACGGTTCGGTTTGGATTGGTTTTTGGTTAAAATCAAAATCAAACCAATTTAATCGTTTTTTAAATTTCTAAAACCATACCAAATCAAGTAAAACAAAAAACCATCGGTTTGGTTCGGTTTTTCAGTTTTTAACTAGCTAATGATAAATTGATAATGATAAAATAATGGAGACATGAGACAACTATTTCAAATGAATATTAGGAATCAGCAAATTTCTCTTTACTATCACAAGATGAATGTATATGAATTCTCTAGTATTTTTCAATACTATTTCGATCTTTTAGCATGTTTAAGTTGCATAACTATAGAAGTTACTCCGCATCATATGTCTAACATCCACAAAACTAAAGATGCAACTTTAAATAGAATGGTTAACCCTACAAAAATCAAAGGGGCAAAGCGTTGAAGAGTAGATGAATGTTTTAGCAAAGAAAATTTAAAATCGGCAATATTTCACACCACATATAGACAATTAGATTTAGAGTGTTAGGTTTGGACACATTTTTTTTAGAAATTAAACTTAAAAGTGTTGTAGTGCATGTGAAAGAAGTAGACTAAAATAAAATTAATGATTAAAAGATATAAAATATTTATAATTATTTATGAAATACTAAAATCATATATTCAAATAATTATAAATTTTACGTGTATAATTTATCGGTTCGATTTGATTATTTATTCGGTTATTTTTAAGTAAAACCAAAACCAAATCAAATATTATCGGTTTTTAAAATTTAAAACCAAACCAAACCAAATATTGATTTTTTTAATTGGTTTGGTTTGGTTCGCAATTCGATTTGGTTTTTAACCAAACCATGAACACCCACACCCTCATACACAACTATAGGCTAAACCGGGTAACAAACTCAAAATATGGCTATGTGACATAAAAAATTTCTCTTAATAGACAAAAAGGGTAATTTCTCCCTTCTAAACCTTGCTCAAGCGCTTTCATAAAACTCCCCTCCCCAACCCCCCCTCCCCGCCGCCCCCTCTAGTTTTCTAAGACGTTTGACCGTATACTTTGGGAGTATGACTTTAAACCAACGTTTATTTATGAAATTTGCTCAAAATTTCAACTTCAACTTTAAATCATGATTTCAAATTTCAGATTCTCGAAAAAGTAAAATTTGAAATTTGCGATTTCAATTATTTATTTAAGTATCAAACTTGACCTATAAGTTTATATTTTACAAATTAAAAAACCTTTAATTTTAATTTTGTAAAATAAGATATGCTCGACGCGAAAAGATTGTCCATACCATGTGGAAGGATTTTATCAAAGAATAGTTAGTTACTATTATTGTTAATTTTGACAATTTTCACAAATTATGAGGCTTTCATATTTATGAGAAATATTGCATGTCCAGACAAAATTTCAACTTCAAACTAATGTGATTTCAAACTACTGATTTTAGATCATGTTCAAACGGGTCCTAATACTAAATTGTTCTTACGAGCTAAAGAGCAATCATCATATCTTCGTTCACATTTATGTTCCTTTCTGTGCAAAACATAACTTTGTTTTGAGTAAGATTGTCTAGTGAGAGAAGGTGCTATTGAAGGTGTCACCCATAAAGGGTGTCGTGAGTTTGGGAAGAAGAAAAAGTTCAGCTCCAGGTTTATCGGCCCGTTTGAGGTACTCCAACGCATTAGTGAGGTGACATATGAATTGGCCTTACTTTCAAGTTTTTTCAATTGGGAATCTGGTAATTCACGTGTCTATGTCAAAGAAGCATTGTTTTGATAATTCACATGTGGTTCAATGAGACTCGATACAATTGTATCAAAACCTGACTTTTAAGCAGGAGCCTGTAGCTATTTTAGATAGATAAATTCAGACGTTAAAGGTCCAAAGAGATTACTTTAGTGTGCGGTGAACGCATCGTTCGGTGGAGGAAGTCACCTAGAAGACCAACCTATGCAGAGCACATAATTTCAGCTTTTCGACAACCCCTTTATTTTTTATTTTAAAAAAAATTAGGGATAGGGGAAGGAGAAATGAGGAGGGAATTACAATGTGAGGAATCGAACTCCAGCAACAAGGTGGAAGTTCATGTAGCCAACCAATGGAGCTACTAAGATTTCACTCGACAACCCCTTTAGTTTCTGTTTGGATGGTTGTTTCGTATGATTTCATAATGTATGGTATTGTACGGTATTGTGTTATATTGTATGGTATTGTATTGTCTTAGTGAATACAATTTTTGGATAGATTGTATCATTTTCCGTCATGACATAATCTCACAAACAAAAATTTGAAGGATAAACCTACTAGAAAAGTAGGATACGGAGTAGGGTTACTATAAAAAGATAGGATAAAGAATAAAATAAGATTATTAAATAATAAATAAAGATAAAATGAGAAAAAAAAATTAAGGTAACGATGCGATACCACCAAATCGGTAGTTACATAAAGTAAGGTTTTTCATGATTATCTAACCATAAAATCAAACCATACCATATATATATTTTAAGAAACAATCTAAACAAACATAATACTGATAGAAACCATTCCATACTATAGCATGGTAACCACCATCTACCATCCAAACAAAGAGTTAACTTTTCATCATTTCCTTTTTTTCTCCCGACAGAACCTGATTTTTTTGGCCAAGTGAATTTTTTGTTAATTTTCATTGTTTTTCTTTGTTAATTGGATTTACATATTTTGCCCACAAATTGAGATCCGCAGGCATGATTTTGTACTCCGGCCGACAGAACTAAATGATTTTTTTTAATCAGTTAAAAAGGTTGAAGTTTCTTAATTGTTACTCCCTCCATTTTTAAATAAATAAGTGATCATTAATATGTTGTTGATTATATAAAGGATTGGTATAACAATGCATCACCTTCACTAAACACACCCAAAATCAATCCAAACAAGTACTACCTCTGTTTCAAAATAGTCCAACTTTGTTGACTTGATACTTTTTTTAATAAAAATATTTATTAGGAGCTTATTTTATCAAATTAGCCTTATTAATTATGTTTTAAAAATATAAATTTGAATTCATATACTTTATGTAGTCATTTAATAATAGAAATAATATTAAAAAAATATTATAAAAAATCATTAATATGTTGTTGATTATATAAAGGATTGGTATAACAATGCATCACCTTCACTAAACACACCCAAAATCAATCCAAACAAGTACTACCTCTGTTTCAAAATAGTCCAACTTTGTTGACTTGATACTTTTTTTAATAAAAATATTTATTAGGAGCTTATTTTATCAAATTAGCCTTATTAATTATGTTTTAAAAATATAAATTTGAATTCATATACTTTATGTAGTCATTTAATAATAGAAATAATATTAAAAAAATATTATAAAAAAAAATTTGATTTCATAAATGAGATAACTAAATTAAAATAAATATTTAAAATAATAGAACCAACTAAAATGAAATGGATGGAGTAGAATTTAATTTGAAAAAAAAAACTGTCATGTAGTTCATTGTTTGACTTATAGCCTCCAAATGAGAAAAGAAAAAGTCCGTTCTTGGGGTTGGCAGGGATTTGTTGGAAGTTTCTTTGTATTGGGGTCCCTTTGTAACAACTACTTGAGAAAGAAGGATGAAAAATGTGAGCATGGTGTTAGGTCTAATTGCTCCATGAACACGTCTCCATTATTCCTTTCCCTTTGACTCTCCTCTTTTATTTATACAACTTACCGCCTTTTCCCCCAATTATTTCCCATAAACCCTACATTTCTTTGACTCTTCTCAATATTTTATTAGCCACCCACCCTTTTTTTTCTCACAAAAATTTCCCACAAACTCTACATTTTTCTGCATTTAATATTATTACTTTATTTGAAAGATTTGCATACCCATAAAAAACTACACTGAGATCTCTTTGATTTTTCTTGGAAAGATTTGATATTGAAGTGATCGATACATACATCATGGAAGCAGGGACGATCTCTCAACTTGTTCAACCAACGAAGGTTCCGAGTTTCAGTTTTAAATCTTCCACGTAAGCTTTTACACCTCATTCTATTTCTTGGAATTCCGTTTGGTCCTTAATTCTGATATCTAAAAGCTGATGATTGGATAATTCTATGGGTTTGACATTTATGCAATTTCATTTTCTTGTTCCTTTTTCTTTGTGTAACGTTTGATTTGATCAATTAGTATATGTGAACGAACTGTTTGAAAACTCAGACTCTTGCTTTTCAGATGATTTGGGTGTTGGTAGGAGATTGAGATCATCTCGTATGAAGAAATTGTTGCTTCTTCTAAACTTATAATATGGGGAAAATACTTTGCTTACAAAATTTAGCAAATTATTCTTTACATGTGATGGATTTTTCATTGCCATGCTAATTTGAATGCCAAAATGAAGTACTGAAAGTGAATCTTTGTCTTGGCAGGTGCTGCCCGCGGACAAGGTTAATGCCTGCTTGCCATTCTGCACATGGTGTGCGAGAAACAAATTATGATGAGCGAGAGGTTACAGTTTTATCTTATGAACTCACTATTAAAAAAAGCAGTGTATTAGCGGGATTGTCTTTACATCGTCCAGTGCACAAGAGAGATATAGTCGGCAAAACGTCCTGCTCTGTTGGACTGTATACATTTCCAGGGAGCACCGCTGAATCTTCTTCACAGACAGCTGAAGAAAAGATTGGAGTGCTACTTTTGAATCTTGGAGGACCAGACACGCTTCATGATGTCCAGCCATTTCTGTTCAACTTATTTGCTGACCCTGTATGCTAACAATCAGTCTAACTCCTTTATTTTTCCTAAGCTGAAGATTTTGATCAATTTCTAGTTCAATTATTTGTGTTTATGCTAATGATATGAATTTCGCGTGGCAGGATATTATACGTCTGCCCAGATTGTTCCGATTTCTCCAGCGCCCATTGGCACAACTTATATCTGTTCTCCGAGCTCCGAAAAGTAAGGAAGGATATGCTGCAATTGGAGGTGGTTCCCCTTTACGAAAAATAACAGATGAGCAGGTACAGAGAACCCCCTGTTTTATTTATGTGCTCTTTGCTTACAACTTCTTTTATTTCATTATGCCGGTGTCATTTTCAACTTGTTAACCCTCTTAAGCTCATCATTGCAGGCTAGTGCCCTAAAAATGGCACTAGAAACAAAGGAAGTTCCAGCAAATGTCTATGTTGCGATGCGGTACTGGCACCCGTTCACCGAGGAAGCTGTTCACCAGGTAGGATTAAAATGCATCCCTTTGTTCCTTTTGGAAGTTAACATTTTCTTTTGACATATAAAATCCCTGATAAGATTAAGAAGACTCTTTGAAAGTTGAAGACATACCTAGAAGACTAAGCCTTAATCTCAACTAGGTTGGCATTGCTAAGGGATCTATTTCTTTTATTGTGCTCTATTTTTTGCTAACTTGCATGGATTCTAGGAGATTATTGGTATTTTTGAGACAGCTTCAATAAGCATTATGGTTTCACACCTACAACCCGTTGAATCTGAAGGTCTATGTAGGACATGACCAAACCATTTCAAGCCAACTCTCATTTTTATCAGTGCTACCTGCAACTTTTATTGAACAGTAAGGCACTATCCAACTATAAGAATTCTTTGATAAGTACTACTCAACTTATCACTTTACTGATAAAAAAAGAAAGTACTACTCAACTAAGAAACGTTTGATAAGAGGTTCCAAAAAAAAAAACGTTTGATAATCACTACTGAACTAAATTGGAGGACTAGAAAGCACTTTACAAGCAAAATCTGGATCGAAGTAGTAAAATGTGAGGAAGTCTCCTAGAGAAGCTCTTTTTTCTTCTCGCAATAGTTAAAATATAGCTTCTTATTTTTGTTTTCTGGGTTTTCAAGTCGGCATAACGCCCTTCTAAGCCCACGAAAAGAATGTTTCACATTATAAGTCAACTTGTCTGTCAATGTCCATTTACGAGGAGCTAATGTTTTGTTCTGCATTTGTTTAATCAATTCTGCTTAGAATATTCAGTGATCTATAGACCTCCTAAAAAAAACAGTGATCTGTACTATTGTTTAATGATTTGTTGAAGACTGGCCAAGAGTAATTCACATTTTAAAGATAGACCATGGCATTTTCATTGGTAAGAAGCGAAATTGACAGTTTGGCAATTATGTGTTGTGTTCTGATTACGTAGTTTGGCACTATTACCTGAAGAAAATGCCGTTTGCTATTTTGTCATTAATTTATCTGGCTGTTATAGTTTTGGCTTCTGCTTGGCAAAGTCTTGTTAATGTCCTCTGTTTCTCTTAGCAAGTTTGTAATACAATCTCACTGCTTTTATGTACAGATATAGTCAAATAGTTATATGCTGATAACTTTGATAAACTGCCAACTGTTGATTTGAGATCCTTTACTTTCTTTTTAATTTAAAAAGATCTTATGTGTTGAGATTCTTGGGCGGAATATGTTTTCTAAACCTACTTGATCCCAGCCATCAGTTATCCTGTCAAGGACACCCAAATCAATGGTTGGGATTGAATGGACATAAGAATAATTCATCTCCTGTGAGCTTGAAATTACGTTGGTCTTAAGTTTGATCTGAATTTGAGTTCCCTGTTGTGGTGCAGATAAAAAGAGATGGGATTACAAAGCTTGTTGTACTGCCTTTATATCCTCAATACTCTATCTCTACAACTGGCTCGAGCGTCCGTGCCCTTCAGAATATTTTCAAGTAACTTTCTTTTTCTTTTCAATTTGGTTACTGCAGTATGGAGTGTCATGTTCTTAAATTGAAGTGTATGCATATACTAGTGTCATGTTCTTAATTTGAAGTGTATGCATATACTTTTTCCTGTCTCTGATTAATATTTTAACTTTGTATACTCTCAGGGACGACTCTTATCTGTCCAGACTGCCAGTTGCTATCATTGAATCCTGGTACCAACGACAAGGTTACATCAAGTCCATGGCAAACTTGATTGAGGAGGAGTTACATAATTTCACTAAGCCTGAGGAGGTAGCATATCTTATTCCCTTTTTTTGTGTGGCCTCAGTTTCTGATCATCACTTTTAGTTTGGTGATGAGCCTTTCTTTATTATCACTGGGATTTTTTTTACTATTCCAACTCAATCCTAAGAGGGATGTATTTTCAGGTCATGGTTTTCTTTAGTGCCCATGGGGTGCCAGTTAGTTATGTTGAAGGTGCTGGTGATCCATATAGAGATCAGATGGAGGAGTGCATTTTCTTGATAATGAAAGAGCTGAAAGCTAGAGGAATCAACAATGATCATACCTTGGCTTACCAGGTTTGTCCTAAAGCCTAAAGTCCTCCAGATCACCTTTTTGTGTTATCTATAATTCTTGACATTCTGCAATACCTTGTACATTCAGCTCTTCCAAAATGGCGCCCTCTAAGTAATATATTATAGATGGGAAATAAATGTAGCTTTCCATGCTGCGATGACTCGAAGTTCAGTTTTTCCAACCTCAATGTGCTTATACTGATCAATTCATGTCAAAGTGGAACTGTTCCATATTTTATCCTCTTTTTCCTCAACTTTTTTTTTTTTAAAAAAAACAATCTTTCTTGTGAGGAGGTTGGGGTGGAGGGAAGGGGGTTTGAGACAGAATATGACTCCCCTTTTCCCCATTTACCCCTCAATTTTGTCTGTTCCATAAAATATGGCCTATTTCCTTAAATTGCAAAAGTTTATCACTCACAGTTCAGATTAATATTAATTTTACTTGTATTATTTCAAATTTGATATGACATCTTTTCTACCAACTTTATACTTTTTTACATTTCAGATTTTCTTAACTCTTCTGCTCCGAACTCTGTTGAATAATGCTTTCATAACATTTTACTCTTGACTAGTAAAATGAAGAAAAGTAATTTCATTAATGTGGGGAAGTTCCTGTATACAAGAAGTATACCAAAAACTAAATGTAGTGGGATGAAGGTACTTTTCCCTCTATTTGGTGGTGAATTAATTCAGTATCATCCTTTTGCATTCCAGAGCCGAGTTGGTCCTGTACAATGGTTGAAACCATACACCGATGAAGTTCTTGTTGAGCTTGGACAGAAAGGTGTGAAGTCTCTGTTGGCTGTTCCAGTAAGGTACGCATTCTAGCATCTGAAAATTTCTCTTCTCAATGATTTATGGTGCCATGGAATCAAAACTCAGCGTTATCAATTTGTTCAGCGATTTTTGGTTAGCTTAACGACCTATTTTAGATTTTCTATGGGCTGTCATGCAAGTTTAACATGGCTACATTTTGTTGAAAACTATTTCAAGTCTACTATGGTCTCTCAAGCCAGACCTGATTTGCTGGAGAAGGCAACAGGAAGAGACACAGGGGTCCTATTGCTCCAAATAGATAACTTGAATATATAGAAAGGATTGTCACGTATGGGTGCTAATCTCTTGTGCATGAGAGGTTGGAAAATATAAGATAATTCGACTTACTGCATATTCATAGAACTGTTGTGGGATTTTGAAGCGACAATAGCCAACTGGCGCCGAGTCAGATACATTTTAGTTGTGGGATTTTGGAGGGCCAATGATTATGTTGACTTGGTGGGAAGTAATGCTCTTGTGGTTGTATGTGTTGGATGCCTGTGCAATCAGGCATTGTGAAGTAGAGATTGGAAATGTTTTGGTGGTCCTCTGCAGAGAGAACACCTAATGAGGAACTTAAATTGTCACCACCAGTGAAATTAAGATTCTCTTCTCATATGAATGTTAGCGTACTTTTTACTTGCTTGCAAGATAACACAATCTTTTGCTTTATATTATTCTTGATATCTCACCATAATGTATGGATGCTATTGGAATTTCAGCTTTGTGAGTGAGCATATAGAGACTCTTGAAGAGATTGATATGGAATACAAGGAATTAGCACTTGAATCGGGGATTGAAAATTGGGGTCGTGTTCCTGCTCTGAACTGCACCTCCTCTTTCATAACTGATCTGGCAGATGCAGTAATTGAAGCATTGCCTTCGACAATGGCAATGTCAACGTCCACTGGTACAGAGGAAGAAGTGGACAATGATCCCATGCAATATTTTATAAAAATGCTTTTTGGATCACTGTTAGCATTTGTTTTTCTGTTTTCACCAAAGATGGTATCGGCTTTTAAGAACATCCTTTAGGGAGGACAAAAGATCCTTTTCAGAAATAGTACAGAGATCAAGAAGGAATAGTTGTGGTGCCACATCAAAGTTTCTTAATTTTGTAAACAGTTTACACGTTTTGTTCTTACTACTAAATATACTAGGTATCACTTTGTTCAGTTTTGAAGTGCTAGTATTCTGTTTTTGGGGCAGAGCTTGTGCATAGAACGAGAACAAATCAGAGATGCAACAATCTTTGTGGCATTGGTTTTAAACTCAATACAAATATCTTCTATTTTTGTAAATCTACGACCTATCTTCTATTATAAATAATTTCTCTTGGTTAAGCATTCGGAGACATAGCAGTGGCAAATTAGATCATAAAGCATCTTTACAAAATACTTCTAATATGTCATAGATGTAAGACCTGAAAACAATATCTTGAGAAATGCAAGGTAAGCTTAATGTGGTCTAGCCTTTCTTAGACCCACCCTCGTGCATAAGGGAAGTTTAGTGCGATGAGCGAGAGCGAACATCACTTCTAGTAATGTAGTTGGATTCTCGTGTCGAACATCACTTCTAGTAATGTAGTTGGATTCTCGTGTCGATATGAATGAATCATTCATGGAGGCAAGTCTTTGCCAACTAGGCAAATAAGGAATTCATTAATGTAGTGGATGGTATGGTGACCATTATTCTTTTTGTAGTGAGAATCCATCACTTCTAGAGTTCTAGTAATGTAGTTGGATTCTCGTGTCGATCTGAATGAATCATTCATGGAGGTAAGTCTTTGCCAATTAGGCAAATAAGGAATTCATAAATGTAGTGGATGGTATGGTGACCATTATTCTTGTTGCAGTGACAATCTTGCATGTGTTTCTTTTTTTTATCCATTTTTTGGAGTCAAAAAGGCATAGATTCTTGAACGAAAAAGAGAATTAACTCCAGAAAACTAAGAGTTAACTAACTATTTTTCTGGAAATAGAGTTAACTAATCAAATTGTACCAAGAGTCGAGAAGGCTCTACTAACTAAGCGAGGTTGGAACACATATTATGGAAATAAAATCAAATTCGAGTCAATGAATCTTGCAATCAGATATGCCCTACACTAAACAAATCAAACTACACGTTCAATCAAAATAAATTGGAACTACCATAAATCTAAGTTAACTATCCTAATAATCTCAATTATGTCCTTGTACTTTTCTGGTGAAAACTCACGAACCCAGTCTTGAACACCCTCAATCCCAATCTTTAAACTCTTTTAAGGAACAATCAAGACCTCAAATTGCATGAGAAACAGTAAGGAAACCTGATTTGCAATTTTGTTATCCGTCAACGCAAACAATTTGGCAATATCACTCTGTCTTTGAATACAAACTCTAGTTCAATAGACAAGAAACTTTTCTATTCAATCGAACAGAGTTAAGACACTTCCAAAAATTATGGTGACAGCACTCATCGTGCTGTTTTGGCACGTATAACACAGGGTGCTCTTTGAAAGGGATGAACAGGAACATACGACAAAAAATAGATAAACCAAAGCAGACATTGGGAAAATGAATCACTCACCAGAATCCGAAATTGACTGTTCAACCAATTTGGATTCGTGCTGGAAAACACATTAAGAGAGGCAAACAGTTCCCTCCCAAAAGATTATCCATGCCCAAAACTCAATCTGAAACCTTTAGTTGAAGAAGAGCATCGCAACACACTGCTCATAGATATAAGAATGTTATAGTGATAATGTTACTTGAGGAGTAAACTTATACTGGTGATAACCCTTTTTCCAATTGTAGATTCATCTACCAAGTCACGCAGGACTGATTTTGATCTCCAAGGAAATAAAATATGTAACAAACAACAGTAGTAATGAAAACAACATGCTCGAAGCTGCCTTATTGAAGCAAATATATGGTTCCTAACTCAGCCTTTGAAATCTATAGCAGAAAGGCTCATCCTCTACGTACATTGTACTTCCAGAAATGAAATTTTGGAAATCTGTATTTCGTTGGTACATTTATCTCGCACAAGTTAGCAATTGACAACGATCTTTTATCGACAGTGATATTATTCACTCCTTTGAAACCTAATTTGAGAGATTTAGACATAATAACCAGTAATTGTGAACCCTCGTCCTACAATCTCCCCAGCACAAAACCAAGCAAAACATTCTAGCCCAAAAAGAGCAGCAATGCCAGCATCCTCAATTTTCAGCTCCTGTCTGTGCTTCCACAAGTTCTTGACATCATCAAGTTCCTTCCAGAATGCTTGATAACGGCCAGGAATACTGTCCCAAAAAGAAAAGATATCATTAGTACAAGATGAATGAGAGGTATAAGTGGAACAAGTTCTCTATCAGGTAACAGAAAGGAGCTCAAGTTTTAACCTTTCTGCTCATCGTTCAACAATGTACCAATAATATAAAGAGAAGCATAACACTTTTTGCAACGAATAACTATGGCAAATTGGAAGCAGAATTACTCTTTGCTCCCAGCAAACCAATTAAAAAAATCTCACAGCAGATACTAATCCAAATGATCCAGCTCTTTTTTGGGGTGGGTGATCTGTAGTATACAGTACTTATATTTTCTTGGCAAAGAAAATTCCAAAAGACATATTCACTCTATCCCGTTTAAACAACATACTTTACATAACATACAAATACGCCATTGCCACTTTCCAGAATAAAAAGAATCAAACAATCAGCATGTCACAGAAAACAGGACAGTGAGAGCATCAAGCAAACATAAAGTTCCAACAAGTATCATCTTCTAGAATATAATTCTATAACACAAGACAAACCAAGTCCAATCAACATGCCACAGAAAACAGGATAGTGAGCATCAAGCATCATTCAACTGTAGTAGACTCTTTCCAACTTTGACAAATGAGTATTGAAAATATGCCCTTTCTTTATTTTTAGATATAATAATCAAGTTACAACAGGTAGGATGACAACCATCAAAGACTAATACTCTATTCGATAACTCACCTTGCTAAGTCATCAACAATTATGTCGCTCGGATCCTACAAAGATGCCGTTGGGTGTGCGTCAGATCCTCCAATAGTTATGCATTTTCGGAGGATCCGATAGGAGAGTGACGACTTTTGTGGAGGATGCGAGCAACATAGATCAACAACAAATGCAGTTAAGAGTAACTTTTATGAATAAGGAAACTTACTCAAGGGTGTCCCCGAAGTTCTTTTAATAAAAAAAGTGATTTCTCAAAGACGGATCATTAAGGTCTGGGAATGAGATGATAGAACAAGAAAAATATGACACCACAAGATGATGAGCAGTTTGCAGTCTAAACCCTAAAACCCTAAGGTAACCTACCTATTCCCAACTTATGAATAACATGAATCGAAAAAAATCAGAAAATTGGTCCAACCTTCCTACATCCGTCCATGTTGTCTACTGATTACCAACTGAATACTTTCAAGTTAGGGACAGGTAAGTTGAAGCAAACATAACTAACCACCTCAAAAGACTAAGTATCTGTAAACTTAAAGGATAGAAGTGGTGAATAACAAACCTAGCTAAGCGAGTATAGAACACTTGTTTCGCCAAATGCTGGCATTTCTCCACAGTAGGTGGCTCTTGAATGTATTGTTTGTTCTGCTCCAACATCTGCTTGTAGTATGCACCTCCATGCTTGGTCAAGAACTTTGAAGCTTCAACAGCCTTTGCTTTCACTATCGGTAGTTTTGACGCCATAGTTCCCTAACCAACAAATAACAACGCACTGTGAAAAACTTCGGCACCAGTTTTGCCATAGGAGAAAAGTATATGAAAGTGCTAAATCTGCTACGGTTTAGTACAAAGTGCAATTCAAAAGATCAAATTAAAGAGAATTATATAAAGATTAAAATGCATTCAACTGAAATGTATGGAGTACACTAAAAACCATGTCAATCAAGTTCTAACCCATTTTTAGTTTCCGATTCATATGCAAAGATTTTCTCGTAACTAATTTTCATACATGAAATTCTAATTCTATACACCTAATCACAACTAATTATCGATAATGTTTACAGTTTAGTGCTGTCCTCTTCATGATAGAGATAATTTAGTGTCATGGTGCCTGCATTGAATGATTGTAGCAAGGCCAAGTGCACTAGCTTCAAAGCTTAAGCCTGCTTCAAGGTTGCTATTGAAAAAAAGGATAGGCCGGTGGACTAAAGCTCCCGCTATGTGCGGGGTCCAGGAAGGGCCAGACCACACAACTCGGAACACAGTGGATAATGGGCTCTGCACATTTACTCTTTGAAGTGAGCAGCACCTTAATGGCACATACCCTCCTTTGAATAAGGTACAACATACAGAATTCAAATAGTTCATTCCTTTTTTCTCAACATTGGCAAGAAGCTTCAGCTAGCAATGTTTGGATTTAACTATTAAAGACCCAACTCCTACAATATTGTAGCTTCATCGGCAAAGGACACATTTCATCACAAGTTTTAATTTTTTTTAATTTACCCCTAATCTGAATTTTCCTTTAAAATGCACTCTTTTAACCCCCACCCCAGCAAACACACAAATTCTTTTCCAAGAAAAGATTGCAACATAAATTGCATGGTCAACTGGAAATGCTGCAATTCGAAGCATGAAAAAAAAATCGAATTAACCAAACCCATTTGATCAAAATTTGAACAAGCAGATAAGTACCTTCTTTCTAGTGAAAACAAAACTCAAACACTTGCGAATATTTACCCGCAATTCATACTACCAAACCAAAAACAAAAAAATGAAGTTTCAGAAACAAAATTGGAATCACAACAAAAACCCCACCTCTAAAATTCAATGCTAGTTTCAGAGCTGCTAGAGAGAGAGAGAGAGAGAGAGAGAGAGAGAGAGAGAGGGAGGGGGCGGGGGCGGGGCGGGGCGGGGGGGGGTTTGAAGGTGAATTATTAGTATATAAATGGGCTAGATTTGGGGAATAAGGACCCCCTGAAGTTCCACTCAAATCAACAAATCTCCCTAAGGTTTACCAAGCAAAACTATCCTATCACAACTCTCTTCGGATCTACTTTTTCAAACTAATTTATGGAGTATGTAATAGTTAAGTGTATGTGTTTTACACGTGTGTATTATATTAATTAATAATAAATATATATCAAAAAAATAAATTGATGTGTGTATGTTATATTATTAAGTATAAATCTTTAAAAAATAATGCAAAATTTCGTAGATAATGTACTATATAATTAAACATAGTAGATCAGTGACGTTCCTAAACATTAAATTATATCATGACAGGAAGAAAATCATCAATATTAAAACAATGAAACAACGACAATACTTGTGCAAAAATTAGAGAAAATGACACAGGCTGTCCATCTCAAAACAATTGGTCCACGTTTGGGCCATTGAACATGGAGTGATCAGTCGGCTATTTTAATTCCACTAAATGATCCTTTTTCAGTTTGGGCCAAAATGACTCAAGTAGTCCAGATACAGTTCATATATCATACTGATACAATCCATATATCATACTGATACAGTTCGTAAGAAAAATAGAGTATTGAATTTATGGATAGAAATTGTATCATTGTTATATAAAATATGGATTTTTTTTTAATATGATGTGCATAGAATTTGTATCATTGTTGTATTAATAATGTATATGTATAAGATACATATAGAAATTGTATTTTTATTGTATAGAATATATATCTGTATAAGATATGTATCGAATTTATATTAGTATTGTATAAAGCTGCCAACAAATGGCTAGAAAATGGAATTAAAATTCAATGGCTATTTTTGTGTCAATAGTTTCAGTCGAAGTGCTATTTGTGTCCTTTCCCCTTAAAATAACAACTGAAATGCTCAATCGTACCCTCGTTGAAGAGTAAGCGATCATCATAGTAATTGTCGAAAGTATTTTCGAGCCAAATTCCACATAGAGCAATTATATAGGATAGTTAAGTCTAAATTTGTTGGTTTATGCATAACACAATGTCAATTATTTTTTTAAAGCTATTTTAATTAATAATAAGCTTAAGGGTCGTTTGGTTTGAATACAAGTTGTGCTGGGATTAGTTATCCAGCTATTATCTTTTATTGACTGTTTGGTTTGTTGTATTAAAAATAATATGCATTGCATCCTTCCTAAGAATAAATTGTTTGTTTATTAAAATACCCTCCACCTTATTTTGATTTTTGTATATATTTTTTTTGTAGAGCTTTAGTTATTCATTCTTAAAAATAAAACTTCCACCTTATTTAGCTTAATTATTTTTATGTGTGCATTTTTACGATTTTTCTTTGTGTGTTCAACTATGTGCCATTCTTATGTGTGCATTTGTACTATAAAAATTGTGTAGAATATAAATATTACTCATTTGATGTGTTTAGCCATGAAGTTGTTGGTGTTGAGAATATTGCTGAAAAACAGGCCTCAGAGATAATGCTGGAGTTTCAGAGACCTTAAAATGCAGGAAGGAATTAAGGAAATGAAGTGATAGAGTACTAAAGTTTCCTTTCAGTTTATTTGTGGAATATCTTTAACAAATCAAGAGTAAATTGCCCCCCAAAAAATGAAGCAGCTTATGGCCCAAAATACAGTAGGAAATGATCGAAAATGTAGCAGAGTTTGACCTCAAAAAATGGCAACCAGTACAATAGTATTTTGCATCCATACGTAGCATAGATTGGCTTAAAATGTAGCCATAAATTTACTCAAAACGCCTACAAAATACAATAGTTATTCAGTCTTAAATTTTCCAAACGCAACAGTTATTTGTCTTTGAATGCAACATATAATATTGCCCAAAACATAGCAACTACTTACTCTCAAATCTGTCTGAAGTGCAACAACCATGACAACAACTATTTGACCAAGAAATGCAACATTAATGGTCTCAAAATGCAGCAGCAATCAGACCAAACTCTCTCGAATATGTAACTTGTTTTCAGCTTCAAAAAAATATCCGAAATATAAGAGACATTTGGCCTTAAGTTGTGACATTTTTAGTCTGAAAATGTAGCATGTTTTGGCTAAAAAATGCAGCAATTCATCAATCAAATGGACATCCTAATCACCTTATAAGTTAGTTTTGAAGCTGCACTAGATATAAAGTCCATTTCCTTAAAAAAACTTTGATTTTTTTCCAAGTATAATGTTTGTCCAAACACAACTTTAAAAACTCAAAATTTCAAGTTTCAACTTTAAAATCTATGGTTAAACGGGAGCTAAATATTCTATACGTTATGGTCTAAGTCAAGAACCAGAAATGATAGTTAAGTGTTAGCCTAAGTATGTGAAAAAAAAGAGCACTTACTAGTATAAGTAAATGATGTGGAGTGCTACACACAAGAAGAGATACATTATCTAGAAGCAAAGCATCAGAGTGATCTTACCAGTATCCACATAGAAATGTCAACGAATCAATGGCCATGACACAAATAAAAGTAGCTAATATAGATCCCTAAATGGCAACATGAATAATCCAAGACCACCAACAGATCACATTCACTCTAGATGTACATTGACTAAAAAAACAACAAGTGTCCATAGGTCTCCAACGCTTAAGATATCAACCTCACCTTTCCAGTATGATAGAACAGGTACAAAGAAGGCCACTACACTTTGCATAAGGTGTTAATCATGATTACCCAAAATAATTCTTTATTATAGCTCTCGTGCCTTTGTCCAGCACCGTAGAGTTGCGGATACTTCATAAGAGTCACTTTACTTAGATCCTTATCGAGAATCCCACAACTATAGTAGGCACCGCAGTGTACATTATGAAATATAGTTTTGTATATTATGGAATATAGTTAAGTGCACCAAAAGTATCATAGAATCAAGCTATCACAAGTTAGGTTACGGGTAATGAAAGATTACGGTGTTAAGAAATCTTAGAATAATTTATCTAATACACAAGGTACCAATCTTTATTTAACCATACCGAAATTCAGATTTATGGATGGTGAAGTGCTACTTTGCTGCAAACTTTTGGAACATTTTCATTCTATATTTAGGACATCCAAAGGATCTTTTGAGTTATGGCTTCAATGTTTACCATACAAAATGCATTTGTTTATACAAAAAGCTTGATCTCTCCAAATACTAACTTAGGGAGGATTGTTAGTTTTATTGTAAGAGATCATAGGCCAAGCAGAGCGGTAACTACCATCCCAAGAATTCCTTTCTCTCTATTTTCCTCATTCCTCATGTCGGGCTCAACCTCTATTTTTGTGAAGTAAAACATACTGATTTATAAGAGAGTTTGTAGGCTCAGATTTTGCTGTCTATGAACATGTAAAGAGAAAGTGACACATGTCATAGCTGCAGATACCAGTTTACAATATGATGCCATAATGGGTCGCCCAACCAAGATACGGGTCAAATTTTCTCAAATCAATAAACTAGATAGACCAAAAGAAGTAATCATCATAGATACGGGTCAGATTTTTTAGGTGATCTGTGAAGATCAACGTAGAAATGACACTAGACATCCACTTTTAGTGCTGATGTTCATCATATATAGCAGCGGTAGCAACAGAAGCAGAGAAAGCAAGATCATAGACCTCTTTATACAGAGATAGATACCCAAGAATTGTTGTTGAGATGGTTTATCATTTCCTTTTTCTCAAATGGTTGTTAATCTTTCTCTTTGTTACAAAAGTATAGAAAAATTCATTGGCTAAATTGAACTCTAGAGAAAGAGAGTAACCACCTTTAGAAAATATCAGAGTAACCACCCTTAGAAAATCTCAACTTTCTTCAGAGTTCCATCAAAACCTCATTCTTTGAACACAAACAAATATTGAAACTGGGGGAGGCTCAAATTCGCCTTTTCCACAAACATTAGATAAACTCGAGACAAAAACCAAAATAGCTTCCATATCTCACAAGACCAACAAAAGATGCCACACTAAGTGTCACGACCCAAAAGTCGAGGTCATGATGGCACCTATCCTATTCCATCCCTGGGTAAGTAAGCCCAACCCCCAAATAGTTAAAGAATGAAGAAAGAGCTAATAAACCTAAATGCGAGACTTTTAGAACGAAGTCAGGCCATAATATAAATACAACAATATTTGAATCCGAATAAAAATACAACTCTAAAGCCCAAAATCTGATATCATGAGTAAAAAACACTAGTACTGACAAAGAGTATGAAAATACATAAGTCTGTCTCCGAAAAGTAAAATAAAGACAATAAAGATAGAGGGAGGCTGGAACAAGGCTCCAGATGGGGAGCTCACCGGTACTCCAAATTAGCTCCCACAACACGAATTAGCTACCGCGGGTCACACTTATACTGGGATCTATACTAAAAGGGCATAGAAGTAGGAGTGAGTACAGTTCACTTGTACTCAATAGGTATCATAGGCCGACTGAGCAAAGCAAAAAACTAAATAAGTAAAGAATACTATGAGCATGCTTCCACCTGCATACAGAAAAATTTCCAACGGTGGCTCAAACCATATATTCTAGCCATATATTCTAGCAATTCTACAAGTATAATATCTAAATAAGGGTAACTGCACACGCATATATAAGATAAGGTTAAATACATGATAACAAACACATAAATAAATGTGCAAATGATGTAATGCAATGCAAATGTGGTGGGACAATAATGATATAAACCATCGTATGACTCTCATATACACTTTTCGAACATAAATGTCACAACCCAATTTCTGAGTCATGATGGCACCTACTACGTCCCACCAGTAGGTAAGCCAAACCATAGCCCAGAACGAAAAGTAATGGGCTAAATGGCGGAAGATAAAGAAATTACCAGAAAATAACATACACATAGATAAAATAGGGAGGGAGAAAAAGAGTATCCCACGACCTAGTAAGGCTGGTACAAGAGCCATTAACCAAAAGAATAAGAGTACTAGTAGTATCGATATACAAATAGTCTCGAATGTAAAAACTGTCCAAAATAAAGGAAGGAGCGGGGATCAACTCCGACTTTGAAAGCTCACCCTATCTTTGAATCCTTTAAGAAAGATGGCTAGAATGTCAATGACGTTGGCTAGTACTCGGATCTGCACCAAAAAAGATGCAGAAGTGTAGTATGAGTGCCAAAACAACGGGTACTCAGTAGACATCATCGACCGATTGAGCTAAATCATAATAAAAGTATAATAAAGTACGAGGATGTATAATAAGTCAAGGGAAAGGGGCAAACCTGAGAACATGCTCTGACACAGGTAAAATAAATAAAGAAGCACGCGATACTGAAATTAAAGTAGCCACTACAACCCAACTAGGCCCCCATAAGCCTAGAGAGTACAAATAAGAGAAGACTAATCCAAATGAACCCCCATAAGCCCGATGGATGCATTCAAGGAATATACCACTACCATACTTATGAACCCTCCCATACCACAACTCACCAGACTCGAACCGGTAGCGTAACCCATAAACACCGGACTTGAATCGGATTTCCCTTCTCATAACTCACCACAAGTGTCGGACTCAAACCGATAATTTAGTGCCATAAATAGATAGAGTATGCTGAATTGGAACAGGTTTTTAAAGGCCATAAACCAATAGAATATGCCAGACTCAAACCGGTCTTTAAATTCCATAAATCAATGGAATATGTCGGACTCAAATCGGTCTTTAAATGCCATAAATTAATAGAACATGCCGAAATCAAACCGGTCTTTAAATGTCATAAATCAATAGAATATGTCGGACTCAAATCGGTCTTTAAATAAGCTTAAGGTCATTAACCTTGCCCTGAACTAGCTATATGTTATGTAGTCTAAGGCTCAAGATTAAGGATAATGTCGCGAAAGAAGGCCTCCTAAGTTTACAAGGAGCTAAGTGCGATATCACAACCCCAAAGCATCAATTTACTTAGGGGAAGGGTAAATGGGTCAATTCTACCTCCAAAACGGCCCTCAAATAGGCCAAATAATCCAACTTTTACTAACTAACCAATCAACCGTAAATTCCAACCCAAAACTAGCATAATATCATACTAATACCATAATTAAGATCAATCTATAAGTAGGGTAAGCCTATCCTACCTGGACGCTGAAGAAAGCTCGATAAAGCCCTCTAAAGTGGGGCCTTTCCCTTTTGAGAATCCTCCGCACGATGCCATGCTATCAAAATAACAATCTACTCATCAATATGAGAACAAAAATACCCATATTACATATAAATACATCGGGTCCAAAATCGAGTCGAAAATCTCATGTGGGGCTCGCTTACGGAATCACAAGTTTAAAATCGTCAAAACGTCCCTCAAGGCTCAAGGATCATTTAACCTCAATAATGGATAAATTCTGAGCATAATAACATTCTAAATCAACCCATCAATGAACTAGGGTTATAACTTTAAAACGGGGAATTTATCGAAAAATTAATGAAAACTTATGATAATATTTGATGAGGAAACGTTCCCACGCACTTTCCAACTCACCCCGAACACCCACGTATCAACCCTCTCACTCTCTTATCTCTCTAGGGTATTTAATGGTGTTTGGGACTTGTGGAAAATGAAGAAAATCGGGTTAGGCATGAATATATACTGCCAGGGGTCCTATCATTGCGAACGCGGGGACCCCATCGCAAACGCGACCATGGACTAGAAGAACCCTTCACAAATGCGGCCGATCGACCGCAAACACGAAGGATAAAGCTGATCCGTCCAGGTCGGCTTACCCTTCACGAACGCGAAGGCCAGCTAGCGAACGCAATGACCTAAAGACTTAGGAGCAATATCTGGATCTGGCGAAGGCTCTCTATCCCGACACCTGGCTGGGGCTGCAGCTCTAGCCTGGATGCAACCTCTGGGCTGGCCACGACCTCTAGTAGGTGCCATAACAACGGGTTTGGGGTCACCATCACCCGTCGTCATAGCTCGCATCCTAGCCATTTGCGAAAGAGTGAAATAATAAGAATCTTAGAAACTAACAAAGACTCAACACACGAAATGAATGATGGAAGTGAAGTCATCCTAAAAATATCCTATAGCCTCCCGAAGATAAGATATGGACGTCATCGTTCCGATCCGTGGGACTCTACTAGACACTTTCTCTTGTACGAATAATACCAGTGACCCTAGGCACTCTGATACCAATTTGTCGCAACCTAATTTCTGAGTCATAATGGTACCTACTACTTTCCACCAGTAGGTAAGCCAAACCGTAGCCCAAAACGACAAGTAATGGGCTAAATGGCGGAATATAAAGAAATTAACAAAAAATAACATACACATAGATAAAATAGGGAGGCAGCAAAATAGTATCCCATGACCTAGTAAGGCGGTACAAGAGCCACTAACCAAAAGCATAAGAGTACTAGTAGTATCGATATACAAATAGTCTCGAATGACAAAACTGTCCAAAATAAAGAAAGGAGAGGGGATCAGCTCCGGCTTCGAAAGCTCACCCTATCTTCGAATTCTGTATGCAAGATGAATGGAATGTCAACGACGACGGCTAGTACTCATATTTGCACCAGAAAAGATGCAGAAGTGTAGTATGAGTACCAAACCAACGGGTACTCAGTAGACATCATCAGCTGACTGAGCTAAATCATAATAATATGTGAGGATGTATAATAAGTCAAGGGAAAGGGGTAAACCTAAGAACATGCTCTTACACAGGTAAAATAAATAAAGAAGCATGCGATACCAAAATTAAAGTAGCTACTACAACCCAACTAGGCTATCTTAAGCATAAAGGGTACAAACACGAGAAGACTAATCCAAACGAACCTCCATAAGCCCGATGGATGCAATCATGGAATATACCACTACCATACTTATGAACCCTCCCATACCACAACTCACCGAACTTGAATCGGTATCGTAATACCATGAAATAACCCATAAACACTGGACTTGAATCAGATTTCCCTCCTCATAACTCACCACATGTGTCGGACTCGAATCGATAATTTAGTGCCATAAATAGATAGAGTATACCGAACTCAAACCGGTTTTTAAAGGCCATAAACTAATAGAATATGCCAGACTCAAATCAGACTTTAAATGCCATAAATTAATGGAATATTCCGGACTCGAATCGGTCTTTAAATGTCATAAATCAATAAAATATGCCGGAATCAAACCCGTATTTAAATACCATAAATTAATATAATATGCCGGACTCAAACCGATCTTTAAATAAGCTCAAGATCATTAACCTAGCCCCGAACTAGGTATATGCTATGTAGTCTAAGGCTCAAGATTAAGGATAATGTCGCGAAAGAAGGCCTCCTAAGTCTACAAGGAGCTAAGTGCGATATCACAACCCCAAAACATCAATTTACTTAAGGGAAGGATAAATGAGTCGATTCTACCTCCAAAACGGCCCTCAAATAGGCCAAATAATCCAACTCTTACTAATTAAGTAACCAACCATAAATTCCAACCCAAAACTAGTATAGTATCATACTAATACCATAATTAAGATCAATCTATAAGTAGGGTAAGCCTATCCTACCTGGACGCTGAAGAAAGCTCGATAAAGCCCGCTAAAGTGGGGCCTTTCCCTTTTGAGAATCCTCCGCATGATGTCATGCTATCAAAATAACAATCTACTCATCAATACGAGAACAACAATACCCATATTGCATATAAATGCATCAGGTCCAAAATCGAGCAGAAAATCCTATATGGGGCCTGTTTATGAAATCACAAGTTTGAAATTGTCAAAATGTCCCTCAAGGCTCAAGGATCATTTACCCTCATTAATGAATAAATTTTGATCCTACTAACATTTAAAATCAACCCATCAATGAACTAGAGTCATAACTTTAAAATGGGAAATTTACTGATAAATTAATAAAAACTTACGATAATATTTGATGAGGAATCGTTCCCACACACTTTCCAACTCACCTTGAACACCCACATATCGACCCTCTCATTCACGTATCGACCCTCTCATTCTCTTAGCTCTTTAAGGCATTTAATGGTGTTTGGGACTTGTGGAAAATAAAGAAAATCAGGTTGGGCATGTATATATAATACCAGGGGTCCCTTCATTGCGAATGCGGGGAACTCATTGTGAACGCAACCCCAGACCAAAATGACCCTTCTCGAACGTGGCCGGTCGATCGTGAAAGCGAAGGATAAAAAACTGAGCTGGCCAGGCCGGTTTACCCTTCGCGAACGCGAAGGTCATCTAGCTAACGCAGTGGCCTAAAGGCTTGGCCTTCGCGAACGCATCCAAGGCCTCGTGAACGCGAAGGCCATTCTTGGTCTACACCAGTTGCTGCTTCATCAAATGGACTTGGCAATTGACAAGTTTTCGATCGGGCCCTCGGGATTTGTTTGGAATCCTGTTAATACAAATGAACTATGCTAACCTATCAAATTCGATATTTCAAACTCAATGAAACAATCAAAATTTCCATCCAGGGTTATTTCGATGAAATGTGGGTCCCACACCCAAATGACCGTTTTAACCAATTTCTACCCAATAGCCCAAAATGAGTTTGAAAGCCTCGGAACTCAAACCAAAGGTCCCCTTAACCTAAAATTGATATTTCGAAGCTGATAAAACTGTTAGAATTGGTATACGAGGCTGTCTACCTGATGTTTGAGCCCGCTAGCCAAATTTGAAAAACGCCGATTTCAAAATAGGGAAATGGCTCTAAAAACTAAAGGAACTGTCCGGTAACCGAACTGTTAGTTCCAGCAAGTTATGGGAAAGCTCTAAACGCTGATATAATATGGAGAAGTAGAAAATGACTTGGAGGGTCATTACAATAAGCTTCCAGGACAGGACCTATGGGGGATTCACAACCTATATACTTTCACAATCTTAATCTCATATCTTAGTCCACCTTGTCGGCAACATATTCGGTCAATGGTTTTATAAAGTATTTTATTTTCTTTCAAAATGAATGTTTCTCTGTCGTACTAATTCCATGTATATAGATGAATGATATAAGGATGCATACTCATAACTAATACAATATTATATATATAATGAATCAAGTCGATGATGGTATCAAATGAGCTCAAATCTTCTCAAAATCTCAATAAATCATAATATTGGCTATCGCATGTCACCACAGTAATGAATATTCATGCAAGATATCAATAATATCAGTTCAAGCCTCCATTTGGGCATCACAATAAAGATAGATGACCAATAATACTCAACAAGTCTAATATCAACCCTCACTCGAGTATCACCTCATTAATAATCTCTCAAGTCAACTAAACAGTTCACATAAGCCTTCACACGGGCATCACAATGATAATGATTTGCAATAAGCCCCTACACGGGCAACCCCATAATAATAATAGTCATATAGGCCCCCATAGTAAAACGAATAAAATATCAATTCCAATAGGTGAATCTCATGATAACTCCCTAACCCATAGCATACTTTACATGAATTGTTAACTACCTGACCCAGTCTGAAGGAAGTTAAGCCATAATCCGCCTCAAGAAGCCGAAACACGAGCCTGGATCCTTCAACATGGAGCTTTTCCTTTACGGGTGGCTTTAGAATGAACTAAGTCTATAAAAAATATAATTTCTGCATTAAAAAGAGTCTAATGATACCCATATAAGCTACTTTCTCTTCGGGTCCAAAAATAGTTCAAAAATCAACCCCGAATGAAAAGGGTAAAATTAGAATTTTATTGAAGAATCGTGTTCCTCATACTAAGAGGGTTTTAAATCTAAATACTCAATGAAAAATGATTTGAAGTCATACTTGAAATTTAAAAAACCAATTTTATATTTTACCAAGTAAAAACCTCAAAATCCAAGTTCAAATCAAAGATTTGAAGTTATTTTGAAGATGAAATCAATATAAAATAATGGAAATAGGATTTTAGAGTTTATCCACACAAGATTGATAAAAAATCCCTTTGAAATTGCCAAGAACCGAGCTCCCAAATTCTAAAAATGGTGAAAATAGTGTTTTGGATGAGAAAGGATTTAAAATTTTGCCCATCTATCAACTACCTTTTCAGGATTCCCATTCATGCTTTTCAGGCTCAGGCTTAGTCATCAATTTGGGCAACTCCACGAGGGAGTTTGAAGAGGTAATGGGAAGTTTGCACTCCTCTACCCCACACTTATCCACTTCCATAGCTGTGATCATACATAGATCTTAGTAGTGTGAGGTTGTGTTGAGTGCTTTGTACACTCTGAAGACCACATTTTCATCATTCAGTCTCATCTTGAGCGTGCCCTCTCTAACATCTATTAATTCTCCACCAGTAGCCAAGAATGGACGTTCTAATATGATTAGTACCCTATCATCTGCCTCATAGTCAAGAACAATAAAGTCAGCAGGAATAATGAACTTACCAACCTTAATGAGAACATCCTCTATAATTTCTTCGGGGACCACTCTAGTTATGTCCGCCATTTGTAGCACAACTGAGGAGGGCCTTGGCTTCCCCTAAACCAAGAGTATTAAACACTAAAAGGGGCATCAAGTTGATGCTTGCCCCAAAATCACTCAGAACATGAACAATATTAGTTTCACTAATTTATATAAGGAGAGTGAAACTCCTAGGGTCTTTGAGCTTTTTGGGCATCTTTCTCATAACCACAGAACTGCACTCTTCAGTAAGTATCTTAGTCTCACTATCACCAAGCTTCCTTTTGGTTGCTACCATATCCTTCAAGTACTTAGCATACTTGGGCTTTCCTGTAAAACATCTAACAAAGAAAGGTTAATGTGAAGTTCTCTGAACGTGTCAAAGAACTTCTTAAAACAAGCATCTTTTTTGGCTTTCCTAAGCATTTAAGGGAATGGTGGTGGTAGTCTCTTTGATTTTTGGTCAGCCTGTTCAATCTTCTTCTTTTCAACCACTTTCTACGGGACTTATTTTTCTATAGGTATCGATCTTGTCAACTCTGCTCGCACTTCATGATTATGCTTTGGTGGTACGTTTTTCAAGTCCCTACCACTCCTCAAGGTGATTTCCATAACCTATTTGGGATTCTCTATATCACTGGGCAAGCCCCCTTGAGGTCTTATAATTTGAGCCTAAGCTATCTGGCTCATCTGTTTCTCAAAAGCATGAGTGGCAAGTTGCTAATTTTTCAGGTTTGCAGCCTTCTTGTCTTGAGTTGCAGCAAATGTTACATAGCTTGTATGTGTCTGTGCTTGGCTAGCCATGATTTGTTTCAACATCTCCTCTATATTGCTGGTCTGAGCTTGTTTCTGAAAATTCTGACCTTGACCCTGCTTATTACCCCAAGATGAACTGGGTAAAGTCTGCCAAGTTCAATTGTAGGTGTTACCATAAGCTTGATTACCTCTCTGAGCATTACCTACAAAATTGACCGACTTTGAATTAGCACAACACAGGTCTGGATAACGATCACTGCCTCCACAAACTTGATACTAAATTTGAGCCTGCTGAACCTGCTGCACTGGTTGCATAACATTGGATGGAGTTTGGCCCTAAGCCATACTCAATTTATTCAACTGAATCATCATCTGATTTTGCATGCTAGCCACTTGTGCAGTCAATGCTGTGATGGCATCGCTTTATGATACACTTGAAACATGCTTCACCGCAGCTCTAGAATCATTACTATGCCAATTTGAGTTACTCTGGCAAGTCTATCCAAAAAAGTGTAAAGCTCATCATAAGTTTTCTCCAAAGCTTAACCACTTGCAGTTGAATCTAGAAAAATTTTAGTATTTGGTTTAAGACTTTCAACATAAGTGTAAGCTAACACTTCATTAGACTGCGGATGATGAGGGCAATCTCTGAGAAGACCATTGAATCGCTCCCAAGCCTGGTACAAATTTTCTTCTGGCTTTTGGGTGAAACCCACAATTTCACTTCTCAATTTCACAGTCTTACCGGATGGGAAAAATTGGATGAGGATCTTTCTTGCAAGATTATTCCATAAGGTGATGGAATTTGTAGGCTCTCCATTTAACCACTTCTTCACTTCTCCCAAAAGTGAGAATGGGAAAAGTTAAGCCCCACATAATCAGCGAAGACCCCTGCAGGAATGAACGTATCACTGATCTCTAGAAAATTCTAAAGATGGACCTGTGGTTCCTCATGAGTATGACCAGTGAACTGTCCACTCGTGTGCAATAATTGCACCATGTTTTGTTTCAGCTTAAATCTACCTCGAGGTTCTGGTTTACGGATAGCGGAGTTAACATTAGTTGTGAGTGGGATTGCCACTTCGTGCATTGTCCTTGGTGCTACCATGACTTTGGGAACAACCTCAACCTGTTGATCCTGCTCAACATGCGGTATTGGGTGGAGAAGTACAACTGTTCTTCTCAATCGGTGCATGCATCGCTCAGGTTCAGGATCCGGCTGGACCAAATCTTTATCTCTTACCAGCTTACTAGCTTCACAAACCTATACCTGTAAGATGAGTAGCTAAGACCAAGTTGTTAGCACTTATCAAATAAAATAGTAAAACTAAAAATTAGAATGTTGCCAATATTTCAAGTCCCCGACAACGATGCCAAAAACTTGTTGGGTCCAACTGCACACATAAGTGTACGTGGTTGTGCAAGTAATAAAATGGCTCTTGTGAGCCTAATTTCGATCCCACAGGGACTTGGTGTTTAGCAGACAGTCCAATTCAAGTATTACTATCGAAGTTAGACAATAGAAATAACAATGGTATGAAATTTGGATTGTATACAATATATAGAGAGTTCCAGGGTTGAGGCATCTACTCCACATTCATGCATAACTATGGTTTCTAGCTGGTGTTGGAGTTTATCGTGATTGTCGATTTATGAGGTTGATAGTATAACTCGGGGATGGTCACCCTCTAAGTCGTATACCCAAATTATTCTCACAGCTACATCGTTGAGCGGGGATGTGAGTCTCTAATTTGGATGCACTAAGTTATCTTCCCATTTTATTAACCAGGTGGGGTGTTTAGGTATATCTCTATCCTAACCGCAAATCATCCTTTAACAATTAGTATTTAATCGATTAAAAGTATGATCCACACTCTCTATGTTCTTTATTCCATCTCTCTACTCCTATGGTTAATTCGTTTTGAGACTTAGATTTATCCTAAAGTTCATGTCTCTTTAGAATAGTAAAGCAAGAATGCAAGAACAATAACATGACATGATAAACATAAAAACCAAACTAATAAACCATAATTAAGCAATCATGTTGTAGCCTCAACCCTAGAAAGAGGGTTTTTTAGCCACTCATAATCTAATTCATAATTACAAAATTAATGTACTTCATACACAAATTAAGTAATGAAAAGAGAAGAATAAGAACCCTAGAAGAAGCCTCCTTCATGTTTTCACATCTCCAAAATCGTCTTAAGTCATTCCAAGATGATTAGAATTGAAGCTAAGTGTCCTATTTATAGTGTAGGATAATTTTTACCCAAAAAAAACTAAGGTCGGTGGGACCTTAATAAAATGGAGCATAACTTCTATGCCACACCAATAAAAAAGAGCACAACCTCTGTGGCACGCCAATAAAATAGAGCACAACCTTTGTGGCACGCTGCTATCGCGGCTGGTTACTGCTGCTTGGCCGACTAAACTCCTTTCAACTTTGTTTTTTCTATTTCTTGACTCCGTGGCACCTTAATATCATGGTAAGCTACTATTTTGGTGGTTCACACTCTCCCAAACTTGATATTTAATGTTGTTCCATGAATTTGATTGCATCACATCTCAATATTGATGAGTTTTTGGCTTCAATCTTGACATTCATCAGCTTGAGGAGTTTCACATGTGCACTTCCGTATTCATTGTTCACGTCAAGCTTGCTCCTTGTTTCTTAATCCCATATAGCTATTATTTATCCCTATGTAGCATCCAAATCATCTCCTATGGTAACCTACAACATCTCATAACAACCATTAGAGAATACAACCATTAAAGCTCATCAAAACCACACAATAACAAGTACCACTCAAGCTTGGTTTGACTAGTTAACTCGTCTAGCCTTGCCATTGTCATTTTTGCTCTTGAATTGATTCAAATGCACCTTAAACCTTTAAACATGAGGCTTATCACACAAATACACAAAGAACACTATATATTCATCTCACCACACGAAACCATGCTTAAAAGTACTCAAAACTAAGCTAAACACGTGTAGATAATGACACTTAAGTGTATAAATACGCATAAGATCATATGTTAAGTACATGTAGTTAGTACTCATGCTTGTATATTTTCTACATATTACATGCAGGTACAGAGACGGTGGTCCCTAGAACTTGGACTTGTGATTTCCTGGTGATTGATTTCCAGAGATTTTCTGAGGTAGCAACTGCTGATCCCAGAGACTACTGGATCTTCTCTATCATTGTATTATGATTTCTTTCGTATATTCAGACATTTGTTGGACTATGTATTGTTTCTTTCATACTCTTAGAGACTTGTATATGTGACTTCAACACCTTGGACATTTGAGATTGTCATACTCTCTTGTACTAGTTGGTTTTTTAAGCCTGTTTGGATTTATACTATTATTTCTTTTCTTCCACTTATTTTCTTATCAATTTGGTTGAATGAGTTGGGTTGGGTTTAGGCTTACCGATCGCGATAGGTGTGATAGCTTCCATCACGGTTGAGTTTTGGATTGTGACAACTTGTTAAGTAGATTTTAAGCAAATGATCGAATTTGTTAAGTAATGAGCTTAAATAAGAACAATAAAGAAGTAAAGATTTGTTAAGTAATGAGCTTAAATAAGAACAATAAAGAAGTAAAGTTGGTCAAATGAAACAACAGAGCTAAGTTACTTGATGTTTCAATCGGATTCAGAGATTATTAAGCGTGACCAGTTTTGGATCGGGAGACAATTCAATATGAGTTTTTTGACAGTTGAGACTTGGCAAAGAATATGAATAATAATATAAAGCTTTAAGCACAAGAATATTTATGTATTGCTTTTGTATTGTCAAAAATCCGACCTTTTATAAGTAATTAAAAACTACTATTTATCGACAATAAAGAAAATACATCAGCTAATAGAAAATCTCCACTCGAGCGCAAAAATACTATGTCCAATAAAAACATTTCTAGAAATATCATTATACGTGTCAACTAATATTCCTCTGTAATTTGTAGGATTCTGTACGAATATATTTGTTGTATCTGTCCTTTTGTTCTTTTATTCGATCTTCGATGTACGAGTTCTTTTGCTGACTTTGGGACATGAGTCCCACCTTATTTTATGATAATGACCATTAGATTAACTCGATAACGAGATGGGATCAAATCAGTTAATCATCATTCTGGTCACTTGTTGCAATTTTTATTTTCATAAGGTGCTTAATTAGTTATTTTTAAAAATTTAGAGAGTCACCACCTAATTTTAGGAAAATTAGAAAACCTGTTAATTTAAAGAAAATTTAGTTTGCAAAACCAATTAGATTCTAGGTAAGAGTTCAAGTGAGTTCAAGTTATTCCAAAGTGAAGGTGTTAGGCAAACTTCGAAAATCCACAATGATGGTTCCCGATTGAACTCATTTTTTCAATTGAGGAGGAGATAAAATCAAATCAATTTTTTCACAAGTATAATAAACATAAAATATACATAAAAATAAAGTAAAGCATGAATAAAGAAAATGACCTAATATTTTCCTATCGTTAAAGAAAATAAATAAATAGAACAAATAATTTGAAATGATCCTCGGATTTGAATTCGAGTATCTTCTTTGGAAAGTTGGAAAGCAATATGTACCTGTTAAAACACTTGGTAAAAGTATTAGTAATGAACGAATATAAATTAAAATAAATTAAAGAAGTAATAAATAAAAAGTAAAACCCATCTTTTATACATGGGAGGCCTTGAAAATCGGCGAAATGTTTTTCACCGGCCAAGTATATTAATACTTGACATTAAAGAATTAATCAAATAATTAAACTTAAAATAAAATCCATCTTTTATAACGGGGAGGCTTCAAAAATCCGACTGAGAGATTCTTTTACTGGCCAAGTAAATTAATGTATTTGCTATTAATTAAACAAAAAAGACAGCAACCAAAATAATCAAAATAGTCCACACAATCGTTAATAGAGCAACAATAATATTTAGTGCAACAAAATAACAAAAAGAAATGAAGATTTTACTAGTCTTTTTGAATATGATAACTAATTAGAAAAATGAACAAGAGAAAATATTTTGTATAACCAAGAAGCTAATAGTGACAAACCAACAAAAATGAAAAAATAATATTCATAAAATCAACACGAATTTAGCAAATACACAGAAAGATGGAAACAAAATAAAACACTATTAATAACACTGAAATAAGGCATAAATCCGACAAGCATATCCGTAAAATAATGAACCAATCAAGAGAAATAAATATTCATAGGTGATTGATGCTAAAACCCATAAAATAAAGATTACCGGATGAATTTTTTGATGTAACCATGATAAAAGAAAAGATAATGATAATTGAGTTGTTCTTAACAGAGGTTACCAGAGAAAGTGTTTCCCCACCATCTGGACGTGGTGGAGGATGGAATGGTTTGTCGTCGCTGGAGTTGCAATGGAGAACATCAAATCTGGTCAGATCTGAGAGCTTTTCGAATTGTCCTCATGGTTTTGTCGTGTTGTTGTTCAATTTAGCTGAAGCTCAGAGCTTGTTGATGGATGTGGGTTGTTGGTTGCTTCATGGGGCTCATCGGAGAACGTTGTTACTGTCGAGAGGAGAAAAAATAGTGGATGAAGGGATTGTTTCATTAATTTTACTGAGTTCTGAGCTCGCCATTAATGACGTTATTTCAACAGAGTTGAACGGGGAAGATGGATTGGTGGTTTCTATTTTTCTCTGGTCGGAGCTTCGATGTGGAGGAGCTCGTCGGAGAGTGCTGGTTGATGGAGCTGTTGTAGTGAATCTATTGGAGTGGTGGTGGAATGGTGGTGATGTGGTTGTGGTGTTTTTGGGTGGCCGAAAAAGTGGGAGGAGGAAATGGACTACTATTTTTCTCAAAAATGGAAGGGGAAAAGGGAACTTTTTAGGGTTTCTCTAAATTTGGAAATTTCCACCAACATCAACTGTGAAGAGAATGAATAAGTTTTATCGACAAAATAAAATCACTTAAGAGTAAAATCATGTGCTTAATACCATAGTTTTGGAAAATCATGGGCTATCCAAAATCATTAGTTATCCAAAATCATAGAATATTTAGCTTATTTTTGTAAATATCTTATTCGGCTTTTATGAATTACGGACTGTGCTAGAAATAAATAAAAAATATATTTAATGCCAGATAAAAATGTGATTTAAATTAAAAACAAAAATGATGATTTAATAAAACTCAAACAACTTTTGTTTATAAAATGACTTTACAAATATCAATAACCAAAAATTAATCAAAAATAATAATAAATTAATAAAAATCCTAGTATCTTTTGAAAACAAGGATAAGGATCAATAACTAGTGTTTTATTGAATAAAAATATGTAAAAATTAATTTTGTGCTCTTTAACAAATAAGAACTATAAAAGTATTTATTTTGAAAATGTTAGTTCAAAATTGAATGTCTTCTTTGTTCGGAGATGATGGAAGAGATTTTGAACGAAGAAGTTGACGTGTAGCCGATTTTGGCTAGGGGAAGATGAAAATGAATTACATATGCGCAGAACAATGCCAAATATTATTAGAGTTTTGATAATACTCTCCGTCCGTTTGCAGGGTTGCATTATAATAAAAAAAGGAACAATTGAAAAGCCGGAAGATAATTCAAAGATAGAAATATTCATGTACCTTCAACCTTACTTTCAAAATTACTTCAGTATCGAACTCTTGAGATGCTGGGGATGTCAGATTGCATACATGTTTGGATAGGTAAGGATCAGCTTGTCTCATTGAACAACAGACGATCAACTTTAACATGATATACCATTTTGGACGATATAGCTATCCAACTTGTCTCATTGAAAGGCGGACGAACCACTTGAACATAATGCCACTTTGAATGAGGTGGCAACCCAACTTGTCTCATTGAAAGGCGAACGACCCATCTTAAAGTTGATATGATATTTGAATGGGTGGCGATCCATCTTGGCTCATTGAAAGGTGAATGATCCATTTTGAACTTGAAATGTCATTTGAACGGGTGGAAACCCATCTTATCTTATTGAATGACGGATGACCTATTTTAAACTTGATATGCAATTTGAACGGATGACGACCTATCTTGTTTCATTGAATGGCAGACGACCAGCTTGAACTTAACATACCACTTTGAATGGGGTGACTTTTCAATGTATCTCATTGAAAGGCGGATGACGAACTTGAACTTAACATGTCACTTTGAATGGGGTGACTTATCAACATGTCTTATTGAAAGGCAGACGACCAATTTAAACTTAATGTGCCATTTGAATGGGTGGCGAACCATCTTGTCTCATGAATGGAGAATGAAAAATTGAACTTTATATGTGGAGTCACCATGAAGTCTATCTGAATAAGTGGTTATCACTTTGATGACTGTCTGGATAATGGTCATCATATAGATGACGGTTTAGATAAGTGGTTGTCACTTTGACGACAATCTGGATGAGTGGTCATCACCTTGATGACTGTCTGGATAAATGGTCATCACCTTGATGACAGTCTAGATAAATGATTGTCACTTTGATGACAGTCTGGATAATAAATCATCACTTTGACAATGATCTGGATAAGTGGAGTCACTTTGACGAATGTCTACATAAATGGGCATCACATTGACACTGTTCTGGATAAATAAAATCACCTTGATACCATTCTGAACAAGTGGAGTCACCTTGACACTGATCTGTAAGCGAAATCACACTTGATACCAATAAATAAGTGGAATCACACCTGATGCCAATCAATAAGCGGAATCATACTTGATCCCGATCAATAGATGGAATCACACTTGATGCTGATTAATAAAAAAAATCATACTTCATGCCAATTAATAAACAGAATCACACTTGATGCCGATTAATAAGCGAAATCACACTTGATGCCGATCAGTAAATGGAGTCACACTTGATGTCGATTAATAAATAAAATCACACTTGATGTCGATCAATAAGCAGAATCATACTTGATGCCGATCAATAAATGGAATCACACTTGATGCTGATCAATAAATGAAATCACACTTGATGCCGATCAATAAATGCAATCACACTTAATGTCGATAAATAAGTGGAGTCAATTTGATGCCGGTCACATTGACATCTCATGTACCTATACTCTAAAGGAATGATTAACTGACATATCATCATTTCGCCTAGCGACTTGAGTCAACAATCTAAGGAAAACATCTAAAAGCCATTTTGAAAGGTAACAACTCATCAAGTCACTTTGACAAATAGACAACATGAATTGAAGAGCTGAACCCTGTCGAAAAAAGGACCAACGAGTCATTAGAGAGGTATTTAAAGATGGTTGCTTACCCCAAATTTTCATTTTTGAATAGAAAAGAGAATCAAGTCTTGATATAGTTTGTACAAAAATTAACATAGTATAATTTTTTTTCTTTTGCTTCTCTTCCAACTGAGATCGACTTCAACATAATTTCTATAGCTTCAAGTGGTACCTAAAACATACCTAAGTATCGATAAGATTAGTTCATCTTGATTCAAAAAATGGTTTTGAACTAGACCTATCCTCATGTTTCAAGTGCCCTTATATAAACAAAGTCCTCATTTTTACACACTTGAAGTATTTGAATTCAGGACATTTTGAAAAATACTCTCACACTCAGAAAAATATTCAAAGTGTGCAAATGTGATACCATAGGCTTGACCTTCATGTAAGTCTCCCCTAATGTGAGAATATTTAGAATGAGATCATGTAAGGCTTGGTATCGGCTTATAATGTAGGCTTATGGATGGGTAGGAATTCATGTGGGATAAAAGTACCTTAATTTTTCATTGAGAATTGCACTGAATTTGTGCTTTTGACGATTGTTGCATCTTTGGTGCTCTATCTTCTTTATAGTCCCTTTCTTTTGTTTTGACTTCTTTTGGATCTGTGCTTGCCTAAGCATTTTTCCATTTTGTTTCTTCTTTTAAAATTTCTCCTCTTTTGCTTGGAGTGTTCTCCATTCTTCCTTGTTTTGATCTTGTACAGAGTTTTTTTGACTTTCTTCTTTATTTTTTAAGTCATTTTGTATTCTTGACTTTTAGGGACGTTGCAACTTTTGCCTTTGGCAGCTTCAAACTTGAATCTTCTTATGTAATTTGCATATCTTCAGTGTGCTCAAAGAAGTTGGGCCAAGAGAGAGATAGTGCTCGAAGCACTCAAAAAGTTATAGGCTAAGATGTGGTTGTCCAAAGAAAAGACGTTAGTCTCAAAGTAGGGACAAGCTAAGGAGTAATCACTTGGTAGGAGTAGAAGGCATAAATGGGTTAAAGAAGGCCTATGATCCTATCTGAAACCAAATATTACTTAGGATTTCGCCTCAACAAACATCCAGTCCAAGTTTTAGATCAATGTGCAATGAAATTGAATATAATCTAAAACTCACCATACAATGCATATGAAACAATGAGGTTAGTTTTATTCTTACCTCGATAGCATGCAATAGAACTTTTTCATAGTGTCACAAAAGTACGAACGAAAGGTACCAAAAGAACCTAAGGTTCACCACGAAGTCAACCCGCTCAATTATATCAATATTTTGCACTCTTCTTATTGTGTTGGCACCAATCGAGTCAAAGACATAATTATAAAAATATTTTATTTATTTATTATTATATTATTTTTTAATTTAAAAAAAATAAGGAATACCAAACCTGATTAGGGATGCCTACGTATCTCACCCCAAAGGATGAGAATCAGGTGTGTGTAGTTCGTGCAGATATGGTAGACAATATATGCATAAAAATGATGCAAAGATATAGACAAACTCGAAATGATGCCTTGTATGTCTAGTGTCGGCTGACGTATTTAGCCAGAAAGCATCTCCCAATTGTTTGCAGGACCATTCATTATGTTGATCACCTTCCATTGTTTTTTGAGATGACATGTTGTGGCTTTTCAGTTATTTTCGAGGGCACTTGTTGTATTCTCTCCCAGAATGCTTTCAAGAATTGTGGGGTTTTCCAGTTATCTACATTATTGTAGCCGTCCTTAATTATTGGTGAGGATGGTTTTCCTGCAATGAGATGAGGAAAGAATAAAAGCATGAAAGTCATGAAAATTATAATAAAATAAAAGAGTATGATTGCATAGTCATGAAAATTATAATAAATTAAAAGAGTATGATTGCATAGTCAAAGACTCCCTTGATTTGTCTTTCGGATTGGATATTGGTACCTCATGGAGTCCGAGGTCGGCTATCCTATTTGTAAACTCATTCGATCTAGAATTGCAAGCTTGGTGGAGTTTTTGAGAACCTTTCTAAATTTTTTTGCTCAGTTTAGAAATCTTGAATTTCTTTGCACTTTGTGACACTGCTTTGTATAGAATTTTTGAGACCTTCTCAAAAATTCTGCCCCTATTTTGGCTTTAACAAACTCTTGTATTGAATCTGTAACTGTGACGACTCAACTAACAAGATCGTGCGGGCACCTACTCTAATCCACCTAGATAGGAGAACCCTTACCACCCATTTAGAAAACATGTGGAAGTAATAAAAGAATATCATTAATCTCTTCAAAAGTATTATAAAGCTTTACTATAATTCTATTAAATAAAAATACAACAAGAAAATCCTTTACCCGAGGATTTAGGCTAGACAGGTATAAGAGCTACTAAAGACAAAGATAATATACAAGACTCAACTTCCACCATAGGAATAAGAAGACGGAAGCTGCTGAAGATCTCTATCCACATAAAACAATGAAACCTGAACTGATCCTGCAACAAGTTATACCCCAAAAAAGGATATAACAAGAGTAGTATCAGTACAACCACACGTAATGGTAGGCATCATCGGTCGATCCAAGTTAAATCACATAAAACACAACATAAATATACAAAATTAAACGTGCACCTATAAAATAACATCAGTTTGTATCTCTTGACCACTTCCCAGTCACCACACTTCTTCCATCTTACCCCTCTCTCTCTATCTCTCTCAGGTACTAGTTAACTTAAGTTCTCTTGCTATCCTCCAGCTGACCTACCACACAATGATCACTCTAATAGTCCACTCTTTCTCATCATTATATGTTACCATCTATTTAATTAATTAAACCAATAATATATATTGATTCAAGGACATCCAGACTATTGATAAACCATTCAATTTAGACTTATTTATAACAATATCACTTAAACGCATAGGACCAACATAAGCATGGCATGCAACAACAACATTCAACCAATAATTTGCAAACAAGGAGTAACCAATATGAACCCATGTCATAACATGTACAATCACATATTGAGATAGTTTAACCACACTTGCACTTAAAAACAAGCCTTATTACATGATCTCATTTCAGGTGACAAACAACTTGTATAATTATCCAATAAGTTAACATTCAATAGTATGCATTGAAATATGTATACAAATAGGCAGTTAACATACACACATAAATCAAATTGAGTCTTTAACTATAGTTCAATCATCACCTACCCCACCAAAACTAGTACCTAGGGTCAATTAACCTATGAAAGTAATCAAGCATAAGTTTAATCCAGGAAGACCTTCTATTCATAATTACTAGGGATATACACAACTCCCTCTAACTTCAACTCAATTGCCTCTTCAACTTCCACCTTAACTCTAAGTCATCACCTTATTAGTACTTATCCCGTTAACAACAACACACAATCATAACCAACCCATTCTTGTTCACCAATCAATTGAACACGCACAAGGAATAATAGGACATCATCAATAACAATACAACACTTTATTCAGGAATATCTATCTCAACAACAACACACAATCATAACCAACCCATTCTTATTCACCGATCGATTGAACACGCACAAGGAATAATAGGACATTATCAATAACAATACAACATTTTATTCAGGAATATCAATCTTATTGACATAGCCCTAAATTACTAGTTTTCTCCATCCACAACACCTTGTCCACAGGCTTAAGCATGAAATCTCCCATCAATCTATGTTATGCATACATTTTCTAATACAAGTCTACTACTCAATTAAACCTAGCCCACCTGGGTGCCAAGCAGCTTCTACAAAGCCATGAACTTAAAATCCTGGCTCAGTTCTAGCAATCTCCTCCGTAAGTACCACAAGAAAATATTGGTTTCACCCCGTCTACACGTATTCCTTCTTTTCCATTGCTCCAGAGCCTTGAGGCAACTCTAAGGGAATTTTCGAATAAAACCTCATTCTGATTTACAACTGAAAAGAAAAGGGGTTTTAAAACTTGAGTGGACTATTTTCGATCCTCTGCTATAACGGCCGATAGGTCGCTACCACGGCACCGCTATAGCGGGATGACGTCAGTCCGTCCCAAAATTTTCCTACTCCAAATTTATTTAACTAAGTCTTTTATGAACTTTTTTCAAAGATTTTTAAGATATTCCTGTAGCCCGTGCCCTTCGAACGCGATGATTTTAGTAACAATGGAATGGGTTGTTACAGTAACAAAATGTATTCTTTTGTAGAATTTTTGAGACCTTCTCAAAAATTTTGCCTCAGTTTTCATTTTAAAGGGAGATGGAAAGCTTATGGGAATATGACCGAGCCTGTAAGACACCTACATATCTCGTTGAGCCAGGAATCAGGTCAAATGTAGTTCGAAGGCTTTGGAATGAAATAATGGTCAAATAACATTTAATGCAAAATATGTGTACTAGGCAAAAAAACAAATGAACATGTATGAAACAAATCAGGTAGCGTGTAACACATAAACTATGTATAACACATCCTAATATACATGTGACATCTTAAGTCAAAGGTAAGCCTAATGATTGAAGGATATGTAAGCCATTAGTGAAACAATCCATTGCCCTCAAAAAATATTTATACAAACTTTATGAATAAATCAAATGGAGATAAAAAATAAGGAAAAGAAGTGTACAAATAAATATCAATCCCACACAGGAGTAAAATTCTAAACTAGACCGTCATGAAGGTTCTACAATCTTAACTTTTTAAACTTTTTGGAACTTCTGAACGCCTTTCAGATGACGATCTTTTTTGAATTGCAATAAAAGAAAATATATGCATGAAATAATAAATTATCAACCTCGAGGAACAATGGTTCATACAATCCGACATCACATCCTTCAATTTAAAATATTAGTTGAATGATTGCCCTTTTAGGCCGTGGGCCTTTTGAACACAAAGTGGTCTCACTAATGGACTCGATACCCCTTGGATACCGAATCTCTTAGGTCAAAATGTCTATTTCACAGGATTTGGCTTCACTCTATCCTAGATGTCTAGAGTAATTTTTGAAAAGAGACCGGGAACCCAGGCAGATAGCCGTATTCTGTAACAATGAACAAGTGTCAGATGACTCAGAACCAACTAATTGTTTATCGCTTTGAGATTATTTTTTTTTTGAGTAGAGAAGCAACTGCGAAAAATGCGTAATTACTTTTTCCTAATGCATTCTAATATCTGCTGTTTTGCTGAACCTGTATGCCATTAATGCAATGAGAGTGTATATACAATTAAACACGTAATGAATAAATAACTAAACAATGTAAAAAACATACATAATACAAATAATGAACAAAATATACAAGGCAATATAAAAGCTTGTAAAAGTTAAAAACTCCTCAATTGAAAAAATGAATACATAATAGTTAGAACCTTTATATCCCCTTCAGAGTCGCCATTTTGTCACAATCCCTCTTTTCATAAGACGCAACTTCGAAACACAAAAATTAATTAATTATTTTTAAAAAATTTAGAGAGTTGAGACCTAATTTTAAAAAAATTAGAAAACCTATTAATTTACAAAAAATTTAGTCTGCGAAACTAATTAGATTTTAGGTAAGGGTTCAAGTTATTCGAAAGGGAAGATGTTAGGCACTTTTCGGAATCCACAATGATGGTTCTCGTCTGAACTCATTTTTCAATTGAGGTGGAGATAAAATTAATTATTTCACAAGCATAATAAATATAAAATATACACATGAAATAAAGTAAAATATGAATAACGAAAATGATCTAAAATTTGCCTATCATTAAATAAAATGAATAAATAATTCAAAATGATCCTCGAATTTGAATTTAAGTATCTTCTTTGGAAAGCAACATCGTGTACCTGTAAAAATACTTGATAAAAGTATTAGTAATGAACAAATATAAATTAAAATAAATTAACAAAACAATAAACAAAAATTAAAACACGTCTTTTATACATGGAAGACCTTGGAAATTGACAAAAATTTCTTCATCGACCAAGTATATTAATACTTGATATTAAAGAATTAATCTAATAATTGAACTTAAAATATAATCCATCCTTTACAATGAAAAAGCCTCAAAATTCCGATGAAAAAATTCTTTCACTGGTCAAGTAAATTTATTTATTTGTTATTAATTAAACAAAAGAGACAACAAATAAAATAATCAAAATAGTCCACACAATCGTGAATGGAGCAACAATAATATTTAATGCAACATCAAAACAAAAAGAAACAAAGATTGTACTAGTATTTTTGAATATGATAACTAATTAGAAAAATGAATAAGAGAAAACATTCTGTATAACCAAGAAGCTAACAGTCACAAACCAACACCCAAATAACCAAACAACATTCATTGGAGAAAAAATCAACACAGATTTAGCAAATACACAAAAAGATGGCAACGAGACAAAACAATATCAATAACACCAAAATAAGGCATAAATCAGGCAAGTATATCCTTAAAATGATAAACCAATCAAGAGAAATAATTATTCATAGGCGACTGATGTTAAAACCCATAAAATAAAGATTACCGGATGAATTTTTTTGATGTAATAGTGATAAAAGAAAAGAGAAAGATCATTGAGTTATTTTTAATGGAGGTTATCGGAGAAAGTATTTCTCGGCCAGATCTGGATGTGGTGGTGCATGGACCGGTTCGTCATCATCGGAGTTGCAATGAAGAACAGCGAATTCAGTCAGATCTAAGAGCTTTTTGGATTGTTGCCATGGTTTTGTTGTGTTGTTCGGTTTAGCCGAAGCTCGGAGCTCGTTGATGGCTGTGGGTTGTTGGTTGCTTCGCGATGCTCGTCGATGAATGTTGTTGTTGTCGAAGGGAGAAAAAATAGTGGACGAAGGGACTGTTTCATTGATTTTACGATGTTCTGAGCTCGCCGTTAATGGCGTCGTTTCGACGGAGTTTAACGGGAAAGAGGGACTGGTGGTTTCTATTTTGCTCCGATCAAAACTCCGACATGGAGGAGCTCGTCGAAGAGTGCTGGTTTATGGAGCTGTTGTAGTGGGTCTATTGGAGTGGTGGTGGAACGGCGGTGATGTGGTTGTGGTGTTTGTAGATGGCCGGAAAAGTGGGAGGAGGTAAGGGGCGACTATTTTTGCCAAATATGGAAAGGGAAAAGGATAATTTTTAGGGTTTCTCTAAATTTAAAAATTTTCACCATCACCAATTGGGAAAAGAGTGGATAAATTTTATAGATAAAATAAAAATTACTTAAAGAACAAAATTATGTGCTTAATATCATAGTTTTAAAAAATAGTTATCCAAAATCATAGGATATGTAACTTATATGTGCAAATATCTTATTCGATTTTTATGAATTAACGGATTGTGTGAGAAATAAATAAAAAAATAAATTTAATGTCAGATCAAAATGTGATTTGAATTAAAAATAAAAATGATAATTTAATAAAAATCAAACAACTTTTGTTTATAAAATGACCGTGCAAATATCAATGATAACCAAATTAATAAAAAATAATAATAAATTGATAACAATCGTAGTATCTTTTAAAAATAAACATAATTATCAATACCTTGTATTTTATTGATTAAAAATATGTAAAAATTATATTTTATGCTCTTTAACAAATAAGAAATATGAAAGTATTTATTTTGAAAATGTCAGGTCAAAATTGAGTGTCGACATCACTTTGGTTAAAGAAACCTTTATGGATACTTTTCCTCGATCCTATATGTCACGTCATCGTCAAACTTCATCCTAATATCACATGTCCATTCTCCATGAACCATGTATGTACGTCATTTTTTTCAATACAGATAGTCCCCCCCGCTTTTCGAATATGATGTCAGTATGACTAGAAGAAGGAAATTTTCAACAATTTGACGGGAATTGAGTGAAACCGTCTTCTGCCACTTGAAAAGACGTTGCACCCATTGCTTTAGATGCGCCCGCCACATACAACTTGAATATTGGATGAAAAACGATGTATCAACCATGGTAATTATGGTTCCTTTCTCTTGCCTCTAAATGGCGGCCTTCACATTGTTTCCTGATTTTCATGATCTTTCCATCTTTTCTTTATTTCTATGAATTGTTAATGTCCTTTCTTTTCAAACCTTTGTTATTTCCCCATCTTCAAATATTTAAACCTTGTTTTATTTCTTATTTCATCACGAATTTTATCAGCTATGTTTTCTTATTCCTCGAGCCTTGATAGGTCTACTCTTATTAGAGGTGGCCTAAAGAAAGGATAAAAAGGTGATGTCGAGATTTTTAAGACCTCGATCGATACAATAATTCCTAGAATCTTTGATTTTGATGATGACTTCAAATTCTGAGTGGGTAATCAAATCGATAATAGAGATAGACTGGCGAACACTTATGCTACTTTGATAAGTCATCAGAAGGACATCCCTATCATTTGGATTGACCAAAAATAGCCAAAGGACAAAGTATTGGTGCTTGTCCCTAAAAATGGGTCTGAGAGCACATCTTACTTTGGCTCAAATAAACGATCGATATGGTTAAGAGCGCATTCCTTCGAATCAATAAGTTTAATTGCACTAATGGACTTCTCTCAAGTCCTTTTTGCAGTCTCTCAACTTTCTGTTTGCTCTATCTGAGAGAACTACATAGATAAGGATTTGAGCTTTATTGGTTCTACCACCTCAAAGATTAGGCGTAGATCAATGGAATTGAGCATCATACCAATATGCATTAGTTTCTTAGAGAATAATCTATTGCATGCCCTAGAGTATGAAAGAATGAGAATTTTTTTTTAAATGTCCATAGTCCCTCATTTAAATAAGTGGGGCCCTAACAACCATAAATAAGATCCTACTGATACAACTTCATAGACTCCATAGGATACTTGAACTCTGTACTGTGGTACCAAGTTTGTCACGTTTCAAGTCTACACCATGGATGCAACCATAATCTAGTATGTCATAACTATAGAATGCCATGAATAATACTGACGCAGAAACTAAAATCATGGGCTAATCATTGCAATAAAGATAAAATAAACTGATATAATTTTTATTAAATGAAACAAGGAATCTTTGAAGACTGATTACATCCGACTCAACTTGACTATCCCTTTGATTTACCTCAACACCTTACTAAGTCAATCTCAACCATGTCAACAAATCAGACGAATACAGTTTTAGTACCAAACACCCCAAGGCCACACTAAGACCGATAATAAATAAGAAGAATTAACCATAACTTAGTAAACAAGTACGACCATGAACACCCTAACAACTACCTTTACCGCAAATATATATATACCATTTAGCCTTTCTCAAAACAATACCAAAGAATAATTCAGTCAAGTGTAAGTCAATATAGACAATATACCAAGTCAAGACTATGACTACCAATATTAATCAAGTCAACAAAACCATGACTCAACAACAATAAGCAATACATTGCCTCAAATACATAAGCAAGTAAACATAAAAGAAGGTAAGCCATTCCTTTATACTTTTAGCCCCGGACTATTCAAGGATCCAATTTAACAATCACAATAACAATAATCTCAACCCGATCCATTCAAGGAACCATCAAACTCACTAATACCTTGTACGCATATGCTAAGATTTTATGGTCGCCACTAGCCATGACCTGCAGGGGGTGCGCTCTTATCCATGTACCAAACATCCCAGACATCTAGTGTTTGTCAACATTATATCAACAGATCCTGTGATGATGTCCTTTACCGGCTCATCTCACAATAATAAATAAATCCCGTGAATATGTCCTTTACCAACTCATCTTACAACAATAAATAAATCCCATCAAGATGTTCTTTACTGGCTCATTTCACAATAATAACAAATATCACAACAATCACAACCACAATGAGAATAAAATAATCATACTTGTACAATCATCAAGCCTTTAATATAACCTCATTATATATGATTAACACTTTGAATATCATTAAGAAATTTACTCTCTTTAAACCTGTATCATAACAAGTATTATAGGAAGCAATTAACATGCGCACATAAACCAAGTTGGGTTTTCAACTACCGCAGCGCCGCTATAGAGGGAAAATTCCATCCAAACACCGTGTCTGCAGGCCTAAACATAGAATCTCCCATCAATCTTTGTCATGCATATGTTTTCCAACCCATATCTATACTACTCAATTAAACCTAGCCTACCTGAACGTTAAGCAGCTGCTACGAAGGCATGAACGCGAACTTCTAACTCTGTGCTAGTGATTTTTGATGTGAAATCCGTACGAAAATGATGGGTTTTACTTTGTTCAAGCATATTCCTCACTCTCCATTACTCCAAGGTCATGAGGCAACCCTAAGGGTTTTATAAAAGTAACCTCATCCTATTTACATCTGGAGATGAGAAAAGAAATAAAAAAAGAAAGACTGATTCTGGTTCATGGCGTCCCGCTATAGTGGCCGGTAGGCTGCTACCACGGCGCCGCTATAGTCGGATAACATCAACCCACCCTAAAATTCAAATTCTAATTTTTTTAAACTAAGTCTTTATATACTAGCTTGAGACCATATTTTACAAGAATTCTTGTACCCCGGGCCCTTGGACGAGGTACCTTTAGTAACGATGAAACAAGTCATTACAACAAATACCAATTTATCCATCGTTCATCCCCGAATGATCACAGTAGGAAAAGGATAGAACGAACCTCATTTGGACACTAATGCCCTCCCTAATGATCAGGTAAGTACAATACTTCCCTGGATCACCAAAGTTTTATCACAAACTTAATAGATTTTTAGCTGCACTTTATTATTGTTCTGCTCCCTTCCTCAAACAATTTTTCACACTCGCGAGTCACATAAGACTACTTAAAGAAAGTTTTTTGAGTACCTAAGAGAACTGGGGCCTTGCCAATATATTAGATAGAAAATGGATTCAAAAGCACAACGAACAAAAAAATTTTCATCCCCGAGTGACTGGATCCCGCTATAGTGGTACAAATCAGTTTTAGAAGTTGAGAAATGGGTTTCATGCCCATTTATCACCTTCATACACTCAAACTCCCCTCCACTCTTTCATCCCCTTGCTCCCGTCATCAAAAACAAGTTAACTATCACTATAACTCTGTCCTTTTACTTTATTACTTGCATTATCGCAAGAATTTTACTTGAAATTGTAGAAATAGAGTAGGTTTGGGTTGGTTTTTGAAATTGAAATTTGTGGCTTGATTTGAACAAATTGTTGAAGCGTGGTTACTTCTCTTACATTTACAATGTTTGTATGGCATTCTATGCGCAAGAATTATGGGATTCATGGCCAAATTGGGACCAAAATAATAAGGAATGTGAAGGGTTATTTTTGATTTTATTTTTGATGATTTGAAAATGTTTAGGAGTTTAAATTCCCGAATTTTTGCATATACTAGTCCTAGGACACTTTCCTTACATTGATCTATGATTGAAATACCAAAAATGGAAAATTTTGCAAGAGGCGCCATTAATGAACCTCTTGAAAATCGGGGATGATGAAGGCGACTATAATGGCATAATCCTGCTATGGCGGCCCTTCTATAGAGGGAATATTCCCACTGTAGCGGTCTCTTGGTAGCGGGATGTGGCCTGCTATAGCGGGAGGCTGCAGGTAGTAGCCTTCCAGCCATTTTTAAGACTTGGACTTTTTTCTAAAGTTGAGGTTGTTTCGATACTCCTATGGGTTCTAACCCATTTTCGCACGATTTTTGTAGGATTACTACTTTAATGGATGGAAATTATGAAAATACTCCCTCTGCCTTCGAAAGATTCCCCGATGAGAACTGTCAGGAATGATTTAGGGAGAGAGGGTTCCTTATTAGGGGCATGGAAGTGGGCGCGTCAGAGTTCTATAACAGGCTCCAGGAGTTCGATTGAATGGCACTTGTGGAGGCTCCTCGGGAGGAGGACGAGGGTTGGGTCAGGGAGTTCTATACCATACTCCCTACCGTGATTTGGGATTACCCCAACCCTACTATCTATATTTGGAGAGTGGATGTCCTCATGGATGTTGCTACGATCAATGAGGTGCTCAGGGTATCGAATGTCTCTAATGCCGAGTATATTGCCAAAGCTCGAGAGATGGATATGCCATAGTTGAGGGATACATGAGTAGTGGAGGTTGATAGGGACAAGGTCTAGTGGCCTAGTATCGAGGGTTTAGGATCACCTACTTTACCGCTGATGCTTAGAAGTGGCTGAACCTGGTGACCTGGAGGATTCGTCCGTCGGGTAACACTTCTGAGGTGACTTACCCTTGGGCCTTGGAGGTGGCCTATGCTATATAGGGGATATGGCTGAACATGGGGGAACATATTATGATAGAGTGGAAGGACTTCTAACGGGACAACAAAAAGGGCCCTTTACCTTTCGATCTGGTTTTTGAGTTGTGCCGGTATGTCAGGGTGCCTAGGGAGGATGATGACAGAGACGTAGAGATGGGCATACCCTTCCATCCCCTTAGAGTGAAGGGTGACTCATCCTAGAGCTAGAAGAAATGGAAGGTGAGTGAGGCTGAGAGTAGTCGAGAAGTAGATGAGGATAACGAGGATTATGATAATGCCCCTCCTTCCTAACCCCCGATTTCTAGTGGCCGCCTAAAAGAGGACCTAGCTTCCGTGAGAAGGTTCATGGAGCAGGATCACTTGCCTCCCTAGAGTACAACCCCTTCTAGCTCCATAACTTACCCAGGACTATGCAGAGCTCCGAAGAAAGCTCAATAAAGAGAAGAGGAGGAGGCTCTCCCTAGATCGCATGTTTTCCTTAATGTGGAAGACCGTCAAGGTCATGTTCAAGTGTGTTTTGTTTGACAAGGAGCTTTCCCAGCTAGAGCTGGAGGATGTATAGGAGTTCTCCTTCCCGAGTGACTTAGGATGAAAAGGCCCCGACCAGGCAACCCATGAAGATGACGGGGTATCCAACTAAGTCTTTGGTACATGTTAGCTTATCCCCCCCTTTTTATTTTATAAATATTGGATTTGGGTTTCCTGGGGCATGTAACAAACAATCTTTCACTTCTTTTTTCTTTATTTTATTCGCACATGGATGCTTCTTTTATTAACTAGTGGTAATTGCATAATTCGTTCCTTATTTTATGAGATTTCTATCGATCATATGGTAGCTGATACCTTTAAATAGTGTTTGGACAGGTCGGGAATGAAAAACAAAATAGGAGAAAATAGGGCAAGAATTTTGTCCCAGCCCATCCCGCTATAACGACCTGTATGCTACTATCGCGACACCCTAGAGTGGGAAAGTTCCCACTATAGCGGGCTCACTGTATTAGAACAGTGCCCACCATGGAAATTCGACGGCAGTAGCCCTGAAATTTTAAATTCTTCTACAATTCCCTTCACTCCTATTCCCTTCCACAACACATAATTTCAAAATAACACAACGGTTTAACGCACAATCCCAAGATCGAACCCAACAGATCAAAGAAACAATCAATTAGGCATAATACTACTTTATATTATGGTTATAGGTCACAACCAAGATCCATCCTTCCACAATAATTCCCACTATTTTGCAACATTTGCCATTTTTATTGACTTCCATATATTAACCACATATCAATCAATTTTCTCTACCACTTTTACATGTATCAATGCCCTAATTAGTACTTAGCATTCAGTTTCCCATTCAATCCATATAAAACACAATTTCTCAACCAATAACACATAACAATTTATGACCACCTCACTTATCACAAATTCACAGTCATCCAGATAGTTACAATTCATACAATTATCAACTCAAAAGATTTCATTCGCCAAATAAGCCCTTTCCTTATTTTTCTAAACATGTACTTTACACACATCATTGACAAGCACTAACTTATTATCCAAAATATATATACAACCCTTATGGCCAGATACTAATTAGAACCTTCTCAGTTCCAAATTCGTTGCTTGTGTCATTCCAAATAGAGTCAAGCGACATCCATTTGTGTCATTGAGATACCAATTGGAATCGATAGATACCAATCAACCCATACAAATAATCATATGGACCACATGAGATGAGAGAAAGAAGTGGAACAACTTCCTAGTTGCCTCATAGCTTCCCGAAGATTCAATGTGGACGTCAACATATCAATCTACAGGACTTTACTCGACATTTGCTCTTGTACTGGGAGACTGATAACTTAGGCTCTGATACCAATTGTCACAACCCAAGTAATCGGATCATGTGGGCACCTACTCTAATCCACCTAGATAGGATAACCCTTACCACCTAATTAGAAAACACGCAGAAGTCATAAAGAAGATATTAAAACCATTATTTATAATTAACATTGGATACAATACTGTGAATACAAAAGAAATACTCTACCCTGAAGATCTAGTCTATACAGGTGCAAGAGCTACTACAAGGGAATTCAGAAATACATATGACTCAGCTTCCACCATAAGAGACAAAGTATAAAAGTTGCTGGAGATCTCTACCACATCAAGCAAGAAACATCAACTGATCCTGTAACCAGATTATACCAAAATAGGGTGAAGCAAGAGTTGTATTAGTGCAAGCAACACATACTGGTAAGCATCATCAGCCGACTTAAATTTAATCACATAAATGCCACATAAATATCCAGAAAGAAAACATGCACCTTAAGAGTTCTTATTAGTCAAACAACCTTCTCCCCATTAATTCTTCCCCTCCCTAATTTGATACATACATTAACGAAACCTACTTTATCCTTGAACTAATTCCACTAACCCACGAGTCAACTTCCATACCGCGTTCAACCCTATGTATTATTTCTTGATACTTTCATCGCCTCTAATTAAGCATTTAACATGTAGTGAACTAAGGATTCTGTAACAATAATTATGACCGATCCCCGCCCTTAATATCCCTTTGAATTACGTCAACACCTTACTTAGTCAATCTCAATCATCTCAACAAGTTAGACAAATATTGTTTTAATACCAAGCACCACAAGGCCACACAAGGACCGATAATAAATGAGAAAAATTAACTACAGCGTAGTAAACAAGTACTACCATGAACGCCCTAACAACTACCTATACCGTAAATATATATACCATTTAGCCTTTCTCAAAACAACACCAAAGAATTCAGTCAAGTGTAAGTTAATATAGACAATATACCAAGTCATGAACATGACTACCAATATTAACCAAGTCAAAAAATCATGACTCAACAACAATAAGCTACACCTTGCCCCAACTACATAAACAAGTAGCCCTGAATAGAAGGTAAGCCATTCCTTTATACTTTTAGCTCCAGACCACTCAAGGATCTAATTTAACAATCACAATAACAATAATCTCAACCCGGTCCATTCAAGGAACTATCAAACTCACCAATACCTTGTACACATATGCTATGATTTTATGGTTTCCCACTAGCCATGACCTGTAGGGGATGAGCTCTTGTCTATGTACCAATCATCCTAGACATCTAGTGTCTGCCAATATTAGATCAACAGATCCTATGATGATTTCCTTTGATGGCTCATCTCACAATAATAAATAAATCCCCTGAAGATGTCCTTTATTAGCTCATCTCGTAATAATAAATAAATCCCGTGAAGATGTCCTTTACCAGCTCATCTCACAATAATAACAAATATCACAACAATCACAACCACAATGAGAATAAAACAATCATACTTGTACAATCAACAAGCCTTTAATATAACCTCATTATATGTGATTAACACTTAGAATATCATTCAATAATTTACCCTTCTTAAGTATACATTGTAACAAGTATAAGAGGAAATAATTAACATGCACATATAAACCAAGTTGGGTTTTCAACTACATTTAACCATCATCTACTAGGTCACATGCCATACCATTATTCTATATATCTATTGAGGGTTTATCTAGGACTTTTAACATCTAACGCATGCATCCACACACTTGGTTCACACCTTGGTACCTCCAACCTTCCATCTTAACCCTAAGTTATCACCAAGTGTACTTCTCTACCTAGTATCCTTATTTAACTTGCACCGAGTTACCAAACATCTCTAAGTCGGTCTTCATTATTTTCTAATACAACTCCTAGGTATAATTACATTACAATTAACCACAAATTGGTTTAGTATGAACAACAATACCCACCAGTTCATATCACAATCTTAATATTACACACAACATCAAGTCATATTCAAAAAAATTTGAAATTACTATTTTTATCCATCTAAACACCATACCGGCAGGCCTAAACATGGAATCTCCCATCAATCTATGTCATGCATATGTTGGAGGTCTATACTACTTAACTAAACCTAGCCTACCTAAATGCAAAGCAGTTGCTATGGAGGCATGGATGCGAACTTCTGACTCCATGCTAGTGATTTCCAGCGTAAAATCTATATGAAAATAATGGGTAATACCCCATTCAAGCATATTCCGCCCTCTCCATTACTCTAAGGTCATAAGGTAACCTGTCATGACCCAATTTCTCAGGTCATGATGACACCTACTATAACCCATCAGTATGTAAGCCAACCCATAATCCGGAATAGCTAGTAACGGACTATCAAGAGAAATGAAAGAAAATAGCAGAATGAATATGATAAAGAGACTACTATATATAAAGCAACCGCATGATAAAGAGACTACTATATATAAAGCAACCGCAAGACCTGGTGAAGTCATTACAAGAGCTTCTAATACAATATAAGTACAAAGTGAAATACAGAATAGATATAAGTACAAGCCATTTTTTAAATACAAAATAGAGATCAATCTAATCAATAAGAGGGAGAATAGGAATACTTTGAACGTCAGGAGCTCACCCCAAATCTCCAATCCATAGCTGCTCCGCACGATGCACACGTCAACGGTGAGAACTCATACTATGATCCACAGGCTGTAGAAGTGTAGTATAAGTACCAAACATGTGGTACTTAATAGGCATCAACCAATTGAGCTCCAAAGATAATGCATCATAAATAACATATAAAGCAAGAATATAACCTATAAACAACTATACAAGGAACTAAACATGATAATGCCAAGGGAGCAACAAGAATAAACTATCCTATTCTAACAGTATTCAGGAACTAAAGTACAATATTGTATATCACTCGCCAATATACTGATGATGAGTGCAAGAAGGATATATAGTAGTATTCAAGGCCAAAGAATACTTATACAATATGAAAAGACAAAGAAAAAGAGGATATATGGTAATACCATATATATATATATATATACACACATACATATAGGACTAACTCAAAGGTAATAACCTGAGGGAGTCAACCTAACCTCTCGAAGATCATAACCAAGTAGGGAAGCTAATACTAGCATAATCAGGGTCCCTAACCATAATGTCTAAGCATAAGATAATCTAACAGTAACATATCTTACCATGAAAAAAAAGAGAACCAGAAATACACCGAATATCTCGGGTACCAGTCCATAATCATATTTCCACGAACTAACCATAATAACCAATAGTAAAGTAACTGGGTAGTCCGAACAAACAATACCTAATCGGGCCCCCATAAGCCCGAAATGTTCAAGCCAACACTGTAACACCCCGTACATTCCCGAACCCATGAGACTACGTTAACATTTATGGGAATCATTTAAACATGAGAGAGTTGGTGAATTTATGCATTAATTTATTGGGCTTAAGTGAATCATGTTCCATTGGGCCCAAATGAGGCCCAAAAATCATAAAAAGACATGGCCCAAAATGGAATTTGACCCATTCTTCCATTGACCAAGTAAACACATTAAATGTGTGGCTAAGGATGATTAGGAAGGTACTATATAAGTCAAGAAAAATCAGATTTTTATTCATAAAATCACACATGCCATTTTCTAGATTTTTCCAAATATTTCTCTTCTCCCACAAACCCTAAGGCAGCTACTTGTTGGCCAAGATCATTATCTTGCAAGCTTTGGTAAGTATTTATTCTCATGGTTTACTATATTATATGCTTAAGGTGGTGCATAAATCATGTTGGTTATGTTGACACAGTGTTGGACAGTTCACTATGTGTAAAACTGTCTATTTTTGCAATCGAAAAAGGGTTTGACCTTATAAACTTGAAAAGGGACTTGTGATCTTGAAGGAAGTGAAATTGATGAATTCAATATTGACATGTGATATGTTATTATAGCCTTAAATTGTTTTATCCTTGTACATAATGTTTGGCATTGTTATTGTGAAATTGGTCATGGATTTGGTGACGTATTGAAAAGAAAGTGTAGTTTTGGTGTTGTTTATGTGCATTGTGGAACCATGAATGTTCGTTGGTATCTAAGATAATCTAAATTATGTAAATAAAATCTTAATTATGGCTTTGGACCATTTATTACACAAAAGGACCCAAAAGAGACCCTTTTTGGCCGATTTGGGCATCCGCCCCCGCAGACCAAGGCACCTGCGGGCGCAGATGCCAACGCAGGTGCCCCTGGACACTACCAAGGGTCACCTGCGGATGCATTCCAGACACCTGCGGGTGCAGGTGGCTTCACAGGTCACCCCAGAGAGTCATTTTGTATGATTTTGTCTCTCTTTGATCCCCGAAGGCCCCTATACCCTTTTTGGATGTAATTATCAACTTATGATACCTTTTTAATGACTTTAAGGGGTCTTATGGAAGAATGTTGGATTATATTAATTATGGATTGTTGTTCATATGTTTTTATAAGGCAATTTGATGGAGTAAATGTGACGGAATGATAATGAGAAAGCGTAAAGGGTAAACGTGGTGTGAAATGCTATTGGTATATGATGTCTTGGTCAATGTGTGGAATGTTATGGTGTTGTTGGTATGATAATGCAGTGTATTGTATTATAAAGGGTAAAATGACGTTATATGACAGTCATATAGCTCATTGTCGTCTTATACACTTGTATGGTAACTAGTTGTTAATGTAAGCTCCGTTATGTACTTGTATTGTAGAGTGAAACATAAGGAAGGAGCTGGACTATTATGTTCATATATAGGCTTGTGTATTCATACTTGGAAGTGAAGGTATGTAAGGTTACTCTTTCCGTATCTTTCTGCAGCATGTAGTATTCACTTTGTTATTGTACTTACTCATTTTCGAAATGTTCTAAGGTATCTCATTTCAGGTTATCATCTATTGTTAATCATATATACCTTATTCTTGATCTATTGTTATTCATGTGTCACCTAATTGTGGACATGGTTCCAAAGTTCCAATAATGTTATATTCAAAAGTTCCAATAATAACTTGATCATCGAATAAACTATTTCAATGACTAAGAAGTGAGGTAAGGAAGTCTCGATTCTTGGGTGGTATCCCAGGGGTTAAAATACCTAGCATGGGTCGATCCCAATATCTTGGGTGGTATCCCAGGGGTGAAAAGAACACCTAAAATGGGTCAATCCCTCTACCACGGGTGGTATCCCAGGGGCAAAAGAAGAGCTTAGCATGGGTCGATCCTGAAAACTATTGATTACCCCCTGATCAGCTTGGGGCCCGGGCATTGTAAGGATGGAAGGATGAGTAGTGAATGAAGAAGTGAGTGATGAACGAATGAATGAGCGTAAAAGTAAAGAAAGTAATCCACGTAATGCACATATTTCCATACATATAGAATGGTAACTCATCCATATTGGTTATTTAATTATATTTGATTCCATTGAAGTATTTATGATACATATAGTTTCTTATGACCTTACATACTCAGTACATTCTTCGTACTGACGTACCTTGTGGGACTTACCTTACTTGCTGCAGGTACAGGTACTAGTAGACCTCCACAGTAAGCTGCAGGTCATTCACTGATCTTTGGTGAGCTCCAATTGGTTCGGGGCTTTCTGAGTCACAGTTGTACATTGATTTTGGTATTGTAAATGTTGTATAAAGCGGGGACTTGTCCCGACTTTTGGATGGTTATGTAGGTGCATCTGTTAGAGGCTTTGGTAGACATATGTGGGTATATGAATGTAAGAGATGTATGTCCATTTTGACTTGATGGCCCTGATGGCCAAGTTTCACGTATGTATGTATCACACGTTCCATGATTTTCGCTATTAGCATTTTATGTCCTTACGTGATGGTGATGTTTCTTATGCCATGCATATGAATGGACATGAGCAAAGATTGGTTCTCTCAGGCCTTATCGGCTTTGGGTTCCAGTCCGCCCCATTGGAATTCGGGTCGTGACAAACACTCAGCAAACAACAATCATAGCTTATACCTAGACAACCCCTCATAAGACCGATAAATATAAGTACATAACAATCATAATGATGATAGGGAAAGCATGTGAATGAATGAATGAAACTTAAAATAATAGTACCATACCCAATCCGAGTGTCATAATATACCAAGTGACATAACATAACAAGTGTATACACCTCCTCTAGTTCAGTAGCTCGCAAAGGCAGGACCTACAATGACCATCTTTCTTTGGCACTGTAGTTCACAGACGAAGGATCCCCTAGGGAACTCGAGATTTCCATATACACTGCCTGGTCCCAAACCAGGACTTTCAATAATGATCATAATCAATCTACTCCATTCAGTACAGGAGATATATATAAGTATAATAAGTGCACAGACTTGAACTATGACTAAAAGAGTGTAAGTCTGTAAATCCATTGCCCGAGATCAAGTTTGGGACTAAATCGGCATAATAACGTAGAAAGGGTTGGAATCTCTCTCGATCAAAGTAAGTAGTAGTGGTGAAAGAGTGGATTTATAATGGACGGGAATCAACCTAGGCCTAATTTTCAAAACAAAATTTTTAGTTCCAAAGCTCACAATTCATTAAATAAGGTGGTACGATTCCCATTGTAAAAGAATCTATTTTAAAAGTGAAAAGTGGGAATAAATTCCTTTTTAGAAAACAGTAATAAAATCAAGATTTTGGTCTGAATCGTACCACTACGTGAGCTTGAATGCGCCTAAAAGTATGCATGTCATCACCAGTATCCAAACAATACAACCATAAGTGCTGAAGCATCTATAAACTAGAATCATGTCCTCTTTAAGGATAAAATACTCACCTGGAGTCCAACTGGTATTGTAACCACGACCTCAGGCCCAATAGTACATAACTAGTATAATAATATCACCAAAATTTGGGTAACTACTGTCCAATTCTCTAAGTAATATGGCAATTCTTATACTAAAGGATTATTAACATCAATCTATGGATAACATGTCAATAATCAAGGATAGTATGGTTCTAGGGCCATAATGGGTATCCTAGGCTAGGGTTCAGATCACATTTCTATCCCAAGTTCCCTAAATAGACTAAGTCATGATTTACTAGTCATAATCCGATCCAATAATCCTTATCTAGCATGCAATCTATGCAATACACAATCTCATAGAGAAAAGCAGACCGAAGCCTACCTCAAAGTCGAACCGTAATCTTGAATCGCCCACTAATCAATCGCCCTTGCTCCATGATCCCGAATCAATGTCACACTATCAAAATAATAACCTATACAATATTACAAGTAAAACGATACCTATATTGCAATACAAAACTCTGGGCTCAAAATTGAGTCAAAAATGGACCAGTGGGACTTGCTAACGGAATGCCAAAATTAAATCTAACACGAGGTCCCTCGAAGGACAAGGAATGTGTACTCAAAAGTTAAGCACAAACGGACCACAAATCGGGGCCCAAATTAGCCCACAAAGTTAAGGAATTAAAGACCTAATTTCTAAGAATTTACAATGAAAAAGGGTGGAATTTGATGGGGAAAATAATGGAAAATGACCAAAGAGTGTTGAACTAGCTTACCTTAGCTTCAATGGATGATTTCCCACATTTTCCCATGTCCCAAGCTCTCAAAAATGGAGAAAAAGCCCTAAAAAATGAAGGAAAATTGGGTGAAGAAAAGAGTATAACACCAGCAGTTGCCGCTTAAGCGACTACTGGGTTGCTTAAGCGATGATTGACCACTAAACTGATGGGTCAGGAGAGGTGGGGTTCGCTTAAGCGACACCCTGGTCGCTAAAGCGACTATCACTTAAGCGATGAGATGGTCGCTAAAACGACCATGACTCAGCTGGTCAGTATCATTTAAGCGATGGCCTTGACACTAAAGTGGATACCGCTTAAGCGGTTTGGTGACTACCAAGCCGCTTAAGCGATTGCACCAGCAACTTGAGGCATCAAATTTTTTTAAGTCCAAATGGACTTCGATCGGGCGCTCGAGAATCGTTTGAAACCCTGTGCACGCAAACAAACTATGCTACCATACCAAATTCAACATTCCAGACTCAATGGAACCATCAAAATTTCCATTCGAGGTCATTTATATTAAATTTGGGGTCCACACCTACAGTTCTATTTTAACCTAATTCTACCTGATAGCCCAAAATGAGTTCGAAAGCCTCGGGACCTGAACCAAGGGTCCCTCTAGTGTCAAATCATCATTCTGGAGCTGATGGTATTGTTAGAATTCTCGTATGAGACTGTTTATTAGGAGTTTTGGTCTGAGACCAATTCTTTAACAACAAAAGCTCCAAAACAGGAAAATGAGCCTAAAACCCAAATGAACTATTTGATAACCAAAACAACAGTTTTGGAGAGTCATAAATGACCTTTAGCCACTGTGGGAAGACTCAAAACACCAAAAATACATGGAAATCAAGAAAATAACATGGAGGGTCATTACACAATCCTAGGTTTTTTTTAAAAGTAACCTCATCCTATTTCCAACTAGAGAGGGGGAAAAAATTAAAAAAAGAAGATTTATTCTAGTCCATGGCATCCCTCTATAATAGCTTGCAGGCTGCTACTAGGCACCGCTATTTCAGGAAAATTCCTGCTATAGCGAGATAACGTCAGCACGCCCAAAAATTCAAATTCTAATTTTTTTAACTAAGTCTTTATGCACTAGCTCGAGACCATATTTTACAAGAATTCTTGTACGCCGTTCCCTTGAATGAGGTACCTTTAGTAATGATAGAATAAGTCATTAAAATAGATACTAATTTACCTATTGTTCATCCCTAAATGGTCACGGTAAGAAGAGGTAAAAATAAACCTCACTTGGACACTAATGCCCCCCCCTACCAAATGATCACGTAAGTACAAGACTTCCTTGGATCATCGAATTTTTACCACAGACTTACTAGATTTTATGCCGCACGTTATTACTATTTTGTTCCCTTTCTTAAATAATTTTTCACAGTCGCGAGTCGCACGAGACTACTTGAACATCATTTTTTAGTACCCAAGGGAACTAGGGCCTCTCCAATATATCTAAGTAAAAATGCATTCAAAAGAAAAATGAACAAAAATTTTCCGCCCCCGAGTGATTGGATCCTACTATAGTAGGAATATTCCCCTATAGCATAGCGGTGCTGCAGGCTGCTATAGCAGGACATATTAGTTTTAAAAGTTCAGAAATGGGTTTCATGCCCATTTATCACCTTTATACACCCAAAACTCCCCTCTCCTCTCCGATCACCTCACTTTCATTGTCAAAAACAAGGTAACAATCGCTATAACTACGTCCTTTTATTTTTTACACGCATCATCACAAGAATTTTGCTTGAAATTGTAGAAATAGAGTAGGTTTGGGTTGGTTTTTGAAATTGAAAGTTATGACTTAATTTGAATGATTTGTTGAAGCATGGTTGCTTCTCTTATGTTTACAACACTCCTATGAAATTCTATGCGTAAGAATTAAGGGATTCATGGCCAAATTGGGCCCAAAATAGTGAGGAATGTGAAGGGTTGTTCTTGATTTTGTTTTGATGATTTGGACATTTTTAGGAGTTTAAATGCTTGGATTTTTTTCATATACTAGTCCTAGGACACTTTCCTTACATTGATCTATGATTAAAATGCCAAAAATGGGAAAATTTTACAAGAGGGGCATGAACCTTTTGAAGGTTGGGGATGATGAAGGCCGCCATTGCGGCCTAATCCCGCTATGCCGACCCCGCTATAATGGGAATATTCCTGCTATAACGGTCCCATGGTAGCGAAATATGACTCGTTATAGCGGTAGGCTTCAGAAAGTAGCCTCCCAACCATTTTTCAGACTTGGAATTTTTTCTAAAGTTAAGACTCTTTTGATACTCCTATGGGTTCTAACGCACTTTGGTATGTTTTTTTATAGGATTACTAATTCAATAGCCAGAAATGAAGAAACTATTACTACCTACCTTTGAATGATTCACTAATGAGAACTGTCGAGAGTGATTCCAAGACTACTGGAGGATGCGGCTTTACTATGATAGAGGGTTACTTATGAGGGGTGTGGAAGTGGGTGCGCCAGAGTTCTGTAACCGACTCTAGGAGTATGGTCAGATGTCACTTATGGAGGTTCCTCGAGAAGGGGTTGAGGGTTGGGTCAGAAAGTTCTATGCCATACTCCCCACGGTGATTTGGGATGACCCCAACCCTACTATCCATATTTGGAGAGTGGATGTTCCCGTGGATGCTACTATGATTAATATAGTGCTCGGGGTATGGAATGTCTCTAATTTGATTACCTATCCAAGTCCCAAAATATGGATATGTGGTGGCTGAGGGATACAGTAGTAGTAGAGGCTAACAGGGACCAGGTCTACTGGCCTAGTATCGAGGGGGTTAAGAGCATTTTCTTTACCGTTGATGCTAGGATGTGGCTGAACCAAGGGACCTGGAGGATTCTTCCACTGGAGGTGGATAACACTTTTGACATGACTTACCCTTGGGCCTTAGTAGTAGCCTATGCTATATGAGGGATATGACTGAACGTGGGGACACATATTATGATGGAGTTGAAGGACTTTTATCGGGGCAACAAAAAGCCCCTTACCTTTCCGATTTGGTTTCTGAGTTGTGCCAGCACGTAGGGGTGCCTAAGGATGATGATGATAGGGATGTAGATATGGAAATACCTTTCCATACCCTCATATTTAAGGGGTCCTTGTTCCAGAGCAAAAAGAAACAAAACGTGGGTGAGGCTGAGAGTAGACGGGAAACAGAGGAGGATGACGAGGATGATAGTGATGATACCCCTCCGCCTAGAGGAGGTCCTATCTTCCATAAGGAGGTTCATGGAGTAGGCCTACTTTCCTCCCTAGGGTAAAACCCCTTCTAGCTTCACGGCCCATGTCCCACTGCCAAAGACTATACAGAGCTCCGAAGAGAGCTCGATAAAGAGAAGAAGAGGAGACATGTAACACCCCGCACATTTTTGAACCTAATTGATTACTGTAACATTTATGGAATTAGTTAAACATGATATGGTTGGTGTATTACACATTAATTTTAGTGGACTGAATTAGTCTTGTGATTATGGGCTCAAATGAGGCCCAAAATTAAGCAAAAGACATGGCCCAAAATGGAAAATGATCCATTCTTCAAGTTGACCAAGTAAAAACCTCATTTAATGTGGTGGATTGGATAAGGATGACCATGATTCACTATATAAGGCACAAAAAATCAGATTTTTATGCAAGAAAACACACATGTCTCATTCTAGACTTTTCCACAACATTCTCTCTTCTCTCAAACCCTAAGCTACTAATCCCTTTGGATCATCTCTTTGCAAGATTTGGTAAGTGTTTACTCTCATGGTTTAGTATATTATATGTATAATATGGTGTGTAAATCATGTTGGTTAGGTTGACAAAGTGTTGAGTAGTCCACTATGTGTGGAACAGTCTACTTTTGCTTAATCGGCAAGGGGTTTTGCCTTATAAACTTGAAAGGACACTTGTGGTCTTGAAGGAAGTGAATTTGATGGATTAAATGTCAACATGTATGATGTTTTTATGCCCCTAACTTGCTTCCTCTTTGTGTATAACATTTGGAATTGTTGTTGTGAAATTGTGCATGGAATTGGTGGCGTATTGAAAGGAAAATGTGGTTTTGTGATGTTCATGTGTATTTTGAAACCATGATTGTTCGTTTGTATCCAAGTTAACCTAAAATATGGAAATATAAGCTTACTTATGGACATGGACCATTTATTGCAAAGATATACCCAAAAGAGACCCATTTTGGCCGAACCGGGCATCCGCCTTCACGGATGGGGCACCTGCGTGCGCAGATGCCAACGCAAGTGGCCCTAGACAAGGACATATGGGCACCTGCGGCCACACCTCACCCACCTGCGGGCGTAGGTGGCTCCACAGGTCATTCCAAAATTTTGTTTTGTTTGTTTTTGCTTCTCTTTGACCCCCCAAAGCCCCTATACCCTTCTTGGATGCAATCATCAACTTATGGTACCATTTGGATGGAACTAAGGGGTAGTCCAGAGTCATTTTAAATTGTATCACTTGTGGATTGATTTTAATGCGTTATTGTGAAAGGTATTTAAGTGACTTGATGGAGTAAATGTGATGTTGTGTTGAAGGGGAAGTATAAAGTATAAACTTGGTGTGAAATGCTATCGGTTTATGATGTCTTGGTTGATGTGTGGCATGTTATGGTGTTGTTAGTATGGCGATGGAGTAAATGGTATTTTAAGAGGGTGAAATGACGTATATGGCAGTCACGTAGCTCATTATCATTTTATGCACTTTTAATGAAGTTGGTTGTTAACGTGACTCCGTTATGTACTTGTGTTGTAGAGTAACACGTAAGGAAGGAGATGAATTGTTGTATTCACATATTGATTGGATTGTTATAGTTATACATTGGAAGGATAAGGTATGTAAGGTTTCTCTTTTCCGTATTCTTTGGCAGCTCCTATTGTTCTCATTGTTACCGAACTGGTTTCCATTCCAAAATGTTCTAAAGTGTCTCATTCCAGGTTTGTTATAAATTGTCATTCACATATCTCTTATTCATTGACTATTGTTCCAAATCTCCAATAATGTTATGACCACCAATGTATCAATCTCACAAAAGTAAAGGAAAGAAGTAATGTATATATGGTTACTTTATGGTTCTTTGAGATCGGGTGGTAGCTCAAAGGGGCGAAAGCCTAGCTAGAGACAATCCCTAGATTATTGGATCAGGGGGGATGCTTATGTCACACCCCGAAATTCCATCGGGACGTGATTGGCACCCGAAGCCGATATGGCCCGAGAGAACCAATCTTTGTTCATGAATCTTTGTATGTATATCTGCGTATGAATCTTATTCTACCTCATGCAACTATGCGGAAGACATGACTATGGAAACATATGCCATAAATAGAAATATCAAACTTGGCCGTTGGAGCCATTACGTCGAATTGAACATACATCTTCCATTCATATACCCACATATGTCTACAAAGCCTCTAACAGATTCATCTATTTATACCACCTTTACAACATCAAAATGAATATCCAACAACTATGACCCAGAAAGCTCCGAATCAAGTGGAGCTCACCAAAACTTCTACAACTGATCCACAGTCTACTGAGAAGGTCTACTAATACTTGCACCTGCAACATGTAAGGTAAGTCCCCAAGAGGGGTCAGTACGAAGAAAGTACTGAGTATGTAAGGCTCAGATGAAATTGTACAATGCATGAATACGTCAATGAAATTAACTACAATTAAATAGTCAATGTGAATAAGTCTGCTTTCATTACCTTCTTTGCTTTCTTTACCTTAATGGAAATAATTATAAGAAACTCTATATGTGGAACCATGTACCTTTCTTTCATTCTTATCATCTCCAATGATTCAAACATAATAACAATAGCCATGGAATCAATATAAGAGAAATAGCAAATGTGAGTAAACTCTCTTTTTCTGTATGTGGGATACCATGTACATTACATTCTTTCTTTCACTTGCCTTTACTTTACTTTACTTTTACAATGCTCATACACTGTTAGGGCCCTCATCATGCAGGTGTTCTTTTCACCCCATGGATAACATATCATCGTCATGCAGGTATTCTTTTTACCCCATGGATAAGATCATATCATCATGCGGGTGTTCTTGCACCCCATGGATAAATGGCCATCATCATGCGGGTATTTGTACCCCATGGATAAACTAACATCCTAATGCGGGTATTTGTACCCCATGGATGACACCCATGAACACAATCAATATGCATTACTTTATTCTTACTTCATTTCTTACTTTAGAGATTGATTCTTCAACTTGTGAGAGATTGGTACTTTGATAGTCATCATAGCACTTTGAACGTTGGGACGTAACATTGATGGAACCATGAAATATTTAGAACATTACTCAAAGCATATGAAACATGTGAATGACAATTGATCCATGCGTAAAGAACATATGATGAACCATAATTGATGCCCGGAATTAGGGTACCCTTGGCTTATGAGGGATTGATACTTTTGTAGTCATAACACTATTGGAAGATTTGGAACAATAACCAATGAGCTAGAGACGTGTACATAAACATTCTTGGAAACATAGCCTTCATGGACACATAATACTGTTGGAACCGTTGAACAATGATCAATGAACAAGATGCATGAGTATAATCACTATTAAAACCTTGGAACATAACCTCATTAGACTTTTGGAACATTACTAATGGATATGAGACATGTGTATAACGCTATTGGAACTTTGGATCATGACACTAATTGGAACACCCCCTCATATGCTTTGAGATTAACACCTTAGCTAAACACGTACTTATATGCACATCTCACTTCACTCCTTTATCTCATGAGGTTTTCACTTATGAAGAATAAATATACTAACTTGCATATCACCTCTCTTATTACTCTTATGAGATTGGTACGCTTACAATTGGCACAAGGAAAATCATCATACCATAGGACTCATAACATGATTGGGACAATGTTTTTCAACTAAACAAGCTCTCTTTACCTCATTGCTCTTATTGGGATATTCTCTTAGGATCAACAACATATGACTATCAATATATCAACCCTAGTCGGAATACTATAGAATCCCCTTGGTATAGTACACTTTTGGAACCTTAACATAATGTCACTAAATACGATACATGTGGATACTACCTATTCATCACCCTGCGATGCAATACCTTAGACCATTTGGAACTTTTGACATATTAGCCAATGAACGTGAGTCAACCAATGGACATGAGTCAATCCATAAATATGAGTTATACGATTCACCATTGACCAATGAGTAAGGAACATATGAGTAAGTCTAGCCAACTATTGAATATGAAATACCTTAGAGTATTTCGGAATCAAGTGAGTGATATGACAGTGTGAACATCATATGTTGCAGAAGGAGATAACAGTAACCTTACATACCTTATCTTCCCAAGGTAAGCACCCAATCAAATATGTGAGCGCAACAATTCCGCTCCTTCTTTACGTTTCACTCTACATCACAATTACATAATGGAACCAACATTAACCACCAATTACTTTGCAAATGCATACGATGTCAATAAATTACATGTTTGCCTTTAAACATGTCATTTCCCCTTGACAAATCCATTGACAAAATTATTATTCCAAAAATTCCATAATATTCCCAACATTGACCAATACATAATAATTGATACTTTTCACCACAACACTTCTCCTTTACACTTTCTTATCCATACCACATCACAAATAATCCATCAATTTACTTTAATACAACTCATAGCACATATCGACCAAAATCCCATAATTTACACTTATAGACAAGAACAAGTTTAACAACAAAAATAACACCATAGATGTCCATATTTTATCCATACCATGATCTTTCATCAAAGGCACAAGTCCTAATTCAAGCTTGAATCCCATGGATCACAAATCTATTATAAAAGCACAAAGTACCATGTTCAACATTTCCAAGAACAACCAATATGATTTACATACTCTTTCATACATATAATATATTAATCCATAACAATAATCACTTACCCAAGCTTGAAAAGTGATGATTTTGCTCCAAGAAGTTGGCTTAGGGGTTTTAGGGTTCTTGAGAGTTGAGAGCAATATTTGGGAAATTTCTAGAAAAGTGTAGTGCACTCTTTTGATTAAAATCAGATTTTCTCCACCTATTTATAGCCCCTCAAGTCTCATTGGCATTAAATGCCATGTACAATTGGTCAAGGATGAAGAATGGGTCCTTTTTGGCTTAATTGGGCCATGTTTTCTTTTCATTTTTGGGTCCTTTTTGGGCCCAATTCACTTAACCCAATAAAATTAATAATTTCTCATCTTATACGTATTACAATAATATTCCCACTCATAATATTCATATCCGTAGCCTCAATCCCAAAAACAAGTGATTCTAGCCACGTTTGGCTTATTTTGACCTTAGGGGCAAAACTGTCATTTTGACCCCAAATTCGTTCTCGAGTAATTTTATCATACCAATGTAATATTTCATTCATTTCATGTATATACTCTTGGTTGTAGAAGAATCGTAGCAAAAATTGGCTCGGTACGACCCCGGATACCCTTGGGACTTAGAAATTTCCAACTTTCGAAAAAGTGGAAAACCCAAGGTGGCACGCTCCTGGGCGCGCCAACCTACTGCCTCTGGGCTAAAAAATTTAGCCCAGAGCGGCGTGGCACGGTCCCAAATGCGCCCCTCCTTAAAAGTTTCCGAAAATTTCATTTTTCGACTTTTCTTCGCGGGTTTGGTTAGATACTTCAAGTCCTATTCTTTATCTCACTTCTTAACCTTAATATACTTTGTTTAGAGGTCTTCTTAGCCTTGTTTTGAACCCCACAAATGTTCCACGAAGATCATAAAACACCTCCTATGAAGGTTTACTCACATAACCAGAGCCAAATTCAATTTAGCTCACCAATAGCATTACCAAATGCACTCGATACCTAAGTACATATCATTTAATGTCGTCAAGTAGGGTTGGGAACGTACGAGGTGTTACAGCTTAGTGGGGAAAAATCCTAGCTCGATGCCGAACCTGCTTCATTGATTTATGGGTGGTAGCTCAAAGGGGCGAAAGCCTAGCTAGAGACGATCCTGAGATTATTGGATCAGGGGGGAAGCTCAGTGGGGAAAAATCCTAGCTCGATGCCAAACCTGACAGGGGGTAGCCCAAAGGGGTTAAAACCTAACTATGGCTGTACCTGCTTTATTGATTTATGGGTGACAGCTCAAAGGGGGCATATAAGCCTAGCTAGAGACGATCCCAATGTTATGTTATGACCCACTGATCAGCTTGGGGCCCGAGTAATATATGAATGAATGAATGATGATGATAATGAATGAACGTAAAAGCAAAGAAAGTAATGAATGTAATGTACATGGTTCCACACATACAGAACGGTGGTTTATCCATAAGGTTTATTCACTTGTATTTGATTCCATTTGAGATCCTATGTTTCATGTAGTTTCTTATAGCCTTACATACTCAGTACATTCTTCGTACTGACGTCCCTTGGGGGACTTACCTTACTTGTTGCAGGCATAGGAGCTAGTAGACCTCCACAGTAGGATACAGGTCATCTGCAGACTGTTGGTGAGCTCCATCTTGATTCGGGGCTTTTCAAGTCATGTGTATATATTGGTATTGGTACTGTATAACTGTTGTATAAAGCAGGGACTTATCCCAACTTTAAGCTTGGGTCTAAATCTGTTAGAGGCTTTGTAGACGTTGTGAGATTAATGAATGAATGTAAGGAATGTATGCTATTGACGTGGTGGCCCTAACGACCAAGTTTCATATCTATTGAATGTTTCTCCATGACTTCCGCCATTGGTATCTTGTATTTATATGTGATAGAATGCGGTTCACTCAAGGAAACACATTTGAATGAACATGATCATAGGTTGGTTCTCTCAGGGCCTTAACGGCTTCGGGTGCCAGTCCGCCAAATGGGATTTGGGGTATGACAAAAGTGGTATCAGAGCAGGTCGTCCTAGGGTGTCTACAAAGCCGTGTCTGAGTAGAGTCTTGTTTATGGATGTGTTGTGCACCACATTTATAAGGAGGAGGCTATGGGGCATTAAGGAGTTGTTTTTGTTTTTCATTTCCTAGATCGTGCAGTAGAGCCAAAGTTGTAGGTGGAATCATATCCAAGGAGAAGCTAGACCAGATTGTCGGAGAAAGAACTAGTAAATCACCACCTGAACAAGTTAATCCAGGTGAAGCTAAAAATGAGTTTGCATCACGGGCTTCTTCTCCTCTCCCATTTCTAGGGGGGATACAAAGGAGAGAAGAATCCCCAGAACCACCTGTGAATGCTACTGAGCAGGATTTACGGAATGCGGTGCACATGCTGACTCAGATAGTCGCTACACCAACTCAAGGACAAGTTGGTCCAGCTTTTTCACAAAAGATGGAGGATCAAAGGAACAGGAGAAGGGCGCGAGAATTTGAAAGAGGGCCGTCAAAGAGGGCTAGAACTATTAGACAGTTAATGGCGTCCCAAGGAGAATTTAGGCCTTGGGTTTTTAATAGACCGCCTAGAGCATTATTTTCTTACCCTGCAGCAAGTACTCCATCCCAATTCCGGGGGTCTAGAGGCAGCCATTTTGGGCAGAGTAGTGGGATTCGAGGTTCATAGACAGCAGGATTTTCTCGTCAGCTGTGTCAGCACTGTGGAAAATTTCATTTTGGTGAATGCCGATTTGGAACGAATATCTGCTTTCGGTGCGATATGTCGGAGCACCTGATGAGAGAGTGTCTACAAGGGGGCATGGGTAGTATGGCGCGACCTACGGGATCAACCGTTGCATCATCATCATTGGTTCCTTCTTTAGGCTGAGGTGCGCAGCCTTCTGGTCATGGTAGAGGGACTAGAGGAGCAACCAATTCTAGTGGAGTACAAAACCGTACCTATGCTCTAGCGGATTAATAGAATTTGGAGGCTTCTGCTGATGTGGTTACAGGTACACTATCCATCTTTTCCCATAATGTATATGCATTGATTGATCCGAGTTCTACCCTATCATATGTTACTCCATTGATTACTGAAAAATTTGAAAGAACACCAAAATTACTAGTCAAGCCATTTGAAGTATCTACACTAGTTGGTGAATCTATTGTAGCTAAAAGAGTATATCGTAATTGTATAGTGAATGTTTGTGATCATGATACGCTGACTGATCTTATTGAGTTGGAAATGGTGGATTTTAATGTTATAATGGGTATGGATTGGTTGGCTTCTTGTTATGCCACGGTAGAATGCCGAGATAAGAAGGTACATTTCCATTTTTCACAAAAGACCGTCCTTGAATGGAGGGGTAATGTTGGAGCACCGAGAGGCAAGTTTATTTCTTATCTTAAGACAAGGAAAATGATATCCAAGGGGTACATATGTCATCTAGTAAGAGTGCAAGATACCGATGTGAAGCCACCAACTCCTCAATCGGTTCCAATAGTAAAAGAATTTCTTGATCTATTTCCTGAAGATCTTCCAGGTTTTCCTCCAGAATGGGAAGTAGAGTTTTTTATTAATGTGATTCCAGGCACTCAGCCTATCTCTATTCCTCTGTATAGAATGGCCCCAGCAGAGTTATGGGAGTTGAAGGAGCAATTGAAAGACTTGCTGGACAAGGGATTCATAAGACCTAGTATGTCCCCTTGGGGTGCACCAGTGTTATTTGTACGAAATAAAGATGGCACGTTGAGAATGTGTATTGATTATCGACAACTGAATAAGGTGACAATCAAGAATAAGTATCCCCTCCCCAGAATTGATGATTTGTTTGATCAGTTGCAGGGTGCCAAATGCTTCTCAAAGATTGACCTGAGATTGGGTTATCATCAGGTAAGGGTTAGAGAAAAAGATATACCCAAGATAGTTTTTCAAACACGGTATGGTCATTATGAGTTTTTAGTTATGTCATTTGGGCTAACAAATGCACCAGCAGTTTTTATGGATTTGATGAATAGGGTGTTCAAGCCATTTTTAGATGTGTTTGTGACCGTGTTTATCGATGATATTCTGGCTTATTCAAGATCACAGGAGGACCATGCTAATCACCTACGGCAGGTGTTACAAATTCTTCGTGACTGTAAGTTATATGCAAAGTTCTCTAAATGTGAATTTTAGTTAAAATCTGTAGCATTCTTGGGTTATTGTATCGGATGAAGGAACAAAGGTGGATACTCAAAAGATAGAAGCTGTGAAAAATTGGCCAAGGCCTATGACGCCTACAGAGATTCGTAGTTTCCTTTGATTGACAAGGTATTATAGGAGATTTGTTGAAGGATTTTCTTCTATTGCTGCACCTTTAACAAAGCTAACACATAAGGGAACTAAGTTTCAATGGCATGATGCATGTGAGAAGATTTTCCAAGAGCTGAAGGATAAATTGACTTCTACACCCGTATTGGTACTTTCGAAAGGTACAGAAGGGTATGCGGTATATTGTGATGCTTCTAGAGTTGGCCTAGGATGTGTATTGATGCAGCACGGTAATGTAATAGCCTATGCCTCATGAAAATTGCGGCCACATGAGAGGAATTATCCTACACATGAACTTGAGCAAGCAGCTGTGATATTTGCTTTAAAGATATGGCGCCACTGGTTGAATGGGGTTCATGTTGACATATATACTGATTACAAGAGTTTGCAATATATCTTTAAGCAGAAAGACTTAAATCTGAGGCAGCGAAGATGGCTTGAACTATTAAAAGATTATGATATTGATATCCTATATCATTCGAGAAAAGAAAATGTGGTAGCCGATGCATTAAGCCGCAAGGCAATAGGAGGCACTAGCATCCAGTTGATGGAAAAGCAAGGAATAGTCAAGGATCTACATCAATTAGCCAGCTTGGGAGATCGTCTTCTTGAATCTCCAGATGAAGGGGTTATTGTGCAAAATGCGATAGAATCTTTATTAATAGCTGAAGTGAAAGAGAAGCAGTATGCTGATCCTATTTTCTTACAACTGAAGGAGAATGTACAACAAGGTTTGACAAAGGCATTTGACCTTACGCAAGAGGGAGTGCTTCAGTGCCAAAGTAGATTGTGTGTACCTGATATAGATGAGTTAAGGAGACGGATTATGACAGAGGCACATCATTCACAGTATTCTATTCATCCAGGAGCCACCAAAATGTATCATGATCTGAAGAAAATGTATTGGTGGGGCAACATGAAGAAGAACATTGCAGAATTCGTAGCCCAATGTCCCAATTATCAACAAGTAAACGTAGAGCATCAGAAGCCTGGAGGTTATATGCAATGTATAAATATTCCAGTCTGGAAGTGGGACATGATTAATGTGGATTTCATCACAGGTTTTCCTCGTACACTTCGGAAATTTGATTCCATATAGGTAATAGTTGACAAGCTTACCAAGTCAGCGCACTTCCTACCTGTCAACACCACTTATACAACTGAAGATTATACACGATTGTATATTAAAGAGATAGTGCGACTACACGAAATTCCAATATCTATTATATCAGACAGGGGAGCTCAATTTACTGCACACTTTTGGAAATCTTTTCAGAAAAGTTTGGCTTCTTAAGTGAATTTAAGTACGGCTTTTCATCCTCATACAGATGGAGAAGCAGAACGTACTATCCAAACACTTGAGGATATGCTAGGATCTTGCATATAGGACTTTAAAGGTAGTTGGGATGATCATCTATCTCTTATTGAATTTGCCTACAATAATAGCTATCATTCAAGTATCAAAATCGCACCTTATGAAACTTTATACGGAAGAAAGTGTAGATCACCAATTGGATTGTTTGAAGCGGGTGAAACTGCCTTAATTGGGACAGATCTTGTTCATCAAGCTATGGAGAAAGTTAAGGTGATACAACAACGGCTACAAACGGCTCAAAGTTGACACAAGTTATATATCGATGTTAGAAGAAGGGGACTAGAATTTGCCATAGGTGATTGTGTATTGTTGAAAGTATCACCAATAAAAGGGGTAATGAGATTTGAAATGAAAGGAAAGTTGAGTCCACGTTATAGAGGGCCATATAAGATTGTCCGAAGATTTGGTCAAGATGCGTATGAATTAGCACTACCCCAAGAACTCTCCACAGTCCATCCAGTGTTTCATGTTTCAATTCTTCGAAAGTGCATAGGCGATCCATCTCATATTGCTCCCATTGAGGATGTGCAAGTTACGGAAGATCTCACATATGAGAAAGTACCTATCGCCATTATGAATCGACAAGTGAAGAGGTTAAGGAAAAAAGAAGTATCTTCTGTAAAGGTACTTTGGAGAAATCAACAAGTAGACGAGATCACATGGGAAGCCAAAGAAATGATGAAGTCTAAGTACCCGCATTTATTACAAACGAAAGAACAAGTTCAAGAAGCGGAGTTGGAGCAATAACAAGTAAGAATATATAAGCATTATGTGTATATGATAACATAAAGGATAAACTTAGACTTGAATTTGTTTAAATTGGGTACTGTTACTAACATTCGAGGACGAATGTTCCTAAGGGGGGGAGGATGTAACACCCCACACATTTTTGAACCTAATTGATTACCGTAAAATTTTTGGAATTAGTTAAACATGAGATGGATGGTGTATTACACATTAATTTTAGTGGGCTGAATTAGTCTTGTGATTATGGGCTCAAATGAGGCCCAAAATTAAGCAAAAGACATGGCCCAAAATGGAAAATGACCCATTCTTCAAGTTGACCAAGTAAACATCTCATTTAATGTGGTGGATTGTATAAGGATGACCATGAGTCACTATATAAGTCACAAAAATCAGATTTTTATGCAAGAAAACACACATGTCTCATTCTAGACTTTTCCACAACATTCTCTCTTCTCTCAAACCCTAAGCTACTAATCCCTTTGGATCATCTCTTTGAAAGATTTGGTAAGTGTTTAATCTCATGGTTTAGTATATTATATGTATAAGATGGTGTGTAAATCATGTTGGTTAGGTTGACAAAGTGTTGAGTAGTCCACTATGTGTGAAACAGTCTACTTTTGCTTAATCGGCAAGGGGTTTTGCCTTATAAACTTGAAAGGCAACTTGTGGTCTTGAAGGAAGTGAATTTGATGGATTAAATGTCAACATGTATGATGTGGTTATGTCCCTAAATTTCTTCCTCTTTGTGTATAACATTTGGAATTGTTGTTGTGAAATTAGGCATGAAATTGGTGGTGTATTGAAAAGAAAATGTGGTTTTCTGATGTTCATGTGTACTTTGAAACAATGATTGTTTGTTGGACTCCAAGTTAACCTAAAATATGTAATGAGAAGCTTACTTATGGCCATGGACCATTTATTGCAAAGATAGACCCAAAAGAAACCCATTTTGGTCGAACTGCGCATCCGCCTCTTCGGATGGGGCACCTGCGGGCGTAGATGCCAACGCAGGTGGCCCTAGACAAGGCCAGATGGGAACTTCCGGCCGTACCTCACCCATCTGCGGGCGCAGGTGTCCCCACAGGTCATTCCAGAATTTTATTTTGTTTGTTTTTTCTTCTCTTTGACCCCCCAAAGTTCCTATACCCTTCTTGGATGCAATCATCAACTTATGGTACCATTTGGATCGCCCTAAGGGGTAGTTCGGAGTCATTTTGAATTGTATCATTTGTGGATTGATTTTAATGTGTTATTGTGAAAGGTATTTAAGTTACTTGATGGAGTAAATATGATGTTGTGTTGAAGAGGAAGTGTAAAGTATAAACTTGGTATGAAATGCTATCGGTTTATGATGATGTGTGGCATGTTTTGGTGTTGTTGGTATGGCGATGCAGTAAATGGTATTGTAAGAGGGTGAAATAACGTATATGGCAGTCACGTAGTTCATTATCATTTTATGCACTCGTAATGAAGTTGGTTGTTAACGTGAGCTCCGTTATGTACTTGTGTTATAGAGTAACACGTAAGGAAGGAGCTGAATTGTTGTATTCACATATTGATTGGATTTTTATAGTCATACATTGGAAGGATAAGGTATGTAAGGTTTCTCTTTTCTATATTCTTTGGCAGCTCCTATTGTTCTCATTGTTACCGAACTAGTTTTCATTACAAAATGTTCTAAAGTGTCTCACTCCAGGTTTGTTATAAATTGTCTTTCACATGTCTCTTATTCATTGACTATTGTTCCAAAGCTCCAATAATGTTATGACCACCAACGTATCAATCTCACAAAAGTAAAGGAAAAAAGTAATGCATATATGGTTACTTTATGGTTCTTTGAGATCGGGTGGTAGCTCAAAGGGCGAAAGCCTAGCTAGAGACGATCCCTAGATTATTGGATCAGGGGGGAAGCTCAGTGGCGCAAAAACCTAGCTCGATGCCGAACCTGCTTTATTGATTTATGGGTGGTAGCTCAAAGGGGCGAAAGCCTAGCTAGAGACGATCCCGAGATTATTGGATCAGGGGGGAAGCTCAGTAGGGCAAAAACCTAGCTCGATGTCAAACCTGACAGGGGGTAGCCCAAAGGGGTGAAAACCTAGCTATGGCCGAACCTGTTTTATTGATTTATGGGTGACAGCTCAAAGGGGGCATATAAGCCTAGCTAGAGACGATCCCAATGTTATGTTATGTTATGTTATGACCCACTGATCAGCTTGGGGCCTGAGCAATATATGAACGAATGAATGATGATGATAATGAATGAACGTAAAAGCAAAGAAAGTAATGAATGTAATGTATATGGTTCCACGCCTACAGAACGGTGGTTTATCCATAAGGTTTATTCACTTGTATTTGATTCCATTTGAGATCCTATGTTTCATGTAGTTTCTTATAGCCTTACATACTCAGTACATTCTTCGTACTGATGTCCCTTGGGGGACTTACCTTACTTGCTGCAGGCACAGGAGCTAGTAGACCTCCACAGTAGGATACAAGTCATCTACAGACTGTTGGTGAGCTCCAGCTTGATTCGGGGATTTTTCGAGTCATGTGTACACATTGGTTTTGGTACTGTGTAACTGTTGTATAAAGCAGGGACTTGTCCCGACTTTAGGCTTAGGTCTGAATCTGTTAGAGGCTTTGTAGACGTTGTGAGACAAATGAAGGAATGTATGTTTTTGACGTGGTGGCCCTAACGGCCAAGTTTCATATCTCTTGAATGTTTCTCCATGACTTCCGCCATTGGTATCTTGTATTTATATGTGATAGAATGTGGTTCACTCAAGGAAACATATTTGAATGAACATGATCGTAGGTTGGTTCTCTCGGGGCCTTATCGGCTTTGGGTGCCAGTCCGCCCCAATGGGATTTGGGGTATGACAAAAGTGGTATCAGAGCAGGTCGTCCTAGGGTGTCTACAAAGTCGTGTCTGAGTAGAGTCTTGCTTATGGATGTGTTATACACCACATTTATAAGGAGGAGGCTATGGGGCATTTAGGAGTTATTTCTGTTCTTCATTTCCTAGATCGTGCAGTAGAGCCAAAGTTGTAGGTGGAATCATATCTGACCAGTGAAATTGTTTTCCTTTTGTTATAGTAAAATGCTGTTTACAAGGAGAAAAAAGTGTAAAAGTAAGAAGCTAGACCAGATTGTCGGAGAAGGAACTAGTAAATCACCACCTGAACAAGTTAATCCAGGTGAAGCTGAAAATGAGTTTGCATCGCAGGCTTCTTCTCCTCTCCCAATTCTGGGGGGGACACAAAGGAGAGAAGAATCCCCAGAACTGTAACACCCCGTACCTTCCCAACCCTACTCGATGATAGTGAATAATGTTTACTTAGGTGTCGAGAATCATAAGTATGTACTTGGTAATGTTCAAGATGAGAAAAATTGAAATTTGGCCTTGAACATGTGACGAGCCTTTTATAGAAAGTGTTTTGTGATTTCGTGGAGCATTTGGGAAATACCTCGTACACATTTTAACCTCATTTGGTGACTTGGAGTCATGTTTACTTGATGATTAAGGTCACTAAGTAAGTATTTTATAGTGCTTTGATAAGGTATTGGACGATACGCAAGTGTTGGAAAAATTGCCGAAAAATTCAGCAACACATGGAAACTTGCGCCACTGCCCTGTTTCAGGGGGTGTGGCTCAAGCCTCTGAGATCAGAGAGGGTGCATTTCTTGCGCCACTGGCTTGTTTTGCAGCAGTGGCGCAAGGAACAAATTTTTGACCCTTCCGGAGTCGTTTCGTAACGCAATTCTACGACGCTTTCTAGATGGTTTCTTTTGGTTCTTTGGAGTTATTTGAGCATTATTAAAGGTTCAAACACTTCAATATACTCCTACATACTCCTACATGATCAAATCATGAAATGTGAATAGTGATCCAAAATGTCCAATGAAACCAAGGGCGACTAGAATGTCTAGTTTTGCGATCGAAAGGACGAATGAGAATTGTTTAAACGAATATAGTCGTGACCTTATGGAATTAGGGAAACATGAGAGATATGGTGAATAATACATGAAATTTCATGGGTTACATGGATATGAGTTATTGGGCCCAAAGTTAGGCCCAAAATGAAATAAAAGAATTGGCCCAAAGGGGCAAAAAGACCCATTCTTCCACTTTGACCACATTAATTGCCAAAGAAAAGGCTAAGCTTGACTTGGGGTCTATATAAAGGCCCCAAGATCAGATTTTTAGCATCAAACCTCTCATCACTTTTGGATATTTTCTCAAACATTTCTTTCTTTTCCAAACCCTAAAGCAAATAAACCCTAAGGCATACTTGGACAAGATCAACATATTCCAAGCTTTGGTAAGTGTTTATTCTCATGGATTAACATATTATATGCATGGAAGATTATGTCTATGATGCTAGATGTGTTGGCAAGGTGGTGGATAGTGTATTTTGCCTTTGGTGAAAGATGTGTCATCTTGGTAATTTGAAGTTGAATTAGGCCTTGTGCCTTTGATGAAAAAGCATGGTATGGACAAAATATGAACATGTATGGTGTTATTTTTGGCATTAAACTTGTTCTTGTCTAAAAGTGGAAATTATGGGATTTTGGCCGATATGTGTTATGAGTTGTATTAAGGTGCTTTGATGGTTTATTTGTGATGTGTTATGGATAAGAAAGTGTAAAGGAGAAGTATTGTAGTGAAATGTATTGATTTTCCTGTATTGGTCAATGTTGGGAATATTATGGAATTTTTAGAATAATAGTATGATCAATGGTTTTGTCAAGGGGAAATGACATGTTTAAAGGCAAACATGTAACTCATTGACATGGTATGCATTTGTAAAGTAATTGGTGGTTAATGTGAATTTCGTTATATACTTATGTTCTAGAGTGACACATAAAGAAGGAGAGGGATTATTGCTACGCATCGAAGGTGGTATATTTGTATTGTGAATCCAAGGTATGTAAGGTTACTTTGTCCGTATCTTTCTGCGGCAAATAGTATGCACATTGACATCTCACTAGTCCTATCCCGAAATGTGCTAAAGTATCCCATATCCGGTTATCAATGGTCATTGTCATATATTTCTTACTCATTGAGCAATGGTGAATCTCATGTCTCATATTCATGGTTAATGTTCCAAAATGTTCCAAAAAGCCCAAGAAGGTTATGTTGCGATACTCCAATAGTAGTCATACTCATGTCTCTTGTTCCATAATGATTGTCCAATGGATTCAATGGTGTTATGTTTCCCATAAAGTTTATTCACATGTAGTTTATTTTGGTTATGGTTCCAAAGCTTCCAAATGTTATGTCAAATGAATGTATCAATCTTTCACAAGTAATGGTATAAATCTCAAAGTAAGAAATGAAGTAAGAATGAAGTAATGTGTATTGATTGTGTTCATGGGTGTTATCCATGGGGTACAAATACCCGCATGATGATGATAGTTTATCCACGGGGTGCAAATACCCGCGTGATGATGGCCATTTATCCATGGGGTGCAAAGGACACCTGCATGACGATATGATCTTATCCATGGGGTAATACCTGCATGACGATGCTATGTTATCCATGGGGTGATAAGAACACCTGCATGATGAGGGCCCTCACAGTATTTGAACAATGTCAAAGTAAAGTAAAGACAAGAGAAAGAATGAATGTAATATACGTGGTTTCCAAAGTACGGTTGCGATTTATCTATATTGGTTATGCATTTGAACTTGAGTTCTTGACATATCTCTATATCTTACAGTTTCATTTGAGCCTTACATACTCAGTACATTCTTCGTACTGACCCCCTCGGGGGATTTACCTTACTTGCTGCAGGTGCAGGCACTAGTAGGCCTCCACAGTAGGTTGCCAGCTGTTTGCAGTTCATTGGTGAGCTCCAGTTAGTTCGGGGCTTCTCCGAGTCACTGTTGTACATGTGTTTTGCTTCTGTACATGTTATATAAAGCGGGGACTTGTCCCGACTTTTTGTTAATTTTGGTCAATGCACTTGTTAGAGGCTTTTGTAGACGGATGTGGGTGTATAAGTATGTAAGTACATGTTGTTTTGACTTAATGGCTCAAACGGCCAAGTTTTACATACATAGCTATGGCTCATGTTTTCATGTCTATGACGTCCGCATAGTTGCACAAGGAATAATAAGATTCATAGGAGATTATGTACGCGAATGTTCATAAGCAAAGGTTGGTTCTCTCAGGCCATATCGGCTTCGGGTGCCAATCATATCCCGATCGGATTCGGGGTGTGACAAGAACCACCTGTTAATGCTACTGAGCAGGATTTATGGAATGCGGTGCACATACTGACTCAGATAGTCACTGCATAAACTCAAGGACAAGTTGGTCTAGCTTTTTCACAAAAGATGGAGGATCAAAGGCACATGAGAAGGGCGCGAGAATTTGAAAGAGTGACGTCAAAGAGGGCTAGACCTATGGGACAGTTAATGGCGTCCCTAGGAGAATTTAGGCCGCGGGTTTTTAATAGATCGCCTAGACCATTATTTTCTTACCCTACAGCAAGTACTCCATCCCAATTTCGGGGGTCTAGAGGCAGCTATTTTGGGCAGAGTAGTGGGATTCAAGGTTCACAGACAACAGGATTTTCTAGTCAGCTGTGTCAGGACCGTGGAAAATTTCATTTAGGTGAATTTCGATTTGGAACGAATATTTGCTTTTGGTGCGGTATGTCGGGGCACCTAATGAGAGAGTGTCTACAAGGGGGCACGGGTAGTATGGCGCGACCTACGGGATCAATCGTTGCATCATCATCATTGGTTCCTTCCTTAGGCCGAGGTGCGCATCCTTCTGGTCGTGGTAGAGGGACTAGAGGATCAACCAGTTCTAGTGGAGTACAAAATCGTACCTATGCTCTAGCGGATCGATAGAATTTGGAGGCTTCTGCTGATGTGGTTACAGGTACATTATCCATCTTTTCCCATAATGTATATGCATTGATTGATCCGGGTTTCTACCCTATCATATGTTACTCCATTGATTGCTGAAAAATTTGAAAGAACACCAAAATTACTAGTCAAGCCATTTGAAGTATCTACACCAGTTGGTGAATCTATTATAGCTAAAAGAGTATATCGTAATTGTATAGTGAATGTTTGTGATCATGATACGCTGGCTGATCTTATTGAGTTGGAAATGGTGGATTTTGATGTTATACTGGGTATGGATTGGTTGGCTTCTTGTTATGCCACGGTAGAATGCCGAGATAAGAAGGTACATTTCCATTTTCCACAAAAGACCGTCCTTGAATGGAGGGGTAATGTTGGAGCACCGAGAGGTAAGTCTATTTCTTATATTAAGGTAAGGAAAATGATATCCAAGGGGTACATATGTCATCTATTAAGAGTTCAAGATACCGATGTGAAGCCACCAACTCCTCAATCGGTTCCAGTGGTAAAAGAATTTCTTGATCTATTTCCTGAAGATCTTTCAGGTTTGCCTCCAGAACGGGAAGTAGAGTTTAGTATTAATGTGATTCCAGGCACTCAACCTATCTCTATTCCTCCGTATAGAGTGGCCCCAGCAGAGTTATGGGAGTTGAAGGAGCAATTGAAAGACTTGCTGGACAAGGGATTCATAAGACCTAGTATGTCCCCTTGGGGTGCACCAGTGTTATTTGTACGAAAGAAAGATGGCACGTTGAGAATGTGTATTGATTATCGGCAACTGAATAAGGTGACAATCAAGAATAAATATCCCCTCCCCAGAATTGATGATTTGTTTGATCAGTTGCAAGGTGCTAATGCTTCTCAAAGATTGACCTGAGATTGGGTTATCATCAGGTAAGGGTAGAGAAAAAGATATACCCAAGACAGATTTTCAAACACGGTATGGTCATTATGAGTTTTTAGTTATGTCATTTGGGCTAACAAATGCACCAGCAGTTTTTATGGATTTGATGAATAGGGTGTTCAAGCCATTTTTAGATGTGTTTGTGACCGTGTTTATCGATGATATTCTGGTTTATTCAAGATCACAAGAGGACCATGCTAATCACTTACGGCAGGTGTTACTGATTATTCGTGACCGTAAGTTATATGCAAAGTTCTCTAAATGTGAATTTTGGTTAAAATCTGCAGCATTCTTGGGTCATATTGTGTCGGATGAAGGAATAAAGGTGGATACTCAAAAGATAGAAGCTGTGAAGAATTGGCCAAGGCATACGACGCCTACAGAGATTCATAGTTTCCTTGGATTGATAGGGTATTATAGGAGATTTGTTGAAGAATTTTCTTCTATTGCTGCACCTTTAACAATGCTAACACATAAGGTAACCAAGTTTCAATGGCATGATGCATGTGAGAAGAGTTTCCAAGAGCTGAAGGATAAATTGACTTCTACACCCATATTGGTACTTTCGGAAGGTACAGAAGGGTATGCGGTATATTGTGATGCTTTCGGAGTTGGCCTAGGATGTGTATTGATGTAGCACGGTAATGTAATAGCTTATGCCTCACGACAATTGTGGCCACATGAGAGGAATTATCCCACACATGACCTTGAGCTAGCAGCTGTGATATTTGCTTTAAATATATGGTGCCACTACTTGTATGGGGTTCATGTTGACATATATACTGATCGCAAGAGTTTGCAATATATCTTTAAGCAGAAGGACTTAAATCTGAGGCAGCGGAGGTGGCTTGAACTATTAAAAGATTATGATATTGATATCCTATATCATCCGGGAAAAGCAAATGTGGTAGCCGATGCATTAAGCCGCAAGGCCATAGGAGGCACTAGCGGCCAGTTGACGAAAAAGCAAGGTATAGTCAAGGTTCTACATCAATTAGCCAGCTTGGGAGTTCATCTTCTTGAATCTCCAGATGAAGGGGTCATTTTGCAAAATACGGCAGAATCTTTATTAATAGCTGAAGTGAAAGAGAAGCAATATGCGGATCCTATTTTCTTACAACTGAAGGAGAATGTACAACAAGGTTTGACGAAGGCATTTGATCTTACGCAAGAGGGAGTGCTTTAGTGCCAAAGTAGATTGTGTGTACCTGATATAGATGAGCTAAGGAGACGGATTATGACAGAGGCACACCATTCACGGTATTCTATTCATTCGAGAGCCACCAAAATGTATCATGATCTGAAGGAAATGTATTGGTGGGGCAACATGAAGAAGAACATTGCAGAATTCATAGCCCAATGTCTCAATTGTCAACAAGTAAAAGTAGAGAATCAGAAGCCTGGAGGTTATATGCAATGTATAAATCTTCCAGTCTGGAAGTGGGACATGATTAACATGGATTTCATCACAGGTTTATCTCGTACACTTCGGAAATATGATTCCATATGGGTAATAGTTGACAAGCTTACCAAGTCAGCGCACTTCCTACCTGTGAAGACCACTTATACAACTGAAGATTATGCACGGTTGTATATTAAAAAGATTGTGCGACTACACGGAATTCCAATCTCTATTATATTAGACAGCGGAGCTTAATTTACTGCACACTTTTGGAAATCTTTTAAGAAGAGTTTGGGTACTCAAGTGAATTTAAGTACGACTTTTCATCCTCAGACAGATGGACAAGCAGAACGTACTATCCAAACACTTGAGGATATGCTACGATCTTGCACATAGGACTTTAAAGGTAGTTGGGATGATCATCTATCTCTTATTGAATTTGCCTACAATAATAGCTATCATTCAAGTATCAAAATGGCACCTTATGAAGCTTTATACGGAAGAAAGTGTAGATCACCAATTGGATGGTTTGAAGCGGGTAAAACTGCCTTAATTGGGCCAGATCTTGTTCATCAAGCTATGGAGAAAGTTAAGGTGATACAACAACGGCTAAAAATGGCCCAAAGTCGACACAAGTCATATGCCGATGTTAGAAGAAGGAGACTAGAATTTGCCATAGGTGATTGTGTATTGTTGAAAGTATCACCAATAAAAGGGGTAATGAGATTTGGAAAGAACGGAAAGTTGAGTCCACGTTATATAGGGCCATATAAGATTGTCCAAAGATTTGGTCAAGTTGCGTATGAATTAGAACTACTCCAAGAACTCTCCACAGTCCATCCAGTGTTTCATGTTTCAATGCTTCGAAAGTGCACAGGCGATCCATCTTGTATTGCTCCCATTGAAGATCTGCAAGTGACGGAAGATCTCACATATGAGGAAGTTCCAATTGCCATTCTGAATCGACAAGTGAAGAGGTTAAGGAATAAAGAAGTAGCTTCTGTAAAGGTACTTTGGAGAAATCAACAAGTAGACGAGATCACATGGGAAGCCGAAGAAATGATGAAGTCTAAGTACCCGCATTTATTTCAAATGAAAGATCAAGTTCAAGAAGCAGAGTTGGAGCAATAACAAGTAAGAATATATAAGAATTATGTGTATATGATAACATGAAGGATAAACTTATACTTGAATTTGTTTAAATTGGGTACTGTTACTAACATTCGAGGATGAATGTTCCTAAAGGGGGGAGGATGTAACACCCCACACATTTTCGAACCTAATTGATTACTGTAACATTTATAGAATTAGTTAAACATGATATGGTTGGTGTATTACACATTAATTTTAGTGGGCTGAATTAGTCTTGTGATTATGGTCTCAAATGAGGCCCAAAATTAAGCAAAAGACATGGCCCAAAATGGAAAATGACCCATTCTTCAAATTGACCAAGTAAACACCTCATTTAATGTGGTGGATTGGCTAAGGATGATCATGAGTCACTATATAAGGCACAAAAAATTAGATTTTTATGCAAGAAAACACACATGTCTCATTCTAGACTTTTCCACAACATTCTCTCTTCTCTCAAACTCTAAGCTACTAATCCCTTTGGACAAGATCATCTCTTTGAAAGCTTTGGTAAGTGTTTAATCTCATGGTTTAGTATATTATATGTATAATATGGTGTTTAAATCATGTTGGTTAGGTTGACAAAGTGTTGAACAGTCCTCTATGTGTGAAACAGTCTACTTTTGCTTAATCGACAAGGGGTTTTGCCTTATAAACTTGAAAGGCGACTTGTGGTCTTGAAGGAAGTGAATTTGATGGATTAAATTTCAACATGTATGATGTTATTATGTCCCTAACTTTCTTCCTCTTTGTGTATAACATTTGGAATTGTTGTTGTGAAATTGTGCATAGAATTGGTGGTGTATTGAAAGGAAAATGTGGTTTTGTGATGTTCATGTGTATTTTGAAACCATGATTGTTCGTTGGACTATAATTTAACCTAAAATATGGAACGATAAGCTTACTTATGTCCATGGACCATTTATTGCAAAGATAGACCCAAAAGAGACCCATTTTGGTCGAACCGGGCATCCGCCTTCGCAGATGGGGCACTTGCGGGCGCAGATGCCAACGCAGGTGGCCCTGGACAAGGCCATATGGGCAACTTTGGCCGTACCTATCCCACCTGCGGGTGCAGGTGGCTCCACAGGTCATTCCAGAATTTTGTTTTATTTGTTTTTGCTTCTCTTTGACCCCTCAAAGCCCCTATACCCTTCTTGGATGAAATCATCAACTTATGGTACCATTTGGATGGCCCTAAAGGGTAGTCCGGAGTCATTTTAAATTGTATCACTTGTGTATTGATTTTAATGTGTTATTGTGAAAGGTATTTAAGTGACTTGATGGAGTAAATGTGATGTTGTTTTGAAGGGAAAGTGTAAAGTATAAACTTGGTGTGAAATGCTATCGGTTTATGATGTCTTGGTTGATGTGTGGCATGTTTTGGTGTTGTTGGTATGGCGATGCAGTAAATGGTATTGTAAGAGGGTGAAATAATGTATATGGCAGTCACGTAGCTCATTATTATTTTATGCACTTGTAATGAAGTTGGTTGTTAACGTGAGCTCTGTTATGTACTTTTGTTGTAGAGTAACACGTAAGGAAGGAGCTGAATTGTTGTATTCACATATTGATTGGATTGTTATAGTCATACATTTGAAGGATATGGTATGTAAGGTTTCTCTTTTTCATATTCTTTGGCATCTGCTATTGTTCTCATTGTTACCGAATTGGTTTCCATTCCAAAATGTTCTAAAGTGTCTCATTCTAGGTTTGTTATAAATTGTCATTCACATGTCTCTTATTCATTGACTATCGTTCCAAAGCTCCAATAATGTTATGACCACCAATGTATCAATCTCACAAAAGTAAAGGAAAGAAGTAATGCATATATGGTTACTTTATGGTTCTTTGAGATCGGGTGGTAGCTCAAAGGGGTGAAAGCCTAGCTAGAGATGATCCCGAGATATTGGATCAGGGGGGAAGCTCAGTGGGGCAAAAGCCTAGCTTGATGCCGAACCTGCTTCATTGATTTATGGGTGGTAGCTCAAAGGGGGGAAATCCTAGCTAGAGACGATCCCGAGATTATTGGATTAGGGGGGAAGCTCAGTGGGGCAAAAGCCTAGCTCGATGCCAAACCTGACAAGGGGTATCCCAAAGGGGTGAATAACTAGCTATGGCTGAACCTGCTTTATTGATTTATGGGTGACAGCTCAAAGGGGGCACATAAGTGTAATACCCAGTACGTTTTTGAGTCTAGCTGACTACCGCAATATAGATGGAAATAATGAAACATGAGAGATTTGGTGAATTATGCATTAAATTGTGGGCATGGATAAGTCTTGAACAATTGGGCCCTAAATGAGGCCCAAATATCATGAGAAAGACATGGCCCAAAATGGATTTTTTTGACCCATTCTTCCAATATTGGTCCATTTGACCAATCACATTGCATTTAATGCTAAGGAAGAGATAAGAGAGACTTGAGGGACTATATAAAGTAAGAAAACCAGATTTTTATTCATTTCGACTCTCATAACATTTTCTAGACTTTTCCAATATTATCATCTTGTCTCTCAAGAACCCTAAGTCACTCCTTTGGCCAAGATCATCAATTTGTAAGACTTGGTAAGTGTTCCTTATGATGGGTTAATATATTTTATGCATTATAGATGGTGTATATTGTGTTGGTTATGTTGGTGGAGTATGGAGAAGTTCACTATGTGTGAAGTGTAGGTTTTTGTTAAATCGGAGGATGGTTTTGCCTTGTAATCTTGAGTGTGTACTTGTGGTTTTGTAAGAAGTGAATTTGATGAAGTTAATATTGACATGTGAGATGTTATTATAGTCTTCCCATGTTTTGTCATGGTGTATACTGTTTGGAATTTCTATTGTGAAATTAGTTATGGTTTTGGTGCCGTATTGGCCGTAAAGTATAGTTTTGTGTGTTGTGAGACCATGGCTTGATGTTGGTGTTTAATATGATCAAAACAATATGTCAAAATAAGTTTGGTAATGATCATGGACTATTCATTGCATTAAAAGACCCAAAAGAAACCATTTCGGACTAAAACGGGCATCCGCCCCCGCAGACGGAGGCACCTGCGGGCGCAGATGCCAACGCAGATGCCTCTGGCTGCTTCCAAAGTGCATCTACGCGTGCACCTCAGTCACCTGTGGGTGCAGGTGGCAGCGCAGGTCACCCCCAGATCCGGTTTTGTATGTTTTCGTATCTAGTCGACCCCCAAAGGCCCTTATACCCTTTTTGGATGTAATTATCAACTTGTGATGTTGTTTTAATGACTTTAAAGTATCGTATGGAGGTGTGTTGGACTGTATGAAGTATGGATGGTTGTTCATATGTTGTTATGAAGGATTAATTGTGACGGAATGATAAAGAGAAAAGTGTAAGGGTAAGTGTGGTGTGAAATACTATCAATGTATGATTCCTTGGTTAATGTGTGTACTGTTATGGTGTTGTGGATATGAAAATGCATTGGATTGTATTGTAAGGGGTGATATGATATTATACGGTATTCATATAGTTCATTGACGTCTTGTACGCCTGTATAGTGACTAGTTGCTAACGTAAGTTCCGGTATGAACTTGTATTGTAGAGTAAGACGTAAGAAGAAGCTGGACTATTGTGTTCATACATAGGCTTGTTTCTTCATACTAGGAGGTGAAGGTATGTAAGGTTACTTTGTCCGTATCTTTATGCAGCGTATAGAATCCACATTGACGTTACACTTGTCCTATTCCGAAATGTGTTAAGGTATACTATTTTCGGTTACCTATGGTTGTTGTCACAAGTCTCCTATTCATTGATAATGTTCCAAAGTTCCAATAGTGGTTATACTCATGTATATTGTTCATTGATTATTGTCTAATGGTTCCAATGGTGTTATGTTTCCAATAAGGCTATATTTCCAACAATGTTTATTCATATGTACCTCACTCATTGGTTAATTATTGAATGCTTAAAGTAAAGTTACAACTATCATGGTATCAATCTCAAAGTAATAAACAAAGTAATGCATATGTGGTCAATGATCAAGTATGGGTGGCAGCTTTGGGGGCAAAATGCCTAGCTCAAGCCGATCCCGAGGTGTTTGGATCAGGGGGCAGTCCTAGGGGCATAAGCCTAGCTCGGACCGATCCTGACAGGGGGAAGCTCTAGAGGTAATAACCTAGCTCGAGCCGAACCTAAAATATTGTATGGGTGGCAGCTCTAGAGGTACTAACCTAGCTCGAGCCGATCCCGATATATACATTGATTCATAGGGTGGCAGCTCTAGGGGCATAAGCCTAGCTCGAGCCGATTCCAACATAACGCTATGTTATGTTTAAAACCCACTGTTCAGTCGGGGCCCGAATATCACAGTTCACAGGCAAAGATGAATAATCATAGAATCAAAGGAACCAAGAGAGTAAAGAAAGCAATATACATGGTTTCCAAAGTACAGTATTGTGACTTATCCATATTGATCATTTATTGTATTTGAGTTCATTGACATGTTTACATATCATACAAGTTGCATATGGCCTTACATACTCAGTACATTCTTCGTACTGACCCCTCTCGGGGGATTTACCTTACTTGCTGCAGGCGCAGGTTCTAGTAGGCCTCCACAGTTGGTTGCCGGTTGTTGCCGATCATTGGTGAGCTCCAGTTAGTTCGGGGCTTCTTCGAGTCACAGTTATACATATGTTTTGGTGTTGTACAGGTTGTATAAAGCGGGGACTTGTCTCGATCATTTTGGTAAATGCATTTGTTAGAGGCTTTTGTAGACAGATGTGGGTGTATAAACGTAAAAGGTACATGTCGTTTTTGACTTGATAGCCTCAACGGCCAAGTTTCATATATGTATGTATGTCACATGTTTTATGAATTTCATTATTAGCATTATCAACTCCTACGTGATAAGGGTGTTTCAGATGGCATGCATATGAATGAACATAGGTAAAGCTTGGTTCTCTCGGGCCTTATCGGCTACGGGTGCCAATCATGTCTCGATGGGATTCGGGGTGTGACAATAAGCCTAGATAGAGACGATCCCAATGTTATGTTATGACCCACTGATCAGCTTGGGGCCCGAGAAATATATGAACGAATGAATGATGATGATAATGAATGAACGTAAAAGCAAAGAAAGTAATGAATGTAATGTACATGGTTCCACACATACAAAACGGTGGTTTATCCATAAGGTTTATTCACTTGTTTTTGATTCCATTTGAGATCCTATGTTTCATGCAGTTTCTTATAGCCTGACATACTCGGTACATTCTTCGTACTGACGTCCCTTGGGGGACTTACCTTACTTGCTGCAGGCACAGGAGCTAGTAGACCTCCACAGTAGGATACAGGTCATCTACAGACTGTTGGTGAGATCCAGTTTGATTCGGGGATTTTCGAATCATGTGTACATATTGGTTTTGGTACTGTGTACTGTTGTATAAAGTAGGGACTTGTCATGACTTTAGGCTTGGGTCTGAATCTGTTAGAGGCTTTGTAGACGTTGTGGGACAAATGAAGGAATGTATGCTTTTGACGTGGTGGCCCTAACGGCCAAGTTTCATATCTATTGAATGTTTCTCCATGACTTCCGCCATTGGTATCATGTATTTATATGTGATAGAATATGGTTCACTCAGGGAAACGCATATGAATGAACATGATCGTAGGTTGGTTCTCTCGAGTCCTTAATGGCTTCGGGTGCCAGTCTGCCCCAATGGGATTTGGGGTGTGACAAGTCACTCCCAGGATTGCATGCTTTCCTGGATGTGAAAGACCGTCAAGGTCATGTTCAAGTGCACTGTCCCTGACAAGGAGCTTTCCCAACTAGAGTCGGAGGATGTGTAGGAATTCTAATTCCTAAGTGACTTGGAGGAGAAAGCCCCGACTCTGCATCCTCATGATGATGACGAGGCATCCAGCTAGGTCCTTGGTACATGTCAACTTATCACCCCCCCCTTTTTATTTTATCAATACTGGATTGGGTTGCCCCCATTTGGAGCATGTAACAAACAATCTTTCTTTTCTTTTTTCTTTATTTTATTCGCACATGGATGCTTATTTTTTTTAACTAGTGGTGATTGCATACTTCTTTCCTTATTCTATGAGATTTTTATCGATCTTGTGGTAGCTGGTAGTTTTAAATAGTGTTTGGATGGGGTGGGAATAAAAAGCAAAATAGGGAAAAATAGGGCAGAGATTATGTCCCATCCCATCCCACTATAGCGGCCTGCACGCTGCTACCACGACATCGCTATAGCAGGCTCACTATATCGGGACAGTTCTTGCTATGGCAGTCATACAGTAGTAGCACAAAAATTTTCAATTTTTTTGCAATTCCCTTCACATCAATTCCCTTCCATAACATTTAATTTTGAAATAACACAACGGTTCACACACAATCCCAAGATCAATCCCAACAAATCAAAGAAACAATTAATTAGGCATAATACTACTTTATATCATGATTATAGGTCACAACCAAGATCCATACTTTCACAACAATTCCCACTATTTGGCAACATTTCCCATTTTTATTGCCTTCCACATATCAACCACTTGAAGCAAGAATTTCACAGTCATATACCATTTTCTCTACCACTTTTACGTGTATCAACACCTTGATTAGCACTTAACATTCAATTTCCCATTCAATATACATAACACATAATTTCTCAACTGATAACATATAACAATTTATGACCACCTCACTCATCACAATCATCCAGATAGTTACAATTCATACAATTATCAACTCAAAAGATTTTATTCGCCAAATAAGCCCTTTCCTTATTTTTCTAAACATGTACTTTACACACACCATTGACAAGCACTAACTGATTATCCAGAAGCTATATACAACCCTTAAGGCCAGATACCAATTAGAACCTTCTCAGTTCTAATTTTGTTGCTTGTGTCATTCCAAATGGACTCAAGTGACATCCATTTGTCTCGTTGAGATAGCAATTGGACTCAACCCATACAAACAATCATATGGATCGTACAAGATGAAAGAAAGAAGTGGAACAACTTCCAAGATGCCTCATACTTTTCCAAAGATTCGATGTGGATGTCAACACATCAATTCATGACTCTACTCGACATTTGCTCTTGTACTGGAAGATTGATAACCTAGGCATTGCTACCAACTGTCATAACCAAGTAACCGAATCATGCGGGCTCCTACTCTAATCCACTTAGATGGAAAAACCCTTACCACCTAATTAGAAAATATGCGAAAGTCATAAAGAAAATATTAAACCCTTCATTTATAATTAACATTGGTTACAATGCTACAAATACAAAAGAAATACTCTAACCCAAAGATCTAGTCTAGAAAGGTAGATGATCTACTACAAGGGAATTCAGAAATACATATGACTCAACTTCATTATAAGAGACAAAGGATAGAAGCTGTTGGTGATCTCTACCATATCAAGTTAGAAATATCAACTGATCCTACAACCAAACTATACTCCAGAAAAAGGTATAGCAAGAGTACTATCAGTACAAGCAACATGTACTAGTAAGAATCATCGACCGACCCAAATTAAATCACATAAACACCACATAAATATCCAAAATGAAAAAATGCACCTTAAGAATTCTTATTAGTCAAACAACCTTCTCCCCATTAATTCTTCCCCTCCCTAATTCGGTACACATATTAGCGAAAGCTACTTTATCCTTGCGCCAATTCCACTAACCTATGAGTCAACTTCCATACTGCATTCAACCCTAGGTATTATTTCTCAATACTTTCATTGCCTCTAATTAATCATTTAACATCTAGTGAACTAAGGATTCCATATCAATGATTATGACCAATCTCCACCCTTAATATCTCTTCAATTTACCTCAACACTTTACTTAGTCAATCTCAAACATGTCAACAAATTAGACGAATATTGTTTTAGTACCAAGCACCCCAAGGCCACACCAATACCAATAGTAAATAAGAACAATTAACCACAACTTAGTAAACAAATACGTCCATGAAAACCCTCACAACCACCTTTACCGCAAATATATATACCATTTTACCTTTCTCAAAATAACACCAAAGAATTCAGTCAAGTGTAAGCCAATATAGGGAATATACTAAGTCAAGACCATGACTACCAATATTAACCAAGTCTAAAAAATCTTGACTCAACAACAATAAGCTACACCTTGACCAAAATACATAAGCAAGTAAACATCAATAGAAGGTAAGCCATTCCTTTATACCTTTAGCCCCAGACGACTCAAGGATCCAATTTAACAATAACAATAACAATAATCACAATCCAGCCCACTCAAGGAACCATCAAACTCACCAATACCTTGTACACATATGCTAAGGGTTTTATGGTCACCTACTAGCCATGACCTACAGGGGACGAGCATTTTTCCATATACTAAACATACCAACCATCTAGTGTACCCCAACCTTATATCAACCAATACCGTGATGATATCCTTTATCGGCTCATCTCATAATAATAAAAAAATCCTCTGAAGATGTCCTTTATCGGATTATCTGACAACAATAAATAAATTCCGTGAAGATGTTCTTTACCGACTAATCTCACAATAATAACAGATATCACAACAATCACAACCACAATGAGAATAAAACAATCATACTTGTAGAATTAACAAGCCATTAATATAATCTCATTATATGTGATTAACACATAGGATATCATTTAACAATTTACCCTCCTTTAGCATGCATTGTAATAAGTATATAAGGAAACAATTAACATGCACACATAAGCCAAGTTGGGTTTTCAACTACCGCAGTACCACTATAGCGGGAAGATTCCCGCTATAGCCGGATGAAGTCAGCCTGCCCCAAAATTCAAATTCTAATTTTTTTAACTAAGTTTTTACACACTAGCTCAAGACCATATTTTCCAAGAATTCCCGTACCCCGTGCCCTTAAATGAGGTGCCATTAGTAACGACAAAACAGGTCGTTACAAGCCTACTGAACAGTCTGATTACGTACCTGCATATCTGTAAGCTACATTATAAAATGATGAAGCACAAAAAGAGCGTCAATACAATTGAATGTTTTGGTATGCAAGATAATAACTAAATATGATAATGACATAATTCTAGAAAGAAACTGAACGACTGAGTATGTCAATGTATTAATAATAACTTAATGACAAAGTCAAAACCGAGGACTGAGTAGCTAGAAATTTATTAAAACTAAAACTAAGTCTGAATGGTTGAAATACTCAATGACTAAATCATACTATCTAAAATCATAGACTTACTCAAACTACTGAATCTTAAAAGAATTCTGAAAGTGAAACATTCTAAACAACACTTATCTTAAAACTAAAGGTTTTAAATCAAAATAGTCTTTTTTGAAAATAAGAAAAACAAAGCTGAGTCATAAAGCATAAATATTTCTAAAAGAGGAGTCTTTCAAAACTTGCGTTATAAAATGATATCTTTAAATAGAAATTGAATCATATATGAAGCTACATATATGAAAGAGAATCATCATATCTATGTTTTCATAAATAACCAAGTCAATTTAAAATAGCACAATATAAAGTTCTTTAAATGGGAGTTTCTTACAACCGACATATATCATGTGAGCTCATATTTTCCAACGTCTAACCCAGTTGGAAGGGCTGATCTAAACCTTGCAGGATATAGAACTTATTTGTCTAATGTGGATCTACTACTGCACCTCTTGGGCTAAGGAGAGCTAATCGACTTGCGATGCGTTCAAATCCTACGATGGCAATGTAGTTATGGGACATGTGTTATCTAAACTCATGATCTCTAAGTGCTAAATAATCCTTCCAAAACTATCTGTCTAATCATATGCTCATAAATGTATAAGTTTCTATCTATCTAAGAGTAAAGTATAAATCTTTACTCAAAATTATCTTTTCAAGAACTATGCTCAAGATCAACTCTTCTATGAGTTCATAATTTTTTTTGAACTTCATGATAACTAAATCTTTTCTTAAAACATATTGTGAAATAAGATTCAAGGAAATTTCATGAAGAGCATATCTAAATTTGTAAGAACTACAACGTGAACCTTCTAAATTCATAAACTTTTTCTAACATATACTAGAATATCAATAGGCAAAAAAAATTCAACTTTCATATATAACTATATTTTTTCAAGGTTAAGCATTAATAAAATCAACCCAAATCATAAAACAATAGAAATTATGGACTTGAGTTTTAAAACCCTAACTTTAAACTTCTAAAAATCAATTTTCATAAAATACTATACTCCCTTGGCAAATCTTTCATAGAATAATACAAGACCTAAAGAATTGAAATTTAAGGATTTGGGGTTTTGAAACCCTAACTTTAAATTCAAGTAGCATAACCTTTGAAATCATGGCATAAGGATGAAAGGGTTTTCCTTAATAAATTCTTACGTACATGAGATGAAGAAAAGAACTTGAAGGAGAATTGGAAAGAACCTTGCTTGAAACCCCATGCTTGACTTCTTGAGGAACTCTTTGTATCTTGATATTATTGAGAGAAAGAATGTGGAATAAACAAATGTAAATTCTGAATTCTAATGTTATGAGGGGATAAAAAATCATGCAAGGTGTTTTATATGGGTAAAAAGACCAAACCACCCTTATTTTAAAAGAGTTGGGAAAAGTTTCTCGATTGAGAGGGGCCAGTCCTGGCGTGCCACCAACCACAGGGGCATTGCCTGCGTGGTGCACCTTCTAACATGGAAGTGAACCAGTCGATCCTATGGTTTGAGAATGCGGTATATATCTCAGTGTGGGGGCCCTTCGTGTGTGGTGCACAGGCTACTCTTACATCCAAAAACTCACTTCTATGTATCGAAACATATTCAAATGGTTTCTAATCGATCTAAGGGTCACTAGACTTGATTTATAAGCTTAAAACAGCCTAAGAAGCTATATGGACATGAAAAAGTTTTCCAGGGTGTTATAATATCTCCCTTTTGGGATCATTCATCCTTACATAAAGGTCAAAGGAGAGTGAACATATGGATGGAGTAAACTAAGATTTCTTTAGGCTATCTATGCTACATATACTAGCAAGAACCAATTGTACCAATAATAAGAGTCTGACAATCAACACTAAGAAATATAGAAGCACAAGGTATGAGTGCAAGAGACTTTTATAGGCATGAAGAACTCATCGAAGGACATAAACTTGGCCATAAAGAATGGAACTCCCTCCCAAAACTCATTTTTCACCTGAATGGCCATCCTAGATGTCACCCTCATGGGAACTTTCATAAAATTTTGAGGGAAAGAATCAAAGGCATGATTCATGAGGTACATCTAAATGTGAAACCCTGCCATAACCTGAGTATCTTAGTCATCTTGCATGGGTTTGTTAGATATGAGCAATATAAATTGAACATAAGTCACATTATATCTGAAGTTGTATGACATGAGACATGAGTACATTGGTTATGAAGTAAGAATAGGACTACTCTCATCTTAAGCAACACAATCGGTAGCCTTTAAGCTTAGAAATACTTCTCAACCACGCTCCTTCATTTGAATACTACACTTAATAATTTTCAACTTATAGCTCCTACCGGAGTACAAGTGATCACTAAACTCTGATTCTAATTGCATGTTGCTTCCATGTTCAAGCCTAACCTAGAGAGACAAGGTGCTACATGTAAGATAGTCATGTTAGTTTAAACTATGGGATTCGATGTTCTATATCTCCTCAAAAGCTTTCATCCCAAGAATACTACTTCTTCTTACCACCTCAATCATCTAGCCCCAAATCTCAAGCAAGAATCCACTAGGGCATAATGTATTTTTCCATATGTATATCAACACAATGTTCAAGCCTAACATTATAACCACTTTATATACTTCTAGGCAATCAAACTATCTAAGAATTTTCTCTTCCTCCCTAACATCTCTACCAATTGTAATCTTATGATCTACTATAAAAGACTCCCCAAGTATTCTCATCTAACTATTTCATATAAAAAATCCTTACCTCGATCTTCCTCCACACCTATAACCTCAGATAAAACAAGTACACCATGATTTTCCATAATAAGGAACATCTAGTTTTCCCATCTAAACCATTATTCAGCCACTTTCATCACCACTATCATGAAATTAGAAACGTATAAAAGGACTAGAGTATGAGGATCTCGAATATGAGAAATACTACTCAAGAAATCTGATCTGAGAACATGTATAACATAACATGATTTCACTAGCCATAAAGGCATATCATGAATTTGTAGGACTGAGTATACTGTGAAATATGAGTGCATATATCATAGGCTATATAAAACAAGGCTGGAATTCATAGATTTATGGAGCATGATTAGGACCACTAAGTGAAACTATTACTTTTCGTACTAGAAACTGAGAATGGATGTGAATTCGTGTAAAGTGCATGAGCATGGGTTATGGGATTAATTATGATATGCAAGACATAAGTAGGGTTTCATGAGTCATGATGATTGAAATATGAGTAATACTCTAGAGTAGGAATGGATTTCTCTCTCATTATAACTCTTTCTGAAACACATCACTAGCTGATTCTCAAGACATGATTTGGTTATTTACATTATCATCTCCTACTTGGATCAAAATCCAACATCTAAGTCTATGGATCTATTCCATATTTACCATCAATTTAGGATAGTTAGATTTGTTTGTGGGTCAAGAGAACACATTACGTTAGCTTTGGGTTAGTAGTAAACGTTTCCATAAAAGTAAATAATGTAAGTGAGAGACCAAACACATTGAACAAAGCAAGGATTAAGAGCAAATTTGTAACGACAATTGAGTACTAAGTCTTTCTATCTATGGGCAGGATATGATCGAGCTCAAGCATAACAGTGATAAAATAGTAAAGTAGCTAAAGGAAAATAGAAAAAATTTAAGAACCAAACCAGAGATATTTTATTGCTTATAGGATAAGGGTGAGAAAAAATTGGATCCTTTACAATACGGTAGGGGTGCCTATTTATAGGGTACAAATGTTGCCCACGACTTATGGGATAACATTATTCTCTAATCCCATAGTACCACATCCAATGATTATTAGCCACTTGTCCTTGAGCCGTTGGGGGATGCCAACCCAGTATTACATGTCTGGCGCAGTTTAGCTGAGATTCACTTACATACCTAAATAATTTGACACACCATTTTTTTGTCTGTCCTTTGTACGCGGTCACCATTATTATTCCTCTTGAGTCACTCTATTGTTGCCTGAGAGGCCATTCCCTTGTATTGGGCTTGCTCTCGAGATGATGCCCATCTTGGTCCAGTCCATGTCACACCCAACCCAGATTGGCCTAGTCTCTTTTAAAGCTATTTTACCCCATACAAATAGTCCCTACATCTCTCATGCATGACATCTTTGTAATGAAGAGGCTGAAAGAAATGATTCGCATAAAATTATATACAATCTCACTGAGACATATCTAACTTATAGGCCCTTTCATTTTGCTACAGATCACCTTTTAGAAGATCGGATTTTGCGCCTTACGAGAAGTCTTTAATCATCAACTGATGATCCTGAGGTCATGTTGTTGACTTTGTAACCTTTGTATTTGTCATCTCAATCGAATAGGCGCCTTCTTTCCTAATTATCTTGTCATTTCCCCTTTTTTACCCTCATATTAATTATAAGGGTAGTCAAACAGTTTCTCCTGTCACTTGGAATGTCACCTTTGGAAATGATAAAATGATTGCTAACGCTTTGGAACTTACGCACTGTCTCGTGTTCTGTGGATAGCCATCCATGTGCCACCCACCCATGCCCTCTTTTTTAGAGACTCCTGGCCTATAAATTCCATCCTCTCTGGATATCTTTCTCTACACTTTTCTCCTTAAATTTCTTTAAATCACGCAAATTTCAAGTTTCCCTAAATCCAAAGCATCTACCCTTTGCATTCCTTATAGTACTTGCTTTATTATTGTCTTTGATACAAATGATCTAACCTTGCTAGGATTATTGATGCGAGTGAGGTAAAGACTATAGGAAAAGCTGGGGTGAGGGTGAGATAATGCTTTAGCTGACCACCTTTCTCCATAGTTGCCACGACTTCGTCCTTTGATGATGATGCTTATGCATTACACTAAGGTACCTGGCTGTTGTGGAGAGTTCCATGTTTCGAGGGGCTTTCACTGGCCTTCGATGAGAGAAACTGAGGTGCAGAGTGAAATGTCCCCCCCTCATATTGATAAGGATATATTATTACATAGGCCCCGCCTTGGGTGTCTATTTTCTTCAGTGATTCTTCCTCCTTATCATGAGGTCTCCATATGGCTTCTATTGCCATCAGGAGGAGTGGATGAGTCTGGCTCTCGAGAGCTCTTTGGCTGGGATGCACACTGTTAGGAGGGTATGGAGGTGTCCCCTACACTATGATCTGAGACGCTCCCATCCAATTCTAAGAAGAGGACCGAGCTGAAAGAAGTTTCTCTAGCCAATCAAAGCGAAGAACAACTTTAACTAGACACGTGCTTGTTAGTCTTCTAGACTTTGTTGTACACTAGACTTGAAAGCCTTATATTATGTAATTTCTTCCCATGGAAATGATATTGATATTAAAGCTTTTATCTTCTCGATTTTTTTCTATGCCTTTTTAATGTTACATTTTACTCCTTTCGAATAACCCTTTGGCCTAGTGAGACCGTTTTTGGGTAAATTATTATGCTTAAATCATCACACCGGGCTGATGCTTTTATTTCCCAATGAGACTGTTGTGGCACCCTATTCTCCTAATGCTTTTATTTGGAGAATCCACCCACAAAATGCCATGGAGGGTCTGTCACGACCCAAACCCGTCGCGAGTGGCACCCACACTAATCCTCTAGTGGGAGAATCATTTAACTCAAATACTCAAATCCAACACTTAATCAAATTTTAAGAGATACAAGTCATTCTATTTTATAACCAATAATCCAAAATTGTTCTAACAATAAATGAAATGCGGAAAAACAGAAAAGTCTAAAACCACCCCAAGAACCTAAAAGTCACCGTACCAAAACAAATGTCAACAAAAGGGGTTTAACCCAAAAACAACTGAAAATATCCAAGTCCAAAACAAATGGACAAGAACTAAATAGAGGACTCATGGCTTCCCAAAAGATGTAGCTCACCCTCGAGTCGAAATACAGTCTGCTCTAAAGCTGAGGTCTCAATACAATTGCCAAAAAATGCTTTGCACTCAAAAAAAGAAGAAGAGCACGTGCAGTATCAGTACACAAGAAATAAGTGTGTACTGGTCGGGTCATCGTCCAACACAAAATAATTAATGTGAACACATAACCATAACTTAGTAAATAAGAACAACCATGAACTCCTACTATATAACTTTACCTCAAGTATATGACACTTAACCTTTTTCAACAACACCATAGAATTTAGTCAAGTACAAGTCAATATAGACAACAACCCAAGTCAATACCATGACTACCAACATTAACCAAGTCAACAAACCATGACTCAACAATAATAAGTTACACCCTACCTCAATTACATAAGTAAGTAGACAACAAAGGAGATAGACCAATCATTTACAATTTAGCCCGGACCGCTCAAGGATCCAATTCAACAACAATAACAATAATTATGAATCCCAGTTCACTCAAGGAACCAAACATACAAGTAAACAAATAACCTGGTCCATTTAAGGAACCTTCACACTAACTAATACCTTGTACACATATGCTAAGGGTCTTATGGTCGCCCACTAGTCATGACCTGTAGGGGACGAGGTCTTGTCCATGTACCAAAATCCCAGACATGTAGTGCCTGCCAACCTTATATCAACCAATCCTGTGAAGATATCCAAATATTGGTATATCCCATAATAATAAATATAAATCCCATAAAGATGTTTAAATATTGGGTCACCCTACAAAATAAACAGATATCACCACAACCATTACCATAATAAGAAAATAACAACCACACTTGTACAATCAACAAGTCTTTAATACCACCTCATTATATGTGATTAACGCTAAGGATATCATTTAACAATTACTTTCTTTGAACATGCATTGTCACAAGTATATGAAGAAATAGTTAGCATGCACACATAATTCAAGTTGGGTTTCAACTACGTTAAACCATCACCTACCTCAATCCAAGCTTGCCCCACTCTAATGAGCTTGCACCTTGCCTTTTTGTTCAATTTGGCTTGGTTGCGGTCTAAAAGAAACAATACAAACATAACTCAAACCATGACCTAACACATTTAAGGATTACAACCTAATCCCTTAACCCCCAAGGTCAATTTTATGAACATTCCTCCCATTCAAGGTTTTCTATCATCATTCCACATTAATTCTACCAATTTCATGAATATAATGGTGAATTCTAAGCATGCAATCATAAACTAACAATTTTTAACCAAAATCCAAGGGTTTTCCACCCAATAACCTAATTGCACCAAAAAATTCACCTAGTTCAAGTTGAATTCTTCCTAAAAAAAATTGAAAACTAGTGATTCTAAGGATTAATAATAAAAAAAACTATTTAGTAGAAAGGATTCACTTATCTTAACAGAGGACATTGATGAAAATTGGGTTGAAATCACCCAAAATCTCCTCTCCCTTCTCTTAGACGAAAGTGGAATGAAAATAATATTTTTGGGGTATTTTCTACATAAATTAGCACATATCCTGCTATAGCAGCCCTATCCCACTATAGCGGCATATCTATAGCAGGATCCGCTCGCTATGGTGGGATTAACCAAAGTTGACTGCGCTATAGTGAAAATCTTCTTGCTATATCAATGTAGTGATAGTGTCCTGCCACCCGCTATGGCGGGGTAGAAGTGGCAGAAACTCAAGATTTTACCCAGTTTTACCATTTTTACAACACACCCTTAGAATTTGACATCCCAGATTAATCCCTTTATGTTAAGTTCGATATTGGGAGTTTTACAAACGTGAATTCATTTTTGAAAAATTTGTATGAACTCCTTATCATCATAGCTATCATAAACTCACCTTGAAACACTTACCATTTGACTAATCCATTCTCAGATTACCCTAAATTATACCATGCTCAAATTTCATTTAAGACTAGTCTAGCCTAAAATTTCTAACTCTTAATTTGGGAGAAAACATGACCCAAATTTTGGCACGCTAGACTTACCCGTAATGACGGAAAGAGTCATTATAGGTTGGTACTTCCTCGGAGTCCCTAGTGGCAACACACTTTCACCAAGGCCATCTGAGGGAGTCTTACCAGCACTTCATATGTGAGCAAGTCGGGCTTTGCAAAGTCCCTACCCTTAAGTGGTCCTATAGAATTTCCTCCTCTTGGGTGTATACGTTATTCTTCGCTCGTCGCTTCTATAGCCTTTCGAAGGTAGAGGTGATCTGGGTGAAGTTTGTATTATTAGTATTCCCCATCATGATTCAAACATCAATATCGAGCATTATGTTTGATATCTTTTGTGTAGAGCCTTACATTAGCTGGCTAGGCTTGTTCAATTTTTTGCCCCTTCAATTCTTGGATCGGGGAGGAGGGTACAAAAGGGCTTCTCTTGCCTTAAAATAAAAATTATGAAATCTTTGAGATGGAGTGAATCGACAAATTGATTCCTGAGTACTATCCCTTTAGGTTCTGTTCTATTTGATTAGGCCGAACACATGGAAATCATCCATGCTTTTATGCATCAATGAGATTTTGGTTATAAGTGGATACCTTTAGTATCACATTTTTTCCCAAACCTTTCATCCCTTTAGTGAGGATCATTTACAAGAAATCCATTTCCCTTATATGATGCTCTTCTTAAGCTCCCTCAGATATTTTAATTTTGCTATGGGGTTTCCCTGCAGTTTTTGACTTATCCTTATTTTTTATCCTGGAGTTCGTCCTCATATAATTTCTCCTGGGTTGTTGATAAGGGTAAGTCAGGAACTATGGGTGTGTCTCCTGGTAATATATGATTGTAGTGAGTATAAACACTCTCTTCCTTTTTCTACTTCCCTGATGTGAGGGCACACCCCTCTTTTTTCAGCTTTGGTAGTTTCAAATGCAAGATCTGGTGGAGGCGGGATTAAATACAACAGGCTTGGAGGGCCATGCAGATTCACTATGCATGTGTCTCTCTGTGAGTTGAGGTGTACCTCGGTACTCCTGAGACTTCCCATGAGGGATTCTTTCGATCGAAGTTCCTCAGATCTGGTCATTTCTAGCTATTTTAGAATAGAGAGACCATGCCTTCTCCCCTGGTATAAAAAGACAACCGTTTAAAGCCAGAGTTTCCAGGTCATCTGCAGGAAGGGTGGTTGTCTGTCCTGAGTTTGCTTTCTTCGCAATGAGTCATGTAATGGACCAGATCTGAGCTCGTTGATGAGGATCATTTGGGCGGCTTCAAGATATATAAGAAAGAAATCATATTTTTCCCTAGGAGTAGAGTCGAGGCTTATTTTTATGTTTTTTTTTATTGTTCGCTTATTTTAAAGATTTCTTTGAAATGTTTTGTCTTTTGTAATAACTCTGTACTTGACTTTAAAGCATTTTTGTATTGTGCAAATGTTTATCTATAACAATTTTGTAGAAGCCATTTCATGCAGCGAATGCTGCCCTCGAGGTGCCTCTTGGGGAGTCTCATCCTCTCCGTGGCCTTTGTATTTAATGTTGAGTTTGTAGTGATGATTGAGGCTACTCACTTACTAGTTTTTATTTTATGTGCCTCTAATGTCTTTGTAATAGGTCTTAGTTCGACCATTAGTCATTTCAACCTTACATACTGTCATGGCCCAAATATATCGTGAGTGGCACCAACACTAACCTTTCGGTGAGAGAACCATCTAACCCAAAATTCTACTACCAAATTACTTATCTATTTGAAATAGAATAAAAAACAAATCCATTAATAAAAATTGTAATCTTCAGCAATTTAATAAGTGCAGAAACAATGTCATCGAATCTAAAATACATCCCCAGAAATTGAGTGTCATTGTGCCAACAATACTGAAACAGGTCTATAGGTACAACCCAGAAAATACCAACAATAAAATAAAAACTATCTTTGCTCGAAATAAATAGATGAGATCAAAACAAGATAGATCCATGGAAGCCCGGAAGATGAATGCTCACCGTTGGATCTGATGTCACTCTATGGTCTACAAATGAGGTCTCATAGAAGCTGTTGGAATATGCTCTACAAACAACAAAAAGAAGAGTACATGGTAGTATCAGTATAAAACCACTATGTACTGGTAGGTTCATAGGCCAACTCAACTTAATTAATATGAACACTTAACTAAAAGTTTGTAAACAAGTAGCAAAGCATGTCATCTTAAAAATATGCATTCAATTCAATCTTTCCACAATTCAACTTAAAATCAGCCAAGTCAAGTAAATAAACAAAATCACCTTTATGACATATAATGTTCAATTCAAGTCAATCACAAAAAGACTCACTAAACCAGTTCAATTCATCACTACCTCAAAAACATCTGATCATTGTACAACATCAATTACTAGCTCATTTAAGGAAAACATTAACAACCAATGGTCCACAATAAGGAACCCAAAATATAAACAACAAAATATAACCCGGTTCACTCAAGGAACCGTCAAACTCTCTGAATCATGGTGTACACACATGCTAAGGGTCTTATGTATGCCCACTAGTCGTGACCTGTAGGGGATGAGCTCATTCCATATACCAAACATACCAGACAACTAGTGCCTGCCACCCTTATCCCAAACTAAGAATTATACCACCCTTATTCCAACGTCCTCACCATTATCCTCCATGAAATCAACCAATTCAATCATAATCAATCTTTATCAAATCACTCACAATAAATAACCAGTACCATCAACAAGTACAATCACATAGTGAGTTAAATCAGCAACCCTTGCATATCAAACAAGGTCATTTTTACCAATCTCATTATATGTTATCAATTTCAAAATTTGCATTCAATAATTAACAGGTTCAACATTCTTTAGCATGCATTGAAACTAAATAAACAAACAATCAGTTAACATGCTCAAAAACAATGAAATTGAACCTTAACTACAATTCAACCATAACCTACCTTAGTTCAAGCCTTGCAATGCTCTAAATGACTTGAGTCTTGCCTTTTCTCGTAGTTTCAGCTTGATCTTGGTCTAAAAGTAACACATAAAATACAATTCAACTATTTATTTATAAATTCTAGGTATTATAATCTAAATTCATAACTCTAAGATCAATTTCATGAACAATTCCCTCATTATAGGGTTTTCTACCCTTCATCCCTCTTAAATTCCCCGTAAAGCAAGAACTAGGGATCACATTCTAGTCTAGGAATCATAATTCTACCATTCTGGACCATTAATAAGAGATTTTAACCCTTTCATAGCCAAATCATATCAAGTTTGTAACCTAGGATTAACACATCATCCCTACTACAATCAATCTTATGAATTCTAAGGATTTGGATATTGAATTTATGTAAGGTGGAAAGACACTCACTTACCTTAAGAGTAGGAGTTGAAGAAAAATTTCCAGAAATTGCCCTCACTCAACTTTTGTAACTTTTGGAATGAAAAATATATTTTGGCACTAAAAACTGCTATTTACTATGTTGAGCCTGCTATAGCAACCTGATTCCCGTTATAACGAGATTCACCCGCTTGACTAAAATGGACTTGCGCTATGGTGGAATAATTCCTGCTATAGCGGGACTACTATAGAGGCCTTCCACCCGCTACTATGGGTTAGGCGAGGTAGAAACTCGAGACTGTTCCTACTTTTTCCATTTTAACACCACACTCCCAGATTTCAACCTTACAAACTAGCCCATTTACATCAAGCGTTATAACCAGAGTTCTACTAACCCAAATTCCATTCCAAAAGTTTCTACAAATTTCTAAACCTCTTAACTAACACATTATGATCTTAAATCTATAAACCACTACCCCGTCAATTATCGGATTTACCTAAACCATACAACACCTAAAATTTATCCAAGACTAGCCAAGCCTGAAATTTTCAATATTTCATCCGGGGAGAAAATTAACCCAAATTTTTGCATGCTAAGCTAGATTGTAACGACAAAAAGGGTCATTACAAAAGATACCAATTTACCCATTGTTCATCTCTGAATGATAATCAAAGGAAAAGAAGGGAAAATCTAGTAAAGTAATTACCTGAATCCTCAATCAAGTGAGGGTACTTGCTACGCATATCTGATTCAGTCTCCCAAGTGGCCTCCTCAGTAGGATGGTGCTTCTACTGGAGTTTCACGGACCTAATCTCTTTGTTTCTCAACTTTTGAATATCTTGATCAAGTATCTCCATCGGTTCCTCCTCATAGGAGAGATTCTTATCTAACAATATCAAGTCCCAATAAATGATGTAGTTGCCATCTCCTTGGTACTTGTTAAGAATAGAGACATGGAATACCAGATGGACTCCCGACAAACTCAGAGGCAATGCAAGTCTATAAGCTGTTGGACCCACATCATCAAGAACTTCAAATGGACCAATATACCTGAGGTTAAACTTGCCCCACTTGCCAAAATGCATCACTCCCTTTATGGGAGAAACCTTAAGTAGTACATGTTCGCCCTTCTTGAAGAACATTTCTCTCACCCTCCGATCTATATACTCTTTGTTCTAACTTTAGGCTTCTAACATTTTTTCTTGAATAAACCTTGCCTTCTCTTAAGACTTCTTTACCATATCACCGACATTAAACCAGCCTACAGGTGATCTATATCTCCATCCATATAAAGCCTCAAATGGGGCCATGTCAATACTGGAGTGATAACTATTGCTGTAAGAAAACTCACACAATGGCAGAAACTGATCCCAGTGACCCCTAAGTAAGCCACACATCCACAAAGCATGTGTTCTAGCACCTCAATTGTCCCCTCAGGCTGCCTATTAGTCTGAGGATGAAAGACAATACTGAGATCTATGGCACAACTCCTTATGCAACTTATGCCAAAACTTAGAGGTAAATTGCATACCTCTATCAGATATGATGGAGACTGGAACCCCATGTAATCTCATGACCTCTTTAGCATAGATCTTGGCAAACTTCTCCACGTTATAATTTACCTTGACTAGAATGAAATGTGAGGACTTTTTAGCCTTTTAACAATGACCCAAATTGAATCATACTGTCCTAAGGTATTAGGAAGACCCATCATAAAATCCATGGCAATCCTTTCCCATTTCCACTCTAGAATGGGCATTCTCTGAAGTAGACCTGCAGGCTTCTGATGCTCATATTTTACCTGTTGATAATTCTGACACCTTGCCACATAATCCACTACGTCCTTCTTCATTTGGGGCCACAAATAATGTTGTCTCAAATCATGATACATCTTAGTAATATCCGGAGGCATGAGCTTCTATTAATAGCCTAGGAATCAACTCATCAACACGAGGCACACACACCCACCTCTTCACCCTCAACATGCCACTAGCATCAAGAGTGGGCTCACCATACACCACCTTACTCTTAATCTTATTCGAATTTCCATCCACGAATTGCCTTGCCTTGATTTGATTAAGGAATGTTGACCTTGCCTCAACACTAGCCAACACTCTACCTCTTTCTGACACCCCAAACTGTATGAACTATATCACTAGAGTTTGAATCTCTCTAGCTAATAGATGCCTTGTTACTTTTTTAAGCAAGCTAAACTTCCTATACTTACATATTTACTGCTCAATGCATATGCCACCACATTACCCTTTCTCGGATGATACTAGATGGTAATATTGTAATTCTTTAGTAACTCCATCAACCGTTAATGTCTCATATTTAAGTCTTTCTAAGTGAATACATGTTGCAAACTGTAATGATCTGTGAAAACCTCACACTTAACACCACATAAGTAGTGCCTCCATATTTTGAGTGCAAAGATCACTGCCACCAGTTTCAAGTCATGAGTTGGATAGTTCCTCTCATGAACCTTCCGTTACCTTGAAGCATAGGCTATCATATTCTTATCCTGCATTAAAACAACACCCAATCCAGAACGTAAAGAATCACAAAGTATTATAAAATATTTACCTTCCATAGGAAAAACAAGAATTGGAGCTATGGTCAAAAGAGACTTGAGCTTTTGAAAGCTCTCTTCACACTTGTTTGACCAAACGAAAGGCACCTCCTTCTGAGTCAGTCTCATCACGTGAGTAGAAATCAAAAAAAAACCTTTAACAAAACTATGGTAATAACTTGCCAAGCCCATAAAACTATGAACTTCAGTCAAGTCACTGAGGTATGCCTAACCCAATTCTTGACCACCTCAATCTTATGGGGAGCTACTATTACCCCCTTTTAAGAAACCACATGCCCCAAAAAGGACACGAATGACATCCAAAATTCATACTTGGAGAATTTTACATAAAGATTTTTCTCCCTTAATATATCCAAGACAATATGAAAATGCCCTGTATTCTCCTCCTTACTCTTAGAGTACACCAAAATGTCCTTAATAAAGATGATACAAAATGAATTCAAGAAAGATTTAAAGAAACCATTCATCAAATTCATAAAGATTGTCGGTGCATTAGTCAAACCAAAGGACATTACCAAAAATTCATAATGCCCATAACGAGTCCTAAAGGCTATCTTAGGAATATCATCAAGTCGAATGTTTAACTGATGATACCCTAAACTTAGATCAATCTTAGAGAATACTGAAGCACCCTATAATTGATCAAAAAAATCATCTATCATGGGCAATGAGTACTTATTTCAGATGGTTACCTTATTCAGCTATCGCTAATCTATATACATTCTCATACTACCATCCTTCTTTTTGACAAACAACACTAGAGCACCCTACGATGAAGCACTAGGATGAATAAAACCCTTATTAACCAACTCGTGTAACTGAGTCTTAAGCTCTCTTAACTCAGCTAGAGTTATTCTATAGGGAGGAATGGAGATGGGACAAATTCCCTGCTCTAAATCAATACAAAGGTCGATACCCCAATCCAGAGGCGTACCATGAAAATCAACAGGGAATACTTCCTGAAATTCACACACTATAGGAACTGACTCAAGAGACAGGACGTCAACTCTAGTGTCCCAAAAATGTGCTAAGAAGGCTGAACACCCCCTCCCTACTAATTTTTAGCACAAATAAAAGAAATGAATTTCACCAGACCAGGCTTACAAACACCCTCCCACTCTAGCATATCCATCCCTAACATAGCTAAGGTCACAGTTTTAGCATTACAATTCAAAACAACATAATACTAAGACAACCAAGTCATATCTAATATGATATCAAAATCTAATATATCCAAAATCACTAGGTCAACCCAAGTCTGAAAACCCATGAACATCACTGAACAAACACGATGAACTTTAGTTACTATCACAAAATCCCAATAAAAGTAGATACATAAAAAGGTGAATCGAGCATGTCACAGACCATGTCTAGCCCCAAAGCATATTTAATAGACACATATGAAAAAGTAGAACCTAGATCAAATAAGATAAAATACATCCAGTCACAGATAAAAATGATACCTATGATAACTGTATCTGATGCCTCAACCTCAAAATTGCCCAGGAAGGTATAATAATGTTCCTTATTATTAATCTGAGCGACTCTCTAAGCAAACTGTGTACTATCGCTACCAGTGTTACCACCTCCGCGATTACCATTGCGACTGACCTGATAACCACCACAGCCACCCTATGGATGATCTCTACAATTTCCTCTACCCCCTCTACCAGCAGGAACTAAAGCTCTGGACTGCTGCAGACCCTAAAAGCCTGATTGCCATTAGGATAGTTTCTTCAAAAATGTCCAATCCTACCACAGGTAAAGCATGCTCAATCTAATGAAGGTCGATTAGCAGAAGAGTATGAATCCACTTGGCTACCCACACCAAAAGACTATTGAGTAGTCCCTGACAGACCCCACGCAGAAAGTAGCAAGGCTAACTGGATAGAACGTGCAGGGTAGGCTTGAGAATTGTGGCCTTTAGAGTGGGATCCGTTTAAGTTTCCCATATTTTGGGCCTTCTTTCCAGCCATTTTTGCATATCCATCATGTTTAACTCCCTCTACTTTCTTCACAAACTCAACTACCTCATTAAAAGTCTTAGCTGAGGAAGTCATTTGTAGTGCTAAGATCTATAGATTGGTGTTCAAAATGCTTCACAAAGCAGCAAATCTGCTCTTCCTCCGTATCAAGTAACTGGGTGGCAAACCTGGACAATGCATGGAATGTAGCCTCATAAGCTGTAACAGTTATATTACACTGCTCAAGGGCAAAAAACTCATCTTACTTCTTATCACGCAAGGTGTGTGGCATATACTTCTCCAAAAATAAAGTGTGAAACTGAGTCAAAGTCAATGGAGGCAACAATGAAGATCGACACTCCACATACGCCCTCCACCACTGCTTAGCATCACCTTGTAGTTTGAAGGTCACAAACTATACTCCATATTGTTCCACTATACCCATCTTGGGCAACCTCTCATGGCAGTCCACAATAAATTCAAAGGCATCCTCCATCTAAAAACCAAGAAAAGTTGGGGGTTTCATCTTCAGGAACTTATACAATAATTCATGCTTATTCCTAGTCATAATAAAACCCAGTACCAGATGAGAAAATACTTCTATCCTTGAAAGCTCATCCATTCTAGGGGCTACCACGAAAACATACTGTACCCCAAACACAGGTGAAAAGGCATAGTAGGCGTGGCCCTAGTATAGGCCAGCCCACTCAACAAACCTAGAACTTGTTGAATCAGCTTTGAAGTTATCTACATAGGGTCTACACCTTTCTGAACTGGTGCGACATCTTCATATTCTAGAATCTCATCATTCATTGCTTAACACCATGATCCTCGGGTAGAGTAGGTGACTTAGATCTATGCCTGGATGGATTAACTATAGCCCAGGCTCCATCCCTGGTGGGTGCAGCGCTACCTCTTTCTCTTTCCCTCACCCATCCTAGGCCTCTAACTGTGGGCTCAATCCCTGGAGCAGCTGGTGTGGGAACCTCTACTCTAACTCCATTCGCTCTCATTTTCACCATCTACAAAAAATAGAATCAAGAGGTTAGATACAAATTTGTATCTCTAGATACCAATTGGAATCAACTCATAGCACAAAAAAAAAAAGAAGTGAAGTTTTTCCTAAATTCTTGTAGCCTCTTGAAGAAAACTACAGATGTCTCTGTACTGTTCTGTAAGAATATACTAGACTCATTCTGGTAGGATAAGATCAATGAACCTAGATCTATGATACCAACTTTTTCACGACCCAAACCCATCATAAATGGCACCCACACTAACCCATCGGTGGGAGAGCCATCTAACCCGAAATACTACTACGAAATTACTTAGCCATTTGAAATAAAATTAAAAAACAAATCTATTAATAAGAATTATAATCTCTAGCAATTTAATAAGTGCAAAAATAATGTTATTGAATCTAAAATACATCCACAGAAACTGAGTGTTTTCATACCAGCACTCTAACTAAAATACGTTTATGGGTACAACCCAAAAGATACCAACAATAAGATAAAAACTATCTTTGCCCGAAACAAATGGACAAGATCTAAAAACGATAGATCCATAACTCCCTAAAAGATAAATTCTCACCATTGGATCCGATGTCACTCTATGGTTTACAAGTGAGGTTTCATAGAAGATGCTGGAATATGCTCTACAAATAACAAAAAGAAGAGTACATGGTAGTATCAGTACAAAACCACTGTGTACTGATGTGATCATAGGCCAACTCAACTTAATCAATGTGAACACTTAGCTAAAAGTTTGTAAACAAGTATCAAATCATGTCACCTTAACAATATGCATTCAATTCAGTTTTTCAATTGTAATTCCACTTAAAATCAGCCAAGTCAAGTAAATAAACAAAATCCCCTTTATGTATATAATGTTCAATTCAATTCAATTCAATCACAAAAAGACTTAAAAACCACTTTAATTCATCACTACCTCAGAAACATCTTATTATTGTACAACATGACGTACTAGTAAATTTAAGGACAACATTAACAACCAATGGTCTCTAACAAGGAACCCAAAATATGAACAATAAAATATAACCTGATTCACTCAAGGAACCATCAAACTCTTCAAATCATGGTGTACACACATGCTAAGGGTCTTATGTCTACCCACTAGCCATGACTTGCAGGGGATAAGCTCAGTCCATGTACCAAACATACCAAACAACTAGTGTCTGCCACCTTTATCCCAAACCAAGTGTTATACCATCCTTATTCAAATGTCCCCACCCTTATCATCTGTGAAATCCACCAATTCAATCATAATCAATCTTTATCAAATCACTCACAATAAATAACCAGCACCATCAATAAGTAGAATCACATAGTGAGTTAAATCAACCACCCTTGCATATCAAACAAGGTTTTTTTACCAATCTCATTATAGGTTATCAATTTCCAAACTTGCATTCGATAATTAACAAGTTCAATATTCTTTAGCATGCATTACAACTAAATATATACATACAACCAAATTGAGTCTTAACTCCAATTCAACCATAACCTACCTCAATCCAAGCCTTGAAATGATCTAAATGATTTGAGTCATGCCATTTCTAAGCTTTGCATTGATCTCGGTCTAAAAATAATACATAAAACACAATTCAACCATTTTTCTATTAGTTCTAGGTATTATAACCTAAATTCATAACTCTATGATCTAGTTCATGAATAATTCCCTCATTATAGGGTTTTCTACCCTTTATACCACTCAAATTCCCCATAAAGCAAGAACTACAAATCACATTCTAGTCTAGGAATCATAATTCTACAATTCTAGACCATTAATAATAGAATCTAACCCCTATAAAGCCAAATTATATCAAGTTTTTAACCTAGGGTTAAACCCATCATCCCCACCATAATCAATCTTATAAATTCTAAGGATTTGGGGATTGATTTTCATTAGGATAAAGGAAACTCACTTACCTTAAGAGTGGGAGTTGAAGAAAAATACCAGAAATTGCCCTTTATCACCCTTAATCAACCTCTGTAACTTTTGGAATGAAAAATATATTTTAACTTTTGTCGTGTTGCGTGAGAGTTTGTTGCTCCTTGTTTTAGTCGTGATCAACTTTCATAGAGTAGACATAAGGTTTAAATATAATTTTGCACAGATGAACCTTTAATAAGGCCTCTTGTTCTGGTAGTCTTGCCTCTATTATGTAAGGGTTACAAGTTTTGATGTTATTGAATGATCAGTTTGTGCATATTCCATGGTAAGCTTCTCAGCAAGGCTGTGAGCTGAGTGCCTTCTCCTGCAGAAGCCAGTCCTGATTCTTAGTACTCAGCAATGTAGACTTGTTTTTCTTTTGTACCCTTTATGGGGTCCTAAAGTTGTAGCCTTGCTTCCCTTTTGAGGTATGGGCAGATCACCTTTAGGGTCTCTTCTTTTTGACTCATGAAGGGTTGAGATTTTGGCCTCGGAGACCCTGTCTATTCACAACCAATTTACTATTTGCCAGAAAACCCCTTTTTAGGATAAAATCTGGTCGAAGGAAAAAAGTATAGCTTATCCTTGCGGGTCTTCTATTATCGTGCTCGACTGCCTTCGAAATACACTTGCAAAAGAAGACTGTTAGATAAATAAAACATAAAGGGAGGATGGTTACATATCTTATTGACACTATAGATTAGCTTATAGTCTTTTGGGGAGATCTCGAGCCTATAGGTGATTGGTTTCGTTAGATGTCTTTCCTATAGTTGCCCTTGGATCGCTCACTTAGGAACTCTTTAAGGTGTTGGACCTTGAGTAGTTCGACAACTGCCTCTCAAAGGTAGCGGCAATCCTCAGTGTCGTGGTAATACGACCCATCAAACTCCCACCATAAACTCTTTTCCCTAGAGTCCAAATTTTTTTGGAGAGGCTTTGGAAACTTGGTTCCTTTGATCTCACGGATTACTAAGACTAGTCGCTCGGGGCTGGCATTAAAGCAATATTCTAAGAGCATAGAGGCATTATTAATGGCGTATACTATGAGTTTTTCCACCTCCCGAGACTGCAATTCCCTCCACGTGGGTTCCCTTTCCTCCCTTTGATCATGTTGTGATTGTCTTGAAGCTTGAAATCTACTACCGCCGCTACCACTGGCCTTTAAATCTAATGAATAAGGGGTGCAACGCCCTTGAGACAAACCTTTCAAATTATTCTATGATCCAGGTTTTCGAGATGATTTGTCTGTCGAAACCCACAAACTCTTCTAGGGAATCACGTCACTCCATATTTATAGGGCCTTCCCTGTAACTCACCTAAAGTCATATTTGGTTCGGATCTTTGAATCATACCTATGGTGAATGTTAGACCAGGTTATTACTTCACACTTGATCAAGCTCTCTTTGAGCTTGAAGAAGGCAATCAAGCTTTCAAGGTTTAGACCTTTGGTGAAGGCCTCTGCTGCCCAGTCATCCTACACCATCAGTAGCTGCATCTTTTCCTTATGGAATTGGGCCATAAACTCCCAAAGCAGCTCCAAATCTCCCTTCTCTATCTTAAAAATATCACGTCATCGAGATTGTATCTTCTTGACCCCAGCATGGTCTCATATGAAGCTATCTTCCAGCATGTTAAACAAGTCAATAGAGTTTTCAAGGAGAAGAAAGTACCATACTATGGCTTCTGTAGAGAGCATTTCTCCAAACATCTTCATCATAACTGACTTAGCTTCCTCCTTAGTCAGATCATTGTCATTGAATGCTATGGTGAAAAATCGCAAGTGCTCTTGGGGATCTAAGTTCCAATCATACTTTGGGATATCTATCATTTTGAACTTCTTTGGGATAGGCCTTGTCACAATAACGGCTGTGTAAGGCACCATAGCATAGCTGTTGGAGTCTAGTCCTTTTACCACTGGTAGGGCTCCTGAAATGTAGTCCATCCAGTCATCCTGCTTGTGGTCATCCAGATCCTCCCAGCTGTTCTTCCTTAAAGTGATCGAAGTTCCATGAGTAGTTGCGATCTGCAGTTCATCCATAGTAAAACTCCTTAAGAGATCGTGCAAATCCTGCAAGTCGGGTTCTGTATCCTCGATGTTTAGATCGATAGGCCTCTTCTTCTTTTTCTCCATGTTCACATTCATTGTGTTCACGTCAAAAGGCATCTGGTCATCTAGGGAGTCAATCTCACCCTAAAAACCCCAGGTGTCACATCACTGGACTTAGGAGTATGCTCTGGGGCATTATTATCCACGTGGTCATCATTGTCATTTTCCATGACCTACTTTCCTGTAAAGCAAAAACATAGAAAGAAACTAGCAAGTAAAAACAAAGCTGAAAACTCACCCAGTTGCTCAGGCCCCATAGTGGACGCCAAACGTTTACTATCGATTTAGGATAGTTAGATTAGTTTGTGGGTCAAGAGCATAAGTAGTAAACATTTACAGAAAAGTAAATAATGTTAGTGAGAGACCAAACAAATTGAACAAAGTAAGGATTAAGAGCAAATTTGTAACGACATCCGAGTACTAAGTCCTTCCAGCTATAGGTAGGATGTAACCGCGCGCGAGCATAACAATGAGAAAATAGTAAAGCAGCTAGAGGAAAATAGAGAAAGCTAAAGAACCAAACTAGAGATATTTTATTTTTTACAGGATAAGGATGAGCAAATATCAAATCCTTTATAATGGGGGAGGAGGTTCCTATTTATAGGGTACAAATGTTGCCCTACAACCAATGGGATAACATTATTCTCTAAGCTCGTAGTACCGCATCCAATGATAGTTAGCCGCTTATCCTTGAACTACTGGGGGATGCCAGCCCAGCATTACGTGTCTAATGCAGTTCAGTCGAGAGTCGCCACACACTTGAATAATCGAACACACCATTCTTTTGTCTGTCCTTTGTAAGTAGTTGCCATTGTTGATCCCCTCGGGTCACCCCGTTATTGCCCAAGAGGCTATTCTCTTGTGTCGGTCAAGATAATGCCATCATGGGCCAATTTATGTCACACCTGACCCAGATCAGCCCAGTCTTATTCAAAGCTATTTTACCCCATAAATTCCATATTCTCTAAACTAAGCTATATTCACTTTATCCTAATGGTCGGGGTATCACTATACATAAAAATGCTTAAACACATCCTAAAGATTATATTTGATGATATTAAAATTCTTACTAGGACTCCTTATTGGCGCACGTAACCACTTCCCCCAAAACTTAATAATTTTTCCTTCTCTTCTTAGTCTACTAACATCACTCTAAATTCACATCCGCCTGAATTAGTGAAAATAGAACTATACTAAGAGACTCAACTTCATCGACTACAATCCCCTCAATTTAGTCCTCAAGGACACCATTTAACACATACCTAACATTCTCTTGATTTAGCAACTCAAGGGTACTAACTATGCACACATATCACTTGCAACTTAGAATCCCATGCAACAACATACTACCTAGGGTAAACCTTTTTTCTTAATAAAACTTAAGGATCTTCTGTATCTAATGACTTAGCCACAAGGGATCACCTATACTTCATACCTGCACCACCATACTTAGTGTAAGTTAATCAACTTAAATTCCTACATACAATAGGTCAAGCCTACTAGATCAATTCTATAAAACTAGCATCACCATCCCAACAATCATTCTTTCCGCCTCAGCCATCATCCAAAGTTCAAACTTAGTATCCAGAACTAAACATGGATAACAACACAGATTCACACACACTACACAAATTTACAGCTGTAAGAAAAAATTCATGACACACTAGACCATTGAAAAAATATATGACAGAACAATCAATCTTAACCACACTTCCAATCTAACTTCTATTTACAAGAACATTTGTCAAGACCCAACTAACCGGATCATGCCGGCACATACTTTAATCCACCTAGATAGGAGAACCCTTACCATCCAATTAAGAAAATATGTGGAAATCATGAAGAATATCGATAACCTCTTCAAGCATTATAGAACTTATTACAATTCCACTAAGTAAAAATACAACAAGAAAATCCTTTACCCGTGGATCTAGTCTAGATAGGCACAAGAGCTACTAAAGACAAGGACAATATACAAGACTCAACTTCCAGCATAGGAATAAGAAGACAGAAGTTGTTGGAGATCTCTATCCACATTAAGAAATGAAACCTGAACTAATCATACAACAGGCTATACCCCAAAAAGGGTATAGCAAGAGTAGCATAAGTACAATCACACGTACTAGTAAGCATCATCGGCGGACCCAAGTTAAATCACATAAACATAACTTAAACATCCAAAACTAAACATGCATTTATAAAATAAAAACAAGTTTATATTTCTTGACAACCCTCCAGTCATCACTCTCCATCCATTTTACCTTCCACTCTCTCTCAGGCACTAATTAACTTAAGTTCTCTTGCTATCCTTCAGTTGACCAATCGGACAACGCTCACTCTCATCATTATACATCTATTATCTATTCAATTAATGAACCTAATAACTTCTACAGATTCAACGACACCCAGGAAATCGATAAACCATTCAATTTAGACTCATTCATAATAATACCACTTAGCTCATAAGACCAACATAAGCATGTCATGTAACAACAATAATCACCAATATTTCTAAACAAGGAGTAACCATTTAACATTAACAACTATCCCTTCAAATAGCATTCCCTTCATGGATTCACTTAACAAGAAATCAAGAAATCATATCACGAGCACAAGTATTCAACTCAAGTCAACCACTAAGACTTATGAACAGATGACTCAGCCTTGTCACATCTACCTCTTTATTCAATTTCAACAATGTCAACTCAGTTCAAATATATCAATAGCCCGACCACTCATGGATCCAAATAACCACAACAATATCACCTGGTTCACTCAAAGAACCAAAATATCGATAAGTAATATAACCCGATTCACTCATAAAACAAAAATATCAACAAATAATATAACCCTTTTCACTCATGGAACCATCAAACTCTCTAATATTATGTAAACACATGCTATGGGCCTTATAAATGCCTACTAGCTATGACCTGCAGGGGACTAGCTTAGTCCATGTACCAAATGACCTAGACAACTAGTGTCAGCCACTCTTATCCCAAACCAAGTATTGTACCACCCTTATTCCAATGTCCCCACCCTTATACTCCTTAAAATCCATGAAATCTATTACGATCAACCTTTATCTATTTATCTCACAATCTCAAACCATGTCATAATATGTACAATCACATAATGAGATAGTCTAATCACACTTGTACTTGAAAATAGGACTTTTTACATAATCTCATTTCAGGTGATCAAATAACTTGTAAAATTATCCAACAAGTCAACATTCCACAACATGTATTGCAACAAGTAGACAAATAGGCAGTTAATATGCATACATAAACTGAATTGAGTCTTTAACTACATTTCAATCATCACCTACCCTCTTCCACCAACAATAGTATCGAGGGTAAATTAACATATAAAAGCAAGCAAACATACAATAATTTATGATAACCTATTCTACAATCAATTACTTCCCTAAACTTCCATCTTAACACTAAGTCATCTCTGAATCACACAATCAACTCACTAAGCAAGGAGTAAAGCATTCACATCAACCATCATACTGATATCTATTTTTTCTTAACCACAATACACCCGGCATAATTAACTCGCCTTACTTACTAACCAATTTAAAATACCCAAATTAAAGAATAACAAAGCAGCATCAATAACAACACAATACCTCATTCAACAATATCAATCTCATCCATATAGCCCTAATTACTAGTTTTATCCATCTAAAACACCTTGCTCGTAGGACTAAGCATGAAATCTCCCATTAATCTATGTTATGCATATGTTTTCCAATAGAGGTCTACTACTTAATTAAACCTTGCCTACCTGGGTGCCAAATAGCTGCTATGGAGGCATGTACTTACAATCCTAGCTCCATTCTAGCAATCTCTATCATGAATATTGCAAGAAAATATCATGTTTCACCCCTTCTAAGCGTTCTCCTTCTTTTCCATTGCTTCAGAGACTTGAAGAAACCCCAAGGGTTTTTTAAAATAAAACCTCGTTCTGGTTTACAACTAAAAAGAAAAGGGGTTTTAAAAATTTAGATAGACTATTTTTGGTCCCCCGCAATAGCGGCTGGTAGGCTGCTACCACTGCACCCCTATAGTGGGATGAATTAGTCCATCTCAAAAATTTTCTACTCCAATTTATTTAACTAAGTCTTTCACGAACCTTTTTTAAGGATTTTAAAGAAATTTTTGTATCTCGTGCCCATCGCACGCGGTGATTTTAGTAACCATGGAATGGGTGATTACAGTAGATACCAATTTATCCATCGTTCCTCCCTGAATGATAACAGTAGGAAAAAAATTGGACGGAAGAGTACTCGGGTTATTAATACCCATTCATGGATTATAAATTCTTATTTAAAAACTTCGCTCCCAAACTTTACAATAGAGTTCGCCAGAATTATACCGCACCTATTTAAATATGACACTCTTACATAATCCCTCAAACTTGGGATTCGCACAAGGCTACTCTTGACAAGAGTTTATGAGTATCAAAGATAACCGGGGCCTCGCCAATACATCTTAAAATTAATAAATAAATTAGAAGGAAAGAACAAAAAAAAATTTCCCCCAAAAGTGGATTGGGTCCCGCTATATCAGGATTTTTCCCACTATAACGATGCTTCTATAGCGGGTTGTAGGCCACTATAGTGGGATGAGGTAGTTTAAAGAGTTGAGAAATGGGTTTGTCGCCCATTTCTCACTCTTTCAAACCCAAAACTCATGTCCCCTCTCCGATCATTTCACTTTTGATGCCATAATTAAGGTACTTTGCATTCTTACTTTGTCTCTTTACACTATTACTCGTAATGTTGTAGTTTTGCGCTTGAAGTTGTAGAAAATAAGTGGGTTTTGAGGTTGGTTTATGAAATCAAAAATTTGCTTGAATTTGAATGAATTTTAGAAGCATGGTTTCTTCTCTTAAGTTTACAACGCTTCTATGGCGTTCTAAGCGTAAGATTCACGGAGTTCATGGCCGATTTAGGGCTTGTAAAAAATTAGAATGTGAAAGGTTAATTTTGAAAATTTCTTGGTGATTGGGGATTATATAGGGGCTTAGACACCCAAATCTTAGTACATAATAGTCCTAAGGTACTTCCCCAACCCTTATCCGTGTTAAAAAGTTAAAAACGGATGATTTTTGCAAAAAAATGCCATTGGAGCATTGGTTCATGTTGGGGAAGATGAAGGCCGCTATAGCAGCCTTATCCTACAATGGTGGTCCCGCTATAGCGCAATAATTCCTACTATAAGGGTTCCATGGTAGTGGGATGCCTTTCGTTATAGCGTGAGGCTAGCATTAGCCTCCCTTGGAATTGAGACTTAGCTTTTTATAAAAATTTGCAATAATCTGAACACTTTCATGGATTCTAACTTATTTTTTACATGATTTTTTACAGGACTACTAACTTCATGGCCAACAACCAAGAAAATGCTCCCCCTCCCTTCCAAAGATTCCCTAATCGAAACTGTCAGGATAGGTTTCAATACAACTAGATGATGGAGTTTTGCTATGAGAGGGGGTTCATCATTACTAATATGGCAGACGAGGTACCAGAATTCTATGTCCGACTTTAGGAGTTTGTGTGGATGCCCCTAGTAGAGCCTCTTCAAGATGAGGTCTCCTACTGGTTCTGGGAGTTTTATGTCAAACTCCCGACTGTGAGCTGGGATGACCCCCTCCCCACTATCTGTATCTCAGGAGTGGATGTCTTTGTGGATGTGTCCACTATTAACGAGGTCCTGGGTGCCAGATATCCCCAGCACCAAGTATGAGGTCGAGGCTCAAGATATTATATGCGGTGGCTCAGGGACGCCCTAATTATTGAGGTTGATCGAGACAAAGTCTATAGAACCAGACCCAAGGAAAATAAGGAGCACGTATTTCTGTGCATGTGCTTGGAGATGGTTTAATTTGGTTACTCGAAGGATTCATCCTTTAGGTAAAACTTTTGATGTGACATACCCTTGGGATCTGGTGATAGCTTATGCTATACGGGGGATTTCGTTGAATGAGGGGGCACAGATAGTGTAGGAGTAGAAAGACTTCTACCGAGGCAACCAAAAGGCCCCCTACCTTCCCGGGCTAATTATCGAGTTATGCCTCTGTACTGGGGTGCTTAGGGAAGATGCTTACAAGGACATGGAGAGTGACACTCCCTTCAACCCTCTCAAAGTGAAGGGTGCATAGGGTTGAAGCAAGAAAAAGAGGAAGATAGGGACAGAGGGTGAGAGCAACAGAGCAGTCGAGGAGGAGGATACCCCTCCCACACAACCTCCAATATCTTACGAGCATCTAGAGGTGGATATGACCATCGTAAGGAGCTTTTTAGAGCATGCATATTTTCCTCCCCAAGGGTCATCCCCTTCCAGCTCCACCGCCCAACCTAAAACCTCTCAGAACTATATAGAGCTCCGAAGGGAGATGGTTGAGGAGAAGAAGAAGATGAGGTGCTCTTGAGATCGCATGCTTGCCTGGATGTGGAAGTCTGTCAAGGTCACATTTAAATGTGTTGTCCCCAACCAACAGCTCCCCAAACTAAAGAAAGAGGATGTTGAGGAGTTTTCCTTCTTAAGTGGCATGGAAGAGAAGGGCTCTGACGCCTCGAGCCTCAGAGATGATAAATCCTCCAGCTAGATTCTCAGGAGCATGTCAGCCTACCTCCTCTCCCCCTATTTCATTACATTTTTATGGATTTGGGTTGCCCCCATTTGGGGCATGTAACAAACATTTTTATTTATCTCGCAAAATTGGATGCTCGTTTTTATATATTTCTATTGATGAATGCACTACTATCATCTTATTCCTTATGTGTTAGACTAATCGATTGATAACTAGTAACTTACAATTGTGTTCGGAAAGGTTGTGAATGAAATACAAAAATAGGGGAAACAGGGTAGGGATTCTGCCCAGGCCTATCTTGCAATAGCGGCCTACATATTGCTACTATGGAACCGCTATAGCAGGGTTGTAGTAGCGGGGTAGTGCCCGCTATAGCGGCCCACTAGCAGTGGCTGGAAAATTTATCATTCCCTGTAGTTCCTCTTACCCCCATTCCATTCACCAACACCAACATCAATTTAACCACGATTCCAAGATCGAAACCCAACAAATTTAAAAAGAACAACATTTAACCAAAACACCAGGTTGACACTCTGGTTATAAATTTACAAATTCAACATCAATGAACATATTTAGGCCTTCCTCAAATATTTAACACTCATCCCACTTAGGTGTTTCACATAACAGCTACTTAAAAGCAAGGAAGATCTTAAAGAATTTCATCTATCTTATCTAACCACCTTTACATATACCATCGATAGTGACTAGCACTCAAGAAGCAAAATTTCATTTAAATCATACCTCATATAAGTTCTCATTCAAAAACTCGTAGTCGACTTACAACCACTTCACTTATCACAGATTTTCAAATATCAAGTCAGTTGCAACTTACATAGATATCAATTTCAGAGAATTTCATTAAATAATCAACTTAGCCGGCATTCTTGTTTCTCTAAACATATTATTTAACCCACGTGTTTTATGACCACTAATTGATCATCTAATACATTGAAAATAACCCTTACCGCCAGATACCAATTGGAACCTTCTAAGTTCCAATTCTATTGCTTGTGTTATCCTAAATAGAGCCATGTTATCTACATTTGTTTGATTGAGATACCAATTAGACCCAACCCATATAAACAATCATTCAGGAAAACATGAGGGGAAAAAAAGAAGGGAAAAAATTCCTAGAATGCCTCATAGCTCCCCGAAGATTTTATGTGAACGTTAACACACCAATCCGTAGGACTCTATTCGATATTTTCTCTTGTACTTGTGAGACTGGTAACCTAGGGCTCTGATACCAACTGTTACTACCCTACTAAGTGGATCATGCATGTACCTACTCTAATCCACCTAGATAAGAGAACCCTTACCACCCAATTAAGAAAACATGCAGAAATCATAAAGAATATCGTTAACCTCTTCAAGCATTATAGAACTTATTACAATTTCATTAAATAAAAATATAATAAGAAAATCCTTTACCTGAGGATCTAGTCTAGACAGGTATAAGAGCTACTAAAGACAAGGACAATATGCAAGACTCAACTTCCACCATAGGAATAAGAAGACAGAAGCTACTGGAGATCTCTACCTGCATTAAGCAATGAAACCTGAACTAATCCTGCAGAGGCTATTCCCTAAAAAGAGTATAGCAAGAGCAGCATCAGTACAACTACATGTACTGGCAAGCATCATCTACCAATCTAAGTTAATCAAGAAAATACAACATAAATATCTAAAATTAAACATGCACTTATAAAATAAAAACCAGTTTATATTTCTTAACTATCCTTTAGTCATCATTCTCCTTCCATCTTACCTTCTAATATCTCTCTCTCTTAGGCACTAATTAACTTAGTCCTCTTGCTATCCTTTAGCCGACCAACCACACAATGTTCACTCTAATAGTCCACTCTCTCACATCATTATACTTCTATCATCCATATTAATGAGCCCAATAACATATATAGATTCAAGGACACCCAGGCAACTGATAAACCATTCAATTTAGACTTATTTGTGACAATATCACTTAACTCATAAGACCAACATAAGCATGTCATGTAACAACAACAATCGCCAATATTTGTAAACAAGGAGTAACCATTTAACATTAACAATTAATCCCTTCAATTAGCCTTTCCTTCACGGATTCACTTACAAGCAATCAAGTAGACAGGAAAGCATATCACAAGCACAAGTATTCAACTCAAGTCAACTACCAAGACTTATGAATAGATTACTCAACTTTGTCACATCTACCTCTTTATTCAATTTCAACAATATCAACTCAGTTAAAGTATATCAATAGCTTGGGCCACTCATGGATCCAAATAACCACAACAATATCACCCGATTCACTCAAGGAACCAAAATATCAACAAGTAATATAACCGGTTCACTCATGGAACTAAAATATCAACAAATAATATAACCCAGTTCACTCATGGAACCATCAAACTCTCCAATACCATGTACAGACATGCTAAGGGTCTCATAAATGCCCACTAGCCATGACCTACAGGGGACAAGCCCAGACCATGTATCAAATAACCCAAAAAACTAGTGTCTACCACCCTTATCCTAAATCAAGTGTTATACCATCCTTACTCCAACATCTCTACCCTTATACTCCCTAAAATCCACCAATTCCATGATGATCAACCTTTACCAGTTCTTCTCATAATATCAACTCATGTCATAACATGTAAAATCATATTATGAGATATTCTAACCACACTTGCACTTAAAAACAAGCCTTTTTACATAATCACATGTCAAGTGATCAAACAACTTGTAAAATTATCCAACAAGTCAATATTCCACAGCGTGCATTGCAATAAGTAAACAAATAGGCAGTTAAATGCACAAATAAATCAAATTGAGTATTTAACTACAATTCAATGGCCACCTACCCTCCCCTGCCAACAATAGCATCCGGGGTCAATTAACATATAAAGGCAAGCAAGCATATATTAATTTATGATAATCTTCGGATTACCAATGTTCAGGATACACAAAACTCCTCTATTCTACACTCAGTTACTTCCCTTAACTTCATCTTAACACTAAGTCATCTCTTAATCACACAATCAACTCACTAAGCAAGGAGTAAAGCATCCACATCCATACTAGAATCTATTCCGCTTAACCATAATACACCCGATATAATCAACCCACCTTACTCACTAATCGATTTAATATGTACAAAGAATAACATGACAGCATCAATACCAATACAACACCTTATTCAAGAATATCAATCTCATCCATATAGCCGTAATTACTAGTTTTATCCATCAAAAACACCTTGCCCGTAGGCCTAAGCATGAATCTCCCATCAATCTACGTTATACATATGTTTTCCAATAGAGGTCTACTACTCAATTACACCTAGCCTACCTAGGTGCCAACCAGCTGTTATAGAGGCATGAACTTGCAATCCTGGCTTCATTCTAGCAATCTCCATCGTGAATACTGTAAGAAAACATTGAGTATCACTCCTTCTAAACATAATCCTTCTTCTTCATTACTTTAGAGCCTTGAGCAACCCTAAGGGTTTTTTACAATAAATCCTCATTCTGGTTTATAATTAAAATGAAAAGGGTTTTTAAAAATTTAGGTGCACTATTTTCAGTCTCCCGCTATAACGACTGGCAGGCCGCTACCATGACATTGCTATAGCGGGATAATTTCTACTATACCGGGATGACATTAGCCCATCCCAAATTTTCTCAACTCCGAATTTATTTAACTAAGACTTTCATAAACCTTTTTCAAGGATTTTAAAGAATTTCCCGCACCTCGTGCCCTTAGGATGCAGTGATTTTAGTAACAATAAAATGGGTTGTTACAACATTCTTCTTCATGACAATACTACTCTTAATACTACCCCCTTTATATATCTCTTTTCCTAAACTGCGTTCATAACCTTGCAAAAATCCTGGGTCCTTTCTTCAACTCATAATATATTGTCTAAGTTGGCCAATATCTTAACCACTTTGTCCTTCCATTCTCAACCTAGATTTGGTCCTTAATAACACAATGACATGCTCCGAGTTATCTAAATGGGGAACTTTTTCTCTATATACTAACATGAAATTTGCACAACACTTATTACCCCTTAGTGAAGAACTAAAGAAATATCACCTCATTACTAACTTAATGGATACATAACTCTATCTATATATTATACCTTAATCAATCACCATCCCAACCTTTTTGGTCACTACTCTTCTAAATTCATACCTCAATATCTGAGTCCGTTCTACTACTTATGGCTCATAACATCCCAAATCACACTATCTTTCAGGTGGCAATACTACTCAAGAATCTGGATACATACTTTTCCCTCCTTAAGGGTGTTATCCGAACAAGGTTTTTTGGAATGGGTCTTAGAGCTTATTTAGCTCAAACAATGATTTATATAATTAAGAGTGCATTCCTTCAAATTAATAAGATTAATCACACTAATGGGCTCCTCTCAAGCCCTTGTGTAGTCTCTCAACTTTTGATTGGCTCTATCTGAGAGAACTATATCTATAAGGATCTAAGCTTTATTGCTTCCACCACCTCGAAGGTGAGGAATAGATCAATGGAATTGAGCATCACACGAATCTATATAAGTTTATTAAAGAGCAGATCTATTGCATGAGCTAGAGTATGAAAGAATGGGAAACTTTTTTAAATGCCTTAGTCCCTTATTTATAGAAGTGGGGCCCTTACAACCATAAATAAGATCCTACTGACACGGTTTCATAGATTCACTGGAACACTTGAACTTTGTGCTCTAATACCAATTTTATCACTCCCCAAAGCTATACCCTGGATGCAACCATAATCTGGTATGGCATAACTATAGACTGACATGAATAATATTGATGCGGAAACTAAAATCATGGGCTAACCCTTACAATAAATATAAAATAAATTGATATAACATTTTATTAAATGAAACAAGGAATCTTTGAAGACTGATTACATCTGACTCAACTTGACTGTCTGTCTATGAAGCCTCTAGTATAAATTGAATACGACTATATTTAGGTAAAAGAATAAACTGGTAACTGGACTACTGACAGGTCCTTCGTGACAACGAGAACTCACTCAAAGTTGATGAACGAAGCCTACTGAAGAATCTGATTACCCACCTGCATATCTGTAAGCTACATCATAAGATGATGTACTGCAAAAAAAGCATCAATACAATTGAATATATTGGAACGCAAGATAATAACTAAACATGATAGTAACATAATGCTAGAAAGAAAATCAATGACCAAGTATGTCAATGTATAAATAGTAACTTAATGACAAAGTCAAAACTGAGGACTGAGTAGCTAAAAATTTATAAAAACTGAAACTAAGTTTGAATGGTTGAAATACTCAATGACTAAATCATACTATCTGAAATCATAGGCTGACTCAAAATACTGAATCTTAAAGAAAGTCTGAAGGTGAAACATTGCAAACAACACTTAAAGGTTTTAAACCAAAATAGTCTTTCTTGAAAATAAGAAAAACAAAGTTGAGTCATAAAGCATAAATATTTTTCAAAAAGAAGTCTTACAAAATTTGTGCCATAAAATGATATCTTTAAATAGAAGTTAAATCACATCTGAAGCCGCATATATGAAAGAGAATCTTTATATCTATATTTTCATAAATAACTAAATCAATTGAAAATAGCACAATATAAAGTTCTTTAAGTGGGAGTTTCTTAAAATCGACAGATATCATGTAAGCTCATGAGTCCAACATCTAACCCAGTTGGAAGGGCTGCTCTAAACCTTGCCAGGATATAGAACTTATCTTTCTAGTGTGGATCCACTACTGAGCCTCTTGGGCTAAGGGGAGCTAACTGATTTGCGGTGCGCTCAAATCCTACTGTGGCAATGTAGTTATGGGACATGTGTTATCTAAATTCATGACCTCTCTATGCTAAATAATCCTTCCAAAAATATTTGTATAATCATATGCTCATAAATATATGTTTCTCCTATCTAAATGTATAGTATAAATCTTTACTCAAATTATTTTTTGAAGAACTATGCTCAAGATCAACTCTTCTATGAGTTCATAAAGTTTTTTGAACTTCATGATAACTAATTTTTTTCTTAAAACATATTGCGAAATAAGATTCAAGGAAATTTCTTGAAGAGCATATAAATTTTTAAAGAACTACACTATGAACCTTTTAAATTCATAAACTCTTTCTAACATATACTAGAATATCAATAGGTGAAAAAGATTTCAACTTTCATATATAACTATAGCTTTTCAAGGTTAAGCATTAATAAAATGAATCCAAATGATAAAATAAGAGAAATTATGAACATGGATTTAAAAATCCTAACTTTAAATTTCTAAAAATCAATTTTCATAAAATACGATACTCCGCTTGGCAAATCTTTTATAGAATAATACAAGACCTAAAGAATTAAAATTTGAAGATTTGGGGGTTTGAAATTGAAACCATGGTATGAGGATGAAAGGGTTTTCCTCACTAATTCTTATGTACTTGAGATGAAGACAAGAACTTGAAGGAGTGGAAAGAACCTTGCTTGAAACCCTAAGCTTGACTTCTTGAGGAAATCTTTGTGTTTTGATGTTCTAGAGAGAGAATGAGGAATAAACCAATGTATGTTTAGATTTCTAATGTTATTAAGGGCTTAAACATTATGCAAGGGGTTTTATGTGAGTAAACTGTCCAAAACGTACTTATTTGAAATGAGTTGGGAAAAGATTTTCTGGCTAAGAGGGGCCAGGAGTGGTGCACCACCCATCGCGGGGGCCTTGCTTGTTTGGCGTACCTTTTAGAGCAGAGGTGCATCTGTGGCTCCTCTGGTTTGAGCATGCAGTGCAGTTCTGAATGCAGGAACCTTTTGGATGTGGCACACGGGCTACTCTCACATTTAAAAACTCACTTCTAAGTACCGAAATGTATTTATATGGTTTCTAATCAATCTAAGGGCCACGAGACTTGATTTTTAAACTCAAAACTGCCCAAGAAACTATTTGGACATAACAAAGTTTTCTAGCCTAGTACCCATCTACTGACATCACCATTTCGTAGAGCCGTCAATATGGGCTAGGTTCGGCCTAACTTGTAATTTGATAGGGTTGGACTATGATATTTGCAGCCCATTTAAGAACAGAGCTTTTTGGCCCAGTCCGGATAAGCCCGCTGGACCGTGGGGCTTTAGCAATATGGGTTGGGCTGAACCGTAGGCCAAATAAAAAGTAAATAGAGTACTAAGAATAATAAGAGGAATCCAAGCTTAAAGTCTACTTAAACCATCATAAATATTTAAATATTAACTATGTTAATAAAATATGTAAATAATTAAAATACAATCCTAAATTTTTTAAGGAATCAGATATGCTTGATGAAGATGATGTGATGGTGTTGGATATGTCATAAGTTCCATAAAAGTTTTTTGAAGAGTTTATTGTGACATCTTTTTTGTGTTTTATTGTGATCAATTGGAACAAAATTAGGTTAATATTGCTATTTAGCTAGTTATATTGTTATTCATTAACTGTTTGATTTGCTTATTAATATCTCTATTTGGTTCAAATGGTGCCATGTCAAAAGTACCACATGCTTAAAGCAGTAGCCAAACAGCCTGTTTCTGTAGCTATAGATGCTTCAGGTTTTGACTTCCAGTTCTACTCTGAGGTAAAATGATACATTGCTGTCTCTCAATTTCAAATGTGTTTACTAGCTATAAAAACTTATGAACTGTAAATATGGCAGGGCGTATTCAGCGGAGAATGTGGTACTGACCTGGATCATGGTGTGGCAATTGTAGGGTATGGCGCAACCCTTGATGGAACCAAATACTGGATTGTAAAGAACTCGTGGGGAGCTGAATGGGTAGAAAAAGGATACAATAAGATGCAGTGCAAGGGTGGTGCTGAAGAGGGGTTGTGTGGTATAGCAATGGAACCATCTTACCCCATCAATAACTCATCATCCAACCCCACGGGACCTCCTGCAAGCACACCTAATGATGAACTCTAAGTTACATCACTCAGATTCATCTAGTGTCTATTTTAGTCTCTACGCCAGTATTAGGCATCTACTAAGAAACATGTTAATTTACATATGATACACTTAATTTCATAGTGTTAATTTGTATTGTTCTCTAGACTGCATTTGAATTTGTTTGATGAACTTTACCTTTTCGGTAAGACATGTTCATCTAAATAAAATGTTTGGCGTGTAGACAATTGGGCATATATTTGCTTAGTCCTACAAGAGGACCAAAGAATAAAAATTCACTGGTATTCCTATGCTTGATATTGCTTTCCAGTCCAAACCACCTTATTGAAAGACTTCAACTTATTAAGATACACTTCACTTCCATTTTTCTAAAACTAAAGCAACAAAGTGCAGGTACTGGATAAGGAGAGAAAACGACCAAGAGGAGAATACTTTACAACTATTAGTTATTCCATTCAAGAGAACAAGTACTTAGAGAAAATATCAAGAACCATTAACATATTTGTTTAAAAATAAGCAAGACAAATGCCCAACAAGTTCTTTTTAGTTACTTTGACATACAAAGACTTGATATGTCAACCGTAGCACCTTATAGGATCATTGCAGCCCTTTGCAGCAGACTGTGCAGCACCTCTGCCCCCATACTTCTCTAAATATTGCTGGTGATATTCTTCAGTTCTATAAAATCTCTTTGCAGGAAAAATTTCTGCTACAATATTCTTATCCGCAAATTCCTTCTGCTTAGCTTCTAATGATTCCCTTACTAGTTGAGCCTGAGCATCATTATAGTAGTATATTCCTGAGCGGTATTACTTTCCCACATCATTACCCTAGCAACATCAATCGTTGAGATCTACATATTGCTCTTTTTGAATGCTAAACTCTAGGTAGAGGAAAAAAACTCACACTCAAATGAATACAAAAAATATATCAAGTGAAGGCAAAAGAGTCCGAGAGTGGAAGGTACAAGAATACAACTTGCAATAACACCCCTGTGAGACTGGCCTATGAGGAACTTCATTCTATTTCCGATACCAAAAGTAAATAAAAATGGGGGAAGAAGAGTGAAGAAACCTATAAATACTTTAGTTCCATGAGTGACGACTACTTGTTTTTGCTAATTTCCCAGCAAAAAATCTCCCTTTCCTCCTTAATAGGCCAAATGTAACAAAATATTAACCTAATAATGATTTTCACTTCTTTTGATCTACAAAAAGAATGATAATGATGAATTGACTTCTTATCTGCATTAGCAATATGAATGCATTATGTCGGACTTAAAAACTAGGCACATAGTGAAATCAGATTCAGAGCTGCAGCTATGACATTACAACTAAAGTAGGATCATGCAAAGTTAACTAATAAATTGTATAAATTTTAATCCAAATAACTTTTGTAACTCGTTCATATATTTACTCAATCCATTTTGATCCACTAAAATTAATCTAAATCCGCCCATTTAACACACCTGGTCCTAGTTATGTGGCAAAATCTTAACCCTCCATAAATCTCTAGTATCGCTTGGCGGGAACTCAGAGACCTTAAGGATCAATATGGCGGAAATCCTTCACCATTATAAATACCTAATCCCCAACCAAATCAACTAAAATCAATTCAAAATTTTCTTCTTTCCCCCAAATTATCAATCTCCATTACGTGCACAATTAGGTTAAGCATCTTCAGATTTACCCTATGGGAAAAGGAAAGAAAAAAGCTAGGGCTCCGGTGGAGAATTTTGACGAAGAAGAAGACGTAGAAATGAAGGAAAATCAAGAGTGTTTGAATTGACGGTTCTTCGCACAAAAAGAGCATTTATGAGGTATACAATAACTGATTTCAAGCATTTTTTGTTCCTTTTGTTGGTGAATCTAGGATTTTAAGTCAATTAATTCCAAATTTTGTAGAAAAAATCAGAACTTTATATACTTCCTCCGAATAGTTGTCATGTTTTACTTTTCTAAAGTCAATTTGACTAATTTTCAAAACTAAATTAGATTAGATTAATTCAATATTTTAAAATTAAAATTTACATATTCAAAAACTAAACTAAAAGTATTGTACGTTCACCCTCAAAAGTAAAAAGGAATGGGGGGAGTATCTATGGTCATAAACATGTAGTGTTTACTATTGAAACTAAAGAGTCAATCTTTTTGAAACATACTAAAAAGATAAATAAAACAAACAAATTGAAAGGGAAGGAGTATTTATTTATACATATTATATGGATTTTAAACACCAAAAATAGAGTTTGAGCCAAAGCTATTGGGTTTTTCTCCCTAGCTCTCCTCCTGTTTGTACCAGACGTGGAATTTACCTTAATGTTTAAATTTGTGTATTTGTTATGGTTTTGGACCTTTTGGTTTATACATGTATTTCAGTTTAATACTTAGGATTTTGTCAATATGTGATTGGGGGTTTCCAACTGATTATAGTGCTTTGGGTTGATATAATCTTGCCCCTAGTTACTTAATCATATTCGAATTCCATCGCAGATCCATGTTGAAGATTTGTACCAATTTGCCCTCTAGATTTTGCCTGAAAGATCGTTGAGTTTGTAGTTGAATTGAATGGGACTGGCTAAAAAAAATGTTCATATGGACATTTTAGTGTTTTATTTTTTATGAGAGAAATTATTCCACCTCCTTACCATACATGCGATAGTTGTGGAGCCAGGATTAGAATTTTCACCAAGAACTAGCTGAAGGAGATTCAATATCTATGTTAGGATCGAAAATCTGGGATAGTGCAGAATTAAAGCCAAGTAATCGATATAATGACAATAAGAAATACGATAATAACAATAAGTTGAGAAAACTAAAGGAGACACGAATTTAACTTGGTTCGATCAACGTGACCTACGTCCACAAAACAGAGAGGAGAGAGTTTACTATATCAATCAATGCACAAAAGAAAGTATAAAATTAGAGATAGAACTCTAATGATCCCCAAAATATATCCCAAGAGAATAAACCTCACAAATATCACTACAAAGAAGAGGTTCACTCAAAGTATTTCTCAATACTAACTCTATGAGATATACAAAAGTACTCTCTATTACTATCAAAAAGTGGGATGGTTGAGATGAAGAAACAAGACCAATATTTATAAGTCAAGTTCTTGGTCCCCAAGTATGGTAAAAAGAATAAAAGAAAACTCTTTTATTCTTTGGCTCCAAGTTGAAATACTTTGGCTTCAAGTTTGCTTTGGATCTAAGATTAGCTATTTACACATGACTAATTTAGGTCATATTTTAAAATCTCCACCTTGACCTAAACTTAGTTGTCATAGCAATTTTGCTCCACCTCCCGAAAAAGCCCCAATGGGCTTATGTCACAAATTGATGATGTCAAAACTGTAGCAACATCTGTAACAGTAGATCCCAACATAGTATAGGAAATTCCACCTCCAACATAATCATATGTAGAAAACATGTCCCTATTAGGGCACATATGATGCAAACAATCTGAATCAACAAGTCACTCCTCATTAGGTTCACAATTATTCTAAACCTAAGTCTTTTTTCGAGTCATCTTGGCTACTGAAACTAACTTGATTGTATCCGACTTTGACACCAATTTGTTAGGATCGAAAATCTGAGATAGTGCGGAATTAAAGCTAAGTAAACGATATAATGACAATAAGAAATACGCTAATAACGATAAGTTGAGAAAACTAAAGGAGACACGGATTTAACGTGGTTCGATCAACGTGACCTACGTCCACAAAATAGAGAGGAGCGGGTTTACTATACCAGCCAATACATAAAAGAGAGTATAAAATTAGAGATACACTAATAAAAAAAGGCAAAAAAACGACGGACAAAAAAGCAACGGACTGTGTCGCTCCAGAAAAGCGACGTTGTCTGTCGTTTTTTAAATTTATTTTTAATTTTTATTTATTTTTATTAAAATCGATGGACAACGTCTCAATGTTCGTCGCTTATTTTCACGGATTATTGTGCCAAATAATTAATAAATAATTTATAGTTTTTTTTAAATAAAAGTGACGGATAGAGTCGCTATTAATTTTTAAAAAAAGAAAATCAATTTTAGAAAAGCGACGCAATCCGTCGCTTTTTTAATTTAAATTAAATTTTTATTTATTTTTACAAAAATCGACGGATAGCGTCGCTATTATTTTTAAAAAAATAAAATTAATTTTAGAAAAAACAACGATGTCCGTCGCTTTTTTAATTTATTTTTAATTTTTATTTATTTTTTACTAAAAGCGACGGATAGAGTCGGTTTCGTTAAAAATAAATAAAAATTAATTTTATGAAAACAACGCTTTCCGTCGATTTTTGATATTTTTAATTTATTAATAAATAAATAATTTTTGTATTTTAAAAAATTAAATCATATATATATATATTTTTTAAAATCGACGGACAACGTCGATTTTGTCCGTCGCTTTTTTAGTCAAACTTTTAGTCTACCATATAATTAGGGAGAGACTCACATCTCTCTCTATCTCTTTTCTTTCTTTTCCTTTCCTTCTCTCATCTATCCAACAACTCTCTCTCTCACGCTAATCTACGCCGGCATCGCCACCGCCGGACAACAGCAGCAGCAGCAGCCAACGACGGGCAGCATCTTCCATCTCTCACTCATCTCTCTCCGCTCCTTCTCTCACTAACGACAGCAGCATCAACCAAGTAAAGGTAAGTTGATTTCTCTCTATTTTCTTATATTGAAGTCCTTAAATGTAGTGCTGTGGTGGGATTATTTGTTGTAGAAGGCTTTGAAAGCCATAGGTTTTGTGATGATTATATGGTGTGAGAGGGACATGCGACGCCTCTACTTATTTGCTTTATTGAATTTATTAAATTGTTTGACTTATACTAGAATTAAAAATTTGAACTAGTGACTTGAAAATATTTAAATGTAGTGACTTGAAATTGTGAACTTGTTTCTTGAAAATGGTTAAATGTAGTGACTTGGAATTGTGAATTAGTGACTTGAAAATGGTTAAGTGTAGTGACTTGAAATTGTGAACTTGTTTCTTGAAAATGGTTAAGTGTAGTGACTTGAAATGTGAACTTGTGCCTTGAAAATGGTTAAGTGTAGTGACTTGAAAATGGTTAAGTGTAGTGACTTGAAATTGTGAACTTGTTTCTTGAAAATGGTTAAGTGTAGTGACTTGAAATATGAATTAGTGACTTAAAAATGGTTAAGTGTAGTGACTTGAAATGTGAACTTGTGACTTGAAAATGTTTAAGTGTAGTGACTTGAAAATGGTTAAGTGTAGTGACTTGAAATTGTGAACTTGTTTCTTCAAAATGGTTAAATGTAGTGACTTGAAATGTCAATTAGCGACTTGAAAATAGTTAAGTGTAGTGACTTGAAATGTGAACTTGTGACTTGAAAATGGTTAAGTGTAGTGACTTGAAATTGTGAACTTGTTTCTTGAAAATGGTTAAATGTAGTGACTTGAAATGTGAATTAGTTGCTTGAAAATGGTTAAGTGTAGTGATTTGAAATTATGAGCTTGTTTCTTGAAATGGTTAAGTGAAGTGACTTGAAAATGATTAAGTCTAGTTACTTGGAATGTTGATTAGTGACTTGAAAATGGTTAAGCGTAGTGACTTGAAATTGTGAACTTGTTTCTTGAAAATGGTTAAGTGTAGCTACTTGAAATGTGAATTAGTGACTTGAAAATGATTAAGTCTAGTTACTTGGAATGTTGATTAGTGACTTGAAAATGGTTAAGTGTAGTGATTTAAAATGTGAACTTGTGACTTGAAAATGGTTAAATGTAGTAACTTGGAATTTGAATTAGTGACTTGAAAATAGTTAAGTGTAGTGACTTGAAATGTGAATTAGTAACTTGAAAATGGTTAAGTGTAGTGACTTGAAATTGTGAACTTGTTTCTTGAAAATGGTTAAGAGTAGTGACTTGAAATTGTGAACTTGTTTCTTGAAAATGGTTAAGTGTAGTGACTTGAAATGTTGATTAGTGACTTGAAAATGGTTAAGTGTAGTGACTTGAAATGTGAACTTTTGACTTGAAAATGGTTAAGTGTAGTGACTTGAAATTGTGAACTTGTTTCTTGAAAATTGTTAAATGTAGTGACTTGAAATGTGAATTAGTTGCTTGAAAATGGTTAAGTGTAGTGATTTGAAATTATGAGCTTGTTTCTTGAAATGGTTAAGCGTAGTGACTTGAAATTGTGAACTTGTTTCTTGAAAATGGTTAAGTGTAGTGACTTGAAATGTGAAGTTGTGACTTGAAAATGGTTAAATGTAGTGACTTGACATTGTGAACTTGTTTCTTGAAATTGGTTAAGTGTAGTGACTTTCAATGTGAATTAGTGACTAGAAAATGGTTAAGTGTAGTGACTTGAAATTATGAATTTGTTTCTTGAAATGGTTAAGTGTAGTGATTTGAAATTGTGAACTTGTTTCTTGAAAATGGTTAAGTGTAGTAACTTGAAATGTGAATTAGTGACTTGAAAATGGTTAAATATAGTGAATTGAAATTGTGAACTTGTTTCTTGAAAATGGCTAAGTGTAGTGACTTGAAATGTGAATTAGTGACTTGAAAATGGTTAAGTGTAGTGACTTGAAATTGTGAACTTGTTTCTTGAAAATGGTTAAGTGTAGTGACTTGAAATGTGAATTAGTGACTTTAGTGACTTGAAAATGGTAAAGTGTAGTGACTTGAAATTGTGAACTTGTTTCTTGAAAATGGTTAAGTGTAGTGACTTGAAATGTGAATTAGTGACTTGAAAATGGTTAAGTGAAGTAGTTCTTAAAATTGAGAAGTGTTTAGTGAATGAAAATTATGAACTATTTACTTAAAAATATAAACTAGTGACTTAAAAAATGCTAACTAGCAACTTAATAAATATGAAGTGTTTAGTGAAATAAAATTTGTGGACTAGTGATTTGGAAATATTAACTTGTGAATTTAAATTGTGAACTAGTGACTTAATATTTATTGAATTGAAGTTGTGAACTAGTGACTTGGAAATGCAAATTAATAATTGAATAACTATATTTTTGTAGATGGATCATCGTTTGTTGATGTATGATATGGATTATGAAACTGGTGGGGGTTTAAGACCCCAATATCTTAATGGTGTTAGAGGTTTTATCGATCATGTAATGTCACTAAACTTGTTTCAAAAAAGTGGGGTGGTTAGGTGTCCTTATAGTTCATGTAGGTGCATGAAATTTTTTTAACCAGATATAGTTATGACTCATCTCTGTCGTAATGGATTTAAGCCAAGATATTTTGTGTGGGTCAATCACGGAGAGAGAGATGGTTTGAATGGTATATTTTATAATTCGCTGCCTGAGGATGAATATGACATGCTTGTAGATGGTTGACATGCTAGGATTCAACATGCTAGAGTTCAACATAGGATTCAACATGATAGGTTACAACATGATGATAGATTTCATGAAATGGTCAATGATGCCTTTCGGATTGGGGATGGGATGGAACTAGAATAGAATTTAGAAGAAGCTCCCAATGAAGAAGCAAGACGCTTCTATCAACAATTAGAAGAGGCTAGTCGCCCACTATGTAAAGGGAGTCGTCATTCTGCTTTGTCTGTTGCAATTAGACTAATGAGTATCAAATCCGATTGGAATGTTTCTCAAGCTGCTATGGACTCTAAGGTTGGTCTTTTGGGTGAACTAGTTAACCTGGAGTTGAACATACCTCAAAATTTTTATCAGGCAAAGAAATTGGTTTCCAAGTTAGAATTGTCGTATAATAGAATCCATTGTTGTATGAATGGTTGCATGTTGTTCTATAAGAATAATGTTGAATTAGATAATTGTAAGTTTTGTGGACATGCTCGTTATAAGCGGACTCCCGGTGGAAAGATGGTTCCGATTAAGGCAATGCACTATTTACCTCTTATACCTAGGTTAAAGAGGTTGTATGCTTCAATGAGTTCTGCCCCACATATGAGATGGCATGATGAAACTAGAAGGCCACCAGGTGCCTTGTCTCATCTATCGGATGGAGAGGCTTGGATGCATTTCGATAGAACTTATCCTAATTTTGCTAGAGAACCAAGAAATATTAGATTGGGCTTGTGTGCAGATGGTTTCACACCATTCTCTAATTCTGGTGCACCTTATTCTTGTTGGCCTGTATTTATTACTCCATATAATCTTCTGCCTGAAATGTGCATGACAAGTCCCTACATATTCCTAAGTTGTATTATTCCCGATCCTCGTAATCCAAAAAGTTTGATTGATGTTTATCTGCAGCCATTGATAGATGAGTTACTACAATTATGGTATGAAGGTGTAGTGACATATGATATATCAACTAAGCAGAATTTTATCATGCATGCTAATTTAATATGGATTATTAGCGATTTTGCTGCATATGGGATGTTGTCTGATTGGATGACTGCCGAAAAATTAGCTTACCTGTATTGCATGAAAAATAGTAAAGCATTCACTTTAAAGCATGATCGAAAAAATAGTTGGTTTGATTGTCACTGTCAGTTCTTGCCAATGGACCACGAGTTTAGAAAGATGAAAAATGCATTCAGAAAGAATAAGATTGAGAATGATTCGCCACCTCCATCACTATCAGGGCATCAAATTTGGGAAAGAGTTTGTAATTTACCTAAAGTTACAGATGGTCCACCTTCTAGACTTCCCGGATATGGTGGTGAACATAATTGAACCAAACAAAGCATATTTTGGGAGTTGCCGTATTGGGGGGACAATAAACTATGACATAATCTTGATCCGATGCACATTGAAAAAAATTATTTTGATAATTTGTTCAACACAGTCATGGATGTTAAGGGCAAGACAAAAGACAATCCAAAAGCTAGAATGGATATAAAGGAATATTGCAAGAGAAATGAGTTGTGGTTGAAAGAAAAAGAAAATGGTAACTTGTTTAAGCCCAAGGCCAGTTTTTCATTCACATTGTATGAGAAATGATAAATATGTGAGTGGCTTAAGAATTTGAGAATGCCCGAGGGCTATGCTTTGAATTTAGGAAAACGAGCAGATAAGGAAGAAGGAAAGTTGATTGGTATGAAAAGTCATGATTGTCATGTTTTCATGGAAACCTTGATTCCTATCTCATTTAGCCACCTTTCCGAGAGGATATGGAAACCAATCACAAAGATAAGTCTGTTCTTCAAAGATTTATGTTCAGGAAAGTTGTTGGAGAGTAGTTTGGACAGAATAGAGTAGAATATTCCCATCATCACCACTAAGTTGGAGAAGATCTTTCCATGTGGCTTCTTTGATGTGATGGAGCATATTCCAATTCACCTTGTAAAAGAGGCACGTCTTGGGGGGGCAGTTCAAATGAGGTGGATATATCCAGGCAAGAGGTACATTTTCTTTTGATTAATGCTTTAGTTTTAACTACCAAAGATACAATTATGCAGAAAAATTGGAGATTGCAAACAAACTATAAAGCAAAGGGGAAAGATTAAAGGATCAATTTGTGAAGCTTATCTTGCAAAAGAAACTGCTCATTTTTGTTCTTACTACTTTGGGGATGAAGTGTCATGTAAGAGAAATAGGCCCAATCGCAATGATGAAGGTGATGTTGATCCTATGTTTCCACCAATTTCATTTTTTAATTAATCAGGCAAAGGATCTAAAAAGAGTGATACGCGAGCCTTCACTGGTATGGAAAGAAAATCTGCTATGACACATGTTTTGCTCAATTGTCCCGAGATTCAACCATATCTTGAGTAAGTGTTAATTGTGTTATCGAATTACATGAATTTGGTAAGGATACTTAACTAACGAAAAATCTCAATGATGTACACTTAACAGTTTATTCATAATGACATGGGGTAATGATGTCATATATATGAAGTTTTCCGATTGGCTGAATGAATATGTAAGTATGAAAGTTCATATGTCCATTTACTAAAATTATATATATCATTTAATAAAACTTTATATTTTGGATTAACGATATGTAGGTTTTAGATGAATATAGTACCATCAAACATTTGCAATTGGTGAGAGATGTTACATTTGGGCCTGAAAATCAAATTCATACGATGAATAAATATTGTGTGAATGGTTTCAAGTTTCAAACTGAAGAAGTTTCTAAGTATAAGAAAACTAATAACAGTGGCGTGTGCGTTCAAGGTGATGTTGATGGTAACAGCCAAATCGTTGAATATTTTGGTGTCATACAAGAGATTATTGAAGTTAGGTACCCTGGTTGACAAAAAAAGAAGATAATACTATTTCGGTGCAATTGGTTTGATCCATCACATAGAGGTACCAAGGTAAATCACCAACATAATATAATTGAAATTAAGCATACGAGGCAATATAATCGCTATGATCCTTTTATCATTGCACAAAATGCCAGGCAGGTATATTATGCTACATATCCATTGCGTATAGATAAAACTAATTGGTGGGTGGTTATAAAGACTAAGCCTGTGGGGAGAATTGAGATTGAGAATGCGTTAGATGTGGCATACCAGAACGAAGTCGCAGTTGTTGATCAAACAGTGGATGCTAAGTTGGAACATCCTCAACGCATATTAGAAGAAGTTTCTGATGATGAGATCATTGCCATGAAAAATATTGAGGAAGAAATAAATGAATCATTCTAGGAGGAAGAATGGAACGACGTAAATGAAACAACTGAAGAAGAAGAATGGGAGAATGATGGAAATGAAACAAGCGAGGAGGAAGATTGGGAGAATATAGCCTAGCATGTTAGTTTTTTTTGGTACCACTAATTATTTGTTAATACTAATGATTTTTTTATATGTTTTAATATAAACTTGCATACAGGTGACATCCGGTGGTGATGGTGATCGACCTCGTACTAACAAGAGTTCAAAATCAATTGCTAAGAAGAAATCTAGGACGCCTATAGACCCTAATGATACTCCTGGTCGACTCTCATCCCAGACATGGATGCACACTTCTTCATCAGGGCGATCTTATATCCCCTGTGGCACTGGAAATCCTATAGATTTTCATGGTCCCAGAAAGTAATCACTACCTCTACACATTTTTGCTTCACATACTATCAGGCCTATAGATATAAGGACTTTGATATTATCATTTGCTACTCCATTCCCTCGCGATTCATCCTCCCACCTCTCAGGATTGAGGCTTAAAGATAGCTCTGACTCCGATGCACAGACATCTACTCCCCCATTGACTCAGCAGTATGTACTCCCGAGAGTATCATTTACATCTGGATCTGTACCTACACCTCCGCCTGTAGAAGATGATATTGATGTGGATCTGATCGGACTAGTACCTGGTGATACAGATAGGCTTGGTAGAGTGTTCATGGATCCTGATGGATCATCGTCTTAATTGATAAGTTTATTTAATATTTTTTATCTTTATTAATTAAATATTTATGAGGTGAAATATTTATTATTTTTTTATAGGTGGTGTCCCTCATCAAAAGAAGTTAATAAAGCGCTAAGGGAGAGCATTAGGAGACTTTATTCACATCCTTGGGTCAGTTGGAAGGATATTCCAGAGAGATATCGACAATCCATGTTTAATGAGTTTAAGGTATATTGAATTTAATTGTTATTTAGTTAACTTTAATATTAATATATATATCATCTAATGCTAGTCAATTGATTTTCAGACTATGTGTACTTAGTTGCGAAAGCACAATAAAACCAAGTCTGTTATTTTTGAAAATCATGTTGGAGCGAGGCTAAAAGATTGGCTCGAATGTATTAGGCATAAGGAAAATGTAAAAGAATGGCTTCTTAAAGAAGTGTATGATGACATGCGTGTTATTTGGGATTCTCCTGAATACAAGGCAATGTCTGAGAAAAATAAGCAAGCCAGAGCTAGTTTAAAAGGTGGCTCATTACACACCGGGGGTACAAAGAGTGTCGGGACCATAATTCGGGAAATGGTAAGTAATAACCTTAGATTCTAATTTACATGTTTATATAAAGTTCATTAAATTCTACTTGATTATGTTTATTTGTTTTTTGCTTGCAGACAAAAGCTTTGGGTCGCGAACCGACTCAACTTGAGGTTTTCGAACGAACACATTTAAGGAAAAAGATGAAAGAGTCAGACCCGGATGTATGGGTTGAGCCAAGGGCTGAAAATGCCAATGTAAGTTTTAAAAATTTACTTACAAAGTAAAATCTACTTACAAAATAATTGTTATTTTCTATGTTATGCTCCACCTTGCTTAGTAATAGTAAATCTTCTAACATTTCTTTCTTAATATGCAGAATGATTATAAACGCTACTTGTTTGAGTTCGGTCCAACCGCCCCTTCACAGAAAATATCTATTCAAATTTGGACTGAAAAAGTGGCGGGAGGAAAACAAAAGGGGAGAGTCTATGGGATAGGCTCTCGAAATAAATTGGGACGCATCTGTTCAGGATTGGAAGGTGTTGGTTCCTCAGGCCAGGCAGAGGCAATTGACGGTGTTCAGCTTGCTACTATGTCACAGCAGATTGCATAGTTTACACGTACCTTGGCACAGTCCATTGCTCAAAATGATATCACGTGCAACACCGTCGAGGAACTTAAAAAACAAATGGTTAGCATGGCTCGTCGTCGTCGTCATCATTCTCCATCACCCTATTCAAGTAGCGAAGAAGACACAAAGAGTGGTGAGGAGTTAGTTGGGGCTACTCCTTAGTGTTGTTGGATTCGATGTTTCTAGACACTTTTTAGACATTCTTGAACTTAACTTTTAACTTTTTGAAAACTTTTACGATTGTTTAAGTGATTGTGTTGTTGGATTGACTGTTTAGTGTTTTGAATATTGTTGGATTAATTGTTTAAGTGTTGTTGACTAGTATTATGTGTTATATGCGTAATAGGTGTTGCTTGTGGCTGTACATATTGAATTGCATTTTCATTTGGCAGGTGGGATGCAGAAAATGCATTTTCCTACATATAAAAAATATGCAGAAAAGCGACGGACAGTGTCGCTTTTGTCTGTCGCTTTTCTGGAATTATTTTAAAAAATATTCCAGAAATGCGATGGTGTCCGTCGCTTTTTTTCTCCATTTGTTCTTCATATGAAGAATAAAAAGCGACGGACAGCGTAACATTTTCTGAAAAAATTCTAAAAAATGACGTTGTCCGTCCCTTTTTTTCTTCATTTGTTCTTCATATGAAGATCAAAAAGAGACAGACAGCGTCGCATTTTTTGAAAAAAAAAATCTAAAAAACGATGCTATCCGTCGCTTTTTGTTCATCATTTGTTCTTCACATGAAGAACCAAAAATGACGAACAGCGTCGCAATTTCTGGAAAAAATTAAAAAAAAAAAATCTTCAAAAAAAGACGATGTCCGTCGTAAAAAAAGCGATGTTGTCCGTCGTTTTTAAAAATCGTCGAGCCTTTTTACGACGCAAGTGACTGTGTCGCTTTTCCGTCGATTTTGACCAAAAAAACGACGCGGTCCATCGCTTTTGGCCAACATGTTTTGGTCTTTTTTTAGTAGTGATAGACCTCTAATGATCCCCAAAATAAATCCCAAAAGAATAACCGAACAAATATCACTACAAAGAAGAGGTTCACTCAAAGTATTTCTCAATACTAACTCTATGGGATATATTAAAGTACTCTCTATTACTACCAAAAAGTGGAATGGATGAGATGAAGAAACAAGACCAATATTTATAAGTCAAGTTCTTGGTCACCAAGTATGGTTAAGAGAATAAAAAAAAAACTTTTTTATTCTTTGGCTCCAAGTTGAAATACTTTGGCTCCAAGTTTGCTTTGGCTCCAAGATTAGCCATTTTCACATGACTAATTTAGGTCATATTTTACAATCTACTATATATACATACATAGTAGGCGTTTGGCCAGAAAAACCAAAAACTTTTGGAGTTGGAGTTGGAGTTGTGTTTGGCCATGAATATAAATTGGAGTTGTTTTTTAATTTTTGTGAGAGAAGTGAGAGTGAAAACAAGTTACTTGTTTTTACTTTTACAAATACAACTCCAAGTTGTATTTGGAATTTTTATGGCCAAACACCATCTTTGGAATAAAGTGGGAAAAAAAATCAGAAAAAAATAAAAAATTCTTATGGCCAAACAGGCCATAAAAGTAATTTTAAACATGTATAAATAGTAGAATTTTCCGCCAAAAGGATTCGGATGAACCCCTGGCCATAAGCTGGCTCCGCCGCTGCATAAAACATATAGTAGACAAAGGAAAGATGATAAAGAAACAGAAGGGATAACTTACAAGATCATTCTTGAAACCTCGTTGAATGGGTTTGAAAAAATAAGGATTTTTTAGAGGAATTTTCGTGGCAGCCAAAAGTGCTCTGTGTTTTGTGATTGATATAACTTGAAAATGTTGACGCAATTATTTTTCATGTGAAGCTTGAACAATGCATGACATTCTTTTTTTATATAAAAAATATTGACAGATGCACTAAAGTTTTTACTATGCTGAGTTTGGGAAAGAATCGGATCATAAGGGTCTATTGTACATAATTTTCTTATGTATTTATGAAAAATATATTTATGACTTTGAACTCGTGATCTCCTAACCACATGATAATAATTTTCAGCTTAAACAATATAGGGCATTTTTTTATGGGGTAACTTACAGAAATCTCATAAGTTAAGTAGTCAATTACATTTCTTACCACAACTTTTCTTAATTACATAAAATCCCATAAATGGCGTTTTTTGATACAGTATTTTGCTACATTGCCAACTAATCAGTAACTTAAATAAAGAAATAACAGAAATCACATTTATTTAGGGGAGTAAATCATGGGAGAGAATCTCTGAAATATCTAAAACAGAAGAAAAATTCAAAAACTTTCCGTCAGATTTTATGATTTGCAATTTACAATTTGGCTCAATTTCTTCCGTCTCTATTAATCTTTTTTTTTTCCTTAAAATTTCAATTTTCTAAATTTGAATCTAAAAGAACAACAATGCCGACGATCTGGATTTCGCCGGAACGGTTGTTGTTCGATCCACCACCCCCACCCCCCCACCCCCACTGTTCTCTGATCTCTCTTATCTCTTCCTTAACTCCATATCCAATTTATCGATCTATGTTTTCCTGCGAATTGGATGATGCTGGGACCAATTGTTTTGGTTTTCACCATGTTTTCTTATGTCTATATTGTAACAATTGCTTTGGTTTTCACCAAATAGATCCAATTATTTTGATTTTCACTATGTTTTCAAATTTTTTGGTCGGAGAAGACAATGGGTCTGGTGGTTTTGTTGGTAGAGTTGTGGTTGTTGTTAGTTGTATTTTTCCTGTTCAAGGTTTTTTTCCGTCCAAGTTTTTTTCTACCTTGTGCTTGTTCGATTCCGGCCGATAAAAATGGTGCAAGCGGTGATTTTGCTAGCAGAAATTCGGTGATGTTTGACATGGAGAATTAGAGGATATTCATCTATAATGTCATGAATCTAGAATTTAGTTTTTTATTCATGATACATATGTATGTATCTGCTTGTGTATGTATGATACGTGTCTATGTATCATAATCTATTAGTTCATATAGAATATGAAGCTTTGATCATGATACATACAAATGTATCTTTATGCACATATATCATAGTTAAAAAAAGAATGTAATTTTTGATTCATAATACTTATGAATGCATCTGCGTGTTAATGTATTATTATGTATCAAAAGTATCAGAAATGTAATGTATCAGAAGCTTTTATAAATTTGTCTGGATGCAATAATATGTATATCAATGATACATTGTTTAAAAAATGAATATATGTATCATAAATTATATTGTGTACATGATACATATCAGAATCATTCATTATGCCCATGTATGTGTATGTATAAGACATAATTTTATTTACTCATGATTCATATTAACATATCATGAGTTGAGTGATTAGGTATTGTGTAAAAGATAAATTATTTGTCTTGATACATATATAGATGGTATTGATTCAAATATTTTGTCTTAATGCATGATATTTAATTGGTTGTCAAAAAATGACCTTTTGCAAAAACTTAAATATGCATTACAATTGTACATTATAATGTAGTATATATTGTACATCATATATTATGTATCAAAATTTATTTTATCAGAATGGACTAATGTATCAATCACAAATATCAAGTATACTTGTTTCAGACATATGTATCAAAATTGTTTCCCGTATTTTATCAAAATAAGAAAAAACAAAAAAACAGAGGAGTACAAAAGAAAAAAGAACATCACGAGAGTGAGAAGAAGACTGTATTCTATGTTCTATATATAGAGAGAGTGTGTGCAAAACACGAAACTTCAAGTTTCTGAGTTTTTGTAGGATTGCGTGGTGGGTTTGGTATTTTCCGACTGGTGTCACTTTGTATCAAGAAAATGTATCAAAAACATGTATCAACTAAAAAAAATCTTTAAGGCATATGTATCAAACATAGGCAACAATTAAGTTTAAATTTCATTCAAATAGGAATTTGGAACCTTTTGAACATGTTTCTAGTAACTTTTCAAATGTATCAAAATATGTTTATCACACATTTTCAACTTATTTCATCAGACATCTTATGTACATACATCTTATGTCCATGTTGATGTATTGATACATACATATATATATATACATACATATATATACATACATACATATACATACTTATATATATATATATATATATATATATATATATATATATATATATATATATACATACATACATATATATACATACATATATATATATATATATACATACATATATATATATATATATACATACATACATATATATACATACATATATATATATATATATATGTATGTATGTATGTATATATATATATATATATATAGCACTGATTTTATTGGATACATATGTATGATATATATATTATAAGTATTGGACTTCAAACATATGTATCATCCTTAAATAATGGGAAGATAACACAAGTTCTTGATATATATCTATATGTGTATCAAATACATTTATTTGATACATATGTCTGATGCATATGTCTTATGCATGTATACTTGATACTTGTGATTGATATATTAATCCACCACCTCCATCATTTGTCGGCACCACCACCGCCACCTTTCGAGACCGAATTCAGTAACACATAGATCGCTTTCATCTAAGTGTCCAATATAAGAATTCTTGCAAAATTCAAAAGCAATCCAAACTCTAGACCTTATACATGCGATTTATTCAGCCAATTACATCAAATATTACCCCCAAAAAAAGGCCAAATTATTTCCACTCTTCAGAGTTCCAACGTGGATTTACAAAGTAGCATTTTTTCCTTTGTTGAAGGCTAGAACTTGTGTCTTATGAGTTGAAGGCGCTGCACTCCAGTCTTATTTCACCTTCGTCACTAGTTTTGACACCAACCCTTTCAAGTTTTCTCATTGTTGTAACAAAAGCTCCATTAAAGTCGAAACCGTTATTAGCAAAGTCATTAACAGATTATCCTTATTCCTCTCATCTCATCACCTTCCTCGTCTCTTCGTCCTCTTTCCTCTTTCACGCTGAAAGCCGCCGGACAGCAACCACCGACGAGCCACCACCACGACTGTTTACTGAATCTTGGGAAGTTGAAGATAATTGAAAATAAATTGGAAGAAAATATGTTTGTGATATCTTATAGATATTTTAGGTAATGAAATATTTCAATGCGTAGAAAAAGGCGATTTTGGTGGAATGAAAGCGGTATATGAGGGATGGGTGTGTATCAAGTGTTAATGAAAGAGAAAAACTAAATTATAGGATTTTATGTAATTTTTTAAAAGGTATAGGATTTTATGTATTAATGACCCTCATGTTTGGGGGTTTGTGTAATTTATTCTTTTTTTTTATATACTCCCTCCATTTTATTTTACTTGACTCATATTGGCTTGACACTTGACACTTGACATGTGACACGTCCCTCAAGAAAACTTTGATTAGAGGTATATTTTATTAAATTAAACTTATTAAAAATATGCTTTGGAACTTAAAATTTGACTATTATAATTATATTGCATAGTTATTAATACTAAGAATAGAAAAAATATAATAAAATTATCTTGATCTCATAAATTAGACAAGTAACTTAAATAACTATTTTTAGTATGGAAGTCAAGTAAAATGAAACGGAAGGAGGAGAGGCGCAAACTCTATGACGCACACACGGGGACAAAGCAAACAATTCAAAACGCCAAAAAGCCAAATAACTATAGGTGATTTTTTCAAGTATGCTTTTTTTTTTGGTTTCGCACTTCGGTGTTTGGTACCCGCATTGGATCCCCGACTAATTCGAATCGCGCACTGCAGGGCCCATTCTGGGGGTGGTGCTCCCAACAAGATTTTTTCTATACTCAGGGCTCGAATTTGAGACCTTTGGTTAATGGTAGAGCAATCTCACTACTGTACCACAAATCATGTTGGTATTTGTTCAAGTATGCTTGTTGTAATGGTAAAAATTTCCATATCCCAAGATAAGGTAGCGTTTGGCAATGGATTTCTAAATATTTCTTAAAAAATTAAATTACATTGAAGTTTTAAAATGTGTTTGGTCATAATTTTTTAAAATATATTTTCACTTTTATGAAAAAAAAAAGCGGGTGTAAATATACTCTCAACTTTGTAATAGAGAAGATATACTCTTTGTTAAAAAAGTGGAGCAAATATATCTCTATCGTTTATAAAATGATATAAACATACCCTTCTTTACTAATACATCTGTGTTTTTTGAATTAAATTATATTTATCTTGTTTTTTTATAAATTAAAAAAGACATGTAAATTTATTCATCCAAGCATCACACACCCTTCAAGACAAGAGGGATCTCATCTTCATCCAACATCACTTTCACAGAAGAATCGAAGACGCGAAGAAAAAATATACATTAAACGAAAACGGACTAATATGTGGGTTATTGTTCTTGTTTGGGTCGGGTGGGTCAGGTAAGTTAAAATATAAACGGACTAATTAAAAAATAAATCCATGTATATTTTTTAATTTAAAAAATAAGATAAATATTATTTAATTTAAAAAATATAGATCCGTTAGTAAAAATGGTATATTTGCACCGTTTCATAGACGGCAGAGGTATATTTGCTCTATTTTTTTAATGGATGATATATATGCTCTAAATCACAAAGTTGAGGGATATATTTGCCCCTTTTCCCTTTTAATAATTTGTGGTTGTTAGATTTAACAAAATTGTAATACATTATCACAAATCATAACACCATATTTAAATAAAAACTACGAATAATCACATTCTGAAATTATGAATGTGATGCTACATGCTAGTTTAGCAATTGGACCATGTCATTTTAAACAAGAAATTTCACCCATATATGTCCTATCGTGCATCAAGAACATATCATATCACTAATCAATACATCTATGCTTATCACTAATAGTTTCCATCTGCCTAACATGGTCCTTCTGCCATACAACCATTGAAGCATTTGGATTCATCGAAACAAATCCGCCTTTAGCTCAGGAATTTTGGTTCTTGGCAGGCAACTTCGCTCATCGACCTCTCACCATTCCCCTTTACGTTAAATGAAACCCCCCTAAACCGTCTACATACATGTTAAATCCATCATCAACAATAACAACAAACACAATGTATGTAACACCCCGCACCTTCCCGACCCTACTTGACAACCTTGAACCATGTTTACCCTAGGTTCGAGAGCAATAAGTACGTATTTTGCATTGTTATTGATGGAACATTTGATATTGTGCTAGTAAATGTGATTAGACCTTTGTAGTAGGTGGTGTTTGTGACTTTGTGGAGCATTTGTGGGGTGAAAAGTGAGGTTTAAGGGACATCCAAGCAAAGGATCTTAAAGATAAGAGGCAAGCAAAAGGTTGGAACTTGAAAGATCCAACTAAATGCACAAAGAAAAGTCAAAATCAAAAATTAAGTGTGGGGCGCTGCAGGTGGCGTGCCAAGCCGCTTTGGCCTAAAATTTTTGTGGCATAGGCAGCAAGGGGGCACGCCCAGGGGCGTTCCAGGCCGCCCCTGCACACCTTTCAAATGCTGAAATTTTCTCTAAGTCTCTAGGGCGCCCGGGAGCGTGCCGGGGTGCTTTTTGCCCGATTTCTTCTATGATTATTAGTCTATAAAAAGGACTCTTGGGTTATGGTATCATTATTACATCATAGTAGGACTACTCTCGAGTAAGTTTGGCATCCGAGTTGGGATTAATTCTTCGTCACAAGTGTTTTATCAAATTATGTTAAATTAAGCCATGAGTGGCAAAAATCGCGTATTCTTGAGGATTGAGGCTACGAATGTGAATCTCGCGAGTTGAATATTATCTTGACATTATGGAATTATTTAAACATGAGATAGTGGGAGTATTACACATTGAAATTGGTGGTCTAAGTTAATATGTGTTAATGGGCTCAATTTGAGGCCCAAAATGGAATAAAATGCATGGCCCAAAAGGGCAAATGACCCATTCTTCCACTTTGACCAAGGGAACATGGCATTTAATGCCAAGAAGTGGCTAATTATGACTTTAGGGGCTATATAAGGTGGCAAAAATCAGATTTTATTTCCACAACTCACACATGTCTTTCTAGACATTTCTACAAGATATTTCTTCAAGCTCTCTCAAACCCTAAGCCATCTTTTTGGACAAGATCACTCATTTGCAAGTTTGGGTAAGTGATTATTCTTATGGATTAATATATTATATGCATGGTAAAGTATGTAGATCATGATGGTTATGTCTAAAAGTGTAAATAATGCATTTTTACTTTTTGCTAAAAGATGTGTCATCCATGGAATTTAAACTTGAAAGGAGACTTGAGGTTTTGATGAAAGTCCATGGTGTGAATGAAATATCAACATGTATGGTGTGGTTATGTTCCTTGACTTGTTATTTTTCTATGAGGGTAAGTTGTGGGATTGTTGTCGATATGTTGTTATGAAGTGTATTGAGGTGACTTGATGGAGTAATTGTGATATTGTATCGATGGAGAAGCGTAAAGTATGAACTTGGTGTGACATGCTATTGATTTATGATGTATTGGTCAATGTATGGATTGTTGGTATGACAATTTCATAAATGGTATTGTCAAGGGGGAAATGACATGTTAAGGCAATCATGTAACTCACTGTCGTCATATGCATTTGTAAGGTAGTTGGTGGTTAATGTAAACTCCGTTATGTACTTATGTTGTAGAGTGAAACATAAGGAAGGAGCTGAACTATTGTATGCACATTTAGGATTGTATATTCATATTGGGAAATAAGGTATGTAAGGTTATTCTAGCCGTATCCTTCTGCAACACATAGTATTCACATTGACATTGTATTTATTCCATTCCAAAATGTTCTAAGGTATCCTATTTCCTGTTATCAATTGTTATTAATCACATGTTCCCTACTCATTGATCATTTTTGATTCACATGTCTCATGTTCATTGACTAATGTTCCAAAGGTCCAACAATGTTATATTCCAAAGTTCAAATAATGTTATGACTATCAATGTATCAATCTCAAAAGTAAAGGAAAGAAGTAATGCATATATGGTTGATGATTGAGTATGGGAAGTAGATTTGGGGGCGTAAGCCTAGCTCAAACCGATCCCGAGACTATTGGTTCAGGGGGTAGTCCTAGAGGCATGATCCTAGCTCGGACCGAACCTGACAGGGGGTAGTGTTGATACCCAATTTTGACCTCCTGATATCCCCCAGACTGCTATTTTATCAAAAAAAATGTTAGTTTTGATTTTTTTTTTCTAAATATTATTTTGGTATCAAATAAATTCTGACATTGCGTATTCATGATTTTAAGGTATGCAATTTATTTTTAGCATTTTAATTTTATATTCTTATATAATATATACTTTACTAATTTAAATATAATATTTTACATAATTTTATAAATATTTATTAAATTATTTCCGCAAATATGCATACTCATAATTTACAGACACGTAGTCTATTATTACTATTATTATTATTACAGTATTTTTAAAATTTTGTATTCATAGGTGCCTAATCTACTTCAAATCATTTTTTTTCGTTGATTTTTAATAATACGTATCATTATTTTTTCTTACGAAATTTAGTCATAATGATTTTATGATATTAATTAATTTTTGTTAGTTTTTATTATATATTTACTTATTTATTTAAAAGAAGTCTAATTCAATGCAATTTTCATAATTTATTTAAATTCTAGCCACTTTGTACTCAATTCTTGTCAATTTTAGCCTAAATCAAGCTCAATATGGCTCAATTTTAAATTCCAATTCTATTTCAAGTAAACCCAATTTAAATAACTCAATTTTTGACTCTTTTTGTAATTTTGAATCCCAGCCATTGATCAAGATTGATCCAACGGCTGAGATTAATACTCTACTTTATTTCCTTTTAATTCCCTTCACCCCCAAAATCCCAAAATCCTAAAAAATATTTTCCATACCAACCCCACAGCCGCACAACTCTCTGGCTCTCTCCCCTTCTCTCGATCTCACGCCGCCTCCATCGCCGGTCATCACCGACCGGCGAACTCAGCAACACCACCGGCAAGACCCCCCTCACATCCGCCTCTCTCTTTTCCTTCTTCTCCGATTTCTCTCTCTTTCCTCTCACCATCGCCGAACCTCCATCGCCGGTGAATCCCACATCACCGGCGACCTCCACACCAGCCTCGTATCCCCTCTCTGTCCCGATATTCTCTCTCCCTAGCGTTCCACTCTCTCTCTCCAAACACACAAGCCGCCACCCCCTCTACCCTCTCTATACCCGAACCCTCTCTCCACCGCTGCTCCACCACACCGCCACCCTCAACTCCCTCTGTCTCCAACCAATAAAGGCTTCGCACCACCATCTCTGCTGCCATGAACCTCACCTTCTCTACTAGCTCTAGCGAGATAAGGCTCCATACCAGGCATCAATCCGATGTTCAAAGACCGGAAAGTTCACCCGTCGATCTCCCCTCGCGATCTACATCGAAAATTATTTTTTTTAAATGTCTCTGGTATGTTCCCTTTTTCATCGTCATAATTGATTACTATCATTGCTACCCGATTTATGCCTGAGATGGATCTAAAATTTTTAACAAGATATTTTTATCTATTTTGGGATTCTTGTTTGATAACCCATTTGTGCTAGCATGTGAAAAGCTCCAAATTTATGAATCAACCACTGTCTGTGTTGAGAACCGATTTTGCATAGAGGTTTTATTAATCTGGTTTAGCATAGTTCATTCTGGATAGCTTTGGTACTTGTTTCCTTGGAAAACTTGAATGTGCTCATTCATTAACTTTAGCATGTCTCCATCTCTTTAATTGAATTTTTGTTAGTACCTGACCTAATTAATGGGAACCTGATTGGTTTGGTTGAATCACTAGACTTTTGGAAAAGTCGTGGAAAATAATTCGAGATCATATTGTGATGCTTTGGTTCGAAAACTCGTTTTTTACATAGTCATCTTGATCTCTGTTCTCATTTTAGTATTGTAAAATAGACTTAATAGTATATGTTTATATGGTAAATTTGCCTTCATTTCTGCTCAAGTTTAATCATAGCAGCATCTTTGGGATTTTTATTAACATGTATATCCTTCATGATATAATTCCTAATACCTAGCTATTGTTGGTAGTGTATGGGAACTTGATCATTAGGAAAGATTTTACACCTATTTACTTATGTCAAACTTTGATTCATAAACCATCAGTGATTGACTTTAGCATGCCTGTAATTGATTTTCTTTTTCATTTTTACTTAGCTATTTATGGTAGATTTGATCTGATTTATTGGGTGATCTAATATTCATGGTAAACTTTATTTTTGTTCACATTAATTGTGATTTGATTAGGCTAAGTAAAGAAAAGAATTTCAGGATTGATTCTCTTGATTATGTCTTGGCCTTTACTAATTCTCCCTGAAATCACTATATAAACAAGCCTACCTTCACTATTCTGGGAGGGATTATTTTTCACACTCCCACTTCTCTTTTACACACTTTTGAACATCACTACTCTCCTCTACACTTTAAAAATATTTCTCTGCTTTGATCTTGAGACTGATTTTGGTTGCTAACTATTATCACTGGTCTTCACTTTGGAAGTGCAGTTTCTTGTTTGTGTCTTATTATTCTTGCTACCAACCGGTTAGTGTTCTCTAACGATGCATTTATTCCTTTTGTGCTAATCCTGTGTGATTATGATTTTGTTTGATTTATTTTGCAATTAAATGTTTCCCCACCATGGTGTTATGTATGTGAATCTGAAACGGCCTTTGTGCATCTCATAACCCCTTTGGTGTGAGCCTACCTGGGATCCTTGAGATCCTTAGGATCTCGACAGCACCAAGGGTTGGTTATGGGCTGTCAAAGGCTGGTTTTGGATTTTGGTGCGGTTGGGGTGTTTTGTTTATGTTTAACAGGTTGAAAACGAACATCTAAAGACGAAGAGTTGCCAGGGGTTTGGAGTAGTGAAGGACTGTCCCACTTAGCCCCCTTTCCATTTTCTCCTTTCTTTATTCATTGGTCTGTAGTAATTATTGTATGAACTCTAAGACTGTGTAATAAAGATTATGGGGATTGCTTATAGGGGCGGGGATTATGTGACTTGAATGTTTTAATAACGTAACTATTTTATCACTTAGGCAATACGTTCTAGGATCACTAATCAAATTGTTTTACCACCTAGAAATCATGTTTTAGGGTTATTAATTAACTTTCATTAAGTTCGAGCATGTTAATTTAACTTATAGTGTGTCTAATTAATTTTTAGCAACTTCTAATCAATTTCCTGCATTTTAAAATCAATTCCTAGCATGTTAAATTATTTTTCAGCACCTCAAATTTTATTTTTTCGCATTTTAGATTTATTCTCAGCACCTGTTACTAATTTCCAGCACCTTAAGTTAATTCCCTGTAATTATAATTAATTTCCTGCATATGTAAAAATAATTTTTGTACATAGAAATAATTTTTCTGCACACTTATAATTAATTTCTGCATATGTAAAATATTTTTCTGCACACTGATATTAACTTCCTGCATATTAAAAATAATTTTTCTGCATATGTAAAATATTTTTCTGCACACTTATAATTATTTCCTGCATATTAAAAAATATTTTTTCTGCATATGTAAAATATTTTTCTGCACACTGATATTAATTTCTTGCATATCAAATTAATTTTCCGCATGTTTAAATTAATTTTCAGCATTAATACGCCTCGCCTAGAAATTATGCCTATAGGTCTTAATCCCGAAAATGAATAATTGTCCTTTTAAGTATGTCATTACCTAATTAACTTTAATTAAATAAGAAGCATATTTGAAACATTATGTGCTAAGTGTTTAAGCTTTTCTTTTCTTAACTATTAAATTTAGTTTTCTCCCAAACTTATATTGTTATTCATCTTTTCACAACTTTCAATTCTCAAAGCTAAAACCACTGTTTGGTTTTTTAACTATTTGAACTGGACAGTGTTGATTTTCTTAAAATCAATAACTACATAAATGCTATCTCCTAACCTATAGTTAGCGGGAAAGTGAAAGGAATTACGAGGTCTAATTCTGGAATTTTTAAATTAAGCCGTCGCATCCCCGGGAGTATCATCTACCAAAGCTTTGCAAAAGAGGATATGTGTACTTATACGTAACTATGTTTATGTGTTTATATTCAAAACTCACAAAATTTCACTTGTCCTTAAAAATTTATAATATTATTATTTTAACTTACGACCGACCTCCAATTAAAAATGTTGCTAAGGTCAAGTGAGCGCGATTATTAATATCATGGCATCATTCCTATAAAGCAACAAACATTTTCTGTTTTGTTCAAGAAGTTGAAATGTTTATTTCATTAACTCAATTTTATTACCATATCTTTAAAATTCCTTTGTTTATTTTTGGGGTAGTTAGTTTAATTGAATTTAATAATTACATATTTTCTCTACATATTGGGTATCACTTCTGTCTCCTCGCTTATCTGACATTTTTATTTTATTTTTTTGCTTTCCTTTATACACCTTATTAATTAATAAATTTGTGTTCCTTGTTCTTTATCACCTAGTTTAGCACTAATTAGGTAAAACTAGATTTTTTTTTGTTAATTTTATTTATTTGTTTATAAAAATAAATAATTTTATCACCTAGTTATTCAAATTGGTATTAATTAATTTTCAAGTATAGTTTTCGCTCAGTTCTAATGATAATAATAATAATAGTTAAAATTGGTATGCTAACCATCTTTATCACCTAGATTGGTATTAATTAGATAATAATCGAGTTGTATGACTTGTTTATTTCAAGAATTCTCATGCTTAAACACCTAGTTAATCCTAAATGATTAAAATCAGTTGACCTTTGCTTGTCACATAGAATTTCCCACGTAATATATAAATTCGATCGGGACCCACATTTGTGGACCTCGAAAGGTTCCTAACACCTTCCTTTCGAGGTAACCTGAACCCTTACCCGAATTTCTGGTTGACGTAGACTAAATAATAAAATAAGCCCGGAATTAGTCTAGAATGGTGCCCTAACGCACCTTAACTCGTTAGGTGGTGACTCTTCACTCTTAAACAATCCCAAAAGAGTTTGTCACGTCGAATCCCGCTTTTCAAGAGAAAAATGGGGTGCGACAGGTAGCTCTAGAGGTAAGAACCTAGCTCGAGCCGAACCTGATATATTGGTTTATGGGTGGCAGCTCTAGGGGTAATAACCTAGCTCGAGCAGAGCCCGATGTATTGATTTATGGGTGGTAGCTCTAGAGGCATAAGTCTAGCTCGAGACGATCCCAACATCACGTTATGTTATGTTAAGACCCACTGATCAGTCGGGGCCCGGGTACATAGTGACATAAGTGATGATGAACAAGCATAGAAGTAAAGAAGCAAAGAAAGTAATGAAAGCAATACACATGGTTCCCAACATATAGAATGGTGACTTATCCATATTGGTTATTCATTTGTATTTGAGTTCATTGAAGTATTTATGCGTTATACAGTTTCATATGAGCCTTACATACTCAGTACATTTTTCGTACTAACGTCCCTTAGGGGACTTACCTTACTTGTTGCAGGTGCAGGTGCTAGTAGACCTCCACAGTAGGTTGCCGATCATTTGTAGAACATTGGTGAGCTCCAATTGGTTCGGGGCTTTCCGCGTCACAGTTGTACATTGACTTTGGTATTGTAAATATTGTATAAAGCAGGGACTTGTCCCAACTTTAAGATAGTTATGTGTATGCATCTGTTAGAGGCTTTGTAGACGTATGTGGGGATATGAATGTAAGCGATGTATGTCCATTTTCACATATGTATATCTCACATGTTTTCATGACTTCCACTATTAGCATCTTGTATCTATACGTGATGGTGGTGTTTCATGAATGACATGCATATGAATAGATATGGATGAAGATTGGTTCTCTCAAGCCTTATCGACTTCGGGTGCCAGTCCGCCTCATTGGAATTCGGGTCGTGACAAAAGTGGTATCAGAGCAGGTCGTCATAAGGGTTTCTACAAAGCCGTGTCTGAGTAGAGTCTTGCTTATGGATGTGTTGTGCACCACATTTATAAGTAGGAGGCTACAGGGTATTTAGGAGTTGTTTCTTTTCTTCACTTCTAGATCGTGCAATAGAGCCAATGTGGTAAGTAGAATCGTATCTAACCATTGGAATTGGTTTTCCTTGTTTATAGTAAAATGCCGATGACAAGAAGAGGTAGAGGCAAAAGTAAGCTGGTAGATATGCTTGACGGTGAAGGAATGAGTAAATCACCACCTGACCAAGCTAGTCAAGGTAGAGCTAACACTGAAATTGCATCGCGATCTTCTTCTACTTTTCCAGCTCCGGAAGAGCCATGAGGTAGAGAGTACCCGTAGAACCGCCAATGAATGCCACTGGCCAGGATTTAAGAAATGCAGTGCACATGTTGACTCAGATAGTTGCTGTCAAGAAAGATCTGGTCCAATAACAAATGAGGATGATGCGGCTAGAGTGGCAAGTAGCAGGACACAGGACTTTCTGAAATTAGACCCTCCTATATTCACTGGGTCAGATCCGAAAGCAGATCCACAGGACTTCGTGGATCAAATCCAGAGGGCTCTAGATGTTATGCACGTGACTGGTGTTGAAACAGTTGAACTTGCAGTCTATAGATTGAAAGGTGAAGCTATATTATGGTATGAAGACTGGAAAAGATCGAGGGGTATTGATGCACTTCCAGCTGGTTGGGAAGAATTTAAAATGGCATTTCTTCATCATTACCTCCCATATGATATCCAGGAGGCACGTGGAGATCAATTCTTAAATCTCCCTCAAGGGAATTTGAGTGTTAGAGAATACAGTTTGCAGTTTAATTCCTTGGTTCGATATGCTCCGAATGTAGTGTCCACAATGACAGACAGAGTCCATCGATATGTGGACAGATTAGAGCCATATTTGGTAAGGGACTGTACCATTGCTGCCTTGAACAAAGATATGGACATAGCCAGAATACAGGCCTTCGCCCAGAAAATGAAGGATCAAAGACAGAGAAGAAGGGTACATGAATCTGAAAGAGGAAAATCCAAAAGAGCTAGACCTATGGGACAGCCTATGGCGTCCCAAGGAGAATCTAGGCCTCAGATGTTTCCTAGAACCCCTAGACCCTCATTCTCTTATTCCACAGCAGGCACTCACTCTCAATTCCGAGGGTTTAGAGGTAGTCAATCTGGGCAGAGTAGTGGAATTCACGGATCGCAGGCAGCAAGATTTTCTCATCAGCAGTGTCAGCACTGCGGGCGTACTCATTCAGGTACATGCCAGTTAGGGATGAATGCTTGCTTTTGGTGCGGTATGACGGGGCACATGATGAAAGAGTGTCCCCAGAGGAGCATGGGTGGTATAGCACGACCTGCGGGATCAACTGTTGCGTCATCATCATTGGTTCCTTCTTTAGGCCGAGGTGTACAGTCTGTTGGTTGTGGAAGAGATGCCAGAGGAGCAGCCAGTACTAGTGGAGTCCAGAACCGTACTTATGCTCTAGTGGACAGGTAGAATTCGGAGGCATCTCCTAATGTCGTCACAGGTACATTATCCATATTTTTGTATAATGTATATGCATTGATTGATCCAGGTTCTACATTGTCATATGTTACTCCATTGATTGCTGCTAAATTTGAAAGACTACCGGAACTACTAACTAAGTCAATTGTAGTATCTACACCAGTTGGTGAATATATTATTGCAAAAAGAGTATATCGTAATTGTGTGGTAACTGGGTGTGGTCATGATACACTGGCCGATCTCATTGAACTAGACATGGTGGATTTTGATGTGATAATGGGCATGGATTGGTTGGCTTCTTGTTATGCCACGGTAGATTGTCGGGCCAAGAAGGTACATTTTTATTTTCCATAAGAAAATGGTCTTGAATGGCAGGGTAATATGGGGGCACCAAGAGGAAAATTTATTTCCTATCTGAAAGCAAGAAAAATGATTGCCAAGGGGTACATATGTCACTTAGTACGAGTGAAAGATACTGAAGTGGAACCACTAACTCCTTAGTCGGTTCCAGTGGTCAATGAATTTCTTGATGTATTTCCAGAGAAACTTCCTGGTTTGCCTCCAGAACGGGAAGTAGAGTTTGGCATCGATGTAAATCCAGGCACTCAACCTATTTCTATTCCCCCGTATAGAATGGCCCCAGTAGAATTGCGTGAATTGAAGGAGCAATTGAAAGACTTGCTAGACAAGGGCTTCATCAGGCCTAGTATATCCCCGTGGGGTGCATCGGTATTATTTGTACGGAAGAAAGATGGCACATTGAGAATATGCATTGACTATCGGCAATTGAATAAGGTAACGATCAAAAACAAATATCCCCTCCCTCGAATTGACGATTTGTTTGATCAGTTACAGGGCGCCAAGTGTTTTTTAAAGATTGTCTTGAGGTCGGGTTACCATCAAGTCAGAGTTAGAGACAAAGATGTACCCAAGACAGCCTTCCGCACACGGTATGGCCATTATGAATTTTTAGTTATGTCATTTGGACTAACTAATGCACCAGTTGTGTTCATGGATTTTATGAATAGGGTGTTTAAGCCATTTCTAGACGTGTTTGTGACGGTATTCATAGATGACATACTGGTTTATTCAAAGTCACAAGAGGACCATGCTAAGCACTTACGGCAAGTGTTATAGATTCTTCGTGAGCGTAAGTTGTATACAAAGTGCTCTAAATGTGAATTTTGATTAACATTCGTCGCATTCTTGGGTCACATTGTGTCAGATGAAGGAATTCGTACACAGAAGATTGAAGCAGTGAAAAATTGGCCAAGGCCTACGACGCCTACGAAAATTCGTAGCTTCCTTGGGTTGGCAGGTTATTATCGAAGGTTTGTTGAAGGGTTTTCTTCCATTGTTGTACCTTTAATGAAGCTTACACACAATGCAGTCAAATTTTAGTGGAATGATGCATGTGAGAAAAGTTTTCAAAAGCTGAAGGAGAAATTGACTTCTACGCCAGTGTTAGTACTTTCGGGAGGCACCGAAGGTTATGTAGTATATTGTGATGCTTCTGGAGTTGGACTAGGGTGTGTATTGATGCAACACGATAATGTAATAGCATATGCCTCACGACAGTTGCGGCCACATGAGAGAAACTATCCCACACATGATCTGGAGTTAGCAGTTGTAGTATTTGCTTTAAAGATATGGAGTCATTATTTGTATGAAGTTCATGTTGATATCTATACTGATCACAAAAGTTTGTAATATATCTTTAAGTAGAAGGAACTCAATTTGAGGCAACGAAGGTGGTTAGAGCTCTTAAAAGACTATGATATTGATATTCTATATCATCCAGGAAAAGCAAATGTGGTAGCTGATGCATTGAGCCGCAAGGCAATAGGAGGCACTAATGGCCAATTGACAAAAAAAAAAAGATTTAGTCAAAGATCTACATCAATTAGCCAGCTTTGGGGTTCGTCTTCTTGAATCCTCAGATGAAGGGGTTATTGTACAAAATGCGGTAGAATCTCTATTACTAGCAGAAATGAAAGAGAAGCAATTTGCGGACCCTATGTTCTTACAGCTGAAAGAAAATGTACATTTGAGTTTGACAAAGGCATTTGAGTTTGACAAAGGCATTTGATCTTATACAAGAAAGGTTACTTCAATGCCAAGGTAGATTATGTGTACCAGATGTAGACTAGCTGAGGAAATGAATTATGACAGAGGCGCATCATTCGCGATATTCTATTCATTCGGGACCTACCAAAATGTACCATGACTTGAAACAAATGTATTGGTGGGGAAATATGAAAAAGAACAATGCAGAATTTGTAGCTCAATGTCCAAATTGCCAACAAGTGAAAGTAGAGCATCAGAAACCAGGAGGTTACATACAATGTATCAAACTTCCAGTTTGGAAATGGGATATGATTAACATGGATTTCATCACAGGTTTGCCTCGTACACTGCGGAAATTTGATTCTATATGGGTCATAGTTGACAGGCTTACCAAATCAGCGCATTTCCTACCAGTCAAGACCACCTATACAGCTGAGGATTATGCAAGATTGTATGTTAAAGAAGTAGTGAGATTACATGGAATTCCGGTCTCCATTATATCAGACAGAGGAGCTTAGTTTACTGCGCATTTTTGGAGATCTTTTCAGCAGAGCTTGGGTACACAAGTGAATTTGAGTACGGCTTTCCATCCTCAGACAGATGGACAAGCAGAACATACTATCCAAACACTTGAAGATATGCTACGAGCGTGCACGTTAGATTTTCAAGGCAGTTGGGATGACCATTTGCCTCTCATTGAATTTGCTTACAACAATAGCTATCATTCAAGTATTAAAATGGCACCTTATGAAGCTTTATACAAAATGAAGTGTAGATCACCGATCGGACGGTTTGAAGCAGGTGAAACTGCTTTACTTGGGCCAGATCTTGCTTATCAAGCTATGGAGAAATTTAAAGTGATCCAATAACGGCTACAAACGGCCCAAAGTCTCCATAAGTCATATGCTGATATTAGAAGAAGAGGGCTCGAATTCGCCATAGGTGATTAGGTATTCTTGAAGGTGTCGTCGATGAAAGGGGTAATGCAATTTGGGAAGAAAGGTAAGTTAAGTCCCTGATATATAGGGCCATATGAAATTGTCCAAAGATTTGGGCAAGTTGCGTATGAATTGGCACTACCCCAAGAACTCTCCTCAGTCCATCCAGTGTTTCATGTTTCGATGCTTCGAAAGTGCATAGGGGATCCATCTTGTATTGTTCCCATTGAGGATGTCCAAGTTACGGAGGATCTTACTTATGAAGAGATACCCATTACTATTCTAGATCGACAAGTAAAGAGGTTGAGGAATAAAGACATAGTTTCCGTAAAGTTACTTTGGCAAAATCAACAAGTAGAAGAGATCACATGGGAAGATGAGGAAATGATGAAGTTCAAGTACCCTCATCATTTTTAAATGGAAGAGAAATTTCAAACGGCGGCATCGAGGCGATAACAAGTAAGTATCTATGAGCATTATGTGTATATGAATATATATGCTAATATAGAGATGCATTTGTTGTAATTGAGAAGATGTTGTTAACATTCGAGGAAGAATGTTCCTAACGGGGGGAGAATGTAACACATCGTACCTTCCAAACCCTACTTGACAACCTTGAACCATGTTTACCCTAGGTTCGAGAGCAATAAGTACGTATTTTGCATTGTTATTGATGGAACATTTGATATTGTGCTAGTAAATGTGATTAAACCTTTGTCGTATGTGGTGTTTGTGACTTTGTGGAACATTTGTAGGGTGAAAAGTGAGGTTTAAGGGACATCCAAGCAAAGGATCTTAAAGATAAGAGGCAAGCAAAAGGTTGGAACTTGAAAGATCCAACTAAATGCACAAAGAAAAGTCGAAATCAAAAATTAAGTGTGGGGCGCTACAGGTGGCGTGCCAGGCCGCATTGGCCTAAAATTTTTGTGGCACAGGCATCAAGGGGTCACGCCCAGGGGCGTGCCAGGCCACCCCTGCACACCTTTCAAATGCTAAAATTTTCTCTAAGTCTCTAGGGCGCTCGGAAGAGTGCCGGGGTGCTTTTTGCCTGATTTCTTCTATGATTATTAGTCTATAAAAAGGACTCTTGGATTATGGTATCATTATTCCATCATAGTAGGACTACTCTCGATCAAGTTTGGAATCCGAGTTGGGATTAATTCTTCGTCACAAGTGTTTTATCAAATTATGTTAAATTAAGCCGTGAGTGGCAAAAATCGCGTATTCTTGAGGATTGAGGCTACGAATGTGAATCTCGCGAGTTGAATATTATCTTGACATTATGGAATTATTTAAACATGAGATAGTGGGAGTATTACACATTGAAATTGGTGGTCTAAGTTAATATGTGTTAATGGGCTCAATTTGAGGCCCAAAATGGAATAAAATGCATGGCCCAAAAGGGCAAATGACCCATTCTTCCACTTTGACCAAGGGAACATGGCATTTAATGCCAAGAAGTGGCTAATTATGACTTTAGGGGCTATATAAGGTGGAAAAAATCAGATTTTATTTCCACAACTCACACATGCCTTTCTAGACATTTCTACTTGATATTTCTTCAAGCTCTCAAACCCTAAGCCATCTTTTTGGACAAGATCACTCATTTGCAAGTTTGGGTAAGTGATTATTCTTATGGATTAATATATTATATTCATGGTAAAGTATGTAGATCATTATGGTTATGTCTAAAAGTGTAAATAATGCATTTTTACTTTTTGCTAAAAGATGTGTCATCCATGGGATTTAAACTTGAAAGGAGACTTGAGGTTTTGATGAAAGTCCATGGTGTGAATGAAATATCAACATGTATGGTGTGGTTATGTTCCTTTACTTGTTATTTTTCTATGAGGGTAAGTTGTGGGATTGTTGTCGATATGTTGTTATGAAGTGTATTGAGGTGACTTGATGGAGTAATTGTGATATTGTATCGACGGAGAAGCGTAAAGTATGAACTTGGTGTGACATGCTATTGATTTATGATGTATTGGTCAATGTATGGATTGTTGTGGTATTGTTGGTATGACAATTTCATAAATGGTATTGTCAAGGGGGAAATGACATGTTAAGGCAATCATGTAACTCACTGTCGTCATATGCATTTGTAAGGTAGTTGGTGGTTAATGTAAACTCCGTTATGTACTTATGTTGTAGAGTGAAACATAAGAAAAGAGCTGGACTATTGTATGCACATTTAGGATTGTATATTCATATTGGGAAATAAGGTATGTAAGGTTATTCTAGCCGTATCCTTCTGCAACACATAGTATTCACATTGACATTGTATTTATTCCATTCCAAAATGTTCTAAGGTATCCTATTTCCGGTTATCAATTGTTATTAATCACATGTTCCCTACTCATTGATCATTTGTGATTCACATGTCTCATGTTCATTGACTAATGTTCCAAAGGTCCAACAATGTTATATTCCAAAGTTCAAATAATGTTATGACTATCAATGTATCAATCTCAAAAGTAAAGGAAGGAAGTAATACATATATGGTTGATGATTGAGTATGGGTGGTAGATTTGGGGGCGTAAGCCTAGCTCAAGCCGATCCCGAGACTATTGGATCAGGGGGTAGTCCTATAGGCATGAACCTAGCTCGGACCGAACCTGACAGAGGGTAGCTCAAGAGGTAAGAACCTAGCTCAAGCCGAACCTGATATATTGGTTTATGGGTGGCAGCTCTAGGGGTAATAACCTAGCTCGAGCAGAGCCCGATGTATTTATTTATGGGTGGTAGCTCTAGAGGCATAAGCCTAGCTCGAGCCGATCCCAACATAATGTTATGTTATGTTACGACCCGCTGATCAGTCGGGGCCCGGGTACTTAGTGACACAAGTGATGATGAACAAGCATAGAAGTAAAGTAGCAAAGAAAGTAATGAAATCAATACACATGGTTCCCAACATATAGAATGGTGACTTATCCATATTGGTTATTCATTTGTATTTGAGTTCATTGAAGTATTTATGTGCTATACAGTTTCATATGGGCCTTACATACTCAGTACATTCTTCGTACTGACGTCCCTTGGGGGATTTACCTTACTTGCTGCAGGTGCAGGTGCTAGTAGACCTCCACAGTAGGTTGCCGGACATTTTCTGAACATTGGTGAGCTCCAGTTGGTTCGGGGCTTTCTGCGTCATAGTTGTACATTGATTTTGGTATTATAAATATTGTATAAAGTGGGGACTTGTCCCGACTTTAAGATAGTTATGTGTATGCATCTGTTAGAGGCTTTGTAGACGTATGTGGGGTTATGAATGTAAGCGATGTATGTCCATTTTGACTTGATGGCCCTGACGGCCAAGTTTCACATATGTATATGTCACATGTTTTCATGACTTCCGTTATTAGCATCTTGTCTCTATACGTGATGGTGGTGTTTCACGAATGACATGCATATGAATAGACATGGATGAAGATTGGTTCTCTCGGGCCTTATCGACTTTGGGTGCCAGTCCGCCCTGTTGGAATTCGGGTCGTGAGAATGAAGTCCCAAAAGCAGGTTCTAAGGAAGGTAGAGTGTACGCAGACCTTAACCCTACCTCGAGGAGGTAAAGAGGCTTTTTTTGGAAGACCCTCGGTTCGAGTAAAGAACATCAAAGCAGCTAAAAAAAATACATAAGTAAAGATGACATAGAAAATAATAGGGAAAACAAAACATAACATTCAAAATAGGAGCGTTCATTATAATCAACTAATGTGATAACTGAAGCACAGTAAATAACTAGGAGTAACAGAAGTCGCAAGACAGGCAACTGCTAGACAAATGTTGCTGCTACTACTATTGGTATAAACAGGGAAATAGGTACAACTCACCAACTTACCATCAAACCTATCCTGCTAGGAAACGAGACAAAACCCTCAACAAATCCACATAATTTATACAACCACAACCAAGCCATACTGAGTCATCTAGGCCTGGACAAAAGCCGGCTAGTCAGTCATTACTTCCAATTTTACTTACCTTACATGGAGATTTTGTAGAAACATATACATGGTTTTTGAAGTTTTACACCATACATTGGATCAACCAATTTTATTTTTAAAAAGTCAACTTGCTACAATGTTCCTCCCTTTTTGCAACCTTTCCAGAATATTTGCCTGCAAAAGACATTATTTGATATGAAAGTAGTTATAAAAATCTGCTTGGGAGCCCCATCGTGTGGTGTGTTCAAAATGACTTCCTTAGGGATGTTATATAATTTTCCAAACTATAACACCTCATATAAAGACCATTTGAATGAATTATTTGCAATATAATTACACTATTATGAAAAATGTTATATAGAAATCATATAACTATACATATATATTGGTAAATTACCTTAATAAGAGATCCAATTGTTTAAATATTAATGTAGAACTTAAACTTGACAAAAGTACATAAGAACTGAAATAACACTTACAATGAAAGTGTGCTATAGGTACTTCCCCATTCTTGATGAGTTCAAACTTGTATGCATCTCCTACTTGAAGTCCATTTTCTCCTCAGAATTTTGTCCATCCGCGTGTAATTCGGAAATTATTTTCCATTCTCTCTATCCACACTGGCCAACATCTCTTTGTTTTATCTCATCTCACACTTTCTATTCATCAATCCATTTGACTATGCAAATTCCATTGGAAAACACTATCATAAAACAAATTCCATTATGTAGAACAAGTTTCGGTTGCAACAACAACAACATACCCAGTATAGTTCCACAAGTGGCGTATGTAGAGGGTAGAGTGTACACAGACCTTACCTCTACCTTGTCAGGTAGAGAGGTTGTTTCCGATAGATCCTCATCTCAAAGAAAGCAAGAACACAGCATTCATGAAGACATAAGAAATATCAAGGCAGTAAGAAACTAGAGACATACGAGACAACAAGCAGTAAAAAAAATAATAGAAATGCAGAAATAGTAAAAATAATAAAATACCAAAAATAATACTAATACTACTGCCCAGAGAAACCAGGCAGTAGTTCACACTCCTGCCAAAAACTGCATTAGCCTGATAGTTAACAGAATTTCCTTTCCTTGCCTTGTTGAACTTGAAGTGTGCAGGATACTCAACAAGTTTATAACAAACATCCTAGGTGTGACCAGAGTTTTTGCAATATTTGCAAAACAGATCTGTCTTCTTAGTTTATGTGTTTCCTGATGGATTAGCACCCCTGTAGTCATTCACACTCCTAGATGGAGCCCATTTTTGTCCAGAAGTCATGAAAGCAGAAGCGTCAATAGCAAGAGTGTGAAGGCATCGATTATACAGAGCCTTTTTCCCCCATAGTAAAAATCACTTCAATAAGGTGCCTTTTATCAGTTGTTATAACGAAAGCTTGGAAAATTTACCAGCTTGATGTGAACAATGTGTTTCTCTATGTAGATCTTGATGAGGAGGTATATATGAAGTTTCCTCCCGATTTGACATCTCCTACTTCTAATCATGTGTGTCATCTTTATAAATTATTGTATGGGTTGAAACAGGCTTCCCGCCAATGGTATGCTCGCTTGTCTTCTATATTGAACTCTTGAGGTTTTCATTCTTCACTCAACGACTACTCCCTCTTCTTCAAGGTAACAGGGAACCTCGTTACTCTTTTGGTTGTATATGTCAATGACATATTAATCACTGGCAACAATACAGAGGAAATAGGTGAGATTAAAAGCTTGTTAAATTCTGAATTCAAGATCAAAGATTTAGGTGAGGCTCATTACTTTTTGGGAATGGAATTGGTGCGAGAGAATGTTGGGATGATCATTACCTAGAGAAAAATCGCAATAGAGCTCCTCACTGAGTTTGATTGTTTGGAATCTCAGCCTGTGTCTACTCCATTGGATCCAAGTCTTAGGGGGTGTTTGGATTAGCTTTTTTTAAGTGACTTATAAGCTAGAAGCCAAAAGTTAATAGCAATCTACTTTTGGTTTTTGGCTTTTTTTGGGTACTTTTTAAGCCTAAAGTAAAGTGCTTTTAAGCACAGCACTTTGTATCTTTGCCAAACACCTTCAAAAATTATTAAGTTATTAAAAGCCAAAAGCACCTAAAAATAATCCAATCCAAACACCCTCTTAAGCTTTCTTCCTCCTCTGGTGAGCCTCTCACTGATTCGACATTTTATCAGTAGCTCTTACGAAAGCTAAATTTTTTAACAAATACTCATCCTGACCTTGCTTATACAGTCCAACATCTTAGTCAGTATATGCAAAATCCTTGTTCTGGTCGCCTTCAGACTTCTTTTCATGCCTTGAGATACCTGAGTCAAGATCCAGGTCTAGGGCTCTTCTTATTTCCAGATCCTTGCTTCCAAATTCAAGCATTTTGCGACTCTATTTGGTCTGCTTGTTATGATTTCCATCTATCTGTTAGTGGTTTCTTTTTAAGTTTTGGGGGTCTCTCAATCTCTTGGAAATCAAAAAAGCAACCCATTGTAGCTCTTTCATCCGCAGAGGCTGAGTACTGGTTTATGCACCGCCTTGTCGCTGAAATCACCTGGGTTGTTCGTCTCCTTCAAGATTTGTATGGAGCTCCTTTATTTCTGGTGCCCATTAATTGTGATAGTCAGGCTGTAATACATATTGCAAGAATCCAATTTTTCACGAATGAACCAAACATAGTCAGCTTGATTGTTATTTCTTTGGGAAAAACTTCTTGATGGGTTGATTATATTATCTTTTGTTCCTTCTTTATCTCAATTAGCTGACTTATTTACCAAAGCTCTAGCAGGGCTACTTCACTAGTTTCTTTTGCACAATTTGAGTGTCCGATCTCCAGCCATCAACTTGCCAAGGGGTGTTGCCGGAAAGAATGATATTGTAGATGTTACTACCACAGAGAAAGAAACAAGGAAGATAGATACACATGGAAGCTGTATTTGGATCTTGAGCTCAACTGCACTTGGGTTGAATTACTTGAGATTTATCTTTTAGAATTGGGCTGACTTAGAAAGAGGTTCATAAGGCTGTAAATAGATAATCACTTTAGGGCTATTTTAGTTTTTCTCTGTATTTATTTTTCAGTGTTTATTAGAATAGAACATACTAGAAGGTACAACTCATAATCAGGTTTGTTCAGTTCATTAGGTTTCTTGCTCATTATATTTACCTGCTCATTAAGTTTTCTTTTGTATAAATATACAGCTACAGTGTATAGACAAGACACACAAAAATACATAAAGAAATTTCTACATTTATTTTTCCTTCAAGTTTTCTCACTTTAGTCGTTGATTTAAAGCCAATGAAGATGAAGCACTATTCTACTAACAAGCAGAAGTACCTAAAAGGTATTTCATGAAAAACGATTTAGAAAAAGAGATTCACTTAATTATCAATTCTCTAGTGTTTGGTCGGGTACATATAAATTAAAAGTTCAATGATGATTACTAGCAGCAAAGGATATAAAAACTAATATGTTGATCGAAACAAGTAATATGACATAGAACAGAAACAATTTTAGTGTAATTACGCCCATTTTTTATTTGTATTAGGTGTGTTAGAATATAAGTAGGATTTAGAATATGAGTAGTAGAAGGAATAGTATTTAGATCCAAAGTATTGTTCTATGTGACTATTAGTTTACATGAATATTTATCTTATAGTTGCTGATCTGCTGCTATAGTTGAACATTATAGATTTTGGAGTTTGATCTCTGCTCATTGAAGGCTTTGAGCTTACAATACAAAGTGATGTCATTAGTGAAGCAATACGAAGAAATCCTTGAGCGAATAATGTCTGATGAGCAGCTCATTGACTCCTCTCAGCTTGTAGACATATCTTATCCAAGCTGGCTCCAATGCAACAAAAATTTTCCGTATGGGTTGCCTATGGATAGAGAAAGGCTTAAACGATTCCTCTCAACTGGAGAGTATAGTGATTTAGACATTTATATTAGAGTTCAGGATATTGTTTTGCGATCACATAAAGTGATCCTTGGGTCATGGAGTACTCCTTTCACAAAGGTAACTAACATTGTTATAAGTTCTATTTGACAAATTTGCCCAACTTTTTTCCTTTAGTAGGAAATACTACGTCAAGTCCACTAATGAAAAGCATGATTTTTCTGTCTTAAATCCTGTGATTTTTTTTGTTACTTTCCCTCTTCATTAGAAAGGCTCCTTACTACAACATCCGGGTTTCACCATTATTATCAGGTGTAAGGTTTTAGTGTGCTGAATGGACTGCTCCCTTGTTTCTTCAATTCTTGGACTAGACTAGCATATATTACACGTTCATCTACTCTGGTACCATGTGACAAATATAAGAGAAAAATATTATTGAATTGTGTATCTACATTATTACATTGAGACCCTATTTATAGACACTACATTCCAATCCTTTTCCAAGTAGGACACTACATTACAATCCTTTTCCAAGTAGGATTCTATATACTTTTTCTTCTCCTGCTCCTATTTTAACAAGGTGAAAAAGGTAAAAGAAAATGGTTTACACACTTTACAAAACATACTTATATACATAACGCAGAATAATACACATATATGAAAATGAAAAAGATCATAAAATAAATAAGAGGCTAGTTAGATGAGAAAACTTGCCTTGAAAATTCTGGAATGGAGTTTTTTGATTAGTAACAACTTGAGATTTCCATATTGGTGTCTCTCCATTAGTAACAACGTCAAACATTATGCGATCTCCCTTCTTTAAGCTGTTAGAATTGGAGCAGGAAGAATCCTAGTTGGAAAAGGATTTTAATGTAGTGTCTTACTTGGAAAGGATTAGAATGTAGTGTCTATAAATAGGGTCTCGGTGTAATAATACAAATACAATAATTCAATAATATTCTTCTCTTATATTTTTCACATGGTGTCAGAGCCTCTATCTTGGTAGAGAATCCAAAAAGCTTCCGCTGCCGGCGGTTGGCTATTATCTATATATGTCACCCGTCTGGCCAATGATTATGTTAGAAAAAGTTGGACCAATAATATATGCATGAAAATCAATCATGCTGAGAAGGACTGATTTGAGAAGCATTCGAGACAGAATAAGTATCACCGTGCTTCTTTTTGCTGGCTTCTCAGATCTGTATTGCATAGCATCGTGCATCTTTTCGATGACTATTTTATCATATCTGATTTGTGTAGCACCGTGCATCTTCCTGGACTACTTCTCATATTTAATTTGCGTAGTATCATGCATCTTTTCGGACTACTTTTTTATATCTGAGTTGCATAACACCGTGCGTCTTTTCAGTGACTCCTCAGATTTGATTTACATAGTTCTGTGAGTCTTTCTAGTGACTTCTCAGATCTTATTTTCATAGGGTCAAGCCCTCATTCCGACCCTATCCATATAATTTTTCTTTTCAAGTAGGGTCGTGCTATCATTCCGACCCTACCCATACAATTTATGGTCTAAAACAGTCTCCTCGAGCCTGATTTGGAAAGTTCAGCAGTTTTTCTATTCCACTAGGATCGTGCCATCATTCCGACCCTACCCATATAATTTTTCTTTTTTAGTAGGATCGTGCCATCATTCCGACCCTACCCATATAATTTTTTCTCAAATTTTGACCACTTTCAGCTGTCAAATCTAATAATCCGACGCATGAGCGTGTTTCGGCCAGTTTTTCAGTGACTTGCATGTTCAAGATCTACTCATCTCTTGATTTCTAGATGACTCATACATTTTGTACCCATTTCCAGCAGCAATTTTCCAACAATAAATCGACTTTCCAGGGACATTTACTACTTTTCTCACCACCTTTTCAGTTTGTTCCTTTTCAACTGTGATCGCCCAAATGTTCCAATCAGTCCTTACTTCTTGCAGATATCTTCCTCAATTCCCTCACTGATCCTCGTATTAGTTACATATATAATAAGCTCGGTACATATTGACCTGTATGCACCAGCTTGAGAGGGAGTATTAGAATTAAAGTAGGAATAGGAATAATATATAGAATCCTAGTTGGAAAAGGATTTTAATGTAGTGTCCTTCTTGGAAGGATTGGAATGTAGTGTCTATAAATAGGGTCTCAGTGTAATAATGTAGCTTTAAAAATTCAATAATATTCTTCTCTTATATTTCTCACATAAGCAATTATCATCAACGAATTTAGACCATCCACCTCTAATAGAGGTTCGAGTTTTAGAAGAATTTAAATTTAAATTACACAACCTTTGTCTTTCATCTCTTATAATCAAATCACACTTCTTATTGGTGAGACCATTTTCATATGCGAAACGTTGAGTAAGGTGCTGACATGGTGTATAACCATTTTACGAAGAAAAAAATAACAAAAGGAATTTAATTTACATACACTGAAGTGTAAAGGTTTTAATAATATCAGTCTAGTTTAATGTGGAAAATTAGTTATAATTCTTACCATGCAAGTAACTAATTAATGTTTCTCATAGAAATTACTTGTAATTATCTAATAAGTGACCTGATTGTGTAACACATTCACTTGAAGAGTTTTTGAAACTTACAAGAAACGTGGAGAAATGTTATATTCTCTAATAGTGCATCAAAATGAGAGCCCAAAAACTTGTGATGAGTAATAGCTTTTACATGGGAAGAAGCCTTTTTTGACAACTTGATCCTCGGCCTTGGTCTTTCTGTTGCATCCTTAAGAAATTAAGAAAATTAGCAACATTTAAACAATAACCAACACACCTTTTGGTTAATTTGAAATTAGTTTTTTCTTACAAAATGAGCATCATTTGGCTTATGCAGTATTCATTACAGGTTGCATGAAAAATAACACTATTTTGCTAATTTTTAGTCTAAACAAGTTGAAACTTAAGTTGTGTTTGGTACTGAGGAAAACATTTTTTGAAGAATGTTCTCCAATTTTTAAAACAAAAATGACACAGAGAAAGAAAATAAATTTGCAGTATAACAGGAAATGGAACAGAGAAGAATGTTATTTTCTTGAGCTCTCTGTTTACAGCAATACGCAGAGTACTAAAATATAAAATGAAGTAAGCACCAATTTCAACTCCTAAAATAACTCTAAAGTCCTATCCGGAAATTAAAACAACTAAACTGATATCATTCCTAAAAAATAGGAGCTGATTATTTGACTCAGCAAACAAATACATAAATAAAACAGTAAAAGAAAATACTAAGATGCACTAATTTTTAACACCCCCCCTTAGTGTATGCTTACGATCAATAACTCCAAGAGCAACTCTGAAATATTCAAACTTAGGCTTTATCAATGCCTTTGTAAATATGTCGGCGACTTGCTCATTTGTAGCACAACTTCTTGCTCCAGCAGTTTCTCTCGAATGTAATGATGAAAAAACTCTATGTGCTTCGTCCGATCATGAAAAATTGGATTTGATGTAAGTTTGATAGTACTTTCATTATCACATCTAATTTGAAATAGCATAAAAAAATTTGCACAACATCTCTCCTATTAATCTCTTCAACCCCATACATTCTTGAGCAACCATAGTTGCGACTATGTACTCAACTTCGATGCTAGACAATGCTACCACTGATTGCTTCTTGCTGCTCCAAGATACCGTAGCTGAACCAGTATTGAAACAATATCCTGAAGTTTAATGTCTATCATTCGCATTTCCAGCCAATTTGGGTCAGTAAATTCATTTAACATGAACTTTTTATGTCTTCTGTACATAAGACCATGATCAAGTGAGCCCTTCACATAATGAAGAATTCTCCTTGCTGCATCAAGGTGTGAGATTCTTGGACACTGCATGAACTGAGAAACAATTCCAACAGAATAAGCAATGTGTGATTTTGTGATAGTTAAATAAATTAAACAACCAACAAGTTGCTGAAAACTTTTGACATCTTTTAATGATTTTCCTTAATCTTTCATCAGCTTAAGATGTGGTTTCATTGGAGTGGATTTTTCTTAAGACTCCCACATGTCAAAATGCTACAACAGTTTTCTTGAGTATGTCTTTTGAGAAACAAAATATCCTTGATCTGTTTTTTCAATTTTCAGACCAAGAAAACAGCTCACTTCCCCCAAATTCTTCATCTCAAATCGAACAGAAAGTTTATTTTTCAACATAGAAATCGCAGCTTCACTATTTTCAGTAATGACCATGTCATCCACATATAATAAGACCATCAGGGGCACACGTGATTCTAATTTAATCAATAAACTAGAATCTACATCGGAAGCTTTAAAACTACAAAAAATAAAGTACTGGGCAACTTTACCATACCAAGCACGTGGTGCTTGTTTATGGCCATACAACGCTTTCTTTAATCAGTAAACACAGTGAGGATACTACTTAAGAGACATATCCTTTTGGATGCTCCATAAACACTTCACGATCCAATTCTCCATAAAGAAAAGTGTTCTTTACATCAAGCTGCCATAACTTCTATTTCTTAGACATTATAATAGAAAAAATGGTTCTTATAGTTACTATTTTTGCAATTGGACTAAATGTTTCCTCATAATCCATCCCATAAATTTGAGAGAAACCATGTGCGACAAGTAGAGCTTTGTGTTTATTGACAACCCCATCTGAATTTTGTTTAAATGATAAATCCACTTGCAAGTGATCAGTTCACAATTCTCTGGCTACGACACCAAATCCCACGTCTGATTTTTGTTCAAAGTGTCAATTTCTTCTTGCATAGCTACTTCCCACTCTGGATGACCTTTGGCTTCTTCAAAGTTTACTGGTTCATTCAATACTCTTGTAAAGAAGCATGAAGTAATTACCCAGTTATTCAATTTTACGTGTCATAATCTTTGAAGTAACTTGGTTGTCTTTACTCTCTTGTTGACCTCCTTTCAGTTTGCTGTTAAACATCATCTGAATTTGAGCTTTCATCATTATTTGAAGCCTACAAGTTGCTCGATGGAATCAACTCCAAATTCGCTTGATCACCATCAAGAATGGTTTCTTGATTGCTAGTTTTCTGGGTAGAATGGTATGATGATATTTCATCAAACACAACATCTCTGGAAGTGAAAAACTTCTCGATTTCAGGATTCATACATATCCACCTTTTCCTATGTGAATCATAGCCAATAAAAACACATTTTTTTGCTTTTGGGTCAAGTTTGATTTGATTAGATTTTGGAATCTGAACATAATAGTTAAACCAAATACCCGAAAATAATTTACATTTGGCTTTTCATGATATAGAATTTTGAAAGGGGATTTCTCTTTACCTTGCCAGGGAGGCAAACGATTTATCACATGACATGCGCATTGAATAGCTTCAGCCCAAAGCTCCCGAGGGAGATTTTTATCGTGCAACCAGGATAGGCTCATAGAAACGAGATGAGCTGCTTTTCCTTTTGGAAACACCATTCTGTTGGGGGTATTAGGATATGTCATTTGCCTTGAAATACCATTGTCATCACAGTATCTGAAGAATTCATCAGACAAATATTCACATTCATTATTGCTACTCAAGCATTTAACTTTTACCCCAAAATCTTTCTCTACTGCAGTTTTAAATTCAGCAAATTTAGACAAGGCTTCACTCTTCTCTTTCAATAACTTCATCCATGTATATCTTGAGAAATCATCTACAAGTACCATGACATAGCAAAAGCCACTATTGTCAAGTTTGTGTTGAATGTCTCTCAATGTTGAGAGTCTTGCCATTAAATAGAAAGTATTCAAAGATTACATCCCTAAAGATCTGCCCTTCCTATCCCCAAAGATCAGATATTCTATTTCTCTAAATCCGTTATTGTATCCCTCCAAATCTGTTATTCTATCTCCTTGATTAATACATCAGATATCTATAATTACACATATACAACAATATATAATTACATTAATATATACAATATTCACTATTAACTCATGATCTTTGAGAGCAGTCCATCATGCTAACATCACCCCTCAAATTGATGATGGTGGATCAAGAAGCATCAATTTTCCTACTAAAAACTGATAGCATTGTCGTGCCATGGATTTTATAAATGCATCAGCTATTTGAAGATCAATGGATACGCGAGGAAGAGTAATGACTCCTTTATCTACAGATTCTCGTATATAATGACAGTCTACCTCGATGTGTTTGGTCCTTTCATGATAAATCGGATTAGTAGCAATCTGAATAACACTTGTACTGTCGGTATGGAGTAAAGTAGGACTAGATTGAGAAAATCAATTCTCAGCAAGTAATCCATGAAGCCATACAACCTCGTAACAAGCTGTAGACATAGATCGATATTCAGCCTCTGTTGAAAATTTTGAGACACGATCGACACGATCTTGTTTCTTACTCTTCCAAGATATCAAGGAATCTCCAAGAAACATGCACCAACCAATAACTGAACTATGTGTATCAGGACATCCCTCCCAATCAGAATCACTAAAAGCATGAAGACGAATAGGAGAACCACAAGGAAAGAATAATCCACGATTAGATGTTCCAAGGAGATACCGAATAATACGATGAACAGCCACCAAATGGAGATGACGGGGAGCTTGCATAAATTGACTAACTTGTTGAACTGCAAAAGAGATGTCAGGCCGGGTAATAGTAAGGTAATTTAACCTCCCAACTAATTGCCGAAATATAGTTGGATCAGGAAGAAGATCGCCTTCCTCACGACGATACTTTACATTTAATTCTAATGGAGTATCTATGGAGGAGGAACCTTGAAGACCAGCCAAAGAAATCAGATCCTGAGTATATTTGTGTTGGTTTAGAAACACACCTGAAGAATCATTATGAACTTCCAATCCCAAGAAATATGTAGGATTACCAAGATCTTTCATATGAAAAGAATCCTTAAGCTGCTGTTGGAGGCTTGTGATTAGTGAAGAATCAGTTCCTGTGATAATTATGTCATCTACTTATACCAAAAGAAGGACACAACCTGTAGATGTTTTTCGAAGGAACAAAGATGACTCATATTTGCTCTGCTCAAAAGAGAATTGTAGCAAAGTAGACCGAAATTTGTCAAACCAAGCTCCGAGAGCTTGTTTTAATCCATACAAAGACCGCTTAAACTTGCATACATCTAATGTAGGTAATGAGAACAAACCAGGTGGAGGTTTCATATAAATATCTTCTTTGAGATCACCATGAAAAAAAGCATTTTTGACATCCATTTGATGAAGAGGCCAGTTTTGTGAAGCAGCAATGGCAATAATAGTTTGCACCGTATTCATTTTTGCTACTGGTGCAAAAGTCTTCTCATAGTTCACACCATACTCCTATCTGTTACCAAGAACAACCAACCTAGTTTTGTACCGATCAAGAGTTCCATCAGAATGAAGTTTAATTGAATAAACCCATTTACATCAAATTGGGCGGACATTTGAAGGACTTGAAACAATAGCCCATGTGTTATTTTCTTTAAGAGCCAAAAATTCTTTCTCCATTGCTTTCTGCCAACATTCATGCTTGGAAGCTTGTGAGTAACAAGTTGGTATAGAAATGTTTGATAAAGTAGAGGAAAAACCATACCAATTAGGAGTACGAGATACTCTGGTAGATCACCGAGTGGGATCAAGAGGAGCAGGCCTTGAAGAATTCTCAGATTCTAGTTATGGAGAAGTCTCAGGTGGTGGATCAATATCGGGAGGGGGTAAAGTTGGCCGACGTCGTTCATACAAAAATCCAGGTTTGAACCTCTTAGAAGAAGATGATAAATCCTCAAAAGTAGGAAGAAGAGGAGAAACAGGAGATGACTCAAAATGAGTAGGAAAGAAATACTGATTCTCAAAGAAAACAACATTTCTAGAAACACAAAATTTATTAAAAGATGGATCATAACAGATAAAACCTTTTTGTGAAGTACTATAACCCATAAAAGCATGTTTAGTAGACTGAACAGAAAGTTTATTGCGGTGAGAAGGAGGCAGATGCACAAACCAAATACAACCAAATGTATAAAAATTATCATAGCTTGGATTTTTTTGATAAAGACGAAAATATGGAGATTCAAGATTTAACACTTTAGATGGTAGTCTATTAATTAAATAGACAGCAGTAGACAAAGCTTCCACCCAATATTTAGATGGAACAAAGGACTCAATCAATAAAGTACGAGTGACATCTAAAAGATGACGATTTTTATGTTCAGCAACCCCATTTTGTTGTGGCGTATATGGGCAAGAGCATTGTGAGAGAATTCCTTTTTCAAGCAAAAACTTCTTGAATTCATAAGACATATATTCTCCACCAGAATCAGATCTTAATAATTTGATGCAAGTAGAAAATTGAGTCTCAATGTAGGCCAAAAATGTCTTGAATATGGAAAATACCTCAGATTTGGAACGAAGAAAATACACCCACGTAAACCGACTATAATTATCTATATATGTCATGAAGTACTTGAAATGAGCATGAGAAACAATTGGTGAAATTCCCCAAACATCACTATGAATGACATCAAAACACTTTGTAGCATGACTACCAAAATTAGGAAAAGGAAGAATTTTACTTTTGCCCAATTTACAAGTAGAGCAATTAAAGGAAGCACTGGAAAATTGATTTTTATTCCCCAATAAACCAGAATTTGATAAATGAGACAACACAATAGAATTTGGATGTCCTAAGCGCTTATGCCATACCTCAGTCTTACTAGGTGTAGAAGTACAAGCAAAAGATAGAACACGAGGAATGGAGAAGTTTATAGGAAATAGTCGTCCAACTTTAGGACCCTTCGTAATTATCGTCCCCGACACCCGATCCCGCACAAGACAACCATTTCGAGAAAAATTCACATCACAATTGTTATCTACCAATTGTCCAACTGAAATAAGACTAGTGAAGAGCTTTGGTGATACAAAAACATTATTGAAAGTCTTAGTAATATCCCTAACCTTGGTAATGGGTAAGTTACTACCATTGGCAACTTGAATTTGTGATGGACCATGATACTTACGAATATTTTTTAGCATACTAGCTGAGTTGGTCATATGATTGGAAGCGCCAGAATCAACAAGCCAAAAATTAGATGTGGTATCATTACCTTGTAGCCCCAAAGCTGAAAACACTGACATGATCATTTGTCGTACCATTTTGGGAGTAGAACTTGTCCCGAAGATGAGTTCTCAGTAGTGAAACCATTTATCCCAGCTTGAAAAGCATTGACCCTACGATTTTGAGGGCTTGTGGGACACTCTTTGATGATGTGTCCTTGCTGCTTACAATAATTACAAAACCTCCAGCCATAATTGCTAGCAATATGACCATATTCTTTGTAACAGTAGTTGAGTTCTAGTCATATCCCTACCTTTTACTTTACCTTGGGCAGCAAATGCAACAACGACATCATTTACTTGGTTGAAAGCATTTTGTGTGACAAAACGCTGCTCTTCACGGAGTAATTCCCTAAAACAAACATCCAAAGAGGGAGACGGGTCACGATTCATCAAGTTAGAGTGAACACTCTCAAACTCGGAACATAACTTCATCAAAAATTGGTCTCGCTTGCTTTGCTCATAAACTTCCTGAATTACAAACAGAGATTCGACAGGTATTTTGGCATAAACAATATCTGTAAATTCAACCCATAAATTCTGAAATCCAGAAAAATAATCCTGAATGGATTGATCTCCTTGAGAGCAACTAGCAATTTCATACTCTAACTGAAAGTGTCTTGCACTATTGTCTTGGTTGTAAACCTTTTGTAAATAATCCCACATGGCCTTAGCTCTCTTGTAAGGCCTGAGATTAAGAATAATAAGAGGGTCAATTAAACCCAAAAGCCATGTCATCACCCGAGCATCTTTAATCTTTCATTCCCCTAACTTTGTAAGATCAGTAGGAGCAGGGTCGCTTCCATCTATTTGCCCCCATAGTTCTTTTCCAGTGACAAATAATTGAAATTGAAATTCCCAGGAAGAATGTTTTTTTCCAGTGAAGTGAACATTGAAGGATTCAAATTGATGTAAAGCCATGTTCTTGAATAGCTATGAAAACTAGAAACACTATGACTCAAAAAAACAACCAAAATGACCAAGATCAACAGTCCAAGATGTTAACAATCAGTCAACACAACCAAAATTTTCAAAAAAAAATGAAATGAACCAAGATGGACTCTATGAAACTAGACAGCCAAGAGAAGGTTCTGATACCATGTCAAGTTTGTACTGAATGTCTCTCAATGTTGAGAGTCTTGCCATTAAATAGAAAGTATTCAAAGATTACATCCCTTAAGATCTGCCCTTCCCATCCCTAAAGATCAGTTATTCTATCCCTCTAAATCCGTTATTGTATCCCTCCAAATCCGTTATTGTATCCCTCCAAATCTGCTATTCTATCTCTTTGATTAATACATCAGATATCTATAATTTCATATATACAATAATATATAATTACATTAATATATACAATATTCACTATTAACTCATGATCTTTGAGCAGTCCATCATGCTAACAACTATAACTTGTTATTTTTGTTGGTCCCATCAAATCTGTATGAACTAGCTCAAACATAGTAGATCTACAATTGGATGATCTTTGAAATGGAAGACGATCTGATAAGAGCTAGTATACCATCCACCAATTTCTTAGAAGAAATTTTCCGCAACAATTGGTATTCCAAGAGTCCCAGTCGAGCATGCCAAATAGTTGCGCTATCTGTTTGACCTGTCTTCTTCACATAGGCTTTCCCTACTGCCATGACAAATAACAAACCCTTCTTTTCTCCAGTAAGAAAAACACCATCAGATATGTTCTTTACATTATCAAGAATCTTCACATCATTTGGACCAAACAAAATACATTTTCTAGAATCAATTATTTAAGAAATTGAAACTAAATTTCTCTTTAACCTGGAGCATGAAATACATCGTTCAGCTTGATAGCTTTTGTATCTCTGACATCAATTTTCAAGACTCATTCATTAGTTACTGGATATGTCGAGTTATCCGTTGTAATAACAATTCATTCTCTGTTATGTTGGCGCAAATCTGAAAGAAGAGAATCATTTTCGGTTACGTGATGAGAGCAACCATAACTAATGATCCATTCTTGTCTGCAGCTATCATTGTTGTAGAGAGCTTGCACTAATTGTTCCTCTGTTCAACTACTTCTACAGTGATTCACTGCTCCCATTTGAGTTGCTCATTTCCATCATTTTCACTTGCAACATTTGCATTTGAGATCTTCACTCTATAATTTTTCTTGATATGTCCAATTTTACCACATCCATAGCACTTTCTATTCTCAAAGTTTCCACCAGTAGCTTTTTCACTATTGGATCTTTTTTCATTGTTCCTGTTTCTTGATGATGTGATTTTCTTTTTATTTTTATCCTTTGAAAAGAGAGTTGCATCTGGTTCAAAGCTTTTTGCCATTTGCTTTGTCAATGCCTCTTGGTTGGAAAACAAATTTTCAAATTCTTCAACTGAAGATTGCTTTTTCCGACCCTGAATGGAGGTGACGAACGGATTGTATTCCTTCTTCAATCCTAGAATAAGAAATCGTCGCAATCTTGCTTCACCGATCTTCTCATCAAGATCTAATTCAGAAATTTCAGCACATATACCTTTCACTCTTAAGAAAAATTCAGAAATAGACATGTTTCCCTGTGTTAGCTTTGCTAATTCATTTTTCAGCAGTTGCAGACTAGCGGTATTCTTTTTTGTAAACAATCTCTGAAGTATCTCCCAAACTTCTTTGGTGAACTAACATCACGTACATGATCGGTGTACTCTTTTTCACTTGAAGTCGTCAAAGCAAAGAGTGTTTTACCATATTTGATCTTCCATTTTCTCCGTGGTTCTGAATTTTTAGAAGTATTTGCTGGAATTTCTGCTCCAGCACCAGCAATAAGATCCTACAGGTCTTGACCTTGAAGGTAAGCCTCCATACATATTCTCCAGTACTTGTAGTTTGTCCCTACAAGCTTCTCAACACCAAACTGAGCATTTGAACTGTTTCCCCCATTTACTGACTCCGTACTGCTAAAGTTTTTTCTCTGTAACTCTCAATCTCCTCCAACAAGACTAAGCAAACTTGATAGACAAGAAGACGGAAAGAACAATCAGATCAACGACCTTGCTCTGATACCATAAAACAAAAAGGACGCAGAGAAAGAAAATAAATTTTCAGTATAACAGGAAATGGGATAGAGAAGAATATTATTCTCTTGAGCTCTCTATTTACAGTAATACGCTGAGTACTAAAATATAAAATGAAGTACGCACTAACTTCAACTCTTAAAAAAACTCTAAAGTCCTATCTGGAAATTAAAACAACTAATCTGATATCATTCCTAATAAATAGGAACTAATTATTTGACTCAGTATACAAACGCATAAGTAAAACAGTAAAAGAAAACACTACGATGCACTAATTTTTAACAATTTTCTTATGTCCGGTTGGTCAAAAGTTATGGAAAATATTTTCTCTAGGAAAATGACTTCCTTAAAAGATATAGGGGAAACAAGTGACATTCTAAATCGATTGTGTCCTCCCCATCTTCCAATGGTTAAGTGTAGTGACTTGAAATGTGTATTAGTTACTTAAAAATGGTTAAGTGTAGTGACATATAAATAGTTAAGTGTAGTCACTTAAAAATGTGAACTTGTTATTTGAAAATGGATAAGTGTAGTAACTTGAAATAGTGAACTAATGACTTGAAAATGGTTAAGTGTAGTCACTTGAAATGTGAACTAGTGACTTAAAAATGGTTAAGTGTAGTGAGTGTATTAGTTACTTAAAAATGGTTACGCGTAGTCACTTGAAATGTGAACTAGTGACTTAAAAATAGTTAAGTGTAGTCACTTGAAAATGGTTAAGTGTAGTCACTTGAAAATATGAACTTGTTATTGGAAAATGGTTAAGTGTAGTCACTTGAAATGTGAAATAGTGACTTAAAAATGGTTAAGTACTGTAGTGACATATAAATGGTTAAGTGTAGTCACTTGAAAATGTGAACTTGTTATTTGAAAATGGATAAGTGTAGTAATTTGAAATAGTGAACTAATGACTTGAAAATGGTCAAGTGTAGTGACTTGAAAAATGTATTAGGTACTTGAAAATGGTTAAGTGTAGTCACTTAAAATGTGTATTAGTTACTTAAAAATGGTTAAGTGTTGTGACATATAAATGGTTAAGTTTAGTCACTTGAAAATGTGAACTTGTTATTTGAAAATGGATAAGTGTAGTAACTTGAAATAGTGAACTAATGACTTGAAAATGATTAAGTTTAGTGACTTGAAATGTGTATTAGTTACTTGAAAATGGTTAAGTGTAGTCACTTGAAATGTGAACTAGTGACTTTAAAATGGTTAAGTGTAGTCACTTAAAAATGTGAACTTGTTATTTGAAAATGGATAAGTATAGTAACTTTAATTAAGATTGTGATTGTATGTGTAGATGGAATCTGATTATAGCTGGATATATCAATGAAATAATGATAATAGAGTGGGTATGAGGGAGGAATTTGCAGCAGGTGTCAATTGATTTATTGAACATTTACACTTGATGATTGGTCAATTTTTGGATTGATTCATTATCCTTGTGTAAGATGTGATGGTACATGCATTCTAAAAGAAGATGTTGTGAGGAATCATCTTCATAGCAAGGGGTTTCATAAGGACTATTTAAGATTGAATACTAGTCATGGAGAAGTTGGGCAAATAACTTTGATATTGGTGAAAGTAGTAGGTTTGCGGGGCATAATAACTATCAACATACTAGGAATTCAGAAATGGTGCATGATGCTTTTGGGATGCAGGAGGGGGGGGGGTTGAATTCATGAAAAATGTAGAAGATGTTCCCAATGTAGAAGCACAACGTTTTTATGAAGAATTGTGTGTTGCTAGTCATCCTTTATTTGATGGGAGTTCGCACTCTCAATTGTCATTTGCTGTTAGATTATTAAGTATCAAATATGGTCGGAATGTTGCTAAAGGAGGAATGGACTCTATGATAGACCTTATTAAAGAGTTAGTTGACCCCGCTTTAGAGGTTCTTGATTCTTTTTATAAGGCAAAAAGACTGTTGTCTAAGTTAGGTCTCTCGTCGATTAGAATTGATTGTTCTGAAAATGGTTGCATGTTATACTTTAAGCAGGATACTGAACTAGAGTCTTGTAAGTTTTGTCAACACCCTCGCTATAAACGTGGTTGTACAAGAAATAAAATTGTTATTAAGGCAATGCATTATTTATCTCTTATACTAAGGTTGAAGAGGTTGTTTGCATCAAATAACTCAGCTCCTCATATGAGATGGCACAGTGAAAATAGAAGGTACCTCGGTGTCATGTGTCATCTGTCCGATGGAAAGACTTAGAAGCATTTTGATGCAACTTATCCTGATTTTACAACTGAAGCGAAATATTAGGTTGGGGTTGTGTGTGGATGGTTTCTCACCTTTTTCTGTTGGTGTTGCACCATATTCATGTTGGCCTGTATTTATCACACCGTATAATCTTCCTCCTGAAATGTTGATGACTAGTCCATATATATTTCTGAATTGTGTTGTTCCTGGCCTGCGTAATTCAAAAAATGGGATAGATGTTTACTTGCAACCTTTGATTGATGAGTTGTAATTGTTATGGCATGAGGGGGTTGAAACTTGGGACATTTCACTTAAACAGAATTTCAATTTGCGTGCTTATCTAATATGGACTATTAATGATTTCCCTGCATATGGAATGTTGTCTGGGTGGATGACAGCTGGTAAGTTAGCTTGTTCATATTGCATGGAAAATACAAAATCATTCACATTGAGACATGACCGAAAAAATTCATAGTTTGATTATCACCATTGTTTCTTGCCGCCTGATCATTAGTTTAGGAGACTCAAGCATGCATTTAGAAAGAATAGAACTGAAACTGACGGTCCACCTCCAACATTAAGTGGTCATGAAATTTGGGAGAGAGTTCAAGATTTTCCAAAGATTCGCGAGGAACAACTGTATAGGTTTGATGGGTATGGCGTTTCACATAATTGGACAAAGCAAAGCATATTCTGGGAGTTAGAATATTGGCCAGATAACAAACTAAGACATAATATTGATGTCATGCATACTGAAAAGAACTATTTTGATAACTTGTTCAACACAGTTATGGATGTGACTGGCAAGACAAAAGATAATCCAAAGGCTAGACTTGATTTACCAGAATATTGCAAGCATAGGGAATTACACTTGCAGGAAGGGACCAATGGCAAATTTCTTAAGCCCAAGGCTAGTTATACATTCAAGTTGGACCAAAAATGGAAAATATGTGAGTGAGTCCAAAGTTTAAAGATGCCGGATGGATATGCCTCGAATTTGAGAAAGCGAGTTGACATGGAACATGGAATCTTACATGGAATGAAAAGTCATGATTGTCAAGTTTTCATGGAACAGTTACTTCCAATTGATTTTATTGATTTTCCTGAAAACATATGGAAACCGATAGCAGAGATCAGTTTGTTCTTCAAAAACTTATGTTCCACCACATTAAAAAAAGAAAATCTGATTCGAATGGAAGGAAATATTGTTGTTATCACCAAAAAGTTGGAGAAGATTTTTCCACCTGGGTTCTTCGATGTGATGGAAAATCTTCCCATCCACCTTGTCCACGAAGCCCGGCTAGGTGGTCTAGTTCAAACTAGGTGGATGTATCCAGGTGAGTGGTAAGCAAGTGCAAAACATTTAATTTATTTCTTAATTGTTTAAGTATATATCTATTTTTATATATTAGATGCGTAACGTAAAATTATGCAGGACCATTGGGAAATTAAAAAAGGGTCCTAAAAATAAATATAGGGTTGAAGGCTCTATAGTTGCAGCGTACCTTGCTAGAGAAACATCCCAATTTTGTTCTTACTATTTTGGTGATCAAGTCGGTTGTTTGAGAAACAGACCGAATTGACACCAGGATGATGAGAATGAGCCATATCTGCAACCAATATCAATCTTCAATCGATCGGGTAGTAGGGCAAAAAAGAGCAATTTTCGCCGACTTACTGCCACGGAGCACAAATCAACAACATTGTATATCTTGCTGAATTGCCCGGAAGTTGAGACCTTTTTAAAGCAAGGATATTAAATATTTACATATCAAATTTAATTACTCGTTTCACTAAGGAAACTAATTGTGTTTGTATTGTGAATCTTCAGTTCATTTAATGCTCAATTCTACCCAAATCAAGTGTATGAGTCATTTGCAATATGGTATATATATCAGGTGTGTAATTGTAATAATAACATAACAAATTTAAAGTGTTTACGCATTCTTCTACTAACCATAATATATACATACATATAGGTATTTCATTCACCAAATACAGCCACATATAATCAATTCTTGAAGGATATTGCTTTTGGACCAGTTGAAGCTAGTATAATGTCCTATTATACAGTTAATGGGTTTAAATTTTCCATCGAGGAACACTTCAAAACAAGAAAAACAAATAATAATGGTGTTTGGGTTAAGGGTGATGATGATGTTGATTACTTTGGCGTCATACAAGAGATTTTAGATATGGAGTATGGTGGTTATCCTGTTAAAAAGATAGTACTCTTTCGATGTAAGTGGTTCGATCCAAGCATAAGAGGCACAAGAGTACTTAAGGAGCATAACATCATTGAAGTCAAACACACTAGGACGTATCCTGCTTACAATCCTTTTGTTCTCGCACAAAATGCTAAACAAGTGTACTATGCTCCTTATCCATTGCGCAGGGACAAGTCTGATTGGTGGGCCATAATCAAAACCAAGCCTATGGGGCAGGTGGAAGTAGAGAATGTGTTGGAGACTGCATATTAAAATGAAATGCAGACTGATCACCAATTAGTGGACACTAACTTAGTGGATAATTTGAACCATCCGGAACACATTTACAAAGAAGTTAGTCCAGAAGAGGCTAAATGGGTAGAAGAGGAGGAAACTTCCGAAGAGGGTGAATGGTTTAGTGGAGAATCTTCTGGAGAGGACGATTATTGATGTTTGCATACTTTGTAGTACTTACCTTTTATATTTTTTTTTTTGGAAGTGTGTTATGTAATAGCCTAAGTAAGATCTGCAAATGAATCAAACTCTTTTACCTATTGAAATTCTTACTTGAATTTATGAAATGTTTAATTTGATCTTGATAAATAATTGGTATTCTCTGTTTAAGTGTTGTTTAGTTTACTTATTAATTGATTGATTAATGAATTTCACAATTTTAAAAAAATGATATTTGACCAACTATTTTGTCTTTAAATAATTTAGATAGTAGGTACGGGTGACAAGGGTAAGAAAATACTTGACACTAGTAAATCAAAAAAGAAAAGGGTACCGCCACCTTATAGACGACCCACAGGAATTCATATATCTGAGACTCGGCCAAATGACATTCCAGCACGATTCTCTCATTCTAGGTCGTCCCATCATTCATATAGTGCTCCTACGCATGTGGGTCTACTACATGGCTCTACTGAGACTCGGCACTCCCCCATAGCCATGCCACCACCTTCACAGTACTACCATACGATCAATGGTACTTATACTCATCTACCATCGCCTGTGCTACCATTTGCTACCAGTCAGCCAGGGACTCATAGTGGTTCTACTAGATCGATTGGGCTGGGCGATCTTCGTCTAAGAGACACTACCCCCAGTACTTCAGGTACACCCACGACAGCGCACTCAGGAGCACCGGCTCCATATCCAGGACAGAGAGATGCTAGTCGGAAGGAGTACATTATACCATATGAAAAAGGGTATGATTTCAATATATAACAATTCTATTTATTTTTCAATTACTATATTATGCTCTATGATATTAATGTTTGATCTTATATTGCAGGTTTAAGCCGGATAATAGAATTGCCAAAATTGTCCGCAAACGCATTCGTCGCAACTACAAAGGTTATTAGACAAGTAGGCAAAAGGTTCCAGAATTTTATCGAGAGAAAATGTTCGAATAATTTCAGGTAACTTAGCATTTCTCACCAAACTTTTTATTTTTGGTTGATGCCTTCTTATTTAAATTAGTCTAGTGATAGATATTTGATCCTTTTACTTGTTAGATGAAATTTATTTCACTATCTTTGTCATTAATCAAAAAAACTAATATTGTAGTTTAATGACATACTGTGAAATTGGAGTCTCCTGTTTATTTTAGATGTTTAAGTACTTTAGGGAATTAAACTTCTTTAATATAGATTTGTAATAACTAATAGTGAGTACTATTATTTTTGTTGTAGAAATATTCTGGTATGATCCAGCAGATCATTATTCTATAAAGAGGATTTTTTTTGGGAGAGCCGGACTTAGACCTAATGGTCTATTAGATTATGCAAGAAATAAAAAGAAAATGCCAAGGTTTATTGGGGCAGATATGTGGCAAGATTTCCTTCGCTATTGGAATAGCGAAGAATTTAAGAAGTTGAGCGAAAAAAGAAAGAAAGCCAGAGCATCTACGAAAGGTGGCTCTCTACACACTGCGGGAGCTGTCAGTCAAATTGTTGTGGAGGATAAAATGGTACGTAATTTTTATCAATTTAAATGTTTATTTCTATTTCAAATATTTTTACTTTTTGAAGATTAATAATTTTATCATATGCAGGAAAAAAAGTTGGGTAGAAGGGTATCTCAGGGTGAGTTATTTGCGCATACTCACATAAAAAAAAAAACCTACAGATGAAGATAGGTGTGTAGAGCCACGTGCTAAAGAAACCCATGTAGGAACTACATTCGTACTTATAATTTTTTATTACTAAGTTTGATAATATTTAAGTTTGAATAGTTTAGTAACTTTTTATTACTAATTGTTCACTTTACTTTAAATATAGGACAAATATATACAGAGGATACTGAGTTACGTGCGACTCGATCTCCAGAAAGTCAAGGTAACCCACTACCTCAAGAAATAGAGGAGAAGTACTGGCAAGAGTGTGCGGGTTCACCTGTTAGGGGTAATGTCTACGGCTACTCGAGAAAATGCTTTACGGAAAACATTACCTCTTCGTATTGTGGATCCCCCTCCACCCCACTAGTTGATAGAGAAACCGTTGTTTTGTTACAAAATATGGTTGCTCAACTCACTAGTCAAATGGCTGCAGAGGCTGAGAGGACGAGGAAAAAAGAGGAGGAAAATGTTGAGAGGACGAGGAAGAGAGAGGAGGAAATGGCTATGCAAATGAAAATGTTGCAGGAGCAGATTAATAGTTTTCGTCATCCTCCACAGATACTTCCTCCGTGTCCCAGTGATGCACTTCGGGATGCGAGAGGCCTAAGCTCACTTGATGATTACACTACAGATGAGGAGGATGATTTTGATGATGATGAGGATGATGGGGATGAGGATGACTTTTAGTTTATTTTTTATTTGTAAACTTTGATGTTTGTATGTTTGATTTTGATATTTGGATGTTTTAGTTTTGATATTTGAATGTTTAAGGAGATGTTTTAATGTTTCTAAATTATGGTTGTATTGAGATGATTGAATGTTTCTGAATTGGTGGGTTGTTTTGTATTAGCAGGGTTTATATTGGAAATGCAGCATATATACTGTAATTTTTTAAAAAAAAATTCCAGAAAAACCGACTACAAGTGGTCGATTTTCTAGAAATTTGGAAAAGAACCTCATTCTGGAATATTTACTCAAAAACCGACCATGGTCGATTTTGGTAAAAATTACCATAAAACCAACCACTTGTGGTCGGTATACTAAATTAAAAAAATTATATAAATATAAAACCGACCACTCATTGTGGTCGAAAACAAACCTTTGCAGAAATGTAAGGTGAGGCTGCGTACAATAGATCCTTGTGGTCGGGCCCTTGCCCGGACCCTACGCATAGCGGGAGCTTAGTGCATCGGGCTGCCCTTTTTAATATCGATCATCATCATACCCAGTGTATTCCCACCAGGTGGGGTCTGGGGGGGAGGGGGGGTAAAGTGTACGCAGTCCATACCATTACCTCAGGTGAAGTACAGAGGCTGTTTTCGATAGACCCCCTGCTCAGAACCGATATCGATATATAAATAAATAATTTTATTTTGAAAAAAGTGGTCGGTTTTGGAAAAGCTTCCACTATTTTACCGACCACACCTTTTGGTCGGTTTTTTGGTAGAAAAAAAGGAAAATCGATCACTTGTGGTCGCTTTTGGTGGTCGATTTTCCAGTTTATTTTAGTAGTGTTATTTTTCTAGAAAACATTTTCCTTCCTACCGAACTCATCCTAATGCTAAGATTTAAGGGAATTAACTTGTAAAAATCAACAACAACAACAATAATGTACGCAGGGTAGTAGAGTGGACGCAGACCTTACCTCTATCTTGTAAAGATAGAGAGACTGCTTCTGATAGACCCTCGGCTTAAATAAAGCATGTCAAACAGTGTGAAATAGGGGATATAGATATGAGAGCTGTAACAACAACGCAATAATGTGAAACAGAGAGCATTACACAAAAAACGAGGAAAATGTCACCTTTGAATTTAAATTTCTTGGAAATCTCTTCACCTGTACAAGCTCCTCCTCCTCATTCTCCATGAAGATACTCTGCATATTCTCTATCACAATGAATTGAATTAAAGACGGAAACTCAAATTTCATTTTTCCTTCATGTCTAAACACCAATATATCTCCCAATTGCACATCATTTTCCTCTGCAAATTTTCCCCAACCCTTGTCGAATCGCTTGTCATTTAGCTTAATTCGCCACTTTTTACTAGCCCTTTTCAGTATTACATGTTCAATATGATCTTTTCCCTTTAGATACTTCAAGAAACCCACAAGAATTTTCTGTAGCACAACACAAACTTGACTATTTTTCTACCCCAGTTAAACAATTATAAAAAAATGTTCATATGGGAAATTATAGTGTTTAATTTGTTCTGGGAGAAATTCCTCCACCACCTTATAATGCATGTAACATATATAGTAGACAAAGAAAAAAGACAGCCCAATACACTAAGATTCTATTATAGACAAAGGAAAACTGAAAGAACACAAGGTTCTATTATAGACAAAAGGAAAACTGAAAGAAAAAAAAGAATTGAAAGGATAACTTACAAGACCATGCTTGAAACCTGGTTGAATGGGTTTGAACAAATAAGGTTCCTTTGGAGGGATTTCATGGCAATCACTCAAAAATATGCAGATACTGTGGACAAAAAATGCCCTTAAGGTTTTGTGATTGATATAAATTGCAAGTGTGAAACTTCAGGTGAATCTCAATTAACTCAATTGCTCTGAACTTTCATGTCACTATGTTTGGATGATTGTTTCATACTCCCTCCGTCCATCAATATCAATAGTTGTTATTGACTTGTTATACTGGTTGAAAAATAATAAATAGTAGGTGTAATTTTATTATATTATCATTTGAATATAATAAATTTAATATTTTGAGAAATATATTGGATAATGAATCATATGTAATGCTAAGGGTAAAATGAATAGAAATGGATAAATTATCTATTGATTTTTCAAATTGAAAAAGTATTATCGAATACTTAATTTTAGTATATTGGATAAGTAAAAATGTACGGAGGGAGTAAAAGCCAATCAAATGATCCAAAACCAAATTTAAACCAAAAAAATGTCCGTTACAAATAGGCCCCAAATATTCCCTCTCCCTCTTATTCCCACTTCCATAAACTCTTTTTTCTCTTTTAACTAGGGTTTTGACGTTACTGTTAAACCCTCCAATTTCAAACCTCAAAATCTCTTCCAATGTGCCTATCAACAAAGGGCTTCGAACCCATGTTGACAGAATCAATCAATCACTTTTTGGCGTCGTACCGAAATGGAAGTTCCGATTTCTCTGTTTTTGAGTCCATTTTTTTTCGTTTAATCCAAACAATGCCTGACCCACCTCTTGAAATAACATGGTTTTACTCTGCTGTCACTTTTCACACATCCAAAAAATCAGCTGCTTTTAGCAAAACCATTGTTGCTAAAGACTTGTTTCACTTGCTAATTTCGAGTTCTGGTTCGTGTAACGGGACAAAAAAGATTGCCTTGCTTGCCCCGTTACTCTACGTTTTGTATGATATCGTTTGTGAGTTTTCGAGAAATGGGTTGTCCTTGACTAGTGAAACTAAGGACTTGGTAGAGAAAATTGTTGATTATATAAGTATATGTTTGGTTGATCCCAAAAATGGAAATGAGGTTAACGAGGATATTGTCTGTTTTGAGGAATTGGTTGGGGTTTGGATGGTTGATTCGGTTGGGAAGTGTGCTAAAGTTGAGGAGAGCTTGGGAGTTTTCTTTCCGATTGTTAGTGTTGAGGTTTACGAGTGTCAGAAGATGAGGTGTGGGATTCGGGACTTAGCTGGTATTGTAATGAGTCAGGTGTTCTTGCTTACTTTGTCTTTGAAGTGTAATATGAGGTTTGTAAATGAGGAGTTCCAAAAGGATGCACGAAACTGGGCAATTCAGACTCTCAAGCAGTTCCGAAATATTGAATTTTTAGGTGAGTATCCCCTTGAAAAAGTTCCAAGTTTCATTACCTGATTATGTATCATAGCTCATTGTTTTTTTTCATTACTGTTGGTATGTAATTTCTGTACAGTAACATCACCTTGCTATTCTGACCAGTCATAAAGAGAGAACAAAATTCATAGCAAATTCTGTAACTAGATGGGCAGTAATGGCAGCCTAGTAATAAGTCTGACATAGTTTTCTATGGGGCTTTAGGAGGATACCTGAGTTATTGGCTCACTAAAATTGATCCACGTAATATGCTTATATTTTCAAATAACAAGAACCGAATAGTACTAATCTATAGTGTCTTTTTTCTAATGTCTTTCCAAGTTTCTAAATAGATAGTTTTTATGATATTACGCCATATTGTCTGCATCATATGAATAACTCAATATCATTGTTCCTGTATTTGTTTGCCTTTCCGTGCTAATTCCTTTTTTTACCAATCAATTGAAGAATTAATTAGCTGTAAATGTTGCTGGAATGTTGAAAACAAATCGATTTATTCACTCCTTGAAAGAAAAGAACCATCGTGTTGAGGACAACCCTTTATCGGATCTTGCTTGTCACTCATTTTGTTTGAGTTGATGTTAGTTTCCCGTGATGCCTTTACTGTATTACCATGGTTGGTTGTACACCCTTAGACTTTCATCTTTTATTATGACGCCCTTAGGAGTTAGCTGGCCTTTGGGTCCAGTGTATTGGGATCAATGTGTTCTCATTGCATGTAGTGTGACTTATAGTTCTTTTGCTAGTCACACCTGGAATTTATGGATATAAATATTGATGTGCTTTTAGGATGCGAGTTAAGTTGGTTATTTGTAAAGTTGGGAAGCTTTAATATTCTTGAGCTTGTGTTGTTCTGACTTGGCTGAGGTTGTTCAATATTATTGCCATCAGTTTTCTTTTCTTTTGGCTTTTCTGGAGTTTGGTTGTTTGTTTAAAGAAGCTGCTGCATGTGAAGCAAGGCTGTTCAGCTCCTCATCGAATTCTTTTTGACATATGCTAGCTAGGTATTCTTTGAAGAGTCCATTTCACGGAACTCTATTTCCTTTGAAGTGCTATTAGTTTCGAGCAATGCATTCTTTATTTAAATCTTCCATGTGCAAGCTGAATAATCTTCCGAGGGACTTTGTAAATTTGTTGGAAAAGGAAACAGCAGAATAATCATGTTACGAAGCCTACATGAAGAAAAGCAGTTGTGTGCTCCCAGAAAACTAATCTTGACAAAAATGAATCATTCTCTATCTGCCAGCAGCTCTTATCCCACATATACCACGAAGAAGAAACTACTTGGAAGTGAGAGTATTCGAAACTCCAATTACTATAATCCTTAGCTTTTCTTAGGTTATTTATTTTGAGTTTGGAATTCATTGCATGTTAAAACCATCGTAAACTGAATTCGCTGCACTTTTTGCTTGCTCTATTTAAGCTGAGACATGAATTCTTTTTATACGTAAAAAAGCTGGATTGCTAGTGTTAGAAGAGTGGGATTTGAAAGCCAAGACATGTATTCAAGCTTTGTATTGACAATATTTCACTTGATTCTTGATAGCTTTGAGTTTTTATTTGTTGTAGATCTGCTTCTCAGAATTCTTTTGGAAAAAAGGCTAGTGGTCACTGCCTTAATGGTACGTATTCATCACAACCTTCATTATCGCAAAGATTTAAGAGTGGCATGTATGATGGCCCAACAAGTTACATTCTCTGCTGTGCTCCCCACTCTGTTTCTATGTGTGCATTTGATGTTTTATACTGGTTTTATGGATATGTCCAGTCCCTGCTAATGCAAATAAAAATTTGCAGATCAAGATTGATTTCTGTTAGGCTCAGTTCTTTTCTTTTTGTTTTCAATATTTTTTGTTGCAGAGATCTGAAGATGCAGTTGTTCTACAGAAACTATTGTTTGATGCTGTGATACTGGTTGATCATTCATTTCTAAGTTCTGGCAGATGGTTTCAGCAACCCGAATCCTACTTCAGGAACTTGGTTCTGCTGTGGTCCTTAGTAGCTGATAATGCCATACAGTTTGCTAGGTAGGGGAAAATTTGCTGCATTAACATTTGAAAAGAAGCATGTTAACTTGTTCGTTGCTAATAAATCTGGGAATTGTTGGCTTTAGGGAAATATGCGATCAAGATAGGCTAACTGCTTATGTAAATGCGTTCTCTGAGTCTCAGCTACCCAGTGAGTTACTTAAATGGGTATCTATCCGCGCTGGCTCAGAAGAGAACCTGAGTAATCCAAAACTTATGACACCTCAAGCTCTCATAAGTATGTCTTTTATCTGGTTTTGTTTTTTATTTGAGTACATTAGATTGTTTTGATTTTGCTTATACTGGATCAGTTGCATATTTTGTCCTTCCTATGAGGCTGAGGTTTTAGAAAATTGCAGACCATAGTGCTCCTCTTCAACATCAATAGCAAACCTACCTTGTGGATAATATATTATACTTATATCCTCCATTTTCATGTTCGTGTCTTCTAAGATAAGTTGCGTGTTTCCACAGAGTGGCTTTTTTTCCTGGAAGACCGAGGTCTGTGGGTGTTTGACCATGACAAACTGAAGTTCCATGCTGAGGCAGCAATTTGCATTTCAAGGCCGGATGGCTTTCTCCCTGAAGTTCAGCCCGGAGGCTGGACTGCTGGAGAGAGAGAGCATAGGGAAGGAAAATGCATTGGGGACGAGGAAATGGACGACTCATTGGACAAAACATTCTCTGATGCTTACTTTTGTACAGATAAATTGCCTATTGATGGTGGCAGAAAGCGCAAAGACCGAGTGAAGGACACAGACATAAGAGGAGGAACACCAGTCAAGCTTGTTAAGTATAACTTTCATGAAAGCCCAAATAGAGAGAAGTTTCTTCCTTTCTCTGATGAAGATATGGAAGTGATGGGGTGATATAACCGAAGTATAAATTATGTATATGTAGCAGTGCTTGGACGCTAGTTGGCACAGTGCATGATATAACACTAACTCAGAGCAGTTCTTTCCTTCATTTTATGCCCCTCTTGGGGAATGTATGGATACAATGGAAAGCTTATAGAGTTAATGCCCTAAAGTAGTAACCTCTACTCGTTTCACTATGTTGTATCGGGTGATTTACAAGAATGGCTTAGGAAGTGGATTGTCTTTTTAACTTCCGACCCTGCTTGCACCATGGGCAACACTTTTGACCTTGAAGGCTGGTCCGGGGGGGGATGAAAAATTCAAGACCACTTATTTTGAAGGGCATTGCTTTAGTTTCCTGTGTTGTGTCACACTCTCACTATATTTTACTGGACTTGAAAAGTTGCACCTTGATATTGGTTACATGTTCTATGACCCTTTCTCAAGGTGTTCTTACGCCCATATCATTGTCTACTTACGGCAGAAAATCCAATTGGATTAGAAAGTCGGCCTGAAAGAAGTATTTTTAAAGGTTTATAAGATAATATTGATGACTTTTTCCTTTGAATGGCTAGTAGAACATTTTTAGTAGTAAATTAAGGGGAATAGATTTCTTGAAATTTCTGGTTTTACTGTTTTAGTCAAAGTAGTTATCCCCATTGCCCTCTTTTCATTTTGGATTAATTAGGGGCAAATTACATAAATTTATTATTTAAGACCTTAAATCACAATACATAAATATGCTATTTTTTATTTACAAATCTAGTTTTATTTACAAAACATAAATTTCAAGTAAAAAAATGTTTCTTAACTGAAAATGGGCTAAATTTTTGGATGTGTTGATTTTGGCCTATTTTTGGAGAGTTGTTTTAGGTAAATGAGTTGATTTGTTAGTATTCCTCCTACTCCTACATTAATTCATCTGATTTGGTAATGTTTATTTCAAATCTCTCTCTCTTCACTCCTCTTTCTTAACATCTCTACATAAAATTTTAGTTCTTTATTAACCTTAAATTTTCATATTTTTTTCCTTAAATTTTCATATTTTCTCCTTAATTTTTTCATCTATATTGTTGGTTCGAAAGATTATTCGAAGAGATGAATAGCGGCAAGAAATTTTGCAGCCTCAAATCGGGTTTTAAGAAGAACAAGTTGATCCAACTCGATTTCATTAAGAATTCTTAACTATTCATAGAACAATATGAACAAGTTCATATTCAAAATATTTTTCCTTCGCAATATTTTTTCTATTCTAGTTTTCCTCATTCCGTTTGTCGACCAGAAATCACTAAATTAAATGATCAAGAACATTGAATTAACAATCCCATTTATGCCAAGAAATGCAGACCAGCTCCCCCACTATTGTCATTGACTTTAGCTTACAATGTAAGTAACTGATATTTAGCAATTCTTGTACATGAATCAGATACAAGGTAAACTGTGGCTTCATCCTCGGAATCCAACAATTTCACTAAGGGTCTGTTTGGAAAGCCACCTGATAATTGGAATTGATGTAATTATTAGGGTAGTAATTATCAGTCTAGTAATTACACAACCTGCACATAGCAGGAGCTTAGTGCACCGGGCTGCCCTTTTTTTAGTAATTACACAACCTAGTAATTACGCCAACCTGTTTGTTTGTCACAGTATAATTATAAGTGTACTGTTTGGTTACACAAGTATAATTACATGGTTATATTCAATTTTTAAAATAAAAGTTAATTATCAAAAACTAAAAAATTATATTAGACAAATAAGTGCCTATATATATATATACTAGTTTAGTGTACGTGCGTTGCACGTGTATCAAACGTTAATTCAGAATAAATGTATATAAAAATAAATTATTGAGTGTATGTGCGTTACACGTGAATTTTAACTGATCATCATCAGTGGCGGACCCAGAATTGTACATAAGTGGGTTCAATTAATTAATAGGGATCAATGGTTATAGCAATAGTGCGAATAGCGCCGAACACAACAAATGATTTACCCGCTGCTCTTTTTATGTTATTCTTTTGTTAAATCTAACCTCACAATAGAGTTTGTTTATTTTTTGAAAAAAAATCGACATTTTTTTTTTATTTAATAAAGTTAAGAAAAAATTAAAATTTTACAAAAAAAAACATTATTTACATTTATTTTACTTAAATAAAGTAAACTAACAAACTATATATAATTTCATCGAAAATAGTTGCATGTTTTAACAACAATTTATGAAAGAGAATATCAAAATTCAATAAATAAAAAGTTAAATGTTTTTTGAAGTAAAACAAATACTCTATACAAAGTAAAATAAAAAAAATAAAAAAATAATATATATATATATATATATATATAAAGGTAGTAAATTTAGTAGCTAGTGCTTGACAATTACATTCCAATTCTTTTTGGGTTTTTTTACGTAACACATGAATCAGGGAGTGATATTGCTAATGAGCCAAAAACAGCAACGTGGGAAAATGCTAACAAGGGGATTCGAACCCGCGAAGCCAACAAATACTTGAATCACCTTAACCAATGCTCCACAGCATCCGCTTCGTTCATTGTGGGTTCATTTTACTTCTTATATCTAAATTTCACCATAATTTTCATTACAGAAACAAAAAAAAATCCGACGAAGTGGGTTCGTATGAACCCACTTGATACCACGTGGGTCTACCCCTGATCATCACTAATGTATAAAAAAATAAATTATTGTGTGTACGTTACTTTATTAAGTACAATTTTTTTTTTTAAATATAACAAAAAAAATTGAAGATAAAAAAGTGAACGTAATAAAAGAAGAACATGATAAATCACTGTCACACTAATAATTAAGGAGCAAAAATTAGATGTAGCCAAAAATATATTTTTCGTTTAAATTTATACTATTTAGTCTTTTTCTATAATTTGAGATAGTCAGAATTAATGACAACCAGAGTCTATACACTCTAAATAGTATTTAGTCATTATATCTAGGGATAAGGTACAAAATATTCTGCTACTTGACAATTACGTCAACACAAAAGGAAAACAAAAATGCAGAATAAATGAGTTTAGGGGATAATAGTCCCCCCCCCCCCCCCCTAAAGTTTAGATATGTATAAAAATTCAATAATTTAAATTTTAGTTGATTTCAAAGTCTTAAATATTTTAAAGATAATTAAATAATAATTTGAGAAAAATAGTGAAAGACGATTGCTATTACAAAATCTTTTGAGGAATTAAGCTTAACACTTTGCACTTTCCATCTCAAGCAATAAGGGCAAGAAACAATAGAAATACTTTCTAGTTAGGTTTTTACCATGAGTACATGCCATCCAAATTCGTTCACAAGTACTTTGATCACCCTTAAAAATAAAATTATGAAATGTAGGTTCTTTCATCAAAGTAACTGCCTTACCAATAGTTGAAATTCAATGGTGAGAATGTTTTGGATATTTGTAAGATTCAAGTGATGAAAATAATTTCTTACAGAAATGCAAGGTAAGACTGCAAACAATAAAACTTTTGTGGTTCACCCCTTCTCCAATCCATAAATAGCAGGAGTATCTACTTTCTCATTTTTTCTTTTCCTACCCTATTTTTCTTTTTTTTTAAAAAAACCAACTAAACTTGAACTTCTAGACAATAAAAATCTTAACAACTAAGACAAAAATAAAGAAAATAAAAATAAACCGACCAAGAAGCCACGCAAGTACTAAACTACCCACTGCAAAATATATAACCATAATATATTTTTCTTCACAGTCCGGCCAAAGGCCAGTCTCAAAAGTTCAAACATGGCATCAACCTCTATATCACAAGCCCCCTCTTTAGAATCCAGTAATATCAATATTTACTTTGAGAAGTGACTTATCCAACTCCAAAATTTTTTTGAAAAATTAATTGCGATTTCAGCCTCAAATGATGATGACAATGAAGAAATAGCAGCAGTAATTTTGTGACACAAGCTTTGGATCATTACCAAGATCACTATAGAGAAAAATTCAAGCCAACAAATAGAGATGTATTTCTTCTAGATGAAATATAGAGTTTAGAAGAGAATCGTTGCGATTAAGAAAAATCTTACTGCTCCATATAAATATTTTCCAGATTAGATAGTACTTGTGGATTGTCAGGTTGAAGCAAGAGCCGAGAGGCATTGTTGCATGCATTCATCAGAAAAGTTGAGAAGACATCAGAAAGCTAAGGCACTGCCTCATGCATTCATCCGAAAGCATTTCTTTTATCCCAATTTATGTGTCACTTTTTGCTTATTGAGATACAAACTACGTGAAGTTTGACATTTTAAAATGTATCTATTCACCACATTGACATGTGAAGAACTAAAACTTACAGTACTTATCATATAATTTTTCAAAATTTAAATTTTAGTTTTAAAATATTGAGTTGATATAGGCCAATTTAGCTTCAATGTTAGTCATATTAACTCTCGAAAAGCGAAAAGTGTCACACAAATTGAGATAGGAGGATTAACAAAGAATTTAAAGCAAATGACCAGCCAATAAAGGAACACAAACTTACATGATATCAATGAATTGCTTCCTGCAGTTTACCAGCATCTCTTAGTCCCTCCGTCCATCTTTACTTGTCCACACTTCTATTTTGGAATGTCCAACAATATTTGTCCAGTTTGAAAAATCAATACATAATTTACCCCTTTTTTCCCATTTCACCCTTGATATTAAATACTATTCATCCCTCATTGTATTTTCCAAAGCAAAAAATTTATTATATTCAAAGGGTGATATAGTAAAATCACTCCTCTATTTATTGTTTCTTAAGATATGTGCTAAGTCAAATGTGGACAAGTAAAGATGGATGGAGGGAGTAGAACATGACCTTATAAGCAACATTTTTGAGAGCATACAGAATTAACTAATAGAAGGGGGGAAATGTTAATATATAGGATAGGAATTTTATGAACTAAGCACCAGATTGTTATACACATCGAAGAATTCAGCATCATGGGAAATAGCTCTCCCGTAATTATGTATTGCCATTTTCAGATTTCCTTGTTAATAAAATAGCATACATCAGCCAAGTAAGCTGCAAAGATAGCTCAAGAGGTGATGATTGTCCAAGACCATATAAAAATTCCAATTTCAATTCCCATAGCCAATGAATGACTCAACAGAGTAAAAGTAGAGTCTCACCAAAAGCCATTGCATAGTCTAGTCGCGCTTGGAGTGTACGACATCTTCCATACACATCTGCATCACTATCCTCCTGCTGAGAAAATTAACCAAGACAATAGAGTAATAGTGGAGTCTCTCCATAAGACATTGCATAGTCTAGTCGCGCTTGGAGTGCGTGACATATTCCATGCACATCTGCATCACTATCCTCCGGCTGAGAAAAATTAACCAAGACAATAGAGTAATTGTGGAGTCTAACCAAAAGCCATTGCATAGTCTGGTCGCTCTTGGAGTGCACGACATCTTCCATATCTTCATCACTATACCCCTGCTGAGAAAAAATAACCAAGATCCTATCAGCAGGGGCGGATCTATATAGGCCCGTGGGGGTGCCACGCCACCCGCAAGCTTCGGGTGAAACCCTATGTATATAGGTGTATATATATATATAAGATGTAGATAAATAATTAATGTGGCACCCAGAACTATCAAGAGGTGTTGTGATGTCATTGGCGATGGTTGAAACTACCACCCAAGGGATGCAGGATCGAATCTTTCTGGCAACATTTTTATTAATAAAATCTAACTTGCAGCTTCAAATAGAGAGCAAATTCAGTTTCAGGGCAAATTTTAATGATTATAGTTTCTTTCTAATTTTGGTGCACTTGGTTTTCATTAATTTATTAATCTTTGAACTTTTTTTATTTTTTTTCATAGTTATTAGCTACGAGTTTGACCCAAATAAATGTCCCTACTATTATACACATTCTTTTCCTAGTAAAAATTATTATTCTCAAAGAACCTCTTTTCTTGTTTCAATTCTTCCAACATCCTGTTAACTAAAAAAAAAGGTGAGAAGTTACGTTTTTTTTCTTCTTAATCTCATTTTATAAATTAAATTAGAATAACTTCATGTACTTTTTAACTGATTATATATGTCATATATATATAAGATCATAGTAACCCCAATCATTAATTTTCATTTAGATAACAATAAAATTTATTTTCCTAATAAAATTGAAAATATTCTTATTTTTTAATTTCTTGGAATTGATTAAGAAAATTTTTACGTTGCCGCAACTGTGGAGATGGCATTCTCATTTATAAACCGATAGAAAATGAAATGCGAAATAGCATTGGTGATCAAAATTTATATGATAGTTTAATTTGTTACATAAAGCATGATGTATTTACAAATTTAAGTAATGATGCCCTCATTGGTCGTTTTCAAAATATGAAAACTCTTAGAGGATAATTATAAATAAATGATGTATATTTATAGTACTAGCAATATTGTTGAAAATTTTATACATTGTGTACCTTGTGAGGAATCGAAACCCAAGGTTGATGTAATGAACTAATTGATATGTCTGCTTGGCACCCGGAAGCTCCAAATCTTGTATCCGCCTTTGATCCTATGCACTGTGTCAACATTGATCATCAAGAGTAGCTATGTCTAATTGAGATCTTATTCGCCTCTCAAGATCCAGTCTACAAGCAATTGTGCAATCACGCATCACAATACTCAGCCACCCAAAAAGAGAGGTTGTGGGAACAACCAATTTCTCAACAGATATAAGGCTAACAATTGTCTCGACCACAACTTATCCATGGTCATCTGAACCAGAAACCACAGCTTAACCAGGAATTGGACTTCTTTGTCAACTCCTTCTATGCAGGGCATTGATAATAAAAGCCTAGTTTTAACCTCACCAATACCTAAATAAAGAACACAACTCGGCAGTAAAACTCTTAAACAAAGAAAAACTCAAAGAATCCTTAACCTAATTAAAGAAAAGTTAATTGTTTTCCATAAACTTAAAATTTTACTTTAGAGAAAAGTCACGTTAAAAAAAAAAAAAAAAAACTTCCCGACTTTACATATAGTCATTCGTCGATTTGCAAATTCAATGTTATTATTATTTAATATTTACACAACTGGCCTTGCATTCGAGTTTATCATGATACATATGAAGCTTACATGGACAAAGTTTCGTTTAAACAAAGAAAAGATGGAAAGAGAAGAAGAAATATAACCTTTCATTTTTCCGGTACATACTATCACTTGGTCCACTTCATTCGTTGGCAACCTTGGATACTTCTTTTCTGTTTTTCGATAAAAAAAATTCAACAAAAAGAACAAACACAAGAAATATGAGAATTTATTATCAATTGTTGGATCTTTAACCTATGCAAATACACAATTATTGACAGCAAACGGTAACATACCAATAAAAGTTGTCAAAGTATTAATGTTGAGCAATTACGTTAGTATTATGAGACTCATAATAGTCAATAAAATTTAATATTGACAGACAAAAGAGAAAGAACACATGACTGAATGCAAAAAAAAAAAAATACAAAACCTGAATCCGCTTCAATATTCACGGATGAGTTTTTTTTTTCTACATATAAAGAGTGCTAAACCTAATTTTTTATAAATACATCATATTACATAACTCAAATAAGGAAAAATTAATACAGAATTTTAGTTGGTTTCAAACCCCTAAATATTAGGGAAATACTTAAATTACTATAATTAAATTCTTGAAAGAGTTTGGACTAACGTGTTTAGGTTCTTAGTTTTAGTTTAGGATTCAAACGGCTATTTAAGGAAGTTTTTTTCTTTTTTTTTTCTTTTTAGATTTAGAATATTAATATTATTAATGTATATATAATTAAAATTATATTTGAGGAAAATAAGTAAAAAGATAATTTTGTTTATTAGAGAGACTTTTAATGAAGGGCAAAAAGTTCAAATCACTTTTCTAAGGGTCTTCACACTTTTAATATATTATAGATATAGATATAGATTATAGATTATAGATTATAGATTATAGATTATAGATTATAGATTATAGATATAGATATATAAATAAACATATGTTCTTATAAAAAAAATGATGGATTTATATTTTTCAAATTAGTATATTTTAATTAAATTAATCATAAAAATATAAAATACATGATTTTTAAGAACATCATGAAATGCATGTTTGACAAAAGGATTAATATTAATATAATGTCATAAAATTATTAAAACATTTGACAGAAAGATAATCTATCAATTCTAACTAAAAAATGAATGGCTTGCAATGTGAAATATCATGTCACTACTAGTAAAACAAATAAATTGAAAGTGAAAAATATAATGTAAGTTCAAAACTCAAAATAAATAAATAATACTCTTATGTCAAATTTCAACATAACGTAAATATGATTCAAAAGAAAAGAAAAACCTAAGTCTAGAATTCAACGATGAATTCTACTTAATTTAAAAATTAGAATACTAACTAAATTATGCTAAATGAAAAAAATAAACATAAAATAAATTTTAAAAAATAGATAATAAAAAAAATGCATGCAATCACAAGAAGTAAAGGTTGGGAAATGAGAAGGAAATGAAATATAAATAATATAAAATTAAAAAAATTAAAAAAATATTAGAATAATAAAAATAAAAAGAATTTAAAATAAATTAAAACGAAAAAAATAAAAATAAAAATAAAAGAAAGAAATTAAAAAGTACTCAGCTTGTAATTATACCATGTAATTACCAGCAATTCACAGCTCCCCCTGTGAATTGGAGAGTGTAATTACCCCCTGCCAATTACACCCAATTATCTGTTGATCAGGTAATTATCTGACCAACCAAACATGCCAGACAGTGTAATTACACTCAATTACACCAAATCTAATTACTAGGGTGGCTTTCTAAACATGCCCTAAGTAAAATATGATTTTGTAATATCATTACTTCACACCACTTTCTAGACCCTTTTCATACCATGTTTCTAAAAAATAATTAAATAATTATTCGGGGCACCAGTTTCTATATCCTTTTCATACTACATTTCTAGGTGCTAATTAAATAACCATACAAGACACCAATTTCTATACCTTTTCATGTTTGTAGAAGGTAATCAAATCACCATTGGGCACACCAATTTTTATACCCTTTTCATACCATGATTGTAGGAGATAAGTAAATAACCATTCGGGACACCAGTTTCTATACCCTTTTTATATCATGTTTCTAGGTGCTAATTAAATAACCATACGGGACACCAGTTTCTACACCCTTTTCATACCATGTTTCTAGGTGTTAACTACTACTCCCTCCGTTTCAAAAAGAATGACTTAGTTTGACCTCGCACGGAGTTTAAGAAAATAAAGAAGACTTTTGAATCTTGTGGTCCTAAATTAAAGTTAGGGCAAATGTACCAAAATGCCCTTTAATCTTGTGGTCTTAAACATGCCTTGTGAAAAATTGGAATTAAAGTGTTGCCAAAAAAGGAAAGGGTCATTCTTTTTGAAACGGACTAAAAAAAAAAATAGGTCATTCTTTTTAAAACGGAGGAAGTAATTAAATAACCATAGAGGACACCAATTTTGATACCTTTTCACACAATGATTGTAAAAGGTATAACTAAATAACCATCTGAGACACCAGTTTCTATACTTTTTTCATACTATGTTTTTATACTCTTTTCATAACATGTTTTTAAAATATATACGTCTTATCGGTTTCTATATTATGATCATACAATGTTTTCAACAAGGTGTATAATGACTAAAATTTGTATGGAAACTAGTGCTCACCAAAATTTATATGTTATTAATTGTTTTATATAAACCGATATGTATGAATTGTGATATTCAATTTAGGTAATATCAGTTTGCATACCTCTTCCATACACCACGTGCTTATCTAAACCAAACAAGTGTACATCTTAATGTCGGAAAAAATACAATAACCATACCTATTCCATACAGATTCATAATGAAAAAAAAAAGAAGATAAATGTGTAAAATAATAAATACTTTACTTTGCTTGAAATTAGCTTAAATTATATTAAGTAGAAAAATGTTATCATGAAACGAACACTGCTAATCCAACGGAAATAATTTTGAACTTAATATCAATGGCGTCTTGTGAAATAAAAGAACTAACAATGGAAAAATAAGGTTTAAGAGGGAAGAAACAGTCAAAATAAAAATTAAGAAGAGAATGATGGGTTTCAACAAATTGGGAGAAATTAATGGAAAGTATATCAAGAGTATTTTGTAACTGAGGCTAAATATTTACCATATCTTTTTAGTATTTTTTAAAACCTTATCTTTAGATTTTGTTAGAAATCTATTGATATGTTTAGAAAAGTAGAAACTATTGTTATATTTTGTAATATTGATTCTTAAATAGTATATTTATGCATTTTTTTCATTAAGCCTTATGCAACTATGCGGAAAACATGAACATGGAAACATATGCTATATCTATATATAAAACTTGGCCGTTGGGGCCATCACGTCTAACTGAACGTACATATCTTACATCCATATACCCACATATTTCTACAAAAGCCTCTACTAGATGTATCAACAAGATCAACTTAAAGTCGGGACAAGTCCCCGCTTTATACAATATTTACAATGCCAAAACAAATATATAACTATGACCCAGAAAGCTCCGAACCAAGTGGAGCTCACCAAAACTCTGCAAATGATCCCCAGTCTACAGAGGAGGTCTACTAATGCCTGCACCTGCAACATGTAAGGTAAGTCCCCCGAGGGGGTCAGTACATTCTTCATACTGACCCCCTCGGGGGACTTACCTTACATGTTGCAGGTGCAGGCATTAGTAGACCTCCTCTGTAGACTGGGGATCATTTGCAGAGTTTTGGTGAGCTCCACTTGGTTCGGAGCTTTCTGCGTCATAGTTGAATATTTGTTTTGGCATTGTAAATATTGTATAAAGCGGGGACTTGTCCCGACTTTAAGTTGATCTTGTTGATACATCTAGTAGAGGCTTTTGTAGACATATGTGGGTATATGGATGTAAGATATGTACGTTCAGTTAGACGTGATGGCCCCAACGGCCAAGTTTTATATATAGATATAGCATATGTTTCCATGTTCATGTTTTCCGCATAGTTGCATAAGGCTTAATAAGATTCATACGATGATATGCATACGAATGTTCAAGAGCAAAGATTGGTTCTCTCGAGCCATATCGGCTTCGGGTGCCAGTCCGGTCCGAATGGGATTTCGGGTCGTGACATTCCCGTTTTATACAACATATATAAAACCAAAACATATGTACAACTATGACTCGGAGAGGCCCCGAACTAACTGGAGCTCACCAATGATCCGCAACAACTGGCAACCTACTGTGGAGGCCTACCAGCACCTGCGCCTGCAACAAGTAAGGTAAGTCCCACAAGGGACGTCAGTACGAAGAATGTACTGAGTATGTAAGGTTCATATGAAACTATGTAATACATAATACTGCAATGAACTCAAATACCAATGAACAACCGATATGGATAAATCATCATTTTGTACTTTGGAAAACATGTGTATTTCATTAATTTCTTTGCTTCTTTACTCCTATGCTTTGTTCATCGTCACTTGTGTCACTGTGTACCCGGGCCCCGACTGATCAGTGGGTCTTTACATAACATAACATTATGTTGGGATCGGCTCGAGCTAGGCTTATGCCTCTAGAGCTACCACCCATGAATCAAGATATCGGGATCGGCTCGAGCTAGGTTATTACCTCTAGAGCTGCCACCCATAAACCAACATATCAGGTTTGGCTCGAGCTAGGTTATCACCTCTAGAGCTACCCCCTATCAGGATCGGTCCGAGTTAGGCTTATGCCTCTAGGACTGCCCCCTGATCCAATAATCTTGGGATTGGCTTGAGCTAGGCATTTTCCCCCCAAAGCTACCACCCATACTCAATCATTAACCACATATATGCATTACTTTATTCTTTACTTTTGAGATTGATACCTTTACTTGTGGTAGATTGGTACATTCACTTGTCATGACATAACATTATTGGAAACGTTGCATTATTGGAACCATTGGACGATAATCAATGAATAAGAGACATGTGTATAACCACTATTGGAACTTTGGAACACAACCATATTGGGCTTTTAGAACATTAGTCAATGAATATAAGACACGTGATTCACAATTGATCAATGAGTAGGAAACATATGATAATGACAATTGGTAACCAGATATAAGATACCTTAGCACATTTCGGAATAGGACAAGTATAATGTCAATGTGAATACTATGTGCTGTAAAAGGATACGGACAGAGTAACCTTACATACCTTGTATTCTCAATATGAATATTCAATCTTAAACGTGCATACAATAGTCCCGTTTCGTCCTTATGTTTCACTCTACAACACAAATACATAACGGAGTTTACATTAACCACCAACTACCTTACAAATGCATATGATGACAATAGGTTACATGTTTGCCTTTAAAAATGTCATTTCCCCCTTGACAATACCATTGATGAAATTATCATACAAATAATCCCACAATATTCCCAACATTGACCAAAATATCATAAACCACTAGCATGTCACACCAAGTTCATACTTTCCACTCTTGATCACCACAACATCCCAGCTATTCCATCAAATCACCTTAATATACCTCATATCACATATCGACCAAAATCCCATAATTTGCACTTATAGAAAAATAGCAAGTTTAGTAACATAATCACACTATACATGTTCATATCTCATCTTGCATCAAAACTTTAAGACTCCCTTTTAGGTTCTAATCACAAAGATAACACATCTTTTAACACAAACAAAAATGCACTACTCTCAACACTTTTAAACATAACCACCATGATCTACATCATCTTAAGCATATCATATTTAGTAATCCATGGGAGTAGACACTTACTAATATTTGCAAAGAGATGATCTTGCTCCAACAAGTATAGTTGCCTTAGGGTTTTGTGAGATAAGAATGTATGTAGAAATATCTAGAAATGACTGTAAGACAATAAAATTCGCGACCGAGAAAATAATAATCGGGACAAGAAAAATATTGCAATAATCGTTTATTGATTTCAATATGTGAGTGTTACAATCTCTATGAATCCTCTGATTCGCCTTTCTAAATATAAATTCAAGGGCTTCGAGCTTGATCTTGAATTTGATGAACTTGAACTTGATTTGTGGATTTAATGAACTTGATCTTAACTTGTGAATCTGGATTCAAGGGCTTTTGAGCTTGAGCTTGAATCTTCGTCTTGATCTTCAGTTGTTTATGAACTTGAATGCTTGAACTTGTAGCTTGTAGAGAAATTTATGGTGTTTGATCCACGAGCTCTCTCTTGCTTCTTGTTCGAATTGTTCGTCCCTTTCTTGAATTATGAGGCCCCTATTTATAGTTGTAGGAAGGAAAGAGTCATGGTAAGTACAAACTCTTTTCGGCCAATCAGATTGAAGCGACATGACGATATTTAATTAGTTGAAACATGTCATTTGTACACATGATGCATTTTTATTGGCCTTGGATTTGGTTGGGCATGTTGCACCATTTTGACATGTGGCATGATCATATTGACTCCTTCACTTGACTTGCACGCCACGTCATTTGACACGTGGCGCTCAATTGGGGCTCTAGAATATGATGACATCTTGGGTTTTAGCAAAATGGGCTCATCATTTGTAGCCCAAATTAATGGGTTAGCCCAATAAAAATTGAGTTTTAATTAAATTCATATTTGTTGGACTTAAATAATTAATTCAATTATATTAATCCACCATATTTCTTGGACTAATATATTTTGAATTTAATATAATCCGAATTTCGTACGGATTTAAATTTAATAAAATATCGTTGCACACAAATTGCCCCCTGCTTCAAGACTTGTCGGAGTATTTAATTTTTCGAAGACTAGACTTGAAGTATTAACTCGATTATTCAATTGAGATCAAGCATACTAATACATGATTCTGGTATGTTAATGCCGAATGTTGTCTGAAAATTAAGGACATGCATTATAAGATCAAGTGGTCATTATAATGTTTATTATTATTATAATGATCAAATATTTTTCATAAATCAAAATTTCATGGGTTTAATGGACTTTATTATTTGTCTTGTCAGAAAGTCATAAGATTCCCTCATTTTGATTGGAGGAAATTAACAACAAAGCCCAATCCCGATTGAAAAAAGGTTATCCCAATTAGGATAGAAAACTGTTTGCCGACCTTTTCCCCCATTAATTTCTATGAATATTCTCCAAATTTACCAAGGAATAGAAAATTGGAACCGCCTCATCATCTCTATAAATACCCATGTACCTTTCATTATTACTCCTACAACACTAGTTGACGGGATTTTTTACGGTGCTTCGTGCCTAATCAACGAATCAGCAGCAAGGTATTTTTCCTGTCTTTCTTTTTTTGAATTTTCTTTCATGGTCTCTTTTTTTTTTTTTTTCATTGTAGGCTTGAAACAACTAACATTACCGAAGGGTCAGCTTAAGGTGCGAGAGTTTAACTTCGCCTCCGTCACCTTGAGACCTGACAAGTTCGGCTCCAAGTTTGGTCCCTTTCACCGATGTTCCTATGCAATGGTCAGCTTAAGGTGCAAGAGTTTAACTTTGCCTCCGTCACCTTGAGACCTGACAAGTTCGGCTTCAAGTTTGGTCCCTTTCACTGATGTACTTATGCAATGGTCAGCTTAAGGTGCGAGAGTTTAACTTCGCCTCCGTCACCTTGAGACCTGACAAGTTCGGCTCCAAGTTTGGTCCCTTTCACCGATGTTCCTATGCAATGGTCAGCTTAAGGTGCGAGAGTTTAACTTCGCCTCCGTCACCTTGAGACCTGACAAGCTCGGTCAGCTTAAGTGCGAGAGTTTAACTTCGCCTTCGTCACCTTGAGACCTGACAAGCTCGGCTTCAAGTTTAGTCCCATTCACCGACGTACTTATGCAATGGTCATCTTAAGGTGCGAGAGTTTAACTTTGCCTCCGTCACCTTGAGACCTGACAAGCTCGGTCAGCTTAAGGTGCGAGAGTTTAACTTCGCCTCCGTCACCTTGAGACCTGACAAGATTGGCTTCAAGTTTGGTCCCATTCACCGACGTACTTATGCAATGGTCAGCTTAAGGTGCGAGAGTTTAACTTCGCCTCCGTCACCTTGAGACCTAACAAGTTCGGCTTCAAGTTTGATGTACTTATTGGCTTTAGTATACGTGACTATATTCCAACAAAGCCAAAACATGGAGGACCTTTCTGTCAGTTGGTGTTCCTGCAGTTTTTTTTTTTTTTTGAATTACCATTTTGTATTTGACCAAGGTTCTTTTGTTTATGCAGCTTGCAGAGATGGTTCGATTCAGAGACTACACATCTTTATCTTCCAAAAACAAGTATCTCCTAATCGAGGCCGATGACGGTACAGTTTTATCTAAGCTATTCACAGATATTCCAATAGTCGGCAGATATGCGGATCCGTGCCCACCCTTGCGAAATTCTCTTCATATGTTAGACTGGACTTCATAAAACGACATTGGTTCTATTCGGCCGATTAAAGTATGGTCTCTTCGGACTCCTAACCAACGCCAACTAAATATTGCGAGCACCCTTCCTTGCTTAGGACGTCGAGTACTCCAGGAAGATATACGTTGGGCAGGTACCATGGAGATAACCGGTGAATATCACCACACTCAAGGATACTGGGAATGGGCTGAAGACATATTGGCTGGAAGCCAACAAACCTTGAAGGCAGCAAAAATATATGATGTCGTTTATGCTTCTCTATTTACTTATGATCGAAATTCGAACATATTGCAGGCATTCTTTGAAGTTTGGTGTCCAAATACCAACACATTGCTTACATCAGTTGGGGAGCTATCCATATCTCTTTGGGATTTACACAAAATTGGGGGTTTACCCATTAGAGGTCTTCCTTATGAAGAAGTAGTGCCCGAAGCTAAAGAGCTCACAGGTGTTGACGAAAAGAATGAGAAATTCATCCCCCGTTCTTGTGAATTCTTATTTTTAGCCTTCCAACATCTTCAAGAAGGAGAGACTTCTAATCCAAGAGTTCCTATAAGCAAGTGGATAAAGTTTTGGTGCAAAAGGGTCTTGAGATACGAGCCAGCTCCATTGAGGAAGGAGAAAAAATCTGTTCGCTTGAAGTCAACACATAACCCAACCGGGGCTATTCCTAAAGCAGCAAAGTGGTCAAGTGCAGATGATGTGACATTTTCTAAACTCGAAGTGGAGTACGAACAGAGGACTAATACATATTTGGTGGCCTTTTTATCATGTTGGTTATGCACATTTGTGTTTCCTTCTAAGGATGATCTTATTCGTCCAGGAACTTTTAAGATTGCAGCCATGATGGCAGATAAACAATCATTCATTCTTGCGGTCCCAGTCTTATCGAGCATTTATAATGGTTTAAACAGGATCTATAAATCCTCACAGCTTGAGCACCTCAAAATATCCTTTCCCATTCATTACGTGTATGGTTGGCTTGCTTATTACTTCAAGACGCATTATCCTCTTCCAAAAGGACCATCCATCCCATTGATGACAACATACTCCGGTGAAGGTGGAGCAAGGTATTTTGATAGTGAGCTTGCCAGAAAACGCATTCATCAGGGAGACAGTGTTGTTTGGACTCCTATCATACCGATCAAGTCCACTCTTTGCTATTTTGTGGACAACGATAAGAATACAGAGTCGGAGATAAGTTACTTTATGAGCCTTCGTTTTAACTTCCTCCCTTTGAGGTATGGAGACTCATTCATCCTTGAGCCATATAGTCCACATCGATTTAGCCGTCAGTTTGGATTTTATCAGAACATCCCTCCCAGCTTGGAAAATGATATTCGCAGTGCTTCATTAGACGAAGGCCTTAGATTTTATCGAATTTGTGTGTCTCATGGATTTATGTCAAAAGAAACTTTTCCTAAAGCTACACCCAATGTGCGAAAGTACTTTTCCACTGCGTATAAATCTTGGTGGAACAAAGCTCATGGAAACTTTCTTGAAGTTAACTTGCAGTCATTGGTGAATGCTGTAGGTCCCATTACCGACACTCCTCAAGCAGATGGCGAAGAGGACCCAATTGTGGTTAAGCCTCCTATTTTGAAATCTCAAGTAGTCATTCCATACAAAGTCAAGGGACCTCTATATGCAGAAACTCAAAATGAAGAGCCGCCCACTCAGACCCAACATGCTTCCAACAAACGACTACCTCAAGATGGAGATCGTTGTTGGAAGAAGGTGAAACCATCCTTAGACAAGCCAGGAGATACTAACTCGCATGTGGTGGAGATTCTTGACAATGATGATAGTCCCTCGAGGACCCCGCTAGCCATTGAAGAGGTAATGACTTAACTTCCCCATTATTTCATAGTATACGAATTAACTTTATACGTCTCCCTTATCATGCTTTTTTTTTTTTGTGTGTGTGTGTGTGCACAGCCCAGCAAAGTCAAAATTTTGGAGGATTCTTACCAAAGTAAGCCACAAGAAAGTAGTGAGTCCGTAGTAGGTCCAGATTCGAGAGATTTACCTTCGCCATCCAAAGAGGTTACTTCTACTCCTTCCGATAAAGTTAAAGTAAATTCAGAATCAAATTTCTACCGACGACCAGAGGTAGCTATGTCCATTTTTTATGGAAATAAGGTTGTCTCAAATCTTAAGAGGGACTTCGTTATGAAAGCCTGGGATAGCATTCGTACCAAACTCTCAAGCCTTACTCCGGATCGCGCTTCTTCTATCCAAGATGACGTCAAAGTCGTACTCAATGACATGAGTGGAATGGGTGTGGATATTTCCCCTTTGCAGAATCTGTTGGGGTCTTTCTTTAAGCTTGCCGCTTCTTATGACCAAGCACGATCCACCCTTGTTGATAAAGCCGCAGAAATTGAGAAGTCAAAGCCATATTTGAAAGCCAAGGAGCATCTTGAGCTCGTGTTGAGGGAAAGAGATGAGAAATCTGAAGAACTATATGTTGTCTGTCAATCTCTTAAGAAAGCAAGAAAGAAGGTGAAGAAGTTAAAAGCTCGCCGAGATGTTGCCAAGCAAGAAGCTGAAGAGGTTGACTCTAAAGTTTCAGCTGCTGAGGAAGAGTTCTGTAAGTGCTCTGACGTTTCCATAGCGACAACAAATGCCTCGAATGTCGTAGAAAAGAAAAGGCAAAGCTTAGAGACCACTCTCCAAGAATTAGTTAATTATAAGTTATGCCTAGATTAGCCTCAAGAGATCTTTCTTCAAGCTTTCTGCTTACTCTTTTTCTTCTTTAGCATTTTATTGGTTAGTTGCCATTATTAGTAGCAATAAAAAAAAACTCCTTTTGCTTTATATTGCGCATTCTTTTCAATACTCCTCTTACATTTCAGCTTCAAGAATTGTTTGCTTATTTTGCTGTATTGATGTTATACTACTAAACCTTGCCTTTCTCTTCAAGTTTGTTTTTTGATCATTAGCTTCATGTCTTTATTCTTACAACCGTGCTGGATTTGAAACTTCGATTCATGGGCCTTAAGAATTGAAGCCTACAACTTGCAAACTTGATAACTGCAGACTTGGTAGACTAGCACCCTCAGTTGTTGGTTTGGAGAACATGAGTATCCTAATTCCCATTGAATAACCTCATTTGTCTTTTTGAAGGGTTGCCCCCATTGAGCCATGAATATTTGGTGTAAGTCCAAATTTTGATGAGAATACTCGCAGACTTAACTATTATGTGATGGATCAAGTGGGAACATGTATTTTTTTGACACTCATGCAACTGAACTTAGAATGAAACTTCTAAGCGCCTACGTACCTCGGTGAAGAGGATCAAGTCACAACGTAGTTCTGGAAGAGTGATTTTTTTTCTTTTTTTTTTTTGTTGGTCCTAACTTTTGCCTAGGCCGCCACTTTCGAGATTTTCAACCTAGCGGACATTTTTTTTTTATTTTTTTTTGAGTCCTAACTTTTGCCTACGCCGCCTCTGTCGAGATTTTCAACCTAGCGGACATTTTTTTTTTTTTTGAGTCCTAACTTTTGCCTAGGCCGCCTCTTTCGAGATTTTCAACCTAGCGGACATTTTTTTTTTGAGCCGTACACAGTTTATACTCTTTCGGGCCAGGAGTGGACATGCAGTTTATGCTCGTGCCTTAAGGAGCGTCATCTTCCCTCAAGGATAGTACTTCTTCAAGAATTTGGCGTTGATAGGACCAATTTTCACGCCATCTGCGTCGACAAGCTTGTAAGCACCATTTGAATATGCCTCTTGTATGACATATGGTCCATCCCACTTAGAGGTGAATTTGCCCCCAGATTTATGAGAAGTGATAATGGGCCTCCTTACTGCTAGGACTTGATCTCCAACTTGGAAACACCTCAAGCGAACCCTTTTATTGAAAGACCGAGATAGACGGGCTTGATAACATTCAAGATTTTGTTGAGCCTGTAGCCTTTTCTCATCCAGAGCTTCTAACTCTGCAAGACGCAACTTAGCATTTTCTTCTTCGGTGAGCCCTTCTTGAATAGCAAGTCTTAAAGAAGGTATTTGACGCTCAAGTGGTAGGACTGCTTCAACTCCAAAAGCAAGCGAGTATGGGGTTGCTTGCGTCGGTGTGCGGTGAGTCGTCGTATATGCCCACAAAGCTTCTTCCATTCGTTCATGCCAGTCTCGTTTGGATTTGGAGACAACTTTCTTCAACAGGTTGCATAAAGTCTTATTGAATGCTTCAGCTAAACCATTGGCGGCAGCATGGTACATAGAAGATTTACGTTGCTTAAAACCAAAGAGATCACAAATCTTGTTCATCATCTTGTTATCAAATGGCTTGCCATTATCAGTTATTATGTAATGGGGAATTCCAAAGCGGTAGATGATATTTACTCGTATGAAGTTTGCAACATTCTCCTTCTTCACTTCTTTGAGAGCAACAGCTTCGGCCTATTTTGAGAAGTAATCTGTCGCAGCCAAGATGTACAAGTGTCCACCCAAAGATTTTGGTAGTAGTCCTACAATATCCAATCCCCAAGCATTGAATGGCCAAGATGCGATAGTGGGGTGTAATATTTCAAGAGGCTGATGTATGAAATTCGCATGAAATTGACAGTCCTTGCATCTTCTAGCATAGTCCAAGCAATCTTTCACCATCGTTGGCCAATAATATCCCATCCTTTTTATGTGAAAGTGGAGCTTCGGGCCAGACTGATGAGATCCACATACTCCTGAGTGTGCTTCCTGCAAAGCTTGAACTGCTTCTTCCTCTCCTAAACATCGCAAGAGTACTCCTTCAAATGACCTTCTGTATAGCGTGTCCTTGTAGTAAAGGAAACGAGGTGCACGATTACGGATGTCAGTCTTTTTTCTTGGATCTTCAGGAAGTATTCCATAACACAGGTAGTCAATAATTGGTTGTCGCCAATCTACCTTTACGGCTTCAGACACAACGACGAGATGCTCAAGTTTGTTTTCTGTATATTCCTCCTCATTTGGTGGTGGTACTACCCACTCTTGGCGGATAGTAACTCGTGTTTGATTCGGAAGAGTAAGGGTTGAAGTTAAAGCAGCCAATGCATCGGCCTGCTTATTTTCCTTTCTTGGCACGTGTTGGAGGGTAACTTCTCCAAGCCATCCTATAAACTTCTGAGCATAACTATGATATGGACGTAGCTCGGGCTTTTTGACTTCATAGTCTCCCAAGAGCTGCTTCATCACCAATTGGGAGTCACCAAAGACTTGCAATTGTAGTTGATTCATATCGACGGCCATTTCAAGTCCAAGTATCAACGCTTGGTATTCAGCGACATTGTTAGAGTAACATTGTGTCAAAGTAAAAGAGTATGGGATAACCTCTTCCTGCGGAGTGACAAACACTACACCAGCACCAGCTCCACCACGGTGTGCCGCACCATCAAAGTACATCTTCCATGGAGGTCGAACTTCAATAACCATTGCATCCTCATCAGGAAGTTTATCAGTTAGCTCCCAATTATCAGGTATCGGGTGGTCTGCCAAAAAATCTACTAATGCTTGTCCCTTTACGGCCTTTTGAGGGATGTACACGATCTCAAATTGTTGAAATTGAAGGTACCACCTTGCAAGTCGATCACTGAGGACTGGTTTCGACATTACAAACTTGATGGGATTTGCTTTAGACACCAGATGAACAATATGAGCTTGAAAGCAGTGCTTCATCTTTTGAATTGAGAAGACCAACGCCAAATACAACTTTTCACTAGGTGAATAATTCAGCTCATTTGGTGTCATCATTCTACTCAGGTAATAAAGAGAGTTCTCTTTACCTTCACTATTTTCTTGGGCCAATAGTGCTCCAACTGACCTTTCTTGTGCAGTGATGTAGAGAATCAACGATTTTCCAGGTATAGGTGCCGCAAGAACTGGAGGCTTCATCAAGTAAGATTTGATATTTTCAAAGGCCTTACTACAAGCTTGGTCCCATTCGAAAGGGGCACCCTTCTTCATGAGATGGCTAAATGGTTGACACTTTCCCGCCAAATTTGAGATGAACCTCCTTAAATATGCTAGCTTTCCTTGAAGACTTTTTAATTCATGAATGTTTTGAGGTTTGGGCATCTTCAAAATTGCATCAACCTTGTATTGATCAATTTCAATTCCTCTGTGTAGTACAATAAAGCCAAGGAATTTTTCGAAAGTAACTCCAAAGGCGCATTTCAACGGATTCATGCTAAGCTGGTATCTTCGGAGCAACTCAAATACCATCCTCAAGTCTTTCAAATGGTCGTTCTTCTTTCTTGACTTTACCACTAAGTCATCTACATAGCATTCAACATTTTTGTGGAGTAAATCATCAAAGATGTTTTGCATAGCCCTTTGATAAGTGGCACCAGCGTTCTTCAAACCAAAAGGCATCACTTTGTAGCAATAAATACCTTTAGGCGTACGAAATGCAGTGAGCTCTTCATTCTTTGGTGCCATACGGATTTGGTTATAGCCGGATGATCCATCCATAAAATACATCGCCTCAAAACCAGTAGTAGCATCAATCATCAACTCTGGAATAGGGATTGGAAACTCATCCTTAGGGCATGCGTTGTTGAGATCCCTAAAGTCGACACAAACCCGAATTTGGCCATTCTTCTTCCGTACTGGAACAATGCTTGATATCCATGTGGGGTACTTAACTTCACGAATAAAGCCTTCTCCAATGAGTTTGTTAACCTCATTTTCAATCAATGGAACCAAGTCGGGTCTGAAACGTCTCTGGGCCTGCTTAACAGGACGAGCTCCATTCTTGACTGCCAACTGATGAACTGCTACTTTTGGATCTAAGCCAGGCATTTCCTTATAACTCCAAGCGAAGACATCCTTATATTCTTTGAGTAAGTCCATGTAAGCGATTTCTTCATCCATTTCTAGAAAAGCGCTTAGGAACGTTGGTCTTGGGTCTTCATCAGTGCCAAGATTAACTTCCTATAGGGGATCTATCGTGGTCTTTACTCCTTCTTCAAATTCTAACGGAGCATCTCCAGCGTCTTCCTCTTCTTGAGGATCATTGTCATTGACCAATATATGGCAACACCAAGAAATATCTTTCGACTCGTCAACCTTTATTTGAGATGATGCATCGTCCTCGCTCTGGGTTGTAATATAATATGAAGAGCCCACACTTTCTTTAGTATAAACCACAGTATGAAGTTTTGCCTTTAACACCTCCTTGCACGAAACCACAAGTTTCGTCCGTCGCCTCATTCTAGAAGGAATCAAACTTTGGAAATCCTTTTGGATTCTAGGTGAAAAGTGTGTCATAGCGCCTTGATAACTTCTTCGAGGTTTGTTACTCTTCTCTTTCTTCAGTGTACCCAACCTCTCAAACACAGAAGTTCTAGTGGTTGATTTTCCAAGTCGATCAAAGATAGAAGGCCTTTTGCTGGAAGTAGTAGACTCCTCTTCCACAGTGATGTAGTCGCTAGCCACCCTTCTAATAGAGATACGCATTAGCGGTGGCGGCATGTACCCTAAGCCTTCACGTGCTTGCCTGGTAGCAGCTTTTGATGGGATTTTCCCCAAATTTGATGGCTCATTAAGGTTGTATCCAGCCTTTACGAATAACTTGTAAGCGTTTGGATCAAAACCTTTTTTCGTACGCTTTGAAGGGAGTGTCATATCTTGCGGTGAATTTTGAGCCACAAATTCCTCAAGTGGCGTTGAGGGCAAATTTATTGCATCCATTCGCTTTACCGGAAGAGTTAGCCCCCCTAGTACATTACCTTGGACATCGTATGAGTGTCGTACTTCTTTTCCTACTTTTGGTACATAGCGGAGCACAGGAGTTGCCTTCTTATTTAAGTACGCGACATTCCCTTTATTTGAAGTGGTGGGAGGCTTTTTAATGACAACGTTTTCAACAGCCACCTCAACCTTCTTAGTTGCAAGATCATCACACTTGGTTGATATGACATCATCCACCTTTTTCTCCTTCACGACATAATTCTTCAAGTAGAATTTTGCATCTGCGAAGTGTGATTCAGCTTTAGTGAATGGCTTATCATCGCCCACTATCTTTCTCTCCACTCCATTTTCAAGATACTTCAAGCATTGATAGTAGGAGGATGAAACAATTTTGTTCTCGTGTACCCAAGGCCTACCAAGCAATATATTACATGAAGTCTTGGCATCGATCACATGCATCAATAAATTTGATCATAAATCGTCCATATGGATTTCTAACTTGATAGATCCTATGGCTCTCTGACCCCCTTGATTGAACCCTTGGATCATCAAATGGCTTTCAGTAAGTTCATCAGTTGTGATGCCAAGTTCTTTCAGTGTGCGAATAGGCAGGATGTTTACTCCAGACCCTTCATCTATCAGGATTCTATTTATCTTCTTCTCTAGAACATGACCTACCATATACAAGGGACGATTGTATAGTGTTTCACCAAACAGGAGATCATCGTCTGTAAATGTGATTTTTGTATTACATACATGTGCTTCTTGGTGAAGAGATTTAGTAGGCCTTTCAGAAGAAGGAGGTTCCATCAATAGGCTTTCGTCCTTTGCTTCTTCTTTGTCAGTATTGAAACAAGATGCCTCAATGTTGTCTTGAGTAGTATTGGAGCAGAACCAACTTGGAAAGAATTCTTCCAAGGTCACAGGACACCGTGGTTTTTGGTGGTGATGCTCCACTACACTCGCCCTCTTTGGCAGCTCAACCAGCCTCTGTTTCCTCGATTTCTTCACCATTCTCCTTCTGGTTGGCTGCTTGGATGAGTCTTTTCGTAGACTCGTTATCTTGTTACGTCTCCGCCTAGTCACCATAGTACAACCTTCGTCATCACCTTCATTAATTAGAGACTTATCATGCTTTAATGGCTCCTCATTACGCTCTTTGAAGTTGTATATTTGGATCGGATCGAGTGAGCCAAAAGTGATGGAAATTTGATGAGAACTGGCCTTCTCATCATCAAGCACGATCTTCTTCTCATTAGCTAGTTGCATGATTTTATCCTTGAAGACAAAACATTTCTCCAAAGGGTGACCCACAAGCCTGTGATACTTGCAATAGTTTGGTTCATCAGTTTTTCCAGCTTCGTCGGGCCGCTTCATTTCTGGTAGATCAATGAGCTTCAGCTCAAGAAGTTCATCAAAAATTTTGAAAACGTCAGAATCAAGGAATGGGTATTCTTTTTCCTGCATCTCCTTGAAAGTCAACTTCTGGTTTGGACGCGCTTGAGAAGTAGTCTTTACGCTTTGCTTCTTGCTCACCTTTGTGGTGAGCTTCATAGGAGACACGTTGACATTCATGGATTCTTTGTTGTTGCTTTTGGGTACAAACTTGGTCCATCTCCTGGGTTCCTGTTTGTCCTTTCCCTTTCGAGGGTCATGGATGGGTGCTACTCCTTTTCCGGCAGAAGACATGCTCAACTCCATAGCGTGAGCACGATTAGCTAACTCTTCAAAGGATTTTGTCTTAATGCCTTGCAAAATATAGAGAAGCTCCCAGTGCATTCCTTGGATACACATCTCTATTGCGGAAGTTTCACTGAGCCTATATTTACAGTTTAGGCTAGCATTCCTCCATCGATTGATGAAGTCGATAACTGGCTCATCCTTTCTTTGACGAGTATTTGTGAGCTCTACCATGCTTACTGTATGCCTCATGCTATAGAAGCGATTTAGGAACTCATGCTCTAGTTGCTCCCAGCTATCAATTGAATTGGGTTCGAGGTCCATATACCAATCAAAGGCGTTTCCCTTTAGGGAGCGGACAAATTGCTTGACGAGATAGTCACCATATGTTCCGGCATTATTACATGTCTCAACAAAGTGGGCGACATGTTGCTTTGTATTCCCTTTGCCCTCAAATTGTTGAAATTTGGGGGGTTGATAGCCGGCAGGCATCTTGAAGCTATCAATCCTAGCAGTGTAAGGCTTGGCATACGTCAGGGAAGACTTGGTAGTAACGTCGTACTTGTCCTTAAGGGTCCCTTCAATGAACTCCTATCAATTGGGATCATTCTGCCAGAAGCGACTGGCACTTCTTTAGTAGGCGGTGTCTGTTTGGTAGGAGGATCTATCTCTTAAACTTCTCGAGCCTTTCCAGGTACATGGCTAGAATCTCCATCTATTAAGCCTTCCATTCGATCCATCAACTTATCAATCCGAGTGTTTTGAGTTTACACATACTTGGTCAAACCTTCAATAGCTTTCGCCATATTCGCAAGTTGCTCCTCCATGGATGAGACATCAGTTACTATTGTTTGCATGATTATTGGAGACATCGGAGAGCAGCACGGATTGTCACATAAGTTGATCTCTAAGGTCCTTGGCTCGCGTGGAGTAAGTGGAGATGACATATTGGTTGAATGACCATCATTCTTTTTTCCAGAGTTTTTTGAACAAGAGAAATCAAGTAGAGCCAGAGTTTTCTTGATTTTCTCTGCCACACTGCTTCCTTCTTCTGAAGCACTTGTAGAGGACCTTGTTCTTTTGGGGGTTGAAGATCCAAAAACTGGAGTTGATGTCGTCGACACTCGATGTGTTTGTTGCTCCATCATGTTGGCCTTGCTTCTTGTGACAGCCCCAAAGCTTCCAAAAGTAACATCAAGGATGCTTTCTACCTCGGCGGAGAACTTGGAATTAGCAGCCTTAGAGGTAGTGGATTGAGAGTTGACCTTCTTGGAAGTCATTTCGGTATTCTTGAGCTTTAAAGTTGGAAAGTTGAGATGAGAGGTAGAGATTGTCCCACTAGGCGTGCCAGAATTTGTAAGACAATAAAATTTGCGACCGAGAAAATAATAATCAGGACAAGAAAAATATTGCAACAATCGTTTATTGATTTCAATATGTGAGTGTTACAATCTCTATGAATCCTCTGATTCGTCTTTCTAAATATAAATTCAAGGGCTTCGAGCTTGATCTTGAATTTGATGAACTTGAACTTGATTTGTGGATTTAATGAACTTGATCTTAACTTGTGAATCTGGATTCAAGGGCTTTTGAGCTTGATCTTGAATCTTCGTCTTGATCTTCAGTTGTTTATGAACTTGAATGCTTGAACTTGTAGCTTGTAGAGAAATTTATGGTGTTTGATCCACTAGCTCTCTCTTGCTTCTTGTTTGAATTGTTCGTCCCTTTCTTGAATTATGAGGCCCCTATTTATAGTTGTAGGAAGGAAAGAGTCATGGTAAGTACAAACTCTTTTCAGCCAATCAGATTGAAGCGACATGACGACATTTAATTGGTTGAAACATGTCATTTGTACACATGGTGCATTTTTATTGGCCTTGGATTTGGTTGGGCATGCTGCACCATTTTGACATGTGGCATGATCCTATTGACTCCTTCACTTGACTTGCACGCCACGTCATTTGACACGTGACGCTCAATTGGGCCTCTAGAATATGATGACATCTTGGGTTTTAGCAAAATGGGCTCATCATTTGTAGCCCAAATTAACGGGTTAGCCCAATAAAAATTGAGTTTTAATTAAATCCATATTTATTGGACTTAAATAATTAATTCAATTATATTAATCCACCATATTTCTTGGACTAATATATTTTGAATTTAATATAATCCGAATTTCGTACGGATTTAAATTTAATAAAATATCTTTGCACTCAATGACATGAGAGGTTATGTGAATAAAATCTGATTTTTGGCCTTTATAAAGCCCCTCAAGTCAAATTGATCCTTGGCCACAAGTTTGATCCATGTTGAATGGGTCTTTCTTATATTTGTTGAGGCCCATGACTTATTACATGATATTTGGGCCTCAAATACAGAATATAGATCCAGCCCAACACCTTTAATGGGTATCACACTTAAATATTTCATCTAGTCAAAAATAGGTCAACAAAACCGATAAAATATCACTGTATCGTGACTGGCGTCGTAGACACAAGTCACGCCACGTAGGCTGGTGTCTTGGGAATCATACCAACAATCCAAGTCTCTGAAGTTCATCCACGGCACCACGTGAGTGGGAGTCACGCCACGTGACTCCTACCGTGGAAATCAGACACTTTTCAGACAATTGTCCACCTCTCTGAAGTTGGTCACGGCAGCCACCCACATCACGTGGGTGGGACTCACGCCACGTGAGTCCTGCCGTGACTCACCTCTGAGTCTCAGGTCTTTTCTTCGTCGCATGCTTGTTTCCAGTACATGCTTCTCCACCTTTTTCTTCATTTAGCCTTATACCCTAGCTATTGTATATTTTCATGTAATCGTAGCACGTGAGGTGTTACAAAATATATATATATATATATATATATATATATATATATATATATCATACTAATTTTATATATTTTTTATACACAAAGAACGTGAGTGAAATTCTAAGCCTTAAGCAAGATATACATATTACATATCAATTTTATACAAATTTCATACACAAAAAATGTGAGTAAGACTGTGTATATGCTTTGAAAAAAACACACCTGCTACATCCGACAAATGAAAATCTCCTGCTGCGTTTGGTAAATATAAATCTAATTTCGTGTATATATAGAAAACTTTGTCTTTTAAGATTTACTTTAATTTGAATTTATTGCTTAAGACTTACTTTGACTTTTTTCTATTTATTCACTCTTCTTGTACCATGAACTTATAAGTTTGATGTCGTATAGTTTTCACTGCAATAGATTAATACATTTTGTCAAATAGTTCAAACAATAACCGTAATTTCATTACATAATAGGCTTTCAAAACTTTTCAAAAGCTTAAAAAATGAAAAATAAATTTGAATAAAATATAACGAAAGACAATTTAAATATCTTTTTGAACTGTTTTTATTTGTGAAATTTATTATCTTAACATTTTGACCAAGCTGATAGCTCTAGATTTGATAGCTCTAAGGGCGATTATCGATCTGTTTGGTCCAATTTTGTATATTATCGGTTTGTAAACACGTTAAATCAATAACAAAATCAATAAGATAATTGTTATCTATTTTTATTTAACCAATAAGAAAATGTTTTTTTTTTCTTTCTCTTATTTTCATGTGTTCATATATGTCATATTCAAAGGATATTTATTGCTAATCTTTAAGGAGCCTAAGAAAATTCTTCCTCCATTTAAATCAAGAGATAAATCCATATGAACTTGGATGAGATATCATTCTCTCAAATATGTCCATATTAACAAACTATAATTTAAACTATAGTGCATTACTGCAAATCAAAATTGTTACTCCAAAAATATGATCCCTCGCTTGGAGAAAAATTTAATTTAGGAATAATTAGAATAGGATCTCTATCTAAACTCTAAAGCCGCTTTTATATAATTAGGGATAAAAAGATAATTTTAGTATGACCTTATTGAGTTATCAATTTAACAATCAACTAAAATCTTAAAATAAAAAATCGAACAGGCTGACAAAATCATTTAACAATTGTTAACCCAATAACCCGATACCAATAGCATTTTTCTCAATTTGATTTATCGGTTAAACTAATTTTCGTACACCTCTAGATAGCTTCCTATTTCATGTAGAAATTTTGTCATAACTAAGGACTAATACGAAACGATATGCTAATAACAAGCATATTAGTGACCCGAAAAAATAATGAAGTATAATTTTAATTGTTTTCAATAGAAAAAGATAAATTTGGACATTTCTTGCGTATCAAAGTATTTATATTTGTCATATTGCTTTATTTAAAATAAATACCTTACGAAATTGAGTAGAATGATCACTTAAAACCCATCTACTAGAAGGGAAAAACATTCTTTTTAATTAGCATTCAGAAACTCTTCCAAAAAACAAAAAAAAATTGGATCAAGTTGTGCAGGTCATGATCCAACACCTTATTACCCGATTTTGGCCTAGGTAATCTTGAGGAATTATGCTAAGTGTCCCCCGAAGTCCCCGATCTTAAAGTTTTGACCTGCTTAATAAAAATTTAAAAAGTAACCTTAATTTGAAAAAAAACAAACATATGAAGCAAAAATTGTAACGATTGCTTATCAGACAAAACTTGTGGTTAATTGAACTGATAGGGGTGCGCATCGATCGGTTCGATTCGATTTTGTGTATTAATGGTTTGATTTATCGATTTTCAATTTGTAAAATGCTAAACCGATAAGCAAACCAATAAGATATATATTCGTTATCGGTTTTTGATCTTTAACGGTTTGATTTTTGATTTAACCGATAAGAAAATGTTCCTCTAATTTATTTTTTTTGCTTTCTCTTATTTTCATCTATTACACTATCTTTATTTATAAAAGTCTACACAAATTACATGGAGAAGCAAATTCAAATACTTTATTACTAAAACAGTTTATTTTCTTTCTGATAAGTAGCACTCTTAAATGTAATACGTAGCAACGGTAGCAATCTCTCAAAATGAAGAGCAAAGCCAGCTCATAGTTTTACACCGATGGGTAGAACCCCACCAAGCCCATGACTTTAGAAAAAAACAACACTAAGACATCAACTATAAAATACAAAAAAACAATAGGGTTTATATTTAAAATCTAAAGCTACTATTATATACTCCCTGCGTTCGCTTTTACTTGACACACCCATTAAGAAAAATAATTATTGACAAGATTATTTTACTATAGTACCCCTATTAAATTATGTTTACTATTGTGTCTTGGAATTAATTTGAAGAAAAAGCAATCAATGCTAAAGGTAAAATAGGAAAACAAAAGTTGCCTTTTCTTGATATGTCAAAAAAAACAAGTAAAAATAGAAATTCAATTAGGAACTAAGTGACAAGTAAAAGCAAACGGAGGGAGTATATAAAGATAAAAATATAACTTTAATATAATCTTAATGGGTTATCAGTTTAACCATTAACAAAAATCATAAAATCGAAAATCGAACCATTGCCCAGTAAAAAATTTACAAAATCATTTAAAAATTATTAACCCAATAACTCGATACCGATAAATCAATAACATTTTTTCGGTTCGGTTCGATTTGTCGGTTAAATTAGTTTTTGCTCACCTCTAGTTGAACAGGTTCATTGTCTTGAAATATCTTGAACGTCTGTCCTATGGGTAAAAGTTAGACCTTAAGTCTGCTTGGCAATATACCGAAGTTCTAACTTTTGTCAAGGCAGAACTTTTGGTTAAATGGATTATTGTCTTGAAATGTTATGAACGTCTACCTTATCAACAAACGTTAAAACGTCTGCCTTTTAGGCAAAATTTGTTAAGAGGAACCAAAAATGAAGACCACCCTTATGGAGGTCATTTTCGTAAAGCTTATTTTATGAGGAACAAAATATCAAGACTAGCCCATTTTAGGGTTATTTCTGAACTTGACCCTGTAATCTTTGAGTCAATTTTAGCTCCATCCCATTTATCTATTAAATTCATTTTAATCCGTTCAAATTCAATTCAACCCGCTCATTTGACATTCTTATTCACAACCATATCACAAATAAATATAAGGTGTTGTGAATTTGACGCCCATCGATCTAATAATTTCGATCCACCTATCATAGTTGGATGCATGAATACTGCAACTTTTCATATCATAAAGTTCTCACATCAATTCGGAAAGGGAAAAAAAAACAAATAGTACGACTTGTTACAAAGTCAAATAAGGGAAGAAACTAACATGTCTAGTGTCTGAAACTTTGAATGTGTATTTGTTGTATTCCTTATTCGTCTGAAAATGTTTATGTCCCTTCGAATTATGAAATTAAAATCTTCCCTATCTAGTCATGGTCCTCATGGCTCTGCATCATTGTGACATGACTTTTTAATGTGCACATTATTAATTTCATTAATGAATACCTTAGTATTTGGTCCAGTTTCTTTCTTTAACGCCCAAAATTTTGGGTTGGACTGACAAGCCATGCAGTGCAGGCTGAAGCCCAAAGCAAGTAAAGCACTTGCTTTAAGCCTCATGATTTTTAAGGCCCCAAATTCACTAAATATTAGGAGTATTATTATGGAGAAATTTCAGAAATAGCAACAAATAAACTTAACTAGAAAAAAAATAGCAATATTTACATAATTACATTTCATAGCAACTCTCTCCTTTGTTTTCTTCTTTAATTTTCTCTATTTCTCTATCTTCTATTTCTATCATCTATTTTCTTTTTTTTTTTCTTTTTCATTCTTTTCTCCTTTTTTTTTATATTTTCTTTTTTTTTTTCTTTCTCTTTCATCCTTTTTTTAATTTTTTCCTTTGTAGTTTTTTTTTCTTTTGTATTTTCTTTTTTCGTTTTTGTTTCTTTTTTTCTTTTGTATCTTTTTCTTTTTTCTTTTTTTCTTTTATTGTCTTTTTTTTTTCTTCTATTTTTTTCATTTTTTTTCTTTTTCGTTTTCCTTTTTGTATTTATCATTTTTTTATATTTTTTGTTTTTTTATTGTATTTTATATTTTTAGTGTTTTATATTTATTTGTATCAAATTATATATTTCAAATAAATTTATTATTTGTATTTGGATAGTTTAGCCTTGAGTATGTACAATTTATTATTTGTATACAAGCAAGTATATAGATTAATTGTATTTGCTTGAGTCTAAAATATATAAATATGCAATATATCATTTAATACAAATATATCGTTAATATTTGTATATTAAATTTATCATTTGTATTTGTATAGTAACAAGTATTATTTGTATGTGTATGGTTCAAGTTGTATAAACATGATCATTTAATACAAATGTAACATTTGTATTTGTATAATTTATCATTTGTATTTGTATTGTTCAATTTGTATAAATAAAATACAATTCGTATCAATGAATATATATATTCAAGTGTTCATAAATTTTAATTTTTTTTCAATTGTTTAAAAATATAAATGATGCAGTCAACTACAAATTCAAATACAAATAAATGAAATTATAAATACAGATACAATATGCGGTCAATTACAAATACAAATACAAAATAGTTATTTAAAAATATAAGTGCATCGATGAAAATAGAATACAAATATAACAAAATAAAACCACAAAATACAAATACAATATGTAGTTAACTATAAAATACAAATACAAAACAGTTCTCTAAAATACAAGTGCATCAATGAAAATAGAATTGTATAAAAATATATCATTTGTATTTGGATGATTCCATTGTATCAACAAATACAGTTGTATCAACGAATATAAGAAAATAAATAATGGTATAAATACAAATACAATAAGTGATTTGATATTTTTGTTATTATTCATGGCTTGTGCTCAACGTAGCCACGTTTTCGAAAATATAAAAATAAAATAGAACCAAAAGGGAAAAAAAAAAAGAAAAAGAAAAAATACAAAAAAAAGAAAAAAATTAACTAAGAAAAAAAAATGAAAAAAAAAAAAGAAGAAGAGAGAAATAGAAGCTAGAGATAGAAGAAAGGGGAAAAAAAAAAAGAAGCAAAAAGAAAGAAATGAAAAGAAAAAAAATAAGAAAAAAAACAAAAATAGAAGAAAAAAAAAAGGATAAAAAACTAAAACGAAAAAAAAGAAGAAGAGAAATAAATGCTAAAGATAGAAGAGAGAGAAAAAAAAAAGAGAGAAAAAAAAATGAAAAGAAAAAAAAAAGAAAGAGGAAAAGAATCCAAAAAGAAGAAAAAAAAACGTAAAAGGAAAAAAATAAAGGCTAAAGAAAGGAGAGATAAAGAGAGAAAAATAAGGGGGGATAAAGACCCACTAAAATATTATTATTTTTATTATATTTGATAATTATTTTAAAGTATTGCTATAAGTCATAATTAAGGACTTAAATTTGTTATGTTGTGTAATTTTTCCTATTATACGTATATATATATAAAACTTATTTGTTGTGAAATAATAATTTTGATTCACAAAATTTAAATATTTTTTCAAATAAATTCCATGCCCAAACATAATTTCAATATCCGTATATTCTTATACAATTTCAAATATCTATTTAACTCAACTAAATATTGTCCAAACAAGTAAAAATAATTTGAATTCAATTTCTATTTGATACTTTCTTATGTTTTTTGTTAGATTCTCACATTATGCAAACATATTTATGAGTCTTGTCAAATGCTCCATCTATTTTAATTTTGCTATCATAATTTTCTTTTAAATCTATTTACAAATGCATATTTTTATATTAAAAAGAAATTCTAATTCTACTTTCCGTTTTGGCCTTAATTTCACTCTTTTACAAGAATAACATGACATGTTAAAGTCATAAGATTGTAAAAATATTTTTGTTGTGTTAAACACATTTTTATTTTAAGACAATTAGTATAATTTTTAATATGTTTGAAACTTCTTGTCAAATCAAACTAAAACGTTACTATCTCTATCTCTATCTCTAATATATTAAAAGTGTGAAGGGCCTTAGAAATATTGTTTGAACTTTTATTAAAAGTCTCCGTTTTAGACAAAATTATCTTTTCACTAATTTTCTCAAATTATTATTTAATTATTTTTATAATATTGACTAGACTCCTACAATATATAGGAGGAGAATTAATATTTCCTTGTGTATGTATAACTAGACTCCTAAAATATATGGGAAGGAGAATTAATACTCCTAAAATATAGGATAAGGAAAATAAGTATTTGATTGTGTACGTAAAAAAAAAATTCTTCTAAAATATGTTCTTTTTCCCCCTCAAATTATTGTCATTTGATTAAAAATATGATAAAAGGTAAAATACTTCTTTTCCTTATTTGAAATTAACCAAACCTACTGAATTCAAATAAACCGGCAGCAACTATAAGACATTAGACATAGGTTTGCCATATTTCATTATTGAATAATGAATAATGACTCTAGATTTTTTTACGTGATAAAAGCCTGTTCGCCAATTATAGTAGTACTTTCGTTTTGTTATAAATGATATTGATATATATCTTCTTGTAGTGAATGTCTATCAAGATATATTGAGTATCTATTAAAGATCTAGTGAATATCTATCAAGATATATGTCTATCTTTTAGAGAAGAGTTAGGAGGAATTTTCCTTATAAATAGAGGGGTTTTCTTTATTGTAAATCATCCCTCATTCTTCAAAGAGAAATAAAGAAGTCTCCTCTCTTCTCTCCCTTATTATAGTTGTCTTTTCTTTATTAGTTCATAACACGTTATCAGCACGAGGCTAACCAACTGAGTTAGATCGAGAACGGGTAATCTTTCACCATTTCAGGTAAATAAACTATTGCATGTTGAGTATAGGCCGTTGGCATGGCAAGTGTTAGGTATCCAATTGTGTTGTATATATCTTGAAAGAAGAAAATTATTATTTAATTACTTGGTATGGAAAGTCTTTAATGCTACTTCATATTAAAGGTTAAAGATTTTTGTGTATTCCCTGTTTTGGGAAGGTGAGACGATAACAAAAGAGAAAAAAAAAATTGGCGAAGCATATCAAAAATGTTTTCCTTTCTCCCTGCCCATAATGTTATGTTATACGTGAAAATTGTATTTAATATTCTTGGGATTTATTTTACTAACCACCATTGATTTTGTCCTATTCAATTTTGATGAGTTCAAGTACATTGATAATTCCCAATGTTACAGAAGTCTTATTTCTTAAAAACATGTTTTAGATATAAGCCTCAAAGACTCGATCCTTTCATCTTGATTGTAGATGAGATGATAATTAAGCCTATCACAATTAGAAGTGGCATTATCTTAAAGGCTTAAGACGGTGGATTTAAGTTTCATCCAAGTGGGTAAGACATCGGGTTAAAGTACCGATGCACCATGATGATAAGATGTTGGGTTCAAATCTCATCAAGCTATAGCCTAAAGACGCCTTTATATGGATAAGACGTTGAGTTTGAATCTCAATGCACTATATTGATGACATAATGATGGCTAAGGCAAAATAATGAATTTTTGATAAAGAATCATGAAACATGTCCCATTGAATATGCTCCATTCTCTGAAGTGAATATGGTAGCAGTGCATAATATGTCTGAAAGAAGACAAGTGGTTGAATGAATGCACATGAAAGTGGAAAAGGACAAGATAATAATATTTTATAGGCTTGTTGTGATTACAATTGATATGTTAGAGAAAAATTCTCTATATCATATGTATACCTCGATTTGCTCCTGAAGTAGCAATATCTTAAAAGAGGCTATAAGCTAGCTATCATAATTTGATAAGCTTAAGGCATGATTATATTTTATTAATGGGGAATGAGAATTTTGATTGTTATAAGTACAGATCTACACCCTAGGGGTGAATGTGACTGTATTTAATAAAGCTTATAAATTCGAACGTGTACTTGGTTGTGATGATATCACAACTCACCTCCGGAAGAGGCAGAATAACTAAGAAGAGCTATTTTGAAATCTACTTCTGAAATAGTAAATCTGAAATTTATTCATATAATAGTAAACCTGATGTTTACTAAAGGATTTGCACATGTTATGGTAACTTGGAGTTACTAATACAAATTATTCAATCTATTGGCATGAATGATTTTGCCATCCTGAAGATGTGCATATTATGTATTCAACATATTATAGAACAATTAAAAGATTCTTCACAGAAATTTGTTTATGTTGTTTGTTCTCATGATAAGTTGGTTAGATCAACCAATGTCGGGACTGAATTTCCTAAATTCTGAAAAGTATAAAGGTGAATATGGACCCGTTCATTTGTCATGTGATCTATTAAGATGCATCAATATAAGATGATCACATGTGTGTTTATTGTCAACCTGCAGTTTGACATTCATAAAGTTACTTGCTTAATAAAATTTGAGTTAAGAGCATAATTTTCAGATTATGTAATCAAGATAATTCATCTTGATAATGTTGGTTTGGCATTGAATGCCTCCGATAAATAGTTAAACCATTACTTATGAGAACAAAACTTCATGTGTTGGTTTGAAATATGATAATTGCATACAAAAGTACTTGTATGTTGTAGACCAATAAATTATGATTAATTCATCCCTCTCAATTGGTTCAAGATCAGGAACCAAATATTTCATTTAGTAGGTTTTGATGTGCGGTGTATGATTAATGGATATACCATGATGCACAAAGATGAATTCTCTAAAGTAAATTGAGATGTATGTTAGTTTTTCTAACATAAGGGGGAGATAATAAGCAGCTAAGAAATATTTTGTGAATTATCATCAATATGATCCTCATTCAAAAATAATTCAAGTCAAATGCTAGGAGCATTTGCTGACCCCAAATTGATTACATATTTAGGTGAGGATGCTCCTATAGTGTGTCCCTGAAGGACAAAGTCTACAACATGCATGAAGCGTGGTAGATCACAATCGGTTCCAAATGAAATAATCCTCGAAAAGGATAAGGAGCAAATGATCATAATAAGGAGGCAATGTGCTCTTGAAGAGCTTACGACATAACATTTCATGAAACCTAATGAAGTGATGAGATCTCAAAAAGTTATGTCACATTGCAAACCGATACAAATGATATAATGTCGACGATATCTTTAATACAATATCTTGGTAAGCATAAAGCCTATTTGATTTGCAGTCCAGACACTAGAAGATATCACACATAAAATCTATATGAAAATTCCTAAAGAATTCAAAATGTTTGAAACATATACAAGTTTCTGGGAAACTTATTTATAATCCTTATATTGCATAAATTAATAAGTTGAATATCATTGGAACTCTTGAAGAGTTCTCGAAAGCAATAGATTATCTGCTGAAAGAAGTTGAAATGAGAAACATGCAGAATTAAATTTGTCCCAATGTACCATATCTTGTGCGATTGATGCATTTACACATCTTGCTATAACTATGAGCATGACATAGTTTTACTCTTATATGGAGATACTGAAATAAGATCACTTGCATATTGCAAGTGAAAGTGCTTGTATGAATGTGTTTGTCCTAATGAATATTATCAAATTTTTGAATATATGGAATATTCATATGATTGACATAAGACATATGTCACAAAAGGTACTACCATACCGTGTTGTTTTACATGATAGTCAAATCATGTTGAGGTAATAACTACTCATGAAGCAAGCTAAAAATATGTGTGGTTAAGGTTCATGATACATCTCATTCGAGAAAATTATTGTTTGAAATGTGACAAAATACCCACGATCTTATGTGAAGATAATGCAGCATACATGACTCTACTAAAGAGAGGATTCATAAAAAGAGATAGAATGAAGCACATTTCGCCAAAAGCTTTTCTACACACATGAACTCCAAAAGAATGGTGATATCAACGTGCTACAGATTCGTTCGAGTGATAATATAATTGATTCATTCACAAAGTATCTACCTTATGCAACTTTCTAAAAGATGATGCACAAGATTGAAATGTGAAGATTCAAGATTTTGGATTGATGTTCTCATCAGGGGGAGTCAATACGCGTTGTACTCTTTTTCACTTTCAAGGTTTTGTCCCACTGGATTTTCCTTGTAAGGTTTTTAATGAGGCAGTCGAAATGTGTATTATTAGAGATATGTACTCTTTTTCCTTCACTAGATTTTTTTTCTGTCATGGCCCAATATTTGAGTCATGATGGCGCCTACCGTAACCCACCAATAGGCAAGCCAAACCCTAGCCCGAAGCGACAAGCAACAGACTAACGGGCGGAATCTCAAAAACTAGAGATGAATTGGAAGTAATCATACTCATAAACATACTAGAAATATAAAGACAAATAGAACCAAATTAAACCCATACCGAGACTGAGAAGGAAGAGGACAATATATATATAGAGAAGAACCCTTCCCAAGACCTGGTAAGGTCGGTACAAGAGCCACTACTAGACGTGTCCAGAATACAAAACAGAAACCAAATATATAGAACAAGTACAACAGTCTTGAGTGCAAAAGACTATACAGTAGAGATAGAGTAGGATCTGCCTCGAACGTCAGTAAGCTCACCCTGCTCCGGAGTCAGTGCTGAGAAGAGTGTCACGTTAAAACCGTCGGCTAGTACCCGAATCTGCATCGGGAAAAAATATGTAGAAGTACAGTATGAGTACCGGGGCAACGGATACTCAATAGGCATCATCGGCCGACTGAGCTCAAAGTAATATAAGCAAGCTAAAATGCGAGGGGGCATGCTAAGTCTGGGGTATAAGTAATAAATACATAAGTAACTGCCGACGTGTGTAGATATGCTTAGGAAATAAATAAATGTGATACCGAATGATCGAGTAAATAAATGCATAAGTAAACACACAAGTCAAACATAACCTATCTGGGCCCCCATAAATCCGATAGGCACACGAAAGAAAACAATAACCCAGTCTGGCCCCCATAAACCGGCGGGACACACAAGAATAGTAAATGCATAGTCACCAGTGTCTCAAAGCTGTATCAGTATCCAGTAACCACAATAACCAACAAGAGTACACCGGACTTGAACCGGCACCAATGGGTAATAACAAGAGGCCAGACGCCGGAGTCGAACCGGGAACAGTGGGTATAACAATAGGCCACATATATATCATATCTGCCTGACTCGAACCGGAACTCAGAGAACAATAGTATCATAATCACGGTACCCAGTACCAGAGCTCATAATGTACCTCAATCCAAGGCCGAAATCGAACCGAAACACCCAATAGTGAATAATCAAAATCATCATATCGGAATCAGTAGTCGGACTCGAATCGAAATTCATCATAGCCAGTAACCAGAACAAAATCAAATTTCATATCATATCAGATAAACGGGGAACACCCTAGTTCCAAGTCAATTCTAGTATATAGGTACGGAATCTAACCTCACAACATGCTACAAGTCAATCTCGGAGTCCTTCTAGGTCAAATATCTACTATAAGAAATATGTATATACAATTCTGGGTATACATTAGAAGTCATGGAAAGGTAGGTTCGTATTCTAAATCAAACTAGCCGATCCCGGTCAAATACGGTGTTATCAGGGACCAACAAGGCTAAACAGGCCAACCGGGTATAATCGGGGTGACTCAATACCGTCACAACCCTAACAGGTCATAGAGGGATTAACTAAACCCAAAGATGTCAAAGTTCTGACAAGTTGATCAAAAGGGTAACGGGGCCCACTAACAGGTCCCGAAAACCAAGTCTAGTTATACCTGTCTAAGTCTAGGCTAAGACTGCCTAAGCTTGGACTAAGATCCAACAATAACATTCCCCAATCATAAATTAACACAACAATACTATCCGACCCCAAATAGGTCATCTGTAGTGTACCTCGAGGATAACGGGCTTGGAATGTATCCGAATAGCCCTATCCGGCCTAGAAGGCCTAAATCACAGCAAACCACCACCACCAAGTTTATAATACCAGCCCATAACACCAGCACAATAGCATACATATATCACACATAAGCTCAATCTAAGTGTAAAGGAAGGTAAACCTAGCCTACCTGGACGCCGTCGAACGCCTGCTAAAGCTAGTTAAATAAGAGCCTTCCCCTTTCGAAAGGCCTCTGACTGTTGCCAAGCTACCAAAATAATAAACTACATGTCAAAACATAACTATTGATACCCATATTGCATTAGTTCGAAAAAATGTCCGAACAGTCCACGTGGGGCCCACTTGCTGAATCGCAAAACCAAAATCGTTACAGCGTCCCAAATCACCCCGTGATCAATAGTCACAACTATCACCGCTCTATTTGAGTTCAAAATCAGCTCTAAATAGCACCAACAATACCAACACCACCAACTATACGAAAACTATCGTAAATACAATAAAACTTACCAAAATAACGACGATAACACGTCCACAAACACTTCTCCACTAGAACCCGAGCTTGAACAACTTGATGTCAGTAGTTTATTTCTTCCTCACTTACTAAATAGGTAGAAGAAAAATAAATATAGGCACATATCTGAACATACAAAGAGAATCACGTTTGATGCAATATTTACTGGAAGTGTAAGACAAGCTCAAAAGATTTTGAATGTTTTGAAAAATCATGTAGTGATATAAACAGTAGTGAATTCATATCTAAATAACCATAGTAGGCGGTGATGTTCATAGATGATATATATATATATAGACAAATTAAGTAGTTTGTAATAGATCAATATTTAATTAAAGTAATAAATATGTTGAGTTCTATCATGAATAAATGCCACCACATGTTTATCATATGAGTTGTACACTCTACTTCACTTCCACGTTGAAGTGGAGTCACACCACCAGAAAATTTCTTATCCCATTATATATTTATTCGGATATTGTATAGGTTCGTGGTAAAATAAATACAATATTTTTAAATATACCATAATTAATAGAAAATTATTTCGAATAAAGTCTCTATTATAAAATAATAATATTTTTACATATCTAGACTCACTACCCCCGCTTAAAACATTAACAGGTTATAAAACTATTATAAAGTGGTGTATATATATCATAACTAGAGAATTTTGTAAATTTCAAAAACATTTTCGAAAGTCAATTAACTATACCTTTTTACCAAATTTTAATTTCATTAAATATTTTACAACGTGCTCGGCCTAAATAATATGCTCAAACGAACTGCCTGGGAACCGAACTGTCAGTCCCAGGAAGTCATAAATAAATTGGGGCAGTTATAAAAAAGCTCTAAACATCGAGAACGCACGAAAATGAGTTTGGTTTTAACGAGGTACATTATCTATTTAGACATTCAAGGGGGAGTGTTATAAATGATATTGATATATATCATCTTGTAGTGAATGTCTATCAAAATATATTGAGTATCTATCAAAGATCTAGTGAATATCTATCTAGATATATGTCTATCTTTTAGAGAAGAGTTAGGAGGAATTTCCATTATAAATAGAGGGGTTTTCTTCATTATAAATCATCCCTCATTCTTCAAAGAGAAATAAAGAAGTCTCCTCTCTTCTCTCCCTTATTATACTTGTCTTTTCTTTATTAGTTCATAACACGTTTTGTTTATTATTGTTCTTCTCAAAATAATAAATTGTAAAATTCTTCAGAGGATTTCCAGTATGATTGCACAATATGCCTGGAATTGAGCTCCACATAGCCAACCAAGTTTATATGGTAAACTGAGCATCATAAAATTAAATTACTACGTGTAAATTTTATTGAATGTAAACTAAATAATGTTGTATTATTTCAGAATGAGATGCAAAATTTTATCAAGTTAATAGTAGACATGGTGAAACAAGATAAGTTATTTACATCTCAAGGAGGTCCATTAATTCTAGCACAGATTGAGAATGAATATGAAAACGCACAAGCAATTTATAGTGATGCTGGCAAAGCTTATGTTAAATGGTGTCCTAACATGGCTCGACAAGAAGGTTAAATTGAATCCTGGCAGGAATCATATAGCATTGCTTAGTGCTACTGTTGGTTTGCAGGTACTTTTTTTTTAATGGTTAATTTACATGTCCTAATCAAATTAAATGTTTTAACAAATTTTTTTAATTAATTTGTAAATTAACAGAACTATGGACCTCACTTTGATACAATTCAAAGTGGAATCTCTAGGCCAGTTGAAATAATTGGAAAGAAGGGTGATGAGAACACAGAAAAAAAAGGTTGTTTCTGAAAGATCCCAACTCAGGTATTAATTAGTGTCCTTTTTATTTTATAAATCCTTTGTTCTATAAAAACTTTATAATTTCAGGTTCTTCTTCATTAAATTTTCATGGGGATCACCCCATCGAACAAATATTTGGTGTATAATCCTTTATGAAAGGTTTGACAAACGTACGTTCCTTTATACTTCGAAGGTTTATTAATTTAGATAGTAATTTCTCTTTATTATTAAATCTTAATTAACTTCCGTCTTTCATGAATTGCTCTCCCCGATCTCATCCTGTTTTAGACTGCTTCGCTTCGTTGATAAGGTTTTTAATTAATTTTTCTTCTTTTTTTTAAAAAAATTTCATAGCTTTATTGATTGAGTAATGTAATTTTGAAGTTATTGGATTAATGGTCATTGCTCATTTATTTATTTATTTATGTTATATATGTTATATAAGTTGATTTCGTCGTGATTTATTTTATTTTAGTTTTTTTTTTCGTTCTATTTTGTTTTAGCTATTTGATTGAGAATATATTTACCGATCTGTAGGCTTATTAGGCTTTGGTTTCTAGAGAATCTCTAGCTTTAGAGGATGTCTTATGTCGGCTATCCAATGGTAAGGTTTTCAATTATTTTTTTCTTTTCTTTTTGATCTTATTCATAGATTTATTAATTGAGCAACGTAATTTTAAATTTTTTGTATCAATAGTCATTGCATATTTATTTATTTATGTTATATTAGTTGATTTTGTTATTGTTGGTGTAATATACCATAAATTACAATAATTACAGTCCTTATCTATTTATTTTTTTAAGTGCAATTATGAGTAAAGAGCACAGGCGGACAAATATTGGTTACAGCTTTACAATTTTATGCTTCCCTATTGCGTTGATATGACCTGAAAATTCTTTCTTGCCTTTTCTTTTCTCACTACTTTCATGTTTCTTGATGAGATGGATGCTTTTTCATCATTTAAATTAAAGGACAATGGGTCATACCCTTTCATCAAAATCAATTACGGTAATTCTCTTTTTGGTTAATAGCAAGTTTATCTAAAAATGTTGGTTGAAATGTATCTGCTGATCTTGTCAAAAAGATATGACTTTAATTCTATATGTTTATTGTCTTGAAGGATTTGTTTTCTCTACTGTCTTCTTTTATTTTTTTAATAATTATTTTGATTTGTTGTATTTGAGCCGAGGGTCTTTCGAAAGCAACCTCTTTATCTCCCCGAGATAGTAATAAGATTTGCATTAAAATTTATATGTACCTGTCCCCTAGAGCTACTTCCCTATTAATTTTTTTTTTCTTTCATGACTCGAACCTGAGAACTTTTTTTGTTCTAATATAATGATGTTGTGGATGGAGAGGTGTAAATGATACATGATCATCAGTTATGTATAAGTTGGGGAAAAGGGCAGAATTGATAGAAGATGGATACAAAATTGATGGCAACATAGGAGATCAGATGATTGACCAACTTGGCGACTACAGTGCTTGAAACTTAAAACTAACCATCCCCTCCAAAGTTATGTTGGGGTCTCTGTTTCAATGTGCTAATTAATGTCCAAGTAATTTACGGTCCTGATTTCTATTAGGATTTCTGTTTGATTTTGGATGTTGGAACTCTTCTTTTGATTTTCTCTTTTTGTAATCAATCAAAAGGGTGTACAAATGAGAAGTGCAATTAATGCATAATGATTGTGCTGGTAATTCACATACGCACTTGTGTTTACGGTTCGCTTTATGTTGTTGTTTTTGATATACAGGCACAACAACAACTATAGAAAAACATATAACGTAAATGGACAATCACTAGATAAATCATATTGAAGATGAGGAAATAAACTCAAACAACCAAACATTCTAAGTCTAGGCTTCGTACACTGCCAAACAAATTATAATATTAGTTGTATTGATAATTTTATATCATATATTGGGATGTTTGGTTTGATTTTGAATCGTCTACAACACAAAAAAGTAAGAAACACAATACATGCACAACATGATCATCTTCTTTTAATTTATTATAACATTATACACATTTGCTCACAGAAACTCATTCCTCATAATGGCAGCTTCCACATTCTTAATTTCAAGTTAGAGGGTAATCATGAACGCGCAAAACTTCAATTTACTTACTTTTCACTTTGTCTTCTTTTGCAGGATTGCAAATCTATCTCAAAATTTTATTATTTTTTTTTCGTCTTAGTTGTTAAGATTTTTGTTGTCTAGAAGTTCAAGTTTAGTTACTTTAAAAAAAAAAAAAAAAAAAAAAAAAGTCCGGTGCATTAAAGCACTTGCTATGTGGGTTTGAAGAATAGCTAAACCATAAAGGTTTATTATTCGTAGTCTTACCTTGCGTTTCTGTAAAAGACTGTTTTCATCACTTGAACTACAAAATATGTGGAAAGAATTTAAAGTAGTATTTTTCTTTTTTAAGTTTTGTATCATTCTCAATTGCTTTGGTACTAATATTTTTATTAAACAGGAAGTCTAAAAATCAATTAATAAAAAAGGCGGCATTAAATTTATAGAGTTAACTAAACAGGATCAATAGTTTTTTAGGAACTTTAAATTACGTTTTCTTAATTTAAATTTATAACATAGATTTTTAAAATAATATTTAAGTAGTTTTGAATTTTTTTCCTCACTGATACCGATTACAAAAAGGATTTTAAATGAGTTTGCATTAATTTTTAGGATTAATTATACTAAACATTCTTGAAATATGAATAAAACTCCTGCCATTTAGGTTTATGAGTCCTTTTTTTGAGTGTAAATACTAATATTATTGTTGCATCCCCGTAGTATATTTGTTTAAGAAATTTGTGATCCTTTTTTATATAGGTACATTAGATAGAAGGATAATGAGGTCGCGGATTAGGGTAGAAGGTTAAATTATTTTTTTATTTATGAATCATGTTTTTTGTAACTCGTAACTTTTATGTGAAATTTAGTTGTAATATTGTTGCATGCTTGTAGTATAATTGTTTTCAGAAATTTTTTATTCTTTTTTACACAGGTGAATTAGATAGGAGAGTATGGAGATCATGAATTAGGGTAGAACTGTAGAAGGTTAAATTCTTTTTGATTTATGAATCATGTTTTTTGTAATGTCATAGCTTTTATGTGCAATTTAGTTATAATATTGTTGCATGTCCGTAGTAAACTTGTTTTATGAAATTTGTGATTCTTTTCTATACAGGTGCATTAGATAGGAGGGTATGAAGGTTATTGCAGTGATTTCTTGGGGCAGAGCAAAGAATAGCTTTATTGTTAGAAATTCTCATAAATCCTCCGTCACGTTGTTGTCTAGGTTTTTCAAGCACAGTAATTTCTTCAGTTTCATCCGCCAGTTTAAAACATATGAAATATCTTTTTACTTCTAATCCATATCTAATAATGCTAATGCTACCCCGTTCTAGATTATGATTATTTTCTATATGTTAGCTTCAGTTTGATTAACTAGGATTTCTAAGTAGCCAAATTCATAATTTTATTTTGTATTATATTAAGAGTAATGTCTAGATGATGATCAGTTAAAATTCACGTGCAACGTATGTACCCTAAACTAGTAAAGTAAAATGAGTGGAATATATTTAGGCTTTTTTTAAGATTTGGCTTTAGGCCTCGTATTTCGTTGAGACGCCCCTGAAGCCATGCTCTACATTTTCCTTGTAAGTTATAGGTATGCATATGTATGTTGCGTTGTAGTGGCGGTGTAGACTGGATTTTATCAATAAGGTTTAACATATACTATATATACATAAATTAAAAAAATTGACATTGTATATAAACGTCTGGTTAAGGAGATTTCATCCGCACCATTTCCGCTCCCGCTCCTACATTTAATGTTACACAAATACATTAGATGCGACCAGCTATACAAAGTCATTATCTCTGTACAGTAACTACGCACTTGCTTATTTATACACTTTATACGATGCATTGGATCATGAACCAAATTCGATTGAGTATTAAACAAGTACATTTTGCCAATTGCAAGGAACGATCGAGAAATAGAATCATCAGCCAAAAAAAAGCTTTATTTAATTTATAGTAGAGTATTAAGAGACTTGTTTCGATTGCTAGCCTACCATGGAGGCAAGTGTGATAAGTCCCCAATCTAGATTTGCTTAAACCAAGTCATAAATATATTTCACGGGTACATCATTAATTGTTCATCAGGTCAACTTATTTTCAATTCTTTTTTATTTATTTAATGTTGATAATGGAAATGAAGCTACTATATAGGAATACGAGGTAAACTAACTTGGACTAGTAGATTATTATAATTATTTTTTTTCCTTTTGGTTTTTAAGTTGTTTGATAATTATAATTATTATATACAGAGGACATGACCTTTGATAGGAAGGTGTGAAAGAGACGGATTAGGGTAGAGGGTTAATGAGTAGGAGTGTATCTTTACTAGTAGGGAGGAGTGCTTTGTTTGTCGATATACCTGTAGTCATAGTGTTATGCCTCTATCTTGTAGTTTCTTGTTTGTGGTGTTTTTGGTGATGTGTGTTTTCGGATTGATAGTTCATAGCATTACTCCGTGAGTGTTTTGTTTCTTTTATCTAGTGGTGTGTTACCCCTTTTTTATTGTTTGTTTTTATGTTTTCTGCTTGTTATACTGTTATCTATCCTAAGCCGAGGGTCTATCCGAAACAACCTCTCTACTTCATCTGAGGTAGTGGTATCGACTGCGTGCACTCTACCCTCCTCAGACCCCACGTTGTGAGATTACACCGAGTATATTGTTGTTGTGGTTTTTAAGTTGTTTGGTAACACGGTTTGGTGCAATTGAGGAAACATAAGATATATATCAAGTTACGTTATCAGTTCGTGATCCCCACTTCTTAAATCACGTTGATCCACTACCATATATAAGAACAATTGCGGACAATTTTTTTTTAATCATATACTATGTGTTGGGGTGCATAAAAAATAGGGAAAAGGACATGGCAAAGCCACTCGACCAAACTATTATCTCCTAAATAGCTATTTTTAAACTAATGCCATTGTGTGGCCACTCGGTCATAGTATTTTCATGAAATGGCCATTTTCAAATTTGATCCATTATTTCAACCCTTTTGTAAATATTCACTGTTACTTTTTTTTTTTTGGGTCTAGTTATATTTTTTTTTGGCTAAAAAAATCTGCCTTTTTTAAAAAATTAAATAAATAAATATAATTGTATAGAAAATGTATAGTTGTTGTATGGAATACGTATTTATATAGATAGATAGATAGATAGATAGATAGATAGATAGATAGATAGATAGAATGTGTATATAAATTGTATAGTTATTGTATAAAATACTTATCTGAATAATAATTACAGCTAAAGGTTATATAGAATGTGTATAGAAATTGTATAATTATTGTATAAAATATGAATCTGTATATAATGTGTATAGAAATTATATCATTATTGTATAGATTATGTATATGAATAATTATTGCATCTAAAACTTGTGTAGAATGTGTATAGAAACTGTATCATTGTTTGTATAGAATATGCATACGTATAGGATGTGTATAGAAATTGTACAATTATTGTATAAAATATGTATTTGTATTTGGTATCAAAGAATTATGTATTTGGTAACAATTACAATGTTACAAAATTGTATTTGATTGTTAAAAAAAATACATCAATTAGAAGAATAATTTTATTTTTTTAAAAAAAAAGGAGCTCTAAAAAAAAGCAGTGCAAAAAGAGAGCAACATTTTTTTATTTTTTTTTTAAAAAAGTGAAGCAGTGAAATTTTTTTTAAAAAGTGTAGCAACAAATTTTTTTTAAAAAAAGAGTGGAGGAACGATTTTTTTTAAAAGAAAAGATTGGAGTAGTGAAAACAAAAAAGAGCAGCGAAAAAGCTAAAAAAGAAAAGAAGAGTAGCAGTGGATGAAATGGTTATTTCATTGGCCGTGGAATTATTTTTAGCCGAATGGCTTTGTGTCCTTTCCCCTAAAAAATATAGGGAAAAGGACACTACCTAGCCAATTTGAAAACAAATAGCCCAAGTTAAGTCTATTGGACAAAAAATGACATGTCGGCTATTTTATTTTCAAATAGTAGCCACCTCCCAAAGCCCATAAATTAAGACTGAGTTGGCTAGTTTGCCTTCTTCATTATATCATTATACTTTTTATTTTTGATTTTTTCTAACCCCATAACTATTCTTCTTTCTCTTCTTTCTCCAACCCTTGATAGTTAAGAACCCCACAAAATTTCTATCTTTTTTCCTCTAATTCTTAATTTTTTCCATCTAGATTTGTCTTGTCGAAATTGAGTTGGGTTTTTGAAACGGAGAGTGGTGTGGATGGATGAATCAGAAAGAAGAGGGAGGAAAAACAAAAGAAGGATGTGCAAAAATGTGGAGGTTGATCAAGATGAGAAAAAAAGAGCTATTGTGTTAAAGCCTAAAGCAATGGTGGATAGGTATGTGAGGAAGGAATCTGAGGGAAATGGGTTGTTTTGGGGAAATATTGTGTTTTATGATTTGTGGTTGCATAGGGTTGATTATGACGATGGATATTCTGAAGATTTGGATACCGGTGAATCGAGTGATGTTATGATTGAAGAGGATGAGTTAGTTGGTGTCACGACCCAGTTTCTCATGTCATAATGGTACCTACTATAACCCACCAGTAGGTAAGCCAACCCCTGATCCGAAATGGCTATAACGGACTATCAAGAGAAATGAAAGAAAGCAGCGAAATAAACATAATAAAAGGGTCAATATAATCCCAAAATCTAGTGGAACTAGTACAAGAGCTTCTAATACATCAGGAGTACAAGTGAAATACAGGATAAATATATATGTAAAAAGATGTCTCTGAATACAACATAGAGATTAGTCTAACAATAAGAGAGAGAGTAGGACCAACTCCGAGCGTCAGGAGCTCACCCCAAGTCTCCGATCCATAGCTGCTCTGCACGGTACACACATCAATGACGACAACTTGTACTATGATCTGCAGGCTGCAGAAGTGTAGTATGAGTACCAAACACGTGGTACTCAGTAGGCATCGGCCATCTGAGCTCCAGAAATAATGTAAGCATAAAATAACATATAAGACATGAATATAACTACAGGCAACTATCCAAGGAATTAGGCATAATAATGTTAACGGAGCCATAAGGATAAACTATCCTGTTCTAACAGTAACCAGGGTCTAAGGCGCAATACCGTTTATCACTAGCCAATATACAAATGAAGGGTGGAAGAAAGATATATAGTAGTATAAAGGCCAAAGATACATATATAATATGAATAAATAAGGAAAGAAAGGGATATACGGTAATGCCAAATATCTATATCTATATCTATATATATATACACACAATTAAACCTGTAGTACTAACTCAAAGGTAATAACTTGAGGGAGTCAACCTAACCTCTCGAGGGTCATGACCAAGTAAGGGAGCTAATGCTAGCATACTCAAACCTCTAACCAAAGGGTGACTAATCATGAGGTGATTTATCAACAATATAATTTACCATAATAAATAAGGGAATCAGAAACGTACCGCCAATCTCGGGTATCAGTCCATACTCATCCTGCCACGAACTAACCATAATAACCAATAATAAAGTAACTGGCTAGTCCGGACACACAAATACCTAACCGGGCCCTCATAAGCCCAAAAGGTTCACAGAAGCACTCAGCTAATAGAAACCATAACATGTACCTATACAGCCCCCCATAAGACCGATAGATATAGGCGCCAAACAATCATACTGGTGATAGGCGATGCATATAAATGAATGAATGCAACATATCCATAAATACTATATCCGATCCAAGTGCCATAAAGTACTAAGTTTATACACCTCCTCCAATTTCGGAGCTCGCAAAGGCAGAACCTACGGCGACCATCCTTCTCCGGCACTGCGGCTCGCGGACGAAAGGGCCCTTAGGGGATTCGGGATATCCATATACATTGTCTGGTCCCGAACCAAGACTTCCAATAATCATCATAATCCATCTACTCCGTCCAGTATCAGAGAGAGAGATAAGTATAATAAGTGCACGAACTAGAACCGTGACTAAAAGAGTGTAAGTTTGTAAATCCATTGCCCGAGATCAAGTTTAAGACTAAATCATCATAATAATGTAGAAAGGGTCGGAATCTCCGACGATCGAAGTAAATAGTAGTGATAAAATGAGTGGATTAATAACGGACCAAAATCAATCTACTTTCCAAAATATCAATTTGAGTTCTAAAAGCTCACAAATCATCAAATAAAGTGGTACGATTTCCATTATAAAAGAATCCATTTTAAAAGTGAAAAGTGGGAATAAATTCCTTTTTGGGAAACAGTTGTAACATCAAGGTTTGGGGTTGGAATCGTACCACTAAGTGAGCATAAATGGGCCTAACAGAATGCATGCCATCACCAGTATTCAAACAATAGAACCATAAGTGCCTAAGCGTCTATAAACTAGAATCATGCTCCCTTTAGGGATAAAAAATACTCACCTGGAGTCCAATTGGCGTCGTAACCACGGCCTCAGGCCCAACAACATATAACCAACAATAGTAACGCCTCATATCTCGGGAAACTACGGTAAATGAGGGCGTAAGATCACTAAAGGATCTAATTGGGGGAAAATACCATCCAATTCACTAAGTAAAATAGTAAATCTTATACTAAAGGATCCTTAATACCAAACTATGGTTAACATGCTTATAATCGAGGGTAAGAGGATTCTATGGCCATGACAAGTGTTTTACATTAAGGTTCGGGTCATATTTCTACCCCAAATTCCCTAAATGGGCTAAGTCATGTTATACTAGTCATAAAGATATCCCACCATCCCTACCTGGCATGGAAACTATACTATACACAATCTCATAGAGAAAAGTAGTCTGAAGCCTACATCGATCCCAAACCGCAAATTTTGAATCACCCACAATTCGTTCGGCCTTGCCCCACGACCCCAAAATGTCGCCACGCTATCAAAATACTAAACTACACATTATAACAAGTAAAATAAGACCCATATTGCTATATAAAAGCTGAGGTCAAAATTCGGGTCAAGAAAAGGCCTGCGGGGCCCGCACACGAAATTTAAAAATTGAATCCGTCACGGGGTTCCTCGAAGGACAAGGAATATGTGCTGAAAAATTGAGCACAAAAGGAGCATAAATCGGGGCTCAAATCAGTCCCCAAGGTTAAGGATTTAAAGACCTAATTTCTAAGAATTTACAATGAAATGGAACAAAATTCAATGGGTAAAATGATGAATAAGAACCAAGGAGTGTAGAGCTAACTTACCTTAGCTGAAGATTTTCCCCATTTTCCTGTGACTTATGCTCTCAAGAATATAGGAAAAGGGTTAAGATATGGGGGAGAAAATCGAGTGAAGAGGGGATATAAAAACCCCAGGTACCGCTAAAGCGTCGCTTAAGCAGATACCGCTAAAGCGGTCTAGCAAAGAAATGCGGAGGCCGCTAAAGCAACGTCCGCTTAAGCGGGCTTTGACCACTAAAGCGGACCTCAGCCAAGTAGCTTAGGCTGTTAAAGCGACTACCGCTTAAGCCGTCCTTCGGTCGCTTAAGTAGTTGCACCAGAAACTTTGAGGCATCAGATTTCTAAGTTCAAATGGACTCCGACCAGGTGCTCGGAATTCGATCGAAACCCTGTGCGAGAAAATGAACTAAGCTACCACACCAAATTCGATATTCCAGACTCAATGGAACCATCAAAACTTTCATCCGAGATCGTTTTGATTAAATGTGGGGCCCAAACTTATGATTCCATTTTTCATCAAATCTACCCAATAGCCCAAAATGAGTCTGGAAGCCTCGGGACCTGATCCAAGGGTCCCCCTAACCTAAAATCAACGTTCCGGAGCTTATGAAGCTGTCAAAATTTCCATCTGAGATTGTTTACTAGCAGTTTTGGTCCGAGACTATTTTCTTAACAACGAAAGCTTCAAAACAGGAAAATGAGCCTAAAATTCAAGCGAATTGTTCGATGACCTAACCGACAGTTTCGATAATTCATAAATAACATGCAGCCGCTGTGGGAAGGCTCGAAACACCGGAATGCTTGGAAATTGAGAAAATGACTTGGAGGATCATTACAATATCCATTACTAAAAGGACTTTCGTCTGCGAAAGTCAATGGATAGAAAAAGCCCAAAAGCTTGAAAGGACGAGGTACTGGGCTCGCATGCCCCGAGCATGACTCCCAAGAAAACCTTAAAAAAAGACAACGCTTCCAAGGAATTTTGCCAAAAGTATCCCTTCTCCAACCAATTTCCTTACTTCACTTTCCAAATAACCAAAACTCAACTTGAACAACCAACTGGCTTTCAACTGAACCAAGAACGACTGATGTACACAAATCCAGACTACAACATGCTACAACACACCAATACAAGCCTAACCAGGAAGTAACTCAACCAATCCAAAGGCAAACCAAGGCATGAATCATGCAACCAATTCCAATTTCAAATCTAACCTTTTTTTGCCTTTCCAAACCTTCTAACTACTCCAAACCATACAAAATATCATCTGAGTCCTGTCCGTGTATTTACATCACACTGGCCTCAAAAGACTGAAGCTGGTATACTGAAAATCCATAATGGCAAGCATAAGAATAAGCCCATAAGGTGCTGCCTGGACACACAAATGGAGATGATCAAAGCCTGCGATCTTTAGCTACAGCTACAACTGGTTCGGATGACCCTCAAAACTGATAGTCAGGAATCCGAAGCACCAACTCATAAAAATGAATGATCCGCTCCAAGACACCCCAACAACTGTGGGTGAAACTATGCTAGATCAAAGTTGAGTACACTTCTTCCGCTTAGTAGGCATTAAAAATTCCCGACGAAAATTGGAATCAAGGTCAACTGCTATAGCAACCAATACCATGTGTCGATGGACCAATCTTCGAGTATCTATCATGTATAATCCATCAAAACTGAAGGAGACTAGGCTGGTAGGCAAAGTGTAGGCTTAGTTAGCCTATACATAAATGCTCAATTAAAGCGAATCTGGAAATGGGGATGCAACCAAGTTATGCAATCCAAAGCTATAATCTCAGCACCGAAGTTGAACTACTCAAACTCAACCATCCAAACAGATACGGTTGATGAGTAAGCATCCACATGCCAAAATCTATCATAACTCCCAAGCCGTCATTCGAAGGCATCAAACTCCAAAACTGGAGTCAACGAGCCTTCACTAGGGTCAAATACCCAAATCCATCTCACTATCAGAAATCTAGCATATACTCAATGGTCCTTGCAAGGGCTGAAACTGTAATGTCGCCGAGGACATAGTCATGATGGTGGAAGACCACAAGCCGAAGATATAAGGAGCCCAACTCCACATCGATTGAAGGGCAGAATGAATCGAGCCATAACCAAGCACTCACCAAGGATGCAAAAAGCACTAAAGGCACCCAAATCTCAAGCAAACCCGAAAACATAAACTTAGCCTGAATCTAGTCAAACTAGTACCCAAAACATGGCAACGAATACTCATTCTCAACAGACATCTGTTTTAATAACTAATAACTGATGCCCAAGCATATATCACTAAGCAGAAGCATCTCACGAAGTCATATAATGCTGAACAAGTACCAAGATGAGAAATTTTCTGAAATCCCCCAATTTATACCAGCTTTAACTCGGTCGAGCCGTGAACCATATCACTAAAAGAACGGAGTATCCAACTCCACATCTATACCCAGATCAAAATGATCATCAGGAAACAAACCCAACAAATTAAAAAGTAAGCCTCAGACCTTTCAACATCATAAACGGGCAACAGAACCAAATTGCCAACTCTAACTAAACATTAACATCAAGATTAAGACCACTACCGAGCGATGAACTATCCAAATCTGAAGAACAAATCTCAAATGCATCATCAATAAAAATAAGCTATGGAGGAAGACCGCTAACGCTGAAATTACAACATAGCCATGGAAGGACAAACTTACTTTCACTTCCTCTCCGCAACTGATCTAGCCTCGTTAACAAGAGGGAAAAGCAACCAATCTAGGTTCTAAGCCAAACGGGCAAGAATGGCAAGGAGAGAAAAATGCTAACTAGATAACACTAGTCTAGCCATCTATCAAATAAGAGTTAATAAATGTCAAAACAATGACTATGATATCAACAACATAAGATGCAAGTGGTATCAAAAATAAAAATCAACAAAAGTACCACTCTAGGGCCATAACAAGGCCAATATACCAAAGAAAATGGGACTCAAACCCAAATGCTACACCCCCAAGGAACCCACAATACTGATCCATTCATCCACTACTAAGAGAAATCATCTACGGGGGTAGTCACATATGCATGAAATCTACACCGAAGCATACAACAACCAATATAAAAATACCAAGGCATATAATCATCGATGGGTATGAAAAAACCCAAATCAACTCAAATAGAAACTAATGGGTAGAAAATCAAAGGCCCTATCACGGTGGAAATTCGAAGTCATAGTCCCTGACATACCTGAAGCAGTACGAATTTGAGCATGTCCAAACTCGAATGAGCATCTAAATGACCAACTGAGGCACTAAGTGCACTACCTCCAACTGAAGGTGCCACATCTCTATGAGACTGATCCAGATGAACATAACGACCAATATTCCCACGTCGGGGACACTCTACGAACCAGTGACCGATCTCTCTACAGTTGTAACAAACCCTTAAAGCTCTAACCTGGCGAGAAACATGAGCTAACCCCAACTGGCTAACTAACTCGCACCTGGGTCACTCTTTAGACCAATGAAAAATCTCGCCACAATCAAAACATGCTCCTGGAATACTCTGAGGTACCGTACCTGCTGACCCATAACGGCTGTTACGGCCTGATAACCTAGATCGAATAACCAATACTGCCTGACCAGAATTCTATCCACTGATACTACCATTATCTACCTGAGAGCTATCCATAAGTTGAGGTGCTACCTGTATGGGCCTAATAGGTGGCAAGTGATGCTGACCTCTACTGGAAAGATCCCTACCTTCAGACGGAATACCACTAACACTGAACTGCTGACATGGCCTCTTACTGCCACCTCTATATGTCTCAAAGAAAGCCCTCTCTGCTGCCCTAACATGATCAACAGCCTTAGAAAAAGAAAATCTAACTGCTATCAAATGCTCCATCTCCAAGCGGAGTGGTAAAGCCAATCCTCTGATAAATCTCTGCACCATCTCATGCTCAGTAACATATATCATAGATGTTCGACTGGCCCACTCGAGAAATCCAATCTCATACACTGAAACCTATAAGAAACCTTGCTGAACACCAATAAACCCAACTCTGGCGTGAGAATCACTCAATGTACCATATACCATCTTTGGCTAGAAAGTAGCCACTAAAATACTCGGGATCCCTAACACTGGATCCTGAAGAACAGAGGCGGTCACAAAATCTGTCGAAGCCTGGACTAACCCCAGACCCTCTGGCTGACACTGAGGATCCTCTCTATCAATCCTTAACTCCCTAGTCCATTGCTGGACTGATATTCTGGTAACACGCGCAGAAGTACCGTTCGCATATATCGATAACCTCGTGCCATCCATCTGGGAAGGAATGGAGTCAAAGAAAGTACTAAAGGTTCATAGAAATATAGACACACGACAAAGAGTCAAGAATAGAATTTCCTTAGAATGCCCTATAGCCTCCCGAAGATAGGAAACAGACGTCTCCGTATCGATCCGTAGGACTCTATTAGACACTAAGCTCTTGTACCAACAACACTGATAAACCTAGGCTCTGATATCGATTTTTCATGACCCAATATCTCAGGTCATGATGGCACCTAAAATAACCCACCAGTAGGTAAGCCAACTCCTAATTCGAAACGAGTAGTAATGGACTATGAAGAGAAATGAAAGAAAGCAATGAAATAAACATAATAAAAGGGCCAATATAATCCCATAACCTGGTGGAACCAGTACAAGAGCTTCTAATACATCAGGAGTACAAATGAAATACAGGATAAATATATATGTACAAAGATGTCTCTGAGTACAACATAGAGATTAGTCTAACCATAAGAGAGAGAGTAGGAGCAACTCCAAGCGTCAGGAGCTCACCCCAAGTCTCCAATCTATAGCTGCTCCGCACAGTACACACATCAACGAAGATAACTTGTATTATGATCTACAGGCTGCAGAAGTGTAATATGAGTACCAAACACGTGGTATTGAGTAGGTATTGGCCAACTAAGCTCCAAAAATAATGTACGCATAAAATAAAATGTAACGCATGAATATAACTACAGAAAACTATCCAAGGAACTAGGCATAATAATGTTAACGGAGCCATAAGGATAAACTATCCTGTTCTAATAGTAACCAGGGTCTAAGGTGCAATATCGTATATCACTAGCCAATATACAAATGAAGGGTGAAAGAAAGATATATAGTAGTATAAAGGCCAAAGGATACATATACAATATGAATGGATAAACAAATAAAGGGATATACGGTAATGCGATATATATATACACAAAATTAAACTTGTAGCACTAACTCAAAAGTAATAACCTGAGGGAGTCAACCTAACCTCTCGAGGGCCATGGCCAAGTAAGGGAGCTAATGCTAGCATACTCAAACCTCTAACCAAAGGGTGACTAATCATGACGTGATTTATCAACAATGTAATTTACCATAATAAAGAAGGGAATTAGACAAGTACCGCCAATCTCGGGTACCAGTCCATTCTCATCCTGCCACAAACTAACCATAATAATAAATAATAAAGTAACCGGCTAGTCCAGACACACAAATACCTAATCGTATCCCCATTGTAGACACGTGATTTTTGACCCTCTCCAAACTTTTGTCTATTTTTAACATTAAATATTTATTTTAGTTTAATATTTATTTCAGCTTTTCATTTTATTTTTTAGTAAGTTTATTTGAAAAATTGTGGAAAAAGGATTTCAAAAAAATAGAGTCACATTTTTAGGATAAGTTTTGTTTTTACTTTTTAAAAGAAAAAAAAAAGTTCTTTCAAAAATTATGTTTTCTTTTAATTTAGATTTTAATAAATAAGCTAGTAATCTTAATATTCTCTTAATTATAATTTATTTTAGTCTAGTTATAAACTTTTCTTATATCTTCTTAGTATAAAAATTAATTAGTTAATATTTTTATCATTATTATTTTTATCTTTCAAAAAAAAAGAAAAGGAAAAATCCTAATCTACCCACACCACCCCAATTCCCACGTCCCACTCCCTTTTTCCCCACTCCCCCACTCCCTCACAACACACACGTCTACTCACACACCAACACACATACACACGATGCTGCACACACACACACGGTCCTTCACACAAACACACAATATTTATACATACACAGAAATAGAAAACAGATAGAGAGAACACTTAGAGAAGAAACGAACAGAAAAAAAAAAAAAAAACTAGACAATATTTTGAGAAAAATTGGAGAAAGAAAATAGTGTTAAAAGAATATATATGTACATAGCAAAATGGAAGCATTTTGGAGGATTGTGATTTAGAATTGGAGTGTTATAGGTCCTTGTTTCGAGTTTCCGGTGACGGCATCTTTCTTTCCATATTCAATTTAGTTTGTCGAAAAGGTTCTTATTCAGTTCCCTTCTATATATTTTTATAAGTTTTATTGTGAATCGAAGCATGAATAGAGTTGCTTAAATGATTTCATGCATTATTTAGTATGTGTGGTTGATTAATTATGTGAGTCTTTATTCTTGTTGTGAGTTGTATGTTTAAGTTATTGAGTACATAGAGTTTACATGTTGATTTGGTGTTTAATACACTCTTTTGTTGATTTTAAGTTGTTTAATTTTCTACTATATGAGATAGTGCCTATACTATATGTAGAATGAAAAATAGAAAAAATTTAAAATAGATGTTGAAAAGGAGGAAGGAAATAATAAACTTTTTTTTTTTTTTTTTAAAAAAAAATAGAATGAGAGAGGGAAAGAAATTAGAAAAGAAACAGAAATAGAAATAAAAGAACGGATAGAGGGAAAAACAGATGGATTAGAAAAATGGTTTTAAACGTTTTTGTTCCTTAGCATTAGAAAATTATTTGAAAGTTAGAGATAAATATTAGAAGGGTACCAGTACTTGGAAGATGATATTTTTAGCCTTAAGGGATCATATATGTATATTACTATTATGCAACAAAATGGAAGGAGGTTTGGAAAACAAATTTAGTCCGCCTTATTTATTTGAGATATAGTGTCATGACCCGAAATCCCATTCGGACCGGACTAGCACCCGAAGCCAATATGGCCCGAGAGAACCAATCTTTGCTCATGAATCTTCGTATGTATATCTGCGTATGAATCTTATTATACCTCATGCAACTATGCGGAAGACATGACTATGGAAACATATGCCATAAATAGAAATATCAAACTTGGCCGTTGGAGCCATTACGTAGAATTGAACATACATCTTCTATTCATATACCCACATATGTCTACAAAGCCTCTAACAGATACATCTATTTATACCACCTTTACAACATCAAAATGAATATACAACTATGACCCAGAAAGCTCCGAATCAAGTGGAGCTCACCAAAACTTCTGCAACTGATCCACAGTCTACTGAGGAGGTCTACTAATGCCTGCACCTGCAACATGTAAGGTAAGTCCCCCGAGGGGGTCAATACGAAGAATGTACCGAGTATGTAAGGCTATAGAAATTACATCATACATGAGAATGTCAATGAAATAAATATGAGAGATTTTCAGTATGGATAAACCATCAGTCTAATTGGAAACTTATCGTGATGAACATTTTAGGACATTCATTTTATATCCTTACTATTCATAGAATATCTTTCATATTCATCTACACTCAAGAGACTCTTCTCCTCTATTCATGACCACTATTGTTCTACTACTTGATTAGTAAATTACGAAAGAATAACATTCATCCACACACACCCACTCTCTTGGTGGATTAATAATATAACCTACATCCACTCTATGGGTGGGGTATCATACATCCACTCAACATGCTTCTCTACCTTACCTTACTTCACCTAATCACTTCTTAATCATACACTGCCCGGGCCCAACTGATCAGTGGGAAATTCATAGAACCATCATGCAGGTGTACATTGCACCCCATGGATAATGTAAGGAGAACCATCATGCAGGTGTCCATTGCACCCCATGGATAATATAAGGAGAACCATCATGCAGGTGTACATTTCACCCCATGGATAATGTATAAAGAACCATCATGCAGGTGTTTATTTCACCCCATGGATAATGTATAAAGAACCATCATGCAGGTGTTCATTTCACCCCATGGATAATGTCATAATTATACCTCAACTTTTACTAGATTGGTACAAACATAATCATAACATCACAGTTCCGAAACTTAGAGGTAGAATATACACATTTGTATGATCTATTGAGGATCACAATGCTATTGGAAACTTTTGCTACTTCTTATGAGATCTTATATAAGTAAGCATATAATACCGACCCTCCACCTTTGGTGGTCTATAGTGACTAACATAGCCTAGTATTGGAATTATTCCATCTAGAACTTATAACCTTTAGAATGTGATCCATACCTAATGAAACATCTAGTACCCAAGCGCCTTACTTCTTTACAATCTTATACCCCTTTTGTCTAGCTAGGAAAGTGACACCCTAGAGATAATGACAGTAAAGCACACACTTATATGCACATTTCACTTCACGCGTTTAACTCATGAGATTGACATCTTCACTTATGAGTACTAATCACACTACCTTGCACATCATCTCTCTTATTACTCTTATGAGAATGGTACTAAGATGATCCTCCTAATATAGGATTTGGAGCATGACATGATTGGAAAAATGCTTTTCAAGAATACATAGATTCATTTATATTTTACCTTCTTGACATAGTTCTTTTAAGGCTTACAACGTTATGACATCTTCGGAACTTCAATCAATGAACAAGGGATAAGTGAATCATAAGTCATCTAAGAATAAGACACATATGGATAACAATATATGTCAACCTGAATTGATATACTTCAAGGCACTCGGAATTGAAACAAGTCCAATGTCAATAGGAACAATTTGTTGTAGAAGGATACGGAAAGTGTAACCTTACATACCTTGTATTCTTACTTACGAATACACAATCTTAGACGTGCATACGATAGTCCCGCTCCGTCCTTATGTTTTTTTCTACAACATAAATACATGACGGAACCAACATTAACCACCAATAACCTTATAATGGCATACAACAACAATAAGTCACATGTTCAACTCGAACATGTCATTTCCCCCCTTGACAACACCATTTATAAAATCATCATACCAAGAATTCCACAATATTCCATACATTGACCAACACATGATAACCAATGGCATGTTACACCAAGCTCATATTTTATCCTTTTCCATCACCATCACATCACAATTCTTCCATCAAATTACTTCAATACACCTCATAACAACAAATCGGCCAAAATCCTATAATTTACACTTATAGAAAAAGAACATGTTTAAGACCATAATAACACCATACATGTTGTTATTTCATCCATATCATGCACTTTCATCAAAGTCATAAGTCATAATTCAAGTTACAATCCCATGGATTTCACATCTTTCACAAAAGCCAACCATCACCAACATGATATACATATTTTCTCATGCTTATAATATGTTAAAGTACAAGAATAATCACTTACCCAAGCTTGGAAGATGATGATCTTGCTTCAAGAAGTGCCTTAGGGTTTGAGAGCCAAAGAAGCGTTCTTGGGAATTTTCTAGAAAATGAGAGAAAAGCATGTGTGTTTTTCATAATAAAAATCAGGTTTTGGTCCCTTTTTATAGGCCCTCAATTCCATATTTATCCACTCTTGGCATTTAATGCTTGGTCAATTGAAGAATGGGTCATTTGACCCATTCTTGGCCCATGCTTTCTTTCTCATTTTGGGCCCCCTTTTTGAGCCCAATTCACTCAACCCAATGGAATCAATATTTTATCATGTTTAACTCATTTCATATGCGTTACGACAATATTCCTACTCATGCAATTCATACTCGTAACCTCAATTCCAAAAGCAAGCGATTCTAGCCACGTATGGCCCATTTTGATCAAAAGGGCAAAATCGTCATTTTGACCTCAAATTCGTTTTCGAGTAATTTTATCATACCAATGTGATACTTTACTCATTTCATGTATATGATCATGATTGTAGAAGAAACGTGTCAAAAATCGGCTTGATACGTCCCCGGGCACCCTTGGGACTTAAACAAAATTTCCAACTTTTGAAAGGTGCGCAGGGGCGGCGTGGCACGCTGCCTGACGCGCCCCTTTACTGCCTATGGACTGAAAATTTCAGCCCAGAGCGGCGTGGCACGCCCCTGGGCGCGCCCCTCCTTATTTTTTTCCAAAATTTTTGTTTTCGACTTTTCTTCGCGGGTTCGGTTAGATACTTCAAGTCCTATTATTTAACTCACTTCTTAACCTTAATATACTTTGTTTAGAGGTCCTCTTAGCCTCATTTTGATCCCCACGAATTCTCCCCAAAAATCACAAAACACCTCTTATGAAAGGCTAATCACACGTACGAAGCCAAATTTCAAATTGCTCATTGTTAACATTACCAAATACATCCTTCTGGCTTCTCGACACCGAAGTACCCATTGTTTATCGTCATCACATTGGGTTGGGAGTATACGGGGTGTTACATATAGAATGTTGTTTTAATGTTTTAATATGAAAAATGTATTTAATATGAAGTTCCCAATATGTTTAGTATTAATAATAATGAAAGATTAATCACTTAATAAATCAAGATATGTGTGTGTAGAATTTAGGCTGATTCATTTTTTAAAAATAAATAAAGTTTATTATTATTTTTTATATTTTTAATAAAATAAAAAGAACCCTTCTTAGATCTTAAATTGTATGTTCTGGTTATTTCCTTATTTATGTACTCCAAAATTTTGCTATTCTTTTATTAACTTTCTTCACGTGATGTTTCCTTAAGTGTTAATTTTCCTAGTCAACTATTAATTTAGAAGTATTGTGTGTGTAATTGAAAAAATGAAAAGCATTTATCTTGGTATACTCATTAACGATTTTTGGCCTAAGCAAAAATTTAATACCTACTTAATCAATTCATTAGTATGGAAAAGCATGTTTGAGTAGCGAATCAGCATTGAAAACCCATTATTAAAAGGATTTTCAATTCATAAAAGAATGAGTTTAGGTTCTTAATCTTTAGAAAGTTAAAAGTTTAGTATAAGTGATAATTAAAAATGAGGTCAGAAAGCACTGATCCTGATCATTCGTTATAATAAAAATTAACATACTCCACTATTTTGAAGCTGATCTAATGGGGACGGATAGATTTTAAACACGTTAGGTGTTTATTTAGACTTGGGAAAAATGGGAAGGATCTATAAATGCTTCAAAGACAAATAATGGAAGTAAATAGTATATCGAGGTTGATCATGTGTGTGATTATGCTCCTTGATCAATCTCTGTAACTACAAGGCTTTGTGTGTGGTTACGCTTCTCAGCCGAAAATATAAGTCCTAATTTCTCTCACAAACCTTAGGTAAATCGAGCAGGTAAGCAAACCTAGTTTATCCAAGAAATAACATAGGTCAAATATAAGTTGATAACGCGACCGTACTAAAACCACGGGATTCGAGGGGTGCCTCACACCTTCGCCTCGGTCAACAAAATTCCTTATACAGATTTCTAGTTCGCAGACCAACAATAAAAGATTCAATCCCTTTTGATTGGGGATTCAGTAACGGTGACTTAGAACACCATAACTCAATTCCAAGTGGCGACTCTGTAAATAGAATAATCTCCATTCAAAACCGTCACTTTAATTGGAAAAATCCTTCGACCTCAAATGAAAAAAAAGGGTGTGACATCTCTGGCGACTCCGTTGGGGACCATTAACTAGAATTCGAGCTTGGTATATTGACTTATTTTTGACTTTCTTTAATTCTTGGATATATATTGTGTTTGTTGGCCTAATGTGCTCTTTGCTTGCTTGTTTACCGCTTTAATATTATCTGAATTGCAATGTAAACTGTCTTCTTTCGCGCACCCATCTGAGTCTCTGAATATATCTATCACTATTTACTGTGTGTGCGGCTACGCTCCACAAAACCTTCTATCTGAGATGAACCAGTATTCGGTTACGCTCCTGGTTTAAGAAATATTAGTCACGCATACTAGGCTGGGTTGGATCACCAGTAGAACCGGAATAGCTCTGCTACCGATAAACTGAATCTCCCCGATCTGAGTTGTCCACTTGGATAATCCAGTCTAGACATCATTTCCATCAGGTCAAACCTAGTAGAACAGAAACTCCGACGTGGCCATCCCTATTAGGCTCCGCTTTATCTGTATCATGTGCATTTGACTTAGCGGGACTCCGCGCCGAGTCCGTCTAAGAAAGGTGTCCCTCTTTATATGACCAACATGTGCATCCTATGTGCTCTTTGATATTTATTTAGAAGGCATGTTTGATTGTTGACCGACTTTAGGCAGCTTAATGAAATAGAAGAGAGTAACTTTTCCTCCAACTTTTATAACAGTTTCCTTAATGAAAAAAGAAAAAGATTTTTTTGGGGGGGGGATATATATATGTTTTTTTAAAAATAATAATCATAATTTAATTTTTATGGTCTTCACGAACTACGCGGGCCTGATGCTCACCATTTGGTGTGATACGTAGGCAACCCTCCTTGGGTTCGGCCCTACTCTTCTATATATTAATATATGTTTCCACTAAAAACAGTCATTTGAGATTTATTCATTACCAAAATTCTTTTTCTAAAAAAAAAAAAAAACCTTTGCTTTTATGCATCTTTTCTTACTATTAAACAAATTTGTATCTAGGTAGGTGTTAACATTTTTTATTTTATTTTTCACAAAAGGTATAACATGAATCCGCGAACTAGAGAGAAGTGTGAGAAAAGGCCCAGGGTTGAAGGAATACCAAAATTTATGATCATCGATCAAACTCCTTGTAACACCCCGTATTTTTCTAACTTCATTTGATACCTTGGGGTCATATCTACCTAGGTGTTGAGATTCCATGGGTATGTGCTTTATAGTGTCATTAGTGAAACATTTGATATCGGACCTAATATGTGCGATTAGACCTTCGTAGGAGGTGTTTTGTGATTTTGTGGAGCATTTGTGTAATACCCCGTACACATTCCAACCTCATTTGGTGACTTAGAGTCATGTTCACTTGATGATTAAGATCACTAAGTAAGTATTTTGTAGTGTTTTGATAAGGTATTGGATGATATGCAAGTATTGAAGAAGTGGCCGAAAAATTCAGCAAGGTGTGGAAACTTGCGCCACTCCCTGTTTCAGGGGGTGTGGCGCAAGCCCCTGATTCAGAGGGGGTTCATTTCTTGCGCCACTGCCTTGCTTTGCAGCAGTGGCGCAAGGCACAAAGGTTGTGCCCTTCCGGACTCGATTCGCAACGCAATTCTATGTCGATTCTTATATGGTTTCTTTTGGTTCTTTGGAGTTCTTTGAGCATTGTTAAAGATTCAAATACTTCAATACACTCCTACATACTTCTACATGATCAAACCATGAAACACAATTAATTATCAAAAATATTCAGTGAAGCCATGGGCGACTAGAATTTCTATTTTTGCGAGTGAGACGACGAATGAGAATCTCGTAAAAAAATATTGTCGTGACATTATGGAATTATTTAAACATGAGATATATGATGGATTACATATTAAATTTGATGGGTTAAATAGATATATGTCATTGGGCTCACTTAAGGCCCAAAATGAAGCCAAAAAGGCAAGGCCCAATGGGGCAAGGGACCCATTCTTCCACTTTGACCAAACAACCATTGCATTTAATGCAAGAAAATGGCTAAGGATGACTTGAGTACTATATAAAGGCCCCAAAATCAGATTTTTATTCCTAAACACACACAACACATTTTGAGAATTTACAAGACATTTCCTTTTTGGTTCTCTCAAACCCTAAGAACCCAAAGCCCTTTTCTTTGGACAAGATCATCCTATTCCAAGCCTTGATAAGTATTTATTCTCATGGATTAACATATTATATGCATGGGATATTATGTATATCATGTTGGTTATACTTGGAAATGGTGGACATGGTACTTTGTCTTTGTGTTTTTATATAAGATTTGTGATCCATGAGATTCAAGCTTGAATTATGACTTGTGACTTTGATGGAAGAGCATGGTATGGATAAAATATGAACATGTATGGTGTGATTTTTTTATTAAACTTGTTATTTTTCAAAAAGTGTAAATTGTGGAATTTTGGCCGATATGTGCTATGAGGTGTATTAAGGTAATTTGATGGATTATTTGTGATGTGGTGTGGATAAGAAAGTGTAAAGGAGAAGTGTTGTGGTGAAATGTATTGATTATCATGTATTGGTCAATGTATGGAACATTGGGGGATTTTTGGAATAATAATTTCATCAATGGTTTTGTCAAGGGGAAATGGTATGTTTCAAGGCAAACATGTAACTCATTGATGTTATATGCATTTGTAAAGTAGTTGATGGTTAATGTGAATCCCGTTATATATTTGTGTTGTAGAGTGACACATAAAGAAGGAGCGGGACTATTGTATGCACCTCTAGGATTGTATATTCATATTGAGAATACAAGGTATGTAAGGTTACTCTGTCCATTTCTTTCTGCGGTAAATAGTATTCATATTGACATTACGCTTGTCCCATCCCGAAATGTGCTAAGGTATTCTATATCCAATTATCAATAGTCATTATCATATATTTCCTACTCATTGATCAGTTGTGAATCTCATGTCTCATATTCATGAATAATGTTCCAAAAGCTCAACAATGTTATGTTCCAAAGTTCCAATAGTAGTTACACTCATGAATCTTGTTCATTGATTATTGTCTAATAGTTCCAATGGTGATATGTTTCCAATAAGGTTATGTTTCCAACAATGTTTAGTCACATGTCCCTCACTCATTGGTTAATGATCCAAAGCTTCAAGCAAAGTTGTGACTATCATGGTACCAATCTCAAAGTAATAAACAAAGTAATGCATATGTGGTCAATGATCAAGTAGGGGTTGCAGCTTTGGGGGGAAAATGCCTAGCTCAAGCCGATCCCGAGGTTGTTGGATCAGGGGGAATTCCTAGGGGCATAAGCCTAGCTCGGACCGATCCTAACAGGGGGAAGCTCTAGGGGTAATAACCTAGCTCGAGCCGAACCTGAAATGTTGTATGGGTGGCAGCTCTAGAGGTACTAACCTAGCTCAAGCCGAACCTGAAATGTTGTATGGGTGGCAGCTCTAGAGGTACTAACCTAGCTCGAGCCGATCCCGATATATACATTGATTCATAGGGTAGAAGCTCTAGGAGCATAAGTCTAGCTCGAGCTGATCCCAACATAACGCTATGTTATGTTTAAAACCCACTTTTCAGTAGGGGCCCAGGTATCACAGGTCAAAGGAAAAGATGAATAATCATGGAAGTAAAGATACAAAGAATGTAATGAAAGCAACATACATGGTTTCCAAAGTACAAAATAGTGACTCATCTACATTGTGACTTATCTATATTGGTTATGCATTTGAACTTGAGTTCTCGACATATTTTCATATCTTAAAAGTTTCATATAGCCTTACATACTCAGTACATTATTTCATATAGCCTTACATACTCAATACATTCTTCGTACTGACCCCTCTTGTGGAATTTACCTTACTTGTTGCAGGCGCAGGTACTAGTAGGCCTCCACAGTAGGTTGTCAGTGTTGCAGATCTTTGGTGAGCTCCAGTTAGTTTGGGGCTTCTCCGAGTCACAGTTGTACATATGTTTTGGTGTTGTACATGTCGTATAAAACGGGGACTTGTCCCGACTTTTAGTTCATTTTGGTCAATGCTTTTGTTAGAGACTTTTGTAGATTGATGTGGGTGTATAAATGTAAAGGGGATATGTCGTTCTTGAATTGGTGGCCTCAACGGCCAAGTTTCGCATATATATATATATATCATGTTCCATGAATTCCATTGTTGGTATCTATAACTATTATGTGATTATGGGTTTCTTATGGCATGCATATGATTGAATAGAGACAAAGCTTGGTTCTCGGGCCTCTTCGGCTACGAGTGCCAATCCGTCCCGATGGGATTCGGGGCGTGACAAAAGTGGTATCAGAGCAAGTCGTTCTAAGGGTGTCTACAAAGCCATGTCTGAGTAGAGTCTTACTTATCGATGTGTTGTGCACCACATTTATAAGTAGGAGGCTACGGGACATTTAGGATGTTGTTTCTTTTCTTCACTTCTAGATCGTGCAATAGAGTCGGTGTTGTAAGTTGAATTGAATCTGATCATGGGAATTATTTTTCTTTGGTATAGTCAAAATGTCAATCACGAGGAGAGGTAAAGGTATAGGGAAGCAGGTAGATGTTCTTGCTGAAGAAGGAATGAGTAGACTACCACCTGACCAAGCTAGTCAAGGTAGAGCAAATGCTGAAACTTCATCGCGGTCTTCGTCTACTTTTTCAACTCCGGAGGAGCCAGTTGGTAGAGAAGTACCCGCAAAACCACCGATGAATGCCACATATCAGGATCTTAGAAATGCAGTTCATATGTTAACACAGTTAGTGGCAGTCCAGAGTCAAGGAAGAGCTGGTCCAATGACACATAATGATGATGCGGCTAGAGTGGCAAGTCGCAGAACACAGGATTTCTTGAAACTGGACCCTCCTATCTTCACAGGGTCAGATCTAAAAGCAGATCCACAGGACTTCGTGGATCAAATTCAGAGAGACTTGGAAGTTATGCACGTGACAGGGGTAGAAACAGTTGAATTTGTTGCGTACAAATTGAAAGGAGAGGCAATATTGTGGTACGAGGATTGGAAGAAATCCCGTGAGATTAGTGCAAATTCACCAAATTGGGAAGAATTTAAAACAGCTTTCCTTGATCATTACTTTCCCTACGAGATCCGTGAGGCACGTGTGGATCAGTTCCTAAATCTCCGTCAAGGAAATTTGAGTGTCAGAGAATATAGCTTGCAATTTAATTCCTTGGCTCAATATACGCGAAATGTGGTGGCTACGATGACAGACAGGGTCCATAGATACGTGGACAGACTAGAGTCATATTTGGTAAGGGATTGCACCATTGCGGCCTTGAACAAGGACATGGACATAGCTAGAATACAAGCCTTCGCCCAGAAAATGGAAGATCAAAGACAGAGACGAAGGGTACATGAATTTGACAGGGGACAGTCCAAAAGGGCTAGACCTATGGGACCACCTATGATGTCCCAAGGAGGATCTAGGCCCCGTATGTTTCCTAGACCATCGTTCTCGCATTCCACAGCAGGTGCACACTCTCAGTTTAGAGGCTTTAGAGGTGGTCCAGCTGGGCAGAGTAGTGGAGGTCACGGATCACAGGCAGCAGGTTTTCCTCGTCAGCAGTGTCAGCACTGCGGGCGTATTCATGCAGGTACATGCTGAGTGGGGATGAATGCTTATTTCTGGTGCGGTATGACAGGACACATGATGAAAGAGTGTCCCCAGAGAAGTGTGGGTGGTATAGCACGACCAGCAGGATCGGCCGTTGCGTCATCAGCATCGGTTCCTTCACTGGGCCGAGGTGTGCAGTCTGTTGGCCGTGGTAGGGGTGCCAGAGGAGCAGCCAGTACTAGTGGGGTTCAGAATCGCACTTATGCGTTAGTGGACCGACAGAATTCAGAGGCTTCCCCTGATGTTGTCACAGGTACATTATCCATATTCTCGTATAATGTATATGCATTGATTGACCCAGGTTCTACATTTTCCTATGTTACTCCATTGGTTGCTGCGAAATTTGCAAAGGCACCAGAATTATTAATTAAATCAATTGAAGTGTCTACACAGGTCGGTGAATATATTATTGCAAAAAGAGTATATCGTAATTGTGTGGTCACGGTGTGTGGTCATGATACATTGGCCGATCTCATTGAATTAGACATGGTGGATTTTGATGTGATCATGGGAATGGATTGGTTAGCCTCTTGTTATGCTACGGTAGATTGCCGGGCCAAGAAGGTGCAATTTTGTTTTTCGCAAGAAAATGTTCTTGAATGGCAGGGTAATGTAGGGGCACCACAAGGAAGATTTATTTCCCATTTGAAAGCCAGAAAAATGATTGCTAAGGGTTATATATATCATCTGGTACGGGTGAAAGATAATGATGTGGAACCACTAACTCCGCAGTCGGTTCCAATGGTCAATGAATTTCTAGATGTGTTCCCAGAGGATCTTCCAGGCTTACCCCCAGAACGGGAAGTAGAATTTGGCATTGATGTAATTCCAGGCACTCAGCCTATTTCTATTCCTCCATATAGAATGGTTCCAGCAGAATTACGTGAATTGAAGGAACAATTTAAAGATTTGCTGGACAAAGGATTCATTAGGCCTAGTATGTCCCTGTGGGGTGCGCCGGTATTATTTGTACGGAAGAAAGATGGCACGTTGAGAATGTGCATCGACTATCGGCAATTGAATAAGGTGACGATCAAGAACAAATATCCCCTCCCTCGAAATGATGATTTGTTTGATCAGTTACAGGGTGCCAAGTGTTTTTCAAAGATCGACTTGAGGTCGGTTTACCATCAAGTCAGAGTTAGAGAAGAAGATGTACCCAAGACAGCTTTCCGAACACGGTATGGCCATTATGAATTTTTAGTTATGTCGTTTGGACTAACAAATGCACCAGCTGTATTCATGGATTTGATGAATAGGGTGTTTAAGCCATTTCTGGACGTGTTCGTCATGGTGTTTATAGATGACATCCTAGTTTATTCCAGAACACCAGAGGACCATGCTAATCACTTACGACAGGTGTTACAGATTCTCCGTGAGCATAAGTTGTATGCCAAGTTCTCCAAGTGTGAGTTTTGGTTAAAATCAGTTGCATTCTTGGGCCACATTGTGTCAGATGAAGGTATACAGGTTGATACACAGAAGATTGAGGCAGTGAAAAATTGGCCAAGACCTACGACACCCACAGAAATCCATAGTTTTCTTGGATTGGCAGGTTATTACAGAAGATTTGTGGAAGGTTTTTCCTCTATTGCTGCACCATTAACAAAGCTTACATATAAGGCAGTAAAATTTCAGTGGAATGATGCGTGCGAGAAAAGCTTTCAAAGGTTGAAAGATAAATTAACCTCCACACCAGTTTTAGTGCTTCCCGAAGGTACCGAAGGTTATGTAGTGTATTGTGATGCTTTTGTGGTTGGCCTCGGATGTGTATTGATGCAACACGGTAATGTCAGAGCATATGCCTCACGACAGTTGCAGCCACACGAGAAAAATTATCCCACGCATGATCTTGAGTTAGCAGCGGTGGTCTTTGCTTTAAAGATATGGCGTCATTATTTATATGGTGTTCATGTTGATAGCTATACGGATCACAAAAGTTTGCAATATCTCTTTAAGCAGAAGGAACTCAATTTGAGGCAGCGAAGGTGGTTAGATCTCTTAAAAGACTATGATATTGATATTCTTTATCATCCAGGCAAAGCAAATGTAGTAGCTGATGCATTAAGCCGCAAGGCAGTAGAAAGCACTAGTGGCCAGTTGACTGAAAAGCAAGAGATAATCAAAGATCTACATCAACTAGCCATTTGGGAGTTCGACTTATTGAATCTCCAGATGAAAGGGTTATTGTGCAAAATGCAGCAGAATCCTCCTTGATAGCTGAAGTGAAAGAGAAGCAGTTTGCGGATTCTATTTTATTACAACTAAAGGAAAATGTACAGCAGAATTTGACCAAGGCATTTGATCTTACACAAGAAGGGGTACTTCAATGTCAAGGGAGATTATGTGTACCGGACGTAGATGAGTTGAGGACACGAATTATGATAGAGGTGCATCATTTGTGCTATTCTATTCATCCGGGTGCTACTAAAATGTACCATGAATTGAAAGAGGTGTATTGGTGGAGAAATATGAAAAAGAACATTGCAGAATTTGTCGCGCAATGCCCGAGCTGTCAACAAGTGAAAGTGGAACATCATAAATCGAGAGGTTACATGCAATGTATCAATCTTCCAGTCTGGAAATGGGATATGATTAATATGGATTTCATTACAGGTTTGTCTCGTACATTGCGGAAGTTTGATTCTATATGGGTCATAGTGGACATGCTTACCAAATCAGCGCATTTTCTACCAGTCAAGACTACCTATACAGCTGAGGATTATGCGAAGTTGTATGTGGAAGAGATAGTACGATTGCATGGTATTCCACTTTCCATTATATCAGACAGAGGAGCACAATTCACAGCACACTTTTGGAGATCTTTTCAACAGAGTTTGGGTACACAGGTGAATTTGAGTACAGCTTTCCATCCTCAAACTGATGGGCAAGCAGAACGTACTATTCAGACACTTGAAGATATGATACGAGCTTGTACGTTAGATTTTCAAGGCAGTTGGGATGACCATTTTCTTCTTATTGAATTTGCGTATAATAATAGCTACCATTCAAGTATTAAAATGGCACCTTATGAAGCCTTGTACGGAAGGAAATGTAGATCACCAATTGGAGTGTTTGAAGCGGGTGAAACTGCTTTACTTGGGCCAGATATTGTCCATCAGGCTATGGAGAAAGTTAAAGTGATCCAGCAGCGGTTACAAACGGCTCAAAGTCGTCACAAGTCATATGCCGATGTTAGAAGAAGAGGGCTTGAATTCGCCATAGGTGATTGGGTGTTTTTAAAGGTGTCACCGATAAAAGGGGTAATGCAGTTCGGAAAGAAAGAGAAATTGAGTCCACGTTACATAGGCCCATATGAAATCATTAGAAGATTTGGGCAAGTTGCGTATGAGTTGGCACTACCCCAGGAACTTTCCTCAGTCCATCAGGTATTTTATGTTTCGATGCTTCAAAAATGCATAGGAGATCCATCTCGTATTATTCCCGAAGAGAATGTTCAAGTTACGGAGGATCTTACTTATGAAGAGGTACCCATTGCTATTCTAGATCGACAAGTAAAGAGATTGCGGAATAAAGATGTCGCATCCGTAAAAGTCCTTTGGAGAAATCAACAAGTAGAGGATATCACATGGGAAGCGGAAGAAATGATGAAATCCAAGTATCCCCATCTATTTCAAATGGATGAAGGAGTTCACACTGAGGACTTGGATCAATAACAAGTAAGTATCTAAAAGCATTATGTGTATGTGTATGCGTATGTTAATATAGAGATGCATTTGTTGTACATAAAGACGATGTTGTTAACATTCGAGGACGAATGTTTCTAAGGGGGGAAGAATGTAACACCCCATATTTTTCTAACTTCATTTGATACCTTGGGGTCATATCTACCTAGGTGTTGAGATTCCATGGGTATGTGTTTTATAGTTTCATTAGTGAAACATTTGATATCGGACCTAATATGTGCGATTAGACCTTCGTAGGAGGTGCTTTGTGATTTCATGGAGCATTTGTGTAATACCCCGTACACATTCCAACCTCATTTGGTGACTTAGAGTCATGTTCACTTGATGATTAAGATCACTAAGTAAGTATTTTGTAGTGTTTTGATAAGGTATTGGATGATATGCAAGTATTGAAGAAGTGGCCGAAAAATTCAGCAAGGTGTGGAAACTTGCGCCACTCCCTGTTTTAGGGGGTGTGGCGCAAGCCCCTGATTCAGAGGGGGTTCATTTCTTGCGCCACTGCCTTGCTTTGCAGCAGTGGCGCAAGGCACAAAGGTTGTGCCCTTTCGGACTCGATTCGCAACACAATTCTACGTCGATTCTTATATGGTTTCTTTTGGTTCTTTGGAGTTCTTTGAGCATTGTTAAAGATTCAAATACTTCAATACACTCCTACATACTTCTACATGATCAAACCATGAAACACAATTAATTATCAAAAAATATTCAATGAAGCCATGGGCGACTAGAATTTCTATTTTTGCGAGTGAGACGATGAATGAGAATCTCGTAAAAAAATATTGTCGTGACATTATGGAATTATTTAAACATGAGATATATGATGGATTACATATTAAATTTGATGGGTTAAATGGATATGTGTCATTAGGCTCACTTAAGGCCCAAAATGAAGCCAAAAAGGCAAGGCCCAATGAGGCAAGGGACCCATTCTTCCACTTTGACCAAACAACCATTGCATTTAATGCAAGAAAATGGCTAAGGATGACTTGAGTACTATATAAAGGCCCCAAAATCAGATTTTTATTCCTAAACACACACAACACATTTTGAGAATTTACAAGACATTTCCTTTTTGGTTCTCTCAAACCCTAAGAACCCAAAGCCCTTTTCTTTGGACAAGATCATCCTATTCCAAGCCTTGATAAGTATTTATTCTCATGGATTAACATATTATATGCATGGTATATTATATATATCATGTTGGTTATGCTTGGAAATGGTGGACATGGTACTTTGTCTTTGTGTTTTTATATAAGATTTGTGATCCATGAGATTCAAGCTTGAATTATGACTTGTGACTTTGATGGAAGAGCATGGTATGGATAAAATATGAACATGTATGGTGTGATTTTTTTTATTAAACTTGTTATTTTTCAAAAAGTGTAAATTGTGGGATTTTGGCCGATATGTGCTATGAGGTGTATTAAGGTAATTTGATGGATTATTTGTGATGTGGTGTGGATAAGAAAGTGTAAAGGAGAAGTGATGTGGTTAAATGTATTGATTATCATGTATTGTTCAATGTATGGAATATTGGGGGATTTTTGGAATAATAATTTGATCAATGGTTTTGTCAAGGGGAAATGGCATGTTTCAAGGCAAACATGTAACTCATTGATGTTATATGCATTTGTAAAGTAGTTGATGGTTAATGTGAATTCCGTTATATATTTGTGTTGTAGAGTGACACATAAAGAAGGAGCGGGACTATTGTATGCACCTCTAGGATTGTATATTCATATTGAGAATACAAGGTATGTAAGGTTACTCTGTCCGTATCTTTCTGCGGTAAATAGTATTCAGATTGACATTACGCTTGTCCCATCCCGAAACGTGTTAAGGTATTCTATATCCGATTATCAATGGTCATTATCATATATTTCCTACTCATTGATCAGTTGTGAATCTCATGTCTCATATTCATGAATAATGTTCCAAAAGCTCAACAATGTTATGTTCCAAAGTTCCAATAGTGGTTACACTCATGTATCTTGTTCATTGATTATTGTCTAATGGTTCCAATGGTGATATGTTTCCAATAAGGCTATGTTTCCAACAATGTTTTGTCACATGTCCCTCACTTATTAGTTAATGATCCAAAGCTTCAAGTAAAGTTGTGACTATCATGGTACCAATCTCAAAGTAATAAACAAAGTAATGCATATGTGGTCAATGATCAAGTAGGGGTTGCAGCTTTGGGGGGAAAATGCCTAGCTCAAGCCGATCCCGAGGTTGTTGGATCAGGGGGCAGTCCTAGGGGCATAAGCCTAGCTCGGACCGATCCTGACAAGGGGCAGCTCTAGGGGTACTAACCTAGCTAGAGCCGAACCTGAAATGTTGTATGGGTGGCAGCTCTAGAGGTACTAACCTAGCTCGAACCGATCCCGATATATACATTGACTCATAGGGTGGAAGCTCTAGGGGCATAAGCCTAGCTCGATCCGATCCCAACATAGCGCTACATTATGTTTAAAACCCACTGTTCAGTCGGGGCCCGGGTATCACAGGTCAAAGGCAAAGATGAATAATCATGGAAGTAAAGATACAAAGAATGTAATGAAAGCAACATACATGGTTTCCAAAGTACAGAATAGTGACTCATCTACATTGTGACTTATCTATATTGGTTATGCATTTGAACTTGAGTTCTCGACATATTTTCATATCTTACAAGTTTCATATAGCCTTACATACTCAGTACATTCTTCGTACTGACCCCTCTTGTGGAATTTACCTTACTTGTCGCAAGCGCAGGTACTCGTAGGCCTCCACAGTAGGTTACCAGTGTTGCAGATCTTTGGTGAGCTCCAGTTAGTTCGGGGCTTCTCCGAGTCACAGTTGTACATATGTTTTGGTGTTGTACATGTTGTATAAAGCGGGGACTTGTCCCGACTTTTAGTTTATTTTGGTCAATGCTTTTGTTAGAGGCTTTTGTAGGCGGATGTGGATGTATAAATATAAAGGGGATATGTCGTTCTTGACTTGGTGGCCTCAACGGCCAAGTTTCGCATATGTTTATATATATCATGTTCCATGAATTCCATTGTTGGTATCTATAACTATTATGTGATTATGGGTTTCTTATGGCATGCATATGATTGAATAGAGACAAAGCTTGGTTCTCTCGGGCCTTGTCGGCTACGAGTGCCAATCCATCCCGATGGGATTCGGGGCGTGACACTCCTCTACTTTTGTGGCAATGGTGGAATGGAATGGAGGAGCAGGACTAGAAGATAGTAAAAGACTATTTGGGACATCTTGTGCATATGATAGAAATCAATCCCAGAAGAGATGTGTTTAAAGCATTGATTGAAGCTTGGGACCACAACAACAATGTGTTCCGTTTCTCAAACTCTAGAGGAATTAGTAACCTTCATGGGGGTAGGCACCATTCGCCGAGGTTCAGATCTTCGAAACAAAAGGCCTATAGTTCCTAAGAATGTGGATGGGATCAAGTTCTTGAAATTACTGAATATCAATCAGATGAATATAGCAAGTTTGAAGAAAGGTTGAATTTTTTTGGAATTTTTATTCTAGAGATTTGGTCGAGAGGAAGGATTCGAGGAGTATCAGGGTCAATTGTACAGCAAAGGGAACTTGCAAGAATGGAAGAAATATAGTCGCTTTGCTTTTATGGTTGCATTCTTGGGGAAGGTAGTTTTTTCGGAGCGTGATGGAAATATTGATATCCGTCTAGCAGGAGTAGTGCAAGCACTAACCACGATAGATAACCCCACTCTTGTACCCATGATTCTTGGGGATGTCTTTCGCTCACTAACCAAGTGCAAAAAGGGTGCCACATACTTTGAAGGGTGCAACATTTTCCTGCAGATATGGTTTCTGGAACATTTCTATTATTACCCTTATGCACCGGGAGCCAGCGACTGGTTAAATTGTGTGACTAGTCATGAGGAGAGGGCCAATAAAAGTAAACTCCCAATCAGGATCAAGGCATGGAAGGAGAAGGTTTCTAAGTTGACTGACGATCAGATTATCTGGAACTACTACTGGTTCCCAGCCCAAGATGTCATTTGTATGTCCTCATACCATCCTTTTTTGGTGTTGATTGGGTTTAGAGGGGTCCAACCTTATATGCCGCTTCGAGTAATGCGCCAATTGGGTGACTTCAAGAGATTCCTCACAGAAAGAGCATGGGTGAATTCATGTATGATACTCCTCCAGGTTTTCTGTTTGATAGTGATGAGATACTAAAGTTTTAGTATGGGAATATAATATCTGAGAAGAGTGAAATGGTGGAAGATCATGATAAGGGGAAAGTAGTTCCGGGGTACCTGTTGACCACCAATTTTGACCTCCCGATATTCCTCCCGGACTGCTATTTTATCAAAATATTAAGTTTAAATTTTTTAATTATTATTTTTGGTATCAAATAAGTTCTGACATTTCGGATTCATGATTTTAAAAGTATGCAATTTATTTCTAGCATTTAATTTTTTATTCTTCTTATATAATATACAATTTACTAATTTAAATATAATATTTTACATAATTTTATAAATATTTATCAAATTATTTCCACAAATGTGCATACTCATAATTTCAAACACATGGTCTATTATTATTATTATTATTATTATTATTATTATTATTATTATTATTATTATTATTATTATTATTATTATTATTATTATTATTATTATTATTATTATTATTATTATTATTATTATTATTATTATTATTATTATTATTATTATTATTATTATTATTATTATTATTATTATTATTATTATTATTATTATTATTATTATTATTATTATTATTATTATTATTATTATTATTATTATTATTATTATTATTATTATTATTATTATTATTATTATTATTATTATTATTATTATTATTATTATTATTATTATTATTATTATTATTATTATTATTATTATTATTATTATTATTATTATTATTATTATTATTATTATTATTATTATTATTATTATTATTATTATTATTATTATTATTATTATTATTATTATTATTATTATTATTATTATTATTATTATTATTATTATTATTATTATTATTATTATTATTATTATTATTATTATTATTATTATTATTATTATTATTATCATTATTATTATTATTATTATTATTATTATTATTATTATTATTATTATTATTATTATTATTATTATCATTATTATTATTATTATTATTATTATTATCATCATTATCATTATTATTATCATTATTATTATAGAATTTCTTAAAATTTGTATTCATAATTTATAGAAGCCTAATTTATTTCAAGCTATTATTATCGTCGATTTCAAATAATATATTATGACATTGATTTATTTTTTTTTAGTATTTTATTACACATTTACTAAGTTATTATGGTATTTACAAAATAGCAGCCTAATAAAAATCCAATTTCTCCAATTTATTTAATTTTTAGCCTGATTTTACCTAATTTGTGTCAATTCTAGCCTAAATTGAGTCTAATTTGGCTCCATTTTAAATCCCTAATCTAATTTCAATTAAACCCAATTTAAATAAACCAATTTTTTTGACCAGTTCTTGCAATTTTAAATCCCAACCGTTGATCAAAATTGATCCAACGGCTGAGATTACTTCCCATTTTCTTCCCTTTTAATCACAAAACCAAAACCCTAATCTCATTTTTCTCTCCACAGCCGCACACCCCTTGGGTCTCTCTCCCGATCACCACACTCCACCACCGTCGGTCATCGCCGACCAGCGATCCTTCACCACCGGCCACCACCCTCTCTCTCCCGATCGTCTCTCAACTCTCCTCTCACTCTTTCTCTCTCCCGATATCCCTTCTCTCTGGTGACCCCCATAGCTCTCACCATCTCCGGTGAGAGCACCACCAAGTCACCCGCTTCACCGTCGATCTACCATGATCGGCGAACCACCCTCAGCCGCACCACTCTTTTTCTCTCTCAACCCCAATCTCCCTCAAACTCCAATCGCCTCCCACGACCTCCGGCCATATCTGGCAGAGGAAATCCACCGAAAAACCTCCATCACCACAACATCCCATGCCCCTTTTCTCTCCCGAGATCTCTTTCTCTTCTCTTACCTCTCTCAACCCGCACACCTCAACTCCACCATCACACGAATAAGCCGTCTCCCCCCATTCTTCTCTATCTCACCGACAAAACCTCCTCTCCGTCGCTCCAAGTCACAACCCCAAAGGTTCACTCTTCTCCGATGAACAACGATATCATAGCATTTTTAAGGTAACAAGAATCATCACCCATTTTGTCCTTCACCGCAATCAAGATTTGTGAGTTTTAGTGTGGATTCTTAGTCCATCGCGGGTATGCTCTTCTACACTTCTCCTTTTCCTCTGTTATCATCGCGGACAGGTTTGTTTTAGATTTGTAATTCTCAATGCTTGAAGATCAATTCCTGTTTAAAAGTTTTGGATTACTTTTTTTTTATCATATCCAAAAATCTTAATTTTTCATACATTGAATTCAATTTGGTGTTCGGTTAATTGTGTGAATGTTGCTTAGGAAGAGATGCTATGCTTAAATCTGGGCCCCTATGCCATAACTGATTATGTTTCCTAGAGTTGATCACATTAGCAACTTATCATTATTTATTCCTTGCTCTAATATGCTATTTATGGTAACCTGAGATTGCATTCCGAGGCTCTGGTGTCGTATTGAATTGATTATGAAAATTCCTGGTCTCTCATTTGTTTGCTAACTTATTATTGTGACAACTTTAGTACTTAACTAATTAGGGTAGGATTTGGACTAATTCTGGTTGCTAATTGATCTCTTTCCTTTTTCTTGCTTTGTTACTTGATTATCTATGGTAACTCTTCTCTGTTAAATTATTTTTTTTTTCCATTTATTTAGTTTGGACGACCTTTAGTACTTCTGATTGTGTAAAAACTCTAGCATGCCTACAATTGATTGCCTTTCCTTTTACCAAAAAGGTGATAAATTTTGAATTTCACGTAATTGATATTGTTGCCTTATTTGATAATGCTCTTATTGGAATCAAGTCTCAAATGGTTATTATTTCCTTTTCTCGGATTATTGGACAACTCAATATTTAAGGCAATTATGAGTTGTTTACACTGTTCTGATTTGATTACGTTTAAAGAAAAGATTTCCTTGATTCTTTACCTTTTTTCGTGATTGAGGATTTCTTTCTTTAATCAAGAATACTCTACTATATAAACAGCCCCCTCTCATTATGAAAAACAGATTTTTTTTTCAGCTCCTCACTTAGGTATAGTCTAAAAAAAATCTCTTTAAGCTTTCGGAAGACTCCTACTATTCCAGAAAAATAAAATATTTTTCTTTGGCTATTCTCAAAGGAATGGCTCTGGGATTTCTCTTAATATCTGGCTTTATTATCTATTTTGCTGCTAACTGGTTAGTCTCTATCGCATTAATGTTGATTCTCACGCGTAGTATTTTTCTCTATCTCTGTGTTACTTGCATGATTTTCCTTTTCTATGTCTGTTCTATGAAATTGTTTCTTGCTCGAATTCTGGCTTTGTGCAATTTAGGTATATATAGCTCCGTTTAACAAGTCCTTGATCGGGTATGATGGCGGAATAAAAAGGTTCACTGGGGTATTTATTGAGGACCCATTTTTAGGTTTTGTTTAGATTGTCTTTTCTTTTCCTATCCATTTCGAGTTTGTAATAATTATTGTATAAACTTTTCTATATGTAATAAAATAATGGGGACTGCTGGGGTGGGGATTATGTGATTATTTTTTTCACCTAGGCAACCTTTTCTAGATTAATAAAAATAAATTTCGTAATTGTTTTAACGCCTAGAAATCATGTTTTAGGACTATTAAGTAACATTTCAACCTATTAATTAAGATCGAGCTTGTTAATTTAATTTATGGTGTGTCTAATTAATTTTCAGCGACTTCTAATCAATTTTTAGCAACTCCAAATAATTTCTCAGCACTTAAATCATTTTTTAGAACTTAAACCATTTTTCAGTACTTTTAATTTAACATCTCAGCACATATAAAATATTTCCAGCATGTTTGACTAATTTTCAGCACTCAATTCTATTTTCCCAGCACTCTTAAATTATGTCTAGCACATTTAATTCAACTTTCAGCACTCAAGTTTATTTTTCAGCGCTCTTAAATTAATTTTTCAGCACATATGAATTATTTTTCAGAATATAAATTATTTTTCAGCATGAATAAATTAATTTCCAGCATTTAAATTTATTTTTAGCTCTCATTATTTTAATTTCCATCACTTTAAATTAATTTTTTGTAACTTTAAACTAATTTTCAGCACTTTAAATTAATTTCCAATATTGTGATTAATTTCCTGTAATTTTAAACTCGTTTTCAACACTTTAAAATAATTTTCAGTGCTTTAAACTAATTTCCAGCACCTTAAACTAAATTTCAGCACATATCAATTATTTTTCAGTATATATAAATTAATATTCAGCATTTAAATTTATTTTAATTTTTAGCATCTTAAATTAATTTTCAGCACTTTAATTAATTTTCAGCATTTTTTAATTAATTTCCTGTAAATTTTAATTAATTTTCAGCATCTTAAATTAATTTTCAGCACTTTAATTAATTTTCAGCATTTTTTAATTAATTTTCTGCAAATTTTAATTAACTTTCAGCACCTTAAATTAATTTACAGCATATTGAAAATTATTTTTTAGCAATTGTTCATTAAGTTCCAGCAACTGTGATTTAAATTTTTGACACCTTAATTAATATGTTTCACCTAGAAATCATGCCTATAAGTTTAAATCACGTAAAACAAATAATTATCTTTTAAGCATGTTAATCACCTATTTAACTTTAATTAAATAAGATGCATATTTGAAACCTTTACGTGCTAATTGTTAGTCCTATTTGTTTTGTTTGACGTGAATCCTGAGTCTAATTAAGCAACCTAAGTGTTCTTTTGTCTATACCCAAATCCAAAAGTAAAAGTCCAATGCCTCTTGGACGTTAAGTGGGGACGAGTAGGCATTTTAGGAAGCACTAGTTTTATCATTTTCTTTAGAACGCCTTTAAGATTAATAATCAAACTAGGTGGGGTGGGTAGAACATTCGAAAATGATGGAAGTTGCCCCGAGCAGTATTCGACAATGCGACATGCGTCATTGTATTCCATTAATAAGTCGGGCGCTGATCCGAATAATATAAAATTAACCTTTGTCTAGATTCAATCGAATTTTATTTAATTTTGCATGCTTGTTTGGGGTAGTTTAGGTATAACTTAATGAATTTTTCATTATAATTCGTGTCATTCTATCTTCTCGCTTCTCTAATCCCTTTATTTATTTATGCATTTTTTACTACTTTATCACGTAGTTTATTATTAATTAGATAATAACTAAGTTGTATGTTTAATTTTGTTTATTATATTTTCCCTATATAAACACTTAGTTAGTATTAAGTTAATAAATGAATCGACCTTTGCTTATCACATAGAATTCCCCACGTAATGTATGAGTTCGGTCGGGACCCACATTTGTGGACCTCGAAAGGTGACTAACACCTTCCTTTCGAGGTAACCTGAACCCTTACCCAAATTTTTAGTTGATGTAGACTAATTAATTAATCGTAATTAGTTTAGAACGGTGCCCTAACGCATCTTAATTCGTTAGGTGGCGACTCTTCTCTTTTAAACCTCCTAAAAGAGTTGTCACGTCGAATCCCGCTTTTTGCGAGAAAAATGGGGCGCGACAGCACCTTTCATGGTTGCACAGTCCTTCCCCATTGGAAGAGAGACCCGAAGATTCTAGGAAAATAAAATGGGATAGAGAATCAGAGGTTCGAGCGACAGTCAGACAAGCCCTTCTTGAGGTGGAACGTGAGTTTCAAAAGAGATTGAACGAGCAACAAACTGAATATGAAGCAAGAATCGTACAGATTCGAGAAGAGGTGGAAAGAGACCATCAGTTAACTCTCCAAGTTGTGAAAGAGGATCTAAGATGCGTCAAACAAAAATACAGCCACTTGGAGAAAGAGTTGGGGAACAAAGTTGAGTTAGCACAGAGAAAGGCTGAGGTAGACAAACACTTGATTCAGGTTTTACAAGAAGATTTGGGTATCATTGAGGTGGAAATAGGTCAACAATAGGATGAGTTCGAAAATGAAAAGGCCAAACTAATGTACACCCAAGATAGGCTTCATGCTCAAGTGAAAGTCTCCATGGAGCGAGGGAGGGAAATAGCCAAGCTTCACAGCTTATCAAGAAAAAAGTGAAAGTGAGAAAAAATAGTGGGAGATTGAGCGTGGTGCACTTCACCACCAAGTGGAGGAACTTCAGGAACGAGAGGATGATTTGAGGCAGGCAGTCTACACTTTTCAAGATTGGTTGTAGAACTGCCACGAAAATATGAATGAGGCTAAAGAGCGAGTGCTTCGTCTTAGGGACATTTTTGTCGATGTATATGCTGGTTATCTCCACCGTGATGATGAAAGTTTGGGAGAACAGGCACGCATTCTCGGAGCACATCTACCAAAGGCATTATCCAGTATATACTCCAGTCTATGAGGGCAGTTGAGGCCACAAAGAACACCTTGAAGAGAACATCTTGGCTTATGGTCCCTTTTGGAGTCTGTTTATTTTTAGCTAATTGATCTTACCCCAGTTTTTTTTTTAGTCTTTAGTTATTTTGAGTCTATAGCAGTTTTAGTACTTCTATTGTTTCCTTCATTTGGGTATTGTAGAGTGCATATTTGAAAGTGAATGGAAAAGATTTACTTTTGTTTAAAAATCTTTATTTATTTTGTTATATGTCAAAAAAAAAAAATGCTCTCTGATTTGTTATTTTTTGAACTACGCAGTGATCTGATTCATGTGCCGACATGATACGTAGGCAACCCTCCAACGGGTTCGATCAAAATTTTCCAAAAAAAAAAAAAAAGAGTAGGCGCCGAGATAAGCCGGGATGAAACATAAGGCCTTCCATGTTGAAATGCATACGACGTGTAATTATAATATGTTAAATGTACAACACTCAACCATTTGTCACTTGTCGCAGATAAAAGGTTAAAATTTTGTAAGGTGGTTGGTTTGTGGTTACACTGGCATCTCATCCGTACAATATCAGATCCAAAGGAAAGGGCAAAATGAAACACAAAGAGGGGATAGAGTCTGACAGCGAAGAAGACTAAAATCAGTTGATTCAATAAGAATTTGCATCGATAGAAGAGAATAAGTTATTGAAACAGCAGATGGCAGAAATGTATCAAGCCTGGATAAATGTGCAAGCGCCACCTTCCTCAATTCCTGGACTTTTGAACACGACTGTCCCAATTTCCACTCGAGCCCAAACTGATGATCCGTTTTACCCACCAGGATCCAGCCCATATACTAACGTACCTAGCACGGTTGGCACCTCCACTGTGCGCCTCCCAAATCCATCTCTCACAAATAACCCGCTTTTCATTCTCGCAGTACCAACTACTATAGATCCTCAACCAAAGCTGATACCGAAGTCTGCAGGTGAGCTACCTCGTGATCAATTCTATTCCACTGGAGTAACTTTTAAGGCCCCAAAATCCTCCAATCCTACTTATCTGCAGAACTCCCTTATTGTGATCGAAAAGACGACGAAGAATGAGGAACAAGAGGAGATGGCCAAAAAAATGAGAAGCCTAGAGCAAAGCATGAGGAACATGCAAGGACAAGGAGGGAACAAGAGTGTTTCTTATAAAGATTTGTGCATGTTCCCCGATGTCCACTTGCCTCTAGGTTTCAAAACCCCAAAGTTTGACAAGTACGATGGCCACGGTGATCCTTTAGCTCATTTGAAAAAGTTTTGTAATCAACTAAGAGGAGCAGGGGGAAAAGAAGAGCTACTTATGGCTTATTTTGGAGAGAGTTTGATGGGGATAGCTTCAGAATAGTTTATCGATCAGGATATCTCTCGATGGCATGTTTGGGATGACTTGGCTTGAGATTTTGTTCGACAATTTCAATAAAATATCGACATAATTCCAGATCGCACCATACTTTTCAACCTGAGGAAAAAGACCACAGAGGGTTTCCTTGAATATGCTATTAGGTGGAGAGAGTAAGCTGCTAGAGTTAAGCTCTCAATCAAGGAGTCAGAGATGATTGATATTTTTCTCCAGGCACAGGAACCTGACTACTTCCATCATTTGCTTTCTGCTATTGGAAAAACATTTGCTGAGGTTATTACGGTTGGCGAAATGGTGGAAAATAGAATTAAGTCCAGAAATATTATAAGCCAAGATCCTTTAAAAGCTACGACGCAGGCGATTCAAAGTGGTTTGGGAGGTATTGGGGAAAAAAAAAGGAAGGAGGACGTGGCTACCATTGTATCAGGGCCACGACAAACTCTGAGAGGTCCACCTCACCAATACGCACAATCTCAACCCCAGATATATACCTAAGACCCATATAACCACCCACTACTACCCATTTTATTCCATACCATCTCCTCAGTATCCCATTTATAATGCACAGCCATATGCCCAACCCCCTTCTTACCTGCAATGGCGTGCACCAGCCGCTTAAAATCATCCTCCACCCCCACAAGTTTACCAAGGCCCTCCTAAATTCAATTTCTGACCTAGGGCAGAGTATAAAAGGGGTAACGTAGCCAAAGATAATTTCACTCCTATTGGAGAATCATATACTAGCTTATTTCAGAGGCTGAGGGCCTTGAATATTTTGAGCCCAATTGAGAGGAAAGTATCAAACCCTTCCCCAAAAAATGTGGATTATTCTCGAAGACGTGCATATTGTTCCAATGCCCCAGGAAACGATATAGAGAAATGTTGGTTCTTGAAAAAAGCCATCCAAGAGCTGATTGATGCACAACAAATTGTGGTGCAAAACTCGGATGCTCCAAACATTAATCAAAACCCTCTTCCAATTCATACTGAAATAAACATGCTTGAGTTGATACGCGGTGGCAAAGAATCCATAATTTCCTACAAACCTATCATTAAGATCAAAAGTGATGAGGAAAAGATAATAAATGTGGTGGATTTGACAAAAGTAGTATCTTCAGGAGTGAAAGAGACGCTCGTAAAGCCCAAACAATCGAATACTCCCATGGTTATTGTGAAAGGAGCTTTAGAAAGTGCTGGGGCAAGTCAAATCATCCCAAAGTTGATTGTTCCAAGAATGCCCACTAAGCCCCTCATAATTGTGAAAGGAGCTCTCACAACTCCTATTATTATTAAGCCAGTGTCGCAACTTCCTGTGGTTAACACCAAGACAGTCCCTTGGAACTATAATTGCACTATAGTGACATGTATGGGAAAGGAATTCATTGAAGAAGTGGATGGAGTAGGGGGTTAACCCGTTCAGGGAGATGTTTTACCCCAAAAGAGTTAAGAAAAGACAGATACGGCCAGAGGCCAGTCAAGAAGCCAGTTACTGAGGAGGAGGCTGAGGAGTTCTTGAAAAATATGAAGTTGCCAGAATATTCTATCATGGAACAGTTGAGGAAAATGCCAGCCCAAATCTCTTTGTTGTCTTTACTGATCCACTCAGAAGAGCATCGTAAAGCCATAATAGAGATTTTGAATGAGGCACATGTACCCAGTGAGATTACAGTGAATCAATTGGAGAAAATTGTTGGAAGAATCTTTGAGGTAAATAGGGTCACCTTCTCAGAAGATGATGTAACACCCCGTACCTTCCCAACCCTACTTGATGATGTTGAATAATGTTTTCTTGGGTGTCGAGAGATATAAGTTTGTATTTGGTAATGCTAATGACGAGAAAATTTAAATTTGGCCACGTACATGCGATTAGACCTTCGTAGGAGGTGTTTTGTGAGTTCGTGGGGAATTTGTATAATACCCCATACATATTACAACCTCATTTGGTGACTTGGAATCATTTTTACTTGATGATTAAGATCACTAAGTAAGTATTTTGTAGTGTTTTGATAGGGTATTGGATGATATGCAAGTGTTGGAAAAAGTGGCCGAAAATTTCAGCAAGGTACCAAGACTTGCTCCACTCCCTGTTTCAGGGGGTGTGGCGCAAGCCTATGATTCATAGGGGTATCATTTCCTGCGCCACAATCTTTCTTTGCAGCTAGTGGCGCAAGGCACAAGGATTTTGCCCTTCCGTGCCCGTTTCGTAACGCAATGCTACGTCGATTCTTTTATGGTTTCTTTTGGTTCGTTAGAGTTATTTAAGCATTGTTAAAGCTTCAAATACCTCAATACACTCCTACATACTTCTACATGATCAAACCATGAAACACAAGTAGTTATCAAAAATGTTCAAGGAAGCCATGGACGACTAGAATTTCTATTTTTGCGATTGAGACGACGAATGAGAATCTCGTAAGAGAATATTGTCGTGACATTATGGAATTATATAAACATGAGATATGTGGTGAATTATACATGAAATTTGGTGGGCTAAGTTGAGATATGTTATTGGGCCCAATTTAAAGCCCAAAATGAGCCAAAATAAGAGGCCCAAAAGGGGTCAAATGACCCATTCTTGTGTTTGACAAGTAAACACAACATTTTTGACTAATTGGTTGGATAGATATGAGCATGAGGGCCTATATAAAGCCACCACAAATCAGATTTTTATTTCTTAAAACACACATGCCTTTTTGGAGATATTTCCAACATATTTCTCTTAAACTCTCAAACCCTAAATCCCCTTCTTGGGCAAGATCATCATCCTACAAGTATTGGTAAGTGTTTATTCTTGTGATTTAATATATTATGTACATGATAGGTTATGTATATCATGGTGGTTATGTTGGCAAGGTGTTGCATAGTGAACTTTTGCTTTTGCTCAAGATGTGCCATTTTTGTGAATTGAACTTGAAAAGTGACTTGTGGTTTTGGTGAAAATGTATGGTATGGGTGAAATATCAACATGTATGGTGTGATTATATTCCTAAACTTGTTATTTTTCTAAAAGTGTAAATTGTGGGATTTTGACCGATATGTGCTATGAGGTGTATTAAGGTAATTTGATGGGTTATTTGTGATGTGGTGTGGTGAAATGTATTGATTATCATGTATTGGTCAATGTATGGAATATTGGGAGATTTTTGGAATAATAATTTCATCAATGGTTTTGTAAAGGGGAGATGGCATGTTTCAAGGCAAACATGTAACTCATTGATGTTATATGCATTTGTAAAGTAGTTGATGGTTAATGTGAATCCCGTTATATATTTGTGTTGTAGAATGACACATAAAGAAGGAGCGGGACTATTGTATGAACCCCTAGGATTGTATATTCGTATTGAGAACACAAGGTATGTAAGGTTACTCTGTCTGTATCTTTCTGCAGCACGTAGTATTCACATTGACATCGCACTTGTCCTATTCCAAAATGTGCTAAGGTATCCTATTTCCGGTTACCAATGGTCAATATCATATGTTTTCTACTCACTGATCAATTGTGAATCACATGCCTCATATTCATTGATAATGTTCCTAAAGCCCAATAAGGTAGTGTTTCAAAGTTCCAACAGTGTTTAGTTACATGTCTCTTGCTCAGTGGTTATTGCCTAAGCTTCCAACAATGTTATGGCTACAAAAGTATCAATCTCTCATAAGCCAAGGGTATACTATTCCGAGTACTAATTATGGGTTATCATATGTTCTTTATACATTGATCAATTGTCATTCACATGTCCCATATGCATTGGCTAATGTTCCAAAGATTCCATGGTTCCAATAAGGTTATGTTTCCAACAAAGTTATGTTCCAAAGTTCAAAGTGATGTTATGACTATCAAAGTATCAATCTCTTATAAGTAAAGAAAAGGAATGTGAAGTAAAAGACAAAGTAATGCACATATGTGGTTAATGATTGAGTACGGGTGGCAGCACTAGAGGCATAAACCTAGCTCGAGCCGATCCCGAGATTTTTGTATCAGGGGCCAGCCCTAGAGGCCTAAGCCTAGCTCGAGCCAAACCTGACAGGGGGCAGCTCTAGAGGTAAGAACCTATATCGAGCCGAACCTGCTATATTGATTCATGGGTGGCAGCTCTAGAGGCATAAGCCTAGCTCGAGTCGATCCCAGGGTGGCAGCTCTAGAGGCATAAGCCTAGCTCGAGATGATCCCAACATAACTATATGTTATGTAAAGACCCACTGATCAGTTGGGGGTCGGGTACAGTATAGCACAGAAAAAGATGAATAAGCACTGAAGTAATGAACGCAATGGACGCAATGAACCCAATGAATGCAATATACTTTTTTCCAAATGCATTGGTTTATTTACATTGACTACTCACTTGTGTTTAACTCCAATGAAGTCTTTATGTTATCTACAGTTTCATTTGAGCCTTACATACTCAGTACATTCTTCGTACTGACCCCTCTTAGGGAATTTACCTTACTTGCTGCAGGCGCAGGTACTAGTAGGCCTCCACAGTAGGTTGCCAGTTGTTGCAGATCATTAGTGAGCTCCAGTTAGTTCGGGGCTTCTCTGAGTCACAGTTGTTCATATGTTTTGGTATTGTGCATAGTGTATAAAGCAGGGACTTATCCCGACTTTTAGTTTGTTTTGGTCAATGCATCTGTTAGATGCTTTTGTAGACGTACGTGGGTGTATGAATGTAAGAGGGTACATGTCGTTTTTGAATTGATGGCCTCAACGGCCAAGTTTCGCATACGTATATATATATCATGTTCCATGAATTCCATTGTTGGTATCTAAAGCCATTATGTGATTATGGGTTTCTTGTGGCATGCATATAATTGAATAGAGATAAAGCTTGGTTCTCTCGGGCCTTATCGGTTACGAGTGCCAATCATGCCTCGTTGGGATTCGGGGCGTGACAGATGAACTACCCGTGGAAGGTACTGGGCATAATCGCGGCCTCTATATTACCATAAAATGTGAGCATTCTTATATCACTCGAGTCTTGATTGATGGAGAATCTGGTGCTAATATTTTTCCTCTATCAACTTTGCAAAAATTAAATGTTAGTACAGAAAAGATCCGACCTAATAATGTTTGTGTCAGAGCTTTTGATGGAGCAAAAACGAATGTCATTGGTGAGATAGAGTTTGTTTGACAATAGGGCCTATTGATTTTACCATAGATTTCCAAGTCTTGAACATCGACACTTCCTACAATCTGTTATTGGGAAGGCCATGGGTTCATAGGGCTAGGGCAGTCCCATCTACATTGCATCAAATGATCAAGTTCGAACATGACAGAAAAGAAATAGTCACTCATGGAGAAGGGGACTTGTCCATGTACAAAGAATCATTCATTTCCTCCATTGAGGTAGGAAATGCACATGGAGCACTAATCTATCAGGATTTTGAGGTAGTGGTTGTTGTGCATATCCTCGAGGGGAATCTCATTCCAAGACCACAATTGCCCTCTTCATCAGTCATGGTGGTGAATGAAATGTTAAGGTATGGTTTTGAATCAGGAAAAGGTCTAGGTATGTCTTTACAGGGCCGAACTCATCCAATATGCCCATGTGAGAACCTTGGTACCTTTGGTTTGGGGTATAAACCCACTTTTGAAGATAGGAAGAAAGCTAAGAAGCGGAAAAAAAAGTTATGGTCACTTTCCAAGCCGATACCGCCACTCAACCAGTCTTTCATCAGAACTAGTGTTATTGGGTCCTCCATGTTACCAGTCTCAAAGCCAATGTTTGATGATGATATAGAGTTGATTGGCCTTTTCCAAAACATGTTTTTAGAGGCTGATATGGTTGAAATTGGGGAAGGCACCAGCAATACAGATGTGCAGTTTATTGGCCCTGATGTCCAACTCAACAATGGGGAGGCCACTCGTCTCCCCACTAAGAAGGAGTCTTGGTAGTTTGTTTTATTTTCCTTTCTGTAATTTGAATTATTCCAGGGTTGTAATTTAGATCTCTGTCTTATTTGTTTTAATGTTCAAACCCTCCTATCTTTATTTTAATGAAATATTGTTTCTCTCTTTTCTATTTTTGAGTCTAATACTTACTTATTTATTACCTACTGTACAGTTCTTTCTATGCTGATTCTAATGATATGACATGTATGTAGAATTTTCAGCCAGATCTTAAAACTAAAAATAATCATGAAATAATGAATGAAGAAGTTGAATATGATCAAGATGAAGTATTAGAGAAAATAAGCAAGGGTTTTGAACAGTTTGAGAATAAGTCCAACCCCAATATGAGTGAAACAGAGTCGATCAATCTAGGAGGTCATGAAAATAATAGGGAGACTAAGATAAGTGTACAAGGGCAACCACAACAAAATGAGAAAATAATGGAGACCTTGCTCAATTATAAGGACATATTTGCTTGGTCTTATGATGATATGCCTTGTTTGAGCATTGATCTAGTAGTTCATAAGTTGCCAACTGATCCCGCATTTCCTCCTATCAAACAAAAGTTGAGGAAACTTAAAACAGACATGAGTGTAATAGTTAAAGAGGACATCACAAAGCAACTTGAGGCTAAAGTCATTCGAATTGCTCAATATCCTACTTGGTTAGCCAATATCATCCCCGTCCTAAAGAAAGATGGCAAAGTTCGAATATGTGTCGATTTTCGTGATCTAAATAAAGCAAGTCCAAAAGATGACTTTCCGCTGCCCAACATCCATATTTTGCTGAACAACTGTGCTAAGCATGAACTTACATCCTTTGTGGATTGTTACGCGGGGTACCATCAGATCATCATGAACCATAAAGATGCAGAAAAGATATCATGGGGAACATACTGTTATCGAGTCATGCCATTTGGGCTAAAGAATGCAGCAGCAACTTACATGAGGGCGATGACCACTATGTTTCATGACATGATGCGTAAACAGATCGAAGTTTATGTGGATGATGTGATAATTAAGTCAAGAAAGCAGTCAGACCATGTCAAAGATTTAAGGAAATTCTTTGACAGGCTTCGCAGGTATAATCTCAAACTTAACCCAACAAATTGTGTATTTGGGGTCCCGTCGGGAAACTTTTGGGGTTTATAAACAGTCGGCGTGGTATTGAATTAGATCCTTCAAAGATAAAAGCTATTCAGGAATTACCTCCACCAAAGAATAAAATCGAGGTGATGAGCTTACTAGGAAGATTGAATTAAATCAGTAGATTCATTGCCAAACTCACGACAACGTGCGAGCCCATTTTAAATTATTGAAGAAAAACACTGCGGTTGAATGGACTGAAGAATGTCAAGAGGCGTTCGATAGAATCAAAAGGTACTTTTTGAATCCACCTTTGTTGGTTCCACCTGAGCCGGGCAGGCCCTTGATATTGTATATGTCTGTTTTGGACAACTCTTTTGACTGTGTATTGGGTCAACATCATATTACAGGAAAAAAAGAGTAAGCCATCTACTACCTCAGTAAGAAGTTTACTACTTATGAGGCTAAGTACACACTTCTTGAAAGGACATGTTGTGCCTTGACTTGGGTGGCACAAAAGTTGAAGCATTATCTTTCATCCTATACCACTTACCTCATCTCCCGCATAGATCCCTTAAAGTATATTTTTCAGAAGCCTATGCCCACGGGCAGACTCACAAAATGGCAGATATTGCTCACAGAATTTAATATTATCTATGTGACCCAGACTGCAATGAAAACCCAAGTGCTAGCGGATCATTTGGCCGAAAACCGCATTGATGAAGGATATGAGCCATTAAAGACTTATTTTCCTGACGAAGAGGTATCATGCGTCGACGAAGCTATTTCTGATGATAGCCATCTAGGTTGGAAGTTGTTCTTTGATGGAGCTGCTAATGTGAAAGGAGTTGGAATAGGAGCAGTTCTTGTTTCAAAATTAGAACAATATTATCCCATAACAGCCCAACTTCGATTCTATTGTACCAATAATATGGCAAACTATGAAGCTTGCATCTTGGGTTTGCGACTGGCTATCTACATGGGAATCTAAGAATTGTTGGTGTTAGGTGACTCAGACTTGTTGGTCCACTAGATCCAAGGAGATTGGGAAACTCGTGACTCGAAGCTTATACCGTATCGAGATTGTTTGAAAGTCCTTTGTCGACGATTTGTATTGGTAAAGTTTTGACACATTCTCAGAGTTCATAACGAGATTGCTGATGCCTTGGCAACCTTATATTCGATGCTCCAGCATCCCGACAAGACTCATATTGACCCCTTGCATATACAAATTCATGATCAGCATGCTTATTGCAATGTGGTCGAAGAAGAACTCGAGGTGAACCTTGGTTCCATGATATCAAAAAATACATTCAATCTGGAGAATATCCAATACATGTCGATGGTAACCAAAAAAGAACTATTAAACGACTAGCTAGCGAATTTTTCTTAAGCGGAGGGATCTTGTACAAAAGAACTCCAGAGTTAGGACTTTTAAGGTGTGTAGACCTAGAGAAGCTTCCACTATCATGACTGAAATACATTCTGGAGTTTGTGGGCTGCATATGAATGGGTATATGTTGGCAAAGAAAATAATTTGGGCAGGTTATTATTGTCTCACCATGGAGCGAGATTCCATTTGATTCATCCATAAATGTCATGAATGCCAAATGCACGGGGATTCGATACATTCCCCTCCTTCTGAGTTATATACAATGTCTATTCCATGGCCCTTCGTGTCTTAGGAAATGGATGTGATTGGGCCTATTGAACCAAAAGCATCAAATGGGCATAGGTTCATCTTGGTAGCAATTGATTATTTTACAAAGTGGGTGGAAGCAGTAACTTTCAAGTCGGTGACCAAAAAAGTTATGGTGAATTTCATTCACTTCAATATTATTTGCCGATTTGGTATCCCAAAGGTCATTATTACAGATAATGTCGTGAATCTCAATAGTCATCTGATGCAAGAAGTATGCCAACAATTTAAGATTACGCATCGGAATTCAACTCTATATCGCCCCAAGGAAAATGGGGCTGTAGAAGCTGCCAATAAGAACCTAAAGAAGATACTCCGTAAGATGGTGCAAGGTTCTCAATAATGGCATGAAAAGTTACCTTTCATTTTATTGGGTTATCGTACTACAGTTCATACTTCAATAGGTGTGACTCCCTACTCGTTGGTATATGGGACTGAAGTAGTTATACCTGCAGAAATTGAGATCCCATCTCTTTGAGTCATTATGGAAGCTGAGATTGACGATGATCAGTGGGTCAAGACCCGATTGGAGCAATTGAGTTTGATTGATGAAAAAAGATTAACGTCGGTATGTCATGGCCAACTATACCAGAAGAGAATGGCACGAGCATATAATAGAAAAGTGCATCCCAGACATTTCGAAGTTGGTCAGTTAGTATTAAGGCGCATCCTCCCCCATCAGGTTGAAGTTAAAGGCAAGTTTTTCTCGAATTGGCAAGGTCCATTCATGGTGAAACAAGTATTGCCCAATGGTGCATTATATTTGACTGATGTAGAAGGCAAAATGGTATAAGTGGCTATCAATGCCGATGCAGTTAAGAGATATTATGTACGTTCTTTATTTATCGTTATTGCTATTTACATGTTTGGTACTGGCATATTTAAAAGATTGATATGACGAAGGCATTTTATTCTACTATCCAAATATTGTGTCATCATTTGTCAATCCCATTTGAGCTTAAGTTTTACTTTCTTTCGTACCCCTCTTTTGGAATCAAAATAGAATTAGAAAAGGGAAAAAGAGAAAAGTATAAAAAAAAAAAAAAAAAAAAAAAGCAAAAGAAGAAGTTGCCTGAACTACGTTTGACCTGATTCTTGCTACGACAAGATACGTAGGCAGCCCTACTCTAGGATTCGGTCCAACCAAGTAAAAAATTCAAGTTACCCAGTTTAAAAGAAACTGGGGAAAAAGTTATTTTCTTTGTGAGTTTATTCCAAAAGTTGTAAGTCTCACCCTATTTTAAGTTTCTTTTGAGCCTCGTGTCGCCTTTTCTTTCTAGTCCTATCCAAAAGCCGTGTTACAACCAAAGAAATACCTTTAGATCTATCTTTGAAAATGTCGAGGCTGATCTATCTTTGAAAATGTCGAGGATAAGTATGGTATGGTGATATGATGTTTCATATTTTGGGTCGCACTTGTCTTCATCAGGATAAAGGAAATATGACAGAAATGAAAATAAGAGAGTTTTATTGGTGAAAACCCTCACGGACACCATAAGGCGGTGGTGAGATGAGAGAAATACAAATGAGAGAGTCTTATTGGTGAAAACCCTCACGGGCACCATAAGGCTATAGTGAGAGGAGAGAAATAAAAATGAGAGAGTCATATTGGCGAAAACCCTCATGGGCACCATAAGAAAATGGTGAGTTGAGAGAAAATGAAAATGAGAGAGGCTCACTGGTGAAAATTCTTTGGGGCTTCACTAGCCGGATGAGGTCCGTGATCTAGAAGCGACAGGCTCAAAAGCAAAACTCAGTTTTAAATTCAATAAGTTGGCAAAAGTTGATAAATGGTTGAGATTGGCAGATCGGGTTGCTTGATCCCAAATACATGTCATAATCACTAGAGCCGGCTATAACACTCAGATAAGTTTTCTTTCCTTCATTCTTTTGGAAATAGGGGCGTCTGCTGCCTTTCTTTCCGTTCAATATTTTTATTTTTATTTTCTTGTCTTTCTTATCAAAATGGAAAATCACCGTCCTCATTTTTTCTATTGTCTTTGAGTCAAGTCCATGGTAAAACAAGTGAAAAAGGACCTCAAAACATGCTACCAACTCCTTCAATGGTGCAAAGCAGGGGAAAGGGCCAGCACATAAAAGTAACATGATTCAAAATGAAACAAAATAGTTAAGAATAGTCGTCATCTGACAGTTTCTTGATTCATAGGAATACAGAGGTGCGACAGAAGTTAAATTCAAAGGCGCTATGAAATGAAAATACTGTTTGAGTTACAGTCATTGGGTATACAGGATTTTGGGGTCGACAGTACGACAAGTTAACGATACTCATCAACGGCTCGAAACAGAGATGAACATGACAAGTGCAAAAGCAATCACCTCAGAAGTCAAAAACCACGAACCAACCACCATGTCTTAAACTCACAGTTTTTCTTTGTTTGAAACAAATAGGAAATTTTACCTTCAAATCAAAGGCTTCAAAACCTAGATATCAGAAAGGCCCGATTCTTCACTTCTACTCAAGAAGCAATGCCACCACACAGGTTAGATGGATCACAGGTATAGTAAATTTAGTATGATTTACACTGGCGAGATGCATTTTTCGAAATAAGGCAGGGCCTGTTTCACCCTCTTCATGTTTCAAATAGTTATGATTTTTCAAACACTCACAAAAAATTGTGGTACAAACTGGGGCAAAATTTTTGTTCATGTTATTTGGAAGTTTATTTTTTGCTCAGGACCCTCCTGGAAAATAAGTTTTTACTTTTCTGCTCAGGATCCTCTTGGAAAATGGAATTTTACTTTTCAGCGCAGGACCCTCCTAAATAATGGGACTTTAATTTTTAGCTCAGGACCCTCCTAAAAAATGGGATTTTACTTTTCAGCTCAGAACCCTCCTAAATAATCAGCTCAGGACCCTCCTAGAAAATGGGACTTTACTTTCTGCTCAGGACCCTCCTGGAAAATAGGATTTTACTTTTCAGCTCAGGACCCTCCTGAATAATAGGACTTTAATTTTCAGCTCAGGACCCTCCTGAAAAATGGGATTTTACGTTTCTGCTCAGGACCTTCCTGGAAAATGGGATTTTACTTTTCAGCTCGGGACCCTCCTGAATAATGGGACTTTAATTTTCAGCTCAGGACCCTTCTGGTTAATGGGACTTTAATTTTTTGTTCAGGACCTTCCTGGAAAATGGGACTCTACATTTCAGCTCAGGACCCTTCTGGAAAATGGGACTTTACTTTCTGCTCAGGACCCTCCTGGATAATGGGACTTTATTTTCTGCTCGGGACCCTCCTGGATAATGGGACTTTATGTTTCTGCTCAGGACCCTCCTGGAAAATGGGACTTTAATTTTCAGCTCAGGACCCTCCTGGAAAATAGGATTTTACTTTTTAGCTCAGGACCCTCCTGCATAATGGGACTTTAATTTTGAAATTCAGGAGCCCTCCTGTAGAATAGGGTCAATTTTTAATTCAAGCTCAGGAGGTCCCCCGGAGAACATGGCTATTTTCAAATTCAAAGTCAGAAGGAGCAAGTGTCCGCTCAAAGAATAGGGCCGATTTTCAAGTTCATCTCTAATAATCGAAATCGACATGTAGAAAAGTTCACTGTCGAGTTCAACTCAAGAGGAGAGCAGACATATCATCACTTGAGGAAGAGTGAAGATTCAAGTCAAGATTCAACAGAAGCTGAATAGATAGGATTTTGTACTTGAAGGATCATTTTTATTTTTGTCTTTCATTTTGATGTAAAAACAGGAGCTGCGAACAGGAGACTCGACGAGACCTCACTCGACCTCTAACTCATCGTTTCACCCTTCCACCTCCTTGAACTACACGTGACCTGATTCCCTTATAACCCGGGATATATAGGCTGTCCCAAACCAGGACTCGGTTGCATTTTTTTCCTTCTTTTCTTATCCATTTCAAATAACAGTAGGGTCAAAACTCATCTCGTTGTCTACTTCTTTGTCTGAAAACTCTTCATGTTCTAAGACAAAGAGGGACAAATGTAGACACGTGATTTTTGACCCTCTCCAAACTTTTATCTATTTTTAACATTAAATATTTATTTTAGTTTAATCTTTATTTCAGCTTTTCATTTTATTTTTCAATAAGTTTATTTGAAAAATTATGGAAAAAGGATTTCAAAAAAATAGAGTCACATTTTTAGGATAAGTTTTATTTTTACTTTTTAAAAGAAAAAAAAAAGTTCTTTCAAAAATTATGTTTTCTTTTAATTTAGATTTTAATAAATAAGCTAGTAATCTTAATATTCTCTTAATTATATTTTATTTTAGTCTAGTTATAAACTTTTCTTATATCTTCTTAGTATAAAAATTAATTAGTTAATATTTTTATCATTATTATTTTTATCTTTCAAAAAAAAAAAAAAAAGGAAAAATCCTAATCTACCCACACCACCCCAATTCCCACGTCCCACTCCCTTTTTCCCCACTCCCCCACTCCCTCACAACACACAGGTCAACTCACACACCAACACACATACACACGATGTTGCACACACATACACGGTCCTTCACACAAACACATAATATATATACATACACAGAAATAGAAAACGGATAGAGAGAACACTTAGAGAAGAAACGAACAGAAAAACAGAAAAAAAAACTTAGACAATATTTAGAGAAAAATTGGAGAAAGAAAATAGTGTTAAAAAAATATATGTACATAGCAAAACATAAGCATTTTGGAGGATTGTGATTTGGAGTTGGAGTGTTATAGGTCCTTGTTTCGAGTTTTCGGTGACGGCATCTTTGTTTCCATATTCAATTTAGTTTGTCGTACAGGTTCTTATTCAGTTCCCTTCTATGTATTTTTATAAGTTTTATTGTGAATCGAAGCATGAATAGAGTTGCTTAAATGATTTCATGCATTATTTAGTATGTGTGGTTGATTAATTATGTGAGTCTTTATTCTCGTTGTGTGCTGTATGTTTAAGTTATTGAGTACTTAGAGTTTACACATTGATTTGGTGTTTAATACACTCTTTTGTTGATTTTAAGTTGTTTAATTTTCTACTATATGAGATAGTGCCTATACTATATGTAGAATGAAAAATAGAAAAATTTTAAAATAGATGTTGAAACGGTGGAAGGAAATAATAAATTTTTTCTTTTTTTTTTTTTAAAAAAAAAAAGATAGAACGAGAGAGGGAAAGAAATTAGAAAAGAAACAGAAGTAGAAATAAAAGAACGGATAGAGGGAAAAACAGATGGATTAGAAAAGTGGTTGTAAACCTTTTTGTTCCTTAGCATTAGAAAATTGTTTGAAAGTTAAGAGATAAATATTAGAAGGGTACCAGTACTTGGAAGATGATATTTTTAGCCTTAAGGGATCATATATGTATATTACTATTATGCAACAAAATGGAAGGAGGTTTGTTTACGGTTATTAGAAAACAAATTTAGTCCGCCTTATTTATTTGAGATATAGAATGTTGTTTTAATGTTTTAATATGAAAAATGGATTTAATATGAAGTTCCCAATATGTTTAGTAATAATAATAATGAAAGATTAATCACTTAACAAATCAAGATATGTGTGTCTTGAATTTAGGCTGATTCGTTTTCTTAAAATAAATAAAGTTTATTATTATTTGTTATATTTTTAATAAAATAAAAGGAACTCTTCTTAGATCTTAAATTGTATGTTCTGGCTATTTCCTTATTTATGTACTCCAAAATTTTGCTATTCTTTTATTAACTTTCTTCACTTGATGTTTCCTAAGTGTTAATTTTCCTAGTCAAATATTAATTTAGAAGTACTGTGTGTGTAATTGAAAAAATGAAAAGCATTTATCTTGAAATACTCATTAACGATTTTGGGCCTAAGCAAAAATTTAATACCTAATTAATCAATTCATTAGTATGGAAAAGCAAGTTTGAGTAGCGAATCAGCATTGAAAACCCGTTAAAAAAGGATTTTCAATTCGTAAAAGAATGAGTTTAGGTTCTTAATCTTTAGAAGGTTAAAAGTTTAGTATAAGTGATAATTAAAAATGAGGTCAGAAAGCACTGCTCCTGACCATTCGTTATAGTAAAAATTAACATACTCCACTATTTTGAAGCCGATCTAATGGGGACGGATAGATTTTAAACACGTCAGGTGCTTATTTAGACTTTGGAAAAATGAGAAGGATCTATAAATGCTTCAAAGACGCGAAAATATGAAAGTAAATAATATATCGAGGTTGATCATGTGTGTTCAGCCGAAAACATAAGTCCTAATTTCTCTCACAAACCTTAGGTAAGTCGAGCAGGTAAGCAAACCTAGTTTATCCAAGAAATAACTTAGGTTGAATATAAGTTGATAAAGCGACCGTGCTAAAACCACGGGATTTGAGGGGTGCCTCACACCTTCCCTTCGGTCAACAAAATTCCTTATCCGGATTTCTAGTTCGCAAACCAACAATAAAAGAGTCATTTTCTTTTGATTAGGGATTCAACAACGGTGACTTGGAACACCATAACTCAATTCCAAGTGGCGACTCTGTAAATAAAATAATTCCTATTCAAAATCGTCACTTTAATTGGAAAAACCCTTCGACCTCAAACGAAAAAAAAAAGGTGTGACACCCATAAGTTCGGAAGGTTCACGAAAGCACTCAGCAAACAACAACCATAACCTGTACCTATACAGCCCCCCATAAGACCGATAGATACAGGCGCCAAACATTCATACTGGTGATAGGCGATACATATAAATGAATGAATGCAACATATCCATAAATACCATATCCGATCCAAGTGCCATAAAGTACTAAGTGTATATACCTCCTCCAGCTCCGGAGCTCGCAAAGGCAGGACCTACGGAGATCACCTTTCTCCAGCACTACAGTTCGCGAACGAAGGGGTCCTTAGGGGATTCAAAATATCAGTATACACTGCCTGGTCCCGAACCAGGACTTCCAATAATCATCATAATCCATCTACTCCGTCCAGTACCGGAGAGAGATATAAGTATAATAAGTGCACGGACTTGAACCGTGACTAAAAGAGTGTAAGTCTGTAAATCCATTGCCCGAGATCAAGTTCGGGACTTAATCATCATAATAATGTAGAAAGAGTCAGAATCTCCATCGATCGAAGTAAATAGTAATGGTAAAATGAGTGGATTAATAACGGATCAAAATCAACCTCGGTCTACTTTCCAAAATATCAATTTGAGTTTCAAACGCTCACAAATCATCAAATAAGGTGGTACGATTCCCATTATAAAAGAATGCATTTTAAAAGTGAAAAGTGGGAATAAATTTCTTTTTGGAAAACAGGATTAAAATCAAGGTTTAGGGTTGGAATCTTACCACTAAGTAAGCATGAATGCGCCTTACAGTATGCATACCATCACCAGTATCCATACAATACAACCATAAGCACCTAAGCTTCTATAAACTAGAATCATGTCCCCTTTAAGGATAAAAATACTCACCTGGAGTCCAACTAGCGTCGTTACCACGGCCTCGGGTCCAACAACTTATAACCAACAATAATAACGCCTCATATCTCAAGAAACTATGATAAATGAGGGTGTAAGATCACTAAAGAATTTAATTGGGGGAAAATACCATCCAATTCACTAAGTAAAATAGTAAATCTTATACTAAAGGATCCTTAATATTAAACTATGGTTAACATGCTTATAATCGAGGGTAAAAGGATTCTATAGCCATGAAAAGTGTTTTACACTAAGGTTCGGGTCACATTTCTACCCCAAATTCCCTAAATGGGCTAAGTCATGCTATACTAGTCATAAAGATATCCTACCATCCCTACCTGGCATGCAAACTATACTACACATAATCTCATAGAGAAAAGTAGACTGAAGCCTACCTCGATTTCGAACCGCAAATCTTGAATTGCCCATAATTTGCTCGACTTTGCTCCACAATCCTGAAATACCGCCACACTATCAAAATATTATACTATACGTCATAACGAGTAAAACAAGACACATATTGCTATATAAAAGATCGGGTCAAAAACGGGCCTGTGGCGCCCGCTAATGAAATCCAAAAATTAAATTCTTCATGAGGTCCCTCGAAGGACAAGGAATGTGTGCTCAAAAGTTGACCACAAATGAAGCGTAAATCAGGGCTCAAATCAGTCCCCCAAATTTAAGGATTTAAAGACCTAATTTCTAAGAATTTACAATGAAATAAAGCGAAATTCAACGGATAAAATGTTGAATAAGGACCAAGGAGTGTAGAGCTAACTTACCTTAGTTTCAATGGAAGATTTTTCGCATTTTCCCACGACCTATGCTCTCAAGAATGGAGGAAAAGGATTAAGAAATGGGGGAGAAAATCGAGTGAAGTAAAACCCTCAGGTACCGCTAAAGCGGTCACTTGGCTGCTTAAGCGGCTACCGCTAAAGCGGAACTTGGCCACTAAAGCGACGTCTGCTTAACCGGACCTCAGCCAAGTAGCTTAGGCCGCTAAAGTGGCACAAGGTCGCTAAATCAACTACCGCTTAAGTGGTTGCACCAGAAACTTTGAGGCAACAGATATTCTAAGTCCAAATAGACTCCGATCGGGTGCTCGGGATTTGTTCGGAACCCCGTGCGCGCAAACGAACTATGCTACCACACCAAATTTGACATTCCAGACTCAATGGAACCATCAAAACTTTCATCTGAGATCGTTTCGATTAAATATGGAGCCCACATCTATGATTCCATTTTTCGTCAAATCTACCCAGTAGCCTAAAATGAGTCTGGAAGCCTGGGACCTGAACCAAGGATCCCCCTAGCCTAAAATCAACGTTCCAGAGCTGATGACGCTGTCAGAATTTCCATCTGAGATTGTTTACTAGAATTTTTGGTCCGAGACTAATTTCTTAACAGCGAAAGCTCCAAAACAGGGAAATAAGCCTAAAATCCAAATGAACTGTCTGATGACCGAACCGACAATTCCGAAAAGTCATAAATGACATGTAGCCGCTGTGGGAAAGTTCAAAATATCGAAATGCATGAAAATCAAAAAAATGACCTGGAGGGTCATTACAGTTGGTGAATGGTTGGTCATGAAGAAAAAGTTAAATAAATGATGGCAAGTAAGGAGATAAGGGATGGTGTTCCTTAGGTTGAAATTGTGGTTGAGCCGGTAAATGTTGTATATTTGATAAGATTGAAGAAGTGTCAGTTTAACAATTAAATACCATTTTTGGCTTCTTTTTTTTCCGAAATGTGATGAAGATATTTAAAGATGAAGAGCCTATTTTTCTTTACCCTTTTCAATTTCTTCTGTAGTAATTGAAGAAATGAAGGTTATATATAATGTGTATTAAAACTGTATAATTGTTGTATAGAATATGTATTTGTATAAAATATATATATATATATATATATATATATATATATAAAATGTATAGGATGTGTATAAAAAGTGTATAATTATTGTATATAATATGTATCTGTATAAAATATACATAGAAATTGTATAGGATGTGTATAGAAATTGTATAAATGTTGTATAGAATATGGTTATGAATAATTATTCCAACTAAAGGTTGTATAGGATGTGTATAAAAATTGTATAATTGTTGTATAGAATATGTATATGAATAACTATTGCAACTAAAGATTGTATATAATGTATATAGAAGCTATATAATTATTGTTTAGAATATGTATTTTGCATATGATATGCATTGATATTGTATCATTATTGTATGAAATATGTATTTGTATAAGATGTGCATAAAAATTGTATCATTGTTGTATAGAGTATGTATCTGTATAAGATGTGTATAAAAATTGTATCATTATTTATTAAAATATGTATATGTATCATTAAAATATGCTATTTTTATATAATCAATAAAAATACACTCTTTGGTATTTGATTGATAAAAGAAGAATAACAATTAATTTGTATTTTATGTTAAAAGAAAAAAAAACTACAAAATTTTATTGGATTTTTCTTTTAGAATTTCAAAAAGAAAAGGAGATCAATTGTTTTTTAAAACAAAGGAGGAAAAAAATACAAATAAGCAGCAGAAAAAAAAATAAAAATAAGGCACATCAGTCGAAAAAAAAAAAAGCAACAAAACAATTAAAAAAAGAGAAGAAGAAAGAAAAGGATACGCCAATTGCTAGCAAATGGCTAGAAGTAGGAATAAAAAATTTCTGACTATTTTGTGGCGTTTCAGCCAAGAGGCTATTTTTGTCCTTTCCCCTAAAATATATATAGTTATGTACGATCGATTGGTATACAAATTAATATTCTCCATCCGCCCATGTAAAGGGCCTTATCAATTAATGGACGAATCCTGTGCGACTAATATACCTTCGGCTTCAATAATCAAATTTTGAAAATGATTAAAGAGTAATGAAAGTAAAGAAATGCAAAGTAAAAAAGGAGAGAGAATCACATCATGACATCCTAATCATATATTACGTAGTACTCTTTTGAAAATCCTTTTTCTTTTTCTCTTTAGGAATCAAAATTATGAAATGAGTTGTATCGCTTTTGATCCATTATTAGCTTTATTAAGAATCAAGTGAAAACTGTTTTTGGTTTTCAGTTTTTTCTTTTTACTCCTTGTTACGTTAAATGAAATACAGAAAACATATATAGTTGGAAGCAAGATAAAATAAAAAATTGCTAGTAAAACTTTAGAAGGATTTATAGTATGAATCCGATTAGCCAAAAGACTAAGGTAAAAGTCGTTTTGGGCTATTGTAAAACTTTGTGTGGGGTTCGAGGCAAAAGAGAGCAGCCAAGCTATTAAAAGAGAATCCGGTGCTGCAAAAGGGCATAAAAATTATGTAAAAGCTTTGAAAAAGTTTGTCATTCTCTCATCTCCTTTCTATGTTCTAATATCTCATCTCCTTCTACTTAGCTTCTTCCCGGTAATTATGAAATTTCTCCATTTGTATTATTCAATATTACCTCGTATTCTCCGTTAGAGTTGTGTTCAGAAATTCGTATTGTTACAATTTTTCTTTTCTCTTTCATAAAACTTGTGCTTTAATTTCTTGCCTTTGCGGATACATACAATCAATGGCTTGTCATTATTATCTATTGGCCATCAAGACAAGATAACTTTATCTCAATATTTTCACTTTAACGTACCAAACAAATCTAATGAAAATTATAATTATGTATGACTAAAATTTGGACGCGTTGAATGGAGTTTGTTGGTTGATATGATGTACTCCTCTACTACGTACTTATTAGTCCTAGATAAAGTTAACGAGAAAACTACGTACACTACAAAACTCTGATTGTAACATCAAGTGAATAGTCTAATGAAAAAAATAGTAGTATAATATCTATTATTATGTTCTTCATATAATTGTGGAATTAATGATACTAAAACATTGGGACAAACAGATAAAATCTACGAATAAAGGTAAATTAATGTTCATTTGGACGGACGGCTTCCTTATCATTTTTAGTCTGCACATTTATATTACTCCCATTTTTGGAGTACAATGTCTTCGGAGATTAAAAAAATTGATTATAGATAATTGGTTTCTATAAAATAGGAAATGAAATCAAATAGAAAGAACATTAACATATACTCAAAGAATAATCTAGAAATCTGATCTCCTTTTATATATATGTTAAATATTCTTTGTTTTTTATTTCCAAATATTTTTCACCTTTTGTGTGAGCCAAAAGAGTCAGACGCTTTGCATCTTTATGTTAGGAGATGTCTCGATGCAATAATGACAATTATGCTTTATGTGCCATTTAGGCATACATATAAGTTGGGAATAAGAATATCATAATTATAAAATGAAAAGATTAAAGAACGTGATGGCATGATATAGTGATTGTGATTTGATATATGTCACAATGAAAACTTTCCACCAATAATTCATGAGCTGGTGCTTAATTCTGTCTTTGCTTTAAGTAACGATTTAATGTGTTACGTGTACGTATACTCCAAAATTATGATAGTCAAATGCGAATTCTGTTTGGTTCTTTTGTGTCATGTGTGTACATATCAAGTAGAGTATAATTGTTTGCAATAACAGAATCAAGAAAGAGAGCAATTCAGTGTGTTAAAGCCTCCGTTATGTGTGGAATTAAATTGAAAAAAAGTCAATATATTGTACGTAGCTTTATGATAGTAGAATCAAGAATAATAAAATAAAAGAAACACTTCAAAGACAAAATTGAAAGGCAAGATGTGACATATATATTTACTGATCAAGACTATATAGTTTGCTGGTATTTTAACTCACCTAACGTGCCCAAAGGAAAAAACACAACAATCTTTGACTAATACCTACCTCTTTCTGTAGCAATATGAATGAGGTCACACTTGATTAAGGATCTTGACCAACCAACTGAGGAATGAGAATTGAGAAATTGCTATTGTGATGATGTACATTTTTAAGTTGCACATACCTATATAGTATAATTGTGTATATTATTAACATAGTGTAATCACTATTACTCATATAACAATTTAGTCATTATTTTTATTAAATTATCAATTAATATTTATAAGAAAAAAGACTCAAATATGTCATCGAACTATTAAAAATAGTTCATTTATGTCATTCGTTATAAGTTTGGTTCATCTATGCCACTATCATTGAAAGGTTGACTCATCTATGTCATTGCCATAACAGAAAGGTTCATTCGTGCCATTATTTTGTAACGGTGATTTTTGCAAAACTATTTTGTCACGTGGCCTCTTATTAGAGGCCCACATTACCAAATCCAAATCAACCAATATTACTTAAAATTCAAAATTAAAAATAGGTCTCATAATAAAATTTGATCCACACAGTTAGAATAAAAATTGAACTTATTAAAAATAAAAATCAAACCCATTAATTGTGTCGGATTTATTTTAATGGGTATTATTTTTTATTTTGATTTAAGTAATATTGGTTAATTTTGGATTTGGTGACGTGGACTTCTAATAAGAGGTCATGTGGCAAAAATAGTTTTGCAAAATCACCATTGCAAAATAATGACACAAATGAACTTTTCTGTAACGACAATGGCATAGATGAGCCAAACTTTTAAAGGCGATGGCATAGATGAGCCAAACTTATAACTGATAGCATAGATGAGTCATTTTCAATAATTTGATGGCATATTTGAGCTTTTTTCCTATTTATAATAATAGAGTGATACTTTTTAATTAATTATCATTTAATTATACAAATACTTTACCCTATCAATATATAGAATTTAATTTATGTACTATGATATAAGGATGAACCAGGAGGTTGGATTGGAACTATGAATAGTGACATTAATTAATGGTTATTAGTATGAGGGAAGGCAGCTTCTTAATTGATCCAACTATATAATTCAATCATCAGCCAACCCCCCGAATGAGGTACAAAATTAATTTAATTAGTACTTTCTTGGTTGTCATGAAGAGAATAAAAAGAGTCAGTTAGGGTTTAGGGTTTTGTCATATCATAGTTTTATATACTTTTAGATACAATACATTATTATTTGAAGTTTTTGACAAGAGTCGATCTATCTCGAATAAATAAGAAAATCGTATTACCACGGAAAATTTTATCAAGACATTAACTCAAATAAATGAATGTAAGACTAGAATTTAATTAAGATAAAAGTCGTGAATTGAAGAAATCTTATTTATTCCTCCACATTCTTTAACCATGTACACAAGTATTTTCTTTAGTCTCATTGTCCCCGTCTCACATGCCAACATGAATGAGCATGAACTCGTAGCAATTCATGTTCTCAATACATCATGGATTCAAAAAGCTTAGAATGTATCGATAATTTTTTAAAATTTATCCGTAACTTTCATTTCGACATTCTAATTATGACTTTTCAATTAATTAAGCACTTAAATACATGCTATCGTGTCCTCAGACACTTAGAAAAGGTTTTACACGTGTTCACAAATGCGTCCATTATGTACTAATAAGTTAATCACATACAATATGTCTTATCCTTTAATTATATACATCAGCATCATTTCAAACGTGCATGAGATTTTGTAACTTATTGAGATTAATGTATATAATTAAAGAAGGTGATATATATTACGTGGTTAACTTGTTTACATAATGGGCTCTTGAGAACATACGCACAACCTTTTTCAAAATTTTGAGTCAAATTAAAAATGTTTAATATCAACACTTTATCGTATGTTTGGACAGTGGCGGAGCCAGAAATTTAGTGAAGGGTGTGCAAATTTTATTCTCAATTATATTAAGAGTGTGTAAAATTAAATATGCATTCATAATGACTAATATTTAACCTCTATTCACCATATAATTTTTCGGCGAAGGGTATGTATCTGACCACCCTTCGCCAAAGGTGGCTCCGCCCCTGTGTTTGGATATTCAATCCGAACATGCTGCAATCCAAATATCTAAATAAAATTTATTAATGAATTAAGAGGTTATCCATGTATTCTGTCATTAAAAAAATTATAAAAATAAAATAAATATTCAAAAGTTCGGCTTTTAAACCGTTAAAGAAGGTATATGAGGAGTTGGGAGTCAAAGATGCACACAAACTACAATATTTAGCCTTAAACTATTTGTATTATCACAGGAAAGTAATTTCTATGCTCACTTATAATTTAAATAGAAGAAAATGTCCGATAGAAAAATTTCATGTATTATTAATTCTAAGATCCCTATATTATTTTTCACTGATATCTTATGAAAAATAATATTTAACTGAAATAATAAAATTTTGAAATGAATCGCAAAAACAAATACTATATATAGTATTTAATTTCGTATGCAAATGCGAACTTACATCAAATTAAGAAAGGATATTGAGATGAGATAATATTTACATCATTGAAGTGAACATGAAGAAATCAAAAATTAATCATCATGTTCTAAGAAATTTGATAAAGAAGTGCTTTCATGGAAGTAACATTTTGCCAAGCTAGCAACTTCTTACCAGTAAAGGAAAAAGAAAAGAAAGAATTAACAGGTTTAAAATCTGTTTGTGCTGAAAATTAAGTGAGAAGGACATGTGTGGATTTTTTCTGATAGACAATTAAGTTGATAGGGGAATGACACATACCAAACATATATACATGGAGTATAAGTGGGTCCTTCTTTAGTGCAAATTAAAGCCATATAATGTCCCATTTTGAATGGCTACTACCTCATCAGTTCTCTAATTTCACTACTCACAGTTGTTTTTATATACATATATTGTCGGTCAGTTTTAGTAATTCATTCTAAAAAAAAAAAAATTGATATATTTATACATTTGAAAACCATTAATTTTAATCTTATCATTTTATCTTTAATGGGAATTTTTTTTTAGCTAAGCACATAAATATTATGATAAAGAATACAAATTCAAGTCTTTTTTCTTTTCTTAATCGTCGTGTGGAGTCAGAAACATCATATTCTTAATAAGAGAGAGTTGAGCAGCTAAAGCAGACAGCTTTCGGTCGACATGCCTGCTTCATTTGCTTCAATCATGATTTTATTATATCACCCTTAATTAATTATTATAAATTCTTAATTAATTATTATAAGTCATCTAAGTATTATAAAATTAATAATATTTAATAAAAAAAGGTAAAACAGACACAAACTAATAAATTAACTCTTAATGTTTTAAATTAACTTGACGGCTTATATGGGCCTCATTTAAATTTTTTTTCAGAAGTAACTTTTATAGTAATTTTACTATATCACTTCTAATTAGTTATTATAAGTCATTTAAGTATTATAAAATAAACAATATTTAATAACAAGGATAAAATAGATACAAAATGATAAATTAAAAATGGACACATAAAGTATTTTTCAATAGTAATATCTGTGTCAAAAAGGGAGTATTCTTTTAAAAATAAAATAGAAAATTTCCAAAAAAAAAAAGACTTTTAATGAGTTGATGACAATTCTGCTTCAGTTGCTTCAACCGTGATTTTATTATATCACCCCTAATTAATTACTATAAGTCATTTAAGTATTAGAAAATTAATAATATTTAATAAAAAAAAGGTAAAATAGACACAAAATGATAAATTAACTCTTGGTATTTTAAATTAATTTGACGTCTTATATGGGGCCAACTTAAAAAAATTTCACAAGTATTTTTTATAGTAATTTTACTATATCACTTCTAATTAGTTATTATAAGTCATTTACGTATTAGAAAATAAATAATATTTCATTTAATAACAAGGATAAAATAGATACAAAATGATAAATTAAAAATGAACGGATAAAGAACTTTTCAATAGTAACATTTGTGAATATTTCAAATTTGACAAAAATTATTGTTAAAAAAGGGATTGTGTAAAATCTTTTAAAATTAAAATGTTTTTTTAAAAAAAAAATGGTATTCTTTTTTGGACGAATTTAAAATGAAAATGTGACACATAAATTGAGAAAAATAAAGTATGAATATTGGGCCCGTGCCTAGCACGGGCGCCATGCCACTAGTAATTAGAAAGGAGGGAGTAGTATTTCTCAAATTTTGAGGTATCGTCCAGCTAGGACGAGCCTGACATCAAAATTTGGATTTTATTTAATTTTTGAAAAAGTTTTTATCAGGGTTGGCTTAAGGGTGAAGCTAGTAAAACATTTATTTTAGGCCCCCAAAATATTAAAGCCCCAAAAAACTTTTAATGGTGAATTTATAATCTTATTTTCACTTAAAACAATGTTGAAGATGGTTAAAAAAAAAGTTAAAAATTTATATAAAAAGAAAGAAAGAAAAATTATCTATCTTTTATCAAAAATATTTTAGAACTTTGAATTAAATAACTTAATTTTCATATGGAGTAATAAATAAGTTTTTACAACAACATCCAATGTATAATGTAATTGCAAACACATGACTAACATCTTATTAAGTAGAATTAGCCTTTAGTTTTATATTAATTTGTGAGGTTAACTAAACGTTTTATGTCATTTCAAAATACTGCATTAAAAACAATACGTATGTAAAAGTTAAAAAGTTAACTCTAAATTACGTATTATTTGTCGTTTTCTGGGTTTAGTAAAATCTGTATTTTCTAACAATAACTTCAATCACATGTTCAAAATAAATAAGAACAATCACATGAAGTTGCATTGTATTAAAACAACAAGAACTTCAACTTTAGGTTCAAGAACAACAAAGAAGTTCAACAACTTCAAACACAAGTTCAACAACTATGAACTATCAAAATGAAGTTTCTACTATTTTCTGAAAAAGAGTAAGACCGTAAGAAAAAAATGAAGATAGAAATGGAGAATCAAATCCACTGGATTCACGGTGTTTCCTTAAGGAATTTATTCCCCTCAAGTACCCGAGGTTATGGAATCTTTCCTCCCAGGATAAAATGATTCACTTCAGTAGAATAGTGGTACCTCAAATTCTACCGAACAACGAACTCACTCAACGATTTGATGATCACACTTGAGTTTTTCAAGAAGAAGAGAGTGTTTTTCTTTCACTAAATTCGTCAGTATACCTGAGGAAAAATTCAGGTATTTATAGCCAAAAGGGGGTGCTTCAAAAGAGAAGCAACGGTTCTCAAATGGATGCACTGTTTTGAACAGACGCGACCACCTGCGCCCGCAGGTGACATATGGCCCGAAGCAGAAGCATCTGCGTTGGCCACCTACGCCCACAGGTGATCGTCTTCAAACAGTGCCTCGAAGGGTCACGTCCCTTCGAGGTGCGTTGTGACATGCGTCCGCACATGTCATGTGTGTCTTCAAATGGAGAATATTTTCGTATCGGATTTTTGGATTAAAATATTACTATTTTTCAAGTTCCAAATGAATTTTGTCCAAAAAGCCGAAGCCGAAGCCGAGCGACGACGACGACGGCGCGAGGCTTAACTTGTTCTTGCCTCACTATCCACATGAAGGAATGCATCTCAATATATGCACAAGAAAGTTCCTTTAACACTCTTCTTTAAAGTGAAAAACACAATTTACTTTTTTCCTCCATTTGTTCCCTCCATTTTCCATTCACATTTCATCACTTAGAATCCAACAATCCCCCACATGAATGGGGAATGGCTATTTCATTTAAAAATATTCGAATACAAACAAAGACTAATTGTATCTGGATAAGTAGGTTTTTCTATGAACTTTTCGTAGTGAACTTGCATCGGATACACTCGGTCAATCGGTAGATGTGATATCTTTGAATCGTTGAACTTTAGTGTACACCTAGATGACACAAGTCACACAACCAACCTTTTACCGTTTATGGTTCTCACGATTTTGTTCGTTTCAGTCATGAACACGACTTGGTTTCATGAGAGCGTAGAGAATTGGCCTTTACTATCATTCTCCTTGAAGCGGCTTCCATTTCACCCTCACATAGGTGATTCCTAAACGTTTCAATCCTATAGATCAAACTATTTGGTCAGATCTGCCAAACTTAGAAACCATTACAAGACTTCCAACCATAAGTTTTATCCTCGTTTCCTGAACATTGTCTTCATTATGAGAATGGGTTGAGTTTATTGACAATGTTGAACCGTCAGTCACAAATTTGTTTGATCTCTTTGAACTTAGTTCTTGGGATCTCCAGTCCGCTAGGTAGAGTTACCGCCGTGATGACATGTCCTAGGCCGTAAATCCATTCCCTTCGATGATTTCTCAACTCCTTCTCTAGATAGGCCTTTTGTAAGTGGATCCGACACATTATCCTTTGACTTTACATAGTCAATCGTGATAATTTCACTAGAGAGAAGTTCTCTAACGATATTATGTCTCCGTCTTATATGATGAGATTTACCGTCATACATCATGCTCCCTGCCCAACCTATCGCAACTTGACTATCACAGTGTATGTATACTGGTGCCAAAGGTTTGGGCCAATAAGAAATATCTTTCAAGAAATTTCGGAGCCATTCAGCTTCTTTACCGGCTTTATCTAATGCGATAAATTCAGCTTTCATTGTAGAGCGGGCAATACATGTCTGTTTGGAGGATTTCCAAGAGACTGCTCCTCCACCTAAAGTAAATACATATCCACTGGTGGATTTTACTTCATTCGATCTGGTGATCCAATTTACATCACTATATCCTTCAATTACCACAGGATATTCGTTATAATGCAAAGCATAGTCTTGAGTATGTTTTAGATACCCCAAAACTCTTTCCATTGTCATCCAATGAGTTTGATTGGGATTACTCGTGTACCGCCTCAATTTACTAATAGCGCATACTATATCTGGCCGCGTACAATTCATGATGTACATCAAACTTCCCAACACTCTTGCATACTCCAATTGTGAGTCACTTTCACCTTCATTCTTTCGAAGTGTATAGTTCACATCCAATGGAGTCTTGACAATATTGAAATCCAAATACTTGAACTTGTCAAGTACCTTTTCAATGTAATGAAACTGTGACAATGTCAACCCTTGTGGAGTTCTATGAATTCTTATCCCTAAGATCACATCCGCAACTCCAAGGTATTTCATATCAAACTTGCTCTCAAGCATTCATTTCGTAGCATTTATGTCAGAAATGTCTCTACTGATGATCAACATGTCATCCACATACAAACAAACAATGACTTTGTGATTTGTAGTATCTTTAATGTAAACACATTTATCACGTTCATTTATCATGAATCTTTTTGCCAACATGATTTGGTCAAACTTTGCATGTCACTGTTTGGGTGCTTGTTTTAGTCTATAAAGTGACTTAACAAGTTTACAAACTTTCCTTTCTTTATCAGGAACCACAAAACCCTCAGGTTGTTCCATGTAAATTTCTTCCTCCAATTCTCCATTTAAGAATGCAGTTTTCACATCCATTTGATGGATTTCAAGACCATCTACTGCAACTAATGCAATCAACATTCGAATAGACGTTATCCTTGTTACTGGCGAGTATGTGTCAAAATAATCAAGGCCTTCTTTTTGTCTAAAGCCTTCCACAACAAGTCTTGCCTTGTATTTGTCAATAGTACCATTAGTTTTTATTTTCCTTTTGAAGATTCATTTAGAACCTAAAGGTTTATTTTCTGGAGGAAGATCAACCAACTCCCAAGTATGATTTCTCAAGATTGAATCAATCTCACTATTGATAGCCTCTTTCCAAAAGGATGAGCCTGCAGACGACATCGCTTCTTCATTTTCAAGAAGAAATGTTACAAAATCTGATCCGAAGAAAGTCGACGTTTTTTGTCTCTTACTACGTCTTGGATTCTCTTCATTAAGTACATTCTTCCTTGGTTCATCCCTAGGTCGTTTAGACCTTTTGCTAGACAACTCATGTCTAGTCTTATACGGAAAAATGTGTTCAAAGAACTCAGCATTAGCTGATTCAATTACCGTATTATCATGAATATCCAGATATTTGGATTTATGAACCAAAAATTGACATGCTTTACTGTTTGTAGCATATCCGATGAAAACACAGTCCACAGTCTTTGGTCTTATATCACCCTTTTGGGTATAGGAACTTGGACTTTCGCTAGACATCCCCACACTTTGAAATATTTCAAGTTGGGTTTCCTTTCTTTCCATTTCTCATATGGAATAGATTGTGTTTTTCTATAGGGCACTCTATTGAGTATTCAATTAGCTGTAAGGATAGCTTCCCCCCATAAGTTTTGCGGCAAATCTGAACTTATAATTAAGGCATTCATTATTTCCTTCAACGTTCGATTCTTCCTTTTCGCAATCCCATTTGATTGAGGAGAGTACGGGGTCATAGTTTGATGGACAAACATATCTCTGCAAAAGGAGATTCATATTCTCCACCCCTATCACTTCTTATTATTTTTTATTCTTTTATCCAACTTCTTTTCAACTTCAGTTTTATATTGCCTAAATGCATCTATTGCCTCATCCTTACTATTCAGCAAATAGACATAACAGTATCTAGTGCAGTCGTCAATAAAAGTTACGAAATCCTTTTTCCCACCACGAGATGGTGTCGACTTCAAATCACAAATGTCTGTGTGAATTAAGTCTAAGGGATTCAAATTCCTTTCAACAAACTTATATGAATGCCTAGCATACTTCGATTCAACACATGTTTGACACTTTGATTTACTGCACTCAAAGTTAGGAAACACTTCCAAGTTAATCAGTTTTCGCAAGGTTTTGTAATTGACATGTCCCAAATGTTCATGTCATAATTCATTTGACTCAAGCAAATAAGAAGAAGGCTCAGCTTTATTCTTTTGAACAACCATTGTTGACACCCAATTTTGACTTCCCGATATTCTTCCTGTGCTGCTATTTTATCAAAATATTAGTTTTGAATTTTAAATTATTATTTTGATATCAAATAAATTCTGACATTTCGTATTTATGATTTTAAGGTATTCACTAATTTAAATATAATATTTTATATAATTTGTAAATATTTATTAAGCTATTCCCACAAATATGTGTGCTCATAATTTACAAAAAAAAAAATGGTTTTTATTATTATTATTATTATTATTATTATTATTATTATAATCCTTTCTTAAAATTCATATTCATAATTTATCGGCGCCTAATTTATTTCAAATTATTATTATCGTTAATTTCAAATAATATATTATGTGTTGTTAATTTATCATAAAATTTATAATTAATTGGAGAATAATTATTTTTATGACATTCGATTAATTTCGTTAGATATTTTTTATATATTTACAAATTTATTACTACATTTACAAAATAGCAGCCTAATTCAATTCAACTCTTCTAATTTATTTAATTTCTAGCCTGATTCCACCTAATTTGTGTCAATCCTAGCCTAAATTGAGTCTAATTTGACTCAGTTTTAAATCCCTAATCAATTCCAATCAAACCCAATTTAAATAACCCAAATTTTGACCCCTTTTTGTAATTTTAGATCCCAGCCGTTGATCAAAATTGATCCAACGGCTGAGATCAACTTTCTTTTCTTTCCTCTCTAATACCCTAACACCTTAACCCTAATTTCATTTTTTTACACATAGCCGCAATGCCTTTCTCTCTCCCCTCATCTCCGATCTTCCTCACACTCCGCCGCTCATCACCGTCGCTCATCGCCGACCGACGGTCCTTCTCCACCATCCTCATCGCTGCCTCCTCCATCTCCCTCAAACTCCAATAGCCTCCTACGATGACCATATCTGGCCAAGAAAGCCACTGGAAAACCTCCACCACCGCACCTCCATCACCAGTGCCGCAACCCTCACTTCTTTCCTCCTTCCACCGTCGGCAGCAACCACCACCGGCGAACCATCACACGCCACCGCACACCCTCATCTTCATCGCCTCTTTCTCTCCTCACCGACACCGGCGACCAGTGAAACCCCCCCACCAGCCTCCACTGCTCCTCCACGAACCAGTCAACCCCGATCGGCGGACACCACCAGTGATCCCCTCTCTCCGCTTCTCCAATCGAGTATCAAAAACCCCAAGTTTTCTTCTCCGGCGAACGACGGAAGCTCCGACTAAGCAAACACCCCGTACAGAGAACCATTGATTTCCCATGGCTGAATTTCTAGATGATCGAGACGATTTTGGGAGTAACCCGTTACATTTCGGGTCTCCATTAAGGCTTAAAAGAATTTCGATTTTTTTCGTCTCGGGTATAACTTTCTTATATTTGATTACTATCATCTATATCACTGCTTGCTTTGGACAAATTGGTGTTTTGAAATTTGTGCATTTCATTTGAGCAATTTGATCCTTAATTGCTTATTTAGACTGCAAATGATTATGTAAATTATATGACATCTTTGAGCATTTTAAATTTCCTGATAATCCTTTACATGATAATTGATAATCTTCCCTTATTTCACTTAATAAGACAGCCTTAGTACTTGCGTAATTATGAAAACTTTAGCATGCTTTGACCTTGATTTTCTTTCCTTAATAGACTAAGGAAAGCTTTCTTTGTCGGGTTAATTATGGTAAACTTTGACCTGTCTTCTAATTGATTCAACTTGCTATGTTTGGTGATAAGAGATTGTGTAATTGATAAGTTTCCTCTTTTGAAGGCCCTGATTGATTTTGTGACAGCGGGCATGATTTTTTGCCTTATTTCTCGTATTCATTCTCTACTATATAAACAACATCCTTTCTCATTATTGAGGACAGATTTTTCTTAGCCCCTCACTTACATATACTCTAAAATTCTTTAAGCTTTGGGAGAACACCCTAGTTCAAAATAAATATTTTTCTTTGGCTATTCTCAAAGGACTGGCTCCGAAATTTCGCTTGATATCTAGCTTTATTATCTATATTTTTTCTGCTGCCAACCGGTTAGTCTTTATGGCATTAATGTTAATTCTTATGTGTAGTATTTTATCTATCTCTGTGTTATTGGCATGATTTTCTTTTTCTATGTTTGCTCTATGAAATTGTTTGTTGGTCAAATTCTGGCTTTGTGCAATTCGGGTATGTATAGCTCCATTTAACAGGATCTTGGTCGGGTACGGTGGCGATAAAGAAGGTTCCCAAGGGTATTTATTACGGACCCATTTTTTAGGTTTTTATTTAGATTGTCTTTTCTTTTCCTATCTATTTCAGATCTGTAGTCGTTATTGTAAAACACTGAGATGTAATGAAGTTATTGGGGGATGCTTACGAGGGGCGGGGATTATGTGATTATGTGATTACTTTTATCACCTAGGCAATATTTTCTAGGTTGGAGGAATGAATTTCATAATTGTCTCATCACTTAGAAATCATGTTTTAGGTTTGTTTATCGACTTCCAGCATGTTAAAATTAATTCTTTCGTGTTTAATTAATTTTGGCGTGTTTAATTAATTTCCGGCCTACCTATTTATTCCAAAGCGCGTTTAATCAATTCTCTATGCTTAATTAATCTCCGGCATATTATAACTAAATTTTTTTTTTTGCAGTATTTTTATTCAATTTTTAACACAAAATCGAGTTTTCAGCTCTTTTAATTAATTTCCGACAAGGTTAATCAATTTTTCAAATGTTTTCAATTAACTCTCAGCAATCTAATTACTTTCCTGTATTTTAAATCAATTTTCTGCAAACAGAAAATCATTTTCCAGCAATTAAAACCAATTTCCAGCACCTAGAAAATCATTTTTCAGCAATTAAAACTAATCTCAAAATAAATTTTCAGCACATATAAATTATTTTTTTTAGAATATAAATATTTTTAGCATACATAAATTAATTTCCAGCAATTAAATTTAGCTCTTATTATTTTAATTTCCAGCATTTTTAATTAATTTTTAGCACTCACTAGTTAATTTTCTGCAAATAAAAATAACTTTCGCACACTTTATTTAATTTTCTGAAAATTTAATAATTTTCTGCAAAATTAAAATTTTCTGCACACTTTCATTAATTCCCTGCATTTAACACTAATTTTTCTGCACAATTAAATTAACTTCCTGAATATTAAATTAATTTTTTGCATATTAAATTAATTTTCTGCACAATTAAATTAATTCCCTGCATGTTTAAATATAATTTTCTGCATATTAAATTAATTTCCTGCACAATTAAATTAATTTTCTGCACAATTAAACTAATTTTTGGCATCTTTAAATTTAATTTCCTGCATAATTAAGTTAATTTTCTATATATTAAATTAATTTCCTTCATATTTAAATTAATTTTTTGCATATTTAAATTAATTTTCCTACATTTAAATTAATAAACTTTTTGCATATTTAAATTAGTTTTCAGCATTTTTAATTTAATTTTCAACATTAATACGTCTCGCCTAGAAATTATGCCTATAGATCTTAATCACGTAAAATAAATAACTATCTTTTTCAAGAATGTCAATCACCTAATCGATTCTAATTGACCAAGAGGCTTGTTTGAAACCTTTATATGCTACTTGCTTAGTCTTGTTTTTTTTTTTTACGAGAATCCCGAGTCTAATTAGGTAGTCTGGGCTTCTTGTCTAGAACCCAATCCAAAATAGTAAGTCCAATGCCTCTTGGACATTATGTTGGGACGGGTAGGCATTTTAGGAAACGTTAGCTTTGTCGTTTTCTATAGAACGACTTTAGGTTTAATAACCAATTAGGTGGGTGGGTAGAACATTCGGACATGATGGAAGTTGACCCGAGCAGAATACGGCAATGCAACATGTGTCATTGTCTTCCGTTAATAAGTTGGGTGCTGATCCGAATAAGATAAAAATTAACCCTTGTTTAAATTCGATTGAGTTTTATTTATATTTTGTATGTCTTTTGTTTGGGGTAGTTTAAGTATAATTTAATAAATCTTTCATTATAAATTATGTCTTTTTCTATCTTCTCGCTTATCTAATCCATTTCTTTATTTATCTACATATTTTTGCTTTATCACGTAGTTAATTATTAATTAGATAATAATTAAGTTGCATGTGTAATTTTTTTAATATCTTTTATCTTTTAAACACTTAGTTATTATTAAGTTAATAAAAATAAATCGATCTTTTGCTTATCACATAGAAATTCCCACGTAATATATGAATTCGATCGGGACCCACATTTGTGGACCTCGAAAGGTGCCTAACACCTTCCTTTCGAGGTAACCTGAACCCTTACCCGAAATTCTGGTTGACGTAGGCTAATAATTAAAATAAATTCGTAATTAGTCTAGAATGGTGCCCTAACGCACCTTAATTCGTTAGGTGGCGACTCTTCACCCTAAATTATCCCGGAAAGAGTTTGTCACGTCGAATCCCGCTTTTCGCGAGAAAAATGGGGCGCGACAGCCATTGTATGAAGTTTGAAAAGGCCCTCATTGAGGTATCCCTTTCCTACATACATTTCATTCTTGCTTATTTCAACTTTCTCCAAAACAAACATTTATTTAAACCCTTTTTAACGAATAGTGTTATCGACACTAAGTTTTTCCTAATAGTAGGAACATGGAGAACTTTGTTGAGAGTCAACACCTTGCCGGAAGTCATTTTTAGGAATATCTTCCCACTTTATTCAACCTTGGTTGTTGCATTATTTCCCATGAAGATCACTTCTTTGGGACCAACAGTATCATAAGTAGCAAAAGCTTCTTTGTCCGCACAAACATGTCTAGAGGCTCCTGAATCTAACCACCATTCATTTGAATTTCCAACTATATTATATTCTGTGATCATTGCACACAGATTTTCAATCTTTCCAGTTGCTTCCAACATGTTTATCTTATTTCTTTTCTTGTTCCTTTTCAGAACTTGACAACTTAGAGCTTTTTGGCCAACTTTACTACAATTGTAGCCCTTGTCTTTGAACTTTTTCTTGTTCTGCTCTTTCTCTTGTCTAGAAGAATTCTTCCTCTTCATAATATGTGTAACATTATCTTTAACAAGATTTACGCACATCATTGCTGATTTCTCATGCAACTTAATGTCCTCTTCTATCTTGAGACGAATCACAAGATCTTCTAAACCAAACACTTGATTTTCAAACATTCCTTTTTCTGGAACATAAGGATATCTACTTGTGAACATTTGCATTTCAAGTTTGGTCAGCCAAAAGAACATCATTTGCTTCCATTCTTTGAAGTTCACACCAGAATATTTTTTTGGTTTCTCTATCGTTTTCATTGCTTCAACAATATCTGAACGAATTAATGACGCAACATTGGTTGTCGTTGGGACAACACCAATCACAACCGAATCAATTCGTTGTTCAGTTTCATCCATCATTTCCTTGTCAAGCTTTGACAAACACTTTAATATTTCAGAATACTAACTATAAAGACTTTAATCTTTGAACACTTGTTTCTAGTCAACAATGAAGTTTTTATGTCTTCAAATTATCAACCGAATGAACTTTGAAATCTGACGAAGTTTTTATATTCTTCAAATCAGAAATAAATTCAAATAGAGTAAAAATCGATAGATTTTAAACTCCAGAAACTAATACAAAGAGTTCAACGAATCGGTGAAGTTTTTATATTCTTCGAACCGAATTCACAGTCCAATTTCTCAGCAAAGTTTTTATATTCTTTAAACCGAGGGAGTAGAAATCAAAAAATTTCGTCTCCACAAAATCAGACACTATACAGATTAACAGGTACTTATAAATTCCTTAAGATTGTTGTTTTGCGGGTTTAGTAAAATTTGTATTTTCTAACAATAACTTCAATCACATGTTCAAAATAACTAAGAACAATCACATGAAGTTGTAACTTTGTATTAAAACAACAAGAACTTCAACTTTAAGTTCAAGAACAAGTTCAAGAACAACAAAGAAGTTCAACAACTTCAAACACAAGTTCAACAACTATGAACTATCAAAATGAAGTTTCTACTATTTTCTGAAAAATAGTAAAACCGTAAGAAAAAGATGAGGACAGAAATGGAGAATCAAGCCCACCGGATTCACGGTGTTTCCTTAAGGAATTTATTCCCCTCAAGTACCCGAGGTTATGGAATCTTTCCTCCCAGGATAAAATGATTCACTTCAGTAGAATAGTGGTACCTCAAATTCTACCGAACAACGAACTCACTCAACGATTTGATGATCACACTTGAGTTTTTCAAGAAGAAGAGAGTGTTTTTCTTTCACTAAATTCGTCAGTATACCTGAGGAAAAATCCAGGTATTTATAGCCAAAAGGTGGTGCTTCAGAAGAAGCAATGGTTCTCAAACGGATGCACTGTTTTGAACAGACGCGACCACCTGCGCCCGCAGGTGGTCGACCTGCGTCTGCAGGTGACATATGGCCCGAAGTAGAAGCATCTGCGTTGGCCACCTACGCCCACAGGTGATCGTCTTCAAACAGTGCCTCGAAGGGTCACGTCCCTTCGAGGTGCGTTGTGACATGCGTCCGCACATGCCATGTGTGTCTGCAAATGGAGAATATTTTCGTATCGGAATTTTGGATTAAAATATTACTATTTTTCAAGTTCCAAATGAATTTTGTCCAAAAAGCTGAAGCCGAAGCCGAGCGACGACGACGGCGCGAGGCTTAACTTGTTCTTGTCTCACTATCCACATGAAGAAATGCATCTCAATATATGCACAAGAAAGTTCCTTTCTCCCACCAATGTGGGAGAAACACTCTTCTTTAAAGTGAAAACACAATCCATTTTTTATTCACATTTCATCTCTTAGAACCCAACATTATTTTCTTATGGCATTTGTATATACTTAACGTCTCTCATTAAAATTTTGCTTTAGGCCACTTATATATTTTTGGGATGCCCTTGGTTTTTACAATATAAATTTGAAACAAATTGCGTATTTTTTAAATTAATTTTTGAGAAAATCTTTTGGAGATTATTCGTGTTAGTTTTCGAGGACATTTTTGTCTAGTTTATTTTTGTTTGATTTCTGAACTATATTTGTGGTAACATATGGGGAGAATCGACCATAGATTTGGTCAACCAAGAGATGATCAAAAGATTTAGTATTAATTAATATCATATTTTACCTTTTTTCTATAACTATACTTTTTTTTTTCCCAACTTTTCGATAGCTATATATACTAGCTAGATTAAAATTCCTTAAATCACAGGAATTAAATATATTTGTTGGATTTTGGTCAAACATATCATTTTTAGTTAAGAAACTATACAACATATATCACGAGTCAATAACTAATTGCCAATAATTATTGATAGTCAATGTTGACTCATGACAAGCAAAGAAACGTATATAAACGAAGCAATATATGAATTTATTAACCTCTCTTGTAAATTTGAAATATATATATATATATTTTGTCCTTTACCCACATTAGTGTAAATGAATCTTTATATAATCATTGTAACTTAACCTGTTATAGAAGGCTATTTGTCTAATCAAATTTCATCTAATTGAATAATTTATTAATTAGAATATTATCTTCTAGTTGTACAATTTCACTTAGAAATTAAAATTTTCATGCAAGTCTAATTGTCAATATTAGAATGATTATTAATAATTTGTTAAGGTTAAGGAGTTAATCTTTATAAATTATGTATCTTGGGAATTTAAAGATGTGGCCAGGCAAATCATTCAAACTCGACGTGTTATAAAGCTAATACTATTGATGATACTTCAATAAATTGACGGAAATATAAAATTATTCAATACTAAAGAATAGAATAAACACTCAGCATAAGGGATATCCCAGCATAAGCCAGAGGAGCTTCGGAATGAAAAAAACACAATTGAATAATTCATGAAGTTTGAAGGATTTCTGATGATTTAAAAAGTTTAGAATTATATTCAATTTCTTTTTGTTGACATATGTAACCTAACAAATAGTATATTAGACTAGATTTTTATTACAATATATCTCCTTCAGTCATACTTTAGTATCACATTGTAGACCTCCACCCCAAAGCTATCTTTCTTACTAGTGAATCGAAACATAGTGCAGTCTAGATAATTTTTTAATCACGCTGCCGAATGATTATAAAAGACTATTAAATACCTTGTTTAGTTGTATAAACTAGTTAAAAAAATTGTGTACGAAAAGACCTCCCTTCCTCCTTTGAACTGGCGACCGAAATGAGCCACTGTATTAATAAAGTGACGAAAATAAACCACTGATTTAAAGAGTAACCAAAATAGACTACCCGGAATAATTTATTCCGTTTTATCAAATTTTGTTAACGTCTCCGTTAATTGCTTGTACAGTGAAAAATTCTAAAAAACGGAGTTAAAACCTCTGAGTTATAACACGGAATTAATAATTCCGGGTTACAAATAAATTATTTGTAATCCGGAATTATTAATTCTGTGTTATTTAAAAAAAATATTTTAAATATATATATATTTTTTAAATAACACGGAACAAATAGTTCCGGGTTACTAATGAATTTATTTGTAACCCGGAACTAAAAGTTCCGTTTTACATTCAATTGTCACCATCATGATATAATATTTTGCCCCAGAAAGGTTTGCAAATTTCAACTCAATGCTTTGTTTGCATCAGCTGGCTGGCTGGCAGCTATGTAACATTGTTTAACCTTTGAACCAAAAAAACATTGTTTAACATACATGATATAATATTTCGGATTATTAATGAATTTATTTGTAACCCGGATCATGATGTAATATTTTGTTCACCTTAATTTTAAGTTCCACATAAACATGAAAACCTCACAAGTTGTGAAAACTATTAATTTTTTTCAAATTCTTACAAAATGTTATCAAATGAGCAAATCATAGTTCATAAATAGGATATCGTAATATCCTAAGACGCTGCATAGATAAATCACATATCTCCATGTTCTTTTACAAATAAATGTTTATGATTACAAATTTTTAAGTACACATAATTTATGAAGTTTCACTAGTCAACAATAATATAATCATTTATTCTTTAATAGAATTCTTTCACATGGTACATACAGTCTCTTCTCGTTGAACATGAGTCTTTTTTTTATTTTTTTGAAATGATGGATTTGTTTTTACAAAATATAAACTCACGAGTCAAAATTTATATTTAGAAAAATTGAAATCATGATCTCAGATTGCATGTCTAAGTACAAATTTAAAATTATGAGATAGAAATCACATGTCCAAACGCTTGCTTAAAGAGGCATGTCTCCCAATTCCTCTCGAAAAAGATTATAGGGAAATTATAAAACAAACTTTAGTTTGTAAAGGTTTGGGAAAACATTACGTAAACTAAGCAACTTTTTTCCACACTAGAAAACGGTAGTAAAACAAAGCTATAAATACACTCCTCCTCCTATACCTCTCAACATATTTTTTCCTTTTGAGTTTTTCTTCCTCACAATTTTTTGAAAATCAATGGCATCATCGTCGTCATCGTAAAACAGAACTTTTAGTTCCGGGTTACAAATAAATTCATTAGTAACCCGAAACTATTTGTTCCGTGTTATTTAAAAAAAATATATATATATATTTCAAAACCGGAACTAAAAGTTCCGTGTTTTAAAATAATTTTTTTTAAATAACACGGAATTTATAACTCCGGGTTACTAATAAATTTATTTGTAACCTGGAGTTATAAATTCCGTGTTATAACTCGGAAGTTTTAACTCCGTTTTTTAGAATTTTTTACTGTACAAGCAGTTAACGGCGACATTAACAAAATCTGATAAAACGGAATAAATTATTCCGGGTAGCCTATTTTGGTTACTCTTTAAATCAGTGACTTATTTTCGTCACTTTGTTGATACAGTGGCTCATTTCGGTCGCCAGTTCTCCTCCTTCCTTCTAACTGTCTAACCTAATGGAAAAAACTTTTTTATTTTTTTCTACAAATTTCAATATTTTTTAGCCATAAAATTTACTGGTATTATTAATTTTTTGGACTTCAATGTTTTGAAGCCTAAAATAAAGATTTTTACTAATATCTCCCATTGAGCCTTATTATCTCAAGTTCTCAATGTAACATGCTGATGGACAACTGATTTATATATTTATAGAAATAACAAATAAAATTGCAGATAATCTTGCTCAGTGTGAAAACAGTAGTGAAAACACAAGAGGATTTTCTATATTTATTGCTATTATCTACTGTGTGTATTAATTTTTGTTCTTCCTTCATTAAAGATTTCGAATTCAATTGAATATAAAATTATCTTTGTTAGAAAGTGTTTTACTCCTCAACTTGAAATCAATACGAATACTAAAGCCCTATTTAATCATGTGAGATGAAATTGTGATTTGAAATCATGATATGAAATCATTTGAGATGAAATTGAAGTTTTGTTTGGACAAGCAATTTGAACTTTTTAAGTTGTATGTTTTCTCATAAACATAAAAACCTCATAAGTTGTGAAAACTATCAAAATTGTCCAATTCTTTATACGGTCTTACCAAATAAACAAAAGTTCATAACAAAAGTATAATAAACCATCACAAAGATATTTTAAAAAAATAATACAACATTTATTGATTGAACTTTAGTTCAATAAAAAAAATAAAACTGAACATGAGTTGTAGTGTACTACTCTTTAATATAATCCTGTCATATAATACGAACAATCTCCTTACATTGAGCATGCATGTAATAATATCAACTACAAATTTTGTTTACATATGAAATAAATAGTTGCTAGATATAAAATGGTGGAGTTTTTTTAATACAAAATATAGATTTTTTGATCAATTTTTGTATATGAAAAATTCCAAATCATGACATGAAGTTTTCAAATCAAGCTTTTTGAAAAATTTGAAATTTCATCTCATGTTTTGAAATTCTGAGATAAGATTGAATGTTTAAATGCTAATTTTATCTCATAATTTTAAATCACAAGATTAAATCACATTTTTAAATGTCTACTAAGTAAGAAATCAATAAAATAAAATAAAATAAAATAATCCTTATATTGAAAAGGAGAAAAAGGAAATAGATCCTCTACGGAGCTAATTAAGGGGAAAAGAGAGCGTAAGAAACGCGTTGGAGAAATGTGATTTTGCTGAAGGAATCAATAACTGGGGCCCCACAATCCAAGCTGGGAGGTGGAGCCCACTCAAAAGTGTATGACTGTACGTTTGTTTAGCTTAGTAACAACACAAAACCTATCTTTTTCCCTCTTTTGTTTTTGGTTTACTATTTTTCAAAAAAAAAATTGCAAAACAAACACTTCATGCTATTATCGTGTTTTTTAGGGTGCTATTTTTCTTTTAATAGTCCGAATTTAAATTGGTTAAGCAAGTGAATTTTTTTTTGAATAAAGTTAACAAAATTACCTATAAAACTAGTGAATCCAATCTAATCAATTATTTATGAAAGTTATTTGAAGTACTGTTTTTAACCATTTATAATTTTGTGAAATCAAAATTATTTGTTATTCAGTCTACTCCGTTATATTTGCTTTTCACTCTTTTAACACAAATGGTTGGATTATCAGGAAAACTCCCTCCGTTCAATAATATTTATCCATATTATTAAAAATAGATATCCAATAATAATTGATCAGTTCAAAAAACCAATATACGATTTATCCATTTCTATTCATTTTACCCTAGTTATTAATTATAGTCATTATCCAATATATTTTTCAAAACATTAAATTAATGATATTCAAAGAGTGATATAGTAAAATTACCCCTACTATTTATTGTTTCTTAACCTGTGTGTCAAGTCAATAGTGAAAAAGTATTGATAAACGGAGGGAGTATAAATTGATTTGAAGGTGGGATTTACGAGTCTATTAGCTTGTTTGACCAAACTTCTAAAATCGGCTATTTTGAACAGAGCTTATTTCAAAAGTACTTTTTAAAAAAACGCTTTAGGTGAGAAGCAGTTTGTGTTTGATCAATAAATCTAAAAAATACTTTTGAGCAGCAATTAGTGTTTGACCAAATTTTTAGAAGTACTTTTATGCGTATTTTTTCAAAAGTGTTTTTCAAATAAGTGCTTTTATGAAGAAACTACTTTTTTTATCTTATAAAAAACTGTTTTTTTTACTCTCGTAAATACTTATTTACTTTCAAAAGCTTGTCCAAACACCTCATTTTTTTAAAAGTACTAATTTTATCGAAAAATTTAAATATTCAAAGAATTGTAAGAAATTAAAAGAACTCTAGAATGAAATTCTAAAGCGAGAAGTCTAGAAGAATTCCAACGAGTACTATTTCAAAAACATGTAAAGGTATAATTCTAGAATTATATCTTCATGGATTGAATATTCTTTATCATTACTTATAACTTATAAGTAAAGATGCTCATGCTCATTTCAAATACAATTGTGCTCAAGAATTGTGATAGCAAGTAAGGTAAATAATTGTCGCATAAAAAGAACTCTTCGAAAATACACATAATTTTTCACTTACTATTGTCGTAACTCGTAAACAGGTAAATTCAACTGATGAGAAAAAAACGTTATGTTTTTTTTTTAAAGAATAAATCTTGTGTTATTAACTTTAGACGAATTTTCGATTACAAAAACAAAAGAATGAAAGTAATTGTTACACAATTAAAAACTTTTCTTTAAGAGTCAAAACTATAATTTTTTTGGGATCAAATTTACCCGCATCTTAATTAATTTTACGAGTTATCAATTACTTTCTATCAATACATAAATCAAATGACTATATTCACTAAGAGTTGGATAAATGAAAAGAAACCACTTATTATTTTTTAATTTTGCTGAAATTTGAATTTGAGGCGTCATATTTCTCGGGTCATTTTATTAATCAATTGGACAATATTATATATTTTTTTTCTTTCATATAGTTAAATTCAATTTTTAATACCACAATTTGTACCAAATCAATAGTTTTAACCTTAAAGTAAAGGGTCATTTGGATGGCGAATAAGTTATACCGAGATAATACTGTCCGAACTATAATATGATACTCCCTTTATGACTTCGTCTCAATTTATGTAGCACATTTTTTTTTAGTCTATTTTAAAAAAAAAAGAATGTAACATTTTTATAATTAACAATAACTTAATGTTAAAATTCTCTTTTACCTTTAGTGAAATAATTTATAACCACATAAACGTCTAAGATTTGTTTTAAACTACAAATTTTAAAAGTATTTTTTGCTTTTTTAAATGTTGTGCTTAGTCAAGCAGCATTACATAAATTGGGATGAAAATATCAACAAAGTTATTTAGTTGATAGACTCTTATTGATAAAGTTTGATTTATTGAATTAAAAATGAGATATAGCCATATAATATAAAATATATATTTGATTTTACACCATAAACATTAAAATAATTTTTTATTTAAAATTTTAACCTTTAAAAAATAATTTTTTAGAAAAAGCTTTGGAGAAATGCATGTTTATAGTTTTGATATTTTAACCTAAGATTAGACATCTCAAGAATTGTTATCCACATCGAGCGATATAAAATTGATACCATGTGTGAATTTGTGGTACAAATAATTCGAAAGTTTGTAATCTCAAAATCAAGAATTCAATAAAACGAGAAATAAGATAATCTTATTTTTTATTCTGAAATTGTTACTCATGAACCAAAGGATCCCAAAAATCCTTCAGTATTTAATTAATATTGACGAAAAGTAAAAATATTTATGACAAAAAAGTACCCCCAGGCCCAAAATCACAAGTTAAAAAACACAATGACTAATGCATTGTTAATGAAAAATATTTATGGAATACGTGTCGACTGGTAATTGATTAAGAAAAATAATTATTTGTACATGTAACAAACTATTAGTCTGTTTGGCCAAATTTTTAAAATTAATTTATTGATTTTGATAAAAAATTATTTGTGTTGGTCGATAAATTTAAAAAATATTTTTGAGCAATTACGAATTTTCGATTAAACTTGTTAAAAATACTTTTAAGTGTATTTTTCTCCAAAATACTTTTTAATTTTTTTGTGGAAAAACAATGATTTTTTTAGCTTCTAAAAAATACTCCCTCCATTTAAAAAAGAATGACCTACTTTCCTTTTTAATCTGTTTAAAAAAGAATGACTCTTTCCTTTTTTGGTAATACTTTAATTTCAACTTTTCACGTGACATGTTTAAGACCACAAGATTAAAGGACATTTTGGTATATTTGACACAACTTTAATTTATGACCACATGATTTAAATGTCTTCTTTATTTTCTTAAACTCCGTGTCAAGTCAAACTAGACCATTCTTTTTGAAACGGAGGGAGTAATTTTTACTATTCTCAAAAACACTTATTTTTCTACAAAAACATAATCAAACGCCTCATTTTTTAAAATCATAACTTTTTTAAAAAATAAATATTTTTGATCTTTCAAAAATTTAGCCATTTAATATTAAATCAATCATTTAATATTAAACAGTGAAGTGTATTTTCGTTATACCACCTTAAATGGTCGTGTAGTAGTCCTTTCATCCCATTTTAATTGGTCATCTTACTAAATATAAATGTCCCATATTAGTGGATCACTTACTAAATCAAGATTGAATTATTTTTTTTTTTCATTTTACTCCTATAATTAATTACAATTACAATGTCTATTTCTGTGTCCAATGAATATATTAATATGAATAAAGAATAAAATAATAAAATTTATTATTCAATTTATAATTTTTTAATCATCATATAAAATAAAATATGCCCAACTAAAATGAGACGGAGGGAGTATCAAATATCAGACACTCAATTTCAAATGATATTGACAGCAAATCAGGGAGGGGGAGGGCTATTTAAGTCGAATTCTGTCGGTCTCTAACCATGGTTAAATTTTAACCATGCACTCTAGTTAATGCGTCGGTACGGAGCACTCGTGAATTCCAGAAGTATAAAAAAGAAGGCCGTCGGTGACCCGGTTGAGCTTTCTGAGTCAACTCGGTGACGGAAAATGACGTCTCTCAAAAACAAAAAATAAAGGGACCATCATTTAATAGTTAATTTATTATATTATATTTTAGAAAAAAAGGAAAAGGAGTTATAATAGATATATACAAAAAATATATTTTTTTGGAAAAGGGGATAGGAGTTAAATAGGTACTCCCTCCGTAACTCTTTTTATTTTACTTTGCCTCATCTAGTCCGCTCTTAAAATAAGCAAGTAAAATGAAATAGAGTGAGTATATAAAAAGATTATACTCGCACCTTTTTTAAATAAACATTTTTTTAGTTTGAGCATGTCCACCTCTTATGAAACTTCTAATTCCTAGAAAATAGAAAATATTTTTATAAATTTATGCTTAATAAATATTTTAAAAAATATGTATTTTTTGATAATTTTTTGATTATGTATTTTTTTAATTTTTAATTTTTTTAAAAAATATCATTAATTCTTCTTAATTATTTAAAACATTATTTATTTAAAAGTAAAATAAAAAATATCACTAATTTAAAAACGTATTTTAAAGAAAAGGAAAAAGGAGTTATAATAGTAGATATATACAAAAACTATAGTATATAAGTATTTATTTTTGGAGAGGGAGAAAGATTGGTATATAAGCAAGTGATCCTAGATAATCCAATGCTTCTTCAACAACAAAGTGAAGACAAGAGAGAGACACAGAGAGAGTTAGAGAGAGAAAGTAAAAAGGGTGAAGGGGGAGAGAGAGAGAGAGAGAGAGAAGTGCGGGCAATGGGGGACTCGAGCGACTCCGTTTCGGTTGATATGGAAACATTCTCCTTCGCCGGAAAGGTTCTTTTTTCACTCACATTCCCTCACCAACACTCCCATTTTTCTAAGCATACGCTAATTCATTAATAAATGCTCTATTTTCATGATGATATTGCTAAATGCTTCTTCTTATTTGTTTTTTTTTTCTTTTCATTTTTTGGGTGTGTTTTTCGACTTCAAGTATATTAGAATTGGTAGCATTTTTATTTTTTGTTTTCAAATACTAATTTTCACCTAACTTTGAGTTGTGAAGGGAGGTTGATTAAGCAAGCTACATTTTTTTATTTCATTTTCTATAGCGTATGGATAGAGCAAATGCTTTTTCACTTTTCCTTTTCTAAATTTTGTTGTTGCAATTTGGTGTTCTACCTTGAATGCGGCTGGAATACTGTTTTTAGTATGAGGCTTCTTTAATTAGGAATTTTCATTTTCCTTTCTCAGCTGAGGGTTCCTTTTTAACTGCAGGAAATTGCTTTTTCTGGAAGCAATTTGATTACTGGATTTATTTTGAGTTGAAGGGTTTTAATGTTTTCTCCAGTCAAATATTTGGGTGCTTTATCCCATATTTTCCTTGTTGATAAAGGCTCATTTGAGGCCCTTTAGCCCATTTAAAGAAGCAAAATGGTTCATGCTAACTTGTTCCCATTACAAATGAATTGAGTCACTAAAGCTCTTGCTATGCACGGGGTACGGGGAATGACCGGACTACAAGGGTCTATTGTACGCAGCCTAACCTTGCATTTCTGTCAGAGGCTGTTTCCACGGCTTGAACCCATGAGCTCCTAGTCACATGGCAACAACTTTACCAATTACTCCAAGGCTCCCCTTCATAAATGACCTTGTTATTCTGAGCAAAAAATAAGATTAGATAATAGTGATAGTAAAAAGCATTTTCCCTAAAATCATGTGAAAAGGGTTACTCATTTAAAGCTAGGTGTGTGCTTCACTTTGCTTAGATAGCCCTTTAGTGTAGGTGTTAAGGCTTGTGACTTATCATCCACGGGCTATGCTTTAAGAGGACAATACTAGAAAAAAATTGTTACTTTAATTGTAGAAAAAATGTTACTTACGAGTTTTTAGGAATTAGGAACAAGGAATTTAAATTTTGTATAAAACAGCTAGGTCTACAAATAAAATAAATACATCTTGTCCTGAGTCGGGGGTCTATCGGAAACAGCCTCTCTACTTCAGCTGAGGTAGTGGTATGGACTGCGTACACTTAACCCTCCCCAGACCCCACGTAGTGGGACTACACCGGGTATGTTGTTGTTGTTGTTAAGAAATTCAGAATTATTTTTTAACTTTATTGATATAACTTTTACTTCATATATTCTGCTTGATTACAGTTATTTAATTCTTTTGTTTAAATAATTTTTTCTGGGCAGTCATTTTTAGTTGCATTACATATGTAACAACAACAACATGCCCATTGCAATCCCAAAAGTGAGGTCTGGGGAGGGCGTTAGATATATACTTTTTCTTCATTAGTGCTTTTTAGCTAAAGCCAATGCTCTAATTCCGCTTTGCACTTTAAGCCCCAACAAACTTTGGCACTTTTATATGCTTTTAACTGCTCCATCTTCTAAAAGTTTACGCCATTGGGGATATTGCAAAACAAGGCATCATTACATATTCGTTAGCTAGTTTATATCGATCATGCTTTATTGTGTGAATCTTTTTTTTTTTTTTTCTGAAATATGGAGTTTATTATATAGTTTATAAGTTTTGTGGGTTCTTTTGTCCTACTTTCTAAGTACGCATTTTTGTACCTAGTTTAGAAGGTTTGTGTGTTTGTTTTCCTATACTCCAGTTTTAACTAGAAAAGTGCAAAAAGGGGACCTACTGTTAATCGTATATTAACTTCACATGACCTTTTCCGTCTCCAAAATGTACTCCTTGCTTCTATATGCACACAACTTTAGGTCATCTTAACTTAGTGCAAGCAATCAGTTTTCTCTGCTTCAATATTTACAAAGATACTTCTTTTTGTTATTTTAATCCTCTAATATGCACACAATCCCTCAAAAGGTTGTATCTTTGGTTAAAAGATTTATGTGTTACTGGAAGCTCCCAATTTCACTTTCTGCTATAAGTTGGAATATTAAGTGTTTATATATATATATATATATATATATATATTAAGAGAAGTGTTAAAGCAAAGACCTGATACCAAAAAGAGGCATTTGAAAAAAGTAAAGCAAAAATTGCACAACCTTGGTAACTAGGTGCAATTTACCTAAAACAGGTAGGTCGTCGAAGCCAAATGTTGGAAAAATTGTACATCCTTTATAAACTAGGTATAATTCTGCCCAGAAAAGGTATATATGGCTAAATCAACTGTTGGAAGTGTAAAGAAACGAGAAAAAGATGAGAGTGTAAACTGGACCTATCAAAAAAATAATGAACGTGGAAAGATGGAATTACTTTTAGAACTCGGAAGCTTTGTAGTTTATAGTTTTACTTGATAATATCTAGTTATATAATTTATCGTGGTTTTTCCTTGTCAAACTTATGACGTTTTTGCTAAAAAATTTTCCCTCAGGAGCACCTTGTAAAAACTGGCCATGGTTCTGTCTCTGTTGCTGTTTTTGGGGACCAGGACAAGCAGGCTCTTATCACCTATCCCGATTTAGCTTTAAATTGTAAGTAAAACCAGTTTATTTTGTCATCTATTACAGTTCAAATGCTTAAGTCAGTTTGTTTTGTCATCTGTTATAGTCGATTATGTATGTTCTTTCTCAATAAGAAGTATATGGTAAATGAAATCAAATTTAATATTTCTGTTCCAGGCTTTCTTTTTCTCTACTAGCTTAAATAGGTCTGGTAGTTGCCCAGTTTTGGTGAAAACAATTGGAATACCTGGATCATTGTCTATCTATTGAAATTTCAACATCTCAATTTTTTAGTGGCTTCTAGAGTATTCGATGCTTTTGTGGTTCTTTTACCATCTAATACTAAATTTTCTTTCTGTCTTGCATCTATGTCCTTGAACAGATATGTCCTGTTTCCAAGGAGTATTCTTTTGTCCAGAAGCATTTTCATTGCTGCTCCATAACTTCTGTATTTACCATATAAGTCCTCCTGGTCATGAGGTTTGTGACTTGAACTCACCTTGATTGCATTACAGTAGCACGTGGATTGTTTGGTTAATTCTTCTATTCACAAGGTTGCTTACCCTGTGTATCCGTCAAGAGTTTTTGCAGTTGGGAGCTGCTGTCATGAGTCTTGATGATCCTATCTTATCGGTTGATGATTTAGCAGACCAGATTGCTGAGGTGCTTGATTACTTCAGGTAATTGTAATGAGCTTGCCTTTTTGGCATCCGTAATTCTATATCTTGTGCTTGTGCTGCACAATCGAGAGGTTGGCAGAACGATTATGCATGACTTTACTTCAATATGACATTAAGAGTTGTCGTGTATTCTTCCTGATAGGTTTAGCTTGTTTTAATGAGAAGTTGGAACTGATTTTACCCCTTATCTTCCCTCTTCAGGCTTGGTAAAGTAATGTGCATGGGAGTAACAGCTGGAGCATATATTCTTACCTTGTTTGCTGTAAGTGTATTATATTATTATTTATTTCTGTTTGGCTGATTTATTTAAATTTTCCTGATATGGTCATTTGATTACGAGATTTTTTTTGTTTTTTTCCCTCCAGATAAAATACACACAGAGGGTTATGGGTTTGATACTCGTTTCCCCCTTGTGCAAAGCACCTTCTTGGACAGAATGGTTGTGTAATAAGGTACGTTTTCAATGTTTTCTCCTATGGTTCAAGATATTTGACGATGAATTTGTAAATTTTGATTCTTGCCTCCCCTAAATGACCTGAAATTACGGTGTCTTGCATCATATGGTGCAATATGGCAGGTGATGACAAATTTGCTTTACTTTTGTGGCATGTGTAGTTTGGTGAAGGAGTTACTACTGTTGCGGTACTTTAGCAAGGTTTTTTTCTGCTCTTTTCCACCTCTTGTATACTTGTTTTCTTATAATTAGTGGAGAGTTCAACTGGATACTTACTGATGCAGCAGGAAGTTCGCGGCAGTGTTGAAGTTCCAGAATCAGATGTAGTTCAATCATGCCGAAGAGTTAGTGTCTAGTTTTTAAGAGTCCTGTATTTCCTGTATGATGATGCTTTGCAAAAAAGAAGCTTGTATATGAAATTACCTTGTTGACACTGTTATCATTTGTCTGATTCCGCAAAATGTATGATTTTTGTGCAGTTGCTAGGTGAGCGACAGAGTCCAAATGTATTCCGGTTGCTTGAAGCTATCAATGAGTAAGTGCTTTAGCAAAAAGATATTTGAAGGGGATCTCTGTTGTTTACTTCTCTTCTTCTCCTCATTTCTTCTTGTTTGTTGGGGGAGCAGTAGCTTTTACCTTAAGTAGGTGGTTGGTTGGATGGTTCTACCTCTCTCTCCACAAAGCTGATCTAATAGGATGTTCTGTTTTCCTGCTCACAGCTCAGTATAGCATTAGGTTGCTACTATAGTGGCTGTATAGATTTTAGAACAACCATGTATAGGATAACCTATGAAAAACGAAGAAATCATTCTATCAAGTCTAGCTTCCTGTGGAGCATGCTAGTCTAATGTCAGATAGTAAAATTCCCTTTGTCTAGAGAATTGGAGTTCCACCGATGGATTTCCTTCCGTGCCATGTACCTATTTCCCTGGTCGGTTCCTTCTTTTGATACTCTTCTTTTTTTTTTTTTTGTTGATGACCGACAAATAGGTCTGGAGCCAACCCTTAACCCTTAGGACTGACCCTAGCCTTTGGAACTAGGGGATAATGAGCTGCCCTCTCTATCCTTCTCCACTTAAGAACCTTACTTACTTCCTTGTTTTGATACATAAAAACTTTGTTATTTATCCGACAGGAGACCAGACATAACAAAAGGCTTGCGGAAACTACAATGTCGTTCTTTAATATTTGTTGGCGAAAACTCTCCTTTCCATTCTGAGGCTCTCCATATGACATCGAAGCTAGATAGAAGGTTCAGCGCCCTTGTTGAGGTTTGTGCCAAACTGGTTTCCCCTTTGTTACTCATTAGCTAGTGAAAGATTATTAGGTAATATGTGGTCTGTTATTCAGGTTCAAGCATGTGGTTCGATGGTGACTGAAGAGCAGCCAGATGCAATGTTGATCCCACTGGAATACTTTCTAATGGGATTTGGGTTTTATCGGCCGTCTCAGTGCAATGTCAGCCCAAGAAGCCCCTTAAGTCCAACCAGCATCTCTCCAGAGCTTTTCTCGCCAGAAAGTATGGGCTTGAAGTTAAAACCAATTAAAACCAGATTTTCTGGAGAAGTATGAGTCAGTTCCAGGAGGAATGGCTCGAAGTTAATCAAGTTTTTTTGTAAAATTTGTAAGCATACATTGAAGATCCACTTTGATTGAAGACAGTTAGGAGTGTGAAGTTATAGAAGGGTTGTAGATAAGAGAGTTCAAACAGAAAGTGGAAGAAAAACAGTAGGAAAGGAGAGTTTTTTTCTTTTTTCTTTTCCTTTTTCTTTTGCGTTGTTTAATAGCAATTGTTAGTAAGTTGAGAAGTTTTGAATCCGTCTGTACATCCTGCACAATAATAATTTATGTTGATGAAAGGAATAAGAATAATAAAAAGCCACGTGCCAGCGTTTTTCTTTCTCGTATATTTTATTATCAGATTTGCTCTTTGTTTCTTTCTTCTTTTTGGCGTTCGTGTTTGTCAACATGATGGTGACTGTAGTCCCTTTTGTGAAAAGAAAATGACAAAACTTCACCTATAGTTAATTTATATTCCTCTTAATTAATTTTTTAATCTAAGTTATAATAATTACATTTTATAAATTTCAGTTAGTGATTAAATATATTTAGGACTCTAATATAGAAATATTAACTAATAGATTTTATTACTATTTCATTTATGTTTATATATAAAAAAGGAAAGGAGAGTTATTCACTTCCTTTATTCTCTCCAACATATCTTTTTCAAATCTTTTGTTTCTTCATTTTTCATATGGACTGTTATAGCTTACCTTTTAATTTTTGAAATACAAAAATAGAATTCAAACTAAAATTTCTCTGATTTCTTCGTATGACTTCAGAATTTAAAATATAATTTCAATATATTTATACATTCAATGTATTTATCCATGAAAAATAGCTATGAATAAAAATACAAATGTAGAATTGATACAAATGAAAATTAGCTCTGAATTTAATATTCAAATACAAATACAAATGCTTACAACTCATATCTTCAAGATAAATACGAATTAATACAAATTCAAAGGTATAAAATGGATATAAATTCAGATTATATGTATAAATATACAAACTCAAACGTATAAATGTATACGAATTCAAAATGTATGTGAAAGAAATATATCAAAATAAATACAAAAATACAATTGCATTGATAGAAATATACAAACAAATTCACTTTATGACTAAATATACTTTATACAAAATACCTTTGAGTTATATACAAACACATGATAGTTGTATACATATATGTAATGTATAAAATTTGAACCAACATATTTTATACAAATAAAAAATTAATTATACAACTTATATGTATATATTTGTATATACCAGCACATGACAACTGTCTAATTGTATATGACGGTTATTTGTATACATATATACATCAAAAAATTGACATGGTATACATACTTGTGTGTAACTAACAGGAAAAAAAAGATATATAGACATACGTATATCTATTATATATACATGCATACGAATATACATTTGGGTATGTACAAAATATCTTTGAGTCATTCACAACGTCGTTGCTCCCCCCTCTGAAGTGAGAATTCTTGAAACTTTTTTCCTTTTCCTTTAGTTTATACAAAATACCAATAACAGATTATACAAACTGAGATATACCTAATGTCTAATAGAAGAATAAACATAGTTTATTCAAACCAATTTCAAAATATACAATTTAGTTATATACAAACACATGATAGTTGTATACCTATATATAATGTATAAAATATGAACTAACATATTTTATACAAATCAAAAACTGATTATGCAACTTATATGTATATGACTGTTATTTGTATACATATATGCATCAAAAAATTGACATGGTATACATACTTATGTGTAACTAATACAAAAAAAAAAGATATATATACACACACACATACACATACACACACACACACTATACACACACACACACACACACACACATATATATATATATATATATATATATATATTGTATACGTATTGAACCTTTTTTCGCATGAATTGAACGAAAAAATTTGAAGAAACGTTTTTTGATGTAATAAATCTTTGGACAAATCACAAAAATATACCATTTAAGAGTCAATATAACAAAACCTACCAATAGTTTCTACTTTTCAAGGAAAAAGATTGAAGAAGATGGTGGAAAATTTAAGAAGAGAGAGGTGTGAAGAGAGATAAAAATCAAATAAAGGGAAAAAGATATGTACAGATTCTGAAAAGTGGCCAATTTTCAAAATTAGATCAAAAAATAAAATTAAGTGCTCAATTAAGTCAGCCAAAATTTAAGCTAATTAAATGAGAGAGATTAATTGCATGTTATACAAGCTATCATATTTGTATATGATGACCCACTTAAATAATAGTTCTTTAACTAACTTTTGACTATGTCAGGTAATCATTTGAAATATTAATCATGATAGATAATTAAGGACCCTTTTTATCTATGCCATTTAATTTTTCCAAAGAAAATTCCTATAATAATTATTTAACGCTTTTGAGAGTTAAAACTGACTAAATATTAGAGCTCGTTTGGTCATGAGAATTTTCACTTTTTCCTGAAAAATTATTTCACTTTAGTGAAAATTGTAGTTTTTGGCCATAAGAAGTCAAAAAGTCAAAAAGAACTCCAATTTATTTTCATGGCCAACTCCAACTCCAACTCTAACTCCAATTTTTTTTAATTTTCATGGCCAAACGCCTGCTAAGTAACATCTGAGATAATGGTGAAATTTGATAACTAAACTTTTAACCATTTAAAGTGAAGTCTTTTGTAAGATATACATCTTGACTCCATACTTAGTGGAAGAATCGATTTTGTAGTCTAATTACAACTTCTTTTAGTTTTAATTCATTTTATAAGAGATATTATTATATATAAGACATTTGAAAAATTATTTTTTTTAATTCATTTTATATGTGGTAATTAGGGATTGAAAAGTACTAAAGGACAGGGGCGGAGCTAGCTTAGGTTCAGGGGGTTTCATTTGAACCCCTTCGACGAAAAATTAACTTTTTATATTAATTGTCACTTACTATTTAACTTCTTTAGTATCCTTTATTTATATGTCTTATACGTCAATGCCAAAATTAACAATTGAGATTTTAATTTTTGGAACTTCCCAATACTTATACTTTCACAGCGAATTAATGTTAAGGACAAAATAGAAAAAGTTTAATTCATTCTATTCAGGTTTTGTAAATTGATAAGTAATTTGGGACAGAAGGAGTAAGATTTAAGCACTTATTTGGTCCGAGTAGGTCTTAATCATTAAAGGGTTGTTTGGTAGTTGGTTTGGAGATGAATTATGCAAGTATTAGATCCTGCATAAGTATTACCACGTTTAATAGCTGGTTAGGAGGTAAGTATTCATGTATAAAATTACTACGGTGTTTAATTTACAATTTAGAAACTAGCATAACTAATATATATATAAGTCACGAGGGAATCTATGTATTATTTTATATAGGATAGAAGGTGGAATAAATAATACATGAATACCTAAATCCTGCATAACTAATGCTTTCATAAATAATGCATAGACTCCCTCACACTAATTCATGTATTACTAATGCATAACTCTAACTAGTTACCAAATAACCCCTAAGATCTTGCATAAAGTCTTAATAACATTAAGAAGTATTTTTGTGTGGATAATTTTCAATCTCTCTATCCATAATCACTAGCCACCTTTATTAACCACCTCCATTATTGCAACCACCACCACTATCAATTACTATTGCAATCGCTACTACACCTACCATATCCATAATTATAATTATATCCACTGCCATCATTACCGCTGTCACCTCCACTATTACTATTAGCCACTACTACCATCTTGCTCAACCCCTACTACTAATCCCTCCACCATCACAACTAGCAGTCTAACACCACCGCCAACTACCATAAACACATCATGAACTACTATCAACACCCCAAACTGCTAACACCAACCAACTTCACCATTACAATCACCACCACCACCACACAATAACTATAACACCAATCACCTCTACCATCACAACTATCACCATCATTATTACTAGCCACTAACACCAACATTATTTATTACCACTATCACTACAAATCATCTCCACCATTACTAGAAAATGCAAATGTCTTACTTTATTAAATTTATATTTTTAATATTTAATTATTTTTATTTGAATTGTAACTTCATGTTTATAAATAAATAAAATATACATTCAGATGTTGAAAAGCAAATGGTCTTAACCATTCAATGTTCGTATCTAGAGACAACATCTTAATCATTTAGATGTGTATATAAATTCAAACATCTTAATCTTAATAAAGACAAATGAGACCTAATTGCGTGTAGTCTAATTTAGGGTGTGCTTGGTATGAATTTCTTGGAAAATAAGTAATTTTCTTTCTTATTTTCTGGTGTTTGTTAGTAAGAAAAAAATATTATCCCAAGAGCATTTAGATATATTCTGGAAAAATACCTTAATAACGGATGCGACCTCGACTCAACACAAAATTCGACTCTGTACCTCGACCCGATATCCAACTCCTAACCCTGACCTGATGCTAGACTCTTAACCCCGACCCCAATCTAAGACCCAACTCTTGATCCCAAATCAAGGTCCAGCTCTCGACCCCGACCCGAGACTCGAAACCTAACTCCCGACCTCGATCCAAAACCTGACCTCGAACCCGAGTCCCGACTCCGACCTAACCCGACCGTGACTCCTAAAACACGACCCCAAATCTTGACCCACATCCGAGATCAAAGATTCAACATCGTCCCTAAAGAGGACTCCCTACCCCAAACAAAGACTTAAAATTCAACCTCGACCTGAAACCCAAAAGTTAACCTCGATTAGGGACTCGAATCCATCCTGAGCTCAACTTCTAACCCCAATCAAACTCCCAACTTTGAACCAAAATCCAACTCCTAATCCTAACCTCGACCCCCATTCCTGACCCTAATTTGGAATCCGTCTCTCGATCCTCCTAAGGACATAACTCTTGACCTCAACGCTGGGCCGACATAAACTTGTGGTTATGGATTTAGTTGTCAGAAGGAAAAAGAAGAAGATGACATATGGTATGTCAAGGATAAGATGAGGAAGCTTGACTGAGGCTACATCTTAGGAGATTGGAGAGAAGTTGGTGGCTATGAGGGCTTAAGAGAGTAGTGGGGACACAAATATTGTGTGCGTTAGGACAACTGACTGCATCAGGGAAGTATCTAGAGAGGTATTAGTGATCCAGAAAGGCATAAGAGGATTGGTATGGAATTAGAGAGGTCCAAGAAAAAGTTAAAGCCAAGAAGGTATATTATACGGTGCTAATGGGAATATTAGACGAAGAGGAATATGTAGAGGTATAAGACAATGATGAAGGAAGCAAAGCTAGTGGTCAGAGCAGCTAAGATGATAAATTTTGAGCAATTATATGAAAAGTTGGAATTCAAAGACGAGAATAAGAAATTGTATAGACTTTCCAAGGTAAGGGAGGGAAATGGGCCTGTGACCTAGATCAAGTGAAGTATATCAAGAAAGAGAATGGAGAAGTGTTAAAAGAAGAGGCACGCATCAGAAAAATATGATAGACATATTTCTATAAGCTCCTAAATGGATTAGGGGATAGGGATTTCATGCCGAGAGAGCTGGAGCATTCCTAGAGTTATAGACATTTTGGATATTGTAGCTGCATAAAGATTAAAGAGCTTCATATGGATATTAGTAAGATAAGGAGGAAAAGAGATATCAGATTGAATGATATTTTGATAGATTTTTAGAAGAACACAAATGAGGCAACTATGTAGTGGTTGACTGGGTTATTTAGTGTTTTATTTAGGACAATCAAAATTTCAGAGGAATGGAGGTGGAATACAGTGGTTCTATTATACAAAAATAATGGTGATGTCTAGAATTGTAGTAACTCTATGGGTATCAAGTTACTAAGCCACACGATAAAATTTTGAGAGAAGGTGATCGAGACGAGTATGAGGGTGTGTGCCTATCTCTAAGAACCAATTTGAATTTATGTCGTAGTGATCGACTACAAAATTCATTGATATTGTAAAGAGATTGTTAAAGCAATATAAGGTCAAGAAGAGAGACTTACACATGATATTTGTTAACATATAAAAGGCATATGATAAAGTCCAGAAGAAGGTCCTTTGGAGATGTATGGAGTCTAGAGGTGTACTTGTGGCTTATATTAGGATTATTAAGGATATATATGCTGGATTTAAGGCCTAGATTAGGATAGTGGGTGGTGACTCAGAACACTTTTTGATCATGATGGAGTTGCACTAGGGATAACCCTTGGCCATTCCTATTTACCTTAATAATGAACGATTTAATATGACATATTCATGGGAAGTACCATGATATATGTTATTTGTAGATGACATAGTATTACTTAACAAGATGTGTATTGGAGTCAATGATAGGTTGGAAGTGTAGAGAAGGATCCTAGAATATAAAGGTTTCAGGTTAAGTAGGATTAAAACAAAGTACCTGGTATGTAAGTTCAATAACGTAACACAAGAGGGGGAGGTGAAAGTGAAGATAGAGGAACAAGTCTTACCTACGAGAGGAAGCTTCAATTATATTGGGTCCATTATCTAAGAAAAGGGCATATTGACGGTAATATGTACATCGTATTGGGACAGGGTGGGTAAAATCAAGGCTCACATCTAGTGTACTGTGCAATAAGAATGTATTGCTAAGGATAAATATAAATTCTATAAAGTGATAGTTTGACCAACATTATTCATGGGGTAGAGTGTTGGCCAGTTAAGAACACTCACATTTAGAAGATAAAGGTAGAAAAGATGAGGATGCTCAGAGATATGTATAGACACACTCGATAAAATATGACTGTGAATAAAGTTATACAAGGAAATGTACGATTGGCATCAATGGTGGAAAGCATGAAAGAAGTGAGGCTGAGATGGTTGAGCATATGAAAAGGAGGTGCAAGGATGCACCAGTTAAAAGGTGCGATGGCTGTAGTAGGAGTTCGGAGAGGTTAAAGGTAGGGCGAATAAAATCTGAGGGAAGGTGATTAGACAGGACATGTTACAACTTTAACTGACTTAGGACATGACCTTATATAGATTGAAAGGTATAAAGTTCAGGATCAGGGTATCAAGTTAGTAGGTAGCTGAGTATTGTCGCATTCTATGTGGGAGAGAGAGTAGGCTAGACTCCTCCTCTCCTCTTGTCGTTTTAGTAGAATTATTTATTTGCAGCATAGTTTCTTATTCTTCGATGTGTATTGCTATCTGACACTACCTTTGTTTTGTATCTTGCTATTTTATTGTATCTTTTCTCATCCTGCATCGGATACTTCCCTTTTGAGCTGAGGGTCTTTCGAAAATAACCTCTCTATCTTACAAAATGAGGGTAAAATCTACATACATACTACTCTCCTCAAGCTCCACTTATGAAATTATATTGAATATGTCATTGTTATTATATTATTAATAGGGGAGTTGTCTGATGGATTTATCAATGATAAAGAATGGAAAATTTTAAATAAGATAAAGTATTTAAAGAAATGAGTAGAGACGGAAATAAGATCAGAGTATACATATATCTAACATGAAAATTTTGCTTTTATAAGTTAAACTAGAGGGGTATGGCCCGTGCTAGTACGAGCCTAACATCAATTATGTTTTTATTTCTTTGAAGTCGAGTAAATACGTAAAACTTGACACCAATTAGAATCTAGATTGCAAGTATGTATGGTAAGTTAAGAAACATAAATATACTAAAATTGGAAAGATAAGGTCATTACATTTGCTAAGGAGCCATAGTTTACAAGATAGTTATGTACATTTCATTTACATAATAACAAAATCCGATGCATTGTATTGAAGGTCGGCTGAGGTACGTTCATTGAACACAAGGTTGGGACCTGTTACATAAAGTAGAGAAGGTGAGAAATAAATATTCATAAATATATAATTGAATTGGAGTTACTTGAAATAATTGATTATTGAAATGAATGGATTCTACCTATTGCTATAATCAGTTTTAACACACGGGCGTATATCTTTATAAGTACACATAAGGGAAGTATAACTAAATTCTAGATACAAATTAAGTTAAACTATGTATATTAAGAAACATTAGGATACCTCCAACTTATCTAGCAAGTCATGGATAGTGGCATCAACCAGTCTGTAGTAACTTTTCAGAAAATTTATCCTCATATAAGATCTATATGAGCCAGGCAAAATAGTTTCAGACTTATGTGCAGTTATTTGAAGCTTCTGATGACTTCTTCTACTTTTCATCAATTTTTTGTTTTACATCCACCTCAGTTTTACCTCATATTACATCAACTATACAACGCACCTTCACTCGAATCAAACCAACCAAAATAATTATTTCTTTATCATGGACAAGTATAAATCCGACGTTAAACTTCATCTACTACCACAACCACTTCTAGTGATGGACCACGACTTAAAAAGTCATTCTATTGACCTGTAGAACTCTTCCAGGTTAATTGTTTTACCTTCATTCTATCCTCACTAACATTGGAAGTCGAACATATTAAAAAAGTCAAAGATTCTTTGAGATACAATATAAAATGAGGACATTAAGCTGCTTAATCAAACTAAAAAGACATAAACTTTGAACAATTATGTGTTTTCACCCTTTATAGTAATGCTTAGCAAATTATACAAAGGAGGCGGAGGGAGGGAAATCAGAAGGACACATGTTAGGTATGATGGAAAATGTTTTCCTCAATGAATTAATTTTCGATGAAAATACTAAAAGTAATTATTCCACTAACCCACATACATCATTTTCATTTACAAAGATCCCAACTCTTGTTAAGTTTCACTTATTTCAAATAATGCTTAGACATGGAGATTGAATATTAGTGTAGGAGGCTAGTAAGTAACTGAGTATGTCACACTTTGTGTGGGATAGGCAGGGCTCTAGCCACCCTCTCATCTTCTCCTCTTTTGTATTTTTCACTTTATTTTCTTATTCCCTTAAAATCCTGTTTCGGATACATTTCTATTGATTCAAGGGTCTACCAAAAATAATCTCTCTACCTTTTCTACCTCACAAAGGTAGGGGTAAAGTCTACATACATCCTACCCTCTCTAGACCCACTAATGGAATTACACTGGGTTTGTTGTTATTGTTGTTATTTTGACATTGATTATTGACCTTTACTACCCAAAAGATCACCGAAACTTTACCCTCACACTCTATCCTACACCTTGTACACTTACCATATGTGACACGCCTTTCCCAAAAAAAACACACACGGGACAGACAATATTTTCCATGAAAAACACTTCCCTCCAAACCAAATGCACCTGGTCCTACTTCTACTCTAACAATCCTTAGACCGCACACTCACTACTGTCGCGTCCCATTTTTCTCGCGAAAAGCGGAATTCGACGTGACAAACTCTTTTTGGGATTTAAAGAGTGAAGAGTCGCCACCTAACGAATTAAGGTGCGTTAGGGCACCATTCTAGACTAATTAAGATTTATTTTAATTATTAGCCTATGTCAACCAGAAATTTGGGTAAGGGTTCAGGTTACCTCGAAAGGAAGGTGTTAGGCACCTTTCGAGGTCCACAAATGTGGGTCCCGGCCAAACTTGTATATTACGTGGGGAATTCTATGTGATAAGCAAGGATCGATTAATTAATTTATTGACCTAATAGTGACTAAGCATTTAAACAGAAAAAATAATTATTTATCTAATTAATATAAACCTAAATGGTACATATTAAGAAAAATATACATGAAAATAAAATATTAGATAAGCAAGAAGAGAGAAGGATATAATTATATAACTGAAAGATTTATTTTAAATAATAACGGACCTAAACTACCCCAAATAATTTTAAGACATTCTAAGATAAGATAAAGAAAAGCCGATTTAGAAAAGCCTTTAAACAATGGGTTAATTTTAGCCTATTCGGATCAGCGCCCGGCTTATTGACGGATGACAATGTCATATGTTGCATTGTCGAATTTGCTCGGGGCGACTTACATCATTTCCTATTTTTCTACCTACCCCACCTAGTTGGGTTATTAGTCTTAGAGGCGTACGTTCCCTAAATTGCCTACCCGTCCCAACTTAGTGTCCAAGAGGCTTTGGACTTACTATTTTTGGATAAGGATCTAGACAAGAAAAAAAAGCTTAGGCCGCTTAATTAGACCCGAAATTCACGTCATACAAAACAAACAAACAGGACAAACAATTAACACGTAACGGTTACAAGTAAGCCTCTGGATTAACTAGGGGATTATTAGCATGTTTTAAAAAGGGACAAATATTTATTTTATATGATTTAAACCTATAGGCATGATTTCTAGACGAGACGTATTAATTAAGGTGCCGAAAATTAAATTGAAGTGCTAGAAATTGACTTAAATTGCTGAAAATAATTTCATAATGCTGGACAGTAAATTTGTCATGCTAAAAAATTTTACTTGGAAATCAATTAGATATGCCAAAAATTGATCTTTATAGTTGCAGAAAATTAATAAAATGTTGAAAGTTAATTAAAGGTGATGACACTTAAATTAATATGCTAATAAATAGTTTTTAATATGCCGAAAATTATTTTAAATGCTGAAATTAATTAAAATGCTAAAAGTTGATCAAGCATGCTAGAAAACTTATTTAAAAGTGCTAGCAATTGTTTTAAACACTGAAACATGCTAGGGATTGCAAAAAACTATTTTTCGTTAGTTGCTGGAAATTATCAAAAATACACAAAAATTGATTTTAAAAAATACTGAAAGTTATCTGAAACTTGCTAAAATTATCTTTTAAGTTGCTGGAAATATGCTGAAATTTCAGTTTATATGCTGGAGATTGAATTTTTTATGTTAGAAATTATATTTAATATGCTGAAAACTAATGTTTATATGCTGAGAGTTAATTAAGAGGATTTAAAAAATTAATTAAAACAGTTGCTGGAAACAGTTTTAATGCGCTGAAAATTAATTATGATGCTAAAAAATTGTTTTTAACATGTTGGAAAAACACGCTTAAACTAACACACTTAAAATTAATCTAGTACATTCAAAGGTTAGTTGATGATCCTAAAACATGATTTCTAAAGCGATAAAATAACTAATTAATTATCCTAGATTGTTTGCCTAAGTGATAAAATAATTTAATTGACTTTTATTTAACAACCCTATAGGCATGATTTCTAAATAATAAAATGCTCAAATCAGATAATCCCCGCCCCTCGTAAGCATCCCCCAATATTTTATTACATACCAATGTTTATACAATAATAATTACAGACCCAAAACAAGAATAAAAGATTAAGAAAAGGTCTTTAGTGGACCCCCTTTGGCGACTCCTCTCGATTGAACTCGACTAAGGACCTGTTAAGCAGTTATGCATACCAAATTGTACAAAGCAGGAATTCGAGAAGCAAACAAGTTCATACACACAAAAGCATCATGCGAATAACACAGAATATACTACACATAAGAATTAAAATGGCTGTGATAGAGACTAACCGGTTAAGGAATATTCAAATAATAATAAGAAGACCTTAGTAGTGCAGCAATACGAAACCAATAGCAGAATTTCCCAAAAGCCAAAGAAAACAGAGGGTTTGAAGTATATTCTCGTTTTCTTTTAGAGAGAGTTGTGGCTAAAAAACCTGTTTGAGTCTCTGTAAAGAGTAGCCTCTGTCCGTTAATGATAATGAGAGGGGTTGTTTATATAGGCCAAGAGTAGTACCCATTAAAGGAAGGAAGAATATTCAGAAAGTTAATTAGTGAAAGTTAAGAGGGAAAGGAAATATTCACAAGAATCAATTAAAATATTTTTCCTTAAAAAGACACATAGCATCTAAATTTACCATAAATAAACACGTAAAAGAGCTGTCACATAATTTCAAATATGCCGTAATATTCACCAGTGTAATATTCCTTCCAAAAACCCAGTGATTCAGCTAACTATGTCAAAACTCACCATAAATAACTAAAGTTGTCACAAGAATTAAAAGAAACCAGTAAATGAGGGATACAAATCATGAAGATTTCCCCAAGGAAATGGAGCGTGGAATCAAACAATTCTCTTACCAAATATAGTCAAATAAGAAAGTCCTCACGATTCAACTTCAAGGGGGCAAGGAATGGGGTTCAATCAAAGTTAACATAAGCTACTTAAGACCAACAAATATACATCGACCGCAATAGCAGTCAGAAATTCAAATGAGGATTCACAATACAAACCCGACCTTAAGAAAACCACAATGGACTAACAGAAATTCAATCATCACTGCAATTGGATATTTTTCACATATAATCCAAACGAAAAAATGCATAAGAATCATAAAGAAATAAGCAAAAACAAGAAAAAATGTTCAAACAAGATGCACAACTTTCAGGACCGTGAATATGTCCAAAGCAAGAAAATATGAAATTGGCTAATAAAGTAGCTGTCAAACATAATTAGTGACAAAAGAAATCAAACCAGGGACGGATTCCCATTCGTGAGAATCCGTCTTGAAAACTGCATTCTTGAAGCTTGAACGGGAATCTCACGAAACGGGTGACTTCCAAAGTTCTCCGAGCGTTCCGAATTTCTACTGTGGAAGATCATCGGAGCTCCATCCGGTGCGTTGGTTCGGTGGTGGATCTGAAAAAATGGGGACTCGTGGAGATGACTGAAGTTGAGGCGGCAGATGGACTGGCTTTTTACTAGTCTACCAAAACTGTAGCTAGCGTTGTTCGACGGAGTTTGTAGGAGAGAGAGGGAGAGAAATCGAGGGAGATCGGGTAGAGAGAGAGGGGAGGTGTCGGCTATGGTCTGTGGTGGGTTCGGAGTTGTCCACCGACCATAGGTGAATGGCGGTGGTGCGGTGAAGCAGTGGAGATGAGATATGGCCGGCGGCGTAGAGTGGTCGCCGGTGGCGCTGCTCGGAGAAGATGGAGGAGGACAGAGGAGGGAGTATATGGTGGGTTCGGAGAAGAGGGAGATCGCGAGGGAGAAGAGAGGTAGCCGGCGATGTCCACCGGCAAGTGGTAACCGCCGGCGGCAGAGAGGTTGAGAGAGGGTTGCCGGAGAGAGGAGATATCGCCGAGAGAGAGAGCCCGTGGAGTGCGGCTAGTCTCGGTGTAGTGGTAGGTAGGTGTGTGTGTTGTTAGGGTTTGGGGGTATTAAAAAAGGAAAGAAGGGAAATTGATCTCAGCCGTTGGATCGATTTTGATCAACGGTTGGGATAAAAATTTACAAAAAGAGCCAAAATTAGGTTATTTAAATTGGGATTGAATGGAATTTCAATTTGAGATCAATTTAGGCTAGAATTGATACCAAATTAGGTACAAAATGGCTAGATTTTGTGCTGAATTAGACTGCTTATTTAATAAAATCGGTAGATGTAACAAAATATTATAAAGTTAATCAACATAAATAAAACCATTATGAGCAAATTACGTAAGTAAAATTTATGACACGTAGTATTTTATTTGAAATTGACGATAAATAATAAATTGAAATAAATTATGTATTTGTAAATTATGCTTGCGAATAATAATAATAATAAAAATAATAATTATTATTATAATAATAAACTACGTGTTTATAAATTATGGGTATGCATATTTGCAGAAATAATTTTAGTAAATATTTATGAAATTATGTAAAATATTATATTTAAATTAGTAAATTATATATATTATAAATAATGCTAAAAATAAATTTCATGCCTTAAAATCATGAATACTAAAAAATGTAAAAATTTATTTGATACCAAAATAATAATTGGAAATTTAGAACTAATATTTCTGATAAAATAGCAGTCTGGGAGGATATCGGGAGGTCAAAATTGGGTGTCAACAACTACTACTCTCCAATCTAACATTTAGGTCTAATAACATCCTAACGTATGTCAATTTTGCAACATAAAAACAATTCTAGGTATATGTACTCGATCTCCGTTCTCCGGAGAATGTCGGTACCTCCGTTGGTTGACTTCTTATTGTGATCATATGAATTTTAAATATATTAGTCCAAATAAATATGGTGGATTAATATAATTGGATTAATTATTTAAGTCCAATAAATATGGATTTAATTAAAGTCCAAAATTCATCAGGCTAGTCCATTAATTTGGGCTACAAATAATGAGCCCACTTGGTTAAGCCCAATATGTCATCTTATTCTAGAGGCCCAATTTGGCGCCACGTGTCAAATGACGTGGCATGCCAAGTCAAGTAAAGGAGTTAATAGGACCGTGCCACATGTCAAAATGATGCAGCAAGCCTAGTGAAATCAAAAGCCTATAAGAATGCGCCACGTCACTTAAATCTGATTGGCCAAAAGAAGCTCATCTTCACCATGACTCTTTCCTTCCTACAACTATAAATAGGGGTCTCATAATTCAGAAAAGAAGACGAACAATTCGAACAAGAAGCAAGAGAGAGCTCGTGGATCAAACACCACAAATTTCTCTACAAGCTACAAGTTCAAGCATTCAAGTTCATAAACAACTGAAGATCAAGACGAAGATTCAAGATCAAGCTCAACAGCCCTTGAATCCAAATTCACGAGTCAAGATCAAGTTCATTAAATCCACAAATCAAGTTCAAGTTCATCAAATTCAAGATTAAGCTCGAAACCCTTGAATTTATATTTAGAAAGGCGAATCAGAGGATTCATAGAGATTGTAACACTCACATATTGAAATCAATAAACGATTGTTGCAATATTTTTCTGTCCCGATTATTATTTTCTCGGTCGCGAATTTTGTTGTCTTACAAATTCTGGCACGCCCAGTGGGACAATCTCTACCTCTCATCTCAACTTTCCAACTTCAAAAGTTCAAGAATACCGAAATGACTTCCAAGAAGGTCAACTCTCAATCCACTACCTCTAAGGCTGCTAATTCCAAGTTCACTGCCGAGGTAGAAAGCATCCTTGATGTTACTTTTGGAAGCTTTGGAGCTGTCACAAGGAGCAAGGCCAACATGATGGAGCAACAAACACATCGAGTGTCGACGACATCAACTCCAGTTTTTGGGTTTTCAACCCCAAAAAGAACAAGGTCCTCTACAAGTGCTTCAGAAGAAGGAAGCAGTGTGGCAGAGAAAATCAAGAAAAATCTGGCTCTACTTGATCTCTCTGGTTCAAAAAACTCTGGGACAAAGAACGATGGTCATTCAACCAACATGTCATCTCCACTTACTCCACGCGAGCCAAGGACTTCAGAGATCAACTTATGTGACAATCCGTGCTACTCTCCGATGTCTCCAATAATCATGCAAACAATGGTAACTGATGTCTCATCCATGGAGGAGCAACTTGCGAATATGGCGAAAGCGATTGAAGGTTTGACCAAGTATGTGCAAACTCAAGACACTCGGATTGATAAGTTGATGGATCGAATGGAAGGCTTAATAGATGGAGATTCTAGCCATGCACCTGGAAAGGCTCCAGAAGTTCAAGAGATAGATCCTCCTACCAAACAGACACCGCCTACTAAGGAGGTGCCAGTTGCTTCTGGCGGAATGATCCCAATTGATCTATTGAAGGAGTTCATTGAAGGGACCCTTAAGGACAAGTACGATGTTACTACCAAGTCTTCCCTGACGTATGCCAAGCCTTACACTGCTAGGATTGATAGCTTCAAGATGCCTGCAGGCTATCAACCCCCCAAATTTCAACAATTTGAGGGCAAAGGAAATCCAAAGCAACATGTCGCCCACTTTGTTGAGACATGTAACAATGCCGGAACATATGGTGATTATCTCGTCAAGCAATTTGTCCGCTCCCTAAAGGGAAATGCCTTTGATTGGTATACGGACCTCGAACCCAATTCAATTGATAGCTGGGAGCAACTGGAGCATGAGTTCCTAAATCGATTTTATAGCGCGAGGCGTACAGTGAGCATGGTAGAACTCACAAATACTCGTCAAAGAAAGGATGAGCCAGTTATTGACTTCATCAATCGATGGAGGAATGCTAGCCTAAATTGTAAAGATAGGCTCAGTGAAACTTCCGCAATAGAGATGTGTATCCAAGGAATGCACTGGGAGCTTCTCTATATTTTGCAAGGAATTAAGCCAAAATCCTTTGAAGAGTTAGCTACTCGTGCTCACGACATGGAGTTGAGCATGTCTTCTGCCGGAAAAGGAGTAGCACCCATCCATGACCCTCGAAAGGGAAAGGACAAACAGGAACCCAGGAGATGGACCAAGTTTGTCCCCAAAAGTGACAACAAAGAATCCATGAATGTCAACGTGTCTCCTGTGAAGTTCAAGTTCACCACAAAGGTGAGCAAGAAGCAAAGCGTAAAGACTACTTCTCAAGCGCGTCCAAACCAAAAGTTGACTTTCAAGGAGATGCAAGAAAAAGAATACCCATTCCTTGATTCTGACGTTTCCGAAATTTTTGATAAACTTCTTGAGCTGAAGCTCATTGATCTACCAGAAATGAAGCGGCCCGATGAAGCTGGAAAAATTGATGACCCAAACTATTGCAAGTATCACAGGCTTGTGGGTCACCCTTTGGAGAAATGTTTTGTCTTTAAGGATAAAATCATGCAACTGGCTAATGAGAAGAAGATCGTGCTTGATGATGAGAAGGCCAGTTCTCATCAAATCTCCATCACTTTTGGCTCACTCGATCCGGTCCAAATATGCAACTTCAAAGAGCGTAATGAGGAGCCATTAAAGCAAGACAAGTCTCTAATTGATGAAGGTGATGATGAAGGTTGGACTTTGGTGACTCGGCGAAGACGCAACAAGATGACGAGGCTACGAAAAGACTCATCCAAGCAGCCAACCAGAAGGAGAATGGTGAAGAAGCCAAGGAAACACAGGCTGGTTGAGCTACCAAAGAGGGCGAGTGTAGTGGAGCATCACCACCAAAAACCACGGTGTCCTGTGACCTTGGAAGAATTCTTTCCAAGTTGGTTCTGCGCCAAGACTACTCAAGACAACATTGAGGCATCTTGTTTCAATACTGACAAAGAAGAAGCAAAGGGCGAAAGCCTATTGATGGGACCTCCTTCTCTTGAAAATCCTACTAAATCTTTTCACCAAGAAGCACATGTATGTAATGCAAAAATCACATTTACAAACGATGATCTCCGGTTTGGTGAAACACTACACAATCGTCCCTTGTATATGGTAGGTTATGTTCTAGAGAAGAAGATAAATAGAATCCTGATAGATGAAGGGTCCGGAGTAAACATCCTGCCTATTCGCACACTGAAGGAACTGGGCATCACAACTGATGAACTTACTGAAAGCCATTTGATGATCCAAGGGTTCAATCAAGGAGGTCAGAGAGCCATAGGATCCATCAAGTTAGAAATCAATATGGACGATTTACGATCAAATGTATTGATGCATGTGATCGATGCCAAAACTTCATATAATATATTGCTTGGTAGGCCTTGGGTACACGAGAACAAAATTGTTTCATCCTCCTACTATCAATGCTTGAAGTATCTTGAAAATAGAGCGGAGAGAAAGATAGTGGCCGATGATAAGCAATTCACTGAAGCTGAATCACACTTCGCAGATGCAAAATTCTACTTGAAGAATTATGTCGTGAAGGAGAAAAAGGTGGATGATGTCACATCAACCAAGTGTGATGATCTTGAAACTAAAAAGGTCGAGGTTTCTGTTGAAAGTGTTGTCATTAAAAAGCCTCCCACCACTTCGAATAAAAGGAATGTCGCGGACTTAAAGAAGAAGGCAACTCCTGTGCTCCGCTATGTACCAAAAGTGGGGAAAGAAGTACGACACTCATCCGATGTCCAAGGTAATGTACTAGGGGGGCTAACTCTTCTGCTAAAGCGAATAGATGCAATAAATTTGCCCTTAAAGCCACTTGGGGAATTTGTAGCTCAAAATTCATCGCGAGATATGACACTCCCTTCAAAGCGTACGAAAGAGGGTTTTGATCCAAACGCTTACAAGTTATTTGTAAAGGCTGGATATAACCCTAATGAGCCACCAAATTTGGGGAAAATCCCATCAGAAGCCACTACCAGGCAAGCACGCGAAGGCTTAGGGTACATGCCACCACCGTCGGTGCGTATCTCTATTAAAAGGGTGGCTAGCGACTACATCACTGTGGAAGAGGAGTCTACTACTTCCAATAAAAGGCCTTCTGTCTTTGATCGACTTGGAGAATCAACCACAAGAACTTCTGTGTTTGAGAGGTTGGGTCCACTGAAGAAAAAGAAAAGTAACAAACCTCGGAGAAGTTATCAAGGCACTATGACACACTCTTCACCTAGAATCCATAAGGATTTTCAAAGTTTGATTCCTTCTAGAATGAGGCGACAGACGGAGCTTGTGATTTCGTGCAAGGAGGTGTTAAAGGCAAAGACTCATACTGTGGTTTATACCAAGGAACATGAGGATGACAAAGAGAGTGTAGGCTCTTCATATCATATTACAACCCAGAGTGAGTACGATACATCATCTCTAATAAAGGTTGAAGAGTTGGAAGATATTTCCTGGTGTTGCCATATATCTGTCAATGACAATGATCCTCAAGAAGAGGAAGATGCCGGAGATGCTCCGTCAGAACTTGAAGAAGGAGTAAAGGCGACAGTAGATCCCCTAAAGGAAGTTAATCTTGGCACTGATGAAGACCCAAGACCAACTTTTCTAAGCGCTTTTCTAGAAATGGATGAAGAAATCGCTTATATAGACTTACTCAAAGAATATAGGGATGTTTTCGCTTGGAGTTATAAGGAGATGCCTGGCTTAGATCCAAAAGTAGCAGTTCATCAGTTAGCAGTCAAGAATGGAGCTCGTCCTGTTAAGCAGGCCCAAAGACGTTTCAGACCCGACTTGGTTCCATTGATTGAAAATGAGGTTAACAAACTCATTGAAGCAGGCTTTATTGGTAAAGTTAAGCATCCCACATGGATATCAAGAATTGTTCCAGTACGGAAGAAGAATGGCCAAATTCGAGTTTGTGTCGACTTTAGGGATCTCAACAACGCATGCCCTAAGGATGAGTTTCCAATTCCTATTCCAGAGTTGATGATTGATGCTACTACTGGTTTTGAGGCGATGTCTTTTATGGATGGATCATCCGGCTATAACCAAATTCGCATGGCACCAAAAGATGAAGAGCTCACTGCATTTCGTACGCCTAAAGGTATTTATTGTTACAAGGTGATGCCTTTTGGTTTGAAGAACGCTGGTGCCACTTATCAAAGGGCTATGCAAAACATCTTTGATGATTTACTCCACAAAAATGTTGAATGTTATGTGGATGATTTAGTGGTAAAGTCAAGAAAGAAGAACGACCACTTGAAAGACTTGAGAATGGTATTTGAGTTACTTCGAAGATATCAGCTTAGGATGAATCCGTTGAAATGCGCCTTTGGAGTTACTTTCGAAAAGTTCCTTGGCTTTATTGTACGACACCGAGGAATTGAAATTGATCAACACAAGGTTGATGCAATTTTGAAGATGCCCGAGCCTCGAAACATTCATGAATTAAAAAGTCTTCAAGGGAAGCTAGCATATTTAAGGAGGTTCATCTCAAATTTGGCGGAAAAATGTCAACCATTTAGCCATCTCATGAAGAAGGGTGACCCTTTCAAATGGGACCAAGCTTATAGTAAGGCCTTTGAAAATATCAAATCTTACTTAATGAAGCCTCCAGTTCTTGCGGCACCTATACCTGGAAAATCGTTGATTCTCTACATCGCTGCACAAGAAAGGTCAGTTGGAGCATTATTGGCCCAAGAAAATAGTGAAGGTAAAGAGAACTCTCTTTACTACCTGAGCAGAATGATGACGCCAAATGAGCTGAATTATTCACCTATTGAAAAGTTGTGTTTGGCGTTGGTCTTCTCAATCCAAAAGATGAAGCACTACTTTCAAGCTCATGTTGTTCATCTCGTGTCTAAAGCAAATCCCATCAAGTTTGTAATGTCGAAACCAGTCCTCAGTGATCGACTTGCAAGGTGGTACCTTCAGTTTCAACAGTTTGAGATCATATACATCCCTCAAAAGGCCGTAAAGGGACAGGCATTAGCAGACTTTTTGGCAGACCACCCAATACCAGATAATTGGGAGCTAACTGATGAACTTCCTGATGAGGATGCAATGGTTATTGAAGTTCGACCTCCATGGAAGATGTACTTTGATGGTGCGGCACACCGTGGTGGAGCTGGTGCTGCCGTAGTGTTTGTCACTCCGCAGGAAGAGGTTATCCCATACTCCTTTACTTTGACACAATGTTGCTCTAACAATGTCGCTGAATACCAAGCGTTGATACTTGGACTTGAAATGGCCGTCGACATGAAGCAACTACAGTTGCAAGTCTTTGGTGACTCCCAATTGGTGATCAAGCAGCTCTTGGGAGACTATGAAGTCAAAAAGCCCGAGTTACGCCCATATCATAGTTATGCTCAGAAGTTGATAGGATGGCTTGGAGAAGTTACCCTCCAACACGTGCCAAGAAAGGAAAATAAGCAGGCCGATGCATTGGCTGCTTTAGCTTCAACCCTAACTCTTCCAAATCAAACACGAGTTACTATCTGCCAAGAATGGGTAGTACCACCACCAGATGAGGAGGAATATACAGAAAATAAACTTGAGCATCTCGTCGCTGTGTCTGAAGCCGTAAAGGTAGATTGGAGACAACCAATTATTGACTACTTGTGTTATGGAATACTTCCTGAAGATCCAAGAAAAAAGACTGACATCCGTCGTCGTGTACCTCGTTTCCTTTACTACAAGGACACTCTATATAGAAGGTCATTTGAAGGAGTACTCTTGCGATGTTTAGGAGAGGAAGAAACAGTTCAAGCTTTGCAGGAAACACACTCGGGAGTATGTGGATCTCATCAGTCTGGCCCGAAGCTCCACTTTCACATAAAAAGGATGGGATATTATTGGCCAACGATGGTGAAAGATTGCTTGGACTATGCTAGAAGATGCAAGGCCTGTCAATTTCATGCAAATTTCATACATCAACCTCCTGAAATATTACACCCCACTATCGCATCTTGGCCATTCAATGCTTGGGGATTGGATGTTGTTGGACCACTACCAAAATCTTCTGGTGGACACTTGTACATCTTGGCTGCGACAGATTACTTCTCAAAATGGGCCGAAGCTGTTGCACTCAAGGAAGTGAAGAAGGAGAATGTTGCAAACTTTATACGAGTAAATATCATCTACCGCTTTGGAATTTCCCATTACATAATAAATGACAATGGCAAGCCATTTGATAACAAGCTGATGAACAAGATTTGTGATCTCTTTGGTTTTAAGCAGCGTAAATCTTCTATGTACCATGATGCCGCCAATGGTCTAGCCGAAGCATTCAATAAGACCTTATGCAACCTATTGAAGAAAGTCGTCTCCAAATTCAAACGAGACTGGCATGAACGAATGGAAGAAGCTTTGTGGGCATATAGGACGACTCACCGCACACCGACGCAAGCAACCCCATATTCACTTACTTTTGGAGTTGAAGCAGTCCTACCACTTGAGCGTCAAATTCCTTCTTTAAGACTTGCTATTCAAGAAGGGCTCACCGAAGAAAAAAATGCTAAGTTACGCCTTGCGGAGTTAGAAGCTCTTGATGAGAAGAGGCTAGAGGCTCAACAAAATCTTGAATGTTATCAAGCCCGTCTATCTCGTTCTTTCAACAAAAGGGTTCGCCTGAGGTGCTTCCAAGTTGGAGATCAAGTCCTAGCAGTAAGGAGGCCCATTATCACTTCTCATAAATCTGGGGGCAAATTCACCTCTAAGTGGGATGGACCATATGTCATACAAGAGACATATTCAAATGGCGCTTACAAGCTTGTCGATGCAGATGGCGTGAAAATTGGTCCTATCAACGCCAAATTCTTGAAGAAGTACTATCCTTGAGGGAAGATGACGTTCCTTAAAGCACGAGCATAAACTGCATGTCCACTCCTGGCCCGCAAGAGTATAAACTGTGTACGGCTCAAAAAAAAAAAAAAAAAAATGTCCGCTAGGTTGAAAATCTCGAAAGAGGCGGCCTAGGCAAAAGTTAGGACCCAAAAAAAAAATAAAAAAAAATAAAAAATACACTATTCCAGAACTACGTTGTGACTTGATCCTCTTCACCGAGGTACGTAGGCGCTTAGAAGTTTCATTCTAAGTTCAGTTGCATGAGTGTAAAAAAATATATGTTCCCGCTTGATCCGCCATACGAAAGTTAAGTTTGCAAATATTCTGATTAAACTTTGGGCTTACACAGAATGTTCATGACTCAATGAGGGCAGAGCTCCATATAAAAGGTAAGCTTCTGCAATAGGATTTGAGACCCTCAAGTTCTCCGAGCCTACAAGTTGAAGTTGTAAGTCCTCCAAGCCTGCGAATTGAAGCGCGCTTGTTGAAGTCAAAATTCACCAAGTCAGTAACGTTGAAGTCTCAGGTTCACCACATCTGCATACTAAAGTCGTCAAAGTTCAGCAATTCTGCAAGATGAAATCTCAAATCTACCAAGTCTGCAAGCTGAAGTCTTCAAATTCGCCAAGTTTGCAAGGTGGAACCATCAAAACCTCCAAGTTTCAAGTTGAGGCCTTCTAAACTTCCATGCCTTAAGGTGGACAAAATTTGTCCCTTTGCACCTTAAGCTGACTATTGTGTAGGAACATCGGTAAAAGGGACCATACTTGAAGCCGAACTTGTCAGGTCTCAAGGTGACGGAGGCGAAGTTAAACTCTCGCACCTTAAGCTGACCATTGCATAGGGACCATACTTGAAAGGGACCATACTTAAAGCCGAACTTGTCAGGTCTCAAGGTGACGGAGGCGAAGTTAAACTCTCGCACCTTAAGCTGACCATTGCATAGGGACCATACTTCAAAGGGACCATACTTGAAGCCGAACTTGTCAGGTCTCAAGGTGACGGAGGCACGGTGACGGAGGCGAAGTTAAACTCTCGCACCTTAAGCTGACCATTGCATAGGGACCATACTTGAAAGGGACCATACTTGAAGCCGAACTTGTCAGGTCTCAAGGTGACGGAGGCGAAGTTAAACTCTCGCACCTTAAGCTGACTGTTGCATAGGGACCATACTTGAAGCCGAACTTGTCAGGTCTCAAGGTGACGGAGGCGAAGTTAAACTCTCGCACCTTAAGATGACCTTTCATGAATGCTATTTTTTTCAATCCTGCAAAAGAAGAAAGGAAAATACAACACAAAAAAAAGGCACAAGAAGAAGAGAGATTGTTACCTGTCAAGACGTTTCAAACTCGGAAGCCATACATCACCAACGCGGATAGGTTTGAGACAAGATATTTTGGTGAGAATGAATCCCTTAAATTCTGGTTTCCATCAATCAAAACACCTTTTTGATGGTGATGGTCCGACATCATGATATAAATTATTTAGTGAGACAATGCAAATCTGAAATTCTCTGCGAGACAGAATTTAGGGTCAACTTCAAAAATTTGTCTAGAATGATCCAGAAGGTGTTAAATTCTAAATTTTGGATATGTTATAGCTGCATGTTTATGGTATCTATAGAATTAAACGGATCATGATTTCGGTACTCTCACATTTATAAACAATTTTTTTGGTGTTGTCGCGCAAATCTGAAACTGCCGGTGCGCCAAAATCCAAAGTTGAATTTGGGATGACATCTGAAAAGACACCGAATGTATTAAATTATGAATTTCGGATATATTATAGATCTGGATGTCTAGTTTCATAAGAATCAAGCGTCTTGTGATTTCTTCATTCCTACATCAAGATATGCAAGTTTTGGTGAAGATATGCAGATCTGAAATTCTCAGCATGACAGAATTTAAACCGAAGTTTCAAGAAATTGTATAGAACGAAATTGAAAGAGTTTAATTCTGAATTTTTGATATGTTGTAGATCTCGAAGTCTAGTTTCTGGAATGTTAAACCGTTCAGGATTTCGATATTTCTACAATGAGATATGAATTTTCTACCACTAACATGCTGGGCTGAAAAAAAGTGACGAAAATTAAAAGAGAAGAATATATTACCCGGCATTGTTCTCCTTTGAGTAACTCCCAATGCTGCAATATCAAAATAATAGAGAGCATCCATCTATTTATAGATGCAGCAAGACATTAATAGTCTCCTTGTTGAAATAAAACTAGGAGAAGTTTTCAAGTCCTTAAGGAGGTGGCATACTCCTAATTGGAGTGAAATTGGGACAGTTCAAGTTTGTAGGAATATAGATATCCTAATTCTAATTGGAGAATGATTGGTTATGGAGTAGAAGAATTTCATTCCCGAAATGGAAAGGAGTATCCTGAAGACGTGCAAACAAGAAAAAAAGTCAAGTCAATACTTCGAGCCTAGTCTTCGAAAGATTAAATATCTCCGACAAGTCTCGAAGTGAGGGCATTTGTGATCATATGAATTTTAAATATATTAGTCCAAATAAATATGGTGGATTAATATAATTGGATTAATTATTTAAGTCCAATAAATATGGATTTAATTAAAGTCCAAAATTCATCGGGCTAGTCCATTAATTTGGGCTACAAATAATGAGCCCACTTGGTTAAGCCCAATATGTCATCTTATTCTAGAGGCCCAATTTGGCGCCACGTGTCAAATGACGTGGCATGCCAAGTCAAGTAAAGGAGTTAATAGGACCGTGCCACATGTCAAAATGATGCAGCAAGACTAGTGAAATCAAAAGCCCATAAGAATGCGCCACGTCACTTAAATCTGATTGGCCAAAAGAAGCTCATCTTCACCAGGACTCTTTCCTTCCTACAACTATAAATGGGGGTCTCATAATTCAGAAAAGAAGACGAACAATTCGAACAAGAAGCAAGAGAGAGCTCGTGGATCAAACACCACAAATTTCTCTACAAGCTACAAGTTCAAGCATTCAAGTTCATAAACAACTGAAGATCAAGGCGAAGATTCAAGATCAAGCTCAACAGCCCTTGAATCCAATTCACGAGTCAAGATCAAGTTCATTAAATTCACAAATCAAGTTCAAGTTCATCAAATTCAAGATTAAGCTCGAAGCCCTTGAATTTATATTTAGAAAGGCGAATCAGAGGATTCATAGAGATTGTAACACTCACATATTGAAATCAATAAACGATTGTTGCAATATTTTTCTGTCCCGATTATTATTTTCTCGGTCGCGAATTTTATTGTCTTACACTTATATTTTCACGTTGTTGGTAAGAGTTCAATACTCCAATTACTCAAGCAAATTCTATAATCACTATGAGTACTCAACAAAGTAAAAAAAAAGTTTTAAATTTGAAACTTGGAAGCAAGTAATCAGAACTAAAATTTTTAATTACAATAGCTTATTAGTCCAAAAATTACAATATTATCTATATATATATAGCACATCTAAATCATAAAAGAACACAACAAAAAACATTAATTTTTTTCTTTTTAACTTATATAAACAAAAACCGACAAAAAAAAACACACTAAACTTACTTGAACATCATAACGGATCTTTTGCATTGATTTTTTTTCTTTCTGAAATTCAACAATTGATGGAAACCTCAATTAACCCCAAAAGGTTTAGTTGCAGAACATCATAAATTTTAAGCAAATGGAAAAACACTATTTTCTCAAAAACCTCAATCTCCCTACAAGCTGATTAGGGTGCCGATGAATCCATCCAAAGGTTCATCTTCTTAAAACCCACAAAATAATCTGCACACCCACATCAAAAGTCAATACAATTTCCCTTTATCTATGAATATGAATCTAGTAAAAACTTCAAAGGAATAAAAAAATTGATATGAGGAAATTTTCTGTATTACTCCCCTGTGTATTACTGTACAATCATTATCCTATATATACAAGTATTGGACTCCACTCTTGTAACAGAATTCTAACAAACTAAACAAAAATATATCTAAACTAAAATGTAATTTTGTGGCTAATAGCATAAATGCCCTTATTCTATCCTATTCTAGAATACTGTAGAAAAAGGCTACTTGTCCTGATATGATAGGTCCACGTGGCTCAGCAATTAATGAGCTAGAACAACAAAAGTTGTGTTCATGGGCTCATTAGAAGCTGAAACATTTTGTGTCATTTGTAGAAGCCAACATCATCCTCTTCTTTATTCCCTTTCTCCTTTATCGTTTCTTGAGAGCTACCGGCGAGGAGCTTGTCTCTGACAACAATCTGAGGCTTTAATTGTAGAGGAAAGTGTAGCAAATTGAAATTCTATTTTGTACACATACATAGAACAGAGAAGAGGTAAAACATCATGTAGTTCTTACGCGTAGATGATCCTATCAACTTATAGGGTAGAATGTCCAAAATTCCCTTAAATTTACTTAATTTGACTTAAAGCTGATATGTTGAAAGTCTCTCTTCTAATATATAGAAAATTCTAAAGATCAGGAGGAAATTTTGAAAGCCTTTTTTTAATCTAATATTCAATATAATATTGGGGCTTGACTAATTTAGAATTTCGCTGAAAGTACCATATCAAGGGTACAACAATTCAAATTTTTGTTGGAAATCTCACATTGGAGGTAAAATATTCCTATCAAAGACGAATTAATATCCAAGACTTGAACCCAAACTTTTGATTAAGAATAAAGAAGTACTTATTACTCTACCATTCTTTTGATAGTGAAAATTTGAAATTCTAAACATTGTATAAGTGCAAAAATTAAAGACTATTATGATTTGTGTAACGTAATGCAAGATTCTTGTTGCTCATTAATTTTATTGGGAGGGTCGAAAATGATTGATGTAGAAATATAATTAATTGGTCCAAAACAAAAGTAATAAATGAAGCCTATTAGTCTTTCCAAAAACAATTAGGAAATATAATTAATGAGTCCAAAACAAAAGTAATGAATTGAGGCGTTTTTCTCTCTCCAGGCGCACGTTACACTAACATATGCTAGCCATGGGCAGGAGGCCGAAACCACCTGCGCGAAAAAGGCGACTGGTGTAATCGAGGAGGAGAAGAGCGAGAGGACTATGGTAGGTACTAACAGCGTGAAGGGTAGTGCTATTCCTGGGTAACTAGGGATGCAACATAAGGTGTATCAGTCGCCTAAGGTGGCTGAGGAAAAGTTGAAAGCCACGGAGAATACACTATGAGAATGGGTGGATTCACTTCACACTCCTGGTAGTAGCTCGAAGCAGACATGGCGAGATGAGGTTGAACTTGAGGAAACTATAGAGAAGACGGTACCGGTAGCGAAACCTTCAGTTTGGGAGAATTTTGATATCACTAAAATGTCTAATGCGGGATTTAAGCTAAAGTTTGTGAGCCCTGAAGTAAAAGCGGATGCACGTATAGGGACGATTGACATTGAAGATATTATCTCTAAAATCGATTACTGAAAAATAGTGGTAATTTGTTATGTTCTAGGAGCTCATCCTTCTTTTTCAATTTTGAACGAGTTCATACAGAAACTTTGGGGGAAGTACGGGATCAATAAAATTACGATGTTGAAGAATCAGATCATCCTAGTGTGCTTTGAGACTGAACAGGCAGAGATGATGTACTACATGGGGATTTTCACTTTGATAACAAGTCATTCATCGTTAAAGCATGGAGTGCGGAGATAGATTTTTCACGAGAAGAACTATTCTTCGTACCTATCTAGATTCGATTTCCAGGACTCCATTTTAAATATTGGAGCGCCAAAGGTCTGAGTAAGCTTGGTAGTTTGATCGGTAAACCATTAATGGTCGATCGAAACACGGAGAAGAAAATTAGCCTAAACTATGAGAGGTTGCTGATTTAAGTTCAAATAGGAGAGAATTTGCTGGAGGAAATATTATTTCGAAATGAGAAGGGAGTAGTGATTACGCAGAAAGTAATGTATAACTGGAAACCTTCTATATGCCTGGTATGCCACAAATATGGCACACTGAGGAGGTTTGTAGGAAGAGCAAGGCAGTAGCACAATCAGAGGAGAAGGAATCTCAAACTGAGAAAGCTCAACCTCGAACAGAGGGAAAGCACACTTAACCTAAGAAAGCCACTAAAAGAGTTGAGCAAGCTAGACCAGTGGTTCCTGCTGCACTAAAAGAGGGGAAAGTGAAAATGCCCCGAGATCTGAATTAGAGTACTAATAGCCAAGGATGGGCACAATCTGCAAAGGCAGTGAAATCTCCAGTAGTGGTTGAAAAAACTGTGCAGATGAAGAACACTTTCCTGATGTTAGGGAAAAGTACTGCTGAACAAGAAGGAGGACATAAGGTTGAGGATGTGGAGAAAAAGGGTGGTCATCAGAACCCACCTGAATGTGGTTAGGATACTAAGTTGGAAGTGAGAGGCCTCAATAAATAGAAGGAGGTAAAGTTCTTCTGTAATAAGCAAGATGTAGGGATAATTGATTTGTTGGACAGAAAGCTCAAGACCAATAAAATAGATATTGTTATTGATGGTATGTACCATGGGTAGAATTATATATCAAAATTTGAATTTCACTATTATGGTAGGATTGTATTAATCTGGAAACCTGATCTCTATGAGGTGAGGCTAATAGAGTGGGATACACAAGTAGTTACTTGCAATATGATGGATAAATATAGCCAAGTAGAGTTTTAGTTGACTTTTGTTTATGCTTATAACACAAAGGAGGAGAGAAGGGGCATGTGGAGTTATTTGGGTAGGTTAAGAGATATGTGTGATAGACCATGGTCAATTATGGGTGATTTTAACAATGTTTTGAAGCAGGAAGATAGAATATGTGGTAATCCAGTCACTTATGATGAAGTAATTGAGTTCCAAGAGTGTGTGGAACAATGTGGACTCACAGAAGTTCCAAGTGCTGGGAATCACTACACTTAGAATGATAAGCAAAAGTTCAATAGGGTATTTTCAAAAATTGATTGGGTATGAGTTAATGGAGAATAGGTGATACCATGCCACTACGTGACAATCATTTTTTGCCAGAGGGGGTTAGTGATCACTGACCAACAATCTTATCTTTCTCTCAGAATCAGGTGAGGAGGAAGTTAATTTTTAAGTATTGTAATTTTTGAAGTATGTGTCCAGAATTTCAGGAAATTGTGAAGAGACACCGGACTAATCAAATCTCAGGCTGTGCAATGTTAAGAGTGGCCAAGAAGCTTAAGATGTTAAAAAGGGATTTGAAACAAATGCATACTAGGAAGTATAGTGGGATCTTGACTAAAAATGAAGGCTGATAGAGACAACTTGGAGTTTGCCCAAAGAAGATTACATGCAAATCCTTCAAATGTGATGGTACAATAAGAAAAGAGAGCAACTTATCAAAGATTTAGGGATTTATCTATGATGGAAGAGTCTTTCCTGTTGCAAAGGAGCAAAGCTACTTGGCTTCAATTAGGAGATGCCAACACAAAGTATTCTTTTCTCTATAATCAAAAAGAAAAAAACTAATGCAAGCAGTCATACAAGTGGAGAATGAGAATCAGGTCATACAGACTGATCCAGCAGAGATTGCTAGTGTATTTGTCAAATTTTATTATCAACTGCTAGGTGAAAAGAGGGGATGTAGGAGAAAAACACTCACTACTTGGCTTGAGAATGAACCTGTACTATCTATTGATCAACAAGTTGGGCTGCTGAGAGCTTGTAACAGTAAAGAGATAAATGAAGCTATATTTTCTATTAATGTCAACACGAGTTCGGGCTCTGATGGTTATGGGAGTGGTTTTTTTAGAGCAACCTGGCGTATTGTGGGAGAGGAGGTGACTGATTCCATCCAGGAGTTCTTCAAGAATGGTAAATTACTTGCACAGATAAATGCTACTATTATTACATTGATTCCTAAAATTGAGAGACCTTTGAATGTTGGTCAATATAGACCTATATCATGTTGTAATGTGTTATACAAGTGCATCTCAAAGCTACTTTGTGATAGACTTAAAATTGTGTTGCTTGATATTGTGAACTCTGCTCAAGCTGCTTTTGTACATGGGAGATCACTGATCTACAATGCCTTGATGTCATGGTCTTATGAGGCATTATAAGAGGTAGACAACACCAAGGTGCTTGATGAAAATTGATTTAAGAAAAGCATTTGATATGGTAAGATGGGAATTTATTGAAGAGGTGTTGGTGGGGTATAAATTTCCTCAACAGTTTATCCATTAGATTATGCAGTGTGTGACTTCTACTAGATTTTCTGTAAAGGTGAATGTGGAGGGACATGGATATTTTGAAGGGATAAGGGGTTTGAGGCAAGGGGACCCTATATCACCCCTATCATTGTGCTAGTGATGGAGTACCTATTTGGAGTCGTAGAGAAAATGACACATCTTCCTGATTTTAGCTATCATCCTATGTGAAAAAGTGTGGAGTTGACACATTTAGCATTTGCTGATGACCTTATGATATTCTGTAAAGGGGATATAAGTTCGGTCATAGAGGCACTGCAGCACTTTACCACTGAATTAGTTGCAAATTCAGAGAAGTCCAGTGTATTCTTAGCTGGAGTGTCTGATGCAACTAAAGCAGAAATCATTGCACTTACAAATTTCAGTGAGGGTGCCTTTCCCAGTAGATATCCGGGTCTTTCTTTATCACCCAAAAAGTGGAGCAAGCAAGACTGTCACATGTTGATTACTAAGATCACTAGTAGAATCCATGATGTGTCTGTCAGACATCTATCATATGTCGTAATCACAACTATCTTATTCTCTATGCATAATTTTTGGGGGTCTGTGTTTGTTCTACCAAAAAGTGTCCTACAGAAAGTAGACAGAAAATGTAGGGACTATTTGTGGGGGGCGTCTGAGGAGAAGAGGAAAATGGCTCATGTTTCCTAGGAAAAAATCTATCTGCCTAAACATTATTGAGGTTTGATTGTCAAGGATTTTCAAACTTGGAATGCAACTTCTGTGGGTAAATTGATATGGATCCTAACTACTAGACAAGAGGTTCTTTGGGTAAGATGGGTACATGAAATTTATATGAAGACAAATGTTGATTTCTGGTCACACTCTCCACTTGCTGAATGCAGCTGGTACTGGAGAAGATTACATAAACTGAAGAGTGAAATGGTAAGCTGGTACAATAATAGGAGGTTTATCTTGACAACTTCTAGGAAGTACTCCGTGTTTACATATTAGATAACACTCAAAGGAAGGAAGACACCTATGCAGGGGGCAAGAATGATACGGAATGTTGTGATGCTTATGCCTAAGCACAGTTTTTGTTTATGGCTAGCTGCTCAAGGAAAGCTATTTACTAAGGATAGAATGCAGAGGTTGGGGCTGGGTTGTGAGCGATTTACATGCTCTTTGTGTGAGGAAGACATGGTGGAATCGTTGCAACATTTGTTGTGGGAATGCTCTTGGACAAAACTGCTATGGAGAAGATGGTAAACTGGATGGGGGTCACTGATAGAGACAACAATATTGCTCAAATCATTGTATGGTATCAGAAGAAGCCTTGGAAGAAGTTTAGAAAGGAAGTGATGATAGTAGCCTATGGTGCGTATGTGTACCACATGTGGATAGCTAGAATTGGAAGGTTTTTCGTAATATAACTGTACAACAAGAGGACACATTTCAACAGATTAAGCAAGAGATACGAGGCAGGTGGATTTATTGAGAGATTCCAAGAGGGCAGCAAAGTGCACCAGCTTTATAGATAGAATTCTGACTTAAAGTTTTTGTAATGTTTGCATTTTCGAGGCCATGACTAGCAACATGTTTGGCTACTAAGTCTGATGCTCATTGTTTGTACAAAATTTTGTTATTGGTATGGTAATATTTACACGTGTTACCCAAAAAAAAAGTTTAACTTATTATAATTCGTTAGTTATCTTTTTGATCAGTTTGTCAATTGTTACTTATAATATAAACTTATTTAAAATTATTTTGTAGTAATTTTTAGTTACCTTTTAAATGTTAATTATATAAATATTTTTTCTTTTATTACATAAAAGTTGGAGGAAATGCGTTCGAAAATTTATCCTATTGAAATAAACAAAACACTATGAAGTAAAAGTGTCGGCAGTGGCTTTGGGATATTATTTATCTATTTATTTTTGTCAGTTAGTATTTCAGTTTCAAAGTTTGGTAGGGTATTAAGAATGACAAAAAATGGAAAGTTTTGGAGCTTTCGAGTCATTATACAACAATAAATTTTGATGGAAGATGTTGGTTTATTTCTAGACACAAGATGTAAGGCCTGAAATTGTTCAGGAGTCCTCGCGGTACTACTATTTAGCTAGCATTTAACCGTAGATTTCCACATATATTTAGAAAATTATATTTGAGAGAAGTATGCATTAAAGTTTTAAAATGTATTTGGTCATAATTTTTGAAAATATATTCACTTTTTTTTTGATAAAAAAAATATGAAACATGACTTATACATATAAATTCTAAAAATTGTCAAAAGTATCTATAAATTTAGCACAAAATTATCATTTTTACAATGAACTAGATAATACATTACTCTAAAATTAAAATATGATATTTTAATAAAAACTACTAATAACAATTAGTAACTACTACAATTCGTCAAGTTACAATTAGTTACGACTTACGAAGATCCATTAATAAAATAAATAAATAATAACAATGATAGTAATTAACTATTCTTTAAACAATATTTTCATAACGAGTAAGCATTTCCATGTCAGATGACCGAAAACGATAGATAGGAATTAGTTTTTTGGAGGAGGGGGGGGGGGGGTCATAGGTAGATAATTTTTTTTTATAAAATATAAAAGTTTGGTGTAAGTTTTAAAATTAAAAAAGATATCAATAGCTATATTTTGGCCCAAAAATAAGTTTTAATAAATTATGAAATTTGCTTTTTAAAATTTCTCAAAAAACTAGACAAATTTTATAATCAAATAAATTTATACATAATAATACACCTGAATGTGAGCACGATGATGTGACAACTCTTGTTTTTTTCTCCTAATTTCATATTTAACTTATTCTAAAAAAAATATAAATGATACTCTATTAAATAATTACATTATTAAATGAGAAAAATTCATCAATTTTTCACCTCCCATTATAATTGTCTTCTTTATTAGATACTTCCTCCGTTCATCTTTACTTGTCCACTATACTAAAAATAGATGTCTAACAATACTTGTCCAGTTTGAAAAATCAACGAATAATTTACCATGTTTTACCCATTTTACCTCTGTTATTAAATATTATTCATTACCTAATGCATTTCCCAAAACATGAAATTTATTATATTCAAAGGGTGATATAGTAAAATTATCTCTATTATTTATTATTTCTTAAGGTGCGTACCAAGTCATTAGTGGACAATTATAATTGGACGGAGAAAGTATATTAATATGCATGCATGTATTCTTCCACCCCCAAACCTTCACAAGTCATAATTAATTGTATTTATGTGAAGTAATAATGTGCTAACCATTGAAAGATAAAAAGACAAACACTAGCTTATACCTCAGACTATCAAACTATTCATACATGCTTCAACCATTTTAGCTTTAAGGCTCCAACTATATGAGTAGAGTTCCACGGTATTTGTTTTCTTTGAACTCATGTATTAGTGAATATTTTATCTTGATTAAACTTATTTATATGTACTCTATTCTCAATAAATTGAAATGAATTTATTTATTTACAGACAAAATTTTCATTCTTTTGGTTGAAAAGTTCATATTTTTGCATTTCGTAATTATTTCTTAGTCAATTTTTACTAAAGTTTGGTGATTTAAGCTATGTCTTTAATATCGAGGAGACTTGTACATACGATAAATCTACCTCAACGTTGAGCACATTTTTTCTAAGGTAATTTTATACACTCAACTATAAATTCATAAAAAAAAAAGTCTACTCTTATTTGTTTCAATTTCTTTTATGATGTATAATTTTTTTGAAATTAGATCTGTTCAAGAATATGATTAGTGTTTGACACGATGTAATTTTGAAAATTGTTTTGAAATTTAATAATTTGAAAATATATGCAAAATTAAATTTCTTAATAAGAAATGATGATTTAACATTTATTCTGAAAAAAATTGTAGAACAAAGACATGTCGTTGATTGCTGCAAATCAATTTATTTTTTCAATATTTTACGACTCATTTGCTATTGATAAAAGGATAAACTTTTATACATAGAGAGAAACTTGAAATTATTTAGGTTCTCTAATAATTTACTTGGCAACGAACTTTATATATAATTATTTCTTGAGACATTAGATATTGATGAATTTTTTTTCGTTTGTATTTCTGCAACAATTAAGAAAGTAATTAGTTTTCTACAAAAGAAAATTCCTTTTTATTTATTTCTATCTTTTTTTTTGTGACAAAGATTGTTTTTTTTTTTTAATTTCTATAATTATATATAGGGGAGAGGGGAAAGAATTACTCGAAAGGGGAATTACAAAAGAATCAAATCCTTACTAACGAAAAAAAATGTTTATGCATGTAATTAGTAATTAAACAACTAAATTTTTTCACGAAGATTAGAATCTCACATTAAATTATGAATTTGTTTAAATTATTTATGTAGTCTTCATATATTATTCGGATTTTTTTTTAAAAAATGTACATTCATTGTTAGACCCAACAATCATCAGCAAAACACAATTCACAATATAATTATAAGGACTAGAAGCATATAATAAAATGAAAACTTAAAAAGAAGGAAGTGCCCACCATCACGAAAAAAAGGCTCCGGATTGACATTACTACCTCCATATCAATTTATGTGATATAGTTTGACTTGATACAGAGTTTAAGAAAGGAAGAAAGACTTTTGAAACTTATGGTCTAAAATGAGTCATAGATATTTGTGTGGTTGTAAATCATTTCATTAAGGGTAAAATGAGTATTTTAAAGTTAAATTGTTACTAAATATAAAAATGTGTTATTCTTTTTTAGACTGACTAAAAAGAAAAGTGTGTCATATAAATTGAAATAGAGGGAGTAGTATTTTAAGAAAAATTGTAAAATTTAAATATTTAATGATAAAAAATTATTAAGAGGAAACAACGATTTTAGTCCCTGTGTTGTTGCTATATTCCACTTTTAGTCCTTGTATTATCCAACTCATCATATTTGACCTTCAACTAAATAATATGTTGTTTTTGATCCCTTTTGTGATGTTTTATTAATTCTTATCGTATTTATAATGATTTTTTCTCCAATTTGATTATTTGTTCGTTTTATATTCCTAGCTCTAGTGATTCTCTTCATATTGTCAAATTAAATACAATAATTAAGGATAATAATAGCTATACATTTTTATATTTTAGAATATATTTTTATGCACTATATATTTGATGTTCCTTTTTACTAAATTTGATGTTGAGAGTTGAGAATATTAGCTTTTTGTTACTTATTTTTTACTATTAGAAATTTCATGAAATTCTTTCCTTTCTTTATTTAAAGGAAAACAACTTCTTCTTTTCCCTACATTTCACAGATTATATAAGAGTTTTTATAGAAGATTAACAATTGTTGAATGATGAAAAATCATAGTAAATTGTATAAAGAAAGAGCTAATAATACAATCAACTAAAATTTGGAATATTAAAAATAAATTATTTAAAAAAAAATAATTTTTGAAAATCTAATTTGCGCGAAGCGCAGATAAGTTCACTAGTTTTGCATTGAGTTGGATTCACAGACATCCACTCCACCATTGATCCAGCCTTATAGAATTCCGGCACCGAGATTGACACATGGTGCACCACCATCGACAGACAATGAGCTACACCACCCAGGATAGAAGGACAATCTTGGAAGGATGGTGATCGTGCCTGATGGATCTGGGTAAGTTTCTTTTTCATAATTGATTAATTCAATTTTTAGTCATCTTAATCATTTATGACTTGACTTTTTTATTGTCTTTTCGTAGGTTCTATACATGTAAAAAGACTGTAGATGCGCTCAAGAAGAGCATTAGAAGGCTTTATGATAAGCCTTATTCATTGTGGAGTGAAATTTGAGTAAGGACATGGCGAAAAATATTTAATCAATTCAAGGTATACATGATTTACTTATTCTTTAGTAAAGTTTTACATTAACTCATTAGAATATATTTAATGTTAGCCACTTGATTTTGCAGAAATTGTGTACGTGACTTTTAAAATATAACAAAAATAATTTTCACTATCTACGAGAGGAAGGCTTATTCCAGAATGTCAGATTTGTTTGAGAATGCTTGGAAGCATAAATATAAGCATGATTGATTTCTACTAGATCTTTACGAGGGTCATCAGGCAAATTGGAAAACCCTAAGTTTTTGACTAAGTCTGAACAAGCAAAAAAATTCATTACATATTGGGGGTGAGAAAAGCCAAGGGATGATAACCGGGGAATTGGTAAGTAATGTTATTAATTTTCTAATTTATATGATTATATAAATTTGACTAAAATTTCTTGATTAGATTTGATTAAATTTTGTTTGAAGGCTAAAAAGTTGAGGCTCGAGCGGCTCAAGATAAGATCTTTTGAGCAACCCACATAAAAAAGAAGAAGAATGACTCAGATCCGAATGAATAAATTGAGCAAAGGGCTCAACAAGCCTATGTAAGTTTAAAAAGATTATATATAAAGTAATAATATGACTATATATACTAACTTTTATTTTTAAATCCGCTCAGGGTCAAGTGTGGAACTAGATGCCAGTTACGCCTCTCGAGGTTGGGGCATGACATTACTCGAGGCTTAAAGTTTGTCTTATCTATCAGTGGATTGATATGGGTGCTACCGCGGTCTATATTTTTGAATCGTGACAACTTGGTATCAGAGCATGATTCATTGATCTCATGAGTACAAGTCATTTCTAATAGAGATTTATGGATCGGTACGGAGACGTCTGCTACCAATTTTCGATGGACTTTAAGGGTTAAGGAAAATTATATTCTTTCTTTCTTATCGTGCATACTTGATTCCATTGATTACTAAGAACCTTTGTTTCATTTTCTCATAGATGGTGAGGATACGTTCTACTATTGTAGGGGTCAGGAGCCCGCACCAGTACCTACACTTGCTGCCCAAGCCGTTGCATGCTTGGGAGGCCAAGTTCAAGGTAGGGGTAAATGCCAAGGTGTGCCACCAACTAGATCGATAACATGGGCAGCTGGAAGGGCACCATCTAGAGCAGTCTAGTGATGTTAAGTATGATTCAGGGGTTGAGCAGGTTCCAGAGAAGGAGATGGACTCAACTTTGGAAAATTTATAGCCACACGTATGCTTTAAGACACTCTTGTCTGCGCTCTTGGATTACTCGAGGTATTACTTAAGCCAGTATCTTTTCTAGTACTCCAAAGATCCTCAGACTAGGACAAGGGGCAAACTCTTAATCAATATCCGATTACAGGTTTCCAAGGTCTAGCGGGTCAGCCATCAACAACAACAACTATGAGATTTAGATGTATGCCCTTGCTGGGTAATAGGAGTACCCTTAGCTAACAAACTTTTTATGTATAATGATGAGCAAAAGAGGTTCAAGTAATTCAAGAAAATAGACCTACCTCAGTTTTAAGGTGGACAAGAAGAGGATGCGTATGCATTTCTCATTAGTAGCCACGATAGGTTGCAAAATGTGGAATTAGTAAAGTCCTATGTGGTTGGTTGCACTGCATTTTAGATGTTTCGCCTATCCAAACATTGGTGGCGGTCTTATATTAATTCTAGACCAGTAGGGTATCCTTTTTTGACTTGGGAGTAGTTTACTTAGGTCTTTCTAGAGCAGTTATGTAACACCTCAGATTTCAAACCAGAGCACTCAACACTTAGTGTAATAAAATTAGACTAAAATATTTAAAGTTCTTAGTTAACCATGGGAAAGTTCACGAGTCGTGAACCGGGTCCATAACCCAGGGAACCCTTCGTGGAAAGCTCGTTTATTTTTTAGTAAACCATGAATAGGTCCATGACCTGTGGGACCAAAACATGAGTCGTGAACCCATTTGTAGAAGTAAACTCAGAGTTTGTTCAACTTCTAGATTCCCAGAACACACAATATGATTCGTGGAATAGGACCACGACTTGTAGAGACTGGACAGAGAGTTGGCGAAAATCCCTTGGGAACCACGAGTCATACTATGAGTCATGGAAAGTATTCCATGACCCATGAAATGACTTGTGGAAGAGAATCCAGAAGACATACAAAAATCCCTCAGAAAACTACTAGCCAAGCCACGATTCATGGAATCAGTCCATGCGTCGTGGAGTGACTCGTGGGTCACTGTTTTCAGTAATTTTAAAACATTTTTAAAGGAAAAATTTCATCCATTCCTTATTTCCTAAGCTTAACTACAACATTTAGTTTCTCTTAGGAGAGAATATACCAGACAAATTGATCATTTCTCTCATATTCTATGTTTTAACTCATAGAGTGATCAGAATAAATCTCTCTCAAGCAAAACCAGACCTAGGGTTCCTCTCTCAGTCTATCAATTCAAGCTTTCAGTCAAGAAATCCTTGTCTCTACCAGGTATCTAAGGCTTTAATAAGGGTTTCCTTTCACCCTCGAGCCCATGTTTCTCAGAAAGTGCTACAAATTTTGTTTAGGATTTTTACCTAAATTGTGCAGATTTCTCTTAATTTTGTTTTAGTTGATTTTAAGGGTTATTATTATTATTATGTTGTCATAGAAAAGCATGATTTTTATAGTATTCCTTTAACCTTGATATATTTCAAACATGAATTTAGCATGAATTTAGTATGATGTGGTTTACAATTTAGCACAAATTGTTATGGAGATGATTTTTAGCAAATTTTCCTACTCTACTTCAGATGGACAGAAATTTAAGCTTATCTAGGAGCATATCAGTATAAAAACTTGTTTTAGGATGATTATTTAGCATCGAGAGGATGCAGGTTCAGAAATACAAGTCTCATAACTATGTGCCATCGTACGATTTGAGTGCACCGCATGTCGATCAGCTCTCTTAGCCCAAAAGGCTCAGTAGTGGATCCACATTAGACAAACATGTTCTATATCCTGGCAAGATATAGGACAACCCTTCCAACTGGAATTATGCACTGAACACTATGAGCTCATATAGTGGATGTCAGTTGTAAGAAACTTCCCACTTAAAAGCTTATTATTTCTATACCATTGAAAATTGATATTTTGAGTTCTCAGATCAGCAGTTCCAGACATGTTTTCAACCCAAAGCCTTACAAACAGATTTATTATTACTAATTGTGAAAGTTGACTCCCCAATGATCTTTATATATTGATTTTGAGATGTTTTTCCGTCCATTTCATTTATTCATAATTATTAAACTTAGTTAGTCTTTGTAAGCATGTTGTTATCAGATATGATTTTTGTTTAGTTTTAGCCTTGCATACTAAGTACATTCCCACGTACTGACCACGTACTTTTCTCTGCGTTGTATCTTATTACTGATGTAGATTCAACTGCTCATTCCAAGACTCATGGCTTTTCTGATTAAAGCATCTCCAACCAGCAGGTGGTGAGTCCTCGTCATTCAGGGACTTCATGGAATAACTTAATTACTTAGATTCATTTAAGACATTGTTTCACTTTATGGGTAGCTGGGGGTCATGTCCCCCATATTTATTTCAGTTAAGTTTCTTGAGGCTTTTATTTAGACATTAGTTGTTCAAATTCCCATGGATTTTTCAGTTGTTTATTCTTTTTCAACTTAAAGTATTATTGTCCATTTAGCCATGTCTCAGCTTCAACTTAAATTATTTGTACTGTTAGTTAAATCACTAGCAGTATGCCAGTACTAAGGGTCTACTTGGAATTACTTGTGGCCATAAGTATCGGTCACACTAAAGGTATAGACTTGGATCGTGCCAAACTTGGTATCAGAGCATTAGGTTCAAGTATTCTAGGATGTATGAAAAGCTGCATTCAGTAGAGTCGCTTTTAGAGGTGTGAAGCGCGCCACACTTATAATGGGGAGGCTACGAGATATTTAGAAAGTATCCATTCTTTCATGCTCCATTTCATGTGATAAAGTTTAACTTTATATATATAATCTAACTCATACTTTACGTGTTTCAGCTCTTGCCTCTAAAAATAACCACCACTTAGAGAGCTACAATAGGTGCTAAGGAAAACACCACGCCAGTGCCTCAAGCTGATTGTGCTCTGCAAACTAGGAATAAAGTATGTTCCAATTGTCAGAGAAAATCCTCTAGCACTTTCCTCGTCAGTAAATCAGCCTCATCGTTCTAATGTTACAAATGTGGAGTTCCAAATTGCCATCTAGATGCTTGCTCGGGAAAAAAGAACTCAGGTTAATTGGTAGGGAGCAGCCCCTGCAGGTCCTCAGGGTGTCCCAGATACTTAATAGATTTGTGAATTTCTCCAAATAAACCCACCTGGGTTCACAGGGTCAAGCTTGATGAGGATCTAGAAAATTTTATTGATGAGGTTCAAAAGATCTTTCGAGTGATGCATATTGATAAAATTGAGAGTGTTGAGCTTTCTTCCTACCAGCTTAAAGATGTTGCGAGTCTATGGTTTGATCAGTGGAAGAAGATTAGAGGTGAAGATGTTGCACCTCCAGAATGGGGTGTTTTTGAGGATGCATTCTTGAGGAGTTTCTTTTCTTAGGAATTAAGGGAATTTAAGACTCAGGAGTTCATTAATCTGGAGCGAGATTCTATGAGTGTGAGGGAGTACAACCTTATGTTCACTCAGCTGTCTCGATGCACTCCAGATATGGTGGATGACATGAGAAATAATTTAAGCATATTTATGTTAGGATTCTCCCATCGTTTGATTAAGAAAGGGAGGGTAGCAATGTTGATTAGAGACATAGACATAGCCAGGCTTATGAAACATGTGCAACAGGTCGAATAACATAAGTTGAAAGAAAGGGAGCATTTTTGGAATAAGAGAGATAGGTCAGTAAACTTCGAGTTCAGTCAGCAAAGGATTGGAAAGGGGACCAGTTGTCCTTCCAGAAGATGTCATCTGGACCAGCTCCATCTTCAGCCAACACACCAGCACCCAGACCAAGTAATGATTAAAAGGGAAAAGAGTTTGGTTCTCGATCTCAGGGTAGTATTGAAAGAGGGTACCCATCTTACCCTGTCTGCAACAAGTGTGGTAAGAATCATCCCAATGAATATCTTTATGGTAGAGAGGGTTGCTACAGGTGTGCTCAGACAGGTTATATACTCAAGGATTACCCATTTGTTAGGCAAGGTGGTGGGAGTAATAAAGCTCAATCCACCACATCGTCAGCTCTAGCAGGCCAGAATGCTCAAAAGGGCACCACTTCAGGTGCAAGCGGTAGCCAGAACCTCTTCTGTGACTTGTCATCTCATCATGATCAGGAGAGTTCTCCAGATGTTGTCACTAGTATGTTAAAGTTTTCTCTATAGATGTTTATTTTTTGTTAGACCCTGGGGTTACTTTGTCATTTGTAACCCCTTATGGTGTTGTGAAGTTTGGAATCAACCCCGAATAACTCCTAGAGCCATTTTTTATTACCACTCCGGTTGGAGACTCAGTCGTAGCTAGAAGAGTCTATACGATTATATTATTTCAGACTATCATTGAGATACCACAACTGGTGTAGTTGAGTTAGATATGACAAACTTTGACATTATTGTAGGCATGGACTGGTTATATTCCTGTTATGCCTTAGGTTATTATAGAACCAAAGTTGTAAAGTTTTAATTTCCTAATGAAAACATCTTATAGTGGAAGGATAGTCCTGTCATGCCTAAGGAATGTTTCATCTCATACCTTAAGGCTAGAAGGATGATATCAAAGGGGGCGTATCTACCATCTAGTTTAGGTTAAGGATTTAAATTTCGAGACCCCATCTCTTTAGTCAGTTCCAATAGTTAATGAGTTTCAAAAAGTCTTCCCTGAAAATCTTCCAGGAGTCCCTCCTGACAGAGAGATAGACTTTAGAATAGCCTTATTTTTTATGTGCAGCCCATTTCTATTTTCCCATATAGAATGGCTCCAGCCGAGTTAAAAAAGTTAAAAGAACAACTAAAAGTCCTTTTAGATAAGGGGTTCATCTGACCTAATGTGTCTCCGTAGGGTGCCCCAATTCTCTTTGTACACAAAAGAGACAGGTCACTCAGGATGTGTATTGATTACCTTCAATTGAACAGGGTCATCATTAAGAATAAGTATCCCATTCCCAGAATTGATGACCTATTAGACCAGATTCAAGGTTTTATTTGTTTCTCTAAGATTGATCTCAGATTTGGATATCATCTGCTGATAGTTAGAGTGTGTGATATCCTAAAGATAGCTTTCCAAACTCTGTATGGTCACTATGAATTCATTGTTATGTCTTTTGGACTAACCAATACTCCTGGATATTTTATGGACCTCATGAATAGGGTGTTCAAGCAGTACCCAGACATGTTCATGACTATTTTTATAGATGAAATTTTGGTACTCCGACATACTTTAGGAGCTTTTTGGGCTTAGTCAGATACTAAAGGAGGTATGTGGAGGGGTTATATTCTATTGCTGCCCTATTGACCAGGTTGACACAGATAGAGTCAAGTTTCACTGGTCTGAGATTGTGAGAAGAGATTTCAGGAGTTGAAGACTCGATTGACTTCTACTCTAATGTTAGCTTTGCTGGAAGGGTTAGATGATTTTGTAGTGTATCATGATGATTCTAGGGTTGGCCTTGGTTGTGTGTTGCTGCAAAATGGCAAAGTTATTACCTATGCCTCTTGACATCTTAAGACCCATGAGAAAAACTACCCAACTCACGATCTTGAGCTTGCAGCTGTGGTGTTTGCATTGAAAATTTAAAGGCATTACCATATGGAGTTCATGTGGATCTTCACAGATCATAAGAGCCTGCAGGATGGTGGTGTGATAATTCATAATGTTCAGAGTCTTCACTAGTGATTGAAGTTAAGGAAAAACAAGACAATGATTCGATTTTACGTCAGTTAAAGGAGGTTGTCCACAATTAAAAAGTTGAGGTTTTCTCCCAAGGGGGAGATGATGTTCTTCATTACCAGGGCAGATTGTGTGTTCCTGATATATATGGGTTGAGAGAGATTTTGGTAGAGGCTCACAGTTCTAGATACTCTATTCACCCAGGTTCTACAAAGATGTACCAAGATTTTAGAGAAGTCTATTAGTGAAACAATATAAAGAAAAACATTACAGATTTTGTAACCAAGTGTCCTAACTATCAGCAAGTGAAGGTTGAGCATCAAAGGCCTGGAGGTTTAGCTCAAGACATAAGCATCCCTGCATTGAAATAGGAGATGGTAAACATGAATTTTATAATAGGCTTACCCCATACGCGTCATAAGCAGGATTTGATTTGGGTAATTATAGATAGAATGACTAATTTAACTCATTTCCTGCCTGTCAAGGAAACATATTTAGTAGAGAACTATGCCATATTGTAGATTTGGGAGTTGATCATACTTCATGGAGTTCCCTTATCTATTATTTTTGATAGGGGAGCTCAGTTCAGCGCTAACTTCTAGAATTCATTCCAGAAAGGTCTAGGTACCCGTGTAGATCTTAATATAATTTTCCACCAGCAGATCGATGGACAAGCAGAGCGCACCATTCAGACTCTCAAGGATATTTTAAGGGCCTATGCGATTGACTTCAAAGGTAATTGGAATGATCACCTACCTCTCTTTTAATTTGCTTATAACAATAATTATCATTCTAACATACAGATGGCCCCGTTTTAGGCACTTTATGGGAGAAAAGGTAGATCTCCTATTGGTTGGTTCGATGTGAGTGAAGTTTTATTATTAGGTCCAAACTCAGTATATTAATCCATGGAAAAGGTTTAACTAATTTGAGACCGGTTGAAAACTACTCACAGCCGTCCGAAATGTTATTCAGATGTGAGGGAAGGGACTTAGAATTTGAGGTTAATAATTGGGTAATTCTAAAGGTTTCACCTATGAAGGGGTGATACATTTCGGTAAAAAGAGGAAGCTTAGTCCCTGGTACGTTGTTCCCAACTAGATTTTGAGCAGGATTAGGAAGGTAGCTTATGTGTTGGAGCTAGCCATGGAGTTGGCAGCAGTGCATTTTGTATTCCATGTTTCTATGTTGAAGTAGTGTGTTGGCGAACCATCGCATATTGTTCCTTTGAAGACTATTGGGGTGAAGGATAACTTATATTACAAGGAGGCATCAGTTTAGATACTAGATCGGCAGATTTACAAGTTGAGGACTAAGGAAATAGCATAAGTCAAAGTTTTGTGGAAAAATCAATCCGTTGAAAAAGCTACATGGTAAGCCAAAGAGGATACGCATACCAAGTACTCTCACCTATTCCTTCCTATCTATGAGGACATTTGAGGTAAATGGTTTTCTTCATTTAGTGACTCTTAGAAACTTTGTGTTATAATTTGTCACCTTGAAATTCTTCGGTGTATGTTCGGGCCTTGAGTAATCTAGTTAAGTTCCAAGTTCCTTACATGAATTAGTCCCAACTATGATAGCAAGTCAATTTCAGATACTCGATAGACAGTGAGAGTAGATCCCATTCTTTTCAATTCAAATTAAGCCTTCAATTGAGGACAAATGATCCCAAGGAGGGAGATATTGTAACCACTCAGATTTCGAGCCTGAGCATTTAGCACTTAGCACAAGAAAATTAGACTGAAATGTTTAAAGTTCCCAGCTAACCACGGGAAGGTTCACGAGTTGTGAACCGAGCCCGCAGACCGTAGAATCCTTCGTCGAAAGCTCCTTTAGTTTTCCAGTGAGCCTCGAATAGGTCCACACCCCATTGGACCAAAACAAGAGTCGTGAACCCATTCTTGGAAGTAACCCTAAAATTTTTTCAACTCCCAGGTTCCTATGACTCGTAATACGACTCATGGAATGGGACCACGACGTGGAGCCTAGACAATGAGTTGAAAAAAATCTCTTGAGAACCATGAGTAACAGTACAAGTCATGGAATGTATACCACGACCCATGAAAGGAATTTTGGAAGAGGATACATAAGAGATGCAAAAGTCCCTCGAGAAACCACGAGCCAAGCCACGATTCGTGGAATTTGTCCACTAGTTATGAAATGACTCATAGGTCATTGTTTTTAGAAATTTTAAAACATTTTTAAAGGGGAAATCTCATCCATTCCTTATTTTCTAAGCCTAACTACAACATTTTAGTTTCTCTTAGGAGAGAATGTTTAAGACAAGTTGATTAATTCTCTCATATTCTATGTTATAACTCTCAGCGTTAGAATAAATCTCTCTTAAGCAAAAGTAAACCTAGGGTACCTCTCTCAGTCTATCAATTCAAGTTTCCAGTCAAGAAATCCTTGTCTCTACAGTTATGTAAGGCTTCAATGAGGGTTTCCTTTAATCCACATGCCCATGTTTCTCATAAAGTGCTAAAAAATTCATTTAGGGTTTTATCCAAATGATGCAGATTTCTCTTAATTTTATTTTAGTTGATTTTAAGGATTTTTATTATTGTGTTGTCATAGAAAAGCATGATTGTTACAATATTCCTTTAACCTTGTTGAATTTCAAAAATGAATTTAGGATGAATTTAGTATGATGTAGTTTACAGTTTAGCAAAAAATGTTATGGAGATGATTTTTAGCAAATTTTTGTGCTCTACATTAGATGGACAGAAACTTAAACTTACCTATGAGCATATCAATATATAAAATTGTTTTGGGAGGATTATTTATCATCGAGAGGATTTGGGTTCAGAAAACCCAAGTTCTATAACTATGTGCCACCGTAGGATTTGAGTCTACCGCAAATCGGTCAGCTCCCTTAGCCCAAAGGCCTTAGTAGTGGATCCATATTAGACAGACAGATTCTCTACCCTGGTAAGGTATAGGGCATCCCTCCCAACTGAAATGATTCGTTGGATTCCATGAGCTCACATGGTGGATGTTGGTTGTAAGAAACTCCCTACTTTAAAACTTATTATTTCTATACCTTTTAAAATTGACGTTTTGAGTTCTCAAATCAACAGTTCTAGACATGTTTTCAGCTCAAAACCGTACAAACAGATTTACAGTTACAAATTATGAAAGTTGACTCTCCAATGATCCTTATATATTGATTTTGAGATATTTTTCCATCCATTTCATTTATTCATGATTATTAAACTTAGTCAGTCTTTATAAGCATGTTGTTATCATATATGATTTTTGTTTTGTTTTAACCTTGCATACTCTGTACTTTTCTACGTACTGGTCATATACTTTTGTATATGCTGCATCTTATTACTGATATAGATTCAGGTGCGCATTCCAAGACTCGTGGCTAGTCCTATCCTGACCCAACCGATCATGAGTGGCACCCACCCTAACTCTACAATGGGAGAACCATATAACCCAACCCTTATCCAATTATCAAGAACTTACATTAACTACCTTCGCCACCTAACTATCATCTAGCTTACTAAACACAATATAATTAAAATGATTCCATTACTAATTTATCAATACCAAACCAAATGAGAGTGCAAAAGTATCTTTATTTATTACAATCCCTGGGACCCGAAAGTCAGCGTACAAGAACTCTGAATGTCCAAAACAAGATCTAAAACATAATTCAGACTACTAAATAAAGAGAAATGTCATTGTCCTGAAATCGAAGGACATGAAATAAATAAAGATTATCCAATGGCTGCCCGAACATGGTGCTCACCCTTGAATCTATACTGGAGTCACAAACTAGAGCCAATGTCTCATCTCAAACATCGAAACATGCTATGCACTCAATAAAAAGAAGAGTACAGGTAGCATCAGTACGAAAACTATGTACTGGTAGTCATCATCGGTCGACTTAACCCAACACCATACAAATAAGTAAGTCAATTCAAGTAAGAAATAATCAAGACACAACTTGACAATCAAATGTACAATCACAACAGTTCAACTCACCAATCAATAACCATTCTCTCCATGCAACCAGAGTTTAAGTGTACAAGTACATCAGTTACACTTAGGAAGATTCATCCAATAATAGTCAATATAATGTATATGCAAATGTAATGATGATTGCATGCATGCAAGATGTACACACATACTAGGATCAGTAGGGACCCTTAGCTATGACCTGCAGGGGATGAGCTAGGTCCATGTACCATTACCGATATGGTACCCAATCCAACATTAGTGTTGATGTGACACTCGATCCAATAACAATATTGGTCTGACACCCGATCCAACATCATCTCAATCTATATATATAAATAAAATCTCAAGTTCAATGCTCAACGCATGATAATGATCAAAAATCACAAGTGATGCCCGAAATATAATCCATACATTTAGGTTACATATAACCATAGAGTCAAATCAAGTCTATACTACTATTAAACCATAGCCTACCTCAATTCCTTGCCCGAAAACACTATTTGACCAAAATCTTGCCTTTCCTTTCAATTTTTGCTCGATCTTGATCTATAAGAAACAAATACACATGTTTCAACACAACAATTCACAACTTCTAAGCATTATAAACCCACACCCATCAATTTTAACCAATGAACCTGACCTAGTTCATCATTCTATGGTTTTCTACCCTTTAATCTCCTTCAATTCTCCATACTTTAAGCGTACAAGAATGAATTCTACATAAGAACTATTTTCTAACACCTTAGGATCAATATCAACTAAAATACAACCATTCCCTCTCAATTTCCACCAGTTCATGAACTTAGGGCTAATTATCAATTTCAACTAAGGAACCCTAAGAATCTAAGGGAGTGATTTCATGTTTGAAGAGTAGAAAATCTTACCTCAAAGATGGACCCCCCCCCCCCAAATTGATGCAAAATCGCCTTAGCTTAGTCCTGGAATTATTTTTTAGAAAAATAGGAATGAAAACGTTGTTTCTAACTTAAAATTAATTTTTCTGTGTTTTCATCTTTGCAACGACTGATCTGTCGCTGCAGTGATACCTAGGCTAAAATGGTCTTGCTATAGCGACACCAAACCAGTAGCTTGTGATCTGTTCCCATCTATGGCCATTTCACAACACACTTCTCGATTCTCGACATTACAAACTGACCTTTTCACGGTAATCGCTATAACTGGAGTTCTACTAACCCATTTTATGCACCAGAAGTTTCTAAGGCTTCCTAAAATCTTCCTATAACACAATATCCACTCAAAACTACCAATCAATACTATTAAAATTCCTAGATTTTCCTAGACCACAGCACACTCAAAATGCACCTAAAACTAGGCTAGCCTTGGATTTAAAAATTTGTCCTAAGGAAGAACTAAACTAAGATTTTGCTCTCTATTTCAGTGTAACGACGTTTTGGGTCATTACATTAGATACCAATTTACCCCTTGTCCATTCCTCTAACTAGAATGATGCAAAAAGATAAGTAAAAGGTACTTGTCTTAATGAACAAGTGAGGATAGCGCTTGTGCATACATGCCTCAGTCTCCCACATGGCCTCAACAAAATAATTTCTCCACTGGACTTTCACTGACAGAATAATCTTAGTCCTCAGTTTCCTCACATCTCTGTCTAAAATAGCTATTGAATCTTTTTTTTAAGAAAGTTCATTGTCAAGCAACTCTAAATCCCAACGAATGATGTAGTCCCCATCTTCGTGATACTTCTTGAGCATCAATACATGAAATACTAGATGAGCTCTTGACAAACTGCGAGGTAAATCCAACCTATACATCATTGCCCCTACTCCATTCAATATCTCAAAGAGTCTGATATACCTCGTATTGAATTTACCTTTCTTTTGAAATGCATTACACCCTTCATGGGTGACACTTTCAGCAAAGCTTTCTCACCTTTTTCAAATTTAACATCTCTTACCTTATTATCCGCATAGTCTCTTTGCCGACTCTGAGCCGCTACCAAATTCTCTTGGATGAACCTGACTTTGTCCATTGACTCCTTTAACATATCAGTGCCCCAAGTTCTTGATGTCGGCCAAACTATACCTCCATAAAAGTATAATGCAGTCGTTGAATCAAATATAGAACCCAACTAGATTGGGGTCAATCCCACAGGCAATAGGACAGACTTCTATCAAATGCTTGTCCAAGTGATTGGCAAGTAAGTAAAAAAGAAGGGGTTTTGTAAACAAATAGTAACAGTAACAATTGTTGATTGTCGAATTTGTGATCAATACGAGAAAGGCACTAGGACTGTGATCCTCAAGATTCCTTAACTCTACCGGGTATTTGTGTTGGCAAACTGTCCCGCTGCGTTGCATACAAAATCTAACAAGATAGGTTCATTTAAACGTCTTTCGACCTTGGTTAGATGAATTTCACTCTTCTCCTCTCAGTTTTTGATTGTCGCACTACTAACCCTTGTTCTTGATCTCAGATAACTATCCCTGTTACGACTCAAGTTATTAGATGCAGGTTGATAGCTTTAAATCTCTGTTGTTATTCCCTTTTCCCAATCTCCACTTCTCTCTCGAGCAAGTTTAGAATACAGGCGAGTTTTCAACGTTTACAACCATTAGAAGATGAATTATAACAAAGAAAATAACAATACATGCAGTCACACCGGTTCAGAATTGCTTCGTACTGAACTCGTTTCGTTAATTCCTCATGGTTCACACAACCCTAGTTGAGAGATTTAGCTACTCATGATTGCAGGAACACAAGAAGAATTCAATGATGAAAACATAATTATGAACTCACAAGAAGAATAAAACTCTGAAATATTAATATAAATCAAAACCTTAGAATCGATGTTTGAGATTACAAGATCAATGTGTTTATGAACCTCAAAACAATGTAATAGAATCCAAAACAATGTAATAGACCCCTCAAATAATGTAATAATAGACTCCCTAACATAGGACAAAATAGGAGTATTTATAGATACAAAACGAATCCTATCCTAAAACATATAGGAGAAAAAAGTCGGCAACTTTCCACGGATCGTGACTTGAGGTCGTGGACTCAACCCACAAACCATGGGTCCAGGTCGTAGGAATCAGGCCTCCATGCACAACTACAGAAGTTGACTCACGGACTTGACCTATGATCCGTAGATCGACCTACGGTCCGTGAGTCATGACCGTGGGTCACTTGGTGAAATTCAACTCCGCTCTTTTGTCTTCAAAAACTTCATTCTAGTGCATGCTACTTCCCGTCTTCTCTATTTTGCCTCCAAAACCTATTTTCTTGCAAGAAAGAACAAAAAACTCATCATACCTACCAAACATACCCAAGTTATTGCATATTTTTCTTGTTTTAAGCATCGAAAGTGCCATGAAATCATGACACATCAACACTCTCAACTTAGAACATTTGCATGTCCTCAGGTGAACAAAACAAAACAAACACATTCGATGCTTAACTAAGAGAAACCTAAGAGACCTACGGCAGTCGACTGATTACTTTTGGTACCAAAATCTTTTCGACCCCCTCCTATTTGTAAATCAAAACCACAGTGTACATACATACAACATATTATCATAAAACAGAAGGGATCAAGTGATGACATCAGATTATGAACAAACAACTAACCATATATGCAAATGACATTATCCAAACAAATAGCAGCTAACAATGCAACCCATGTACTCTCACAATAAAGAAGTCTCATACACTCACAATGTATTAATGAATATCAAAGTAGGGACTAGGTCAAAACACTCTCTCTCACAAAGAAGTTTAAATAGTGTGCATGAAATACCATTGGCTTGCCCTTATTTTCTATGCCTTAGTTTTTTCGGACAGTCAGACTAGGATCACTATAGGACTTTCATCAGCTTGTAATGTAGGCTTGGGGACGGGTATGGTATATATGGATATGGTGACTCAACCCTCCTTGACACTACACTATTTTTGGCTCCACTTTCCAACCATTCTCATTTTATTCTCCCTCATTTGTTTTCAGACTTTGGGTGTAATTTTCTTTACGATTTTAATATTTTTTTTCCTCTTTTTTTCTTTTTGCAAACACAATTTTTTTTCTTTCTTCTTCACACCCAACTTTGTTCTCCTTTCTTTTACTAACCCCTTCTTCATACCCATATCAAGCTACACACCCCTATGATAGCCACCCTCAACTTAGGCGATTTGCCTAAGTTGAGGTACACAATGTCCAAGGAGGGATCAAAGCCAAGATAGGTTCATTATAAGTCGAAATGGGAAGGTGAATAGGCTAATAAAAGAAAAAGGTCAATTAAGGCTCAAACTTGGGATCAAGAGATACTTACTTCATTTGGTCGGGCATTTAGGCTAAAAGTAGACTTATTCAAAAACGGCCTATGATCCTTTCCTAACCACTATCCTATAACCTAGGAAAGACTAACTGGGCAAGTTCTGGATTGCACACATAAAGTGAACTCGGTAATGACCTCACACACATATAGCACAGGGTTACACTATCGACTTCTACCTATCCAGTTTATGCATTGCTATGCTACAATCATTCTGCCTATAATACTAATGCCATAACAAGATCCAACAGCTGTCACAAACTAACATAACTATACACACAGTCTAAAATAAAATTTTCAGGAGGGGTATCCTTTAAACACCAAAAACATCATCAAAAACTTGTTCAAAACTAGACTGTACTAAGGTTCCCCTATTTTCCTCCTAATTAAACACGAAAACACATAATGAAAACATAAATAACAACCTAAACATACCGGTTCTACTATGATAGCACTTGAGAGAAAAGAAACACGACAACAAAAATCCCCCAAGAGGACATATAGACCCACAAGTACCTCCTCCCCCACCAAATAAGCATGCATTGTCCTCAATGCATTAGATCGAAGTAAAACAAGAGAGTTAGGAACATACCTGTGGCACCCTAGGTGCGTGGATCTAATGTCCATCAAAGTAACTAAAATCAAAGCAAATGTAGGAATAGCAAGACACCTTAGATTTCCTCCCAAGCAGCGCCTGATTTAATGTCGTGGCACAACGCGGGTGTCTTGATTACTCAGATTTCATCAAGATATCCCTTGGGTTGGCCTCCAAGGTAATCTAAACTATTTATTTCCAAAACCACCCTTATGTCCTTTAGCTACTTCATAGTTCTGCAAACATTAAACGTGACTTCGTTATTATTCAACCTGAATTTTAGCATATCCACCAATGCTATATCGGTGGCTAAAAATGGTCTCCCTAAAATTATGGGCATCTCAAAATCGACCTCATAATCCAAGACAACAAAGTCAGCAGGAAAGATGAAGTTTTCAACCTTGACCAAAACATCAAATAATATGCCCACAGGCTTCTTGATTGTATGATCCGCCATCAATAACCGCATCTTTATTGGTTCGAGGGTTCCCAAGCCTAATTTCTTGAATACTGCTAGTGGCATCAAGTTAATGCTTGTACCTAGGTCACACAAAGTTCTGGCAAAGTTAACTGACCCAATTGTGCATGGAATTGTGAAGGCATTGTGATCATTTTTCTTTTGCACAAGAGAATGGGATGCAATTGCACTACAATAGTGAAAATCACCAACATACTCATAACTGACAGTTCTCTTCTTCGTGACAAACTCTTTCATGAACTTTGCATATCCCGACATTTGTTCCTGCACCTCTACCAATGAAATGTTTATAGAAAGTTGCTTCAATATGAACATGAACTTATGAAATTTTCCATCCTCCTTCTCTCTCTTCAAGTGCTGAGGGAATGGAGGTGGCGGCTTAGGAATGGGGGTTAGCATTTGTGGGACTTCCTTTTCTTTCTCATTTTTAGTATTCGCCTTGTTTTCATCAATATGAGGCTCTTCAAATTCTTTCATGATCTCCCCGCTAACAATTTTATTTTTATCCAACTTTTTCTTTAGACGTTGAGGGAAAGGAGGAAGAAGTTTTGGGAATGGAACATACTTCTTTAGACCTTTCTCTACCTTTTTCGTGGCATTCGTTTGCTTTTCTAGTGTAGCATGAACACCCTCAACTTGTTTGGGTGTCTCTATAAGAGTCTTCTTACTTCTCGTTGTGATAGTCATACAATGAGCATCATTTTTTGGGTTCTGGATGGTGTTGCTCGAAAGTGTAACTTGTTGACGCTGATTCAATGCTGAAGATATCTGCCCGAATTGCTATTCCAACTGTTTAACAGCAGTCGTATGAGACTCAACTTTTTGGCTAATCCCTGAAAGGTTTGACTTGATATCTTTCAGATAGTTTTCTTGACTCTCCAACCCCTTAAGAAGTTTAGCAAGTAGGGTTTCCTTTTTTGAATTTCCAAACTCAGTATCACGGTTCCCTGGTGGAACATAAAGGCCACTCTTATCTTTGTAGTTGTCTTTTCGCCTCCAATCACCATCCCAATCTTTGTCTCGATCTCTATACCCCGACTTGTTGTAATTATCACCATAGTAGTTCCAACCTTAATTTCCTTGCCTCGAGTTCTAATTGTCTTTATTAGACCCTTGGTCCTTGGTTCGAAAACCCACCACTTCTCTATCCAAATACTTAGCTGCTTCCTCAGAATCTGAATCCTCATACCTAGGTGCTTTGCCTTATTCACCTACCGCATTAATTTTTTTCATTCCTCCTGCCGTGATTTGCTTAGCAAGTAATCCGATCTCAATTCTTAATAGTGCTACTTCTTGAGCTATAGTGTCATCTAACGCTCTTTGCTCTACTGATTCTCCAATGGTATAAGTTCCTGCTGGTTGGTCTGCTTCTCGAACGTGCCAACCTCGGTTGGTTTTAGTAATACGATCTAAAATCTTTGAATCTTGTTTCCATGTCAGACTCATAAATGCTCCGCCAGTGATAGTATCTGCTACAACCTTGGTATTAGCATTTAATGCTCTATAGAAGATCTCAAGTAAATTTCAACCATTCATCCTATGGTTTGGAATATTATGCAACTTCTTCTTGAACCTTAGCCAAGTCTCGTAAAGTGTCTCAGAATGTAGCTGTCTGAAAGTATAAATTTCATCCTTTAGTTGCAACGAAGGTGGAAAAAAATCATTCCAGAAACTGATTCCTCAACTCTTGCCAAGTAGTGATAGAACTTTGTGGTACCTCAACCAACTCCAGGCAAATTATATGAAGCGTAGACCCCCAGAAAGTTCATCACATGCATGTTCGGATCATCTGTTGGAAGACCAGTGAATACACCTTTCAAGTTTAGCAGGTAGATCATGGCACTTGTAATGTCGAACTTAGTGCCCTGAGGTAGTGCTGGTGGAACAATAGCGCCAGTTTCAACCGGCTCCAAATAAGCCATCTCCTCTTTTTTCAGTTCAGCATAATCCGGGTAATAAGGTTAAAAAACCAGTTGTTGTGCTCTCAGCCTCCTTTGTCTCTCTTCTAACTCAGCCAAACGTTGTAGTACTACTTGCATATTAGGATTATCTCTATCTGCCTAACTAGCAGTAGCTTGGCTAGCTTGCTCCTCCCGTGTCAATCGAGCGGTAGTTTGATCAGCTGTTTCTTGAACGATCGTATGAAGTGGTGTTTGACCCTAGAACGTCCTCAGTTGGGTGAGTCCCAACTAGAAGTTCAGGATCCTTTGCTCCGTCTTTGGTCATTCTTCTACTTCTTCTATTTCTCCTTGCAGTCCACTCAATTTATGGGTCCAATGGAATCAAGGGATTGCCTTGACTCTGAGTATTGGGCATACACCGGCGTGTGCCCTAGAAAAGACAGAAAAGTAAAACCAATCAACTCCAACAATCAAAGTCAACAAATTTCATAACCTTATTCCCCAATAATGGTGCCAAAATTTGATGTCGCCCAAACTATACCTCCAGGAAAGTATAACGCGGTCGTTGAATCAAATATAGAACCCAACTAGGTTGGGGTCGATCCACAGGAAATAGGATGGACTTCTATCGAATGCTTGTCCTAGTGATTGGCAAGTAAGTAAAAAAAAGGGGGGGGGGTTGTAAACAAATAGTAATAGTAATAATTTTTTATTATCGGATTTGTGATCAATACGAGAAAGTCACTAGAAATGTGATCCCCAAGATTTCTTAACTCCATCGGGTACTTGTGCTGGCAAACTGTCCTGCTGTGGTGCATGCAAAATCTAACAAGATAGGTTCATCTAAACGTCTCTCGACCTTGGTTAGATGAATTTCGCTGTTCTCATCTCGATCTCCGAGTTTCGCACTACTAACCCTTGTTCTTGATCTCAAATAACTATCCCTGTTACAGCTCAAGTTATTAGATGAAGGTTGTTATCTTCAAATCTCTGTTGTTATTCCCTTTTCCCAATCTCTACTTCTCTCTCGAGAAAGTTTAGAATACCGGCGAGTTTCCAACGTTAACAACCATTAGAAGATCAATTATAACAAAGAAAATAACAATACATGCAGTCACATCGGTTCAGAATTGCTTTGCACTGAACCTGTTTCGTTAATTCCTCATAGTTCACACAACCCTAGTTGAGAGATTTAGCTACTCATGATTGCAGGAACGCAAGAAGAATTCAATGATGAAAACATAATTATGAACTCACAAGAAGAATAAAACTCTGAAATCTCAATATAAATCAAAACCCTAGAATCGATGTTTGAGATTACAAGATCAATGTGTTTATGAACCTCAAAACAATGTAATAGTATCCAAAACAATGTAATAGACCACTCAAATAATGTAATAATAGCCTTCCTAACATAGGAGTATTTATAGATACAAAATGAATCCTATCCTAAAACATGTAGGAGAAAAAAGTTGGGAACTTTCCACAGACCGTGACTTGAGATCGTGCACTCAACCCATGGACCGTGGGTCCAGGTCGTAGGAATCAGGCCTCTATGCATAACTGCAGAAGTTGACTCACGGACTTGAAGCATCACAATACACAATGAAATCCTTACCTTCAATAGGAAAGGTAAGAATAGGGACTTAACTCAACAAAGTCTTGAGCTTCTGAAAGCTCTCCTCACACTCATCGTTCCATACAAAAGGTACCTCTTTATGAGTCAGGCGAGTCATATGCAAAGCAATAGAGGTGAACCCTTTCACAAATCGATAATAATTACTGGCCAACCCTACAAAACTATGAACTTCTGTCGCATTAGTCAGTCTGGCCTAATTCTTAACAGCTTCAACCTTTATGGGTTTACCATAACTCCATCCTTATATACCATATGTCCCAAAAAGGATACTGAAGACAACCAAAATTACACTTCCAAAACTTAACATAAATTTACTTCTCCTTAGCAACCCCAACACTATACGCAAATAAGCTTCATGATCCTCCTTACTATTAGAGTAAACCAGAATATCATCAACAAAGACAATAGCAAATGAGTCCAGATAAGGCTTGAATACACCATTCATCAAGCTCATAAAAGCGATTGGGGCATTGGTCAAACCAAAAGACATGACCAAGAACTCATAATACCCATAATGAGTCCAAAAGGTAGTCTTTGAAATGTCCTCTGCCCAAATCTTAAGCTGATGGTAACCCGACCTCAAATCAATCTTTGAGAACACTGCGGCTCCTTGCAATTGGTCAAATGAATCATCTATCCTAGTCAAAGCATACTTATTATGAATGGTCATCTTATTCAACTGTCAGTAGTCTATGCATAACTGCATACTACCATCCTTCTTTTTCAGAAAAAACACAGGATCACCCTAAGGAAAAATTCTTGGATGAATAAAACCCTTCTCAAACAACTCTTGCAACTGGGATTTCAATTCTCTTAACTCTGCCGGTACCATCCTATAAGGAGGGATAGATATGGGGGGAGGGGGGGGGGTACCTGGCTATAAGTTTATTCAAAAGTCAAACTCACGGTCATGTGGTACACCAGGGAGATCATCATGAAGCACCTCTATGAATTCACACACTACTAAAACTGAAGTAATAGGAGAGACTACCGAATTATCATCCTGAAGGTGAGCTAGTAACACTCTACATCCCGTTTAACTAACTTTTGGACACGAATAATTGACATAATTCTCAAAGGAGTAGGCTTAAGAGTGCCTTCCCACTCTAATCTCTCCATTCTGATCATAATTATTGTAACAGTCTTAGCATAACAATCAAGAATAGCATGATAAGGAGACAAACAACTCATTCCTAAAATAATATCAAACTCCTTCATATCTAAATCACTTAGTCTGCCAAGGTCCTATACCCCATAAATATTACAGGACATGCCCGGTAAACTTGATCAACATATACAAAAAACCCAATCGGTGTAGACATATACATGGGTGCATCAAACAATTCACATTTTAAGTCCCAACCCAAAGCAAATTTTACAGACACATAAGAGAAAGTAGACCCCTGATTAAATAATAGAGAATCCATACAATCACAAACAAGAATATTATCTGTGATTACAGTATCATAAGCTTCAGCTTCAAGACAGACCTAAACAACATAAATATAAGCCTTATCACCACCCTAATCAGCACCTCTACTAGTCTGTACGCCACCTCAATCAAGCTATCCTCCACCATGATTGTCTTAGTAGCCACCCCTCTCTGCAGTATGACCACCACGCCCACTATGTGGACAAAGCCTATTATATCCTCCACCACCATGACCTACTGGAACTAAGGCACTAGAAGCTGGCTGTAGAGTCAATTGACATGCAGATAAGTAATTAGGAAAAAAACTTCGAATATGACCTATTCCCCCACACTCACGGCATCTGATGTCTAACGCAGGTTACTGAATTGAAGATGTTAAAAGTGTATAGCTATCTGTCTGGAAGGGCTGATAACTGACCCCTGACGGTCGGTCCCCTTACGCACACTGACATAGCTGAATGGGATGGCTGAGAAGAGTAACCCTGTGAACCACGGCCCCTTGAAAAAGTACCACTGAAATGACCCAATTTTTGGGCCTTCTTTTTCTCTGCCTTTGCTTCCCATTGCTTCTTCACCCCTTTCTCTTTCTTCACAAATTCCACCACTTCCTGAAAAGTCTTTTCAAATGTAGTCACTTACAGTGCAGCCACCTGAAGAACTGTAATCTCGCCATACGACACGAATTTGATGAGTTTTCCGCATTTGAGTACTATCATGACTCTTTGATGAAAAACCTAACTACCTTGCGAAGCCAATGCCCCCGCAATCGCCCTGTGTCAACAAACAGTGGTGGCAGAGCTTCAACATCCTCAATGCCACTACATCGATTGTGATGCCATATTTCACATATATCACATGCCACTATAGATTCTGGGTAGCCCCATAGAACACTAGTATACAAGTAGGCCATATCACTGTAAGCATCAGAAAGGAAATACAGCTTTTATTAGTTGGTGGCTTTAAATCAAACGAATCCTCTCCTTCTTTGAAGTAATCAACTGCAATGTATAACGAGATAAGACATGAAATTTAGCCTTATAGGCCACCACCGATATATCACCCTGCTCAAGTCTTAAGAACTCATCCTTCTTTATATCCCGATAGGTACGAGGAACATACTTCTCAAGGAATACATTCTAAAACTGAGACCAAGTAAGTGGAGGTAAAATAACCTTACACTCAGTAGAAGACCTCCACCATTTCTTGGCTTCTCACTACAGCTGAAATGTCAATAACTCCATACCATATCTCTCCATAATGCCCATCTTAAGCAGATGCTCGTGACAGTCAATCAAAAACTCAAAAACATCATCTAACTCTAAAACACTAGAGGTTTCATCTTTATGAACTTAAAAAAATAGTCCATACTCATCATAAGTCATAACCGGACCCAATAGATGCCGAGGGAAAACTCCTATCTCAGAACCATCATCCATTAGAGGTGATATAATAGTTGTATGTTGCAAGGTTGGGGATGAAAATATAGGAACTATCGAGGTATTACTGGTGCTAGCCAAGCTACTCCAAACCCCCCAACATTTTTTGAATCACCTCTGCAAACATTGGTACATGATCTGCACCATTCTGTACTAGTACCATATTCTCTGGAACTCGAACTTCTCCTCCTCAACACCTCTTCATTCTGAACCAAATCTGGAGCATCTTGTTGTGGGGAAGGGGATGGTGATCTCTGCCTAGCCAATCCTCCAGCTGCCCATGCTCAACCCCTAACAGGTGCTACCCCTCTTCCTCCTCTTCTCGCCCTGCCCCCACCTGGAGGTCTGCCCCGAACCGCAGCCTTAGCGGCTGGTCTCGGTGCAGCTACTACGGCTGCTACTACTCTAGTAGAACGAGTGTTCATTATCTGCGAAACAAGAGTGAAGGAGGTTAGATACCCTTGGATTACCAAATACAAATTGGGATTAAGTACTAGCACAAAAGAAAGAAAGAAGTGAAAATTATTCCTAAAGTCCTATATCCTCTCAAAGAAAAGTACAAACATCTCTATACCATTCCGCAAGACTCTACTAGACCTATTCTAGTACAACGAGATCGACAAACCTAGTGCTCTGATACAATTTTTTTCATGACCCAATCGATATGAGTGGCACCCACCCTAACTCTACGGTGGAAGAACCATCTAACCCAACCCTTAGCCAATTATCAAGAACCTAGATTAACAACCTTCATTATTTAACTATCATCTAGCTTACTAAACATAATATAACCAAAATGATCCATTACTAATTTATCAATATAAAACCAAATGAAAGTGAAAAAGTATCTCTATTTATTACAATCTCTGGGACCCAAAAGTCACCGTACAAGAACTCTAAATGTCCAAAGCAAGATCTAAAACATAATCCAGACTACTAAATAAAGAGAAATATCATTATCCTGAAAGCTAAGGACATGAAATAAATAAAGATGATCGAATGACTGCCCGAACATGGTGCTCACCCTTGAATCGATACTGGAGAAACAAACTAGAGCTGAGGTTTTATCTCAAACTCTGGAATAAGCTCTGCACTCAACAAAAAGAAGAGTACAGGTAGAATCAGCACAACAACTAAACACTGGTAGGCATTATTGACCGACTTAACCCAACACCATACAAATAAGTAAGTGAAATACAAGTATGAAACAATCAAGAAACAACTCTCAATTAGTGGACAGTCAAATGTACAATCACAACAGCTTCACTCACCAATCAATAACCATTCTCTCCATACAACCATAGTACAAGTATACAAGTACATCAATTACACTTAGGCAGATTCATCCAATAATAGTCAATATAAAGTATATGCAAATATATTGATGATTGAATGCATGCAAGATGTACACACATACTAGGGTCAGCAGGGACCCTCGACTATGACCTACAAGGAACGAGGTTAGCCCATGTACCAGTATCGATATAGTACTTGATCCAATAATAATGTCAATGTGACACCCAATCCAATAACAATGTCGGTGTGACACCCGTTCTAACATCATCTTAATATATATATATATATATATATATATATAAAATTTCAAGTCCAATGCTCAATGTATGATAATGATCAACAGTCACAAGTTATGCCCGAAAGCTAATCACATACATTCAACTTACATATATGCATAGAGTCAAATCAAGTCTATACTACTATTAAACCTTAGCCTACCTTAATTCCTTGCCCGAAAACACTATTTGGCCACAATATTTCCTTTTCTTTAGATTTCTGCCCATTCTTGATCTATAAGCAACAAATACACATGTTTCAACACAACAATTCACACTTCTAAGCATTATAAACCCACACCCATCAATTTTAACCTATGAACTTGACCTAGTTCATCATTGTAGGATTTTGTACCCTTTAATCTCCTTTAACTCTCCATATTTTAAGCTCACAAGAATGAATTTATCATAAGAAATGTTTTCTAACACCCTACAATCAATATCAACTGAAATACAATCATTCCCTACCAATTTGTACCAATTCATGAACTTAGGGCTAATTATCAATTTCAACTAACACTATGATTCTTGTTACCCAAAGAATCTAAGAGAGTGATTTCAAGTTTGAAGAGTAGAGAACCTTACATCATATATGTAAAAACCCTTAATGGGTGCAAAATTTCCTTAGCTTATCTTTAGAATGAGTTTTTAGAAAAATAGTAATGAAAATGCTATTTCTGTCTTAAACCTAATTTTTCTACATTTTTCATCATTGCAGCGACACTTATGTTGCTGCAGCAATGGATTTGTCGCTGCAGCAACACCTAAGCTAAAATGGTCTATCGATGTAGCAACACTTCTGTCGATGTAGCAACGCCACTCCAACGGCACTTTCATCGCTGCAACAACACCAAACCAGTAGCTTGGGATCAGTTCCCAGCTCTGGCCATTTCAGAACACACTTCTTGATTCTCGATATTACGAACTGACTCTTTTATGGTAATCGGTATAGCCGAGTTCTACTAACCCATATTATGCACCAAAAATTTCTACGAGTTTCTTAACTCGTCCTCTAACATAATTTCCACTCAAAACCACCAATCAACACTCAAAAATATCCCAGATTTTCCTAGACCACAACGCACTTAAAATATGCCTAAAACTAGGCTAGCCTAAATTTAAAATTTTGGTTTAAGAAAGAGCTAAACTGAGGTTTCGCTCTCGATTTCAGCATAACTACATTTTGAGTCGTTACAAGTTCGATTGCAACGTCTCCAGTCAATAGGTGGTGAGTCCTCCTCTTTCAGGGACTTCATGGAATAGCTTAGTTGTTTAGATTCATTTTAGACATCATTTCATTTTATGGTAGCTTGGGCCATCTCCCGGTATATTTATTTCAATTAGTTTCTATAGGATTTTATTCAAAAATTAGTTGTTCAGATTCCCATGTATTTTTTAGTTGATTATTCTGTTATAACTTAAAGTATTATTAACCATTTATCCATGTCCCAGCTTCTGCTTTAATTATTGATATTGTCAGTTAAATTATTAGCAGTATGCCAGTATCAAGGGTCTGCTTGGGATCATTTGTGGTCCTAATTGCCGGTCACACCTAGGGGTGTAGACTCAGGTCATGACAAGTTCATTCCCCATGGCATGCGGAAAGAGATAATAAGCCAATATGAGCACTTGACTCAGGATTCTTTCCAGTGAATGAGTATGAGACTAGATTCCATGCATTGTCTCATCATGCTTTGATGATCTTACTCGATGAGATTGGGAGGCTTTTCTGGTTCGTGAAGGGAATGATTTATCCTATTCATATGACAATGTATCAAATAGCAACATCTGGAACTTCTTTTAGAGGTTGGTCAATTTAGCCAAGGAGTTTGAGTTTATGAGATGTGAGGAGTTTGGTGATCATAGGGACAAGAGGTACCATACTTCCGGTAGTTAAAGTGGCATTCATCTGGAGGTAGGATAATTTAAATTAAGAGAGAAGGGAGTGTAGGATTAATGAATCTATAGAGAGAAAGACTGAATTAGTTTATCATGTCAAAAGTAAAAGATTGTACAACAACTATTTATACAAAGTAAATCACTTAAAATTTCTTGAAAAGCTAACTAATTAGCTTAACCATCTCCTTAACTTTAACTCATCTAGGATAACCTCACCTTATAACTACTAACCACAACTCAACAATTTTTTCATGTAAAAGTTTATACTATGATTAATTATATCAATACATTCTCCCAAAACACCCCTAGTTAGGCCTTAGTTTCGTAGGATCACAACATATAGCCAAGTTACTAAAGCAACTCATGGAACAATAACTGAGAAATTATATAATGAAAAGTAACTACTGTGCATGTGGTGTGGAATAGGAGAGTATTTAACTTTTAATTAGAAGTCTCAAGATATTTTCAAATACCTTGAAATGAAGAATCTGTCATTAGAAAGTAATTTAGCCATTTATTAGGTTTACTTGACACGAGTCTGATTTATGGTGTATTCGGTATGAACAAAAATATTTTAGATGAAAAATATTTTTCTAGAAAATATTTTTCCGAAAAGTAAGTAATTTTCTTATTTATTTTCTAGTGCTCGATATTAAGGAGAATATATTATCCCAAGGGAATTTAAGAAGGCAGAGAGTATGAACCCGAACCTAGGCTCATGTCCCGACCGATGTCCCAACCAAACTGTAACACCCCGAAAATCTTAGCTAAGATTAGAACCATGCTCCAAGTACATGTAAAATCAAACTTCATGTTTCAGCTGCATTATAAGTGATATATACATGTATTAAGGCCTCAAGTAACTCCTAGCTCATGGCCAAGCCAAAACATCCTTTATCGATTGATTTCTTATGAAGGATCTTGCTATAGTCTACTTCAAGCAAGAATAACTCATATATTCTGAGGTATTTTTGAGCTTAAGACCCAACAAATGATATATATTTGAATTATCTTTCCAACACATTCAGATTCACCTTAATTCGATGTCGGAACTAAGAGATATGGTCATTTTAGTGAAGCACTGTCTAGCAGTGAGAACATACGAGCGTAGGTAAGATCGTGGTTACAACGCACGATCGTACCACGCTCCCGTCTAATTGAAACAGCCCCCAAAACCTGAAAGTTGACAAACATACCTTCCAACCACGAGAGGGAACCACGGCCGTGCTTTGAAACCACGATTAAAAGCACGTTCGTGGCTTCAAAACTTTATCCGGCTTGAACTTCCAAGCTACGAGCCTTATCATGAGTGGGACCCACGATCGTACCATGGTTGTCTAATCAAGTTTAGAGAAGCACCAAATCAGCCACCCAACCATAAACACAACCCACAATCGTAGGTGGGACCCACGATCGTGGGAACGTCCCTTCCAGCAGGTTTTCAGTTACGAATTTAAAAGGGCACATTTGTCTTTTCCCATTTTTTTTTAACATCAAAACTACGTCGTTTAACCTATTTTAAGGTTGATTATTAAGCCTAATATTACCCTAAGCCCTCATTACATAGAAAACACTCGACACTTAGTAAAAACAAAAGAAAAGAGCCAATTTCTCTCTTCTTCAGGCAACTAGGGTTCATCTTCTTCAAGCTCCCAAGTTTAAGGATTTCTTCAGGGTTTCCATATCCAAGTATGTGGGATTTTATCAATGGGTTTTATTTCACCCATTGAGTCCCAAAGTTAACTTAATTCTTCAGTTTGATTCCTTCCTCAGAGCTTAGGGTTTATGAATGTTGTGGATTTCTTGATATTCCCGTTCCTTGATCTCAATGAGTTATAAACCCATGTTTTTGACATGAATTTCAGTATCATTACATGTTCAATATTATAAATCCTAATTATATTATGAAAACCATGACGTTTGGATTTGAGTTATTAAATTCCTTAATTCACTCAGTTTATGAAATTATCATGATAGTTGCATTCTTCAGAGATGGCGGGTTATGAACACCTGATGACGTAGGATTTCATGCATATATTTATGAGTATTATATTCTCTAGATTACATATTTGAATTCTCTCAGATAATGCATTTATTTCCAGTCTTCATAATATTACTATTATTGAGCATTTCAGTTATCAGTGTCAGTCTATTTGGAGTAGTACTCAGCACCGAGCGGACGCAGGGATGAAGGATCACCTGTCAGTTAGGCTGAGAGCTTTATTAGAAGTCCCTAAGTCCCAGAACTATGGCGCCACCATAGGTTCTAAAGGGTCACTCGTCAGACTAGGCTTGACACCTTAGTCCTTTTGGACATCAGTTAGTGGATGCATGTCAGTCAGTGTTCATACCCTTGGCAAGGTACTGACCACCATTCCAGCTGGGGTTATAGGTTGGACCCCAGTTAGCTCAAATTGGGGTATGTCGGTTATCAGTAGCTCCCACAGTCCACAGTTCATAGTTCGGATTCAGATACTTGCATGACCATTGTTGACACCTAATTTTGTCCATCCTTTTCGTCATTTTTCTCATTCGGGTGCTTATTTTATTTTAGGCCAAAAATAGCTCTTTTATTATTTTTTATCAAATTTTGTGCTAACATGTATTATCCCCCATTATTTTGATTGTGATTATTATTATTATTATTCACTTGTGAAGAAATTTTATTTACTTACTTTTTTATTTATTTTTTTATTTTATTTTTTTTACTTAGTCATTTAACAAATACTCTTATTATATATATTAGCAGAATTTATTTAGACTCAAATATATTAATGTTGGATTTCAAATTTTGAACATGGTCAAATCTTTCTATATCTATAAACTTTTACAAAATCTTGGCTTTACATGATAGAATATAATTTTTCCCCAAATCATTCCTACAAAATATTTTTTAAAAACCTCATAAACATATTCCCCCATATTCTTTTCACCTTATATTTAGTAAGAAAAGATTTTTAAAATTTCTTTTCCTTCCCTTTCCCTCAACATCCTTTTTCTTCTCTCTTATAAATACCACTACTGTTTTTTTTCATGGGGGACGAGGAACACATAGGAGGCAGCCGCAGCTATACTCCCCAAAAAACTCCATCAAACCATATACTCCATCACGTTCCAACAACTACACCAAATCCTACAACCCTAACAAACAACTACAACCTAGACGTAATCCTCCAGCAACCACACATCACCCACGTACAAAAGACACCAAAAAGCAGACTACCAACAACCATACAAACACACAACCCAAATAAAAGCAAATAACGCACAAAGAACGAGAAAAATATTGGGGGTTTAAGGTCGAGGAGGTCCAATGTGTGAGTTCATTCAAGGTCTTATTCTCGGCACTAGCTTAAAATTTCAGATTCAAAGGTTTGCCAAAGTGGAAAATCTTTTGCTCATCAAAGGTCCAATTTCAACTCTTTTTGTTCATCATTTTCCAAGTTGGTTCCTTGTTGATGCTTGAATATTATTTGTTTGGTTTTCTGTTACTCTCTGGTACTCATAAATGAGTTTGCTTTACTTGGTTTATTGGTGACAACTTATTATATTATTAGCTAATTTACTTCTTTTTACAAGAAAAGTAATCATAATTTGTTGTCATACTTGTAGTAGAAGTTCTGGACACATTAGTTAGAAGTTGGAATTTTGATTTAATGATTACTGAGAATAAATTCTAGAATTCTGTCAATGTGCATTAGCATTTTAGGATCTAATTTCTTTTGGGTCACTTCTTTTTTAATGTAGTCATATGTGAATGTGATAATCTAATTTTCCTTCAGTTGGTTTCAATTGTTTTCTTTTGGAAAGAGTGTGGATAAGAAAATACATCTTATATGCAAAGTATTATTGATTTCGTTGGTTTGGTTATGATTGTTTTGTCCTTATACTAGGAATGGTTGTTTCCAAGTATTTGGCCCCTCGACTTGGTTCTCTAAATGTTTAAGGTCAATAAATTAATTTATTCCATGAGATGACCGAGACGGGCTGCTTAGTTAATTCAAACCCTTTGCAAAAAAAAATTAAAAAATAAATGGAAACTAAAAATTTGTTTTTCTAAAAAACCTCTCTTTCTTTTCATGTGCTACCTTTTTTATGGTTTTTATTACCTTATTACTTAATTTTTCTTTGATTAAGCATTAAGAACAGACATACTCTCACCCCTATTTGAATATTTTTTACATGTATACCACAATGAGAGATATCTTTTGGAATCATGACGAGTGGGGAGCCAACACATAAAGCAAAACTCAAATGGAGTAGTCGCCCCCAAGTGGGGATCAGGTACGTTTTGGGAAATGATGAGAAAAAGATAGGCTATAGCTGACTTCTCGTATAAAGCACGTAGAGCTTTATTAGAAAATATAAAGCACCTCGTTACTCCCTGCTTCTCTAATTTTTCATGTCAACCTTTTAAAAGTCTCAAAAACTTGACAAATTATACTATTATACTAATTATCGATATACTTTCGTACAATCTAAATATACATACCTATATTAGTTTGCACTACTTTTAGATGATGAATACCTTATTTACTACTCTTGAATAATTTCTTTAAGAATTATATTCGTCTCGTCTTGAAGCATTTAAGAGAGTTGATCATATAAAAATAGAGAAGAGGGGTGTAACATTGCATTGGACCCGTTTCAGCCTTGCCGTACCCTGATCCCACTCTCTCTCTCTCTCTCTCTCTCTCTTACTCTCCCTCCCTCACTTTCTTAACCTTAAATTTTAGGTGTTAAATTATTATTCTCTTACATTATATTTACCACCAAAATAACATGGCATACACTTTACTAACAATTTCCTTTCTTTTTGTCAAATTTTACAACTCATGGGGACTATAATGCGATCTTAAAAATAGGAGAATAATCAAAGGTATTCCTTATAAATTCACTTCTTCATCAACAAGGTAAGTCTCCTGACCTTCACAATTTTTTATGTCCTTAAATACCTAATTTTGTGTGTAGATTATTTTATTTTTTATTAGTTATTATATTTGAGTGCTTTAATTATTTGGTTGGAAGCAACTAGGTTAGTTTATCTATCTTTTATTCTTTTAGTATTTCTATCCTATATTTCCTTGTATGCATTATTTGAATATTTTAACTATTATATTGGAAGCATCTATTTCAGTATCTCCTTCTTTTGCTTATTAATATTGCACGTCTTTTCTTTGGTTCGTTAGATATTTATATTATTATTTTTTTGTAAAACTGTATTTAATCGTAAAAATAAGTTATATTCAAGTTGTACAATTATTTATCTTATTTTATTTTTTTCTACAAATTTTTTTCCTTTTTTGTCAGATTTAATTTCTTTTTTCTTCTTTCTATCTTAAATGCTTGTATTCTTAATTGCCCTTAAATTAGTACTCAAGTTATTTTGTTGTTTTGTTGCTACCTTTCTCTACTTACCTATTTTTATTTATCTAGAATAATTAAACTAAATTATGCATGCTTAATCACTTAGGTATTTTATAAAATCGATTGACATTTGTTTATCACATATTCCCACGTAATATATGAGTTCGGCTGGGACCCACATTTGTGGACCTCGAAAGGTGCCTAACACCTTCCTTTCGAGGTAACCTGAATCCGTACCCAAATTTCTGATTGACGTAGACTATTAAAATAATTAATTACAATTAGTCTAGAATGGTGCCCTAACGCACCATAATTCGTTAGGTGGCGACTCTTCACTCTAAACAATCCTAAAAATGAGTTGTCACGTTGAATCCCGTATTTCGCGAGAAAAATGGGGTGTAACAACCATGTATTCAGTATTTCAGCTTATCTATCAGTACATGTTTATTAGTTGGTCTAGCATCAGTTTATTAAGGTCACATGCATTATGTTTAGCCTACTTTAGTTATTTTCCTATCCCATATACTCAGTACATTCCAAGTACTGATCGTATACTTTTCTTTGAGCTATATTGTCTTATAATATAGGTTCCCACGTATAGCATCCGGATTGAGCCTAGTACGATCTCCTACCACATCAGTAGCAGTACTTTGGTGAGTCCTCATCATTCCAGGACTAGTTATCAGTATTTAATTTTATGCTATTTAAATTTCAGACAGTCGGAGTTAGTTGGGGGCTTGTCCCAACAAATCATCTTATTTAAAGTCTTTCAGACAGTCAGTTAGATTATGTTTCCAGCTTTATGAGTATCTATTCAGATATTGTCACTTGCACGTATTGCCCAAACTTATTTTTTTAGATTATTAATTTCCGCATAAGTGATTTCCAAATTATTTCAGTATTTACAGAACATGCCAGGCCATAGGTTAGCTTGGGGTCACTTGTGGATCTAAGCACCATTTATGACTAGGGGGTAGTCTCAGGTCGTGACACAAATGAAGGGCCCCACCCCCAGCCTGACACCAAGCCAAGAGCCGACCTCAATAACAACTCAATACACAGCCCTGATGTGTCATGGTTTTATGACACTTTCGATGCTTAAAACATGGGATTGTTATACGTTCTTTAGCGCTTTTTGGTAGATATGAAGTGTTTTTGGTAGTTCTGCAGGAAAACAGGGTTCGAAAGCCAAACCAAGGAAAAAGATTCAAAATTGACCAAGTGAGGCCACGTGAAAAGCGTCCACGGTCCATAGAACCTTCCACAGACCATGAAACATGATCGTGAACCAGATTTTAAAGAAGTGCAAAAAGTCCTAACTTCTGTGAAGGTCTTCCATGAACTGTGGACCAATCTATGAACCGTCAAAGTATTCCCATAGACCTAATCCTGAAGAACTACAAAATAGTCTGAGTTCCATTAGTGGTGTCTATGAGCCGTGAACTAATTCACGGACCATGAATGATGTCATGGGAAACTGAAAGAACCTAACTGGAAAAGTCAAACCTACAGACCATACATTGTGGTTCACGGTCTGTGGAAAGCTACCGACTTTGTTTTCCTAGTTGTTTTAGGATAGGTTTTGTAATATCTATAAATACCTTTCCTAGGTTTTATTTTAGAGTTTACACATTATTATGCTCTTTGAAGCCTTAGAAACATATAAATTGTTTTGTTCTTGGATTTTGTAGAATTATTCATATATTGATTCTTGGTTATTAAATTTTCTTTGATAATTCAAGTGTTCGAATTTCATCTACTCAATCTCATAAGTTCTTAATTATGATTTTATCTATAACTCCTAATTGTGATTTTCAAAGCATAAGTAGCTAAATCCACAAGTAGGGTTATAGGAACCATGATGAATTAACAAAGTATGCTAAAGTACTTAGTGATTCTTGAATGGGTGTTTATGCATGTATTGTTCTTCCCTTCGTATTGATTGCTTTTTAACAATGACCAATGTTAGAACTCACCTTATTCTTACTTGCTAGACCAAGGAGGTAACGAATGGGAAAAAGGATTAACAACGGAGATTTGAGGCTATCAACCCTCTTCTAATAGCTTGACCTTATTCGAGAATAGCTAATCTAGGATCAAGGGTAAGGGTTAGTACAAATACTCATCGACGAACCAACTTTTATAGTGATATTTATCTATCTAGGAGACCAACCAGTTAGGTGAACTTAACTTACCAATTTTGCATGTTAAGCACCAGGATAGATCACTAGTACGACACACTTACTAAGTTATGAAATCATGGGGAATAAAATCCTAGCCAACTCTTGTCATTGATTACAAATAACATTAATTGATGCTCTGTTACTTGATTATTTATAGTTTTCAACTATTACTTTGTTAAAAAATCCCCTCTTTAAAAATAACCAACTAAAATCCTAGGTCCTAACCGTATTCCTTGTGGGATTGAACCAAACCTCAGATGGGTTCTATATTTGAACAATGATCACTTTATACTTTGCTTTAAAGGTGTAATTTGGGCGACATCAAATTTTGGTGCCATTGTCGGGGAATACAATTTAGAATAAGATCAATTGTGTTTATATGACTGTTAGCCCTAATTTAATGATTTACTTTTTCTGTTCTTTTTCTTTTGTTCTTAGGGTACACACTTGTGTATGCCCAACACTCGGAGTCAAGCTAATCCCTTGATTCCAATCAATCAAGAACTTGAAAGAACTTTAAGGAGAATGGATAAGCAAGGAATCCAGGAGACTGCGGATGAAGCCACAACTAGGATGTTAGATGAGGCACATGGAGGGCTCTACAACGTGAGGCAGCTTGGCTAGATAAAGAGAAACGTCAAGCTGCAGCGAATGAGCAAGCTAGACAAAAAGGGGCAACTTGTCAGGCTGCACTTAGTGAACAGGCCATGCAAAGAAGGAATAAAGGCCATGAGTAGCAACACTATCGATATGCCTCTCAGTATGATAATAATATTGACCTAGATGATGCAGGTGTAATAGGTGCCATAATACTGCCCTCACTGCCTGTTGGGGAGAAGTTCGACATTACTAGCACAAGATGCAGTTGTTGAACATGAAAGGTGTGTTCTCTAGAAACACTACTGATGATGCAAACATATATTTAATGAACTTCTTAGAGATTTTTAAGGCATATAAACTACCCTGTTTGACTCAAGATGCAATCAGATTGTGATTATTCCTATTTTCATTGGCAGGTGAAACAACTCTTTGGTTGGTAAAATTACCTAATGACTCAATAAATACTTGGAGGGAGTTGAAGAGGGATTTCTTAGAAAGATTTTTCCCGCCACCTAGAATATTGCAGCTAAATGATGAAATATATAACTTCAGGCGACTAAGTACAGAAGCATGGTATGAGACATGGTTAAGATTCAACAAGAAGCTAAAGCAAGTTCCTAATCACATGATCCCTGATAATAGTTTATTGGGAATCTTCTATGGGTCTTTAAATACCAACACCAAGGCGGTAGCTGATACTGTCAATGGAGGATTTTTTTATGAGTAACACCTATGAAAAGGAAGCATAAATTCTTGATAGAGTCACCAAGATGAACATGGCACTGCACGCACAGGAATCTAAAGTTCACGCAGACACTTATGCTATAGGTATGTCTGCAGAGAAGTGGAGGAAATAAGAGGAGCGAGATCAAGAAATAGCTGAAATGAGAATTGAAATAAGCCTCATTCCAAATCATTGCATAGGGGCTGGGCTAAAAAGGTAAACATAGTCGGTCGTAAGGAAAAACACTAAGACATGATGATTCTGATTCTAATGAAGAAGCAAACTACTTGAATGATCATGTGGCGGGTTTTTGGGCTAATGCCCAAGGGTGTAATCAAGACACTTGATGTCAAGGTCAAGGGAATCAAGGTCGAAACAATTATAAGGAAAACAACTATAATCAGTCAAGGTATAAAGATAGGAGTAGAGGCAGAGACAGAAACAGTGATTGGAAGAAGTAAAATGGATACAAGAAAGATAGAAGAAGTTTGAATATTCCTCAAGGTAGACGCGAGGCAGAGTCGTGAAATTCTAGGATGGAATACATGTTATCCAAAGTGTTGAAAAGGGTAGAAGCTAGTGATGACAACTTTAAGAAAATTCGTGTGAATATTTTTGGGATGAACCAAAAGGTTGAGTCGCATGCTAATTCTATTAAGCAAATTTAGAAGAAAATCAGCCAAATGTCTGTAACTCTGAACCAATAATAGAAAGGTACAACACCTTCCACAATCTAAAAAATAATGGTCACTGCATAGTGGTGACTACTAGAAGTGGCAAGATGACTGTTGACCCTCCTATGCTAATAGTTGTTGATGATACGGCCGAGCTCCAGATGATTGATATGGAAAAGGTAGCTGAATTTGAAGAAAAGGTTGTTAATGAGAATTTGACTAAAACTCTATCTCCAATTGTTGAAAGAGAGACCATAACTACAAAAGGAAAGAAGAAGGAGGTCCCATAGATATTGACTCATATTCCACAACCTCTTTCACCTTTCCCATAGAGATTGAAGAAGAGGGCAGAAAAAGGGAAGTATCACAAGTTTATTTCAATGTTGAAGCAACTCTCCGTGAACATCCCTTTAGTCGAGGCCCTTGAGCAAATACCTAGATATGCCAAGTTCATGAAGGATCTTATAATGAAAAAGAGGTCTATGACTTTCAAGCCTATTGATAATTTGCACCACTGTAGTGCAATAGCTTTCCGATCTCTTGTGCTAGAAAAGGAAGATCCTGGAGTACTCACCATTCTATGCACCATATGATCTTTTAATTTTGCAAAGGCTTTATGTGATTTGGATGCTAGTATTGATCTCATACCGCTAGCAGTGTTTAGACATTTGGTCTTGAAAGCCCCCAAACCGACTTTAATGCAACTTCTTATGACAGATTGCATAGTAAAAAAGCTTGTGGGCATACTTTATGATGTTCTTATAAAGGTTGAGTCATTCATCTTTTTGGTAGATTTTGTCATTCTAGACTGTGAGGTAGATTTTGAGGTCCATATCATCTTAGGGCGACCATTCCTTGCCACCAGATAAGCTTTAGTTGACATGGAAATAGGACAACTAAAATTTTGATTAAATAATGAAGAAGTGACTTTCAATGTTTTCCAGTCAATAAAGCAACCTAATGACATGCATGTGGTCTTATTAATTGATGTTGTTGATGAAGAGCTACCACTAACACCTATCAAAAAGAGATTTAGCGTTGAGGCACTAACAGTTATTATTATGAATTTTGATGGAGATGATATAGATGAGTATTATGAGATGGATAATTCACTCATAGGTATGGGGTCCTGCACTTATGCTCTGAAAAAGTTAGATGACTTGAAGAATCATGAAACTACACCGGCTAAGCCTTCTATTAAAGAGCCTTCAGTCTTGGAGCTTAAGCCTCTCCCATCCCACTTTCAATATATTTTCTTGGAAGCCAACAATACCTTGTCGATAATAATAGCTGCAGATTAAGTCCAATGGCAAGTGGAGGCTCCAGTATCTATGTTAAATAAGTTCAAGAGAGCCATAGGTTGGTCCATTACATCATTGGTATTGTCGCGCCCCATTTTTCTCACGAAAAGCGGGATTCGACGTGACAACTCTTTTTGGGATTTAGAGAGTGAAGAGTCGCCACCTAACGAATTAAGGTGCGTTAGGGCACCATTCTAGACTAATTAAGATTAATTAATTAGTAGCCTATGTCAACCAGAAATTCGGGTAAGGGTTCAGGTTACCTCGAAAGGAAGGTGTTAGGCACCTTTCGAGGTCCACAAATGTGGGTCCAGACCGAACTCATATATTACATGGGAAATTCTATGTGATAAGCAAAAGGTCAATTATTTTTCATTAACTTAATGATGACTAAGTGTTAAACAAATAAACTAAACATGCAACTTAGTTATTATTAATTATATAAGTGATAATACCTAAACAGACAGTTAATCAGATAAGCGAGAAGATAGAAAAGACACAATGATATAAATTAAAAGATTTATTTAAATAATAACGAACCTGAACTACCCCAAATAAGTGAACATTCAAAATAAGATAAAGAAGACCGATTTAGAAAAGATTTTATACAAGGAGTTAATTTTAGCCTATTCGGATCAGCGCCCGACTTATTAATGGATGACAATGTCGTATGTTGCATTGTCGAATTCTGCTCGAGGCAACTTACATCATTTCCGATCTACCTACCCCACCTAGTTTGATTATTAGTCTTAAAGGCGTTCTAGAGAAAGCGATAGGAACTAGCGTTACCTAAAATGCCTACCCGTCCCCACTTAAAGTCCAAGAGGCGTTGGATTTACTATTTTGGGATTTTGATTCTAGACAAAACAAAGCCTAGGCTACCTAATTAGACATCGAAGTTTATGTCATACAAAACAAATAAGACTATCAATTAGCACGTAAAGGTTTCAAGCAAGCCTCTTGATTAATTAAAGTTGATTAGTCGATAAACAATTATTTATTATATAATTGAAACCTATAGGCATGATTTCTAGGCGAGGCGTGTTAATTAAGGTACCGAAAATCAATTTTTGGGTTGCAAAAAAAAATTAATAAAATACTGAAAATTAAACATAAGTGCTGGAACTTAACTTTAAACATACTGAAAAATAAATTTTATAATGCTGGAAATTGGTTTTTGAGTTACAGAAAAATTAATAAAAATGCTAAAAGTTAACTAGCAGTGTTGAAACTTAATTAAAAAAAATATCAAAAAAAGTAAGTTTAATAATGCTGCAAGTTGCTGAAAATAATTTATTAAGTGCTGAAAATCATTTAAAAAACTTGCTCAAAATATTTTAAACGTTACTGAAAAATTATTTTAAATATACTGAAAATGACTTCTTAAGTGCTGAAAATTATTTAAAACTTGCTAAAATATTTCAAAAAGTTGCTGGAAATTATCTAAAACTTGCTCAAAATTATTATTTATTTATTTTAAGTTGCTGAAAATTATTTTAAAACATACTAAAAAATAATAGAAATTGCTAAAAATATTTTTTAAAGTTGCTGGAAATTATTAAGAATACACAAAGAAAATGACTTTTCTTTAAATGCTGAAAATTATCTAAACTTGCTAGAAATTATTTTTTAAAGTTGCTGAAATTACTGAAAGTGATTTTTAAATACTGAAAATTATTTAAAACTTGCTAAAAATATTTCAAAAATCACTGGCAATTGTTTTAGAGATACTGGAAATTATTATTATGTTGTAAAGTGATTTAGTATGCTGAAAATTAAATTTTTATATGCTAGAAATTATATTTAATACACTGAAAATATCTGAAATATGCTGAAATTTCAATTTAAATGATGGAAACTAATTTATATGTGCTAAAAAAAATTAATTCAGAGTGCTGAAAAATTAATTAAAACAGTTGCTAGAAATTAGTTTAAATGCTGAAAATTAATGAGCATGCTAGAAATTATTTTGGATATGCTGGAAATCAAATTTTAAGCTGCTGGAAATTATTTATACGGCGGGAAATTAAATAAACTTGTTGAAGAATGATTTAAAATTCTGGAAATCCATTTTTTACGTGCTGAGAATGAGAAGACAATGTTCTGGAAAAAGTTTTTATAGGCTGGAATTTTATTTTAAAATTCTGAACAATCAGTTTTGACATGCTAAAAATTTATTAATCATGCTAGGAATTAATTAAGCATGCCTAAATTAAATTGACATATTCAAAATTAATCTAATACGTCTGAAAGTTAGTTAACGATCCTAAAACATGATTTCTAAGCAATAAAAGTAATTAATTAATTATCCTAGATTGTTTGCCTAAGTGATAAAATAATTTAACTAGTTAACATGAAATTTATTGAATAGTCCTATAGGTATGGTCTCTAAGTGATAAAATATTTAACAAGTAGAATCCCCACCCCATAGCATCCCTAAGATTTCATTACATATATAGAGTGTTTATACAAATTTATTACATGCCAAATGAATATGAAGAAAAAAAAAAGAAATAAAGAAAGATAAAGGTCGTTTGGATAGCCTCCAAAACCCTCCCATACCCAGGTAACTCTTCAGCTATCCCGAACAATTTCGGTTGAAGACCTGACAAACATAGCTATGCATACCAATAACACCAAAACCAAATTCGAAAAGCAAACAATCTCACATAGTAGAAGAGTCATGCAACCAACACAAAAGTGGAGAAAATACTGCATGTAAACATTATATAAATGCATCAATAGAGACGTACCAGTCAAGAGGCAAATAGATAACAATAAGAAAACCAAAGCAGTAGCAATAAAGGGATGGTGTAGCAAGATGAAACCAAGAGTGGATCTTCCCCCAAAGCCAAAACAGAATAGAACTTGCAGTATATATCTTTTGTGTGTGTAGAGAGAACGTGAGAGGAGTCCAAAGTCCCTCTAATAATGGGGAAAGTCCCCCTTTAAATAGTTGGAGGGTAGAAATGGTTATGAAAGAAAAAAAGGAAGGGAGAATATTCTCCTTAATTAAAGGAAAGCATTTTCCTTAAAACCAACCAAAAAAAAAAAAGACTACATTGATTCTGTGAAGAAAGAATATAATTTTGCCATAAATAAGCAAGTACAAGATCTGTTCAAATTAGGGAGAAGAGTAAAAGAGTAATCAAAGCAAGAAATTTACCATAAAGAGCTAAATGCGGGAGTTGTCACAAAGGCTAGAAAGTAAGGTAGATGTATTAGCCATATTAATAAGCAATTAATTCTAATCAAAATATACCATAATTATTTGAGTAAAAACATCTACTATTATTTCAATTAGGAAGAAAAGATCGATTAAGGGGATAGGACATACTGGGTAAATCAAATATTCAGATTTTACCAAGAATCAAGCAATCAAACAACTAATGCCAATCCGGTTTACCATAATTATTAAAGCCTCGGTTTGTTACATAGCATTTGTGCAGCAAAAGTCCTCAACCAAGTCATCAAAGATCTCACACAAATACACCGATTTTAGAATGTACATCAAAGCTTTGTAAAATAAAGGTGTTTCGACATGAGACCAGTAGAGTAAAATCAAATGGAGAGTTCTCCAAACGTATGTATAAATCAGAATCCAAGCCTAGGAAATTAGGGTTTAAATAAAGATCATGAAAAATCGGGGCTTTTCATATATGTCAACCTAGAGATGTAAATAAACACGAACTTGAAGGAATTGACCAAGATTAACAACCGAAACACATAGATTTCCAAATCTGACAATCAGCCAAGGTAACATGCATAAAATCAAACTAACTGAACACGTAATGGGTCGCAAAAAACATACCGGAGAGGAGTTCATCATAAGATTAGTAGAATAACCTTGAAATTACACCCTTGACACCCACACGGGTTTCGCGCTATTGGAGAATCCATTTTGGGTCTTCGAACTCCGATTTGAGTTGGGCATTTGTTTGGTGTTGTTGTTGTTAGTGTCACCTTACCACTCATCACCTCCGGTGACATGGTATAGGCGAAAAGAGACTACAGAGAGAGAGATCAAGGGAAAAGTAGAGGGACAGAGGAGAGAAGAGTAGTGATGGGTGGCGATTTGGAGTATGGTGGTTTGAGTTCGCCGATGACTAGTGGCGAATGGTTCACCGACCGATGATGGTCAGCAGTGGTAAAGTCGGAGAGAGAGCATCGAGATTGAGGGAGAAGGGGTTGAGAGAAAGGAGTAGGGGTGCGGCTGTTGGTATAGTGGTAGGTGTGTATGAAGATGTTAGAGTGGGTCGTGGCTCACCGGCGTGGGCTCGCCGGCGGCGTCGCGGTGGAGAAGAGAGGGAGATCGAGGAGAGAGAGAGAGTTCGGGTAAAGAGAGGGTAGAGAGATGGGGGTGGCGGCTGAGGGGGTATGGAAAAAAAAAATTAGGGTTTGGGGGTAGGGTATAGTTAAAAAGGAAAGAAAAGGAGAATTAATCTCAGCCGTTGGATCAATTTTGATCAACGTCTGGGATTAAAATTTGCAAAAAAAATCCAAAATTATGTTATTTAAATTGGGTCAACTGAATATTGGATTGAAATTTAAAATTGGGCCAAATTAAGCCCAATTGAGGCTAAAATTGACACGAAATTGAGTACAAAAATGGCTAGAATTTAAATAGATTAGGGAAATTGAATTAGACTGCTATTTAATAAATTAATCAATGTTATAAAATCACTATGAATAAGTTACGTAAGTAAAATAATGACACGTAATATATTATTTAGAATTGGAGATAAATAATAATTTGAAATAAATGATGTACTTGTAAATTATGAATGCGAATTTTAAAAAAATGATATAATAATAATAATAATAATAATAATAATAATAGACTACGTATTTGTAAATTATGAGAATGCATGTTTGAGGAAATAATTTAACAAATATTTATAAACTTATTTAAAATTTTGTATTTAAATTAGTAATTTATATATATTATATAAGAATATAAAATTAAATGCTAAAAATAAATTGCCTACCTTAAAATCATGACTACGAAATGTCAAAACTTACGTGATACCAAAATAATATTTTAAAAAATTAAAACTAACATTTTTTGATAAAATAACAGTCTGGGAGGATATCGGGAGGTCAAAATTGGGTGTCAACAGCTGCCCCTTCGTTGCTTGGGAATGATGAAAGAATTGTCGAGCAACGAACGTTGACATAGTATCCAATTTTGTCCGACCGAAAGGATGGTTTGCTGGAGTTAAAAAGCAACAGAGGGTTTGTCAAAATAGTGAGGCCGAGACTTGGTTTCAAGTCGCCTACATATCTCGGGTTTTACGAGACTCAGGCCGTGTGTAGTTCTAGATTTAAGAACCAACGATATTCCTAAAGAATGTCAATGATACGGTACACGGGCAACAATAACGGTAGTATGGGCCAATGAGGTTGGAATTGGTAGGATTTGAAGCAACGACATAATGAGAAGTGTGGAAATGAAAGATAAATGTGTTTCAAGTTGAATTGAGTGACGGAGAGAAAATGGAGTTGTATCTCGGAAATGGGAGCGAGAGTCACTCCCATTTTGACCCGTTCTTTTTCCGTTGCCTGCGTGCTTTCTAGTATCGCTAAATAAATTGGTTAGAGCATGTGGATGAAAATAAATGATGAGTTATTATTGTATTTATTTAAACATGGTGCAATTTCCCCGTTAGACCATGAGCATTTGCTTTGAGACGACAAGTATGATGTCTCTAAGCCATGGTGTCTTAGGGCAATGATAGCGAAAAATAAATCCTAAGGCCATGAAATGATGTCTGCAGGCCATGAAAATGATGCCTTTAGACTATGACGCCTTTGGAACATGATAAACAGAAAGTAAATCCTTAGGCCATGAAATGATGTCCACAGGCCATGAAAATGATGCCTTTAGACTATGATGCCTTTGGAACATGATAAACAGAAAGTAAATCCTTAGGCCATGAAATGATGTCCGCAGGCCATGAAAATGACGTCTTTAGACCATGACGCCTTCGGGTAGTTATATAATGATTAAAGAAAGCGTATCTGTATTGATTGGCATAACTTGATATAGTTCAGCCGCTTGATGCGATTTGTATACTTGATTGCGGATTCTACAGGTGCAATGTAATGTAGATTCCTGTGGATGCACTGCGGAGTGGACTCTTGCGGGAGCCATGCAATATTGACCCTTGCAGGTGCCGTGTAATGTTCATTTTCTGCAGATGCACTGCGGAGTGGACTCTTGCGGGAACCATGCAATATTGACCCTTGCAGGAGCCATGCAATGTTCATTTCTTGGATGCACTGCGGGGTGGACTCTTGCGGGAGCCATGCAAATGTTGACCCTTGTAGGAGCCGTGCAATGTTCATTTCTTGGATGCACTGCGGTGTGGAATCTTGCGGGAGCCATGCAATTTTGACCCTTGCAGGAGCCATGCAATGTTCATTTCTTGGATGCACTGCGGTGTGGACTCTTGCGGGAGCCATGCAATATTGACCCTTGCAGGAGCCATGCAATGTTCATTTCTCGGATGCACTGCGGTGTGGACTCTTGCGGGAGTCATGCAATATTGACCCTTGCAGGAGCCATGCAATGTTGAGGAGAGGATAGAGTAGTTTAACTGCTTTCCCATGTTGGATGCATAGTGGGCTCTCTTTGATGATGATCGTTCAGGTGTTGCAAAGTAGCCGCCGCATTTGTACCTGTTGTTTCTGCACTCAAAGAAAGAATGTAAGTTTCTAAAAAGGGGAGGTTGATTTGTGCCTCTGTTATGACTGGCGCGCTTCCTCCTCGCTTGATATTGTGGACCGATAATAGGCTTCGTCCGAGCTTTTACTTGGGTAGAAATAAAACAAGTTTTTAAAAATCACGTTTCAAAAATGTTTGCTCTTGAAAAATGAGAAATGAAAAAGGAGATCAAAATATTATTGAATCATTGATTATGACACTTTTCGAGACAACACAACTTTTTATAAGTGAATATCTTAGAAATTTTTGATCTTCAAAAATTTCTGCCCTAGTGTAGATTTGATTGCTTTGATAGGTGAAGATTTCTTGCTGTGAATTTTTGAGTTTTCCTCAAAAATTCTGCCCCAGTATCATAGTTGCACAAATGCTATTTCATGGAATTTTTGAGATCCCCTCAAAAATTCTGCCCCAGTTACATGCTTTAAAGGGAAAATAGAAAATTTTATTATGATAGAACCAAACTCCAAAGGAGCGCCTACGTATCCCTCTTAAATGGGAATCAGGTCAAACGTAGTTCCAATTACAAGGAAGAAGGCATGAAATAAAGCTTAAACATAATATCTTTTGACAACATCTGAATTGATAGGCTTGGTCCAAACTTTGCCATCCATTTCGGCAAGTATGAGCGCTCCTCCTGTCAGAATTCGATGAACCACATAAGGTCCTTGCCAATTCGGTGAGAATTTACCTTTTGCTTCATCTTGGTGCGGAAAGATCTTTTTCAAAACCAACTGCCCGGGCGAGAAGTGCCTCGGTTTAACCTTCTTGTTGAAAGATTTGGCCATTCTATTTTGATAGAGTTGACCATGACAGACTGCATTTATCCTCTTTCCGTCTATGAGTGCCATTTGCTCGAACCTACCTTGTATCCATTCAGCGTCACTCAATTCTGCTTCCTGAATGATTCTGAGAGAGGGTATTTCTACCTCAGCATGTATTACTGCTTCACTACCATAAACCAGAAGATAAGGTGTGGCACCCGTAGAGGTTCTGATTGTAGTGCGGTATCCTAGCAGGGCAAAAGGTAACTTTTCATGCCAGTGCCGGTAATTATCTATCATCTTTCGAAGTATCCTCTTGATATTCTTATTGGCAACTTCCACCGCCCCATTCATTTGTGGCATGTATGCTGCGGAGTTTTGATGTTTGATCTTGAACATCTCACATGTTGTTCTCATCAGATCGCTATTGAGGTTGGCCTCATTATCTGTGACGATAGACTCGGGTACTCCAAATCGACAAATAATGTTATTTCGAAAAAAATCATCTACAACCTTCTTTTGTGACTGACTTATGAGAAGTGGCTTCAACCCACTTAGTGAAGTAGTCAATTGCAACAAGAATAAACTTGTGTCCATTAGACGCGGATGGTTCAATAGGACCAATGACATCCATGCCCCAAGCTGCGAAAGGCCAATGGGAGCTAGTGACGTGGAGTTCATTGGGAGGAACTCGAATCATGTCGGCATGAGTTTGGCACTGATGAAACTTTTGCACATAACGAATGCAATCGGTCTCCATGGTCAACCAAAAGTAACCTGACCTTAATATCTTCTTTGCCAACATAAATCCGTTCATGTGAGGTCCGCATGTTCCAGCATGTATCTCCTCGACCAACCTGGATGCTTCCCTAGCTTCGATGCATCTTAGTAAACCCAGATCGGGAGTCCTACTATACAGGATTTCCCCATTTAAGAAGAATTGATTTGCTAACCTCCGAATGGTGCGCTTCTGAGTACTCGTTGCATTCTCTGGATAATCTCCACTTTTCAGATATCCTTGTATATCAATATACCATGGTTTTCCATCCGTTTCTTCCTCTATATGAAAGCAATATGCAGGCTGCTTTTGTATGTGAACGGGGATGGGGTCGATATAATTTTTGTCTGGATGCTGGATCATGTAAGACAAGGTAGCCAAAGCATCTGCGAACTCATTCTGGATTCTTGGAACATGCTTGAATTCTATCTTGCGAAACCTCTTGCGCAACTCTTGTATACAATCTAAGTATGGTAGGAGTTTTGTGTTTTTTGCGGCCCACTCACCTCGTACTTGATGAATCAATAAATCTGAATCTCCAATCACCAATATTTCCTGGATATTCAAATCGATTGCCAAACGAAGCCCCAAAATGCAAGCTTCATATTCAGCCATGTTGTTGGTGCAGGGGAATCTGAGCTTGGCCGATACAGGGTAATGCTGACTGGTCTCCGAAACCAGAACAGCGCCAATACCTGCTCCTTTGAAATTTACCGCTCCATCAAAGAATAATCTCCACCCATCATATTCTTCAGCGATATCCTCCCCTATGAATGCTACTTCTTCATCAGGAAAGTAAGTTTTCAAGGGCTCATACTCTTCATCCACGGGATTTTCAGCCAGATGATCTGCCAAGGCTTGTGCTTTCAGAGCTTTCTGCGTGACATAGACTATGTCAAACTCGCTCAATAATATTTGCCATTTAGCTAGCTTCCCTGTAGGCATTGGTTTCTGAAATATATACTTCAGAGGATCTGTTCTGGAGATCAAATAGGTTGTGTATGCCGAGAGATAGTGTCTCAATTTCTGAGCTATCCAGGTCAACGCACAACATGTGCGTTCCAGTAGGGAATACCGAGCCTCATACGATGTAAATTTCTTACTCATGTAATAAATTGCCTGCTCCTTTCTGCCTGTCTCATCATGTTGCCCTAGAATACAACCAAAAGCGTTATCCATCACAGACAAATATAGCAATAACGGCCTACCAGGTTCGGGAGGAACCAGAACGGGAGGATTTGATAAATAATCCTTGATTTTGTTGAATGCCTGCTGACACTCTGTCGTCCATTCTATAGCCCCATACTTCTTCAGTAGCTTGAAAATTGGCTCACAAATAATAGTAGATTGAGCTATGAAGCGACTGATATAGTTGAGGCGACCCAACAAACTCATTACCTCTTTCTTGCTTTTTGGAGACGGAAGATCCTGAATAGCTTTGATCTTGGCTGGATCCAGTTCTATCCCTCTTCGACTGACAATGAATCCCAATAATTTTCCAGCAGGGACCCCAAAGACACACTTAGCAGGGTTCAACTTTAAATTGTACTTCCTCAGTCTGTTAAAGAACTTTTCCAGGTCGTCAAGATGACTTGATCCCTTTTTGGATTTAATGATGACGTCATCCACGTATACTTCAATTTCCTTGTGGATCATGTCATGGAACAAAGAGGCCATGGCCCTCATGTATGTAGCTCCAACATTTTTCAACCCGAAGGGCATAAACTTGTAACAGTATGTTCCCCAAGGAGTAATAAAAGCGGTTTTCTCTGCGTTGTCATCATGCATCTTTATATGATGATAACCGGCGAAGCAATCCACAAATGACTGTGTTTCATGCTTAGCGCAATTATCAATTAACAAATGTATATTTGGCAGCGAAAAATCATCCTTCAGCTAGCTTTGTTGAGATCTCTATAATCCACACAAACTCTGACCTTTCCGTCTTTTTTAGGAACAGGCACGACATTAGCCAACCAGGTAGGATACTCAGTTACTTTGAGGATACCTGCCTCAATTTGCTTTGAAATCTCCTCTTTGATTTTCAAACTCAGATCGGGTTTGTATTTTCTCAACTTCTGCTTAATGGGAGGACAAGATGGATCAGTGGGCAACCTGTGGGCTACAATCAATGTGCTTAGTCCTGTCATATCGGCATATGACCAAGCAAAAACATCCGGGTGTTTCCTCAGAAATTGGACATATTCCTCTTTCTTGTCTTTTGGCATATAAATACTGACGCGGGTTTCTTTTACTGTTTCAAAATCCCCTATGTTCACTATTTCTGACTCTACAAAGTTTGCCTTGGGTTTATCTTCAAAATCTTCAACCTAACTAACGAATTCCTCGGGCACCTCACTTTCTTCCACCTCTTCTAATTCACTTATATTATGTTGCATAGTCTCATTATGTGTCACAATCTCAGATTCAACATTTTTAAAAGTGATTTTGCTAAAAGAAACAGAAATAAATAATATTAATAAAAGATGAAAAGAAAGCTTTTATTAACTCAAATAACTTTAAATGTCTCCAAACATAACAAAATAACTAAAAGACTTAAATTAGCTCGAAATCGAGTCTGTTTATTTCAAACAATAATATGAAAAATAAAAATCTTCAAATCTACCCAAGTGCTCGGCGAGGCCTGGAAGGAGTGGCAGTCCAGTTGCTGAGTGTAGCCTTTTGCTCAACATTATGACTAGGGGCCCCTCTCTCCTCACTGATGATGACGTTACAATCTTCTCTTTCTGCTTCAGTCAAAAACAAGTTCTTCAAACTTTCCAGTATTTCATCTTCACCGTCATCAAGAAACCCGGTAGAGTGGAAAATTTCATACAATGATAGCGAAGGATCGGGTGTCTGGCCCTCGTCCATGTAGCCCAAACCAGAAGTGTCATTCTTCACAAAAGGGTATATGGGTTCAATTATTCCTTGCAATCTGTCCCCAAGACCCTTACCTGGCTCATATCCAGATTTGAGCATTCTCTCTCCTTTACTCTTCCAACTCAGCTCTTCCTCCACGTTGCCAACCATCTCTAATGTGTGAAACATTTCTCCATAAGGAGTTTCCTTTCCTTCAACAACATATACAGGGTATCCTCTTTCACCATGTATTACCACCTCTTGGTGATCGTACTCGAATTTGAGACATTGGTGTAGTGTGGAAGGGACTACACCAGCCATGTGAATCCATGGCCTACCAAGCAAGAGGTTGTAGGAAGCGGGGATGTCCATCACCTGAAATGTCACGGGAAAAGTGACGGGACCCATTACCATGTCCAATGTGATCTCCCCAATAGTATCTCGCTGGGAGCCATCAAACGCTTTCACGTTCATCTTCCAACTTTGCATTTTAGCCAAATCGACCTCCAACCTTGTCAGTGTATCTAAAGGACATATGTTCAAACCTGAACCTGGATCAATCAACACTCGAGATACAACCCTTTCTCCATGCTGCACTGTAACATGCAAGGCTTTATTGTGTGACCTCCCTTCAGGTGGCAACTCATCCTCGTGAAAGGATATCTTGTATGCCTCAAATACCTGCCCGACCATGTGGGCCATCTCTCCCCATGTTATAGTAGACGGTACATAGGCTTCACTTAACACCTTCATTAGAGCATTTTTATGGTGTTCAGAAGTCTGTAGCAGTGTCAGGATGGATATTTGAGCTGGGGTCTTGTTCAGTTGTTCGATCACAGAGTATTCTTTAGCCTGTATATTCTTCCAAGCACCACTCTCCTCCACTTCTATCACGGGTTGCTTGCTTTTACTAGAACTTCCCTGAGTTAGATTTTTTGGTGTATATATTCTCCCAGATCTGGTGACGCCTTGGGCGATGTCTGCTTCAGCTACTCTTGCTTTACCCGAAGTATTCTGCTCATAATTCCAAGGAACTGCATGGGAGTTATAAGCAATTGGAGAGGCTCTAATGACTGTGAAAGGAGTCTTGGGCACTGCCGCCTCAACCTCAAATGGTGCACGCTTTGGTGTACTGACGGGCGTACCATTGTCCTTCTCCATGAACCAGATAGAGTTTTCTAGGTCCACCAACTCATCAACATCGAGCATATTTACTTGATGATCTGGTAATGGATTATTGGTGACATTCGGCGTCGGATCTTTCACTTGAATGGCCTTAGTGTCAATCAACATCTGGATTTTGTCCTTCAAAGTATAGCATGTTTCTATGGTGTGACCCCTCATCCCAGAATAATACGAGCAAACCTTGGTAGGATTAAAATGCTTGGCTTGAGTATTCTCACGTCCAGCAGCAATGGGCGTGACATAGCCCGCTTCCTTGAGTCTTTCATACAGTTGGGCTATAGGTTCAGCTAAGGGAGTGTATTGTTTTTTCTGTAAATTGGCTCTGGGTCTTTGATTTTGTTGGGGAGAAGGCTGGGGTGTTTGGACATGAGTGGGTTGGACATTATACACGGGGTACACAGGGCTTTGGAATTGTGGATATGGGGTAGGTGCTTGATATAGAGGGGAGTGATATGGCATTGGAGTTTGTATTTGATATGGAGATATTGGGTACGACATTGGAGATTGTGGGTAGGGAGGTGGAGTTGTGATAGGAGTTTGGTAATTGGACACACTTTTTAAAGGTTGGGCTAACATCACTGTACCTATCTCCTTTTTCTTCTTGTTCTCAGCGATCCCTCCAGACTGTAGGGCTTTGTTGGCAGCCTGTAAAGCTTCCAGATTGATAATGCTTCCATTCTTAAGACCTTCCTCAAGCATTTCACCTACCCTGATGATTTCAGCAAAACTCTTATCCACAACGGTTATCATTTTCTCAAGATATTGTGGCTCCTGCGCGCGAATAAAGTACTCCTTCATTTGAGATTCTTCAATCGGGGGTCTAGCTCTTGCAGCCTCATACCTCCATCTTATAGCATAATCCCTGAATGACTCATTAGGTTTTTTCTTCAAAATCTGCATATAGAACCAGTTAGGAGCATTGTCAATGTTAAACCCGAACCGTTCCATAAAATCTAACGCCATATCGATCCAGCCTTTCCATTTCCTTGCATCCTGCTCAATATACCATGTCAGGGCTTCTCCAGTAAGACTTCTCATGAACATTTTCATTCTTATTCTCTCGTCTCTCCCAACTCCCGCCAGCTTATCACAATACATACACAGATGCGCCTTGGGATCTCCAGTCCCATTATACAATTCAAACTTTGGAGGTTTGTACCCCTCCGGTAACTCCACATCAGGGTGTACACATAAGTCCTCATAACTGAGCCCCCTTGACCCTTTGTTTCCCTCAAGTTGCTTCAGCCTCTCAATCACAGATTGCATCATAGGGTCCTTTTCTGAAGGGTCAGGTGCATACTGAGGGTAAGTGAATGGGGTTGTTTCAACATAGATGGGGTTCAGAGAGTTGCTACCGGATACTTGGCTGTAGGATGCGTTAGCGAGAGGCGTATGTAGGTAAGTGGGATATTTAGCATTTTGGACATGCTGAGTGGGATACGTGGGATTTGGAGTATTGTGGGTATTTTGAGGAAGGGGAAGGTTTTGGATATTTTGGGAAAAGGAATGGTTTTGAATGTTTTGGGGAGGAGGGAGATTTTGGATGTTTTGAGGAAGATAAGGATTTTGGATGTTTTGAGGAAGAGGAAGGTTTTGGGTGTTTTGAGAAAGAGGGAGGTTTGGGATGTTTTGAGGAGGGGGAAGATTTTGGATGTTTTGAGTTAAGGGCATTTGATGGCTTGGGGTAGAGGTTTGGGATTTTGCACCGCTATGACCTTCCACTTGTGGTTTGAGAGGAGTATTGAGGGTAACAGAAAGATTGGCCAAGTTGCGCACTTGTGCTAATTCTGCTTGCAATTCGAGAATCTGTTGTCCCATTCTTAGGACAATTTCATTCTGTCCCATGACACTTTCTCCCTCTGTGCTTTTGTCTGTAGCGCTATTGTTATCTCCCATTTTCTCTTTACCTTTCGAACTTGTAAGAGGAGGAGGAGGAGGAGGAGCCCCTTTTGATCGTGTGTGATTGGCCAGAGTGCACAAATCAACCTTTGGGAAAGGGGAAAAACAAAACAAATCAAAGACAACTAAAGTTAGCAAAGGGAGACATAGTGTTAGAATAAGCACATTGGTTTGCAAATAATCGCCCTAAAATGCAAGGAGCCTCGTTGAGCCAGAGGTAGGCCTAAGACGAAAAATTTGTGGTTCATGATAATTAATCCAAGCCGCATTAGACGCAAATGGGAGTTTTAGAGTTAGATAACAATAATAATAAAAAACCCAACTATTTTATTAAATCCAAAAATTTAAAACTATGACAATCTTTTGCGAAAAATAAACATAAATGAAACTAGGGGAAATGGGTAACAAATGGGGAACATCCTATCATTAGAACTCCTCAATGGTGGTGATTATCTAGAGAGCCTGGAATGATTTGCAGCAACATCTCGGGAGAAGTGACATAGTGTTGATTCAACAGGTTCCGAGCCCAGATGGATTCCTCCACGTCCTCAAACCCATGATCTTGCTTTTGCTTGCTGAGCTCCACATCCTCGGCATCTTCCATAAGCCATACATAGTACTCCAGAGTGCAATAAGCCTGCTCGCCGTACACACTGATAGTCAACAAATTATCCCATCGTCGCAACACTTCCTTAACCTTAGGGCTTTCTTGGATTGGTCCAAACTCAACTTCTGACTTACCCATATGTTCTCTCAGAGGTACGACTTGATTGCTTCCAAATTGATGAAACACCCTTATTGGGGCATATGGTTGAATACTTTTCAGGCCAATGAGCTAGATGTAATAGAGTTCACGACCTCGTATGACAGTAGTTGGTGCAGACAACCACGAGTACTTCCATTGAATTTGATAACCCGAAAGCTCTTTCATATACATATGCCAATCCTCTACACCCACAGGAGAAATGAATTGCTCCATCCTTTTAGCATGTGTGTCAATCCTATTGCCCATTCCATCAAGAATATCCACCATATTAGGTCGCCTGTAAAAATGTTCCACGGCCCATAATTGAAGCAAAAGATTGCAGCCCTCGAAAAACTTTCCTCCTCTAGCACATTTGGATAAGGCTCTCAGCATTTCCGCTACAATCATAGGAACCAAAGTGACCTCTATATTGACGACTCCCCGAGTTATTCCTTGAACCACAGAACTAAGACATATGTCAATCTTCCCATGCTCCCTAGGAAAGACCAGAGCACCTAGTAGGGCTATAGTAAAAGCATTCAACCTCTTCTTTTTCCATTTTTCGGCTGACCAAGAGAATTCCTTTCGAAATACTGTGTGTCCCTCTTTGTGACCAAAACGTTCATACAGAAAATCCAGGGAGATCCACCCAAAGTCCAAGCAAGCCAATTTGAGGTTATTTTTCAGCCCAAGATAATGCAAGAACTTTTTTCCCAATTGTTTGCGAGGCAGGATCATCTTTCGATCTCGATAAAGCAAATTAGTGAATCCACCAATTTCCTCAATGGTGGGTGTTATTTCAAAGTCCTTGAATTTGAAGACCACTCGATCCGGATCCCAGAATTTTAGCAGAGCTTTGACCACATACCGATCAGGAGCAACATCCATCAAAGATGTCAGAAAACCCAGTGACTGGCGAATCTCTTTACCATGTTCCCTTTTGATGTCATTCCACCATCTCCTTAACTTGTGAGGCACACCGACGACCATTTGGGTGTCAGCAAAAATAGGTGCATCCTCCATTGCAAATCTGAAAATATAGCAACACAGAAAATTTCTAAACTCCATTTATTATAACTTGGCTTGGATTAAATTATCATGACCACTTAGCACATAATATGTATTTAGGTCGATGGGTGGTGGGATCCTTTCGAAAATTGGTAGGTTATACTTGGTGGATTGACCTCGAGGGTCAAATCACCTATGGCTAATGCATGCATGACTTAAATACAAAGGGTGGACAGGCACTACCTTAATTTTCTAAGAGTTGGTAGACTCGAACTGAGGGTAACCTTATGCGAGAAGGCACGTGGTCTTACGGTAGTAAAACTATCCGCTCAACCGCGTCTTAGCTGACTCTCTATAACAGGTTTTTGAAGAGAATTTGGAGAAGTGCGAAGGCACAACATCCGAGTATAGTGAAAGTGTGTGAAAGTGTGAGATTCCCGAGTGGGAGAAATATGAACGGAATGACAATTATATAAAGCGGTAACGCATAGCAAATAATAGCATGTTGAGCAATATATAAAAAAATAAATAGACAGGAAAAGAAAGATAAATACATGATTTCGAGCTAATAAATTGCATATAAACAAATAAAGGGACAAGGAAAAGGGATTGACATGGAAGAAAAATAATTAGAGTTAAAAATAATGGGAAAGAGGAACAGGATATAACATGATTAAATATAAAAAATTAACAAATAAATAAAATAAAAATAACAAATAATTAATAATACATGAAAAGCTTAAAAGAAACCCCACGTAATATACAAACTCATATTGGTTAGAACCTAAGTATCCCCAGCAGAGTCGCCATGCTGTCGCGGCCCATTTTTCTCGCGAAAAGCGAAATTCGACGTGACAACTCTTTTTGGGATTTAGAGAGTGAAGAGTCGCCACCTAACGAATTAAGGTGCGTTAGGGCACCATTCTAGACTAATTAAGATTAATTAATTAGTAGCCTATGTCAACCAGAAATTTGGGTAAGGGTTCAGGTTACCTCGAAAGGAAGGCGTTAGGCACCTTTCGAGGTCCACAAATGTGGGTCCCGACCGAACTCATATATTACGTGGAAAATTCTATGTGATAAGCAAAAGGTCAATTATTTTTCATTAACTTAATGATGACTAAGTGTTAAACAAATAAACTAAACATGCAACTTAGTTATTATTAATTATATAAGTGATAATACCTAAACAGACAGTTAATCAGATAAGCGAGAAGATAGAAAAGACACAATGATATAAATTAAAAGATTTATTTAAATAATAACGAACCTGAACTACCCCAAATAAGTGAACATTCAAAATAAGATAAAGAAGACCGATTTAGAAAAGATTTTATACAAGGAGTTAATTTTAGCCTATTCGGATCAGCGCCCGGCTTATTAATGGAAGACAATGTCGTATGTTACATTGTCGAATTCTGCTCGGGGCAACTTACATCATTTCCGATCTACCTACCCCACCTAGTTTGATTATTAGTCTTAAAGGCGTTCTAGAGAAAGTGATAGGAACTAGCGTTACCTAAAATGCCTACCCGTCCCCACTTAAAGTCCAAGAGGCGTTGGATTTACTATTTTGGGATTTTGGTTCTAGACAAAACAAAGCCTAGGCTACCTAATTAGACATCGAAGTTTATGTCATACAAAACAAATAAGACTATCAATTAGCACGTAAAGGTTTCAAGCAAGCCTCTTGATTAATTAAAGTTGATTAGTCGATAAACAATTATTTATTATATAATTGAAACCTATAGGCATGATTTCTAGGCGAGGCGTGTTAATTAAGGTACCGAAAATCAATTTTTGGGTTGCAAAAAAAAATTAATAAAATACTGAAAATTAAACATAAGTGCTGGAACTTAACTTTAAACATACTGAAAAATAAATTTTATAATGCTGGAAATTGGTTTTTGAGTTACAGAAAAATTAATAAAAATGCTAAAAGTTAACTAGCAGTGTTGAAACTTAATTAAAAAAAATATCAAAAAAAGTAAGTTTAATAATGCTGCAAGTTGCTGAAAATAATTTCTTAAGTGCTGAAAATCATTTAAAAAACTTACTCAAAATATTTTAAACGTTACTAAAAAATTATTTTAAATATACTGAAAATGACTTCTTAAGTGCTGAAAATTATTTAAAACTTGCTAAAATATTTCAAAAAGTTGCTGGAAATTATCTAAAACTTGCTCAAAATTATTAATTATTCTTTTAAGTTGCTGAAAATTATTTTAAAACATACTAAAAAATAATAGAAATTGCTAAAAATATTTTTTAAAGTTGCTGGAAATTATTAAGAATACACAAAGAAAATGACTTTTCTTTAAATGTTGAAAATTATCTAAACTTGCTAGAAATTATTTTTTAAAGTTGCTGAAATTACTGAAAGTGATTTTTAAATACTGAAAATTATTTAAAACTTGCTAAAAATATTTCAAAAATCACTGGCAATTGTTTTAGAGATACTGGAAATTATTATTATGTTGTAAAGTGATTTAGTATGCTGAAAATTAAATTTTTATATGCTAGAAATTATATTTAATACACTGAAAATATCTGAAATATGCTGAAATTTCAATTTAAATGATGGAAACTAATTTATATGTGCTAAAAAAAATTAATTCAGAGTGCTGAAAAATTAATTAAAACAGTTGCTAGAAATTAGTTTAAATGCTGAAAATTAATGAGCACGCTAGAAATTATTTTGGATATGCTGGAAATCAAATTTTAAGCTGCTGGAAATTATTTACACGGCGGGAAATTAAATACACTTGTTGAAGAATGATTTAAAATGCTGGAAATCCATTTTTTACGTGCTGAGAATGAGAAGACAATGTTCTAGAAAAAGTTTTTATAGGCTGAAATTTTATTTTAAAATTCTGAACAATCAGTTTTGACATGCTAAAAATTTATTAATCATGCTAGGAATTAATTAAGCATGCCTAAATTAAATTGACATATTCAAAATTAATCTAATACGTCTGAAAGTTAGTTAACGATCCTAAAACATGATTTCTAAGCAATAAAAGTAATTAATTAATTATCCTAGATTGTTTGCCTAAGTGATAAAATAATTTAACTAGTTAACATGAAATTTATTGAATAGTCCTATAGGTATGGTCTCTAAGTGATAAAATATTTAACAAGTAGAATCCCCACCCCATAGCATCCCTAAGATTTCATTACATATATAGAGTGTTTATACAAATTTATTACATGCCAAATGAATATGAAGAAAAAAAAAAGAAATAAAGAAAGATAAAGGTCGTTTGGATAGCCTCCAAAACCCTCCCATACCCAGGTAACTCTTCAGCTATCCCGAACAATTTCGGTTGAAGACCTGACAAACATAGCTATGCATACCAATAACACCAAAACCAAATTCGAAAAGCAAACAATCTCACATAGTAGAAGAGTCATGCAACCAACACAAAAGTGGAGAAAATACTGCATGTAAACATTATATAAATGCATCAATAGAGACGTACCAGTCAAGAGGCAAATAGATAACAATAAGAAAACCAAAGCAGTAGCAATAAAGGGATGGTGTAGCAAGATGAAACCAAGAGTGGATCTTCCCCCAAAGCCAAAACAGAATAGAACTTGCAGTATATATCTTTTGTGTGTGTAGAGAGAACGTGAGAGGAGTCCAAAGTCCCTCTAATAATGGGGAAAGTCCCCCTTTAAATAGTTGGAGGGTAGAAATGGTTATGAAAGAAAAAAAGGAAGGGAGAATATTCTCCTTAATTAAAGGAAAGCATTTTCCTTAAAACCAACCAAAAAAAAAAAAGACTACATTGATTCTGTGAAGAAAGAATATAATTTTGCCATAAATAAGCAAGTACAAGATCTGTTCAAATTAGGGAGAAGAGTAAAAGAGTAATCAAAGCAAGAAATTTACCATAAAGAGCTAAATGCGGGAGTTGTCACAAAGGCTAGAAAGTAAGGTAGTTGTATTAGCCATATTAATAAGCAATTAATTCTAATCAAAATATACCATAATTATTTGAGTAAAAACATCTACTATTATTTCAATTAGGAAGAAAAGATCGATTAAGGGGATAGGACATACTGGGTAAATCAAATATTCAGATTTTACCAAGAATCAAGCAATCAAACAACTAATGCCAATCCGGTTTACCATAATTATTAAAGCCTCGGTTTGTTACATAGCATTTGTGCAGCAAAAGTCCTCAACCAAGTCATCAAAGATCTCACACAAATACACCGATTTTAGAATTTACATCAAAGCTTTGTAAAATAAAGGCGTTTCGACATGAGACCAGTAGAGTAAAATCAAATGGAGAGTTCTCCAAACGTATGTATAAATCAGAATCCAAGCCTAGGAAATTAGGGTTTGAATAAAGATCATGAAAAATCGGGGCTTTTCACATATGTCAACCTAGAGATGTAAATAAACACGAACTTGAAGGAATTGACCAAGATTAACAATCGAAACGCATAGATTTCCAAATCTGAGAATCAGCCAAGGTAACATGCATAAAATCAAACTAACTGAACACGTAATGGGTCGCGAAAAACATACTGGAGAGGAGTTCATCATAAGATTAGTAGAATAACCTTGAAATTACACCCTTGACACCCACACGGGTTTCGCGCTATTGGAGAATCCATTTTGGGTCTTCGAACTCCGATTTGAGTTGGGCATTTGTTTGGTGTTGTTGTTGTTAGTGTCACCTTACCACTCATCACCTCTGGTGACGTGGTATAGGCGAAAAGAGACTACAGAGAGAGATCAAGGGAAAAACAGAGGGACAGAGGAGAGAAGAGTAGTGATGGGTGGCGATTTGGAGTGTGGTGGTTTGAGTTCGCCGATGACTAGTGGCGAATGGTTCACCGACCGATGATGGTCAGCAGTGGTGAAGTCGGAGAGAGAGCATTAAGATTGTGGGAGAAGGGGTTGATAGAAAGGAGTAGGGGTGCGGCTGTTGGTATAGTGGTAGGTGTGTATGAAGATGTTAGAGTGGGTCGTGGCTCACCGGCATGGGCTCGCCGGCGGCGTCGCGGTGGAGAAGAGAGGGAGATCGAGGAGAGAGAGAGAGTTTGGGTAGAGAGAGGGTAGAGAGATGGGGGTGGCGGCTGAGGGGGTATGGAAAAAAAATTAGGGTTTGGGGGTAGGGTATAGTTAAAAAGGAAAGAAAAGAAGAATTAATCTCAGTCGTTGGATCAATTTTGATCAACGGCTGGGATTAAAATTTGCAAAAAAAAAGCCAAAATTATGTTATTTAAATTGGGTCAACTGAACATTGGATTGAAATTTAAAATTGGGCCAAATTAAGCCCAATTGGGGCTAAAATTGACACGAAATTGAGTACAAAAATGGCTAGAATTTAAATAGATTAGGGAAATTGAATTAGACTGCTATTTAATAAATTAATCAATGTTATAAAATCACTATGAATAAGTTACGTAAGTAAAATAATGACACGTAATATATTATTTAGAATTGGCGATAAATAATAATTTGAAATAAATGATGTACTTGTAAATTATGAATGCGAATTTTTAAAAAATGATACAATAATAATAATAATAATAATAATAATAATAGTAATACTAATAATAATAATAGACTACGCATTTGTAAATTATGAGAATGCATGTTTGAGGAAATAATTTAACAAATATTTATAAACTTATTTAAAATTTTGTATTTAAATTAGTAATTTATATATATTATATAAGAATATAAAATTAAATGCTAAAAATAAATTGCCTACCTTAAAATCATGACTACGAAATGTCAAAACTTACGTGATACCAAAATAATATTTTAAAAATTTAAAACTAACATTTTTTGATAAAATAACAGTCTGGGAGGATATCGGGAGGTCAAAATTGGGTGTCAACAGGTATCTCGCAAGGTATTTGCACTCATAAAATCCAGCTCAAACCCAATTGTGTCCCTAGTATTGTGCATTAGCATAGGCTGAAACCACCTATGTAAGTGCTCATTAAAAAAAAAATCATCAAGTGGTTGGATGCATGTGTGAGATTACAGACTGTAAATAGGTAAGCCTAGTCCAATATGTACCAAAGTAGGGTGGAATCACTGTGGTTTCTAATGCAAAAAATGAGCTTATTCCAATGAGGCTAGTGACAAGCTGGCGAGTGTGCATGGACTATAGGAAGTTGAATGTATGGACTGAAAAAAATCACTTTTTGATGCCATTCATGGATCAGATGTTAGATCGTCTTGTTGATAAAGGATGGTATTATTTTCTTGATGATTATTTGAGATACAATCAAATCTCGATTTCTTAGGAAGACCAAGAGAAGACCACTTTCACTTATCTATATGGGATGTTTCCATTCAAGCGGATGCCTTTTGGATTATGTAATACACTGGTGACCTTTCAGCATTGTATAATGTTTATCTTCTCAGACATGGTGGAGGAGACTATTGATGTATTCATGGATGATTTTTAGTGGTTGGTGACTCCTTTGATAATTCCGTAGCCCATTTGAGCAGTGTATTGAAGAGATGTGAAGATTATAATTTGGTACTTAATTAGAAAAAATGTCATTTTATAGTATAAGAAGGAATAGTGATTGGGAACAAGATCTCTAAAAAGGGGATCGAGGTTGATAAGGTGAAGATAAAGGTGATTGGAAAATTTCCACCACTAGTTTCCATGAAAGGTATTCAAAGTTTTATTAGGCATGCTGGATTTTATTGTAGATTCATCGAGGACTTCCCTAAAATTTCACACCCCTTGTGCAAATTGTTGAAGAAAGAGATGTAATTCGTGTTTGTTGATGCGTGTCTAAAGGCATTTGAGTGTCTTAAGGAAAAGTTTATATTGGCTCCAATCATTGTTTCACACAACTGGTACATGCCTTTTGAGGTTATTTGCGACACTACCGGAGTGGCACTAGGAGCAGTCCTAGGCCAAAGGCGTGAAAAGATTCTCCACCCTATATATTACCCTAGCAAGACACTTAATGCAACTCAGAAAAATTATACTGTGACAGAACAAGAGTTGTTTGTTGTGGTTTTTGCTTTTGAGATGTTTAAATCCTACTTCCTGGGCACTAAAGTGATTATACACACTGACCACGCAGCTCTTAGTTACATTATGGCGAAGAAAATGTAAAGCCTAGATTGATTCAATGGGTACTTCCGTTGCACGAATTTAACTTTGAGGTCAAGCATAGAAAGAGAACTGAAAACCAAGTGGTTGATCACTTGTCAAGGCTTGAAGAAGAAGCAATGCTGAAATTGAAGAATAAGATAGACATTGATGATTCTTTTATAGATGAGCAAGTATTGGTTGCGTCACAAGACTTTATTCTATGGTTTGTGTATTTTCCTAATTATTTGTCAAGTGATATGGTGCCTTTGGACTTGTCCTTCCAGCAGTGAAAGAAGTTTATGTCCGATGAGCAGAAATTTATTTGGGATGAGACATACTTGTTCCATATTTATCTGATGGCATAATTCGTAGATATGTCTCTGAGGTCGAGATGATGAGCATATTGGAAGCATGTCACTCATTCCCTATTGGGGATCATCATAGTGGCATCCGGACAGCCCACGAGATTTTGTAATGTGGATAGTATTGGCCAACCAGTCATCAAGATTCTCATGATTGTACGAGGGTATGTGACCAGTTCCAAAGGCAAGGGAGTATATCAATAAAGCATGAACTTTCTCTCTCCCTTATTCTTGTGATTGAGATATTTGATGTTTGGGGTATTGATTTATGGGTCCATTTTTTAGCTCAAATTGGATGAAATACATACTTGTACTTGTAGAATATGTGTCCAAGTGGGTCTATGTGGTTGCACTTCCCACTAATGAAGGTAAGAATGTAACAACATTCTTGAAGCACAACATATTTTCTAGGCTAGGTACCCTAAGCGCAATCACTAGTGATGGACGCTCTTATTTTTGCAATCGGTTGTTTTGAGCCCTACTTAAGAAGTATGGAGTAAAGCATAATGTGGAAACACCTTATCATCCACAATCTAGTGGGAACGTTGAGGTCTCCAATCAAGAGATAAAGATAATCCTTGTGAAACTATGAATGCAAATAGAACGGATTGGTCTAGAAAGTTGGATGATGCTTTATGGGCATACCAGACTGCTCTCAAGATCCCTACAAGTATGTCTCCCAATCAGCTTGTATATGGAAAATCATGTCATCTGTTTGTTGAGCTTAAGCACAAAGCCATGTGGGCACTCAAAAAGATGAAATTTAATTTGGGGTGATGCCTCTAACTTGAGGCTTGAGCAATTGAATGAGTTGGATGAGTTTTGACTGAAAGCTTATGAGAGTTCAACTCTTTATAAAGAGAATATAAAGATGTATCATGACCAAAAAATTGAGAACCAAGAATCTATTCCAGGTGATTTAGTCTTGTTGTTTAACTCGAGGATTTGCTTATTTCCTGGCAAGTTGAAATCCAAGTGGATGGGATCATTTTAAATGGTACATGTGTTCCTATATAGTACAATTGAACTTGAGAACCATGAAAGGTAAATGGTTCAAGGTAAATGGTCAGTGTGTAAAGGCATACTTGGAAACTAACAAAGAAATAAAGGTAGTGGATATTTGGGTCCTTGGTGAAGTCTGAGTAACCAAGGAACCCGAATTGTGCTGCGATATTAAATCAGGCACTTTATGGGAGGAAACTCATGGCATATCTTGGTGAAGTCTGAGTAATCAAGTTATCCACGTTGTGCCATGATGTAAAATCAAGCGCTACTTGGGAGGCAACCCAAGGTTTTGCATTTTGTTTTTACGTCATTTTGATTTATTGTATTAGATTGATGTTTGTTTAAGTGTACAGGAACTAGATAATGAGGTATGTAAGGATCCACGAGCCAAGTTCACGAATTGTGGAAACACCTATGGCTCATCGATCCCACTCGTGAAAATCAGATTAAGATGCATCATTACGGAATGCAGTCCACGAGCCCAAGACATGACCATGGGACCTTTCACGGCCCATGAATGGGACTCGTGGACCATAGGTGAGTTTTCTTCCTTTTATTTTTGGTTCAAACAAGTCAACCCTTTCTAAAATCGAGACCCAACCTGATAGAACATAAAACCCTACCTAAAACCAAACCCGATCCTCCTCATTTGAAACCCAAATCAACTAACGATTCCATCCTTCCCTTCTACTCCTAATCCCCTTAACTTCCTCCACTAAATGCTACCTTCCTTCCCCTTAAGAACTTCAGCCACTCGATTAAAGCCAAAACTACCTTCTCCATCCACCCTAAAGTCATAAAGTTTATCATCATCACTATAGGACTATAAGTTTGCATTATTTCACAAGTTGATTGCTCAAATTTCACAAATCTTCAAAGGTATGAAATTATTTTTCCTATCCTTGTTTAGATTTTGGTTTGAAATACCTGACCTAGGGTTGACTATGTGTAAATATTAAGTTTAGAACCCAGGGGGATGACAGTGATAGAGTAGAATCATGAAAGTGTAGTTAGTGCTTATGTAGAATGGAATGTTAGGGATGATTTGGTTGGTAAATGATGAAAGATGGAATTTTGTTGATAAGTTTTGTCGATTTTTAGTTTAGGGTAGTCCTACCCATTGAGTCGATGGGCATTATAATCCACAAAAGGTATTTTGGAAATTAAACAAGGATTGTTTTGCCCGCCTAACTCACAACCAAAATGATTCATGATAAGTTAGATGAAGTCTTAGTAACCCGACATGTATGCTTAACGGTTTAAATTATAGGTAAGGTTCAAACTTTGGTAACTTCACCTGACGCTAAGACTTACGACCTTTGGAAACATCCCCATTGGTTGCAACCTTGAACGTCAGATGAAGATACCACAAGGGGCCGTGGGATAAAGTTGGCCCCGTGAATGGGACTTGTGGACCATAGGTGAGTTTATCAAATTTGATAAAACTGCTAAATTGATGTTCACAAGGGGATTTATACGGATCGTGAACCCCTCTCATAGAAATCATAAAAAAGTTCCTGCAATATATGATATTGGCCCTAAGATCATAAGGAGTTTTCACGGGTCATGGACTTTGTTCATGGTCCGTGTACTCCTCCAGTACTTCAACAACATGTAATTTTGTTTTGCTTTTCTTTTTTTTATGTGTACTAACACTCTCAGTCGCAGGTACTATGCCTCCAAAAGGGAACTAGAAATTAGGTGAAGCAGCCATACCATATAAAAAGAAGAAGGGATCTCGCAAAATCAAATCTAGACTTTAGGAAGAGTCTCCAAAATTAGAAAAATATGGGTCTGAGGAGGTGTATAAGGTCGGGCACGATGATGTAGCACTTGTTCCTCGGAGCATGACATGAAGAGATAAATAACATGCTACAACTTAGGCTGGAACATAGGCTGCACCTTAGGCTGAGACACAGGCACAGGCTACCTCTCCCTAGTGTGAAGAAGGAAAGGGATCATCTGGTACAGAAAAAGGTAATGTGTCTAGTTCTACAGACTCTGGTTCAAGCATGGGGGAGAAGATTTCTACTAACACATCTGCTGTCAGAAGAAGGGTTAAGGTACAAAGGGCTCAGTCTGCCCCAGTTCGTAAGAGTCAGAGGTGGTGTGTTTCTAGAATGAAAAGGATCTATGATAGGGATGCAACTCCAACTGATAAAGGATCATCAAAGAGAAATATTTTTGAGGAGCCACATATTTCTATAGGAGACTTTGCCAAAATTTTAGAAATACAGGCTATTTTTGATCGGTACCAGTTTAGTTAGATGGGGCAGCCATCAGGTAGTTATAGTTTGGAGTTGGTTCGTGAGTTATATGCCTCATGTGCTACCTCAGTGCACCAGATTACTACCAAGAGGTAGCAAGCAAGGGACGAACCTCCATTACCCAGTGTACTAGTGCAGGGCAGGCCCATAGATATCTCAGAGTGCATGATCAACGCATTTTATTTGGGCCAGAGAATGAGCTTCTGGTGAACACGGATAAATTTAACCACTAAATTAGGACAATGAATGATCAAAATAAAATGAAAGATCCAAAAAACAAAGCAGACTTATAGAAATGGGTTGTTGGTTACATTATTGAGAGAGTAGTCGAAGCTGACTGGGTTGATGGCAGAGCTTAGATAAAGAAGGCATCTCTTAATTTTTCTAGAAAATTTTGGTGGGCAATTGTATGGACCCAACTTGGTCTAACAGGTGTTGATAATACACTCACTCGAAATCGAGCAGTTTTGGTAGCGAGCATTATGGCGAGGTATGACCTTAATATCCCATGATATATTATTGATGAGATCCACGAGAGGGTATTTTGAGATGTTACTAGCATTCCATTTCCATGTTTGGTTCACCAACTGTGTAAAGATCCAGGTGTCCCTATATTTCAGGCATCGATCATCTGATAGAGGTAACACAGATTCAGGATGTTGGGTTGATTAAAGATGACACAAATCTGATTGCCAAAAGGAGAGCCCATCCATCTACTTCATCAGGTGCAACCTTGTTTGAGGGGCCAGTTGAGATGGGTGATCAGGTTGATACCACAGTACTGGTTATTGATAAAGATGCCACTGAGCAGTGTACAGAGATTCCAGCCCCTGAGGCTAGTAATGCAGTAGTGGGTACCATAATTCCTACTACGGCACATCCTTTGACATCCAAACCTTCATCATTCATTCCTACCATGCTCTTGCACCTTCCTGCACCTAGTATGTACTTTATCTTATGACTTTTTGCAGTAGATGATTGATCGATAGACTCAGACAGGGACGCAGTTAGCTGAGTTATTGAAGCAATTGAGACCCTGGGTCCTAAATTTGATCGAGACCTCGGAGGCAATAGTTAAGGCAAGAATAAGAATAGTCATGGATGGGTTTGTAAGAGAGTTGCATGGGTGGATAGACAATTTTGAGAAGAGGATGACTGATCAAATAAGGGAGGTGCAGAACCCAGACTTAGGTGGATTGAGAGATGAGGTGGCACAACTTAGGGAAGAGGTCAGTTCATTGGTTGCTAGCCACATCCTAGTCTTACCACCTATCCCTATAGTTATTCTAGTTGCACCCACACTATTTATTGAGCCCCTAATTGATAGAGAAAAGAGGGCATAGAGTGAGGATATCTATGAGGAGGACACTGAGCTTAGGAGAGAAAAAAATAAAGAAAAGCATGATATTAAGGTGGCCATGAGGAAATCCTTGGATGAGTCTTGATTGAGAGTGGAGGCAGACACTGCTATAGCTCGAGGAGAGTCAACTAGTTTGGTACTAACTATTGGGGGTACCATGCCTGCTTCTATTGATGTGGTTACTGAGATTGACACTGGTAGGGTGCCTCATGTGGTACCTATCATTTCTGATCCATCGAGTGCGATGGTCACCACCGATACCATTAAGATTGATCCAGCAGCTGCATATAAAGTTTGCACCGACTCACCATACCCATGTGCCTAAGGTGCCACAGGTATGTGCCTTCCTCTAGTTTGTACTTAATGTCTAATTCATTGGGGACAATGCACACTTTCTTGATAGGGGGGTGAATATTTTGGTCTATATTTTAAACCTGGGTGTTTTTGTTACCGTATTTCTTTTCCCTCAGGTGTTCTATCTAGTAAAACTGTCATATTTAGGAGTTGTTTTATTTTGTTTCATTTTTTATGTTTGTACAGGAAAAATAGGAACATTTAGTGCAGTCTATGGCATGAAAACTGATTTTGAAAAATGGAGACCCCTTCAAATTTTGTGTGACATGTTATCTACTTCAATAGATTGATCTCTATGGATCTTTGTATGACATTATGTATATGGAAGTGATAAGTGTTGCTTAAGCTAAGGCATAAACTTGATAGTTAGTGATTGATAATGTAACTCTATATCAAGTGTGTGTGAGCCTGCATTCATATTATTCTTACCGTGTGTGTGCAATCTAAAACTTGCCTGATTAATCTTGCTTAGTTCGTAGAAAAGTTGGTTAGGAAAGGATCATAGGCCATTTTTTATTTCAGTCCACTTAGTCTAAATGACCATACAAAGAAAGTAAATATCCCTTGATCCCTAATTTTGAGCCTAAATTAACCCTTTTTATTGATTAGCCTATTCACCTTCCCAAATATTCTTCAAACCTTCGTTTTGGTCCTGGCCCCTCCTTGGACATTGTGCACTTCAACTCAAGCAAATCACCTAATTTGAGGGTGTCTACTGTAGAGGTAGATGAAAAGAAGAATGGGGTATGAAAAAAAAAAGACTAGTGGTAAAAAAGGGAATAACGGGTGTGGCATGTGCGAAGAGAAAAAGAAAAAGAAAAACCAAAGAGAAAAGAAAAGAGAAAGTTAAGTTTGCAATAAAGTCGCACCCATCGTAAGAAGAAAGAAAAAGAATAAAAGGAGAATAGGGAGGAAAAGATTGGTCTAAAGTGAAATAAAGATAGCGTAGTGTGAAAGAGGGTGTATTCACTATATCCAAAGATACCATACCCGTCCCCAAGCCTATATTACAAAGCCGAGTAAAGTCCTATAGTGATCCTAGTTCAACTTTTTGAAAACTGAGGCATAGAAAATAAGGGCAAGCCTATGGTATTGTGCATGGAAGATTTGAATTTCTTTGTGAGAGTGAGCGTATTTGTATTAGTCCTGATTTGAATGCTTATTGTGTGAATGGGACTTTTTTGTGGTGAAGGCACTAGGATAACATTTTTTATTGTTGATTGTTAGGGTAAATGTCATATGTGTATGCAAACTTATCCATTGATATAGTAAAGTCATTCATAGATCCTCTCGTGTCAATTTGTTAAGTAATATACACGCACTTGTTTTGTAGTAAGCAAATGGAAGGTGTCAAACTTGTGAGATGAATTGTCTAAAGGCCTTGTGACTATCGTAGTTTCCTAGTTTTCTTTTGCTTATGCATCATGATAGTATAGTTTTTATTTTGTTGCTAGAGGATAAGAAGATATTCTAAGTTGAGGGTGTTAATGTGTCGTGGTTTTACGACACTTTCGATGCTTAAAATATGGAATTGTTGTACGTTCTTTAGCACTTTTTGGTATATATGATGTGTTTTTGGTAGTTGTGTAGGAAAACAGGGTTCGAAAGCCAAGTCAAGAAAAAATATTCAAAATTGACCAAGTGAGTCCTCATGGAAAGTGTCCACGGTCAGTGGAACCTTCCACGGACTGTCAAACATGATTGTGAACTAGATTCTGAAGAAGTGCAAGAAGGCCTAAGTTCCACGAGCGGTGGACCAATCTACAAACTGTCAAAGAATGTCTGTGAACCTGATCGTGAAGAACTACAAAATAGTCTGAGTTCCACGGGTAGTGTCTATGAGCTGTAAACTGATTTATGGACCGTGAATGATGTTGTGGGAAACTGAAGGAACCTAACTTGAAAAGTCAAACCTACGAACCATACATTGTGGTTCACGGGCCATGGACCACAGTCCACAAACCATGGAAAGCTGCCGACTTTATTTTTTTAGTTATTTTAGAATAGGTTTTGTAATGTCTATAAATATCTTTCCTAGGTTTTATTTTAGAGTTAACGCACTATTACGCTCTTTGAAACCTTAGAAACATTTATATAGTTTTATTCTTGGGTTTTGGAGAATTATTCATATATTGATTCTTGGTTATTAAATTTTCTTTGATAATTCAAGTGTCTGAATTTCATCTACTCAATCTCTAAGTTCATAACCTTGATCCGGACCTAAGACCCCACTCCTAGCCTAACACCGACCCAGGACCTAGCCCTAGGCCTAATACTGACCCAAAACCCAACCCCACTAACGACACAGGATATGATTTAAGGTTGATCTAAGATCTAACCCCATTACTAACTCAAGACTAAACCCCAAACCCCAACCTCAAGACCAAGCTTGAGATCTTAAGACCCATCACCAACCCTGAGAATCAAACTCAGCTCTCCACCCCGAGACCCAATCTTGAGATAAGATCCCAACCCTGAGACCCAACATCGACAACAACTTGTAATTTGAGTAATATTCCAGCAGCTAGTAAGGCAGTAGTAAGCTTTAAGTTCCATTGTTTGGAGGCTTGCTTTAGGCTATACAAAGATTTAAGTAATCTACACACCTTAGTCTCTCCTAGTTTCCTGAATCCCTCTAGGATCTCCATGTACACCTCTTCATCAAGATCACTTTGTAGAAATGCATTATACCTATTCCATTTGAAACAAGTTCTATCCTTTGGACACAACCAATGCAATAACATACCTTACTGTCACCATTTTTGCAACTAGTGAGAAAATGTCATGATAGTCTAATATTTCTTGTTGACTATAGACTTTGGCTACTAGATTGACCTTGAACCTTTCCACCTAACCATTTTCTTGATATTTGATCTTATATACCCACTTTGAGCCAACTGCATTCTTGCCCTTTGGCAGATCAACTAACAACCAAGTTTTGTTGTCTTCAAGTGCCTGTATATCCACCTTCATATCTTGGATCCACTTCTCATCCTTGGATGCTTCCTTAAAGTTTCTAGGCTATGTAAGGCTGCAGAACTTAGTAAGGTAGCTTTGATAGTGATGGGTGATGTTTTCATAAGATAGGTAGTTGCTCATGGGGTGTCTAGTACTGCTCTGGCCCTTAATAAAAGTAGTATAATCCTTCATCCAAATAGGATGCTTACCAACTCTAGTAGTCCAACTAGGAGGAGGATCTTCAACTGCTAATTGAGGCATTTCAGAATGAGATAAGTCTTGCTCCCAATATGGTGGCATTATCACTGGTAGCTGTGATGAACCGTTATCATGTAAGACCTCTGGTAACAAAGGTTGTGATGAGGTCTCATCTTCATCATCACGAACATGTTTAGTTATCACTTCCAACTTAGCCTTCTCTGTTTCTGTTCTTATTTTATTCATTTGGGTCTGTAATAATTATTGTATAAACTCTTCTATATAATAAAAATTATGGGTACTGCTTAGGAGGCGGGGATTCTATGTTTGAATATTTTATCACCTAGATATCATGCCTGTAGGATTATCTAATAGATTTAATGTATTAATTAAATTGTTTTATCACGTAGGAAAACATTCTAGGGTTATTAATCGTTTTATCGCTTAAAATTCACGTTTAGGATTTTTCAGCATCTAAAAAAACTAAAAATTATTTTCAGCATTTATTAAAACAGTTTTCAGCAAGTTAGATAATTTTTTAGCATTTATTAAAATAACTTCCAGCAAGTTTATTTAATTTCTAGCATATAATAGTCAATTTTCAGCATTTAAAATATTATTTTTCGGCATATTAAATTACTTTTCAGCATTAAAAATATTAATTTCCAGCATAGTAAATTACTTTTCAGCATTTAAAACGTTAATTTCCAGCATATAAATTACTTTCCAGCATTAAAAATATTAATTTCCAGCATAGTAAATTACGTTCCAGCATTTAAAATATTAATTTCCAGCATAGTAAATTACGTTCCAGCATTTAAAATATTAATTTCCAGCATAGTAGATTACTTTCCAGTATTAAAAATATTAATTTCCAGCATATTAAGTTACAGTCCAGCATTTAAAAAATTAATTTCTAGTATATTAAAATACTTTTCAGCATATTAAATTAATTTTCAGCATTTTAAATTAATTTTCAGCACTTTTAATTAACTTTTAACATGTTAACTAACTTTCAGCAATCTTAATTAACTCTCCTGCCTATTTAAGTTAATTTCCTGCATAGTTAAATAAATTTCCGGCATGCTTTGAATTAATTTTTCAGCATTCTTAATTTGATATCTTGCATTTTATTTAATTTTTGACACATTGAATAACTTTCCTCGCCTAGATACCGTGTCTATAAGATTAAGGAATTTAACATGTTAATTAATCTACTACATTAGACATCATGCCTATAGGTCCTAATTACAATGCAAGTAATTGTTTTGCATGTTTATCGCCTAATCAACTCTAATTAATCAAGAGGCTTGCCCGAAACCATTATGTGTTATTTGTAAGTCCCATTTGTTTTGTTTGACGTAAACCCCGAGTCTAATTAGGAAGCCTAAGAGTTTCTTTGCGTCTAGATCCTTATCCAAAATAGGTCGTCCAACGCCTCTTAGGCATTAAGTTGGGACGGGTAGGCATTTTTAGGTAACACTAGTTTTATCGCTTTCTTTAGAACGCCTTTAAGATTAATAACCAATTAGGTGGGGTGGGTAGAACATTCGGACATGATGGAAGTTGACCCGAGCAGAATCCGACAATACGATATGCGACATTGTCACCCGTTAATAAGCTGGGCGCTGATCCAAATAGGATAAAACCAATCCTTGTCCAAATATTTCGAGTTAGCTTTTCTTTTCTTTATTTCTTGTTTAATTATTTGGCGTAGTTTAGGCTTATTATTTAATTAAATTTTTCACTATATAAATTGTGTCTTTTCTATCTTCTCACTTATCTGATTCACATTTTTATGCATCCTATTACGTTATCACTTAGATAATTATTAAATTAGACAATAACTAAGTTGCATATTTAGTTTATTTATTATCTTTCATGTTCTAAACACTTCGCTAATCTTAAGTTAATAAAATAATTGACCTTTGCTTATCATATAGAATTCCCCCACGTAATATATGGATTCAGTTGGGACCCACATTTGTGGACCTCGAAAGGTGCCTAACACCTTTCTTTCGAGGTAACCTGAACCCTTACCCGAATTTCTGGTTGTCGTAGATTAATTAATTAAAAAAGGCATAATTAGTTTAGGATGGTGCCCTAACGCACCTTAATTCGTTAGGTGGCGACTCTTCACTCTTAAACAATCCAAAAAGAGTTGTCATATCGAATCCCGCTTTTCGCGAGAAAAATGGGACGCGACAGCATGGCGATTCTGCCGGGGATACTTAAGTTTTAACCAATACGAATTTGTATATTACGTGGGATTTTTAAGCTATTTGGGTCTATTCATTTATTATTAACTCCTTGGTTTTTTCATTTGTTAATTTTTAATATTTGATCATGCTATATCCCGCTCCTCTTTCCCATTATTTAATTACTCTAATTTAATTAGTTTCTTCCATGTCAAACCCTTTCCTTACCTCCTTTATTTGTTTATATGCAATTTCCTAACTCTAAATTATGTATTTATCTTTCCTTTTCCTATCTGTTTATTTTTTATATATTGCTCAACATGCTATTATTTGCTACGTGTTACTGCTTTATAAAATTGGCATTCCATTCATATTTCCCCCACTTGGGAATTTCACACTTTCACACATTTTCACTATACTCGGATGTTGTGCTTTCGCCCTTCTCCAAATTCTCTTCAAAACCCTGTTATAGAGAGTCTGCTAAGACGTGGTTGAGCGGATAGTTTTATTACTGTAAGACCACGTGCCTTCTCGCATAAGGTTACCCTCAGTCCGTGTCTACCAACTCTTAGAAAAAATTAAGATAGTGTTGTATCCATCATTTGCATTTATGTCATGCACGCATTAGCCATAGGTGATTTGACCCTCGAGGACAATCCACCAAGTATAGACCCAATTGTCGAAAGGGTCCCACCACCCATCGACCTAAATATATATTATGTGCTAAGTGGTCATGATGATTCAATCCAAGCCAAATTATAATAAATGGAGTTTAGAAATTTTGTTTGTTGTCTTATTTTTCAGATTTTGCCATAGAAGGTGCACCTATTTTCGGTAATACCCAAATGTTCGTTGGTGTGCCTCACAAGCTAAGGAGGTGGTGGAACGACATCAAATGGGATCATGGTACGAAGATACGTCTGTCTTTGGGTTTTCTAACATCTTTGATAAATGCTGCTCCCGATCGGTATATGATCAAAGCTTTGCTAAAATTCTGGGATTCGGACCGAGTAGTCTTTAAATTCAAGGACTTCGAAATGACACCCACCATCGAGGAAATTGGCGGGTTTGCCGATTTGCATTATCAAGATCGGAAAATGATCTTACCTCACAAACAATCTGGAAAGCGATTCTTGCATTATCTTGGGCTAAAAAATAATCTCAAATTGGCTTGTCTAGATTTTGGGTGGAACTCACTGGACTTTCTATATGAACGTTTTGGTCACAAAGTCGGTCATACTATATTTCGGAGAGAGTTCTCTTGCTCGGACGAGAAATGGAAAAAGAAAAGGTTGAGTGCTTTTGCTATAGCACTACTAGGCGCCTTGGTCTTTCCCAGAGAACATGGGAAGATTGATACGTGTCTTAGTTATGTGGTTCGGGGCATAGTTCGAGGAGTCGGCAACATTGAGGTCACCTTGATTCCTATGATCGTAGCGGAAATATTGAGAGCTTTATCTAAGTGCACCAGAGGTTATAGGTTTTTCGAGGGCTGTAATCTTTTGCTTCAATTATGGCCCGTGGAATATTTTTACAGGCGACCTAATATGGTGGATATTCTTAATGGAATGGGCAATAGGATTGACACATATGCAAAAAAGATGGAGCGATTCGTCTCTCCCGTGGGTGCAGAGGATTGGTACTGGTATATGAAGGAGCTTTCAGGTTATCAAATTAAATGGAAATACTCGTGGTTATCCTCACCAACTGTTGTCATACGAGGCCGTGAGCTCTATTACATTGAGCTCGTTGGCCTGAAGAGCATTCAACCTTATACCCCAATAAGAGTACTTCATCAATTTGGAAGGAATCAAGTCGTACCTCTGCGAGAACATATGGGCAAGTCGAAAGTTGAGTTTGGCCGATCCAAGAAAGACCTAAGGTCAAGGAAGTGTTGCGGTGATAGGATGATTTTTTAACTGTTAGCGTATATAGAGAACAGGCTTATTGCACTCCAGAGTACTATGTATGGCTTGTGGAAGATGCCGAGGATGTAGAGCTCAGCAAGCAAAAGCAGGCTCATGGGTTTAAGGATGTGGAGGAATCCATCTGGGCTAGGAACTTGTTGAATCAACACTATGTCACTTCTCCAGAGATGCTGCTGCAAATCATTCCAGGCTCTCTAGATAATCACCACCATTGAGGAGTTTGATTGACAGGATTCTCCCCTTGTGTTACTCATTTCCCCTAGTATCGTTTATGTTTTTATTTTCACGAAAGATTGTAGTAGTTTTAATTTTTTTTAATAAAATAGTTGGGTTTTATTATTTTTATCTAACTCTAAACTACCATTTGCGTCTAATGCGGCTTGGATTAATCATCATGAACCAAAATATTTGTCGTCTTAGGCCTACCTCCGGCTCAACGAAGCTCCTTGCATTTTAGGGCGATTATTTGTTGCAAATCACTGTGTTTATTCTAATATTATGTCTCACCTTGCTAACTTTGGTTGTATTTGATTTTGTTTTTGTCTTTCCCTTTTCCCAAAGGTTGATTTGTGCACTCTGACCTATCACACACGGTCATAAGGGGCTCCTCCTCCTCTTCCTCCTCTCACAAGTTTGAAAGATAAAGAGAAAATGGGAGATAACAACAGTGCTATAGACAAAAGCACAGAAGGAGAAAGTGTCATGGGACAAAAAGAAATTATCCTAAGAATGGGACAACAGATTCTCGAACTACAAGGAGAATTAGCGCAAGTGCGCAACTTGGAAAATCTTTCTGTTACACTTAATACCCCTCTCGAACCACAAGTCGACAGTCATACTGGTGCAAAATCTCAAACCTCCACCCCAAGCCATCAATTGCCCTCAGCTCAAAATATCCAAAACCTTCCTCCTCCTCAAAACATCCAAAATCTTCCTCTTCCTCAAAACATCCAAAACCTTCCTCTTCCTCAAAATACCCATAATACTCTAAATCCCACATATCTCACTCAACATGTCCAAAATACTAAATATCCCACTTACCTACATACGCCCTTCACTAACGTATCCTACAACCAAGCATCTGGTAGTCACTCTTTGAACCCTATCTATGTCAAAACAACCACATTCACCTATCCTCAGTATATGCCCGATCCTTCAGAAAAAGACTCCATGATGCAATCTGTGGTTGAGAGGCTGAAGCAACTTGAGGGAAGCAAAGGATCAAGGGGGCTCAGTTACGAGGATTTATGTGTACATACTGATGTGGAGTTACCGGAGGGGTACAAACCTCCAAAGTTTGAATTGTATAACGGAACTGGAGATCCCAAGGTGTATTTGCACATATATTGTGATAAGTTGGCCGGCGTCGGGAGAGACGAGAAGATAAGAATGAAAATGTTCATGAGAAGTCTCACTGGAGAAGAATTAACATGGTATATTGAGCAGGACGTAAGGAAGTGGAAAGGTTGGATCTATATGTCATCAGATTTAATGGAACGGTTCGGGTTCAACATTGACAATGCTCCCAACTGGTTCTATATGCAAACTTTGAAGAAAAAGCCCAATGAGTCATTCAGGTACTATGCTATAAGATGGAGGTCTGAGGCTGCAAGAGCTCGACCCCCGATCGAAGAATCTCAAATGAAGGAGTACTTTATTTGCGCACAGGAGCCGCAATATCTTGAGAAAATGAGAACCGTCGTGGATAAAAGTTTTGTTGAAATCATCAAGGCAGGTGAAATATTTGAGGAGGATCTTAAGAACGGAAGCATTATCAATCTGGAAGCTTTACAGGCTGCCAATAAGGTTTTACAGTCTGGAGGAATTGCTGAGAACAAGAAGAAAAAATAGGTAGGTACAGTGATGGTAGCCTAGCCTTCAAAGAGCGTGCCCAATTACCAAACTCCTATTACAACTCCACCTCCCTAGTCACAATCTCCAATGCCATACCCGATATCTCCTTACCAAATGCAAACCCCAATGCCATATCAGACCCCGCTATACCAAGCACCTACCCCATATCCACTACATCCATAATTCCAAAGCCTTGCTTACCCCATGTATAATGCCCAAACCGCTCATGTCCAAACACCCCAGCCTTCTCCCCAACAAAATCAAAGACCCAGAGCCAATTTCCAAAATAAATAACACACTCCCTTAGCCGAACCTACAGCCCAAGTGTACAAGAGACTTAAGGAAGCAGGCTACGTCACGCCCATTGCTGTCGGACTTGAGAATACTCAAGCCAAGCATTTTGATCCTACTAAGGTTTGCTCGTATCATTCTGGGATGAGGGGTCACACCATAGAAACATGTTATACTCTGAAGGATAAAATCTAGATGTTGATCGACACTAAGGCTATTCAGTTGAAAGACCCAACACCGAATATCACCAGCAATCCACTGTCGGATCATCAAGTAAACATGCTCGATGTCGATGAATTGGTAGACCTTGAAAACTCTATCTGGTTCATAGAGAAGGTGAATGGTACATCCATCAGCACACCAATATGGGCACCATTTGAGGTTGAGGTAGCAATATCAAAGACTCCTTTCACAGTCGTCAGAGCTTCCCCAACTACTTATAATACTCATGCAGTCCCTTGGAACTATGAGCAGAACACTCCGGCAAGAGAAAGGGTGGCTGAAGCAGACGCCGCTCAGGGTGTCAATAGATCTGGGAGAATCTATACACCGGAAAATCTAATCCAGGGAAGTGCTAGTAAAAGTAAAAAACTTGTGATAGAAATGGAGGAGAATGATATTTGGAAAAAGATACAAACTAAAGAGTACTCTGTGGTAGATCAGTTGAACAAGACCTCGGCTCAGATATCCATCCTGACACTGTTGCAGACTTCTGAACACCATAAAAATGCTTTGATGAAAGTGTTAAGTGAAACCTATGTACCATCTACTATAACAGGGGGAGAGATGGCCCACATGGTCGGGCAGGTATTCGAGTCATATAAGATATCTTTTCATGAGGATGAGTTGCCACCTGAAAGAAGGTCGCACAACAAACCCTTGAATGTTACAATGCAAAATTGAGAAAGAGTTATATCTCGGGTGTTGATTGATCCAGGTTCGGGATTAAACATATGTCCCTTGGGTACACTGACAAGGTTGGAGGTCGATTTGGCTAAAATACAAAGTTGAAATATGAACATGAAAGCGTTTGATGGCTCCCATCGAGATACCATTGGAGAGATCACATGGGCCCTGTCACTTTCCCTATAACATTTCAGGTAATGGACATTCCCGCTTCCTACAACCTCTTGCTTGGTAGATCAAAAATTTCTAAGACAAAAAGATATTCGCATATAAGAAGTTACGTTGTCTCGAAACATGTCACAATCAATGATTCAATAATATTTCCTTTACAATAATGTTTTCATTTCTCATTTTTTCAAGAGCAAACATCTTCAAAACATGATTTTTAAACTTGTTTTTATTTTTACCCAAGTGAAAACCCAGACGAAGCCTATTATCGATCCACGATATCAAGCAAGGAGGAAGCACGCCAGTTATAGCAGAGGCACAAATCAACCTTCCCTTTTTACAAACTTATAATTTTCTTTGAGTGCAAGCTAACAAGTACAGTTGCATGAACTACTCTATTATCAACGTGGGAAAAATAGCTAAGCCACCCTATCTACATTGCATGGCTCCTGCAAGGGTCAATATTGCATGGCTCCCGCAAGAGTCCACACCACAGTGCATCTACAGAAATCTACATTGTATGGCTCCTGCAAGAGTCAACATGGTATGGCTCCCGCAAGAGTCCACACCGCAGTGCATCCGCAGAAATCTACATTGCACGGCTTCTGCAAGGGTCAATATTGCATGGCTCCCGCAAGAATCCACACCGTAGTGCATCCGCAGAAATCTACATTGCATGACTCCTGCAAGGGTCAATATTGTATGGCTCCCGCAAGAGTCCACACCGCAGTGCATCCGCAGAAATCTATATTGCACGGCTCCTGCAAGGGTCAATATTGCATGGCTCCCACAAAAGTCCACACCACAGTGCATCCATAGAAATCAACATCACATGGATCCTGCAAGAGTCCACACCATAGTGCATCCGTCGAAATCTACATTGCATGGCTCCTGCAAGAGTCCACATCGCAAGGCATCCGCAGAAATCTACATTACATGGCTCTTTCAAGAGTCCGCATTACATTGCACCTGCAAAATACACAATCAAGCATACAAATTGCGTCAAGTTGCTAAACCATGTCAAACTACTACAGACCAAGCTACTCAAATCACTCGACGACACATTACGCTACTCAAGACAGATACGCTCTCTTTAATCATTATATAATTACCCTAAGGCGTCATAGTTTAAAGGCATCATCTTCATAGCCTGTGGACATCATCTCAGGGCCTAAAGGTTTACTTTTTCCTTATCATGCTCCGAAGGCGTCATGGTCTAAAGGCATCATTTTCATGGCCTGCGGACATCATTTCATGGCCTAAGGATTTACTTTCAGTTTATCATACTCCAAAGGCGTCATTTTCATGGCCTGCAGACATCATTTCATGGCCTTAGGATTTATTTTCGCTATCATGGCCCTAAGACATCATAGCTTAAGACATCATCTTTGCCGTCTTAAAGCAAATGCTCATGGTCTAAAAGGTAAATTGCATCATGGTTAAATATTTACAACAATTACTTATCATTTATTCACATGCTCTAATCATTTTTTATCTAGTTATGCTAGAAAATGCCTAGGTAACGAAAGAAGAACGAGTTAAAAATGGGAGTAACACTCACTCCCATTTTCGAGATACAACTCCACTTTCTTTCAGTCACTCCAATACGGCTTGAAACACATTCACCTCTCATTCTCACACTTCTCATTCAACTATTGTTTTGAATTCTACCCACTCCAATCTCATCGGCTCACACTGTCTTTATCGTTGCCCGTATACCGTATTATTGGCATTCTTTTGGAATATTGTTCATTCCTAAATCTAGAACTACACACGGCCTGATTCTCGTAAACCCGAGATATGTAGGCGACTTGAAACCAAGTCTTGGGCCCCACTATTTTGACAAACTCCCTTTTTGCTTTTTGACCATCTTTTTAGTCGGACAAAATTGGTTACTACGTCAACGTTCGTTGCTCGACAATTCTTCTATCATTCCTAAGCATCGAAGGGGCAGCTCTTGACACCCAATTTTAACCTCTCGATATCTCTCCAGGGATGTTATTTTATAAAAATAATTAGTTTCAAATATTGATATTTTTTGTTACTTATTATTATAATACCAAATAAACCTTGACATTTTGCCTTCCTCTAATTTTTTTTCTAAAAAAATATCTAACGTATTTTATTTATTATTGTCAATTTCATATAATATACATGTAATTTATTAATTTAAAGATAGTATATTATATAATCATATTACTAAATTATTTACTCAAGTATTTTTAATCCATATTCGTGATTTGCAAATACTTAAGCTGTATTTTATTATTATTAATATTATATATTTAATATTATTATAATATTTCTTAAAATTTATATTCAGAATTTATAAATACCCAATTTATTTTTTAAATGTAATTATCGTCAATATTAAATAATATATTACGTGTCATCGACTTTATATATGTAATTTATTCATACTAACGATTATTAATTTATTACTATATTTATTAAATAGCATCCTAATTCAAATCAATTTCTCCAATTTATTAACTTCTAGCCTGATTTTACTCCAATAATGTCATTTTTAGCCTAAAATTGAGTTTATTCTGGCTCAATTTAAAACCCCAATTCTATTTCAATTGAACCCGATTTAAATAACCCAAATTTTGACCCCTTTTTGTAATTCTAAATCCCAATCGTAGATCAAGATTGATCCAACGGCTGAGATTAACTCCCTTTTCTTTCCTTTTTAATACCATAACCCCCCAAAACCTAACCCTAAACCCATTTTTCTCCCTCAGCCGCAACTCTCCCTCAACGTCTCTCTCTCTCTCTCTCTCTCTCTCTCTCTCTCTCTCTCTCTCTCTCTCTCTCTCTCTCTCTCTCTCTCTCAATCTTCGATATCCCTCATCTCTCGTCGTTGCCGCCATCATTGCTGGTCACACCAACCGACGCTCCGGTAAACTCCCACCTCAGCGCCACCCCCCACAGCCGATACCCCTCTCTCGATCTCTCTCTCCTCTCAACTCACAGTCGCCACCAGTTCTCGTCGCACCTCCATCGCCGGCGAAATCCACCGTCGGCGAACCCATATACTCTCTCCCACGAACCTCCAAACCACTACAACCGGCGACCACCACCGCCTCACCTCAGTCCCTCCGTTTCTTTCCCTCTCTATCCGTCGTCTCTTTGCCCCATTTCCTATCGATGACCGCCTCACCGAAGGTGATGACCTGTGAGACGTCGTTAACAACAATAACACCAAGAAAATGCCCAACTTAAATTGGAATTCGAAGACTTAAAAGGGATTCTCCAATAGTGCAAGACCCGTGTGGGTGTCAAGGGTGTAATTTCAAGGTTATTCTATTGATCTTGTGATGAAATCCTTTCCGTTATGACCTTACATGACCCATTATGTGTTCAATTGGTGCGAATTTCTATTTGTTGTCTTAGCCGATTCTCAGATTCAAAATTCATGCATTTTTGTTGTCACTTTAGGCTCAATTCTTCTGAATTTATGTTTATTTACACCTTTTAATTGACATATGTGAAAAGACCCAAATTCCATAGACTGATTTTCAAAATCTTCGAAGCTTGGATTACTTTGTTTTCTTGCTGCTCCTCTCTACTCAATTCAATTCATATTGACAGCTATCGTACGTTTGTATATGGTAACAGTTTATCTTGTTGATTGATTTTTTGATTTAAATGGATTTTTTCTTAATTGCCTGTGTCGAATTCTCACAATTGTTGATTTGCTTTCCTTTTAAATAATGTTGGACTGCTTTAGCATTAAAGTTATTAGGGTAATTAATTTGGTGTTGATTGATTTTCCTAAATATTTTTTCCCTTACCCTTTATCTCCTTGACTAATTTCCTGGCATTTTCCTTAATAATAATTGGAACAGTCTTGTTATCAGTTTATTTTTGGTAGTGTTAACATAATTTATGATAAGTAATTGATTTAGGACATCTATTTAAGGAAACGAATTCCCCTAATTGATTTACAAAATATTTTTTTCTTCCTTTTATTCTGGTGATTGCTCACAACCCTTGGACTATATAAACAGTCCTCTTCTCATTACAGGATGAACAAGGATACTCTCTTCGATACCTTAAAAAATATTTCTGTGCTTTTGATTTCTGGAGACTACTTTGGCTGCTATTGTCACTGGCCCTTACTTCAGAAGTGCTGGTTCTTGTTGGTCTTTTATTATTCTTTCTTCGAAACTGGTTAGCTTTCTGTCAAAGAGTTCTTTTATTGTCTTACATGGTAGTTCCGTGTAGATAAGCTCCTACAATGGTAATGTATAAGCATTTGTTTGACTTGTGTGGCTATGTTCAATATTTGTTTGTCTCCATAAGCAGTCTGTTAATACAATATACTCCAAAACAGGCCCTCACTAATTGTCATGTTAAAAATATAAACTGAAATGCATGTTTCATGTTCTCTTTGGGCATCCGAAACGGCCTTTGCGTATCTCATAACCCCTTTGGCGTGAGCCTGCCCAGGATTCTTGAGATCCTTGGGATCTCGACAGCGTCAAAGGTTGGTTATAGGCTGTCAAAGGCGGATTTTGGATTTTGGTGCGGTTGGGGTGTTTTGTTTATGTTTAGCAGGTTGAAGGCGAACATCTAGAGACAAAGAGTTGTCATAGGCTTGGGAGTGGTTAAGGGTTGTCCAACTTAGCCTTCTCTGTTTTTGTTCTTATTTTATTCATTGGGTCTGTAATAATTATTGTATAAACTCTTCTATATAAGAAAAATTATAGGGACTGCTTAGGGGGCGGGGATTCTATGTTTGATTATTTTATCACCTAGATATCATGCCTATAGGATTATCTAATAGATTTCATGTATTAATTAAATTGTTTTATCACGTAGGCAAACATTCTAGGGTTATTAATCGTTTTATCGCTTAAAATTCATGTTTAGGATTTTCCATTAACTTTCATCATATTAGCATTAATTTTGAGCATATCAATAATTTATAGAATGTTTAATTGATTTTCGATATATTATAACTATTTTTCAGCATTCTATTTATTTTTAACATGTTTCATTAATTTTTAGCATATTTAATGTAATTTCCAGCACGTCTACTCAATTTTTCAGCATGTTTAAATAATTTTTGATATATTTAAACTAATTTTCAGCATCTAAAAAATAATTATTATTATTTTCAGCATTTATTAAAACAGTTTTCAGCAAGTTTAGATAATTTTTTAGATTTATTAAAATAACTTCCAGCAAGTTTATTTAATTTCCAGCATATAATAGTCAATTTTCAGCATTTTAAATATTAATTTTCAGCATATTAAATTACTTTTCAGCATTTAAAATATTAATTTTCAGCATATTAAATTACTTTTCAGCATTTAAAACATTAATTTTCAGCATATTAAATTACTTTCCAGCATTAAAAATATTAATTTCCAGCATAGTAAATTACGTTCCAGCATTTAAAATATTAATTTCCAGCATAGTAGATTACTTTCCAGTATTAAAAATATTAATTTCCAGCATATTAAGTTACTGTCCAGCATTTAAAATATTAATTTCCAGTATATTAAATTACTTTTCAGCATATTAAATTAACTTTCAGCATTTTGAATTAAGTTTCAGCACTTTTAATTAACTTTCAACATGTTAACTGACTTTCAGCAATCTTAATTAACTCTCCTGCCTATTTAAGTTAATTTCTTGCATAGTTAAATAAATTTTCGGCATGCTTAAATTAATTTTTCAGCATTCTTAATTTGATATCTTGCATTTTATTTAATTTTTGACTCATTGAATAATGTTCCTCGCCTAGATACCATGTCTATAAGATTAAGGAATTTTAACATGTTAATTAATCTACCACATTAGACATCATGCCTATAGGCTCTAATTGCAATGCAGGTAACATGTTAATTAATCTACTACATTAGACATCATGCTTATAGGTTTTAATTGCAATGCAAGTAATTGTTTAGCATGTTTATAGCCTAAACAACTCTAATTAATCAAGAGGCCTGCCCGAAACCATTATGTGTTATTTGTAAGTCCCATTTGTTTTGTTTGACGTAAACCCCGAGTCTAATTAGGAAGCCTAAGATTTTCTTTGCGTCTAGATCCTTATCCAAAATAGGTCGTCCAACACCTCTTGGGCATTAAGTTGGGACGGGTAGGCATTTTTAGGTAATGCTAGTTTTATCGCTTTCTTTAGAACACCTTTAAGATTAATAACCAATTAGGTGGGGTGGGTAGAACATTCGGACATGATGGAAGTTAACCCGAGCAGAATCCGACAATGCGATATGCGACATTGTCACCCGTCAATAAGCTGGGCGTTGATCCGAATAGGATAAAACTAACCCTTATCCAAATCTTTCGAGTCAGTTTTTCTTTTCTTTATTTCTTGTTTAATTATTTGGCGTAGTTTAGGCTTATTATTTAATTAAATTTTTCACTATATAAATTGTGTCCTTTCTATCTTCTCGCTTATCTGATTCACATTTTTATGCATCCTATTACGTTATCACATAGATAATTATTAAATTAGACAATAACTAAGTTGCATATTTAGTCTATTTATTATCTTTCATGTTCTAAACACTTCGCTAATCTTAAGTTAATAAAAATAGTTGACCTTTGCTTATCATATAGAATTCCCCCACGTAATATATGGATTAGGCCGGGACCCACATTTGTAGACCTCGAAAGGTGCCTAACACCTTCCTTTCGAGGTAACCTGAACCCTTACTCGAATTTCTGATTGACGTAGATTAATTAATTAAAAAGGACGTAATTAGTTTAGAATGGCGCCCTAACAGCACCTTAATTCGTTAGGAGGCGACTCTTCACTCTTAAACCATCCTAAAAGAATTGTCACGTCGAATCCCTCTTTTCGTGAGAAAAATGGAGAGCGACACACCTTCTCTTCGAAAATTACATCTCTACTAACTAAGAACTTTCTGGAATAGACACTCAAGAGTATATATCCCTTCTGCAATTCTGAATATCCCATCAAGATAGTAGGAGTGGCTCTTTTTGAGAATTTATCACCCTTTGGCACAACTGATGCATAAGAAAGACATCCTATGACCCTCAAATGAGATAACACTAGTTCTTTAGAATACAACATTTCATAAGGACTCTTATTTACTTTAACTGAAGAGGGTAACCTATTCATCAAGTACACTACAACCTGTATACAATAACCCCAAAATATATAGGCATCTGTGACTAAAATTTGATAGGTTATCCATATTAAGGATTTGTCTATATTTCCTCTCAACATACCATTCTGTTGTGGTGTGTGAGGGAAGCTACTTTGATCTAGAATACCTGGATGATGAAATAAATCTGTGCATTGAGAGTTAAAAAATTCAGTACCATTGTCTGATCTCACAATCTTAAAATGAGCACCAAAATGTGTTTGAATAATTGAAATGAAATTCTTGATAGCTACAATAGTTTCAGAATTAAACTGCAACATATGAACCCATAAAAATATACTATAGTCATATACCACTGTTAATAAGTTGTACTTATTATCTACAGTAGGAATCTTATATGGTCCCTATAGATCCATATGAACAATATCAAACCTCATAGATGCTTTAGATTCACTAACAGAAAAGAAGAGTCTAGTTTGTTTGGCCAATGCACAAACATGACAATCATCAAGTACCTCACTATCTTTATTACTTTGAACTAAGTCTAGATACCTTAGGATCTGAGAAGAAGGATGCCCAAGCCTCTTATGCTGCAAGCTAACATCCTGTTTTGTTACTTCTGCAATCATCTTTCTGTGATTGTCCTTTGTACCTTTCAACTTCTTTATTCCAAACGCATTACTGAATATGTACAAGCCGTCATCTTCCTTACCGATCCTCGTCACCCTGCCACTAAAGAGGTCCTGAGATATACAGAACTCAGGATAAAAATGTACAAAATAAGACAACTCCTTGTGATCTTAGAAACTAACAATAGATTAAACTTAAAGTATGGTACATATTCTTCAGTGTCTAATTTTCAAATATGATTTCCACCTTATCTCTTATGGGCAAATGTACTTGGTCTTTTGGTGACTTAGTTAGATCACTATTTCTCATCAACATATCCTTGTTTGTTGTTATGTGATGAGAAGCACCAGAATCTACTATCCGTTCTTGTGTAAAAACATTTGACATTAAGAAAGTAGTAACACTTCACATACCTATCATGTTAACTTGCTTAGTATCCTGCACATCTTTGTTCAGCAAGTTCAGTATCTGCTTATACTCTTCTTCAGTGAATGCTTGCCTCTTTGCTAGAACTGTATTTTTGGCCTCATGACTGGTTGAAGCTACCTGTGTGTGATCCAAATGTCCACCAAAAATACTATTTGCAGAATGTTGTTTTCCATGTCCACCAAGGTTGGCATGCCCTTGGTTGCCATAATATCCACCAATATTTCCATATCTTTAACCTCCATTACCATAAGAGCATGAGTGACCTGTTGCACCTCTTAAAACATTATTTTCTCCATAACCAGACTTCTTCCTATGCTTCCAATTAGTGGGATATTCAATCAATTTATAGCAATTCTCCTTGGTGTGACCAGTGAAATGACAATACTCACATTTCCTCCCTTTGTAATGTTCTCTCCCTAGGTTTCAATTGACATTCATCACCATTGGATCTGGATTCTCAACTACACTAGACATATATGTTGAATGTTGAGTGTTGTATTTCATCTTCAATTATCATAGCATAGGCTTGATATATGAAAGGAGTGACTCCTTTAAGTAAGATCTGCCTCCTAGTCTGATCATATGAATTATTCAAGCCATTTAAAAACTGAAAGAAGCCTCATCTGAGCCAAGTGTTCTATGTATTCCTTCGATTGTGGACATGCACATCCTGGAGATCGCACAACGTCATCATATTCACTCTAAAGTGTCTTCAACTTCGTAAAATAGGGTGCTATAGAGTTTGTTCCTTATGAAAGTGTGGTTATTTCCTTTTGTAACTGATAGATGCGCATTTGATTGACCTTGTCAAACCTCTCCTTTAAGTCAGCCTAAACAGAAAAAGCACTCGTAGCATACATAATGCCACTGAGAAGTTCCTCACTAACTGTGTTCATCAGCCATGACAACACAATCGCATTGCAAGTTTCCCATTGCTCATCTCTGTATAGTCCCCTGGTACAAGCTCCCGTTACAATGCCACACTTGTTTTTCCCCAAAAGTGTGATCCTCATCGATCTACACCAGATCCCATAGTTCTCTGATCCAGTCAATTTTATGGGAGTCAAAACTGCTCCTGAAGTGTCTGATGGGGCCTATGTACAGCGGATCATTCTAATCAATCGTAAGAGCCGCCATTGTTGAAATTGAAGCAAAATTAACCAACTAGAAGAGATCTTAACTCTTCGATAACGACAATCTATACAGTCAGTATTGACTGCTCTGATACCATGTAAAAATAAGCACACAATCTCACACCTCCATTGATGATCTTCGAGGTGTGGAATGCAAAAGTAGAGAGAGAATTTTATTGAACTGAAAAATGAATTCTGCATTACAACAAGAGCATTTCTCTAAGCTTTATAGCCTGAGAATCACAAAATATCTTCTAACAGACTAACTACCACTAGTGACAGCTCATCACCTCCTAATTGAGCCTCACTTAACAGCTTTTACAACTAACTAATCGCTAACTAAGTAATGACTTGAACAGTGCCTGAGTAACTAATTTCTGGGGTGAACAGTGATCAATGTAACCGTGAAAACTGTAACAATGATCAACTGTGTAGTCAACTTCTCCGGTATATCTTTGATGCATTTGAACAACTAAATATAGTTATAACTGAAAAAAGAACATAATGGGAGACAATTTTGGGTACCATAAAGAGGTTAGGAGCCTTGTAGATAAGAATAATATGATCATCTGTATATAACCTCCACGACTTAAATAACTTTAATTCTTTGCTGATTATTAATAAAAACAAATTATTAAAAATTGATATATTAAACCAAAAAACAGAAACTTTAACTAGATGAAATTGTATCTGGTCACATGATGCAACTTGCAAGTGAACCAACAAAGACATCATTTATTTGTTGTTATCTTCTTGCTGGCCGGCCCTTATGGGTTTTCTATGTACTTACGGGTTGTGTATGTTTTGAGGAGTAAATTTCTCAAATTGTCATTTAATTTTCGTAAATATTTTATTAAAGTTATTTATGATTTTTTTTGGACAATATTATCATTAAACTCTACAAATTATTTTAAATAAACTAAATGTCACAAAAAAGTTAAAAGCTTAACGGATGAGTCATTTTTTTTTCTTTTTTCCTTTGTTTTTTTTTTCATATTTCACCCAATACCCATTAACCCATAATCCATGTTTTGAACCCACTAAAATAAATTTTTTTTTAAAAAAGGTTCTAGAGATATAGAAAATAAAGTACTAATTATGTGTTTAGCTGTCAAATAATTAAGTCTTAAAAATAAAAGAATTTGTTAAAATAATTAGAGCAGAATAGCTTTTGTTAGTTTTTAGCTTTTTTAATTCTTTAATAGAACATAATTCGACTACCCTTGATTTTTTTTCCAACTTTTTTCCTGGGGGAGGGGGAGGGGGGGGGGGGGAGTGAAGGGGGACCCTTTGAGCCGAGTAACTTTTATTTTTTGGAGTAACTTTTTTAAAATTTTAGGAGTAATTATTTTTTTTATTTTTTTAAGAAGAAAAAAAAAAGATTTTTTTGACTTTGTTTGATACTAGCAATTTAGGTCTGAACTGGAGTAGTACTTTTCCATGAGCGACTGAGTATTAACAAAATAACAGAATTTCTGACACTTAAGCTCATGGTTGTGACTCTATATATAACTTATTCTTATTTTGTAGTTCGATATGACCCTATTTGTCTTAGAAGTAGAATTGATTCATCTTGATTGAGGCTTGTGTCATGAGAGGTGAGGATTTATTGCATATTCCATTTTTTTGCATCTATTCGAAGTAAAATAAACTATGTTGCTTTATTTAGAAGATGATAATAGACTTTCTTTGATATGTCTTGCAAAGTTTAGACTACTCAAATATTTTAACCACTAGTTAACTCCTTTGAGCTTGTACCCTTTCGTTTGATAGTTTGATAGTCGGTTTCTATATCAAATTAGTTTATTTTTAAGACTTAATTATTTGACATCTAACACATAATTAGTACTTAATCTTCTATATTTGTAGAACTTTTAATTGATTGCTATATAGAATGTTTTTTTATAATTATTTTTAGTGGGTTCAAGGCATGGATTATGGATCAGTGGATATTAGTGAAATATGGATCATAAAAAGAAAAGAAAAAGATTCTTCCGTTAAGTTTTTAACTTTTTTGTGATTTTTAGTTTGTTTGAAATTATTTATAGAGTTCAATAATAATATTATCCAAAAATAAAATCATAAATGATTTTAGTAGGATATTTATAAAAATTGAATGACAATTTGAGAGTTGCCAACTAGATTCTAGCCATACATACTTTAAAGTGTTGGAAGCTACTTAATTACTACCTATGTCCTAATTTATATGGCTCAATTTTCTTTTAATTATTTTTATAAAATAATTACACATTTCTATATTTAATAATAATGTAACTTTAAAATACTCATTTTATCCTTAATGAAATAATTTATAGTTACACAAACATCTATGACTTACTTTAAACCAAAGGTTTCAAAAGTGTTTCTTTATTTTTTAAACTTCGTAACTAGTCAAATTACATCATATATATTGGAATAGAGGAAGTAATTCACTGACCAAGGTAAATATAAAGAAAACGAAAAATTTTGCTTCACAAAGTACGTAATATGCTTTTCTTGCAAAACTTTCCTCCTTTGTAAATAATGAGCTCTTTCTTGCAGAATGTAACATGCTAATCTCTTGGGGCGAGCAAAGTTCAGCAGTCTGATCAAATGGACTTGGTCCAAATTAAACCAGTTAAGCTCGGTGGTTTTTAAAATAATAATAATAATAATAATAATAATAATATATATATATATATATATTTTAATTCAAAAAGCTCAACCAACTAACCCAACCAAGCTCCCCCAATATAAATAAACTAGATGGCATGTGCCCGTGCTGAGCACGGACGATTGTTGATCATAGAGCAAAACAAATTAAAAAATATAGCACTCATTCAAAAGTTAGTGTATTACAAATTAAACCAACCTGCTATAATTTGATTTTTATAATAGAACGTAGATGTATACCGAAAAATGTTCACTTAATAAGGGAGTAGCCACTTCCATAAATTTAAACACAACTCACATTAAATATTTAATAAGTTTGACTATAATCTATTGATCAGTTAATGAGAACGGAATGTCTCATGCTTCTGGAAATCTTTTAGCAACATAAACTAATGTCGCACAAATAGTTTTTTCTTCTTTGTGAATATGACTTCAATGGGTATACCTATCAAAACCTGCACAAATAATATGTGAAATCCTTAATAAAGAAATCATCTTGAAATTTCGAAAATAAGTTCAACCTTGTAAGTGAAAATTTGATCACCCTTTTAGTCTAACCAACCAACTTCAACATTGAAGTTAAAGGCTAGAAGGAATTTACATCTTCTCCTAAATGGAAATAAGATTATACTATTTTGATCCCTACTCCAAATTGATTTTTGAAACTTAGAAAGTCGCCAAATTTTCGAATTTACAACTATGCCTCAATTTTGAAAAAAAAAAAAATGAAAAGGAATTGTAGCTTACCTGGAATGTTGACTTAACTAATAGAACATAAGCAGATGATATGCTCACTCGTTCAAGTAGAAACAAAAATTAACCAAATTCTCCCTATTTTCTCGAACACCCAGTTTACTCTTTGGAAACATAATAATAAGTATAGAAAAGAAAGTATATAGAAAAGAAAGTTATCTCTAGTACGTATGTTCTTTCTAACATAAGATCAGGAAGCTAACAGATTCCAAAAGATGATCACTATTTTAAAGTATGTTTCATATGCATTCTACTTTAATCGACTACTCAAGACACAACAAAAATCTTGCTCTCTAGAAAAGCAGACCACCTAACACTGCTCAACAGACACAAATCATGCAAGAGAAAATAAAGTAAGACGATCCATTTACCTCAATGAACAGGGCAGAAGTTACCTTTCCCATGAATGATTCTGTCCCAAATCCTCCAATGGTTAAACTGACATGCTAAATCCTTTCCGGGAATGTCTATGCCGAAATGCTTGGCGCAAAAATAACTTTGAGAAGTAAATACCTATAGAAGAAAGCATTCATATTGCCCACGTATCACTCTTCTACAAAACCTCATTGTCATTCAACACAGAGATTTTTAAATGAGATCAAAGAGTTTTCTGTGGTTTTCGTTGAAATACACAGACAATGTATCCAGACACATTCTGTTAGACTCTACATGAATTCACAATAGCTTGGTAAAAATCAAGCAAGTCAATTGACAAATACTTCTGTAAAATTTCTTTAGAAGCATAAGAATAGCCTCCACTCAGCTATTATTTGATTCCTCAAACCTACGGTGAGATTAACAAAGTTCCATACCTCATTGTTTTAGTGCCAATTGAGACAGATTATATATAGCAGTCATCTAGCAATATTAAGCTTTGAAAATAGAACTACTTACTAATTAATGGGTGAAATTTTTATCCAAAAATGCTACTGTGAGAGAGAATCAATGGAAGTAGTTAACTTTGTGCGTCTAATCCATCATTAAACTCATCATACCGTTATTCCACACAAATCCTCAATTCACCCTAACTGCTTCTCATTTTTGAGCTACATTTTTTTCTTCAAATCCCCCATCTACCCTAAAACATTACTCATCAGCAAGTAGAGCTTGAGACCCTTCAGTTTCCTTCTTCTCTGGTAATATTAATGTATAATATCAGTGACTCCTTCTAAATAGCTATATTGCTCAAACTCGTCAAAAATGTCGATGGGTACGTGTCAAATTCTCCAAAAGTAGTGTATTTTTGAAGAATCTGACAGGGGTGCGGCATTATTTTTGAAGAGTCTGAGCAACATAGCTAAATAGAGCACATTGTTAGACTCAATAGTGAGTGACCTAAAAAGACGAAGAAAAATTCGAAAGCAGAAGCAAACAACAATCAGTTGAAAATGAAGTCAGATGGATAAAAGAAGATCAAACAGAGAAATCGGAAGACTGACACACAAACCCTGTAAATGAAAATCAAAAGAAGAAAAACCTCTCAATAGATTTAACCAAAGCAATAATGTAAAGCTGATGAACATGAGCAGAAAAATGAAAATCAGATGATATGAAAGTTAAACTACCACATTCGGCAAGTTGTCCCAAGGGATTCAATGACTTACTTGTCTTTGTAAATTTCTCTTCACGTTGTCTGCACAATCTCACACAACATTACCTGCAAAATCGAATAAATAAATTCAAGAGAAAATGCATACATTTGCAATTCTAAATGGACATCTATGGAATAAAATACAAAATTAAAAAAGAATAAATATAATACATACAAATAGTGTAAACCAACATCCAGAATCGTGACATCTATGACACCCTTAAAGCCCAGAACAATCTAAGGTGACCTAGCACCCAGCATCCATAGACTTGGCAGCAGCTATAGGTGTTCATGTAAGAAGCCTTTACCAAAATGACACTGACATATACATTTCAAAGAGTGTAGAGTATTAAATCTCATAGAACATCTGCTATTTATTGGTTTATGCTTACAAGAATTAAGTATTTTTTAAAAATGAAACTGCGATAATATTGTTGTCTTTCGGAAACAGCCTCTCTACTTCATCTGAGGTAGTGGTATGGACTGCATACACTTTACCCTCCCCAGACCCCACCTGGTGGGAATACACTGGGTATGTTGTTGTTGTTGTTGTTGAAACTGCGATAATATTGTCAGTAAACAGCACATAGAGATAAGCCAGCTGAGAAACAAGCTGATGCAAAAGCATTTACCTAGTAACTTTAGCTTTAACGTTCATATCTACGAGGTGAGGAGGAGTAAATCATTTCACTTTAAGTCTTTCTATTGATAGCTTAAAGTGATTTATCTCTTACTTTCTCCACTCCATTTACTTCATATTCCCATTGATTGCACAAAGTAGAAAGGTAAATGAGATGTTTTATTATTTAGAGTTTACTATGAACATAAATCAAATTTCGAAGATGATGATATTGAAGTATAACTACTACTGTTGATGTAACATTAACCTTCATTAGTCAAGTATATCTTTTTATTTTTCCTTGGGTACGACCTTTCCTCAGAACCGGCGTGTGAACATGAGGAAGCTTTGTGCACTGAGTTTGCCCCCGTTTCTTTTGCAATATATTGTTTGTATTGGATAGTTATGTACCTTTTCATATTTTAAGTGATGAAAAGCACATGCAAATAAGTTTGATCAAAATATGATATTTCTTCACTATCAAACTAAATTAGATAACTAAATATTAATAGAAGTGAAAATGTACATATAAAACTTAGAATTACTCACCCCAACATAATTGCCTTGGATATTGTGGGGACAACTGTGAATTCAAAGCTTCAAATGCGTTCGTTGTATCTTAATATCTTCTAAACAAAGAGGATTTTGGGACAACAAAGCATGTCAATTAGTTAATCAGATAACCACTACTAAAGTTATCTATTTTAGAGATATGAAAATTAGCCTATAGAGAGCTAATCCACTATATCCCAAAATATACCCAAAACAACTATTAAGGACAAAAATTAGCATTCATTCACCCGGAGAAACTATTAGCAAAAACCTGAAAAGAAAAAAACTTAACCGGCCACATTTCACGAGCTCATATTGTAAGATATGTCACTTTGTGTGGTTCTTTTCGACTCCCTTTTTTCAGATGATTTACAGGCGATTGATGGACTAAGGATCTGCGACGAAGAGCAAAACATCACGAAAATTCAGGGTATAATCCGTCCAAGTTCAAGAATTTTGTGATCACCCAGGAAAAAATACAACTTCATATTCATTAGATATCCAATATCATGAACCTAGTTATCTATTTTCAAACATGCAAGTAAAATCTTAAATACTAAGAAATCAGAAATCAATAAACCTAGAGATATCACCTCTCATTATCAACAACCAGGGGTTCAGAACGAGGAGAAGTAAACATTAAACAAACCCAAAAGATAGGACCATGCAACATACCTACAATGACATACCAACAAAGCAGCGAAAATTGAAAGTAATATCAAAATAATGGAACATTAAATCAACAAAACAGGACCAAAACCCAAAAGAAAAAAAAAAGCTAAAGGTATGTGATATATAGATACAAAATAAATGAGAAAAGAAAATAGTAAAGTTAGTGAGAGAAAAGGATATATAGAAAGAAAGAGCAAGGATGGCAGTACCAAGTTTCAATACATGAATTTGAAACATATAGTAGAGATCCAGGGCTTTAGTCCATTTGTCGTCGACAATAGTAAGACCCAGAATTTCACGACTTTTAGCCTCCTTTCTTATTTGATTGAGAAATGTTGGAGGTGAGGCATGGAAGATGTGAGACAGAAATCAATGATATGAATGGAAGTGGAAGCCAGTTGCATAGTATTACACAACTAAACACTGAAACGTGTCACCCAAACAGAAAACAAAAGGCTTTAACTTTGAAATACCTGAAATGCCCATACAAAATAACATAATTCCATAAACACCCTTCATTGTACCATCACTTTCACTTATTATATAGTAGAAATAATTCTCCATTCTATTTTAGTTGACATAGTTTAACTCGGCATGAGAGTTTATATACACAATTTTGGCAAAATTTGAATGTGAAAAGAAGATTCAAGCACCTACAACACATATAGGTAAGGATTTAGCTTGAATAATAACATATATAAACCATATTTGGCATATCATACAACATCTAGTCTTAGATACAGCAGATGTACAATTGCACAAATTATACTTCCCCGCTATCATATGATGAAGATGAAGCTCGACTAAACTAATGATATATATTAACTCAAAAATATTATTTTACATACATAATAATCATGTCAATGCATAGTAAATAAATGATTCTCAATAATTTTGTGATTTCTTCGATGGTTGGCTTCATCTTCATTTCCAGTACGAATTTTCCTTCTATTCATCTCAGCATACATTTCCTCTATCATTGGTTTCCATAAACGAACTCGAGCGTTTATGAACCAATTAGATACCTGTTCAAAGCAAATGTAGGTGTATATTACAACTTCAATGAATTAAACAAGAGAAAAAGCATCAAGATTTCTGCTTTAGACAATTGAAAATCGATATCCAAGTTTTAACTATACCTGACTCCTGGTCAATCCACTTTTTACTGCCAGCAATTGCTTCTCTGCATCCTTTGGATATCTGAAACACACATTTGTATAGTGTTTTGAGCAAATCATTACATTAAAAGAAGAAACAGATGCATTCAACTAAGAGATTGTTAATGCTTTTCTGACATTCAATTTTCAGAGTTCGATTAAGTCATAGGTTGCACTAACAGTGAGGACTGTACATGAGATGTAAATTTGGTCATGTGAAGCGATAAGACAGGCTACCTGCTACAACAGATTATACTGACAGTGTATATAAATTTAAAGCCATGCTTACGGGTGAAGAAAGTTTTGAAACATCCATGCTCTCAAAACTGAGACAGATCTTTCTGGCAAGCCTCTCTGTGGCCTCCATAACTGATGATCTTTCCTTTTTAGCTGCTGAAGTGCCCATTGCTTTTGAATGAAGGATGTTTCGAATGACTTCTCTACTCCCCTTTCTCCTCCTTTATTGAAATGTTCTCCCATTGCAAGAATGTAATTGCTTATTCTCTCCCTCAGGTTTTTGTACAAGGAGGAGATGGTTTGAAGGGCGAAACGAGCATGTATACTAGGATCCAACTCAGTGACTGCATGAAACGCAGAGATAACCATATGAATCTCATCCAAGCATTGGTTGTATTGATCGTCAACCTAAATATGAAGTGCAAAGCACAACATATGATGAGTAGGCATAAAGACAGGAGCAAGCAGAAGGAATTTCCAAAACCGATTATCCTAACAAAGAAAACTAATCATCAAATAGTCTAGGAAACAATGGCACAATTACTTGCTAACTTACCACTTGCAACAAAGCCACCAGATTCTTTTTCTTTGCTTCACTATCCATCTGACCAATGATTCTATGGTCTCCATCAGGTAAATCATCAGAACTCATGGCTGCATAGCCCCTTCCACCATCTGAACTCAAAGCAAACAAAGTGTTTGCACCACACTCCGTTCCTCGATAACCTACCAAGTTATGATTTTGAAGTGATAACTGCGCGATTTCAGAGAGTATTTCTTGCATTACACGAAAATATCTTGATCCGGTTAAGAATTGTGAAAGGTGGACAGGTTTGTATGAACCAAAGTTTGAAGACAACTTTCTGCTGTTGCAAGACGTTAACTCTGAATCAAAATGTCTTTGAGGGAAAGCATGGTTGGTCACACCAGAGCAGCTTATATCCGAGCATTGGTCCCGGATAGTAGGCCCACATGCAACCGCAGATTGTGATGTTGTGAGACTTAGACAGAGCTCATTGCTAAATCTGGATGATCCAGAGGGACTGTCGGAACTCAAACTAGCTGTTTCTGATGAGAACCATGTGTTTGAATTCACATTTTCAGTTAATTGGAAAGGCTGAGATCCTGCTCGTCCTACAACCGTCCCAGTAATTTCTGGGACACCATCAAACTCATAGTTTCTGTAGGATCCAAATGAATGATTCAATACATTAGGATAGTCTAGACCATCAATTTTCTGACCTTCTGCAGGATGTGATAAGGGAGCCAGTACCGCTAAATTTTCAGGATTCTCATGCACAGAGTTCCTTGCAGCCAAAAGATTTGCAAGAGACACAGCAGAAATTGGTATTCCCTCCATATATTGATCCTCTGTGTAAGAATTACTTATTGGATAAGAAGTACTGAATGAGGACTCCTTTATTCTGTTTCTCCCAGCCGGCAGCACATTGTGAATTGCTTCAGTTTCAACAACTCGAGGAAAATTTGGTAGATTTAGACAACCTTGAGAACTGTTTATGGCTTCTCCTTGCAGCATAAAAGGAAAAGGAATTCCATGTCCATCCATGATATGGTTTTGTCCATCCATAATGTGGTTTTGATTGTTCAGACAAACTGTATCAGGAAAACTAATGGGAACAATGGTTGTATGAAGATAATTTTCGTCTATAAAAGTATGAGGCTCTGCCATTTCTAGTGGCAAATTGTGTTACACATCACTTCAGGTTTTTCTGAACGACAAAGTAAAATGACCAAGCTAAGAACAGCTGCTGACATGCAAAAGGTTCTTCCACGACCATTAAATCAGCAATAGTTCACACTTCTATACTTTTGGCTGAATCGAACTGCCTATAACAAGAAAAATTCCAATTAATACTATTTAGATTACATCTTGACAGATTCTGTGGAAGGTCAGTAACATTTTATCACCTAAATCATTAATAAAACAAGTACACGTAAAAAAAATAGTATGGTAAATTAGGAAAATAAAAAAGTTGCAACATGCCTTACCACTGATGGATGGTAGAAAAACACCTCTACTCAATTTGATCCATCTACATTTTTATGATTAACATAATAAAAAGTTTACTGAGTTAGCATTTGAAATTGTTCAACTTAAGGGCTTTACTTTCAGCATGCACATCAAGCCCAAATTAACCAACCCTGTCCCTTTCCCTTATCCCATCCTCCCCACCCCCCACCCCCTTTTTTTTGTAGGAAAATATGATGGGCCACGATCATTTACTTCCAACTAGTTGACTCTATACAAATGCTTTAACTCAGAGACACTAGGGATTGAACAAATAAGGATGGAGAAGACATTTCTCTTTTTTTCTTGTTGGATGGTCATTAACATCCAATTTTTTTCGTCTCTTTATGTTGTTGATCTGTCTATGTTGTAAGAACAATTTTTTTTTGATGACCGGACCAAAAAAAAATTAGGCAGCATATTGAAAAGTTCATGTGCTGGAATATTACTATATCAGTACCACAACTATTCTTGAATACAACAATAATATACAAGTGTACTCCCACCAAGTGGGGTCTGAGGAGGGGGAGTGTACACAGACCTTAACCCTACCTTGGGAGACAGAGAGGCAGTTTCAGATAGACCCTCGGCAAGAAAACTGTTCTTGAATAACAGCAGAAAAATGGAAAACAGGCAATCTGCACTTTGATGTGCGAAAAACAAATATAGAGAGAATTAGACATATAGTATATAATTTCATAACCGACTCTTAACTCAGAACCCACATCCATTAAATTATGAATCCACCACCCGAGTTAAACATTAATTCATGTAAACTGCCATCTAAGTTCTCAAATCTCCAAATGGGAAGGGTTAATTTGCCAAATTCTTACGTACTTGACCAAGCAAGATAAGGTGAAAATATTAGAGAAAAGATTATGGCACACGTCAAGTAGTAGAGAATGATAAACCAAGAATGAAACCAAAAAGATGGCTACCAAGAATGAAACCAAAAAGATGGCTTACATGGAACTTAATGATAGAAAGCCAGGAACATGAAAGGGAAAAAAAAGTGTTTCATCACCTCATAATTAAGCTTAAAACACATCCAAAGTATAAATACTTGTAAAATTGCAAACATTATTAGTAAAAAGCAACTCAAAGAAATAGCAGTGGAGAAAGAAGATAACCAAGTTGTGACAAACTTCCACAAACAGCAGCTTCAAATCCTATTAAAGTTGCATTCCAAGATTGTCTGTCTCATACAAAAAGATGAATCCTTTATTATTTGTTCCCAACATATATATCAACTTCTCTCAGAAAATTCAAATCTAAATCCAAATCCAAATATGGAGAAAAACTCAAAATAAATCATTGGTTTTTTTCCCTTTCACCCCAAACAATGTTCAGCAAAGAGTCCTGAAAGAGGACCTTTTTTTCCCCTTTAACAATAAAGAAGAAAGTTAAAAAAAGAAAAGGGTATTTGATAAGACTAGTACACTATATCAACCCCACAAACCCACCCTCAAAAACTACAAGATTAAAAAAAAAAAGAAAAAAAAAAACAATGCAAACAGTAAGATGTTTTGCTTGCATGAGGAAGAAAAGCAAGATTTTTACTCAGAACCCAATACCCAAGAAAACTCAGAGAATTCAGAATCCCTCAGACACCATGAAGAATCATCATCTTATAGAACATCTTCCTCACACACACATTATTATTTTTTTGAAAAAAGAAAAGGGTCTCTTTTTTGGGTCATTATCCAAAGGACATTCATTAATAATCCCAAAGGAGAGAGAGAGTGGTTGTAACTTGTGTGTGAGAGTGAGAGAAGTGTTAAAAGCCAAAAAAATGGGCTTCTTCGTTTTGCAGAGAGCAGCTGGGAAATGAATAATTACATGGATTTATGGACCCATTATGAAAAGATAGCGAGAGAAGAGCCACACAAACGAAAATTATTCACATTTCATGCACAGCACAGCACAGCACAGCATAGCATAGCATAGCATATATACTTTACTTGCTTGTATATTTGCAAACGTAGAATAGTGAGTTTGCAAAAAGGCAAGCAGTGGCGGATCTACAGTTGAAAAGACGGGTTCTATTCAACTCACTCTTTTTTCGTTCTTTTTTTAAATTTAGACCCCTAAATTATTACTAGTATAAACATTAGTATGTTTTTACCCTATGGGTTGTTTTCCAATTTTTTCCTGATGTTTGGTTTGTCAAATATTTGAAAAATATTTTTTCTAAAAAATTACTCGTAGTTACTTTAAAAATGAGTAAAAATATTTTTTCTAAAAAATTAGTTCTTTAAAAATGAGCAAACTAACTCCCCTGTTACTTTAAAAATGAGTAAAAATATTTTTTCTAGAAAATTAGTTCTTTAAAAATGAGCAAACTAACTCCCCTCATGAAATCGGTGACATGTCATTTTATCTCATGATTTGAAATCATGAGATGAAATCTCAAATTCTCAAAAAATTATGATTTGAGATTTCAAATCATGATTTCAACTCCTTAAAATATAAAATTTGATTCATAAGTTTATATTTTGTAAAAAAGAAAAATCATTATTTTAAATTTTACAAAAAATAAAAAAATAAACTTATGATCGACATGAAAAGATTGTTTATACCATGTGAAAGGATTATATTAAAAAATAATTAATTACTATTATTGTTGACTAGTGGAGTTTTATAAATTATGTGTACTTGAAAATTGTAATCACAAACATTTATTTATGAAAGGAAAATAAAGATTTGTGATTTATCAATGCATATCTTAAGATATTATGATTTTTTATTTATGAATTATGGTTTGTTCATTTGATAATATTTTATAAGAATTGAGAAAAATTTAATGATTTTCACAATTAGTGGGGTTTTCATGTTTATGAGAAAAATACAACTTAAAAAATTCAAATTGCATGTCCAAACAAAACTTTAACTTCATATCAGATGATTTTATATCATGATTTCATATCACATGTTCAAACATGGCCTTAGTTTGTTAAATATAAGAAAAGTACTTATAAAGTGTTTATAAATAGAAATCAACCAAGAAAACGTTGGTTACTTTTAACTTATGAATTTGTAGCTTACAAGCACTTTTGAGAGAAATGACAAAAGTGATCTATCATGCTTGTGGCTAGATTTAGAATAATCCCTTAAGTATATATTAAATAATTTTGGTCCTATAATTTGACAAAAAGTCAACATTTTTAATCTCCATCAAATATTTATCGAATTTTATTTGATAAATTTGATGAAAATTATGCAAAAAGATAATTAACGGAAACTTACATTTAAAGATACAATTTTTATAGTCCTTACAAAACAATAGGAAAAATGGTCTAAAACCCCCCCAATCTCTACCCGAAATCGCAACTACACACTCTATCTTCACGGGTGTCCTATCACCACCACCCCCCAAACTTATTATTTCCCTATTTAATACCCCACCCCACCCTCAAGTGCTAACCTGTCCACATAAATCAGATAAACTTATGTTCTTATTTTACACATGCGGGTCCCACTTCAATTTTTTCTTTTTCCTCCTAAACGCTTTGGCCCCATTACATATACACATTTGAGAATATTCTTGTCTGAAAATTCAGACCTTTTCATCTCCTCTCTCTTCTCTCTTCACAATTTCAACTTCTTTTCAATTTTACTGTCGAATCTTGTCGATGAACTGAGGGTGCGTGTCGATTTCGAAGGTTATCTACTTAATACTGCTTCAATTTGTTAAAGGTAAGTTCTTTGTAGCCTAAATCGAGTTTGTGCTTTATTAGGGTTTACTGTTAATCTAAAAAATTAAGAATGCAATTGTGTGAAATTAAGTTGTATGTCTTACTATGATGTTGTGTAGGTGTTCAATTAACACCATATTCGTTCATAATTGCATGTAACTATGGTTTTGTCTTGATTGTTTAAGTCGGGCAATTCTGGATTAGGGCTTTTTAGGGTTTACTGTTAATCCAAAAAATTAAGAAATTATTGTGTGTAATAGCATGTGTGTCTTACCATTATGTTGTGTAGGTATTCAATGTATACCATATTATAACAATTTTTATGAAATTATGATTTTCTTTCTCGTCTAAGTTGCATATATTGTGTTTATGTGCGTCTTAGTATTATGTTGTTTCATTGTTCAAATTATACCATATTACATTCATATTGTCATGCAGTTAGGCCATTTCTTCATTGTTTAAGTCAGGTAATGTTGGATTAAGTCTAGTAATGTTGGATTAAGTCAATCCTAACTATGCTACTATGTCTAGTCTAGTAATTCCTATTCTGTTTCTTGATTGCGTCCGGGTAAGAGGTGAATGGGTTTACTTTGATTATTCTAAGGTGGTATCATGGTGGAGCGTTACATTTAAGTAGTGATGAGCCAGTATATAATGGTGGAAAAATTACTGAATTTTTGGATGTTAATGTAGATAAGATGTCATATTTTGAGTTAAGGGGCTATATTAGAAAATTGGGACATAACACAACCTGCACCTTTAGTATTAAACCACCTAACAGTGGCATTATAGGAGATGTTGATAATGATATGAATATTTTAGACATGATGCGTTCCTTGGAAGATGGGGATGAAGTGGAGGTATTTGTCAACCATTTGGTTGATGAGCCAATTATGGGCCCCATGTTATTAGAAAATGATAGTCATGGGGATATGTGGGAATCTGGTTCAGCTTTTAATACAAGGTCTAACTTTAGGGTTGGCGAGGACCATTTAAATAGGGAGGACCCTTTTACTACCTTTTCAACCACACCTCCTTTCACTACCACACCTCCTTTCACTACTCCACCTGATGCTACTACAAATAGTGTTACTGCACCTAGTGCTACTACAGATGATGATATAGATGTTGGTCATGTTGGATGTGATTTCTCAAAAGAAGAAGTAGAAGGTTCTGATTACTCAACTGAGGATAGTGTTGAGTCTGAAGCAGAATTAGTTGGAGTTATGATGATAAGGAGTACGGTAGTGATGTACATGAAGAGCTTAGGGAGTTGAGGGCTGAAAATAGAAAGTTTTAAAGAGATAAAGGAGAGAGTACCAGCCGATAATGCAGAGGTACCAATAGGTAAAACTGGACCATATCTAGGTTTTGATGAAACTGAAATAGTTAAAGTAAGTTATGAAGGAAGGCTAGGAGGTGATGAACCTTACTTTGAAAGTTCTGATGAGTGTAGTTTTGAATTAAATGAAGATAAGTGTTGTGGTGATGATGAACATGATGTGGTTGAATCTGGTAGGGCAAGAACTGTAAAGTTGTCAAGAAAGAAGAGGTCAACAACCAAGAAAATCATTCATGACCCCACTACAAAGAAAGTTGTGTAGTAGCTGGGTATGGTGTTTAAAGATATGAATGAATTTAGAAGAGCAATGACAAAATATGCAGTAAAAAAAAGGATTCTTGTGGAGAAGTGGGTGAATGAGCCAAAAAAGATTAGAGTTAGATGTAAAGATGGTTGTCCATGACTTTTGTATGCAGGTCTTGACAAGACAACAAATGATTTCATGATAAAAACTTACAATCCAAAGCATACTTGCAATAAGACTACCAGAAATTACTTTTGCAATGCAAAGTTTTTAGCTGAAGCCTACAGAGAAAGAATAACTGAGCAACCAAACATAAGAGTATTCAAGTTGCAAGAGTTGATTAGGCAAAAGTTCAAACTTTATGTTGGCAAGACTACTGTGAGAAGAGCAAGAGTTAAAGTGTCGAAAGAAATAATGGCTGATCATGTTTTAAAATTTGAAAGAATTCTTGACTACAAAGATGAACTGTTGAGGACAAATCCAGGGACCAGTTATGTTGTAAAAGTTGGTGAACCTGATGCACTTGGGAAACCAATATTTCAGAGTTGTTACATCTATTTTATGTTTTGAAGAAGGCATGGGTACATTGTAAGAAGTGCATAGGTTTAGATGGTTGTTTCCTTAAAGGAGTTTGTAAAGGCCAATTGTTAGTTGCTGTCACACCCCGAATCCCATCGAGACGTGATTGGCACCCGTAGCCGATAAGGCCCGAGAGAACCAAACTGTACTTATGTTCATTCATATGCATGCCATCAGAAACACCCTTATCACGTAAGAGCTTATAATGCTAACAACGAAATTCATGGAACATGTGACATATATACATATATGAAACTTGGCCGTTGAGGCCATCAAGTCAAAAACGACATGTACCTTTTACATTTACACACTCCGTCTACAAAAGCCTCTACCAGGTACATTTACCAAAACTAACTGAAAGTCGGGACAAGTCTCCGCTTTATACAAAATGTAAAACACCAAAACATATGTACAACTGTGACTCGGAGAAATCCCGAACTAACTGGAGCTCACCAATGATCCGCAACAACTGGCAACCTACTGTGGAGGCCTACTAGTACATGCGCCTGCAGCAAGTAAGGTAAGTCCTACAAGGGACGTCAGTACGAAGAATGTACTGAGTATGTAAGGCTCAAATGAAAGTATATGATATGCAATTATATCAATGAACTCAAATACAAATGCAGAACCAATATGGATAAGTCACTATACTGAACTTTGGAAACCTTGTATTTTGCTTTCATTACTTTCTTTGTATATTTGCTTCTATGATTATTCATCCTTGTCTGTGAACTGTAATACCCGGGCCCCGACTGAACAGTGGGTTTTAACATAACATAACGTTATGTTGGGATCGGCTCGAGCTAGGCTTATGCCCCTAGAGCTGCCACCTATGAATCAATATAGATCAGGATCGGCTCGAGCTAGGTTATTACCTCTAGAGCTGCCACCCATACCAATATATCAGGTTCGGCTCGAGCTAGGTTATTACCTCTAGAGATACTACCTGTCAGGATCGGTCCGAGCTAGGCTTATGCCTCTAGGACTACCCCCTGATCCAACAATCTCGGGATCGGCTTGAGCTAGGCATTTTGCCCCAAAAGCTACCACCCATACTTGATCATTAACCACATATGCATTACTTCATTCATTACTTTGAGATTGACACAATGATAGTCATAACTTTATTGAAACTTTGGATCATTAACCAATGAGTGAGAGATATGTGATAAACATTATTGGAAACATAGCACTATTGGAAACATAACACTATTGGCACCATGGAACAATAATCAATGAAAAAGATACATGCGTATAATCACTATTGGAACTTTGGAACACAATCTTATTGGGCTTTTGAAACATTATCAATGAATATGAGACATGTGATTCACAATTGATCAATGAATAGGAAACATGTGATCATAACCATTGGAAACCGGGAATAGGATACCTTAGCACATTTCGAAATAGGACAAGTGTAACGTCAATGTGAATCATATATGCTGCAGAAAGATACGGACAAAGTAACCTTACATACCTTCACTTCCAAGTATGAATATACAAGCCTATGTATGAACACAATAGTCCAGCTTCTTCCTTACATCTTACTCTACAATACAAGTACATATCGGAGCTTACATTAGCAACTAGTTACTATACAGGCGTACAAGAAGACAATGAACTATATGACTGCCGTATAACGTCATGTCATCCCTTACAATACAATCCACTGCATTTTCATATAAACAACACACCATAACATTCCACACATTGACCAAGATATCATACATCAATAGCATTTCACGCTACACTTACCCTTTATGCTTTCTCGTTATCATTCCGTCACAATTACTCCTTCATAACAATGTGTGAACAACAATCCATACTTAAAATAGTCCAACATACCTCCATACGACACTTTAAAGTCATTAAAATGACATCACAAGTTGATAATTACATCCAAAAAGGGTATAGGGGCCTTCGGGGACCAAGACGATGCGAAAACATACCAAACCGAACCTGGGGCTGAACTGCGAAGCCACCTGTGCCTGCAGGTGGATGAGGTATGCCCTCAGGTGGCTGGTGGCAGATGCCAGTGGCAACTGCGTTGGCATCTGCCCCCGCAGGTGCCCTCGTCTGCGGGGGCAGATGCCCGTTTTGGTCCGAAATGGTCTCTTTTGGGTAGTTTAATGCCATGAATGGTCCATGATCATAACCAAAATTATTTTGACATATTTTTGATCATCTTGAACACCAACAATCAGCCATGGTCTCACAACACACATAACAACACCCAAAACTACACTTCACGGTCAATACGTCACCAAAACCATAACCAATTTCACAATAACAATTCTAAACATTATTCACAAGGATAAAACAAAGTAAGAATCTAATCATATCTCACATGTCAATATTTACTCCATCAAGTTCGCTTCCTTCAAGACCACAAGTACATATTCAAGTTTACAAGACAAAACCATCCTCCGATTTAGCCAACATGTAACATTTCACACATTGTGAACTTCTCAATACTCCACTAACATAATATACACCATATCTCATGCATAAAATATATTAAACCATCATAATAAACACTTACCAAGCCTTGTACAAGGATGATCTTGGCCAAAGGAATGACTTAGGGTTCTTGAGAGACAAAAAGAAAATTTTGGTAAAGTCTAGAAAATGACATGAGAGTTCAAATGAAATAAAAATCTAATTTATTGGTTTATATAGTCCCTTTAGAATGATATTCATCCACACACTTGGTGGGTTTACTTGGTCAATGGAAGACTAGGTAAGAATGGGTCAAATTCCCACTTGGGCCATGTCTTTCTGTGGTTTTTTTTTTTTTTTTTTTTTGGGGGGGGGGGGGGGGGCTTCATTTAAGGCCCAATTGTACAAGACTTATTAATGCCCACAATTTAATACATAATTCATCAAATCTCTCATGTTTTCATATTTCCATAAATGTTACGGTAGTCAGCTAGACTCTGAAACGTACGGGGTGTTACATTCTTCCCCCCTTAGAAACATTCGTCCTCGAATGTTAGTGTTATTATTCAAAGTAAGCAATTACAAATCTAGGAACATTCTTCATGTCATCATATAGAGATATACTCAAAGCTTATAAATACTTACTTGTCATTCTTCCTTTTGGAACAAATGAGGGTACTTGGATTTCATCATTTCTTCAGCTTCCCATGTGACCTCTTCTATTTATTGATTTCTCCAAAGTACCTTTACGGATGTTGTATCTTTATTCCTCATCCTCTTCACTTGTCTATCCAAAATGGCAATAGGTATCTCCTCATAGGTAAGATCCTCCGCAACTTGGACATCTTCAATTGGAACAATACGAGATGGATCTCCTATGCATTTTTGAAGCATCGAAACATGAAATACCGGGTGGACTGAGGAAATTTCTTGGGGTAGTGCCAACTCATAAGAAACTTGCCCAAATCTCCTAATAATTTCATATGGTCCTATATAACGTGGACTCAATTTCCCTTTCTTTCCGAATCGCATTACCCCTTTCATTGGTGACACCTTTAAAAATACCCAATCACCTATGGCAAATTCAATTCCTCTTCTTCTAACATCGGCATATGACTTGTGTCGACTCTGGGCCGTTTGTAATCTCTGTTGAATAACTTTAACCTTTTCCATTGCCTGATGAACAAGATCTGGCCCAAGTAAAGCAGTTTCACCCACTTCAAACCATCCAATTGGTGATCTACATTTCCTTCCGTACAAAGCTTCATAAGGTGCCATTTTAATACTTGAATGATAGCTATTGTTATAAGCAAATTCAATAAGAGGCAAATGGTCATCCCAATTGCCTTGAAAATCTAACGTGTATGCTCGTAGCATATCTTCAAGTGTTTGAATCGTACGTTCTGCTTGTCCATCGATCTGAGGATGGAAAGCCGTACTCAGATTCACCTGTGTACCCAAACTCTGCTGAAAAGATCTCCAAAAGTGCGTTGTGAATTGTGCTCCTCTGTCTGACATAATGGAAAGTGGAATACCATGCAATCGTACTATCTCTTTCACCTACAACTTCGCATACTCTTCAGCTGTATAGGTGGTCTTGACTGTTAGAAAATGCGCTGACTTGGTAAGCCTGTCCAGTATAACCCATATAGAATCGAATTTTCATAATGTACGAGGAAAACCTGTGATGAAATCCATATTAATCATATCTCATTTCCAGACTGAAAGATTTATACATTGCATGTAACCTCCTGGTTTCTGATGCTCTACCTTTACTTGTTGACAATTCGGGCATTGAGCGACAAATTCTGCAATATTCTTCTTCATATTTCCCCACCAATACACTTCTTTTACATCATGATACATTTTAGTAGCACCCGGATGAATAGAATAGCGCGAATGATGCGCCTCTGTCATAATTCGTTCCCGCAGCTCATCTACATTTGGAACGCATACTCTACCTTGGCATTGGAGCACCCCTTCCTATGTTAGATCAAATGTCTTTGTCAAATTTTGTTCTACATTCTCCTTTAACTGCAATAGCATAGGATCTGCAAATTACTTCTCTTTCACCTCAGCTATTAGTAAAGATTCAGCCGCATTTTGTTCAATAACTCCTTCATCTGAGGATTCAAGAAGACGAACCCCCAAGCTGGCTAATTGATGTAGGTCTTTGAGTATCTCTTTCTTTTCCGTCAATTGGCCACTAGTGTTTTCTACTACCTTGCGGCTCAATGCATCCGCTACTACATTTGCTTTTCCTGGATGATAAAGAATGTCAATATGATAGTCTTTCAATAGCTCAAGCCACCTCCTTTGCCTCAAATTGATCTCCTTCTACTTAAAGATATATTGCAAACTTTTGTGATCAGTATAGATATCAACATGAACTGCATACAAATAATGACGCCATATCTTTAAAGTAAAAACCACCGCTGCTAATTCAAGATCATGTGTGGGATAGTTTCTTTCAGGTGGCCGCAACTATCGTGAGGCATATGCTATGACATTACCGTTTTGCATCAATACACATCCGAGGCCAACCCCGAAAGCATCACAATACACTACATAACCTTCGGTGCCTTCAAGAAGTACTAAAATTGGTATGGAGGTTAATTTATCTTTCAACTTTTGGAAGTTGTTCTCACACGCATCATTCCACTGAAATTTAACTGCCTTATGTGTAAGCTTTGTTAGCGGTGCAGCAATAGAGGAAAAACTTTCCACAAATCTTCGGTAATAACCTGCCAGTCCAAGAAAACTATGAATTTCTATGGGTGTCGTAGGTCTTGGCCAGTTTTTCACTACTTCAATCTTCTGTGTATCAACCTGTATCCCTTCATCTGATACAATGTGACCCAAGAATGCGACGGAGTTTAACCAAAACTCACACTTAGAGAACTTTGCATACAATTTACGTTCGCAGAGAATCTATAACACCTGCTGTAAATGATTAGCATGGTCCTCTGGTCATCTTGAATAAACCAGAATATCGTCTATAAATACCGTGACGAACACGTCCAGGAATGGCTTAAACACCCTATTCATCAAATCCATGAACACACCTGGTGCATTTGTTAGTCCAAATGACATAACTAAAAATTCATCATGGTCATACCGTGTTCGAAAAGCTGTCTTGGGTACATCTTCTTCTCTAACTCTAATTTGATGGTAACCCGACCTCAAGTCGATCTTTGAGAAACACTTGGCACCCTGTAACTGATCAAACAAATCATCAATTCGAGGGGGGGAATATTTGTTCTTGATCATTACCTTATTCAATTGCCGATAGTCGATGCACATTCTCAACGTGCCATCTTTCTTTCATACAAATAATACCGGTGCACCCCACGGGGATAGACTAGGCCTGATGAAGCCTTTGTCCAGCAAATCTTTCAATTGCTCTTTTAATTCACGCAATTCTGCTGGAGCCATTCTATATGGAGGAATAGAGATGGGCTGAGTGCCTGGAATCACATCAATGCCAAACTCTACTTCCCGTTCTGGGGGTAAGCCTAGAAGATCCTCTGGAAATACATCCAAAAATTCATTGACCACTGGAACCGACTGCGGAGTTAGTAGTTCTACTTCAGTATCTTTCACCCGTACTAAATGACATATGTAACCCTTAGCAATCATTTTCCTTGCTTTAAAATATGAAATAAATCTTCCTCTTGGTGCCCCCACATTACCCTGCCATTCAAGAACATTTTCTTTTGGAAAGGAAAAATGTACCTTCTTGGCCCGGCAATCTACCGTGGCATAGCAAAAGGCCAACCAATCCATTCCCATTATCACATCAAAATCCACCATGTCTAATTCAATAAGATCGGCTAATGTATCATGACCACACACAGTTACCATACAATTTCGATATACTCTTTTTGCAATAATATATTCACCAACCGGTGTAGACACTTCAATTGATTTAATTAATAATTCTGGTGCCTTTGCAAATTTCGCAGCAATCAATGGAGTAACATAGGACAATGTAGAACCGGGGGTCAATCAATGCATATACATTATATGAGAATATGGATAATGTTCCTATGACAACATCAGGAGAAGCCTCTGAATTTTATCGGTCCACTAAAGCATAAGTACGATTCTGGACCCCACTAGTACTAGCTGCTCCTCTAGCACCCCTACCACGGCCAACAGGCAGCACACCTCGGCCCAAATAAGGAACCGATGTTGATGATGCAACAGTCGATCCTTCCGATCCTGCTATACCACCCATGCTCCTCTGGGGACACTCCTTCATCATGTGTCCCGTCATACCGCACCAGAAACAAGTATTTGTCCCCACTCGACATGTACCTGCATGAATATGCCCGCAGTGCTGACACTGCTGACGAGGAAAAGCGGCTGCCTGTGATCCATGACCTCTACTACTCTGCCCAGTTGAACCACCTCTAAACCCTCGAAACTGAGAGTGAGCACCTGCTGTGGAATGAGAAAAAGATGGTCTATGTGATCTAGGAAACATACGAGGCCTAGATCCTCCTTGGGACGTCGCAGATGATCCCATAGGTCTAGCCCTTTTGGACTGTCCTTTGTCAAATTCATGTGCCCTCTTTCTCTGTCTTTGATCTTCCATTTTCTGGGCGAAGGCTTGAATTCTCTATATATCCATATCCTTGTTCAAGGCAGCAATGGTGCAATCCCTTACCAAATGTGGTTCTAACCTGTCCACGTATCAGTGGACTCTATCTGTCATCGTAGCCACCACATTTGGAGCATATCGAGCCAAGGAATTAAATTGCAAGTTGTATTCTCTAACACTCAAATTTCCTTGACGGAGATTTAAAAATTGATCCGCACGTGCCTCACGGATCTCATAGGGAGGATAATGATCAAGAAAAGCCCCTTTAAATTCTTCCCAATTAGGTGGATTTTCACCAATATCACGAGATTTCTTCCAATCCTCATACCACAATATCGCTTCTCCTTTCAATCTATACGCAGCAAGTTCAACTGTTTCTACCCTCGTCACGTGCATAACTTCCAGAGCCCTCTGAATCTGACCCACGAAGTCCTGTGGATCTGCTTTCGGATCCGACCCAGTGAATATAGAAGGGTCCAGTTTCAGGAAATCCTATGTTCTACGACTTGCCACTCTAGCCGCATCATCATCATGTGTCATTGGACCAGCTCGTCCTTGACTTTGTGATGCCACTAACTGTGTCAACATGTGTGCTGCATTTCTAAGGTCCTGATCTGTGGTGTTCATTGGTGGTTCTGCGGCTACTTCTCTACCAACTGGCTCTTCCGGAGCTGGAAAAGTAGAGGAAGGCCGCGAGGAAATTTCAGCATTTGCTCCACCTTGACTAGCTTGGTCAGGTGGTAATCTACTCATTCCTTCTTCAGCAGGCATATCTACCTGCTTCCCTTTACCTCTACCTCTTCTCGTTATCGATATTTTTACTATACCAGAGAAAAACAATTACCATGGTCAGATACAATTCAACTTACAACACTGGCTCTATTGCACGATCTAGAAGTGAAGAATAGAAACAACATCCTAAATGTCCCGTAGCCTCCTACTTATAAATGTGGTGTACAACACATTGATAAGTAAGACTCTACTCAGACATGGCTTTGTAGACACCCTTAGAATGACCTGCTCTGATACCACTTTTGTCACGCCCCGAATTCCATCGAGACGTGATTGGCACCCGTAGCCGATAAGGCCTGAGAGAACCAAACTGTACTTATGTTCATTCATATGCATGCCATCAGAAACACCCTTATCACGTAAGAGCTTATAATGCTAACAACGAAATTCATGGAATATGTGACATATATACATATATGAAACTTGGCCGTTGAGGCCATCAAGCCAAAAACGACATGTACCTTTTACATTTACACACCCACATCCGTCTACAAAACCCCTAACAGGTACATTTACCAAAACTAACTGAAAGTCGGGACAAGTCCCCGCTTTATACAACATGTAAAACACCAAAACATATGTACAACTGTGACTCGGAGAAGCCCCAAACTAACTGGAGCTCACCAATGATCCGCAACAACTGGCAACCTACTGTGGAGGCCTACTAGTACATGCGCCTGCAGCAAGTAAGGTAAGTCCTACAAGGGACGTCAGTACGAAGAATGTACTGAGTATGTAAGGCTCAAATGAAAGTATATGATATGCAATTATATCAATGAACTCAAATACAAATGCAGAACCAATATGGATAAGTCACTATACTGAACTTTGGAAACCATGTATTTTGCTTTCATTACTTTCTTTGTATATTTGCTTCTATGATTATTCATCCTTGTCTGTGAACTGTGATACCCGGGCCCCAACTGAACAGTGGGTTTTAACTAGGGGTGGGCGTTCGGTTTTATCAAATTTCGGTTCGGTTCTTCGGTTTTTGATTTTGAAAAAGTGTGCACCAAACACCGAACCAAACTAGTTCGATTCGGTTCGGTTTTTTCAACTTCGGTTCGGTTTGGTTCGGTGTTTTTAAATTGGTTTTTCGGTGTAAAATAAAAAATAAAATGAAAACCGAATTAAAATATAAGACACTGAAAAATCTAAAACACTCTAAATAGACTATAAAGTGAGGACAACTTTAAATACATATCATTGTAGTGCTCTATTTTTCATATCACAATACGGTGGTGGTATTTGTGTAAACATTTTTAGGAATTACCATTAGAAATTAGGAGTATATGTGTGAAAATTTTTAGAAATTACAATTAGAAATATAAGTATATTAGGAATTAAAATTAAAAATTAGGAAAATGTAAAAGTAATAAGGATAGAATGTAAATGTTGATGAGGTAATTGGGTATGGGCTTTGAGGCTTGGTCTTGAAAAGTTTTGGGCCAAACATGAGTTAAATGAAAATAAAAAAAAATAAAAAAATTAATGAAACTTTGGTTCTTCGGTGCACCGAAGAACCGTTACCCCAAAATCGAACACCGAACCGAAGAACCAAACTAATTTGGTTCGGTACGATTTTTCGGTTCTCGGGTTTTTATGCCCACCCCTAGTTTTAACATAACATAACGTTATGTTGGGATCGGCTCGAGCTAGGCTTATGCCCCTAGAGCTGCCACCTATGAATCAATATAAATCGGGATCGGCTCGAGCTAGGTTATTACCTCTAGAGCTACCACCCATACCAACATATCAGGTTCGGCTCGAGCTAGGTTATTACCTCTAGAGCTACCCCCCATACCAACATATCAGGTTCGGCTCGAGCTAGGTTATTACCTCTAGAGCTACCCCCTATCAGGATCGGTCCGAGCTAGGCTTATGCCTCTAGGACTGCCCCCTGATCCAACAATCTCGAGATCGGCTTGAGCTAGGCATTTTGCCCCAAAAGCTACCACTCATACTTGATCATTAACCACATATGCATTACTTCATTCATTACTTTGAGATTGAAACAATGATAGTCATAACTTTATTGAAACTTTAGATCATTAACCAATGAGTGAGAGATATGTGAATAAACATTATTGGAAACATAGCACTATTGGCACTATGGAACAATAATCAATGAACAAGATACATGCGTATAATCACTATTGGAACTTTGGAACACAACCTTATTGGTCTTTTGGAACATTATCAATGAATATGAGACATGTGATTCACAATTGATCAATGAATAGGAAACATGTGATCATAACCATTGGAAACCGGGAATAGGATACCTTAGCACATTTCGGAATAGGACAAGTGTAACGTCAATGTGAATCATATATGCTGCAGAAAGATACGGACAAAGTAACCTTACATACCTTCACTTCCAAGTATGAATATACAAGCCTATGTATAAACACAATATTCCATCTTCTTCCTTACATCTTACTCTACAATACAAGTACATATCGGAGCTTACATTAGCAACTAGTTACTATACAGGCGTACAAGAAGACAATGAACTATATGACTGCCGTATAACGTCATGTCATCCCTTATAATACAATCCACTGCATTTTCATATAAACAACACACCATAACATTCCACACATTGACCAAGATATCATACATCAATAGCATTTCACGCTACACTTACCCTTTATGCTTTCTCGTTATCATTCGGTCATAATTTCTCCTTCATAATAACGTGTGAACAACAATACATACTTAACATAGTCCAACATACCTCCATACGACACTTTAAAGCCATTAAAACGACATCACAAGTTGATAATTACATCCAAAAAGGGTATAGGGGCCTACGGGGACCAAGACGACACGAAAACATACCAAACCGAACCTGGGGCTGACCTGCGAAGCCACCTGCGCCCGCAGGTGGCTGAGGTACGCCTGCAGGTGTATGGTGGCAGATTCCAGTGGCACCTGTGTTGGCATCTGCCCCCGCAGGTGCCCTCGTCTGCGGGGGTGGATGCCCGTTTTGGTCCGAAATGGTCTCTTTTGGGTCTTTTAATGCCATGAATGGTCCATGATCATAACCAAAATTATTTTGACATATTTTTGATCATCTTGAACACCAAAAATCAGCCATGGTCTCACAAAACACATAACAACACCCAAAACTACACTTCACGGTCAATACGTCACCAAAACCACAATCAATTTCACAATAACAATTCCAAACATTATTCACAAGGATAAAACAAAGTAATACTATAATCACATCTCACATGTCAATATTTACTCCATCAAGTTCACTTCCTTTAAGACCAAAAGTACATATTCAAGTTTACAAGACAAAACCATCCTCTGATTTAGCCAACATGTAACATTTCACACATTGTGAACTTCTTAATACTCCACCAACATAACCAACATAATATACACCATCTCTCATGCATAAAATATGTTAAACCATCATAATAAACACTTACCAAGCCTTGTAAAAGGATGATCTTGGCCAAAGGAATGACTTAGGGTTCTTGAGAGACAAAAAGAAAATTTTGGTAAAGTCTAGAAAATGGCATGAGAGTTCAAATGAAATAAAAATATGATTTATTGGTTTATATAGTCCCTTTAGAATGATCCTCATTCACACACTTTGTGGGTTTACTTGATCAATGGAAGACTAGGCAAGAATGGGTCAAATTCCCACTTGGGCCATGTCTTTCTATGGTTTTTTGGGGGGGGCTTCATTTAAGGGCCAATTGTACAAGACTTATTAATGCCCACAATTTAATACATAATTCATCAAATCTCTCATGTTTTCATATTTCCATAAATGTTACGATAGTCAGCTAGACTCCGAAACGTACGGGGTGTTACAGTTGCTGTGGCCAAAGATGGTAATAACCAGATGCTGCCACTTGCTTGGATAGTAGTTGAAAAGGAGACCACAAACTCATGGACTTGGTTTGTCAAGTACATAAGGGATGACCTAGGACTTGGAGATGGTCAAGGTCTCACCTTGATTACAGATATGCAAAAAGGTATGTGTGTTTTTTTGTGTTAACTGTTTTATTTGTTTCACCTTTTATATGTAGTTATGTCCTAATTATCACCTTGTTTTATGGTATGTATATTGCAGGGATCTTTTGCAACAATTAAAGAGGTGTTACCTCATGTTGAACATAGAAGGTGTGCAAGGTACATCTTAGCTAATTGGGCTAAGGAATGGAGGGGTCTTCAAAGAAGACACCAATTTTAGAAGATAGCCAAGAGTACATTTGAGTCTCAATTAAGAAAAAACATAGAGAAGATGAAGTTGCTTGGTCCAGAAATAATGATGGATGAATTAATGTACTACAACATTAATTATTGGTGCAAACTTTACTTCAACACTGAAGTGAAGTGTGATTCTGTGGACAACAACATATCTAAGTGTTTTAATGCATGGATCTTGGCAGCTAGGCACAAGACTATCATTACCATGCTTGAAGAAATCAGAGTGAAGATGATGACAAGAATAACTATGAGTTCCCAGGTACTTGGCAGTCTAATTATTCTCCAATGTCTTTGAAGATTTTAGAGAAGAACATAGAAAGATCTATGGACTGTACTATTGAGTTTAATGGGGTTTCTGGGTTTTAAGTGAAAAAAAGGCTTTGTCAACATAAAGTGGATATTGTCAAGAGGACTTGTAGTTGTAGGGTGCGGCAGTTAAAGGGCATACCATATGCATATGTTGTGGCTGCATTATTATTTAAGAAATACTCTCTTTATGACTATATTGACACCTGCTACAGTAAGCAAACTTACTTGAGGACTTATGCCAATGTTCTTGAACCACTAACAAACATGTAGATGTGGCCTGTTTCATCAAACCCCACTATTGCACCACCAGAAATCACAAACATGCCTGGCAGGCCACCTAAGGCTATGAGAAAAGAAGCTGGAGAAACAAAAAAATCTTAGAAATTTCCTAGAACTGGACTTGCAATAACATGTAGTGTGTGCCATATTAGAGGCCACAATAAGAGAGGGTGTCCTCAAAGAGAAGGTGTTGAGTCATCTCTATGTTTTAGAGCTCCATCAGGAAAACCTTGCGCACCACCAGCCGTTGCACCTACTGCACCATCAGCAGCAGTACCTACTGGTTCAGGCAGGGGAAGAGGTAGACCAAAGGTAATATTTACACTTGATTTTATTAATATCTTATAAATAATTATTTTAGTTTATATAACTTTCTCTTTAGGTATAGAAAACCCCATCAGCACAATCAGAAGGTGAGCCTCCAGAAAAAAAAGGAAGAGGAAGACCAAGAAAGGCAACATCAGTAGCACCTAGTGCACCTCCTATTTTTACTGCATCCTCTTCTGCTCCTTCTGAATATTATGCGTCATCTTCAGTAGCTGGTACTACTAGATAGGAATGGATAGTGGTAGGGGAAACACAACTTCATACAAAAGGCCAAGAGTAATGGGAATGGGTGTGTTTCAAGCTGAAAATGTCTTCAAAGTACTGAATGTAAGTCTTTATTAGATGTTGTGTAAATTGTAAGTCTTTTCTATATTTTGATTCTTAAGCTAATTTATCATAATTCATTACAGCCTGGCATGCCAAGCAGTAAAATCTACTCTACTGGCCAAGCAAAGGTGACAAGATCAGCTGATGTAACTGGTGACATTGGTTATACACAAAGAAATACAAGTAAGCTGAAATGGAATGGCAAAACAGCAATCTCAACAAGAAAACTACAAGAGATTAAACAAAAGAAAAGAAAGAAGACAGTGGGAAGTAGTCCAAACAATTCAAGTCAAAATAGTACTTCTTCACAGTTAAAGATGCGATGAAAATTGTAGTGACATTGATATATTTAAGTACTATTTTAAGTTAGTTCATTTAACATGCAAACAATTTTTATTTTGTCTATAGGAATGGTGATGTTAAACTAAATAAGGGCCTACTATTTTTGGGTTAGTTTGTTGGTAAATGTTGCCTTATGTGAGGCCTTATGAATGTGACTTTATTTTGTCTAAATAGTTATGTTGAAGTTTGAATGAATGGTGATGTTGTGTTCAATTGTGTTTAGTTGTGTGGGCTATTCAGTTGAGATGTTATAGTCACAATAGTTGTGTTTACGAATGGTGTTGTTGGCTACATAGTTGTATTATCACATAGTTGTGTTTACGAATGGTGTTGTTGGCTACATAGTTGTATTATCACATAGTTGTGTTTACAAATGGTTATGTTGGCTATATAGTTGTGTAAGCACAACAACTATAATTACAAGCTTAAGTGTAAATAATTTACACAAGCTTCAATTGAATCGGCCTTAATTGAACAATTTACACAAATTTCACTTTACATAAGACATATCACAACATAACAAAATTTGATATATATATATATATATATATATATATATAGAGAGAGAGAGAGAGAGAGAGAGAGAGAGACAAAATATGTCACATCTAAATACTTTTAACAGATTTGTTGCTGATGTATATAGCAACAACACAAATCAAAATACACAAAAATAATTTTCTATTAAACCTACAACATTTTCATCTTCCATTGTGCCTCCTCTCCAATGTCAAATTAGAGTTAATCAAGTTGTCAATTTGAACCTGAATCATAATTCTTGTTCCAACTCTTTGGTTTTGTTTACCAATCGTGGAAGGATAAAATTTGATCTTGGATTCACTTCTTCTTTGTCCCTCCATCGGAAAAAAATACAATTTTGAGATTGAAAAATAGAGAAAAACAGTATATTATCATTAATTGAATCAAGAGTGGAGCAACAATACAATGAAAAACACATACACCATAGCAGGGGCAAGACCAAATCTTCTTTCATACACCATAGAAGGGGCAAGACCAAATCTTCTTTACGGATTTGATTTCGACCAAGAAGTTTGCAAATTTAGCAAAATGTCATGTTTGCATCTCACTACAGCGTTGAGCATTGGGTCTGATTCATCCATACAAAACTTATTTAATTTCGTATTTGCCATTTGGTGAATTTCGACAAAATCAAAGAGCAAATTATGAACCCTAAATAAGAAATTGGACGAGATTACACACCCTAATTTCAAGAATTTAATTAGAAATTAGTATTAACAACTAAATACGGGTTTATTTTTGGAAGAAAATCGTAAAAAAAAATGGAAGAGATGAGAGGTTTAATGGTGTAGAAGAAGGTTTTATAGAGATGGGGAAGATGACTGTTGGGGAAACAAATATAAAGATGGGGAAGGTTAATTAATGACGTGTTCTTACACGTGGATTTTTTTTAAAAATTTTTTAGAGCGTTTGAGCCTCAACTAACGCTCCTAGAGGAGGTGTGCTCACCTCTGATGACAGGTCAGCACTTGGGTGGGGATTTAATAGGGAAATAATAAGTTCAAGAGGGTGATAAGACACCCCGTAAAGATAGAGTGTGTAGTTGGGATTTCGAGTAAAGGTTGGGGGATTTTAGACCATTTTCTCCATAATAATATATCTAATATAGATCTATAAGTGAGTTCTAGGAAGGATAATGTGTACGCATCCATTATCCCTATCTTGAAAGATAGATAGACTGTTTTAGGTAGACACTCAGCTCGAGAAAATAACAGGAGTGATGAAATCAAGACAAAAAACTACAAAAGGCATGACAAAGCACACTGAAAAAATAATAGTAACTTAATAAAATAATATGATAAATAAATAACAAGGGACAATATATAGTACTAGAAATCAAAAGAACAAATATCTATAAAAATAATACTACAACTACTAGTATTGAAGGATAAGTGAGACTACACTCAACTGCCTACTAATTTTCTACCTAATTTATGTCCTACACAATTTCCTATACGAGCTCTAAGACCATGTCCTCGGTAAGTTGGAATTGCGTCATGTCATGTATAATCACCCCACCTCAGTACTTCTTTGGCCTACCTTTACCTCTCCTAAAATCATTCATAGTCAATCTTCACCTCATCGCTGGGACTTTTGTGCATTTTCTCTTCATATGCCTAAACTATTTGAATCTTGCCTCCAGTAACTTGTCCTCCATCGAGGCTACTACCGTATTTTTTATAATGCATAATTTAGAATTTGCTGAAACTTCTTTGGTGTTTATAGCTAAAAAAAAACACATTGTTTCCTTCAAATGAACATAAATTGTTAAGTATTTGATAAGTACTAAAAATATTAACTTTAGACATAATAGATCAAACAGTATATATTTAAGGTATTATTTTGAACCTACATTCAAACATAATGGATCATATTTTGTTATTCTCTTGCACTTTTGAATTGACCTAGTCTTTTATGATTCTATCTCTAATATCTTTAATTTATAATCTCCGAACTACTGATCCTAAAACATACTCCACTTTTTATAATGTAGTTTTTTTTAAAGTTATAATCAGGCTATGTAGCCCATTTATTAAAAAATGAAATTATTTACAAATCGGGCCCAAAAGTGACCTGATCCAGCAGAGAACAAACAAATATCTATTCCTGACTACAAAGTCAATAGTATGAAAGTGGGATTCAGGAAAGTTAGAGAAGCTCTATCGACCTCTACTTCGATCGTCTCTTTCTCTTTAAATCTCTTCCCAGGTTGGTATTATTCCATGTGCAATCACTACCCTCTTCGATCTCAGTTACTTGAGCAGCTCACAGTGACCAAAACGTTAAAAGCTAAGTATCATTTTCCTTATTTCTTCAACCTTAAATTCATTAAATCTGAAGAAGAATCACGATATTCTTTCCATTTTCTCAGCATAGACTGGGATTGCAATGATTTCAGTCGATTTATACTTTGTTTCCTCCGCTTCATGTGTTCGAGATGCACTTTGAATGCTCCAAGTTGGTAAGCTTCAAATCTCATAACTCTCACTTCCATTTCCTTCAATTGATGGGTTGAATCTCATAAAAGATTGATATCACCACCTAATCTACAGAAATAGTAAGTTCAAGCCATAAATTTGATGCTTATGGGTTCTTTGGACTTGTCACAGGTATTTCTATATACAAAATAGGTTATTTAGTCCAACATAATCCTCTCAAAGCACGAAGGTTCTGATTTGGTATCTAATTCTACCGCAACGCTCTCATTAGGTGTGGATACTCAAATCAACTGAAATACTTCTACCTTCGTTGCTCCTCGTGAATTATACATAGCTAATAACCTGTTCTTTTAGCTTTAAAAACTTACCTGTTTGAAGTAAATTGAATTCTAAACACCTAAATACCAGCTACTTGTCTTCTTACTTGTGGTGTGCCTTGTCTGTCTAACTACAAAATCCTTTTTCCATTACTTGGTATGTTTTGGAATTGTTCTATTAAGAAATCACCTGAAAAGAAAAAACTAGGTTAGTGAAAAAAAATCAGCAAGAATATTTCCTTCCCGAAGGAAATACTGTACCTTTACTGTCATTGAGCTCCTTAATCTATTAATGCAATTCACTTTCATCACCACACTCCAAGGGGGCTTCCATCTATCCTCTGAAAGCTGCACCAAAGCCAAAGAGTCTGACTTTATAATTATGGAATTGATACTATGATCTTTGTAATATTCCAAGCATTCTCTAATAGCTCTAGCTTCAACCACCATGTTGGTTGTATCATGAATTTTGATCCCCTAAGCAATCACAAATTGCTCTGTTGAATCTCTTATACAAAATATTGCAGAACTATGTCCTGGATTACCTCTAGAGGCTCCATCAGTGTTACACTTAAATCAATACTTTAGGGAGGGGGAGATTCCATCTCATAATTCTGTAGCTATATGAAGGTCCGTAGCCTTCCAAGACAGTCACCATCTCGGGTCAGTTGTCATATTCCCACCTTCTCTTGAATTTGCAAGTAATAAATTTCTTTAATTATCCATTAATTTCTCTGAACACTTTTTCAGTAGTAAATCCTCCATGTAAAATTGTATTTCTCCTTTTTCAAATGACCCAAAGGATTATCATAGCAACCACATGTAGAACTGCTTTCAACCTTGAATTTTCTTGACTGTTCTACCACTTTCTTATGTTGGATTTCAAAAAATGACATTGATTGATACCAGTTGTCCTGAAATAGTAATGCCATACTGATCTTGTCACCTCCTCATTCAGAAAAATATGTTCAATTGTCTTTCTTTCAGGAATTGAGCAACACCTACAATTAGCAGATTCATTAGGGTTTCAGATATCAATTAAATGAGAAACAACCACCTTGCTTAGCCACACTCTCCATGCAAGGAAAGATATTTTGAAAGGTAATCCTGTACACCATAGTTGGTTGAGGTCTTCATTATGTTCTTTTTTGTTTCTTAACATCTTTCAAACACCCTTTACACTTAAACAACCTGTACTAGTCAAGGTCCACCATGATTTGTCTCCTACTTCCATTAGTTGGGCTTTGCTAAGTTGTTCCTAGTATATATGCTCCACCACATACTCTGAGACTCTTTCCTGCATAATCTGAAAATTCTAATCATTTTCATTCAAAAAGTCTCCAATATCCCTCATCTCATAACAAGTGTGAGTATCTGAAGGGTGCTTGAATAAAGGATTAAGATTAGTCCAATTATCAAACCAAATGCTTGCTGTTCCTCCTTTAGGTTCCCACCATAAAAATTGTTCAACTTTGTCCCTATTCTCCAGCATGCACTTCCAAACCTGAGAGCCTCCTTTCCATTCCACAAGAGCGGGGATTTATATAAAAAAATTACTTTGCAAATAATCTGAGAGCATGTAGTTATTTTAGTTTCGTTATTCATTCTTTTTATGTAAAAAAAAATTAAAAATATATTCGTTGCAAATAACTTCAAGACATTTTATCAAACACAATAACTACTTATTACCGAGTTCAACAATCCTATTCAATCATGTAAGTGCTTATTTGTAAAAATCAATTTTAACACTAAAAAATATTTTCTAACACTTAATATTTGTCAATTACTTTAATCAGTTAAAATAAACGGGCTCATAGCCTCCACATAAAAATCAACAAGAAACAATCTCAACATTTTATAATCTCTATATAACTGATCCTTACATAAATAATCTTGTCTTTGTACCAAATGACCCTTCATCACTCATAAATTTTTGCATAAGATAATTTAATTAGATGGATAAAATATAATGCGCGCAAATTTATGTAGCATAGTTTGACTTTATAAGAAAAAATAACTCATGCAGTATTTGATTAACGGTATTAAATAATAACTTTTGCTAAGTTATCAAAAAATTTATACATCATTATATATATATACCCACACACAAAGGTTAAAGTAATCACAATAACAATATACTTAACATAATTTTCAAGTGAAGTTTGAAGAAAGAAAGATATACACAAATCTTATTCCTGTTTTTATGAGGTAGCGAAATTATTTCCGATAGAATCTCAATTCAAAAAGAAGCTATTTGATGAGTTGCAAAAAAAAAAAAAGCAAAATATTAAGATTTCAACCAAAATGAAGCAAAGCATCTTAAAAAAACAAAAATACGCAAGCGAAGTTGTTTGGGACAATGGATAAGGAAAATAATTTCAAAATATAATTTGGGATTAACTTTATTTAATGTTGATGTGAGTTATTAACTAATTGTGAAACTATTTTATCCTATTATACTAAAATAGTGGAATTACTATAATCCCATCTCATGTGGAGGGTGGGATAAAGTAGTCCTATAAGATATCCCAACTCACCAATATCCCTACTTATCCCATTTAGTGTACTAAAAATAGTGTCCCCGTTATCATATGATGTACTATAAATAATTTAGGTATTACTCCTCCGTTTCATTTTCATGTTGGTTTAATTTTATATAGTAGAATTTAAGAAAGAAAAAAAAAAATATTTAAAATTTGTGATTAAAACATGTTATAGATGGTGTACTATGCGATCATGTAATTATAAGAGCTCGTTTGATATGAAGAATAAAGGATAATTAATTTCGAATTAATTTTAGAATGAGTTCATTCTATGTTTGGTTGATATAAAATTGCGGGATAACTTATTCCAGAAATAGTTATCTCGAGATTATAGTGTTATTTCTATCCCACATTGAGGGTGAAATAATAATTTCAAGATAATTAATTCCATTATAAATTGTCCTCCAATAACTTGTTCCCAAGTCCCAACCAAACGAGCCTTAAGTATATTACTAAAATCCATTAATTGATGAAGAAAATTTTGCCTGATGTTCATCAAAAATATTATATTTTAGACTTTCGGTCAAAACTTTTATACCCCGTTTGGTCATAAGAATTTTGCACTTCAAAAATTATTTCACTTTATTCAGAAAATGTTATTTGACCATAAAATTTTTAAATACAACTTGGAAAAATAAAAATACTTAAATACTTATTTTTACTTTTTTTCATCTCACTATTTCACTTTATATTAATTATTTAAACATTTAAAATAATAAAAAGTATTTTCAAAATGATATGACCAAACACAATTCTAACTCTAACTTCAAAAATTTTAAATAAAGTAACTTTTTTAAATTTTCATGGTCAAACGCCTACTTAAATTCTCGATGATGATATTATTCAGGAATTTAACATTTTGAGATATTAAAAGAAAAATATGCATCATAAAATGAATTTGAACAATGTGATTGTGAATCAAAAGTGAAGGGAAGGGTTACTAGACCACACCATTCCTACTAGTTGATGGTGGGCAGCAGTGCAGTGCAGTTCCACTCATTTCCTATTACAGCCTTTACAAATCAGAGGGCCCATTCCTTTTTACACACACACCCCTCACTATCCCCCCTTTTTCTTTTCCCCCGTCCCCCCCTCTCTGCCATATCTGCAATTATGATCAGAACCAACATATGTGGATTCCCTTAGTTCTGTTGAAACTCCTGTGCATTGCAGTGTTTTTTCTTGCAAAGGAAATTTTTTCTATACACGTAAAAAGTGCCCCTGTTGTTTTTTTTTATCTAATTTGAAAACCAAAGTTGATGAGATATGAGAGTAAAGAGAACAAGAGAAAAACATGCTTTCGTTGCTTGAATCAAACAACTAAATGGTTAAGGCAAATAAATGTGAATGATGATGATGCAACAGGGAAACAGTATGGGGGTACTACTGTTGCACTAGCTGTGTACTTTTTAGTAGCAGTAGTTTGTCTTTTTATGATTATTAAAAAGTACAGTGAAATTGATGAAATTCATCATTCTTAGAACCCGTTTAACCATAAAAATAAAAAATATATTCAATTCATTTAGTATTTTTGAAGTTAAAAATAAAAATAAAATTATGTTTGACTATAGAATTTTGGAAATGAGTATTTTTGAAGTTAAAAAATATAAAAAGTAAAAATAAATTTTAAAAAACTTGGAGTTTTATGAAAATTGAGTTATTTTATGAAAAAAGAAAATTTAATTAAAAAGTGCAAAAAATAAATTCAAAAATAGTGAAAATGTATTATGAAATATTTATGGTCAAACAAATATTCCAGAATAAAGTAAAAATATATTTCAAAATATTGTGAATAATATTCATGGTCAAATGCCTACTTAATTAGAGATTTTAGATTTATTTTTTTTGTTCAAATTCAAAAAATGGAAAAACTATTGATAAAAAATAATATCTGTGAATTTAAATTAGTTGGAAGAATAAATTTGAAATATGAAATGTAGTATACAAAAAGAGAAGTTAGTATGGTAATTTTTCTCTTGTGGAGGTAGTTTTTTTTTTTAAAAAATAAAATTTAAAAAGGTAGTTCAGTCCATTAAAGCTCTCGTTATGCACGGAGTTTGGGGAAGTGTCAGACCACAAGAGTGTATATAATATACGCAGTCTTGCCTTGCTTCTGCCAGAGACTGTTTTCATGATTTGAACTCATGACTTTCTGATCACATGACAATAACTTTACCACTTCTCCGAGGCTTATTCGTACTAAATATTTCACATTATTGTTTGTAAGAGTCAAACACGACTGAGATTAATTCATGCATCTGCTCATAAATAACATTACCTTTGTGTTTTTTTCTCTTATTTTCCAACAATTATTTCGATCCCAATAACAAGTTAATAGAGAGAAATCTAGTCCTTGATGCAAAACAAGTTTGCAATTAGTCTTGCTAAAAAAAAAAGTATGTGGAAAATAAACAATCACAAACAGAATATGAAGAAATAAGAATATTTTATTGATAAATATACGGATACAATTTTGTTTCTTCCTTGATTTTTTTCTTTAAATTTTTTTTGTAATTTGAGGGTTGTTAGTAGCGTATTCTCGAACGTAGGAAGGTTTGAACCTCCTTGCGATATATTTAACTGTAACATACATCAAGCGGCAGTTTTGATAAAGGCAGTATTTTGGTACGTTGATCTCTTTATGAATATCCAAACGTTTATGGGATTTTGGAGATGACTCTTCAAGAGAATATGTTATCTTTTATATAGGCGTGAGTTAGGATTCAGATGTAGAGTAGCCTCTAGATTTTTTCTGTAATTCAAGGATCGTTAATAGCGTATTTTTGAACAGGAAGATTTGAACCTCCTTGTGGTATATCAGGCGGTAAAAAGCCTCTTCAAGAGAGTATGTTATCCTTACACACATGTAAGTTAAGGTTTAGGGTACAACAGTATAATCTTCAAGCTAGAATTTAGAATAGAGTAACTTCTGAAAAAAATCTTTAACTGAAATTGGGCTGGGGAATAGAGAGAAAGAGGAGCAAAATGAAATAATGATGATGCAAGCAAAGTTGGAGTTTTTAGCAGAGAAGATCTGCTGGGGAGATCTTTGACGGATTTATTGGTGCAATTACCATCCCTATCTACTTTCTTTCTGGCTTTGTACGGTTGACACTCATTTTTTTACCAGATTTAAATAAAGCAACACAAGTGGACAATCCCACGGGTGCAATACTTGTAAAAGTTAATTTCTTATTTGGCTTCATCATTCACTCACTTTGTTTGTGGTAAGAATTAGCTTTCAAAAAATATCTGTGTGTCCCAATTTATGTTATGAAAGAGTTAGGCATGAAAAATTAGTGCTGTTAAGGAGTAGAGGTATTTATGATTTGGATAAAAATTGAATCAAAGTGAAAAATTGAATTAAAGCAATTAAATAAATTAAACTTTATTTGATTTGATATTATATTTTTTTAAAATCATAATATTTGATTTTGTTTCAATTTTATATGAACAAAATCGAAGAAATAACCTGATCGATAAGTAATAATAAAACAAAATAATACCATAATATCACTATTACTAGAAATTAACAAAAATCTAGAAAGAATTTTAAAGAAAAAAACCCCTCAAACTCAGGATAATAGTATTGACGAGTTATTAGAACAATTAAAAAAGGTAGAAATAATACCTCATAAAGAAAGAATAAAAATAGTAAGGAAACAAAAATCATGGACCTTTTTTTAGGTAGGAGAACAGAAGAAGACAGACCAAGAAATAGTTTCGTCCAAAACCGATTAGGAAATAACATGATAATCAGAATAATGAATACATCTAGACAGACTTCTAGCCAACAACTAGATGAAGTAATAGACATAGATAGAGCTATACAAATTTTCCAGTAAAATAAGTTAAAATTATAAATCCAAAAATATACTGGATATGTTGTTGTTGTTGTTGTATAAATCCAAAAATATTGTATAGAGCATGAATTTTCTCACAAAAAGCGCAACTTTATAGACATTATAGAGAAGAACAAATGTGTGTTACGGGAAGTAATAAAGATAACTTCAATCTAATAAACTCAGAATCTTTGAAAGAAATAAAAAGAACAAATATGAATTTAATGCACACGAGTTTAATAGTTATAGGACTAAAAGGATTAACCAGAAAAAAACTTAGGAACCAAAGTTTTAATTACCATTTATGATGACAGATGGGCAGACCCAAAAAAAATCAATTATAGGTTTAACAGAAATAGATACGTCTAATAACGGAGAAATTTTTTACGGTAACCCAGACTTTATGATAAACTCCTTAAAATTCGAAAAATACATCAAAATAGGAATTCAGACTAAAGGATATGAAGACATAAACGATGGTAATAATCTACTTGTTTGTGTAGGTTTTATAGGAAAGCTAGCAAACAACAGTAGTTCTAAGTTTAAGCTCAAAGTAGAGGATGTAGTAGGATTAATGGGAAATAAAGGAATAAAATTAATGAAGCCTTTAAAAATAGATCCAAAAGTATACGCGGGATTAGAATGAAACTTGGAAAGTTTCAAAAAACAAGAGACACTCAAACCTAACGACCACTTAATGTATACAAACAGTAAAGGACAAACATCCATCAGGTTTACTGACTATAATACAGAAAATCAAAAGAAATTAGATGAAGAGATAGAAGAATGCACAAAGTTCATGAATATTGAACTTTTACCTGAAGAAGAATTCGAAGTAGATACAGCTATACAAAAAGCCGAAGCTATGTATAAAGAAAACAACAACAAAAGATTTAAATGCAAAGGATGTAAAAAGGAAAAATTAGAAATATCCCAAGTAGAAGAACATTTTAAAAACTGTGAATTCAGAATGGACAACTTAGGATATAGAATTAATTAGTCAGAAGAAGACAATAGTGCTATAATAAGTATCGAAGATGAAGACACAACCAAAAGTGTTAAAGAATTTATGGAATCAGGATCAACCAGTTCAAGCCCTTTTCAAAAAACGATCCCAATGCATACAATAGATACTAACACATTAAATGTACCAAGACATAGAGTGTTTAGAATAAATCCTGAAATACAAACAGAAAATGTAACGCCAATAGGGAAACGAATGTCAATAGAAGAACCTATTCGACTCCAAAAGGAGGAAGTAAAGGAAAGATATTAAACATGACGGCCCATGATCCACAATCATGGAACTCAGTGATAGACGTATGAAAAAGTATAGTAGTAGCAGATTATATTAAAACATACCAAGAAACTGATGCAAAAACAATGTACAGATACATGGAAACCTTTTTAGGAGAATCAACCAAGGGTTTATGGGAAGCCTACAAATCAGAATTCCCACAAGAATTTCAAACGTTAATAGCCATGGGACCCAACCCTTATAACTTTACAAACAAAATACATAGTTTAATAATGGGGGAAGACCCAAATAGTGATTTGTTAGTATTACAAAGAAATTCTTTAATAAAATTAGAACAATTAAGTATCAGTAGTTGGTATCATATAAAACCTTTTCTAAATAACTATTTATATTATTGTACAATTAGTGGAAATGCGTTTGATCAGAATTTAGAAAATAAACTTTTTAATAAGCTACCAGGAGCTTTAGGAAGAGAAGTGGAAGAAAGATGGGGAAAAAGAGAAGATGTAATATAGAACCCAAATACAAAATGGTCTATAGGACATAAGATCCAACACATAATGAAAATACCACAAAAAAAATGTACAAACATACAGATACAAAAACAATTAAAACAAAGTGAGACAAATTTTTGCAAGAGTATATATATCACACAAAGTTATGATACTGATTATCAAAAAGGAAGAAAAGAAATATAAAAAAACTATTCCAAAATAAATAAAATAATTATAGAAAGAAGAGATATTATTTGAGAAAGTCCTCAGCTAAAAAGTCATACTTAGATAAAAACAGATATGTAAGAAAATATAAAATAATAGAAGTTATATAAGGTTATTATAACTTTTAATATCCAAATGTTTGAAGGACCAAGTTGATGCTTGCTTGAAAAAACTCATTTTGTCTTCATGTGCTCTAACTTACAAATTTCGTTTGGCTTTCATTTTCATGTTGGTGAGGAATTCCTTTTGGTTCCTCCTTGGGAAATTGTTCTACATGTTCCTGCAAAAGAGAAGAGTGGATACTAGGCAAAATGCTAGTTCCGTGGTTAGTAGATAACAAGAGATTGGTGTTGACAAGTCCCACAATTAAGTGTTCCTTGTTCACCTTTTTCAAGTCACTCCTTGACTCATCAATCACACCCCACTTGTTTTCATGAGAAAAGTCTTTCTCCTCTTGAATATGAGACATTTCTTCTTTCCTCTTCTCCATCTCTTCCTTCTCAAAAGCTTTCCGGAGTTCCTTCAAGAGTTTATAGTCCTCACTCACTTGATAGGGTGTCAAGGGTGAAAAAGTACGCTTTTGTCCTCCAAATACAAATAGAGAGGGCTGGGGAAAGACCCAGACATTGAGAGACGGACAAGGAGGTTATATTTCTCTAAAATAGATACTGATAACGAATCACAAGCCCTAACTTTTAAGCCGAAGAAAGAAACAATCATACCCCTGGAACAGAAATATATTATACTTCAAAATAGTTACTAGAAGCACTGCAAGCGCACTTCCTATCTAGGCAAACCAAACCCGAAAAAGAACCTCCCCCCGCAGTAAGACCAAGCTCATGAGCTTATTATCCTAGGTCGGAGCAAGTTGATAGGATCCCCTTTTTTATGTCCCCGTGTGGCGACATAGGGGTGAAAAAAGAAAAGAGAGGGATGGGATTTCTCTTGCTTTTGGCATAGCGGGCTTCTAGTGGGAGGCTCGTACGACGGGCTATTAGCTCAGTGTTATTGATATTCGACTTTGATACCACTATTGATATCAGAGTACACCACTATTGTCAGATATTACTCTGAGGGAAAAGAGTATCTAATTGTCAGAGTATCTACAATATTAAGAGTTGGAACTATTAATTCACTGAAAATCCAGTAAATTAATGTAAGTTCTTTAAAATTTAGAAAGTCCCACTGGGCGTGCCATACATTCCGAATCTACTAAAGCTAGTGTTTCTATCTCATAATCTTATACTTTTATTTTGGTTAATACTTTTATGGTACTTAATTTCTTGTCTTCATTGCATATCATGCCTTCATTGGTTTCCATTAATTCTTCTTCTTCTTCTTCTTGTAAAATTTTTTCTTTACCTTTTTCTAGTTGTGTTATTTTTTTCTCTAAACTATTTATCTTTGTTTCCAATTTATCTTTGTTTCCAATAATTCTATTTTTGTGTCTATAGTACTTTTTGTCTTATTTTCTGGTAAGTCTGCATCAATTTGTTGTTAAGCATGACTTCCTATAGATCTTTCTATACACGGTATACACCCTTCTAAGTAACAATTTTTACATTTTGCCCTTTTTTTCTTGATTGGGTACCATTTGCATATAAAACATTGGTTATTGTCTAATCCTTTATTTCTTTCGAAAGTATGGACACATTTGTCTATTATATTAACTAAAGTATGATTTATAAATTCTGTCGAATTTAAGTTTAAACTATCTATGCCTATTTCATTTATTAAATCTTCTTTCTCAGAGTCTGATGAGTCTGTCAATGCACATGGGTTTAATAGTTATAGGACTAAAAGGATATATATATATATATATATTTAAAATTACGTATACATAATATATTATTTTTTATGAATAATTTTTAATATCTTATATATGTTTTGATCCAAATTTATTTATAATATAAATATATTATATTAGATGTACGCCATGTTACTGTTTTATTTTATGTGATATCTTAGGATTTAATTTTTTCTTTTTGAATGAATTGTTATGTTTTTCCTTTTGAATGAATTATTTATTTTATTTTCGTATATAGTTAATAACCGTACGTAACCGATAACAACCAAATCGATAAATATATATTATATTTAATTTAATTTGATTTTAATAATTTAAAAATTAATTATATTGATTTGGTTTTATTTTGAACGGTTACCAACCCAAACCGACCGCGAACACTCCTATTCAGGAGTATATAAAAATTAGTTTAACCGATAAATCGAATTAAACAAAGTGTTATTGATTTATTGATATTGTGTGAACGATTTTTAAATGATTTTGTAAATTTTTTATTAGACTATCAGCTTTTCGATTTTTATGTTTTAGTTAATGGTTAAATCGATAACCCAATAAAATCATACAAAATAGACTTTTTATCTCTAATTATATATATTCATGCTTCGATATTATCAATACTTTGAAGAATACTTAGTGGATTACTAAACGAACCGGTTCAAGGGACATTTCTGTGCGATCTTTTTTGTATTTAATATGACTGTTCAATCGAAAATCCAAAGAAATTATTAATTTTAGCTTCAAGATGTTTTTGACTTGAAATTAATTTGCTCCTCTTGGTACATTAAAAAAATTTGAGCTTGAACCATGAGTTAGGACCATAACTAGAGAATCTTTAGTAAATATACCGCAAGAAGAAATTGTGTATTAACCAACAATTATTCTGCATCTAAATTAGAAAATATATGTAACTGAACGTCAACATGTTATATTTTCACGAAGATGCTAACTTATTGAAAGTTTGAATAGATAAAATAGTAAAAGAGTTTTAATAATGTTATATTTTCGATCTATAAGCACCTCTAATACTGTTTGGGCATACTTTTATTTCTCAAATTATATGGTAAAAAAAAGGGAAAATTACAAAAAAATGCAACTAGTAATGTTACATTATAAAATATAGCACACTCTTCGTTACATTACCAAATATGGCCCAATTGTATAGAAAAAGAAAATTACTTTACATCCTTAGCCAAATTATTACTCTCTCTCTCTCTCACACACACACACACACACACGTGTTGCTGTTATTGAGCCTCTATATAAAATCTGAAGTGCAATACCTTGTTCCTACAAAGGATTAGCATAAGAATATATAGAGTTGTTTCCAGTAAGTAGAAATAGGGGAACGAATGTAAGTATACAACAGAAAATCATCCACTTTATCTGCATGTATTGAGTTGAGATGAATGTAAATATCTGGGCTGAGGCCAATCTTCAGAGCATCAACCAAATTACAGAACAATTAAATCACTTTTTTCATGTTTACCTGAACCAAAAATGCTACTGACTGTAGGTAGCATACCATCTTTTTTTTACAACTAAAAACCCATTCTTTGATTAATGTATAGGAACTTTTAGTTAGCATATGAACAACAAGCAATTATATTGAGAAATGGGTTTGTTTTCTTCCTTTAACTATTTATTTTGATAATAAGAAATGTAGTGTTTCCAGATGTTGATAATCAGATGTTGTTTTCGAAAAAATGGAGAACAAGAGAGACATATTCCGAGTTTTTTTTTTTCTTTCCAGATTTTGTAAACCCAACCTATTCAAAAGGGCATATAGTCATGACTATGGTGATTCAATTATATTGTAATACATTTAGGGCTCAAGGGAAAAAGAATTTTTTTTGGAATATTAGGTGTATATATACAATTATACAATAATATACATAATCATACAAATATATACATATGTATATATAATATTTAAACAATGTATCTACATTGTATAAGTGTGTATAAAATGGAGAGGAAGAAGAAAATCACTGAAACAAAAAGACTGTATCGTATATACAATAATATACAATACAATATACAAATATGTACAACAATATCCAATACAATATACAAATATATACACTGATGTACCAAAAAAAATAGACTTCGTCTTCTTCCTCGAATTCAAGCATCAAATTCATTCAAAAAAATCTCAAAACTACACCAAATCATTCAAAATTTCAAATTCGGGCTCCTCAATACATAGCCGATCTTTTATAACTATACCCACTAGAAATAAAGCTTTTTTATGAAAACATTGGAACCTCGAATTGTAGAAAAAAACTCGAAACAATGTTGAATTTTTCACCAATTTGTTTGAAGTTTTTTGGGAGAGAATTGGGAAAGAATTGAAGTGAAAATCGTGAAGAAGAAGCTGAGAATTTCGTATGAGAAGTGTTGTTCCCTGTATAACTAGAAAGAAAAGTTAGTTTACAGTGAATGACCAAATCAGATTTTGGGCTATAAAGTGTAAAGAATATTTTTGGCTACGTAAATGTAAAGTATATTTCCTAGTTGTACTTTTATGTAATTATCCCTAAAAAAAACTAAATATTACCTTTTTAATACAACGTATAAGAATATTAAGTTAGTGTTTGGCCATAGATTTTGGCGGTAGATTTTTAAAAATCATCTTCAAATATTTGTTTGACCAAAATATTTGATCAGAGTTGAGAATCTAATCTTCAAATATTTCAAGTTTCGAAATTGCATTTTGGAAACTTCCACTCACAGTTCTTTAAAATAAAAATTTCAACTAAAATGCATGCCTTTAAAAACTCAAAATTTCAAGTTTCAACTTCAAAATCTATGACCAAACATGAGCTTAACAATTTGTCTTCAAATGATCAATTACTTTAGTCAAGTTTTAATCTATTATGTTATTAATATTTAATTTTAAAAATTTAATTTTTTTTTATCAGTTAACAGTTGTCTTCAGTATTTAACATATATCCATAATTAATTTATTTTTCTGTTCAATAGTGAGTTTAATTTTAATACTTCTTCAATTTTTCCTCATTTAAAAAATTAAGAGCAGGGAATGACACAAAAATAACATACACCCTCAAAGTTGTATCTAAATTTGAATTATACACTTAATTTTACGGTTTATATTATTCCCTTTATTTTATATTACTTGACTCCTGCTGAGTTGATATAACCTTAATAAAGTTTTATTAGAAATATATTTTACTGACTTAATCTTATTAATGATGTTTTAAAACTATAAATTTGATAATTATTACCTTATGTAGTTATTTAATACTAATGATAGTATGCAAAAAAAGTCACAAAATTCTCTTGATTTCGAAAATGAACAACTAAATTAAAATATCTATGTTTAGTATAGAGACCAAATAAAATAAAATACTGGTTATATACTTGTAAAAAGATGTCTCGTACCACTATATGATGTCACGTGACAGTGGGTTTTTTTTCCTCCGGTTTAAAGCATGAGAGGAAATACAACATTTTGTTCATTATTTTTTTTTTTCATAATTTTTGATTTTTTCTTCCTTGTTTTTCTCTCTTCCTCCTTTTCATCTCCCCTTACCAATTCTCCAAGGGGTCGTTTGGTTTGAAGACAAGTTATGATGATATTATTTATGCTAGGATTAATTATTCTGGGATTAGTTGTGCTGAGATTAGTTTTTAATAACTATTGTTGTATTAAAATAATATGCATTACATATAAAATTTCTAAAAATAAGTTGTTTATTTATGTTTACCATCAATTTGGGATAGTTAAATTTGTAGGTGGGTCAAAGCACGCGTTACGACTTATCTTCGAATTAGTAGCGAAAGTTTGCAAAATAACAAGTAAAAATTGACAATAATGTAAACAATGAACAAGTTAAAGTTAAAAAATAAATCTCAGGCACGACATGAAGCGTATAATCAAGTTTCATAGGCCATGAGCAGGCCCCGATTAGAAATAAGACTAGGCTAAGCAAAGGAAAATAGAAATAGAGAAAACTTGGAGACAAAGCTAAGAAATTTTTATTGCTTAGAGGTGGAGAGATGGGGAAGCAGATGATCCCTTTACAATGAGGAGGGGACATCTATTTATAGTGTATAAGGTTGGTCTACGACCAATAAAAGAGTGCCACCCAAACCCTATAGTACCGTGACCAATGATCGAACACCATTTGTCAAAGAACCATTGAGAGATGCCAACCAAATATCCCACGTCTAAAGCAGACCTGCCGAGGATTGTCTGCGCACCTAAAAGCCCTGGCACATTGGTCCCATGCCTGCCCTTTAGTAAGTAGTCGCTATCGCTGGTGTCCTTCCTTTATCTTTACCTAGGCCAAGAGGGCATAATCCCATCTCAATATATATCATTCCCGGGGTGACCCAATCACGGGCAACTTCCAATTCCAGCCGACCCATTCTAATTCCAACCGACCTGAGATGGCTTATATTTGCTAAGCTCTTTTTACCTTATATAGATAGTCACTCCATTTTTTGAGCGTAACATTCTGTTGTGGTTGAAAGATAGAAATATACAAAGGAACCTTTCATTCTTTAATCCGAGAATCCTTCTAATCAAACCGTTGCATCACTGTGCTCTGTCATGACTCTTCTCTTTGGGAGTTGCCTTATGCTCCCTTTCTGAGTTGCAATCGAAGCCTTATATCACTACTTGATGGGCTTTATCAGGTCCCTATCCCGATGTCACTTGGTCTTGATTGAATAATAGTGAAAAAAAAAGATACTTTCGTGATATTGACTCTATTAGAATCCCTAATTATAGCATCGACCCTGACCGATGGGTGGTAGAGTTCGTCGCAGTTTGGGGCAGTCCAAAAATCACAATCTTGACGCTATGGTCTCATTTTGGTTGTCTTTCCTTTCTGTAGTTGCCTCATAAATGTTTCACCCTTTCACACAATCCTACATTTTTCCTTGTCCATTCATTGGCTGCGAGAGTAGTTGAATAGTCTCCCTTGATATTCGAACCGTCATCTTTGGAAAGTGACAGGTTATTCCTAACGTTTCGACTACCGTTACTTATCATATCTTGCATAGATAGTCGTCCACGTATCAAGCATCCGACATCCTTTCTTCATCTTCATTTAATGGTTCTTGACTTAAACCCGCATCTTTTTGGTCTTTTTTTAAAATACTTTCTCACTCCTAGCTATCTCATATCGAGGGAAAAGAAAAAACTAACCAATGAAAAGCTCCTCCAAGGTAATCATGCTTGCATTTTGTTTTCCCCATAGTCCTTGCCTCATTCTTGTCTTTGATCCTGGCGAACTACCTATAACGTCCATGTTTGGGCTTACATTAAGTATGAGGTAAGGATTGTGGGAAAAGCTAGGGGTGAGGGTGGCGGGATATATTCTAATCGGCCATTCTACTCCACAACAATCCCAATTTCTTATGTTGATGCCATAATTCCTGCCACTACCATCATCAGGAATACTGGAATCTTGTCCCCGTAGGTACCCCTGGTCCATTTTAATAGAATCTTCTATGTTGGGGCATTAGCTGCATCCAAGGTACCTGACTACTGCATGGAGACCATGTGATTTAAGGAACTCTAACTTGCTTTTGATGGGAGAACCTGAGGCGAGGTTAACCCTAGCCCATCATCCTCGTTGATGAGGATACATTGCTGCTGGGGGCATAAATCTCGATCGATTTCTTCTCTAGAAATAGGAGAAAACCTGGATTTTGGGAGGCCATTCTCCCATCCATTAGTTCTTTCTGATACCCTTACGCGAGATAAGAGTATGAGGTTCTTTTCCTCTGGGATTTCTGACCAGCTATGAGTTCTCGAGTTCAGCATATTTTTGATGTATGATAGCAACACATTTTTTTGTCTTTTACTTTAGTCTATTGTACACTGTGTTATGTAATATTCTTCTCAATCTTTGTATTATGTAACCTTCTGCCACATTTTGAGGCTATGTTGTAATAAAAATGAGATTTTAACTGTTTAATGTTTTATGCGTCTCTAGAGCTAATTGTTTTTTCACTATTTTTGTTTCTAGCAATCTATCTTCTATTCTGGCCATGGTAACCTTGTTCTGGTGAGATTTCTGGTTAATGATCGCGTTTTCACCTGTTCCTAGGATGACTAACTCAAATTTTTCATAATGCTTTCGTAGGAATCCATCTTCTTTGTTGCAAAGATTATCTTTCTTAGGCTAGCGTTTGTGCTGTGGAGTCTTTGATAGTTAGCAAAAAAGGAGAGCTTCTCATCAAGAAATTGCTATCTTGAGAAGACTCTGGCCTGCACGAGAGATTGTTTGGTCCCCTGAGTTTAAGGCACTCTGCTCATTTGTTTTGGCATTCTAGAGAGAGTCAGTGCCGAAGGTTTCATCTTGGATGACAAGATTACTGAATCTCAGGTCAGGGCCAATCTTACTAACTGATCGACCTCGAATGATGAGGACACGCTTTCTCCTTCTCTTGAAAGTGAAACATTGGTGGATGACCTATTTAGGGCCTTAGAGCTGAATAGGGTAGTGGGTTAAAATTATTTTTAGTGCATATCCAGATAGTCTCGTATGTTTGCTCCAGGCCCTATGCCTGAGTCTTTGAAGGCGACCCTAACTATTTTACTAATAGAATTACCTGACTTTTTGCCTCCTGGTCTTTTTCTATTTTTAGATAAAGGCAGGAAACTGAGAGGACTCTTTTTTTTGAGATTTGAATTGTCATGTTTAAAAGGGACAGGTCCGCTTAGACGCTTCATCTTCCCAGTGCAGTCGCTTCGAGTTTAGTTCAAATTGATCGGGCCAACCATGTGGTAGCTTTTTGCGACCTTTTACTTCCACATATTGATCAGGTTTTCCATTATAAGTAGCAGCCTTCCCGACCTAATTTTGCATCTCATCCAACACCTTTTTCTTACTACTGAGGGAGGAGAGAAGTAAGAAGAAATAAAACAAATATTTCTTTTATGGAATTCCTTCTTCTCTTTCCTTGATGTTTAGACTTTGATCTGGGCTTCTCCCAGAGGTTTTGCCTTATCTTTGTCTTTAATCTTAGGGTTCTATCTCCAATTGTCCTATTGAGGTTGTCGATGATAGTAAGGTGAAAGCTGTGGTTGAGGCCTAGGGCAAGAGAGGTATGAAGTAATTTTACACACCCTTGTACTCCTTGACTCCTTTGAGTCGGCGGCCCGGCCCTTCGAGATTCCTATGTTCCTTTTCCAGGCTCTATAGTTATGAAAACAGCATGTCCCAGAGGATGTGCAGGTTCATCTTGCAAATACCTCTTTACAAGTTGAGATCTGCCTCCATATTAATAGGACTATTTTCGAGGAATCCTATTGAGTGGAGGACCTTGGATTCACTAGGATTCGACTGCCTTGAACCACGGGAACTCTGCTCATGGTCTCGATAATGGATGATGACTGTTAGAGGCCAGGGATGCTCGGCTGCAATCGAGAGAGTATGCAATTCAACTTGAGTTTCCTTGCTTCTTAGTGGATCTTCCTGTTCCTGGGTGTTACAGTGTGCGATCTTGGTAACCCTTTATCAGGCTTTGTTGAGAAGGAATTCGTGAAATGTTCTTGATGTACGACCTTGATTCCTTTTATTATATTATATGTTTTTTTTTTAAATTTAAGCGGGCGAACCTGTCGCGTATTTGCACGAAAGCACTGTGCAACATTCCTTTGCAATAAATTCAAACTTGTTAACCCCGAAGCATGTTTTAGTAAGTTTTCTCCATAGAGGCTATTTTTTTATGTGACGTAGAGATGGTTGCCTTTTTTGGGGGCATTCTCCGAGGGTCACACCCTGAGTAAGGTCCGTCACTGAGCTTGCTTGAATAAAGCGAAGCTAGTAAGTATTGAGTTGTAGCTACTAATAATTGAATCCATTTGCTAATCAATTTTTATTTAAGTGTGCCTTTTGGGTCATCTAATTAGTCTGTCCGAACATGAACTTAGGCCTCTTGGGCCTTTTTATACCTCGTTACTGTCGCGCCCCCTTTTTCTCGCGAAAAAGCGGGATCCGACGTGACAAACTCTTTTTGGGATTTAAGGAGTAAAGAGTCGCCACCTAACGAGTTAAGGTGCGTTAGGGCACCATTCTAGACTAAATTGCGAATTTATTTAATTATTAGTCTACGTCAACCAGAAATTCGGGTAAGGGTTCAGGTTACCTCGAAAGGAAGGTGTTAGGCACCTTTCGAGGTCCACAAATATGGGTCCCGACCGAATTCATATATTACGTGGGAATTTCTATGTGATAAGCAAAGATCGATTATTTTATTAACTACATAATAACTAAGTGTTAAAATAAATAATTAATAAGCTAAACATACAACTTAACTTTTTAGCAATTATCTAAGTGATAACATAATACGGACGTAAAAGTAAATCAGATAAGCAAGAAGATAGAAGAGACACAATTATATAATTGAAAGATTTATTTTAAATAATAACGAACCTAAACTACCCCAAATAATTTTTAGACACTCAAAAATAAGATAAAGAAAAAGCCGATTTCGAAAAAGCCTTTAAACAATGGATTAATTTTAGCCTATTCGGATCAGCGCCCGGCTTATTAACGGATGACAATGTCATATGTTGCATTGTTGAATTTTCTCGAGGCGACTTACATCATTTTCGATTTTCTACCTACCCCACCTAGTTTGATTATTAGTCTTAATGGCGTTCTAAAGAAAGCGGTAAAACTAACGTTTCCTAAAATGCCTACCCGCCCCAACTTAATGTCCAAGAGGCGCCGGACTTTCTATTTTGGGTAAGGATCTAGACTCAGAAAATCTTAAGCTGCCTACTTAAATTCGAGGTTTACGTCAAACAAAACAAATAGGACTAGCAATTAACACGTAAAGGTTTCAAATATGCCTCTTATTTAATTAAAGTCAAATAAGTGATCAACATGCTTGAAAGATAATTATTCATTTTACGTGATTAAAGCCTATAGGCATGGTTTCTAAGAGAGATGTATTAAACAAAGTCCCGGAAATTAATTAAACGTACATGGAAATTGTTTAAAACATGCTAGAAGTTGATTAAAGTGTGCAGATTTGTTTTCAAGTGTGCAATAAATTATTTAGAGTATGCAGAAAATGATTTAGAGTGTGCAGGAAATGATTTCAAGTGTGCCGGAAAATTTTAGAGTACGCAGAAAATAGATTAACTGTGCAGAAAACTATTTAAACTGTGTGAAAAATTATTTAAACTGTGCGGAAAATTGTTTAAAGGTTGAAAAGTAATTTGGATATGCTGAAAAAATAATCGCCATATGTTGGAAATTAATTTTAATTACTGTAAAATGAATTTTAGATGCTGGAAGTTAATTTTAATTGCTGGAAAATAAATTACTATGCTAGAAATTAATATTTTGAAATGCTGAAAACTAGTGAATATATCAAAAATATTTAACATGCTGAAAAACTAAATAGACATGCTGAAAATTAAATAAATATGCTGGAATTAAATTAAATAGGCTGAAAATCAGTTTTAACATGCCACAAAAAAAAAATTAATTAAGCACGCTTAAATTAAATTAACACAATCAAAATTAATCTAATACGTCCGAAGGTTAGTTAATGATCTAAAAAAAAAATGATTTCTACGCGATAAAAAATGATTAATTAATTATCCTAGATTGTTTGCCTAAGCGATAAAAATAATTTAACTAAGTAACATAAAATTTATTAAATAATCCTATAGGCATGGTTTCTAAGTGATAAAATATTTAACATATAGCATCCCCGTCCCCATAGCATCCCCAATATTTTATTAACGAGTGTTTATACTACAATATTACAGACCAAAAAATAATAATTAAACTAAAAAATATATATAGAACTAAATCCTCTAGTTTCTCCCATAAGCGAACTCTTCGAATCATGACATGTCTGCCTCCAACCTGTGAAGAGCAAAACAGAGTACCCCAACCACTAAACGTCCAAAAAATGGTCTCGGGCAACCCATAACCGACCCTTGACGCTATCGAGATCCCAAGGATCTCATGGATCCTGGGCAGGCTCACATCAAAGGGGTTATGGGATGTGCCAAGATCATTTCGGATAATCCCAAAGAGAATGCAAAGCAGCCGTCCCAACTTATAACTAGTAGTAAGACAAATAGTGAGGGCATGTGTAAACAAACAAGCATCTAATCTAATCACACAAGTCAGTCAACATGCCAATACATTATTGTTTTTATACTAATATAGGAAACTTATACATACTGAACTATCATGTAAGAAAAAATGAAGAAACACTTTGAAAGAAAACTAACCGGTTGAGGTGAGAATGATAAAAGACCAACAACACTTCCCAAAGCAGTGACCAATAAGCAATTGAAGTAGTCTTCAAAAGACAGAACCGACAGGAAAACCCTTTTTTTTTTTTAAAAGTATTCAGGAGAGTAGTGCTATTAAGCCTTGAGGGATGAATGGGAAAAAGGTTGTTTATATAGCGTACATAAGGTAAATTAGTAAGGGAAGGGAATAAGTTAAAGAGTGAATCGTGGAAATTCTCTTACCTTAATTAACATGGTGAATCAATTAAAAGAAAAATACTAACAAATATCCTTAAATAAAAAAGGTAAAAGAAATCTGTTTGTACCAAATAATGGAAGAGAATTAGTAAATAAACCCCGAAACACATAATTTACCATAAATACGGGAGTAAAGGAGCTGTCACAATTCAAAAATCAAACCAGAAAATCAATTGTACCAAAATCAGTCAAGATTCGACAGATAGACTGAGCAAATTTTACTGAAAATTTACCAATAATTGTCGATCATCAAAACTTTAATCGAGATTGAATCAATACACACAGAACATTCAAATAAACATTTTATTTTTTATTTTTTTGCCATCCAGAAACATGCCAAGGAAGAAAAAAAAATGATAACGATGAATCAATACACGGAGTTAAGATGCAAATTGTGATAAACAAGATTCATGAAATAACTAGCCATGGACACAATTGCAATATTCGGTTCTCAACCATGGAAAAAATTGGGTTTGGTCAAAGTTCATAACATTTGGGGCTTTTTTCGTATCTCAATCCAACGATAGAGATAAACATAAAATTAAAAGACTCAAGTCAAAATCATATCCCAAACGTCATAAATTTCACATCTGAGAATCTGTCTAAAAAAATGTGAAAGAGAGGATAACATTAAATTAGGCACGAATTTAAACAATGAAACAAACCTGAGACGGATTCAGATTCTATGAATCTGTCCTAACCGGAGCACCGAACATCGACATGGGGTTGGCTCGTCGGAGCTGTGGGTGGTTCGCCGATGGTGTTGCTGCCAGCAGTGGAAGGAGGAGAGAAGTGGGGGTCGACTGGTTTATGGTGGTCGCCGCAGTAGAGGCTGGTTGCGCGATGGTTGGTAGGTTTAGAAAGAGAGAGGGGGAGGCTGGTCGGCGTTGGTGGTTCACCGGCAGGGGTTCGCTAGTGGTTGCGATGGTTGCCGGTGCCTGAGAGATCGGGGAGAAGGGAGAGAAAAGAGAGGGGGCTGCTGATGGTTCACTGGCGGTCTGGTTTTGTCGGTGATGGAGGTGCGGCGGCTATGGAGTTTTCGGTGAGAAATAGGAGAGAGAGAGAGAGAATAGAGGAGGCGGCTATGGTGGGGAATGAAATTAGGGTTAGGGTGTTAGGGTATTAGAGAGGAAAGAGAAGGAAGTTGATCTCAGCCGTTGGATCGATTTTGATCAACGGCTGGGATCTAAAATTACAAAAGGGGCCAAAATTTTGGGTTTTTTAAATTGGGTTTAATTGAAATTGGATTAGGGATTTAAAAAGAAGCCAAATTAGACTTAATTTAGGCTAGAATTGACACAAAATTGAGTACAAAATGGCTAGATTTTAAATAAATTGGGGAAATTGAATTGAATTAGACTGCTATTTAATAAAATTAGTAAATATATAATAAAATACTAACAAAATTAATCAAATGTTATAAAATCATTATGACACGTAATATATCATTTAAAATCAACGACAAAATGATTTGAAACAGAATAGGCATCTATGAATACAAAATTTAAAAATACTATAATAATAATAATAATAATAATAATAATAATAATAATAATAATAATAATAATAATAATAATAGACTACATGTTTGTAAATTATGAGTATGCATATTTGCGGAAATAATTTAATAAATATTGACAAAATTATATTTAAATTAGTAAATTATAGATTATGTAAGAATATAAAATTAAAATGCTAAAAATAAATTGCATACCTTTAAATCATGAATATGAAATGTCAGAATTTATTTGATATCGAAATAATAATTAAAAATTCAAAAACTAATATTTTGATAAAATAGCAGTCTGGGAGGATATCGGGAGGTCAAAATTGGGTGTCAACAGCTGCCCCTTCGTTGCTTGGGAATAATGGAATAATTGTCAAGCAACGAACGTTGACGTAGTATCTAATTTTGTCTGACCGATAGGATGGTTCGCTGGAATCGAAAAGCAAGAGAGATTTATTAAAATTATGTGGCCGAGACTTTGGTTTCAAGTCGCCTACATATCTCTGGTTTTACGAGAATCAGGCCGTGTGTAGTTCTAGATTTAGGAACAAATGAGATTCCTGAAGAGAATTGATGAATGTGAAATTTGAATGAGGATAGCACGAGTTGACGAGATTGGAGTATGAGTAGTTTTGAAATGCGGGATGTGAATATGATTTAGATTAAGTTGCGAGATATAGGGATAAAGAATCGTGTTCCGAAACGAACTAAAATGATTCTTAAACGTCCTTTTGTTATGTTCTTGAGAGCTTACCTGTAGCTTTTAACACAAAAATGGTTAGCTCATAAGCATAGAAAAATATTAAATAATACAAGGAATAACAATAGATAACAATAACGATAAGAAAAGATAAGAAAGCGTATCTGTTTGTCGTTGTGCTTGTTGTCCAAGATTTTTGAGGAACCTCAAAAATCTGCCCCAATTTTGACTTTTAAGGAGAATGTGATCACGTTGATTATATGCCTGCAAAATCAATTGTCCCTATTTTAGGGCGGACGAGCCCAACTGTCTTATTTTAGGGTAGACAAAACCTGGCATATCGTTTTTAGGACGGATAAACCAATATATCCTATTTTAGGGCGGATAACCCAGCATATCTTTATTTTAGGGCGCATAACCCGGCATATCTTTATTTTAGGGCGCATAACCCGACATATTCTATTTTTTAGGGCGGATTACCCAGCACATCCTTTTTTAGGGCGGATAACCCAGCATATCCTTATTTTAGGGCGCATAACCCGGCATATCCTATTTTAGGGCGGATAACCCAGCATATCCTTATTTTAGGGCGTATAACCCGGCATATCTTTATTTTAGGGCGCATAACCCGGCATATCTTTATTTTAGGGCGCATAACCCGACATATCCTATTTTAGGGCGGATTACCCACCATATCCTCTGCGTTTTCTGTAGCTTCTTGTCATTTTCCTGCTATTGTGGTGGAATTTTTGAGTGCCTCTCAAAAATTTCTGCCCCAGTTTATAATATGTTTCATACTTTCTTGCGAATCAAAACATTGTTTACTGGTAGAATTTTTGAGGTAATCTCAAAAATTCTGCCCCAGTGTTACTTGTGAAATCTTACATTCCTGCATCACTCAAAGAAAACTGTTAGTTCAAAAGAAACGGTTGTCTTGTATTCGAACATCAAGGTTCGCCTTCGAGTCTGCAATTGTCATTTGAGGTCATGGAATGGGCAAAAATAACTTAGATTTGTTTGAATAGAATTTTGTCAAAAGCTAACATGATTTAAATATGAAGGGAATTTTTTTTTTTTTTTATTAGATTGAGACCGAACCCAAGAATGGGCTGCCTACGTATCCAAATGGAAGTCAGGTCAAACGTAGTTCATGAATACAAAGAGAAACATAAACACAAGCAGGAAATTTTATTCATTGGAAAGAGAATTGGTACTTTGCAAGTAATGGTTTTGTCCTTCTCAGTTCCTTTGATAGGCTTTACGCTTCCTTGTCAAATGTCTCGGGACAATCTCTATCGGGTCACCTTGGACAATAATTGTGCCTGTGGTAGGGTCATAGATGTTGCTTAGTGGCCCTTGTCGTACTATAATCCTGTCTTTCTCAATCAAGTCTTGGATCTTGTATCTCAATGCTGAACATTCCTCAATATCATGACCTTGGATATTTGAATGATATGCACACCTTTTGGACAAGTCAAAATTCGAAGGTGCGTACTTAGGGATCCATCCTTTCCTTGGTTTCAAGACTCCTTGAGCAAACAATCTTTGAAATATGTTGGATAAAGGTTCAGTCAAAGGGGTAAAGATACGAGGTTTCATTTTCTTTGGTTGATGAGCATTGGACGGTATTGGATCAAGTTGGTGAGAATTTGGATATTGAAAACCTTGTGGGTTGTAGGTGTCAAGAATAGCGTATGCCTGTTGGGTATTTGGATAGTATCGTTCTTGAGGTGGGATGGTTGAGATATCTTCTTCTTTTTCCTCTTTTGGCAAAGCTTTCAGTGCTTGAAAAGTAGCTTGTATTGCGGAAACATCAATAACTTTTCCTGTCCGAATACCATATTCTAATCTTTTCCCAACTAAGATTAGATCGTCGAAGCTTTGAATACATAAGCCGAATAATTTTTGATAGTATATACCATCCAGCGACCTGACAAAAATTTGCATCAACTCTTCTTCAGGCACAAGAGGACGTATCTTAGAAGCTTCCAATCTCCATCGTGTTGCATACTCCTCAAAAGATTCATGAATCATTCTCCTTACTTCAAGTAAGTCCATCATCGTCGGATCGACCTTGATATTAAACTTATATTGTCTCACAAAATCTTGAGCCATGTTTTCCCAGGTATTCCACTTGTCAAGGTCTTGTTTGACATACCAAGTGAGTGCAATTCCTGACAAGCTCTGAATGAATAGTCTCATTAGTAAAGCTTCGTTATGCCCCAGGCCAACTAATCTGCCACAATAGTCCTTTAAATGCATGATCGGGTCTCCAAGCCCATCAAACACATTGAATTTTGGAACTTTGTATCCTGAAGGCAACTCAACCCTTGGATATAGACACAGTTTCTCATACTTCAAGTCATAAATGCCTTTGGAATGTAGACAATCATCCAACCTCTTTTCTAGGTCGAGAAACTTTTGTTGCAGTGTAGGTGATTCCCCATCAGGTATTGCCATGTTTTGCAAAGTACCAAGATTGACGTGTGTCAAAGATATTTTTTGAGGAGACGAATAAGAAGATAGGCAAGAAGGTATTTTGTGCTGGGGAAGAAGCAAAATTTGTGTTAGAAAAAGGATTAAGATGGTTAGGCGTATTTTGTCAATTTGCAGACTCTTAGCCGATTCAATGTTCAAATGCTTGACAACCTTTAAATAAAATCAATAAATCAAACAAAAGTTACCACATAGCACAAATAAGTTTAAAACAATAAAAATAGAAGACATTCCAGGATGAAGACTATGACTTAATAAGTGATCTAAGCGTAGAGATTTGGACTTCTAACACACGATACAGATGATAAGGATAGAACTTACGCTTTGGAGAGATTAACATGATGCTGAATTTTGAAATTGTGGTGGTTAAGTAGATAAGAAAGCTAGAACAAGGTCGACTTATGTTAAACATCATAACTGTTGATTTTGAAACATCCTTTGTGATTGATATCATCGTTAATCCTTCCAACTTCATACAAAAATGATAAAACAGGGGGAAGGAGATTTTTATTATAATGAGACCGAACCCATTAAATGAGCGCCTACGTATCCCTCTTATAGGGGAATCAGGTCAAACGTAGTTCCAATTACATAAAAGAAAAGCATAAAAGAAAATCCATATTATTCCAAGTATGTAAAGCTTAAAGTAATTTCAAATGCTTGAGAATTCGAACATGATATCCTCTTCATCAGTGCCAAACAGGTGTCAGTCACGCTTAGGAAGTTAATCAACACCGAACTTTAACCCTGTTATAGTTATCATCTTGGTATCAATCATTGCTTGAATCTTGTCCTTCAAAGCAAAACACGCCTTTGTGGGATGCCCTTTCATCCCCGAGTGGTAGGCACAAACCTTATCAGGATTGTATCATTTAGACTGAGTGTTAATAGGTACAGCAGGGATGGGTGTGATGTAGCCAGCTTCTCTGAGTCTTTCATACAACTGAGTTATGGGTTCAGCTAGAGGAGTGTATTGTTTTGGTGGATTTTTCTGCAACTTGACTGGAGATTTAGCAAATTGATTGGATCGTTGGTTTGTTGGTGGATTTGGATAAGACACGGGAATGTATTTTGATGTTGGAGCAATGGATGGAGGTGGGTACCAAATAGTATGAGGCTTTGTGGAGGATTGGGAATAATAGGCATAATTTGGTGTTGGAGTGATTTCTGGAGATGAATACCATATCAGCTGAGGGCGACTTTTCTTTACTATCCTCCCCTCGCTTATCAAATTTTGTAGTTCTATTTTCAACTGATGGCATTCATCTGTGTCATGACCAGGCATGCCAGAATGGAAGGCACACAACTTTTTAGGATCAAAGAAAGGACTTGAAGGGACATAAGAACCAAAATGTTTAGGCTGCAATATACCATGTGACCTCAACATTTCAAAAGTGATTGAAGGTGGTTCGTCTAATAGACTTATAACTTGGAATTTGCTCACTTCGGGCTTTGGAGCCTTTGACGCTTCATTGATAATTGCCTTTCCCTTATTCCTGAATTGTGGCTCAACCAAACCAATCTTGTTATGTACTAGAGTTTCGCCTATGAACTTCCTCTTCAGCCTATTGTCAAACCGCCCAATAAAGTCACTTGCCAAATTGTCCCAAGAAACCCGCTTACTCATGTCCTTCTCTGCGTACCACCTCAATGCTAGACCTGTAAGTGAACTGACAAAAAGTTTCATCTTAAGACCATCACTTTGCCCTATAACTGCTAGCTCATCCACGTATGCTTTCAGATGGGAATGAGGATCGCCAGACCCATCGTATAACGGAAAGTTCAAGCCCTCAAATCTATCCTTGTTTTCTTCTCTCAATTTGGGTAACTTATCCATCTCGAACTGTTGGGACAACCCTGCTTTATGGTTAGAGATCTTTCCTTCTGTTTCCTTTTCTTTGCCCATCTCTGTCAACCCATTGAGTGCTTTTTGCAGTGCGACTGAATACAAACTCGGAGATACTTGTGCACCATTAGGTATAGGTGAGGTCATCAATATTGGTGACTCCATAGTGTAGATGAGAGCAATAAAGTCAGTTTCAGACAATGGCTCTGGAAAGTCTGGTGGCATATCAGATGAACCTCGAAGATTAGTCATTATTCCTCTAATTCTCTCAATTTTCCTTTCCTTACTGATGATGCTTGACTCAAAGGGAGTAAGCTTATCCTGGTGCAAACCCAAACTCCTACGCTCAGCTTCACTGTTGACAAGGTTGATAAACATTGCTTGACTGGTCATTTTTGATGTTCAACTTTTAGTCAACCTTAGAAGAAAGGACTTATGATTAGTAAAACGCACGACAATAGCATGTCTATGAGTAATGTTATGGAGTAAGACATTTGAGTTATGCTTATTCGAAATGAATAGGAGTTATGAGAGTTCTATATAACTCAGAGGTTGGGGAAAACCAGAGTATGACACGAATATGAAAACACTCATTGTCAAGAGTTATGGTGAAGACAATGATATGTTAATATTGAAGGTGCTGAGTAAGAATGTTCTAAAATAGTGAGCTATCCTAGAAGAGTAGAAATAATCTAGAACATCCTATTGAGGAATGGATCGGTTTAAGAGATGATTAGTATGCTAAAAGATATCTTGGATGACAAGATTGAGCCATGAAGATTAGTTTTGACACTAAGCCCTAAGATGGTATGATTCGGGCCTAAAGGAACAAAGGTAAAATAGCAAGACGTAAATTCCAAAATAACAAGGTAGGTAAGATAGAAACAAATGCATAGAAGTTTAACACATAGCAAATAAGATTATGCGCCCTTTTGGGTTGTGAACCCCTTTGGACTTGGGACTAGGTTTAACATTCAGCGCGTTAAGGATGCCAAGGCATTCCGGGCTGAATGAGATGCATATTCCTTAGTAAAAGAACACACAACCACGATCTAAAGAGCAAGAATAGTTTCATGACATGGTTCCCTCAAGTGGACAACTTGAGAGTGGGAAAGCTCATGGCTGTCGACGCACCGCTAATCGACCGATCCATGAGGCATTTCCCGCAAGGGTGTTTTGGAATGAACGTTCGTGCAACCACGCAACTGCTCTTTTAAAAGGAAGGAGGTTCCAAGTGGAGGAAGATATAAGCGGAATAACAATTAAAATAAAGCAATAACCACATAGCATGTAAGTAAAGAGATAACAAGTACGCAATTTATGAAGAACAACAATATAATAAAAACAAGTAAATAACGAATATAAGAAAAACAATACATAATATAAGACACATAATAAAGAAAAGAAAATAAGTTAAACATGAAAAGATATATATATCAGATATTTACGAAAATGAATAAATGAAAGGGGAGGGAGATGAACATGGTACACTAAATGACTCGAAATTAGAATAAACAAAATTAAATAAGAAGTCAAATTAGTTATTTAAGAAACAAACAAAGGAAGAAGGGGAAAGGGGGGTTTTGACTAGGCCATAAGATTGTATGATTCAGGCCTAAAAGAAACATAACCTGATAGAACTTTCAAGGAACTCTAACAGTAGCGGATTCTAAGAGTAAGAAATAACTAAAGATAGGAAGACAAAGACTAACAAGATAGGTAAGACATTAATACAGATGTAGAAATTAACGTATAACAAATAAGGTTATACACCCTTTTGTGGTCTTGAATCCCTGGGAAAGGTTAAACCGTCTAGGGTATTAAGGCCTTGTGTATATTTATTAATAACAGAAACATAAGTCCAGTTTCTAAGGAAGGTAGCACATAGCACATAATATGCATGCTTGTCTTTGGGTAGTGGGTACCCTTTCAGCAAGAGTTGGTTTCTAACTTCGTGGATTAACCTCGAGGATCAAACATCTATGGCTAATGAATGCATGACTTAAATGCAAGGGGTGGATACGGTACTACCATAAGTTTTGTAAGAGTTGGTAAACATGGACCGAGGATAATCTTATACGAGAAGGCACGTGGTCTTACGGTAGTAAAACTATCCGCTCAACCGAGTCTTAGCGAACTCTCTATAACAGGGTTTTAAAAAGAATTTGGAGAAGTGCGAAGGCACAACATCCTAGTATAGTGAAAGTGTGTGAAAGTGTGAAGTTCCCAAGTGGGGGAAATATGAACGGGATGTCAATTATATAAAGCAACAACACGTAGCAAATAATGAAAATAATAGCATGTTGAGTAAAAAAAAAAAATAAACAAATAGAAAAGAATGACAAATACATAATTTATAGAAAATTGCATGTAAACAAATAAAGGGGTAAGGAAAGGGATGGACATGGATGAAAATAATTAAATTAATATAATGGAAGAAGGGAAGGGATATGGCATGCAATTTCGTACGGTAACTAACAATTTAAAAATGATAAAGTAAACAACACATATCAAAAAATATTAGGCATATAAATCAACACAAATAAAAGAAATCCCACGTAACACATAAATTCGTATTGGTTAGAACCTAAGCATCCCCAGCAGAGTCGCCATGCTGTCGCGCCCCCTTTTTCTCGCGAAAAAGCGGGATCCGACGTGACAAATTCTTTTTGGGATTTAAGGAGTAAAGAGTCGCCATCTAACGAGTTAAGGTGCGTTAGGGCACCATTCTAGACTAAATTGCGAATTTATTTAATTATTAGTCTACGTCAACCAGAAATTCGGGTAAGGGTTCAGGTTACCTCGAAAGGAAGGTGTTAGGCACCTTTCGAGGTCCACAAATATGGGTCCCGACCGAATTCATATATTACGTGGGAATTTCTATGTGATAAGCAAAGATCGATTATTTTATTAACTACATAATAACTAAGTGTTAAAATAAATAATTAATAAGCTAAACATACAACTTAACTTTTTAGCAATTATCTAAATGATAACATAATACGGACGTAAAAGTAAATCAGATAAGCAAGAAGATAGAAGAGACACAATTATATAATTGAAAGATTTATTTTAAATAATAACGAACCTAAACTACCCCAAATAATTTTTAGACACTCAAAAATAAGATAAAGAAAAAGCCGATTTCGAAAAAGCCTTTAAACAATGGATTAATTTTAGCCTATTCGGATCAGCGCCCGGCTTATTAACGGATGACAATGTCATATGTTGCATTGTTGAATTTTCTTGAGGTGACTTACATCATTTTCGATTTTCTACCTACCCCACCTAGTTTGATTATTAGTCTTAATGGCGTTCTAAAGAAAGCGGTAAAACTAACGTTTCCTAAAATGCCTACCCGCCCCAACTTAATATCCAAGAGGCGCCGGACTTTCTATTTTGGGTAAGGATCTAGACTCAGAAAATCTTAAGCTGCCTACTTAAATTCGAGGTTTACGTCAAACAAAACAAATAGGACTAGCAATTAACACGTAAAGGTTTCAAATATGCCTCTTATTTAATTAAAGTCAAATAAGTGATCAACATGCTTGAAAGATAATTATTCATTTTACGTGATTAAAGCCTATAGGCATGGTTTCTAAGAGAGATGTATTAAACAAAGTCCCGGAAATTAATTAAACGTACATGGAAATTGTTTAAAACATGCTAGAAGTTGATTAAAGTGTGCAGATTTGTTTTCAAGTGTGCAATAAATTATTTAGAGTATGCAGAAAATGATTTAGAGTGTGCAGGAAATGATTTCAAGTGTGCAGGAAAATTTTGGAGTACGCAGAAAATAGATTAACTGTGCAGAAAACTATTTAAACTGTGTGAAAAATTATTTAAACTGTGCGGAAAATTGTTTAAAGGTTGAAAAGTAATTTGGATATGCTGAAAAAATAATCGCCATATGTTGGAAATTAATTTTAATTACTGTAAAATGAATTTTAGATGCTGGAAGTTAATTTTAATTGCTGGAAAATAAATTACTATGCTAGAAATTAATATTTTGAAATGCTGAAAACTAGTGAATATATCAAAAATATTTAACATGCTGAAAAACTAAATAGACATGCTGAAAATTAAATAAATATGCTGGAATTAAATTAAATAGGCTGAAAATCAGTTTTAACATGCCACAAAAAAAAAATTAATTAAGCACGCTTAAATTAAATTAACACAATCAAAATTAATCTAATACGTCCGAAGGTTAGTTAATGATCTAAAAAAAAATGATTTCTACGCGATAAAAAATGATTAATTAATTATCCTAGATTGTTTGCCTAAGCGATAAAAATAATTTAACTAAGTAACATAAAATTTATTAAATAATCCTATAGGCATGGTTTCTAAGTGATAAAATATTTAACATATAGCATCCCCGTCCCCATAGCATCCCCAATATTTTATTAACGAGTGTTTATACTACAATATTACAGACCAAAAAATAATAATTAAACTAAAAAATATGTATAGAACTAAATCCTCTAGTTTCCTCCCATAAGCGAACTCTTCGAATCATGACATGTCTGCCTCCAACCTGTTAAGAGCAAAACAGAGTACCCCAACCACTAAACGTCCAAAAAATGGTCTTGGGCAACCCATAACCGATCCTTGACGCTATCGAGATCCCAAGGATCTCATGGATCCTGGGCAGGCTCACATCAAAGGGGTTATGGGATGTGCCAAGATCATTTCGGATAATCCCAAAGAGAATGCAAAGCAGCCGTCCCAACTTATAACTAGTAGTAAGACAAATAGTGAGGGCATGTGTAAACAAACAAGCATCTAATCTAATCACACAAGTCAGTCAACATGCCAATACATTATTGTTTTTATACTAATATAGAAAACTTATACATACTGAACTATCATGTAAGAAAAAATGAAGAAACACTTTGAAAGAAAACTAACCGGTTGAGGGGAGAATGATAAAAGACCAACAACACTTCCCAAAGCAGTGACCAATAAGCAATTGAAGTAGTCTCCAAAAGACAGAACCGACAGGAAAACCCTTTTTTTTTTTTAAAAGTATTCAGGAGAGTAGTGCTATTAAGCCTTGAGGGATGTTAGTAAGGGAAGGGAATAAGTTAAAGAGTGAATCGTGGAAATTCTCTTACCTTAATTAACATGGTGAATCAATCAAAAGAAAAATACTAACAAATATCCTTAAATAAAAAAGGTAAAAGAAATCTGTTTGTACCAAATAATGGAGGAGAATTAGTAAATAAACTCCGAAACACATAATTTACCATAAATACGGGAGTAAAGGAGCTGTCACAATTCAAAAATCAAACCAGAAAATCAATTGTACCAAAATCAGTCAAGATTCGACAGATAGACTGAGCAAATTTTACTGAAAATTTACCAATAATAGTCGATCATCAAAACTTTAATCGAGATTGAATCAATACACACAGAACATTCAAATAAACATTTTATTTTTTATTTTTTTGTCATCCAGAAACATGCCAAGGAAGAAAAAAAATGATAACGATGAATCAATACACGGAGTTAAGATGCAAATTGTGATAAACAAGATTCATGAAATAACTAGCCATGGACACAATTGCAATATTCGGTTCTCAACCATGGAAAAAATTGGGTTTGGTCAAAGTTCATAACATTTGGGGCTTTTTTCGTATCTCAATCCAACGATAGAGATAAACATAAAATTAAAAGACTCAAGTCAAAATCATATCCCAAACGTCATAAATTTCACATCTGAGAATCTGTCTAAAAAAATGTGAAAGAGAGGATAACATTAAATTAGGCACGAATTTAAACAATGAAACAAACCTGAGACGGATTCAGATTCTATGAATCTATCCTAACCGGAGCACCGAACATCGACATGGGGTTGGCTCGTCGGAGCTGTGGGTGGTTCGCCGATGGTGTTGCTGCCGGCAGTGGAAGGAGGAGAGAAGTGGGGGTCGACTGGTTTATGGTGGTCGCCGCAGTAGAGGCTGGTTGCGCGATGGTTGGTAGGTTTAGAAAGAAAGAGGGGGAGGCTGGTCGGCGTTGGTGGTTCACCGGCAGGGGTTCGTTAGTGGTTGCGATGGTTGCCGGTGCCTGAGAGATCGGGGAGAAGGGAGAGAAAAGAGAGGGGGCTGCTGATGGTTCACTGGCGGTCTGGTTTTGTCGGTGATGGAGGTGCGGCGGCTATGGAGTTTTCGGTGAGAAATAGGAGAGAGAGAGAGAGAATAGAGGGAGGCGGCTATGGTGGGGAATGAAATTAGGGTTAGGGTGTTAGGGTATTAGAGAGGAAAGAGAAGGAAGTTGATCTCATCCGTTGGATCGGTTTTGATCAACGGCTGGGATCTAAAATTACAAAAGGGGCCAAAATTTTGGGTTATTTAAATTGGGTTTAATTGAAATTGGATTAGGGATTTAAAAAGAAGCCAAATTAGACTTAATTTAGGCTAGAATTGACACAAAATTGAGTACAAAATGGCTAGATTTTAAATAAATTGGGGAAATTGAATTGAATTAGACTGCTATTTAATAAAATTAGTAAATATATAATAAAATACTAACAAAATTAATCAAATGTTATAAAATCATTATGACACGTAATATATCATTTAAAATCAACGACAAAATGATTTGAAACAGAATAGGCATCTATGAATACAAAATTTAAAAATACTATAATAATAATAATAATAATAATAATAATAATAATAATAATAATAATAATAATAATAATAATAATAGACTACATGTTTGTAAATTATAAGTATGCATATTTGCGGAAATAATTTAATAAATATTTACAAAATTATATTTAAATTAGTAAATTATAGATTATGTAAGAATATAAAATTAAAATGCTAAAAATAAATTGCATACCTTTAAATCATGAATATGAAATGTCAGAATTTATTTGATATCGAAATAATAATTAAAAATTCAAAAACTAATATTTTGATAAAATAGCAGTCTGGGAGGATATCGGGAGGTCAAAATTGGGTGTCAACAGTTACCTCGAGGAGGATCCCTGTAGTTTTTATATCATTGTGCGTCTAAGTCTGGACTTCTCCTAGGTACTTTAGAGCGTAACATTAGAGTGATTACTCTTTTTTATAGTCGGTATCGACTTAATGTACCATTTTCAGGGAAAGTTAAAAGATTTTACATAAATAAATTTCAATAGCGCCTCTCTTTTGGGCATCTCAAACTGAGCAGGTGGAGACGTGATGTCAGGCCTTTCACGGTTAGATGACCAGTCCGTGTAGTTTCAGTGAATATGCTTCCCAAGTAGGACACAAGTCGAGCGCTTATATCTATGGAAGTGATTCCTGAGTCCATTTACTAAGTGAGTTGTCTTAGAGTTCTTTATCTGTTCCTAGTATAAGCCTTGGAGTCGTTGGCTTATCCCCTATTGTCGGGGTCTAGAAAAGTGCCTATTCGGCTATGTTCCTTTTTGGTTTTTTAGAGTGTTGGGGATCCCTGGCCTAAGGGGCCTTGCTTATTTACAATAAGTTGATAAACTACTAGAGGATCCACTCCGATAACCATGATGTACTGAAGTTGCTAATTATTCGCACACACATCAATAGATTTCATAAAACCTTCTTTTATTTCTTCAATCTTTCATAGACAGTTGACCGTTACAAAGAGAACTATCCTAATTTATACCCGAAAGTCCCTACTGCTACCTCATTAAAACCATTCCAGAAAAAGCCTCTTTGGAATAAAAATTGGACGAAGCAAAAAAAAGTATAGTCTGTCCCCCTTTACCTTCGATAGAGGCGTTTCAACATCACCTATTATGCATCCGCCTGCAGAGATCTCAAAGGACCAAAAACTAAACAATTAGATAAAGAAAAATAAAAGAGAGAATGGCGTACCTTCCCAGGGGTTGCTGCTTAGTTTATCATCTTTCGAGGAGCCACATGGTCTACAGGCACCTTTTTGCCTACAAAACCTTTCCCATTGTTGCCAGGGTTCGCTCGCTCAAAAACTCCTTAAAGTGACCACCTTTCAACAACTCATCGACAGCCTCTCGGAGGTGGTGACAGTCCAAGTTGTCCTTCCTGTGAATTCCATGGAACTCGCACTAGGAGTTCTTGTCCCTTGAATCTGGGTTAGATAGGAGGGATTTTGTGAATTTTGTCCCTTTGATAGCTTGTATTGCTGAAACTAGCCACTCAGAGCATGAGTACTTCTTCGATGGCATACACCACGGGCTTCATCACCTCTCGGTCTTATAGTTTCCTTCATACAGATTCTTTTTCTGCTCTTTTATTTTGTCAGGATTGGCTTGGCATTCAGAATTCTTCACCCCCGCCCCCACTGTCCTTTGAGTCCATAGAATAGGGAGCATATCGCCCTTGGGTCGATCCCTCTGAATCATTCCATTGTGGGGGGTTTCAAGTCTGTGAGGTTTTTTTGATAACTCATCGATAGTCATCCTCAATCTGGATCTTTGATTCGTACCAATTGTGCACTTCTGCCCATGTTGTGGCTTCAAACTCTTTCAGGATTTCTTCAAGTTTGAATGAAGCGATTAAACTTTCCAGGTTCAATATTTTAGTGAAAACCTCTGCCGTGCAGTCATCTGGTACCATTGGCAGCTGCATTCTCTTCTTCTGGAGCATGGCGATGAACTTTGGCAGTAAATTCATTTCCCCTTGCTCTATCTTGAAAAATTTCCCCTCATTAGCACTGCACCTTCTTAGCCCCAACATGAGCCCTAATGAAACTGTCGGCCAACATATGGAATGAGTCAATAGAATTCTTCGGTAGGAGCGAGTACCACACCAAAGCCCCTTCCAAGAGTGTTTTACCAAAAATTTTCACTATGATCAATTCAACCTCTTCCTTGGTCAAGTCGTTGCCATTCACCACTGTGGTGACGAAAAGCAATTACTCCTTGGGATCTGAGTTCCCATCGTAACTTGGGATGTCTGACATTTTAAATATCTTTGGGATGGGCCTCGTTACCGTGCTGGCTGTGTAAGGAACCTTGGCGTAACTCTTGGAATCATGCCCCTCTATATGGCTGGGCTCTTGGTATGCAATTCATCCGATACTGGAGCTCATAGTGTTGCTCTTTCTTCTCTTTCCTCAGTAGCTCCAGCATGACCCCTACAAGGTCTCATTTTTTAACCTGGTTTTGTCATCTGCCTCTGCTTCTTCCTCCACCCTATCTTAATTCTCTTTTTCTCCGGGTCACCTCTTTCATTTCCTGTCGAAATGCTTGGGGTAAGCTGAGCCACGCCCCCTGGAGTTCATCCATCATTTTATCTTGCGCTTTCATTTGGGCCATCAACTCTTTTTAAGATGCAGTGAAGTCCCTCAGGAGTCCCTGCATCCCTTCACACCATTTACTTCCACCTCATCTTCCTCAAGTCCAATGTGTCCTCTCTACTTTTTCAGCATGTTCATGTTTATTGTGTTCACAACAAGGGGTGAGCTTCCATCTCCACGGGTCGTCCTTTCTCCCGTGCCTGTGGGATCCGTCACCAGTGTCCCTGGCATTTCTTGATGAGCGAGATCCACTGATAGAGTTCCCGGAGTCTCCTTAAGAAAGGGATTCTCAATGCGATCACCATCATTAGCCATGACCTTTTATCCTGCAAAGCAAAACACAAAAGAAAATAGGCCAGAAGAGCGAAACTAAACCCATACAAGTGCTCTGGCCCCACGGCGGGCACCAACTATTACCGTCAATTTGAGACAGTTAAATTTGTAGGTGAATCAAGAGCACGCTACGGCTTAGGTTTGAGTTAGTGGTGAAAGCTTACAAAATGACAAGTAAAGATTGACAATAATGTATACAACGAACAAGTTAAAGTTAGAAGACAAATCTCAGGCATGACACTGAGTGTAAAATCAAGATTCACAGGCCAAGAGCAAGCCTCGACCAGAAATAAGACTTAGCTAAACAAAGGTTGATTAATAAATTTGAAAATAATTTTTTATTTTATTTTTATTTTTCGACTTCACGTGGTCGGTATTATATAAATATATATTTTTATTTTAATAATTATCGACCTCGCAGTTGGTTATTAATAAATAAAACTAAATTATAAATAATCTACCAACCACGGTGGTCAATATTTTATTATTAGTTACTTTTTATTTTTAATAATTTCGACCTCAAATGGTCGATTATTTAATAAATAATGCTTTCTCCGTTTCAAAAAGAATGACCTACTTTCCTTTTTAGTCCGTTTAAAAAAGAATGACTTACTTTCCTTTTTAGTCCATTTAAAAAAGAATGACCTACTTTTCTTTTTACTCCATTTCAAAAAAGAATGATCATTTTTTTTTTGCAACACTTTAATTCCAACTTTCTACATGACATGTTTAAGACCTCAAAATTAAAGGCATTTTGGTACATTTGACATAACTTTAATTTAAGACCACAAGATTCAAAAGTCTTCTTTATTTTCTTAAACTCCGTGCCAAGTCAAAACAAGTCATTCTTTTTGAAACGGAGGGAGTTAAAAATTTATATATGATAATACCAACCTTTGGAGGTCGGTTCTTGTCACAACCCAAAATCGGAACCGTGATGGCACCTATCACACTCACCGCGATAGGTAAGCCTAAAATCCAACCCAAGACAATAACTCAATTTTTAAGAAACGAAATAAATCAAAAAAATAATAAAACCCAGATAGCTCAATAACAAGTAAATAGAGAAAATTCAAAGGTAAACATAAATATCCCAGGTCCGGTCGTCACAAGAGAAACCTGTAAGGCCTCATTTGTTTTCATTTAATGGAGGTCTGAATCTGAATGGTTCAGACTTCAGGCCATTAAGTTCATTTGTTTTTTATTAAGATTTTAGCTCTTAATTGGTCTGAATAGGTCTTAGTCATTCATATCTAGAACCAAGTCTTAATATTATAAAGAGGTATTCTTGTGTTGGATCATATTCACCACCACTCTATCCACAATCACCAGTCACCACCATTGTCAACCACCACCCACTACCACCAACCACCACTAACCACCACTACCAACCACCACTAACCATTTCGACCATCAGAACCACCACTGACAACTTATATCGCTACCAACTACTATTGTCAGTCGCTACCACACCTGCACCTCCATTATTCTAATTATATCCACCACCACCATTATCAACTACTATCGACCAACTCATCTATCACAACTAGTACCACCGCTAACTACCGCTAACTACCACTAACACATCATCAACCTCTACACATTCTTCGGCCACCACCACTACTATTGTCACCGATGTCGCCACCTCTACTACCACTTCAACCACTATCATCGCTACAATCTATCTCTACTAACAACCATCTCCACCATTACAGCTAACTGTGTCTCCAACTACCACCAACACATTATCAATCATCATGCTTTCATTTTTCAGCCATCACAATCAACACCTCCAATAACTAACATTAGCCAACTTCACATCACAACCACTAGCACCACTACCAATCACCACTATCATAACAGTCACTACAATACCAACCATCTCTACCATCACAATTATCACCACCAACATTACTAGTCACTAACATCAATTATTACCACTACCACCACCATTACAACCATCTCCACTATCAGTAACAAAAAAAATGTTTCTTTTTTCAATCAAATAATAATTTTATTGTATTAAATTAAATATTTTTCTAATATATGATTAATTTTTTATTTGAATTATATTTTTTATTATATATAAAAATAAATAAATTTTGTACATTCAGATGTTGAAAAAAAAATAGTCTTAATCATTCAGTTTTCAGATTCAGAGACAACATTTTAATCATTCAGATGTGCATACAGATTCAGACGTCTGAATCTTATTAAAAACAAATGCAGCCTAAGTGTATCAGTACAATGAAATAGTCCAAAGTGTCTGAATGCAAATAAAATGTATAAGATTAGGATAAGATAACGAATTGGAGTATATCTAGAATCAACAACTGCTACCTCAGAATCTCTAGAAGATAATCACCACGAAGCCACTAGATCAATGTACGGGACCATCATCTCGGTACCTGCATATAAGGTGCACAAAATAACAATCATGAGTACAAAATTATGTGTACAAAATTATGTGTACTCGACAACATCGTCGATTGATCCTAATTCAAAGTGGTGGCAAAAAACACCGAAATCAACCATCCAAAACAACCACATAACCTACACTCAGGAAAGTCATACCTAATCACTCAGGAAAGTCATACCTAATCTAACAGATATATCTCAACAATAAGGGAAAACAACACCATCGTTCAATACAGTATAATATCTGTGAATCACCAACCACAATATTAAAGGACAATGAAGCAATCATATAGAAATGATGAGATAATGCAATATGATGCAATATATGACAATATATACCCCTGCTTTGTCTGGCTAGCTGGGACCCATGGGAGACTAGAAAGGTCCATATACCTATCCAAAGTAATTTCTTATGGGGCATGAAAATCAATGAATCCACCCAAAATCATTTCCCATCGAGCCACCCGAAGCAATTTCTCATCGGACTTGCAAGTCGTTCCAAAATTAGTCTTTCTCAAAATATTATCTTTCTCAATCCCATAATATGAATATGAGTGAGTATGCATGAAACACGATGATAATAAGCAATGCAGTATCTCAAATCCAGACTCACAAGGTTATACTCAACTCAGCAACACCGACTACAAGCCCAAAATTTATCAATTTAACTCAAATAATTCAAATCTCGATTATAAAGGGATATACCATCAATGTCAACAACTATCAAGTTCAATATCACCACTAAACCACTTTTCACAAGATAGTTCATCAATCAAGAATAGGAAAATATCTAAACAAGGCATTAGATTTTCTTTTTTGGCCTTTATAATATACAAGTACCTACATAGATGCTCATCACCTCATCTATATGGAACCCTTTTCCCATTACTCTCAAAACAAGCAACTAACCCATAAGCACTTTAAAAAGAGTCAAAGAAAATCTCAACTTGCCCAAAAAAGACCTGCAAAGATCAAACTGAAGCCTTGCCCTTCAGAATCACCTCCGAACGAGTCCAATCTAGTCAAATATGGATTCTATATAAAAATATAAAACTAAGAATACCCATATTGCTATACTTTGAATTTGGGTCTAAAATGTTAACCCAAATACCCTGGGCCCACAAGGTTAAAATTGAAATTTTGTTGAAAAATACAATTATCCATACTTAAGGAGTTTAAATATAAAATTTCATCAAAATGGAGCTGAAATTGACCTTGAAATTATTAAAATATTATTATTTAACTTTACTGAGAAAATCCCAAATTTTCAAGTTGAAAAACCAAGCATGGAAGGCAATACCATGAAATAATCATTGGAAAATAACAAAATATAGATCTAGAAACTTACCCAATGATGATATCTCAAAAAGCACTCTTTGAATCTCCTAAAATCATGCTTTAAAGCTTTAAAAATGAAGTTATGAGGTTTCTTGTTTGAAAAGCCATTTTAGACACTATCCAGTTACATTACTCATCACATGACCCATTTTCGCTATCATGATGGTCAAAGTTGACCCTGATTGACCGAACCAAAATGGTCTTCGCCATACCAGGAGGAACGATGCGATCGAGAAGAATGAATAAAACCACCCTCGCGATTGTGGTCCCCCACCATGTAATCACGATGAATACTAGAACAATCCTTCGTGATCACGATAGAGAGCCTCATGATCACGAAGTAGACTCGCTGCACTAGATGATAACAATTTTTTTGTGAAAATAACAAGTCCAAAATCTTCCCGATGGACCCTCGAAATATGTTCAGAACCCCGTATACATATTTCAACTATGCTACTAGACCGAATTTGACATTTTAAACTCAATAGAACAATCATAATTTCCAATGGAGGCCGTTATCAATGGATGTTGACCAAAGTCAATTCTAGGCCTTAACTTTTTAACATCTTATCTAAATGCTCAACATCACACTGGAAGCTTCAGACCTGAACCAACTACGCTATTAACCCCAAATCAACATTCTGGAGCTGATTGGGCTGACAAAATTCTCATGTAATGCTCGGATCTTTGAATGTTGACCAAAATAAACCATTACAACTCTAAAGACTTCCAAAATAAAAAACTCACTTAATCTTAACCAAGCACCTTGGAAAGAATGCAACCTACTCCCCCAGACCACAACTACCATAATACAACTATAGGGAGGGGTATATAGTTAAAACACACCAAAAGCTAAAAATCACAATTAGAATTGTTACAGTTTTTTAATAACAACAACAACAACAACAACATACCCAGTGTAATCCCACCAGGTGGGGTCTAGGGAGGGTAAAGTGTACGCAGTCCATACCACTACCTCAGGTGAAGTAGAGAGGCTGTTTTCGATAGACCCCCGGCTCAGAACAGATCACCATAACAGAGAAAAAACAAAAAACACAAAAAAGAGATATATGGCTAGGTGCTAAAGAAAACACGACACCCACAGCGTAGTACTACATGCTATTCATTCGGGAAACACAAACATACCAAAACCACGCGAACAAGAGTCTACCCCAAAAGCAACAAGCACAGATACAAACAAAACAATCCTGCAAACACCCTTCCTACTAATGCAAACGCCTTCCTACGCCCTAACCCTCTACCCTAATCTGCGCCCTCCACCCCTTCCTATCAAGGGTCATGTCCTCTGTAAGCTCTAGCCGCTCCATGTCCTACCTAATTACCTCCCTCCAATATTTCTTCAGCCTACCTCTACCCCGCCTAAAACCATCCACAGCTAGCCTCTCGCACCTCCATACTGGGGCATCCGTGCACCTCCTGGAAACATGCCTGAACCATCGTAACCTTACTTCTCGCATCTTGTCTTCCACCGAAGCCACTCCCAACTTCTCTCGAATAATCTCATTTCTAACCTTATCACTCCTGGTCAGTCCACACATCCATCGCAACATCTTCATCTCCGCTACCTTCAACTTTTGCAAGTGGGAGTTTTTAACTGGCCAACACTCCGCTCCATACAACATAGCCGGGCGGACGGCCACCCTGTAAAACTTACCCTTAAGCTTCAGAGGCACCTTCTTATCACACAAAACTCCCGAAGTTAGCCTCCACTTCAGCCATCCTGCACCAATAAGGTGCGCGACATCCTCGTTAATCTTGCCATCCCCTTGAATCATAGATCCCAGATACTTGAAACTACCCCTCTTCTGAATGGTCTGGGAATCCAGCTTCACTACCACGTCAGCCTCCTGCATCACAGCACTGAACTTACACTCCAAGTACTCCGTCTTGGTCCTGCTCAGCCTAAACCCTTTGGCCTCTAAGGTCTGTCTCCAAACCTCTAACTTATCATTAACTCCTCCCCGGGACTCGTCAATCAATACTACATCGTCCGCAAATAACATACACCAAGGTACCTCTCCTTGAATCCGCCATGTCAAAACATCCATCACCAAGGCGAAAAGGAATGGACTAAGAGTCGACCCCTGGTGCAACCCCGTCAGAACCGGAAAGTGCTTTGAATCTCCTCCTACCGTCCTTACACGTGTCTTCGCTCCATCGTACATGTCCTGAATCGACCTAATGTATGCCACTGGAACCCCTCTAACCTCCAAGCACCTCCACAGAACCTCTCTGGGGACTTTGTCGTATGCCTTCTCTAGGTCGATGAACACCATATGCAAGTCCTTCTTTCTCTCCCTATACTGCTCTACCAATCTTCTCACAAGATGAATGGCTTCAGTAGTCGAGCAACCTGGCATAAAACCGAATTGATTTTTTGAAATAGTCACAGCCCTCCTCAGCCTCGACTCTATCACCCTTTCCCACACCTTCATAGTATGGCTCAACAACTTGATACCTCTATAGTTGTTACAGCTCTGAATGTCCCCCTTGTTCTTATATAACGAAATCATCGTGCTCCACCTCCAAGATTCCGGTATCTTCGTTGTCCTAAAAATGGTGTTAAATAACTTTGTCAGCCACTCCTAACCTACCCCACCAGCACTCTTCCAAAAATCCACCGGAATCTCGTCTGGCCCAGTCACCCTACCCCTACGCATCCTACAAATTGCCCTCCTAACCTCCTCTACCTTAATACGCCTACAATAACCATAATTACGACACCTGTTAGAGTCCTCCAAGTCCCCCATCTCCAAACCTTCGACTCCCTCGTCATTCAAAAGTCTGTGAAAATACGACTGCCACCTCCGCCTAATGAGGGTGTCATCCATCAACACTCTGTCATCCTCACCCTTGATGCACTTCACCTGATCCAGGTCACGTCCCCTTCGCTCCCTAGCCTTGGCCAGCCTATACAACTTCGTATCCCCACCTTTTTCCTCTAAGGCCGCATACAGACGCTCGAAAGCAGCCGTCTTAGCTGCTGTCACCGCTAGTTTCGCCTCTTTCCTAGCTAACTTATACTCCCCCCTTCTCATCCGCTTCTCCTCGTCGTCCTTGCTTTCTATCCACTTCGCATAAGCCGCCTTCTTATTATCCACCTTCCTCTTGACTTCTTCATTCCACCACCAATCCCCCCGGTACTTGCCAGACTGACCTCTCGAGACACCCAACACCTCTCTAGCTGACTCCCTGATGCAACTAGCAGTCGTCTCCCACATACTATCCACATCCCCTACACTCTCCCAAGCCCCCAAGGTCGACAACTTCTCCCCTATCTCCAAAGCGCTGGCCAAATTCAAACTACTCCACTTAATCCTGGGGCGACCCTCCATCGTCCTATGTTTTCTGCCCTCCTTAATAACCACGTCCATCACCAATAACTTATGTTGGGTTAAAATATTATCGCTAGGTATGACCTTGCAGTCTTTACATAGCCCTCTATCACCCTTCCTAAGGAGCAAAAAGTCTATCTGCGTCTTGGCCACCGAACTACGAAAGGTAATAAGGTGGTCCTCCTTCTTGGGGAAGTTCGAATTCGCTACCACCAAGCCAAAAGCTCTAGCAAAATCCAAAAGTGAGGCTCCTCCCTCATTCCTTTCCCCAAAATCGAAACCTCCATGCACATCGTCATAACCTCTCGAAAAAGACTCGATATGCCCATTGAAATCACCTCCTATGAACAGCTTCTCTGTGCTCAGAACGCCTCTCACCACCTCACCCAGAATTTCCCAAAAGTTCTTCTTCTCTTCCTCATCCAAACCCACTTGCGGAGCATACACACTAATAACGTTCCACGTAGACTTCCCAATGACCAACCTAATCCACATCAACCTATCGTTAACCCGCTTAACCTCCACCACCTGCCCCCTAAGCTCTTCATCTACTAAGATACCTACCCCATTCCTATGCATCGCGCTACCGGAGAACCACAACTTATACCCATCCACATCCCTCGCCTTAGACCCTACCCACCTGGTCTCCTGGACGTAGGCTGTACTAATCCTCCTCTTCCTAAGAATCTTCACAAGCTCAATAGACTTACCTTGGAGAGTTCCTATGTTCCAAGACCCAACTCTCAACCTATAGACTCCCTTATCCCGCTCCACCCTACTACCCTTCGTCCCCAACCCCGATCTCCCCCCCCACCAGACCCTAACCCAAACCCAGGCCGGCCCCCGTACCCCAGCCCCGACCTATGACATGACCTTAGTTTACCATCGACTACCACAGAGCCACTACTCCGAAAGCTAGGAGGTTAACAAGGCGTGGAAAAAGTAATGCAAATCAAAAGACAAACATTCAGTAGGTAACCCACTAATAACACGACCTACAAGAGCTAACAGAGAGGAACGAGGGAACCTGATACGCTGTGTCTACAGCGTACACTTTGGTCTTGGTCAAGTTGTTGAGTTTCGGCAATTTGATGATGAAATTGGTCGCCGCAATTTGATGATGAAATTGGCTACACTTCAGTCCAGCTGCTGACCTGTGAATCTGAGATACCTGGGAACGAAAGGCAGCACATAAAAGGACGAAAAAGCTATTTCTGGCGAGAATTTCGGCAGACCTAGCCGGAGCCAGTAAGATCTGGAAAAGGGAACAACCAGATTGGAATAGTACTAGGTCGCCGGCGAAGAGATCGGCTGAGGGACAGATCGCCGGAGCTCGTTGGAGCCGTTCGATCTGTTCCCTCCCGGACAGATCTACTTCTGGCCGATTGTCGCTGGATACCGGTGTAGTACTCTGTCGTACCGCCGCCGGAGTTCAGACGTGGCGACGTACCTACCGCAACTGAAAGATAAAAGGGTGGGGGAGCTTACCTGTCATCGAAACTTACGTCGCCGGCATCCTAGCGGGGGGTCTCGTCAGGGGCTTTTAGCCGTTAGAAAGCAAGAGAGAGAAAGAGAGACTATTTGAAAATGAAGAAATAAATAAAAATTTATATATAGAAAGCAACCTCTTTTAGTCCACTGGAGGTCAATTTTATCATAAATCCCAACATCCTATGGATGGTTGGAGGTTAGTTTTCTATAGAAAAACCAACAACAAACTGCTGCATTCTATTGCCCATCTACATATTCAATACAATTTCACCAAAATATCAACAAACCAGATCAAAAGGTTGCCAACATGATGTAAATGGACATTTATGTTATACTACTTCAAATTAAAGTAAAGGTCTTACAAATTAAATAAAAATACGATCAAAACATTTCAAAATTTTGCAAACTATACATATAAAGTATCATATATTTGTAACTTAAACAAAATATCATGTGAAGTCCTAATCCTCATTATCCTCACCCTCCTCTTCATCCTCCTCACCATGCTCTTCAGAGGACTCATCAATTGGGGCTTGATGTGCATCAGGTCGATATGCATCACCAAATTTATGGTTCATGTTCTAAGAGGGTGATTTTTTTCTTCAGTCTTAGTAGATAGTTTAGAAGGGTATCTTTATTGTTTGACTTATATGCATGATACTAATGTTGGCATGCCTCCCTTAAAGTCAATAAAGATGGTTAGTGATACATTAATTTCGACATTGATGTTGAGCCGAGCACCAAACCCATTTCTATTCCTCCTTATAGGATAGCTCTGGTAGAGTTAAAGGAACTATCACATGATTTATTGAGTAAGGAATTCATTAGGCCCGATAATTTACCTTGGGGGTGCTCTGGTATTATTTGTAAAGAAGTAGGATGCGTCTATGCGTATGTGTGTCGACTATTGATAGTTGAACTAGGTGACCATCAATAACAAATATCCTCTTTCATCCTTTGATGATTTGAGGTTGGAGTACCATCACTAAGGATTAGGGCTTCAGATATCCCTAAGATGACTTTCAAGACTCAATATGGTCATTATGAATTCTTAGTGATATCATTTGGGTTGAATAATGCCCCCATGATATTTATAGAGTTAATAAATGAAGTATTTCAGCCTTTTCTTAATTCCTTCATGATTGTGTTCATTGATAACATCTTAGTGTATTCTAAGAGTGAGGCAGATCATGTTAAGCATTTGAGGATTATGCTTTAGAGATTGAGAGATGAGAAGTTGTATGCTATCTTCTTGAAGTTTAAGTTTTTGTTTGAGTTTTATTTTTTACTTGGGGCATGTTCTATCCAAAGAGGGTATAATGGGGTTGGTATTGGCCTACTTCCCCTACCATGATTCAAAGTTTTGTTAGTTTGGTTGGATACTATATATGTTTTATGTAGGGATTCTTTACTATTACAACTCCTTTGACTAAATTGACTCAGAAGAATACTGTATTTTAGAGGTCAGATGAGTGTAAGAAGAGCTTTCAAAAGATCAAGACCTTATTAACTCCAACACCTATCTTGACTTTACCTGTGGAAGGTGAAGGATTTACTATGTATTGTGATGCTTTGACAGTTGGACTTGATGGTGTATTAATGTAGAAGGGGAATATGATAGCCTATGTTTTGAAGAAGTTGAAGATCCATGAGAAGAACTACCCTACTCATGATTCAGAGTTAGCAGTGGTAGTATTTGTTTTGAAGTTATGATGGTATGGGGTTCATTATTAGGTGTTGAATGATCATTACAGCCTTCAGTACATATTCAACTAGAAGAATCTGAATTCGAGATAACACAAGTGGTTTGAGTTGTTGAAGGATCATAACATAGCAATTCTTTATCATCTATGCAAGGCTAACATAATGGCGGATGCCTTAAGTAGGAAGGCGGTGAGTATGTATAGTCTTTCTTTATTGGTCATGGGGAAGTGACCTTTGGCTATAGATATTCAGAGATTAGATGATAGCTTCTTGAGACTTGATATTTCTAAGCCTGGTAGAGTTGTTTCTTGTGTTGAGGCATGATCTTTGTTGATGGAGCTAATTAAGGATAGACAATTTAAATATTGGAAGTTTTGTATCATTTAAGATATAGTGTTAAGTGGTGATGCTAAGGGAGTAATTCTTGATTTGAAGGGTGGTTTGATGATCAAGGATCAAATTTCTGTTTTTAGAGTGGGTGACTTGACAAGATTGATCATGAAAGAGGCTCACAAATTAAGGTCTCTATTCATTTGAGAGAAGCCAAGATATATTATGACCTGAAACAACATTTTTGGCGGCGTAGGATGAAGAGGGACATCATGAAGTTTATGGCTAAGTGTTTGAATTGTCAACAAGTAAAGTATTAGCATCAGAGACTAGGTGGTATGACTCAGAGAATACTTATACCTTAACGGAATTGGGAGTATATCTCTATGAGCTTTGTAGTTGGGTTGCCGTAAACTTTGAGAAAGTTTAACTCCATTTGGGTGATTGTGGATAGATTGACCAAATCAACTCATTTTATACCCATTAAGGTTAACTATAATGTGGAGAATTTAGGCAAGATCTACATTTGAGAGATAGTTCAGTTGCATGGGGTAACCATTTTCGTTATTTCAGATAGAGGTACTGTGTTCACTTTACACTTTTGGCGTTCTATGCAGTGAGAGATGGGCACTTAGTTAGTCATGAGTACAAATTTTTTATCCACAGACGGATGGGCAGTCAGAGCTGACTATTCAGGTTTTGGAGGATATACTTCGATCTTGTGTGATTGATTTTGGTGGTTAGTGGGTCTAGTTCTTTCTTTTGGTGGAGTTTTCATATAACAATAGTTACTATTTCAGTATTTACATGGCATCATTCGAGGCTTTATATGGTATGAAGTGTATATCTTTGATTGGTTAGTTTGATTCCTTTGAGGTTAGGCTGTGGTGTACCGCCTTGTATAGAAATTTGATGGATAGGGTGAAATTGATACAAGATCGACTCTTGACAGATCAGAGTAGATTGTAGAGTTATACATATTGGAGTGTTTATAACTTAGAGTTCATGGTTGGTGAGCCAGTTTTATTGAAGGTATCACCCATGAGGGGTGTGATGAGGTTTATTGGTCCTTTTGAGATCCTTTAGTGTGTTGGGGTGGTAGTTTATGAGTTGGATTTTACCTCTAATTATTTGAGCTATGCATCTAGTTATCCATGTCTCTATGTTGAAAAAGTATCATTCTGATCGTTCTCATATGATTTGGTGGAATTCGATAGATTTGGATCAGATCTGACATTTGAGGAGAAACCCATGACCCTTTTAGATAGACATACTAGGAAGTTAAGATCTAAAGATATAACTTCAATGAAGGTTCGGTGGGAGCATCGACTAGTTAAGGAGCCTACATAGGAGACAAAGTCGGATATGTTGAGTAGATACATCCATATTTTTGATAGTTCACATACTTTTCTTTACTCGTATATTTGAAGACAAACATGCAATTTAGTGGTGTATGATGTAACAACCCTTATTTTAATTATCAACTTTTGGTGCGTTTTGAATATTTTAACCCTTCACACAGTTGTATTATGGTATTTGTGGTCTACAGGTGTGGGTGACATAGTTCTCGAGGTAGTTGGTTGAATATTAAATGATTTTATATTTTAGAAGGTTTTAAAGTTGGTAGTGTTGGCTTTGGTCAACTTTTGGAGATTTTTAGGTCGTATGAGCATTTCGTTAGTTTCGTTAGCTCGTGAATGTCATTTTTGGGTTATTAGCACCTTTGGTTTGGGTTTCAATAAATTTTAGGTTGTTCGTTGGATTGTTGGAAGTTTATGGACTGGAGTTGACTCGGGTTAACATTTATTGATAACGACCTCCATTCGTGAAGCTGATGGTGCCATTGAGTCTAAAATGTCGATTTTAGTCCAGTAGCATAGTTGAATTATGTTCTCGGGGTTCCAAATGAATCCCAGTGTCCATTCAGAGAATTTTTAAACTTATCTTATCGCTGGTGTAGTAGGCTTTTCTCCTTCATATTCGCAAGGCTGTGGTCGTGTTTACAAAGGAGTGTGGGGTCTGGTCACCATAAACGCTTAAAGGGTACCGCTATCTCAAAAGGGAACTGGCATTGGGTTGGGGGAATTTACTCAACACATTTATGATAGGAGCTATGCATTCACAATGGTTCGTGGGTCGGGTCGGTCACCTTCGCAATAGGCCCACCACATTTGCGAAGAGCAAATAGAGACCAGGATATATTTAAATCCTTTTTGAACATAAAACCCATAACTTGAATTTTGAAGCTTGGGAACTCATTTTTGGGAGATTCAAAAGGTATTTTTTAAGATTTCTTATTTGGATATGATTCTTACACTACTTTTACACATTTCCCAATGTTTATTTCATTATTTCATCTTCAAATCTTGATTTTTCAACTTGGGAAATTGAGGTTTTTTTGGGTAAAATTAAAGAATGATAAATTGATGATTTCAAGATTGATTTTAACTATGTTTTTAATAAAATTTTATATTTGAACTCCTCAAGTTATGGGTAAATTTATTTTTCAATAAAATTCTTGCCCTTTCATTAAATTTTCGAGGTTGACTTTTGGGTGGACCTTTTGGACCTAGAGTAGAAGTATAGCAATATGGGTATGGTTGGACTCATATTTATATGTAGAACTTATTCTTGATAGATTGGGAGTATTCCAAAGTCATTTAGAAAGGGAAAACTAGTTCATGACTATTGGTGGCTTGCGGTTCGACATTAAGGTAGGTTATGACTTAACTTTCTTTAGACTAAACACTTTTCACCGGTAGTCCTCGATCGAAAGTTAGGTCGACTCAAGTCGACAAGCGAGAGACAAGGTTGGGTGAGGGTACAAGGCATCATGTGGGATCTACGATTGACTGTGCCTGTTGTTGGCTTTGCAGATGCTGTGTGAACAGAAAGATTCATGATGTACAACAAAGTCGCTCTATGTAGGAATTCAAGTACCAACAAGAGTTTGGTCCTATATATTTCAGGTATGTTGGACCTTCATTGCCTGCTGATCTTTGTTGAAGCCTCCAATCATTCTTGCTGGAGAGAAGATATACAGGAAGAAATCAATGCCCATGAAAAAAATAATAAGACTTAGTCTCATTGCCTGCAGGGAATACTTAACTTTCTTTAGACTTTGCTTGGATGGGATCTTATCATGTAAAGCATGCTATAGATTGGGAGAATTATGTATTGCTGTAGTAAATGAGGTGTATTGTTGTTGTGATGACCGAATTAGGGCCTATACCATTTTATTGATATGGATTTGGATTTCAGGCTTGATATTGAGGCTTGTAGTCTGTGTTCATGAGTTGATCGATATCTTGAGATTCTGTACATATCTATTGTATTTAGGTTTATTGTAACACCCCGTACCTACCAAACCCTACTTGACAACTTTGAACAATGTTTACTTAAGTGTCGAGAGCCAAAGGTATGTATTATGTAATGTTATTGATGAGTTAATTGATAGGAGGCCTAGTACAAGGGATTAGATCCTCGTGGGAGGTGTAACACTGCGTCTGTTGCCGAACTTATACGACTACCTGTACATTGATGGAAAAATGAAAGCATGAGAGAATTGATGAATTTTATATTGAAGTGTGGGTATTTAATAAATCTTGTATTATTAGGCCCAAATATGAAGCCCAACATGAACAAGAAGACATGGCCCAATATAACAAGTTGACCCATTCTTCCAATCTTCCATTTGACCAAATCAACCATGCATTTAATGCCAAGAGATGGATAAGAGTGACTTGAGGGACCTATATATATATATATATATATATAAGGAATTATTCTTTCACTTGGTGGGTTCAATTAACAATTTAGAATGAGTTAAATAAGGCCCAAATATTAGCATGCAAGACATGGCCCAAAAGGGGTAATTAACCCATTTTTGACCCATTCTTGCAAGACCAAATCCACAAATCAATTATTGACCCAATTGTATTGGATAAATATGACTTTAAAGGGTCTATAAAAGTTGGAAAAAATCAGATTTATTCACCATTTTACACATGCCAAAGTCTAGAAGTTTCCACAAGATTCTCTCAACTCAAAACCTTAAGCCTTCATCCTTTTGGCCAAAGATCATCACTTGGTGAGTATTGGTAAGTGGATATTATTATGGTTTCATATATTTTATGCATGTAAGATGATTTATATTATGTTGGTTATGTTGGTGGAGTGTGAGAAGTTCACTATGTGTGAAGTGTATGTGTTTGTTAATTCGGAGGATGGTTTTGCCTTGTAAACTTGAACATGGGCTTGTTGTCTTGAAGAAAATGAATTTGATGGATTCAATATTGTAATATGAGATGTGATTATAGTCTCCCATTGTTTGGTCATGGTGCATAATGTTTGAAATTTGTATTGTGAAATTGGTTATGGTTTTGGTGGCGGATTGGCCGTAAAATGTCGTTTTGGTGTTGTTATTTGTGTTGTGAGACCATGACTGATTTTTGGAATATAAGATGATCAAAATATGTTAAAATAAGTTTGGTTATGATCATGGACCATTCATTGCATAAAAAAGACCCCCAAAAGTCATTTAGGACCAAAACGGGAATCCGCCCCCGCAGACGAGGGCATCTGCGGGCGCAGATGCCAACACAGAAGGACCTGGAATTTTCCAGGAGCCATCTGCACGCATATTTAAGCCACCTTCATGCGCAGGTGGCAGCGCAGGTCACCTCCAGAAATGGTTTTGTATGTTTCCATCTCTAGTTGATCCCCGAAAGCCCCGATACCCTTTTGGGATGTAATTATCAACTTGTGATATTGTTTTAATGACTTTAAAGTATCGTGTGGAGGTGTGTTGTATTGTATGAAGTATGTAAGGATGTTCATATGTTGTTATAAAGGAGGAACTGCGACGGAATGATAAAGAGAAAAGCGTAAAGGGTAAGTGTGGTGTGAAATGTTATCGATGTATGATATTTTGGTCAATGTGTGTAATGTTATGGTGTTGTTAATATGGAAATGCATTGGATTGTATTTAAAGGAGGTGACATGACATTATATGGTAGTCACATGGTTCATTGTCGTCTTGTACGCCTTTATAGTGACTAGTTGCTAATGTAAGTTTCGGTATGAACTTGTATTGTAGAGTGAGACATAAGGAAGAAGCTGGACTGTTGTGTTCATATATAGACTTGTGTACTCGTACTTGGAAATAAAGGTATGTAAGGTTACTCTTCTATTTCCTTCTGCAACGTATGGTGTTCACATTGTCATAGTACTCATTCGATTCCGAAATACTCTAAGGTATTCCGTATCCAATAGTTGGCTAGGGTCACTCATATGTTCCTTATTCATTGGTCAATGGTGAATCATATGACTCATGTTCATTGGTTGACTTATGTTCATTGATTGACTCACGTCCATTTGTTGACTCATGTTCATTGGCTAACATGTCAAAAGCTCCAAATGTTCTAAGGTATTGCATCTGAGGTTGGTGAACAGTGGATATCTACATGTATTGTATTTAGTGATCATTATCCTAAGATTCCAAAGGTGTTAATTCCAAAGGGGTCCTATAGTATGTTAACTAAGGTATACATATATATTGTTATTCACAAGTGTCCTACTCCTAGATGAATTACGATTCACTTATCTCTTATTCATTGACTGAAGTTCCTAAGCTGTCATAATGTTGTAAATTCTAAGAGAACTATCTCAACGAGAGTGATGAGGTCAAGAGGGTTTGTTTAATTAAATAGCATTATTCCAATCATGATATGAGTCCAAGTTCCAATACAGTACATGTCTCATATTTGTTAGTAATGTTCCAAAAGTCCAATGAGGTTATGTCCCAAGGTTTCAATAGTGGTTATACTCATGTATCTTGTTCATTGTGTTAGGTTTCCATAAAGGTTATGTGTCCAAGAATGCTTATTCACATGTTTCTCACTCATTGATTATTGATCCAAAGCTGCAAAGAAAGTTGTAACTATCATTGTACTGATCTCTCATAAGCATAAGTATCAATCGCTCGTAAGAAAGGTACCAATCTCTCAAAAGTAATGAACGAAGTAATGTGCCAGTTAATGTATCTATCCCTCACAAGTAAAGATACCAATCTTACAAGAGTAAAGATGTGAAGTAATGTATATTTGTGTTTCAAGTTTCAAGAATGTTTCTACCATCAAGGTATCACTCATAGAATGAAAGAAAGAGTAATTAAAAGAATGAAGCAATGTTTAATGGGTGGCATCCCAGGGGTTAAATACCTAGCATGGGTCAATCCCAATAACACGGGTGGCATTCCAGGGGCGACAGAAAAGCCTAGCATGGGTAGATCCCGATATATCTTGATACATCCCAGGGGCGATAAGCCTAGCATGGGTTATCTCATGACATCCCAGGGGCGACACGAAAGCCTAGCATGGGTTCATATGACATCCCAGGGGTCAAAGTACCTAGCATGGGTTCATCTCATCCCAGGGGCTACAAAACAGCCTAGCATGGGTAGAACAATAAAGATAAATGAATATGAAAGCAAGAGAAGTAAAGAACGTAACATACATGGTTCCCCACATACAGAAACAGAGTTTATTCACATTAGATATTTCTCTTATATTGATTCCATTGTTGTTGTTAGTATGAATGATCATAAATGACACTAACAGGAGCATTGTACATAATTCCACATATGGCGTTTTCTTATAATTACTTCCATTGAAGTTCTTATGTATTGATGTAGTTTGATTATGGCCTTACATACTCAGTACATTCTTCGTACTGACCCCTCTTGGGGACTTACCTTACATGTACAGGTGCATGCATTAGTAGACCTCTTCAGTAGGCTGCGGATCGTATACAGGTCTGTGGTGAGCTCCAGTTGCTTCGGGGCTTCCCAAGTCACACGTGAACACTAGGTTTTGGTACTATGTAAATATTGTATAGACATGGTCATGTATCTGTAGAGGCTTTGTAGACAGTTGTGGGAAGACAAATGTAGGAGGTGTATGTCCATGATGACTTAATGGCCTTGTCGGTCAAGTTTCACATATGTAAATATTTAGTATATGATTCATGAATTTCATTATGTGCATGAGAAGTTCTTACATGGTAATGGTATTATTTATGGCATGCATATGAACGAACATAAGCAAAGATTGGTTCTCTCGGGCCATATTGACTTCGGGTGCCAATCACGCCTCAATGGGAAGTTGGGGTGTGACATTTATCTTATCATTTTGATCATGCATATTCATTCATCTCATTGGTCAGTGGATTGTACCACTAAAAATACTAATTTTTAAAGAAAATGAACAACCTTTTACTAATTTGGTCCGATGGAGGATTTTGGACGGAGAGACATGCTATTTTATATTGATTTATAGCCTGTTTGGCCAGGCTTATTTTCCCCCAAAGGTGTTTTTTTTCTCTCAAAAGTGCTTATTTTTTAAAATGAGGTGTTTGACCAAGCTTTTCAAAGACAATAAGTGCATCTGGAGAGTAGAAAAAATAGTTTTACATAAGCTAAGAAAAGTAGCTTCTCCTTAAAAGCGCTTATTTGAAAATCACTTTTGAGAAAAATAAACTTAAAAGCACTTTAAAAAGTTTGGCCAAACACTAATTGCTGCTCAAAAATGCTTTTTAAAATTTATTGGTCAAACACAAACTGCTTCTCACCAAAAGTACTTTTTTGAAAAGCACTTTTAAAAAAATCACTTTTCAAAATAAGCTAATTTTAGAAGCTTGACTAAATAGGCTATTAGTATGAGGTAAGCTATTAGACAGGTTTGTGAGTCTAAGTTAAGATTCTGGATGGGGTATATGGACCTCACGAGTCCCTCATAGATTCTGCTTCACAACATAACATTATAGAGTGCATGTATACGGATAGGCATTGGCCATTGCATTATACCATTCATTTATTATTATCAAGTTAATGCGATTCTTTGTGATTTGTTTTTATTGAACTACTAGGACGTTTCTGCAAGTACGGTTACTTTAGTATTCCTCATTTGATATAGTATCTGCCTAAGGTCAGTCAACCTATGATGCCTATTGAGTACTAGTAGTTGTACCAGTCCTGCATTTTTGCATCCTTCTGATGTAAATTCAGGTATGAATGGTCAGTACGATCCTTAATCATACGGTGTTTCTATTCCGAAGTTGTGGTGAGCTCCTATGTTCGGAGATCATTCCGATTTTCTCTATATTTTATTTTATCTTCTTTATTTTTGGACCATTTTGTATTTTTAGATATGATATTCTGTATTATATTCACTCTTGTACTTGTGACAACAAAGTCTTGGGATATCTTGGGATGTACTTTTTGTATTTTGTTTAGGTATACTTGGAGTTGTTATTATGAGACATTCGTATCATTGGCATACCATATTTGCTGTTGCTATAGTTGATTGTGTTCATTGAATTTTGGCTTTCTGCCATGGATGGATTGAGGTAGGTGCCAGCACAATCCTTGTGATTTGGGGCCGTGACAAGACCGAGGTCAACTAATTCTTTAATAAGATTTATCCTAGAGGCCATTGCTCCTTGAGCAATATTCTAATTAGATTTGATATTTAATAATATATTTCAAACAAATAATCGATAGTGCAGACTCCCTTGAACAAAGGACGACTAACATCATGTAGTTCTTCATAAAAACAATGTGCTCCTTCATTGGAAGCTTCTTCTACATTTCCCTTGAATTCAAAATCGGAATGCATCCTAAAAGCATCCTGAGCCATTTTCGGCATCCTACAATCGTGGACATAATTATGTTCCACAGTCCTAATGCTTTCACTGACAATAAAGTTATTAAACCTATCGTTACTCTCAACATAACCATGATTAGTCCAAACTTTATACTCTACACCATACCCCTTTATATAAAGATGTAGCCTAACAACCTCTGCTATTTCGTACCTCATACAATCACATGAAAACAAGGATACCTAATCAATCATGATAGCTAAAAAGAATCAAGTGTGTTTGCATGGTTTACAAATTGAGCGACACAAATTGCAAATTCCTCCCTCATACCCATTTGTAACAATCCTTATAGTAATTTTTAACTTTTGATGCTTTTTGACCATTTTACTCCTCTCCATAATTGAACTATGGTATTTGTAGTATGAGGGCATGGGTGACACAATTCCCTAGATGGTTGGTTGAGTACTATGTAGACTTTTTATTTTGCAAGGTTTTGAAGTTGGTATAGTTGAGTTTGGAAGATTTAGAGATCGTATGGGAATTTCTTTAGTTTTATTAGCTTCGAAATATTATTTTTGGATTAGTAGGACTGTTGGATTGGATCCCGAGGCATTTAGATATATTTTGAGAAGTTGGTTAGAAAATTTGAAGGTTAAGACCTAGAGTTGACTTAGGTTAATATCCATTGATAAGGACCTCCTTTTGAAAATCTGATGGTTTTTTTGAATCCATAATGTCAGTCATTTTTATATTAGTAACACAGTTGGTTTGTATTCACAGTATTTCAAATGCATTCTGGGGTCCTTTCAATTAATTTGAACTTGAGCTATGTTGCTATCATCAACTATTTCCAGTGCAAATCATTATGCTCTTCACGTTTGCCAAGACCCTTTCGCGATCGCGAAGGGATGGAAAATTGGTCATTATTTCTGTGAAGGGAAGTCGGGTTCGGTATGGTTTAGTTGGTCAACACATTCACAATTAGTGGTCGCGATCACGATGAGTCGGGTCGGGTTGGGTCTGCATCATAATTGCGATTAACCCACCTCGATCGTGAAGAAGATAATGACCTGGGCAAATTTTTAATTCCCTTTTCGAAGCAAAACTCCATAACTTGATTTTTGAAGCTTGGGAACTCAATTTTGGGAGATTCAAAGGGTGATTTTCAAGATTTATTTATTTGGTATGATACTTATAATATTTTTACACATTTCTCAATGCTTATTTCATAATTTCATCTTCAAATCTTGGGTTTTCAACTTGAAAAGTTAGCGATTTTTGGATAAATTTAAGGAATGATAAATTGATGATTTCAAGATTGATTTTCACTTCATTTTTTTAAATAAAATTTCATATTTGAACTCCTTCAGTTATGTGTAATGTGATTTTCAAATAAACTTCCAATTATTCTCTTGTAAGCTTGGGGTTGACTTTTTGGACTCAAAATTTGAGTTTGCTATTGGTGATTTTGTCTATTTGAAAGTTTCGCCCATGAAAGGGGTGAAAAGATTTGGTAAGAAGGGAAAGCTCAGTCCCCGCTATGTTGGTCCTTATAAGATTGTGGGTCATTTTGGAAATGTAGCCTATGAGTTAGATCTACCTACAGACTTAGGATCAGTGCATCCAGTCTTCCATGTATCCTTATTAAAGAAATACATTGGTTATCTCGCATCGGTTTTGCCCTTAGAGAGTGTGGGTGTGAAAGATATCTTTCTTACGAGGAGGTCCAGTTGAGATCCTCGATCATCAGGTTCGTAAGTTGAGGAATAAAGAAGTCGCTTTGGTAAAAGTTCTTTGGCGGAATCAGTCAATTGAGGGAGATACTTGGGAAGCAGATGCGGATATGAAGACCAAGTACCCCCATCTCTTCCTTTCGAACTCAGTTCCAACGTGAGGTAATAGTTTTCCCTTAATTGGTTCTTTCTGTCTCATGTCACTCAGTTATTCTCATGTCATAGCATGCATTGATGAGTTTGGTTCAGCCCATGTTTCAGTTACATACTCAGTTATCATGTCAGTATTTAATTCTTAGAAATTCAGTATTGGGATTCCAGCTCTTTCCTTAACATTTCAGCTTAGTTAGTTTTTGTTCGGGGATGAATGACCCCAAGGGGGAGATGTTGTAACACCTAAAAAATTTAAGCTAAGATTAGAACCATGCTTCATGTACATGTAAAATCAAACATCATGTTTTGGTAGTATGAGAAGTGATTTAGACATGTATTAACACCACAAGTAACTCTAGCTCATAGCCAAGTTGAAACCTTTCTTATCAGTGGTTTTCTTGCGAAAAATCTTCCTATAGTCAGCTTCAAACGAGAATAACTCCTAGATTTTGAAGTATTTTTGATCTCAATACCCACCAAACGAAAGGTCTTTGAGTCTTCTTTCCAACGCATCCAGTTTCTCCTTAATTCGATTCTGGAGCTAAGAGTTATGGCCATTTTAGTGAAGCACTGTCGCAGTGGGATGATACGATCAGAACCACGATTATGGGTTAGATTGTACGACCGTACAATCCACTCGTCTGCAAGAAATAACCCAAAAACTTGAAAGTTGACAAGCATACCTTCCAACCATGAAAGGGGATTTTGGGCATATCTTGACTCCTAAAGTTCATCTGGCTTGGACTTTCTACCTATGAACCAAGGTACGATCAGGTACGATCATAGGTGGGTCCCACGATTATACCATGGCTCGTATGATCAAGTTCAGAGAGACTCAAATCAGCCACCCAACCACGAGCACCACTCACGATCATAGGTGGGTCCTACGATCATGGGATGGTCCATACGTCACCTTCCATAGCTTTTTCAGTTATTAATTTAAAAGGGTACATCAGTCTTTTTCCACTCTATTAACATTAAAACTATGTCGTTTAAGCTTTTTCAAGGCTGATTATAAGGCCTAATATTACCCTAAGTCCCTCATTCCTCCTATTACAATCGATACTTAACAAAAAAAATAGAGAAAAAGGTGATTTTCTTTCCCTAAGGAAGAGTTAGGGTTCTTCAACTTCAATCCCCAAGTTCAAAGATTTCTTCAAGATTCTTGGCTCCAGGTATGTGGGATTTCATCTTTGGGTTTCCTTTCACCCATTGAGTCCCGAAGTTAACTAAATTCAGTTCCTTGTTATCATTGGGATATAAACCCATGTTTTACCATGAATTTCAGTATCATTTCATGTCTATAATTGCAATTCCTCATTATATTATGTAATCCATGATTCTTCAACTTGATCTATAAAATTCCTTATTTCATTCCGTTTATGGGAATTATATAATAGTTCCATTCTTCGGAGATGGCGGATTATGAATACCTGATGACCTAAGATTTCATGCATATATATATTTATGAATATTCAGTCCTTCAGTTTTCATGATTTGAATGCTTTCAGATGAAGTACTTATTTTCAGTTTTCAGACTATTAATATTATTGAGCATTCTAGTTATTAGTTGTAATTCAGTTGGGAGTAGTACTTAGCACCAAGTGGACGTAGGGATAAAGTCTCATCCGTAAATTAGGCTGAGACCTTTAGTAGCTATCCCTAATTCCTAGAACTACGACGCCACCGTAGGTTCTAAAGGGTCACCCGTCCAGGCTTGACACCTTAGTCCTTTTGGACATCAATTTAATGGATCCATGTCAGTCAGTGTTTGTACCCTTGGCAAGGTACTAAATGTCCTACCAACTGGGGTTATAGGTTGGACCCCGATTAGCTCAGATTGGGGTATGTCGGTTAACGATAGCTCTCACAGTCCATGATTTAGATTCAGATATATGCATGACCTTGTATTCAGTTTGTTTAGCTTTTTATATCATTACATGTTTATTGCTTGGTCATTGTATCAGTTTGCATGTACCAGCTTCATGTTTAGTTTACTATCTTACGTCCAACATTTTCAGCTTATATTTGATCATGCATATATCTCACATAGGTTTTGACGTCCGATATCCCACTCGAGGCTAGTACAATTCTACACCATATCAGCAACAGTGTTTGGTGAGTCCTCATCATTCGAGGGCCGGTTATCCACATTTCTTTTCAGTATTATTTTAGTTTCATATAGTTAGAGTTAGTTGGGGCCTTGTCCCATCAACTCATCTTATTTAGAGGCTTTCAGACAGTCAGCTAGATTACATTTCTCGCTTTATGGATTTTAATAAGTTATTGTTACTTGGGCCTATTGCCAAACTTATTATTCAGATTGTTAAATTCCGCATTAGTGATTTCCAATTCCAATTTATTTCAGTATTCATAGTGTCATGCTAGGCCATGGGAAGTGACCCTAAGCACCGTGTTACAACTAGGGGGTAGTGTTGGGTCGTGACAAAATATATAGCCTAACAACCTCCGCTGTTTCGTATCTCATACAGTCACATGAAAAAAAATACACCTAATCAATCATAAAATTAAAAAAGTATCAAGTGTCTTTGCATTATTACAAATTGAGTGACACAATTTGCAAATTCCTCTCTCATACCTATTTGTAACAATCCTTATAGTAATTTTTAAATTTTGATATTTTTTGACCATTTTACTCCTCTCCATAGTTGAACTATGGTATTTGTAGTATGAGGAAGGGGGTGACACTATTCCCTACGTGGTTGGTTGAGTATTATGTAGACTTTTTATTTTGCAACGTTTTAAAGTTGGTATAGTTGAGTTTGGCCAATAGTAGAAGATTTAGATATCGTATTGGAATTCCTTTAGTTCTATTAGCTTCGAAATACTATTTTTGGGTTAGTAGGACTATTGGATCGGATCCTGAGGCATTTAAATAAATTTTCAGAAGTTGGTTAGAAAATTTAAAAAGTTAAGACCTAGAGTTGACTTCGGTTAACATCCATTGATAATGAACTCCCTTCTAAAATTTGATGGTTTTCTTGAGTCCATAATGTTAGTCATTTTTAGTTTAATATCACAGTTGGCTTATGTTCATCATGTTTCAAACACATTGTGGGGTCCATTATAAGAATTTAAACTTGAGCTATGTTGCTATCATCAGCTATTTCTAGTGCAGATCATTATGCTCTTCACGTTTGCAAAGACCCTCTCGCGATGGGTCGGATTGGGTCTGTATCACTATTGATATTAACCTACCCCAATCGTGAAGAAGAAAATGACCAGGACAGATTTTTAATTCCCTTTTCGAAGTAAAACTCCATAACTTGATTTTTGAAGCTTGAGAACTCAATTTTGGGAGATTCAAAGGGTGATTTTCAAGATTTATATATTTTGTATGATTCTTATAATATCTTTACACATTCCCCAATGTTTATTTCATAATTTCATCTTCAAATCTTAGTTTTTCAACTTAAAAAGTTAGGAATTTTTGGATAAAATTAAAGAATGATAAACTAATGATTTCAATGTTGATTTAAAATTTATCTTTTTAAATGAAATTTCATACTTGAACTCCTTAAGTTATGTGTAACGTGATTTTTAAACAAACTTCCAGCTATTCTCTTGTAAGCTCTAGGTTGATTTCTTGGACCCAGAATTTAAGTATAGCAATATGAGCGTATATGATTTCATTTGCATATGTAGTATCCGTATTTGTTCATATTGGGCTTGTTTGGAGGCTCTTTGGAAGGGGAAGGATTCATTTTGACTTTTTAGGCTTTCTTTAAGGTAAGTTGAGACTTACTTAGATTCTTTTTCTATATATTTATGTGTCAGTTTTGAATAAGAGGAGTATTGGGGATATGAGGGTCTGTATAGGTAAGATAAAGAGGACCTATGTGGTCACTGGTGTATTATTTGGGGGATAGAAATAAATAATTGATTATTTGGACTGGGTTTCTGAGATCTTTGACTTTTATGTTATATTTTCCCAGTATTTAAGTTCTTCTGCCTTGATTTAACTATTAGCATGCTGGGAGCATGGGTCTTTTGATTAGATATTATTACGGATATATTGTGATGTAAGGATCTATTATTGATAGTCATGGGATTTGATTGATACTATTTTTCTGCTGCATTCCATTTATTTTCCCCTATCATATGTATATTATCATGGTTCAATTGGTTATTTCTCTATGGCCTTCGAGTGGATCTAGAGGTTTTGATTTACTTGAGGCACCAAAATTATTGGAATTCTCTTTGTGGCCCTATGGGTGGATTCAAATTGAGTTGATATTGATTATTTACTCTATGGCCCTTGAGGCAGATTTGGAAGGTGTATATAGAACTCGCAAGTCCCCATGGATCCTAGCTAGCTAGATGAAGCAATGGGTGTTTACAAGTAGGATAAACATGTATCATATTCATCATTATCATTCCCTTATTTATTTCATTGGATGAATCATTCTCATCATATCCATTTGGTAGTGTTGCTTTGGTGTGGTGATTGATTGATTGACTATAGTGGTATTATTTCTCCTTTGAGCTGAGATATCGTGCTTTTTAGATTGATTTAAGATGGACTGGATGTTCAATTGTCGTTGTAGTTGTTAGACTAGGTGTGGCCTTCTTTATTGCAGTGTATTTGGTTGCGTCGGTCTTTGTTATTTTAGATGATTCTTGCTATTATATTAAATTAGCGTCAATCAATGCTGCTTCTAAGTACACTTAATTTCATACTCATGCTTGTTTATTTCTACACATTATGTGCAGGTACTGAACTAGTTCCTCCTTTATATATTTTGAGATTTGATCGGGGTTCTATTATCGAGATCCAGAGATAGAGGCTGTTTTCTCCCATAGCCTACCAAATCTCTTTTATTTTTCCCTATTGTTTTCCCTTGTATTTGGTAAGTTTCACACATCTTGGTTGTATTGATATTACTCTTAGAGGCTTGTACTTGACGACTTTTAATTCCTAGGATGGTTTTGTATACTATTGAGACTTGATTTACATTATTATTATTATCATTTTTTGTATATTTACCTCTTATTTATCATTGGGTGTTGAGTTGGCTTATCTATTATAGGGGTATGATAGTTGCCATCATGACCATTTTTTGGATCATGAGAAATAAGTATTAAAGCGCTAGGTTATCTGGTTCACAATTACAAGCCGAGCCTAGTAGAATCTTATGAATAGGTGCGAAGACATTCGTTATTTATTCTCAAGAGGCTAAGGGACTTTTAGGAATTTCCTTCTTTCTTTTTGTGTGGAGATTGAATTCATCAGTTACTAATATTCTTGTTTCTTTCTCTCATAGATGATGAGGACTTGTTCTACTGTAGAGAAAGGTCGGGATCCCATTCTAGTGCCCGAGCCTACTTTTCGTACTGGGATATACAGATATGGTAGGGAATATGGTATGGGCTGAGGTAGAATTCAAGATGGAGGGAATTCTTAGACAGCTGCTCAGGGCCTAGTGAGGACATAGTCTTTTGAGGGTGAGTATGTGATTGAGGATGATCAGATGGGCCTGAATCAAGCTCCACTTGGGTTTGTATCTGCCCCAATATTATATGACACCTTGATTCATGTATTGGAGACTATGGACCAAAGTGGTAGTTTAGCTGGTACTTCATAGGGTTCACAGATTAAAATAGAGGCCCATACCCCAGGTCAACAACCCATCCTAGTGATTCAGGGACCGATGGATTAATTAGCGGTTGCATCTCCTAGATATGATGGTATCCCCTTGCCAAAAGTGGTAGCCATAGATGTGGGTAGACCAGCGATGTCAGGTGAAAAATAGGGTTGATTTGAGATATTTTGGATCCACCTTAGTTTCAGGATGGACCGAGTGAGATGCATATGAGTTTCTAGTGAGTTTCCATAAAAGACTTTGGAGTGTGGGTTTTGTATAGTCTTATAAGGTTGAATATACAACTTTGTAGATGTGTGGCCATACCAAGCAGTGCTGGCGTTATTATGTTGATATTACACCCACAAAATCTCCTCCCATGAATTGGTAGTTGCTTGTCCAGGCCTTTCTTGATTGATTTGTTCCCTCTAGTTAGAGGGAGGAGCTTTGACACTAGTTTGAGCAACTGATCCAAGATGGGATTTTTGTGAATAAGTATGAGACTCTAATTTATGCATTGTCACTCCATGCCATAGTGATGTTACCGAATGAGACAAAAATTATTTGTCTCGAATCGTGAGAGGTTTGATTTTCAGGATTTGAGAGCTAATATTTCCTATAGCTTAGTTTTCACAGGGTAGTTCAGGTGGCCAAGGGGTTTGAGCTCATGGACCTTGTGGAGTTTGGGGATTTGAGGGACCAGAGGTCATACACTTCTAATCAGTTTAGTAGAACTCATCTGGAGGTAGAGGTTCTATCAGAAGGGGCTTTCACCCTCAGCAGGGTAGACCAATCCATACAACTATTTAGGCATCTGAAGGTGGGTATTCTGGATGAGTCTCTTTTAGTTTAGGGTAGATCTCTTAGGGCTCTTCTAAGAGGTTTTCGAGCCATGGTGGTCATTCTAGTTATTCAGGTTATCTGGATTTATCTTAGCAGGTTCTCATTTGTAATAGCTATATTACATATGGTGATCTCAGGAATTATAAGAAGGATTGCCCATATAGGAGACATAGTGGTCCACAGTAGGGTCATCAGGCTACAGCTGGGATTGCGACACCACTAATTAGGGGTCATGGAGGGCATTATATTGGTAGAGATGCACACTAAATGGTAGAGGAGGTTGTAGAGGGGTTGCTCGGATAAGAGGTGATAAGGCCTAGTGTTATGATTTTACGAGCAAACCCGAGGTGGAGTTGTTTGATGTGGTTATCACAGGTATCATCCCAATATGTTATTGACCTCCCTCAGTATTATTTGATCTTAGTTTTACCTTCTCTTATATGTCTACATATTTGTATTGGGTCTTGATATGAAGTGTGAGTCCCTTGCTCTATATATTCATATTGATACCTCGATCGGTAATTCTTTAGTAATGGATCGAGTGCATTAATCCCGTGTTGTAACTTTTTGGGGGTATGATACTTGGCCATACTTGACTATTTCAGATATGGTTGATTTGATATGATTTTAGGCATGGATTGACTTTGTATCATGCTGTCTTGGATTGTCATGCCAAGACAGTTACTTTAGTTATGCCAAGTGTACCGAGAATGGAGTGGAATAGTACCCAGGGTTCATATCCTAAGAGGGTGATTTATTTTCTTAGGGCTTAATGTTTCGTTGAAAAGGGGTGTCTATCTTATTTGGATTATGTTTGTGATACTAGCACCAACACACATCCTTTGGAGTCAGTAAGAGTGGTTAGAGAGTTTTAGGATTTCTTTTCTATGGATCAATTAGGTGTTCTCCAGATAGAGACATCAATTTTGGCATTATTTTGGAGCTGGGCACTGAGCACATTTTCCTTCTTTTTATCGGATGGCTCCAACAGAGTTGAAGGATCAGTTGTATGTTTTGTTGAGTAGGGGATTTACTTGACCTAATATTTTGCCTTAGGGTGCTACTGTCTTTTTTGTGGAGTAGAAGGATGGGTCTATATAGATATATATTGACTATCGACAGTTGAACAAGGTGACCATCAAGAAAAAATATCATTTTCTATGCATTGATAATTTGTTTGATCAGCTTTAGGGTGCTTTTGCATTTTCAAAGATTGACTTAAGGTCAGGGTATGATTACTTGAGGATTAGGGCTTTGTATATTTCTAAGACAATATTTAGGACTCGGTACGACCATTGTGAGTTTTTGATTATGTCCTTTGGGTTGAATAATTCCCTAGCGACATTTATAGAGTTGTTGAATAAAATGTTTTGGCCTTATCTCAATTCTTTTGTTGTTGTATTTATTGATGATATCTTGTTTTATTCCAATAGTGTGGAAGAACATGTATAACATTTGAGGATTGCGCTTTAGAAATTGATGGATGAGAGGTTGTATGCTAAGTTCTCGAAGTGTGAATTTTGGCTTAGTTCTATGACATTCTTGGGGCATGTGGTGTCCAAAAAGGGTATTATGGTTGATCCATCCAAAGTTGAGGCGGTTCTAGATTGGTCTAAGCCTACCTTACCTACCAAGATTAGGAGTTTTATTGGTTTGGCTGGCTTCTATAGGCAGTTTGTGTAGGGCTTCTCTCCTATCACAACTTATTTGGAAATATTGACTTAGAAGAATGTTTCTTTTTTGTGGCCCAATAAGTGTTAGGCGAGATTTCAAAAGTTCAAGACTTTGTTTACTTTTACACCTATGTTAACTTTACCTGTGGAGGCTGAAGGTTCTACCATATATTGTGATGCTTTTAGAGTTGGTGTTGGGGGTATTTTTTGATGCAAATAAGGAATGTTGTAGCCTATGCTTAGAGGCAGTTGAAGGCCCATATGAAGAACTACCCCACTCATAACTTGAAGCTAGAGGCGGTAGTCTTTGTTTGAAGTTGTGGCGGCATTACTTGTATGGGCTCCATAGTGAGTTGTTTACCGATCATCATAGCCTACAACATATAATCAACTAGAAGGATCTGAATTTTAGACAATACAAGTGCTTGGAGTTATTGAAAAACCATGACATTACTATTCTCTATCACCCGGGCGAGGCAAATGTAGTGGTGAATACTTTGAGTAAGAAAGTGGTGAGTATAGGTAGTCTTTCCTTGTTGATGGCAGAGGAGTGACCTTGGGCTATGGATGTTCAGAGTTTGGCAATAACTTCATGGTGTCACCGGCACCTACTTTTTGTACGACGATAGGAGGTGGCTGAACCTGAGGATTCGTCCGTCGAACAACACTACCGACGTGACCTATACTTGGGCCTTGGTAGTGAACTGTGCTATTAGAGGCGTTCAGATGAACGTTGGGGAGTAGACTGTGATGGAGTGGAAGGACTTCTACCGGGGTAATAGGAGGTGTCTCTTATTCCTAGGGTTGGTATTGGAGGTATGCATATGGGCAGGGGTACCGAAGGAGCCTAAAGATATGGTGGCGGAGACGGACATCCCCTTTCACCCTCTGTTGGTGAGAGCACCCGCTTCCCTGAAAAAAAAAGAAGAGAAAGGCCGGCAAAGCGGAGAGTAGTTGGGCCGCGGAGGAGGCCCTTGGAGCAGATGAGGATGATGATGATAATGCCATTCCCTCCCAGTCACAGCCCACAATCCCTAGCATCCAGTTTGAGGTATACCTGGCTACTGTTAAGAGGTCTATGAAGCAGCGCCCCTCCTCCGCCCAGGACATTGTAGTGCTCCACAGAGAGCTTGAAGAGGAGAGGCAGAAGAGGCGCTCACGGGATTGCCTGCTCGCTCGAATATGGATGACCATGAAGGTCATGTTGGGTGTGTAACACCCAACCAAGAGCTCCCCGAGCTAGAGCCAGAGGATTAGAGGGAGTTTCCCTTCCTGAGTGATGCGGAAGGAGACGACCCTACCCTAGAAACCCGCTACTGACAGGACATCTAGATAGGTTCCTTTTTCCCCTCCCCCTTTATTTCATATTATTTAGGTTGCCCCCGTTTGGGGTATGTACTAGACTTTCCACCTTTTCCCTTTTTATTTACCGCACATGGATGCTATTTTTATTTCCGTATTGATAAATGATAAGCCCGCTTATATGATATTGATGCTATTTCTAGTTAATGCAATACCCCGCACCCTAATGTCAAGAAAAAATCAAGCAAACATGAAGTCAAAAACAGGGGAAGAAAAGGGCAGGCTGACTGCCCCGCCTTTACCGCTATAACGGTGAGCCTTCCACCATAGTGGTACTGCTATACCATAGAAATTACAACTATAGTGGCGTACCGCTATAGCGGTGCTCACGCCGCTGTGGTAGCCCTAACCAGAGGCTGCCCAAATTTTCAATTTTTTTTTGTTTCTTTCCCCAAATACTTAGTACCCTTAATGCAAACCCGAAAAACTATCAAAACCTTGCTAAGTTACCCAAAATGAGTTTTTAACCAATTACAGTCAACCGCAACCTTGCATCACAACACATAATGCATTTGTGAAATCGTAAAACACAAGATGACCTCCCTTTAAGCTAACATCGGGATTTCAAATCCCAACCTTGTTTTCATATCATAAAACTTAGCCTTGTCAACAACAACCACCACCCAATTTCCATACATTTTAACTAAACTTAGCACAATTTTTTTGGTGTTCAACATCAACCACAAGTTAGGTTTCGTATCCCTAAGCACCAGCTTAGACCCTTATAACATTATAAAACAATAGTACAATCATAGTCTAAGGTCTACCTACCACCACTTAGCACATAACAATTCACAGCATTCACATAACATAGACTCAAGCAAATCAAACAACTACAATCACCACATATAATATCAGGGAAAGCCAGAATCAACCATCACTTACCTATGCCTTAAATAACATACACCTAACTGTGTATTTGAGGACCCCAAGCAGGTCGTCTAGTATATTTACTTGGACCAAAGGGCCAGATACCAATTGGAACCTTCCCAGTTTAATTCACGTAACTTATATCCTTTCAAACGGAGTCAAGTGACATCCACTTGCTTAGCCGAGATACCAATTGAACTCAACATATATCATAACTGAACAATCACACAAAAGGAAAGAAGGAAGTGAAACAATTTCCTAGAATGTCTCATAGCTCCCCGAAGATTAGAAGTGGACGCCAACACATCAATCCGTGGGACTCTACTCAACATTTGTTCTTGTACTGGGAGACTGGTAACCTAGGCTTTGATACCAAATTGTCATGACCCAAACTACTGGATTGTAAGGGCACCTAATATAATCCACCTCGATAAAAGAACCCCTTACCACCCGTTCAACATAACATGCAGAAGTCTTCATTAATTAACAGAATACCAATCCTTATTACAACAGATTTACAATAATAAATGCAGAATGAAATATACCCCTAGGACCTAGTTTAAACAGGTACAAGAGCTGCTAAAGAGGGAACATTCAAGACACAACTTCCACCATAAAGGAGAAAATGGGAGCTGCTGGATGATCTCTACCGCAACAGTCAAGAAACCAAACTGAAACCTGCAAAAGACTATACCCCCAAAAGGGTAAAGCAAGAGTAGCATCAGTATAACTACACACACTGGTAAGCCTCATTAGTCGACCCAAATTGAATTACATAATTATAACATAAATAATCAGAAGAAAACATGCATACTTATGCAACTTGTTATCCCTTCCCAGAGCTTCCTCTCAATCCCGAAACAACCAAGCCTGACCTCACACTAAGAGCTAACATCATCCCTAAGGAGACTACTACCACACATACACACCCTAGACATAAGCTAAGAGTCTAGCCAGCCACCTAACATACCCAATAAAGACCCATTTGGCACAAGGCCTGCCTTCCAACTTTCTGGTAACCAGCCCAGCTTCCTAAGCCGACTTCTGTCCTTTTGTTTAATAGCCTCACTCCTATTAAACAACCTTATTCACACTAGTACCTGGCTACCCAGAATAGTAACGTGATAGCCATGACAATGGAGAGGGCTTGAGTTTGGTATTCACCGATCCTAAAGTAATATGACATCCAAAGATACAAAGACCCAAACAACCTCCCCTTAAGAGTTATGCGAATAGAAATATGTGAATACTCTAGAGAAAGAAATCAACAATGTTCACCAAGTCAAGTCAAACATGTATAATAATATCAAGCATACGCAATTACACCTTAAGACATACACCGAACAACCCAAGCCCAACCCTAATCAATCAAGGAGTTGGACCTCAATAACTTCCAAGTCAACATACCCTGACTCTAACAACAAGGCATCCAAGGATATTACAAGTACCTGAACCACACAAGGATCTCAATAAACATATGTCAAACATGTAAGAATAATCCCCAGTTAACTCATGGAACCATCAAACTTATACATACCTTCATACATTCACGCTATGGGTGATGCATCCACCATCTAGACATGACCTACAGAGGACAATTACCATCTATGTACTAAAACCCCAGGCATGGATGTATGTAATCCTTAATCCAACTATAACTTGTGAGAATTTCCTAAATACCGAAACATTCCATAATTCACAATATAAGGCAGGCCAAGTCCTAAGGCAAGTAAATAATGCATGGATCACACCCATAAGCATACATTAACCAATCACACTACAAAGTAGTTAATATGTACATATAGTACAAGTTGGATTAATTACACCACCATCACCTTCTCCACTGGTTAGGAACCATACAACCTTGCACCAATAAACATGAGCACCGAGGACTATGACTATTTATACCACCATAAGTACTAAGGAACGTACCTTACCTAACCTATGGTTATGACTCCTCTAAAGGATTATTGCCCATGACCGAAAGTTTACCTATACATTGCCCCTTAATCGCGTACATAGGATTGGGAACATCAATTCATGGTATACGCATAACTCAGCATGACACTTAATACATAAACAGCCCCCAAACGAACACTACTTGGACTCTAACCGATACTAACCACCATAACTCCATGCTCTAAGGCTTAAACATGTAATATTCTGTCAATCTACATTATAATCATGTTTTTAAATCTGAGTCTGTGCTATTCAATTAAACCTTAGCTTACTTGGATGTCATCCAGTTGAAGGAAGGACAAACCAAGTGAAATCCTAGCCTGTAGTCGATCTCACGAATGCGTTAGCCATCGAAAATCCATGGGTTTGAAACAATACACACTCTTTTCTGCTCATTCTGTGGCTCTTAGGCTTGGGAGGTAGCATTTAGGGTTATTTGGAACCTCCGCACATTTCTACATCAGTTAATAGGAAGGAAGAGAATAAAACCCGACTACAACCTATACTGGTTGCGTCACACCACTATAGACCGCCATTGTGGTACCGCTATAGAAAAATAATTATCACTATAGTGGAATGATGTCAGCCCGACCCAAAAGTTTTAAGTCCCCTAATTTTTAATGCTCATGGCCCTACATACGTTTCAATTAATGTCCCAGTAATTTTGGGACTCCGCACTAACCCCGAGGTGATTTCTAATAACGATAGATCTGGTCATTACAACAAATACCAATTTACCCATTGTTCGTCCCCGAACAATCAAAGAAGGAACGGTCCAAGTCTAGATAGTTGTACTTAACACCTCTTTGCGAGATCATAAGTCAGTAATTACTACTCACGGATCCTAATTTAAAATTCAAATTACCTGGCAAATTTTATTAAATCATGACCACTCAAACCCCAATTCACTAAATGCATGAATCATAACCTCGACACCAGTTTCTTCGGAATAGCTCCTTCGTGCCCCCATGAGCACGATGCGACTAAGAAATTTACTCTCCTAAGGCCTAGGAAATAATACCCAAAACTAGTCAAACTACAACCATCGGACGAAGTGTTAAAGGATTGAAATTTAAAAGGCCTATGGAAACTAAGACGGGTTCCCGCTATAGCGGTCATTACACCGCGATAGCGATACTGCTATGGCAGTAGGCCCACCTCTATAGCAGTCCCAAGCAGATTATAGAGAGGGAAAATGGTTTCTTTCCTCATTTTCCCTCTCTACTCAAAAATGCTCCTCCACTTCCATGATTACTATGCTCTCATTATCAAAAATAGGTAACACTCAACTCCCTTTCTCTCTAACACTTTGCCATTCCAAAATTTGTATGCTTTATACTGGAATTTATGTTGAAATAGAGAGTTTAGAGGTAATCTCGAGTTTTGGTCTTTGGGGCTTGGTTGTTTCAAAATTTTGAAGAATGGTTGCTTTCCGTACATTTACAATGCTTCAATTGCGTTCAAGGAGTAAGAAATTCGAAGTTTACGGCCTTAATGGATCGAAAATGAAAGGGAATACGAAGGGTCTTTTTTGGAGTTGGAATGGTGATTTGGGCACGATTTTAGTAGTTATCGTGCCTGAATTTTTGCATATTCCAGTTCTAGGATACTGCTGGAACACTGATCTGAGTCCAAAATTTGAAAACAAAAATTTTAAGTTAAGGGGTGCCATTGTTGCACCCCTTGGCTGCTCGGAACGATAAAGACCGCTATAGCGGTTTTCATTGCTATAGAGGTACCGATATAGCAGTGAAATTACCTCTATAGCGGCGCCGCTACAATGGTAGTCGTACCGCTATAGCGAGAGGCTGCAAGCAGTAGCTTCCCAGTTTCAAAAAATGGAATTTTTTACCTTTTGAAGCTTGATCCCTACTCAATACACGATGATTCCTAATGAATTCCTTTAGTAAAAAATGTAGGTTATCATATACAATGGCCAAAAACCAAGCTAACGTACCCACCTATGAAAAATTTCCCAATGAGGCTAGTCGGGGATGATTCTGGAGTACCAGCTACTGGGGCTTTGTTTCGAATGAGGCTTCGACATGACAAAAGTGGAGCAGAAAGTACCGGTATTCTACAATCAGCTATAGGAATTTGAGTGGGCCCACTGGTGGTATCTTTCCCTAATGGGGTTGCGACTTGGACAAGAGAGTTCTTTGCCATATTCCCAACCGTGCTCTGATATTCCCCTAGCCCCACTATCCGTATTCAGGGAGTGGACGTACCTTTTGACTCTCGCACCATTAATGAGATGCTCGGGGTACCCCACATCTCCAATGCTACTACATGGCTAAGGTTCGGGAAATGGATATGGGGCGGCTGAGGGACATTGTACAATTCACAATATAAGGCAGAACAAGTCATAAAGTATGGAAACAATGCATGGATCACACCCATAAGCATACATTAACCAATCACACTACAAAGTAGTTAATATGTACATACAATACAAGTTGGATTAATTAAACAACCATCACCTACCGCACTGGTTAAGAACCTCCCAACCTTGCACCCATAAACATGAGCCCCGAGGACCATGACAATTTTTACCACCCTAAGAACTAAGGAACCCACCCTACCTCATCTATGGTTTTGACTCCTGTGAATGAATATTGCCCATGACTGGAAGTTTATCCATACATTACCCCCCAATCACATACATAGGATGGGGAACATCAATTTATGGCATACACATAACTCAGCATGACACTTAATACATAAGCAGCCCCCAAACAAATACTACTTGGACTCTAACCGATACTAAACACCATAACCCTGTGGCCTAGGGCCTAAACATGCAATATCTGGTCAATCTACATTATAATCATGCTTTTAAATCTGAGTCTGTGCTACTCAATTAAACCTTAGCTTACCTGGATGTCATCCAGTTGAAGAAAGGATGAACCAAGTAAAATCCTAGCCTGTAGTCGATCTCACAAATGCGTTAGTCCCTAAAAATCCATATGTTTACACCCATACCCACTCTTTTCTCCTCATTCTGTGGCTCTAAGGCTGGGAAGGTAACTTTTAGTGTTATTTGAAGCCTCCTCACATTTCTACAATAGTTAATAATAAAGAAGAAAATAAAACCCAACTACAACCTATATTGGTCTCATCACACCGCTATAGCAGTGGGTCTACCCTCATAGCGGTACCTCTATAGCAGAATAATTACTGCTATAGCAGAATGACGTCAGCCTGACCCAAAAGTTTAAGTCCCCTAATTTTTAATGCTCATGGCCCCACATACATTTCAATTAATAGCTCGATAATTTTGGGACTCCGTACTAACCCCGAGGTGATTTCTAATAACAATGGATTCAATCGTTACATTGATATAAGACTGACTTTTAACAACCTAGAGCAAACAGAAGAGTTATCCTGATAGGTAAGTTCATGACTTAGAGTTTATGGTTGGTGGGCGAGTTTTGTTGAAGGTATCACCTATGATGAGTCTGATGAGGTTCGAAAAGAAGACAAGCTTAGTTCGAGGTTTATTGGTTCATTTGAGATCCTTTGGCATTTTGGGAAGGTGGCCTGTAAGTTGATTTACTTTCTGGATTTTAAGCTGTACATCCAGTTTTCCATGTCTCAATGTTTAAGATGTATCATTTATGATGGTTCTCATATTATTCGGTGGGACTCAGTGGATTTGGATCAGAATCTAACCTTTAAGGAGTAATCCATAGTAATTTTGAATAGGTAGACTAGAAAGTTGAGATATAAGGATATAGCTTCAGTGAAAGTTTAGTGGAAGCATTATTTGATTGAGGAGGCTACATGAGAAAAAGAGTCAGACATACAGAGAAAATATCCCCAACTATTTGAAAATTTAGGTACCTTCCTCACTCTTACGTTTGAGGACGAACGTGTATTTTAGTGGTGAATGATGTAACAATCCTCTTGTGATTTTTGACTCTTGATGCATTTTAACCTTTTATCCCTCCCAGTAGTTACATTATTGTGTTTTTTATTTTATGGGTATGGGTGGCACAACTCTCAAGGTGGTTGGTTGAGTATTATGTGGATTTTTCATTTTGGAAGATTTTAAAGTTGGTATAGTTGAATTTGGTAAACATTCAAAGATTTAAAGGTTGTATGGAAATTCTGTTAGTTTCCTTTGCTCCAAAATGTCATTTTGGGTTAGTAGAATTGTTGGTTTGGGTCTCGAGGCGTTTGGATGAATTTCATATTCAAATTTTCACTCCATTTTTGATGAAGTTTCATATTCGAACTCCTTAAGTTATGCGTAACCTGATTTTTAAATAAAATTCCAATTTTTCCTTTGTGGCCTCGGGGTTGACTTTTTGGATTTGAAATATAAGTATAGCAATATGGGTATATATAATTTTATTTTCTTATATTGAATTTGTATTTGACCAGATTGGGATCGTTCTGAGGCTCTTTAGAAGGGCAAGGCTTCTATTTAGCATTTTAGGCTTTATTTAAGGCAAATTGAGACTTTCCTTGACTCTTTTTTGATATGTTTATGTGCTAGTTATATGTAAGAGGAGTAATGGGGATATGAGGGTCGGTATACATGAGATGACGAGGACCTATTCAGTTACTAGTGTATTGTGAAGGGAATAAAAATAACTAACAGGTTGTTTGGACTTGGCTTCTGAGATCTTTTACTTTTGTATTATATTTGCCCAGTTTTTGAGTTCTTGGTACCCTAATTTAACAATTAGAATGCTAGGAGCATGGGTTTTTCCATAGGATATTGTTGTGGATATATTGTGATGTGAGGATCTATTGTTGATAGTTATGAGATCGTACTAATTCTGTTATTCTATTATGTTCCATATATTTTCCCCCATCATATGCATATTATCATAGTTTTGTTGGTTATTTCTTCGTGGCCTTCGGGCGAATCCAAAGGTTGTGATTTACTTGATGCACCAGGATTATTGAAATTCTCTTTCTATCCCTATGGGTGGATCTATATTGAGTTGATATAGATTATTTACTCTGTGGACCTTGAGGCAGATTTGAAGGGTGTATATGGACCCCGCGAGCCCCCATAGGTCCTAGCTAGCTAGATAGAGTAGCAAGTGTGTACGGGTAGGATATCTATGCATCATATTCTTTATTATTTCCCCCCCATTGATTTCATGGCATACATCATTCTCATCATATCTATTTGGTAGTGTTTCTTTGGTCTGGTGAGTAATTGATTGACCGTAGTGGTATTATATCTCTTTTGAGCTGAGATATCGTGGTTTGTTGATTTATTTGAGATGAACTGGATGTTCAACTGTTGTTTTAACTATTAGACTAGGTGTGGCTGATGTCGTCCAAAATATACCTCCAGAAAAGTATAATGCGGTCGCTGAATCAAATATAGAACCCAACTAGGTTGGGGTCGATCCCACAGGGAATAGGTCGAAGTTTATATAGAATGCTGGTTTGAGTAACTGGCAAGTAAGTAAAAAGGGTTTTTTTTGTGAAGAAGTAATAAAGTAACGATTGCTGATTGTATCGAGTTTGTAGACAATAAGAGAGATACACTAGGACTGTGATCCCCAATAATTCCTTAACTCCACTGGTCACTTGTGCTAACAAAACCGTCCCGCTATGTGGCATGCAAAATCTGACAAGATATGTTCATCTAAATGTCTCTCGACCTTGGTTAGATGAATTTCACTCTTCTCCTCTCGGTCTCCGAGTGTCGCACTACTAACCCTTGTCCTGGATCTCAGATAACTATTCCCACTAAGGCTCAAGTTATTAGGTGAAAGTTGATAGCTTCAAATCTCTATTGTTATCTCCTTTTCCCAATATCTACCTCTGTCTCGAGCAAGTCTAGAATACAGGCGAGTTTCTAATGTTTGCACCCGTTAGAAATCAATCAAAATGAAGGAAACAACAATACATGCATTTACAGCGGTTCAGAGTTGCTTTGTACTTAACCGGTTTCGTTAATTCCTCATGGTTCACACAACCCTAGTTGATGAGTTTAGCTACTAATAATTGTAAGAACACAAGAAGAATTCAGAGATGAAATCATAATTGCACACTCACAATAATAAAGAAGAACTGAAATCTCAATTATCAATAAAACTCGAATTAGGGTTTGTAACTACAAAACCAAGAATATGTTTATAATCTCAAAAACAATATGAAACAGCTCTCAAAACAATGTAATGACTCTCCCTCGCACATAGGACTATACAGGGGTATTTATAGATACAAAGCTAATCCTATCCAAATCAAAATAAGAGAACAAAGTCGGCAACTTCCACGGTATCGTGACTTGGTGTCGTGGAACCAAGTCACACCACGTAGGTTGGTGTCATGGAAATCAGGCTGAATTGTACGTCTTTAGAAGTTGAGTCACGCCATCAACCCATGCCACGTGAGTGACAGTCACTACACGTGACTGGCTGGCGTGGAAATCAGAACCTTTCTTGATCTCTGAAGTGGACTCACGCCAACCACTCTCATCACGTGAGTGGTCTTCACGTCACGTGAGTGGTGTCGTGAGTCCCTCTCTGGTGCAGATTCTTTTTCTTCCATCTTCAGACACTTCGTTCTCGGGCTTGATTATTCCTTTTTGATCATGTTGCCTTCAAACCCTGTTTTACTGCAAAGTAGGACAGAAATCACATTATACCAACCAAATACACCCAAGTTATTGCATATTTTCCTTGTTTTAAGCATCGAAAGCACCATGTAACCATGGCATATCAACACCTTCAACTTAGAACGTTTGCATGTCCTCAGGCGAACAAAAAAAAACATACATATACGATGCTTGATCAGGAGAAACCTAAGGGACCTATGGTAGTCGACTCATTGCCTTTGGCACAAAACTTTTTTGACCCCTCCTATTTGCAAATCAAAACCTAAGTGTGTATACAGGCAGCATATTATCATGACACAGAAGGGATCAAGTGATGGCACCAGATTATGCACAAACAACTAAGCATATATGCAAATGACATTAGTCAAACAAATAGCAGCTAATAATGCAACCCATGTACTCTCACAATCAAAGAAGTCCCATCCACTCACAGTATACTAATGAATATCAAAGTAGGGACTAGGTCAAAACACTCACTCTCATAAAGAAGTTCAAACAGTGTGCATGAAATACCATTGGCTTGCCCTTATTTTCTATGCCTTAATTTTCGGACAGTTGGACTAAGATCACTATAGGACTTTACTCGGCTTGTAATGTAGGCTTGGGGACGAGTATGGTACATATGGGTATGGTGACTCAACCCTCCTTGACACTACACTATTTTTCACTCCAACTTCCAACCTTTCTCATTTTTATTCTCCCTTATTCTCCTTTCTTTTATTTTCAGATTTTGGGTGTGATTTTCCTCACTTTCAAAACAAAATTTTCTTTTCTCTCTTTTTTTTTCCTTTTTCTTTGCAATTTTTCTTCTTTTCACTCTATATTTTTTTATTTTTTATTTTTTTCTTCACACCCAAACCTGTTTTCCCTTTTTCTTTTAGTAATATCTTCTTCATACCCAACTCAATCTACGCACCCCTATAATAGCCACCCTCAACTTAGGCGATTTGCCTGAGTTGAGGTACACAGTGTCCAAGAAGGGACCAGGGCCAAGACAGGTTCATTGTAATTAAAATGGGAAGGTGAATAGGCTAATGAAAGAAATAGGTCAATTAAGGTTCAAAATTGGGATCAAGGGATACTTATTCATTTGGTCTGGCATTTAGGCTAAAAGTGGACTTATTCAAAAATGGACTATGATCCTTTCCTAATCACTATCCTCTAACCTAGGCAAGACTAACCGGGCAAGTTCTGGATCGTACTCACAAAGTGAACTAAGTAATGACCTCACACACACAGCACATGGTTGTATTATCATCTACTACCTATCCGTTTCATGCAATGCTAGCTACAATTATTTGCCTATAATCCTAGTGACATAACAAGATCCAACAGCTGTCACACATAAACATGCTACACACACATACTTTAGAAATAAAAAATTTTTAGGAGGGGTATCCTTAACATTCAAAAAGCATAAAATTTTTCTAAACTGGACTGCACTACAGTTCCCTTACTTTTCTCCTAATTTAGCAAGAAACACATAAACATAACATCCTAAAATTTTTTGTTCTACTATGATAGCACACTCGGGGAAAACGAAACATGGCAACAAAACCCCCCAAGTGGTTGTACACCCCCACCCCCAACTAACAATGGTGCACTGCCTTCAATGCACAGCTAACAATAAAAGTACAAGGGAGTGAAGACATACCTGTGGTGCCCTAAGCGCCGAAAGTGGGCTCACCCACAGCGGGATCATCAGTCTGCTCAGTAGTAGGTGCATTCGATGGAGGGCCAGCCTGACTAGCGGATGCACCACGCGCCCTCTGCTCCGCCTCAATCTGGCTCGCATGGTACTCCACTCGGGAGACTTTAACTGCCCTCCAAAGATCACCCTCATACTCAGCATCACTATCAACCTGGACCTCCGGACTGCGCAATCTCTTGCCTCTATCCATCGGAGGCTCCTCATCAGAGAACAAATCCACCTCAAATGCTGGTCGCATCGATGCCTGGGCAGGCATAGGTAGGATAATAGTAGTGCTGCTCGATGCCAATGCCCTAACCTCCTCTCTCAATACGGCCACCTCCTGTGTCAGTCCAGTCATATTAAAACCAGGTGCAGCACTCAATCGGGAGGCCATCCGTGCCTCAATGCTGTCAATCCTCCCATGCTGCCCCCTCATAAACTGATCCATCACCGCAGTCATCCGGGCCTCCACCCTAGCCTCCGCAGCCTCTACAGTGGTCCTAACCTAAGGCTTCGGCTAGAATACCAACTTAGCCATCTGGGTCTCAGTGTGAGCCTGTCGCTCAAACATCTCCGTCTTCCGATCAACCAACTGCAGGAAGTCCCTAGAAATAGAAACCATACCAGAGGGAGGCGGTGGAGCGGTAGTACTGGGTACCTCATCATCAATAGGGCCAGCTCCCTCAGTATGTAAAGGAATAGTCTCAGGTACCCTAACCGGTACGAGAATAGGCATAGGAACACTACTCGGCTCATCTAAGGCTGCTCCCGACGACTCAGACGACTGTGACCCGTGGGGAAGAATGGGGTGAGAACCCCGCTGCTGAATCAGACCAATATCTGCTATACGGGTCACCTCTATATAATGATCGAGGTTAGGCATCCTAGCCATACCCGCCTTATCACATAGGCTCTGGATCAAGCATGGGAATGGTATACTCGTATGATCTCGGAAGGCCCGCTCATGGATCTCCCGAATGATGTATCTAGCAATGTGAATCTCATAACCAGCCAAAATACTGGCTACCACCACAGCCCGGTCTAATGTAAGCGAGTTATCAGCATTAGTTGAACCCAACTGATGCCGAACAATGGACCACCAGAATCTGCCTGCAAAATGAAGCGTGGAATTCTTGATGTCCAGCTTACCAGTCACCCAACTAGTCGCTACACCATTCTCTGATATGTACCCCGCAATCCATTTAAGCAGTTCCAACTTCTGATTCTCATCTCGCATCCTAACACTATCTCTGACAGTGTCCATCCGGTGATCAAATTCAATAGTCGAAGCCGAAAGTGGATGGTCTGCCCCAAACAGGAAGCGGTGAATGGTCTGCTCCGATATATCCACTTGGGTACTGCGGACCAAAATGTGTGTCAATAAGGGCTGGTCCCTGTAACTGTGCCCCACAGGAGTGCTCAAGTCAACTGACGCAGCATAAGAGGCATAAAATTCTCGAACTAACTCTGAGCTATAACGACCAGAAGGCTGCGCCATCCAACCCAATCCATACAGCTAAAAAATAGCCCAAATATCAAACAAGGCCTTCAACTCCTCAAGCCTGTACCGGGGTTCCTCCATAATGTTCCTCCTACAAACACCCCCCTCAGTCAGCTCGGTATCTCTGTTATAAAAAGCACGCATTCCCTGCACAGACCATAGCTGAACCTCCCTACTCTGTGCGGGAGTCGGAGCACTCTGGGCACCAGTACCTTAAATAGAGGCTGTAGCCTCCGCTGCAGAGGTACCCTGAACCGTAGCATAATTTGCATAGCCTGATTCCAAAGCATCCTCCCCCTCTTCAGACTGGGGGGCGGACTCAGAAGACTCAGCCGGAATAACTGGCGCGACATGCGGTGGGACAGGCTAAAGTGCTGCCCGGACAGAAGCTCGGGCTCGAGTTTGTAACCTCGTGGTTAGAGGTACTAAAGCCGTATCATCATGGCCAATCTCAATTTCCTTCACAGACCCACTTCTCTCAGATACAGTCAGTTCATCACGCAGACGGGTTGGTAAGTTTGGATTTTTGGTGCGAATTCTGGACGAGGAATCAAGATGGTCACTTTTGGGGTTTGATTTGGGAGGCATGGTAATGGGTTTAGATCAGCATTTGGGTATTTGAGTCGGGTTTGGGTTGGATTTTATTTGTTTGGGTCGGGTTTGGGTCAAGTTGAGACGTGAGGGGGGGGGGGGTCGAATTTGGTTACTGTCATGGTGGGAGGGTCAGATTTTGGTCTTTGTTTTTGGGAGTTTGGATTTTAGGTGGATAATTTGGGAATTATGGAAGAAGTTAATAAATTAGTGGTTATTAGTTTAGGTTGGTTTATGACTTATGGAAGAAAGAATCCGGTTTATGTAGGGTGAGGAAGATAGGTTTTGAACTTTAACTAAAAAGACAAAGTCAGGTCGGGTCGGGTTGTCTGCGTACTTCTGTTTCCACGAGACCACCTACTTGACAAGGGTTGGACTCACGTCACGTGGGTTACTGACGTAGCTGAGATCCTGAAACCCTAAAATTTCCTCTGATTTTCACATCACACCCCACGTGACGTGGGTTGACCTACGTCATGTGGGTCACCTGTCGTGGGTGAGATTCTGAAAGACCAACTATTTTTCTGATTACCACGACACCACTCAAGTTTCATGAGTGTACTCCGTGACGTGAGTAGTGGCGTGAGTAGTGTTGAACCTATTCAGGTAAATTTTATTAATTCCAGCTAACTGCTCCTCCAATACTCAAACCTCAACATAATAAAATCTTGGGTTGCCTCCCAATCAACGCTTGATTTAATGTCGCGACACGACACGGCTAACTTGGATACTCAGACTTCACCAACTAGCCCATGGGTTGCCTCCCATAAAGCGCCTGATTTAACGTCGCGACACGACATGGCTAGCTTGACTACTTAGACTTCATGAAGCTCATGTTCCTCACATGTCTTTATTTCTTCCATGACTCCCAAATAATGCTTAACACACTGTCCATTGACTTTGAATAGAACATTATCTGCTTCTTTTAGCTCAATAGCTACATGTGGGAATACCCTAACCACCGTGAATGGTCCATACCATTTGGACTTTAATTTGCCAGCAAACAAGTGAAGCTTGGAAGTATATAGTAGCACCAAATCTCCCGGGTGAAACTCTTGGTTCTCAATTCGACGATCATGATATAATTTCATCTTCTCTTTATATAATGCTGAGCTTTCATAAGCCCGAAGACAAAATTCATCCATCTGCTCAAGTCTCAATTTAGCCGCTTTACTCCAGTCTAAATTCAACCTTTTCAATGCCCATAAAGCCTTATGTTCCAGTTCGACTGGCAGATGGCAGGATTTTCCAAAAACCAACTGATATGGTGATGCACCAATTGGTGTTTTGAAAGCAGTTCGATATGCCCATAACGCATCATCCAGTTTTCTAGCCCAATCAGTCCTATTGAAATTAACTGTTTTTACCAAAATAAACTTGATCTCACAATTTGACACCTCAACTTGCCTGCTTGTCTGAGGATGGTAAGATGTTGCCACCTTATGTTTAACACCATATTTTTCATGCAGGGCCTTAAAAAGACGATTGCAAAAGTGGGATCCTCCATCACTAATAATAACTTAGGGTGTACCGAATCGTGAAACTATGTTCTTTTTCAAGAATGCTGTGACACTTCTCCCTTCGTTATTAGGAAGCGCAATTGCCTCCACTCACTTAGAAACATAGTCAACAGCTACCAAGATATATTTCATTCCATGCGAGCTCACCAAAGGACCCATAAAGTCAATTCCCCACACATCGAACAATTCAAGCTCAAGTATAGTTGTCATGGGAAGTTTGTGTCTACGTGAAATATTCCATTGCCTTTGACATTGGTCCCAAGTGCGGGCATAATCATGAGCAACTTTGTAAATACTGGGCCAGTAGTATCCACATTGCATGATTTTATGGGCAGTTCGCGCACCTCCATGATGACCCCCAACTGGAGATGAGTGACATGCTTCCAAGATACTCATCATCTCGACCTCTGGAACACATCTTCGAATAATGCCATCAACACACACCCTAAATAAATACGGCTCATCCCAGAAGAATTTTCTTACCTCATGCATGAACTTCTTTCTCTGCTGATATGACATATCTTTTAGAACTAGATCACTTGCCAAAAAGTTGGCAAAATCAGCAAACCAAGGGATTAAGTCTTGAGATGCTACCAGTACTTGCTCATCTGGAAAAGTATCATCAATCTCAAGATCATCCCTTAATTTAAGCATGGCCTCCTCCTCAAGGCGTGATAGATAGTGAGCAACTTGATATTCGGTTCCCTTACGATCCTTGTCTTCAAAGTCAAATTCTTGCAACAAAAGTACCCACCGAATCAATCTTGGCTTAGCATCCTTTTTTGATATAAGATACCGAAGAGCTGCATGGTCTGTATGCACGATCACCTTCGTACCTATCAAGTACGATCTGAATTTTTCAAAAGCGAATACTACTGCCAACAATTCCTGCTCAGTCACAGTATAATTCTTTTGAGCTGGATTAAGCACTTTGCTAGCATAGTAAATCGGATGTAACATCTTCTCACGTCTTTGGCCAAGGGTTGCACCCAAAGCTACTCCGCTAGCATCGCACATAACCTCAAAAGGCATAGTCCAATCTGGTGACACAATAATAGGGGCTGAAACCAGCTTCTCCTTATGACACTCAAATGCTTTCAGACATGCTTCATCGAACACGAACTTCACCTCTTTCTCCAAAAGTTTGCATAAAGGATATGCAATCTTGGAGAAATCCTTGATGAATCTTCTATAAAAACCAGCATGACCTAAATCTTCGCCTTATCCACCTCAATGCCATTCTTTGAAATCTGATGCACCAATACAATACCCTCATTGACCATAAAGTGACATTTTCCCAATTCAGCACTAAGTTACACTCCTTGCATATTTGCAGCACATTAGCCAGGTGTGCCAAAAAACTATCAAACGAGTCTCCCACAACAGAAAAATCATCCATAAAAACCTCAATAGTGTCTTCCATCATGTCAGAGAAAATAGACATCATGCAGTGTTGAAAAGTGGCCGATGCGTTACAAAAATCGAAGGGCATCCTCTTGAATGCGAATGTCCTGTATGGACTAGTGAAAGTGGTCTTCTCTTGGTCTTCGGGGGCAATAAAAACCTGATTATACCCCGAATAGCCATCTAGAAAATAATACCATCCTCTACCAGCAAGACGGTCTAACATCTGATCCATGAAGGGCATAGGGAAATGATCTTTCTCAGTCCAAGAATTCAGCTTTTGATAATCCATGCAAACTCTCCACCCAGTAACCGTCCTCATTGGAATTAACTCATTTTTTTCATTTGGAACCACAATGATTCCTCCCTTTTTTTGGCACACACTGAACTGGGCTCACCCACTTGCTATCCGCAATTGGGTAAACCACTCATGCATCTAACCACTTGATGATCTCTTTCTTCACAACCTTTTGCATTGGTGGGTTTAGACGATGTTGATGTTCAATACTCGATATGCACTCAGGAACAAGCTGGATCTTATGAGTGCAAATTTCGGGTGGAATTCCTATAATATCAACAATGGACCAACCAATGACCCTCTTAAATCTCCTTAGCACTGAAACCAAAGCCTCTACTTGCCAATCCACCAATTTAGCAAAAACAATCATAGGCAAGGTATTGTTGGCTCCCAAAAATGTGTAGCGAAGGTGGGCCAGAAGAGCCTTAAGCTCTAAAACTGGAGGCTCTTCAATAGACAGACGACCTGGTGGGGTTACCCTATTCTTCAAATCAAGATCCAGTTTCTTTGGAGCATACGTGTGTGCTCCCTTACCAGCGAGTGCACCCACCACCTCATCATATTTCTCAATACAACTGCTATCAAAATTCATAATCACGGCCGCAAGAGGTTCTACCCCCAACCTTTCTTCAAGAGACACAATAACATCACTATCATCAACCGCTTCTATCACCGAAATCACACGCTTATCTCTTGGCTGCTTCATTGAACGACAAACATTGAAAGTGACCTGTTCATCATTGAACCTAAATTTCATCTGCCTTGTTTCCATATCGACCAGTGCACGAACAGTGGCAAGGAATGGTCTTCCCAGTAATGGGAACCTCAAAGTCAACTTCACAATCAAGAATCACAAAGTCAGTCAAAAATATGAAAGATGCAACCTTTACCAAAACATCATACAGAATGCCCACCGGCTTTTTCACAGTCCTATCATCCATGAGAAGTCTCATAGAGGTTGGTTTCGGTGCTCCCAACTGTAACTGTTTGAACACTGCTAATGGCATTAATTTAATGCTAGCACCCAAATCACAAAGTGCTTTAGCAAAGTCGTATGACCTAATAGTACAAGAAATTGTGAAAGCTCCTGGATCCTCCTTCTTTTCAACTAGGGAATGCGAAACAACTGCACTACAGTGATGTAAATTATCTGCTGGCTCAAAACTGACAGTTCTCTTCTTTGTCACCAAGTCTTTCATGAACTTCGCATAACCTGGCATCTGCTCCAATGCCTCAACAAGAGGGATGTTTACTGACAGCTCCTTCAACATTGTAATAAACTTATGATATTTGCCTTCCTCGACCTTCTTTTTCAACCTTTGTGGAAAGGGAGGAGGAGTTCATGGGATAGTTTTTAGCACTTGTGGTACCTCCTTTTCTTGCCTCTTTTCAGCCTTCGCCTTTTTGCTAGTATCATGATGGTCGGGAACCATTTCGCCCTTTAAATTATCTGGATCTAACTCAATTTCTACATCAATAACCATTAGCTCATTGGTCTTACCACTATCGGCAGGTATAGGTGGATCTGTCGTGCTTTTCCAACTTCTAGTAGTAATGGCTAGACAATGGCTATCATTCTTTGGATTTTGGACGGTATTGCTTGGAAGGGTGCCTGGCTGACGTTGATTCAGTGCCAATTAAATCTTCCCGAACTGTTTCTCCAACTATTTAATGGCAGTTGAACGGGACTCCACTTTCTGACTTATTCCTGAAATGTCTGACCTAATCTCTTTCAAGCAATTTTCCTGGCTCTCTTACCCCTTGACCAGTTTATTAAGAAGGGCCTCCATCCTTAAATTTCCAGACTCCTCATCACGGCTTCCTAGTGGTACATAAAGGCCATTCTTCTTTCTATCTCCAATCACCATCACGGTCTCGTTCTCGATCTCTATTTCCCAACTTGTTGTAATTGTCTCCATAATAGTTCCGACCTTGATTCCCTTGCCTCGAGTTCCAAGAGTCTTGATTAAACCCTTGGCCCTTGTCTTGGAAACCCTCCACTTATCGATCTAGGTCCTTAGCCTCTTCATCAGACTCACTATGATCATGTCTAGATGATTTACCTTGTGCACCTACAGTATGCACCTTTTCAGCATCTCTGGCCTCTATCTGTTTAGCCAGAAGACCAATTTCTATCCTCAACTGAGCAACCTCTTGGGCTACAGATTCGTCCACAGCCCTTTGAGTTGCTGAAGCTCCAATAACATATGTGCCAGCAGGCATTTCTGCCTCCCGAGTATGCCATCCTCGGTTGGTATTAGTGACATGATCTAATATCTCCGAAGCTCATTCCCATCTCAAACTCATGAATGCTCCACCAATGATAGTATCTGCTACCGCCTTTGTGTTGATATTCAAAGCCATGTAGAAGATTTCCAGTAAATTCCTACCACTCATCCTGTGATTTGGCACATTCTGCAGCTTCTTTTTGAACCTCAGCCATGTCTCATAGAGTGCTTCAGAATGAAGCTGTCTGAAATTATAAATCTCATCCTTCAACTGTAGTGTCTTGGAAGGTGGGAAAAATCTTTCCAAAAATTGATTTCCCAATTCTTGCCAAGTAGTGATGGAACCTCATGGCAACTCGGCCAACCACAAAGTAGCTTCTCCTGTTAGAGAGAATTGAAACAATCTTAACCGAATCGCCTCCTGGTTAACTCCAGGTAGATTATAGGAAGCGCAGACCCCCACAAAATTCATCACGTGCATATTTGGATGATCAGTAGGAAGACCGGCGAACACACCCTTAAAGTTTAGCAAATGAATCATGGCACTAGTAATGTCAAACTTAGTGCCCAGAGGTAACTCTGGTGGAATAATCACACCAGTATCTATTGGCTCAAAGTAGGCCACATCTTCTTATTCAGGATCATTATAAACAGGCACATATGGTCTCGGTTGTTCTCTCAGTCGTCTTTGTCGCTCTTCAGCATCAGCCAAACGTTGTGCTGCTTCTTGCATAGCTCGATTATCTCTTTTTGCTTGTCTAAGAGCAGCATGCCTAGCTTGCTCTTTCCGTGTCAATTGAGTGGTAGTTTGATCCGCTGTTTCATGACCAACTGGCTGAATTGGTTGGTGACCAATATCTCCCGTAGCTGCGGGATCCTGAACCCCTTCAGCATTCACCATCCTTCGATTAGCTCTCAGAGTTCTTTCAATTTCAAGATCAAGTGGAATCAGGGGATTGCCTTAACTCCTAGTATTGGGCATATACCGGCGTGTACCCTCAAAAATATGTAACAACAAAACCAATCAACTCTAACCAGTACTAATCAACTCTGTAACCGTATTCTCTGGCAATGACGCCAAAATTTGATGTCGCCCAAAATATACCTCCAGAAAAGTATAATGCGGTCGCTGAATCAAATATAGAACCTAACTAGGTTAGGGTCGATCCCACAGGAAATAGGTCAAAGTTTATATAGAATGCTGGTTTGAGTAACTGGTAAGTAAGTAAAAAAAGGGTTTTTGGTGAAGAAGTAATAAAGTAACGATTGCTTATTGTTTCGAGTTTGTAGACAATAAGAGAGATACACTAGGACTGTGATCCCCAATGATTTCTTAACTCCACCGGTCACTTGTGCTAACAAAACCGTCCCGCTATGTGGCATGTAAAATCTGACAAGATATGTTCATCTAATGTCTCTCGACCTTGGTTAGATGAATTTTACTCTTCTCCTCTCGGTCTCCGAGTGTCGCACTACTAACCCTTGTCCTGGATCTCAGATAACTATTCCCACTAAGGCTCAAGTTATTAGGTGAAAGTTGATAGCTTCAAATCTCTATTGTTATCTCCTTTTCCTAATCTCTACCTCTGTCTCGAGCAAGTCTAGAATACAGGCGAGTTTCTAATGTTTGCACCCGTTAGAAATCAATCAAAACGAAGGAAACAACAATACATGCATTTACAGCGGTTCAGAGTTGCTTTGTACTTAACCGGTTTCGTTAATTCCTCATGGTTCACACAACCCTAGTTGATGAGTTTAGCTACTAATAATTGTAAGAACACAAGAAGAATTCAGAGATGAAATCATAATTGCACACTCACAATAATAAAGAAGAACTGAAATCTCAATTATCAATAAAACTCGAATTAGGGTTTGTAACTACAAAACCAAGAATATGTTTATAATCTCAAAAACAATATGAAACAGCTCTCAAAACAATGTAATGACTCTCCCTCGCACATAGGACTATACAGGGGTATTTATAGATACAAAGCTAATCCTATCCAAATCAAAATAAGAGAACAAAGTCGGCAACTTCCACGGTATCGTGACTTGGTGTCGTGGAACCAAGTCACACCACGTAGGTTGGTGTCATGGAAATCAGGCTGAATTGTACGTCTTTAGAAGTTGAGTCACGCCATCAACCCATGCCACGTGAGTGACAGTCACTACACGTGACTGGCTGGCGTGGAAATCAGAACCTTTCTTGATCTCTGAAGTGGACTCACACCAGCCACTCTCATCACGTGAGTGGTTTTCACGTCACGTGAGTGGTGTCGTGAGTCCCTCTCTGGTGCAGATTCTTTTTCTTCCATCTTCAGACACTTCGTTCTCGGGCTTGATTCTTCCTTTTTGATCATGATGCCTTCAAACCCTGTTTTACTGCAAAGTAGGACAGAAATCACATCATACCAACCAAATACACCCAAGTTATTGCATATTTTCCTTGTTTTAAGCATCAAAAGCGCCATGTAACCATGGCGTATCAGTGGCCTTTATGAGTACAAGTCTATCTAGTTGTGTTGGAATTTATTATTTTAGGTGGTTCTTGCCATCATATTGAATTAGGGTCGGTCGACGATGCTGCTGAGTACAAGTAATTTTGTATTGACACTTATTTACTTATGCACTTTACATGCAAGTACCAAGCCAATTCTTTCCAGGAAGTGGAACATGAGACTTAAATACACTAAGGGGTCGGTCTATGTTCCCCTTAATTCCTTGTACTACCTCTCCCATCCTTGATAAATCCATCTATAAGTAACATATTAAGAGGTAGAGGCTATTTGCTCCTAGATCCTGCTAAATCTCTTCTATCTTTTTTTCCTATTTTTTTTTCTTGTATTTGATAAGTTTCAGACATCTTGGTTGTATTGATATTACTCTTAGAGGCTTGTACTTGATGACTTCATGTTCTTGGGATGGTTTTGTATAATGTTGAGACTTGATTTATATTGTTACTATCATCTTTAACAAATTTACTCTCTTAGTTATCATTGGGTGTTGAGTTGGCTTACCTATTGTGGGGGTACGATAGGTTCCATCACAATCAAGTTTTAGGTTGTGTGACCACTCTACCGGGATTATTTCATTCATATATCCAATTACGATAAGGCTCCATCTAAATAACAATATTAATTATATATGCTTCAAAATGCTTATTCGGGTTCACGTTTTCCACTTCTAATGATAATCAAATTATTAAAATTTAATTGTGAGTTTACTCATCATTCTATCTTTTTGTTTCCAAAAGAAAAATTGAAGAAAAAGAAGAAGAAGAAGAAGAACAATGGACAAAGATAGTAAAACATCGATGATTAGTGAAGATGTCTCTTCAGTTCTTCAAGATTATCTTATCTCCTCATTCGTCCAAATTGATGATTAGTGAAGAATGAAAAGACAATACAATCTTGGTCATTTTGATGGGACATCTTCATCGATCGTCGGTATTTTACCATCTTTGCCCAATGCTTTACAATTACAAGCTTTATGGAATTTCACCATTGTTAAAAAATTTCACGAGCATAAGTATGAATCTTGCAAAGTTTCCACAATTTCAAGTCAGTAGTTCACCATATGAAAGAAAGGAAAAAGATCACTAGTTCACAATTTCATGTCCCTCATTTATAATTCCAAGTTACTAGTTCATAATTTTAAGTCACTAGTTCACAACTCCAACTCACTAGTTCACCATATTAATGAAATGAAAAGAAGGTTTACACATCACTAGTTCACAATTCCAAGTTACTCATTCACAATTTCAAGTCACTAGTTCACAACTCCAAGTCACTAGTTCACAATTCCAATTCAATAGTTCACAATTTCAAGTGACCACTTCACAATTCTAATCACTAGATCACAATTTTAATTCACTAGTTCACAATTCCTAGTCACAATTTTACAAGTTCAAGTCACTCATTCACAATTCTGATTCACTAGTTCATAATTCCAAGTCACTAGATAGTTTACAATTCCAAATATAATTCCTAAGCTTTCATTTCTAGCACAAATCAAACAAACTAACAAATCCAACAAACAAGAACAAATCAAATTAATTGATGTTAATTGGAACTAATTATTAGAAAATTAAACTAATATAATTCTAACAATAATTAAATGGAGTATTTTCAACAAATACCTCCAACATTTTCAATAATTTTATGCTCTCAAGTTTACGCCGAGTTCATCGATTTCATCATTTGTATGTGTTTAACTCACATTATGCACAATTTCAACTTATCTAATTCCACAAGTCAATACTTTTTTTCACAAAATTCAAGGCTTCAAGTACTAGCCATTTTCAACAATTTATCAAATTTTACACAATTAAACAAACTAAGTAAAAATCAAGTTTATACATTGCAAATATTCCACAATTACTACTCACCATATTCAAGGATTTCACAACTTTAGATAACAATGGCGAGGCTTTAGATTTATGGGGCAAAAGAGGAGAATGGGAAAATTAATGGAGACAATGAAAAATACCTTGAAAAATAGAGAAAATGGAACAAGAATTAACTTACCTTGTGCTGAAGAATGATGAGACGAAGGAGAATTGGCAGCGACAGCAACAATAGTTTGATGGAGGAACAGAAACACCTATGGGATGGAGGACGGAGGGCACCAGAGGGACGGAGGGAAGAGAGAGAGAGAGAGAGCGAGTAAAATGTGGGAAAAGAAATCATATCTCTAATTTTAATTAAAATTATTGACCTCCGGATGCCGGTAATGTAAAAAATAAAAAAATAAATTCATTTAATTAAAAGAAATAAAATAATTATATTTTTACCGATCTCCGGAGGTTGGTTTTATCAAATATAAAAAAATTATAATCATTTAATGAAAAACATTTAATTAAAATAATTTACTAAAAATCATTTAATTAAAATTGAAATCATTTGTTTAAATCAAAATTATTTTATTTATTTCAAAATAAAAACAAATAAATTATAATATGTATTTTTTAAATTTATTTAAAGTCTTTCAATAAAGTATGTACTTAAAGCCATTAATAATTTAGAGACTTAAGTAAAATAATTTAATTTTTATAATAATTTAAATTGTTATACAAAATAGTTTAATTTTTAAAATTTACTTGAGGTATTTGTTGTAAACAATTTTTAATATAGTTGTAATATATCAATATATATCAAAAGTTTTTTTTTTTATGTATAATTACATAAAAATTATTCAACTTTGTCAACTTAATTAATAAGAAATATATTTTACACGAGACAAATATTCAAGGTTGGAGGGACAATTAATATATAGAACTTGATTTGTTATATTAGTACTCCACGAGTATAGTACCTTGTAATATCAACATATTCCATATACTCGGATGGATTATCAGTTAATTAGCTTTTGACTACTACATCACTATAGGAGACATATATTCAAGGTTGGACGGACCATTAATATATAGGACTTAGTTTGTTACACTACTCCACGAGTATATTACCTCGTAATATCAACGTATTTCATATGCTCAGATGGATTATGGTTAGTTTTTGACTACTACATCACTACATGACATACATTAAAGATTGGACGGACCATTGATAGAACTTTTGGTTTGTTACATTACTCCATGAGTATTATTACCTCCTAATATCAACGTATTTCATACTCAGATGGATTTATCGATATTCCTTTGTCTACTATATATATCCATACGTGAGACAAACCTTCAAAGTTTGGACAATAGACCATTAATAGAACTTAATTGATTTATTTCATATTATTGATCCACAAGTATATATATTACCTCCTAATAGTTAATGACCCATTCCATTGTCATAACATTGTTTAGGGCGTAAGTACCCTGCTAGAATATCCCCTACTAAGAGAGTTGATAAAATCTCAAGGTAGGGTGGGTTCAAACAAAAACCTTATATTGTGTGCTTTAGTGGTGATTTGTGGTTCATGGTGTAGTATTTGGTGATGTTGTGTTCATTAGAGGATGGTCAAGTGGCATAGTTTCCCATAGGAAGTTTCGAGACAATAACGTAGAACTCTGGTTATAGGGGTTGCCGCATTGGAATAACTTTATGGTGTCCTAAGTTGATGATTTGTCTTTTGAAATGGGGGTAGATTCGGTCCTTTCCCTAGTTACTATTTAAGGCACGCTGCAACGGTTTAATTTTTGCTGCAGCGAGAATGTCGTAGTGATTGTTATTCCATAGTAGTGGTAGTGGTAATGTTTATGAGGGCAGCCATAGTGAGCCCCATTCCACCATAGTGGAGCCATTGTAGTGAGAAAGTGGCAGCAACAGTGGACGATGCACATATTAAATCACACTTATGTCATTCTTCTTCGAGTTTTATCCCACAAACTCAAAAGTTTCATTGTAAACTACTAAGTGGCAATTTTCTACAGGGCTAGGGGCATTTCCTTGCTGAGATAAGTATTTCTATCCGTCTTTTTACCATGTAATACTTTACTACCCTAGAATCATTAGGGAAAATTATTGGGATGGATTCATGGGTAATACCCTAGGTTCATGAAATTGTGGGGAAAAACCTAGGATAGTTATAAAATAATCTAAAATTACTTCTAGGATGTAAGATAACACTTCCAAGCATAGAATTATTGCTCTTAAACATAAATTATGGGAATTTGAGATAATTTGATGGTTAAAAAACCCTTGACGAAGGTTATATGCTATGAATAAGGGTAAAACTGGTGGGGTTGAATCCTTAAGGATTAAATTGAAGAGTAAATAATTAATTACTCTTTTAATTATTTATTTTAGACCGTGAATTATCCGAGGCATTGAGGAAAAGGAAAGCTCTTGTGAGTTAACTTAGATTTTGGATTCTTCAGTTGAGGTAGGTTATGATTTAACTAGAGTTAGACTTAATTTGGTTTCCCTCATACTTCTATATTGTATGAAATATTGATTGATCTTTGGACATATCTATGGTTGATTGATTGGTAGATTTACTAATGCTTGAATAATTAAGTTGGTGGTTGTTGAGCTTATTGGAATTTGAGATATAATTGTGAAGTATGCTTGTAAAATTGTGTGCACTTGTGATATCATCCTGAGAGATGGTATAAATGAGAAAATAAGTTGATATCATAATTATGGATTGGGTGCCACACCGGTATGATATTATTATTATAGATCGGGTACCACATCGATACGATATTATTATGATAGATCGGGTACCACGAAGATACGGTATATGCCCCTAGTGTGTCCCTTGCAGATCATAACTAGTTGGGCAGAAATAAGATCCTTTAGCATGTGTGTATATATTGGTGTTTTGAGGTACGCATTAGTATGAGATATCGTGATAACAATGAAGGTGAAAGAAATACAAATGTGAGATTTGAGGTGGACACAAATCCATGTTGTGATTTGATTATTGAGGTTGTGAATTCGTAATTATTTATAATAGTGACTAATATGAATTTTTTAGCTAACATTGCTTGGCCTTATTCGAAATGATTGTTTAATTGAGTAAAAGTATGAGTTGATGCTCCTGTATATTTGTTATTTGATTTATGATTTATACTTGGTAATAAGTTGGGTTGGCTGATTATTCATAGAAGTACATAGTGGTTTGTACTGATACTACCTTGTAATCTTCTTTTGTTGAGTGCAGACAATGTTCTAGAGACTCAGATGTGACCTTATCTCTAGCGATACTAGTTGATTCGATTAAAGGGTGATCTTTCCATAGCAAGGTTGCCACTGATCTTCTTTGATACACTCGTCTCTCTTTCATACAATATTTTGTTATTATACATTGGAGATGTTTGGATTTTCTTAGATATTTGTTTTGGATTAGCTTCCTTACACAGCGACTTTCGAGTCTTGGGGATGTTGTTAGTTGTTTTCTGCACTTTTATTTAATTAAGTTTTGGGATTAATTATTTGCTTTACTTAATTAATCTCATTAATTGAATTGGTTTAGTCTGGGTTATAAGGGTAAGATATGGTTCTCCTACCGAAGGGTTAGTGTGGGTGCCACTCACGACCATTTGGGTCATTAAAAAGTTGATATTAGAGCCCTAGGTTTGTCCATCTTGTCGTATAAGGACATGTATAGTAAAGTCTTGCTGAACTGTACGGAGACATCTGTACTTTTCCTTGAGAGGCTACAAGACACTAGGAAAACTAATTTTTTTTTCTTTTGTGCTATTAATTGATTCCATCCAGTTGGTATTTGGTGATCTAAATTAGAATCTGACCTCTCTCACTCTTATCTTGCAGATAGTAGGAACATGTGTAGCAGAATCAAAGATAGAGGCACTCGAACCGGCCGATGGGGGTAAAGTTCGTAGTAGAGGGCAAGTGAGAGGAAGAGGAAAAGGTAGAGAACAAAGAGTAGTGCATTCTAGGGGAAGATCTTAGGCATCCAAACATGTTATGGATAGGTCAGAGCCCCCTCCCCTATTGGAGGATATTACGGGAGTAACCGTAGAAGGGGAGGTAGCACCAACTTAGGGAGGTGCTGCACCGACTTTGATTTTGATAGAGTAATTCAGCAGGTGTTGAATTTTATAAGTGGATTGGTAGGGATTGATACTATACCAGAAGTTCCCACAGGACAATATCTAGAGTGTACCATGCTGCTGCTGTTGCTTCTCAGTTGGATGAGGCTTCAGAGACAGGGATTTTCCTGAGGCAGGTGCTCGGGAGGTGATGATCGGAGAAGAGCATGATTTCTTTTGTAAGTTTGTCAAGATAAAGCCTCCTATTTTTCATGGCACTGAGTCTGAGGATGCATACGAGTTAATCATTGACTGTCGCGAGGGACTCCATAAGATGGGAGTAGTTGAGTGGTATGGAGTTTAGTTTCTCACTTTTTAGCTACAATATGATGTAAGTTATGGTAGAGCGCCTATGTAGAGTGTAGGGCCATTGGGTTGCCTTTACTAACACGGACTCAGTTTTATTCTCTCTCTTTAGAAAAGTATATTCCTCATACTTCAAGGGACAGAAAGAGGGATGAGCTCACCAGCATTGAGCAGGGAAATTCTTCAGTTGCAGCCTATAAGGCCTGATTTTATTCACTCTTTTAATATTCTTTACAAGTGTTTCATACTAAGGAGGAGAGGATCCGCTAGTTTGTTAAGAGATTGAACACGGGCCTTCATATATCAACTCTTCAGATGGTGTCTTTAGGTAGGTCTTTTCAGCAGGTGGTTGGGTTTGTTAAGAGTGTAGAATGAGTAAAACAAGAAGGGTATGTTAATATGGCAGGAAAGAAGGCCCTAAAAAGGGGAAACTACAGTGGATGATTATCTAGGGGTCAGATTTCATAGGGGTATTCTTTACGCCTTATTCAGTCTGCTATGCAGGTGTGAGCAGAGGGTCTGGCAGGAGCCAGCTATCCTTCTGCAGATTTTGGTGACTATATTACTTCTTCTACTTTAGCTCAATGTCCCACCTAGACCGAACTTTCTATGAATGTGGTGAGGTTGGTCATATTCAGAGGAATTACCCCAGATATAAACAGACTGGTCAGTCAGGCCAGTAGTAAGATCCTCGAGTTTTGACTCTAGCTGGTAGGAGAGGTGGTGTTCATGGTACAGTTCATCCTCATGGTAGGCATGGTAGCCATATAATGGGTAGAGGTGTCAACCAACCTAATAGAGGCATTAGGTATATTGATAGAAGTAGTGCTCATCTTGTCAAAGGCGATGCACAGGTGGGTTACCAGGCCTATTTCTATGCTTTTTCGGTCAGGCCTGAGGTAGAGGCATCATATGCGGTGATCACAAGTACTATTCTTGTTAGTGATCGAATGGCTACTGTGTTCTTTGATCCTAGTTCTACTTTTTCTCATGTGTCTGTCTGTTTTGCTGTGAGGTTGGATATGGTGTATGATTTACTTGATGTTTGTGTTTATGTGTCCACTCTTGTTGGTTAATCTTTCATTTTTGATTGAGTTTATCATTCTTGTCCTACTACTTTTATGGGGTATAGAATGGGGTATACTTAGTGATATTGAATATGGTTGATTTTGATATTATTCTGGGGATGCATTGGTTATCTCCTTATCATGCTATCACCAACTGTCATGCTAAAACAATGACTGTGGCTTTGTTGGGGATGGCTAGACTTGAGCTGGGGGAGGGGGTGATTGTAGTCCTACTCCTATAAAGATTATATCTTTTATTCATGCTAAGAGATTTATAAGAAGGGGTGTTTTGAATTTTTAGCACATCTTTTCGACCTAGTGTAGAGGTTCCACCCATTGAGTCAGTTCCCGTGGTGTGTGATTTTTTGGATGTGTTTTTTGAGGATTTTCCTGGCATGCCACTAGACCACGACATTGATTTTTGTATTAATTTAGAGCTGGATACTTGTCTTATTTCTATTTCTCCCTTTAGGATGGAACCGACTGAGTTAAGAGAGTTGAAGGCTCAGTTACAAGAATTACTTAGTAGGGGTTTATCCGTCTGAGTGCCTTACTGTAGGGTGCTCTAGTGTTATTTGTGATAAAGAAGGATGACAATTTGCGTATGTGTATAGACTACCATCAGTTGAATAAGATTATGATCTGCAATAAGTATCCTTTTCCCCATATAGATGATTTATTTGACCAACTGCAAGCTGCATTAATCCTTTCTAAGATTGATTTGAGGTCTAGATATCATTAGTTGTAGATTCTAACCGAAGATACTCCAAAGACCATATTTTGAACTAGGTATAGGCACTACGAGTTCTTAGTGATATCTTTCAGGCTTACTAATACCCCAATTTCTTTCATGGGTTTGATGAATGGGCTATTCAAGACCTATTTGGGTTCGTTTGTGATTGTTTTTAATGATGATATATTAGTTTATTCTAAGAGTAAGGAAGAGTATGAGAATTACCTAAGGATTGTGTTGGGATTGTTAAAGGAAATGTATTTATACGCAAAATTCTCTAAGTGTGAGTGTTTGTTGGCTTTTGTGTCCTTCTTGGACATATAGTTTCAAAGGAGGGAGTTATAATGGACATTCAAAATGTTGAGGCAGTTAAGAGTTGGACACCGAGGTTTATAGTTTTAAGGGGTTGGCTAACTATTATTGTAGATCTGTGAAGGAGTTGCCTCTATTGCTTCATATCTAGCCCTTTTAACTCCAAAGGATGTACATTTTCTATGGTCTGATGAGTTTGAGGAGAGCTTTCAAAAGCTCAATATATTATTAACTACCGCTCCTATTCTTGCTTTGCCAGTGGAGGGTAAGGATAATTTTTTTATTGTGATGCCTCACATTCTGGTTTAGGTGTTGTTTTGATGCAGGGAAAGAACGTCATTGCCTATGCTTCCTGGCAATTGAAGGTGCATGAGAGAAACTATCCTATGCATGACTTGTAATTGACTGCATTAGTGTTTGCTCTTAAAATATGGAGGGACTACCTGTATGGGGCTCATTATGAGGTGTTCTCTGACCACCTCAGTTTGCAACATGTCTTCATGTAGAAAAATCTGAATTAAGGTAACCTAAATGGATTAAGATTCTCAAAGACTATAATGTAACCATTTTATACCATTCGAGTAAGGCTGACATACTAGCCAAAGCTTTGAGTAGAAAAACTGAGAGTATGTGTAGCCTGACTTATTTAAAGGCTACCACGATATTCAGTCTCAAGCTAACAATTTTATGTAATTTAATGTATCCGAGAGAGGTAGATTGCTAGCCTGTGTAAAGTCAAGGTTTTCATTCTTGAGTAGATCAAGGCTAGACAGTTCGAGGATGCTAAGTTGAGCAGAATTCATGATAAAGGCTTATAGGGTGAGGCTAAGCAGAACATGATTGATGATGAGGGTGTCTTAAGAATTAAGAGGCGAGTATGTGTTCCCCATGTTGATGACTTGATTCCAACAATCATTGCAGAGGCTCATAGTTTGAAGTATTCTATACATACTGGTGCGACCAAGATGTATCGTGATCTGAGGTTGCATTATTTGTGAGGTAGGATGAAACACGACTTTGTTGATTTTGTTGCCTGGTGTTAGAATTGCCAGTAGGTAAAGTAAGAGCACTAGAAGCCTGGTGGGACACTTCAGAGGATGCCATTACTGAATGGAAATGGGAAACAATAGCGATGCATTTTGTGGTTGGTCTTCCAAAGACCTTGGAAAAATTTAATTTGATATGGATTATAGTTGATAGGCTGACAAAGTCTGCACATTTTATTCCAGTTCATGTAACTTATAATGCAGTGAAGTTAGCCAAGATTTATATCCATGAAGTTATTCGGTTACATGGAGTCCGACCTTTATTGTCTCGGATAAGGGTACTCAGTTTACCTCTACTTTTTGGAGAAAATTGCATGAGGAGTTTGGTACTAGGTTGGACCTTAGTACAACATTTCACCCTCAAACTGATGGGCAGTCTGAACGAATGATTCAGGTGTTGGAGGACAGGCTCCGTGCGTGTGTGATGGACTTCGGAGGTCATTAGGACCAGTTTCTTCTATTGGTAGAGTTCACATATAATAATATTTACAGCTTGAGTATCGATATAACTCCATTTAAGGCATTATAAGGGAGGAGGTGTAGATCTCTCATTGGCTGGTTTGATGTTTTTGAGGTGAGACCGTGGGGTACTAACCTTTTGAAGGAATTGTCAAAAAATTTAGTTCAAAAAGAAGAAAAAAAGAAAAAAAAAAAATGAAAAATACAAAAAGATATCAGACCATGATCTTTACTAAGGAACTATATGGGAGGCAACCCACTCTTTACAAGTGTTGGTTTTGATTACGTGCATGTACGGGGGTAAAAACATTGCAAATTATAGGAACGGGCTAAAAACAAATAAATTCGGTAAGGCTTGTCTGTGGGACCTCACCGTATAAGGCTTAAGAAACCCTCATCCTTTCTTGCCATGTGAGGCCCAAGGTTTTTCTCCCATGCTCGTTGTGCAAGGAACTGATAAGAAAGAAAAGGTTTGGGTCCATGTGGGCCTACATCCCCCACCCACTTTTTAAAATTCCCTATTCTTCTTTGTTACTTTTTACACAACACAAACCCAAAAACCTCCTTTCACGCATTGTTTCTCTCTTAATAATTCCCCCAAGCTTCAAAGTTCCTCAAAAAATGGTAAGTTTTCTTAATTTTTCTTCTCTATTTCACGAAACCCCCATTCCCCAACTTCCTAATCAAAGTAATTTTGATTTTTGCTTTAGATTTTGTGCAAAGCTTGAAGCTTTAATGTCATGGGTAAATTTTGATTTTATAATAATGTAGGTTGTTTGGGTGGTTCTAAATGGTTGGTAGGATAATTTTAAGAACTTATTACTTGTGAGTTTTTCTTGCGTTGGCTTTGCTCTATTATTGATTTTGTTGGGTTGATAAAGCCATGAATAATTGCCTATTTTGGTAGACTTTATTTGCTATTATTTTTGGGATAAGTTAAATTATGTTTATTATGATAGATTATCTTCCCATAAAAAATATTATTGAGTTAAGTTGTGTAGTGTTTGGAAAGTTGATGACAAAGAGAAGAATGATAGACTCCATAAGCATGAATGCTTGAATAGGACCTTTGTGCAAACTACATTTTTGATAAAACATCCTGATGTATAGTCATGGGTGTTATTATTCCTATGATAGATGGATGACGATTGTCTAAATGTTATGCTAGTCATTCGGTGAGCCTCAAAAGCTCGAAAGTGTAATCGTGGGATGGTCCACAAAATTGAGGGAAAATCATAAGTATGGAAGTGTAAAGCTATGATATTAATGGTGAAATAGGATTTGGATAAGAATGAGTACCCATGCTAGGGAACTAAGTGTGGGTCATTTTGACACCATGTATAATTAGTTTGCTAGCATGATTGTATGGACCCAAAGTTTTCTTATTTGTAGGTAGAATGGAAAATCCTACACAAGCAAAGGGTAAAGAAAAGGCCATTGATAGCCAGAAGAGAAAGAGGGACTACACAGGCTAGGGATCAAGAAGCCAGACCCTACTCAGTCCGCTGCCCCAGTTTGAATCATGAGGCAATATGGGATAAAGTGGGTCCAAACCCTCTTTAAAACAACATGGTTCAAGAAGTATACAAAAGAGAAGTACCTATTGTAGGTACCTATTAATAAAGAAAGATGCATGCAAAGTTCTTTGATACTTGGGGCCAAAGCTCACATGTTGGGGGCTCCAGTTCATTTTTGCAGATCATGGCGAGTGCCATATCAGCCTTATTTGGGAGTTTTATGTAAACTGGAACCATTGGTGGATCTAGTGAGTTTCATGTGAGGGTTATGATTATACCATTCCATGTTGATTTACTATGATGACACTTAAGGAAATATTTGATTGAGGTTTATGCCTTATCATCGTATTAGGCTATCCGCAGTACTTATGCTGTGTACTGTCTACTTCTAAATGACATACTCATACAATATACTGTCTACTTCTATATGGTTGATGAGAAAAGATATTAAGGTCATAAGTCTCTGGCTATGGAATATTTTACCAGAGATGCTGAGTTTCATTGAAGATCGTATGCGGAAGATAGATGTAATGCAAATACATAATGATGGGGACTAGAGACATCCTGCTCTTGGTTTACATGCTTTTGACTAGCCAAGCTATCAATGTTGGATCTATTATGTGATCTATGATAAAGTATTCTAGGATTGGACTGACATGAACTTCTTCTTTGGCAGCACATTCAAAAGTTCTTACACCGGTAATAGGCTTTTGAGGAGCTAGTAGATTTCCATCTAGTGTGAGGTGGAAAACTGGTTTATGTGACTATAACAAAGGTACTAGAGGATATATAGGGTCTTACTATAAGCGCTGCTGAGAGCCACACCTGAGATGACTTTCTGTTTGAGTACTTCGATGGTTTGCTGTATTTACAATTGTGGTTGAATTGTAGAGACGCTACTGCTAAGAAGAAAGCGTAGTTGGATGAGCGATACACACTCATTCAACATACATAATCACTTTCAAGATGGGCCTGATATTTGCTGAGTGGAGAGATAATACTGTGTCTACTCCAGTAGCAGAACCATGTGATGATGAAGATAATGAGATTCCGAACTGTTATAGTGATGATGGTGACACTGATTATGGCCTGAAAGATGCTGATTCCTATGTGGATAATGATTGACGAGGGAGTTTTTTGTCTCCACCTGTTTTGTTTCTTCTTTAATTGGGTACTAAAGACAATGCCATCTTTTAAGTATGGGGTGGTGGAAAGAAACTTCTATTTATTGGTCTATATAGTTGTTTTGATTTGTTTCTTGCTTTGTTAGGACCTAATTTGAATTCTGATTTGTAATAGTAATTTAGGATGTAATATATTAGTAAGTATAATGTGTTGTGCTAGCAATTATCTTTGTTAGATCAACTCTTGATTTTTATTTTTTAGTTTTTTAGGGAATCCTTTGAATCGTAATTTTTTTAGTCATAGTTTATGAGTTTTTCCCAACGATGGATGGATGACGATCGTCTTGAGGGAAAATTAGTCTTTAGGTAGGTAGAAGAGATTCCCAAACGCCTTTGAAGTGATAGGTTATCAATCTAGATACACTATGACTACTTTTGATATCTCTCTTAAACTTTGTGGATAAAAGTAAGATATTTTAGTTAGGAGACTTAGGCTCTAAAATTCACTTTAGATGAATAAATTACCTTCAAAATGATGTTTCACTGAATTATGTTGTATTGTTAGGCAGAGAGTTGATATGAAGTCGATTTAATAGTTTTTGTACCATGTGGATTTAATAGTTTTTGTACCATGTGCGGTGAGATTTCATATATCCATGCTATATTTAGATATCCAGAACTTTCCTGGTGTATCTGCAAAGTGAAATAAAGTATCGATTTGTAGGACATGAGTTAGGCATTTCTTTTTTGAGCCAAATTTCTGACTAAATATTTTCTTACCCTGACATTACCTATAGTAGCCTCTTTGAGCCTTTTAACTTATTTCTTTGATAGCCTCTTAATTAGCCATTCCTGTTTATTGATTAGCTTTGCAATAATTTGATCTGGAAAGACCCTCGTGCATATTATAGTTTTTGAACTTAATAAGAAAGGGAAAAAGAAAGGTGAAACAATGGGAATTGGGGTAGAAATTGAAGAATAAAAGTTAAATGGTGCCCTTGTATTAAATTTAAGTATGTTGTTAGTAAGGAGTAGAAAAATAAAAAGTTTGAAAATTTTGAAAAAATGAAGAGGAATAAAAAATTGCTCCTTACTAGCCATGTGCAATTAAGATGGTGAGTGCTTAAAGATAAGTGAAAATATAAGGAAGCATAAGAAAAGTTGATAAATCGGGAAACATAAGGAAAAGAGAAAATTGAATGTGGTTGAACGTTTAACGGTGCTTAAGAAAGTAGTCACCATTTTAATCAAATATTTACTACCCATTAGTCACCATTTTAATCAAATATTTACTACCCATCCCATAACCAACATTGCAATCCAAAAAGTCCCATTGATCCTATTTTTTAAATGCTTTTTTTAATAGAGTATGACATTAAGGTCAAGATTATGGTATGCCTTTTATGTATAAGAATTTCTTTGTGCGAGCGAGTGATACTATTTTTCTTATGCGCCCCAGAAGTTGTGATGTATTGTTATTGAATGAGGGGGCATCTCTCTTGAAAAGTGAGAGCATATTGATGCTAAAATCTTGGTGAATTACTTGATTTCTCTACTAAATAATGTGATTGTTTTGTCTTATGCATTATGTTGGTGAGTTGGTTCTAGAGGTTGCGTCGTTTTGTTAAAATTATCTTTGTTTTGTTTGTTAAAAGCACTTATTAGTTGAGAGTTTCTTGATGTTTAATTTGTTTTAGTTATCTAAAAAAAGAGTAGACCTATTTGATTGGCTTGTCTAGGTGGTGTCACGACCCGATTTCTCAAGTCATGTCGGCGCCTACTCTATCCCACTAGTAGGCAAGCCAAGCCATAGCCCGGAATGGCGAGTAACGGGCTAATGGGAGGAAATCAAGGAAAGAAAAGAATAATTAACACGGGCTAACGGCCGAAAACTAAGGAAAGACAAGAATAATCAGCACCAACAATAAAGACATAAGCAGAAGCGAAGAAACATACATATATAATATACCGTACCAGGGGAAGGAAGAGGACAAAATATACAAGATGATCCCTCCCAAGACCTGGTAAGGCCGGTACTAAATCCACTACTAACAAAATAAGAGTACTAGACCGTATCCAAAATACACATAACATATACACAGTAGTCTCGATGGCAAAATACTGGAACATAGGACTCTAGAAAGCTCACCCTACTCCGGATCAGTACTGGGTCAGAGAATCACGTCAACGCTGGCGGCTCGTACTCGGATCTGCATCAGGAAAAAGATACAGAAGTTCAGTATGAGTACCAAAACAATGGGTACTCTGTAGGCATCATCGGCCAACTGAGCTCAAATATAGGAAAAGTATAACTAAAATGCGAGGGTATAACTAAGTCAGCAGGGGTAGGGGTAGAAAAGTAAATATCTACAGAACTATGCAAGTGCAATAAATGAAGTAAATGGAGGCAATATAGGAAATAAACAACCCAATGGTAAGAAATAAAACTAACTATAACCTAACTGGGCCCCCATAAGCCCAGAAGGCACACACAGGAAGACAATTAACCCTACAGAGCCCCCATAAACCGGTGGGTACACACAAGAAGTAACTAAAGTAAAAACATAAGTAACCCGTAACTAAACCAATCCCAAGTAACCATCTGATCCCAGATCCATGATAAAACCGTCCAGGTGTGCACCAGGCTTGCACCGGCACCAATGGGTAATAACGAGAGGCCATACGTCGGATTTGAACCAGAAACAGTGGGTAATAATAAAAGGCCACATAAATCATGTACAACAGAACTCAGTACCACTGTCAATACTCTCAGAACAACCGTAATCAACCCTAGAATACCCCGATCATATCATAACCAGATGCAGACTCGAATCAAAACTCATAGAAACCATAACATAACCAGAATCTAGTAAACCCAAAAGTAACCAAAGTCAACTGTAAAACTGAAATCCAAACCATACCATAACTGATGCCAAAGTTGTGCAAGAACTTATTATAAAAAACAGAAATAAAGTATATGCTGGTCCCAGACCGGAACTGAAATGCATTTATATAAACATATGCATAACTAGCTAAAAAGAAGGAATCCAAGGTTTCCCAGCTTGATACCACGCCCTAAGCTCGTAAATACTACACCATATTAAGGGATAACAGGCCCAAAATCTACAAAAATGGGGCCCTAACCAGATAAATAAGGCATAAAAAAAAATACTAAGTCAATAATGGGCTAAAACTACCTGCCCAAAACTAGCACAATAGTATACTAATACCATATATAATCTCAATCTAAAGATAAGGTAAGCCTAGCCTACCTGAAATCCAAAGCTAAGCTCACGAATACAATGCCAAAGCTAAAACGCCCTCCGAGAAGTCTCCGAATAGTGCCCTACTAGAAACCGAACTTGAATAACTTGATGTAGTTAATTTATTTTTCTTCGGAGATCGAATATAATATCAAACTATCTTCCTACCAAGTCTATTATTTTACGTGCATAAGTATGTCCTATTTACTGCATATTAATATATATATATATATATATATAACCTTGATGAGAAGTGAGCAACATAATTCCTAAAAGTGAAAGAACATGCAATGCAACAACAAACTTGTATATACTTATATGTATATCATGTGGTGGAAACAATTATAGAAGGTTTGCTTCACTTGAAAGAATAACACATGGCTAATTATGGGTATGCCACTAATTTAATGCAATGTTGATGGGCTTTCCTCCATTTCCACGTGGAGTGAGGTATCCATAAAAATTCATTTGTCCACTACATATATATTCGGGTATTGCATAAGTTATTTAATAAAATAAATACAATATTTTGAATATACCAAAATTAATAGAAAATTATTTCGAATAAATCCTTTATCAAATAATAAGAAAGTTTCAATATAACTAGATTCACTATTTTCATTTAGTATATTAATAAATCATAAAACTATTATAAATAATATAACTATATCGTAACTAAAGAATTTTCATAAATATCTAAAACAATTTAGAAAGCTAATGAAATATATCTTTTACCAAATTCTAATTTAATTTAAATATTTCGCAATATGCTCGTTGTTAAAAAATTTCTCAAATGAGCTGTCCGAAAATCTAACTGTCGGTCCTAGCAAGTCATAAATAACTTGAGGCAGTTTTAGGAATGCTCTAAACTCCGAAAATGCAGAAAATGATTGGGAGGGTCATTACAACATCCACTACTAAAGGACTTTCGTCCGCGAAAGTAAAGGATAAGGAAGTAGATGAAGGCTCGAACACGTAGGGATACTGGGTCCACATATCACCCTCAGTCTCCCAGGTATCCTCTTCAACTGGATGGTGACGCTACTGAACCTTAACTAATGGAATGTCTCTGGAGCGCAACCGTCTGACATCTCTGGCCAAAATAGACATGGGCTCCTCTACAAATGCCAACCTCTCATCCAACTGAATCGAGTCCCACCGAAGCATGTGCGACTCATCTGGGATATACTGTCGCAACATAGATACATGAAACACTGGGTGGATGGCTGAAAAGGCAGGAGGCAATGCCAACTTATATGCTACCTCCCCAACTATCCGTAGGATCTCAAATGGTCCAATATATCTGAGGCTGAGCTTGCTTCTCCTCCCGAACCTCATCACGCCCTTTATGGTTGATACTCACAAAAATACCCTGTCACCAACTCTGAACCTTAATGCAAGACGCCTACGGTCAGCATAATTCTTCTGCCGACTCTGAGCTGCCAGCAGCCTATCTTGAATCACCCGAACCCGGTCCAATGACTCACGAAGCAAATCTATACCACGAGGCCTAGCCTCAGAAGTCTTAAACCAACCAACTAGAGATTGACATCGCCTACCATATAGTGCTTCGAACGGAGCCAACTGAATGCTAGAATGGAAGCTGTTATTATATGCAAACTCCTCCAAAGGAAAAAATTGGTCCCACTGACCCCTAAAATCCATCACAAACGCGGAGTATATTCTCCAAAATCTAAAAAGTCTGCTCGGACTGCCCATCATTCTGGGACTAAAAGAAGGTACTAAAGTCAACCTGAGTACCCAACTCCTCCTGAAATGTCATCCAGAAGCTAGAAGTGACTAAGAGCCTCGATCTGAAATGATGGACACAGGTACCCCATGAAGGAAAACCACCTCCTGATATAGACACGGGCTAATCTCTCAACACTGTAGGAGACCTGAATATCGACGATATGAGCAAACTTGGTCAATCGATCCATGATGACCCAAATGCTCTCAAACCCATGAGAAGTGCGAGGCAAACCATCTACGAAGTCCATAGTAACTCACTCCCATTTCCATTTGGGAATGGGTAGTTGCTGAAGCAATCCACCATGTCTCTGGTTCTCAGCCATTACCTGTTGACAACAAAGGCATCGATCCACAAAGTCTACTATATTTCTCTGCATACCACTACACTAGTAATGCTGCCTTAGATCCCTGTACATTTTAGCTATCCTGGGGTGAATAGAATACCTGAAGCTATGAGCCTTACGAAGAATCAACTGAATCAAATCTCTGACCTTTGAAATACAGATACAATCATCAAATCTCAGAACACCCTCAAAATCTAAGGTAGCCCTCCTAGACTCACCTCTCAACTCCTGTCCTTGAATGCTATGAAGCCTACTATCCTCAAACTGACAACCCAAATCTACTCCAATAAGGTAGATCTGGCCTCAATACTAGAAATAATCCTTCTGGGGTCAGAGATATCAAGACGAACCATCAAGTTATCTAAGTACTGGATATCTAATACCAACGATCGCGGCGAAATTGAAATGAAGGCCAAGCTAACCATACTCACTACCTTCTGACTCAAGGTATACGCTACCATATTCTCCTTGCTTGGATGGTATAGAATAAAGATATTATAGTCCTTCAGCAACTTAATCCATCTACGCTGCCTCGAGTTAAGCTCCCTCTAGGACATGATATACTAAAGACTGATGGTCGGTAAAGATCTCGCAGCGAACCCCATACAAGTAATGCCTCCAAATCTTAAGAGCAAACACTATCGATGCCAACTCTAAATCATGGGTGGGGTAGTTATGCTTATGCATCTTCTACCGCCTTGACACATATACAATAACATGGTCTCGCTGTATCAGAACACACCAGAATGTCATCAATGAATGCTATCACGATGGAGTCCAAATACGGCCTGAAAACATGGTTTATCAAATCCATAAAAGCTGCTGGGGCATTAGTCAACCCAAAAGACATTACCAGGAACCCATAATGGCTGTAACGAGTCCTGAAGGCTATCTTAGGGATGTCCTCCACCCGAACCCTAAACTGATGGTAGCCAAATCTTAAATCAATTTTAGAAAACACTGCTTCACCCTGTAGCTGGTCAAACAAATCATCGATACGAGGCATAAGATACTTATTCTTCACTTTCACCTTTTTCAACTACCTGTAGTCGATATGCATACACATGGAACCATTCTTTTTCTTCCCATATAGAACTGGAGCACCCCAAGCCAGTACACTCAGTTTGATAAAACCCTTACCCAGAAGATTCTGAAGCTGACTATTTAGCTCCTTTAGCTCAGCAGGAGCCATGCAATAAGGAGCCATATAAATAGGTCAGGTGCTGGCTCGAGGTCAATAACAAACTCTATGTTAAGCTCAAGAGGATAGCCAGGTAGGTCAATAAGAAAAACATTGAGAAACTCAGGAACAATAGGAACAGAGTCAAGCGAAGGACTCTCAACACTAACATCCTAAACATAAGCAAGAAATGACTCACAATCCCTCGCTATCAGTCTACTAGCTCGAATGTAAGAAATAATCCCCGTCGGCGAGCGGTTAAAAGAACCCTGCCAGACAACCTAGGGTATGCCAGGGATGGCTAAGGTGATGGTCTTAGCAAAGCAATCCAAGACTGCATAGTAAGGGGATAACCTATTCATGCCTAGAATCACATCGAAATCTGCCATATCTAACACAATGAGATAAACCCAAGTATCGAACTCCCAAACATTCACTTAACAAGATCTATATACCCAATCCACTATTAAAAAATCACCCACAGGGGTAGCTAAATGTAATGGTACAGATAAAGAATTTATACACAAACCAACCGCAGTGTATAATAAGAAGAAACATATGAAAATATAGAACCGGGATCAAATAAAGTAGAAGTTGGCTGATGGTATACAAAAATCGTACCTGTGATCACAACATATGAAGCCTCAGCCTTTGGCCTAAATGATATAGCATACAAATGGCCCTGTCTGCTATAGGATTGGGTGCCTACCTCTCTGAGGACCACCTCTACAATCCTGAGCACCACCCCTAACTGGTAACGACACTGATCTGATCGGCTGTGCAGTCTGAACTGAAGGCTCAATCATCCCATGCTGGGGACACTCACAGGCGAAGTGACCAATAACCCTACAGTCATAACATGCCCCTAGCACCCTGCTCTATCTAGAAGGTCCGATTGATCCAGAATGACCGCCTCGTCTTGACGACCCCGACTGAACACTCTTCTGAGGTTGACTACTGCTCTGACCACTGGAATTATTATAACTGGGCTGACCCCTATTTGATATCTGAAGCGCTGCTTGAACCGGCTTACTAGGCTGACCCTAATGCTGATAAGGCTGCTTTTAGAGGTACTTACCCTAAAACTCTCGACCTCTTGACTGTGAGTCACTGTGGCTCCTACTATAACTGCCCTGATAATGAGGTCTCTTATCACTTCCCCTTGGGCCTCGAAATCCATCTCCTCTTAAAGTGACCCTGCTCCGCAATATCTAAAAAAGACTTTTCTGAATTCACCAAACTCTGTGTAGCCCTGTGAAGCGGTAATCTCGAATGCCTAACAGAGCATCAAACACACTCATAATCCATAGCAAAATCATTATGGCATGTCTGGTTTACTCATGAAATTTCACCTCATACTCGGCCACCGATATGGAACTCCGTCTTAATATAGAAAACTTATCTCTCAAATGCTCGTGCATGCTGCGAGGCATATACTTCCCCAAGAAAGCCTCGGAGAACCAAGTCTAAGTCACAGGTGGAGATCCAGCTGGCCTGGAATAAAGATAACCCCTCCACCACCTTCTCTCTACTGTGTCTAGCTGATACGCAACAGAATCCACAGTGTGCGACTCAACCAACCCTTAATTCTGTAACCTCTTCTCACAACTAGACAATAACTCATAAACATCCTCTCCTGGGGTCCCGACAAACCTGGGTAGAGTCAGTCTTAGAAATCGTCCCAACATCTTATGCTCCTCTGAGAATAAAATTGGCATGGCTACTATCGACTGTGGGAATACTGGTGCTGGCAGAACCTCTACTTTGGGAGCTGCAGCTACAGGCTGTGCCCCTAAATCCATACCACCGTGTGCTATTGGCTGAGCTCCATCGGTCAGCGGACCACCAACTATAACTGTACCAATATATCCCAGAGAATTGATGAAAATATAAACTCAGGTGGGGCCTGGGCTGCCCCTTGGCCCACCTGCTATTGTAGTGGTAGAAAACCTGGAGCTGTCTCAGGCTCAGGACCTATTGTAGGGTCTGGCGATAGATCCCTCACTAAATTTCAAATCGGGGTTGCTGTTCTATCCTGCCCTCAACCTCGGGGTAGACCTCTACCCCTAACTAGAGCTCTACCAGTACGCTCGGGGTCCTGATTCCTGGCTGCCGCTCCTCACTTCCTAACCATCTACGAAAGAGTGAAATAAATAGAGATTGAGAGACCAACACAGAAGTAATGTACGAAAGTGAATCAGAAAGATGAGATTTATCCTAAATTTTTTCTGTAGCCTCCCAAAGATAAGATACATACGTCTCTATACCGATCCGCAGGACTCTAGTAAATATTAGCTCCTATACCAACAATACCGGTGAAACCTAGGCTCTGATACCAAGCTGTCACAACCTGATTTCTCAAATCATGATGACACCTACTCTATCCAACCAGTAGAAAAGCCAAGACATAGCTCGAAATGGCGAGTAACAGGTGGAAACCAAGGAAACACAAGAATAATCAACACCAAAAATAAATACATAAGAAAAAGTGAAGAAACATACATATATAATATACCGTACCGGGGGAAGGAAGAGGAAAAAATATACAAGATGATCCCTCCCAAGACCTGGTAAGGCCGGTACTAGAGCCACTACTAACAAAATAAGAGTACTAAACCATATCCAAAATATACATAACATATACATAGTAGTCTCAAAGGCAAAAAACAATACTAGATCATATGGAGGAGGATCAGCCTCGGACTATAGAAAGCTCACCCTGCTTCCGATCAGTACTGGGTCAGAGAATCATGTCAATGCCGGTGGCTCATACTCAGATTTGCATTAGGGAAAATATGCAGAAGTGCAGTATGAGTACCAAAAAAATGGGTACTAAATAGGCATCATCAGCCTACTAAGCTCAAATATAGGAAAAATATAACTAAAATGTGAGGTTATAACTAAGTCAGCAGGGGTAGGGGTAGAAAAGTAAATAGCTACTGAACTATGCAAGTGCGATAAATAAAGTAAATAGAGGAAGTACAGGAAATAAATAACCCAATGGTAAGAAATACAACTAACTATAACCTAAATGAGCCCCCATAAGCCAAGAAGGCACATAGAAGAAGACAATTAACCTTACCGAGCCCCCATAAGCCGGTGGGTACGCACAAGAAGTAACTAAAGTAAAAGCATAAGTAACCCATAACTGAACCGATCCCAAGTAACCATCTGATCCCAGATCCATGATAAAATCATCCAGGTGTGCATCGGTCTTGAATCGGCACCAATGGGTAATAACGAGAGGCCATACGCCAGATTCGAATCGGAAATGGTAAGTAATAACAAGAGGCCACATAAATCATGTATAACAGAACTGAGTACAACTGTCAATACTCTTAGAACAACCATAATCAACACTAGAATACCTCGATCGTATCATAGCCATATATCAGACTCAAATCGAAACTCATAGTAATTATAACATAACCAGAATCTAGTGAACCCATGAGTAACCAAACTCAACTGTAAAATTGTAATCCGAACTATACCATAACCGATGCCAAAGCTGTGCCAGAACTTATAGTAAATGATAGAAATAATGTATATGCTGGTCCCAAATCAGAACTGGAATGCATTTATATAAACATACACATAACTAGCTAAAAGGAAGAAATCCAAGATTTTCGAGCTTGATTCCACGCCCTAAGCTCATAAATACTACACCATATTAACGGATAACTAGCACAAAATCTACAAAAATGGGGCCCTAACTGGATAAATAAGGCATAAAAAAATACTGAGTCAACAACCGAGCTAAAACTACCCGTCCAAAACAAGCACAATAGTATACTAATACCATACATAAGCTCAATCTAAAGATAGGGTAAGCCTAACCTACCTGGAATCCAAAGGTAAGCTCACGAATACAGCGCCAAATCTAAAAGCCCCTCCGAGAACTCCGAATAGTGCTCCACTAGAACCCGAGTTTGAATAACTTGATGCAGATAATTGATTTTTCTTCTGAGATCGAATAAACTATCAAACTATCTTCCTACCAAGTCTATTATTTTATGTACATAAGTATGTCCTATTTGCTGCATATATATATATATATAACATTGATGAGAAGTGAGCAACACAATTCCTAAAAGTGAAAGAAAACACAATGCAACAGTAAACTTGTATATACCTATATATATCATATAGTGGAAACAATTATGAAAGGTTTGCTTCGCATGAAAGAATAATAAATGGCAAATTATGGGTATGCTACTAATTTAATGCAATGTTGATGGGCTTTCCTCCACTTCCACGTAGAGTGAGGTATCCATAAAAATTCATTTATCCACTACGTATATATTCGGGTATTGCATAGCTTCATTAGTAAAATAAATACAATATTATGAATATACCATAATTAATAGAAAATTATTTCCAATAAAACCTCTATCATATAATAAGAAAGTTTCAACATAACTAGACTCACTATTTTTGTTTAATATATTAATAAATCATAAAACTATTATAAAATAATATAAATATATCATAACTAAAGAATTTTCATAAATTTCTAAAACAATTTAGAAATCTAATGAAATATATCTTTTATAAAATTCTAATTTAATTTAAATATTTTACAATACACTTGGTATTAATACAATTCTCAAACGAGCTGCCCAGAAATCGAACTATCAGTTCCAGCAAGTCATAAATAACTTAGGGCAGTTATGGGAAACCTCTAAACACTGGAAATGCATGAAAATGAGAGAAATGACTGGGAGGGTCATCACAAGTGGATAATAAATTGAGTATTGAGAAGTTGTTTGAGGATGAACAAAAGTAATAGCGAGGGGTGGTGATGTTGTGCGTATTTACATGATTTTTAGCCAAGCTTTATCCATGTTTAAACCTTGTTTCGAGTTAAAAAACACTAAGTACTCTTGATTATTTCTCATTTTAGTGTTTTGGATTTTGTAGGAAAAATGGTCGAAATTACCTAAGTTCTTGGACAAAAACATAGGCCACCTTCTGTGGCTTAGCTTAGAGCAAGCAGAGGGACCTCATGGTGCCAAGGGTAGAGTGGAGGGGGAGGGGGGGGGGTTTGGTTTTTACCACTCTAAAGTTTTGTCTATGCTCAAAGATTTCCAAAGCAAGGATATGGACCTCGCAGTGCCAAGGCCAGGGAGAGGCAATGAGCCTCACACCACAAGACAGTGAGCCTCATGCTGCAAAGCAGTAAAGGCTCGACCATTTTGACATGTTTGTTACCCATCATAGTGTGTCCTTTTAGGTGTTTTTACTTAGTATGAAATATACACATAGTCATTTTTAATCAATACTCATCATTGTGGAAGCACAGAGCAAGATCAAAGGTGTATTTTATTTAGGGTTCACTCTTTTATCCTTTACTTAGAATTAATTCTTGTTCAAAACATGGTTTCTTGCTATTAAATTGAGATTATGAGTGGCTAAATTCTCTTGTTCTAGGGTTATGGCCAAGTATGAGTTTCATATCTTAATATAATGTTGTTTATGAATTTTCTACCATAATAATTGTTCTTTTCATCTTGTACTATTATTCTATTGATTCACGACAAATAGGATAAATGGATAATAGTTAAATAAACTTGAGATGAGGAAATGCAGGGATAAAATATGTGTCTAGAGGAGTACGATGCATTTGACGGAATAGATTTGCAGCTAGGATGGAAACTGTACCTAGTTCATGCTACTTAGCTCCCCTACAAGAGATATAAATGTGTTCGGGTTAATTAAGAGTATCACCACTTAACAATATAGGTATGAGGTTAGCCTGAGTAGATATTTATATGTTCGAGAGGCAATGGCTATAATATCAACCCAATGAGTTAATAATTCAGTAGAAATAAACATGACAACTGAGGTACAGATACAATGGAATTTCGTAAAGTGCATAGCCCTAGGATTTATCTTCTCTATGAATCAAAACTTCTACAAAATCAATCATTATTACTATTTTAGTTTTAATTTAGAAGAAAGAAACAAAAACTAAACTCTCTTGTTGAAAATAATTGTTCTTTTAATTATAATAGATAAATTTGATTACTTGTCAACATTAAGTCCCCGTAGAATTTTACCTCCAATTGTGTAAGAAATTACTGTATTAATTAATGACCATGTACATTTGTGTGTGCATTGGAAGTGAAACAATAACTATCACCCTCTTCTATTCATTACTAGGCAAGACAACTGCTTCAATCCTTTTTGAGACATAATCTAAAATTACCACAATATATGTAATTCCATTTGAGCTCACAAATGAACCCATGAAATCAATCCCTCAAATATAAGAGATTTATGCCTCCATCATAAAATTTAGAGGCATCTCATTTTTTTAGAGATTGACCAATGCTTTTGGCATTGGCCATAAGACTTGGCCATCAAATTTGCATTATGGTAACTGGTGGGTCAATAATAGCAACAATCAAGCACTTTACCCATTGTCCATATACCACCATGGTGATATCCAGCCAGAGAGTTATAATATACCTTCAAATGGACATCGATTCATCTTTGTATATACAATGCTTGATGATGTTGTCAGTAAATATTCAAAACAAATAAAACTTATCCCAAAAGTAATGCCTTCATTCCAACAGTTTTCTTTTTAATAAGACTTTTACTTCTTATGGGATGAGACTAATCACCAAGAAATTTGTGATGTTAGCGTATCATGGAGATAGCTTAATGGGAAAGGGTATAAGTCTTTCATCTTGAAAAGTATCATCAATTTCAATCTCTCTCTTTGGTCTACTTGCTTCTTCAAGCCTAGAAAGATGGTCCCTTAGTTGATTCTTTATACCTTTCTAATCCTTGAATTCAAAGTCAAATTCTTCTAGAAACATGACTTATTTGACCAATATTGGCTTTGCGTCATTCATTTCTATCAAATAATAGAGTGTAGCATGGTTGGTGAAGAATATCATTCAAGACCCCAACATGCATGCTCGAAATTTCTCAAAGGCATAAGCTATGGAAAGTAGCTCATGGTCAGCCATTGTGTAGTTTATTTGGGAGTTATTTAGAGTCTTTCTAGCATAGTAGATTGGGTGAAAATTCTTGTTGAGCCTTTGACCAAGTATGTCCCAATAACAAACCCACTAGCATCATACATGAGCCCAAAAACTAGTGACCAATTAGGAGTGGTGATAATAGGGGCTGTGCTGAGCCATACCTTTAACTCTTTGAAAGCTGTTAGACATTTCGCATCAAACTCAAATTTTACTTTCTTCATAATAAGCTTATACATGGGATTGCCAATCTTCGAGAAGTCCTTAATAAATCTTTGGTGGAAACCAACTTGGCCCAAAAAACTATGAACACCCATTATGGAGATAGATGGAGAGAGTTTAGCAGTAATATTGATTTTGGCCTAGTCAAAATCAATGCCTTTCTAAAAAAATTATGTCTAAGGGCGATTATTTTTTAATCATGAAATGATATTTTTCCCAAAAGATCACAAGGTTGGTCTACTTGCATATTTTGAGCGATTGACGAAGGTGTTCAATACACTAATCAAAGGAGTCAACAACCAAGGAAACATCATCCATGAAAACCTTTAAGAATTCTTCAACCATATCCAAAAATTTGACATTATACATATTTGGAAAGTGGTTGTGGCATTGTATAGCCCAAATGACATCCTGCTAAAATCAAATGTCCTGTAAGTACAAGTGGTGGTCATATTTTTTTGATTCTCCAAGGCTATGTTAATTTGGTTATAGATATAATAACCATTCAAAAAGCAATAATATTACCTTCCCATTGTATGATAAAATATTTGATCAATTAAAGCATAGGAAAATAGTCTATACATATGATAGTGTTGAGCTTTTTATAATCTACACAAAACCTCTCTATGATCCTTATTATCATAAGAATGAGTTAATTCTTCTCATTTGACACAACAATCACGCCCCTGTATTTAAGAGACATTGAACTAAACTTACGTATGTATTGTCCATGATGAGATGGACAACTCCAACATCTAACTGCTTAATGATTTCTTTCTTGATCACCTCTTGTATGGTAGGATTCAATTGCTTTTGATGATAACCACTTGATAAATTATCTTTCTCAAATTGGATTTTGTGATCAGAAATACCAGTGGTAATCCCTTGAATATGAGCAATGGTCTGCTAATTGTCGTTCTATACTTTCGTAAGATCTCTAATCACTGTTTCCCCCACATATCAGGAAAGAAATAATAAAATATTATGAAAAGAATGGTGTTAAGACCCATAAATTCATATTTCAGATGCAATGGCTTGTTGGGTTCGAAATCGAGAGGGCGTGATGCGGAAGCTTATAGTTGCAAACCATCAAGGCGATAAATCAGATGACAAAAATACTAAACTAAAAAAGATATTATTATTATATGATTTGGCCAATTGACCTACATATGAAAAACTAATATTAAAATAATATAAAACCTATGAGAGAAAAATCTCCGCCAAAACAGGACTTTTTTGAGGACTACTTTGTGGATGCTATTGTGTTATGGTATGAGAAGAAGAGTCTTCTATTTATAGAGGTACAAAACCTTTCCTCCAATAAAGAGGTTACCAAATATGGAAGAGAATTATATTTTCCTTTCAGAAAAATAAAAAATAATTATGGTAATACTTTTACTTTTCTTCAAAGAAAAATAAAACTCAAATTTGGTAAGAAAATCAGGGCAAAACCCCTAATAAATCTCCCCTTTTTGGCTTGATTTTCTTGACTAAACTTGATCCACCTTCTTCACATGCATGATCTTTGTTCTTCACATAATCTTTATCTCTGCTGCTTGACATGCTTAAAAATGGAGCTTTTTGGGTTAAGAATATATGAGCCCTTTCGGGTTAAAAATATTGGAGCCCTTTGCAGGATTAAAAGTGAGCTTTATTTTTAAAAATGTAGCAGCACGATTGTTGAAAATATGATTGAAAATTGTCTCCACATGTATTTTTTTTTGATAAAAAAACCTTCATCGTCAAGTTGGCTGCAACTTTGATCTTAACTTGTCCTCAATCTGAACCATCGGCTCTGATACCACTTGTTGGGTTCGAAATTGAGAGGGCATCATGCAGAAGCTTATAGTTGCAAACCATCAAGGTGATAAATCAGATGACAAAAATAATAAAATAAAGAAGATATTATTATTATAAGGGTCGGCCAATTGAACTACATATGATAAACTAATATTAAAATATTATTAAACCTATGAAAGAAAATCTCTCCCTAAACAAGACTCTTTTGAGGACTTCATTGTGGATGCTATTGTGTTATGGTATGAGAAGAAGGATCTTCTATTTATAGAGGTACAAAACCTTTCCTCCAAGAAAGAGGTTACCAAATATGGAAGAGAATTATATTTTCCTTTCAGAAAAATTAAAAGTAATTATGGTAATACATTTACTTTTCTTCAAAGAAAAATAAAACTCAAATTTGGTAAGAAAATCAGGGCAAAACCCTACCATGGCAGTGGTTTGAACTTAGGTTAAGGTGGATCCATAATAGAAGGCTTTGCGGGAGGTGTGACCCAATTTTATAATGAGAAACTTTCTTTGACTTATGAGAGTATAAACCTAACTCTTTAAGTGGATTTATAGTATCCACATATCCCTTCATATCATCAGTACCATAATTCAATAAGATTGTTGCCCATACCCCACCTAGGCACTCTTCTTCCATTTTAGCTCAATAACATCTTTAACTAACTAAATAGCATCAATCATTGAGATGCTTCCATATGCATTAGGTAACTTTATAACTTTACCTAGTTAAAAATTTAGTTCTTCATTATTGACATAGAGTTTGATTTCATTTTCTATCATTTCATGAGTTTCCTTTCGATAGAAAGGAAAGGTTTCTCTAATATAATTGGTATCCTTAGTACCGAATCAACCATCTGCAGCCTCATGCTGGTAGATCGAGGCATCTCCAATCTTGATTGATTATAACTTGTTAGAAACAATAGATTTATGCTGGAGAAATTATAACAAAGTGCCCTTACAAAGTCATGTAGACCAATAGCACACAGGATATGGAAAGCTCTTATATCTTCCTTCTTTTAAATAGTGGTAGTAGTGATAATAGAGGTGATCCAATGAGTAACACTTACTATTTCATTCTTTACCTATCTCCTCTTTGTTATCAAGTCCTTAAAATGCTTTGCAAAACCTAACATTTTTTTTGCAAGACATCTAAGAATGAAATATTCATTGATAATTCCTTCAGAGTGCCAAAATATTTGCAAACTCTGCATCACTATTTTTCTTGATCAACCTTTGAGGGAATAAAAGAGTGATGCTGGTCTATTATACACTCTTTTCATCACATTTTGCCTAAATCTAAGTATTATTTTAAGGATTAGTTTGTCTATACTAATGGTTTACACTTAATTTCATAATTTATCACTTATGTATGACATTTTGGGTAGTTTTGATGAAAGAAGCCTAAAGTAGACTGGAATAGAGCTCAGAAAGTCAAAACTCACAAATTGACATCCAAATCAAAGTCAGAAAGTCACAGGATGAGCTTTAAATTGAAGTGGGGGGGGGGGGGAGGGGAATAAAAACTATACCCCTCAAAATTTTACACCCATAAGAGAAGATTCCCGAAGCGAGCAACAAGAGCTCATTAGGGAAACCAAAGGGAGCTCACGCTTCAAGCTGGTTATGATGAAGGTGAAATTTTCTCCTTTTCCTAGTCTGGCTTGGAGGGGTTCCTTAGGTGTTTTTATAGAAATACTACCCTTAATTTATTTTTAACATAATTTTTGGTTGGAGGAAGAATAGAGGAGTATAGATCTTCATCATAACTGGATTATCTCGTATTTTCATTTACTTAACATAATTCATTGTTTAAATGTTATTATTGCTTTGTAATTAGAATATGAATGGCCCCTGATCTGGGGTTGTGTCCACAATATGAAATTCATCACACGTGTGTGTTTATGTACTACATTAAAAATGGAAAGCTCTTTAGCCAAAAGTTAAATTACTAAAATGCCCTTTTAATTAAGCTAAATATCCTAACTATACAATTATTAAATAATAATAAAAATAAGTCTGATCTGAATTTAAACCAACAGTCACAATTAAAACTCATGTTTATTAGAGAAGACATCCACTCAAAATTTAAAAGATATCCCTCTGAAAAGTTGCATCTTTTGAGTACTAACAATAGATTACCTAGAATACGGACCACAGGGATCCTTCAAAATATTTGTCTCATCTAATTTTCTCAAGATCTATTATCTCTTTTTCATATGTTATTGTTGCTGAGTCCTTTTATTACACTGATTTTTGAGTGCATGTGGTCTCCATATGTTCATATAATTAAAAGTCAAGAAATCATTTACAATAGATGGTTGACTTTTAAATTTTTCAAGGCAGAACTTCCTATGTATAAAAGTCAGTTCTCACAAACCTTGTATACTTATTTTTGGATCATTGAAGCTAAACTTCACAGTCTTTTTTATGCTTTCACTAGGAGCTTTGGTTGACATGCTACAATGGTGCTAGGAAATCACCAACGAATTTTCTTATTGTAGTAACTGTGGCTACTGATTACCAAGGTATGTCGGATAGATGATAATGATGGTGGATTTGCTATAGATGATAGAAATAGATAGAAGCAAATCTAGAATTTAAATTTTATGAGTTCAGATTTATAATTTTACCACAAAAACTAATTCCAAATATTCACTTACATTAAATTTAATTTATTGTTCATGTTTTCTAATTTTAGTTTTTTACTTTCATTGATTGACGCTACAAAGTAGATACTGAAATTATACAAATTTCTAACAATTTACAATGAATTTGTGGGGATTGAGATTTTATACAAGTTTAAAATAATTTTTAATGAATTTTTGTGGATTGCTTGTCCAACATTTCGGACTGATCTACAAATTGAAGTGTGAAGCTTGTTTGGCAAATGTATAGAATAATTTATATTTTCACCATTACATAATATTGAGTTTAGATTTGGTATAAAGACTACGCATATTTAATTAAAATTGGACTGTGTTATTAATTGTCATTGATTCAAACAAAATTAGGTACAATATGAGTTGATATCTACGTACAACGCACGTGCCGAGAGACTACACCACCCCAAATTGGGGGCCACTCATATTCTACTTACAAAGGAATATATATATATATATATATATATATATATATATATATATATATTAATTGTCATTGATTCAAACAAAATTAGGTACAATATGAGTTGATATCTACGTATAACGCACGTGCCGAGAGACTACACCACCCCAAATTGGGGGCCACTCATATTCTACTTACAAAGGTATATATATATATATATATATATATATATATATATATATATAGAGAGAGAGAGAGAGAGAGAGAGAGACTATTTTAGAGAAATCTGCCATTACCTTTTATTAACTTAATCATGTGCTTACTATTATATTACTTTGTGACCAATAGGTAAATGGATAATTTCTATAGGAACTTGAAAGTCAGAGACTAGAAATAGAATGTTGATCAAGGAGAGAAGGGTTCATCTTCAGATGAATTAACGTCTAGGACGGTGGCCTACCTATATTGTCTTACTTGGATCAAATACATTATGACAACTATTCTCATTCTTATTTGTTTGACTATCCCCGCTCAACCATATAGTTATAATGATAATATGGATAGATAGTTAGTCATTGCGATAGTCCATGACCATATTATTTATTTCGTGATTCAATAATTTGATAAATGTCTTAATTATGCTTAAACAATATATATAAATTATGATGGGATTACGCAAGCTCTATAAGCCTAAGTCTTAAAACACTCTCTGAACAAACTCCTAAACTTCTAAATCTTATTGCTTTATTAGTAGTAGAATACATAAGCCAACCAAACTCTCTTTGAATGGATAACACTTGTTTTCACAATCATTAAAGTAGACTTTTTAGCTTGTCAACCATTAATCCCATGAGTAATCAATAATATCTAATTTATTATCATTATTATATTATTTGCAACCACGTGTACTTGCATGTGTGATGGGAGACAACAAGTTTTTGGCGCCGTTGTTGGGGACTTAAAGTATTGATAAGTTAAATCTTTTTACTATTATTTTTATTTCTATAATTGTCAACAACTTGACCTTAGCTGTGTTATTACATGTTACAAATTTATACTAAGTTATGACAGTGAAGAAGACCATTCCAAAATCAAAGAAGGAATGAAACCATTACAACTGGAACCAGAAAGGTTCCTCTATCAAAGGTTAAGGAATCAAGCCTCGTTGCGAGCACAAAGCAACTAACCACCCATAATAATGCTAGACAAGTGGTGGAAAACCCACCGCCAACTTCATTTTCAGTATGAGAAGTGGCAGTCCTATTCACTGGTAATATAACTTCTTGTATTATCAAACCGGAAGAGAAGATCCTCAAGGCGAGCAACAGTTTCTCGTGATGTGAACTCCAGAGTGAGCAAAGGGAGCTCAAGCATTTTGACGAACTGTAAATTTTTCCCTTTTCCTAGTCTGACTTAGAGGAGTACCTTAAGTGTGTTTAAATACAATAAATACCCTCTTAATTTTTTTTTTAACATAAGTTTTGGGTTGAGGAAGAATAGAGGAGCACAAAGCATTATCATAGCTAGGATTATCTCTGATACTTTTTTACTTAGCATAATTTATTGTTTAAATATTATTATTATTTGGTAAATATATCAGAAGTGGCTAAAATACACCATCTAGGGTTTTGTCCATAATATGAGATTTATATTTTCCATATTATTAATAACACAAAGAGATGTTAGTGCACATTTGTTAGAACATGAGGTCTACCTAATGTGGGAGTGAAATGCAGGTGATTTATAGAGGAAACATCAAGCATTACACTTGAAATAATCACCTATATATACATTAACAATATCCCTACAAGTGGATGGAGTTATGCTAAGTAAAAACCCATACTAGAAAATGAAAGCAGATGGCATACTAGCAGTAGTGTCTACTGCCTAGTAGATCATCTAACTTTCTAGCTCCACTGCCAGCAAGTATGCTACCAGCCCTTAGTACTCCCAACACACATCATAAAATGTCATGTGGGTTTAGATCTTAGAGAGTTTTGGTCCAAAATATGAGTTACATGTAATTTAAAATATTTTTTAAGAACATTTTTGAAAAGTGCAAACACAGAATCAAAGTTTTAAAAAAAGAAACCAAAATTAAAAAATTAAATTATTCAGTTTGGTCTGATCTTTTGGTATTTACATCCACCCCTATCTTAGGGTTCACCTTTGTTGTTTGTAAATAAAAAAGATGGCTCAATTCAGATGTGTATTAACTATATAAACAAAGTTAAAATCAAGAACAAGTATCCTTTGCCACGTATTTATGATATATTCGACCAACTGCAAGTTGTAATCTACTTCTCTAGATTGATTTGAGGTTGGCATACCCCCACATAAGGATTAATTCAGATATCACCTAGATCTTGTTTTAGATTAGATATGAACATAATGAGTTCTTGGTCATGTCCTTTAGAATTATGAATTCCCCATTAACATTTATGGGTCTATTGAATCGAGTATTCAAACTCTTACTAGTCACTTTTGTTATAGTGTTCACTAATGACATCCTAGATTACTCCAATAACCAAGTAGAGCACGAGTATTATTTGAGGAGAGTGTTGGAGAAACTTTGGGAAAATAAGCTTTGTGCTAAATTTTTGAAGTGTGAGTTTCAAATAGAAATAATGGCATTCTTAGGTTATGTGCTCTTTAGAGAAGGTATAAAAGTGTATTTGAACATGATAGAAACACTTCATAAGTGTCTCTAACACCCCAAAAGTCCCTAATATCATGTTTCAGACTTAACACATAAAACTAGTTGAAATTAGTAGGATAACCCACATGATGACTCTATTAATGAGTCATTGTCAGGTCAAATGAGTTGTCCTAACCACTCATCCTGAGTGTTTACCCCAAATCCCAATGGAAAAAACTCCAGATTATGATTCATTGTCAGTAGTGACGAGTTATCCTCTGTCCTATCCTGAAGAAATCCTGTGGAAGTTCTTAAAGGTAAAAAATCTTGTCCAGTGCTATTGATTACTGACGATGAGTCATTGTGTGTCACCATGGGTTGTTATAACCACTCATCATCAAGAGAACCATAAAAAGTACCCTCACAATAACTCAGACAATGAGTCATTGTAAGAGACGACGATTCATCTTGAGACTCATCCTTTGTAATTCAGCAGATTTTAAATATGTTTCCCCAGGGGTACTTTCATACTTTCCCTATTTGCTAGACTTTAACTACATCATTTTAGGGCCTAATTGGAGGGGGTTAAGGGAAATTAAATATTTCTTTACCCTCATTCTATCCTAATTACTCAGGAAACATAATAGAGAAGCGATTAAAACCTCTCAAGCCCCAGGAAGCTAGGGTTCCATTTCCAATTTAGAATTTCTCAAGCTCTTAGCAAGAACTCTCAATCCAGGTATGTGGGATTTCATCAATGTATATCCTTTCACCCATTGAGTCCCAAATAACTCAAATCTCTCAGTTTCCACATGGCCCAAAGTTAGGGTTTTCATTCAGTGTGGGATGTCCCTATTACTTTAGTTTTCTCATGATTTCTATAGCCTAATGATGTGTCATGATTTATTTTACGACACTTTTTATGTGTAAAACAAGAGAAATATGCTAGTTAAGGCACATTTATATGGGTATGATTTGTGTTTGTTGTATTTACTGGTGAAATAGGTCCTCAGAGATAAAGTGCAGAAAATAAAACTCTAGTGCATCAGACGAACCCTCCAACGGTCGTTGAGCCACTGACGGGCCATCCTATGTAACCGTTGGATGAACCAGAGAAGGTGAAATGTGAAGAGTATCAGACGACAACATCCCATGATCGTCCTAAGAAATAATAAAGTCATTCTGAAGATCATGGGAGCTAGATCTGCAAAGTGAAAAATTAAATTATCTAGCAACAAAGAGATACAACGGTCATCCTTGGAAAGGAAGAGCTCGTCTTGAGGTTCGTTTGAGCAAACATTATAAAGTTGACAAAAAGAAACCATCAATCAAAAAACATAAGAATTGATTATTGCATCCTCCAATGATTGCCTATCCTTCGTCTGAGGCTCCAACACTGTAATCCAATGATATCCCTTGATCCCGATATTTAAGCCAAAATAGACCTATTTTTGAACTATCCCATTCACCTTCCCAATTCTATTATAGTGAACTTTCTTTAGCTCTGGTCCCTTCTTGGACATTGTGTACCTTAACTAAGGCAAATTGCCTAAGTTGAGGGTGACTATCGTAGGGTTGTGTAAATGAAATTGTGTATGTAGAAAAAGTTAGTAAGAGAAAAAGGATTTTGGTGTGGCATGTGTGAGAAAGAAAAAAAAAACAGTTTGAAAAAAGAGAGAAAGAAAAAAAAAAAGAGAAAGAAGAGAAATTTCCAAAAAGAAACCGCACCCGAAATCTGAAAAAGTCATAAGGGAGAAAAATAAATAGGGTTAAAAAGTGGAGAAAAATGTAGTGTAGTTCCATGGAGGGGTGAGTCACTTGACCCATACTTACCATACCCATCCCCAAGCCTACATTACAAGTCAGTAAAGTCCTATAGTGATCCTAATTCAACTATCCGAAAAACTAAGGCGTAGAAAATAAGGGTAAGGCTATGGTATTTCACGTGCACTATCTGAACTTCTTTGTGAGAGTGAGTGATTTAAAGTGCAGAAAATAGAACTTCGGTGCATTAGAAGGGACTTTTAGCTGTCATTAGAGCCATTGATGGACAATATTACGTAGCTGTTGGATGAACTAGAGAAGCTGAATGTGAAGAGCATAAGATGACAACATCCCACGATCATCCCAAGAAACAACAAAGTCGTTTTGAAGATCGTGGGAGGAAAATCTGCAAAGTGAAAAATTAAAGGATCTAACAATGAAAAGATACAATGGTCGTTCATGCAAAGGATGAACTCGTCCTGAGGGTCGTTCCAACATACATCAAAAAGTTGACAAAAAGCAACCATCTATCAACGAACATAAAAAATGATCATTGGATCCTCTGACGATCATCCTATCCTTCGTCTGAGGCACCGATACTGCAATCCCATTGTGTTTAGGATAAATTTTGTTTTTGTCTATAAATATATTCCTTAAGTTTTGTTTGAGGGGTTATACATTATTACTCTTTGTGAGGCATGAGAAACAACAACATTGATTTGTTCTTGGGTTTTAACAGGTTAAATTTAGATCTTGATTTTTGGTTCGTAAGTTTCTGTGGGAATTTAAGCAACCGGATTTGCTTCTACTTTGTTCGTTAGTTTTTTTAATCATGAATTCTTCTAATAATCTCTATTGTGGTCTTAGGAATTGAGTAGCTAAATCCCACAACTAGGATTGTGGGAACCATGATGAATTAACATCGTAGGTTAAGTGCTTAGTTATTCTAGAATGGTGGTTATGCATGTATTGTTCTTCCTTTCGTATTAATTGCTTTTTAATGAGTGCATGCGTTAAAACTTGCCTTATTCTTACTTGCTGGACCAAGGTGGTAACGAATGGGAAAAGGGAAGTAACAATAGAGTTTCGAGGCTATCAACCCTCATCTAATGAATGAACCCTTTCCGAGAATCATTTATTCAGGATCAAAGGTAAGGGTTAGTGAAGAAAACAAACTTGTAGATGGACCAAACTTTGTGGTGTACTTAACTTACCGATCTTACATGCTAAACACCAGGATAGATCACTAGTATGTTGCACCTACTATATTATAAAATCATAGGGAACACAACCTAGTCTATTCTCTTACTGCTTAAACAATAATAAATCGATATTCAATTACTTGGTTACTAATACTCAAAATCATTACTTGTTACCACAAACCCCTTCCCCCTTTGGGAAATAATAGTCTAATAGTTCAAATAACTACATCGACCGAGCATCCTGCCATATTCTCTATGGGATCGACCCCAACCTTGGTTGGATTCTATATTTGACAGCAATTGTGTTATACTTCTTTTGGAGGTGTAATTTGGTGACAACAAATTTTGGCATTATTACAGAGAATACGGTTTAGGCCTACTTCGATTGTGTTTATTTAACAATTAGTCATTATTTCCTAATTTTATTTTATCTATTTTTTTTTGTAGGTTGTACATCGGTGCATGCATAATACTCAAAGTCAAGGAAATCCTCTGATTCCACTTGATCCTGAAATAGAATGGACTGTGAGAAATCAGAGAAAAATGGTTAACAAAGGAGTATATAATGAAGGAGTTCTAAACTAGGGAATGCATAATCAAGGAGTTCAGGAAATTGCAAATAAAACTACTTCCTGCATACTCACTGAATAACAAGCAAGAAAAGAAGCCGCCAGGCAAGCAACACTTTAGGAGCAGGCCAAACAAGAAGAAGTAGACTTTCTAGCTACCACTGAAGAACACTCAAGGTGGAGACGGAATTGGGGACATCAACATCCCCAACATTATGTTCTCAGTTGGATAATGCAGATGATGATGTGGGTTTGGAAGAGGCAGTTGAAACAGGTGCTATAGTTCCAAACCCACTGCCGCCGGGAACTAAGTTCGACATCACAAGTGCTATGGTACAATTGTTGTACTAGAAATGAGTGTTCAAAGGACTTGCTACTGCTAATGCAAACTTTTATCTGATGAACTTTGTAGGGATTTGAAATTCCTACAGCCTACTTGGGGTGAGTCACGATGCTATCAGACTATGGTTATTTTCGTTCTCTCTGACTGGGGAAGCTATACTATGGTTGACTGAGTTGCTAAGAGGATTGATCACTACTTGGCAGGAGTTGAAGACACAATTTCTAGAGAGATTCTTCCCACCTCCCAAAATGTTGCAATTGAAAGACGATATTTACAACTTCAGGCAACTATATTCGTATATGCTATACGAGACATGGCTGAGGTTTAAGAAGAAGCTACAACAGGTCCTGAATCATAGGATCCCTAGTCGTAGTTTGCTTGAGATATTCTACAGAGGTTTTAATGCTAATAACAAGGTTGTAGCTGATACTGTAACGGGAGGTGTATTTATGAGTCTACTTTGGGAGCAGACTTCTGCAATACTTGATAGGATCACTAAAACTAACTGAGGTTGGCACATATGAGATGCAGACATTTTTGCTGGCACGTATGTTATTGGAGCATCTGTAGAACAATGAGTAGTAGATGATTCTGTCACTCAAGAGATAGCACAATTGAGGATTGAATTTATCTTGTTCACAAAATAGTTTGCAGTAGCAGGGGAAGAAAATGTGAATGCAGTTAGATCGCATGGTAAAGTACCTTGACATGGTGACTCTGATTTTGAGAAGGAGACTAAGTATCTAGATGATCAAGTGGCAAGTTTCTAAGCCAAAGGCCAAGGGTCTAATCAAGATAATTAGCGCTCTGGTCAAGGGAATCAAGGTTTGAACTATTATAAGGACAACAACTACAATCGGTCTGGTATAGAGATAGAAGTAGAGGGAGAGATGTGATTGGAAGAGAAAGAACAATTACAAGAATGATAGAAGTGGCCTTTATGTTCTTCCTAGAAGTCGTGATGCTGATTCGAGCAACTCTAGAATGGAAGACATGCTTGCTAAGGTATTGAAAGTAGAAAAGACTGATGAATGCAGATTCGAACAGATATTTCTAGGATTAATCAAAAAGTTGAGTCATATTCTACTTCCATCAAGTAGCTTGAGCAACTGTTTGGCCAAATGTCTGCCGTAATGAATCAACTTCAGAAAGGCACACTTCTAAAAAAACTGTCCAAAATCTGAAGAACAATAGTCATTGCTTGGATATAACCACTAGGAGTGGTAAGATGACTGCCGATCCATCTATGCCTACAGTTGTGGAAAATGATGTTGAGCCCGTAATGATCGATGATGAGAAAATTACAGAATTGGAGAATTAAGATATTGATGAGGTGGCATCCGATCAACCACCTCCACTTACTGAAAAGGATGCTAAGGCTAAGAAGGGTAAGGAAAAGAAGGTTCCACAGGTGTTGACTCCCATTCCATGACCTTGTCTTCCTTTTCCTTTAAGATTGAAGAAAAGAGCCGAAGAAAGGAAGTATCATAAATTTATTTTAATGCTGAAGCAGTTGTATGTGAATATCACTTTGGTTGAGGCACTTGAGTGAATGCTGGGATATGCAAAGTTTATGAAGGATTTTTTGACTAAAAAAAGGACAGTGAGTTCTAAGCTTGTTGATAATTTGCATCACTGTAGTTCAATAGCTTCTCAGTCTCTTGTGGAGAAAAAGGAAGATCCTGGAGCTTTCACAATTCCATGTACTATTGAGGCGCTCAACTTCATAAAAGCTTTGTGTGACTTGGGAGCTAGAATTAATCTGATGCCGCTAGTAGTATTTAGAAAGTTGGGGTTGGGGTCACCCAAATTGTAACACCTCGTACATTTTCGAACTTATTTGACTACCTTAACATTTATGGAATTATTTAAACTTGAGATAGTCGGTGTATTACCCACTAAATTTATTGGGCTGAATTAATATTATGTTAATGGGCTCAATTGAGGCCCAAAATTAAGTAAATAAGACATGGGCCCAAAGGGAGATGATCCATTTAAAAATAGACCAAGTATACACATCATCTACTTGGACTTTTTAACCAAATAATTGGCTAAGGATGCCCATAGAGAGAGGCGTTTGGAGGGGATATATAAGGATGAAATTCACCTCATTTTTCTACACAACACACTTGTAAAAATCAGATTTTCAATCAAACATTTCTCCTCTCTCAAAAAACCTAGCCGCCCTAATTTCTCTAAGTATTTTTGGACAAATCTTCCACTTGCAAGCCTTGGTAAGTGTTTACCCTTATAGATTAATATATTATATGCATAAGAGGTTGTGTAAATCATGTTGGTTATGTTTAAAAAGTGTTGAGCAGTCCACTTTATATTTAGCAGTCCACTTTTGCTTAATTGCTAAAAGATTTGCCTTCTATGTGGTTTAAACTTTAAAGGGGACTTAAGGTCTTGAAGGAATTGAATTATATGGATGAAATTTCAGTATGTTTAAGTGTGTTGCTTTCCCTAATTCGTTACTCCTTGTGTATGACTTGTGGAAATGTTTATACGTAATTGTGCATGGAACGTGTGGTGTAGTGGAAAGAGAATATTTTCTTGTGATGTTGATGTGAATTTTGAAACCATTGTGGACTGTTTTTGGTGTGTTTTTGTGAAAGATATTTAGGTGAATTGATGGAATAAATATGTGACGTGGTATTGAGGTGGAAATGTAAAGTATAAACTTGGCGTGAAATCCTATCGGTTTGTGATGTCTATGTTGATGTGTGGACTGTTTTGGTATTGTTGGTGTTGTGAGGCAGTAAATTGTATTGTAGGAGGGTGGAATGATATACCATGTGTTTGGGATGTTGGATAGTTTTTACTTCCCGTCAAGTAGCTAATTATCGCCTTGTGAACTTGTAATGTAATTGACTTTTAATGTGAGCTCCATTATGTATTCATATTATAGAGTAACGCTTTAAGGAAGAGCTGAATTATTGTAGTCACATGTTGGAAAGATAAGGTATGTAAGGTTACTCTTTTTCGTATCCTTTGTCCGCACCTATTGTTCACATCATTACAAAACTTGTTTCCACTCCGAAATATTTTAAAGTATCTCATTTCAAGTTTGTTAGCAATTGTTATTTATGTGTCTCTTATTTTTTGACTATGTTCCAAAGCTCCAATAATTTTATGACCACCGATGTAACAATCTCACAAAAATTAAAGAAATGAGGTAATGCATATTTGGTTGAGTACGGGTGGTAGCTTTGGGGGTGAAAGCCTAGCTCGAGCCGATCCCGATGGATTATTGGATACAGGGGGCAGCTCTGGGGGTGAAAACCTAGCTCGAGCCGAACCTAATTTATTGATTTATGGGTGGTAGCTCTGGGGGCATAAGCCTAGCTCGAGCCGATCCCAATGTTACTTACCACTGATCAGTTAGTCCCGGGCATTGTATGATTTATATTGATGTGAAGGTAAAAATAAAGAAATGAATGTAATGTACATGGTTCCACATATACAATATGGTGGTATATCAGTATTATCTATTCACTTGTATTTGATTCCATTTGAGTTCCTATATTTCATACAGTTACTTATAGCCTTATATACTCAGTACATTCTTTCGTAATAACATCCCTTGGGGGACTTGCCTTACTTTTTGCTGGCATAGGAGCTAGTAGACCTTCACAGTAAGGTATGGGTCATCTGCAGGCTATTGGTGAGCTCCAGGTTAATTCGGGGCTTTTCGAGTCATTTGTATATATTTTTGGTACTGTGTAGTAGCTGTATAAGGCGGGGACTTGTCCCGACCTTAGTCATGGTTATATATATTTTATAGACTTTGTAGACATTGTAAAGTCAAACATAGAAGTGTCTTACTATTTTGACATTGTGGCCCCAACGGCCAAGTCTCGTATCTATTTTGAACGTCTTTACATGACTTCCGTCATCGATATATTATATATACATGTGGCAGAATTTTTATTCACTTAATGACATACATATGAATGTACACGATCATAGGTTGGTTCTCTCGGGCCTTTACGGCTATGGGTGCCTGTCCGCCCTAATGGGATTTAAGGCGTGACACAAACCAACTTTGATGAGACTTCATATGGCGGATTGCATCGTGAAGAAGCCTATGGAAGTTCTATATAATGTATTGGTGAGGGTTGAGTCCTTTATTTTCCAGTTGATTTCATTATCCTTGACTGTAAAGTTGATTTTGAAGTTCCCATCATCTTAGGAAGACCATTCCTTGCGACTGCAAGAGCATTGGTTGATATGAAAACTTGGTAGTTGAAGTTTTTGGTAGAATCATGAGGAAGTAACGTTTAATGTTTGATAATCCATAAAGCTGCCTAAGGACATGTGTGTGATCTCAGTTATTGATACAGTCGATGAGGATGCCTTGATAGTCCCTGTTGAGGAGAGACTGAGTATTGAAGCATTTGCAGCAATAATCATTAACTGTGAAGGTGATGATATTGATGATTATGATGAGAGGGTGAGCACACTTGCTGGTTTGGGTTCCAATGCTTTTGCCCTAAAAAAGCTAGATTTGGATTTGAAGAATAGGGCAACCTCACTGGCCAAGCATCTATTGAGGAGCCTCCTATCTTGGAGCTCAAATCTCTTCCATCCCACATTCTCTATGCTTTCTTGGGAGCCAACAATATGTTGCCAATTATTATAGCAGCAGAATTGGTTGAATGGTAAGTTAAGGCTCTAGTGTCAATTTTACAGAAGTTTAAGAGGGCCATTGGATGGTTCATTGCTGATATTATTTGTGTTCCACCTGGAATATGCACTTATAAAATCAAACTTGAGCCAAGCTGTATTTCTAGTATTAAGCACCAACGTAGGCTGAATATGCCTATGTAAGAGGTAGTAAAGAATAAAATTATCAAGTAGTTGGATAAAGGTGTGGTTTACCCTATTATCGAAAATAAGTGGGTGAGCCTAGTTCAATATGTGCCGAAGAAGGGTGGAATCATTATGGTTTCAAATGTGAAGAATGATCTCATTTCGATGAGACCGATCACTAGTTAGCAAGTGTGCATGGATTATATGAAGTTGAATGAGTGGACTGAAAAAGATAATTTTCCAATGCCTTTTATGGATCAGAGTTAACCCATCTTGCTAGTAGAGGATGGTATTATTTTCTTGATGGATATTCGGGATACAATCAGATTTTAATTTCTATTGAAGACCGTAAAAAGACCACTTTCACTTGTACATATAAGATGTTTGCTTTCAAGAGGATGCCTTTCGGACTATGTAATGTGCTAGCTACTTTTTAGCATTGCATGATGTCTATCTTCTCAGGCGTGGTGGAGGACACCATTGAGGTATTCATGAATGATTTTTCAATTGTTGGTGACAATTTTGAAGACTGTATGGTCCACCTGGCTAGTGTTTTGAGAAGGTGCGAAGACTGCAATATGGTACTCAATTGGAAAAAGTGTCACTTTATGGTCAAAGAAGAGATAATGTTCGGTCACAAGATTTCAAAGAAGGGGATTGAGGTTGACAAGGCAAAGATTGAGGTGATTGAAAAATTTCCCCCACCTGTTTCTGTGAAAGGTATTTGAAGCTTTTTAGGACATGCTAGATCTTATCGTCGGTTCATCAAGGAATTCTCTAATATTGTAAATATTTTGTGAAAGTTATTATAGAAGGAGGTGAAGTTCGTGTTTGATGATGCATATCTAAAGGCCTTCGAGTGTCTGAAGGAGAAATTGACTTCAGCCCCTAGTATTGTTTCGTCGGATTGGTCCATGCCATTTGAGGTTATGTGTGATGCTAGTGGGGTGGTGCTAGGAGCAGTCTTAGGCCAAAGGCATGAGAATATCCTTCATCCAATTTATTATGCTATCAAAGCACTTAATCCATCTCACAAAAATTATACTGTGATGGAACAAGAGTTGCTTGCTATGGTTTTTGCATTTGAGAAATTTTGATCTTATTTGTTTGGCACAGAATTGATTATGCGTACTGACCACACATCTGTTATGTACCTTATGGCAAAAAAAGATGCAAAGTCGAGATTGATTCATTGGTTACTTCTGTTCTAAGAATTTGACTTTGAGGTCAAGAATCAAAAGAGGATCGAAAATCAAGTGGTTGGCCTCTCATCACGACTTGACGAAAAAGCAATGTTGAATTTAAAAGATGAGCTTGAGATTGATGATACTTTTATAGATGAGCAAGTATTGGCAACATCACAAAACTTGATTCCATGGTTTGCAGATTTTGCTAATTATTTGGTGAGTGATGTGGTGCCTTCAGACTTGTTTTATTAGCAATGTAAGAAGTTTATGTCTGACGTGAGGAGGTTTTTTTTGGATGATCCATACTTGTTATATATTTGTGTGGATGGGATAATTCGTAGATGTGTGCCTAAGGTAGAAATTATGAGAATATTGGAGGCATTTCATTCGTTTTTGGTTGGGGGTCACCATAATGGTATTCGGATAACCCACAAAATTCTGCAATATGGGTAATATTGGCCAACCATTCATCAAGATGTGCATGACTATGCAAGGGCATGTATCCAATGCCAAAGGCAAGGGGTATATCAAGAAAGCATGAATGCTCTCTCTCTTTCCTATTTTAGTGATTGGTCTCTTTGAAGTTTGGGGTATAGATTTCATGGGTACTTTTGTGAGCTCAAATGGGATGAATTACATACTTGTTTCTGTCATTTTGTGTCTAAATGGGTGGAGGTGGTAGCACTTCCTAATAATGAAGGCAAGAGTGTCACATTGTTTTTAAAGCGGAATATCTTTTTGAGGTTTAGTAAACCAAGGGCAATCAATAGTGATAGAGGCTCTCATTTTTGTAACCATTTGTTTTGCATCGTTCTTGAAAACTGTGGTGTGAAACATAGGGTGAAAACACCTTACCATCCACAGACTAGCGACCAAGTGGTAGTCTCCAATCGAGAAATCAAGACAGTCCTTACGAAGACTGTAAATACAATAGAATGGATTGGTATAGGAAGATGGATGATGCTTTATGGGCGTACCGATTTGCTTTCAAAACTCCTATAGATATGTCTACCTACCAGCTTGTTTATGGGAAAGCATGTCACTTACCGGTGGAACTTAAGGACAAGGCTATATGGTCACTCAAGAAGCTGAATCTGGATTGAGGAGAGGTATCAGAATTGAGGCTTGACCAATTGAACAAACTAGATGAGTTTTACCTGAGAACCTATGAGAGTTCTACCTTATACAAGAAGAAGATGAAGACGTATCATGACCGAAAGATAGAGAAGAGAGAGTTCAATCTGGGTGATTTGGTCTTATTGTTCAACTCAAGACTGAAGTTGTTTCCAGGCAAGTTGAAGTCTAAGTGTATTGGACCATTTTGAGTGGTATGTGTTCTCTCATATGGGATCATTGAGCTTGAGAACCATGAAGCTGAGTGGTTCAAAGCAAATGGGCAGCGTGTTAAAGTATAATTGGGAATCGAAGAAGAGGTGAAGGTAGTTGACATATGGCCCTTGGTGAAGTCTGAGTAACCAAGGGACTTGAGTTTTGCCGCGATGTTAAATCAGGCGCATTATGAGAGTCAACCCATAGGGTATTGGTAAAGTTAGAGTAATCAAGATACTTAAGTCATGCTGCGACATTAAATCAAATGCTTTTTTGGAGGCAACCCATATTTAGTTTTCGTACTTTGTTTTATTTTCACTTAGGTTTTAGTGTACGATTAACGTGTATTGAAATGTGTAGGGATAACTCAGGCAAAAACTTGGGAAAAGAAACCACGGGCCGAAAGATTGATCCAACAATTGAGTACCAACGACCGTTCCAAGAAATAATGAGTCGTGGAATCCATCATCTGACTAAACTCCTGAAAATCAACTTTCAGGAAATGGAACTAAAAAGCTTAAGTAACTATCGTTGCATTATACAACAATCATCCTTAAGCTTCGTCTATTCCCAAGTAAGTTTTCTAAGACTTTAGGAATGATTGCATGCAACGATAATTGCAATAACCAATTCCCATTGGGATGAGCCATTTGTTAGGTCTTATAATTTCCTTTTAAAATTTTACTCGACATGACCCGACTTACCCAAAACCCTTTTTAACCCCTAGTTCACTACCCGATAGTCATCTACACCCATTCAAATGCTAAAACACACCCTAAATGGTATGATCACAACAAATAACAAAGCAACAACTCAATTTCATCCTAAAATCAAGTGATTTTAACTAAAATTGGTGCATACTCCCTCAAATTCACGAACTCTACATTCAACTATCATTTCGAAGCATTTTTATTTGCAGATAAAAGTAAGTAAATGCTATATATTTATGATTTGTTCATGCCTAATTGATAAACTAAATTGGAACTAGGTTACACTTACCTTGTGATTACTGTACATTTGAATACTTGAGTTCGGAGAGAGTTTGTTATTGCTCCCATTGCTTAGTTGCATGTCTGTGGTTTTTGAGAAATGGGTATGGTAGGGGTGAAGTCTGAGAAGCCCCTATAGTGTCAAAGTCGGGTCAAAGTGATAATATAGCCTTGTTTAAAAGAAGCGCACACTCAATGATCTAACCAACGACCCATTGTTTCTTGGAACGACTCATTGGTTGGAACATCGTGGGTGCCAAAGTTGAGGTTGCAGAATTACATTAGACGAGACCTTTCAATGGTTTCCACCAATGAGTCATTGGTAGTCCTTGTCTGATGTGAACCCTCTCAGAAATTTTAATTGAGTATTTCAATGACCCAAAGGACAATTTGTCCTAACTGACAACGATCGTCCTAAGGTTTGTCTATAGTGATCCTACACATTGCTTGATAATTTATTTTGATGTAATTGGAACTAGTTGTTTCTTCCACAGGTACAATGGCACCTAAAGTAAGCAAGAAGCAATAAGATAAAGTAGTCTGGAAGGAGATAGACAAAAAAGGGGCACTAAAAGACCAACCCTTGACATCAGATTCTGATTCTGAGGAGTCTAGTGGTTTAGAGGTGAAATACTACACAAGTGAAGATGATGAGCAACATGAGCCTCAAACCACTTGGTCCAAGGCTTCCAAGTTCAAGACGATTATGATCGTGGCCACTCATATTTTACCTCTCTAGTAAAAAGAAGGAAGAAAAGCTACAAACCAGAGTAAGTGTAAGCCCAAAGCTAAAGAGGGTGATAGTGATAGAGAGTCTAAGAATGATGAGTCAGAAGGTGGATTTAATAGTGCTAATTCGGGGGCCTCCAAAATAGCTGCTGCTGAGGTTACACCTCCAAGAGGGGAAAATACTTGACATTGAGGTGTTCAACAGTCCCGTTACTATTACAATGATGTGGTGTCCATAAACAACAAGGGTCACATCAAGAAAAACATCCAAGAGGAGCCTCACATATTGCTCGGGGCTTTATAAAAGGTTTCAGATCTGCACCGACTGTTTAAGAGGTATGATTTGTACTGGTGGTGAAGCCTTTGAAATAGTATATTACTAACATGGTCTGTGAATTTTATGCCAACTACGTTGCTACACTGGAGAATTTGACCCCTTCAAGGAGAGGCAATGACATGAGAAAGAAACCATGGTTGGACTAAGTGATAGTGAGAGGTGTAGAAGTTGATATCTTTGAGAAAGAAATATCTAGAATCTTGTATGGTGTCAATTTTGAGGCTTTGGAAGAAACACCAAAATTTGAATACCGAATGCCGGACTTAAAGAAAGTGAAATAGTTGAGTGCAAAAGATTAGTTGATGCACTTCAAGTGGTTGACAAGCCACATATCTGAGGCAAAAGAGGAAGCTGACTGGGTTAATAATGGAATGCCTATTTATAAACATACTCTGAGTTTCCTTACCAAGTCATGGTTGTCCATATTCATACATCGCCTAGTAGCATCTGGGAATGATAATGTGCTAAATACTGATCAAACAGGAATCGTGGTTGTAATTATAGCAAAGTTAGAGTTGAATATCCCATAAATTATTGCAGATGAGATTAAGAAATAGGTTCTTTTGCATAACACTACCCTTCCATTCCCTAGTCTTATGAATAGGTTATGTTGGAAATACCATGTGCATCTTTTGCCTAATATTGACCGCATACTCAGGACAATAAAGACAACCAACATTGCGTTGATCAAGGATTAGCTGATGGGCCAGAGGTCTAGTTCCAAATTTAGCTCTATGGGCAGCTGAGGGGGCTTTCCCTACTGATCATACTACTGATATTCCTGCTACTGAAGTCAGTGCCACAACATCTACCTCGGGTACAACAAAATCCTCATCTTCACAGCATCCGCAGTGTCTTCTGGTGTATTTCAGCCTGTTCCCGTAGGCTATGTTCTAGTGCCGAAAGATTTCCTGGAAAAAATGCTAAAAATTTTAACCATCTCTGAAGCATGAATTGAAAAGCTAGAAAAGAGGGTCAAACCTTTTGCACCGGATGAGATTAAGGGTGTTGTGCGGGGTATGCAGTTAAGATTTGATAGTTTTAAGGTACGGATGATCTATCACCTGGAGAGTGTTCAAGATCTTGATTTGAGTGTGATCACAACCGAGCTTGACTCACTTCAGATAGTTGTAAAGGATCTAGCTGAGAGAAAATTCCAGGTTGTACCACTTCCTTCTTTGCCAATAATTAAGGAGGTTTTTGATATTGAGGTGCTAGATTTCTACACCCATTCCCCAACAAATGGCGGCAAGGGTAAAGAAAAAGATGATACAACAGATGAAGAGCAGCCTAGAAAGAAGATAAAGAGGAAAGATATGGATATAAAGAAAAAGGCAATAGGTGAGAGCAAGCAAACCTCCAAGGTTCATATGTTGGAAATGGGAGAGAAAGTGAAGGGAGCCAAGAGCTCTGCTACTGCTGTTATTGAGAGTGGTGGGGGTACATAGATTGCCCTTACGATACCGTCTGCCTTGAGTGCTCCGACTACCACTGGTGCCACAATATATGAATCCCTGAGTGTTAGAGAGCATGAAGGGGTTGCATCTATGACTCTCGCTGATCATTCCATGATATACACTTAGTGTGTCACAAATATGTCCCTACCCTAGTTTTCACATTCTTATATTTTTGTTCATTGGGGACAATGCATGATTTCCTATTTGGGGGTGGGGGTATACCAATATCTGAGGTTTTTTGTTATTGTGTTTCTTTTCCCTTAGATGGCCTATCTAGTTAGAACCGGTATGTTGAAGATTTTTATTTCTATGTTTATTTTAAGTCTATGTTAACTTAAGAGAAAAATGGGAGAACTTGGCACAGTCAAAAGAAAAAGAGCATGCAACCTTTGTTTTTGAGTTTAATTGCCTAACAATAACCCCCCTTAAATTTTTTTTAAGCTGTGTTGTGTTTACTATGAATTGTGACCAATGTTGATCTTGTTATGGCATTAAGATTATGCGCGTGATAACCGTAGCCTGACTATGCATGAACCGGATAGGTAGTAACTAATGACGTAGCCCTAAGCCATGTGTGTGTGAGGTACTTACCTAGTTCAGTGTTGTGTGTGCAATCTAGAATTTGCCCGGTTAGTCTCGCATAGGTTATAGGATAGTTGGTTAGGAAAGAATCATAGTCCATTCTTCGACAGTCCACATTGAGCCTAAAAACCTTAGCAAATAGAATGTGATATCCCTTGATTCCGATCTTTAAGCCAAAATATACCTTTTTTCGAACTAGCCCATTAACCTTCCCAATTCTATTACAATGAACTTTCTTTGGCCCTAGTACCTCCTTGGACACTGTGTACCTTAACTCAGGCAAATTGTCTAAGTTGAGAGTGGCTATCGTAGGGGTGCGTAAATGAAATTGGGTATGTAGAAAGTGTTAGTAAGCGAAAAAGGATTTTGGTACGACATGTGTGAAAAAGAAAAAAAGAAGAAAGTAAGAATAAAGAGAGAAATAAAAAAAAAGTGAGAAAGAAGAGAAATTTACAAAAACAAAATCACACCCGAAACTGAAAAAGTAGTAAGGGATAAAAATAAATAGGGTTAAAAAGTGGAGCCAAAAGTAGAGTAGTTCCAAGAAGGAATGAGTCACTTGACCCATACTTACCATTCCCATCCTCAAGCCTACATTACAAGCCAATAAAGTCCTATAGTGATCCTAATCCAACTGTCCAAAAACTAAGGTGTAGCAAATAAGGGCAAGCCTATGGTATTATACGTGCACTGTCTGAACTTCTTTATGAGAATGAGTGATTTGATTCAGTCCCTATGTTGAGATTCATTATATGTTTCAATAGTAGAGGACTTCTTTAATGGTAGGGCATATGGGTTGCATCGGTAGTTGCTATTTGTTCGGGTAGTATAATTGGTATATGTGCTAGGTTGTCTGTTGATAATGTAATATTATTTTTTGATCCCTTTGTGTCATGGTGAGTAGTTTTACTTATACATACTACAATATTGGTTTTGATGCTATAGTAGGGCGTGAAAATGATTAAGGTACATACGTACAAATCTAATTTGATGATGTGACTGCGGTAGGATTCCTAGGCTTCTCTTAGTTAAGCATCAAGTGTTTTGTTGTTTTGTTTGGTTTTGTTTTGTTCGCCTGAGGACATGCAAATATTCTAAGTTGAAAGTGTTGATGTGTCGTGGTTTTACAACACTTTCAACACTTAAAAGAAGAGAAATATGCTAGTCTAAGGCATGTTCATGTGGGTATGATATATGTTTGTGGTATTTGCAGATGAAATAGGTCCTCAGAGTTAAAGTACAGAAAGTAGAACTCCGGTGCATTAGACGAGCCCTCTAATGGTCATTTAAGCCACTGATGGGCTGTCCTATGTAGCCGTTGGATGAACCAAAGAAGGTTAAATGTGAAGAGCATCAGACGACAGTAACCCATGATCGTCCCATGAAACAACGAAGTCGTTCTGAAGATCACGGGAGGAAGATCTGCAAAGTGAAAAATCGATGGATCTAGAAATGAAGAGATATAATGGTCGTCCTTGGAAAGGATGAGCTCATCCTGAGGGTCATTCCAGGAAAATCAGAAAGTTGACAAAAAGCAACTATTTATCAATGAACATGAAGAACGATAATTGGATCCTTTAACGATCGTCCTATCCTTCGTCTAAGGCACCGACACTACAATCCTATTGTGTTTAGGATAGATTTTATTTTTGTCTATAAATACATTCCTTAGATTTTTTTTAGGGGTTACACATTATTTCTCTTTGTGAGCCCTGACAAACAACAACATTGATTTGTTCTTGGGTTTTAACAGATTAAATTCAGATCTTGATTTTTGTTCTTAAGTTTCTTTAGGAATTTAAGCTTCCGAATTTTCTTCTACCTTGTTCGTCAGTGTATGATCATGATTTATTCTAATAATATCTATGGTGTTCTTATGAATATGATTAGCTAAATTTTGGAATTAGGATTGTGAGAACCATGATGAATTAACATTGTAGGTTAAGTACTTAGTGATTCTAGAATGGTGTTTATGCATGTATTGCTCTTCTTTTCGTATTAATTGCTTTTTAACGAGTGCACGCGTTAAAACTCGCCTTAGTCTTACTTGCTAGACCAAGGGTGGTATTGAATGGGAAAAAGGATTTAACGACGGAGATTTGTGGCTATCAACCCTCATCTAATGACTAAACTCTATCCGAGAATAGTTTATTTGGGATCAGATGTAAGGGTTAGTAAAACAAACACACCCTTAGATGGACCAAGTAGCGTGGTGCACTTAACTTATAGATATTGCATGGTAAATGTCACACCCCTTTTTCATCGCGTTGGTAAGTCGAAGGGTTTGTCTAATTAAAGTGACGGTTTTGAATAGGGATTATTTTTTTATTATTTTACAGAGTCACCACTTGGAATTGAGTTATGGTGTTCCAAGTCACCTTTTTGAATCCCTAATCAAAAGGAAGTTGGCTTTTTAATATTGATCTGCGAACTAGAAATCCGGATAAGGAATTCTATTGATCGAGGGGAAGGTGTTAGACATACCTCGAGTCCCGTGGTTCTAGCACGGTCGCTTTATCAACTTATATTCGACCTAAGTTATTTCTTGGACAAACTAGGTTTGCTTACCTGCTCGATTTACCTAAGGATTATGGGAGAAATTGTGACTTATGTTTTCGACTGATGAGCGTAACCACACATAGAGTCTTGTAGTTACAGAAATTGATCAAGGTGCATAACCACACACATGATCAACCTTGATATATTATTTACTTTCATTATTTTCGCATCTTTTAGGCATTTATAGATCCTTCCCACTTTTTCCAATTCTAAATAAGTACCTAACGTGTTTAAAATCTATCCATCCCCATTAGATCAGCTTCAAAAAGGTGGAGTATGTTAATTTTATTATAGCGAATGATCAGTAGCAGTGCTTTCTGACTTCATCTTTAATTATCGCTTATATTAAACTCTTAATTAAACCCAATCTTTTATGAATTATTTCTTCTTTCTTTTGAAAGATGGATTTTTGAAATGATTTCGCAACATCTCCATCTCGCTCAGCTTGGGTTGGACTATTATTAGAATATTTGGACCCTAAAATTTTTATCTAAACCCTCAGGTATATTTTAGAATACACCTCTCTATTCAGTATCTCAAACCACGAAAAATCATGTAGCTTTTCTTTACACAGAATAATATTTTATGTAGAATTTTTTTTTACAAATAAATGTTCATGGTATTACGTAATAAAATCTACGTAAAGGTTACCAAAAGATATCCTAGAAAAGAAAAAAAAGAAAGAAAGAAAGAAAGAAAAAAAAAAGCCTAACACTAACATGCTAAATTCTATCAGAAAATGCATGCAAATATTTTCTAAAAATGTACGTACAGAAGAAAAAAACCTGACACTAACATGCTCTTTTAATAAATTAATAAAATATAACTAAAATTAGTCTCATAATGTTATTTTTGTTATATTCCTATTGTGTACATTTCAACTTCTCCTATCTATGTTACTTCTTTTTTTTCACGACAAACTCTTCATGCATATTTCAAGTTTTCATTCGCTAAAACTACAATAGCAATAAACTCAAGAAATAAAAACTAACAAAATTAATGACCAAATTAACAAATCATTTAAGTCTGTTCCAAGTAAACGATAGCCAAAAATAATAACCAAAAAAAATGAATTAACTCACCATTAACTAACGATATTCAATGGGGAATGAAAATGTTAAACCTACTATACATTTGACCAAATGAAACTGAAGAGGAAAAAAGTTGAATAATCGTTGGAAAACAAACATCACATTTTCATTTAACACCATTGTTATGCTACAAGAGAAGGTTCGAGGGTTACCTCTTGCGAAAAATGATTTCCAACAAAAGCCACTTCAAACTACTGATTTTCAAAATTAACAAATAGCTAACTTTCAAGAACCACGAACTCTAAATCGTGATAGCAAACCTCAATCCCCGACCTTTGTTTTTATTTTTCTCTTTTCTCTATCTTTTCCTCCTCTATTTTTTTGTTGTTTTCTCCTGCTTTCTATCTTTTCTCCTTTTTTCCGTCTACTGTTTTTGTCCGTGTCCCTCTATCCTCTATATTTTTTCCTATCCTCCCTTCTCCGTGTGTTGCTGTGTGTGTTATATAGTAGAGTGTTGTAGGGTGTGTGTAGTAGTTAGTGAGGGTGTGTGTGTTAGAGGTGTGTGTAGTGCAGGTGTAGTGGGGAATGGGGTGGTGTAGTGGGGTAGTTTAGGGTTGACCCTTCTCTTTTTTTTTTCTTTTTTTAAAAGTTAAAAATACAATAAAAATACAATGATAAAAATATTAACTAATTAATTTTTATACTAAGAGGATATAAGAAAAATTTATAACTAGACTAAAATAAAATATAATTAAGAGAATATTAAGAGTACTAGCTTATTTATTAAAACCTAAATTAAAAGAAAACATATTTTTTAGAAAAAAATTCTTTTATTTTGCAAAGTAACAACAAATCTTATACATAAAATGTGATTATTTTTGACATCTTTTCACAATTTTTTCAAAGAAAACCTACTAAAAATGAAAAAGAAGTTAAAACAAAGATTAGACATATAATAAATATTTAAAGCTAAAATAGGTTAAAATTCGAGGAGGGCCAAAAATCACGTGTCTACATTTGCCCCTCTTTGTTTGAGAACACGGAGAGTTTTCAGACAAAGAAGTAGACAATGAGATAAGTTTTGACCCTACTGTTATTTGAAATAAAAAAGAAAAGAAGGAAAAGATGCGACCGAGTCCTGGTTTTGGATAGCCTACATATCCCGGGTTATAAGGGAATCAGGTCACGTGTAGTTCAAGGCTAAGGAGGGAGGTGGAACATACTGATATGGAGAGTCGAGTGAGGTCCTGTCGAGATTCCAGTTCGTGGCTCCTATCATTACATGCAAATAAAAATCAAAAGTCAAAAGATGAAAATACAAGTACAAGATCCTATCTATGCAGCTTCTCTCAAAATTTGACTTGAATAATCTTCACTTGAGTCTTGATCTTCGGATGTCATATTATTTTTATGGCGAGTGCATTGATCTTGAAGTTTCGATTTGAGACTTGTACTTGAAACTTAGATTGAGTCTTTGACGCTTTTTCAAATGACAGTCATAGATAGTTCTTGGGTGCTTGTTTTCTTGACCACTAGTTGAATATAAACTGACGTTAGGATGTCGGGCCGCTACATGCATTTGAAAACTAATTCTGATTGTCATTGAGATTGAACGTCTGGTAAGAGTTGGGACTGTGTATACGTACATCAAGATCATGTTCTACCAGGAAAAACCTACAAGACATCATAAACAAAAGAAACAAACAAAAAAAATTTGCCCTAGTTTTCACTGGAAAATTTTGTGAGTTATTAACAATTGTAAGCTTTATAAATAAACTCAGACCAGGAAATATATATCCTTGGAGAAAAATGAAAATAACTGTCTTCGACTAGGAAATATTTATCCAAGGAGACGAATGTGAAATAAATGTCTTCGACTAGGTAATGTTTATCCTAGGAGACGAATGAAAAATAATTGTCTGCTACTAGGAAATGTTCATCCTAGGAGACGAATGGAAAAATAAATGTCTACTACTAGGAAACGTTTATCCTAGGAGACGAATGAAAAAGTAAATGTCTACTACTAGGAAATATTTATCTTAGGAGACGAATGAAAAAATAAATGTCTACTACTAAGAAATGTTTATCCTAGGAGACGAATGAAAAATAAATGTCTACTACTAGGAAATGTTTATCCTAGGAGACGAATGAAAAATAAATGTCTACTACTAGGAAATGTTTATCGTAGGAGAAGAATGAAAAATAAATGTCTACTACTAGGTAAAGTTTATCCTAGGGGACAAATGCAAAATAGTTGTCTGCTACTAGGAAATGTTTATCCTAGGAGATGAATGAAAAAATAAATGTCTTAGACTAGGAAATGTCATCCTAGGAGAAAGATGAAAAATGACGGAGGTATGCATGTAACAAAGAAAGAGTGAGAGTTTTTACTGTAATCCTGTTAGCAAGTTCGAACCTCTGAAATTGCCTTTATATCAACAAAATTGCCCCTATTTTAGAAATAGAAAGAAAAATTGTGAGTTTCAAAATGGTGGTCGGTTTGTGGTTTTGGCTCTGAGCGCAACAACTCTTTTTTTTTTTTTTGGTTGCCGTGTTTGACCTTGACTTCAACTTAGGCAGATTGTGCTTGTTGCTTAAACAACCTCATTGAAGAACCTCTAATTGAAGATTTCAGACCCCAATATCTGTAGTATTGCCCTCGTTCTACGAACACTGAATCTTGTATTCATTCTCAAACTTGTCAACCATAACAAATTATTGTGCATATCATTATTTCTCCAATCATATTACATTTGATGTGCTGGTCTGACTTGGCTTTGGCAATTGAGAAACTGATAGCAAATTTTGAAATCATTTCTTGCTTGTTTTAACAAAGACTGACTCAACGAAAAATGAAAAAGAATAAAGAGATCAAAAGAAGGAGTATTTGACCAAAAAAAAAAAATCCTTTAGAAAATAGGAAGAAAGAAAGAAAAGATTCCTTTAAACGTGATAGTCACCTCTAATGATGGTGACATGCATTTTGAATTAATTGACCTGATCTGTCAATCCAATCTGAACTTTATTCTTTTTGAACATTCAGATTTTGAAGTCATGCTTCTAAGTTGCGACCTTTTCATTAGACGCTCAACATTCAAGCGACTGGTGGTGCCCCAAAGAGTTTTCACCAACAAGTCTTTCTCATTTTTTTTATTTTTTTTTATTTTTTTATATCTCTCACTCACCATCGCCTTATGGTGCCTGCGAGGGCTTTCACCAATAAGACTCTCTCATTTTCACTTTCTCTCAATTCAATGATGCCTTATGGTGTTGTGGTACCCCCTCTGATAAGGCTCTTTTATGAAAGGAACATGACATTGCTCCTCATGATAATCAACACTGAAAGCATACTTGATTTGTCATTCTTAAATGTAACACCTCGTACCTTCCCAACCCTACTTGACGACATTAAATAATGGTTACTTAGGTGTCGAGAGCCATACGTATGTATTTTGTAATGTTATTGACAAGAAAATTGAAATTTGGCCTCGTACATGTGATTAGCCCTCGTAGGAGGTGTTTTGTGATTTTCGTGGAGAATTTTTGGGGTTCAAAATGAATCTAAGAGGACCTCTAAACAAAGTATACTAAGGGTAAGAAGTAAGTTAAAGAATAGGACTTGAAGTATCTAACCAAATCCGCGAAGAAAAGTCGAAAAATAGAATTTTTTGAAAAACCAAGTGTGGGGCGCGCTAGAGGGTGTGCCACGCCACTCTGGGCTAAAATTTTTAGTCCAGAGGCAGAAAGCTGGCGTGCCACGTTGGTTTTGGCCACTTTTCAAAGTTGGAAAGTTTCTTAAGTCCCAAGGGTGCCCGGGGACGTATCGAGCCGATTTTTGCCACGTTTATTCTACAACCACGAGTATATACATGAAATGAGTAAATTATTACATTGGTATGATAAAATTACTGGAGAACGAATTTGGCATCAAAATGACGGTTTTACCCTTATGGTCAAAATAGGCCATACGTGGCTAGAATCACTTGTTTTTGGGATTGAGGCTACGGATATGAATAGAATGAGTGGGAATATATTCGTAACGAGTATGAAATGATTTAAATATGAGAAATTATTGGGTTAATTGAATTGGGCTCAATACAAGCCCAAAATGAGACAAAAGATATGGCCCAATTAGGCCAAAAGTGACCCATTCTTCACCCTTGACCACTTGTACATGGCATTTAATGCCAAGGAAACTTTAGGGACTATAAATAAGTGAAAAAAATCTGATTTTATTCAAAGGAGTACACTACACATCTCTAGAAATTTCCCAAAATTTCTCTCAACTCTCAAGAACCCTAAGCCAACTTCTTGGAGCAAAATCATCAATTTTCAAGCTTAGGTAAGCAATTATTCTTATGGAATAATCTATTATATGCATGGGAGAGTATGTAAATCATGTTGGTTATGCTTGGAATTGTTGTATATGGTACTTTGTGCTTTTATGAAAGATGTGAAATCCATGGAATTGTAACTTGAAATATGACTTGTGAGTTTGATGAAAGAGCATGGTATGGATGAAATAAAAACATGTATGGTGTGATTATGTTATTAAACTTGTTATTTTCATATAAGTGTAAATTATGGGATTTTGGCCGATTTGTTATTTTGAGGTGTATTGAAGTAATTTGATGGAATCATTGTGATGTTGTGGTGATGAAGAGTGGAAAGTATGAACTTGGTGTGACATGCTAATGGTTTATACTATTTTGGTCAATGTTGGGAATATTGTGGAATTATTGGTATGATGCTTTTATCAATGGTATTGTCAAGGGGGAAATGACATTTTAAAGGCAAACATGTAACTCATTGACGTTATGTGCATTTGAAAGGTAGTTGGTGGTTAATGTAAATTCCGTTATGTATTTATGTTGTAGAGTGAAATATAAGAAAGGAGCGGGATATTGTATACACATCTAAGATTGTATAGTCGTATTGAGAATACGAGGTATGTAAGGTTCCTCTTTCCGTATCTTTCTGTAGCATATAGTGTACATCTTGTTATGGTACCTACTCATTCCCGAAATGTCCTAAGGCATCTCATTTCAGGTTATCATCTAGTGTTGATCATATATATCTTATTGTTGATCTATGGTCATTCATGTATAACATACTTATAGACATGATTCCAAGTTCCAATAATGTTGTGTTCCAAAGCTTTCAATAATGTTACAATTATCAAAAGTATCAATCTCATGAAGTGAAGGATAACGAAATGCGTATATGTGTGCCTCCAAAAAATGTCATAATCCTCAATGTAATAATCTTTCGTGAGTGAGTATATCCATGGGGTGAAATAAGCACCTTCATGATGACGATCCCGATATTATGAGTGTATCCATGGGGTGAAATAAACACCTCCATGATGATATCCATGGGGTGAAAGAACACACCTTCATGATGACTATCCCAACATTATGGGTGTATCCATGGGGTGACATGAACACCTGCATGACGATATTATTTTCCCACTGATAAGTTGGGCCCTAGCAATATATAACTAATGACTGGCAAACAAGTAAGAAGAGGTACAAAAAATAAAGTAAGTATCGAAAGTAATGCACGCAGTTCCAAATATATGTATTGATGGTTATCCATAATGGGCATGTCTCTTGTGATTATTTTTCCATAACAGTTCTTATATACTGATTCAGTTTCATACAATCTTACATACTCAGTATATTCTTCGTACTGACCCCTCTTGGGGAATTTACCTTACTTGTTGCAGACACAGGTTCTAGTAGGCCTCCCCAGTAAGCTGCAGGACATATACTGATCTTTGGTGAGCTCCAGTTGGTTCGGGGCTTTCCGTGTTCAAGTTGTACATTGATTTTGGTATTGTAAATATTATGTAAAGCAAGGCTTGTCCCGAACTTAGGTTGGTCGTGTATGTATTTCTGTTAGAGGATTTTGTAGACGTATGTGGGTGTGCAAATGAATGTGAATAAAGAGACGTATGTCGGGTTGACTTGATGGCCCTGAAGGCCAAGTTTCACATATATATATATATATATGTCGTTATGTTCCATGATCTCCGATATTGGCCTTTTATGTTCTTACGTGATAGTGGTGTGTCCTATGGCATGAAAATGACCGAATGTAAGCATAGCTTGGTTCTCTCGGGCCTCATCGGCTACGAGTGCCAATCCGCCTCGTTGGAACTCGGGGTGTGACATTAAAAATTGATCAGAAGGTCTTTATTTGGACTGTTACATGACTTTTGGAAAGGGTTGGAAAGAAAGGGATGGCATGAAGGCTCAAAGATAACACATATAACGGGGTTAAGACTTACAACTTTTGGAATAGACTCTTTTGGCAAAATAAAACTAAAACTCTTTTTTTTTTTGCCCCAGTTTTCGTGACTGAAAATTTTCAGGACTTTTCTTGGTTGGACCGAACCCCAGGATAGGGCTGCCTACGTATCTTGTCAAAGCAAGAATCAAGTCAAACGTAGTTCAAAAAATTTGTTCTTTTGCTTGATTTTTTTTTTGTTTCTATCTTTGACCTTTTTTTTTTTTACTTTGACTCTTTTTCTTCTTTTGGATTTTCTGATTTCATTTTTTCTCTTGACATTTTTTTTTTTTTTTGAACCTTTTCATGAATCTATTTAGATTCCAAAAGAGGGATTTTAAAGGGAAAAAATACAATTAAGCCTCAAAAGGGATAACAAAGGATGACATAATGTTTGGATAGCAGAATAAAATGCCTTCGTCATCTCAATTCTCAAAAATGATGCATACAAGCATGCATTTAAGAATTAGAAGTGAAAATCACAACATCTATATTGATGAACATGTATGCCACTTTCCTTTCATGATCGTCCATTAGAAATCTTCATTGTGGCAACATCTTCTCACACCATATGACATGTGTCGATTTGGATCGAACTTGTCCCAGGATTTGTTTTGTTTTATTGAATCAATTCAAACTGCTATTGTCAAAAATATTTTTGTTCTCCAACTTTCTCAAATATTTTCTTTTCATTTTTAACTCTCTTGGCGTATTCATTCCATAAATAGATAGAATTTTAAGATTTGGCCAAAAATTCTGCATGCATGCCACGTCACTAAAGCTAAAATGAAAAGAAATACGTACAAAGAATGCTAAATGGAATATAAAATTACATTTCATTGATTAAAAATAGAAAGGTCTGACGACAAGATAACCAAACTGGACTCTACGCTATGACCCTGAAATAACCCAAACAACCAATTGCGACAAGACTCACTAAACCAATAAAATAAAAGGATAGGAGGGTTTGACTCAACAATCAAACAAAACAAAACCTAAATTGCATAATAGCAATGACGACAAAATAAACTACCAATACACTCCTTCCTAGAGAAGAGAAGAGTGACTTTCTAATTGCCAAGCTTTCCATCTCGGCCAGTAGTTTGCACATCAGCCTTAGTGGAGCCTCCATCAATTTTAGTTGTATTTTCTTGAGAATTGAGAGGATTGCTACATTCTGTGTCATCACCTATCATCTCAATGAAGTGTACGTCATTATTTACTGGAAGAGGATTCTTAGTAATGTTTGGGGAATCACTGTCTTGAACTACAATCATCTTTGCCTGAATCATCCCCTCCACTTTTCTTTTCAAAGATCGATATTCTTCAGTACTGCGCCCTGGAGCATCAGAATGGTATTCACAACGTGCGGCAGGATTGAAACCTTTTGAATGTGGATCTGCATGATTCTGAGGGATAGCTTATATCATGTTCAAACTTTTTAATTTCTGGAACAAGCTTTCATAAGACTCTCCAATTGGTGTGAATTTATCCCTAGGCCCGTTATTTTCCCCATATTCCTGCCTAGAACCAGGGTTGTAGGGGGTTTGAACAGTTAGAGAATAGGGACGAGGATTTTCATGTGTTGGTTCACTCCATTGGGAATAGATTGATGGCCGGACATATGGTTGTGCACTATAGACTGGATACTGAGATGGGACGACAGAGTATTGAAGGTCTTGCGCGGTCATTGCTACATCAACATTTTTCTTCTTGCCCCAAAGTGTCCTAAACCATTCTGAATTGCTTGAGTTGTAGCCTTAAGGGCTACTTGACTTACAATTTTTCCAGACTTGATGCCATTTTCAACCATTTCTCCAATTTTTATTACTTCAGCAAATTTTTTACCTACTGTAGAAACTAGGTGGTTAAAGTAATCAGACTCTTGTGCTTGAAGGAAAACATCAATCATCTCTATCTCTTTCATTGGTGGCTCGACCCTAGCAGCTTGCTCTCTCCACCTAATAGCATATTCACAAAAATTTTCAGTGGTCTTTTTCCTCATGTTGGCAAGTGTGGTACGATCTGGAACTATGTCAATATTATATTGAAATTGCTGGATAAAATCTCGATTCATGTCATCCCAAATATGCCAACGAGAGATATCTTGATCGATAAACCATTCTGAAGCTATCCCCGCCAGACTCTCTCCAAAGTAAGCCATAAGTAGCTCTTGTTTTCCTCCTGCTCCTCTTAGTTGATTACAAAACCTTTTCAAATGAGCTAAAGGATCACCGTGGCCGTCGTACTTGTCAAATTTTGGGTTTTTGAAACCTAGAGGCAAGTGGACATTGGGGAACATGCACAGATCTTTGTAAGAAACACTCTTGTTCCCTCCTAGTCCTTGTATGTTCCTCATACTTTGTTCTAAACTTCTCATTTTTTTGGCCATCTCCTCTTGTTCCTCATTCTTTGTCGTCTTTTCGATCACAATAGGGGAGTTGTGCAGATAAGTAGGACTGGAGGATTTCGGGACCTTAAAAGTTACTCCAGTGGAATAGAATTGATCACGAGGTAGCTCACCAACAGACTTAGGTATCAACTTTGGTTAAGGATCTATAGTAGTTGGTACTGCGGGAATGAAGAGCGGGTTATTTGTGAGAGATGGATTTGGGGGGCGCACAGTGGAGGTCCCAACTGTTCTAGGCACATTAGTATATGGGCCAAATCCTGGTGGATAAAATGGATCGTTAGTTTGGGCCCGAGTGAAAATTGGGACAGTCGTGTTCAAAAGTTCAGGAATTGAGGAAGGTGGTGCTTGCCCATTTATCCAGGCTTGATACATTTCTGTCATCTGCTGTTTTAATAACTTATTCTCTTCTATCAATGCAAATTCTCGTTAAATCAACTGATTTTGGTTTTCTTCGCTGTCAGAATCTGTCCCCTCTTTGTGTGTCATTTTGCCCTTTCCTTTGGATCTGGTATTGTACGGATGAGATGTCAGCTTAACCACAAACCAACCACCTTAATACTTTATGTTTGTCTCTGTGACAACGAATATGTCAGGGTTCAACTTTTCAAAACTCTTTTTTTTTTTTTTTAAGAAAAGCACCGAACCCGATGAGGGTTGCCTATGTATCTCATCAAGGTGAGAATCAGGTGTGCGTAGTTCGTGTTAAGGAAAATAGTTGCAAAGGTCAGAGGAAGTTTCTCTCTTTTGTTTTATTAAGTAACCTAAAGCCGGTCAACAATCATACATTCCTTCCAAATAAATATCAAAGAGTACATAGGATGCTCATGTTGGTCATATAAAGAGGGACACCTGTCCTAGACAGACTTGGCCCCTGTGCCGAGTTCCACTAAGTCAAATGCCCATGATGCAGATAAAGCGGAGCCTAATAGGGATAGCCACATCAGAGTTTCAATTCTACTTGGTTTAACCTGATGAAAATAGGTGTCTAGACTGGTTAATCCAAGTGGACAACTCGGATCGGGGAAGGTCAGTTTACCGGTAGCAGAGCTATTCTGGATCTACTGATGATCCAACCCCGCCTAACATATGTGACTAATATTCCTTAAACCAGGAGCATAACCGAACACTGGTTTGTCTCAGACAGAAGGTTTTGTGGAGCGTAGCCGCACACACAGTAAATAGTGATAGGTATATTCAGAGACTCAGGTGGGTGCATGAAAGAAGACGTTTACATTGCAATTCAGATAATATTAAAGAGGTAAACAAGCAAGCAAATAGCACATTAGGCCAACAAGTACAATATATCCAAGAATTAAAGAAAGTAAAAAATAAGTCAATATACAAAGCTCGAATTCTAGTTAATGGTTCCCCAGCAGAGTCGCCAGAGACGTCACACCCCTTTTTTGTCGCGTTGGTAAGTCGAAGGGTTTTTCCAATTAAAGTGACGATTTTGAATAGGGATTAGTTTTTTATTATTTTACAGAGTCGCCACTTGGAATTGAGTTATGGTGTTCCAAGTCACCTTTTTGAATCCCTAATCAAAAGGAAGTTGACTCTTTAATATTGGTCTGCGAACTAGAAATTCGGATAAGGAATTCTATTGACCGAGGGGAAGGTGTTAGGCATCCTTCGAGTCCCGTGGTTCTAGCACGGTCGCTTTATCAACTTATATTCGACCTAAGTTATTTCTTGGACAAACTAGATTTGCTTACCTACTCGATTTACCTAAGGATTATGGGAGAAATTGTGACTTATGTTTTCGACTGAGGAGCGTAACCACACATAGAGTCTTGTAGTTACAGAAATTGATCAAGGAGCGTAACCACACACATGATCAACCTTGATATATTATTTACTTTCATTATTTTCGCATCTTTTAGGCATTTATAGATCCTTCCCACTTTTTCCAATTCTAAATAAGTACCTAACGTGTTTAAAATCTATCCATCCCCATTAGATCAGCTTCAAAAAGGTGGAGTATGTTAATTTTATTATAGCAAATGATCAGTAGCAGTGCTTTCCGACTTCATCTTTAATTATTGCTTATATTAAACTTTTAATTAAACCCAATCTTTTATGAATTATTTCTTCTTTCTTTTGAAAGATGGATTTTTGAAATGATTTCGCAACATCTCCATCTCGCTCAGCTTGGGTTAGACTATTATTAGAATATTTGGACCCTAAATTTTTTATCTAATCCCTCAGGTATATTTTAGAATACACCTCTCTATTCAGTATCTCAAACCACGAAAAATCATGTAGCTTTTCTTTACACAGAATAATATTTTATGTAGAATTTTTTTTTACAAATAAATGTTCATGGTATTACGTAATAAAATCTACGTAAAGGTTACCAAAAGATATCCTAGAAAAGAAAAAAAAGAAAGAAAGAAAGAAAAAAAAAAAAAGCCTAACACTAACATGCTAAATTCTATCAGAAAATGCATGCAAATATTTTCTAAAAATGTACGTACAGAAGAAAAAAACCTAACACCAACATGCTCTTTTAATAAATTAATAAAATATAACTAAAATTAGTCTCATAATGTTATTTTTGTTATATTCCTATTGTGTACATTTCAACTTCTCCTATCTATGTTACTTCTTTTTTTTCACGACAAACTCTTCATGCATATTTCAAGTTTTCATTCGCTAAAACTACAATAGCAATAAACTCAAGAAATAAAAACAAACAAAACTAATGACCAAATTAACAAATCATTTAAGTCTGTTCCAAGTAAACGAGAGCCAAAAATAATAACAAAAAAAATGAATTAACTCACCATTAACTAACGATATTCATGGGTGTAATGACCTTCTCGATTATTTCCCTCGTTTTCATGTGTTCTTATCGTTTAGAGCTTTTTTATAACTTCCCCAAGTTATTTATGACTTGCTGGGACTGACAATTCGGTTCTCGGGCAGTTCGTTTGAGAAGATTATTTAGACCGAGCACGTTGTAAAATATTAAATTAAATTTGAATTTGGTAAAATTACATAGTTAATTACCTTTCGAAAATATTTTTGAAATTTATAAAATTCTTTAGTTATGATATATCTATACTATTTTATAATAGTTTTATAATTTATTAATAATTTAAGCGGAGATAGTGAATTTAAATATGTTAAACTAATATTTTTATTTTATAGAGGTTTTGTTAGAAATAATTTGCTATTAATTATGGTATATTCAAAAAGTTGTATTTATTTTACCACGAGTCTATGCAATACCCGAATATATAAGTAACGGGACAAAAATTAAGTCATAAGCTACTAATGTGACACCACATTTACACGTGGTGTCCATGGAACAAGGCTTGAAGTGACGTTATTGAGAGTAGGTAGTCACTAATTGTTTTTCAAATCCTAAGTATAGCACTATTAAAAATTAAGCACTGAAAATCAATTCACTTCCTGTTCCTTTCATTTTCAACTACTGCCTAGTACGTATTTCGTAGAAGATTTCAAGGGAAAAAGGATTATTGTGGCAGTTTACGTGGTCATCAAAATAAATATATTATCTACACCAAGTTATTCAAGCTCGGGTTCTAGCGAGGAAGTGTTTGCGGACGTGTAATCGTCGTTATTTTGATAAGTTTTATTGTATTTATGGTAGTTTTCCTATACGTTGGTATTGTTGTTGCTATTTGATACATATATTGGGCTTCGATTTAACGTTGCTAGTTGTGACTATTGGTCACTGAGGGATTTGGGACGTTGTGACAGTTTCGGTTTTGCGATTCCGCAAGCGGGACCCACATGGACTGTTCAGACATTTTATGAACTAATGCAATATGGGTATCAATATTCATATTTTGACATGTAGTTTATTATTTTGGGTAGCTTGGCAACAGTCAGAGTCCTCTCGAAAGGGAAAGGCTCCTATTTAGCTGATTTTCTTGGTAGGCTTGCGGCAGACGTCCAGGTAGGCGAGGTTTACCTTTCTTTACACTTAGATTGGGCTTATGTGTGATATATGTATGCTGTTTTGCTGGTTATGTGGGCTGGTATTCTAGACTTGGTGGTGCTGGTTTGCTGTGATTTAGGCCGGATAGGGCTATTCGGATATATTCCAGGCCTGTTATCCTCGTAGTACAGCACAGATGACCTATTTGGGGTCGGACGGTATTGTTGTTGTTGTTGCTAGTCTGGGAATGTTATTGTTGGACCTTAGTCCAGGCTTATACAGACTTAGCCCAGACTTAGACAAGTATAACTAGACCTGGTTTTCGGGACCCGTTAGTGGGCCCCGTTACCCTTTTGGTCGACTTGTACGAACTTTGACATCGTTGGGCTTAGTTAAGACCTAGTATGACCTGTTAGTGTTGTGACGGGATTGAATCACCTCGATTATACCCGGTTGGCCTGTTTAGGCCTGTTAGTCCTTGATAGCACCGTATTTGATCGGGGTTGGCTAGTTTGACTTAGAGCACTGGCCCGCCTTTTCATGACTTATAATGTATACCAGACTTGTATATACATATTGCTTATAGTAGGTAGTAACCTAGAGGGACCCCGAGATTGACTTGTAGCATATTGTTGAATTAGCTTCTATACTTATCTACTAGTGTTGACTTGGGACTAGGGCATTTCCCGTTTATCTGATATGATATGACATTTGATTCTGTTCTGTTTATGGGCTATGATGAGTTCCGATTCGAGTCCGACAACTGATTCAGATATGATGGGTACTGATTATTATGAGTTCTGTTCTGGGTTATTGTTTTCTTCCGTGTGCCTATCGGGCTTATGGGGGCCCAGATAGGTTATGTTTGACTTGTGTGTTTACTTACGCATTTATTTACTCATTATTCTTTATCACACTTATATTCTCCCGAGCATATCTATACGCCTCGGCGGTTACTTATGTACTTATTATCTATACCCTGGACCTAGCATGTACCATCTTAATTACTTAATATTCAGTATCACATTTTTTTATAAGTTATACCCGGACTTAGCATGCACCCCCGTACTTTAGCCTATTTATATTACATTAAGCTCAGTCGGCCGATGATGCCTACTGAGTACCCGTTGCCCGGTACTCATACTGCACTTCTGCATCTTTTTCCCTGATGCAGATCCAGGCACCAATCAACGATTTTGACGTGACTCTTTTCGCAGCACTGACTCTAGAGCAAGGTGAGCTTACTGACGTCCGATGCAGATCCTACTCCATCTCCTACTGTATAGTCTTTTGCTCTCGAGACTGTTGTACCTGTTATATCTATTTGGTTTCTGTCTTGTATTCTGGATATGTCTAGTAGTGGATCTTGTACCGACCTCACCAGGTCTTGGGGAGGGTTCTTGACTTTATATACTGTCCTCTTCCTTCTCAGTCTTGGCATATATACATATTATGATTCTGTCTTTAGCGTTATAGCATGTTTATAAGTATGGTTACTTCCACTTCATTTCTGTTTTATGAGATTCCGCCCGTTAGCCGGTCGCTTGTCGCTCCCTGCTAGGGTTTGGCTTGCCTATTGGTGGGTTACGGTAGGCACCATCATGACTCTAATATTGGGTCGTGACAATGGGGAATGAAAATGTTAAACCTACTATACATTTGACCAAATGAAACTGAAGAGAAAAAAAGTTGAATAATCGTTGGAAAACAAACATCACATTTTCATTTAACACCATTGTTATGCTACGACATTGGGTCGTGACAGCTTGGTATCAGAGCGAGGTTGTATAGGTAGTGTCGGTACATGGGCCAATGTTTAGTAGAGTCCTGTGGATCGGTGTGGGGACGCCTGTATCCTATCCTTGGGAGGCTACGGAGCATTCTTAGGGGAGTCTCTCATTTTCTTGACTCATGTCCGTACGTTAAGTCTATGTTGGTTTCTGATCTTTATTTGGTTCACTCTTTACGCAGATGGCAAGGATGCATGGTACGAGAGCCGAGAGTCAGGACCCCGAGCCTACAGCGAGGGCTCCTGTTAGGGGCCGAGGTCAACCCAGAGGTCGGGGGCAGGGCAGAGCAGCAGCCTCAGGCCGAGATCATGCTAGGGATCAGTTACCCGATCTCGTAATAGCTCCAAATATTCTGCCTCCACAGCAGCCGGTGGGCCAGGGAGCAGCCCAGGCTCCACCTGGATTTATAGATGCTTCTTTGCTCCGAGGTTCATTACTTCAGTTGTTGGGGATAGTTGGACTTCTGTCAGCCGAGGAAACCCAACCAGCAGTACAGGGAGTTGGTGTTGGGGCGCATCCTGCAGCTGCAGCACCCAGAGTTGAGATTCCGCCAGCGCCGGTAGCTCCACAGCCGGTTACAGATCAGCCTTCTATGTCTGTCGATGAGCAGAAGATGTTGGGGTGTTTCTTGAGGTTGACTCCACCGAGATTTGCTGGTACTCCATGTGAGGATGCATATGAGTTCTTGTCCAGCTGCGAGGATAGATTGAGGAATTTGGGATTGGTACAGTCTCGTGGTGTTGATTTTGTGGCATATCAGTTTGATACTCCAGCGAGGAGATGGTGGAGGGGATATCTTGATTCTAGGCTAGCAGGATCTCCGTCGGTTACCTGGACCCAGTTCTCTGAGATTTTCTTGGGAAAGTATATGCCCCGTACTATGCGGGAGCGACTCAGGGATGAGTTCTCCAGATTGACTCAGGGTTCATTATCTGTCGCCGAGTATGAGGTGAGGTTTCATGATCTTGCTAGGCATGCTACTTCTATTTTGCCTGATGAGTATGAGAGAGTTAGATGTTTTGTCAGGGGACTGAGATTGCCACTCCGCAGGGCTACCCAGAGTTTAGTGACTTCAGGGAAGTCATTCGCAGAGATTATTGAGCATGTATACTCTATTGAGGAGATGGATCGCGAGGCCCAAGAGGGCAGTAATAAGAGACTTCGTGTCCAGGGTAGTTTTAGTGGGAGCCATAGTGGTTCGCAGTTCAGAGGTCGTGGTTTCCAGTTTCAGGGTAGGTACCCTCAGCAGCAGCAACAGTCTTTTCAGCGACAGGGTCAGCCCAGTCGGCCCGTACAGTCAGCTTTGCAATTATCTGATAGAGGTCAGCCCGCCTATAGTGGTTCTGTTAGATAGCCTCAGGGACGTGGTCAGTACAGTTCTTCGACTAGAGGGGGTCATACCAGATCAGCCGAACCTTCTAGGCCAAGCAGGGATCCAGGAGCATGCTATACTTGTGGGGTTGTCGGTCATTTCGCGCGTGAGTGTCCTCAGCGCATGGCGATTGAGCCTTCAGTTCAGACAGCACAACCCCTCAGATCTATACTGCCAGCAGGTAGAGGTGGTGCACAGGGTGGTCGGGGTGGTCCCCAGGGTTCTCGCGGTAGAGCGCAGGGAGGTTGGACTGGTGGTCAGGTCGGTGCTCAGACTAGTGGTAGCCAGCATCAGTTGTATGCCATGTCGGCTAGGCCGGAGGATGAGGCTTTGGATGCAGTGATTACAGGTATGATTTCCGTATGCCACAAGCCAGCTTCTGCATTATTTGATTTGGGATCCACGTTTTCTTACGTATCTACTTATTATGCACCACGGTTGGGTTTATGTTCTGAGTTATTATCTGTACCCTTACATGTATCTACCCCCGTTGGTGATTCCTTAGTAGTGGATCAAGTATATAGATCTTGTCTGGTGACTGTTCAGGAGTTTGAGACTCGGGTTGATTTTATTGTATTGGCCATGGTGGACTTTGATGTGATTCTGGGCATGGACTAGTCATTTAGTCTTGGATTGCTTTGCCAAGACTGTGACCTTAGCCATGCCTGGCGTATCCCCGGTGGTGTGGCAGGGTTCTGTTAGCCTCACACCGACCGAGATTATTTCATATATTCGGGCTCGTAGATTGATGTCAAGGGGATATGATTCATTCCTTGCTTATGTTCAGGATGCTAGTATTTAGAGTCCATCGCTTGACTCCGTCCCTGTTGTTCGTGAGTTTTCTGATGTATTCCCGACTGACCTGCCTGACCTTCCTCCTGAGCGTGATATTGAGTTCATTATTGACTTCGAGCCGGGCACCTGACCTATTTCTCTGGATCCTTATCGTATGGCTCCTGCTGAGTTGAGAGAGTTGAGTACTCAGCTCCAGGACCTTCTGGGGAAGGGTTTTATCAGGCCGAGTGTGTCTCCGTGGGGTGCTCCAGTTCTGTTTGTAAAGAAGAAGGATGGATCTATGCGCGTGTGTATTGATTACAGGCTGTTGAATAAGGTAACTGTGAAGAATAAGTATCCTATGCCTCATATCGATGATTTGTTTGATCAACTTCAGGGTGCAGCGGTATTCTCAAAAATAGATTTGAGATCTGGATACCATCAGTTGAGAGTTAGGGCTGAGGACATCCCAAAGACAGCCTTCAGGACTTGGTACGGCCATTATGAGTTCCTGGTGATGTCTTTTGGGTTGACTAATGCCCCAGCAACTTTCATGGATTTGATGAATCGTGTATTCAGGCCATACTTGGACTCCTTTGTGATTATGTTTATTGATGACATCTTGGTTTATTCGAGGAGTAACGAGGAGCACGAGCAGCAATTGAGGATTGTGCTCCACACTTTGAGAGATCATCGGCTTTATGCCAAGTTCTCAAAGTGTGAGTTCTGGCTTGAGTCTGTAGCTTTCTTAGGGTATGTTGTATCCAGACACGGTATCATGGTAGACCCAGCCAAGATCAAAGCTATTCGAGGTTGGGCTAGGCCCACGTCACCTACTGAAGCTCACAGTTTTGTTGGGTTGGCAGGGTACTATAGGCGATTTGTTGAGGGCTTCTCGTCTATTGCATCTCCTATGACCAGATTGACCAGGAAGGAGGTTCCTTTTTAGTGGTCTGAGGTTTGTGATGCGAGCTTTCTGAAGGTTAAGGATCGACTTACTTCTGCCCCTGTGTTGACTCTTCCAGTTGAGGGCGAGGGTTTTATCGTATATTGTGATGCGTCTCGTATTGGTTTGGGATGTGTTTTGATGTAGTAGGGTCGTGTCTTTGCTTATGCATCGAGGCAGCTGAAGGTACACGAGCGTAATTATCCCACTCATGATTTGGAGTTAGCAGCAGTTGTGTTTGCACTACGAATTTGGAGACATTATATCTACGGTGTTCATTGTGAAATCTTTACAGACCACCGCAGTCTTCAGTATATTATGAATCAGAGGGATCTTAATTCGAGGTAGCGCAGGTGGATTGAGTTGCTAAAGGACTATGATATCTCTATTCTCTATCATCTGGGCAAGGCGAATGTGGTAGCGGATGCCTTGAGCCGGAAGACAGTGAGTATGGGTAGCTTAGCCTTCATTCCAGTCTCTCAGCGACCGTTGGCTTTGGACATTCAGTCCTTAGCTAACTCGATGGTACGTTTGGATATTTCTTACCCCGAAAGGGTTATCGCTTGTGTTGGTGCGAGATCTACTTTGCTGGAGCAGATTCAGAGTCGTCAGTTTGAGGATAGCGGTCTCCTTAGCATTCGAGATTAGGTATTGAAGGGTAAGTCTGAGAGAGCTACCTTGAGTTCTGATGGTGTTTTGAGGTTTGATGACTACATTCAGTCCTTAGCTAACTCGATGGTACGTTTGGATATTTCTGACCCCGGAAGGGTTATCGCTTGTGTTGGTGCGAGATCTACTTTGCTGGAGCAGATTCAGAGCCATCAGTTTAAGGATAGCGGTCTCCGTAGCATTCGAGATCAGGTATTGAAGGGTAATTCTGAGAGAGCTACCTTGAGTTCTGATGGTGTTTTGAGGTTTGACAACCGTATTTGTTTTTTGAGGGTTGGAGATTTGATTCAGTTGATTTTGCACGAGGCGCACAGCTCCAGGTATTCTATTCACCCTGGGATAGCTAAGATGTATCGGGATCTGAGGCAACACTATTGGTGGAGCAGTATGCGGAGAGATATAGCAGGGTTGGTAGCGCAATGCCTTTATTGTTAGCAGGTAAAGGCCGAGCACCAGAGACTTGGTGGATTGCTTCAGCAGTTGCCCATTCCCGAGTGGAAATGGGAGCGGATAACTATGGATTTCATTGTTGGATTTCCTCGCACCTCCCGTGGTTTTGATAGTGTTTGGGTTATTGTAGATCGGTTCACTAAGTCCGCGCACTTTATCCCTGTTCGAGTCTCCTATAGTGCTGAGAGATTAGCTCGTGTATATATTCAGGAGGTGGTGCGCCTACAAGGAGTGCCAATATCTATTATCTCAGACCGAGGGTCTCAGCTTACCTACAATTTCTGGAAGACTTTCCAGGAAGAGTTGGGTACCCAGGTGGACCTCAGCACTTTATTTCATCCTCATACCGACGGACAGTCAAAGCGGACGATTCAGGTATTAGAGGATATGCTCCGCGCTTGCGTGTTAGACTTTGGGGTCAGTGGGATCAGTTTTTTCCTTTAGCAGAGTTCGCGTATAATAATAGCTTTCATTCCAACATTCAAATGGCTCCGTTTGAGGCTTTGTATAGCAGATGGTGTCGGTCTCCAGTTGGCTGGTTTGAAACTTCAGAAGTCAGTCCTCGTGGCACAGATTTGCTCCGAGAATCTTTGTACCGAGTTCGAGTGATTCAAGATAGGCTGCGGACAACTCAGAGTAGACAGAAGAGTTAAACTGACCGTAGATGTCGTCCGTTGAAATTCAGGGTGGGTGATAGGGTCTTCTTACGAGTATCGCCCATGAAGGGCGCAGTTTGGTAGGAAGGGTAAGCTTAGCCCCAGATATATTGGACCCTTTGAGATTTTGCGGACAGTTGGAGAGGCGGCTTATGTGTTAGCTTTATCTCTGACATTTTCAGCTATCCATCCAGTGTTTCATGTTTCGATGCTGCAACAGTACATTCCAGATGAGCCGCATGTGCTTCAATGGGACTCGGTTCAGTTAGACGAGAAACTAACATTTGTGGAGGAACCTGTGTCCATTTTAGCCAGTGATGTCAGACGGTTACGCTCCCAGGACATTCCAATGGTTAAGGTACTGTGGCGTCACGGTCCGGTTGAGGAGGGTACTTGGGAGCTTGAATGTGATATGCGAGACCAGTATCCCTACTTATTCATGTCTTGAGGTATGTGCTTCTTCTTGACTTTCGTGGACGAAAGTCCTTTTAGTAGTGGATATTGTAATGACCTTCCCGGTTATTTCCCTCGTTTTCATGTGTTCTCAGCGTTTAGAGCTTTTCTATAACTGCCCCAAGTTATTTATGACTTGCTGGGACTGACAGTTCGGTTCCCGGGCAGTTCGTTTGAGAAGATTATTTAGACCGAGCACGTTGTAAAATATTAAATTAAATTTGAATTTGGTAAAATTACATAGTTAATTACCTTTCGAAAATATTTTTGAAACTTATAAACTTCTTTAGTTATGATATATCTATACTATTTTATAATAGTTTTATAATTTATTAATAATTTAAGCGGAGATAGTGAATTTAAATATGTTAAACTAATATTTTTATTTTATAGAGGTTTTGTTAGAAATAATTTGCTATTAATTATGGTATATTCAAAAAGTTGTATTTATTTTACCACGAGTCTATGCAATACCCAAATATATAAGTAACGGGACAAAAATTAAGTCATAAGCTACTAATGTGACACCACATTTACACATGGTGTCCATGGAACAAGGCTTGAAGTGACGTTATTGAGAGTAGGTAGTCACTAATTGTTTTTCAAATCATAAGTATAGCACTATTAAAAATTAAGCACTGAAAATCATTTCACTTCGTGTTCCTTTCATTTTCAACTACTGCCTAGTACGTCTTTTGTAGAAGATTTCAAGGGAAAAAGGATCATTGTGGCAGTTTTCGTGGTCATCAAAATAAATATATTATCTACATCAAGTTATTCAAGCTCGGGTTCTAGCGAGGAAGTGTTTGTGGACGTGTAATCGTCGTTATTTTGGTAAGTTTTATTGTATTTATGGTAGTTTTCCTATACGTTGGTATTGTTGTTGCTATTTGATACATATATTGGGCTTGGATTTAACGTTGCTACTTGTGACTATTGGTCACTGAGGGATTTGGGACGCTGTGACGGTTTCAATTTTGTGATTTCGCAAGCGGGACCCACATGGACTGTTCAGACATTTTTTGAACTAATGCAATATGGGTATCAATATTCATATTTTGACATGTAGTTTATTATTTTGGGTAGCTTGGCAACAGTCAGAGTCCTCTCGAAAGGAAAAGGCTCCTATTTAGATGATTTTCTTGGCAGGCTTGCGGCAGACGTCCAGGTAGGCTAGGTTTACCTTTCTTTAAACTTAGATTGGGCTTATGTGTGATATATGTGTGCTATTTTTCTGGTTATGTGGGCTGATATTATAGACTTGGTGGTGCTGGTTTGCTGTGATTTAGGCCGGATAGGGCTATTCGGATATATTCTAGGCCCGTTATCCTCGTGGTACACCACAGATGACCTATTTGGGGTCGGACGGTATTGTTGTTTTTGTTGCTAGTCTAGGAATGTTATTGTTGGACCTTAGTCCAGGCTTAGACAGACTTAGCCCAGACTTAGACAAGTATAACTAGACCTGGTTTTCGAGACCTATTAGTGGGCCCCGTTACCCTTTTGGTCGACTTGTCCGAACTTTGACATCGTTGGGCTTAGTTAAGACCTAGTATGACCTGTTAGGGTTGTGACGGGATTGAGTCACCTCGATTATACCCGGTTGGCCTGTTTAGCCCTGTTAGTCCCTGATAGCACTGTATTTGACCGGGGTCGGCTAGTTTGACTTAGAGCACTGGCCCACCTTTTCAAGACTTATAATGTATACCCATACTTGTATATACATATTGCTTATAGTAGGTAGTAACCTAGAGGGACCCCGAGATTGACTTGTAGCATATTGTTGAATTAGCTTCTATACTTATATACTAGTGTTGACTTGGGACTAGGGCATTTCCCGTTTATCTGATATGATATGACATTTGATTCTGTTCTGGTTACTGGCTATGATGAGTTCCGGTTCAAGTTCGGCAACTGATTCAGATATGATGGGTACTGATTATTATGAGTTCTAGTTCGAGTCCGGCCACTAATTAGTATGAGTTTCGGTTCGAGTCCGGCATCTCGTTATGATATGGTTGGAGAGTTTTGGTACTAGGTACCGTGGTTACGGGATACTGATACAACTTTGATACACTGGTGACTATGCATTTACTTTTCTTGTGTGTCCCGCTGGTTTATGGGGGCCAGACTGGGTTATTGTTTTCTTCCGTGTGCCTATCGGGCTTATGGGGTCCCAGATAGGTTATGTTTGACTTGTGTGTTTACTTACGCATTTATTTACTCGTTATTCTGTATCACACTTATATTCTCCCGAGCATATCTATACGCCTCGACGGTTACTTATGTACTTATTATCTATACCTCGGACCTCTTACTTACTTATTATTCAGTATCGCATTTTCTTATCAGTTATACCCGGACTTAGTATGCACCCCCATACTTTCTGTTTATATTACATTAAGCTCAGTCGGCCGATGATGCCTACTGAGTACCCGTTGCCCCGGTACTCATACTGCACTTCTGCATCTTTTTCCCCGATGCAGATCCAGGTACCAGTCGACGAGTTTGACGTGACTCTTTTTGCAACACTGACTCCGGAGCAGGGTGAGATTACTGACGTCCGAGGCATATCCTACTCCATATCCTACTAGTCTTTTGCTCTCGAGACTGTTGTACTTGTTATATCTATTTGGTTTCTGTCTTGTATTCTGGATATGTCTAGTAGTGGCTCTTGTACCGACCTCACCAGGTCTTGGGGAGGGTTATTAACTTTATATATTGTCCTCTTCCTTCTCAGTCTTGGTATATATACATATTCTGATTCTGTCTTTAGCGTTATAGCATGTTTATAAGTATGGTTACTTCCACTTCATCTCTGTTTTATGAGATTCCGCCCGTTAGCCCGTCGCTTGTCGCTCCGGGCTAGGGTTTGGCTTGCCTATTGGTGGGTTACGGTAGGCACCATCATGACTCTAATATTGGGTCGTGACAATGGGGAATGAAAATGTTAAACCTACTATACATCTGACCAAATGAAACTGGAGAGAAAAAAAGTTGAATAATCGTTGGAAAACAAACATCACATTTTCATTTAACACCATTGTTATGCTACAAGAGAGGGTTCGAGGGTTACCTCTTGCGAAAAATGATTTCCAACAAAAGCCACTTCAAACTACTGATTTTCAAAATTAACAAATAGCTAACTTTCAAGAACCACGAACTCGAACTAGTGATAGCAAACCTCAATCCCCGGCCTTTGTTTTTCTTTTTCTCTTTTCTCTATCTTTTCCTCCTCTATTTTTTGTTGTTTTCTCCTGCTTTCTATCTTTTCTCCTTTTTTCCGTCTACTGTTTCTGTCCGTGTCCCTCTATCCTCTATATTTTTTCCTATCCTCCCTTCTCTGTGTGTTGCTGTGTGTGTTCTATAGTAGTGTGTTGTAGGGTGTGTGTAGTATGTAGTGAGGGTGTATGTGTTAGACGTGTGTGTAGTGCAGGTGTAGTGGGGAATGGGGTGGTGTAGTGTGGTAGTTTAGGGTTGACCCTTCTTTTTTTCTTTTTTTGTTTTTGTTTTTTTTAAAAGTTAGAAATACAATAAAAATACAATGATAAAAATATTAACTAATTAATTTTTATACTAAGAGGATATAAGAAAAATTTATAACTAGACTAAAATAAAATATAATTAAGAGAATATTAAGAGTACTAGCTTATTTATTAAAACCTAAATTAAAAGAAAACATATTTTTTAGAAAAAATTTCTTTTATTTTGCAAAGTAACAACAAATCTTATACATAAAATGTGACTATTTTGACATCTTTTCACAATTTATTCAAAGAAAACCTACTAAAAATGAAAAAGAAGTTAAAACAAAGATTAGACATATAATAAATATTTAAAGCTAAAATAGGTTAAAATTCGAGGAGGGCCAAAAATAACATGTCTACAGTAAACGCTAGGATAGATCACTAGTATGTTGCACCTAATGTATTATGAAATCATTGGGAACACAACCCTAGTCTATTCACTTACTGCTCAAACAACAATAAATCAATATTCTGTTACTTGGTTACTAATTAATTACTTGAAATCATTACTTCTTACTAAGGTTGGCAATGGACCGGGTCCGGTTTGATCGGACCGGTTTTATCGATACCGGGTCCCTTTTGGCCGGTGATTGTTCTAGAGCCAGTACTACCGGTACTAGGTCTACTGGAATATTCTTGTGTTCCAACCCGATTTGATATTAATCGATGTGGAACCGGGTTTGACTGGACCAAAGTTTGGGTCAAACGTTATATATATATTTGTTTAAATTATATTTATTTAAAATAGTTTTTAAATACATTTTTACAAGTTGGCAGGATCTCTAAGGCGGGCGATAATCCGCGCGGTCAGACAGATCTAGCTAATTTTAGCACCCTTATACTGAGACATAAGAACCGAAATATAAGGAAATTTTCATATTGCCGATGACTGTATGGAAGGATCTTCTTTCCTTTTACCCAAGCAAGGGGCTTGTCAGGATCTAATACATATTCTTATTGAGCCCATGTGTCTAGTGGTTCTAACCGGAAAAGATCGCCCTTTTTCAACATCTTTAATGGGCTTAAGAAATCGGCTTGCTAGACGTAGTCACTAAGACAAAGCCAATAGGAATAGTACTAGATTTGACTGAGCCACCATCTCAGAACCAAGACAAGTTGCTATATAATAATTTCTTTATATTTTGATAAAGCCAGATCTTTAAGGTTACTATATAAGAGAAGTTAGATATTCAACATAGATATGAATTTTAGCCAGACATAGTCACGGCTGGGAGCAGAAAAGGGTAAAGAGGTGTCACCTCAAGGACTCGACTGCAAAGGGTCTAGGCCGTATGAGCAAGGCCAAAGATTGGCGTCCAAAGTTAGACTTTTAGTTTTTCTTTTATTCAAAAAAATCTAAAACTTTACAAGGCAGAGAGATTTACAAAAGAGGAGAGAAGAGAGAAAACAGAAGCTAGAGAGAGAGAGAGGGGAGTCTAAAACTCTGCCTCTTCCAAATGAAAAATGAAACGTATATATAGAAAAAAAAGAATCTATGCACAGTAAAAGTGGGTCCCTATCTGGTCTCGATGTACAGTAAATTTACTGTTGAGTGGGGTCCCCGATGGCTTTCCTATTCATGCAGGTCCCGAACGGCTATCTCCGTTTATTCCTTTTTCTTTTCCTGAATTTTATCCAACTGCTTCATTCGCCGAACAAATTCTTCTACATTATCAATGAATTTTTCAGAGAGTATCTTCTCTGGCTGTAATGGCTGAGAATCTGGAGTGTCGCCCCCAATTTCTCATTATTACACACTTCCCCTCTAACCAAATCCCAACCTTTAGATTTTCACATTATCTTCTATACTCTGGTAACCATTGACCAAGATAATATGACAAGCAATGACAACTCTGCAAACCAGCTAACATCAGTACATTTTTACTCACTATCTCATCTTAATAGCTTTTTACTCACAGTCTCATCTCAATACCTTTTTACTCACAGTCTCATCTCAATACCTTTTTACTCACTATCTCATCTCAATACCTTTTTAGTCACTATCTCGTCTTCTAATTTCTTTAAGGTATCAATTAAGACTATCAAGGTATTGTAATTGTCCGAGTCTACCCAATGCAATTTAGGCATTTTAAACCTATATTAATTAGTCGAGTTACCTCAACTTCACATTTAACCATTTCACATTATTTCATTCACCCCACCCCCACCCCCACTATACTCTACCCTGAAGGGTAATAAACTATACGTATTCACTCCATCTTTCTACCTTTCTCTTAACCCAACCAAAACATTAGCATAACATTAGGTAATTCAATATAATCAAGCATATCCAGAATTTTCAACATGTCCATCCATCCAACTCCGTGCCCGAAGGCCTAATGCATGATATTCCCAACATCATTATTAATGTTAAATACATCTAGCCTAAGTCTAGTTGCTACAAAATAAAACCTTTTCTTACCTGTTAGGCGAAACATACTGCCATGGAGAGGAGTGAACTGCCCCAAATATGCTAGACGTATTCCCATGTCGCTTTCTCTCTGGGTGTGCCTCGTAACTGCTCTTATGAACTGTGGCCTTTGAAATTTCATGGTTGGGGGAGTAGGGTTTCTCAGGGTATTTTTGGAGGAAGGACGTGACCTAGGGAAATAATAAAAGCGAGGGTTTTTAAAAATCCCTCAGCTAAGCTACTGCCTATTACCGTTGTAGCGTAACTTTTACCATTGCAGCGGATAATCGACCACTACAACGGTTACCAGTAGGCCGGCCCAGTCCTTTATTGGTTCTCTTGGCCTAATTCCCTTAGGCCCTAATTTTCCTCCCCAATTTAATTTTTCCTAGGTCCATTTTGAGTCCATTATTCATTGTAAATTCTTTTGAAGGTGTTTTTACACATAACGATAGTTTGGGTTATTACATTAGATACCAATTTACCCGTCGTTCATCCCCAAATGGCCCTAAGGGTGAGGTCAGAACATTTACGCGAACACTTGATGGATCTTTAGCTACAAAAAGCCATTTAAGAGAATTAATTAATGCTAGCTTATTATATGTCCATGCCCACACCCATTACAACATTACGTAATCTAGGCCCGACGGTTATTCCCATACTTTCCCCCGAGATGGATCACATAATTTACCATTGGAACCACTACACGAATACATCATACTGTCTACAAGCATAAAAAGTCAAGATAGAGCTGGTTCGGGAAGAGGGAAACTGCAGCTATTAATTACCACTACAGCAGTTAATCGGTTCGCAGCTGTTAAGTAGGGGGAAATATTTTCACTTCACTCTTTCTCAAATCCTCTGAATTCTTTTTGCAAAAATCTTTCTCGTCAATGAATTCAAGGTAGTTTCTTTGTCTCTTGTACTTACTTTACATATTTATCATTATAGAACCGTAGAATTATGTTAGATAGACGGAATTTTGGTGGTTTTGGGGTGCAACTTTTGAACTTGAATTTGGTGGTATTCCTGAGTATATTGGTTGGCATGCTTAGTTTTCTTACATTTTCAGCATTCTTATAGCATTTGGGAAATAAGATTGAAGTAGTTCATGGTAGGTTTTCAGCCATGGGAGGGTTGAAGATGCAAGGTCATCTTCTCTAATGGATTCCTTCAATTTTGGGCTTGATTTTGGGTGTTTCACACCCCCATTTTAGTGTTAAAAGGTTCACACACACTTCCCCAAGCCCGATCCATGCTTAATTTTCAAATTTATGTAGAAAAGTCAAAAATCCGCCATGGGATGGGAGGTTGATGGGTTGAAGATGATATTCCGCTGCAGCGGTAACTTTACCACTGCATCGATAAGTACCACCACTGTGGTACTGCTCCAGCTATAAATTAACCGCTGTAGCAGTGCTGGGCAGTGTGTTCTCAATTTCAGCTTTTCTTGAAAACTTTGAATTCTCCTTCCTTCCCTTGGTATTTGGTATGGTTCTTACTACTTTTTTTCGAATTTACAGGATCATAATGGCCCAACAACTTGCCTACCACTAATTTCCCAATAAAGAATACCGTGACTGCTATGAGGAGGGATTGCATAACAAGGGTTTCCTTCTCGAGTGGGGCATTGTGATGAATGTGGAGGAAGAGTTGTCGTGATTCTACACCCAACTGAAGGCCTTCGGGTGGGAGGTATTGACTGAGCCCATTCCTGAACATAATATGGAGGCCGTTTAGGAGTTTTATGCCAATCTCCCGATCGTAGACTGGTCAGTGCCTCACTCTACTATCCTTGTTTGAGGCAAGAGGGTCCCGGTGGATGTGGAGACCATCAATGATGTTTTGGGTGTCCCAAAATCTTCCAATACTTCCTATAAAGCAAGGATTCAGGCATCATACTTAGAGTGGGAGGCTAGGGTATTGGCACCGAAAGGACAAACTGCTTAGGTAAGATGGTCTGGAGCACTTATTTCTAAGTCGAGGCCAGGGTGTGGTTACAGTTGGTGTCCTGGAGGATAAGACCCACGGGGAATGTTATAGATGTGGCCTTCCATCGGGCCATGGTAGTGGCTTGCGTCATTGCAGGGATTTGGGTAAATATGGGGGCTCAGATTAGGAATGAGTGGCGGTATTTTTATATTCAAGAGAGGTCAGTATGAGATCTTTTCCTTACTTCTTTTGTTGCCGCACTCTGTGATAGGGTGGATCTTCCTCAGGAGATCCAAGACACTATGGATGACTTTGTGGTGGAATATAACCCCTTGCGAGGTAGGGGAATTTGGAGAGGAAGTAAGAAAAAGAAAAAGGTGAGAGCAATTAGGCTGGTGGGGCTGGGAGGTCGAGCGCCCCTTCTACTAAGTCTCCCACATCTTTCGGTGGTTAGGAAGCTGATCTTGCCGCAGTCTGAGGTATCCTAGAGAGATCTCACCTACCCCATCCTAGAGTGTCCTCTTCGAGCTCTACTATCTCACCGAACCCCGCCCAAGTTTATGCGGAGCTTAAAGAACAGCTGAACGAGGAAAAGAAAAAGCATTACTCCCGTGACCGCATGCTTGTGAGAATGTAGAAGGTGGTTCAGGTGATGTTAGGGTGCGCTTTCCTCCAAAAAAACTTATCTAAGCTAACCAGGAAGGACACTGAGGAATTTTCCTTCCTCAGTGTCATAGAGGAGGAGGGCTCGGATGTCTCGAGTTTGAGAGATAGTGCTGACAGTTAGTGGTTCCCCCTTCACCCCCTTGGGTTATATTTTTATGCCTTTGGATTTGGGTTGCTCCCGTTTGAAGCATGTAACAAACAAATTACCGTTTTTATTTTCTATACTTGCAAATGTTTTTCTTTCTCCCCTCTTAATGATAATAATCACCTTATCTTATAATGCATGTTGGATGAATATCTATTGTATTATTATTTCAAAAACAGGTTTGTTTCGCAATAATTGCAAAATTACAAAAATAGGGGGACGCCTGGCAGGATTCTGCATGGAGCAACTACAATGGTTAATTTTTCCACTACAGCGGTACCATTGCAGTGATAAAAAGATTCGCTGCAGCGGTAGCCTCCAGTAGCTCTGCCTTGATTTTTTCTTACCCAATCTCTGGTTCTTTCTCCATACAACTCTTTTTATGCATGTTCAAGTAGTGTACTAATCTTTTGTTATACCTCATATAACTGAATTAGCAACTTTATTGCTCTCGAACCACAGCCAACACAATCTTTCATATACCAAATTTGATGACGCTGCACTTTAATTAATCTTCTTAATTACTCAATTCGCTATCCTTAAAAGTGTTCCACCAACAGCCAGGCATCTAGGTGGTTCTCACAGGATCGGCTAAAACACTAGTAGTACTCTAAATCACAGAGAGATGAGTTGTAGCTCAAGTCACAGAAATAAAGACTTTCGAGAGATCACACCCAGTCCTTACGTCCATCGGTCTGCTTGGCTACACACCATCCAACCACACACACACTCAACAATCATAGTCGAGAATTTAAACACCACCAAGCAAGTTGCCATACCCCATTAACACCAAAAATACACATAGAATATTTCAACGCATCATTGCCTCATCTCAATTACTTAACACTATGTTGAACACAGTATAACAATCCACTTTTATGTTTCTTATTGACCACTATCGGTTGGGCATCTTATCCCAACTTTTCCATATTACAAGGTACTAATTGGGACCAACTAGTCTCGATTGTGATGATTAAGATACCAATTAGAAATAACTAGATACCAATTAAACTCAAGCCAGGGGTACGACACTGAGAGAGCATGATAGGAAAAAAAAAGTGAGAGAGATTCCTAGATTCCTTTTAGCTTCCTACAGATTTGATGTGGACGTCAACACAATAATCCATAAAACTCTACTCAACATTTGCTCTTGTACTGGAAGGCTAGTAACCTGGGCTCTGATACCATCTCTTTCACGATCCAACCCATCGAATCATGCCAGGCACCTACCTACACCTACTCTAGATAGAAGAACCCTGAAATCCCATGATTCAACTAATGCGAAAGTTACTACAATATACTATTAGTCAATTTAATGTTCACCATATGAATAACAAATCAAAGTTAAAACACTTTTACTCATTTAATTCCTTCCAATGAGTTTTTAATACATCAAATATGAAAAATAAATGTGGTAAATAACTACAAGTGACTCCCCAAAACCTACCCTAAACCATTATAAGAGCACTAGACAAGAAGCACAATCATGATAGAGCACCCATGTAGAATAGAGAGGGCAGGAGCTGCTGCTAAGTGATCGGCGTCGTAGCTATAGAAACTCCAACTAACCTACACCATGGCTATACCCCCGATTAGAGATATAGTAAGTATAGCATCAATAAAAGCACATGTACTGGCAAGCATCATCAGTTAACTTGGGTTAGAAACAAATGACATCACTAATAAATAGGGAAAAAATACAACATCAAGTAAAGTTCCGATTTTGAATTCCCAATTAAACAACTCCTATTGCCCCAAATTTAGCATATCTGTGACCTGCACTTAGCACCTTTATGACCTAAACTTAGCATCTCTGTGACATGCACTTAGCATCTCTGTGACCTATACTTAGCATCTCTATGACCTAACTGTCATTTAATATTTTCATATATCTTTATTCTTTGACCACCTATTCTAGCTTCTACCTGTCCCTCCATTACCGACCCATCCATTCAAAACTTCAGATCCTACCAATCTTATACAATCATAATCGGTCCTCTCAGGAAGACCATAAGATCTTATCCTCAACCCGTACCACCTAGGGACCTAACATACCTTCGTACCATCTTTCACCTCTTACCACAACAATAATATGTATGAAAGTAAATTAAAATAACAAAACATTCAACAGATGCAAGAATGCATGTGTGCAAGATATGCGCACCATTTCTCCTTATCCCTCTCTATCTCATCACCAATAATATCATAATGTACCGATATGGTACCCTACCCATATCATATTTATACCGATGTGGTATTGACCCATATCACATCATACCATATCTGTATCGGTATGGTACCTGACCCATATTACAACATATCATCCCAATACATATGAATGAGTGCATGAAATCAACAAATCATAATTCATGCAAAAGATGATACTAATATCAGCTCACAACCCAACATGGGTCAATTTAATATAAAGTTACGTCAACCATCTAATTCATCATTTTGTTGACCTAATTCTTCACACATATATAACTTATTCATAATTTACAAAACACCCCTATCGAGTGTATCCCCCAAGTTCTCATTATTACATACTTCCCCTCTATCCGAATCCCAACCTTGGGTTTTCACATTATCTTCTAAACTCGGGAAAGCATTGATCAAGAAAATATGACAATAAATTTCAACTCTACAAACCAGCTAACATCAGTAACTTTTTACTCACTATCTCATCTCAATACCTTTTTACTCACTATCTCATCTTCTAATTTCTATAAGGTATCAATTAAGACTATCAAGGTATTTGAATTGTACGAGTCTACCTAATGTAATTCAGGCATCCTAAACCTATATAAATTAGTCGAGTTACCTTAACTTCCCGCTTAACCCTTTCATATTATTTCATTCAACCTCCGACTATACTCTACCCTGAAGGGTAATAAACTATGCGTATTCGCTCAATCCTTCTACCCACCTCTTAACCCTACCAAAACATTAGCATAACATTAAGTAATTCAATATAATCAAACCTATCCAAATTTTTAAACATGTCCATCCATCCAACTCCGTGCTAGAAGGCCTAATGCATGATACTCCCGATATTATTATCAACGTTAAATACATCTAGGCCAAGTTTAGTTACTACAAAATAAAACCTTAGCTTACCTCTTAGGAGAAAAATACTGCTACGGAGAGGAGTGAGCTTCCCCATGTGCTAGACATATTCCCATGTTGAGTTCCCTCTGCGTGTGCCTCGTGACTGCTCTCATAAACCTTGGACTTTGATTTCTCATGGTTGGGAGAGTAGAGTTTCTCAGGGTGTTTTTGGAGGAAGGGGCTGAACTGGGGAAATAATAAAAGGGATTGTTTTTATAAATCCCTCGGCTGAGCTTCTGCCTATTACTGCTGCAGCGAAACTTTTATCACTACAATGGTTAATTGACCGTTGCAGCAGTTAGCGGTAGGCCGTGCCAGTCCTTTATTGGGCCTCTTGGCCCAATTTTCTTAGGCCCCGATTTTCCTTCCCGATTTAATTTTTCTTGGATCCATTTTGTGCCCATTATTGCCATAAATTATTCCTGGGGTATTTTTATACGTAACGATGGTTTGGGTCGTTACATTACTTCTAGACCATTAAATACTTCGTTCTTCACCCATCTCATCCTCTAAATCATCATATTTAGGCCTAGAAGTGGCAAGTTCCGATGATGGAATGGAATGTTCCAAAACTTGATACAAGTTATACAAGCCCCTAGCTTTAGGTACTATGATACAATGACAAGTTTCAAGTGATGTCTGTTCATGAGATTGAATTTCTAAATTTTTGTAAATTTTTTGAACCATCATCATTACACCAACTTCTTTGAAAAATGGGTTAAATAAAGTAGCAGTCAAATAAATTTGCATAATAGGAAAAAAGATTTAAATTTTTTTTCAGTCATTGCTACAATTGACTCTTTAAACAAAGTAATTTTTTTTATATTCAACAAGTACTTTAGAAATAACAGTAATATTTACTAAAACAGAAGAAATATTTGGAATATATTGAGCAGATACTGTATGCCTAGCTTTATAAATTTTTTTTAAGAATTTACAAAGTTCTTTTACTTGTTTCAAATCATTATCATATAATCTTAAATCAGCATTCGCATTATGAGCATAAGAAACTAATTGTATATTTTCGCGATAATTATAAGCAACATCAAGCATTTTATATAAAGAATTCCATCTAGTAGGGACTTCTTTTGTAACTTTCTATATGCAATTTGACATTCCTCACAACGACGTTGAAAATCACTAATTATTTTCTTTGTTTTTATTTTACAAATAAAACTACAAGCAATTCAAACTTTATAACAACTAGTTCTGAACAATTCAATAACATCTTTTACTACCAAATTATAAATATGTGCTATACATTTAACATAAAAATAATCATGATCTAGTGGACAAAGTCTAGCATGTAAATACTCAACATCTTTCATATTGTTAGAAGTATTATCCAATGTGCATGACATTACTTTATCAACAAGTCAAAAATATTGCATGCATTCCCCTATTGTAAAAACTATAAAAATATTGCATGCATTCCCCTATTGTAAAAGCTATGTAATACCCCACACTTTCGGGCTAGAATTTGGACCGTCCTTTACACGTGTATAGACCCGAATCCTAAGATTTCTATTAGGATATAAGTGTGAAGATTAATTTCTTAGTGTGGGAACATCTTTGGAGATGAATTGAGATCATAGAAATCTCCTAGCTCAAAGTTGAGTGGAGAACTTTCTTACCGATTGAGTTTTAGTAGACGTTCTTACTCGGGTCAACTTCCAATGACCATTCCTCCTAGAATATAATGAGTTAGGTGGACTAGCACCTATAAAATTAAATTTATTCGAGTCTTCTTTCCAACGCAACCGACCGTTCATTAATCCAAGTCAGGAGTAAAACGTTATGGGCATTTTAGCGAGGCACTATCCCAGTGCCCCGTTGGGCTGCGCGATGTGGAGCTCTTTTCCCGACATAAAAATACGTTTTCACTTATTAAATCAAGGGAAAACTAGTACTTCCATCCCATGTAACTTCCCCAATCCATTTTTAATCCCTAAAATCGTCCTAAACTATCATATTTAGTCCCAAATCCCTAATTTCCTTTTCTCTCCCAAAACTCCAAACTACTAATCCTAAAGTTTCAAGAAATATTTAAGATTAAGCTTTCTTCTCAATGTTTTCTCATCAAATTCGTCATCAAGGGTTTGTGGGATGGATCCAAGTCAAGTAAGTCGCCATATTGATTTCAAGCTAGGGTTCAAGCTTCAAGACCAAGAATTCAAGCTTTTCAAAATTTCTTCCGTCAAAAAGGCATGTTTGAATGCTCCCTATTTCAATTACTACTTTAAATGATGAATATTATTTATTATGTATATTTTGATTGTGATTTGAAACTAGGGTTGGGGATTATTAAAGCTTGACATGAATTTTTCCCTTTACTTCATGAATAATGATTCAATCTTTAATTGAGGTTTTTGAGACTGAATTGACTATTTGAAAATAGTGAACTATTATGTCTTGAAGTTTGAATGAAAAATTGATATATGTTTAGCCATGATTTCTAATCTCTTGAAAGATTTGAAATTTCATAAGGAATATAAATGTTTTCCCCGTTCTTTATATCATTGAAGGTATTGTGTTATTAAAATGGTTTGGAATTGTTATGGGAATTTCAATTATGATTATGTTTATGATTTTAAAGGAGGGGTTTTTGAGTCAAAATAATATTTAATGATAATGATTTGGCATGATAAGAGTGACTTGCAAGTTCTTGGTATGACGATACCAAAATGTGAATGCCTTAATGGAAGACTCCATGAATGAATGTAATAAAAATGTTTTATTTGGGCTTAAAGAGAATTGTGTAGTTTAACGAGAAGGTGTAGTCCTTGTGGCTAATGCTTGAAACTGCGTTTGCCGACATTGGGAGGTCTTGTCCTGAAATATGGATGACTACTGTATACTTGCCTTGAGCAGTTGTATGCAGCTATGATTATGTTATGATTTTGCCAACTATGTTATCTTAGTCCATGCGGCTAACATGGATTGAGGCCTCGCCAGTTGGGGAGTATTGGACCCATATTGCCCGTGGGTTACTTAATGTCGGTGTAACTACATAGTTCAGAACAAAAGGATTTCAAATGACTACTTTATTTTACCTCTCAAATATTCTCTATTTCATTCTACAGTTATGATAGACTTATGTTATGAAATTTTTCAAATTATTATTATTATATTAGATGAACTGTTTTGGATCCTTTTCCCTCGAGTTGCATGCCAGTACTCATCTTACTGACTGTTCTCGGATGCTACATCTTTTCATGAAGTAGGTTCCGAAGCATTTACCTGTGATTCTGTCAGTGGTAGGATTCACTCAGGCCAGCAGCTAGCAAGTAATTAGCCATCCATCTTTTGAAAGGCATATGTTTTCTTTCAGCTAGACTTGGGCTATTTTGTTTTATGGTATTGCCGGGGCCATGTTCCGGCGTAGGATATTCTTATTTATGTTGTTAGAGGCTTCGTAGACTAAGTTAGTTAAATATTTTTATGTCATGTTCAAGACTTGAGTTCTGGATTATTGATTTCCTTTGAACTTCATAACTTATGGGTCTATTTTCCACACTTTGTTTATAACTATGCTTATGATGTAATGCTAAGGGGTATTCTCGGGCCTTTATTGGTCTGGGGAGGCTTGTCACTGCTAGGCCCTCGGTTTGGGTCGTGAAAAACTTGGCATCAGAGCATGGTTTAAGGTCCCAGGGTATTTATGAAGCCGTGTCTAGTAGAGTCTTGCTTATGGGTGTGTTGTGCACCACACTTTTAATCAAGAGGCTACATGGTATTTAGGATATGTTTCTCATTCTTTCATACTCTATATCGTGCAATAGTGTGCTTCTAAGAAAGTTATCTAGATTTTCTGCCTGACTCTAATTCTACTGGCTATGCCTCATCTTCGAAGTGATAGAAGTACAAAAGTTCAGATTTCTAACGATGTAATCCTTTTCGATTGAGTCATCAAAAAGTTACAAAATTGCACTAGGACTTGAGAGGAGTCCATTAGTGCATCAAAGTCTATTTATGTACAGCCCTATCTTCATGAATAGTGTGGTTGAGTCAAGGTGAAACGTGTATTTAGACCTTTTCAAGAACCTTATTATAGATGACTTGCTTAAGGGGAAAGGTATGTAGCTTAATATTGAGGTAATGTTTCCAACCAAGATATAGTGTAAATTAGGGCGTTATGATAAGCTAAGAGCAGTAAGATGATCCTAGAGTTAGAAATATGGAGTCGTAAACTTAAAAGTCATAGAGTGGCTAGGCTAGTGATTGATCAAAAAAAAAAATATAGCTAGAGTCTACCTATTAAGTGATTGATGGGGTGGTATGATCTTATGATGATAGGCTTAGGTCATATTAAGATTTGCAGATTTTGTAGTGAATAGTAGAGAAAGAGTGATTAGTTAAAATGATTTAAAATGTACATGTGAACTAGGGAAGATCTCATGATGTCCTATTTTTATGGCAGTAAGGACCGATTATAGGTTATTAATAGAAGGAGAGATTGGCTAATAATTTATAGATTTAGACTTCAATTGGGGAAATCTTAGAAAAGAGGACTCAGTGGTGTTTATACAATTCTGAAGGTAGCTTAAATGTATACCTGGGTAAGTAGATGTTATGGGAGGAAGAAGAATATGCTAATAGACCGTAATGGGTTATATTATGAGGTTAAGATCGACTAACCTTATTATGTGGTTTTACCTCTTGAATTTTATCAAGTAGTTGTAAACTAGTATAGTATGTGAGAAGATGTGTAATGAATATTAATGTGTAGTGTAAAATTGTGAAGAAGAATATGCCTGCAGGCCATAATTAAGTAGAAGAAGAAATTAAGATCGATTATTTTGTCAAAATTTTGGTAGACTAGTATTTCCTGATTTTATCTGGTTACTATGAGCTAGTACAGTATGTGGGATGTTTCATTAGCAATTCATATTTTGTATTAGTCGCTAAGTTTGAACTTTAGATGTTGAGTGTGGTAAAAAGAATGATAGCTTGAGAAAGGTAAATTTGTCATTATGAAAAATGGATCTAGCAGGCTGAATTTAGTGTGTGGAATAGTTTAAGTTGATACCTTATGGAAGTTTTGAATGTGTAAATGTGTATTATCTATATATGAGGACTAGTGTTGTAGTAGAAAATTGTGGCTAAATCATTAGATGGATAAGAGCCTTAAGTTATAAGAATTAGGTGTACTTGGTCTTGAGTTATGAGTGCCATGTGTAGCTAGCTCATGTTCTTGAATTGCTTAGTATGGAGAAGTCTAGGTAGTTGTTATATGGTGTTTTTTTAGCTGAATTGAGGGATTTATAGATAGAAGATGTGACCCCTTGGTATAGTATTAAAATTTTTAATAAGTTGTGAGGTTATGTGATTAGAGGTTTAATGTTAGTATGCTAAGGAGTGGAGAAGGGATTGTTATATGTTAGAGAATGTGGATGTGTATGCCCATGAGAGTGTAAGTTATAGGATGATGACTATAGACGCTAGCGAAAGTTAAGATTAGTATCTCTAAAAGGGATGTCCTAGCTAGAAAGAATTAAGTGTCTTCATGTTATAGTTTATCAGGGTAAGTTTAGCGTTCATTTGTATAGTGATTCCCCCATTATGCAGAGTGTTGTTCTTATAGATCTAAAGAGAGAATATGTCCTCAAGTCTAGGATACCGACCTTGAGCTAAGGGGGAGATGATGAACTAAGGCAGATCTTGAATTTTTCTCATGGTGGTGAGTTTCAGGGAATGGTCATGATGATATCTATTCTTATTCGAGCAAATTCCTCCTACTTAGGTTTAAAAGGAAATTCTACCAATGTTTTATATATTAAAGTCATGCCTATGCCTAAGGTCCGAATTCTCTATGAAAATTATGTCCATGCTCCGACCCCTGAACTAGAAGCAATAACGTCTCTCAGCAATCCAAGATTCCAAGTATTCAAGCTCTATGTTACGACACTCATGATCCATAAACCCATGTCTCTCATTATGCTTAGTTCTAAGAAACTATACTCTCTATATGTTACCGAATCATTTTATGTCATGTGTAAGCCCAAAGCGATACTATCTACGCTCATGACCATTCTTAGTTAACAAATTATAAGCAATAGCTTCAGGAAAAAATCCTAGTCATATTCCTTAAATTTATGAATCGAGCCATATGTATAAAACTCGTGATATGCACTCATATATCTCTATGTACCCAGTCCTAAGACCTCATGCCATGTTATGTTTATGTCAGAACGATCATCTATCCATTCTCTATGCATTTTATATATGAAATATTCGTGCCTATTATACCTTATTTGCAGGTCCTTTTTGGGTGTCAGGGCTCAAGCAAGTATAAGTCATGGACAAATAATATTCCTCACATTCCAAACCGTTTTCACTTTAGTCCTACAGTGACTTTGCTTATGGTATGATAGTGGTGTTGAAGAAGTTGAGTAATGATCTTGTTGGGAGAAAGTAGATGCTCATAGTTGTGAAAATTAGTGGTGTAATTTCTCCATCCAAAGAAATTATAAGTGTAGACGACCTGTTGTATTAGATATAGTTGGATGGGGAATATATGATGTGACTTCATTAGAAGTGAATGAATTGATAATTCTAGGTGTGGAAGACCCTAAAATGCATGTATTAGTAGGCTTGGATGACGTGATTGATTTATAAAGGGGACATATGGCTTAAGGCCTTGTGAAAGTGATGAAAGTTGCTAATCTTAGGTGCGGAGGTCTGTAAAGTGGGTGTAGTAATGATAGGCCTGAATATTATGATTGATAGATATGCAGACCATTGTGCTATGAGGATAATACTCCTTGATTAAGATTTGAGGTTGTTTGATTATGGTGATAAGATGGAGTAGTATTCTTAGATGGATGTAAAGTATAGAGCCCTGTAGCTTAGGCTAGTATTTTAACTCCGGATAGGCTTTAACATGGAAGCGCTACTAATTTAAACTCAGGTTCTAGTAGTTATGTGTTTAGTGGGGGAATTGTATGTTTGAAATGATGAAGTGTGGTATCCATAGTAGAAAACATAGTTGAGAAGTGTTACTAAATTTAAGGGCTGTTAGACATACCATTTAAGGAGGAGAATGCTTCAATCCTTATGTCCCATAAAAATCTTATTTCATGTCTTGTGTCAATCTTAATCAGGCCGATGATTAAAATTCATGGCTTATGTTGTTATGATCATGTTCCATAGAACTCATGTCCAAGATCATGACTATGTCAAGTCTCATTATCTCATAATTCGTGCTTGCACGATTTGCTTGGTGTTGTCATGAAGCTCCTTTTGATGCATATGTATGTTTCATTGAGGGAGAATTCCTAATGTGAAGTTTCATCCTTTATTTCGTAGTTCTAGATCCTCAATAAGTTCCTATCCATCATTCGAGGATGAATGATCCCAAGGGGGGGATAATGTAACACCCCACACTTTCGGGCTAGAATTTAGACCGTCCTTTACACGTGTGTAGACCCGAATCCTATGATTTCTATTAGGATATAAGTGTAAAGGTCAATTTCTTAGTTTGGGAACATCTTTGGAGATGAATTGAGATCATAGAAATCTCCTAGCTCAAAGTTGAGTGGAGAACTTTCCTACCGATTGAGTTTTAGTAGACGTTCTTACTTGGGTCAACTTCCAATGACCATTAATCCTAGTATATAATGAGTTAGGTGGCATAGAACCTACCAAATTAAAGGTATTTGAGTATTCTTTCCAACTCAACTGACCGTTCATTAATCCGAGTCCTGAGTAAAATGTTATGGGCATTTTAGCAAGGCACTATCCCAGTGCCGCGTTGGGCTGCGCGACACGGAGCTCCTTTCAAATATGTTTTTCTCTTATTAAATTAAGGTAAAACTAGTCCTTTCACCCCATGTAACTTCCCCAATCCGTTTTTAATCCCTAAAATCATCCTAAACTATCATATTTATTCCCAAATCCCTAATTTCTTTTTCTCTCCCAAAACCCAAACTCCCAATCCTAAAGTTTCAAGAAATATTTAAGATTAAGATTTCTTCTAAATGTTTTCTCATCAAATTCATCATCAAGGGTTTGTGGGATGGATCTAAGTCAAGTAAGTCTTCATATTGATTTCATGCTAGAGTTCAAGCTTCAAGACCAAGAATTCAAGCTTTTCCAAATTCCTTCCGTCAAAAAGGCATGTTTGAACGCTACCTATCTCAATTACTACTTTGAATGATGAATATTATTTATTATGGATATTTTTATTGTGATTTAAAACTAGGGTTGGGGATTTTGTTATTAAAGCTTGATATGTATTTTCCCCTTTACTTCATGAATAATGATTTGATCTTTAATTGAAGTTTTTGAGACTGGATTGGCTATTTGAAAATAGTGAACTATTATGTCTTGAAGTTTGAATGCAAAATTGATATATGTTTAGCCATGATTTCTAATCTCTTGAAAGCTTTGAAATTTCATAAGGAATACAAATGTTTTCTCGTCCTTTATATCATTGAAGGTATTGTGTTATTCAAATGGTTTGGAATTGTTATGGGAATTTCAATTATGATTATGTTTATGATTTTAAAGGCGGGGTTTTTGAGTCAAAAGAATGTTTAATGATAATGATTTGGCATGATAAGAGTGACTTGCAAGTTCTTGGTATGACGATACCAAAATGTGAATGCCTTAATGAAAGACTCCATGAATGAATGTAATAAAAATGTTTTAATTTACCCTAAAGAGAATTGTGTAGTTTAACGAGAAGGTGTAGTCCTTGTGGCTAATGCTTGAAACTGCGTTTGCCGACTTTGGGAGGTCTTGTCCTGAAATATGGATGACTACTGTATACTTGCTTTGAGCAGTTGTATGCAGCTATGATTATGTTATGATTTGGCCAACTATGTAATCTCAGTCCATACGACTAACATGGATTGAGGCCCCGCCAGTTGGGGAGTACTGGACCCATATTGCCCGTGGGTTACTTAATGTCGGTGTAACTACATTGTTCAAAACTAAATAATTTCAAACGACTACTTTATTTTATCTCTCAAATATTCTCTATTTCATTCTACAGTTATGACAGACTTATGTTATGAAATTTTCCAAATTATTATTATTATATTATATGAACTATTTTTGATCCTTTTTCCTCGGGTTGCATGCCAATACTCATCGTACTGACCATCCCCGGACAGTACATCTTTTCATGATGTAGGTTTCGAAGCATTTACCCATGATTCTGCCAGTGTTAGGATTCACTCAGGCCAGCAGCTAGCAAGTGGTGAGACATCCATCTTTCGGAAGGTATATGTTTTCTTTCAGCTAGACTTGGGCTATTTTGTTTATGGTATTGTCGGGGCCATGTTTCGACGTAGGATATTCTTATTCATGTTGTTAGAGGCTTCGTAGACTAAGTTAGTTAAATATTTTTATGTCATGTTCAAGACTTGAGTTCTGGATTATTGATTTCCTTTGAACTTCATAACTTATGGGTCTATTTTTCGCACTTTGTTTATAACTATACTTATGATGTAATACTAAGGGGTCTTCTCGGGCCTTCATTGGTCTGGGGAGGCTTGTCACAGCTAGGGCCTCGGTTCGGGTCGTGACATAAATACTCAACATCTTTCATATTGTTAGAAGTAATATCCAATGTGCATGCTATTACTTTATCAACAAGTTAAAAATATTGCATGCATTCCTCTATTGTAAAAGCTATAAAAATATTGCATGCATTCCCCTATTGTAAAAGCTATGTAGGTACCAGTTTTAATCTCATTAACATATTTATAAGCTATAGTTCTTTTTTGCATGTTCCAATGGTGATCGATCCAATGAGCCGCAAGAGTAAAATAATCATTACCATTAGCACTACGACCCATATCAAAAGTAATCGACACTCTATCATCAAATTTATCAAATAGGTAATGAAAGAAATGATAATGTTCAGCTTGATATTTAAAAATACCACTTTTGATTATATTTCGTGAAAAACCTTTAAAAGAGGGACTATATACTCTTTTAATATAATGAATAAAATCGGGGTGTAATGAAAAACTAAAAGATAAACCCATAACAACAACCATTTTTGCTAATTCTTCTCTATTTACATCTTCACTATATGTTGAAGATGAGCTTAGTCCAACCGTGTTAGACAAGTTTAAATGAGTCTGAACTATATTACCTCCTACAGATTCTTTTGGCAATGGTGTACCATTTTTTTGGCCTTAGTCTCTATTTCTAGACGAATAAATTCTTTACTACATTTCCTCAAATGCTTACTTAGCAAACCTGTCTTGCCATTGTATCCCCAGTCAAATATTTCATAACTTTCTTGCATTAATTACAAGTAGAGATATTTTTTACACTATCATGCTCCATAAATTTCCAAACTAAAGACCTTTTTGTACGTTTAGTACTTTTGGCCCTAGTAAACATAGGTAAAGAGAGAACTTCACCATCTTCTTACGGTAATTCCGTAACCGGACTAGTAGGGTTAGGGGTCTCACCTAACTCTTGTTCTTCTATATCTTCTTCTTCTAGTAAGTCTTCATCAAAATTATCATAATGCCTACTTAGGGTCTCATGGTCTAATTGTGTACCAAATTGAATATCATAACCATTGGATTGTGATAAAGAAGTTTCTTGAACATTACTAAATTTAGGCGGTAATACACTAGTAGTAGTACTACTTTTTTTACCCTTACAAAAAATCTTTTCAAGCATTGTTTTTGACCATTACTTTTTTTACCGGCATCTATAATTAAATTTAATTATAGCTAAAATATTAACATATGCAATATAAATATTATAACCAAAAATTAATGTAAATAAAGTAGTAAGCAAATATAGTTATTAAAGTACAAAAATATAGAGATTAAAGTAAATAAATATAGAGATTAAAGTTGGAATGAATATACCAAACGTATGTGTAAAAACAGACGTATACCAATTATCGAAATTGAAAGATGATAATTGAAGCTTGCAATACCTTTAAAAAAAATCTCCAACTCCAATTAGCTAATACCACAAATATATATTATTAAGAGAATAATAAACAAATTTTAGAGAGTACGTGAATATTTGAGAGAAAAAAGAATGGGGTTAGGGGGGTATTTATAGGGAAAAATGGTTAAGTGGGGTAGGGGGTGTTTTGGGAGGGTAAAGAAGCAAAAGAATCATTGGTGCCCCCCCCCCCCCCCAACGTCTCTTAATATTCATATTTTTTTTTAAAAAAAAATAAATAAATTCTAAAAAAATGACCGTAAACCAGATCGGAACCGGGTCAAATAGTACCATGTCAACCGTTAAAATGCTATGTTCCACACCAGTTCGGGTTCTGATACTCATAAGGATCGGTCTTACTGGGTCCAACCAGTACTGGTGCAAATGAAATTGGGTCCGTTACCGAAATTGGATCAGAACGGTTTTGACCTAGTCCGTTGTCACCCTTACTTGTTACAACAAACCTCCCCCCCTTCTAGAAATAACAAAATAATGGTTCAAATAACTACATTGACGGAGCGTCCTACCATATTCCCTGTGAGATCGACCCCGACCTTGGTTGGGTTCTATATTTGACAGTGACCATGTTATACTTTTTTTGAAGGTGTAATTTGGGAGACATCTCATAATGATGTATTTTTCCCATGATTGTTACCCTGCAGTACTTATTAATTCATAATTCAATATTCAGTTTGGTATTTTAGTAGTGGGCATGAATTAGTCTTATTTTCAGATGATAATATGTTATGAACACACAATACCCTAAATTGTTGATTTTAGCGTGAATAATGTAATTAACTTTAGTTTGTAGACTTACAATATATACTCAGTTATTCAAACTCTCAGAAATACTTTCAGATAAAGTATGTTTTATCTTAAGTTACAGTATATCAGTTTTACGAGCTAATAGTAATAACTAGAATGGGAGTAGTACGTAGCACTAAGTTGGACTGGGGTTCAGTGCACCAAAGTCTCAAAACTATGTGCCACCATAGGTTTTTTGGAGTCCTCCCAGTTAGGCATTAGTCTAATGATCACACCAACCATACCTTTATACCCTGGCAAGGTATATTGTGCCCTTTTGATAGAGTGTATACATCGAAATCCACGTTTAGTTCACGTGGTTTATGTCGGTTAGTAAGCTCTCCCACAATTACAGATTTTGACTTAGAAATTTTACATGACCCTCAGTTCATATTATGATTACCTTAAAAACCATGATTTCTCATCTTTATCATTCAGATTAGTTTATATGTATCTTAAATAAGGTCACTGTACTACAATTTAGCTTTGCATCCAGTATTATGTTTTAGTTCAGCATATTAGTATTTTCCAGCATATTAAGCTCACTTTAGAGTTTCATATCTCACAAACTTAGTACATTCAAAGCGCTGATTACATACTCTTTTTTCCGTTGTATATTCTTATGATATAGGTACCGGTGTTCAGCATCAATATCATGAGTAGTGCAATCCGGTACCCTCCCAGCAACAGATAGTGGTGAGTCCTCATCATTCGAGGATCAATTTTCTGTATTCCTTCTTTTTGGTATTTATTTTTAGTTTTAGATAGTTAGAGTTAGCTTGGGGCCTGTCCCAAGAACTCATTAGTTAGTAGAGGCTTTTAGAAAGACATTAGATATTTCAATTTTATGGTTTATGTCAGACACATTGTTTATTTCAGCAATTATTTAGATTTATATTGATTTCTGATAAAGCATTCTTATATTTAGTTAGCTTCCTCACCAGCATATTCAGATATTTCAACATTTTTAGTATTATTCTAGGCCATGGGTTAACTTGGGATCACATATAGTTCTAAGCACCATGTTACAACTAGGATGTATTCTCAGGTCGTGACAAACTTTGTATTAGAGCTTCAAATTTAAAGTATCATAGGGTGTCCAAAAGTCGCGTTAAGTAGAGTCTGTTTCATGGGTGTGAAGTACACCACACTTATGAGGGAGAGGATACGAAACATTTTAGGAAAGTCTCACTTCTTTCATGTTCATATCGTACCATAGAGTGTAATCTCTATTTAATCTCCTTCTAATTCATGCTCTATGCATTTACAAAAAAGCCTCCTAGTAGAGCTAACGAACGAAGGAACGACAATGGTAATAGAAATCAACAAGCTCCACCAGCTCCAGCATATCCCCTGAATGAGCAAGTCACTCATGTCGAATTCAAGGCTACTTTCTAAGTGCTTGCTCAAGCTATGACCAACCAGTATAATTAGCAGGTTATTGCACCTACTAATCCCTATGGGAATGTAGCTGCCATGTGAGTCCAAGACTTCACTCGAATGAATCCTTTAGATTTTTGTGGTTCAAAGGTGGAGAAAGATCCAAAGGATTTTAATGATGAGGTTCAGAAGATCACTCGAATTATGGGTATACTCCAGTTCAGAGTGTAGACTTAGTCGCTTATTAGTTAAAAGGAGTGGCTCAGACATGGTTCAAACATTGGAAGGAGAGTAGACGTGTAGATGCAGGCCCACTTGATTGGGATTAGTTTGTGACTTCTTTTCTGGAAAGATTCTTTCCCCGTGAGCTGACGTAAGCTAAGGTGGAAGAGTTCATCAATGTGAAGTACGGTAACATGGCTGTGAAGGAATATTCTTTGAAGTTTACTCAACTCTCCAAGTATGCTTTAGAGATAGTTGTAGAGCCAAGGGCTTGAATGAGCAAGTTTGTTTCAGGTGTTTTTGAGTTAGTGGTCAAGGAGTTCAGGATGCTATACTTTTTAGGGATATGGATATCTCCAAGCTTATGACTCATGCTCACCATATTGAGGAAGAGAAAATAAAGGTAAAGGAAAGGGAGAATAAGATAACTATAATAGGTAACTTTGACTACTCTTATCAGAGGTCGGGTAGTGGCAACCGTTCTCAGTTTCAGTAGAGGTCTTTAGCTCTAGCACCTTCTTCAACCAGTGTACCATCTCATAGAAGCCATCATGATAAAAAGAATAGAGCATCAGGCTCTAAGTCTTAAGGTAGTATTTTAGGTAGTTGCACTTTTCCAGCATGTCCTAAGTGGGGTAAAAACCATCTAGGTAAGTACCATCTTAGCAAGGAGGGTTGTTTTGGATGTGGATAGATAGTCTATAGGTTGAGATAGTGCCTTTCTACCGAGTGTGGAAATGAAGGTCACAACTCTCAGTCTACTACTTCAGTAGCTCCTCCAATTTGCCCAACTCAGCAGGGTGCTTCTTTCGATGTAGGTGATGGGTAGTGCCAGAATAGGTTCCATGCTTTTCAGACTCGAAAAGATAAAAAGGGTTCCATAATATAGTCACTGGTACATTATGAGTCTTCCATATTGATATATTTGCATTATTAGATCCCGAAGCCACACTTTCCTTCGTGACTTCTTGTATCGCAGTAAATTTTGGTGTCAGTACCAAAATCTTTCTTCGTCTATACTTCTGTTGGCGACTCAATTATAGCTAAATGGGTGTATAAAAATTGCCAGTCACAGTTTCCTAAAAAATCAACATAGTTGATCTAGTAGAATTAGAAATGACTGATTTTGATGTCATTCTTTGCATAGATTAGCTACAATCCTATTAGTCCTCAGTCGACTGTAGAACTAGAGTCTTTAAATTTTAATTTCTAAATAAACTAATCTTAGAATAGAAGGGAAATATGTCAGTACTTATAGGTCAGTTTGTCTCTTTTCTTAAGGCCAGAAAAATGATCTCTAAGGGATGCATCTACCAGCTAGGTTGGGTCAAGGATTCCAAGTATGAAATCCCAACTCTTCAGTCAGTTCCAGTTGTTAATGAGTTTCCAAAAGTGTTCTCTGAAGATCTATTTGGAGTACCTCCTGAGAGGGAGTTAAACTTTGGAATATATCTTCTTCCAGATACCCAACCTATCTCAATTCCTCTAATAGAATGGCTCCACCTGAGCTTAAGAAATTGAAGGGCCAGTAAAAATACATTTTAGACAAAGGTTTCATCAGACCAAGTATCTCTCAGTGGGCTAATCCAGTTCTTTTTGTGTGTAATAAAGTTGGTTCTCTCAGAATGTTCATCGATTACTGTCAGTTGAACAAAGTCACAATCACGAATAAGTATCCTATTCCTAGGATTGATGACTTGTTCGACCAGCTTCAGGGTGCCAGTTGCTTTTCAAATATAGAGCTCAGTTCTTGCTATTATCAGCTCAGAGTCAATGAATGTGACATCCCGAAGACAATCTACAAAATTCGGTATGGTTACTATGAATTTGTTCCTATGTTTTGTGGAACAATGAATGATCCTGCAGTTTGTATGGACTTGATGAATAGAGTGTTCAAGAAGTACGTGGATATATTTGTCATTATCTTCATATATGACATCCTCGTTTATTCTCAGAGTGAGGATGAACATGCAGATCATTTAAGGATTGTTTTTTAGACTCTCGAAGATCTCCTGTTATTCACTAAGTTTAGAAAGTGTGAATTCTAGTTGAAATCAGTAGCATTCCTTGGTCACATCTTTTTCAGTGAGGGCATTCAAGCTGATCCTCAAAGGACCGAAGTAGTTTCCTGGGTTTATTCGGTTACTACAGAAGGTTTTTTTTTGAAGGATCTTCATCTATTGCTTCTCCTATGTCCAGATTGACTCAGAAGAAACTGAAATTTTAGTAGTCGGATGCTTGCAAGAAGAGTTTTCAAGAGTTGAAGAATCGGCTCACTTCTTATCCAGTGTTAACTCTACCAGAAAGTTTAGATGGGTTTGTTGTTTACTGCGATGCCTCCAGAGTTGACCTCAATTATGTGTTGATGCAACGTGTTAAGGTCGTAGCTTATTCCTCGATATAATTCAAACCTCATGAAAAGAATTACCTAACTCAGGATCTTGTGTTAGCAACAATTGTTTTTGTATTAAAGATTAGAAGGCACTATCTATATAGAGTTTTTGTAGATGTGTGCTCGGATCTCAAAAACTTTCAGTATGTGTTCATTCAAAAAGATCTAAAGCTTCATCAGAGGAGATGGCTAGAGTTGTTGAAAGATTATGCTATGAGTGTCTTGTACCATCCAGGTAAAGCCAATGTAGTGGCTGATGCCCTTAGTAAACTTGTCACGCCCCGAATTCCCATCGGGACGTGATTGGCACCCGAAGCCGATAAGGCCCGAGAGAACCAATCTTTGCTCATGCTCATGTGCTCTCATATGTATGTTCGCGTATGCATATTATCTTATTTCATGTAATTAAATATCAATAGCGGAAGGCAGGACAACATATGCAACTTAGCCGTTAGGGCCATTTCGTCAAAATGAACGTACATCTTTTACCTTCATGAAACCCCACATATGTCTACAAAGCCTCTAACAGATACATGACCATGTCTATACAATATTTACAAATGCCAAAATCTACTATACATATGTGACTTGGGAAGCCCCGAAGCAACTGGAGCTCACCAACAATCTGCGGATATCTCAGCACCTACTGCGGAGATCTACTAACACCTGTGCCTGCAACATGTAAGGTAAGTCCCCCAAGAGGGGTCAGTACGAATAAAGTACTGAGTATGTAAGGCCATATGAAACTAGAATAGCACACAAGTACTTCCAAGAAATTAAGCGTAAGAGAATAATCAATATGGATATACCTTCGTCCTGAATATGTGGAATCATGTTCATTACTTCTATTATTTCATTACTCGGTCATTCAATCGCGTCATCATCATCATTATGTATTCATGCAAGGGATATAGTCTCATATCTTTTACAACTGTCTTTGTTATTATCTACTCCACTAGTTAGTGATGCATACTATCTTATAGATCATCATCTTATAAGTGAGTATATCATTCCGAGCCTCCACCTTTGGTGGGATATGATGTATATATATATTTAGTACCGGGCCTCCATCTTGGTAGGATATATAGTACCGGGCATCCACCTTGATGGGATATGATAAATAAGTATATAGTACCGGGCCTCCATCTTGGTGGGATATATAGTACCGGACATCCACCTTTGATGGGATTTAATATATATATGTATATAGTATCGGGCATCCATCTTGGTGGGATATATAGTACCGAGCCTCCACCTTTGATAGGATATCATATATATATATGTGTATATGTATAGCATTGAGATTGTTCCATCTTAACTTATACCCTTTTAGTTTGTGATTCATACTCAAAGAAACATAAAGGAACCATATGCACATCTTTTCCTTTCCATACTTATAAGAGTGACACATTAGAGTTCATGACCTTACTTGAGGCACACACTTACATGAGATTGACATCTTCACTTATGAGGAATAATTAATTAACTTGCACCTCACCTTCGTATTACTCTTATGAGAGTGATACTTCAACTGATGAGAGATTAACACATCCACTTATGAGAAACACACCTCTCTTATGAAACCTATGAGATTGGTACAAAGATAGTCGTGACATTATTAGAACTTGGATCATACATCATCGGAGTTTGGAGTCATAGTATTATTGGAACTTTGGAATTGTGTCCACCCCCTATTATCTTCCTCCATTCTTGCAACCAACAACATGTATAACCTAATTTATTTCATTTGAGAGATTGATACATGGAGGATCGTGATACTTTTGAAAACACAAACACTTTACCTCATTCTTCACTTCTCATGAGATTGGTACTTTTACTTATAAAAGATTGGTACAAAGATAATCATCATATTGAAGGACTTTAGAACAAGGCATGGTTGGATAAATACCACCCAATATTGAATAGATTCTCTTATGTTATTATTCTCTGGAGATAGGTCCTTAGAGATTTCAATGTTATGACAATTTTCCTTGAAGCTTCGGATGATTAACCAATGGGTAAGAGATATGTGAACAAACAGTGTGAGAAACATAACATTATTAGAAACATAACACTATTAAAACCATTGGACCATAATCCATGAACAAGGGACATGAGTCATATCAAACATTGGAACGTAACCTTATTGCTTTTGGAACATTAACCATGAATATGAGACATAAGATTCACCAATGATAAATGAGTAGGAAATATATGACAATGACCATGGATAACCGGTTATGGAATACCTTAGCACATTTCGGGATGGAACATGCGTAATGTCAATGTGAAAACTATTTGCCGCAGAAAGATACGGACAGAGTAACCTTACATACCTTATTTCCAATGTAAACACACACTCCAATATGTGAGCACAACAATTCCTCTCCTTCCTTACATCTCACTCTACATCACAAATACATATCATTAACCACCAACTACTTCACAAATGTATATAACATCAATGAGGTACATGTTTGCCTTTAAACACGCCATTTCCCCTTGACAAAACCATGGAAGACATTATTATTCCAAAAATCCCACAATACTCCCAACATTGACCAACACATGAAAATCAATACATTTCACCACAACACTTCTCCCTTACACTTTCTTATCCACACCACATCACAAATAATCCATCAAATGACCTTAATACATCTCATAACACATATCGGCCAAAATCCCATAATTTACACTTATAGAAAAATTACAAGTTTTGTGACAAAATAACACCATACATGTTCATATTTTATCCATACCATGCTCTTTCATCAAAGGCACAAGTCATAGTTCAAGTTTGAACTTCATGGATCACACATCTCATACAAAAGCACCAAATACCATGTCCACTATTTCCAAGAACAACCAACATGATATACATACTCTTTCATGCATATAATATAGTAATCCATGAGAATAAATACTTTCCAAGGCTTGGAATAGGATGATCTTGCTCCAAGAGAAAGCCTAGGGTTTGAGAGAAAAATAATTGAAAAATACCAAAAAGCATGAGATTTCTACCAAATGACCAAAAATCAGATTTTTGGTCCTTTATATAGGCCTTGTAATCCATCCTTATCCACTCTATGGAATGCCATGTGGTGTTCTAGAAGTCTTTGCAAGAATGGGTCTTTTTGACCCATTTTGGGCCATGTATGTTTAGCTCATTTTGGGCCTAACTTTGGGCCCAATAACACATATCCATAATTCCTCATGTTTCATGCCTTTCACACGCGTTATGACAATATTCCTACTCATGCTATTCATATTTGTAGCCTCAATCCCAAAAACAAGCGATTCTAGCCACGTATGGCCCATTTTGACCAAAAGGGCAAAATCGTTATTTTGACCCCAAATTCGTTCTCGTTTAATTTTATAATACCAATATAATATTTCACTCATTTCATGTATATTCTCATGGTTGCATAAGAATCGTGGCAAAAATTGGCTCAATACGTCCCCGGGAACCCTTGGAACTTAAACAAAATTTTCAACTTTTGAAAGGTGCGCAGGGGCGGCGTGGAACGCTGCCTGGCGCGCCCCTTTACTGCCTCTGGACTGAAAATTTCATCCCAGAGCGGCGTGGCACGCCCCTCCCAAAAATCTTTTTTTTTTTTTTTTTTTTCTTTTTTGCTCTCAAAACTAAGGTAAACATGTACGGGGTGTTACAAAACTTTTGATGGGTAGTGTTGTTCATGTAGAGGATGAAAAGAAAGAGGTGTTTCATAAGGTCCACAGACTTGTTAGATTGGGAGTTTGATTGGTTGACTCAGGAAAAGTTAGTGTTATGGTTCAAAATCTTCTTTAGTGGCAGAGGTGAAGGAAAATTAATGTAGTGATCCTTTTTTACTTAAGGTGAAAGAAGTAGTTCAAAGTCAGAAATTTGAGGTTTTCTCCCAAGTGGGATATGGTGTTCTTCATTGTTATGGCCGATTATGTGTTCTAGATGTAGATGACTTGAGACAGTGAATGCTGACAGAAACTTACAGTTCTTGATATTCTAATTACCCAAGTGCCACCAAGATGTTCTGTGACCTGTGGAAAGTCTATTGGTGGAATGGCAAGAAGAAGGATATCACGAAATTTGTGGCTAAGTGTCCAAAATACTATCAAGTTAAGGTTGAGCACCAAAGACTAGGTTGTATGGCTCAAAATATCAGTATTCCTACTTAGAAGTGGGAGGAGGTAAATATGGACTTCCTTACAGGGTTACCTGGAACTCTCTGACAACATGATTATATATGGGTTATTTTTGACTGGATGACTAAGTTAGCACATTTCTTGCCAATTAGCACTATAGATTCAACCAAGAATTATGCTAGACTCTATCTTTAAGAGTTGCATGGAGTTCTATTGACTATCATTTTGGATAGGGGTAATCAATTAACTTTGTAATTTTGAAAGTCCTTTTAGAAAGGTCTTGGTACAAAGGTTCAACTCAACCCAACTTTTCACCCCTATACAAATGGTTAGGTAGAGTGGACCATTCAGACCTTAGTGAATATGTTGAGAGCTTGAGTGATCAACTTTTAGAATAGTTGGGATGATCACTTGCCTCTGATTGAGTTTGCTTATAATAATAGTTACCACTCTAGTATTCAGATGGCTCCGTTTGAGGTACTTTATGGTAGAAGATGTAGATCTCCTATTAGTTGGTTTAAGGTCCGTAAAACTACCTTGATAGGGACTGATTCAGTTCATAAGGTGATGGAAAAAGTTTAGTTGATTAGAAATCATATACAGATGTGAGGAGAAGGGAGCTTAAGTTTGCAGTTGATGATTGGGTATACTTCAAAATTTCACCCATGAAGGGGGTGATGAGGTTTTGCAAAAAAGGGAATCTTAGTCCCTGATATATTGGTCCTTATAAAATTTTTAGCTACATTGGTGATCCAGCTTTAGTTGTGCCATTATGGAGTGTGGGTGTGAAAGATAATCTTTCTTACGAAGAGGTCCTAGTTGAGATTCTTAACCATCAGGTTTGTAAGTTGATGAACAAATAAGTCACTTCAGTGAAAGTTCTTTGGAGGATTCAGTTAGTTGAGGGAGTTACTTGAGAAACAGAAGCATATATGATGACCAAGTACCCTCACCTATTCCCTTCGAATTCGGTTCCAGCTAGAGGTAATAGTTTTCTCCTTAGCATTCCTTTTAGTTTCATGTCCCTCAGTTGCTCTCATGTCTTAGTATGCATACTTTTTCTATGAATTCAGTTCAGCCCATGTTTCAGTCAGAAATCAGTTATCATGTCAGTATTTTAGCTTTTAGAATTCAGTGTTGGGATTGCAACCCTTTCCTTATATTTTTAGCCAAGTTAGTTTTCATTCAATGACGAATGTCCCAAAGGGGGAGATGTTGTATCACCCTAAAAGTCCCTAATATCATGTTTCAAACATATCACAAAAAGTCAATTGAAATCAGCAGGAAAACCCATAGGACGACTCTGATAATGAGTCGTTGTTAGGTCAAATGAGTCATCCAGAACACTCGTCCTAAGTGTTTGGACCCAAGTCCTGAAAGATGAAAAAATTTCCTAATGGCAACAACTCCTAACTATGATTCATTGTCAGAAGTGATGAGTTGTCGTATTTCCCATCCTAAAAAAATCCTATGGAAGTTCTTAAATTTGAAAAGTCTTGCCCAGTGCCAATGACCCCTGACTACGAGTTGTTGTGTATCACAATGGGTCATTGAAACCACTCATCATTAAGAGACCTATAAATGGTCCCCTCACAATGACTCAAACGATGAGTCATTGTAAGAGACGATAAGTCATCCTGAGACTCGTCCATCATAATTCAACAGATTTCAAATATATTTCCCTAGGGATACTTTCATACTTTCCCTATTACCTAGACTTAAACTACATTATTTTAAAACTAATTAGGAATGGGTTAAGGTGACTGAAATGTTTCTTCAACCTCTAATACTTAAAAAACATAACAAAGAAGTGATTAAAACCTCTCAAGCCCCAAAAAGCTAGGGTTCCAACTCCAATTCAGAATCTCTCAAGTTCTTAGCATGAACTCTCCATTCAGGTATGTGGGATTTCATCAATGGGTATCCTTTCACCCATTGAGTCCCAAAGAACTCAAAATCTCTTAGTTTTCTCATAGCCAAAAGTTAGGGTTTTCATTCAGCTTATGATACCCCTATTACTTCAGTTCTCTTATGATTCCCATAGCATAATTATATATTTTTCCAATGATTTGATACCCTGCAGTACTTATTAATTCATAATACAATATTCGGTTTGGTATTTTAGTAGTGGGCATGAATTAATCTTATTTTTAGAAGATGGCATGTTACGAACATACGATACCCTAAATTGTTGATTTTAACATGAACAATGTAATCAACTGCAGTTTATAGACTTACGACATATACTCAGTTATTCAGACTCTCAGAAATACTTTCAGATAAAGTATGTTTTAACTTAGTTTCGGTATATCAGTTTTATGAGCTTACGGTAATAACCAGAATAGGAGTAGTACTTAGCACCAAGTTGGAATGGGGTTTAGCGCACCCAAGCCCAAGAACTATATGCCACTATAGGTTAATTTAGCACTCTAGTTGGCCATCAATTTAGTAATCACGCCAGCCATGCCTTTATACCATGGCAAGGTATATTGGGCCCTTTCGATGGGGTGTATACATTGGACTCCACGTTTAGCTCACATGGTTTATTTCAGTTAATAGGTTTTTTCATAGTTACAGATTTAGACTTAGAAATTGTAGTTGACCCTCAGTTTAAATTATGATTACTTTTAAAACTGTGATTTATAAGCATTATCATCATATCAATTTATATGTATTTATAATAGGGTCACTATACTACAGTTCAACTTTACATCTAGTATTGCATTTAAGTTCAGCATATCCATATTTTCTAGCATATTCAGCTTACTTTACATTTTCATATCTCACAAACTCAGTACATTCAAAGTACTGATCACATACTCTCTTTTGTGCTATATCATCTTATGATATAGGTGCCAACGTTCAACATCAGTCCCATAAGTAGTGCAATCCGTTAACCTTCTAGTAGCAGATAGTGGTGAGTCCTCATTATCCGAGGACCAATTTTTAGTATTCCTTCTTCTTAGTATTTATTTTCAATTTTAGATAGTTAGAATTAGCTGGGGGCCTGTCCTAGTAACTCATTAGTTAGTAGAGGCTTTCAGACAGACATTAGATGTTTCAGTTTTATGGTTTGTGTCAGACATATTATGTATTTCATCGATTATTTAGATTAATATTGATTTTAGATAAATCATTCTTATATTCAATTAGCTTTCACACTAGTATATTTAGATATTTTAGCATTCTTAGTATTATGCCAGGCCATAGTTTAGCTTGGGGTCACTTGTGGCTCTAGTACTGAGTTGCAGTCAAGGTGTATAATTAGGTTGTGACAATGTCCTAGTCCTACCACACATAGATATATGAATTTTATTGGGTTTAGTAGACTATTACGAATGCCTTCGGGTAGGAATTTTATGCCATAACAACTTTATTGACTAAATTGACCCAGAAAGTTGTTAACTTCAAGTGTTTAAAGAATGTGATTCAAGTTTTCAAAAACTCAAGTCAAATTTATTGACAACCCGGTCTTGATGTTTCCTGTTAGAGGGAGAGGTTACATAGCTTATAGTGATGCCTCATAAGTAGATTTAAGGTGTGTTCCGATGATGAAAAGGAATGTGATTGCCTAAGCTTTCGGAAAACACAAGAACCATGAAAATAATTACCCAAAACATGATTTGGAACTAGTAGTAGTTGTATTTCCTCTTAAATTATAGTGTCATTACTTGTATGGCGAGCCATATGATGCGTTCATGGACCATAAGTGCCTACACTATATTTTCAAAAAAAAAGATCTAAATTTGTGCAACAAAGCCTCAAAGGCGTCTTTATACTAGTTAAGGATTATGATAATAACCACATTGTACCACTTAGGGAAGAGGAACATAGTGGTGGATCCATTAAGTAGAGAGTCCATGGATAGTTTGGCTTCCACTTAAACTCTTATTCGATCGTTGACTATAGATTTTCAGCTTAGTTTTGGCTAAACAAGGTTTTAAAGTTGATGCTTCATAGAGTTGGGGAATTCTCGTGTTGCAATGTGGAATAATCTTCTTTGGTGGAGTGGATCAAGACTCATTAGTATAATGATTCTATTTTCTTAAGCCTAAGAAAATAGTGAATTGGGGAAAGTCTAAGAAAGTAGTTATTGATTCAGAGGGGCTGATGCAACTTGATGGTCGACTTTGTGTACCCAATGTGGCAGATATGAGGTAGACTACTATGAAGGAAGCATATAGTTTAAAATGATCCAATCTTCTTCTTCTTTAGTAGCTTTCTCAGTTTGAGTCATATTTCTTTTTTGGCTCAAAAATATCTTTTTGTGTTTCTTAGATTTTCACACTGATAACATTTGGTAGTCTTCTTACCATGATTTTAGAAGATTCTTCCTTATTTTTTAGTGAGCATTGAGAATGTGGCATGTCCCTAGAGCCACTTTACTTTTCCTTTCCTTTAAAATTACTATTGTCGGCTGAAAGAACATTTTGTCCCCTATTTTGGGAGATACATCAACCACTTAAATGGTGAGTGGTTCCTATGATGATAGCAAATTTTAAAACTCCTCCAGGATAATTGTTAGAATTTATCCTTGAATTAATGTTACAACGATAACCTAATCCATATTTAGTAAAGAGATTTTGGAACATAAGTTCTTAATCTTTAAATAGTACCTAGCGATAGAAAGATACCTTAAGTAATGTTAGCAAGTTCATTATCCAATATCTCTAGTCGTGCTTCATCCTTATTAAATAGTTAACCAAGGATTTATTCATATTTCATGAGCTTATTTACACCTTATAATATAATTTTTGCTTCCATAGGATGAACTTTGGCTTGGCATTACTCTGCTTTCACTTTCTAACTATGTTGTTATTCTCCAATTTGTCATTGGGAAGACTTATTTTACTTCCATTAACAACAAACCACTAATCCTCTCCAGCAAGGTGGAATTATTGTTGCAATCCCAGTACACACGTAAGTGTACGTGGTTACCAAGTAATACAATATTGTAAGCAATTAAAGGTTGAATCCCACAGGGACTTATGTTTAACAATATTTCATTGTAAACTAATACTACATAGTGAAAAACTTTTTTCACAAAAAAGGGTTTATTGCTTTACTACTTCTAAATTTCAATGATTTAAAGACTAATTACTAACAACGATTTTGATTGTTTGTTTTCATTAGCACACTACAACACAAATTTCCAAGGTTGTGCCACTTCCATTTACTAATGTTGTATCGATACCTTGGTTATCACGTAAGTTACTGTCAAATTGTTGATTAATGGGGTTGATAACAAGATCATAGTTCTCTAAACCTTTAATCTCCTATTCATGATATCTTCATACATATATTCTTAAGTGATAGTATATTAGCTTTCACCAATGCATTTACATCTCTCATTTATGAACCAAATAAGGTGAACTAAGTATATACCAATCCTAGTCGTAAATCCACTCTTGGAGTATCGCAACCAACTCTATTTAACCCTATTTCTATCTTAACTTTTAGCTTCTGAGTTCCGCTATAGATTATAAGTTTATTCTACTGGTCATGTTTATTCTACTGGCCGTGAGTTAGTAAAATAGTAAACACAGGATTAACAAACAACTCATATAAAAGTAACTGCAAAAATAACTTAAATTAAGACAATAACATTCATACTAGGTCGTAACCCACTTATAATCTGATTACAACTGTAAGAATTCATGTTCAATGCAAGAAATAATGATACAACAAAGAGAAGATTAGCTATCTAGTGTCTATGTTGTGCTCCAAAGTATCACTTCCCTCTCAAAACGTCTAAAAATCCTCTATGTAGCATTTAGAAAAGACTACAAGGGCTCATCAAAAAATGGGTGGCACTTAGAAAAATTTCCAAGCCAACCTCACTGCTTCGCGTGCGAAGCTCATAACGGAGCAAGGTCTCATACTGGGCTTTGTGACTTGAAGACCTACTCTGTTGTGGGCTCTCTGAAGTATCAACATCTTGATTATGTGCAGGGGTTTACCTGGTGAAGTGGGGTTCTGCTCTTAGCTTAGCTCCATAGAAAAAATGCTAATTTCATCATACTGTCTATTTCCTTGAGCCTTTTACCTGTAAAATCAACATAATACGTTAATTAGTCCGATAATACAAGAATGAGCAATAAATTAGAATATATAGTATATTTACTCTCTAAACATGACATATATGTGGGTGAAATACGGAAAATAAATGTATAAATATGCCTAACATTACCATCCCTGACTTAAGTCTTTGTTCTTCCTTGAAAATCTACTAGGTATCCCAAACACATTTTTTTTTGGTAAAGTGTAATTTCATTGATAACCAAAAAAACTTACAATGAGTTCAGAGTGGTATGGGATTAACCACTACCCCTACAATCATCTGCAATAAGTAAACAAGAAAACAACAGAATATTTACTAGTTACAGTCAAGCCTAAAAAAATCCTACACTAGGATAGGAATTCTATTTCTGTAGTGCAGCTTGCCATTTAGCTCTGGTGCTCCCCCTTACATGTAGATGTTGAACTATCTATTTCAGTACCCTCTTATTCTCAAATCTTCTATGGTGGAATCTGACCTGGTTCCTTTCTCTCCATATGACAATGATTAACATAACAAAAACATAACTGGTAATTTCAGCCAAACCTGCCTTCTTCCTTGCCAAAGCACAAGCCCATTGAACCTCAGCATCCCAGCCAAGAAATGTTCTTTGAAAACCCAACCATCCACACAAATGACGCCATAAAGAGTTGGTGACGTTACACTCAAAGAACAAGTGGTTAAATGATTCCAAAACATGGCCACAGAAAGCACACTCCGGTGGAACTTGAATGCCAAATATTATCAATCTCTCTACAGTTGCAAGCCTTCTATGCACATTAACCATAATAAGAATTTGAATCTTAGATGCATGCTAGGATGTAGAGTCAAACTCTTCCATTCCACCGTTGGATGATGAGGGAGAAGAAAGGTGTACATCTTCTGAATAGACATGTGATTAGCAGACACCACCTTTGCAAAAGTAGCTTCCAACACATCTTGGCTAGCTTGTTCTTTCAATAGAAGCTCTCGTGATCCCATTATCTTTCTTACAATCCAAGAGGCACTCTTAGGTATCTGAGCAGTTGCTATACCTCTTGATATTATATAATAATGATGGATCTACTGAATTCATAAGAATACTTTATTAACTACCACATGCCATAGTTACTTTAAGATAGCTGCTTTGTTCCAGAGGCATAGATTAATGACATTTAACCGCCTGCAGTGACTGGTTTGCAGATTGTGCCCCATGATACCAAAGTTTTTTTATAAACTGTCACTGATCCAGTCCAAAGAAGACTCTACATATTTGTTCAATAACGTTCATCACTTTCTTTGGGATGAGAAAAATCTGAGCCCAATAAGGTTGGACCCCAAAGAGAACTGACTTTATAAGTTGGAGCCTACCAGCATAAGACAATAATTTGGCAGACCAAGAGGTCACTCTAGCAATAATCTTCTCTATTACAGGCATATAGTGATGAATTCCCAGCTTTTTTGATGCTAGTGGAACCCTTAAGTACCTGAATGGTAATGCCCCCTCTGTAATCACCAAGACAGTAATTTGTAAAACACATTACACACTCTACTAGGCCAATTATACAGGTCTACTTAATCACCAAGACAAACTAAATATCTTTACAATTCTTAATCATCTCATGCAGTTATCATACTAAATTGTGACACTTCTATCAAGACAACGTAGCCTAAAAAACTAACTCAAAATATAATTTAGGGAAAAAAATACATTGCCAAGCGTGGAAATAAACTATTTCACAATTTTTACACCATTTATATTACCTCAATTCTCATGAGAGATGTCCCCTTACAATTCATAAAATAAGGCATTCACCGGGGCATATATAGAAAGAAACATATCGCTCACTTTCGCAAAGAATATTTTCATGTGTTCTACTCCATTAACACAAGGTGATCTAAACAAAGGATCCAATAGGAACGTATAGGTTGCAATGTCGGCTGTAGGAAAGGTAGGAACATTTTGGACAAAACAATCACTAACCTCCCTAAGCACTTTTAAGACACCACTCTTTTCTTTCAATTTTATACTTCCTTTGCTTCTCCCAATTTCTCAACTTTTCTTTACTTCACCTTATGTCTTTCATTATCTTAAAGGATACGCCATTTTGTTTTGTTTTTTCTTTCGTAAGTCACTAGAGAGGAGAAATTTTCTATGTTTTTCTTTTTATTTAAGTTTATGAACATTTTTATTCTTTTGTCTAGTTTTCTACTCCTCACTAGCTTGCAACATACTCTAACCTTATTGTACATGCACCATTAACCTTCTTTTCCTGACTCTCCACCAAACCTCTAATTGTTCATCTCATTGTCCCTATTCTTTCAAGTGTTCAACTTTTCACAGTACCTTAGTATATCACGAATGAAATGTTACATGGCTAAACAACAAATAGGATTGGCTAAATAAGCCGCTTCCAAAAAATATAGGCTAAAGGCTCAAAGGTGTTGACTATGGATAATGTATGGGTAGGTAAGTATCTATTTAAAATCATGAGTCAATAAATTAATGTCTATGTCATCTCCTAATTTTGCACACTATGTTTTACTTCGTAGACACATAATTGTTCAAGATGTCAAATTATAGCATGGAATGCAACTAGTCCTCACCACAATGGCACACAAATGATTCAAACTGACTCCCTAATAATTCTTTACTTGACAACACAATCGATTCAATGGAGGCCATTTTAAAACTCATATCTACATTTAGAGTCAGTAGGAGACTATTGGTCTTAATAGAAGCAGTGGACCTTTTATACATAATTGTCGAGAAGTGTCTGATATTCTCTGTGGCGCACCTAATATAAGTTCCTAGAATTCAAAAGGTGTCTAGGCTTCACTTTTTACTTCTACCTAAAGACTAATTTCACCTCAAGATATTCATCATCCATCTATCGACAAAAAAAGTTCCTATCTATGACTAAAACAAAAATTATGAGATTCAAATGCACTAACACTAGTTACTACTAGCATGATACATTGACCCGACAATACTAACATCAATACTAATATATCTATTTTTACTTACTATTACAGACCACGAATGAAAAGGTTACTTCCTAGAAAATTATAAGCAAATAAAACCATGTCAAGTAACAAATGAAAATAGTCATAACATCATAAATATACCCATAAAAAATAAGAAGTTTCTTCTCCTCCCCCATGCTTGAAAACTAGCAGTTACTATAATGCTCAAGATAAATCAAAATAAGGGTGATAATTAATTAATTCCCTGTCTAGGCATCAACCTCATCATCACCAGTAGTGGCATATGCACAGTCCCCATTATCATCATCCTTCTTAGGCTCAGCTTCCACCTCTTATTTATTATTATCCTCCTCATGTACTAGAGACTCAAGAGTGGCAACATAATTATCTATCAACTCCTCATAGCCCCAACCAATCTTGCACATAAACTACAAATGAGTGTTAAGCAGATATAGCTCATGGAACTATAATCTCTCCTCTAGATTGGAACTCTCTCATCTAGATATAGTTGTAGCTCCAGCATGCTACAAAAGTGCCTCAAGAAACTGAACTGTGATCTCTTCTCTAGTGTGGCACTTTCCCATCTAGATGTAAGTTTAGCTCCATTATGTCCTACAAGTTCCCAAAGAAACTATCATCATGAGTATGATGCTGGATAACTGTCAGTAACTGACCATAAATATCCTCTAGTCCTTTCACCCGAGTTACATCATAGGGCACCATAGAATTAACCAAATGGAAATCCAAATCCTTCTCAAGTATGTCTAGCTCCCGCAAATACCAGCTTAGAAGGATACTAAAATAGAACCACATACTAGGACCTACTCTGAAATGGTGCATGATAGACCTAATGATATGCCATATATTAATGTCTATCCCACCAACTTCATGTAAGCAAGACACACTCTATCCCCTAGTGACCTTAATAGTGTGCCCACAAGGCAATAATCTTGCACACTATCTTCAGCCAAAAGTGACCTCCCTCGTGAAATGGGCCATGGTGATAACCTAATGGGTGTTATTGTATTTTCTTCATCCTCATCAATTTATGGAGTGAATTCCAAGAAGTGTGTTCCAGATCACCTGATATAGAAGGTGATCATACATATCATTGAAAGGCCACCTAAGAGCTACATGAGCCTATCAAACCCTACACAAATTTACCATTGTGAAAGACACCATCATGCCATGAACCATGGCTTTATATGAATTTTTATCAATCCCCAATTGAAACAAAACTCCTTAACCAAGTGAAGATTGCACTGGCCAGAATTGACGTATATGAATTGAAGACCTAACCGGTGAACATTAGCACAAATCTTGAGGAAATTATTATGCAGCTTATCCTCATTCAGTCTGACCACCACATTGTATTTTTTAGCTATAAACCTCTTATACCATTCTTTGTCATGGGTTTCAAGCCATTCAAGACCATATATCTACCAAGGATCTTCCACTAGAGCTTATGGAGCAAGGTTTTGGCCGCCTGATACTTGTCCAAAATGAGCTCTCTGACGAGCATGAGTGCTTAAAGTAGTTTCCTTACCCTTTGCATGCACTAACTATTTATTTTGCTCTAACCATTGTAGCTGTAACACGTTAATAAAATCATCCCAAAGATAATATGGCAAGTAAATCAAGCTACACAGGTGTAAAAATGACCCTACACTTAATTCACTAGCAAGGTACTACTAGTCATCTTTGGGTATTTAGATTTCCGTAAAATATCAGTTACACAACAGACTAAAGTACCATAACAATTTCAAATTCCTAATATCCATATTCAATACACCATCCCACCTTTTTCATCACTTATACTCACCTAACAATTAATGTTTCCTTAAGATGGTCATCATTCATCATCTATCATTGGGAACACAACACCCATGACAATACTTTGGAGTGTTTCATCAAACAAATGGTGTGCGTTCTTGTAAAGTGTACATGTTAATAGAGTCGACCACCTTCCTCAATGTTCACCGAATCTACACTTTTATTCTAGTTAATTCCAACAATATTTTCAATGGGAAAAAGTAGTTCATCACCATATATTTACTCAACCGATATCAGAAAGCTAATGATAAGCATTTATGAACATAGTCTACCAATTCTAAGCAATTTTCACATAAACCAATCAACCCAAATAATCATATAAATCATAGCTAATGTCAATGCCTCTTCATAAAGGAACAATTTGGACACTACTCATCAAGTATTCAACTCACATTATGTGAATATTGAAATTACCCAAGACTTTAGAGCTTCAAGCTCATCAAAATTTCAAGCAAACATCAAAATCTAAAATAATGGGGGAGTAGGTAGTGAGATTTCCATGGATAAAAGAGGAAAAAAGTCTAGAGAACTTACCTTTTATTTAATGGAGGTTGAAGGAGAAGAAAGATGGAGGATAGGAAGAAAGAAGATGGAATGTTTTTATGTCGGTCATTGTTGAGTTCAACCGCACACGCAAGTGTAAGTGGTCGTACAAGTAATAAAGTGGCTTTTGCGAGCCAAATATCGATCACACAGAGACTTGGTGTTTAGCAGACAATCTAGTTCAAGTATTGCTATCGAAGTTAAACAAGTACAATTTGTAATCAAAAAGAGTTGGAGTTTTGTTATCATAAACTGAGTAATAGAAATAACAATGGTATGAAATTCATATTGTAAACAATATATGGATAGTTCTAGGGTTGAGGTATCTACTTCATATTTATGCATAACTATGATTTCTGGCCGGCGTTGGTGTTTATCGTGATTATTGACCTACGAGGTTGATAGTATAACTCGGGATGGTCAACCTCTAAGTCGTCTACAAAAATTAGTCTCACAACTACATTGTTGAGCGGGGATGTGAGTTTCTAATTCGGATGCACTAAGTTATTTTCCGATTTTATTAACCAAGTGGGGCATTTAGGTATATCTCTATCCTAGCCTCAAATCATCCTTTAACAATTAGCATTTAATCAATTAAAAATATGATCCACACTCCCTGAGTTCTTCATTTCATCCCTCCACTCCTATGTTCAATTCATTTTGAGACTTAGATTTATCCTAAAGTTCATGACTCTTTAGAATAGAAAAGCAAGAACGCAAGAACAATCATATGACATGATAAATATATAAGCAAAACTAATAAACCATAAATAAGAAATCATGTTGTAGCCTCAACCCTAGAAATAGGGTATTTATCCACTCATAGTCTTACAAGAATCACCATATATGAGTTCATAAAGTAAAACTACAAGAAAGAAAAGTAAAAGAGCAAAGAACCCTAATTTGAGCTCCTTGATGCCTTGTGTTCTCTCTAATTCGTGTGTGATCCAAAAATACCTTGTAATTGTGGCTAAGTACTCTTTATATAGACCTTTAGGTTGTCCATAAGCTTCCCCATACAAAATATAAAAATTTACCACTTTGCCCTCAACTTAAACCGAGTAGAAAATCAAGTTTAGTCGTTTTGGGGTGGGGTGGGAGGGGGGAAGGGGGTTGCGTCACATGGCCTATCGCATGGACCAAGAGGGTGACTCACATGGAAATTACAAGGACAAACCAGTAGCCCCATACTGTAGGGGGTGCGGTGCATGGCCACCACCCATGCTTTGGGGGGTGCAGCGCAAGCGTGCTCCCAAACGTGAGATTTAGTCCAATCTTGGTCCTATGCTTCTCGTCTACCTCGTTCCTTGTTTACCCACTCAGTGTGCCTTGTGTGTAGGCCTCATTTAGCTTCCATATCTGCTACAATGGTCTCCTACAACAACTCATAACAAATATTAGTCCATGCAGCAAAATAAAGCTCATCAAAGTACACTAGATCAAGCATAACTTAAGCTATCCCAACTAGTTATCTCGTCTATTTGATCATTTTGGCTCTTAAATTGTTTCAAATGCACCTTAAACACTCTAACATTCAATTTAGCATACAATTACACAAATAACCCTTTATACTTCATTAAGCACACCAAGTTATCCTCAAAACTTAGTTGAACGCGCGTAGATAATGACACTTGGGTGTTTAAATACGCCTAAGATCACCACCCCTCATTTGAAGCCTTCATATTGAACAACTCTTTTCACTAATCACAATCAAGGAATACTCTAACATTACTACTTGAACTAAGACACTCAAGCTATAACTACAACGACTACACAAATGGTAAGTTCTACATTAGGTATGTCATATTACAATTAAAAACACATGAACACTACTTCAAGACTTCCTAACCTCAAGAATTGACTCTACAAAGTAGAAAAACTCATGCACATTACTCAACAAAGAGATCATATATTTCAGCTATCCATTAGTAAACATGCGTCCTCACCACAAGAGAGTCACCCATATTCACTCACAAATATGCAATTTATCACAAGAATGGGTGTAAAAATCAAATTCTGCTCACTCTCACAAAGAATTCACATGTCACATAAGATGAACCATAAGCTTGCCCTTAGTGTAGTACACTACTAATATAAGAATATCAAAGTTTAAGATCAAGTAGGACTTTAAGTGTTGTAATGTAGGCTAAGGAATGGGTAAGAACTATTCTGGCCAGTAATAATGACTAACTTTCCCAAGCGCTTTAATACATCACACTTTCTTAATATCATCTTCAACCAACCTATTTTTCACCACTTTTATCGTCACAACTCTCTTATGTTTTGCCCCATCTTTTTAAGCTATCTTACACATCTTTAGCAGGGAGTTTTTGAAACACTTTAACTCTTTTTACTTTACTCCCTATCAACAACACAAACTTTTTCAACACACCAATAGCTACTACTTTGGGGCTTCAAATTCACTCTTTCTCTTCAATTTTCACTCCTTCCCAACTTTTATTTTTCAACTCATACGCTTAGGAGTTTTAAATCAAATTACGGTCTATTGAAAAAAAAGAGTAAGCTACATATAAGGCTACCAAGGATAAGGCTAAAGGCTCAACGGGGATAACTAAGATTATGCATAAAGGGTAGATAAAGCAGGAGTAAAACATGGCTATCAAAGAAATGCCTATATCACCTCCTAAACTCAACATTTTTTATTTCACTATGCAAATACATTGGGCAAGTTCTAGACATCAATAAGCAAACATAGAGTATAACAAAAACCTCAACACATATGGCACATGTTTAACTCAAGAAGGATCCCTATAGACTCTCAACTAAGCGATTGTAAGAATTCAAATTTAAGCCAACATCACACAAGCGTCAGATAAAAGAGCCTAGGTGTCTTATAAAAGTAATTCAATTTTCACATCATGCCTTAGAATTCAACACCAACTTGCATCAAATAATCATGTGTAGCACATAGCAAGAACATCTCTATTAATTCCAAATGAAAAAAAATTAAAAATTACCCCTAAAAATCAAAAAAGATACTGGGTTCAAAGGGCTTCCCCTATGAAAAGAACCGAAAAGAAAAACCGAGGGGTGGGTGAAGTCTGTTTCTACTAAATGGACAAAACAACAAAAACTAAAAATAAACAAAGATAAAATATTTTTGTATTTTTTGAATATTTATCCAAAAACTTGCAATTAAATCAAAATACAAATCCTACAGCGCACTTCACCCTAAGCAAATTGGAAGATTCCCACCCCACACTTGAAATAATGCTATGTCCCCAAAGCATAAATCAAATTAATAACTAGGATTAGCAATACTCACTGAGGCCTTTAGGCCTAGCTAGTAGCATGTCACTTTCTCAGATTTCCATCATGGGGGCCGGAGCACCCCACACTTATGCTTTCATCATGATCCTTAGCTTAGATTTTGGGTACTCAAACTTCCCCGAATCTGCAAAACAAATAAACAAATAAATAAATAAAGGTGACACTATATAAAAATCACTAACTCCATTACAACATGGGTTGCCTCCCAAGTAGCACCTGATTTAACATCGTGACATGACTCATATCACAACCATCATCCAGAATCTCTTAATCTCTTCTTCCTTTTCAAGCACAACTTTCTTGTCTTCTTTACTCTACCAATGATACCATCATAATTTGCCCTTTTAGTACTTTTTTCACCTCATGTGAGATCACTTGTAGGCTTTTCAAACTCAAGCTTACGGACCAAATTTGGCAATTCTATGAGAGAATCCAAAGCGGTAATTGGAATATTACAACTCTACACTTATCCACTTCCATAACTGGGATCATGCATAAATATCTGTAGTATGAGGGTGTGTTAAGTGCTTTGTATACTCTAAAGACCACCTCTTCATAATTCAGTCTAATCTTGAGTGTGCCCTCTCTAACATCTATCAACACTCTACCGGTAGCCAAAAATGGATGTCCCAATATGATAGTTACCCTGTCATCTACCTCATAGTCAAGAACAATAAAGTGAGCAGGAATAATGAACTTACTAACCTTAATGAGAACATCCTCAATAATTCCTTTAGGGACCACTCTAGTTCTATCCACCATTTGTAACACAACTAAACAGGGACTTGGATTTCCCAAACCCAATATTTTAAACATAGATAGGGGTATCAAACTGATACTTGTCCCCAAATCACTCAAATCTTGAACAATATCACTTTCACTAATTTGTATGGGAGGGTGAAACTCCCAGGGTCCTTGAGCTTTATAGGCATGTTGCTCATAACCACAGAACTACATTCTTCCATAAGTGCTATAGTCTCAATATCACAAAGCCTCCTTTTATTCGTCACTACATCTTTCAAGTACTTAGCATACTTGGGTATTCCTTGCAAAATATTTAACAAAGGAAAGTAAATGTGAAGTTCTCTAAATGTGTCAAAGAACTTCTTAAAACAAGCATCCTCTTTGACTTTCTTGAGTTTTTGAGGGAATGGTCATGGTGGTCTATTTTGAGATTGCTCAATCAACTTTTCAATTAGGTACTCAGACTTCCCCTTTTTGTCAGCTTCTTTGGTTTCAACTTGCTTTTCCGTCAGCTTAGGTGTGATCAACTCTACTTGCACCTCATGATTTTTCTTTGGAGATGCATCAATCAAATCTCTACCACTCCTCAAGGTGATTTCCATAAATTTCTTTGGATTTTTCTCTGTATCACCAGGCAAACCCCCTTGAGGTCTTGTGTTTTGTTCTTGAGCTAACTAACCCATCTGCATCTCTAAGCTCTTTTGATCCAATTGCTGATTTTTGATCTCTACAGCCATTTGTTCTTGGTTGGCCAGAATCTTTTTCAAAGTATCTTTTATATTGATTGCTTGAGTGTTGTTCTAAATACTTTGCTACTGTTGAAACTACTGAGGTTAGACCTGATTATTGCCTATGAGTAGTTGGTCTAACCCTGCCAGTTATGGTTGTAGGCATTACCATAGTTTTTATTCCCTTTTAGTGCATTGCCCACAAAGTTAACCGACTTTGGATTTTCTCCACATAAATCTGTAGAGTGAACACTACTACCACAAATCTCACACTAAGTCATACCTGCTGAACTGCATTAACCTGGGCTTGAGTCATTGACAAGCTCAACTTGCTAAGCTATCCAATCACTTGATTTTGAAATGATGCCAATTGAACAACCAAAGCAGTAAAGCTATCTACCTCAATCATACCTGCAGGCTTCTTTACCATACCTCAGGATGTATCACCATGCCAGTTAGGATTACTTGTGCAACACAGTTGAGAAGAGTGTAGAATTTATCATAAGTCTTCTCTAATGCTTGACCACCCACTATTGAATCTAATAAAATCTTGGTATTTGGGTTAAGACTCTTCATAAAAGTATGGGCCAGTACATCATTTGATTGTTGGTGATGAGGGCAATCTCTAAGAAGACCTTTGAATCTTTCCCATGCTTGGTATAAATTTTCCTCAGTCTTCTGCTTGAAACTCAATATTTCACTTCTCAGCCTTGCAGTATTACTGGATGGAAAGAATCGAATGAGGAACTTCCTTGCTAGGTCATCCCATGTAGTAATGGAATTTGTAGGTTCTGCCTTCAACCACCTCTTTACTTCTCCCAAAAGTGAGAATGGGATAAGAGTAAGCCTCATATAATCGGTGAAGACTCCTACGGGAATGAATGTGTCACTGATCTCTAAGAAGTTCTATAAATGAACTTGTGGATCCTTATATGACAAGCCTATAAACTGGCCGCTTGTGTGCAACAATTGCATCAAGTTCTGTTTAAGCTCAAATCTACCTTATGCGTCCGGTTTGTGGATACTAGAGGTCACATTGGTTGCTAGTGGGATTACCACTTCAAGAACTGTCCTGCAAGCTAGTTGTTCATCACTCATGACTGTAGGAATGGTCTTGTCCTATTGAACTTATGAAATTGGATAGAGAAGTTCTTCTTTTCTCCTTAATTGGTGTAAGCGTTTCTCAGGTTTGGGATGTGGTTCAACCAAATCCCTCTCCCTTACCATCTTGCTTAAGAATTAGACCTGTACCTACAAATTCAGTAGCTAAGGCCAAGTTGTCAGCACTTATAAAAATATAGTAAAACTAAAAATTATAAGGTTGCTAATTTTCAAGTTCTCGACAACGACGCCAAAAACTTGTTGCATCCAATCGCACACGCAAGTGTATGTGATCGTGTAAGTAATAAAGTGGCTCTTGCGAGCCGAATATCGATCCCACAGGGTCTTGGTGTTTAGCAGATAATTTAGTTCAAGTATTACTATCGAAGTTAAACAAGTGTGATTTGTAACAAAAAAAAAATTTGAGTTTTGTTATTATAAAATGAGCAATAGAAATAACAACAGTATGAAATTTAGAATTTAAATAATATATAGAGAGTTCCAGGGTTGAGGTATCTACTTCACATTCATGTATAACTATGGTTTCTAGCTGTTGTTGGTGTTTATCGTGATTATTGATCTACGAGGTTGATAGTATAACTCGGGGATGGTCACCCTGTAAGTCGTCTACCAAAATTAGTCACAACTACATTATTGAGCAGGGATGTGAGTTTATAATTCGGATGCACTAAGTTATCTTCCCATTTTATTAACCTAGTAGGACGTTTAGGTATATCTCTATCCTAATCGTAAATCATCCTTTAACAATTAGCATTTAATCAATTAAAAATATGATCCACACTACCTACGTTCTTCATTCCATCCCTCCACTCCTATGGTCAATTCGTTTTGAGACTTAGATTTATCCTAAAGTTCATGTGTCTTTAGAATAGTAAAGCAAGAACGAAAGAACAATCACATGACATGATTAACATATAAACCAAATTAATAAACCATAATTAAGCAATCATATTGCATCCTCAACCATAGAAAGAGGGTTTTTAGCCACTCATAGTCTTACAAAAAATCACCATAGATGAGTTCATAAAGTAAAACTGAAAGAAAGAAAGTAAAAGAGCAAAGAACCCTAGTTTGAGCTTCTTGATGCCTTGTGCTCTCTCCAATTTGTGTGTGATAAAAATATTCCTTGTAATTGTGGCTAAGTACTATTTATATATCCCTTTAGGTGATCCATAAGCTGTTGCATATGAAATATAAGCATTTACCACTTTGCCCTCAACTTAAACCAAGTAGAAAACCAAGTTTAGTCATTTTTCCCTATAGATGACTTCTTCAAGAAAGACCTTTAATGAGGTGTGTTAGTTTTTGAAGAAAGTAGAGGGATTCAAATAGGTTGGGTATGCAAAGATGGCAGTAAAGAAGGCCTAGAATGTCGGCAACTTTAGTGGATCCTACTCTATAGGCCACAGTTCTCAGGCCTACTCAGCACATTCGATATAGTGAGCTCTACCAGATTCCACAGAGGACCCATTAGGGACCACTCAACCAACTTTAGGTGTGGAAAGCTAAGGGGCTTTATATTCTTCTACTAATAGGCCTTCATTAGATCAAGATTGTTTTACATATGGCAGTGTCAGCCATTTCAAGAGAAACTTTCCTAATGGTAGGCAGTCGAATTTTTAGGTTCAGAAGTAATCTAGAGCTATAGTTCTGGCCGGCAGGGGATGTGGAGAAAATGGTAGAGGTTGTCTACAGGGTGGACGTAAAGGTTATCAAGTGGGCTATGGTAGTATTCACTATGGTAGTAATGTAGTTAAATGTGGTACATAGCTTGCTAGAGAGGTTACTCAGATTGATGACATATCCCATTGCTATGCCTTCTCGGGAAAATCCAAGATGGAGGCTTCAGACAGAGTTATTATAGGTACCATTTATGTCTATGCTGGATAGATTTGGTCTTGTTTGATTTGGGTTTACCTTTTTCCTATGTGTCCATTAAATTTACCTTGGGGTTAGACATGGTTTAATGACCCAATTATATCATGCTTGCTCTATAATTTTTATAGGTTTTCAGACATGGGTGGATTTGGTGATTCTGGATATGTTAGATTTTGACATTATTTTGGGTATGACTTGGTTGTCTCTATATCACGTTATTTTGAATTGTAATGCTAAGACTATGATCTTAGTTATGCTGGGGATGAATAAGTTAGAATATAAAGGTTTCTATAATCCTGGTTAGTTGAAAATTATCTCTTTCATTCATGCTAATAAAGTTAGTGGGGAAGGGGTATTTAGCCTTCTTAGCACACCTTTGGGATACTATTGCAGAGGTCCCATCTATTGAGTCAATTCCTATGGTATGTGAGTTTTAGGAGGTGTTCCCTACCAACTTTCCTAGTATGCCTCCAGATCGAGATATAGAATTTTGCATTGATCTAGAGCCGATCACTCATCCCATCTCTATTCCTCTTTATAGGATGACTTTGACTGAGTTAACAGAGCTTAAGACTCAGTTGTAGGAGTTGCTTGATAAGGGTTTCATTCATCCTAGTGCTTTGTCGTGTGGTGGTCAAGTGTTGTTTGTTAAAAAAAAGTATGGTAGTATGAGAATGTGTATAGACTATCCATAGTTGAATATGGTAACCATATGGATTAAAGTACCCATTTCCCAGAATAAATGATTTGTTTGACAAGTTGCAGGGTGCTTCTATGTTTTCCAAGATAGATTTGAGGTCATGTTATCATCAGTTGAAGATTCAGCCTGAGCATATTCCCAAAATAGATTTTAGGTCTCGTTATAGGCATTATAAATTCTTACTGATGTCCTTTGGGTTGACTAATGCACCGATATCATTCATGAGTTTGTGGATAGTATCTTTAAATCTTTCTAGGATTCATTTGTTATTGAATTTGAATTTATTGATGACATTTTGGTTAACTCTAAGAGTAAAGGGCAGCATGCAGGGCATTTGCTCATAGTCTTGGATATATGTAGAGAGAAGAATTTTTATGTGAAATTCTATAAGTGTAAGTTTTGGATGTCATCCATGTCTTTTTTAGGGCATGTGGTTTATGAAAATGGGGCAATGGTGGATCCCCAGAAGATTGATGCTTCTAAGAGTTAGGCTAGGCGCACCTCTGTGACTGAAGTTTGTAGCTTCGTGGGTCTTGCTTGTTATTACCGGAGATTTGTCAAGAACTTTGATTCCATTGCTACTCCTTTGACATGACTGACTCAGAAGGAGGTACTGTTTGTTTTGTTTGACATGTGTGAAAAGATCTTTCAAAAGCTCAAGTCTCTTTTGACCACAACTCCCATCCTTTCATTGCCTATTGAAGGTAAGGATTTAAAAGTTTTTTGTGATGCTTCACATTCTGGCTTAGGTGTTGTGTTGATGCAGGATAAGAATGTGAAAGACTATGATTCAAGGAAACTGAAGGTTCGTGAGAAGAATTATCCAATTTATGACTTGGTATTGGCAGTAGTATTTTTATACTCAAGATATGGAGACATTACCTTTATAGTGTCAAGTGTGAGTTTTCACAGATTATCGGAGTGTACAACATGTATTCACTTAGATGGACTTGAATCTGAGGGAAAGGTGGTGGATGGAGTTACTAAGAGACTATGATGTGACCATCTAGTATCATCCAGGAAAGGACAATGTGGTGGCGGATGCATTAAGCAGATAATCTATACGTATGAGCTGTTTAGCTTGTTTGAGAGTAAAAAAATGAACTTTAGCTAGGGAGAATCAAACTCTAGTAATGGAGTTTATGCAGTTTAAAGTGTCCAAAAGAGGTGGAGTGTTGTCTAGTGTTGAGGCAAGGTCGGCGTTCCTTGATCAAATCAAGGCTAAGTAGTTTGTAGATGTGAAGTTGAATAAGATTTGAAATAAGGTGGTGTGTGGTGAGGCCCCAGAGGACACACTTGATGCTTGTAGCATGTTGAGGGTGAAGGGGCACGTTTGTACGCCCTGAGTTAATGATTTGACTCCTAGTTTATTAGAAAAAGTTGTACATTTGGGTGCAACCAAGATGTATCAGGACTTGAGGTAGCTCTATTAGTAGCCTTGAATGAAGAGAGAGATAGTAGAGTATGTAGCCAAGTGTTAGAATTTTCAGTAGGTGAAATATGAACATCAAAAGCCTACAGGTTTGCTTCAGAGGATGCCCATTCCTGAGTGGAAGAGGGAAGGAATTTCTATGGATTTTGTGGTGGGTATTCCTAAGACCTTTGGATAGTATGACTCAATTTGTGTAATTGTGGATAGGCTAACAAAGTCTGCTCATTTCATTCCTATTAAGATGAGCTATAACTCAGAGAAGTTAGCCAGAATTTATGTGAAGGAGAATTTATGGTTGCATGGGGGCCAGTATCTATCATATCTGATAGAGGTACACAATTTACCTCCAAGTTTTGGCATAAATTGCATGAGAAGTTAGGCACGAAGCTTGACCTTAGAACTACATTTCATCCTCAGACTGATGAGCAGTCTGAGAGGACCATTTAGGTGCTGGAAGACATACTTCAAGCATATGTTGCTGACTTTAGGGGCCATTGGGCTCAGTTCTAACTGTTTTACATATTTTCATGTGACAACAATTATCACTCTAGCACTGACATGGCCCCATTCAAGCCTCTTTATGGGAGGAGATGTAGATCATCCATAGGCTGGTTTGAAGTGGGGGATGTGAAACCTTTAGGCACACACTTAGTGAAAGATGCTCAAGAGAAGGTGAGGTTTATTCAAGAGAAGTTGTTGGCAGATCAGAGTTGATAGAAGAAATATGCCGATCATAAGTTAAGAAACATTTACTTTAAGCTGGGTGAACATGTGCTACTGAAGGTGTCTCTCATAAAGAGAGTGATGCGGTTTAGTAAGAAGGGCAAGCTTAGCCCCAGGTTTATCGGTTTGTTCAAAATTCTTGATGATGTGGGTCTAGAGGCTTACAAACTTGAATTTCCTCCAAGTTTGTTGGGAGTCTATCTGGTGTTCCATGTCTCTACTAAGAAATACCATGTGGATGGCGATTATATCATTCATTGGGACTAGGTATTGCTTAATAAGAACTGCTAGTGATACTTGGTCGAGATGTTCGAAAGTTGAGAACTAAGGAAACTAGATTCTTGAAATTCTAGTAGAAGCATCATCCTATTGAGGAGCCCACTTGAGAGGCTGAGTCGGATATGCACAACAAGTACCCTCACTTGTTTGAGGATTCAGGTACTTTCCCTTATTACGTCTCCCTTTATTTTCTTAATTTATTGTTCAGGGATGAATGATGGGTAAATTGGTATATTTTGTAACGACTCTTTTTGTCGTTACGGTATAACTTAGCATGAAAAAATATGGGTTAAGACTCTCCCCAGATGAACTGTTCAAAATATTAGACTAGGCTAGTCTTTGATGAATTCCAAGTATGGGGTGGTCTAGGAAAATTATCATAATGTGTTAGTAAAGAGGTTAGGGAGTTCGTAGAAACTTCCAAAATTGAATTTGGGTTAGTAAAACTCCAGATATAGTGTTTGACATAAAGGAGTTAGTTTGGGAGGTTGAAATCTGGGAGTGTGTTGTAAAATTGGCCAACACCTAGGACTACCCGACTCACTGCCTTTCATATACCGCTATAGCGGGAGGTAGACCGCTATCACGAGCCCCCTATAGTGGGAATTTTCCCACTATAGTAGATGTCAAGATTGGTCAGTCCCGCTATTGCGGACAGATCCCGCTATAGTGGGCTATGCATAGTAAATATATATTTTCATGCCTAAAACATTATTTTTATTTCAAACTCATTTAAGGTTAGAGGAGGGAGATTCTAGGCTACTTCCACCAGTTTCCATCTAAATTTCATCATTAAGGTAAGTTAATCCACCTATTTAACTAGATTTTTATTAATTAATCCTTAGAATCTGTAGGTTTTGATGATGGTGGAGGAATTAACTTAACCTAGGTGGATTTTCTGGTGTAAAGTAGTGAAAAGAGGTGTAAAGCCTTGGACTTTGTTCAAGAGTTGTTAGGTTTGATTATTATGCTAGAATTCACTCTTGTAAATGTGAAAATGATGAAATTGAAGTAGAATGAAGGTAGAAAACCCTAGGATAAAGGAATGATTCATGAATTTGACCTTAGGGATATGAGATTAGGTTATAATCCTTAAAATTGTTAGAACATTGGTTGATTAGTATTCTATATGATGTTTTTAGACCAAAATCAAGTCTAAGCTTAAAGAAAAGGCATACCTCACATTTGCTAGTGTAACACCCCGTACCTTCCCAACCCAATGTGACGACGTTGAACAATGGTTACTTAGGTGTCGAGATGCCATGAGTATGTAATTTGTAATGTTAGTGATGAAAAAAATTGAAATTTGGCTTTGTACATGTGATTAACCTTGCGTAGGAGGGGTTTTGCGATTTTCATGGAGCATTTGTGGGGTTCAAAATGAGGCTAAGAGGACCTCTAAACAAAGGATATTAAGGGTAAGAAGTAAGTTAAAGAATAGGATTTGAAGTATCTAACCAAACTCGCGAAGAAAAGTCAAAAAATGAAATTTTTGAAAATTTTAAGTGTGGGGTGCGCTATAGGGCATTCCACTCCACTCTGGGCTAAAATTTTTAGTCCAAAGGCAGCAAGGTGGCGCGCCCAAGGGAGTGCCACGCTGGTTTTGACCACTTTTCAAGGTTGGAATTTTTCTTAAGTCCCAAGGGTGCCCGGGGACGTATTGAGCCGATTTTTGCCACTTGTATTCTACAACCATGAGAATACACATGAAATGAGTAAAGTATTATATTGGTATGATAAAATTACTCGAGAACGAATTTGGCATCAAAATGACGATTTTACCCTTGTAGCCAAAATAAGCCATACGTGGCTAGAATTGCTTGTTTTTGGAATTGAGGCTATGAGTATGAATTGCGTAAGTGGGAATATTGTCGTGACATGTATGAAATAAATTAAACATGAGGAATCATGGATTTTATTGGGTTAAGTGAATTGGGCTCAAAAAGGGCCCAAAATGTGAAAGAAAACATGGGCCAATGACCCATTCATCCATTGACCTTTTAGATATAATATTTAATGATATAAAGAGTGGCTAAGGATGAGTTGAGGGATTATATAAAGGTCCAAAAATCAGATTTTATTCATTATACATACACATGCTTTTCTAAGTTTTTCTAGAATTCTCAAGAAAGTTTCTTTTGGGCTCTCAAACCCTAAGTCATCTTTGGAGAAAGATCATCATCTTCCAAGATTGGGTAAGTGATTATTATTGTACTTTAACATATTATAAGCATGAGAGATTATGTATATCATGTTGGTTATGGTTGGAAGTGTTGGACATGGCACTTTTGGTTTTGTGAAAAAGATGTGTTATCTATGGGATTGTAACTTGAATTATGACTTGTGGTTTTGATGAAAGAGCATGGTATGGATGAAATATCAACATGTATGGTGTGATTATGGTCCTAAACTTGTTATTTTCATATAAGTGTAAATTATGGGATTTTGGCCGATTTGTTGTTGTGAGGTGTACTGAAGTAAATTGGTAGTATAATTATGATGTTGAGATGATGGAGAGTGGAAAGTATGAACTTGGTGTGACATACTAGTGGTTTATGATATTTTGGTCAATGTTGGGCATGTTGTGGTATTATTGATATGACCATGCCGTAAATCGTATTGAAGAGAAAGAAATTACATTTTAAAGCCAAACATGTGACTCATTGTTATTATATGCCATTGTAAGGTAATTGGTGGTTAATGTTGGTTCCGTTATGTACTTGTGTTGTAGATTAAAACGTAAGGACGGAGCGGGACTATTGTATGCACATCTAAGATTGTGTATTCGTATTAAGAATACAAGGTATGTAAGGTTACTCTTTCCATATCCTTCTATAACATATTGTTCCTATTGATATTGGGCTTGTTTCAATTCCGAGAGGCTTGAAGTATATCAATTCAGGTTGACGTATATTGTTATCCATATGTGTCCTATTCTTAGATGACTTATGATTCACTTATCTCTTGTTCATTGATTGGAGTTTCGAAGATGTCATAACGTTGAAATTTCAAGAAGAACTATTTCAAGAGAGTAATAACATAAGGGAATTTATTTAATCTTGTATGGCATTATCCAATCATGTCTTGTTCCAAAGTCCTATAGTATGATTATTACCCTTGTACCAATCTTTCATAAGTAAAAGTACCAATCTTATAAGAGTAATAGGAGAGACGATGTGCAAGTTAGTATAATTATTCCTCATAAGTGAAGATGTCAATCTCATGAAGTAAGGTAGTGAAGTGAGATGTGTATATAAGTGTGTGCTTTAAGGTCATGATCTTTAATGTGTCCCTCTCATAACTATGTAAAGGGTATAAGATTGTAAAGAAGTAATGTGCATGGTTACTATATGTCTCATTGAGTATGGATCACATTCTAGAGGGTAGAAGTTCAATATGGAATACTCCCAAGATTATGCCTTGTTATTTAGTATAGCCCACCAAAGGTGGAGGTCTGGTATCATATACTTACTTATATAGGATCTCATAAGAATAGTGAAGGAGGTGAAGTGCGAGCTAATATATCTATCCCTCACAAGTTAAGGTGTTAATCTCATGAAGTGTAAGAGTGAGGTAAAGCGTATTTGTGTGTTTCAAATAGTGTCATGATCCTTAATGTACCGATCTCTCATAAGTTAATATATCAATCTCTCCCATGTATGTTACCCCACCATGAGAGTGGATGTATGTCGCCCCACCATGAGAGTGGATGTATGTCTCCCCACCATGAGAGTGGATGTATGTCGCCCCACCATGAGAGTGGATGTATGTTGCCCCACCATGAGAGTGGATGTATGTTGCCCCACCATGAGAGTGGATGTATGTCGCCCCACCGTGAGAGTGGATGTATGTTGCCCCACCGTAGAAGTGGATGTATGTTTCCCCACCATGAGAGTGGATGTATGCTAAACCACCAATAGAGTGGATGTAGGTTAAAACCACCAATAGAGTGGACGTACGTTAATAGAGTAGATGTATGTTATATTATTACCCCTACCACTAGAGTGGATGTATGTGGATGAGTGTTATTCTTTTACAACCTACTAACCAAGTAGATAAACAATAGCGGTAATGAATATAGAAGCAAGAAAGAATCTCTTGGGTATAGAAGAATCTATTAGAGGCAAGTCTTTTGAGTGAAGGTAATTTCCCTTGAAGGAAAATAATTATAAAAGATATTATATAAAATGATGGTTTATCCACATTGACTATTCTCTCATATTTTATTCTATTGACATTCTCATGTATGATGCTATTTCTTATGAGCCTTACATACTCAGTACATTCTTCGTACTGACCCTCTCGGGGGACTTACCTTACATGTTGCAGGTGCAGGCATTAGTAGACCTCCTCCATAGACTGTGGATCATTTGCAGAGTTTTGGTGAGCTCCAATTGGTTCGGAGCCTCCTGAGTCATAGTTGTATGTTTATTTTGATGTTGTAAATGTAGTATAAAGCGGGGACTTGTCCCGACTTTAAGTTGGTCTTGTTAATGCATCCGTTAGAGGCTTTTGTAGACATATGTGGATATACGAATGTAAGATACGTACGGTCAGTTCGACGTAATGGCCCCAACGGCCAAGTTTTATTTATGTATATATATATGGCATATGTTTCCATGATTCATGTCTTCCGCATAGTTGCATGAGGTATAATAAGATTCATACGAGAATATGTATACGAAGGTTCATGAGCAAAGATTGGTTCTCTCGGGCTATATCGGCTTTGGGTGCCAATCACGCCACGTTGGAAGTCGGGGCGTGACAGCTAGAGCATTGCAAGGCTGGGATTGAGGAAGGTGATGGTTGAATTGGATTCAAAACTCAAGTTTATTTATGTGTGCATGTTAACTAATTGTTTGCCTACTTTTTGCAATGCATGCTATTGAATGTTGAACTTGTTAGATGTAAATACAAGTTGGTAATTGATCACCTGTAATAAGATTATGTAAAAAGGATTTATTTTGATATACAAGTGTAGTTAAATTATCTCACTATGTGATTGTACATGTTATGATTCCATTTGATGTAGTGAGATGAACTGATAAAGGTTGATCATCATAAAATTGGTGGATTTCAGGGAATATAAGGGTGGGGACATTAGAATAAGGGTGTTATAATACTTGGTTTGAGATAAGGGGGCAGACACTAGTTGTCTGGGTTGTTTTGTACATGGACAGATCTTGTCCCCTGCAAGTCATGGCTAGTGGGTATATATAAGACCCATAACATGCGTGTACACGGTATTGGAGAGTTTGATGGTTCCTTTAGTGAATTGAGTTATATTATTGTTTGCTATTTTTTGGATGCTTGTGTGGTTCAGGTTATTGATATGGTACTTAAATTGAGTTAATGTTTGTTGAAGTACAATAAAGAAGTGTTTCAGACAAAGTTGAGTTATTTGTTTTATGAGTTCTGGTACTTGACTTGAGTTGAATATAATGTAGTCGTAAATGGTTTTTTTTATCTACTTGATATCTTGGTTAAAGTGAATCTATGATAAAAAGACAGATTGAATGGATATTTGCTTATATTACATGGTTTCTACTCGTTGACAAACTATTAGTTAAGAGTTCACATGGTCTAAGTTGAGTTGGACTATGACCCTACAAGTACATAGTGATTTTGTACTGATGCTATCCTGTGCTCTTCTTTTTGTTGAGTTCAGAGTATATTCCAATAGCTCAGACGAGACCTCATTTGTAGATAATGACCGACTTTTGATCCAAGGGTGAGCATCATCTTTCGAGCAGCCACGGATCATCCTTGTTTGATCTTGTCCATTGTTTGGACATAGACAATTTAGTTTATTATTAGTGTTTCTAGGTTGTACCCATGGATTATTTGATTAGATGTTCTGGCATAATGACCTTCAGTTTCTGGGGGCATTTAGATTTGATGTTTTATTTTTGCATTCGAATTAATGTTTTAGAGATATTACGTGTTTAAATGGAGTTTGATTTGTGATAAGTTGGCATTTTACCAACTTTTTAGTCTTTTTAAGTTTGAATTATCATCTTGTTTTCTTTTAATCGATGCATATATTATGTTAAAATGCTCACTTGTGTAGGTAGTCAATGAATTTGAAGATGAGCTAGCCTTAAGAGTCAAGAAGAGTGCAAGAATGAAGAAAAGGGACCTAGAAAGATGCATAGAAGCAAGACAAGGATTTTTGTGGCTATATGCTCTAGCATCTTGCCATATTCCCCCACATGTGAGGGGGAATCTCATTAAAAAAATCACTGAAGTAGAACTGTGTGACATGCATGACCACCTGTGCCTGCACCTGGGCATGTGCGCCAGCATGTCAAGTGCGCACATGGCTAGTAGTAAACTGGAAAAAGGAAAACTCTTGATATATGAAGGCAAATACGTGCGCATCTGGCCACATGAGCTGACATGTGCGCCAGAATTTGCCAGATGTTGTGGCATTTTTATAATTAACTATTGCCCATATTTCCTAGCTATAAAAGGGATTTTTTAGATCTAAAACTCTATCTTTTGTCAAATTTTGAAGTCTAAAGCTTCTAATTGAAACCCTTGTGATCTTAGCTACTTTTGCTTGATTTCTTGCTTGGAATTTGGAATTTCTCTTAGAATATTTGGATTCTATGGTAGATTTTCATGAGAATATATGTATATCTCCTTTTTCTCTTGTTATGAGTAGCTAAATTCCCCAACTTGGGGTTATGCATGATTGAGTGGTGATTGGTGTGTGGGTAGTGCCTATTTTCCTAGATAATCAATAAGTTGTTAAGGATTTAATCATTACCCTATGTTATTAACCTAAGATTAGAGGTTGCAAACTCTAGTCTTGCTTAGAGCCCTTTTCCTCCTTGACAAAGGGGATAAGGGTTAGGGGTAGTGGTTAATAATAACTTGGTTTTACCATTAAATAGTATATCTTAGACATAAGACTACAAATTGAGGTATTTGGTTGGTTACGAGTAAACATATGTGAGGTGTTCGAAAGAACCCACACATGAAATTTCTATGTTATATTGAAAGATTGACATTGAAAACCATAACCTAGCCTATCCGCAATAATTAGTTGAACTTACAAAAATAAGTACTTACCCATGCATATAATCTCACTCATAAGGGCATAACCCCAAGTATCTCTTACTCTTGATTACACACTTTATAATTAACTTTTGCAAATCAAAGTGCGAAATTGACTATTTGAACACGAAATCAATTGAACAAACCTCCTATTTTATTTATTGCATTGATTTTAGCATTACGAGCAAACACCTAGTCACTCATGACACTCAAAGGTGAACCTATCACTTTCATTCCCTACGAAATTGACCCCGACTCCAAGTTGGGTAAAAAGGTTATATTGCTAGCGACCGCATACATCTTGAGGTGTATTTGAGCATTATCAAAATGATGTCGTTATCGGGGAATGAAATGTAGCATTCATTCATTATAGTGTTATACGTTACTTTTGTTATCCAGAGTGTAAACTTTACTTTATTTGTTGTTTTTGTCCTGTTTATGTGATAACCTAGATGAACACGACACTATGAGTCAACATGGTAGCAACACCGCTACCTTTGATGGGTAGTTAGAAGACGAAGACCAATTAGAGGTGCTGAAAGGGAAAGTACAATTCGCATCCCACCTTCGGCGGGTAATGGAGTATTCCATGTCACAAGTGTGATGCTTCACTTACTCCAAATGAAGGGACTAGTTTTAGGTCAAGTTCATGAAGATGCATACATCCACTTGAAAATTTTTATAGATGTTTGCAACCCGTTTGACATTGCTCATATTTCACAAGATTCCATCCGTTTGAGGTTGTTCCCGTTCTCTTTGACGGGTGATGCGGTATTTTGCTTACGTGAATTACCCGAAGGCTCTATTACATCTTGGGTTGAGTTGACAGGGGCCTTCCTAGATAGGTTCTTCCCTCCATCTCGCATGCTTTAATTGAGAGATGAGATTACAAACTTTTGGTAAGTAAGTGGGGAGCTATTGTATGAAGCATGGTTGAGGTTCAAGAAGAAATTGCTACATTGACCTAATCATGAATTACTAGATTAAATGATTTTTCAAATATTCTATATGTCAATGGTCGAATTGAACAAGACAGTGGCAGATAACACAGCCAAAGGGTTGTTAATCAATAAAACTATAGGAGTTGCCTCAGGATTGTTAGACCAATTGACAAAACAAAGTAGAGCATGGCACACATGAGATACCAAGGTGGCCGTGGAGGTTCCCTCCGTGTCTTATGTGAGCCAACAGAAAAGGAATATGGATGAGGAGAGAGATGAAAACATGGCCAAAGTAATGACACAATTAGATCTCCTTACAAAACATGTCATGGGTTCAACTCCAAATGTGGTCAATGTCATAGGTTCAAAGGGAAATAGAGCATATTAGAATGACGATGCCGAGTCACTTGATGAGAAAATTCGTGTATTATCAAACCAAATAAGGGGTTACTGACCTACCTTCCAAAGTCAAGGTGGGAATCAAGGTTGGAAGGAAAGGGATCGAGATTGGAAGGACCGAGATTGGAGTGACTGCAATTGTGATCGATATTGGAAGGATAAGGAGAGTGATAGGGATTACGATTGGAGAGACAAAAAGCATGACCATAATAGATACATCCTTCCATATGATAGACAAAGATCACAATTAGAGAGACAAAAATCATGACCATGATAGATATATCTTTCCACATGATAGTCAAAAGGTAAAGAAGCTACCTCATTGATCCAGAAAGTTATAAGAAAGAAGATATGCTTGCCCGTATCCTTATGGGGGTTGAAGGGAGTGAAAAAATACAAAGAGAGATGAAGAGTGACTTTTTACAACTCAATCAAATGGGTCCCTCACATTCGGCCTCAATCAAGCAACTTGAAACTCAATTGGGCCAAATCTTGGCTCAACTAAACACAAGGAAAAAGGGAGGTTTACCTAGTAACACCATAGCGAATGCAAAAAATCATGGTCATTGCATGGAAATTGTCACTAGGAGTGGTATAACTCTTGGTAATGATGTGGTGAATCTTGATTAAGACCTCAATGAAGGGGGGTTGAGGTACAAGCGAGTGGAATGAAAAAAAGGCTTGACAAGTTAAATGATGAAGTCCCTATTCCAAATAAGATAAATGTTGAAATTTTGGACGAAGTGGATGAAAGGGATGAAAGTGAAGAATGACCACAAATAGTTGTTGGAAATGTCTCAAAACCAGAGAAAATTCTAGTTTCCTCAAAGCCATAGATTAAAATATTTCCCCCATTCCCACAAAGTCTCAATTAAAAAGAGGATGATACTAAGTTCAAGAGGTTTCTCTCCAAGTTTAGCAACTTATCAGTGAAATTCCATTGGTTGAAGCCTTACTTGAAATGCCCTGGTATGCCAAGTTCATGAAGGACTTGGTGACAAACAAAAGAACCATGGACTTTAAAACGGTGGAGATCTCACATAGTTATAGTGCTATTAGGTCGAGCAATATGATGGTCAAGAAAGAAGATGGGATTGGGCCAAAGTCCACAACCATGAGAATCTTAATGGTGGATCGGTCTATTAAATGACCGGTGATAATTCTATACGATGTTCTTATTCAAGTCGGCAAATTCATAGTTCCCACCGACTTTGTGATCTTAGATTGTGAGATAGACTATGAAGTTCCAATTATCCTCGGTAGATCTTTCCTTGCTACCGAAAGGGCATTAGTTGACATGGAATATGAAGAGATGAAATTTAGAGTGAATAATAGAGAGGTGACATTTACTGTGTGCAAGTCCATGAACCAACCAAAGGATTTGCTAGTGATCTCCATAATTGACATGATTGATGATGAGGTGACAGATCCTATGGAGGTGGATTTCATTAGAGAGCCACTAACGTGTGTCTTATGAAATTATCGGAGTGAAGAGATCAAAGAGTATGATGAGGTCGTCTCTTGACTCCTACGCCAAGAACCCATGCAGATTATACCTTGACTTGAAAAATCTGGAGAGTCCTCCCATGAAGCCTTCAATTGAAGATCCACCACAACTTGAGCTTAAACCATTTCCACCGCACCTTTGCTATGTCTTTTTGGGGTAAGGTAACACCTTACCTATTATCATTGTGGGAGATTTGTTGCCTTGGTAAATAGAAGCGTTGAAGTTGGTTGTGAGAAAATTTATTCGGCCTATCGGGTGGACTATTATTGATATTATTGGGATTGCTCCTGGTATTTGTACTCACAAGATAAAGTTGGAGCCCGATTGTGTACCAAGTGTTGAACATCAATAGAGGCTCAACCCTCCGATGCAAGAAGTGGTGAAAAAGGAGATAATCAAGTGGATGGACGCGAGCGACGTGTATTTGATCTCGGATAGCACATGGGTATGCCAGGTTCAATGCATCCCAAAAGAGGGGGTCACTGTGGTTCCTATTGAAAACAATGAGCTTATCCCTATCACACCTGTTACGGGATAGGGAGTATGCATGGATTACCAAAAATTAAATTCAAGGATAAAAAAGGACCACTTATCTATGCCATTTATGGATCAAATGCTTGATCATTTGGCAGGGCGGGGTTGGTATTATTTCTTAGATAGGTACTCCAGGTATAAAAAAATTTGCATCTCACTCGAAAACCAAGAGAAGACCACCTTCACGTGTCCATATGGGATATTTTCTTTTAATTGCATGCCCTTTGGGTTATACAATGCACCCGTCACTTTCTAAAGGTGCATGCTATCTATATTTTCTGATACGGTGAAGGATACTATGGAGGTCATTATGGATGATTTTTCCATTGTAGGTGATACCTTTGAATCATACCTTGAATATTTAGGCAAGGTGCTTAAATGATGTGTTGAAACTAATCTTGTGTTGAATTGGGAAAAGTGCCAGTTCATGGTGAAGGAGGGAATTATAATTGGACATAAGATTTTGGGTCAAGGTATTCAAGTTGACCAAGTTAAAGTTGAGGTTATTGCCAAGTTACCCTTCCAATTTCTGTGAAAAGTGTTCGAAGCTTTCTTAGGCATGCTGGCTTCTACCAAAGGTTCATTAAAGATTTATCCAAAATTGCTCACCAAACATGTAATCTTGAAAAGAAAGAAAAATTTGAGTTTGATGGTGATTTTATGAGGCATTCAATTGCCTCAAGGAGAAACTTATGTCGACTCCCATAATTGTAGCCCTAACTTAGGCCCTTCCTTTTGAATTGATTTGTGATATGAGTGGTTTGGCGTTGGGTGTGGTATTGGAAAAAGGAAGGACAAGATTTTTCTTTTGATATATTATGTAATCAAGTCCTTGAATGATACACAATGGAATTATACGGTTACAGAGCAAGAGTTACTTTCCATAGTCTATGCTTTTGAAAAATTTTGTGCTTATTTATTGAGCATGAAGGTTATTGTGCATACCGACCATGCGACTCTTCAGTATTTGATGGCTAAAAAGGAGGCCAAACCTCAGTTGATTAGGAGGATCGTTCTCCTTCAAGATTTTGATTTTGAAGTTAAGGATCAGAAATGTTGTGAAAACCAAGTCGCAGATCATCTATCCTGCGTTGAGTCCATTAAGGAGAAGTTGGGTGAAATCGAGATTGATAAAATCTTTTCCAATGAACTAATCATGGCACTCTTAGGGAGTATGTAACTATCACGACTCGAGACTACCCCTAGTCATAAAACGGTTCTTAGAGTCACAAGTGACCCCAAGCAAACCTAAGGCCTGGCATGACACTAAGAATACTGAAATAAATTATATAAAGTTGTACGAAAGAAATTTTGAATGATATAATAGTATTCAAAACCAATAACAATATCTGAGTTTAAAACCATGAAGCTGAAAACATAATCTATCTGACAGTCTGAAAACCTCCAAATTAGATGAGTTACTGAGACAAACCCCCAGCTAACTCAAACTGTCTGAAACTGAAATAGCATAAAGTGAAATACTAATAACTAGTCCTCAAATGATGAGGACTCACCAAAGTACTGCTGCAAATGTGGTAGGAGATCATACTAAGCGCGATCCAGATGCTGAGCGTCTGAACCTATATTATAAGACAATATAGCATAAAAAAAATGTATGTGATTAACAGTTTGAATGTACTGCGTATATGGGATAGGAAATAACTGAAGTAGGCTGAACATAATGCATGTGAAATGATAAGATGATGCGATACCAAGTAATAAACATTACTGTGTGATAAGCTGAACAACTGAATATGAGGTCATGCAAGAATCTGATTCTAAACTATGAACTGTAGACTGTGGGAGCTACTGTTAACCTACTTACCCCAATTTGAGCTAGCCGGGGTCTGAGTCCAACCTGTAACCCCAGCTGGAGGGGTGTTATGTACTTTTCCAAGTGTATGAACACTGAGTGACATGGATCCACTAAATTGATGTCCAAAAGGACTTAGGTATCATGCCTGGTCTGACGGCTGACCCTTTAGAACCTATGATGGCGCCGTAGTTCTGGGACTTAGGGACTTCAACTAAATGTCTCAGCCTAATTGGCGGGTGAGCTTTCATCCCTGTGTCCGCTCGGTGCTAAGTACTACTCCCTACTGAATACAACTGATAACTGTATGGTTTATTAAACGGAATAACTGATAAGCTCAAAATGTTGATATCTAAGACTGAAATAGTAGACACTTGTATGGCAAGCATTCTACATCATGTAAACCTGGAGTAATGAGTATTCATTACATATCCTAGGTCATCGGGTGTTCATAACCCGCCATCTAATGACAATTCTATAAATTGAATGAAATAAGGAAATTTCATTCTCAAGCCCAAAATCAAGAATTTATGAATATAATAAGAGTTCCTAGTCATGAGTATGTAAAGATGCTCAAATTTATGGAAAACCATATATTCATGGTCTAGTCATAAAAAGAAACTGAAAGCTAAAGGAATATACTTTTTTCATCAAAACCCTAAGCCTAAAAGGGTGAACTAAACTTGAGGAATCGAGTTAACTTTGGGACTCAATGGGTAAAAGGAAACCCATTGATGAACTCCCACATACCTGGAGATGAAAACCCTGAAGAAATCCTTGAACTTGGAAGGTTGAAGAAGATGAACCCTAGTTGTCTGAAGAAGAGATAAGTCACTTCTTTTCTCTTGTTTTTACTAAGTGTCGATTGAATTTTGAGTTAATGGGGATTATTGGTGCATTTAGGCTTATATTGCAGCCTTAGGATAGCTTAAACAACATAGTTTTGGTGTTAAAAGATTGGGAAAAGACCAAACAACCCCTTTGAAAACTTTAAAATAGTGCAAAATAGTTCTAGCTGATGGTTCGGATGACGGACCATCAATCCCTTGACAGACTATCACTTGGACCGTCACAAAATGACCAAAAACTGGTCTTACTACTTAAGCCTGATGGCTTGGCCTGACGGGCTGTCACTGATGTGACGGTTTGTCACCCGGGCCGCCACACCCTGACACACAGACACCTTTTTGGTAAACTGAGCATAACTTTTTACTCCGATATTGGATTATGGTGAAACTCAATGCGTTGGAAAGGTATTTCATATATATATATATATATATATACTTTGGTGGGTCCTGATATCAAAATACCCCATATCCTAGGATTTGTGCTCATTTTAAGTTGACTATAGCAAGATTTTTCACAAGAAAACCACCGACAAGGAAGGTTTCAACTTGGCTATGAGTTAAGAGTTACTTGAGGCCTTAATATATGATTATATCACTTATAATACAACCAATACATGATATTTAATTCTACATGTACTAGAATCATGGTTCTAGCCTTATCTTGGATTTTCAGGGTGTTACAATATCTCCCCCTTGGGGTCATTCATCCCGAATGAAAACTAACTAAGCTGAAAGGTTAGGGAAAAAGCTGCAATTCCAACACTAAATTTGTAAGAGATGAATACTAACGTGAAAACTAAGTTTATAACTAAAACACATACTTAACTAATCTCATGAATGCAAGCTATAACATGAGAATGAGTGACTAGCATGAGATAGAAAGAATTAATTAAGAGAAAACTATTACCTCAAGCTGGAATTGAGTTTGAAGAGAAAAGATAGGGGTACTTGGTCATCATATTTGCCTCTGCTTCCCAAGTAGCTCCCTAGACTAGCTGCTTTTGCCAAAAAACCTTTACTGAAGTGACCTCCTTATTCCTCAACTTACAAACCTGACGGTCAAGGACCTCAACTGGAACCTCATCGTAAGAGAGATTGTCTTTCACACCCACTCAATATAAAGGCACAACCGATGCTAGATCACCAATGCATTTGTTCAACTGTGACACATGAAAAACTAGATGCACTGATGCTAAGTCTGCAGGAAAATCTAACTCATAGGCTACATTGCCAATACGATCGATAATCTTATAAGAACCAACATAGCAGTGATTGAATTTCACTTTTTTGCCAAATTTCTTCACCCCTTTCATGGGTGAAACTTTCAATTAAACCAAATCACCAATAGCAAACTCAAGCTCCCTTCTCCTTATATCTGCATAGGACTTCTGACGGCTTAGAGCTATTTTCAGCCTCTCCTGAATCAACTGAACTTTTTCCATAGTTTCATGAACTAAATCTGGCCCTATTAAGGTAGCTTCACCAACATCAAACAACCCAATATGAGATTTACACCTCCTACCATAAAGTACTTTAAATGGGGCCATCTAAATACTATAGTGATAGCTATTATTATAAGCACACTCGAGCAAAAGAAAATGATCATCCCAACTACTCTTAAAATGGATCACACATTCCCTTAACATATCCTCTAAAGTCGGAATGGTCCGCTCTGCTTAACCATCTATCTGTGGATGAAAAGCTGTACTAAGGTGAACTTGGGAACCAAGACCCTTCTAGAATGTCTTCCAACATTGGGAGGTAAACTGAGTACCCTTATCTGAAATAATAGTCAAAGGGACTCCATGCAACTTCACTAACTCCTTAAGATAGAGTCTAGTGTAATCCTCGACTGAATCTAAAGTGTTAACCGGTAGAAAATGGGTTGACTTAGTAATTCAGTCTACAATGACCCAAATAAAATCATATTGTCGGTAAGTTCAAGGCAACCCTATAAAGAAGTCCATATTCACCACTTCCCACTTCCAAGTAGGAATACTAATATCCTGAAGCTTACCACCAGGTCTCTGGTACTCAACCTTAACCTGCTGGTAATTTGGAAACTTAGCCACAAATTCTGCAATATCCTTCTTCATTCCATTCCACCAATAGACTTCCCACAGATCATGATACATCTTAGTGGCTCCTAGATGAATAAAATATAGAGAATTATGAGCTTCCATTAGCATTTGGTGTCTCAAGTCATCTACATCTGGAACACATAATCTGCTCTGACAATGAAGACATGATCCCCCCTTGGGAGGAAACCTCAACCTTCTGACTCTGGACCGCTTCTTTCAACTTAAGTAAAATGGGATCACTATCTTGCTTTTCTTTTACCTCAGCTATTAAGGAATATTTTGAACCATTCTAAATTAAGGTATTACCTTCGGCTGAATCAACCAATCGAACTCCCAATCTAGCAAGCTGGTGAAACTCATGAACTAAATCTTTCTTTTCATCCTCAATATGAACAAAACTTCCCATATACAATCTACTAAAAGCGTCAGCCACAACATTGGCTATTACTGGATGGTACAAGACACTCATATCATAATCCTTCAACAACTCTAGCCACCTTCTCTGACGAAGATTTATATCCTTCTGGATGAACACATACTAAAGACTCTTGTGATCAGTGAACACATCACCATGAACCCCATAAATATAGTGCCTCCAAATCGTTAAGGTAAAAATGACAGTTGCCAACTCAAGATCATGAGCCAGGTAATTCTTCTCATGAGGCTTGAACAGTCTAGAGGCATATTCAATAACCTTGCCATGCAACATCAACACAAATCGAAGACCAACTCTAGAGGTATCATAATAAACCAGAAACCATCTAAACCCTCTAGCAGAGTCAAAATTGGAGCAGAAGTGAGTCGAGTCTTCAACTTCTGAAAACTCTTCTCGCATGAATCGAACCACTGAAACTTGACTTTCTTTTGAGTCAATATAGACATAGGAGAAGTAATAGAGAAAAATCCTTCCACAAACCATCTGTAGTAACCGTCTAAACCCAAGAAACTCCTAATGTCTGATGGAGAGATGGGTCTTGGCTAATTCCTAACTGCATCAATCTTTTGAGGATCAACCTAAATGCCCTCAACGAAAATGACATGACCAAGGAATGCTACTGATTTCAACCAGAATTCACACTTACTGAACTTAGTGAATAACTGGTGATCTTTGAGAGTCTGCAAGACCATCCTCAAATGGTCTGCAAGACCATCCTCAAATGGTCTGCAAGACCATCCTCAAATGGTCTGCCTACTCATCCTCACTCCGAGAATAAACGAGCATGTCATCAATAAAGACAATCCTGAATATGTCCAAGTACTGCTTGAATACCCTGCTCATCAAGTACATAAAAGCTACAGGAGCATTCATTAGTCCAAAATACATAACAACAAATTTGAAGTGACCATACCGAGTCCTAAAGGCTATCTTCAAAATATCACATTCTCTGACTCTGAGCTGAGGATCGTCGAGGTCTATATTTGAGAAATAATTTGCACCATGAATTTGGTTGAAAAAGTCATCAATCCTGGGCATGGGATACTTATTCTTGACTGTGACTTTTTTCAAATGAAGGTAGTCAATGCACATTCTGAGAGAACTATCTTTCTTTCGCACTAAGAGACCCTTGTCTAGAAGATCTTTTAACTGCTACTTCAATTCTTTAAGCTCAGATGGAGCCATTCTATAGGGTGGAATTGAGATCGGTTGGGTATCTGGGAAAAGATCTATTCAAAAGTCAATTTCTCGCTCTGGAGGAACTCTAAGTAGATCTTGAGGAAACACCTATGGAAATTCATTTACCACTGGGACTGACTCAAGAGTTGGTGTCACGGACTTTGAATCCTTAACTCGAACAAGATGATAGATGCATCCTTTGTAAATTATTTTCTAGCCTTAAGGTAAGAGACAAACCGACCTATAGGCACCGAGGTACTAGCCTTCTACTCTATGACTGACTCATTTGGAAACTGAAACTAAACTACTCTTTTTATACAATCAATTGAGGTATAGCAAGAGTGGAGACAATCCATTCCATGAGTGACATTGAAATCTGTCATATCTAACTCTACAAGATTAACTGAGGAGACTTTCTGAGAAAGTGTGACTGGGTAATTTTTTTATACCCGTCTAGCTATGACTGAATTGCCAACTGGAGTGGAGACTAAGAAGGGTTTGAAAGGGTTTCTAGACTGACACTGAAGTCTACAGCTATATAGGGAGTCACAAAATAAAATATGGCTCTGGGATTTAACAATGCATAGACATGAATATGAAAGACCTGTAACGTACTAGTGACTACATCATGAGAACATTCCTGATCTTGTTGGGTCTGAAGGGAAAAAAACCTATTCTAACGCTGCCTACTACCTGTACTGGATGGGGTACCTTGCTGAGTTGGGCGACCTACTGGAGCCGCTGTAGAGTTAGACTAATTCTGCTGACGAGTATCTCTACCTTTCTGTGAAGACACTGGACACTCCCTTATTCTGTGGCCTGGCTTGCCACACCCAAAACAAGCATCACTACCAGCCATGCACTCATCTTTGTGGTTCTTACCACACTTCTTGTAAAATGGATTAGTACAACCACTAGTAACACTGCCTTGGGACTTAGAGCCTGGTGCCCTATCCTGATTATCTTGCCTGAACTTGGGCACTGGAGCACTAGTGGATAATGGGCCTGGAGCTAAAGATTTCTTGTGGAAGTGAGAATAATTACTACCATCTGACCTCTACTAAGAGAAATTAAAGCTACATGTTCTTTCCCTCTTACTCTTCTTTCCTTTTCCTTGATTTTATCTTCTTTGATGTTGAGCATGAACCATCAACCTAGAGATGTCCATCTCCTTAACCAACTTTACATTCCTACACTCGTTAACCATATCCTCAGAAACACCGATCACAAACTTACTCATGCAGGCCCTGGAGTCAGCAACCATGGCCGGAGCATACTTTGCCAACTGAGTAAACTTAAGAGAATACTCCTTCACACTCATGTTACCCTATTTCAGATTAATGAATTCCTTCACCTTCGATTCCCTCAACTCAAGTGGGAAGAACCTATATAGAAAAGTAGTAATAAACTCATCCCACTCTACAGGTCTTGCATCTGCCTATCTATCATCTTTCTATTGTTTGTACCAAGTGTGAGCTACTCCTTTCAACTGATAAGCAGCCAAGTCAGCACTTCCAACTGGAGTAACATCCATGATTTATGTAACCTTATGAATATCATTAAGAAATTCTTATGGATCTTCCTTAGTCTTAGAACCATGGAATTCAAGAGGATTCATTCGAGTGAAGTCTTGAACTCTAGCTGCTTCTATAGTACCAGTTAGTTTGACCGGGGCAACAACCTACTGATTGGCCTGAGCTAGCACCGTGAAGGCAGTCCTGAACTTAGTATGAGAGACTTTATCATTCAAAGGGTCTGCTGGAGCTGGTGGTACTTGTTGGTTGCCATTCCTATTACCATTTCCATTTCTCCTTCCATTGGCTCTTCTCAGAGGCATTTTTTGTAAACACGTAGAACAAGAGTTAGAAGAAGATTTTAATAGAGTTCACACTCTATCACACAAAATGAACATGAAAGATGTGAAAATTTTTCCTAAAATATTTCATAGCCTTTAACTCATAAGTGTGGCTCGCTTCACACCTATGAATAAGACTTTACTTAACGCGATTTTCAGACACCCTAGGAAACTTTAAACCTGATGCTCTGATACTAAGTTTGTCATGACCCGAGACTACCCCTAGTTGTAACATAGTTCTTAGAGTCATGAGTGACCTCATGCTAACCCATGGCCTGGCATGACACTGAGAATATTGAAACAACTGACAAAATATTATACAAAAATAATACTGAATGATATAATAGTATTCAATACCAATAACAATATCTGATTTTAAAACCATAAAGCTGAAAACATAATCTATCTAACTGTCTAACAACCACTAAATAAGATGAGATACTGGGACAAGCCCCCAGCTAACTCTAATTGTCTGAAACTGAAATAACATAAAGTGAAATACTAATAACTAGTCCTCGAATTATGAGGATTCATCAAAGTACTACTGTTGATGTGGTAGGAGATCATACTAAGTGCAATCTAGATGCTAAACATCTCAACCTATATTATAAGACAATATGGCGTAAAAGAAACTATACGATCTATAGTTTGAATGTACTAGATGCTAAACATGTGAACCTATATTATAAGACAATATGGCGTAAAAGAAACTATATGATCTATAGTTTGAATGTACTGAGTATATGGGATAGGAAATAACTGAAGTAGGCTGAACATAATGCATGTGACATGATAAGATGATGTGAGACCAAGTAATAAACATGTACTGTATGATAAGCAGAACAACTGAATATAAGGTCATGCAAGAATCTGATTTTGAACTATGAATTGTGGACTGTGGGAGCTACTGTTAACTGACATACCCCAATCTGAGATAATCGGGGTCCAACTTGTAACCCCATATGAAGGGGTGTTCTTTACCTTACCAAGGGTATGAACACAGACTAACATGGATCCACTAAACTGATGTCCAAAAGGACTAAGGTATCAAGCCTGGTCTGACGGGTGACCCTTTAGAACCTACGATGGCGTCGTAGTTCTGGGAATTAGGGACTTATACTAAAGGTCTCAGCCTAAATAACTGGTGATCCTTAATCCATGCTTCCGCTTGGTGCTAAGTACTACTCCTAACTGAATAATAACTGATAATTGTATGGTTTATTAAACTGAATAACTGATAATCTCAAAGTGTTGATATCTAATACTGAAATAGTAAAAACTTGTTTGGAAAGAATTATACATCATGTAACAATGGAAGAATGAGTATTCATTAAATATGCATGAAATCATAGGTCATCGGGTGTTCATAACCCGCCATATCAGAAGAATGCAACTACTACTGACAATTCTGTAAATAGAACAAAATAAGGAAATTTCATAACTCAAGGCCAAAATCAAGAATTTATCAATATAATGAGAGTTCCTTGTTATGAGTATGTAAACATGCTCAAATTTATGGGAAAACATATATTCGTGGTCTAGTCATAGCAAGAAACCGAAAGTTAAAGGAATATACTCTTTTCATGAAAACCCTAAGCCTAAAGGGTGAACTAAACTTCAGGAATTGAGTTAACTTTGGGACTCAATGGGTTAAAGGAAACCCATTGATGAAATCTAACATACCTGAATATGAAAACCCTGAAGAAATCCTTGAACTTGGAAGGTTGAAGAAGATGAACCCTAGTTGCCTGAAGAAGAGAGAAATTACCTCTTTTCTCTTGTTTTTGCTAAGTATCGATTGAATTTTGAGTTAATGGGTATTATTGGGAAATTTAGGCTTATATATCAGCCTTTGGATAATGTAGGTTTGATTTTAAAATAGTGGGAAGAGACCAAACAACCCCTTTGAAAATGTTAAAACAGTGCAGAACAGTTTCGGCTGACGGTTCGGGTGACATACCGTCAATCCCTTGATGGACCATCACAAAATGAACAAAATAAGTTCTTAATGCTTAAACCTAATGGCCTGCCCATAAAGTACATCACTGGTGTGTCGGTTCATCACCCAGTCCGTCACACCCTGACAGACAGACACCTTTTTGGTAAACTGAGCATAACTTTTTACTCTGATATTGGATTAAGGCAAAAGGGAATGCGTTGGAATGGTATTTAAAATATATATCATTTTTTTGGTCTTGAGCTCTAAAATACTCTATAACCTAGGATTTATGCTCATTTGAAGTTGACTATAGCAAGATTCTTCACAAGAAAACCACCGACAAGAAAGGTTTCAACTTGGCTATGAGCTAGAAGTTACTTGAGGTTTTAATACATGTGTATATCTCTTATAATACAACCAAAATATGATATTTAATTATACATGTACTAGAAACATGGTTCTAACCTTATCTTGGATTTTTGGGGAGTTACAGTAACCGTGGTATGTGGATTATGCAAATTATGTGGTATATGGTTTGCTCCTCGATGACATAAATCATTATCAAAAGAAGAAATTGCTCCATGATGTGAAAAATTATTATTGGGATGAACCCTATTTAGTCAGGGAATGTGAGGATGGAATAATCCATAGGTGTGTGATGGAATCCAAGATGGGGGCCATTCTTGAGGCTTGCCATTCATCCTCATATTGTGGTCACCACGGTGGTGTGAGACAGGCCACCAAAGTCCTACAAAGTGGGTTTTATTAGCCCAAACTATATAGGGATGCTCATGACTTGGTTTGAACTTATACTCAATGCCAAATGCAAGGAGATATTTCAAGGAGGCATAATATGCCCTTGAAGCCTAATCTCGAGGTAGAGTTGTTCAATTTTTGGGGCATTGACTTTATAGGGACCTTCATGAGTTCGTATGGGAACAAGTACATATTAGTGGCCATGGATTATGTGTAGAAGTGGGTGGAAACAATTTCTTTGCCTAACAATAAGAGCAAGAGTATCACGTCTTTCTTGAAGAAACATATATTCACAAGGCTCGGGACTCCCAGGGCAATTATTAGTAATGGAGGCTCTCACTTTTATAATCAAGTGTTTGACGCTTTACTTGATAAGTATAGGGTGAAGCATAAGGTGGCTACCCCATACCATCCACAATCAAGTGGCCAAGTGTAAGTGTCAAATCAAGAAATCAAATCAATCTCGGAGAAAATCATGAATATGGGATGCACCAATTGAGCTAGGCAATTAGATGATACTCTTTGGGCTTATTAAACCGCATTCAAAACTCCTATTAGTATGTTGTCATGTTAATTGGTATTTGGAAAGGCTGGTCACCTCCCCGTTGAATTAGAGCAAAAGGCGTTGTGGGCCTTTCATAAGTTGAATATTGATTGGGAGGATTCCTTCAAGTCTAGAGTGGAGCAAATACAAAAGTTGGAGGTATTTTATCTCAGAGCATATGAGAGCTCCATTCTCTACAAAGAGCAAATGAAAAGGTGGCATGATGCCAAGATATTGAAGAGTGAGTTTTATACAGGAGATAAGGTGTTACTTTTCAATTCAAGGTTGAAACTCTACACAAAAAAACTCAAGTCTAAATGGTTGAGCCCTTTCACAGTGGTAAATATGTATCCTAGTGGTTCTATTGAATTAGAAGACCACGAGAAGAGAATGTTCATGGTGAGTGGTCAAAGGTTGAAACACTTCTATATTGGTGGACCCGGAGTTGCTAAAGTTGAGGAACTCTATTCAAAGAATGCTTGTTGATGAGAAACAATGTCGTACCACAATGATAACTAAGGTGCTTCTTGGGAGGTAGCTCAAGTTTATGTTTTGTCATTTTATTTTTGTTTGTGTACTTATTTTAAGTTGTATTGGTGAATGCAGGTCAAAATCTAAGTGTGGAACAAGGCATGGCACTGTTTTGAACACAAAAAGGACACATGCGCACATGCCCACACGTGGGCGCATATGGCATCACATGTGCCAAGTAGAACAAGGCACAAATCTGGACCAAGGTTGAGCTTCAGATGCGTGCGAACATGCTACCATGCGTGCACATATTGTAGCGCATATGGGTGGCAGTGTACCTGGGTGAAATGGCCAACAAAAGGGCCTCACATATATGTGCAAGCCACAACATGAGTGCACATATACCTATGCACCTCTAAGCGCATAACATGTAAGTAACTCCGACCCGATCGGCCCAACTCCAAAACCCTTATTTTTATTTTTCCTTAGCACCCACCACAATTAACACCCATACACAACACCCAAGATACTTAACACGTTGCAAATCACAAGTGACAGTCTATACTCACACGCACAACATGGTCCACTCAAGTGAATCACCAGCAAATGTGTCCAACTCCAAAAAATATATCCTCCTCGCCTTTCTCTTTTTCTAAATCTTCTGAGTTGACCTCTAATCTTGGTAAGTCTTTCCCTCTTCTTTAATATTGGAACCTATGAATATGACTTGAATGGTTAATAGCTCCCATAAACTCTGTTCTTTTGTTTGTCATTTGAACTTGAAGTGAATTATGTTGCGTTAAAATGTGGTGTTGTGATTTGTTGGGAATGGGCATCTCATTTGAATATGAAATTTGGGGAATTCTTGAGTACCCAAATTGATTTTAAAGATGCTACCTTTATGATGCCCACCATGTGTTTGATAAAATTCCCAGGTGTAGTTTTCACTACTTTCTTTCATGGTTCATGAACTAATGTTAATGGGACATGTTCTTGATATCGTGAGCATTTAAACTCAAGTCATAATGTCTTCTAAAGAGTGATTTGTTAGTAGTTCAAGTTGTGTGATGTTTTTTAGTTGAATCTTTTTGTCTTGAGCTCTGGTGGATTGAGTGGATTGCATTTAATTTTAGCTTTAAGGGTGAAGTCTGAGTAACCCCATTAAGCAAAATGCATGATTTTCCAAATGATAGATCGGGTGATGTCATTCTTAAGGGAAAATCATTGGTATTGTTAATTCAATGTTCTTGCGTGCATATCTCATGCCTGTGCATTTTGTTTTTCCCCTGACTTCACATGCGCCCACACGTGCTGAGATATGTCTACATCTCAGTACTTGTAGGTCACATGGTCAGTCTTTTGCAATCATTTGTTTTCGTATGCTCTTTCATGTCTTTTTACCTTACATTCCTTTATTTAGCATAGTATTTCTTTTCTTTTATAATATATAAAAATTCAAAAAAAACATGTTTTATCTTTCCTTTTTGTTTTGGTCGTTTCTTTTGTTTTCTTCTTAGAGATGACTTCCAGATAACCAATGCCTCATGCTGCAAAGAAAGACAAGGATAAGGGTTAGTCTCAGGCCACCATTTTTAAAAATAAAACTCCAGCTCAAAATAATGACTCTTTGGAACATGAGCTTAAAAAAGATATTCATAATTTTATGGGGTTGGACAAGGATGCTGAGGTCCTTAGAAAAGAAAAAGAAGACAAGATTCGATTTGCAGTAAAGGGGGTGCGTGAACTTTATGATGATTGGTTAAGCACCCGAGGTTTCAACCTAGAAAAATTGTGCAGCTTGAAAGGGGTCCCTGAAATTTTCCTGATATTATGCAGCAAATTGAGGAGTGTGCATGGCAAATCTTTACAGATGTCGATGTTTCAAAAACAACTAATATCTACTTCCCAGAGCTTGTTAGGTAGTTCTATGCTTCATACCATGTTTGGCACTAGCAACACAAGTATAAATAAGTTGTTGAGCTGCATCCTTGCTTACCTAGTGTAAATATTATAGGGGTTGAGGTGCCTTGCACCCCAGAGGCCATCAATAAGATTTACACTGATAATCTTTCTGAGCCCTACATTGCATGTAAGGAGAGAGTGAATGGTGGGTGTACTTAATTTCCTTAGCTTGCTCCAGTCATTGCTAATGGCCTTCCAACATGGCCCAATAGTGAAGGCTAAATCAAAAGGTGTGACATTTTTATTCAAGCCAAGAATTGGCTCGGCCCTGTGGGTTCCCGATTATTCTCTTCCACCAATGATCAAAGCATTACTATTGAGAGGGTCATCCTAGTAGGCTGCATTATAGGCGGTGTACACATTAATGTGGGAGAAATAATTGCTATAATGATCAAGTTAAGAGCAAAGCAACATGGGACTTTGTTGCCTTTTCCTGTTTTTATATCTGTATTGTGTTTTGCCATCAAAATTCCTCTATTTCCTTAGGTTGATCGATGGGTGAAGTGTACTGGGGTGATTGATATCTCTCAAAGTCAAGATGATGACAATTTTATGGGGAAGAAGAGGAAGTCTATTGAGGTGTCTAGTTTATCTATTAGAGAGCTACCTAGTCTAGAGAGTATGAATACCACTCTTGAGATTTCACATCCATCTACTACCCCAACTACTACTATTAAAGATACTCCAACTATTTATCCTCTACTTGCACCACCTCCTTCTAGCACTAAACCACCTCCTTCTAGTTCTATACAGGCTTCTAGACCTGATACAACTATCACACTAGCCAAGGTGTCCTCCATGACCCTTTCCAATAACATCACTCTATCTTAGCTTTTCATTGATATTCCTCAGTTCACCCACGTTTCCATTGAGAGGAGTCTTGAGCCTCTACCTTCCCCGATGTGAAACTTTAAGTAGAGATTATTAGTGGTCAATAAGAAGAGGGATAATGAGTCTATTGCTACCCTTTGGGTTGACTTTGCTAGATTGAGAGAGGAGTTTCAGTTAGTTCAGCTCTCAATCTCTTTATTTGACACTCAGATGCCTATACCATAGATTGTTCCTGACCCAGTTGTGCCCTTTGCTGATTTGTTTGGGTTCGCACCCAAGGTGGGTACTACAGGAGTTGAGTTTACTCGAGGCCTGACCGAAGCACAAAAGATTCGAGTGTTCACCCAACTGTCTTTGGATGATCAGCATGCTCGATTGGTTGGTGCTAGTTCCAGTTCTTAGCCCATGGTACAGATAGAGACATGAGATCGTCATGATAGTTTGGTTGTAGCCATAAGAGCTCAGTCTTAAGAGGCTCCTAGTATTATAGTTGATACATATTCACAGACCACTCCCACTGAGCCACGCGCCTAGAGCACCTCAGGGAGTCCTTACCCTTCTTTCTTCTCATTCTCTATTATTGCATTGGGGACAATGAAATATGCTATATATGGGTGTGGGATATTTTATTCATGGTATGTAGTATTATTTTGATGTACTCGTGATGTTTCCCTTACCGAGCTTGTTTTGAATTGCCTTCATACATTTTCTAGCCCTTGTCGGGCCCGTATTATGCACTTGTTATATCATTGCCCTCGCCGGGCTTGTGTTTTGATTTATATTCTATTATCCTTTGTCGGCCCCATGTTATGTGCTTGATATTTCATTTACAGTCCATGCACATTTTTCTTATATTGGTTATTGATTTTGGGTGATGTCTATATTGGACGAGCAGATCGTTTTATTCGCCTTTTGTAAATGCGTGTCAAATAAACTCCAACGGTTTTCTTTGAAATTCGGTTCTTTACCAAGGAGCATATTTTCTTTTTATTATTTTGATTTCTTTGTCGAACTGAGTGGTAATCCCTATTAATGGAACATATGACTTTCTTACGGGAAATGCCCGTCTTTTAGAGTTAGAGTCAAGTGAGTGAGTTAGCAAAGTTCGAAAGGTACCTCCAAAAATTTGTCATTGGCAAGCAAAATAATTTTTAAAAAGAAAAGAGAAAAGAATTTTTTAGCTTTCTCTTGAATCGTGACCTTTAAATTCAATTCTTGGCTCTTTCTTTACAAAAGAAGAGTTTCCAATTTGGAGTGGTTTGTCAAGTTCATTTGCTCAAATTGTTTGGAAGACTATCTTACTATTTTAAGAGTGTGGTGCCTTGTGTGGTGAGGTTTTTAATCAATTCTTGTGCATGTATTATAGTCTAAAACTTTCCCCGAGTGTATTTAAGGAGAAATCCTAGACCATGCTTGGTTTGAAAGATGACCCGAGACCTTCTTTGGACCGTCACATTGCCTAAATTCAACCTTAACATGATCTATAGTCAAACCCATTTGAACCTATTTCCATTTTCTTCTTTCTTTGTATTAACCATACTATAACACCACAACCCTTTTTAATAACCCATCTTTTGGCACCCAACATCCTTGAACCTATCGCATTATTCTAATGTAGGCTAGTGTAGAAAAATACCTAACTTTGGGGGTGCATAGTTGTGAAAATGACAAAATTAGTCCAAAGTCTGAGTTTGGGGGGAGTGTAAGACTTGTTTATGAGAGGTGTATGCTTAGTTGTGTCAAAGAATGTTGTAACACCCTATGCACGTGTATGACCTTTAGAGCTTAAAAATGGACCTAGATGACCCCTAGGTTAAAGGGAAATAATTTTGGTGAGTTTGGGGACGTCAACAGAAGTTTGCTCGAAGAAAAAAGGTAGTGTATCATGCCGAGGGAGGTCAGAACCTAACCCTCGCATCGTGCAGCAAGTCTGGAGGGGCTACTAATTTGGGTCCCACTATGGGGTGTGCACTGCGCAGGTGGGGTCGTGCAATGGGCTACCCGTGGTGCCCCTTGTTTTGCCTGACGGGACTTTATTTTTAATTGCTATTTTAAGGGTATTTTGGTCCTTCTACTAGGGAAACCATCTCCTAGTACTTTAAAATGTTTTCCCTACGTCCTTTTAACCCTAAAGTGATTAGAAAACCTCTCCTCTCACCCTCTCTAAGTCAAGAAACAAGTCAAGTTCATAGTTGATTCAAAGGTCAGGGTCTAAGTTTTCTCCCTGTAGTTCATCTTCGAAAAGGTATGTAGAACAACCCTTTTGAAATATAATTTCAAATCTATGGTTTACAAATTCTTATGTGCATCTATGTAATTCGAATATTGATTTGAGATTCCAAATTATATTATAAAATTAAGAGAGAAGCTTGAACTTGCAAACCTTTTTTCTTGAAATTACTTTTGGGGTATGTAGAGCAACTCTTTTCAAAACCTCTTTTAAAACCTATAATATTTAAACCCTTATGTATGTTTATATATATATCAAGTGTTGAGTTAGGGTTGCAAATTATATTTATTTTGAATTTATGAGAGAACCATGAAATTGTGATGAATGGTCTTTTCTTGAAATTGTTTTTAAATACTTGGAAAATTAATCTTGGAAGAGGTGGATTGAACCTATTTTTGCTTTCCTCCATATTTAATTGTTTGATATATTGGTTGGGTAAATTATTATTTCCATTTGATGAATTTTTATAGTATATTAATGTTTTAACGAAACAAGAATGAATTGACCCATACTAAGTTGATTTTCTTGAGACTTGAGGAATTGTGACTCCTAATTGGTATATGGATTTTCTAAATGATTTGGTTGAATGTTTCATGAATTATCTTATACTTGATTTTTGACATATTGGGCATAAGAAATTGATGACAGACCTTATAGTTTATGAACAATAAAATAGATGACTTACAAGTCTTTGTATGACGATACCAACAATGGTCTATGCCTTAACGAAACTAGAATTGTTTTTAATGATGCTTGATGATATTAAAAGGCTAAAATATGGGCTTAAAGAGAATTATATGGTTAATCGAGAAGGCGTGAGTGAAAATGGCTCAACATCCGAAACCTGTGTTTTGCCAAATTAGGGATGGTTTGATCCTTAATTGGAAGATCTTATATTTTCCTGTATAAGGATGATTATGCTTGCCATAATATTGAATCTCGATCCATATGGTAAGCATAGATTGGGGCTTAGCCATTCGAGCATTGATCAGACCCACATAGCCTGTGGTGTTTAAACAGAAGTCGCTGATACCATCTAGTTCAAAACTAAAGAATAGAAATTGTATGTTTTCAACTTTTGGAGTCAAAACTAAGATATTTCATTATGTTTGATATTTAATTTTACAACCATTTTACATGAAGAATATCTTATCGATTTAACTGTTCTGCATGCCAATACATTCCACGTATTGACCGTCTCCGGGCAGCTACATCATTTTATGATGTAGGTTCGGTGTCACATTCTTGTGGTACAGTGCAACACTAGGTTAATTCGGATAGATCTAGCTTTGGTGAGCCCTCCATCCTTTTGAAGGCAGTTTAAGTTTTTCTTAGAGATTTAGTATTTCCATATTATAGTATCACCAGGGTTTTGTCCCAGCTTAGAAAGTTTTCTTATGTTAGAGGCTTCGTAGACTATTTTTGTTGGCTGTTATTGGGTCGTATTTGACTTGGAGTTTCATATTTTTATTTCATTTAAATTGAATGACATTTCTTCAGTGTATTGTATTTCCATATTTTAATTATGACTATGCTTATGATGTACTGCTAAGGGGTCATCTCGGGCCTCCATTGGTCTGGGAGCCTGTTACGCCTAGGGCATTGACTCAAGTAGTGAAAAACTTGGTATCAGAGAACGGTTCAAGTGTCCTAAGGTGTTTACGAAGTCGTGTCTAGTATAATATTTTTTATAGGTATGTAGCACACCACACTTATAAAGGGAAGCCTACAAGGCATTCAGTAAATGTTTCTCATTCTTTCATACTCCAGATTGTACAATACAGTTTTCCATAACAAAATTATCCAAATTCCTGTCTGGCTCTAATTTCGCTAACTATGCCTCATTTTTGAGGTGATAAAAGTGTTAAAGCTTAGTGCCCTAACGCTGTAAATATTTGAGATAGAGTCATCAAAAATTTATGAAACTGCACAAGGGCTTAAGACAAGTCCACTGGTGCATTCAAGTCTGTGGATTCAAAGCATATACCCCTACCCACATTAATTGTACGATGATTCAAGGTAAGTTGTGTATCCTGGCTCTTTCAAAAGCTTTATTGCAGATGTCACGCTTAAGAGGAAAGGTAGGTAGCTGAGTGTTAGGGTAAGGTTGCCACTTAATGAGATAGTGCTAGTTAGAGTTTTATAAGCTATGAGTAATAATATGATCCCAGAGCCAGAGATATGGAGTCATAAGCTTAGAAGACTGAGAGTGAAGGTAGTGACTGATAAAAAAAAAGGTAGCTAAGTCTTGTACCCATTAAGTGAGTGTTGGGTGGTATGCTCTTATGGTGTTGGCTAAGGTGTGGTATATTTGCAGATTTTATAGTGGTTAGTAAAGAAAGAGTGATTAGTTAAAATAATTTAGAATATATATATATATGAACTAGAGAAGGAGATCATGATGTCCTATTATTGTGGCAACAATGATCAATTATAGCTTATGCATGGAAACCTAGGGTGGTTAGGAATTTATAAACTTATACCTCTATTTGTGGTTCTTAGAAAGAGAGGCTCCTTGATGCTTATAAAACTATGAAAGTGGTTGAAATATATGTATGGGTAAGTAGATGTGATTTGAAGAGAAAGAATGTGTTAATGGACTATAATTAGATGGGTTGTAGGACTAAGTTTGACTATTCTTATCATGATGTTTTAGTAGACCTAGTGCTTCTTGATTTTTACCTAGCAGTTGTAAGCCAGCTTAGTATATGAGAAGATATGTAGTAGTAATGTTGCAAAGAAGAATGTTCTTGTAAGCTACAGTTAAGTGGAACAGGAAATTAAGGTTGAAAAAATTATCAAAATTTTGTTGGGCTTGGATAATATGTAAGATCTTTCATTAGCAGTCCATGATTGGTACCAGGCATTAACTTTGAACCTTAGATGTTGACTGTAGTGAAAAGAATGGTAGCTCGAGGATGGTGATGCAAACTTTGTGGAAAGTGGGTTTAGTAGGCTTGATATGATGTGTGCAAGAGCTTAGGTTGATAACTTGTGGAAAATTTGAATATGTAATTTTGATATACACATGAGGGATAATGTTGAAGCGGTGAATTGTGGCTAAGTCATTAGATGAATAAGAGCCTTGGGGTTATAAAAATATGATGTACCCATGTAACATATTGTTAGATGAGGTTTTAAGTTTATAAGTGTTATGTGTTCCTCGTAAGTGTTCTTGAGTTGTTTAGAATGAAAAAGGCTAGGAAAACATAGTGTGGTGTTTAGTAAATCTGAATTGAGGGGAATATTTTAGACAGACAAGGTTAAACCTCTTATTATAGTTTTAAATTCCTTTGAGCTAGGTGGATATGACAGTAAAGGTGTAGTGTTAGTAGACTATGAAGAGGAGGTCAGATTGTTAATTGTTAGAGGGAAGGGATATGTATGCCAATGAAAATGTAAGTTACATGATGTTGACGTTGGAGGATAGAGGAAGTTTAGAGTAGTACCCTTGTAAGAAATGTTATATAAAGAATTTAGTATTTTTCCAATAATACTTTACTAGGGCGAGTTTACTATCCATGTGCATAATGATACCTCATTTTTTGAGTGTTGTGCATATAGCTGTATTTAGAGTTAGATGGTTCTCCCACTAGAGGGTTAGTGTGGGTCCCACTCATGATGGGTTGGAGTTGATAGATATGGTAACCACTCTAAATATATTTATATATCTTTCTATATTTGATACAAGTAGGGCATACTTGGTATGTTTACGTCCTAGATGCTAATCCTTCGCAGATTATCCCAACTACTCTTAACACATGTTCTATTCCTAGCTTTCTTCTCTTAAGTTCCACTAGTAATTATCAATTTATCTTATAGGTCGCAAAGCCATAAAATAGTAAGCATAAGATTATGAGAATAAGACATGTATGGTAGAATCTGCAATAACAATCGATAGATAAACTAAGATGTTCATACAATGGCTATAACGCAAGAATGAGGGCTTTTAGCCACTCATAATCCTATTAGACAAGATAAACTATATAAATAATCTATGTCAAGAGTTTAAAAAGTGACCCCTACAAATATGGTATTTTACCTTTCCTCTAATATTCTGCAATGGAATCTCATGTCTCCTTGATATTGTCTTTGTCATGTTGCACTTGTCATAATTATTTTCAAAAGCATATGCCTTTTTAACTAATGTGGTCCAAAAGAAACCTGATTGTAATACCTTGCTTGCCATTCTATCACCATCATGATGTCCTTCATATGAAGAAGAGTGACTTTCCAGTACCTATTTTACCATACTTTGGGGAATGCATCTTTTGATTACCTAATCGATCCCTAGCTTGAACAAATAAAGTTCATCCCAGCTATAATATTAGGAATCATAATAGATTCTCTTTTTCTACTAAGAGATGGACTATAGAGGATATATTCAACTCACTATTAAACTAAGAATATCAGCATACCATGACAAATACTTAATACTGAGAGCAAAAAGTTACTCGTTGGAAAATTTCTCTCTAATAGCCTCATTTTCCCCTACATTCTCTCTATTTATCACACCCCAGGTCTATACCCTAGACGTAGCTGGCACCCAAAACCACTGCTGGCTCGAGCAGACCCTTGGTCTTGCATACTAATAAAGATAAATACTGATATATGTTGAATTTGAGAAATAATAAGCATGGGCTAAACTTCTAAAATAAAGAGAAATAAACTTTTATACTCAGACTGAAAGTCAACTGAAAGGCAATATCATCAACTGGCTACTTTTATTTGAAACTAAAACTGAACTAATGAACAATGCACTGAGAAAAGGATAACCACGTCCTCCAGATGCAAGGAGGACTCACAAAAAGTTGACAGCGCAAAACAAATAGAACATATGATTGTGGGACTAAGTTTAAGCACTTGGATCTGTATCATAAAAGGATAAAACGCCAAGTAGAGTCAATACAATAAATTTATGGTATGTAAGACAAAGAACTGAGCATAATAGAAACAGAATATCTGGTAGACTATGAACTGAGCATGAGTAAGATATAAAGTAACTCAATGGAAGTAATCAGGAGTTGAGATATGACATAATAGTCATTTAAAATCTATAATAAATTGATAGTATAAAACAAGATATTAAACTAAAAAGCTGCATAGTTAAAACCATAAATAGAATACTAAAGATCTGTAAGTCTGAATCATGAACTAGAGCTGGCTATCTGAAGAATCATCATTGTTGGTAGATCTGCAAATTTCATAAACAATTCTTAATTAAAGAAATATAGAGTTTTCCATTTGAGAAGTTTCTTACAACTGACATACATCATTTGAGCTCATGATATTCAACGTCTTACCCACATTGGGAGAGGTTCTCTATACCTTACCGAGGTATAAAAGCTGTCTGAACTATGGATCCATACTACGCCTTTTTTGGGCTAAAAGAGGAGTCACCCAAATGTGTGGCACAATTGTATCCTACGATGGAAACATATTTTCTAAATCCATACCCTCTAAGTGCTAAATAGTCCTCCCAAAATATATATATGCTCATAAATATACCATGTAAGGTAAACCAAAATTATACTATTAGTTTTTGCTCAAAATTTGTTCCTTTAAAAATGTACTATTAGTGAGCCTACACTCAATTTCTAAAAAATGAACAAGTTTGGAACTTTCAAGTAAGAAATCTTTCTTTCAGTCATAATTTTCATATTTAGAGGAAATTTCAAGTTTTCATGAACATAAGCTTTCAACTTTCAATCCTTTTTTTAAAAACTAAATATGAGGATTTTAGTGAAAACATGATATATAATCTAAAGAAACCACAAAGTAAGTTTACAAGGTTCATAGACCAATCCAAAATATGAATTACGAATCAAGGTTAAGGAAAGTAAAAAAAATTCATAGGGTTCTATTGTTTCTCAAGGCTAAATCACAATAGGTTAAGTGAAAGAATTGATTTAAGAACTTGGGGTGGAAAACCTAATCTTGAATTCAAACTAAAATAATCTTTTGAACTATGAATCATGGGGAAGGATATGTTCCGACACTATAACAACCTTACATACCTTGAATATTCTAAAACTAGAAGAAGAGTCTGCATTTTATGTTATTGGGACTTAGGGCAAAGTTTTCCTGAAGAACACTAAGATTTTTTGATCATGAATCTTGTTAGTAATCCCAAATTTTGGGTTAGAAGTTATGAATTTAACTTAACGAATGACGGAGGAGAATTATCTTTCCTCGAGAGGGTGGGAGAGAGATTTGGGAACTAATAGAGTTGATCTGGAAGTGGAAAAATGGGAAAAGAAATGTCCAACGTATATTTTAAAAGTCTAAAAATTCCTGACATACGATCTGTTTCATAGACCATGAACCAGGTTCACGAGCCATCAAATTTTGGTGAGATTTTCTAAATCTCTAGACTGTTTTAACGGTTTGGTTCATGGACCATGGACTAGGTTCATATAAATTGGACAAAACTTCACAAATCCGTGGACAATTTTCATGGATCAGTTTATGAACTGTGGACCAGGTTCATGGATCGTGACATTGAACGTCAATACCTAGAAACTTCACCCTTTCACAGTTTACTTCATAGACCATACCCTTGTTGTATGGTCCTTCCAAGCAGTCGTGAAACCCTTGGGTGTCACGTACTGAGTCTATACCCTAGGTGTGACTGACACATAGGACCACAAGTGATTCCAAGAAGACCCTTGGTACTGGCATGTAACTAAAGCATAAATAACTTAAATCATGAGCAAAATCTTTAACATATGTAAAATGGGAAAATAAAAGTTATTTCGAAATGAGGGAAACAACTGAAAACCAAACATGTCTGAATATGTAATGTTTGAGTAAGCCTCCACTGCATCAGATAGGTTGCTGGTACAAGGCCCACAACTAATTTTAAAAAAACTAAAAACTAAGATGAACAAATGTTTGAGATCAAACTAAGTTGATCAATCTACTCCATGATGTCCTCGAATAAGGAGGACTCATCAGGCTGACTGGAAATCCTGCTGAGCTATCTAGCCATGAGTTAAGGAATGAACACATAAATCTGCATCAATAAAAAGAAGTAGCACAAAGAAAAGGTGTAAGATTAGTATGCGGGGATGTACTGAATATACAAGAACACACTAATACTATGTAACAACATTTAATTCATGATCCAATACTAAAAGATTCAATAAGCAAAACCATGGAGAAATCATGTCTAAAATCTGAAGATACAATTCTTTAAGAATACGTTATCAAAAATTGTGAAATCTTAGCACTTAAAATGACTTAGTTCTTACTGGAGAGTTTCTTACAACTGACATACATCACATGAGCTCATGATGTCTAATGCATAATCCTAATTCGGTGGATTGACTTATAGGTTTCCAGGGTATAGAATCAGTTTGTCTGATGTGGATCCACTTCTGAGTCCATTGGGATAAAGAGACAATCGACTAGAAGCACACTCAAATCCTATGGTGGCATGTAGTTTTAGGATGTTTTTTCTGAACCCTCGTTCCGTTGGTGCTAATTAATTCTTCCAGTAAACTATATAATCATAGGTTCATAAGTAATTAAATCTATATGTCTGTTTGAAAGTCAACTATGAAACTTTATCTATATTTTTACTTTTCTAAAAAAAATAATTTGAGTTTTAGCCAAGTTTATGATCATCATACGTAAACTAAGGAAAAGTTGTAAAAATCACAATTTTCTATTATCATGCTAATATGAAATTGTAACACCCTGTACCTTCCCAACCCTACTTGACGACGTTGAACAATGTTTACTTAGGTGTCGAGAGCCATTAGTATGTATTTTGTAATGTTATTGATGAGATAATTGATATTGGCCTAGTACATGTGATTAGACCTTCGTAGGAGGTGTATTGTGAATTTGCAAAGCATTTGTGGGGTTAAAAATGAGGCTTGGAGGACCTCCAAACAAAGGATATTAAAGGTAAGAAGTAAGTTAAAGAATAGAACTTGATGTATCTAACCAAATCCACAAAGAAAAGTCGAAGAACGATAATTTTCAAAAACAAATAGGCCAGGCACGCCAGAGGGCGTACCAGGCCGCTTTTTACCCAAACTTTTTGGGCACAGGAATAAAGGTGGTGCGCCCAGGGCCGTACCAGGCTGCTTGTGCACACCTCTCAAATGTTGGAAATTTTTCTAAGTCCCAAGGGTGCCCGGGGACGTACCGGGCCGCTTTTTGCCACATTTCTTCTCCAACCACAAGACTATACACGCAATGATTGAAGTATTATATTGGTATTCCAATTTGGTAAAATTATTCGTGGATTAAGTTGGCATCCAAATTACGTTTTTACCCTTTATGTTTGAAATGAGCCATGATTGGCTAGAATCACTTGCTCTTGGGAATGAGGCGACGAATGTGAGTTTCGTGAGTTGGAATATTATCGTAACACATATGAAATGATTTAAACATGAGAAATTTGGTGGATTGTACATTGAATTTATGAATTGGGCTCAATGAAATGAAGGCCCAAATGAGGCAAAAGATATGGCCCAAATAGGCCAAATGACCCATTCTTCCATTGACCTTCAAGACATGGCATTTAATGATATAAAGAGTGGCTAAGGATGAATTGAGGGCTTATATAAAGGGCCAAAAATCTGATTTTATTCATTACAAACACACATGCTTTTCTAGACAATTCCAAGATAACCCATTTAGCTCTCAAAACCCTAAGTCATCTCTTGGAGCAAGATTATCATTTTTTAAGCTTGGCTAAGTGTTTAATCTTATGGTTTAACATAGTATATGCATGGGAGAGTATGTAGATCATGATGGTGATGTCTAAAAGTGTGAGTAGTGCACTTTTGTGTTTTTGTAAAAGATGTGTCATCTTTGTGAATTAAACTTGAAAGGTGACTTGTGGTTTTGATTAAAGTGCATGGTATGGATGAAATATCAACATGTATGGTGTGATTATGTTTCTGAACTTGTTATTTTTCTATAAGTGTAAATTATGGAATATTGTGGGATTGTTGGTATGATAATTTCATAAATGGTGTTGTCAAGGGGGAAATGACATTTTAAAGCCAAACATGTAACTCATTGTCGTTATATGCATTTGTAAGGTAGTTGATGGTTAATGGAAACTCCGTTATGTACTTGTGTTGTAGAGTGAAACATAAGGAAGGAGCGGGACTATTGTATTCACGTATAGGATTGTATATTCGTATTGAGAAGATAAGGTATGTAAGGTTACTCTTTCTATAGCCTTCTGCAACTCATAGTATTCACATTGATGTTGTACTAGTTCATTCCGAAATGTCCCAAGGTATCTCATTTCAGGTTGTTATCTATTGTTAAGTCACATATTCCTCATTCATTAGTCGTTGTTGCTCATGTGTTACATAATTATGGACATGGTTCCAAAGTCCCAATAATAGTATGTTCCAAAGCTTCCAATAAGGTTATGATTACAAATATATCAATCTCTCATAAGTGAGCGTATCAATCTCTTGAAAGTAAAAAAATGAGGTAAAGCATATATGTGTGTTTCCAATAATATCACGATTCTCAATGTATCAATCTCTCACAAGTAAAAGTATCAATCTCTCCCGAGTAATACACGAAGAAAGGTGTGTTTATGTTATATTATTAACCCACCAATAGAGTGGATGTATGTTATATTATTAACCCACCCAAAGAGTGGATGTATGCTATATCATTAACCCACCAATAGAGTTGATGTATGTTATATTATTAACCCACCAGTAGAGTGGATGTATGCTATATCATTAACCCACCAATAGAGTTGATGTATGTTATATTATTAACCCACAAATAGAGTGGATGTATGCTATATCATTAACCCACCAATAGAGTGGATTTATGTTATATTATTAACCCACCAATAGAGTGGATGTATGTTATATTATTAACCCACCGATAAGGTGGATGAATGTTATTTTACAGCCTACTAACCAAGTAGATGAATAATAATGATGATGAGCGTAAAAGGAAAGAAATAATCTCTTGAGTAGAAGAATCTCTTGAATAGAAGAATCTCTTGGAGGCAAGTCTCTTGAGTGAAGGTAACTCTCTCTTGAATAAAGGGGTATATGGAGGATAGTTTATAAATAATAAGGATATGAAAGAATAACCATAAATGACAATAACAGAAGAAATGTACATGGTTCCACATATAAAACGAGGGTTTTACGCATTGGCTATTTCTTTTATATTGACTCCATTGTTGTTATCATGTATAATGCAGTTTCTTATGAGCCTTGCATACTCAGTACATTCTTCATACTGATCCCCTTGGGGGACTTACTTTACTTGCTGCAGGCACAGGTGCTAGTAGACCTCCTCAGTAGGTTGCAGGTCATCTACAGATCATTGGTGAGCTCCAGTTGGTTCGGGGCTTTCCGAGTCACATGTGTACTTTGGTTTTGGTTTTGGCATTGTATATATGTTGTATAAAGCGGGGACTTGTCCCGAGAGTAGGTTGGTCATGTATATGTATCCTTAGAGGCTTTGTAGACGTATGTGGGAGTGTGAGTGTAAGGTATGTATGATCATTTTGACTTGATGGCCCTAACGGCCAAGTTTCATATATAACATATTTTCCATGACTTCCGCATAGTTGCATGAGACATAAGGACGCTCATACGGGGTTAGACATACGAATGTACATGGGCAAGGATTGGTTCTCTCGGGCCATATTGGCTTCGGGTGCCAGTCCGCCTCGTTGGAATTCGGGGCGTGAAAAAAGTGGTATCAGAGCAGGTCGTCCTAAGGGTGTCTACAAAGCCGTGTCTGAGTAGAGTCTTGCTTATGGATTTGTTGTGCACCATATTTATAAGTAGGAGGCTACGGGACATTTAGGAGTTGTTTCTTTCCTTCATTTCTTGATAGAGTCAATGTTGTAAGTGAAATCGTATCTGTCCATTGGCATTGGTTTTCTTTGTTAAAGTAAAAATGTCGATGACAAGAAGGGGAAAAGGCAAAGGTAAGCAGGTAGATATGCCTGCCGATGAAGGAATGAGTAAATCACCACCTAACCAATCTAGTCAAGGTGGAGCTGGCGCTGAAATTTCATCGCGGTCTTCTTCTACTTTTCTAGCTCCAAAAGATCTAAGGGGTAGAGAAGTACCTGCAGAACCGCCCATGAATACCACTGACCAGGATTTAAGAAATGCAGTACATATGTTGACTCAGCTAGTGGTGGCACAAATCCAAGGACGAGTTGGTCCAACGACAAATGAGGATGATGCGGCTAGGGTAGCTAGTCGAAGAACACAGGATTTCTTGAAATTAGACCCACCTATATTCACTGGGTCAGATCCGAAGGCAGATCCACAGGACTCCGTGGATCAAATTCAGAGGGCTCTAGAGGTTATGCACGTGACTGGGGTAGAAATAGGAGAACTTGTGGCTTATCGATTGAAAAGTAAAGCGATATTGTGGTATGGAGACTGAAAAAGATCAAGGGGTATTGATGCACTTCCCGCTGGTTGGGAAGAATTTAAAATGGCATTTATTGATCATTACCTCCCATATGAGATTCGGGAGGCACGTGCAGACCAATTTCTAAATCTTCGTCAAGGGAGTATGCGTGTTAGAGAATACAGTCTGCAGTTTAATTCTTTGGCTCGATATGCTCCAAATGTAGTGGCCACAATGACAGACAGAGTCCATCGATATGTGGATAGATTAGAGCCATATTTAGTGAGGGACTGTACCATCGTTGCTTTGAACAAAGATATGGATATGGCCAGAATTCAGGCCTTTGCACAGAAAATGGAGGACCAGAGGCAAAGAAGAAGGACACAGGAATCTGAGAGAGGGCCATCAAAGAGGGCCAGACCTATGGGGCAGTCTATGGCGTCCCAAGGAGAATCTAGGCCTCTGATGTTTTCTAGACCGCCTAGACCATCACTCTCCTATTCCACAGCAGGCACACACTCTCAATTTCGAGGGTTTAGAGGTAGTCAATCTAGACAGAGTAGTGGAATTCATGGATCACAGGCAACAAGATTTTCTCGTCAGCTGTGCCAGAGCTGTGGGAGATTTCATTCAGGTGAATGATGGTTTGATACGAATGTTTGCTTTTTGTGTAGTAGGCCAGGACACATGATGAGAGAGTTCCCACAGAGGCCCACGGATAGTATGACGCGACCTACAGGATCAACCGTTGTGGCATCGGCGGCTGATGTACTGTCTGCTGGTCATGGTAGCGATGCCAGAGGAGAAGCCAGTTCTAGTGGAACTCAGAATCGCACTTATGCTCTAGTGGACAGGCAGAATTCGGAGGCATCTCTTGATGTAATTACAGGTATATTGTCCATATTTTCACATAACGTATATGCATTGATTAATCCGGACTCTACCCTATCATATGATATCCCATTATTTGCTGCGAAGTTTGAAAGGGCACCAGAATTATTAGTTAAGCCAATTGAAATATCTACACCAGTTGGTGAATTTATTATAGTTAAAAAGACTAGATCGTAATGGGCTGGTAAATATTTGTGATCATGATATGTTGGTTTATCCTATCGGGATGGAAATGATAGATTTTAATGTTGTAATGGATATGAAATGGTTAGCTTCTTGTTATATCACGGTAGATTACCGAGCTAGGAAGTTACCTTTGCAATTTCCATAAAAGACTGTCTGTGAATGGAGGAGTAATGTTGGAGCATCGAGCGATAAATTGATTTTCTATCTTAAGGTAAGGAAATGATGTCCAAGTGTACATATGTCACCTAATAGACCCAGTACGTCCCCGTGGGGAGGGTGCACCAGTGTTGTTTGTACAAAAAGGAAAAAAAAATGGCGCATTGAGAATGTGTATTGGTTATCGATAACTGAAGAGGGTGACAATTAAGAATAAATATTTCCTTCCCAGAACTTATAAGTTAATTGACCAATTAAAGGGTGCCAAAGATTTCTCAATGACTGACTTGAGAGCGAGTTATTATCAAGTAGGGGTTAAAGAAAAAGGTATACCCAATGCATCTTGCCGAACACGGGATGGTCACTATGACTTCTTAGTTATGTCAAATGGTCTAACGAATGCACCAGTACACTTATGAGCTGGATGAGTAGAACGTTCAAGCCATTCATAAATGTATTCGTAACGGTGGTTATAGATAATATGTGAGTTTCTCCAGAATCACAAGCGAACCCTTCTAATCATGTACAATAGGTGTTACAGATTCATCGCATCATAAGTAGGATGCAAGGTTCTCTAAGCATGAATTTTGGTTAAAAGTGGTAGCATTCTTAGGTCACATTGTGTCATATAAAGGAATAAGTGAAGGAATTAAGAGATGCAGAAGTAGCTTTCGTAAAGGCACTATTGGAGAAATTAGCATGTAGAAGAGATCACAAGGGAAACCGAAGAACAAATGAAGTCTAAAGTACTCATAATTGTTGTAGATGGAAGAAAAAGTTCAAGATACGGAATTAGAGTCATAATAAGTAAGTCTTTACAAGTATTACGTGTGGATGTGATAATGTGAAGGATTCACTTCGACTTAAGTTGTTACAGTGAAACAATGTTACTAACATTCGAGGAAGAATGTTTCTAAGGGGGGAAGAATGTAAAACCCTGTACCTTCCCAACCATACTTGACGACGTTGAACAATGTTTACTTAGGTGTCGAGAGCCATAAGTATGTATTTTGTAATGTTATTGATGAGATAATTGATATTGGGCCTAGTACATGTGATTAGACCTTCGTAGGAGGTGTCTTGTGACTTTACGGAGCATTTGTGGGGTTAAAAATGAGGCTTGGAGGACCTCCAAACAAAGTATATTAAAGGTAAGAAGTAATTTAAAGAATAGAACTTGAAGTATCTAACCAAATCCGCAAAGAAAAGTCGAAGAACGAAAATTTTCAAAAACAAATAGGCCAGGCGCGCCAGAGGGCGTGCCAGGCCGCTTTTTACACAAAATTTTTGGGCACAGGAATAAAGGTGGTGCGCCCAGGGCCGTACCAGGCTGCTTGTGCACACCTCTCAAATGTTGGAAATTTTTCTAAGTCCCAAGGGTGCCCGGGGACGTACCGGGCCGCTTTTTGCCACATTTATTCTCCAACCACGAGACTATACACGCAATGATTGAAGTATTATATTGGTATTCCAATTTGGTAAAATTATTCGTGGATTAAGTTGGCATCCAAATTACGTTTTTACCCTTTATGTTTGAAATGAGCCATGATTGGCTAGAATCACTTGCTCTTGGGAATGAGGCGACGAATGTGAGTCTTGTGAGTTGGAATATTATCATAACACATATGAAATGATTTAAACATGAGAAATTTGGTGGATTGTACATTGAATTTATGAATTGGGCTCAATGAAATGAAGGCCCAAATGAGGCAAAAGATATGGCCCAAATGGGCCAAATGACCCATTCTTCCATTGACCTTCAAGACATGGCATTTAATGCTATAAAGAGTGGCTAAGGATGAATTGAGGGCTTATATAAAGGGCCAAAAATCTGATTTTATTCATTACAAACACACATGCTTTTCTAGACAATTCCAAGATAACCCATTTAGCTCTCAAAACCCTAAGTCATCTCTTGGAGCAAGATTATCATTTTTTAAGCTTGGCTAAGTGTTTAATCTTATGGTTTAACATAGTATATGCATGGGAGAGTATGTAGATCATGATGGTGATGTCTAAAAGTGTGAGTAGTGCACTTTTGTGTTTTTGTAAAAGATGTGTCATCTTTGTGAATTAAACTTGAAAGGTGACTTGTGGTTTTGATTAAAGTGCATGGTATGGATGAAATATCAACATGTATGGTGTGATTATGTTTCTGAACTTGTTATTTTTCTATAAGTGTAAATTATGGAATATTGTGGGATTGTTGGTATGATAATTTCATAAATGGTGTTGTCAAGGGGGAAATGACATTTTAAAGCCAAACATGTAACTCATTGTCGTTATATGCATTTGTAAGGTAGTTGATGGTTAATGGAAACTCTGTTATGTACTTGTGTTGTAGAGTGAAACATAAGGAAGGAGCGGGACTATTGTATTCACGTATAGGATTGTATATTCGTATTGAGAAGATAAGGTATGTAAGGTTACTCTTTCTATAGCCTTCTGCAACTCATAGTATTCACATTGATGTTGTACTAGTTCATTCCGAAATGTCCCAAGGTATCTCATTTCAGGTTGTTATCTATTGTTAAGTCACATATTCCTCATTCATTAGTCGTTGTTGCTCATGTGTTACATAATTATGGACATGGTTCCAAAGTCCCAATAATAGTATGTTCCAAAGCTTCCAATAAGGTTATGATTACAAATATATCAATCTCTCATAAGTGAGCGCATCAATCTCTTGAAAGTAAAAAAATGAGGTAAAGCATATATGTGTGTTTCCAATAATATCACGATCCTCAATGTATCATTCTCTCACAAGTAAAAGTATCAATCTCTCCTAAGTAATACACGAAGAAAGGTGTGTTTATGTTATATTATTAACCCACCAATAAAGTGGATGTATGTTATATTATTAACCCACCCAAAGAGTGGATGTATGCTATATCATTAACCCACCAATAGAGTTGATGTATGTTATATTATTAACCCACCAGTAGAGTGGATGTATGCTATATCATTAACCCACCAATAGAGTGGATTTATGTTATATTATTAACCCACCAATAGAGTGGATGTATGTTATATTATTAACCCACCGATAAGGTGGATGAATGTTATTTTACAGCCTACTAACCAAGTAGATGAATAATAATGATGATGAGCGTAAAATGAAAGAAATAATCTCTTGAGTAGAAGAATCTCTTGAATAGAAGAATCTCTTGGAGGCAAGTCTCTTGACTAAAGGTAACTCTCTCTTGAATAAAGGGGTATATGGAGGATAGTATATGAATAATAAGGATATGAAAGAATAACCATAAATGACAATAACAGAAGAAATGTACATGGTTCCACATATAACACGAGGGTTTTACGCATTGGCTATTTCTTTTATATTGACTCCATTGTTGTTATCATGTATAATGCAGTTTCTTATGAGCCTTGCATACTCAGTACATTCTTCATACTAACCCCCTTGGGGGACTTACTTTACTTGCTACCGGCACAGGTGCTAGTAGACCTCCTCAGTAGGTTGCAGGTCATCTACAGATCATTGGTGAGCTCCAGTTGGTTCGGGGCTTTCCGAGTCACATGTGTACTTTGGTTTTGGTTTTGGCATTGTATATATGTTGTATAAAGTGGGGACTTGTCCCGAGAGTAGGTTGGTCATGTATATGTATCCTTTAAGGCTTTGTAGACATATGTGGGAATGTGAGTGTAAGGTATGTATGATCATTTTGACTTGAAGGCCCTAACGGCCAAGTTTCATATATTGCATGTTTTTCATGACTTCCGCATAGTTGCATGAGACATAAGGACGTTCATACGGGGTTAGACATACGAATGTACATAAGCAAGGATTGGTTCTCTCGGGCTATATCGGCTTCGGGTGCCAGTCCGCCTCGTTGGAATTTGGGGTGTGACAGAAATCCATTAAGAGCAATTAGAACTAAACGCAATGAAATCTGAAACTTTTGGGGCAAGAACCCTAAACTGGAAATCATGAAAACTGAAATCTATTTATGAAATCTTGGGTATAAGGATGAAATTAAATACTCATTAAAGTCTTACATATCTGTTAAAGCTGAGAAATCTTGGTTGATTGCTTGAATTAGAAGCCTGAGATAGAACCCTAGGTTTGACTTCTGAGAGAACTTGTTCTGACATAAGGAGTTAATTAATGATTATGAGAAAAAACTAATCGACTACCTGAAATACTACCCCCGAAAATTTTTTTTATCAAAAGGACATAGTTCAGGCTTAGAAAGTCAAGAAAATACAAAATTGTCCTTTTTAAAATTTTTTGAAATGGGACGACTCGTGGTTTTCTAACAATTTTTTTACTGGACATTACTCGACGATTCATTGTACAAGTCATGGAATACTTAGAATGACTCGTACTATGGTCCATGGTTTTTGAATGAAATTTGTCAACTTGAGGAAATGGCTCTATGATTCAATAGCACGGCTCGTGGTTCCATTCCACAAATCGTGCTTTGGTTCGTAGCAACCTAGAACTTGGTTAAGTCTAGGGGCTTTTTTCACGTGTGGGTTCAAGATTCGTACTTTTCTTCCATGAGTTATGGACCACCTCGTGGTTCATTTGACTATTTTTTTTTTTTGGTTTTCTTAACTTGGTCTATGAGTCGTGGACCTAGTTCACGACTCATGAACATCTTTGTGGAAGGTGGAACTTGAATTTTCACTCTAATTTTTCTAAGCCAAGTACTAAATTTTCATGCCTAAAATTTAATGTGTTACATTGGGTCCAGTCTGAGACAGGTTAAGTACAGTATAAGCATAGATTCAAAATCTGAGACTTTACTATATCTCCAACTTGGGATCATTCATCCTCCAATGATGTTCAAAGTAGCATGAAATGTATAGACTCAACTAATAATGTATGTTTGAAACTATATTCATTAACAAGCATGAATTGTACTTACGTCAAGGTTTACAAGCAACTACTGAGGAACATACATGCACGAGTATAAGAAAGGGAGCTATATTAATAAAAAGATGAGATGTAAGTTTTTAGATCTCTTGAAAGAGTGAGGCTATTACTTTAGACATTTCCCTATGAGGATATCTATCTTTTATATCTTCTTTGGCTTCCCGCGTAGCCTACTTAACAAATTGATTCCTCTATAATACCTTAACTGGTTACTTCTTTGGTTCTCAACTTGTGAACCCGACGATCTAGAATCACAACCAAAACTTATTCATAATATAGGGGATAATTAACCCTAATACATTTGTAGGAACAATGAGTGAGGGATCACCAACACACTTCTTAAGTATTGAGACATGGAACACAGGATGTAAGAATGCCAAGTTTGCAGGTAGCTCTAATTCAGAAGCTACTTTCCCAATCTTATCCAAGATTCGGTAGGGACCAATAAACTAGGGACTAACTTCCTTTTCTTACTAATAGCATAACACTCTTCATGGTTGAAACCTTCACAAATACCCCATTATCAACACTAAACTCCAAATCTCTCCATTTCATATTTGAGTAAGACTTTTAATGACTTTGTACAGTCTTCAACCTTTCCTGTATGAGCTTAAAATTCTCCATAGCCTAATGAACTACGTCTGGCCCTTAATTTTTAGCTTCACCAACTTTGAACCATCCAATAAGAGATCTATACCTTCACCCATAAATATCCTCAAATGGTGATCATCCCAATTACCTTTGGATCCTATAAAACACAAGCTCAACATATCCTCAAGGGTCTAAATAATGCAGTCTGCCTAGCCATCGGTCTATAGCTAAAATGTGGTACTAAGATTCACCTTCGTACCTAATCCCTTTTAAAAAAAATCAAAAAATGAGCATTAAACTAAGCACCACTATTTGAAATTATAGACAAAGGAATCCCATAAATCTTGTCTATCTATCTATTGTACAACTTGGCATAGTCTTCGACTGAATCTGTTGTCGTAACAGGCAAAAAGTAGGCTGATTTAGTCATTCTGTCTACAATCACCCAAATAGAATCACGTTGTTGATGCAATAAACTTTTTATAAAGTTCATATTTATCTTCTCTTATTTCCACTCAGGAACATTTATAACCTGAGTCATACCACCGGGCCATTAGTGCTCAACCTTGACCTACTGACAGTAGGCATACTTAACCACATAATCTGCAATGTTCTTCTTTATACTATTCTACCAATAGACTTCTCTCAAGTCATGTTACATTTTTATGGAGCGTGTATGAATATAATACCTAGAACTGTGTGCTTTTTCCATAATCCTCTCTCTGAGACTATCAGCTTCTGGCACACACAAATTGTCTTGGTAGCTTAAGATACCATCTCCTCCTTGAGCAAAAGCCATAACCCTCTATTTGTCAACTTTTTCTTTTAACTAGAGAAAGATGGGGTTAGTATCTTGCTTCTCTTTAAACTTAGCTACTAATGACGATTCTTCCCTATTTTGAATAACTACACCACCATCCTCGGAGTCTAAGAGATGAATTCCCAAACGTCTAAGTCAATGAATATCCTTTACAAGTTATTTCTCTCTATATTCAATATGAGTAGTACTTCCTTTAGGTAATCTACTAATGCATCAGCAACCATATTTGCTTTATTTGAGTGATAAAAAATGCCCATATTATAATTCTTGAGAAAATCAAGCCATCTCCTTTGCTCAGGTTCAATTCTTTATGACTAAAGATGTACTAAAGACTCTTATGATATGTGAAGACATCTATATGAACACCTTAGAGGTAGTGACACCATACCTTCAAAGAAAACATAACCATTGCTAACTCAAGATCATGAGTCAGGTAGTTCTTCTTATGGTTCTTAAGTTGCCTAGAAGAGTATGCTATAACCATACTCTTTTAAATCAAAACACAACAAATACCAACTCTTGATCCATCACAATAAACAACAAAACTGTCTGTTCCCTCGGTAGGTTCAATACTGGAGCAGAAATCAAACAAGATTTCAACTCATAAAAGCTCTTCTCACAAGCTTCAGAAAACTAAAACATAGGAAAACATGTAGCACCCTAAAGTTTGTTAAACAGGTCATCAATTTTGAGGAGGGTATACTGTTATTTATGGTGACCTTATTTAACTAGCGGTAGCCAATGCACATCCTAAGAAAACAATCTTTCTTATGCACGTAAAGGACTGGAGTACTAATTTGAGAGACACTTGATCTAATAAATCACTAATCAAGGAGATCCTTCAACTATTCTTTTAGTTATTTTTACTCAACTGGAGTCATTCTATAGTCATTTAAAACTACATAGTTATTCTAATGGTACCAAATAGAGCACTAACAAGAGTTGTATCCGATTCTAAGAACTTCATTAGTCTATGATGAGGATTAATATCTTATTTTAATCTCTAGTTCCCACACTTTACCTATGCAAATATAGAAATAGTATAAGTGTGACGGTGAACCCCTAGTTGGAACCCAGGTACCTTCCTCCGAGACCGACTAGTTTGCTCCGATAGGAAGAGTGTAGGACTTAGTGGGACATTGGAATTGCATTAACTATTATCGTGATTATTAATTTGTTTAGTACGATCTAAAGGTCTCTTAAATTTTCTTGGCGAGGTATATTTGAACAGACCTGATGATTAAAGGGACTTCTCTTTTGAGTTACTTTAGTCGCCATGGCATCCATGACCAAAGAGATTGCCCTTATGGTGTAATAAAGATGGTATGAGTATCGAGAAGAACATCTATTCTAAAGTCTATCTCCTTATTAGGAGGGGATCTAGGGAGATCATCAGGAAAGACTTCTGGGAATTCATTGACAACAAAAACTAATTGAAGGGGTGGGGCTTCAGCACTAAAATCCCTAACTTTGACTAAGTGATAAATATACCCCACTCAGAAACAATCTTTATAGCCTTAAGGTATGAAATAAATTGACCCTTAGAGATAACTAGACTACCTTCCCACTTTATAACGATTTCATAGGAAATTGGAATTTCACAACTTGGGTTCTACAATCAACTTAGGCTCAACAGGAATAAAACCAATCCATGCCTAGAATATCAGTAAAACCAACCATGTATAATTCAACTAGGTCAACTAATATGTCTTTGTGATGGATGGACACAATGCAATTTCTATAAACTCGCCTAGCTATGATAGACTCACCTATAGGATTAGAAATAGTAAGAGGCTCTAGGAGTTATTCGGTACTAATTCTAAACTTCAAAGCAACATAAAGGTTTACAAATGAGAAAGTGGCTCTAGGTTCAAGCAAAATATAAACATCCATAGAGAAAACTTTCAACATACCTATAAAAATATCTTGAGAGCTTTCCTGATCTTATCGACTGGAAAGAGCATACAAGTTGATCTAACCCCCTCTGGTCCCTGACCTAGTACCATGCTTAGAAACTTGGTATGTTGGAGTGGATGATGTAGTACACTAGGCTTTGCTTCCCCCATTTCTCCACCTTAAGGAGGGAAACTATTTTTAAAAGTGGCCCTACTGGCCACACCCAAAACATCCATACCTACCATAATGACACTCATTCAAATGGTTCATATCGTACTTATTACAAGTAGGGTGCCTTGGGGTCCCTGGTGCAACACTACCATGATACTAGAGCATGGTGCTTTGAAATTCATATCATTTCAGGGCCTTGGTACATGTACTAGCTGAAGATGGAATAGGTCAAGATGACCTTTAAGCTCCTACCACATTCTTCTATTGAATACAGTTGAAATCCCTCAAAAAAAAATGCATAAGTATGCTATTTATCTTGTTTAGAAACACCTTGGAGTGCCCATTCAGCTGGACTTAGAAAAGCCCAAAATTGGGCAGGTCTGGCTTACCTTATGTCGCTAGGTAGGCAACTTCACCTTGCCCCTCATGTCTTGCGGCCCACTGTATCACCTTCCCCTAGAATTATACAATGGCTAAACCTTAGAGCGGGTGTATTTCTGATCCCCCCTCTTTTTTTCCACCTCACTAGGTAATCATCTTACTTCACTTTAGATTTTATGTTGCCAATTTCAGCAACTTTTTGCTCCATACTTAAATGATTTCAAGATCTCTTCACCTATAATGCACAAAATACCGTCCATAAGCTCAAAATTGTGTAATTAAGTAAAAACAAATAGGAGTATAAAGCAAGAATATACTCAAATAACACAAATATGGGTGAAACATGACCAAAAAGAGTGTAAATTCACCTACTATCAATTAATACTTGATTTAACATTGTGGCATGATGATACACCACTTCATTTATACTCGTAATTCAACCTCACTAAGGTGTTTTCTCCATCCACAGGTCCATCATAATAATGCTTCATCCAATGGAAGTTCACCAAAAACTCATTTCACCATCTGACATCTGCATTTCCACCACTCTATATGACATAACTTTGATCACTTCAAAAAGCCCCGAACACTTGGACCCCAGCTTCCCGAAAAAGATCTTAAGTCTTAAATTATACAAGATCACATTTTTTTCATGGATCAAATGAACATGGAAATATATGCATGTCATGCCATATCTTTGAGTTTTCTTTATACATTTTGTATTCTCATAGTCCTATGAAATAAATTGCTTCTAAACATGTAGTTACTGTGTTCTCTTGCTCTTGTTAATTCTGTATCAAAATTGATCTTTTTTATAGTCTAATATGCTATGTGCTCTAACTCTAGTGGCAAGTGACATGTTAGACCATAAATCAATCGGTTCGTTGATGTGCCGGTGGGGTTCTTAAAAGCATTGGTCTATGCCCACAATGTATCTTCAAACTTAGTTGTTCAATATTTTCTCTATGCATTGACCACCTTTCTCTAAAATCTGCTTTATCTCTTTGTTGGACACTTCCACTTGACTACTCGTTTGAGGGTGGTAAGTAGTTGCCACATTTTGGTACACCCCATAATTTTCTAGCAAGTTCTTTAACAAGTTGTTACCGAAGTGACTACCTCTATCGCTTATCAAAACTCTAGGAGTGATAAATCTATTGAAAATTGAATTCTAAAATAATTTACCACTACTTTTGTATTATTGGCGGGAACCAGAGTGGCCTCTACCCACTTGGACAAGTAGTCTACTGCCACAAATATAAACTTGTTGCTTAAAGATAGGGGAAATAGCCCCATGAAGTTGATTCCCCAGACATCAAACATTTCTACCCCTAAAATATTTTGCAATGGAATCTCATGCCTCCTTGATATTTGATGTTGCCCAAAATATACCTCTAGAAAAGTATAATGCGGTCATTAAATCAAAGATAGAACCCAACTATGTTGGGGTCGATCCCACAGGGAATAGGTCGAAGTGTGAGTAGAATACCAGATGGAACAATTGGAAAGTAAGTAAAACTGGGTTTTTTTGCTAATGAATAGTAACAATAACGATTGCTGGTTTTATTGATTTTGTAGACAATAAGAGAAATACACTCGGACAGTGATCCCCAATGATTTCTTAACTCCACCGGTTACTTGTGCTAACAAGATTGTCCCGCTGTGTTGCATGCAAAATCTAACAAGTTAGGTTCATCTAACTGTCTCTCGACCTTCATTAGATGAATTTCACTCTTTTCCTCTCGAACTCCGAGTATCGCACTACTAACCCTTGTCCTCGATTTCAGATAACCATTCCCGCTAAGGCTCCGATTATTAGATGAAGGTTGATAGCTTCAAATCTCTGTTGTTATCTCCGTTTCCCAATCTCTAACTCTCTCTCGAGAAAGTCTAGAATACAGGCGAGTTTCTAATGTTTGCAACCATTAGAAAAGCAATCACAAGGAAGGAAACAACAATACATGCATACACAACAGTACAAAGTTGCTTTGCACTTAACCGGTTTCGTTAATTCCTAGTGGTTCACACAAGCCTAGTTGATGGGTTTAGCTTCTCATAATTGTAAGAACGCAAGAAGAATTCAAATATGAAAGCATAATTCTGATCTCACAACAATGAAGAAAAATCAAAATTTCAATTATCAATACAACTCAAATTATGGTTTGTGAATAAAAAACAAAGAATATGTCTGAAACAATATGAAATAACTCTCAAAGTAGTATATTGACCAACCCCCGCACCTAGGACTACATAGGGGTATTTATAGATACAAAACTAGTCATATCCAAAACAAAATAGGAGAACAGAGTCGGCAACTTCCACGGTATCGTGACTTGGTGTCGTGGAACCAAGTCACGCCATGTAGGTTGATGTCATGGGAATCAGGCTTAATTGGCAGTCTTTAGAAGTTGGGTCATGGCAGGCTTCCACGTCACGTGGGTGGTAGTCACGCCATGTGACCCCTGCCGTGGAAATCAGGCTTTTCTTCAATCTCTGAACATGGGTCACGACAGCCACTCATGTGGCGTGAGTGGCTTCCACGTCACGTAGGTAGTGGCGTGACCCCTCCTCTAGTGCAGACTCTTGCTCTTTCTTCTTCTGACACTTCGTTCTCTAGCTTGATTCTTTCTTTTTTTTTGGTCATTTTTCCTTTAAAACCTGTTTTCCTGCAAAGTAGGACAGAAACCACATCATACCAACAAAACATACCTAAGTTATTGCATATTTTCCTTGCTTTAAGCATCAACAGTGCCATGTAACCATGACACATCAACACCCACTACTAGAAATTATGGTTATGGCAACGGTTCTATTACCGTTGCAATAGATAGGATAACCGTCGCAGTATATCTATTAGAACGATTGAGCCACCCGATACAACTTGTCGCGTTACAATAGCTCTACTGCAATAGTTTTGACCTACGGTTTAGATAACCGTCACCAAAAGGGTCCTATAGCGACGGTTTTGGTTACCTGAGAATTGCAATGGTTTACTATCTATTGAGACAGTTACAAACCGTCCCGGTTGAGCTTTATGCAACGGTTGTTAATATGCTATTGCGATGTTTATTTTTATCCATCTACATTTGTTGTAACAATTATGTTGATAAAATGCAACGATTGAGACCGTTACTCACATGTCTATAGCAACGGTTTCATAAAGCTGATGCAACAGTTATTGTTAGGTTATTGCAATAATTATTTAAAGCTACTGCAACAATTATTTACTAGGCTACTGCAACAGTCATTATATTAGACTATTGCAATGATTTCATAAAGCATAACATAATATAAATCAATCACCACTAGGCACTACGTACTCATTACCAAAATTTCAACCCAAGAACCAAATATTTCTTGACCATTCAAAAAAGTGCAACACACATATATATAAATCGATCACGATCAGTCAACACCATTCATTACAAAAATTACAACCCAAGAATCAAATATATCTTAACCATTCAAAAAGTGCAACACATAAGTTTTCAATGTTCAAAAATAAAAGATGTTTGAAACTTGGTTAAGTTCTTCAACAACCCAATCTGATCAATCTCCTAGGTCAGGTCTAGTTCATCACTTTCATTCCCATCTTCTATGTCATCACCTACAATGGTAATAGAAAATAATATAATTAATAAACGTTTGCGAGTCATATATAAATATACTAATTAATTAAGTCCAGAACATATATATATGCATATATATGCACACGTAAACTAAATTATGTGTTGACAAAAACATTACACTATTATATTGTTTAAACATACATTAACCAAATTTATTTCTTGATAAAAAAGTACAGAATTTGAATTTTAATGGGCAATGGAACATATAGCTGAACACAACAAGTATATATAATCTTGATGTTCAAGCTTGAGCCTACATATGCACACTTTTTTCTCTATAAAAGTCACCCACCCCAGAAAAACTATATAATCTTTTCAATCTATATATCACAGTCCTCACAATGTTCACAAGACTTTTCATTGCTCACAAGCATATATAATCTAGTTCTAGATACACTCATACCAATGCCAAGAAGAGATGTGAATTATATTATTTAGCATAAAGTACTTATGAGGACAGAAATGAAATATAAGGACATTAAAATCACATATGAATCCTGGTAGGTAACCTTCTTAAGAAATTATGTTCTCTAACCATGACCAGTTGTATGTCAAATTTCTCTCCAACACCAACCATATAGGAACACATCAACTGAACACCACCAAAATATATATAGAACTATTGTCATTATTTTTCAAGATGCCTGATGCACCTGAGAAATAAGAAACGATATCAAACAACAATTTGAAACCCCACATCATACATTCCTAGCTATAAGAAGTAAGAAAATACAAAGTTCCAACAAAAATAATGAATACAAAATTTGAGTAAAGGTACAATCTTGAAAATCAAAATAACAGACATAAGTATTGAAGCATAACCAATACCAACCAAATTACATTTCAGTTTTCTTAGCCTATTCACTTGGCTAACCAAAAGTGTCATCCCAAAATCTTTAAAACTAGTAGTATGGCTAATCTGGCCACAGTGTTTCACCCACAAATCATTAAAAAAACACAAACCACAGCAGTACAAATAGGCACAAAATAAATAAATGAAAATGTGCAAGTGCGTGAACATGATCAGTGGCAAACTCAAAGATAAAAGGAAGAAAAGACACCAAAAACAGCAACAAAATCAGCAACAACAACATCAAAAGGTACAGACCCAAGTCCTGACAAGTTACACATACAACATACATATTCTCAGGCTCAAATTCAACAAACAAATTACATGAAGGACAACCAACACCAATCGAATTCCGTTTCAGTTTTCTTAGCCTATTCACTTGGCTAACCAAAAGTGTCATCTCCATATATTTAAAACTACGAATATAACTAATCCGACCACAGTGTTTCACCCACAAATCATTCAAAATAGGCAAACCACAGCAGTACAAATAGGTATAAAACAAATGCATAAGAATATGCTAGTGCATGAACATGATCAGTGGCAAACTCAGAGGAAAAAGGGAAGAAAAGACACCACCACCACCAACAAAACCAGCACCAACAATAGCAAAATGTATACACACCCAAGTCCCGACAAGTTACACATACAAAATATATATTCCCAGGCTCAAATTCAGCAAACAACTGACATCAAGCACAACCAACACCTACCAAATTGCATTTCAATTTTCTTAGCCTGTTTACTTGGCTAACCAAAAGTGTCATCCCCAAATCTTTAAAACTACCAGTATGAACAATATGCCCACAGTGTTTCACCTACAAATCATTCAAAAAAGGCAAACCACAGCAGAACAAATAGACAGAAAACAAATGCATGAAAATGTGCAAGTGCATGAACATGATCAGTGGCAAACTCAGAGCACCAACAATAGCAAAAGGTATACACACCCAAGTCACGACAAGTTACATAACATACCCAGGCTCAAATTCAGCAAACAAATGACATGAAGCAACAAGATCCTAAAATGTCATATATGAGATAAGAAAATAAACACAACCGAAAATAAAATGCTTCGGCAGTTAACAAAACACAACAATTGAAAACTTCTAGTTAATCAACTGAACACTTCCAGTTAACCAAACAGAAACAGTGACAAATGCCAATAACGATTAAAGCACCTTCTACAAGGGCATAATATTTTATTTCCTAGGGAAGCTCGTTCAAATGCCTTATTGAGAAAATCCTCCACCTTCATACTCATTAGTGAATCGAGGGAGATACATCAAACTTTTATCTCCAATATCCATTGAATATCCTATGTGACATGAATTAAACGTCAAAGCCAAAAATTATGCGTACCATGAGTATCAAGAGAACTTAACCTTTAATGAGTACATGCAGTATTTTTATAACATATATTTAATAGAGAAATGCTAGTTAATCATTTAGTTACATATTTTACTTAGTCTAGAAAAAGTAGCCACAAGAAATCAGATTTTTAATTCAGACAAACAACTACATGCTAAACTATATTAGCTAAGGATAAACATTTAAGTCTCTTAATCTCCCTGCTAGTCGTGGTGTCAGCCTTGCTCTATACACAGTAGACTGAATAATCAACCTCACTACTTGTGTCAGCTACCCATTGTCTAAAACTTTCCATTACCCTCTTATATAAGACAATTTCAAACCTCCACAATAATTAAAGACCCAATGTGTCAGTCTTAAGAGTAGAAGCCAACAAACATTGAGGAATTAATGGCTTACTAGCATTTACCATTTTAGATGCTCTGCATAAATGGATGACAAAGAATCAAATGCAAAACTAATTAAAGAAAATTGGTATTCAAATTAATATTCAACTAATTCACTCAACATTTTTACTAAATCTAACTTATTAAAGATAAGGCAATACATATACATACACAATGGAGAACCTGACAGCTTCACAACTTCATAAAAGTCTGTAATCAGTCACTAAAATCACTAATAATCACATATGAATTAGAATTTAACTCATAAAACTGAAAGCCTACCTTAACATATAAATATGATCATACACGTTTTTCTTCATACAACAATAACAAAAGAAAAAGTTTCTCAACACACCATTCGCAGTTGTAACAACACAAAACCAACTATGAATCAGAATTTGACTCATAAAACTGAAAGCAAACCTTAGCATATAAATATGATCATACACGTTTGTCTTCATACAACGATAACAAAAGGTAAAGTTTCTCAACACGCTATTCGCAGTTGTAACAACACATTAACTAAATAAAAAAAATTCAGGAAAGAGTTTGAGTTAGCACCTTGCTTTCTAGAAGAGATTATGTCAGCTTGAGCCTCTCGTCAACTCTTAACCACTCGTCCATAAGCTAATATCATAGAAAACAGCTAACTATATCAGCTTGTGTTCTAAGAACTAATGAATAGCTTTAACGTTTGCACAACAAAGTCAACCATACATATCCAACTCAAAGTGTCTAAGGGATATATATATATATATATATATATATATATATATATATATGAAATGCTAAGAATCATGTTGCCAAAAAAATGCAACATGAATACAAAAAATAATCTAGACCTACCCATCAATTGACGTGGAGGTCTGTAGGAGCTATCATTATTTTGAAATAAGTTGACCTTTCCAGTAAAAAAGCAAAAAGGAACATGATGATAATTGACAGCGATAACATTAAGATTAGTGAAATTGGAATCTCCTTAAATGTTGTTTAATGAATCCTAAAATGATAAGTCCAAAATGATACGAACAACATTTGTTGCTCGCCTTTCCCAAACTAAAGCAGAAATTGAAAGTCTATTCCATTACATAATGGAAAATCTCATTCATACGGGAGTCTTTCCAAAATGGTAAAATTTAGACGAGAAAAGAATGGATTGATATTATATGCACCAGATACTTCACAAGAAATACAATCTAAATCTTCTAAGTTTAACATACATTTATTTTAGAGACATGCAGGATATCCCCTAAAAACAGAGTGTTAGAGATGCAAAAGAGAAACTTTTTTGTAGGTGGAAGAATTCTCAAATCTTCACCAAATCTGAGACAATAATAATAATAATAACTAAAATGTTACTAAAACAAATCATATAATTAAATCCCCCTAAAATCCTACAAAATTTGCCAAAAAAAGAAGAAGCAAAATTGAATCTTTTTTCCTCTTTTTCAGTGAAAAATCGTAGTATATTCTTAACCGCAAAGAGATTTCACAGAGATTTTTATAACCCCATCAAATTATAAAAATTTTAGTCTTAACCACAAAGAGATTATATTATATACAAAAATTAGAACAAGTAACATAGATTTCATAGAAACCCATATGTAACAAAAATTAGAACAAGTAACATTTTGAAAATTCGTACATGCATGGAAAATTAGAGACCGGGGAATGGATTCTTACATTCAAAGATTTTGCTACTGAGAAGAGACTGTCAGAGAAGAAGATCGGAGAATTTCACTTAAGCAAAGAATGAAACTAAAAGGAAGAAGACCTAGAAATTTACTCTCTGAGCTTACAATCGAAGAAAATGGAGCTGAGAAATTCACCCTCTGAGCTTACATCTAGAAGCTAGTGAGAAAACCTAAGAAGTTTTTGAGAAATTTTATGGTTCTCTCTAGAAAACAAGTGAGAGAAAGAGAAAACAAGCTAAGTGAGAGAAAGAGTTGATGTCTGAAATACCCTAGAAAGATGAGGATTAATTGTTATATCAAAATTATTTTATAATTTTTTTTAATGTGTAATAATGAAATTTGCGCGGGTTCACCAATTATAGTGGAGGGAAAAAATATTTTTGGGACTAAGACAACCGTTACCACAGATACCCTATAGCTACGGTTATAATATTCGTTACCACAACTACCTCTTAAGCGACGCTTTCAGCGATTATGCGACGGTTTGGTTTAATAAATCAATGCGACGATTATAACCGTTGCCACAGATATCCGTTAGCAATGGTTGTATAACTGTCGCCACATAAGCGTCGGTATAGGTATAATTTCTAGTAGTGACCCTCAACTTAGAACGTTTGCATGTCCTCAGGAGAACAAAATAAAAATACACAAACACCATGCTTAACTAAGAGAAACCTAAGGGACCTATGGCAGTCTACTCATTGCTTTTGGCACAAAACCTTTTCGACCCCTCCTATTTGCAAATCAAAACCAAAGTGTGTATATAAGCAGCATAGTATCATTACACAGAAGGGATCAAGTGATGGCACCAAATTATGCACAAACAACTAAGCCTATATGCAAACAACATTTTTCGAACAACTAGCAGCTAATAATGCAACCCATGTACTCTCACAATCAAAGAAGTCCCATCCACTCACAGTATACTAATGAATATCAAAGTAGGGACGAGGTCAAAACACTCACTCTCACAAAGAAGTTAAAACAGTGTGCATGAAATACCATAGGCTTGCCCTTATTTTCTACGCCTTCGTTTTTGGACAGTTGGACTAGGATCACTATAGGACTTTACTCGGCTTGTAATGTAGGCTTAGGGATGGGTATGGTACATATGGGTATGGTGACTCAACCTTCCTTGACACTACACTATTTTTGGCTCCAACTTTCAACTTTTCTCATTTTTATTCTCCCTTATTCTCCATTCTTTTATTCTCAGATTTTGGGTGTGATTTTTATCAAACTTCTCAACACAACTTTTTTTTTTTCACTTTATTTTTTGTTTTCTTTTTCTTCGTACCCAAATCTGTTTTCTCTTCTTTCTTTTTTTTCTCTTATTAACCGCTTCTTCTTACCCAAATCAATCTACGCACCCCTATAATAGCCACCCTCAACTTAGGCTATTTGCCTGAGTTGAGGTACACAGTGTCCAAGGAGGGACCAGGGCCAAGATAGGTTCATTGTAATTAAAATAGGAAGGTGAATAGGCTAATGAAGGAAATAGGACAATTATGGCTCAAAGTTGGGATCAAGGGATACTTCTTCCTTTGGTTTGGCATTTAGGCTAAAAGTGGACTTTCTTCAAAAACGGTCTATGATCCTTTCCTAATCACTATCCTTTAACTTAGGCAAGACTAACCGGGCAAGTTCTGGATCGTACACACATAGTTAACTAAGTAGTGACCTCACACACACATAGCACAAGGTTGTATTACCAACTACTACCTATCCGGTTCATGCAATCCTAGCTACAGTTATTTGCCTATAATCATAGTGCCATAACAAGATCCACCAGCTGTCACACACAAGCATTCTATTCACACAATTCAAAAAAATAAAATTTTTAGGAGGGGTATCCTTAACATTCAAAATCACATAAAAATCTTTCAAAACTGGACTGCACTATAGTTCCCTCATTTTTCTCCTAATTTAGTAAGAAACACAAAAACATCATCAATAACATCCTAAACATGCCAATTCTACTATGATAGCACACTCGGGGGAAAAGAAACACGGCAACAAAACCCCCCAAGTGGTGGTACACCCCCACTCCCAACTAAACATGGTGCAATGCCCTCAATGCACTGATATCAATCAAATACAAGGGAGTGAAGACATACCTGTGGCACACTGGAAGTAGGCCCGCCAGCAGCGGGATCATCAGACTGTGCAGCAGTAGGTGCATTCGATGGAGGGACAGCCTGACTGGCAGATGCACCACGCGCCCTCTGCTCTGCCTCAATCTGGATCGCATGGTACTCTACCCGGGAGGCTTTGACCGCCCTCCGCAGATCACTCTCGTACTCAGCATCACTCTCACCCCCATCTTTCAAACTGTGGGGTCTCTTGCCTCTATCCATCGGAGGCTCTTTATCAGCAAACAAATCAACCTCAAATGCTGGTCGCACGGAGGTCTGGGCAGGCATAGGTGGTATAATGGGAGTGCTACTCGATGCCAATGCCAGAACCTCCTCTCTCAAAGCAGCTACCTCCTGGGTCAAGCCGTCCATATCAGGGCTCGGTGCAGCACTCAAGCGGGAGGCTATACGTGCCTCAAAACTATCAATCCGCCTATGCAATCCCCTCATAAACTGGTCTATCGCTGCATTCATCCAAGCCTCCACCCTAGTCTCCGCAGCCTTTACTGTAGATCTATGCCAAGGCTTAAGCTGGGATACCAACTTAGCCATCTGAGTCTCAGTGTGAGCCTGGCACTCAAACATCTCCATCTTCCTGTCAATCAACTGTTGCAGAAAGTCTCTCAATACTGAAACCATCCCATCAAGAGGTGGTGGAACACTAGTACTGGGTACCCTATCATCAATAGGAACAACGCCCTCAGTCTGCACAGGTACCCTAACTGTTACAAGAATAGGTAAAGGGGTACTACTTGGCTCATCCAGGGCTGCACCCGATGACTCAGACAACTGTGACCCTCATGGAAGAATGGGGTGTGAACCCCTCTGCTGCATCAGCCCAATGTTCGCAATGCGGGTCACCTCGATATAATGGTCGAGGGAAGGTATCCTGGATACCCCTGCCCTATCACACAGCCCCTGGATCAAGCATGAAAAGGGTATACTCGTGTGATCTCTGAAAGCCCGCTCGTGGATCTCCCGGACTATGTACCTCATAAAATGAATCTCATAACCAGCTAAGATGCTGGCTACTACTATAGCCCGGTCCAATATGAGTGAGTTGTCAGCATTGGTTGGACCCAACCAACCACGGACCACCAGAATCTACCAGCAAAATAAAGCGTGGACTTTTTGATGTCCAGCTTCCCAGTCACCCAACTAGCCGCTACACCATCTTCAGTTATGTACCCTGCAATCCATTTAAGCAGTTCTAATTTCTGCTCCGCATATCGCATCTTAGCTCTATCTCTGACAGTGTCCATCCTATTATCAAATTTAGCAGTCGACGCTGGAAGTGGATGGTCAGCCCCAAATAAGAAGTGGTGAATGGTTTGCTCTAAAATATACACTCGGGTACCACGAACCATGACATGAGTCAAAAATGGCTACAAAATAAATTTCTGCCCAACAGGAGTGCCTAAGTCAACCGACGCAGCATATGAGGCATAAAACTCTCGGACTAACTCTGAGCTATATCAACCAGAAGGCTGCGCCATCCATCCTAAACCGTATCTCTCAAAGACAGTCCATATGTCAGGTAATGACCTCAACTCATCCACCCTATATCGAAGCTCCTCCATAATGCTCCTCCGATACACAGACCCTCTCAGTCAATTCTTCGTCTCTATCATAGAAGACATACATGCCCTGCACATACCAACGCTGAATCTCCGTACTGCATAAAACTCTCGGACTAACTCTGAGCTATATCAACCAGAAGGCTGCGCCATCCATCCTAAACTGTATCTCTCAAAGACAGGCCATATGTCAGGTAATGACCTCAACTCATCTACCCTATATCGAGGCTCCTCCATAATGCTCCTCCGATACACACACCCTCTCAGTCAATTCTTCGTATCTATCATAGAAGACATACATGCCCTGCACATACCAATGCTGAATCTCCGTACTCTGCGCGGGAGTTGGAGCACTATAGGCACCAGAACCTGAAACAAAAACTGTAGCCTCCGCCGCAGAAGTACCCTGACCTGTAGAATCATAAGCAGGCCTGACTCAGAACCATCCTCCCCCTCTTCAGACTGGGGGCAGACTCAGAAGACTCAGCCGGAATAATTAGCTCAACAGGTGGTGGGGCCGGCTGAAGTGCTGCTTAGGGTCGCGTCTGTAACCTCGTAGCCCAAGGGAAAAACGTAGTATCATCATGGCTAATATCAAATTCCTCCACATAACCACTTTGATCAGACTCAGTTGGTTCACCCCGCAGACGTGTCGGTAAATCCAGATTTTTGGTCCGAATTCGGGATGAGGCATCAAGGTGGTCACTCATTGGGTTGGGTCGGATTTGGGTCGAGTTTGTGGTATTGGATTCGGATTTTGTGGATCCGGAAGTGGGTGGGTCAGATTTTTGGACTTTTGGGGTAATAGGGTTTGGATTTTTGGAGTTTTGGGAGTCTAGAGTTCGGATTTTTTTGGTTTTGAAGTGGTTTGGATTTGGATTTTTGTGGTTTATGTGGATTTGAGGTTTAGAGTTTAGAATAGGAGATGGAATTTAGGGTTTTAATTTGAAGAGTTTGAAAGTGGGGAAAAAGGGAATGGGTCGGATATATATCTGGTAAAGAAGAAGGGATTCGGATTTATTTTAGAAAAATGGGCCTGGGTCGGGTCGGATTCGGGTTCCTGTAGAGTTTTATGTTTCACGACATGACTCACGTCACGTAGGTGTGACTTACGTGGCATGACTTCTGTCGTGAGTGAGGTTTTGAACCTGACCTTTGAATTCTGATTTTGACGATGCAACTCACATGGCGTGGATTCCTGCTGTGGAGGAGATTCAGAACCTGGAAATTTTCCTCTGATTTTGATGATACCACCTACGGGTCATGGGTGTAGCTATGCCTCGTAGGTTACCTGTCGTAGGTCCACTACAGGTAAGTGTTAATTTTAGCTAACTGTTCCTCAATAATCAGATCTCCGCATAACAAAATATCTTGGGTTGCCTCCTAATCAGCATTTTATTTAATGTCGCGGCACGACACAGCTAAATTGGATACTCAGACTTCACCAACTAGCCCATGGGTTGCCTCCCATGAAGCGCCTGATTTAATGTCGCGGCACGACATGGCTAGCTTGACTACTCAGACTTCATCAAGTTCAAGTTCTTCAATCGTCCTTATCTCTTCCGAAACTCCCACATAATACTTAACACGCTGTCCATTGACTTTGAATATAATATTATCTACTCCTTTTAGCTCAATAGCACCATGTGAGAATACACTAACGACCGTGAATGGGCCTGACCATTTGGATTTTAGTTTTCCAGCAAACAGGCGGAGCTTGGAATTATACAGTAAAACCAAATCTCCCGGGTGAAACTCTCGGTTCTTAATTCGACGATCATGATACAATTTCATCTTCTCTTTATACAATGCTGAACTTTCATAAGCCCGGAGACAAAATTCATCCATCTCATTCATCTGCTCAAGTCTCAATTGAGCCGCTTCATTCCAGTCCAAATTCACCCTTTTCAACGCTCACAAAGCTTTATGTTCCAGTTCAACGGGTAAATGGCAAGACTTTCCAAAAACCAACTGATTTGGTGATGCACCAATTGGTGTTTTGAAAGCAGTCCGATATGCCCATAATGCATCATCCAATCGTCGAGCCCAATCAGTCCTATTTGTAATAACTGTTTTTGCCAGAATGGACTTAATCTCGCCATTTGACACCTCAACCTGCCCGCTTGTCAGAGGATGGTAAGGTGTTGCCACCTTATGTTTGACACCATATTTTTCAAGCAGGGATTTGAACAGACGGTTGCAAAAGTGGGATCCTCCATCACTAATAATAACTCGGGGTGTCCCAAAGCGTGAGAATATGTTCTTTTTCAAGAAAGCTGTGACACTTCTCCCTTCGTTATTAGGAAGCACTATTGCCTCCACCCACTTAGAAACGTAGTCTACAGCTACCAAGATGTATTTCATTCCATGCGAGCTCACAAAAGGACCCATAAAGTCAACTCCCCACACATCAAACAATTCAAGCTCACGTATAGTTATCATGGGAAGTTCGTGTCTGCGTGAAATATTACCTTGACTTTGACATCAGTCACAAGCGCGAGGATAGTCATGAGCATCTTTGTAAATACTGGGCCAGTAGTACCCACATTGCAAGATTTTATGGGCAGTCCGTGCACCTCCATGATGACCCCCAACTGGAGATGAGTGACATGCCTCCAAAATACTTATCATCTCGGACTCTGGGACACATCTTCGAATTATGCCATCAGCATACACCCTAAACAAATATGGATCATCCTAGAAGAATTTTCTTACCTCATGCATGAATTTCTTTCTCTGCTGATATGTCATATCTTTCGGGACAAGATCACTTGCCAAAAAGTTGGCAAAATCAGCAAACCAAGGTATTAAGTCTTGGGATGCTGCCAGTACTTGCTCATCTGGAAAAGTATCATCAATCTCAAGATTATCCTTCAATTTAAGCATGGCCTCCTTCTCAAGGCGTGAAAGATGGTCAGCCACTTGATTTTCGATCCCCTTACTACCTTGACTTCAAAGTCAAATTCTTGCAATAGAAGTACCCACCAAATCAGTCTTGGCTTAGCATCCTTTTTCGACATAAGATACCGAAGAGCTACATGATCTGTATGAACAATCACCTTTGTACCAATCAAGTAAGATCTGAATTTCTCAAAAGCGAATACTACGGCCAACAACTCCTGCTCAGTCACAGTGTAATTCTTTTGAGCTGGATTAAGCACTTTGCTAGCGTAGTAGATCGGATGTAATATCTTCTCACGTCTTTGGCCAAGGACTGCACCCCAATCCACTCCACTAGCATCACACATAACCTCAAAACGCTTAGTCCAATCTGGTGACACAATAATAGGGGCTAAGACCAACTTCTCCTTAAGACACTCAAATTCTTTAATACATGCTTCATCAAACACAAACTTCACCTCTTTCTCTAAAAGTTTGCACAAGGTATGTGCAATCTTGGAGAAATCCTTGATGAATCTTCTATAAAAACCAGTATGACCTAAGAAACTTCGAATCCCTTTTACAGAGATAGGTGGGGGTAGCTTCTCAATTACTTCAATCTTTGCCTTATCCACCTCAATGCCATTCTTCAAAATCTGATGCCCCAATATGATACCCTCATTGACAATAAAGGGACATTTTTCCCAATTCAGCACTAGGTTGCACTCCTCGTATCTTTGAAGCACATTGGCAAGGTGTGCCAAACAACCATCAAACAAGTCTCCCACAACAGAAAAATCATCCATAAAAACCTTGATATTGTCTTCTACCATGTCGGAGAAAATAAACATCATACAGCATTGGAAGTTGGCCGGTGCATTACACAAATTGAAAGGCATCCTCTTGAATGCGAACGTCCCGTATGGACAAGTGAAAGTGTCCTTCTCTTGGTCTTCGGGGGCAATAAAAATCTGATTATACCCCGAATAGCCATCAAGAAAACAATACCATTCTCTACCAGCAAGACGGTCTAACATCTGGTCCATGAAGGGCATAGGAAAATGTTCCTTTTCAATCCACGAATTGAGCTTCCGATAGTCCATGAAAACTCTCCATCCAGTCACCGGCCTCATTAGAATCAACTCATTTTTTTCATTTGGGACCATATTAATTCCTCCTTTTTTTGGCACACACTGAACTGGGCTTACCCACTTGCTATTAGCAATGGGGTAAACCACTCCTGCATCTAACCACTTGATGATCTCTTTCTTCACAACCTCTTGCATAGGTAGGTTCAGAAGACGCTGGTGCTCAATGCTAGTTATGCACTCAGGAACAAGTTGGATCTTATGAGTGCAAATGTCGGGTGGAATACCTATGATATCAGCAATGGACCAACCAATGGCCCTCTTAAATCTTCTCTAAACTAAAACAAAGCCTCTACTTTCCAATCCACCAATTTATCAGAAATAATCACCGGCAAGGTATTGTTAGCTCCCAAGAATGTGTAGCGAAGATGGGCCGGAAGAGCCTTAAGCTCTAAAACTGGAGGCGCCTCAATAGATGGAAAAGCTGGTGGAGTTACCCTATTCTTCAAATCAAGATCCAGTTTCTTTGGAGCATAATTGTATGCTCCTTTACCAGCGAGTGCACCCACCATCTCATCATAATCTTCAATACCATTATTTTCAAAATTCATGATCACGACAGCCAGAGGTTCTACTCCCAACCTTTCTTCAATAGACACAACAACCTCACTATCATCAACCGCATCTATCACTGAAATCACCCTCTTATCTCTTGGCTACTTCATTGAACGACAGAGATTGAAAGTAACCTACTCATCATTCTATCTAAATTTCAGCTGCCCTATTTCCATATCAACCAATGCACGTCCCGTGGAAAGGAATGGTCTTCCCAATATGATGGGAACCTCAAAGTCAACTTCATAATAGAGAATCACAAAATCAGCCAAAAAAATAAAAGATGCAACCTTCACCAGAACATCGTACAGAATACCCACCGACTTTTTCACAGTTCTATCGGCCATGGGAAGTCTTATAGAGGTTGGTTTTGGTGCTCCCAACCCTAATTTCTTGAACACGGCTAATGGCATTAGGTTGATGCTAGCACCCAAATCGTACAGTGCTTTAGCAAAGTCGTAGGACCCAATAGTACGCGAAATTGTGAAAGCTCCTAGATCCTCCTTCTTTTCAACTAGGGAATGCGAAGCAACTGCACTACAGTGATGTATATTATATGCTGGCTCAAAACTGACCGTTCTCTTCTTTGTCACCAATTCTTTCATGAACTTTGCATAACCTGGCATCTGCTCCAATGCCTCTACCAGAGGGATTTTTACTGACAGCTCCTTCAATATGGTGATGAACTTCTGATGCTTTCCTTCCTCCACCTTCTTCTTTAATCTTTGATTATAGGGAGTAGGAGGTCGTGGTATAGTTTTAAGCACTTTTGGTACCTCTGTTTCCTTCCTCTTCTCAGATTTTGCATTAACGCTATCATCATGCTGATTTGGATCCATGTCACCCTGTGCATTATCCGACTCTAACTCAGCTTCTACATCGATAACCACCGGTTTATTAGTCACACCACTGTCAGTAGGTATAGGTGGATCTGTCGTGCACTTCCCGCTTCTAGTAGTAATGGCGAGACAATGACTATCATTTTTTGGATTCTGGACAGTATTGCTTGGAAGGGTGCCTGGCTGACGTTGATTCAGTGCCAATGAAATCTGCCCAAATTGTTGCACCAACTGTTTAATGACAGTTGAAGGAGACTACACTTTCTGACTTATGCCCAAAATGTCAGTCCTAATCTCCTTCAAGCAATTCTCCTGACTTTCTGCTCCTTTGACCAATTTATTGAGAAGTGCCTCCATCCTTGAATTTCTAGACTTCTCATCACGCCTTCCAGGTGGTACATATATGTCATTCTTTTCTCGATTATCATCTTTCTGCCTCCAATCACCATCACGGTCCCGTTCTCGATCTCTGTATCCTGATTTTTTGTAGTTGTCTCCATAATAGTTCCGACCTTGATTCCCTTGCCTTGAGTTTCAAGAGTCTTGATTAGACCCTTGGTCCTTGGCTCGAAAACCCACCACTTCGCGATCTAGATACTTTGCCTCTTCATCAGACTCACTATCATCATGTCTAGCCGATTTACTTTGTGCACCTAAAGTATACACCTTTTCCGCATCACTGGCCGCTATCTGTTTATCCAGAAGACCAATTTCTCTCCTCAACTGAGCGACTTCTTGAGTCACAGATTCATCCAAAGCCCTTTGAGCAGCTGAAGCTCCAATAACATATGTTCCAACCGGCGTATATGCCTCCCTAGTATGCCATCCTCGATTGGTCTTAGTGATACGATCTAATATCTCAGAAGCTTGGTCCCATCTTAGACTCATGAATGCTCCACCAGTGATAGTATCTGCTACCGCCTTTGTGTTGACATTCAACGCCCTGTAGAAGATTTCAAGTAAATTCCTACCACTCATCCTGTGATTTGGCACATTCTGCATCTTCTTTTTGAACCTCAGCCATGTCTCATAGAGTGCTTCAGAATGAAGCTATCTGAAATTGTATATCTCGTCTTTCAACTGCAGCATCTTAGACGGTGGGAAAAATCTTTCCAAAAATTGATTTCTCAATTCTTGCCAAGTAGTGATGGAACCTCGTGGCAGCTCAGCCAACCACAAAGTAGCCTCTCCTATAAGAGAGAATGGGAACAACCTCAACCGAATCGCTTCTTGGTCAACTCCAGGCAGATTGTACGACATAAAGACCCCCACAAAATTCATTACATGTATGTTTGGATCATCAGTAGGAAGACCCGCAAACACACCCTTCAAGTTTAGTAGATGAATCATGGCACTAGTAATGTCAAACTTAGTGCCCGGACGTAACTCTGGTGGAATGATGGCACTATTCTCTATTGGCTCAAAATATGCCATATATTCTTCTTCAGGATCATCATAAACAGGCACATGTGGTCTCGGTTGTTCTCTTAGTCATCCTTTTTGCTCTTCAGCATCAACCAGACACTGTGCTGCTTCCTGCATAGCTCGATTATCTCTTTCTGCTTGTCTAAGAGCAACTTGTCTAGCATGCTCTTCTCGTGTCAATCGAGTCGTAGTTTGGTCCGTTGTTTCCTGACCAACTGGATAAATTGGCTGGTTGTGAATGTATCCCACAGCTACGGGATTCTGAACTTCTTCTGTATTCACCATTCTCCGATTAGCTCTCAAAAACCTTTCGATTTCAAGATCAAGTGGAATCAGGGGATTGCCTTGACTCCTAGTATTTGGCATACACCGGCGTATGCCCTCAAAAGTATGTAAAAACACACCCAATCAGCTCCAACCAGTAATGTTCAACTCCGTAACCGTATTCCCCGACAACGGCACCAAAATTTGATGTCGCCCAAAATATGCCTCCAGAAAAGTATAATGCGGTCGCTGAATTAAATATAGAACCCAACTAGGTTGGGGTCTATCCCATAGGGAATAGGTCAAAGTGTGAGTAGAATACCAGATGGAACAATTGGAAAGCAAGTAAAACTAGGGGGGTTTGCTAATGAATAGTAACAATAACAATTGCTGGTTTTATTAATTTTGTATACAATAAGAGAAATACACTAGGACTGTGATCCCCAATGATTCCTTAACTCCACCGGCTACTTGTGCTAACAAGATTGTCCCGCTACGTTGCATGCAAAATCTAACAAGTTAGGTTCATCTAACTGTCTCTCGACCTTCATAAGATGAATTTCACTCTTTTACTCTCAGACTCCGAGTGTCGCACTACTAACCCTTGTCTTGGATTTCAGATAACCATTCCCGCTAAGGCTCCGGTTATTAGATGAAGGTTGATAGCTTCAAATATCTGTTGTTATCTCCATTTCCTAATCTCTCTCTCTCTCTCAAGAAAGTCTAGAATTCAGGCGAGTTTCTAACATTTGCAACCATTAGAAAAGCAATCACAATGAAGGAAACAACAATACATGCACACACAGCAGTACAAAGTTGCTTTGCACTTCACCGGTTTCGTTCATTACTCATGGTTCACACAACCCTAGTTGATGGGTTTAGCTTCTCATAATTGTAAGAACGCAAGAAGAATTCAAAGATGAAACCATAATTCTGATCTCACAACAATGACGAAAAGCCAAAATTTCAATTATCAATAAAACTCAAATTAGGGTTTGTGAATAAAAAACCAAGAATATGTCTGAAACAGTATGAAATAACTCTCAAAGTAGTATATTGACCAACCCCTGCACCAAGGACTACATAGGGGTATTTATAGATACACAACTAGTCATATACAAAACAAAATAGGAGAACAGAGTCGGAAACTTCCACGGTATCGTGACTTGGTGTGGTGGAACCAAGTCACGCCACGTAGGTTGATATCGTGGGAATCAGGATCAATTGGCAATCTTCAAAATTTGGGTCACGGCAGGCTTCCATGTCACGTGGGTGGTAGTCACGCCATGTGACCCCTGCCGTGGAAATCAGGCTTTTCTTCAATCTCTGAACATGGGTCACGACAGCCACTCACGTGGCGTGAGTGGCTTCCACGTCACGTAGGTAGTGGCGTGACCCCTCCTCTGGTGCAGACTCTTGCTCTTTCTTCTTCTGAAACTTCATTCTCGAGTTTGATTCTTTCTTTTTTTTTTGGTCATTTTGCCTTTAAAACCTGTTTTCCTGCAAAGTAGGACAGAAACCATATCATACCAACAAAACACACCTAAGTTATTGCATATTTTCCTTGTTTTAAGCATCAAAAGTGCCATGTAACCATGACACATCAATATTGTCCTTATTATTTGCCACATGTCATAATTTCTTTCAAAAGTATATGGGTTTTTAACTATTGTGGTCCAAAAGGAACCTGATTGTAATTCCTTGCTTGTCGTTTAATCACCAACATGATGTACTTCATACTAAGAAGAGTGACCTTCCAGTACCTATTTTACCTTACTTTAGGGGTTTTATCTTTCGACTACCTGATTGATCCCTTACTTGAAAATGTAAGGCTCATCCCAGATGTAAAATTAAGAATCATGATGAGCCTCTTTTCTTACTAAAATATGGACTCAAGACAGTATACACCACTTACTAATAAATTAAGAATATAAGTTCACCACAACAAACACTTAATACTAAGAGAGAAAAGTTACTCATTGGGAAATTCCTATCTAATAGCCTCATTAGCCCCAACATTCTCTCTATCTATCACACCTCAAGTTTACATCCTGGATATGTCTGGCACCCGAAACCACTGCTGGCCCGAGCATACCCATGACCTGGCATACTTATAAAGCTAAACACAGATATATGTGGAAGCTGAGAAATATTAAGCGTGGGTTAAAACTTTTAAAATAAAGAGAAACTTTTATACTAACAGAATGAAAGTCAACAGAAAGAAAATAACATCAATTAAAAACCAACTAATGTCTAATGAAGCCTCCATAATAACTAATATGAATGAGTCTAACCGGACAAACCCTCGGGTTACCTTTATTTGAAACTAAAACTGAACTAATGAAATATTAGCTGAAAAATCATAACAAAGTCCTCCATATGCAAGAAGGACTCACAAAAAGCTAAGAGCGTAAAACTAATAGAGCATCTAACTGCATGCCTGAGTTTGAACACCTGGATCTGCATTATAAACCAATACAGCACCAAGTAGCGTCAATACAATGAATTTATTATATGTAAGGCAAAGGACTGAACATAATAGAAAGGCAATATCTAGTAGACTATGAACTGAGCATGAGTAAGATATAAAGTAAGTCAAGGGAAGTAATCAAGAGCTGAGATATGACATAATAATCATTTAAATCTTCAATAAGCTAATAGTACAAAACAAGATATTAAAATGAAAAGTTGCATTGTTAAAACCATAAGTAGAATACTGAAGGGCTTTAAATCTGAATCATGAACTAGAGCTAGCTATCAAAAGTATCATCATAGCTGGTGTATTTGTAAAATTCATAAACAATGCTTTATAAAAGAAATATATAGTTTTCATTTGAGGAGTTTCTTACAACCGACAAACATCAAGTAAGCTCATGATATCCAATATCTTACCTATATTGGGAGGGCTACTCTATACCTTGCCGAGGTATAAAACATGTCTGAAGGATCCATACTAAGCCTCTTTGGGGCTGAAAGAGGAGTCTCCCGAATGTGTGGTACAATCCTATCCTACGATGGCAACATAGTTTTTGGACATGTTTTTTCTAAACCCATACCCTCTCGGTGCTAAATAGTCCTCCCAAAACTTATTTATGCTCATACATATACCATATAAGGCAAACAAAAATTATATAGTTAGTCTTTTCTCAAAATTTGATTGTTTAAAAATGTATTGTTTGTGAGCCTACGCTCAATTTTGAATAATGGGCAAGTTTAGAACTTTCTAGTAACAAATCTTTCTTTCAATCATAATTTTCATTTTCTGTGGAAATTTCAAGATTTCATGAATATAAGCTTACAACTTTCAATCCATCTTTTAAAAATAAATATGAGGATTCCATTGAAACCATGATATACACTCTAAAGGTATCATAAAGTAAGTTTACAAGGTTCATAGAAAAATCCAAAATTTGAATTACGAATCAAGGTTACGAAAAAACCAAATATTTATGGGTTTTTTTAGTTTATCTTGGTTAAATCACAATAGCTTAAGTGAACGAATTGATTTGAGTGCTTGGGATGAAAACCCTAATCTTGAATTCAAACTAAAACAAGCTTTTGAAGTACGAATCATGGGGAAGGAGAGGTTACCACACTAAAAATATCCTTACGTACCTTGAACATTATGTAACTAGAAGAGAGTCTGAATTTTCTATTTTTGGCACTTAGGGCAAGTTTTCCTAAAGAACCCTAAGATTTTATGATCATGAATCTTGTAATAAATCCAAAATTTTGCTGTAAAACTTATGAATTTAAATTAATGAATGATGGAGAAGACTTATCTACCTTAGAAGGGTAGGACAAACTTTGGGAATTGATAGAGTTGATCTGGAAGTGGAAAAATGGGAAAAGAAATTTCTAATGCTTCTTTTAAAAACCTAGAAATATAAACGAACCATGAACCAGGTTCATAAGATGTCAAATTTTGGTGAGATTTTCTAAATCTTTTGACCATTTTTACTATTTGGTTCATGGTTCGTGGTCTTGGTTCACGAATCATGGACCAGGTTCCTTAAAATTGGAAAGAACTTCACAAATCTCTAGACAGTTTTCATGACTCAATTCACAGACCGTGGACTAGATTTGTGGACTCTGACCTTGACCGTGGTAACCTTGCAACTTGAAATTCTTTTGGTTGGATTTTGCAATTTGCTTCATGGATCGTGGACTTATTGTATTGTTCGTACAAGCGATCGTGGACCCCTTGGTTTTGGTCTAAGCTAGGCTAAGTATGATATAATCATAGGTTCTGAATCTATGATATTATAATATCTCCCCGTTAGGATCATTCGTCCTCGAATCATAGTCAAAGCTAGCATGAAATGCATAGATCAACTGATAATGTACGTCCGAAACTATATTCATTAACATGACTCAACTATACTAAAGTCAAGGTTTACAACCAATTACTGAGAAACACACAAGCATGAGTATGAGTATGGGAGATATAACACTAAAAAGATAAGACATAAGTTTCTGGATATGTTAAAAGAGTAACGCAATTAGCTTAGTCATTTCCCTATTGAGGAGTGAATAGATGAGGATATCTACCTTTAATATATTCTTTGTCTACCCACGTAACTGCCTTAACAAACTAATTCCTCCATAATACCTTAACTAAGGCTACTTCCTTGGTTCTCAACTTGCCAACCTAATGATCCAAAATCTTAACCAAAACTTGTTCATAAGATAGGGTATCTTTAACCCCAACACTTTTGTATAAACAATGAGTGAGGGATCACCAACACGCTGCTTAAGTATGGAGACATAAAATATAGGATGTACGGATGCTGAATATATAGGTAGCTCTAATTCATAATCTACTTTCCCAATCTTATTCAAGATTTGGCAGGGACTAATATACCAGGGACTAAGTTTTCTTTTCTTACCAAATCGTATAACACCATTCATGGGTGAGACCTTCACGAAAGCCCAGCCATCAGTACTAAACTTTAAATCTCTCCATCTCACATCTGAGTAAGACATATGGTGTCTTTGTGCATTCTTCAAACTTTCTAGAATGAGCTTAAACCTCTCCATTACTTGATGAACTATATCTGGCACTAACAATTCAACTTCACTAACTTTGAACCATCCAACAGGAGATCTACACCATCACTAATAAAGAGCCTCAAATAGTGATCATCCCAATTACCTTTGAAGTCTATAACACATACCCTTAACATATTCTTAAGTATATAAATAGTATGTTCTATCTAACCATCAGTTTGTGGATAAAATATGGTACTAAGATTCACTTTCGTACCTAATCCCTTCCTAAAAGACTTCCAAAAATGATCATCATACTAAGCACCCCTATCTAAAATGATAGACAAATGAACTTAAATGTACAACTTGGCATTGTGTTCTACTAAATCTTATTTCTTAACAGGAAAAAAGTGGGGTGATTTAGTCATTCGATCACCAATCACCCAAATAAAATAATGTTGTACATGTAATTGAGGTAAACCTATTATAGAGTCTATGTTTATCATCTCCCATTTCCACTCAGTAATATTTATGCCTTGAACCATACCACCGGGCCAATGGTGCTCAACCTTGGCTTGCTCACAGTTGGGACACTTAGCTATAAAATCTGATATATTCTTCTTCATACTATTGCACTTATAGACTTCTCTCAATTCATGGTACATTTTTATGGAGTATGGATGAATAGAATACCTAGAATTATGCACTTTTCCCATAATCCTCCCTCAGAGACCATCAACATTAGACACACATAACCTGTCTTGTTACCTTAAGAAACCATCTCCTCCTTGAGCAAAAACCATAACCCTTTTTTATGTAATGACCCTCCAGGCCATTTTCTTGATTTATGTGAATTTTCAGCTTTTAATACCTTCCCTTAGTGGATACAGTTCATTTACAACATTTTGGGACAATCATTTTGGTTTTCGGGTAGTTTGTTTGAATTTTAAGCTCATTTCCCTATTTTGGAGCTTTTGAAGCAAGGAAATTGGTCTTGGACCAAAGATCCTAGTAAATAGCCTCAGATGAAAATACCGATAGTGCCATTATCTTTGGAATATTTTTTTAAGGGTAGCGGGACTCTTGGTCAGGGCTCTGAGGCTTTCAAACACATTTTTGGTTATTGGTTGAAAGATTGTTAAAAAGTCACATGGGGTTTGGGCTTCAATTTTGTTGAGTCTAGAATTCCATTTTCAATGGGTTAGCATAGTTCATTTTCATCAATAGGGTTCCATATTAGCCCAGACTATCCAAACAAAAATTGGGCATTGTTGGTTTTCTTGTGCCATTGCCTAAGCGACCATCTTGGCGCCTAGGCGAGGTCAAATTGGCGACCAAGAGTGGAGACTAGGAAATGGCATCGATGGAAAGCATGGTCGATTCCATTGGTACCTAGGCTATGGCACCTTAGTGACCAAATGGGTGCCTAGGTAACCAAAAATCAGCCTTTTGAGGCCTTCTTCCCCTTTGACCCCAAGCTCATTTCCTCCATTCCCAACCCCCCTTAAACGTCTTTTGAGCTCAATAAACAGCTGGGGACCATCAATTTAAGGCAGGGGATATTACGGGAACATCAAGACAACCTTTATCTCATCCAAATCTCGTAATTTTTGAGCTTCTCTTTCCTTAATTTCTCTATTTTTGATTCTTGAAATCCCCTTATGTTTGGGATGATTTGAGTGAGCTATTGATCTCGGATTGTTCTCAAATTTTGGGCACATGTTCCTTGAGTCATGAGGGACCTAATGATGGGTCCAATTTAGAATTTCATGCATAGGTCCCACGAACCCATTTTAGATCCAAATTTTGGTCTGGATTCCATTATTGCAATATAGGTATTATTTTACTTGTATTAATATGTAGATTATGATTTTGATAGCGTGATGAAATTTTGGGATCATGGAGAAAAGACGGCTCAATTCAAGGTTACGAGGTACGCTCTGATCTACTTTTCTCTATGAGATGGTGTAATGTATAGATTGCATGCTAGGTAGGGATTGTACAATAGGTTTATACCTAATTATATCATGACTCGACCTATTTAGGGGATTAGTAATTGAAATATGACCCGAAACTTAGCATAGAATACCCGATATGGTCGTAGGATCCTATTATCCTTGAATATAGACTTGCTTAACCATAGATTGACAAGAAGGATTCTTTAGTATAAGACTTACCATATTACTTAGTGAATTGGACAATATTTCCTTGAGTATACTCTTCTAGTAGACTTATTCCCTTGTTTACCATAGTTTTCCAGATTATGGTATTGATATCTTATTAATTTATAATTGGGGGGTCGAGGTCGTGGTTATGGTACCAGTGGGACACTAGGTTCACACTTTATCCTTTTAAGGGATGTGCTACTAATTTATAGATGCTTAGACGCTTACAGTTGTATTATTTGTATACTGGTGATGACATGCATACTTTTAGATGTATTTATGCTTAGCTAGTGGTACGATACAAACTAAAACCTTGATTTTACTTCTGTTTTCCAAAATGGGATTCATTCCCACCTTTTAACTTCAAAATTGATTCTAAAATGGAAGTCATACCACCTTAATTAATGACTTATGAGTTTCTAAACTAAACATACTATTTTGAAATTCTTAGACAGAGGCAGATTTTGGTCCAGTCTTGACCCACTCTTTTTACCACTACTTACTCACTTCGATTGAGGGAGATTCCGACCCTTTCTACATTATTCTACTATTTTAGTCCTGAACTTGATCTTGCGCAATGGATTTACAAATTTATACTTATTTAGCCTCGGTTCAAGTTCGAGCAATTATTATACTCTTATTTCTCTTCGATACTGGATGGAGTAAATTTATTATGAGGGATCATGGAAGTCCTGGCTCAGGATCAGACAATATATATGGATTTCTTGAGTCTTTTATGGGCCTCTTCATCTGATGAGTCACAGTACTGGAGAAGGATGGTCATCGTAGGTCCCGCCTTTTTGAGCTATTGAGCTGGAGATGGTGTATGCACTTGTGTCAGCTATGGTACATGGTTTATCTTGCATCATCTGGTTCTTTCGTGACTTTTTTTCATTCTTATGCATTACCTATCACCAGTATAATTGTTTGGAACCTGTATCTATTGGTCTTATGGGGGTCTTTATATGTACATGTTATGGTTGCTGTTTGTTGAGTGTTTGCTTGTGTCTTCCGAGCTTATGAGGATCGTTAGGTTATTGGTTGTCTGGGCTAGCCTATTAATTTATTTTTTCATTATTATTATATAGTTCATGGAAGGATTGGTTAAATATTGGTACCCAAGATTGTAGGTAGGTTTTTTAGTTCCCTTATTCTTTACTATGGTAAGATTGGATTATCATTAGACTATCTTATGATTATGCATATTACGATTAGAGACCTTGATTATGCTATAGATAGCTCCCATATCACTTATGATCCTTGAGATATTAGACTAGCTCCCTCGGAGTAGTATTTTTAGGTTTGGTTGTTGGTATAACGTTGATATATATATATATATACTCTTGTCTAGCCATGATTTGTATATCATTTCATTCTTTTCTACTACTATTATACATTATATAAAATTTTCTTCACTCTACTATTGCATATGGTATATCTCTTTCTTCACTTTACTATTGTATATTGGCTAGTTACTTATGGTATTGCGCTTTGTCCCGAATTATTTGGTAATATATGGTTATCCTTATCGCTTCATTAGTATTATTATGCTTAGTTTTATAGATAGTTGCTTGTAATTTATATTCCAGCTCTATATATTATTTATACTTGCATTATCTTTGGAGCTCCGTCGATCGATGCCTACTGAGTACCACATATTTTTTACTAATACTACACTTATGCAGACTACAAATCATAGTACGAGTTCTCATCGGTGATGTATGCATTATGCCTAGAAGCCATGGATCAGAGATTCGGGGTGAGCTCTTGACGTTCCTAGTGTTCCTAATCTCTCTCTTATGGTTGTACTGATCTCTATTTTGTATTTTAGAGATGACTTTGTATATGTTTATTCTATATTCAACTTTGTATTCCTATTATATTAAAAGATCTTGTACTAATTTTACAAGGTTTTGGGGATATATTTACTTTCTTCTTGCCTTCTTTCTCATTGTTATTTATTTTTGCTTCTGCTTTTCTTATTAGTCCATTATTAGATGTTCCAAACTATGGGTTGGCTTACCTGCTGGCAGCTTATGGTAGGTTCCATTATGACCTAAGAAATTAGGTCATGACAAATTAGTATTAGAGCATAGGTTCATCGATGTTGTTGGTACCAGAGCTAAGTGCCTAGTAGAGTCTTTTGGATTGGTACAGAGACGTTTGTATTCTATATTTAGGAGGCTATAGGGCATTCTTAGTAAATTTTGCTCCTTGATTCCTTGTCATGTGTCCGTACTTCTATGAACCCCTAAGTACTTCTTTTGACTCCACTCTTTCCCAGATGGATAGCACGAGGTTATCGATAGATGTGTATGGGAATTCTGTGCGTGTTACCAGAGTTTCAGCTCAGCATCGGGCTTGGAGTTAGAGATTGATACTGAGGATCTTCGTGTCTGTCAATGGGTCTGGTACTGACCCAGACTCCAGTAGAGTTTATGAACACCTCAGTTCTTTAGGATTCAGTGTTAGGGATTTCAAACCTTTTCAAGGATACTTCACAGTTAGTGGTGGTGCCCAATTCATCGAGTGGTTCTCAGGCTAGAATTGGGTTTGTTGGTGTTCAACAGGGTCTTTATCAGTTTCAGAGTATGAGAATGGGTTTTTTGAGTGGGCCAGACATACTTCTCTGTAATATTCCACAGAGCATGAGATGGTACGAAGATTTATTAGAGAATTAGCTTTACCACTCCATTTAGCGTCGAAGTATTTAAAAGTAGCTGGGTCTACTTTCCTTTAGGTTGTTGATCATGCGAGGACTATAGAGAGGGCTTTTTTTGACACATATGGAGGTGGCAGTAAGAGGCCATGTCAACAGTACAGTGTTAGTAGTATTCCATCCAAAGATAGGGACCCTCCCAATAGATGTCAACATCACTTGCAGTCTATCAGGTACATATAGGTAGCACCTCAGATTATAGGTGGCTCTTAGACAGGTCGTGCTAGTCACAGTTGATGGAGTTCTAGTCAGGTATTGTGGGGTTCTTGGTCTAGCTCTTTAGGTCGTGACGGCCATTCTGGGTCAGCAGGTACAGTGCATCAGAGAGTTCTAGGGGCATGTTTTGACTGTGATGAATTTGGTCATTGGTCTAGGGAGTTCCCTAGGCGTGAATTGGTTAGCCAACTGGGGCCATCTCATCTTTCTCACTAGGTTAGAGCTTTAGGGGTTTGTTACCTCTATAGAGAGACTGGTCATTGGTCTAGAAAGTGTCCCCGGTATCGGATTATTGAGCAGTCAGTGCAGCCAGATCAGTCTTTTAGAGATGTGGTACCTTCGGGCAGGGTAGTGATCTTATTATTTTAGTTGTCATTCAGATGCTGAGTTCAAGGTCAGACACATTCTGATTTGTACTTCTTTGGGCAGGTCATGGACTATGACATTGAATTCCATCATATAGGTGTGAATTTAATTTGCTATCTTTCGGTGTCTACTTGAATTGAGTTGGGGTTTTCACACCCATCAGTGTTTATATGCCTTGATGTTGCTGTATTGATTGTTATAGACTTTATATATGTTTGACTACCCTCGTAGATATTTTCTTTTAGCAGTGGATTAGTGTTGTTATTTCCTGGGGGAGTAGCACTTGGGTTAAAGTCCTTTACGTTTGGCATATTGGTCCGTCCTTTTTGTGATCTTAGAGTGGTACTGGTTGTTTTCCAATTTGGTGCCACCTGCACTTTATACTATGGTACTATGGTTATTATTGTTGTCATTTTAACTTGATTGATTCTTACTTGATAGATGGCTAGACTAAGGTTATCGAGTTAGTATCCCTTTTCTTGTGATTCTTGTTCGTTCGACTTAGACGACTACCTTAGTTAGTCAGCTTTCCATTTCTGTCAGTAAGGTCGGTTGTTAAGCGAGTTGTGAAAGTGAAGAAAGGTTGACCTTTCATGGTTTTATGGTGATTCTAGCTTTGGTGATCTTTCTCTATAACCCACTTCTATTATTGATAAGTCAAAGGTTTGTTATCCCAAATTATCTGGTTTATCTCCCAGTAGGAGTCTTGATCTTGGTGTTAGTGTTGAAATTGGTACTCCATTCTTCTGCGATATGGTTCATGGTTCAGTTGAGTTAAGGTTGGGTTAAATAGGTGGATTTAGAAATTTCTCATTTTGGTATTTGTTCGGCCTAATGTGGCTTCGTGGAATGCTTCTGCTTGGTGATATATACTTGTGTATCAGTTTTTGGTAACCAACACTGGTGTCTTTTGGGAGAGAGTATTCATTGCCATAGATTAAGTATTGGTTAACCAGATTCTGGCTAGGATCGTATTTTCTAAGTTGCTCAAGATTTGGTTGTCGTTAGTACTCCTTGTAGCCTTGGTGAGTTCATGGTTATGCCCTCAATCGATGTGAGTTTCTCAAGATTTGGTTGTCGTTAGTACTCTTTCTATCCTTGGTGAGTTCTTGGTTATTCCCTCAACTGATGTGGATTTGATTGCTCGTATCTTTATCCTGTGGTTTTCCTCAATTATGAGTATGTTCTTTGGTAATATTTCAGTTTTAGCCCTTAGGAAAACTGTTAGATATATTCTTAGTCCCTGAAGGTGGGATTGGTTTGGGGTATATGCTTGACTTCAGGTAGTGAGTTGATTTGGGTATTTGACATTAGTGAAAACTTATTGGCTTCAATTGTGGTTTGACTCTTTTGAATAACGGCTTGGGATTTGTGATAGATTTTGGTACGTGGATGTTTACTCATCAACAGGATCGATTTGGATAGTTGAGATTAAGTAGTCTAGCTTCAGTGTTGAGATTATAGCTATGGACTGCATAACTTGGTTGCAGCCTTATTTTGAGGTCTTGATTCAGTTTAGCATTCATTGACAGGCTGACTAAGCCTACTCATTACCTATTGGCTTAGCCTGCTTCAGTTCTGAGAGATTATATTAGCTAAATGCTCGGAGGATGGTCCTTCAGCTCATGGTATTAATTTCTACTACTTTTGGCCTTGATTCTCAGTTTTTGTCAAAAATTTGTATGTCTAATCAGCAAAAGAAGTGTACTCACGTTGGGCTTAGCATGGTTTCACCCATAGTTGGTGGGACATTCTGGAGCAAATCGTTAAGTTTTGAGAGCTTATGCTTGGGATTCATGGCTATTAGCTTCGAAGGTCATCCAAACTAGTTAGTGGCTTGGCAGAGATCGCAGACATTAGTCATCACCATTTAAGTACTCTAGCAGAACCTTATGGAGCATGGTTCATATGCTAGTAGTACGTATAGATTTTCAATAGGTCAGATTCAGTCTTGCGTGGATAGTGTAACGTGATTATGCGGGCAAGACTCGAATGATGTTAAAGAGATTTTGTGCAGTTCAGAGTAGACATTAGGCTTGGAATGACAAGAAAATTTTAGATTTGGAGTCTGGAGTTGGTTGTATGGTTCATGCCTTAAGTTATCTTTAGCGTGGTTGAGTATTTGCATAGTTGTACTTGTTTCAGTGTGATGTCAGTATGCTGCAGTTTGGGTTTATGTGCTTCAGCCATGCTAGGTTCAGTTGGAGGTCAGTTGGTTGTTGATGAGTTTTTAGTTTTTTGGAAAGTGAAGTAAGAATGTGAAGGAAAAAGGGATGCCTTTAGCAAAATCTCTTGAAACCATTGTTTCGCCTTAGAGGTTATCTAGGGAGTCTTGCTAAGGGCATGCAGGCCAGTACCTTGTCCTTTTAAGCTTTTGGGCTCTTTCTATCTATTAACTTTTGAGGAAGAAAGTACTTTTAGTAGTGGATATTGTAATGACCATCTAGGTCATTTTCTTAATTTTCACATGTTTCTATGTTTCATGACTTCCCTCAGTGGCTACGGGTCATTTATGACTTACCGGGACTATTGGTTCAGTTTTCGGGCAATTTATTTGGGTTGTAAGCCCATTTGCCTATTTTGGAGATTTTGAAGTTAAGAAATTAGTCTTGGACTAAAAATCCTAGTAGATGGCCTCGGATGAAAATTCCAATAGCTTTGTTAGCTCCAAAACGTGGATTTTAGGCAAGGGGACCCTTGGCCCGGGTCCCGAGGCTTTCAGACTCATTTTTGGCTATTGGTCAGAAGTTGATTAACATGGTACACGGGGTTTGGGGCCCATATTTTGTCAAAATAACCTCTGTTGGGAATTTTTTTGATTCTATTGAGTCTGTAATGCCAATTTCCATGTAGTAGCATAGTTTGTTTGCGTCCACGGGGTTTCGGATGGGTCTGGAGCATCAAAATGAAAATAGGGCATTGCAGCTTTTTTGGTGCCATCGCCTCAGCTATCATCTTAGCACCTAGGTGAGGTCACCTTGGCAACCAAGAGTGGTGCCTATGTGATAGAATGGATGGCAAGCATGTGTGGCACCTGGGCGACTCCATTGTCGCCTTAGCGATCAAATGGGCACCTAGGCGACAAAAAATCAGCCTTTTTAATGCTTCTCCCGCTTTGACCCAAAGCTCATTTCCTCTATTCCCAACCCTCCTTAAACGTCTTTTGAGCTCAAGAAACATCTGGGGAACATCAATTTAAGGTTAGGGATATTACGGGAATATCAAGGTAACCTTTATCTCATCTAAATCTCGTAAGTTCTGAGCTTTTCTTTCCTTGATTTCTCTATTTTTGATTATTGAAATCCCCTTATGTGTGGGCTCATAGACAGTTCGAGGTTGAAGTTCGGCTATAAGGTAGGCTCCGGTCTACTTTTCTTTATGAGATGGTATAATGTATAGATCTCATGCTAGGTAGGGATTGTAGGATATGTTTATACCTAATTATACCATGACTTGACCTATTTAGGGGATTTAGAATAAAAATATGACCCAAACCTTAGCGTAGAATACCCGTTATGGTCGTAGGATCCTATTATCCTTTAATATAGACTTTTTTAACCATAGATTGACATGAAAGATCCTTTAGTATAAGATTTACCATATTACTTAGTGAATTGGATGATATTTCCCAGAGTAGACCCTTCTAGTAGCCTTATGCCCTTGTTTATCGTAGTTTCCCGAATAATGGTACTGATATCTTATTAATTTATATATTATGGGCCCGATGTCATGGTTACGATACCAGTGGGACACCAGGTTCATAATCTATCCTTTTAAAGGTTGTATTTCTAGTTTATAGACGCTTAGATGCTTACTATTGTATTGTTTGGATATTGGTGATGACATGCATACTTTTAGGCGCATTTATGGTTAGCTAGTGGTACGATTCAAACAAAAACCTTGATTTTACTTCTGATTTCCAAAAAAAGATTCATTCCCATTTTTTCACTTTAAAACTGATTCTAAAAATGAAATTCATACCACCTTTATCAATGACTTATAAGTTTCTAAACTAAACATACTATTTTGTAATTCTTAAATCGAGGTGGATTTCGATCCAGTCTTGTCCCACTCTTTTTACCACTACTTACTCACTTCGGTCAAGGGAGATTTCGACTCTTTTTACATTAAGATACCATTTTAGTATGGAACTCAATCTCAGGTAATGGATTTATATATTTATACTTATTTAGCCTCGGTTCAAAGCTGAGCAATTATTTTACTCTTATTTCGCACTAGTACTGGACAGAGTAGATTTGTTGTGATGGATTATGGAAGTCCTAGCTCGGGACTATGCAGTGTATACGGATATCCTGAGTCCCCTATGGTCCCCTTCGTCTGATGAGTCACAGTATCGAAGAAGGATGTACGTTGTAAGTCCTTCCTTTGAAAGCTACTGAGCTGGAGTAGATGTATACACTTGTGTCGAATATGGTACATGGTTTATGTTGCATCATCTAGTTCTTTCATGACTTTCTTTCATTCTCATGCATTTCCTATTACCAGTATAATTGTTTGGCACCTATATCTATTGGTCTTATAGGGGGTTGTATAGGTACAGGTTATGGTTGCTGTTTGCTGAGTGTTTACTTGTACCTTTCGGGCTTATGAGGGGGAGGTTAGGTTATTGGTTGTCCAGGCCAGTCATTTACTTTATTGTTTGGTTATTATTATATAGTTCATGGCAATACTGGTTAAAGATTAGTACCCGATATTGTAGGTATGTTTTTGAGTTCCCTTATTCTTTACTATGGTAAGATTGGATTATCATTAGACTATCTTATGATTATGCATATTACAATTAGAGACCCTGATTATACTAGAGAAAGCTCCCATATAACTTATGATCCTTGAGATATTAGACTAGCTTCCTCATAGTAGTATCTTCAGGTTTGGTTGTCGGTATAGCGTTGATATATGTATATATATACTCTTTCTTAGCCATGATTTGTATATCATTTCCTTCTTTCCTACTACTATTATACATTGAATATACATTTCTTCACTCTACTATTGTATATGGTATATCTCTTTCTTTACTTTACTACCATATATTGGCTAGTTACTTATGGTATTGCGCTATCCCGAATTATTTGGTAGTACATGATAGGTTATTCTTATCGCTTCATTAGTATTATTATGCTTAGTTTTGTCGATAGCTGCCTATAATTTATATTCCTGCTCTATATATTATTTATACTTGTATTATCGTTGGAGCTCAGTCGGTCGATGCCTACTGAGTACCACGTGTTTTCTACTCATACTATACTTATGTAGGCTACAAATCATAGTACGAGTTCTCGTCGTTGATGTGTACATTGTGCAGAGCATCTATGGATCGGAGATTTGGGGTGATCTCTTAACGTTCAGAGTGCTCCTTCTCTCCCTCTTATGGTTGGACTGATCTCTATTTTGTTTTTCAGAGATGGCTTTGTATATATTTATTTTGTATTTCACTTTGTACTCCTTTTGTATTAGAAGCTCTTATACTGACTTCACCTGGTTTTGAGGATATATTTACTTTCTTCTTGCCTTTTATCTTATTATTATTTAGTTTTGCTTCTGCTTTTTTTATTAGACTGTTACTAGTTGTTTCGGACTACGGGTTGGCTTACCTACTGGCAGGTTATGGTAGGTGCCATTATAACCTAAGAAATCAAGTCATGACATTTTGTGAACTTCTTTTTTAACCGGAGCAAAAAAGGTCCACTGTATTGCTTCTCTTTAACCTCAGCTACTAATGAAGATTCTGCCCCATTCTGAACAACTACACCACTATCTTTGGAGTCTAACAGACAGACTCCCATACTTCTTAGTTGATGAATATCCTTTGCAAGTTCTTTCTTTCCCTCTTTAGCATGAGCAGTACTTCTCATAGATAATCTATTAAGTTCATCAGCGGCCATATTTGCCTTACCTGAGTGATAAAAAATGCGTATATTGTAATCCTTAAGAAACTCTAGCCACCTCCTCCGCCTGAGGTTCAATTCTTTCTAATTAAGATGTACTAAAGGTTTTTATGATCTGTGAAGACGTTAATATGAACACTGTAGAGGTAGTGACACCGTATCTGTAAAGCAAACAAAATCGCTGTTAATTCAATATCATGACTCATGTAGTTCTTCTCAATGGTTCCTAAGTTGCCTGGAAGAGTATGTTATAACCTTACCATTTTGCATCAAAACACAACCAACACCAACTCTTGAGGTATCCCAACGAACAACAAAATCGTCAGTTCCCTCTGATAGGGTAAACAATAGAGTAGAAGTCAAATAAGTTTTCAATGCCTGAAAGCTCTTCTCACATACTTAAAACCACTTAAACTTGGATTTCTTCTAAGTTAAATTGGTTAATAGACCAGCAACAGATGAAAAACCTTCTTTAATAACCGATCAAACCCAGTAAACTACTAATATTTGATGGGATCGTGGGTCTAGACCAATTCTTTACTAACTCAATCTTTTTGGAATCAACCTGAATACCCTCACTAGAAACAATATGACCAATGAATGCTACAAATTTCAACCAAAATTCACAATTAGAATACTTGGCATACAACTAATGGTCTTTGAGTGTCTACAAGACAATTCTAAGGTTATTAGCATGCTCCCCTTCACTACGAGAGCAAATCAGTGTATCATCAAAAAAAGACAATCACAAAAATATACAAATACTTCCGAAACGCTATGTTCATGATATCCATAAAAGCTGCAAAAGTGCTAGTTAAACCAAAGGATATAATAAGAAATTCAAAGTGTTCATACCGACTTTTGAAGCCTGTGTTGCAAATGTCACTTTCTCTAACCTTCAAGTGATGAAAATGGATCTGAGGTCTATGTTAAAAAAACATATAGCACCCTAAAGTTGGTCAAATAGGTCATCAATTCTGGGGAGGAGATACTCTTCTTAATGGTGACCTTGTTCAACTAGTGTTAGTTAATGCACTTCCTAAGAAAATCATCTTTGTTATGCAGATAAAGAACTAGAGCACCTCATGGAGAGACACTTGGTCTAATGAATCATCCCTTATCAAGGAAATCCTTCAACTATTCTTTTAGTTCTTTTAACTCGGCTGGAGCCTTAATATATAGTAGAATAGATATGGGCTGAGTATCGAGAAGAACATTTATTTTAAAGTCTATCTCCCTATCGAGAGGGACTCTAGAGAGATCAAGGAAAGACTTCAGGAATTTATTGACAACTGAAACTGACTTAAGGGGTGGGGCTTCAACACTAGAATCCCTAACTTAGACTAAGTGATAAATACAACCTACGAAAACCATATTTCGGGGCTTAGGGTACGAAATAAATCTATTCTTAGGCATAACTGGACTAGCTTTCTACTCTATAACAGGTTCATTAGCAAATTGGAATTTCATAACTCGGGTTCTACAATCAACTCATGCATAATAGGAATACAACCAATACTTCTTAGAATAACATAAAACTCAACCACGTCAAACTCAACCAGGTCGACTAAGGTGTCTTTGTGATGGACGGACACAATGCAGTTTTTATGAACTTGCCTAGATAGGATAGGCTCACCGAAAGGATTAGAAATAGTAAGAGGCTTTAGTAGTTGTTGGGGATTAATTCCAAACTTTATAGCAATATAAGGGGTTATGAATGAAAAAGTAGCTTTAGGTTCAATAAAAGCATAAACATTTATAGAGAAAACTTTAAACATACACGTAGCAATATTTGGATAGATTTCCTAATCCTGTCGATTGGAAAAACACACAAGCAGTTCTGACCCCCGCTTATCTCTAAAGAAGTACCTTTATGAGCAACTCGGCCTATTGGAGTGGATTATGTAGTATATGGGGCTCTGTTATACCCATTACTTTGACTTACATGGGAACAATCCTATAGGAAGTGGCCATGTTGGCCACACCCAAAACATCCATCCCTACTATAACAACACTCACCTGGATAGTTCATACCATACTTTTTGCAAGTAGGGTTCCTCAAGGTACCTGGTGTAACACTTCCATGGAGCAGGTCTAGGCAACCTCTTATGAAAGAATGATAGGTTCCTATTAACTAGCATCAGGTGACTAGTCTAATTGTTGGTTGACTTAGCTCTCTGACTCTAGTTTTCTTCCCTGTCCTTATGCTTTTCCTCTTCAAACTGTTGGGCATAAACTATTAACCTTGATATATCCATGTAATTAATAAACATTTCTCCCATGTATTTTGTTTTCATATATTTAGCAACTCCTAACACAAATTTCCTCATTCTTACTCTCATATCAGACACCATCTTGAGAGCACAACAAAAATGTTGGGTGAACATAAGGTTATACTCCCTCACGCTCAAGGTAACTTGCTTAAGGTTCACAAACTCATTAGCTTTGGCCTTCCTTAACTCTATGGGAAAGAAGTGATCAATAAAATCATCCATGAAATCTTTCCACTCTGCATGTGATGCTTCTTCACTACGAGTCTCCTTCCATTGCTCATACCAAAATCTTGCGACACCTTTCAACTGATAGGAGGCAAGCTCAACTCCCTTTGTATCACTGGCATGCATCACTGGAGGATCTTCTGGACCACATCAATAAAGTTCTGAGGGATCTTATCAACCTTTTACCCCATGGACTGTGGTGGGTTCATTATGAGGAATTCATGAATTCTAGAGGTGTCAGAGAAGTCATAATAGTTCGCATTAATAGGTACTACACCCTGAAAGTTATACTGAGCTACTATAAGCTATGTGAGAATTTGAATAGCACTTCTGAACTCAACTTCAATAGTAGCAGTACAGGGAAGTTAAGGAGTATCTTTTGTAGGAACTCTACACAAAGCCTGATGGTACATGTGGAGTCCTAGCTCTAGTACCCTGACCAGAAGAGCGACCTTTATTCCTAGTCTACATCATATAGGGTAAAGGCATAGCAGTGGTATTGGCCCCAGTAGGGACATCTTCTCTAGTGGCAGCTCTCTGACTAGATGTCCTTTTTGAAGGTATGATCTGAAACACATACAAGCATGAATTAGGACAATTCATGGAGTTTTACTCTATCATATGAGCTAGAGTAAGAAATAAAAGTGGTATTTCCTAACCTCCTATAGCTTCCCTATTATAAGTGTGGTGTGCTTCACACCTATAAGAAGGACTCCACCAGACACGACTTCATAGACATCCTAGGACTCTTAAACCTAATGCTCTAATACTAAGTTTTTCATACCTCGAGTCTACACCCTAGACAAGGACAACACCCAAAACCATTGTTGGCCCGAGTAAACCCTTGGCCTGGCATACTTATAAATCTAAACATTGATATATATGAATGTCGAGAAATAACAAGCATGGGCTAAACTTCTGAAATAAAGAGAAATAAACCTTTATTCTGAAAAATTTAAAGGAAATATCATCAACTAAAAACCAATTAATGTTTAATGAAGCCTCTATAATAACTGATCTAAATGAGTCTATTGGTATAAGGACCCAGACTATCTTTAATATATTTGAAACTAAAACTAAACTAATGAACTATGAGCTGAAAAAAGCATAACCAAGTCCTCTGGATGCAAAGAGAACTCACCAAAAGTTGACTAATGGATGTTTAACTGCGGTATTGTGTCTGAGCATTTGGTTCTGCATCATAAAATGATACAGTGTTAAGTAGCGTCAATACAATGAATTTATGGTATGTAAGGAAAAGAAATGAATATAATAGAAATGAAATATCTTATAAACTATAAACTGAGAATGAGTAAAATATAAAATAACTCAATGGAAGTAATCAAGAGCTGAGATATGACATAATAATTTAAAACCTTCAATAAGCTGATAGTACAAAACAAGCTATTAAACTGAAAAACTACACTATTGAGAACATAAAAAGAATACTGAAGGTCTATAAATCTGAATCATGAACTAGAGTTGGCTATCGAAAGTATCATCATAGTTGGTATATGTGCAAAACTCATAAACAATGCTTAATTAAAGAAATACAGAGTTTTCCATTTGGGGAGTTTCTTACAATGTGAGTTCAGATGTCTAATGTCTTTCCCATGTTGGGAGAGCTGCTATACCTTGATGAAGTATAGAACCTATCTAAATTATGAATATATACAAAACCTCTTTTTATGAGTCACCAGAATGAGCGACATGATCATTTCCTATGGTGGCAATGTAGTTTTAGGGCATGTGTTGTATTAAATACCCTGTCGGTGCTAAATAGTCCTTCCAAAACATATATATGCTCATAAATATACAATGTAAGATAAAATAAAATTATACTATGAGTCTTTGCTCAAAATATGATTTTTTAAAATTGTATTGTTAGTGAGACTGCGCTCATTTCTGAATAATGAATAAGTTCTAAAATTTCAAGTAACTAATCTATCTTTCAATCATATGTTTCATACTTAGAGAAAATTTCAAGTTTTCATGAACATAAGCTTTCAACTTTCAGGCCCTTTTTAAACTAAATATGATCATTTCAGTGAAAACATGATATATACTCTAATGGAATCACAAAGTTTAAAAGAAACATAAAACAATCCAAAATATGAATTATGTACTAGGGTTAAGGAAAGATGAAGTTTTCATGGGGTTCTATAGTTTCTCATGGCTAAATAACAATAGGTTCAAACCAAGTTCACGTATTGTGGTTCAATCCATCAAAATATACTAAGATTTTCTAAGTATCTAGATCATTTTCATGGTTTGGTTCACATGATGTGGACTAGGTTCAAAGACCATGACCCTGAGCGTGGAAACCTGGAAACTTGAAATTCTTTAGGTTGGCTTTCTTAGTTTGATTCACGGATCATGAACTTGTTTTACAGTCTGTACAAGAGATTGTGAACCCCATGAGTCCAGTATGATCTAGGCTATGCACTGTATAAGAATACGTTTAAAATCCAAGGTGATACACTATCTTCCAATCAAGACAAATAGTATGCTACCTTGTTCTCTATCCCTTTCTTATCCTAGATCTCTAGCTCAAATTCCTATAGCAACAAAATCCACAGAATCATCACCAACTTTGCATCCTTCATACTGAAGGTACTGAATTTTACAGCATGATTTGTTTTCACTACCACCTTTTATAAATGCATACACCATTGTAAGAAATTCTTTCTCTATCACTGTGTTGCTAATCTAAGCATTGTCAAGGGAGGGATTTACTGGCATATGAGATCAAATGGAAAATATTCTCCTTCCGTTAGTCTAGGATTGTGCCTAATGCTACATCACACATCAGCTCAAATGGTAGTATGCATTCATGTGCAATCATGATGGGTGTTGTGAACAACATGTTCTTCAGCTCCTTAAAGTCTTTCAAACAATCTACATCAAAAATAAAGTTTACACCTTTTTCAAGTAACATACATAGAGATTTGGAAAACTTCGAGAAGTCTTTAATAAATATCTTGTAGAAACTTACATAACCTATAAAAATTCAAACTCCTCTAACAGACATAGAAGAAGGAAACTAATCAATCTCTTTTATCTTTTCTCTATCCACCGCAAGACCCCTCTTCCACACTATATATCCCAATACTATGCCCTCCTTATGTGATTTTAAAATTAATAATTTTATACTATAGTTTGCCTCAGATTTTACTTATTTTAATATGATTTAGAGATTACTTTATATGAAAAACGCTTAGGTAACTTGTCTTAGTGTGTAGTATTAAAAATGATGGAATCTGCATAAATTAGGAGCATATTAGAGTGATAATCAAGCCTTAAAATCTAAGTAGGAGACGAAGATAATGATTCGTACATGTCCAAGGATGGTAGATCAAGATGGGAGCTTAACAAAAGCAAAACGCAAAGAAAAGGCAAAAAAGACTATATAAAGGCCCTGGACGCTACTCCAAGCCCCCCTGCAGTACAATTGGGATTCCCACAAATGTTGCGGTGTGTGGATTATCCAAATACCTTGTAGCATCACCCCAGATTCTGCGCCAGTACAAAATCAGGAGTATTTTGGCCTGGTTCAACCCAGAATCCTCCAAAACCCAATATATACTACTTTTAGTCATTTTTTATTAGAATTAACTTAGAACATCATACGTTTGGAGGGGAAAATGATACGTAACATTCTAGAGGGTCTTCTAACCAAGGTTTTTCTATTCCTTTTCTCTTTTGTATGATTGTATCTTGTTTTATTCATGAAATCTTGCTCTTGTAATCAAACCATGAGTAGCTAAACTCATATAATCTAGGATTGTGGATGAACATGAAGGTTGTTGTTTGAAGTTAATAAAGTTTAGATTCGATTTCATTAGTTGAGTTACTTATCTTTCCTTGATCTTAATTATTTGATTATCTGGTTGATTCTCAAATACTATATATGGGGTGTAGAGTAGGCTAGGAATAGGGAATTTATGTTCGCAATAAGAAAAGGTAGAGCTTGGTCATGAATTCTATCGAGAAAAGAGAATGATTCAGTAACGTGGATAGGAATATACCCATTAGCCTTGCTTAGTTGGTATGGAAGAGAAATCGTATGCACTTTACTATCAATCGACGACCATAGGAATATAGACATTAGGAATAGTCGAGTAGGCATAAAGTTGTTTGGAAAGAAACTAAACATTGCTAATATCAACCCACAACTAGTAACTCAGAAAATCAACTAAACTAGTTAACTAATAACTCAACTGGATTTTCATAACTCTGCAACCATGGATCATTAATCACCTCTGAAATCACAAAACAATTTGAATTCATTCTTAAAAGTTAGAACATAAAGTAGTCAATAGTTAGTAATCTTTAAATCAATCATTATTTCTTGTTTGAATAGTTAAGTATAGGTTCAATTTAGTAATTAATTTCTCAATTCCCCATGGGACCGATATCTGGACTCTTAAGTCCTATATTATTTGTCAGACTACATACACTTGCATGTACTAAATTCAATTAGCAAAACCTCCTTAACTAGAAAGTGGTATTTCTCCCAATTAAGTACCAAATAGGTCATTTCACATCGGGTAAGAACCTTATCTAATTTCTGAAGTCGTGCCTCAAAGAAAGTCTCAAACACTGAGAATTCAACTATAAACATCTCAAAAGAGTCCTCCGCCATTTTTGAAATGATAGCCATTATACACCTCTGAAATGTAGAAGTGCATTGCATAACCTGAATGGCATGCTCTTGAAAGCATAAGTCCTATACGAATTATATTCTGAGTACCCATCTAAGAAGCAATAGTACTCATTTCCTATTAGCCTATATAACATCTAATGAATGTAGGGGATTGGTAAGTGATATTTTTTGGTTACTAAGTTCAACTTTCTATAGTCCATGTATATGCACCACCCTCAAACTTTTCTGGTATGAATGAGCTAATCTGCTCAATGGTTATCACTGTTATCCTACATTTATATAGGACATATTGAAATGGTATTACCCATTTACTCTCTAAGATTGGGTAGATGATTCCAACAACAAGCCACGTGATCACTTCTTTCTTTACTAACTCTTTCACAATAGGGTTCAGTCTCCACTACTGTTTGAATGTCTGTCATCTTCTGTGTCACAACTCGAGACTACCCCTAGTCGTAACACGGTGCTCAGAGTCACAAGTGACCCTAAGCTAACCCATGGCATGGCATGACACAAAGAATACTCTATAAAACTAAATAACATTGTGCAGAAGCTAAAGTTTGAATGATATAAGCAAATCAAAACCAAATATCAATGTTTGGGTCAAAATGGAAATCACTTAAAGTAACATAAAATTGAACATCTATTGTCTATCTGAAAGCCTCTACTAAGACGAGTTGTTGGGACAAGCCCCCAGCTAACTTTAACTATCTGAAACTGAAATGAAGATAAAATGAAATACTGATAACTATTCCTCAAATAATGAAGACTCAACAAACACTGATACTGAAGTGATGCTGAATCAAGCTAAAAGCAATCGGGATGTTGAACATCCGAACCTATATTATAAGACAATATAGTGCAAAGGAAAGTTGTGGTCAGTACTTTGAATGTATTTAGCATGTGAGATATGAACTACACTATATAAGGTGAGCATATTGAAAGTGACATAATAAACTAAACATGGGGATGGATTCTATAAACTGATGCAATAATCAAGTAATAAACATGTCACGCTGTTAGATGCTAAATAAACTAAATACAAGGTCAAACAAAGTCTAAGACAAAATAGTGGGAGGTTTCTGTAACCGACATATACTATGTGAGCAATATGGAATCCAACATGTAACCCAAGTTAGGAGGGTGTTCTATACCTTACCAAGTATATGAATCATGATTGGTGTGAATTTACTCATGATCCCTTTAAGGTCAAGAGAGATACTCTCAACTAGAAAGGACTCTTTTAACCTATGGTGGCACATAGTTTGGGACTTGGGTTATCTAAACCTGTGTCCTCTCGGTGCTAAGTACTACTCCCAACTTAAAGTAAACTGATAGACTAAATGCTCAACAATAATGATGTTCTGAAATTGAAAGATAAGTGCTTCATCTGGAAACATTCTAAATCATGAAAACTAAAGGACTGAGTATTCAACTAACAATGCATGATATCCTAGTTCATCGGCTATTCATAATCCGCCATCTTAGAAGAGTGCAACTACAAATGGAAATTCTATAAACTGAACGTAATAAGGAATTTCATAACTCAACCCTTAAATCATGAATTTACCCAAAATATTGAGATTTCATAACTATAACATTCAAGGATATTGAAATTCATGGGAAAGAAATGTGTTCAGGTTCTAATTATAACAAGGAACATAACTACAAAGAAATTCATAATATTCATGAACCCTAGTCTTTGAGATAGGATTAAACTGAGGAACATAATGAACTTTGGAACTCAATGGGTGAAAGGAAACCCATTGATGAAATCCCACATATATGGAGGGGGAAACCTTGGTGAATTCATGGAACTTGGATCTTGAAGGAGATTAACCATAGTTATTGCCTTGGAGGAAGAAATCGTCTATTCTCTTTTTTTTTTGCTAAATGTCGATTGAGTTTTGAGTAAGGAGGGACTTAGGGTAATATTAGACTTAATAATCAGCTTTGGGATATCTTAAACAACATACTATAGGGGTATAAATAGTGGAAAAAGAATGGAATGCCCCATATAAAATGTAACTTAAAAATCTACAGAACACGATGTACGAACCATCCCATAATTGTAGACCCATCTATGATCGTGGGTGGTGCTCATGGTTGGGTGGATGGATTGTGGCTTCTATGGACTTCATTAGATGAGCTATGGTATGACTCGTGGAACCCTCCCATGATCATACCTTAGTTCGTAGTTGGAAGTCCAAGCTGAATCAATTTTAGGACCTACAATCGTACCTAAGATCGTGGGAGCCCCTCATGGTTGGGAGGTATACTTGTCAAATTTTAGGTTTTTGGGGATATTTCATGCAGACGAATGCGTTTTATGATCGTACAATCTTAATAAGATCGTGCCTTGGTTCGTAGGTTTTCACTGTTGAATTGTGCTTCACCAAAATAGTCATAACTCTTAGCTCCAAAAATGGATTGACAAGCAATTGGATGCGTTGGAAAGAAGACTCAAAGGAATTTAATTTTGTGGGTATTAATCTTAAAAATAATTCATACTCTAGGAGTTATGCTTGTTTAAAGTTGACTATAGGAAGATTCTTTGCAAGAAAACAACCGGTAAGGAAGATTTCAACTTGGCTATGAGCTAGGAGTTACTTGTGGCCTTAATACATGCCTAGATCCCTACCCACAATACTAAAATATGATGTTTGATCTTACATGTTCTTGAAGCATGGTTCTAATCTTAGCCTGGATTTTAGGGTGTTACAATATCTCCCTCTTGGGGTCATTTATCCCCGAATAAAAACTAACCAAGCTGAAAAGATAGGGAAGGAGATGCAATCCCAACACTGAATCTCTAAAAGTTGAATATTAACATGACAACTGAATCAGTAGCTAAAACATGGATTGAAGTAGACCCTTGAATGCATGTTATGATATGAAATTAACTGAGTGACATGAGACAGAAAGAATTAATTCAGGGTAAACTATTAACTCACTCATATCCACCACTACTTCCCAAGTAGCTCCCTCGACTGACTGATTCTGCCAAAGAACCTTTACTGAAGAGACCTCATTACTCCTCAACTTACAAACTTGATGATCAAGGATCTCAACTGGGACCTCTTCGTAAGAGAGACTATCTTTCACACCCACGCTGTCTAAAGTCACAACCTATGTGGGATAACCAATGTATTTCTTTAACAAAGACACATGGAAAATTGGATGCACCGATTCTAAGTCTGCAGGTAAATCTAACTCATAGGCTACATTGCCAAAGTGACCCACAATCTTATAAGGACCAACATAGTTTGTTCTGAGCTTCCCTTTCTTGCCGAATGTCTTCACTCCTTTTATGGGTGAAACTTTTAAGTAAATAAAATCACTAAGAGAAAACTCAAGTTCCCTTCTCCTCACATATACACAGGATTTTTGATGACTATAATCTATTTTTAGCCTTTCTTTAATCAGATGAACTTTCTTCATAGTCTCATGAACTAAATCTGGCACTATCAAGGTAGCTTTTCCAAATTCAACCCAACCAATAGGAGATTTCCACCTCCTACCATAAAGTGTTTCAAATTAGGCCATCTGATTACTGAAGTGATAGTTGTTATTATAAGCAAACTCAGTCAAAGGTAAATTATCATCCTAACTGCCCTTGAAATTGATCAGGCATGCTCTCAACATATCCTCTAAAGTTTGAATGGTACGCTCCACCTGACCATCTATCTGTGGATAAAAATTTGTACTGACATAAACTTGGGTACCAAGACACTTCTGAAAAGTCCTCCAGAATTGAGAGGTAAATTGAGTAACCCTATCTGAAATGATTGTCAAAGGGACTCCATGCAATTTCACAAACTCCCTAAGATAGAGTCCAGCATAATCCTCAGTTTAATCTGACATGTTAACTGGCAAGAAATGGGTTGACTTAGTCATTCAGTCCATGATAACCCAAATAGAATCATGTTGTCGACGAGTATGAGGCAACCTATAATAAAGTACATATTAACTACTTCCCACTTCCAAGTAGGACTACTGATATCCAAAAGCATACCACCAGTTCTCTAGTGCTCAACCTTAACCTGCTGGCAATTTGGACACTTCACCATAAATTCTGTGATATTCTTCTTCATGCCACTCCACCAACAGACTTCTTGTAGATCACAATACATCTTAATGGCTCCAATATAAATATAATTCCAAGAAATGTGAGCTTCTATTAGCATCTTCTATCTCAAGTCACCCACATCTAGAACACATAGTCTTCCACGACAACGAAGAACAACAGCTCCCCTTTAGGAGAAAACCTCAACCTTCGGACTCTTGACCGCTTCTTTCAACTTAAGCAATATAGGATCACTATTTTTCTTTTGTTTCACCTCATCTATCAATGAAGATTCTGAACCATTCTGAACCAAGATTTTACCTTTGGTTGAATCAACTAACTGAACTCACAATCTAGCAAGATGGTGAACCTCGCAAACTAACACCTTATTTTGATCTTCTATATGAGCAACACTTTCCATAGACAACCTACTAAGAGCATCATCCACAACATTGGTTTTACCCGGATGGTACAAGACACTCATAACATAGTCCTTCAACAACTCTAGTCATCTCCTCTGACAAAGATTTAGATATTTCTGACTGAACACATACTGAAGGCTCTTGTGATTGGTGAATACAGCTAACATGAACCATATAAAGATAATGCCTCTAAATTTTTTAGGTAAAAACCACTGTTGCCAACTCAAGGTCATGAGTCAGGTAATTCTTGTCAGAAGGCTTGAGCTATCTAGAGGCATATGTTATAATCTTGCCATGCTGCATCAACATACAACTGAGGTCATCTCTAAAAGCATCACAATAAACCAAAAACCCATCTGAACCCTCTGCCATAGTTAAAACTGGAGTGGAGGTGAGTTGAGTCTTCAACTCCAAAAAACTCTTCTCGTAAGAATCAGACCACTGAAACTTTACTTTCTTCTGAGTTAATTTGGACATAGGAGAGGCAATAGAATAAAATCCTTCAATAAACCGTCTATAGCAACCAGCTAAACCCAAGAAACTCCTGATATCTGATGGAGAGATAGGTCTAAGCCAATTCCTAACTTTTTTGGTCTTTTGAGGATCAATCTGAATACCCTCACCAAAAATGATATGACCAAGAAAAGCGACTGATTTCAACCAGAATTCAAAAATATTGAACTTAGTGAATAACTAGCGATCTTTGAGAGTCTACAAGACAATCCTCAAATGGTTTGCATGCTCATCCTCACTCCTAGAATAAATGGGGATGTCATCAATAAAGACAATGATGAACATGTCCAAGTACTGCCTGAACACCGTGTTCATTAATTCAATAAAAGCTACAGGAGCATTCATTACTCCAAAAAAACATAACAATAAATTTGAAGTGACCATACCGAGTTCTAAAGGGTGTCTTCGAATGTCTTCGAAATGTCACATTCTCTTACTCTGAGCTGATGATAGCCGGATCTGAGGTCTATCTTAGAGAAGCAATTGGCACCCTAATGTTGGTCAAATAAGTCATCAATTCTTGGAATGGGATACTTATTCTTGACTTGGACATTGTTCAACTAACTGGAGTCGATGCATATTCTGAGAGAACCATTTTTTTGGCATACGAAAAGAATTGGAGCCATGGAGAGATGCTTGGCCTGATGAAACCATTGTCTAAGAGATCTTTCAACTGCTCCTTCAATACCTTAATCTTGTCTTAATCCATTTTGTAGGGTGGAATTAAAATAGGTTGGGTGTCTGTAAGGAGATCTATTTCGAAGTCAATTTCCCATTTGGGAGGAACTTTGGGCAGATCTTTGAAAACACTTTTGGAAATTCATTTACCACTAGAATTGACTCAAGAGTTGGGGTATCATACATTAAATCCTTAACCTGAACAAGATGATCGATGCACCTTTTAGAAATTAATTTTCTAGCCCTAAGGTAAGAGACAAATCGACCTATAGGCACTGAGGTACTACCCTTCCACTCTATGACTGGCTCATTTAGAAACTAAAAATGGATTACTCTGTTTCTACAATCAATTGAGGTATATAAAGATTGTAACCAATCCATGCCAAGAATAACATCATAATCTGTCATGTCTAACTCTACAAGATCGACTGAGGTGACTTTCTGGGAAATTATGACTGGGAAAGTATGACTAGGCAATTACTGTATACTCTTCTAGCTACGACTGAATCACCGAATGGAGTAGAAACTAAGAAAAGTCCTACAAGGATTTCAGGACTGACACTGAATTCTACAGTTATGTAAGGAGTCACAAAATAAATTATGGCTCTGATATCTAACAATGCATAGACATGAATATGAAAGACTTGTAATGTACCAGTGACTACATGAGGAGAACCCTCTTAATCTTTTAGATTCTAAAGGGCATAAAACCTATTCTAACACTGTCTACCAGCTACACTAGATAAGGCACCCCTGGGTCGGGTGACTAGCTGGAGCTGCTGGAGAAGTAGCTTGAGTGTGTCCACCATTATCACCTCTCTTGGCTGAGGGACAATCTCGAAGTATGTGACTTATTTTCCCACAACCAAAACACCCATCCTTACCTATCAAGCACTTTTTGGGATGATTTTTCCCACACTTCTTACAAGTTGGGAAAGTGCGACCACTGAAAGAACTAAAATAAGACTTAGAGCCTGGCGCTCTACCTTTCTGGTATTACCTAGGCTTGGGGATGAGACACTAGCAGATGAAGGTGCTGGGGCTGAAGATCTCTTCTAAAACTGAGAGTGATTATCACCACCTAACTTCTGCTGAGAATAATCAAAGTTCCTTGTTCTAGCTCTCTTGTTCATATTCTCCCTATCTTTTTCCTTAATCTTCTCTTCCTCAATTTGTTGGTCATGAACCATCAACCTGGAGATATCAATCTCCTTGATCAAAATTGCAGTTCTACAATTCTTAACAACATCCTCAAAGACACCTGTCACAAACTTACTCATACGAGCCCTAGAATCAGCAACCATAGCTGGAGCATACTTAGAAAGTTGAGTAAACTTGAGAGAATACTCCTTCACACTCATGTTGCCCTGTTTCAGATTTATGAACTCCTGGACCTTGGCTTTTCTTAGCTCAAGTGGGAAGAAGCTATCCAGAAAGGTAGCCACAAACTCATCCCATTCTTTCGGACCTGCATCTGCACCCCTATCCTCCTTCTATTATTTATTCCAAGTGTGAGCCACTCCTTTTAATTGATCAGCCAAATTAGGACTTTTGACCAGGGTGACACTCTTGATCTCAGTAACCTTCTGAATATCATCAAGAAACTCCTGCGGATCTTCCTCAGTCTTAGAACCATTGAACTCAGGAGGATTCATCTGAGTAAAGTCTCAAACTCTAGCTACTGCTGTGGTACCAGTGGGATTGACCGGGGTAACAGCCTACTGATTAGCTTGAGTACTCATGGACTGAGCTAGCACTATGATAGCACCCCTGAACTCACCATGAGAGATATGTTCATTCAATGGGTCTGCTAGAGCTAGTGGTGCTTGCTGGTTTCCATTTCCATTTCTCCTTCTGTTGGCTCTTTTAGGAGGCATTTTCTGTAAATGCATAGAGTCTGAGTTAGAAAAGTGTTTTAGTAGAGTTCACACTCTATCGTATGACATGAATATTAAAGAAGAAAAACTTTTCCTAAAATGTTTCATATCCTCTCACTCGTAAGTGTGGCTTGCTTTACACATATAAACAACACTCTACTTAACGTGGCTTTCAAACATCCTATGACACCTTAAACCTGATGCACTGTTACCAAATTTTTCATGACCCGAGACTACCCCCAGTCGTAACATGGTACTTAGAGTCACAAGTGATCCCAAGCTAACCCATGGCCTGGCATGACACAAAGAATACTGTATAAAACTGAATAACACTGTGCGGAAGCTAAAGTCTAAATGATATAAGCAAATCAAAACCAAATGTCAATGTTTGGGTCAAAATGGAAATCACTTAACGCAACATAAAACTAAACATCTACTTTCATACTGAAAGCCTCTACTAAGACTACTTGCTGGGACAAGCCCCTAGCCAACTCTAACTGTATGAAGCTGAAATAAAGATAAAATAATATACTGATAACTAGTTCTTGAATGATGAGGATTCATCAAACGCTGCTGCTGAAGTGATGGTAAATCAACATAACCATGATTGGGATGTTGAACGTTCGAACTTATATTACAATACAATATAGCGTAAAGAAAAGTATTTGGTTAGTACTTTAAATGTACTGAGCATGTGAGATATGCACTACACTATATAAGATGAGCATGTTGAAAGTGACATAATAAACTGAACATGGGACTGGAGTCTATAAACTGATACAATAAATAAGTAACAGACATGTAACACTGTAAGATGTTGAATAAACTAAATATAAGGTCAAACGAGGTCTGATACTAAACTATGGGATGTTCTTGTAATCGATATAGACCATTTGATCAACATTAAATCCAACCTATAACCCAACTTGGAAGGGTGTTCTATACCTTGCCAAGGGTATGAACCATGATTGGCGTGAATTCACTCATGAGCCCATTAGGGGAAAGGGAGACACTCTCAATTGGAGAGGACCCCTTTAACCTACAGTGGCACGTAGTTTGGGACTTGGGTTATCTGAACCAGTGTACTTTCGGTGCTAAGTACTACTCCTAACTGAAAGTAAACTGATAGACTAAAATGCTCAATAATAATAATGTTCTGAAACTGAAAGATGAGTGCTTCATCTGAAAGCATTCTAAATCAAGAAAACTAAAGGAAAGAGTATTCAACTAAAAATGCATGTTATCCTAGGGCATCAGGTGTTCAAAATCCCCCATCTCAGAAGAATGCAACTACTAATGGTAATTCTATAAACTAAACCTAATAAGGAATTTCATAACTAAAGCCCTTAAATCATGAATTTACCCAAAACATTTAGAATTCATAACTTTAACATCCAAAGATATTGAAATTCATGGGAAGGACATGGGTTCATGGATTAATTATGACAAGGAACCTAACTACAAATAAATTCATAATATTTATGAACCCTAGGCTCTGAGAAAGGGATTAAACTGAAGAATATAGTTAAATTTGGGACTCAATGGGTGAAAGAAAAACCATTGATGAAATCCAACATACCTGGAGGTGGAAACCTTAGTGAATTCTTGGAACTTAGATCCTAAAGGAGATGAATCCTAGTTACTGCCTTAGAGAAAAAAATCACCTCTTCTCTCTTGTTTTTGCTAAGTGTTGATTGAGTTTTGAGTAATGAGGGACTTAGGGTAATATTAGAATTAATAATAAGCTTTGGGATAGCTTAAATGGCATTGTATAGGGGTCGAAATAGTGGGGACAGACTGGAATTCCCCTTATAAAATGTAACTAAAAAAGCTGCAAAACACGATGTATGAACCATTTCTTAATCATGGGACCCACCTATGATAGTGGGTGGTGCTCGTTGTTGGGTGGTTGGATTGTTCCTTCTCTGTATTTCATCAGAAGATCCATGGTAAAATTCATGTGACCCACTTATGTTTGTACCTTGGTCTGTAGTTGGATGTCCAAGCCGAATCAAATTTAGGACCCACGATCAAACCTAAGATCGTGGTTTCAAACCAACATCGTGGGATCCCCTTATGGTTGAAAGGTATACTTGTAAAATGTTGAGTTTTTCGGGATGTTTCATGTAGATGAATACATTGTACGATCATACAATCTCCCCAAGATCGTTCCTTGGTTTGTAGTTTCTCACTGTTGGACAATGCTTCACTAAAATGGTCATAACTCTTAGATCCAGAACCAAATTGATGAGAAATTGGATGATTTGAAAAGAAGACTCAAAGATATTTCATTAGGTGGGTCTTCATCTCTAAAATACTTCATAATCTAGGAGTTATACTCATTTGAAATTGACTATAGGAATATTCATCGCAAGAAAACAACTGGTAAGGAAGGTGTCAACTTGGATATAAGCTAGGAGTTACTTGTGCCCTTAATACAAGTCTAAATCACTTACCACACTAAAAAAACATGAATTTTGATTTTACATGTACTTGAAGCATGGTTCTAATCTTAGCCTAGATTTTCAGGGTGTTACATTCCGCCCCATAACTCATTTTTTGTTCCTCAATACTTCCAATGCTTCATCAACTTCAGCTTGTAATAGTTGTGTTGGAAGAATGATCGATAGTGTATTACCCTATCTTAGAATATATTTTTTAGGAATGATGGTAACTACTTCAACTCCGGCTATGGGGGTTTCTCAATGGATGGCTAGGATGGTTGCCCAAGTGGTATCACAAGAGGTTTGGCCTCCCTACGTAATGAAAATGCTTGCCAAGTCTAATATTTTAGTCATCTCTTATGCAACTTCATCATCAAAGATTTCTTCTCCCGCAAAATCTTAATCTAAAATTTTACATAACAATGGTATCTCTAAGTGAATATCAACCACAGACATTGTAGACAACTCTTCATTGATGGTTGGTAGCTTAAGATCTTTGTACAAATCAAACACTAACTTTGTCATGAGGCCTCATTGTTAGCTGTCATGCTGCCACATTGATTAGAACCCTACCTGTGGCTAAAAAGAGATGTTTTCATGATCCAAACAGATATGAGTGGCACCCACACTAACCCTTCTATAGGAGAACCATCTAAGTCAAGCTTTTAACCTATTTTATCAATCAATTAAGACAGAATATTAACAAATCTCAACTTAGGTAATAAGGAATTCAAAACTAAAGAATAAATGCATAAATAAACCATCTATTACATCCCCACTTACTAGAATGCTAATCCAAACAACCATCTAAAAGTATCTCAAAAATTCACTTATAAAATAAAACATCATTATCTGAAAGAAAGACAATGTAAACTATGAAGATCCGTGGAAACCTGGATATGGAATGCTCACCCTTAGATCAAATCAACTAGTAACGCTAGAGATGAGGTCGTGTCTGAGACTCCAGAAAAGTATCTGCACTTAACAAAAGAATAGCATAAGATAGTATCAGTACAAAATACTATGTACTGGTAGGCATCATCGACCGATTCAATTTAGTAACAAGTACAAATCATAAATCAAATAATAAGTAGACAGGAGGTTCAACACATAGAAAGTAGTTTTGTTACAACCCCAAACATTATTACGGTGAGTTGGTGGGAAAAATTTCAAACATGGCCTTTCCTTAGACTAAAATTTTGAAATTCAGGCTACTCTAATTTTGGGCAGATTTCTAATATTGTGTGGTCTATGGAAATTTGGAAATTCTTTGGGTGTTAGTCATGGGATTTGAGTTGATTTTATGTTAAATGAGAATTTAGGAAGTCATAAAAGCTTCCAATGCATAAAATAGATTAGTAGAACTACAGTTATAGCAATTTCTATAAAAAGGTTAGTATGTGATGTCAAAATAAGTAACGTGTGTTATGAAATGGGCATAGCTAGGAATAGATCCAAAGCTATTGTTTAACTACTGCTGCAACGGCACAATTTTCGTTGCAGCAAAGTTGTTATAGCGAGCAAAGGGACCGCCATAGCGGAGGTCCATTTGGCCTAAGCCTTGCTACAGCAAAAGGATTTCCATTGCAGCAGCATCATTACAATGACAAAGCTATCACTGTAGTGGTGATTAGGCAGATTTATTCTAGTTAATTCAAGAATTAGCATTTTCATTCTAAAAAATTTAGTTTTCTACCTAAGAAAAGGAAAAGGTGATTTTCTCCATTATTAGGGGTTTTTCATCATTAAGGTAAGGATTTCCACCATTTTAACTTGTAGCTACTTCTCTTAATTATTGAGATTGTAAAGATCATGATCATGGCTGAAAATTGAGGTTTAGCCCTAGGTTTAATGTAGAAATTGGTTGGGAATGGTTTGTTTTCACTTGTTATTGAATTTAGGTTATTAGAAATCACTTTCTAGTGTAGAATTTATTTGGGTAATTATGAATTATGGGGAATTCAAAGAGATTAAAGGATAAAAAACCTAGAATGATAAACTAGGCTAATTTCATATGCTAAAATTAGTGGGTTAAGGTTTGTAATGCGTAGAAGTTGGGAATGAAGCATTGGGTCATTCTTATTTGTTATTTATAGATAAAGAATAAGCAGAACTAGTAAGAAAGGACAAAGTTTCAACTGAATAGTGAATTTGGATTAGAATACGAGGTAGTTTATGGTTTAAAAGTAGTTGTAGACTTGATTTGACTCTATGCTAATATTTAAGTTAGATGATTGTGATTAGCCTTCAGGCATGCTTATGATTGTAGATTGAATTGATGTTAAGGTTATGTTGAAATGATAAACTTGAACGTTATAAGTGTTGATGAATGTAATATGAACTTGATTGTTGACATTATCATGCTTTGAGCATTGTTGTTGAGGTTTTTACCTATTTTGATGATATTAGGATCAGGTTCCATACCGAAACAAATATTGATAGCCTCGTTATCGAGAATAGGTACCACGCTGGTATTGTACATAGACTAAGCTCATCCCTTATAGGTCATGACTAAGGGTCCCTGATGTCCCTAGTATGTGTGTACACTATTTTTAGACATGCATTGATTGGTTTCATTGGACATGTCGTTGCTTACATGATTGTTATTGACTGGATTATTTAATTGTAAGAGAATTGATATGAATAACTTGAGATGCATTGATATGAAAAGGATAGTCAGTAGTTTTGTAAGTTGATGTAATTATGAATATGTACTGAAATGTCGGTTGATAATGAGTTATGTCTTCATTGCTTCTTTCTTTTGTTTAACTTATTTATTTGTATGGTTTTAAGTTATGTCGGCCGATGTTGTCTACCAGTACATAGTGTTTTATATTGATACTACATATGAGATTCTTTTTGTTGAGTGCAGAGTGTGTTCCAGTGTTTGAGACTAGACCTTGGCTTTAGATTGTGATTAGTTGTTTTGATTCAAGGGTGAGCACCATGTATGGGAAACTATTAGATCTTCATATTGTCCATGTCCTCTATTCCGTACTATGACACTTCTCCTTTTTATATTAGTTTTTAGATATGATTCTAGACTTTGTTTTTGAATAGTAGTTCTTGTATGGCGACTTTCAGGTCCCGAGAAGATGTAATAGTTCTAGATATTTCCACACGTTTGATACATTATTGGGTTATTTAGGACTTTAGGCTTATGCTATGAATTAGAATGATTTTAAGTTAATAAATGATGGTTTAAGAGATGATTTAGTAAATGTTGAGCTTAATTGTTTAAGTGTTGGGTTAATTAGTTCTCCCACCGTAGAGTTAGGGTGGGTGCCACTCACGACCACTTGAGTTGTGAAAAAGATGGTATTAAAGCACTGGGTGCATATCTCGTCGTCCAAGAATGGGTCTAGTAGAGTCTTATAGAATGGTACAGGGACATTTGTACTTTTATTTGAGAGGCTACAGGACTTTAGGAAAAAATTCTCACTTCTTTCTTTTATTTGTGCTAGTACTTTATTCCAATTGATATCTAGTGATCTAAATTGGTATCTAACTTCCTTTATTCTTGTTTGGTAGATGGTTAATACATGCATAGTTAGAGTTGCAGTAGTAACAGCAGCGCGCAAGCCGATCATTAGGGCCATAGCTTAAGGTAGAGTTCACGTAAGAGAAAGGGGCAGAAAAGGAGGGCGAGGGCAACACCCATCAGGGGTGGAGACCAGGCAGCTGGAGGATTAGCTAGACAAAGATCACCTTCCCCTTCCCCACATGAGAAAGCTCCAGACATAGTTCAGGATGAGGAAGTGGTAGTTGAGGATAGGGAGGTCCCAATTCCGAAATATATTGTGCCCGTGCAGTGGTGCTATAGCTCAGGTGCCCATGTCCTTAGAGTTGATCTAGTAGGTGTTGGGATTTTTGAGCAGTTTAGATGGAATTGGTACTACTCAGACAGTTCCATCATTCAAGCCTCTAATTTTGTAGCATGTCACTTCTATAGCACCTCGAATGTACAAGAGTTCTGAGGTGGGAGCTTTCCCCCAACAGGTATTAGGTCCAATTATGATCGGTGATGAACATGATTAATTTTGTAAGTTTCTAGAAATGAAACCTTTGCCATTTTAAGGTGTTGAATTAGAGGATTCTTATGAGGTTTTGATTGATTTTCATGAGCGTCTGCATAAGATAGGGATTGTGGAGAGATATGGAGTAGATTTTGGGACTTTTCATTTGTAGGGAGAGGCTAAGCAATGGTGGAGAGCCTTTGTTGAGTGTAGGGCTGTTTTACCTCCACTAACTTGGTCTCACTTTCAGGCTATGTTTCTTGAGAAATATGTTCCCCGTGCTTTGTTGGATAGGAAGAAAGATTAGTTCATGAGGATTGAACAGGGTGAAATGTTAGTGGTGGCCTATGAGACCAGATTTCATGCTCTGTCTCGATATGCTTTGCAGTTGATACCTACTGAAGAGAAGAGAATCAGACTATTTGTGAAGGGTTTAAACACAGGCCTTCAAGTGCCTGCACTTCATATGACCTCTTTCAGGAAAACTTTTTAGGAGATGATGGAGTTTTTAAAAAAAGTAGAAGGTGATAGGTAGCAAGGTAGTGTTAGAACGAAGGAGAAGAGAGCCCAAAAATAGGCTCATTTTAGTAGCTATTACTGTGGGGTCGTAGTTCACAGAGTTTCTCTTCTTGATTGATTTACTCATTGATGCTTGTGTCTGTTGAGGGCCCATCACGGGTTAGTCATCAACCTTCTGGTATAGGTAGTTATACACCTTCGGTGTCTTCATCCCAGCGGCCTACTCTAGATTGTAGATACTATGAGTGAGGGGTAGTAGGTCACATTCGAAGGTATTGTCCTAATTTTATACCTTCAGTTCAGTAACTCGATAACTGGTTTCTAGAACTTTAGTTCTAACATGTTATGGTGAGGGAGGAAAGGGTAGGGTTCATCCATAGGATGGGTGTGGTGGTCACAATACTGGTAGAGGTGGATACCAAGCCAACCATGGTAGAGGGTAGGTCGGTCGGGGTGATGCGCAGGCTGGTTGAGTGGTGGTCAGATTAGTGATAAGGCTCATCTGTATGAATTTCCAGGTCATCCTGAAGCTGAGGCTTCTGATGTAATAATCACTTATACCATTCTTGTCTGTAATTGTATGACTTCTATATTATTTGATCAGGGTTCCATTTTTTCCTATGTGTTTGTTAAGTTTTCTTTAGGCTAGGACTTAGTTTGTGAAATACTTAAGACACCCATGTATGTATCTATATCGATTGGAGTTTTTTTGTGTGTTGATCAAGTTTACTGGGCTTGTCCTATAGTGTTTATGGGTTACAAAACTTTGGCAGACTTAGTGATCTTAGACATGGTAGATTTTGATATTATTTTAGAGATGAGTTTGTTGTCTCCTTACCATGCTGTTCTTGATTTTTATGCTAAGACTATCACCATAGCTATGCCCGGGATGGAAAGGTTAGAGTTGGAGGGTCTTGAGAATCGTTTCTGCTATTCGTGCCCAAAAGCTAGTTAAGAGCGGGTGTTGGGTGTTTTTAGCCAATTTTTAGGATGATCTTCCTGGGATGCCACCTGACAGTGATATCGACTTTTGCATAGACTTAAAGTGGGACACTCGCCCTATTTTCGTTATTCCTTATAGGATGGCATTGGCTAAGCTAAGGGAATTGAAATCTCAGTTATATGGGTTATTAGGGAAGGGTTTTATCCGTACTAATGCTTCTTCTAGGGGTGCTCCTGTCCTTTTTGATAAGAAAAATATGGGAGTATGCAGATGTGCATAGACTACGGACAATTGAACAAAGTGACAAATCTCAATAAATATACTTTGCCTAGGATAGATGACTTGTTCAACCAGTTGCAAGATGTCTTACTATTTTTAAACATTAATATAAGGTCGAGTTACCATCAACTTAAGATTCAGGTAGAGGACATACCAAAGATAGCCTTTTGGACTCATTATAGCCATTATGAGTTCTTGGTGACGTCTTTCGGCTTGACCAATGCCTTATCCACCTTTAAGGGTTTGATGAATGATAAAACCTTATTTGGATTCATTCATAATTGTTTTCATTGATGACATCTTGGTGTACTCCAAGAGTAAAAAGGAGCATGAAACACACTTGCGTACTGTGTTAGGGTTACATAAGGAGAAACAACTATATACTAAGTATTCCAAGTGGAAATTTTGGTTATCTTTAGTGTCTTCATTGGGGCATGTGCTATCTAAAGAAGGGGTTATGGTAGACCCACATAAGATTGAGTTTGTTTAAAATTACACTAGACCGACCACAGTGATAGAGATTCATAGTTTTATGGGGTTAGCCAGCTATTATTATTTGTTTGTGAAAGGATTCCCCTCCATTGCTTCGCATATGACATGGTTGACTCAGAAGGAGGTACCTTTTATATAGACTGATGAATGTGATGAGAGCTTTCAAAAGCTCACATTCTTACCTTGCTAGCTGAAGATAAGGATTTTATTGCGTATTTTGATGCTTCATGTTCTGGTTTGGGTGTTGTTTCGATATAGGACAAGAATGTAATGGCCTATGTTTCGAGGAAGCTAAAGGTGCATGAAAGAAATTACCTCTCCCATAATTTAGAGTTGGTAGCGGTGGTGTTTGCTCCTCTTTAACATTGATGTTTCGGGCATTGTCAAAGTGGACAATTAAAGTGCTAGAAGAGATTCTTCGGGCATGTGTAATGGATTTTGGTGGTCATTGGGATCAGTTCCTTCCTTTATGTGAATTTGCTTACAATAATATTTACCACTCAAGTATTAATATGTAATTCCTTTTGAAGCCTTATATGGGAGGAAGTGTAGATCGCCAATCACGTGGTTTGATGCCTTTGAGATGAGACCTTGGAGAACTGATGTATTGAAGGAATCAGTGGAGTAGGTGATACTCATCCAAGAAAAGTTGGTGGAAGCTCAAAATAGACAAAAGGAGTATGCAGATAAAAAGGTGAGAGATGTTTATTTTGAGAAGGGTGAGAAGGTATTGCTTAAAGTATCACCCATGAAGGGTGTAATGCATTTCAAAAAGAAGGATAAGCTAAGTCTGAGGTATGTCAGACCATATGAGATCTTTAAAGAAGTACGGTTTGTGGCTTATAGGTTGGATCTACCGTCTAGTTTGTCCGGAGTTCATCTGTTATTCTATGTTTCAATGCTTAAGAAGTATCATAGAAATGGAGATCACATCATCCATTGAAATTCGGAGTTGTTTGATAAGGAACTCCCTTATGAAGAGGAACTTGTTGTTGTACTAGATAGAGATGTGAGAAAGTTGAGAACCAAGGTGATTCCTTCTATAAAGGTTTAGTTAAGAAACCATCCTGTTGAGGAGGCCACTTAGGAGACTGAGGTGAACATGCGCAAGTGTTATCCCTATTTGTTCATCGATTCAGCTACTCCTTGTTGGTTTTTATCTCTTGTTATAAGTTGTCATTCAGGGACTAACGAGTGTTTAATTGGTATCTAATGTAACAATTCAAATCTTTGTTACAGTGAGTTGGTGGGAAAAATTTGGGACTTAGCCTTTTCTTAGACTAAAATTATAAAATTGAGGCTAGCCTAGTTTTAGTTGGATTTTGGATGTTGTCTGGTTTAGGGAACTATGAAAATTCTTAGGGTGTTAGTTTTGGTATTTGAGTTGATTTTATGTTAGATGAAAAACTTAGGAAGTCATAGAAACTTTTGATGCATAAAACGGGTTAGTAGAACTCCAGTTATAGCAATTGCTATGAAAAGGTTAGTACGTGATATCAAAATCAAAAAAGTGTGTTAGAAAATTGGTATAGTAGGGAATGGATCCCAAGTTACTATTTAAGTACCACTGCAGTGGTAGGATTTCCGCTGCAGCAAAGTCACCGCAGTAAGCAAAGGGACCGTCACGGTAGAGGTCCATTTAGCCTAAGCCTCGCTGCATCGAAAGGATTTTCGATGCAGCAGTGTCACTACAGTGACAAAGCTATCGCTGCAACAACAATCAGGTTGTTTTATACCAATTAATTTGAGAATTAGTATTTTCATTCAAAAAATTTCAATTTTCAACCTAAGGCAAGGAAGAGTTGATTTTCTCCATTATTAAGCATTTTCCATTGTTGAGGTAAGGATTTTCCACCATTTTAATGTGTAATTACTTCTCTTAATCCTTGGGATTGTAAGGATCATGATCATGGTTGAAAATTTTAGTTTACCCCTATGTTTGATGTATTGGTGGAAATTGGTTGAGAATGGTTGGTTTTCATTTGTTATTGACTCTAGGTTGTTAGAAATCAATTCGTAGTGTAGAATTCTTCTGGGTAATTATGAATTACGGGGAATTTGAAGAGATTAAAGGGTAAAAAATCCTAGGATGATAAACTAGGCTAAATTCATGTGCTAAAATCAGTGGGTTAAGGTTTGTAATGCTTAAAAGTGCGGAATGAAGCATTGAATCATTCTTATTTATTGTTTATAGACCAAGAAGGAGAAAAACTATCAAGAAAGGACAAAGTTTCGAATTCATAGTGAATTTGGATTAGAATACGAGGTAAGTTATGGTTTGAAAGTAGTTGTAGACTTGATTTGACTCTATACTTTTATTTGAGTTAGATGATTGTAATTAGCCTTCGGGCATGCTTGTGATTGTTGATTGAGTTGATGTTAAGGTTAAGTTGAAATGATAAACTTGAAGTTTATAAGTTTTGATGAATGGAATATGAACTTTATTGTTGACATTATTGCGCTTCTAGCATTATTATTGAGGCTTTTACCTATTTTGATGATATTAGGATCGAGTGCCATAATAGATATTGACAGACTTCTTGTCGAGAATGGGTACCACACCAGTATAGTACATAGACTGAGCTCATCCCCTGCAGGTCATGACTAAGGGTCCCTAATGTCCCTAGTAAGTGTGTACACTATTTTTGGGCATGCATTGCACATGTCGTTGTTTACTTGATTGTTATTGACTGGATTGTTCAAGTGTAAGTGAATTGATATGAATAACTTGAGAAGCATTGATATGAAAAGGATAGTCAATAATTTTTTAAGTTGATGTTATTATGAATATGTACTGAAATGTTGATTTATTATGAGTTATGTCTTGATTGCTTCTTGCTTTTTTTAACTTATTTATTTGTATGGTATTAAGTTAAGACGGCCGATGATGCCTACCAGTGCATAGTGTTTTGTGCTGATACTACCTGTGCTCTTCTTTTGGTTGAGTGCAGAGTGTGCTCCAGTGTTTGAGACTAGACCTCGGCTTTAGCTTGTGATCAATGGTTTCAATTCAAGGGTGAGCACCATATCTGAAAAACCATTGGATCTTCATCTTATTCATTTCCTCAATTTCGGACTATGACACTTCTTCTTTTTATATTGGTTTTTGAATATGATTCTAAACTTTTTTTTTTGATACGATGACTTTGAGGTCTCGGGAAGATGTAATAGTTAGAGATATTTCTGCTCATTTGATACGTTATTGGGTTATTTCATACATTAGGCTTATGCTATGGAATGGAATGTTTTTAAGTTAATAAATGATGGTTTTTGGAGAGCACATAGTACATGTTGAGCTTAATTGTTTAAGTGTTGGGTTAAGAGTTGGGTTAATTGGTTCTCCCACCATAGAGTTAGGGTGGGTGCCACTTACGAGTCACGGCCATTTGGATCATGACAAGTTTACTCAATAAAACAATCATTTCAGATCAAGCTAATGCAATGCCAATAATCAGTCATATAAACCACCAAATATTATCATAAACAGTCATGAATTCACAAACTAGGAATTCATATCATAGTATGAATCTGTGTCCACCTCAATCTCATATTTGTACTTCTTTTACTTTCATTATTATGACAATATATATATATATATATATATATATATATATCACTAATTCTCACCTCATCATTAGTCTATATACACATGTTGCGGATCTTATTTCTATCACTAGTCATGACCTGCAGGGGATGCACCAGGGTCCATGTACTGTACCGACGTGGTATACCCGATCCATAATAATCATAGTAATCATAATATTGTACCGATGTGGTACATGATCAATCAATTAACATCGTACCAACGTGGTACCTGATTCATACATTAATATCAGTTACATTTTCACTTTTACTACCTCTCAGGATTTATCTCAAGTGCATCAAATTTTACAAGCACACTTCACAGATCAAATCTCATTTTCAATAGTTCAATAATCAATAGCCTATTCATTCAATCATTACAAACCAATAATCATCAACTGCAAGTATGTCCAAAAACCAATCAACATGTCATTTAATTTTGAAGCATACAAACAACTAAATTGAGTTTAATCTCCATTTAAACCAGAACCTACCTCAACCGAAGAACCCAAATCAAACAACTTCATAAGATCTTTGCCTTTCCTTAATGCCTCGGATTGTTCATGGTCTAAAATAAATAAGTACAAGAGTAATTAATCATTCATTCTTAAATTTAAACCTTGGAAATTCAACCCCATTAGTTCTATACTCTTTCATAGCCTATAACTTTGGCTTAGGGTTTTCCAACTATCAAATTGCCCAAAAGTCCAATAATTTATGTTTAAAGGCAATAATTTTATGCTAGAAAGTGTTAATTAATAACCTAGAATTATTTCTAGATGATTTTGCATCTACCCATAGACTTTTCTCACAATTTCATGAACTTAGGGTTCTGACCCACAATTCTACCATTAACAATCTCCGTAGTGATTCTATGAAAGGAATGGATTACTAGATGAAAGAGTAGTGAAATCTTAACAATTGAAATTTCCCTAGCACAGAGAGAAATCCCCCCTAGCAGTTTGGAATGAGACCTTTGAGTTAGAGAAAATTGACTTAAGTGAATTAATATGTAGGTTGTCTGCTGTAGCGGCCACTTGCTTGCTACAGCGGCTAGACTGTGGCAGAAAAGGGGTCTTGCTACAGCTGCCCTCAACTAGTTTGCCACTATTGTCACGGCAGAACGACCACTGCTACGATAGTCTCACTACAGCTAGACTCTCACCATTGTAGTGTATAGTAGGCAGAAACTTGGGGAAAAGCTAAAACTAACCCCATTTCATAACACAAACATCTACTTAGGACATCACAGAATTTTCCCAACATGGCAACATCTATAATCGGAGTTATATGAATCCATTTACTGCCCTGAAACTTTCTATGGAAAACTATGCCACTTCACCATCCTCCAACGATCACAACACCACCAAACACAACATCACGAATCCAAATTCACCACTAAAGCACACAACAAAAAATTTTCCTCAAAAACCATCCTACCTTGAGATTTTATCAACTCTCTCACTAGAGGAAATTGTAGCAGGGTACTTATGCCCTAAACAACACTATAATGATAGAATGGGTCATTACATTATATACCAATCAAACAACCATTCATCTCTAAATGGGAAATATAGGAAATAAGGGAAAAAGTAATCTAACTAGGTAAAAAGATGGGGATACTTGTACGCATATCTGCTTTGGTCTCCCAAGTGGCCTCCTCAATAGGATGGTTCTTCCACTAGAACTTCACAAATGCAATTTAATTCAATCTCAACTTACATCATCTCAATCTATAATAGCTATAGGTTTCTCTTCATAAGAGAGGTTTTCATCCAATAGGACCAAATCCTAGCGAACAATGTAGTTACAATAACCATGGTACTTTTTCAGCATAGACACATGAAATATAGGATGAACTCCCAACAAACTTAGAGGCAAAGCCAATCTATAAGCCACTGGCCCCACACACTATAGAATTTCAAATGATCCAATATTGAGCTTATCTCACTTGCTAAATCTCATAACACTTTTCATGGGTTTAACCTTAAGCAATACCTACTCACCCTTCATAAAGTGTATATCTCTCATCTTTTGGTATGCATATTCCTTTTGTCTACTCTGAGCCGCTAGAAGCTTCTCTTGGATAAACTTTACCTTCTCTATTGATTCCCTCAAAAGATCAGTACCCCACGATCTCACCTCAAATGAATCAAACCAACTAATGGGAGATCTACACTTCATCCAATATAATGCCTTAAACGATGCCATGTCAATGCTCGAATGATAGTTATTATTATATGTAAACTCCACTAATGGAATAAATTGGTCCCAGTGATCCCAAAAGTCCATCACACAAGCATGGAGAATATCCTCCAATACCTGAATCATCTGCTCAGACTGGCCATCGGTCTGAGAATGACATGTTGTACTAGGGTCCAACCTAGTACCCAACTCTATATGCAATTTTCTCCAAAAAACAGAGGTAAACTGAGTACCCCTATCTGAGATAATAGAGAGTGGGACTCCATGCAACTAAACAACTTCATGGAAATAAATGTTGGCTAATTATTGCATTATAAGTGATCTAAACTTGAACAAAGTGTGCAGATTTGGTTAGACTATCCACAATAACTCATATCGAATCAAATTTTCCCAAGGTCTTTGGAAGACCAACTAAAAAATCTATCGCTATCCTTTCCTACTTCCATTACAAAATAGGCATCCTCTAAAGTGTCCCACCAGGCTTCTGGTGCTCATAATTTACCTACTGGAAATTCTGACATCGACCGACAAAATCAACAATGTCTCATTTCATCCTGCCCCACTAATAGTGCTACCTCAGGTCACGATACATCTTGGTCTAAGGTTGTACAAATTTTAGGTCAAACCATTGACCCGAATAGATAACTCGATTATTGGGTTAATTATTTAATTTATTGGGTTTTTAGGTTGGGACTCAGTTTATTTTCTACTAGTGTTGAGTTACCGGGTCGAGGATCAATTTGGGCATAATTTTAGTCAGTTAACCCTATAAACCGATAATTTGAATGGATCCTATACCTTTTAATTGACAAGCAGACTACAAACCTTAAGTGAAGTCACATTTCAGTGGCCCATTACCCTCCCCCCCCCCCCAACGGCCCAACTTCAATCTCATTTCAGTAAAGAGATGAATTAAGGTAATGAGTTTAGACACATTTCTCAAAGCTGCCTCAAAGGATTTCTCAGTTCTTTTACTCAATACGTCAAGTCTTAAAAGACTCATTTTTATACTTTTTTTTTTGGCTCAAGACCTCAAGTTTCAAAGGATTTCTCAATTCTCAATTCTCTAATCGTAACTCGTAAGCCTTTAATTTTCATTTCACTATTTTAGGGTTTCTGATGGTGAATTTGGGAAGTGGAACAGAAGCACATGTACGTTTTAAGTAGTATGAGTATGAGACAATATAGCCCTATTTTCTTTTCACTGCGACAATTACAATTTTCAACATATATAATCCATATGCAATTCCTATAGAGTTACTCCATTAGAGTATGCAAATTAATGGTACTGCTTTTCATTTGTTTTATGTGTTTATGCCTTAATGGGTCTTAATTTTCTGAAGTCACAAGTATTAATTTTAATAATTTCACTATAATGATTTATGGGTTTCATTAGTATCACTATTTTTCTTTTCACCAACAATTTATGAGCTTTTTTTTTTGGGGGGGGGGGGGGGGGGTTATGGTTTTAAGTATTTTAATGGTTTTCAGTTTTAGAATATCAACTCTCAACTATTTCTAATTATTTTACATCTTTGCACAGCTCTTAAATTGGTGGTTCTGTACAACCAAACCAATGAGTTAACGATTGTGTGTTCTTTTATTCTCAATTTCGACAATTTCAATTAGTTTTTGGTAAGTTTCTGATTCTCTTATTCTCTTAATGTTAATGAGTTAATGACTGTGTGTTTTCTTAACGTCTAGAAGTGAAAGTGAAAACTATTAACGTCTGGATTTTTTGTATTCAAATGCGTTAAACTTGAGTATTCACAATTTTTTGGTGTTTAAGGTTGTGCTATTTAAATTTTTTATGTGTTTTGTTGGCTCGTTGTTTGACAATTTTCTTTTAAAATCACCATTCACAATGACACAAATAGATGGCAGAAAATATTGTAATTGATAAAGCGGTTAGTAAAAGTAGATATTTTAATTCAAATGAAGTGAATCAAACTCAAAGTGTTGAGTCCAAAGTAAAGAAGGGAAGGAGAAAAAGATCTCGTGTGTGCGATCATTTTACTCCTAAAGTTGATTCTGAAGGAAACAATAAGGGTTTTTGTAGATAATGTAAGCAAGAGTATTTTTCTGACACAAAATACCATGGTACAATGGCAATGCTTGGTCATATAACCAAATAAAAAAAAATGCCCCTTAACATTGAAACTAGATGATCAAAGTTAACATTTCAATCGGTTACAAGGGGTAACAAGGGTGATGTAGCAATTGTTTCATGGAAATTTGATCAAGAAGAGTGTAGGAAAGCTTTGTATCACATGGTAATTCTTGATGAGCTTCCTTTCAGATTTATTGAAAAAGAAGGTTTTAAACAATTTATAAAAGTGGCACAATCTTTATTTTGGTTCCTTCTCGTACCTCTATGACTCGTGATTGTTTTGATCTTTTTGATGAAGAGAATTATATAATGAGGACCATTTCTAACGAAAACCAACAAAGAGTGTGTATAACACTGATACTTGGACTTCTGTGCAAATAATCAATTATATGTGTATTACTGCTCATTGGATTCATAAATATTGGACTTTGCATTAGTAGATTCTCAATGTTTATTTAATTTCTAGTCGTAAAGGTGAAGATATGGAAAAGGCTATTATTAAGTGTTTGCATGAGTGGGGGTTGTATCAGATTTTTACTGTCACAATTGATAATGCTAGTTCAAATAGTGTACGTGTGACTGAGTTGTCTAAGCAATTAACTAAGTGCGGGACCAATCTTATGGGTGGTAGTCACCTTTATGTTAGGTGTATGTCTCAAATTATAAATCTTGTTATTCAGGATAGTATGAAAGAAGTAAATGTGTCTATTGAAAGAGTTAGGAAAGCAGTGAAATACATTAGGCAATCTCCTCCTAGGTGGGAGAACTTTTAGGAATGTTGTAAAGATGAAAATCTTGTTAAAAAGTATTTATGCTTGATTGTACCTACAAGGTTGAATTTCACCTACTTGATCTTGAATAGGGCTATTGAATATGAGGGTGCAATTTTAAATTATGTCGATTGTGATATTGTTTTGGCACATCATCTTGAGTTTGATCATATCTGCGTGAGTGATTATGATATTGTGGATGAAAAGCCTGCACACACACTTTTGAGTAGTGATTGGGAAAGTGAAAAAAATTGCAAAATTTCTTGAATTATCTTTTAAGCTTACTTTAAAGGTATCTGGATCACTATATGTTACATCAAATTTTTATTTTCTTGAAATTTGTCAAGTTGGTGTTTACTTGACAAAATTGATATCAAATAAAGATAGTGTTTTGGCTGAAATGGCAGCAAAGATGAAGGAGAAATTTGAGAAATATTGGGGTGATACAAAAAAAATGAATAACATGCTTTCCATACCATGAGTTTTGGATCCTCGCCACAAATTTTTCACTCTTAGTTTTGCACTTAAGAAGAAGTTTAGGGACAAAGGTCCAGCTATAGAAAAAAATGTACGAGAGTACATGTATTCATTATTTGATAAGCATTCAAAGCCTGCTTCAAAAGATAAAGGTGGTAAAATTTCTTCAACAGAAGTGGAAGCTTCTAGTTCAAGCTCTATAGTTTTAGAAGATGTTAGTGACTTTATGAGAAATTAAATAGACATACATCTAAAAGTGGAGGTGCAAATTCGAAGTCGAAATTGGATAAATATATTGCAGAAGATACAAAAACTGGAAATGTCAATTTTGATAAATTGCTTTGGTTGAAAGTTAACTCACCTAGACTACCCTTTTTCTGAGATGGCTCGAGATGTTTTAGCTATTCCTATTTCAAGTGTGGCATCTGAATGTGCTTTTTGTACTGGAGGGTGCATTGTTGATTCATTTAGGAGTTTATTAACTTCTAAATTGGTACAAGCTCAAGTGTGTCTACAAGATTGGCTTCAGAATGAATCACAACCTATAAGTATTGAGGAAGATTTATATTTTCTCGAGCAACTTGAACAAGGTTAGAAAAGAACCTTGCATTGATCTAAAATGGTTAATTATTTATTTAATATTTTTTTGCTTGAGCCTTAACTTGTTATTGTAATTTCTTTAGGTTTGGCCAAACTTGAAAAAGAATCTAGCATTGATGACATATGAGATTGTAGATGGTTATAAGACGAAACTTTGATAAGTTAATTATTCAACTCCTATGCAGCGATAAATTATTCACAATTTTATATCTTACATATATTATGAGAGTGTTCCATATATTATGTATCCATGTTCCAGTAAAGACTGTCTTTCCAGTAAAGAGTGTTCCAAATTTTTTATGTTAGCTAATATGTGACTTTCTTGTCAGTTTATGGTCTCTCAGTTATTACAGTAAAGACCGTATTTGTAGAATTATGCTTAAAGGAGAAACATATTGTTTACACTGAAAGCATCAGTTGAATGAAAATATTGACAGGTACATTCAGACTGGGGATAGGTAAATAAATTGTTGTTATCTTTCATTGTTGCAAATGAAATTCTTGTAGTGAGTGTAAGCGTTGGTCAAGATCCAAACTTCCTTTTTAAAATACAAACACACCCAATGGAAAACTAAAAATGATAAAAAATTGTTAATGGAATCCAAAAAATGAAAAAAGAGGAGAAGAAAATGAAGTGTAGAAAGTTTGCACTATCATTTTCAGCTTATACTTTTCTGACTAGCCTAAAATATAGTTATAAATGATACAATTTGGGGAGGAGGGTGCAGGTGGAAATAGTTTTCTGGTAAATTCTTGATAGTAGCTAATATGTGACTTGTTTGAAGTTATTGAATACCATGAAAGTTAGACATCAAAAAAATTTCATGTTAGCTAATATGTGATTGTTTAGCTAAATCAAAACTGACTCAGTGTTATTACTTTGAAGTTAGACATTAGCTATTGTTTTTATATGTCATGATTTTTTATACTGTTTTACTCTTCATCTCTCTTGGTGTCTGGTGGTTACCTTTGTTCTGTAAGATTATGCTCTTCTTGTTGACTTGTTTCATATGAGAAAATTTGGTGCTCTCAATGATCTGTTGCTTGAATTTTTTAACGAACCACATGGTGGCTTTTTGATGAGTTGCCTACCTATTATTAGTTTGAAAGGTTCTTGGGACGTATCCTTGTTGGTTTATTTCTTATATTTATGTTGCATAGTTAAAGTTGTTTGGGTGTTTCTAATATCTTTATTTTTCTATTAATTAGGTTTCACCATGCCTCGACTTCATGGTACTAAAGCTCGATCACCAATTTGGAATAACTATTAAAAGCTTGAAGAAGATGATGATGGATGGTGCAAAGTAAAGTGTGTTCATTGTGGTTATTTTTATAATTACCATTGGCATTACCGGGATCAGCTCCTTAAGGGCTCATGTTAAGCATTGTTTGGAGAGGATGAAGCAAGGGCATATAAGGATTGAGTAGTTATTAGTACTATGTTTGGAGTTTGGACTTAATTTTCAAATTGTGTGACTGATAGTTTGGATTTTTCATATTCTGTTTATGCTAGACAGTTTTAAATTTATGGCTGCTTTATATGCAAACTTTGGATGCAAAGTACAGACTACTGCAGCCATGTGCTTGCTTATGTGCTTCTTATGAAGACATTACATTTTGGTGGGATTATTTGAACTTGTATTTTTTTTCTCATGTTCTTATGAAGACTATTGTTGCTTGCTTATGTGCAAAGTAGGCTAGTATTTAAGGACAAAAACTCTTGTTATGCTGTAGCATAAGTTGTTGCCTCAAGTTCAAATTATACTTTGAATGTTAATGTTTAACCCGATAACCTAACCGATAATGATCAACAACTGATAAACCAATAACTGATAAATTGATATCTTAATGGTTCTATACTGGTTTAGCTTTTTTACAAACCGATAACCAATATGTCAAACCGATATACTTGAAAACCGAACCAAACCAACCAATACGCAGCCCTATTTTGGTCGCACCAGGATGTATGGAATACTTTGAACTATGAGCCTCAACAAGGATCTTCATAATCAAGTCATCAACATGGGGAACACATACTCGCCCCTAAATTCTCAAGACACCCTCATCATCAATCATGGCCCGCTTAGCCTTACCCTACAAAACCTTATCATCAATTCTGTTAAACTTAGCATCCTCGAACTTTCTAGCCTTGATCTAATTAAATAAAGAAGACCTTGCCTCAACACAGGCCAGTAATCCACCTCGAGAAGATACTTCAAGTAGTATAAAATTGTTATCTAGAGTCTGAATCTCTAGCCAACGGATGCTTGGGAGCCTTCAAATAAGCCAAGCTACCCATACTCTTAGTCTTTCGACACAAAGCGCCAGCCACTACGTTAGCCTTACCCGGATGGTATAAAATGGTAACATCATAATACTTTAGCAACTCCGTCCATCTCTTTGCCTCAAATTTAGATCTTTCTACTCAAAGACATATTGTAAACTGCGATTGTCAGTGAACACCTCACAATGAACCCTATAAAAGTAGTGCGTCCATATCTTAAGAGCAAACACCACTGTAGCCAATTTCAAATCATGTGTGGGGTAATTTCTCTCATGCACCTTTAATTTCCTTAAATCATAGGCAATGACGTTCTTTTCTTGCATCAAAATAGCACCTAAACCAGAACGTGAGGCATCACAATAAACAATGATATTCTTATCCTCTATTGGCAAAGAAAAAATGGGAGTGGTAGTTAACAATTTCCTGAGCTTTTGAAAGCTCTCTTTGCACTCATCAGACCTGATAAAAGGTACCTCCTTCTGAGTTAGACGGGTTAGATGAGAAGCAATCGAGTCAATCCCCTTCATAAATCTGTGATAATAGCTAGCCAACCCCACAAAACTGTGAACCTCGGTCACTGAAGTAGGCCTAGCCCAACTCTTAACTGGCTCAATCTTCTGTGAGTCCACCATAACTCCCTCTTTCAAAACTACATGTCCCAAGAAGGACACAGAAGCCAACCAAAACTCATGCTTAGAGAATTTTGCATATAACCACTTCTCCTTCAATGACCCCAACACAATACTTAGATGATTCTCATGTTCTTCCTTACTCTTATAATAAAATAAGATATCATCAATAAAAACAATCACAAATAAATCCAAATAGGGCTAAAATATCTTATTCATCAAACTCATGAAAGTAGTTGGGGAATTAGTAAGCCCAAAAGACATCACTAAGAACTAGTAGTGTCCATACTTAGTCCAGAATGAGCTCTTAGGAATGTCATCAACCCAAATCTTCAGCTAATGGTATCCAGACCTCAAATCAATCTTAGAAAACACTGATACACCCTGCAGTTGGTCAAATAAATCATCTATACGGAGAAGTGGATACTTATTACGGATCGTAACCTTATTCAACTGATGGTAGTCTATACACAAACTCAAATTACCATCCTTCTTCTTTACAAACAACACTGGAGCGCTCCATGAGGAGGAACTCAGATGAATAAACCCTTTACAAAGTAATTCCTATAACTAAACCTTTAAGTCTTTCAATTTAGTCGATGCCATCCTATAGGGTGGCATGCCATGTAGGGGCCCCGCTGTAGTGCACCTTAAGCAGACACTCGGTGAAAAATTGAAACTACCCCCATTTCACAACACAAACATCTACTTTGGACATCAAAGAATTTTCTCGAAGCGGCAACCTCTATAATGGAGTTCTATGAATCCATTTACCGCTCTAAAACTTTCTATGGGAAACTATGCCACGTGACCATCCTCTAACAATCACAACACCATCAAACACAACACCATGAATCCAAATTCACCACTAAAGCACACAACACTAGTTTTTCATTAAAAACTATCTTACCTTGAGATTTATCAACTCTCTCACTAGGAGAAATTCTAGAAGGATAATTATTTCCTAAACAATACTATAACAATTGAATGGGTAATTCAAACTTCCCAAAATAAATATGACTTTCATATCTAGCTTAAAATCAAGGGTGATAAATTCCACGGTAAATATCAATGATCGAATCTAAACCAAAACATCTTTAATAATACCTTCTATTCTGGCAAGGTATCTATCTGCTAGCTATAGTACTATGATGGTAGGTTAGGGTGACAACTCTATCATCTTGAATATTGATAAGGATATCATATTGATGCTAGCCCCCAAGTCACATAATTCCCAGGCTATAACAGTTTTCCTAATAGAAATTTTAATAGTGAAACTCCTAGGGAGGGTCCTTTAATTTTATTAGCAACCTATTTTGAATTCTAGATTATCATTGTTCAGTCAGTGCTTCATTAGCATACTATGTGATTAAGCTCTTGTTTGAGTTGATGTCCATCATGTACCTTGCATAATTAGGGATTGTCTACAACATGTCAACAAGAAGAATGTTAATGTTTACCTGCTTGAGAAGGTCAAAGAACTTCTTGAAAGTTGTCTACTTCTTTTGTTTAGCTAGTCTTTACGGGAATCGAAGATAGTTTGGAATCCATAGGAGTAAGTTTTCTCGCTATCCTCTTACTTGATTCCACTACATCCTCTACTATTTCAGTGGTCACTTTTTGTGGTATCAACTCTTCTAACTCTTTGTAGTTTTTGAGGTTACCACATTGCACTGCTTTAGATTTGGATCAACATCACTGGGTAACCTTTTCTGAGGTCTAGTGTTTGTGCCCAATAATTTGACTCATCTATCTTTCAATAATGTGGATCTCCATCTCTTGGTTCCTCATATTTGCAGCAATGTTTGCCTATTTTGTAGCCATCTGGGACAAATCTTTAATTATCTCTTTTACCTCATCCTATTGGTTCCCATCTTTTTGCTTTTGCCTATTTTGTAGCCTTCTTGGATAAATCTTTAATTATCTCTTTTACCTCATCCTATTGGTTTCCATGTTTTTGCTAATAATCTTGTTGTTGTCCTTTTTGCATGTACTATTTTTATTCTGGTTTCTACCCATGAAAATTTCAAGTGATTTCTCCAACTTGGATTGTATATGTTCTTATAGTTCTGATTGTATGTGTCTTTGCCTGTGTTGCCTATAAAATCTATGGACTCTAGATTTACTCTGCATACTTTGTAGAATGGAGACCACTTCATATTTCACAAAACAATTGAGGCTGTTGTACTGGCTGGGCTGGGATTGGGCTTGTCACAACAATACATCAGTGATCTATGCAATGTTATTATTCATGGTTGTCATATGTGTTTGCATGCTCGTGTCTTCATCTACTTCTAATATTCCTACGACCATTATCACTACATTCCTGCCTAACTTCTCATTCCATTCTAGATTACTTACCGCCAATTGGTTAAGCTTATCATAATTTTTCTCCCATGCCTGACCACCTACAGCTGAATCTAAGAAAAGCTTTGAGTGAATTCTAGGATTTCAATAAAAGCATGTGAAAGTACCTCCTTAGTTTGGTGATAGTATGAACAGTTAAGAAGTAAAATCTTAAACCTCTCCCACGCTTGAGGTAGACTCCTCTCCATCCTTTTGTTTGAAACCTAGGATTTCACTTCTCAACTTTGTAGTCTTTCTAAATGAAAATAATCATGTAAGAAACTATTTTCCTAGGTCAACTCATGATTATTTTATCCCAACACTTCATGGATACATTTTTATATCCAAAAGGTAGTACGTTCCATTCATAAAATCCTTGTGGTACTGTGAATGCTGTTAATTTTTTAGATTTTTCTTCTAACTTAAGGTGGTAAAATCCTGATTTACAGTCAAATTTGCTAAAGTAATTATATCCTTGGATTTGTCTTTTTTTTAATATTTTGTTTGGTATTGGATAGTTGTATGTTTTAGTTTTGGCATTTAAATTGCGATAATCTATAACCATCCTACTTTTCCCTCGTTTTTGTTCACTGTGTTTATTAACAATAAACGCAGGACTAGTATGTTTGCTATTACTTTCTTGTATATAGTTGTTGGTGAGTAATTCAGTAATATGGAGTGTAAAGTTTTTTAAATCATTAAAGTTGTATTTGAGTGGTTTCTAGGTGATTATACTGTTTTGATCAATTAATTCTATTGTAACTGTAGTTTTATGTTTTTCCCATCCGTTAAGGGGATTTTCACTATATAGTAGTTCTAGTTTATTATATATTGGTTGTAATGTGTTTATAGAAAAGGTTATTATTTCTACTTGTTTTTCTGTGTTAGGGTTATTTTCTGATTTTTGTACTATATTTTCACTTCCTTTAATCCATGGAGTTGGTTTCCTGGTTTTATTCGTTACTCTTTTAGCTGCTACTTTATGGTTACAAGCTGTTGTAAACCATCAATACTTTTTGGTTAATATATGAGGATATAGTTTGTCTATAAAAGGCATTCCTATTATCATGTCTCTAGTTGTAAATTCATAGTTGTACATTGTTTGTATAATTAATATTTTATCCCATAACCGACTTACCTTGGCATTTCTATGAATGGGATGTCATCTGTCGTATTTGTAAACCAATAGGAACCCCTTTGGTCATGGATAAAGCTACTATCTCTAAATAAGACCTGCTACCTCTAAAGTTAGAATTGAAATCGACCTTACCAAGCCCCTTGTAAATGAGGTGTTAGTTGAAATAAGAAACGGGGAGGGCAAGGTAGAAAGCATTACCCAAAAGGTGGAATATGAGACCATCCGGGATTTTTGCTTTCACTAAAAAACCCAAGGGCACAAGGATGAGAAACTGGAGGTGCTCATAAGAAATCTAGAAGAAAACTGTGTGAATCACAACACCCCAGAGAATAAAGAGAGATTAACTAGAGCTAAAGCTGAATTCACCAACTTCATTAGGCTCCAAGACAAGATCACTAGACAAAACGCCAGAGTTAAATGGCTTCAAAAAGGTGATTCGAACTCTACCTTCTTCCATAGCATCATCAAAGATAGAAAGAAAAACCTTTCCATTCATAAGATAAAAGACAATTATGGAAATTGGGTGGAGGGTAACGTAGCAGTGGCCAATGTTGCTGTGAATTTCTTTGAGGATCTTTTCAGCAAACAAGATGTACTTAAAGATAAAACTGTGTTATGTATGGTTAAAAGAGTCATCACTGATGATGATAATACCTCTATTATTGTAATTCCTACTTTGCAAGATATAAAAGACAGTGTTTTCTCTATCGATCCTGATAGTGCTCTTGGACCTGATGGTCTTAGTGGCAAATTCTATCAGAGTGCTTGGCATATTATTGCAGATGATCTTCTTAGAGCCATCATTTTTTTTCAAAGGAGCTCCTCTGCCTAAGTTATTCACCAACACCTGTGTAGTCATGCAACCTAAAGTTGATTGCCCTCAATCTTTTTCTGACATTAGGTCAATTAGCCTTTATAATGTATCCAGTAAGATTATTTCTAAGCTGCTTAATGCTAGACTCAGAAACCTTCTTCCCAAAATCATTAGCCAAAATCAGAGTGGCTTTGTGAAGGGGAGGGCTATGTCAAACAACATCATGCTCACTCAGGAAATTGTCAATGACATAAAAAAACCAATACAAGTGGGTAATGTGCTAATCAAGTTTGATATGTCCAAAGCATATGACAGAGTCTCTTGTCCATTCCTCTGTTTTATGCTAAGGAAACTTGGTTTTGCTGAATCCTGGATCGATCTCATTCATAGATATATCTCTAATAATTGGTATACCCTCCTGATCAATGGAAATAGACATGATTTTTTCAAATCTCAGAGGGGTTTTAGATAGGGATACCCTCTCTTTTTATCATTTGTACTGAATTACTTTCACCTATGTTGAACAAGCTCCATGAAAACAACAATTTAAGAGCTTTTACATGAACGGTCAGGGTCCTAAAATCAACCACCTTACTTTTGTTGATGATACCATTATATTCAGTAGTGGTTCTGCTAATTCTCTTCAGCTTATCCTCAATACTTTGTCGATTTGTGAAAAAGTTTCTAGGCAATCCATTAATAGGAACAAAAGTTGCTTCTCTTTGGATCTTAATGCTTCTCAAAGATCCATTAGGAGAGTGCAAAGAATTCTGAATATGAGATATGAAAAGCTTCCTATGAAATATTTAGGATGTCCTATTTATGCGGGTGAGAAAAAGCTTGAATATTTCTCTGGAATGATCACTAAAGTGATCAACAAAATCAGAGGGTGGCACCTTAAATTCCTCAGCCCAGAAACTCCTCAGCCCAAGAGGTAAATCCATCCTCATTAGAAATGTTCTGCAGGCCCTTAATGTTCATACTTTGGCAGCACTACACCCTCCAAAAGGTACAATTGAAGCTATTGAAACCTATATTTCCAGATTTTTCTGGTCTGGCAATGAAAGAGATGGTAAGAAGCAGCATTGTTACATTGTCTGAATGAATAACAAGACTACCTATCCAGTGTAATGTATATAAACTAACTACCACTAAGCTCTGCCGGCTAATCAAGTCCATCCTCACTATTACAACTAACATTAGTTGACTAATAGTGTACAAGTTTTCACTGCACAGTGTCAGGGCACATCAAAACATCTGGAAAATATGTTCGTCATGACTTTCTCTATTTGTACTTTTCTTAGGATGGTTCTAGATATATAATTCTAAATACAAAATCAAGACAACTCTATTATCTTCTACACATTTCGTTCTTAACATCTAGACATTTCTTGAGTATAATATTATTAAAGAAATTATACTATAACTTTTTGAAAACTCTTCAAAATAATTATTATTTTATTTTTACAAAATATCAACTTAATTTTTCACATTTTTATCATTGCCAAATTATCATTTTCTTTTCGTTTCTTTCGTCCATATTTTTACGTGAATAACACCATATTTTTTGTTATAGCTTGTACTTCTTTGGTTGTCTTTTTTGTGTTTTTAAGTAAAATGATCAATAGCTAAGTTAAAGAACTTTAAATGCCCCTCCCTGACTCTAAGTTCCGAACAAAAGCAAATGAGCTATCGTTTTCCTAATCTTTTTCTTTTCTTTTCATGGCAGTGTCAATTCACACATATAGTATTCATGATTAAGATTTATGCAGTTCAAAGCTTCTTATCTTTCTTCTTTTCCTTTTCTAATCTCATAATTGAAGGCATTTTTTATTTGTGATTAGACCCTTCGGTATCCTTGCCTTGTCACTTCTTTTCTCTAGTAGAAAATCAATATCCAACCAAAAAATTGAAATCCTCTTCCTTTTATCAAGTAAGTACTACTATCCCTACATCCCATTCATGTGATACATATTTTTTAGTCTATGCAGAAGAAATCAAATTTTATATTTAAAATAATTTAATTTTAATTTTTTCTCAAGTTTAAAAAGTCTTTTTTTTTCTTTAAACTTCCATACTCAATTTCAAATAACTTGAGGAGAGAATAATATCTGACCTCCTATATACCAAAAGATAATGTGTGTCACCATAAAAGGTAAGAGAAAAAAACTAATTTCATTGCAAAAACATTTTCCTTTTCCCACAATTAGAGAGACAAATGAAACTGACGTTATTTAGAGAGAAGTAGGGTAAAAAAAAATAGTAATATGACATGAGCTTGGAAAAATTTAAACTTAGAGATATGAAAAATTGACTTGGGATAAGATAATATGCATGTAAGAGAAACATATTTATTCAAGTCTGTCCTCCATAGGGAAAAAAAAAAGATCGAAGTGGACAAGAGGAAATGCTCCCACCATTTCAATTTACATGATGTTATTTGACATAGCACAAAGTTTAAGAACAAAAAAGAATTTTGAAATATGTGGTCTAAAACACTCACCATTTCTGTGGTCATAAATCAGTTCATTTAGGTAAAAAGAAAATTATGAGGGAAACTTTTAAAGTTGAATTGTTTCTAATTATAGAAATGTGACTTTTTTTCGGACAGATTAAAAAACATGTACCACATAAATTGAGATAGAGAGTTTAGTAACTTGAACCATTACTCGTTTGATGCCGTAGAAATGCTTTCCAATACATTATTAGACAAAAAGTCAAATCAATTAGCTGTTTATTTATCAAGTTAAATGTCTGTACCATTATATTGACATGCAAGCATAACAAAATAAAGATTCTTTGGCGATTTTTCTCTGCATAGATAGTCGCCATCACTGCCTAAAACCTAATCCCCACGGTGATGGCCGTTCAGGCCACTGGTCAGCTGGTGGTGGCTGGCCAGGCAACCCTAAATTCCTCTCATGATAATTTCCCCCCTTTACCAGTAACAAACGCTCCTACTAATTTGCCTACTGAAATTGCTGTGAACTCACCAAAACATCAAGATAAGTTCACAGACATTCTTAAACCCAATTACACAACTAATGTTGGAATTAAAGAAAAGCCTCGAGTGCAATCGATACCAATTAAGAAACTAAACTTTGTCAGTGGTATTCCTCGAGTAGAGTGGATTGAAGAAGAAGTGGAGAGAATGAATGTGATGGAAGAATTACAGTTTGCAATTGTTGGGAAGTTCTCATATGGATGGCCGAAATTAGATGATCTTCGAATTCAATTGCCTAAACAACTTAACATAAAAGGAGATTGCAAGATTGGTTTCTTGAGAAATTGACATATTATAATAAGGTGTGAACTGATGGAAGATTTTGTAAATGTCATGTCCAAGAATGTGTAATATATTACAGCAAAAGATGGCTATTCATATCAGATGTGCCCACTAACCTATGATGCAAAGTTCAAAATTGAAGAGGAAACAACCCAAGCTATGGTGTGGATCTCCTTTCTAGATCTCAAGCCAACTTTCTTTGTGAAAGAATCGTTATTTTCAATAGCATCAACTATTGGAAAAGTGATTCACTTGGATTTAGATACAGTGAACAAGACAAGACCTAGTTGTGCTAGGGTTAAGGTGTAAGTTGTGCTATTAACAGAACTTCCTAAGCATGTGGAGATGGAGATAATCAATCATACAACAAAGGAATCGAGGATTGAAAGTAAAAATCAATATGACTTCCTCCCTAAGTAATGTAAAGAATGCAAGCTACAAGGGCATAAGGAAAAGGAATGCAGGGTGTTGCACCCTGAATTACGACCTACTGATCAGGAAAGTGTAGAATAAGAGAATATCATTCAGGAGGGAGAAGTGAAAAAGAAAGCAGAAAAGGGTACTGCCAGAAGGAGAACTTACCCACAGTGGAATGACACAAGGAGAAGATTCATTAACAAAGGGTACCTAAGCGAAAAGGCAATAGCACTTGATGAAGAGATTTTTAATCTCAATCCATTTGAAGCATTAGCAGAAAATGACAAAGAACAAATAGAAATCAAGGCAATAGAAAATAGTTATGTTACATCACGAATTAATAACAAATTTGATAGGAAACAAGGGGAAGGATGCAACAATCAATCCACCAAAGAGTGAGTAAGCAATACATTTAATAATCAGAACAAGAAGGTTTATGAAACTTCAGTGGAGACACCTGCAGATCAAATGGTGAAAGGATTAGAGGGAAGCATAGACAGTAATGATGAGTTAGTGAAGAAAAATAAAACCTTATGCAAGGGAGGTGTTTAAAGTAATGAATCAATAGAAAGTCAAGTGGATCCTAATGCTGGAGAACCTGATGGAAGTCATGTTGTTAATACCCAAACTCAGAAGCCAGAAAAGAGGGATATGAATACTATTCATACAAGTGAAGAAGAGGAAACAACAGTAGAAGATAATGAAGGGGATAATACAGCAGAAAAGATACAAGAGGAAGAGAATGAAAATTCTTGCAACAAGAAACAACTGATAGCAACAAAAAATAATTCCAGGGTCACAATTGAGATACCTTTGAAAGTTGATGAAACCTTAAGCTGGAATAATAATATTGAGGCACCTACTAATGTCCTTCACAGTATATTGACTCACAATATTGAAGAGGTAATAAAGCATCCACAAATCGAAGATGGAATGTTGAGGGATGTTTCCCAAACAGAGAATGAAATCTTCAGAGATGTTGACCTATCTCCAAGGGTTGTCAATACCATCAAATCTGCAAAAATAAAAAAAGGGAAAATAAAAATAGGCTGGTGAGGCTTCACAACCTAGCAAATTTTAACCAAAGAGAAATAGAGGGTCCCACAAGTCAAAAAATCAATGAAAGCTTTTATATGGAAAATTAGATCAGTAAAGTCTCAAAAGGCTTTTCAAAGAGTTCAGATGTTGCATAAATTCTATAAATTTATTGTCATAGCTCTTCTTGAACCTTTTTCAACACATAAGGACAATTCACAGACACAAATGTAGGATACAAATGCCTCTAATGTTTCATAATTGTAATGGGAAGATTTGGTGTTTTGTTAATCAGGGGTTTGATGATAATGTAGTTTCTGATACTGAACAACAACTGTCTCTTCAATGCAAGGATATTACAAGCAATGTTAAATTTGTAGTAACTATTGTTTATGCAAAATCTGACAAAGATCAAAGGGTGCAGCTGTGGGACAGTATTTACTCTGCTTATTCTGGGATAAATTGTCCCTAGATTATAGGGGGGACTTTAATGGTGTTCTTAATAGATCAGAGAAGATTGGGGTATTCCAGTGGTAGCTGCAAATGTAGAGGATTTCAAAAACTGTATAGAATCATGTGACCTAGAACAAATACAGCACAAAGGGAGTCCTTTCACTTGGTGGAATGGAAGAGTTGGGCATGACTGTATTTTTGAAAGGCTTGACAGAATTTTTTCTAATTCTGATTTCCAAAGTATCTACTCTCATATTGAAGTGGAGCACTTATCTAGAGATGATTTTGATCATGCACCTCTTCTATTTAATTGTGAGAATAGAGGTGTAAGTTTCTAAAGGCCGTTCAAATTCCTTAGATTCTGGATTGAACATGATGATTTCAAAAAGGTGGTGAAGAGTAACTGGGACTCTGATGTTTTTGATAATCCTTTTTTGGATTTTAAAAGGAAGATCAAGAGAGTTAAAAAGGCTCTTACAGTCTAGAGTAGGCAAGTGTATGGGGATATTTTTCAAAAGCTTCATCTTAGGGAAGAGATTGCTAAAATAAAGGAGAAATTATTTGAAGAAGATCCTTCTTAGGAAAATAGGGTTGTGATGCAGAGGGCTAAGGCTGAATATATCAGATATCTTCATCTAGAAGAAAGCAACCGGCAATAGAAAGTAGGGTATGACTGATTTGAAAGTGGAGATAGAAATACAAGATTTTTTTATAGCATTGTCAAAGGTATAAAAAACAGGTTAAAGATTTCCAGAATTCAAAATTAGTAGGGTTGTTGGTTACAGGAGGATGATTTAATTACACATACGGCTACTGATTTTTTCATATATAATTCACTCAAGAAAGGGATGTTTCTTACTTTCCTCTTATGGGTCATGTTTTAGAGATGATATCTGATGTGGATAATGAGGTATTGGAGGCTATCCCTGGGTATGATGAAATTAAAAGGGTTATTTTTAGCCTTAATGGAGATAGTGCTAGTGGTCCTGATGGTTTGACAGGTAGATTTTATCAATATTGTTGGGATATTATTGGTGATGATATTATTAGGATGGTGTTGAACTTTTTATGAGGTAATACTCTCCCAAAATCCATCACACACACTAACTTGGTGCTTATTCCCAAGAAAGAGAATGTGCAATCTTTTTCGGATTTGAGGCCCATCAGTCTTAGTAATTTTGTGAATAAGATTCTTTCAAAAAAAAGTCATGATAGATTAGAAGATGTTCTTCCTAGATTAATATCTCCTAATCAATCAGGTTTTGTTAAGGAAAGGAGTATTGCTAAAAATATGCTTTTAGCACAAGAATTGATCACAGATATTGGGAAAAGAGGTAAATCATCCAATGTTGTGCTAAAGATGGATATAGCAAAGGCATATGATAGGGTTTCATGGTTTTTCCTAATGAAAGTTCTTAGAAAAATGGGTTTTTCTAATAGGGTGGTCGATGTAATTTGGAGATTGATCTCTAATAACTACTACTGAGTGTTATTAAATGGTCAATCTATTGGCTTTTTCCACTCTACTAGAGGTGTAAAATAGGGAGATTCCTTATCTCCTACTCTTTTTATTTTATCTGCTAAGGTCTTGACAAGAGCATTGAATCATCTTTTTGAGGATGATAATTATGTTGGTTATGGGATGCCTAAGCCGAGCTCTAACCTCAATCACTTAGCATATGTTGATGACACCATAATTTTTACCTATGTTAATGCCTACTCTATGGAGAGAATCATGTTAACTTTGCAGAAATATGAAAAATAGTCAGGATAGAAGATTAATAAGGATAAAAACCTTGTTTACATGCATAAGAACATTCTGTGGGTACTCAACAACAAGTGGAACTTATCTCAGGGATGGTTAGGGGATATTTTCCTCTAAAGTATCTTGGGTGTCCCATTTCTCACTCTAAGAAAAAGAAGAAGGATTTTCCAGAATTGGTGGACAAGATCAGAAATAAATTGCAAGCATAGAGGGGGAAATTTCTGTCTTATGGTGGAAAGGAGGTGCTTTTGAAAAGTGTGCTTCAAAGTGTTACTATATATATTCTCTCTATTATTGTACCTCTTAAGAGTGTGATAAAAGATATTCAAAGAATTTTTGCTAAGTTATTTTGGACTACTAAAGAATCAGTTAGAGGTAAGCACTAATATGCCTTGAATAAGGTCTTCTTACCTAAGAATGAAGGAGGTTTGTGTTTTAGATTCCTGGAGGATGTTTCTCAGTCTTTAAATGCTAAGATTTGGTGGAGATTTAGGACACAAAACAATTTGTGGATTAATTTCCTTTGGAACAAGTATTGAAAAAGCAGATTCCTCCTCTGGTACAGTGGAAAGGAGGGTCTCAAGTGTGGAAAGTTATACTAAGAAATAGAGAAAAAGTTGAGAAGTTTATATGGTGGGAACCAAAGAGTGGTACATCAACCATTTGGTTTGATAATTGGACTAACACAGGTCCACTTTTTTTGCATCAATCAGAGGTACACGCATGCCATCCCCTAAAAGATGTTGATGAATTTCTCACGCAGGAGGGCTGGAATTATAATATTATGTAGGATTTTATTCGTAATAATGTTCTGGAGCAGGTCAGGAATAATATGGGGGTTGTTTGCTATTAAGATGTTATGGATAAACCATGGTGGACTTGGAATAACACTGGTAAGTTTTCTACCAAGAGTATCTGGGAAATGCTAAGGCAAAGAGCTGATATTAATGAAGATCTGAAGGTCATTTGTTGTAAAGGTTTATCATTCAAATATTCCTTTTTGACTTGGAGAATATGGTTAAATAAGGTTCCCGTGGCTGCTTTAATGCATGAGTGTACCACTGATATTGAGGCTACATATGGCTGCTGCATTTGTCCATAAAATAAAACTATAGAACACCTTTTCCTTAAAGATGAGGTAGCTAATAGAACATGGAGTCATTATTGTGGAGGAGCTGGTATTATAGAGAATAAACTTAACTTGAAGCAAAGTGTAAGATTATGGAGAAATTAAGAAGGAAATGGTAGAATAAGGGTTGTTTTTCAGGTAGTCCTTATCCTAATTCTCTGGTTCCAATGGAAGAGAAGAAACACAACCTTACATGGTGGCTCATATCATGAGAGGAAGGTTAGATGGAAGATTAATGACATAATTATCAAATTTGTCAAGTTGAGATTTAAGATGGATTTTGCAGGGAATTCTTGGTACAACATTGTGGATGAATTATAGAAATGTAACAGTACTATTACTGTTAAGATAGTCAGATGGTTACCTCCTGAATTTGGGTGGGTAAAAGCCAACACAGATGGGCCTCAAAAGGTAACCCTGGTCCTAACTCCTATGCCTTTTGTATTAAGAATCAAGATGGAGATTTGATGTTTAGTAAAGGTGATAATATACAGTACACAACTAGTTTGGTAGCAAAAGCAATAACTATAAATGAATGCCTGAAGTTTTGTGGGGATAAGGGCATTCATCAGATTATATTAGAGACTGACTCATAGACCATGGTGCAGATTCTTATGGAGGAATGGGATATTTCATGAGTGTGGCAATGATTGTCAACTCCATCAAATCCAAAATGAGTAGCCTGACTGTGAGAGTGATACATTCCCTTAGGGAAGGTAACACTCTTGCAGATTTTTTCTCTAACTTAGCTTTTGATTTTGTAGGTGAGGTTCAATTCAACAATTATAGAAAAGTTCCAGCAAAAGGAAAAAGCATCATAAATCCAGACAAGGCAGGTATACCACATATCAGAAGGATAGTGCATGACAGATGAAGATATGATACAACTCACAGGATAACATAAATATTCGACATAAGGTTGAATTAAGAGAAAGTTTTCATACTATTTATTTGGAGGCTAAATTGACCATCATATTTGTGATAATTGCTCTTAGTATATACTTAAGGTTAGTGGTGGTATTAGACTTTCTTAAAATCTCAGTCCACTATTTTGAGTTAAATATTAAGAGTAAGATTGAATGCAAAAAGTTGGTATGCAAGTATTACATCGATGGAAAACAGGAACAACATGCATCAGGAACAAAGTCATAAACATATGTCACAAGTTACAAGTTACAATCGACAAGGGACAAGGTACTAGATACAAGGTATAAGCTATAAGGTGTGTAATTTGTAATTTGAGATAAAGATAATTTTCTAAGGAATAGATTCGGATTGTTGGTTACCTTTGTTAGAAGTGAATTCCATGAGTATGACACCTACACCCAATGAGAGTTGGGTGTTGAAGGTCAACATACTCAAACAAAGAAGACCAGGTCTAAATTTATCCCATGGAAGATGTTCCAAATCTCATGTTACACAAAGCTCAATGTTTAGATCTGCAAGTTTTCATCCTTCGTAACTTAATTTCCTAAGTTAGGTGGTGATATTAGCTTCTTTAGAAGCTCAATCCACCAATTTTGGAAAAGAGGAAAGGAAGATGAGAAAGTGAAGAAGAATACTTAGCTTAGTATCTCAATGAATCATGAAAATGGCTTCATCGTTGACGATTTCTGGAGAATGAGTATGGAGCTCACGATTGAGATTCAGCAGCATCAGTAGTTGAGGAATTTTGGAAAGTCACCTACTTTCCTAAAGGGTGCTTTTAGGGTATTTGTTTTTGTTGTTTTCGGATATGGCTTTAAGTTTCTTTTTGTTTTTTTTTGTTTGGGCCAGGCCACTTTTGGGCCTGGTCTTTATAAATGATTTTCTTCCTTTTATGAGAATGGCACCTAGCCCGATTTTAGTTCAAAAAAAAAATATTGACAAGTCACCAGCTGATATCTACAACCTTAAATGTCCAAGTGTAGTTCTATTTTTTTTAAACATTCCTTCATACACACAAAGTGTAATATGTTAGGCCTAGATCAAAATTGGGAAAATTACGGCTCAATATCTTTCGGGTGATATAATTTATAAAATATGTGCACAATGTATAGGTTATATAAAAATATATTATACATATAATATACATATAACATATTTCATATACATATTTATACAGTGGAGGATCCAGAATTTTAAGGTTGTGGGTGTTCACTTTTTTTTAACATAAAATTGCTACCGATTATAAAATATAATAGCAAAATTATTTGAACACAATAGTAACTAAGAAAAAAAAGTTGATGCAAAAACGGTAAGCAAAAGTTAAAAAGAAAAAAACGTTAAATTTCTTTTTAAACTAAATGCAAAAGTGAACAAATAAAGAAAAAAAAAAGAGGAAGAAGAATAAGAATCAATACTATCTATTACTAATAGGAGAAGTAAAACATTCCTAGGCTTACAAGTGTCAACATCGGAAAAATCTTATTAAAAAAATGATAACTAAAAAGAAAAATAACTATTTTTGAAAATCAAATCTATCTATATCTAATAACAGAGGCAAAAATACCACATATCAGCATAGTAAAAAAGAGTATTAAAAATTAAAATCTATATATATCTAATAACAGAGGCAAAAACTGTCATGTGTCAGCACCACAAAAAATAGTATTAAAATTAAAAATTAAAATAACTTCTTAAAACAACACAAATCAGATAACTTCTTTAAAAAAACTTTCAAAAAAAAATCTATCTATTACTAATAGGAGAAGCAAAAAATTCCTAGGCTTACAAGTGTCAACACCAGAAAAATCTTATTAAAACAAAAATAACTAAAAATAAAAATAACTATTCTTGAAAACCAAATATATCTATATCTAATAACAAAGGCAAAAATTGTCACATGTCAGCATCACAAAAACCAGTATTAAAAATTAAAATAACTTTTTAAAACAACACAAATCAGATAACTTCTTTAAAATAGTTGTCAAAAAAAAGTTTAACCATGTTCCCTTTGTTGTTTTCCATTTCACTTTGCATGATCCACCCTGTCAGTTTTATTTAGAAACTCTATAACTTTTCACTCGGCTCTATGACTTCGTCTGATCATTGTTTAGATCGATTCTCAAAGCAAAACAATGAATTCTTGGAGAAACAAATAAGTTTTCTGCATTTTTGAGTATTTGTTTGTGTATTTTAGTTTTGGGTTTGATAAAAAGGGAAATTTTATGTCTATCTATGAAGTTGTTCTTATTTTACTTAGAGATTTTTCTTCTATTTACTCTCATCATTCTAAACAGGAAGTATTAGGGGGATTAGTGGCGTTGAACTCATTTCTATTTAGCGGGATGTTGGAGAAGAAATTGGAGGAAATGTTGGCCGGAAAATACCCAGAGAATTCTTTGTGGAGGTTTAGATCCATCACTTTGAATTCGCAAGAAAAAAGGTAATCTCCTTTGACATTATAGCTAAAGTCTCAAGCTATGAAAATGAACATTAAAATTTTTTTGCATTTTAAATTTTTGATAGTCTCTATTCCAGTAGTGATTCATATGATAGAGTTGACATTTGATCAGATTATACAATGTTTTATATCTTTTGGTTTGACGTTTGGAGATAACTTTTCTGTGTTCTCAGTAGAACAAAATCATTAGTGGATGTCAAAGATTCACAATTTTCAAGAGGAAAGCCCCAGCTTGATGATGCACCAGTTATATGGTCATTGTTATGTAACATTTCTCAAATTTATGACTATCAAAAACAAAATTATATCTTCCATGTATTTTTGTGCGTTATTAATAAGGTTCCTGAAAAGTGAATTTGCATATGTAGTTGAACTGCCACTTCCCTTCTACTGGAATGTGAATCAAATTTTATTCCTTTGCCTGTTGTTTTAGATCTTTAGAGTAAGTGTCTAAACTTCATAAACTTACTAGATATTTTGTTCAGAAGCAGAAAGAAGTTGCAGTAAATATCTTGAGGTTTTTATAGGATGACATGTAAATCATCTATCTATATCTAATAATAGAGGCAAAAACTGTCACGTGTCAGCACCCTAAAAAATAGTATTAAAAATTAAAATCCATCGATATTTAATAACAGAGGCAAAAACTGTCACATGACAGCACCACAATAAATAATATAGGTAAAAACTATCACGTGATAGCACCACAAAAAATAGTATTAAAAATTAAAATAGCTTTTTAAAAAACACAAATCAGATAACTTCTTTAAAAAAAATTGTCAAAAAAATAATAGTTTAACCACGTTCCCTTTGCCGTTCCACATTTCACTTTGCACAATTCACCCTATCAGTTTTATTTAGAAACTCTTAACTTTTCTCTCGGCTCTATGACTTCATCTTATTATTGTTTAAATCGATTCTCAAAGCAAAACAATAAATTCTTGGAGAAACATAAAAGTTTTCTGTATTTGTGAGTATTTATTTGTGTATTTTAGTTTTTGATTTGATAAAAAGGGAAATTTTATGTCTATCTATGGAGTTCTTCTTCTTCTTTTACTTAAAGATTTTGCTTCCATTTACTCTCATCATTCTAAACTGGAGGTATTAGGCGGATTAGTAGAGTTGAACTCGCTTCGATATAGAGGGATCTTGGAGAAGAAATTGAAGGAAATGTTTGTCGGAAAATGCTCAGAGAACTCATTGTGGAGGTTTAGATCCACCACTTTGACTTCGCAAGAAAAAAGGTAAGCTCATTTGACATTATAGCTAAAGTCTCAAGCTATGAAAATAAACATTAAAAAAAAATTGCATTTTAAATTTTTGATAGTCTTTATTCTAGTAGTGATTCATATAATAGAGTTGACATTTGATCAGATTCTACAATGTTTTACATCTTTTGGTTTGAACTTTTACAGATAACTTTTCTGTATTCTCAGTAGAACAAAATCTTTACAGATAACTTTTCTGTATTCTCAGTAGAACAAAATCATTAGTGAATGACAAAGATTCAAATTTTCAAGAGAGAAGTCCTAGCTTGAAAATGCACCAGTTATATGGTCATTGTTATGTAACATTTCTCAAATTTATGACTATCAAAAACAAATTTATATCTTCCATGTAGTTTTGTGCATGATAAATAAGGTTCCTGTAAAGTGAATTTGCATACTGTAGTTGAACTGCCAGTTCCCTTCTACTAGAATGTGAATCAAATTATATTCCTTTGCCTGTTGTTTTAGATCTTTAGAGTAAGTGTCTAAACTTCAAAAACTTATTGGATATTTTGTTTAGAAGCAGAAAGAAGTTACAGTAAATATCTTGTGGTTTTTTATAGGATGACATATAAATCATCTATCTATCTCTAATAATAGAGGCAAAAACTGCCACGTGTCAGCACCCCACAAACAGTATTAAAAATTAAAATCTATCGATATTTAATAACAAAGGCAAAAACTGTCACGTGTCAGCACCACAAAAAACAGTATTAAAAATTAAAATAACTTTTTAAAACAACACAAATCAGATAACTTCTTTAAAAAAATTGTCAAAAAAAAAAAAGTTTAATCGCGTTCCCTTTGTCGTTCCCCATTTCACTTTGCACGATCCACCCTGTCAGTTTTATTTAGAAACTCTATAACTTTTCTCTCGACTCTATGACTTCATCTGATCATTGTTTAGATCGATTCTCAAAGTAAAACAATGAATTCTCAGAGAAACAAATAAGTTTTCTGCATTTGTGAGTATTTATTTGTGTATTTTAGTTATTGGTTTGATAAAAAGGGAAATTTTATGTCTATCTATGAAGTTGTTCTTCTTCTTTTACCTAGAGATTTTTCTTCCATTTACTCTCATCATTCTTAATAGGAAGTATTAGGCAGATTAGTGGCGTTGAACTCACTTCGATATAGCGGGATGTTGGAGAAGAAATTGGAGGAAATGTTGGCCGGAAAATGCCCAGAGAATTAATTGTGGAGGTTTAGATCCACCACTTTGACTTCGCAAGAAAAAAGGTAAGCTCATTTGACATTATAGCTAAAGTCTCAAGCTATGAAAATGAACATTAAAAAAATTTTGCATTTTAAATTTTTGATAGTCTCTATTCCAGTAGTGATTCATATAATAGAGTTGACATTTGATCAGATTCTACAATGTTTTATATCTTTTGGTTTGAACTTTTAGATATAACTTTTATGTATTCTCGGTAGAACAAAATCATTAGTGGATGGCAAAGATTCACAATATTCAAGGGAGAAGTCCTAGCTTGAAAATGCACCAGTTATATGGTCATTGTTATGTAACATTTCTCAACTTTATGACTATCAAAAATAAATTTATATCTTCTATGTAGTTTTGTGCGTGATCAATAAGGTTCCTATAAAGTGAATTTCCATACTGTAGCTGAACGACCACTTCCCTTCTACTAAAATGTGAATCAAATTATATTTCTTCGCCTGCTGTTTTCCATCTTTAGAGTAAGTGTCTAAACTTCAAAAACTTACTGGATATTTTGTTCAGAAGCAGAAAGAAGTTGCAGTTAATATCTTGTGATTTTTTATAGGATGACATGTAAATTATTTAGGTTATAAAAGGGATCCTTTTAAACAGTCTAATCTATTTATATCTAATAACTGAGGCAAAAATTATCACGTGTCAGCACCACAAAAAACAATATCAAAAATTAAAATATATCTATATCTAATAACAAAGGCAAAAGCTGTCACGTGTCAGCACCACAAAAAATAGTTTTAAAAATTAAAAATTAAAAATCAAAATAACTTTTTCAAACAAGACAAATTAGATAACTTCTTTTTAAAAAAAAATTAAACACGTTCCCTTTGTCGTTCCCCATTTTACTTTGAATGATCCACCCTGTCAGTTCTATTTAGAAACTCTATAACTTTTCTCTCGGTTATATGAGTTCATCTGATCATTGTTTAGATCGATTCTCAAAGTAAAATAATGGATTCTTGGAGAAACAAATAAATTTTATGCATTTGTGAGTATTTTAATTTTTGGTTTGATAAAAAGGAAAATTTAATGTCTATCTATGGAGTTGTTCTTCCTCTTTTACTTAGAGATTTTTCTTCTATTTACTCTCATCATTCTAAATAGGAAGTATTAGGCGGATTAGTGGCGTTGAACTCGCTTAGATATAGCGGGATGTTGGAGAAGAAATTGAAGGAAATATTGGCCGAAAAATGCCTAGCGAATTCATTGTGGAGGTTTAAATCCACCACTTTGACTTTGCCAGAAAAAAGGTAAGCTCCTTTTACATTATTGTTAAAGTCCCAAGCTATGAAAATAAACATGAAAAAAATTTTGCATTTTAAATTTTTGATAGTCTCTATTCCAGTAGTGATTCATATAATAGAGTTGACATTTGATCAGATTTTACAATGTTTTATATTTTTTGGTTTGAAATTTTGGAGATAACTTTTCTGTTTTCTCAGTAGAACAAAATCATTAGTAAATGGCAAAGATTCACAATTTTCAAGAGGAAAGTTCCAGCTTGATAATGCACTAGTTATATGATCATTGTTGTGTAACATTTCTCAAATTTATGACTATCAAAAACAAATTTATATCTTCCATATTATTTTTTGTGTGATCAATAAGGTTCCTGAAAAGTGAATTTGCATACTGTAGTTGAACTACCGCTTCCCCTCTACTAGAATGTGAATCAAATTCTACTCCTTCGCCTGCTGTTTTAGATCTTTAGAGTAAGTGTCTAAACTTCAGAAACTTGATATTTTTTTGAGAAGCAGAAAAAAATTACAGTTAATATCTTGTGATTTTTTATAGGATGACTTGTAAATCATTTAGTTTTAAAAAATGATCCATTTAAACAGTCTAATCTATCTACATCTAATAACAGATACAAAAATTGTCACGTGTCAGCACCATAAAAAATAGTATTAAAAATTAAAAATTAAAAACAAAATAACTTTTTAAAACAACACAAATCAGATAAATTTTTTAAAAAAAAATTGTCAAAAAAATAATTTAAAACCGTTTCCTTTGTTGTTCCCAATTTTACTTTGCACGATCCGCCGTGTCAGTTTTATTTTTATTTAGAAAGTCTATAACTTTTCTCTCAGTTCTATGACTTCATCTAATCATTGTTTAGATCGATTCTCAAAGAAAAACAATGAATTCTTGGAGAAACATATAAATTTTCTGCATTTGTGAGTATTTGTTTGTGTATTTTAATTTTTGGTCTGATAAAAGAGGAAAATTTTATGTCTACCTATGGAGTTGTTCTTCTTCTTTTACTTAGAGATTTTTCTTTCATTTACTCTCATCATTCTAAACATGAAGTATTAGGCGGATTAGTGGCATTGAACTTGCTTCGATATAGAAGAATGTTGGAGAAGAAATTGGAGAAAATATTGATCAAAAAATGCCCAGAGAATTCATTGTGGAGGTTTAGATCCACCACTTTGACTTCGCCAGAAAAAAGGTAAGCTCCTTGGACATTATTGCTAAAGTTCCAAGCTCTGATACTAACCTGTCACGATCTGATTTTTGAGTCATGATTGAGCCAACCGAGAACTACCATTAGGCAAGTCAAGCCCTAGCCCGGGGCGAAAAGCGATGGGCCAATAGGCGGGATCCCATAAGAAAGGAGATGAAGCAAAACTACTACCGTCAATATGCTACGAATGTAAAGACAAAGGAAGTATACATACCTGGACAAAAAGGAAGAGGACAATATATAACTCTAAAACCCCTCCTAAGATCTGGTGAGGTCAATACACGAGAGACTACTAGACATATCCAGAATACAAAATAGAAACCAAATATACACAACAGTCTTGGATCCAAAAGACTATATATCATAGATGAAGTGGGATCTGCCTCGGACGTCAGTAAGCTTTCCCTGCTTCAAAATTAGTGCTGAGAAGAGAGTAGCGTCACGATTGTCGGCTAGCACTTGGATCTGCATCAGGAAAAGATGCAGAAGTGTTATATGAATACCAGGGCAATGGGTACTCAGTAGGCTTCATCGGTCGAATGAGCTGAATGTAATATAAACAAGCTAAAGTAAGGGGGTGCATGCTAAGTCAGGGTATAACTGATAAGTAAATGTGGTACTGAATAATAATTAAGTAACTACACACTGATCACATAAGTCAAACATAACCTAACTGGGCCCCCATAAGCCCGCTGGGCACACGAAAGAATACAATATCCAGCCTTGCCCCCCAAAACCGATGGGATACACAAGAATAGTAAATGCATAGTCACCACTGTCTCGAAGCTGTACCAGTGTACAGTAATCACCCTAACCAATGGGGCGCATCGGGCTTGAACCGATACCAATGAGTAATAACAAGAGGCCAGACGTCGGAATCGAACAGGACACAGTGGGTAATAACAATAGGCCACATATATATCATATCTGCCGAACTCGAACCGAAACTCAGAGAACAACAGTATCATAATCATTGTACCCAGTACCAGAACTCACAGTGCTCTACAATCTGGGGCCAGACTAGAACTAAGACACCCAATAGTCAATAACCAAAATCATCATACCTGAATCATTAGCCGAACTCGAATCATAACTCATCATAACCAGTAACCAGAACAGAGCCCAATGTCACATCATAACCAATAAATGGGGAACATGCTAATCCTAGGCCGAAGCCAAAATATAGAAAAATTAGCTGAAGAATCATCTGCTACAAGGTAAGTCCCTGGGTCCTCCTAGGTCCATTGTCTACTATCATGCAATATCTAAGTCAGCCAGGGTATGAGAGTAACTCATGGAAAGGTGGGTCCCAATTCTAAGCCAAGACCAGTAATCTCGATCAAGTGCGATGCTATCAGGGACTAAAAGGCTAAACAGGACAAACGGGTATAATCGGGGTTACTCAATCCCATCACAAGCCTAACAGGTCATACTAGGGCTTAACTAAGCCCAAAGATGTCAAAGTTCTGACAAGATAATGAGACCCACTACCGGGTCTCGGATACCAAGTCTAGTTATACCTGTCTAAGTTTGCACTAAGTATGTCTAAGACTGAACTAAGGTCGAATAATAACATTCCCCAACAAGCGAAAACAACAACAACACTATCCGACCCCAAATAGGTCATCCATGGTGTACCACGAGGATAACGGGCCTGAAATATGTCCACGAGGATAACGGGCTTGAAATATGTCCGAATAGCCCTATCCGGCCCAAAAGGCCTGAATCACAGCAAACCACCACTAAGTATATAATACCAGCCCACAACACCAGTACAATAGCATACATATATCACACATAAGCCCAATCTAAGTGTAAAGGAAACCTAGCCTACCTGGACGCCGCCGTAAGCCTGCCAAAGAACCCGCTAGGCTGGAGCCTTCCCCTTCCGAGTGGCCTCCAATTGTTACCACTCTATCAAAAAAATAAGCTACATGTTGAAACATGATTATTGATACCCATATGTCACTAGGTCAAAAAATAACCGAACAACTCACATGGGGCCCGATTGAAGAATCCGCCAAACCAGAACCGTCATAGCGTCCCAAATCTCACCGTGACCAATAGTCACAACATTTATCTTATAATTTGAGCTCAATACATAGCTCAAATACCAATAACAATACCAACAAATCCAATGGAAACGTAAATGACCGTAAAATCGGGAAAACGTACTGTAGAAATGTTGAAAACAAAGCTGCGAACTCAAATATGTAAGTGTCCAAGCTTGGACTTTGCTATACAAGCTTATATCAGAGCTTGAAACTCTGAAATTGGTGCTTCTATGGATTTTAGGTGTTTATACAAGAGAGATAAGATGAAATATGTATATGTAGCCAAGGCAGGTGGCGCTAAAGTGCCCTTACGGACACTTAAGCCTAGCGCTAAAGCACCATAAGTGGCTGCTTAAGCGTTCCACCGCTTGGCCGCTAAAGCGGAGCCAAGGGTAGCTTAAGCACCTATTGCCGCTTTAGCCATGACATTGGCCACTAAAGTGCCTTATCCTAGCCTGCCTTGGATGCTAAAGCACGCCTAAGACCGCTTAAGCGCTAAGGCATGCCTATGACCACTTAAGCGCATGGCCAATGCCAAAAATGGCAAAGTCCCGGGTAATTTTGACTATGTGTCCAAGACCTATTCAGAGTCCCGTGCACACAAACGAACTATGCTACCTAACTTATTTTGATGCTCCGAACTCAATAGCGCTGTTAGAATTTCCATCAGAGGTCGTTGACGCCCCAAGAGTTAGCTCAACTTTAGCCAATAGTCGGCCTATCACCTAAAATAAGTTCGGGAACCTCAAGACCCAACCAAAGGTCTACCTAACCTAAAGTCGACATTTAAAATCCGATAAGATTGTCAAAAATGGCATCCAAGGCTGTTTAATAAGGGTTTAGGACTGGGAACCATACCTGACTACCAGAAAATTCAACATAGGAAAATGACTCTAAAAGTCAATCGAAATACCAGGTAACCATACTACCAGTCCCAACAAGTCATACACGACCTGAGGCAGTCATGAAAGGTATCTAAACATCGTAAACATGCATAAACATTAGGAATAACCTGAAGGGTCATTATATTATCCATTACTAAAATGGACTTTCGTCTGCAAAAGTCAAGAATAAGCGCATACCTGAAAACGTGAACAAATAAGGATACCGGGCTAGTTTATCACACTTAAGCTCCCAAGTGGCCTCCTCAATCAGATGATGATGCCACTGTACCTTAACCACTGGAATGTCCCGGGAGCGCGCAATTATTTGATATTTCTAGCCATAATAGACACAGACTCCTCTACAAATGCTAACTTTTCATCTAACTGAACCGAGCCCCACAGTAGCACATGCAACTTATCTGGAATGTGCTGTCACAGCATAAAAACATGAAACACTGGGTGAATAGCTAAAAATGTCATAGGCAAAGCTTACACATATGCTACCTCCCCAACTGTTCGTAGAATCTCAAAGGGTACAATATATTTGGGGCTAAGTTTATCCCTCCTACCGAATCGCATCACGCCTTTCATGGGCGATACTCGTAAGAGGACTCTATCACCAACTCTAAATCTCAATGGACAACGACTATGGTCAGCATAACTCCTCTGTCTACTCTGAGTTGTCCGTAGCCTGTCCTGAATCACCCAGACTGGGTCTAAAGATTTACGGAGCAAATCAGTGCCATGAGGACTAATCTCTGAAACTTCAAGCCAACCTACTGGAGACCGACACTGTCTACCATACAAAGCCTTAAATGGAGCCATTTGAATGTTGGAGTGGAAGTTATTATTATAGGTGAACTCTGCTAAAGACAAGAACTGATCCCATTGACTCTCAAAGTCTAACACATAAGCACAGAGAATATCCTCTAATACCTAAATAGTCTACTTTAACTGTACATCAATCTGAGGATGAAATGCAGTACTAAGGTACACTTAAGTACCCAACTCCTCCTGAAAAGTCCACTAAAAATTGGAGATAAACTGAAACCCTCGGTCTGAGATAATAGATACTGTCACTCCATGTACGTGAATCACCTCCTGAAGATATACATGACCTAACCTCTCAGCACTGTAGGATACTCGAACAGGAATAAAATGTGTCGTCTTAGTCAATTGGTCTACAACGACCCAAATACTATCAAAATCGTGGGACGTACGAAGTAATCCACCAACGAAATCCATAGTGACTCGCTCCCACTTCTACTAGGGAATGGGCAACTGCTGCAGCAAACCACCGGGTTTTTGGTACTTGGACTTTACCTGCTGACAACACAGACATCGAACCACTAATTCACAAATATCTTGCCCCATACCACTCTACCAGTAGTGTTGTCTCAGATCTCGATACATCTTAGCTGTCCCGAGATGAATAGAGTATCTGGAACTATGCGCCTCACGCAAAATCAAAGGATCAAGTCTCCAACCCTCGGAACACACACATGACCATCATATCTCAGTACACCATCAGAACCCAAGGTAGCCCTCTGGGACTCACCTCTCACTACCCGCTCTCGAAGATCATAAAGTTCACCATCCTCAAACTGTCGACACTGAATCTGCTCTAACAAAGTAGGCGCCCTAACACAATAAATAATCCTCCTGGGATTAGAGATATCTAAACGCACCATCGAATTAGCTAAGGATTGAATTTCCAAAGCCAATGGCCGCTGAGAGACTGGAATAAAGGCTAAGCTACCCATACTAGCTGCCTTTCGGCTCAAGGTGTCCGCAACTACATGCGCCTTTCTCGGATGATAGAGAATAGAGATGTCATAGTCTTTTAGCAATTCTAACCATCGGCGCTGCCAACTCCAAGTCATGAGTAGGGTAATTACATTCATGCATCTTTAGCTGTCTCGATGCATAAGTAATCACGTGACCTCGCTGCATCAGAACACAACCTAAGCCAATATCAGAAGCGTCACATTAGACAGTGAAACCCTCACCCTCCACTGGAAGAGTCAACACAGGAGCAAAAATAAGTCGATCTTTGAGATTCAGAAAACTCGCCTCATAATTCTCAGACCACTAAAACGGGACCTCCTTCCTGGTCAATCTAGTCATAGAAGATACAATATATAAAAAACCCTCAATAAATCATCTATAGTAACCTTCCAACCTAACAAAACTATGAACCTTAGTAGGCGACGTGGGCCTAGCCCAACCTCGGATACCCTCAATCTTCCTGGGTCTACCATGATACCCTGTCTGGATACAACATGCCCTAAGAAAGCTACAGAGTTAAGCCAGAACTCACACTTTGAGAACTTGGCATAAAGCTGATGATCTCTCAAAGTGTGGAGAATAATCCTCAAATGTTGCTCGTGCTCCTCACTACTCCTCGAATAAACCAAAATGTCATCAATGAACACAATCACAAAGGAGTCTAAGTATGACCTGAATACATGATTCATCAAATCCATGAAGGTTGTCGGGGCATTAGTCAATACAAAAGACATCACCAAGAACTCATAGTAGCCGTAACGAATCCTAAAGGCTGTCTTAGAGAGGTCTGAAGCCCTAACTCTTAGCTGATGGTAACCAGATCTCAGATCTATTTTAGAGAACACTATTGTGCCCTAAAGTTGATCAAACAAATCATCGATACGAGGCAAAGGATACTTATTCTTCACTGTTACCCTATTCAACCGCCTATAATCGATACACAGACGCATAGATCCATCCTTCTTCTTTACAAACAGAATGGGAGCACCCCATGGCGACACACTCGGCCTGATAAAACCCTTATTTAGAATATCCTCAAGCTGACTACTCAACTCCCTAAACTCATCAGGAGCCACATGATACGGAATCATAGAAATAGGTCAGGTGCCCGGCTCGAGGTCAATAATAAATGCTATATCACGCTCAGAAGGAAGGCCAGGTAGGTCAGTTAGGAATACATCAGGAAACTCACGAACAATAGAGATGGATTCAAGCGACGGACTCTCAGTACTAGCATCTCGAACATAAGCAAGAAATGAATCACGTCCCCTTGACATCAATCTACGAGCCCAAACGTAAGAAATAATCCCAATCGGTGTGCGGCTAATAGAACCCTTCCACACCACCGGGGGTATACCAGGCATTGCTAAGGTAACGGTCTTGGCAAAGCAATCGAAGACTACATGATGAAAAGACAACCAGTCCATGCCTAGAGTCACATCAAAGTATACCATGGCCAATACAATAAAATCAACCTTAGTCTTAAACTCCTGAACAATCACTAGACAAGATCTATATACTTGATCCAATACTAAGGAATCACCAACGGGGTAAATACACGTAAGGGAACAAATATTAACTCAGAACATAAACCCAACTGTGGTGCATAATAAGTAGATACATAAGAAAATATGGATTCAGGATCAAATAATGCAGAAGTTGGCTGATGGCATACGAAAATCGTACTTGTGATCACAGCATCCGAAGCCTCAACCTCTGGCCTAGCCAGCACGGCATACAACTGACGCTTGCTACCACTAGTCTTAGCACCGACCTGACCACTAGTATGACCTCCCTATACTCCACTTCAAGAACCCTGGGGACTACCCCGACGACCTTGTGCACTATCTCTGCCTGCTGGCAGTATAAATCTTATGGGCTGTGCTGTCTGAACTGAAGCCTCAATCGCCTATCGCTGAGGGCACTCACGTGTAAAATGACTGACAACCCCATAGGTAAAACATGATCCTAGCTCCCTGCTCGTCCTAGAAGATCTAGCTGATCTGGTATGACCACCTCTAGTCGATAAACTAGACTGACCACGTCCCTAAGGCTGACTACCATAACCACTATAGACGGGCTGACCCCTATCAGAAATCTGCAAGGCTGACTATATGGGCCTACTAGGCTGACCCTGTCACTAAAAAAATTATTGTTGTTGCTGAGGGTACCCTGAAACCCACGGTCTCTGAACTGTGAGCAGTTGTGACTGCCACTGTAACTACCCTAGAATCGGGGTTTCTTATCGCTGCCCCCTTGGGCCTCGCAATCTATCTCCTCGATTGAATACACATGCTCAGCTATCTCAGCAAATGACTTCCTTAAAGTCACTAAACTCTGTGTAGCTCTATGAAGAGATAACCGTAATCCCCTGATAAAACATCTAATCCTCTCATACTCGTCAGGTAGGATAATCGTAGCATGCCTAGCTAAGTCATGGAATCTCGCCTCATACTCAGCTACTATCATAAACCCCTGCCTAAACCTGGAAAACTCATCTCAAAGACGCTCATGCATGCTGCGGGGCATATATTTCCCCAAGAACACCTCGTAGAACTGTGCCCAAGTAACGGGTGGAGATCCATCTGACCTGGAGTCAAGATAACCTCTCCATCATCTCCTCGTAACTGTATCAAACTGATAAGCAATGAAATATACCCCGCGCGATTCCACTAATCCTAAATTCTTCAACTTCTCCTCGCATCTGGATAAGAACTCATAAGCGTCCTCTCCTGGAGTACCCGCAAACCTGGGTAGAGCTAATCTCAAAAAAAGAATCAATATCTTCTGCTCCTCGATAGACATAACTGGCTATACCGCTACCAATAAAGGTGGAACCACAACTCTGGGTGTCGCAGTTGCAGGCTGCGCCCCAACACCAACTCCCTGTGTTGCTGGTTGTACTCCAGCAACAGGCAAACCTCTAACTGATCCCAGCAACTTTACCAACGTACCTCAGAGAACTAAAGCATCAACAAATCCAAGTGGATCCTGGGCTGCTCCCTGGCCCACCGACTGCTATGGCGGTGGAACATCTGGAGCTATAATGGGATCGGGAAATAGATCCCTGATCTGATCTCGACCTGGGGATACTTCTCAGTCCTGCTCCAAACCTTTGGGTCGACCTAGGCCCCTGACTGGAGCTCTCATTGTGGGGTCGGGGTCCTACTCTCCAACTTTAATGCCACGAGTCCTAGCCATCTGCGAAAAAAGTGAACCAAACAAGGATCAGAAACCAACACTGACTCTATCACATGAGAGTGAATCAAGGAATAAAACTATCCCTTAAAAATGCTCCGTAGTCTCCCAAAGATAGGATACAGGCGTCCCCATACAGATCTGCAAAACCCTACTATCCATTGGCTCATGTACTGACATTACCCATAAAACCTAAGCTCTGATATCAAGCTGTCACGATCTAATTTCTGAGTCATGATGGCGCCTACCAAGAACCACTAATAGGCAAGTCAATCCCTAGCCTGGGGGGACAAGCGACGAGCCAATAGGCGGGATCTCATAAGAAAGGAGATGAAGCAAAACTACTACCATCAATATGCTATGAATTTAAAGACAAAGGAAGTATACATATCGGGACAAAAAAGAAGAGGACAGTATATAACTCTAAAACCCCTCCCAAGACCTGGTGAGTTCAATACACGATCCACTACTAGACATATTTAGAATACAAGACAGAAACCAAATATACACAACATATATGCAACAGTCTCAGATCCAAAAGACTATACATCATAGATGGAGTGGGATCTGCCTTGTACGACAGTAAGCTTTCCCTGCTCCAAAATCAGTGCTGAGAAGAAAGTCACGTCATGACCGTCAGCTAAAGCCTAGATCTACATCGGGAAAATATGTAGAAGTGCAATATGAGTACCAGGGCAATGGGTACTCAGCAGGCATCATCGGCCGACTAAGCTCAATGTAACATAAATAAACTAAAGTACGGGGGTGTATTCTAAGTTCAGGTATAACTGATAAGTAAATGTGGTACTGAATAATAAGAAAGTAACTGCTCACTAATCACACAAGTCAAACATAACCAAACTGGGCCCCCATAATCCCGCTGGGGACACGAAAGAATACAATACATAGCCTGGCCCCCATAAACCGACGGGACACACAAAAATAGTAAATGCATAGTCAACATTGTGTTAAAGTTGTACTAGTGTCCAGCAATCACCATAACCAATGGGGTGCACCGGGCTTGAACCGACACCAATGGGTATTAACAAGAGGCCAGACGCTGGAATCGAACCTAACACAGTGGGTAATAACAATAGGCCACATATATATCATATCTACTGAACTCAAATTGAAACTCAGAGAACAACAGTATCATAATCATGGTACCCACTACCAGAACTCATAGTGCACCACAATCTGGGACCGAACTCTAACCGAGCACCCAATAGTTAATAAGCAAAATCATCATACCTGAATTAGTAGCTGAACTCGAACCAAAAATCATCATAACCAGTAACCAGAACAGAGCCTAATGTAACATCATAACCAATAAATGGGGAACATGCTAACCCCAAGTCAAAGCCAAAATATAGAAAAAGGAGCTGACCAATCATCTGCTACAAGGTAAGCCCCTGGGTCCTCCTAGGTCCATTTACTAATATCATGTAATATCTAAGTCAGTTTGGGTATCTAGAGTAACTCATGGCAAGGCGGGTCCCAATTCTAAGCTAAGAGTAGTAATCCCAATCAAGTGATGTGCTATCATGGACTAAAAGGCTAAATAGGCCAACTGGGTATAATCGAGGTTACTCAATCGTTTCACTATCCTAACAGGTCATACTATACCTTAACTAAGCTCAAAGATGTCAAAGTTCTGACAAGCCTACAAAAAGGGTAATGGGGCCCACTATCGAGTCCCGAATACCAAGTCTAGTTATACCTGTCTAAGTCTGGGATAAGTCTGTCTAAGCCTGAACTAAGGTCCAGCAATAACATTTCCCAACCAGCAACAATAACAACAATACTATCCGACCCCAAATAGTTCATCTGTGGTGTACCACAAGGATAAAGGGCCTGAAATATGTCCAAATAGCCCTATTTGGCCTAAAAGGCCTGAATCACAGCAAACCACCGCCAAGTGTATAATACCAGCCCACAACACCGGCACAATAACATACATATATCACTCATAAGCCCAATATAAGTGTAAAGGAAACCTAGCCTACTTGAAAGCCGCCGTAAGCCTGTAAAAGAACTCGCTAAGCTAGAGTTTTCCCCTTTCGAGAGGCCTCCAATTGCTGCCACGCTATCAAATTAATAAACTACATGTCAAAACATGACTATTGATACACATATGTCACTAGGTCAAAAAATGACCTGACAACTCACATGGGGCGTGCTTTAGGAATCTGCCAAACCAAAAACATCACAACGTCCCAAATATTACCGTGACCAATAGTCACAACATCTATCTTATCATCGGAGCTCAATACACAACTCAAATACCAATACCAATACCAACAAATCTAACAGAAATGTAAATGATTGTAAAATCGGGAAAACGTACCATATAAATGTCGAGAACGAAGCTACGAACTCAAATATGTAATTGTCCAATCTTGGACCATGCTAAACAAGCTTATATTAAAGCTTAAAGCTCTAAAAAGGTGCTTCTATGGACTTTGGGCATTTAAACAAGAGAGAGAAGATGAAATATGTATATAGCCCCAAGGCAAGTGGTGCTAAAGTGACCTTATGAAAGCTTAAGCGCCTAGAGCTAAAGTGCCATAAGTGGCTGCTTAAGCGCTCCACCGTTTCCACTGCTTGGCCGCTAAAGCGGAGCCAAAGGTCGCTTAAGAGCCTATGGCTGCTTTAGCCATGCCCTTGGCCGCTAAAACACCTTGGCCTAGCCTGCCTTTACAGCTAAAGTGAACCTAGGGCCACTTAAGCACATAGCGCTAAGGCGTGCCTATGGCCGCTTAAGCACATGGCCAATGTCCGAAATGGCTAAGTCCCGGGCAATTTTGACTATGTGTCCGGGACTGATCTGAAGTCCCGTGCTCACAAATGAACTATGCTACCTAACTTAATTCAACACTCTAGATTCAATAGCGCTTTCAAAATTTCCATCAGAGGTTGTTCTAACTAAAATTGGGGCTCACGCTCCAAGGGCTGACTCAACTTTAGCCAATAGTCGGCCTATCACCCAAAACAAGTTCGGAAACCTCAAGACCCAATGAAAGGTCTACCTAACCTAAAGTAGACATTCCAAATTCATGAGACGGTCATAAATGGCATCTAAGTCAGTTTATTAGGGGTTAGGCCCGAGAGCCATACCTGACTACCAGAAAATTCAACATAGGAAAGTGACTCTAAAAATTAAATGAACTGTCAGGTAATAGTACTACCAGTCCCAACAAGTCATATACAACCTGGAGCAGTCAATGGAAATGCTCTAAACATCGTAAACACACGTAAACACTGAGAATGACCTGGAGGATCATTACATAAACATTAAAAAAAAAATTGCATTTTAAATTTTTGATAGTCTCTTCTCCAGTAGTGATTCATATAATACAGTCGACATTAGATCAGATTCTACAATGTTTTATATCTTTTGTTTTGAACTTTTGGCGATAACTTTTCTATTTTCTCAGTAGAACAAAATCATTAGTGAATAGCAAAGATTCACAATTTTCAAGAGGAAAGTCCCAACTTGATAATCCACCAGTTATATGGTCATTGTTATGTAACATTTCTCAAATTTATGACTATCAAAAATAAATTTATATCTTCCATGTAGTTTTGTGTGTGATCAATAAGGTTCCTGTAAAGTGAATTTGCATACTGTAGTTGAACTTCCACTTCCCTTCTTCTAGAATGTGAATTAAATTCTGTTCCTTCATCTGCTGTTTTAGATCTTTAGAGTAAGTGTCTAAACTTCAGAAACTTACTGGATATTTTGTTCAGAAGCAAAAAGAAGTTGAAGTTAATATCTTGTGATTTTTTGTTGGATGAGATGTAAATGATTTAGTTTTAAAAAGGATCCATTTAAATAGTCTAACTCTTATGTGATGCAAGATTAGTTATTATTTATCCCTGGATATCTCAAAATGAGCAGATGGTCAACTCCACATGTTGGAATTAAAGCTAATTGGTGTGAAAGACATCATTCCTAATGTGATTCATATGTTTTACTTGATGTTACCTGTATAAAAAAAATATATTCATGATATGTTTGCTACCTTGTCATGGTAAAAGACAATGTGTGAATGATAATGTCATACACTTTGAAAAGATCATCGGCCTCAACTTCATCACTTAATTTTACTTTTATTGAAGATGAATAGTATCTATCTCGATCATTGCTTCACAATCTTCTAAGGTGAGTTCTTTAAATTATAGGGTATTATGTGATATATGCGAGTCCTTCGTAGTGCTATATTCAGTTCAACTTCTCCACTAAGTTTTGCTATATTCTGTATTTAGCTAATGATTTTATGTGTTTGTACCAGTAACAGTTTGTGTACACCTTTAATAGTTTCTCATTTGATATTCTTTTGAGTATTTATATAATTTCTAACCTTGCTCAACGATTCAAATCTTTTACAGTATCCAGGTTGGCTAACTAAATTTATTGAAGAGTTCTTCAAAAGTTAATTATTGAATCGTAAAGTCATAATCTGCTATGTACAAAAAAAAAAACTTAGGAACAAATAAAGGTTGCTTTTTTACATTTTTGGAGGTGGTACCATATGCCAAGTAATCCAAATTTTAACTTAGAATGATGGTGAAATTGGATATTAAATTTTAATATTTGATCCACAGTATGCAAACAATGGTAGATGAGAAACATAGTTTTCACAATTGTGGTATTTTATTAACTGTGCTACTGCCCATAAGTAACATATTGAGCAAATATGAGCATACTGATAGTTTGAATTTTTGAGCGTACTACCTATTTACTATATTTGATCTTGCCTTCTATATCTTCGTATGCTCATTACGCCATAGTCTGATGCCTATTATATGACAGGTGCTGGAATGCTTTTAATTTTTAATTATCAGGTATGAATACTTTCCCCTATATTGTTGGGAAAGGCAAGGCACTAACAATAGTGTACGACAGGGTAGCAGTGGAAGAATACCCAAGTCTAAACTTTCCCTTTCAATTTTAACCAAGAGAAGACAAACAAACTCAAGCACAATGATAATAAGACATCAAATATATCAACCAAAATAGATAAGCAAAAATAAAATAAACCAATCACACGAGACACCAGATTTACGTGGAAAATCCTTCAGTGTGAAGAGTAAAAAACCACGGGACCAAAAACATCCACTATAATCACCAAGAGTTACAATAATGTTCTCCAAAATTGCCACCAAATAAGTGCCAAACAACGAGAAACACTACATAAAGCACAACACCAAAAAACTAGAGAATTAAAGGAGCAAAATCACCAAAATGCAGCTACTGTTCATGGATGAAAAATTGGAGCTACGAGGCACCAAATTCAACTCTGTAAGTTCCTAATCAAATATTGAGATGAGAGGAACAAGCTGTCCAAAAATTAGCTCATTCGGATAAGAAACGAAGCAGGAATCGAAATTTGAAGTTGGCAATTTAGGACTGAAATTGGGTGCGAAAATCTGCTCTATTTTCTCTCTATGTGGCTGCTGAAAACACTCTTTTGTGATGAGAAAATAAGACCTAAAAAGGTCTATATATATGCCCCATAGAATTGGGCCTATGGGAAAAGTGGGTTGGTCCAAATTTGGGCTTTTATTTATCCACATAGGAAGGGAAAAAGACCCATAACCCAACAATTCTCCCCCTCATGAGTATGTGGAGGAGACCTCCATCCCGGCGATCATGCAACAATCTTCAAACTTCCTTCTTGGCAAAGCTTTAGTCATCATGGCGGAACCGTTATCCTCTGTATGAATCTTCTCAAGTTCAAGCAACTTAGAATCCAACACATCTCGAATCCAATGGTATCTCGCATCAATGTGTTTAGACCGACCATGAAATGTAGAATTCTTGCCAAGATGTATAGTACTTTGACTATCGCAATAAAGCACATACCTCTCTTGAGCACAATCAAGTTTCCCTAAGAACCTCTTCATCCAGAGCAACTCTTTACAAGCTTCAACGGCAACAATAAGCTTAGCTTCTGTAGTAGATAGAGCAATACATTTTTGCAACCTAGATTGCCAAGACACAGCTCCTTCTGCAAAATTAACCAAATACCCTGAAGTATACTTGCGAGTATCAACATCATTAGTCATGTATGAATCAGTATAACCACAAAGAATAGGATTCCCTATACCAAAACACAAACTCAGACTAGAAGTGCCACAAAGATATCTCATAATCCACTTCACAGCATTCCAATGTTCTCTTCCCGGATTAGAAAGAAAACGGCTAACAATACCAACAGAATGAGCAATATATGGTCTTGTACAAACCATTGCATACATCAAACTACCAACAGCTGAAGCATAAGGAACTTTCTTCATGTCTTCCTTCTCATCATCATTAGAAGGACACTGCTTCGTGCTTAATTTGAAGTGCATAGCTAAAGGTGTACTGACAACCTTAACCTTGTCCATGTTGAACCTGCGAAGTACTTTCTGAATGTACTTCTCTTGTGATAACCACAACTTCTTGGCCTTTCTGTCATGGACAATCTGCATGCCAAGAATCTGCCTTGCTGGTCCTAAGTCTTTCATAGAAAAAGACTTACTCAACTCTTGCTTCAACTGTTGAATCCTGCAAGCATTATGACCAACAACAAGCATGTCATCAACATAAAGCAACACAATAATAAAGTCATCATGAGAGAATTTTTGCACAAAAATATAATGGTCGGAAGAAGTCTTACTGACTCATAAAAGAACAAAACTTCCTGTACCACTGCCTGGGAGCTTGTTTCAAACCATACAAGCTCTTCTTCAATTTGCAAACATAATTCTCTTTTCCCTTGACTTCAAAACCTTTCGGCTGCTCCATATAAATTTCTTCATCTAAGTCACCATGGAGAAAGGCAGTTTTAACATCCATTTGCTCAACCTCTAAATCTAGACTTGCAGCTAAGCCTAGAACCACACGAATGGATGACATCTTCACAACTGGAGAGAATATCTCATCAAAATCAACTCCCTTTTTCTGGTTAAAACCCTTCACTACTAATCTAGCTTTGTACAGTGGAACTGGATTACCATTTTTATGTTTCACCCGAAAAACCCACCTGTTTTTCAAAGCTTTTCTGTCTTTAGCTAGCTTAACCAAATCAAAGGTATGATTATCATGCAAAGATTTAATTTCATCTTCCATAGCATCAAACCATCTTTCTTTTTCTTCACTTTCCATGGCCTCATCAAGACTCTCAGGTTCTCCCCCATCAGTCAAGAGTACATACTCATTGGGAGAATAACGAGATGAAGGTATTCTCTCTCTAGTAGATTGTCTGAGAGAACTTTCTTGAGCATCAATAAAAACTGGTTGTTCTACAACCACATCATCTTGAGTTGGAGCATCATCATCCTGGTAATTCTGATAATGATCACCATCTTCATTATAGACTTGATTTTCATCATTATGAAGATTTTCTTCAGGTGCAATTGTCAAAGGAACTGGATCAACATCAACTAGGCTCTCACTACTCTGAGAATCAACCTTCTCAGCTTTGTCAAAATCTTCAATTGTTTGGTTTTCAAAGAACACAACATCACGGCTTCTAACAAGTTTCTTCTCAACTGGATCATAGAAACGATAGCCAAATTCATCTTGACTATAACCATTGAAGATACACTACCTAGTTTTAACATCAAACTTTGACCTTTCATCCTTAGGAACATGCACAAAGGCTTTACACCCAAAGACTGTAAGATGATCATAAGAAACATTCTTACCAGACCAAACTCTGTTAGGGACATCACCATCCAAAGCAACATTAGGAGATAAATTGATAACATAAGCAGCAGTATTAAGTGCTTCTGCCCAAAAGGGATCTGGCAGCTTAGCATCTGAAAGCATACATCTAACTCTCTCAACTAGAGTTCTGTTCATCCTCTCTGCTAAACCATTTAACTGAGGAGTCTTTGGAGGATTTTTCTGATGCCGAATACCCTGCTCTCTGCAATATCTATCAAAAGGACCAATATACTCACCACCATTATTTGAGAGGATGCATTTCAATTTCTTCCCTGTCTGTCTCTTAACCAAGGCCTGAAAACCCTTGAACACATCAAGTACTTGATCCTTGGACTTCAAACGAAATACCTAGAGTTTGCGAGAATGATCATCAATAAAAGTCACAAAGTAAAGTGCACCACCATGAAACCTTACCTTAAAAGGACCACACAAATCAGAATGTACCAACTCTAGCAAATCAAGCTTTCTTGAAGGCGGATGACTTTGAAAAGAAATGTTTTTCTATTTACCGGCTAAGCAATAAACACATCTCTTCAACTTTGCTTGTTTCACTCCAGAAAGCAAATTTTTCTTAGCCAAACTATCAATCCCCTTCTCACTCATATGACTCAGCCTTCTATGCCATAACTCTGATGAAGTATCATTCTCCACCAAGTTTACTGAGTCTCTAGAGGTAGAGCCCTGAAATACATACAAGTTAGACAACTTATCACCACGAGCCACAACCATTGAACCTCTAGTAAGCTTCCACTGGCCAGCACCAAGGGTGTTAATATAACCTTTATCATCAAGGTTCCCTATAGAAATCAAATTCAAGCGAACATCTTGAGCATGCTTGACATTATTGAGAAAATGTTTGGAACCATTGTTACTTTCCAAACAAACAGTCCCAATGCCAAGTACTTCAACTTCATCATTATTGCCCATTTTCAACATCCCAAAATTACCTGAAGTATAAGAAGAAAACAATTCCTTCTTGGGCGTGATATGAGAAGTAGCACCAGAATCCACAAACCAGCTAGACTCATCACGAACAAGATTAATGGTATTTTCACCACAAGCAACAAGAAGATCATCATTAGTAACAACAACAACACGATTCTCATTATCGCCTTCTTTCTTTTGTCGCCTCATATCTCTTTTATGCTTATGAAAATATTTCATGATATGCCCATTTTTGTGGCAATAGTCACATGTGATATTATTGTATTTGTAATTGGATTTGCTTCTACTTGTACCTTTGTCATTCGGACCTCTGGACTTGTTTCTCCCCCTATCTTCAATAACCAAAACATCGGAGTGTAAAGCTGAAGAAGATGAGGCCTGAGATCTTCTTCTCATCTCTTCATTTAAGACACCACTCTTAACATATTCCATAGTTACAACACCACTGGGAGCAGAATTAGTCAAACAAACTCGAAGAGTTTCCCAAGAGTCTGGCAGAGTATTAAGAAGCCAAAGTCCCTGAATTTATTCATCAAACTTTACACCCATTTCAGAAAGCTGGTCAAGGACTCCCTGAAAATCATTAATATGATCAGAAATAGGACTGCCCTCTTTGTACCTGATATTCATCAACTGTTTCAATAGGAACAACTTGTTATTGTCAGTCTTCGAAGCATAAAGTGTCTCGAGTTTGTCCCACAAACTTCTGGCATGTGTCTCATTCACAATATGGTTTCTAACACTATCTTCAACCCATTGTCTAATATAACCACAAACCTGCAAGTGCTCAAATTCCCAATCCTCATCTATCATGGACTGAGGTTTATTAGAAGCACAGACAAGCAAATACATTTTCTTGACAAATAGGAGATCTTTCATCTTGCCTTTCCAAGTATGATAATTACTACCATTCAAACACACCATTTTAATCATATTTGCCTCCATAATTCAAATCGACAATCAACAACAACCTACGCTCTGATACCACTTTGTTGGGAAAGGCAAGGCACTAACAATAGTGTACGACAGGGTAGCAGCGGAAGAATACCCAAGTCTAAACTTTCCCTTTCAATTTGAACAAAGAGAAGACAAACAAAATCAAGCACAATGATAATAAGGCAGCAAATATATCAACCAAAATAGATAAGCAAGAATAAAATAAACCAATCAAACGAGACACCAGATTTACGTGGAAAACCCTTCAGTGTGAAGCGTAAAAAACCACGGGACCAAAACCTCCACTATAATCACCAAGAGTTACAATAATTTTCTCCAAAATGGCCACCAAATAAGTTCCAAACAACGAGCAACACTACATAAAGCACAACACCAAAAAACTAGAGAATTAAAGGAGCAAAATGACCAAAATGCAGCTACTGTTCACGGATGAAAAACTAGAGCTACGGGGCACCAAATTAAACTCTGTCAGTTCCTAATCAAATATTGAGATGATAGGAACAAGCTGTCCAAAAATCAGCTCAATCGGATAAGAAACGAAGCAAGAATCGCAATTTGAAGTTGGCAATTTAGGACTGAAATTAGGTGCGAAAATCTGCTCTATTTTCTCTCTATGTGGCTGCTTAAAACACTCTTTTGTGATGAGAAAATAAGACCTAAAAAGGTCTATATATATGCCCCATAGAATTGGGCCTATGGGAAAAGTGGGTTGGTCCAAATTTGGGCTTTTATTTATCCACATAGGAAGGGAAAAAGACCCATAACCCAACATATATTAGGTCAAGAAAAATTAAAGAAATTGCTTTGTAATTTACAAGTGCCAAAAGAAAACACATATTTTTATTGTAGGATAAATTTTGTTCGATATCGTTTATTCCTAATCATATAGAGTTGTATTATTATCTACACAAATCAATTTACTCAAATAAATGACAAAGTCTTTTGATATGTAAATCACTTTGTCTAGTTTCAACAATCGTCTTTGAATTCTATGCTCTGTTTTTATCATGTTTGTTGAAAGTTTATTGTGTAAATGCTAATCTTTTAATATGTCATGCAGTCTGCATATTCTGTTTGTAATATGATCAATGACTTTAACCTGTTGGCATGGACCTTAGAACCATTATGTGGTAAATCATCCAATGTTGAGTGAAGATTACATAGTTGTGTAGGGCGTCATATATATTGGATCTATATGCTTTTACTAAAAAAATTTATCAGTTTTCAGATTTTAAATCTTGATTTGGGAATTGAGATGTTCTGATTAAAAATCTCAGATTGAATTCGCACTCTATACTGTATTACCTATTAAATCCCAGATTGAGATTTCCTGATTAAAAATTTTAGATTAAAAATTACACTAAATTTTTGCACAAGCAATCAACTTACTGAATTACCTCCTTGATCCAAGAAATGTATAAATGAAATGAATGTTCCTAAACAACATCATTACATAGTAATCCTTAAAAAAACAAAGAGAACACCATGCTAAGCCCAACTTAAGCACACTTTTTCTGCTGAGAAGACATTCAAAAATCTAACAAACACAGAACCAAGGTCAAGAGCAGTAGAAACCAATATCCTATACCAATGGACCATCTTTCGAGCTTCTATCTAAAATAGTCTATCTGGACTGAAGAGAACCGAACTGGTAGGTAAAGAGTAGGCTTAGTGAGCCTATAAATGAATGCTCAATTGAAACAAATCTGGAAATGGGGCTGCAATCAAGTTACGCAATCCATAGTTATAGTCTTCAAATCGAAGCTGAACTACTTGATTTCAACTATCCAATCAATCCTGCTGACGAGCAGTGTCCATATTCCCAAAAGTTATCATAACTTTAAAGCCGCCATTTGAGAGAGTCAAAATCCAAAAACTGAAGCCCACAAGTCTTCATAGATATCAAACACTCAAACCAATCTTGCTATCAGAATTCCAGTATTAAGCCAATGATTCTTGAAAAAGTTAAAACTAAAATGTTATCGAAGAACATAATCATAATAGAGGAAAATCACCGGCTGAAGACACCAGCAGTCAACTTCACATCCGCTGAAGGGCATAATGCATCAAAGCATAACCAAGAACATGTCGAGGCTGTGAAGAATACTAATAGTAGTCAAATCTTGAGCCACTTAGAAAGGTTACTATCTTAGCCTGAATTTGGTCAAACCAACACTCAAAACATGGCACCGAATACTCATTCTCAAAAGACACTCACTTTAATTACCAAAAACTGATACACAATCACATAACATTGAGTAGAAACATCCCACAAAGTCATATTAGGCCGAACAAGTACCGAGATGAGAAATTTTTGAAATTACCCATTTACACCAACTTTAACTCGACTAAACTATACACTATATCACAGAAAGAATAGAGTACCCAACTCAATATCAAGACCACTTATGCATGATGAACCATAGAAATTGGAAGAACAAATCTCAAATTTATCAACATCAAGAACGACTATAGAAAAAGATAGCCAATGCTAGAATCTCAAAATCCCATCAAAGGCCAAACTTTTCTTCACTCCCTCTCAAAATCAATCTAACTTGCCAACAGAGAAGGAAAACAACCAACCTCACCTCACTAAAAAAGAGAGAACCAACCAACCGTGTTAGCCGTCTAAGCCAATAAATAAGAATTGCAAGGAATGGGATACTAACAAGATAATGCTAGTCTAGCTGTCTATCTAGTAAGGATCAATCAAAGTCAAAACAATGATAATAATAATGGTCGTATAAAGTGCAGGTGGTACCAAAGGAAAAACAACAACCGTTACCACTTTACAATCACAATAAAGCAAATATGCCAAAAGAGAGAGACTTTAACCCAAAGGCTACACCCCTAGGAAATCACAATGATGATCCACTCAATCCACTACTAAAAGAATTCATCTATGGAGGTAGTCAAATATGCATAAATCTACACAAAGGCATACATTAATTAATATAGTACTCAGGGCATACAATCATCGATAGATATGAAAACCCCAACTTAATTTAAATAGAGACTAAAGGTAGAAAATCAAAGGCACACCTATAACGATGGAAATCTGAAGTCACAGTCCTGACTTACCCAAAGAAGTGCAAATCTGTATGCATCCAAACCTGGACTGAGCATCTGAGCCATCAAATGAAATACTAAGGGCACCATCTCTAGCCGAAGGTGCCATAACACTAAGAGGCTGGTCTGGTTGTACTGATTGCCCAATAATCCCATGCTGGGGAAACTCTTTGAACCAATAGCCGATCTCTCTATAGTCATAACAAACCCCTAAAGCTCTAACCTGGCGAGAAACATGAGTTGTCCCCAATCGGCTGACCAACTTATGCCTGGGGCACTCCCTAGACCAATGACCAATCTTATCACAATCAAAACATACCCCTGGGACTCTCTGATGTACTGTAACTGCTAACCCAGAATGGTCACCACGGCCTAACAACCTACACCGAATAACCCATACTGCCTGACCAGAATTCTATCCACTTAGACCACCACGATCCACCTAAGAGCTACCCATAAGTTGAGGTGCTACTTGTACAGGCCTAATAGGTGGAAAGTGATGCTGACCTCTGCTGGGAGGATTCCTACCTTCGTACGAAATACCGCTAATATTGTACTGCCAATATGGCCTCTTACTTCCACCTACATGTATCTTAATGCAAGCCCTCTCTATAGCCCTTGCATGATCAACAACTTAAGAGAAAGAAGACCCAACTTCTATCAAATGCATCGATGCCAAACAATATGGTAAAGATAATCCTCTGCTAAATATCCACACCATCTCACGCTTGTAGCATATAACATAGATATCTGATTGGCCCACTCGAGAAACCCAATCTTATACTCTGAAACTGATAAAGATCCCTGTCGAATGCCAGCAAACCCAACTTTAGCCTGAGAATCACTCAATGTTATGGATATCATCACTGGATGATGTTGGCGGTCCTTAATATTAATCTCTAACCCCCTAGTCCAATGCTGAGCTGAAACTCTGTCAAAGAGCGTACAAGTCCCATCCGCATCCATCGACAACCTCGTACGATCCATCAGGTTGAGAGTGGAGTCAAAAGAATTACTTAGAGGTTCGTAGAGGTTCGGACATATGACAAGGAGTCAGGAATAGAATTTCCTAAGAATGGCCTATAGACTCTCAAAGTAGAATACAAACGTCTCTTTACTAATACGCAGGACTCTTCTAGGCACTTAACTCTTGTACCAACAAGACCGATGAACCTACGCTATGATACCAATTTGTAAAGACCAGATTTCTCAGTTCAAGATGACACCTACTATAATCCACTGGTAGGTAAGCCAACCAATAATCCAGATTAGCTAGTAACAGACTACCAAGAAAAATAAAGAAAATGGCAGAAAGGAATCTAATAAAAAGACTAATATATATTATAACCCCAAAACCTGGTGAAGTCAGTACAAGAGCTTCTAATAAAACAAGAGTACAAAGTGGAAAATAGAGTCAGTAAATATACAAAGTCATCTCTGAAATATAAAATAGAGATCAGACTAATAATATGAGGGACAACATGAATACTCCAAACGTCAGTACTCAGTAGGCATTAGCCGACTGAGCTCAAAATATAATGCAAGTATAAATAACATGTAAAACATGAATATAACTATAGGAAACTATCTAAGAAACTAAACATAATAATGCTAATGAAGCAATAAGGATAAACTATCCTTTTCTAACAATATTCAGGAACTAAAGTGCAATACCATATATCACTAAACAATATACAAATGAAGAGTGAAAAAAGGATATATAATAGTAATACAAGGCCTAAGAATACATATACAATATGAATAGATAAGGAAAGAGAGGGATATACAGTAATACCATATATATATATATATATATATGACTGAACTCAAAGGTAATAACCTGAGGGAACCAACCTAACATCTCGAGGATCATAGCTAAGTAAAGGAGCTAATACTAGCAAAATAAAAGCCTCTAACCAAAGTGTGACTAATAATGAGGTAACTTAACAATAATGAATCTTACCATAATAGAAAAGGGAAATCAAAAGCATATCAACATTCTCAGGTACCAGTCCATAATCATACTTCCACAAACTAACCATAATAACTAACAATAAAGTAATCGGCTAGTCCAGATAAACAATAACCTAACTGAGTCCCCATAAGACCGGAAGGTTCAAGCAAGCACTCAGCAAATAGTAACCATAGCTTATACCTATACAAGCCCCCATAAGACTGATAGATATAAGCACCAAACAATTATACTGGTGATAGACGATGCATATGAATGAATGAATGAAAGTGTCCATTACCATTAACCAATCAAGTGACATAACATAGCAAGGGTATACACCTCCTCTTACTCAGTATCTCGCAAAGGCAGGACCTATGTTGACCATCCTTCTCTGGCACAATGGCTCATGAACGAAGGTTCCCATAGAGGACTCGAGATATCCCTATACACTGCTTGGGGACGAACTAGGACTTACAGTAACCATCATAATTAATATACTCTGTCCAGTACCTGAGATATATATAAGTATAATAAGTGCTCAGAATCGAACCAAGACTAAAAGAGTATAAATCTGTAAATCCATTGTCCGAGATCGAGTTCGGGACTAAATCAACAAAATAATATAGAAAGGGTCAGAATATCCCTCAACCGATTTAAATAGTAGTGGAAAAATAGAATGGATCAATAATGGACCAAAATCAGCCTCGGTCAAATTTCCAAAGTGGTACACTTAGTTCAAAATATTATAATCCAGTAATGAGGGTGGTACGACTTTTGTTATAAAAGAATCAATTTTAAAAGTGAAAAAGTGGGAATAAATCCCTTTTTAGAAAAACATAGAAAATCAAGGTTTTAGTTGAAATTGTACCACTAACTTAGTGTAAATGCACCTAAATGTATTCATGCCATCACCAGTATCCAAACAATACCATTGTATGCACCTAAGTATCTACAATATAAAGCCACATCTTTCCAAAGGATAAAATGATACCATGGTGTCCAACTGGTATCATAACCACGGCCTCCGGCCTAATAGTATATAATTAGCATCATAATAGCACCATAACTTGGGAAGACTATGGTAAATACAGGCATAAGGCCACTAAGAGGATCTAATCGGGGAAATATCATCCAATTTACTAAGTGATGCGGTAAGTTTTGTACTAAGGATCATTAATGTCAAACTATAGTTCGACAAGTTTATAATCAATGATAATAGATTCCTACAACCATTACGGGCATTCTATATTAGGGTTTGGGTCATATTTCCATTCTAAGTCCCTTAAATAGGTCAAGTCTGCATATTACTAGGTGTAAACATTTCCTATAATCCCTACCTAACATGCAATCTATACATAACACCATCTCATAGAGAAAAGTAGATCGAAGCCTACCTCGTTGCCAAACTAAAATCTTGAATTGCCCATAAATTGTTCATCTTTAATCCACGATCCTGAAATGTTACCATACTATCAATATAATAATCTACACGTTAATAAGAGTAAAATGATACCTATACTGCTATATAAAAGCTCAGGTCAAAACTTGGGTCATGAACGGACCTGTGGGGCCTGCAAATGAAATCCAAAAATTAAATCCATCACGAGGTCCCTCGAAGGACAAGGAATGTGTTCTCAAAATTTAAGAACAAATGGAGTGCAAATTGGGGCTCAAATCAACCCTTAAAGTTTGAGAATTTTAGACCTAAATTCTAGGAATTTGCAATGAAAAAGGATGGAATTTGATGGGGAAAATAATGGAAAATGACCAAGGAGTGTTGAACTTCCTTACTGTAGCTTCAATAGATGATTTCCCACACTTTCCAACATCCCACACTCTCAAAAATAGAGGAAAAACCCTAGAGAAATGAGGGAAAATTGGGTGAAGAGGAGAGATTTATCACCAGCAATTGCCACCAAAATGGTCACTTGGCTGCTAAAGAGACTACCGGTAAAATGGCTAATGACCGCTAAAATGGAGGTTAATGAAAGGAGGGGATCGCTAAAGTGGCATCCTTGACCGCTAAGGCGACGTCCGCTTAAACAGACCTTGACTATAAAAATGGAACTCAGTTGAGTAGCCAAGACTGATAAAGTGGTTCCTAGACAATTTTAGTAGTTACACCAGATATCAGGCATTAGTTTTTGCTAAGTCCAATTAAACTCCAATCGGGTGCTTGGGATTCTTTTGGGACTCCGTGCCGACAATCGAACTATGCTATTACACTAAAATTGACATTTTGGACTCAACGAAACCATAAAAATTTCCAACAAATCTCATTTTGACATAATGTAGGCCCTACACCCATAATTTCATTTTTCATCAAATCTACCCAATAGCCTAAAACTAGTCCGGAAGCCTTGGGACCCAAATTAAGGGTCCCCCTAGTCTAAAGTCAATGTTATAGAGCTTATGGAACTATCAAAATTCTCAACTAAGGCTATTTACTAGGAGTTTTAGTCTGAGACCAATTTACAAAAGCTCCAAACAGAGAATTAAACCTAAAATCCAAATAAACTGTCCAAAAACCAAACCGACATGTCATAAATGACTTGTAGCTGCTATGGGTAGGCTCAAAATACCAGAAATGCATGGAAATAAAGAAAATGACCTAGAGGGACCTGACACCAATACAGAGCTAGAGCTAGACATTCCCTTTCAGCCTCTCCAGGTAAAGGTGGTTTCATCCAAGGGGAAAAAGAAAAGAAGGTTAGTAAGGCTAAGAGCAGCCAGGATGAAGAAGAGGCTGATAATGATGATGATGATGATTCCCCTTTCTCTCACTCCCAAATTTCTAGTAGTCATCTGAAGGCCGACCTGGCTGCGGTTAGGAGATATATGGAGTACGCCCCTCCCAGCTCTGTATCCCCAACTCTCTCTGCCTAAGATTATACAGTACTCTATAGAGAGCTTGATGATGAGAAGAGGAGGAGGAACTCCCGGGACCGCATGCTTGCACAAATATGGAAGACCTTAAAGGTCATATTCAGGTGCACAGTCCCCGACAAAGAGCTCCACCAGTTGGAGACAGAGTTGGAGCCAGAGGATATGCCAGATTTTTCTATCCTCATTGATACAGAGGTAAAAGACCCCACCTTGGTAGCCCACGATGGTGACAGGGCATCCAACTAGGTCCCTCAGTGCAGATCAGTCCCGCTTCCCCCCTTTTATACATTATATAATTTGGGTTGCCCCCAATTGCCGCATGTACTAGACATTATTCCTCCCTTTCTTTTCCTTTATTTTATCGTACATGGATACTAGTTTTTAATAATTTTTATATAGAATGGACGCTTTACCATTCTATATGTGATTTTTATATTTCATGTAGTAGTTTGTATCTCAAACTAACGATTAAAACAGGCCCAGAATGAACAATAAAAATAGCATAAAACAAGCCAAGGGTTCTGCCCCGCCTATCTCACTATAGAGGCTTGAATGTTGCTATGGCGGTCTCTGTAGCAACCAGCTAAATTTTTTAAAATTGTCTGTAATTCCTATTATTCCCCTTTACATGTTTCAACATTAAGACATGAAATTGCATCATAGCCTTTATTATAATCCCAAAACTGAACCCAGCCATGCAAAAACAACAACTTAGTATCACATTACTTGAAATCAGTTATGAATTACAACAAGAAGACTCTTCATAATAAAAATCCCGCTATTATGCAACAATAGACATTTTTCCTCATGGTACTCAACCAGTTTCCGACTGTCCTGAAACAAGAGTTTCCCACAGTCATAGACCATCTTCCCCTTTATCATTTTTACCAATGACAAAACCATGCCATGAATTTAGAGTATAAAACCACTTTAAACACATAGCAATTAATTCCTTTAAACAACAACTCATAACCAAGTTATGACTTTTTACTAACAAAGAATTTCATAGAAATTCAACAATTACATGTTCACGACTATTTAAGTAATAATCAATGTACATCAATATAAATCTCAATATTCATCATTGAACAAGCCCTTTTTATTATGCTTATTTTCCTCATGGATAACCGTTAGCTTATTGTACATGTATTTATTGTAACGATCATTTTCGTCATTATGTATAAACTTTATATTAAAAGTTCCATGTTAAAATGCTTCCCAAATTTGAAGTTACAAATTTTAGGCTAGGCTAGTTTCAAATTAAATCGGAGCGAGGAATGGTCTAGGGAAATCCAAGAATGATTTTGGAAGATTTGGTGGTGTTTGATTTGATTTCTATTTAGCTAAGACGATAAAGAACTCGTAAGATTTTATGGAATCAAATTGGGTAAGTACAAATCCCGAAATTGATCTTAGCATAAAGGACATTGTTTGGAATGTCCCGGGTTTAAGGTGTGTTGTGAAAATTGGGATTTTTTAGCGAAACTAGACATTCTGTCCCATCAATGCCACTATAGCGGTAAACATGCCACGATCATGACCGCTCCTATAGAGGAAAAATTACCACTACAACGACGGTTAAATCTGGTCAACACCCGCTATCGCAGCATAACGTATGCCGCTATAATGGTGAAAGTCATAGATTTAATTAATTACTTCCCCAAAAATAGTTTATTTTTCTAAAACTCATTTTGGGGTAAAGGAAGGGCAATTTCCCTCCAGTTTTTCATCGTTCAACTTCGTTAAGGTAAGTAGTTCATTCCCGTTAACTAGTAATTGATAATTATGCCTTAAATTATTAAATTACGGAGTTCAAGGAGGGTTTTAGTGCTGATTTTGGTTATTTTATAGTGCAAGGGGGAAAATAAGTATTAAGTTAATGGGTTTTGATTATTAATAGTAATTTTACCCTTGAATTTTGTTAATTCACTAATTTACCCATGGAATCGGTAGTTTTAGGTGAATTATGGTAGAAAATCCCTAGAACGGGAAGGGAATGATCATGAACTTAGCCTTAGGGGTTGGGTTTGAGTTATAATTCCCAATATGGTAGGTCAATTCATTAATTATGTGTTTATATGCACGTTTTAGACCAAGAGCAAGCTGAAATTGCACGGAAGAGCAAAGCTCTGGCTTAGAGGAGTTGTGCAAGCTTGGTTCGAGTAGGTGATGGTATTATAGTTTCATCAAATTTATGTTATATGTGTATGTTAACAACTTTGTAGTGTGGCCTATTAGTGCATGTCTTTTGGTGCGGTCAATGCAAGGAATTTGGATTGTTGTATAATTTTGACCTACGTTATTTCTAAATGCAGAAAGTTTTGGTATTTGGGATGCTCTCACGGGTTATTGGTGAAGCAAGGTTGGTAGACCCTTGTGTCTGGGGTATTGACACATGGACAGAAATTATCCCCTGTAGGTCATGGCTAGAGGGTGGATGTATTACCCATAGCATATATGTACGAGGTTTAGGTGAGTTGTCCAGGAAACTATACCCTGATTGGATAGACCGAGTTCATCAGTTTTTTAACGGTTCTATGAGTGAACCGGGAAATATATTTATATTCTTGGTAATTATTTACTTGTCTGACATGTCTTGACTAGGCTTGACTAAATGTGACTCGGTAATATTTTGTTGACTTGTTGGTTTTTAGTCCTAAACTGTTATTTGTCCTTTTATGTGCTAAGTGTATATTAGTTGAGCATGGATTAACTTGTTGTACTATATTTTGGCTAAGTGTTCATATCCTCATCTTGGGTTGGCCAAATGACACTACCAGTACACTATTATTTTCTTATGTGTTGATACTACACATGCTCTTACTTTTGTGAGTGTAGTGCATATTCCAGTGGCTCTTACGAGACCTCACTTGTGATTCCAGCGGTTAACTTCAGATTTTAGGGTGAATGGCATATTGGGGCTACCATGAGATCTTTCCTTTATGCCATAATACTTTGTTTTAGACTTTGTACACTTTCTTTAAGTTTTAGGGTTACATTCCCTTCTTGAAAATATTAGATGTTTTGGTACGGACGACTTTTGGTTCCTAGGGATGGTTTTATTTTGTTGAGTAAATATTCCGCGGTTAGTTGTACTTTCGGTTTCTCTTTTAGACTTGGATATTTATTGATGGGTTAGCTCTAATTATTTCTTTGAGTGTTGGTTGTGAATTGGTATTTGGGGTAGATAGTTCTCCTACCAGGTTAGTAGTATGGGGGTCATGACAAAGTTGGTATAAGAGTCTAGGTTTGTCGATCTCGTATTTCTAAAATTGGTCCAGTAGAGTCTCGCAGAATGGTACGAAGACTTCTGTATTTTTCTTCGGGAGGCTATAGGATTTTAGGAAATTTGTCATTCTTGTTTCTTTCATGCTATAACTCGATTCCAATTGGTATCTAGCAATCCAGATTGGTATCTAATTTCTTCTCTCTTTTGTCCACATATGGTGAATACTAGGTCCAATGAAACTCGAGCAGCATCCCCTGCACCAGCCGCTCCAGCTGAGAAGCCAGCCGTAAGGGAAAAAAGATGAGTGAGAGGGAGAGGTAGGAGATGAAGGAGACGAACCACACATGCTAGGGGTGATGTTAGAGCAACTGCTGACCAGGATCATGAAGGGTCAGTATCGCCTCCCCCACCTCAGGATCATTTTAAGGGGAGGGAAGTAGTAGAGAAACAGGGAATAGAGCCTAAGGTGGCGGCATAAATTAGGGTTACATCCTTACCTTCCATGTACGGTGAGGTTGTTTAACATGTGTTAGCTTTCCTGAGTGGGTTGGATGGTACTGGAGCCACTTCAACTGTGCCAGTTTTTCAGGCTCCAGTTGTTCACCCTACTGTTTCTATGGCTCTAAGGATGGATGAGGCTTCAGGGACAAATGCATTTCCTCATCCAATTGTGGGTTCTGTAATGACAAGTACTGAGCATGATCTGCTGACTAAGTTTCTAAAGATGAAACCACCTACTTTCCAAGGTACTGAGTCTGAGGATGCTTTTATGTTTATTATTTACTGTTATGAGAGGTTGCACAAGATGGGTATTGTTCAGCAACATGGAGTTGAGTTTGTGAATTTTTTATTGGAGAAGGATGCTAACAATGGTAGAGGGAGTATGTTGAATGTTGGTCACTAATTTTGCCTCCATTGACTTGGGAACAGTTCCATGCTTTATTTTTAGTAAAGTATGTGCCTCACGCTCTCCGAGATTACAAGAAAGATGAGATTTTTACATTGGAGTAGGGTGATATGTCTGTTGCAGCTTATGAGGCTAAGTTCCATTCTTTGTCTAGCTATGCTACTCAGCTGTTGGCTACTGAGGAGGAGAGGATTCGGTGCTATGTTAAGGGTTTGAACTATGATCTTCAGGGTTTGACTGTTCATATGACTTCTATAAGAAAAAGGTTCAATGAGGTGTAAAATTATGTGAAGAAGATGGAGGGGGTTATGCAAGTAGGTCAGGCTAAGATGTTAGTCAAGAAGTCCCGTATTTTTGGAATTTCAGTGGGTGTTATTCTAAGGGCCACTGTCAGCAGGCCTATTCATCTCGCCCTATTTAGTTAGCCTAGCCAGCTTCTACTGTGGTCCAGCTAAGGTTTCTTCTTTGGCATAGGTTGTTAGTGGTCAAGGAACTTCTTACTCTTCTACCAGTAGGCCTTCTCTCGAGCGAGGGTGTTTTTATTGTGGTGTTGTTTGTCACTTTAAGAGGAAATATCTTGTGAGACAGAAGAAAATCTAGGTATAGCAGCAAACTCAAGCTATAGTTCTAATGGGTAGAGGGAGAGGAAGAAATAATAGGGGTCATCCATAACGTGGATTTGGAAATCAAGTAGGTGGTCGGGGTGGTTGAGAAAATGGAGGCGTAGGGGGAAAAGAGCAGCCAGGGAAGGTGTTAGCTCAGATTAATGATCAGGCTCACTGTTATGTATTTTTGAGAAAGACGGATGTCGAGGCTTCTGATGAGGAGATCATAGGTACTATTTTTATTTGTGACCACATAATGGCTTCTATTCCATTTGATCTGGGGTCTACTTAATCTTATGTATCTGTTCAGTTTGTGGTGGGTCTGAATCTGGTTTATGATGTACTTGATTTCCATGTTTATGTGTCTACTCTGATTGGTGAGTTTGTGGTAGTAACCCATGTTTACCATTATTGTTCTATACTGTTTGGGGGTTTTAAGAATTGGGTAAACTTGAATATTCTGGATATGTTAGATTTTGATGTAATTCTGGGTATGGCCTAGTTATCTCTATATCATGTTGTTTTAAACTGTAATGCTAAGACAGTGAATCTAGCTATGCCAAGAATGGATAAACTAGAGTGGGAGGGTGTGTATAGGGCCAAATCGATGAGAATTATATCATTTATCTGGGCCAAAAGGTTAGTGGGGAAAGGGTGTTCAATATTTTTAGCGAATCTGCAGGATATGGGTGCGAGGTCCCCTTTCCATAGAGTCAGTTTTTGTAGTTTATGAATTCTGGGATGTGTTTCCTTCAGACCTACCAAGTATACCTCCAGATAGAGATTTTGATTTTTGTATTGACTTAGAGTCGGGCACTTGCCCTATATCAATTTCTCCTTATCGAATGGCTCCAGCAGAGTTGAGAGAACTCAAAATTCAACAGCAGGAACTACTTGACAAGGGTTTTATTCATCTAAGTGCTTCACCTTAGGGTGCTCCGATCTTTTTTGTTAAGAAGTAGGATGGTAGTATGAGGATGTGCATTCATTATAGACAACTGAATAAGGTTACTGTTAGAAATAAATATCCCTTGCCTCGCATAAATGATTTGTTTAACCAATTACAGGGTGCGATAATGTTTTCAAAAATTGACTTGTGGTCAGGTTATCATTAGTTGAAGATAAAACCAGAGGACATACCAAAGACAACTTTTAGAACTTGGTATGGCCATTATGAGTTTCAGATGATGTCTTTCGGGTTAACTAATGCACCTACAACCTTTATGAATTTGATGAACGGTATATTTAAGTCATTCTTGTATTATTTTGTTATCATGTTTATTGATGATATTTTAGTTTACTCTAAGAGTAAGAAGGAACATGTAGGTCATCTCCGCATAGTTTTGGAGATTCTAAGGGAAAAACGGCTATTTTCTAAGCTTTCAAAATGTGAATTCTGGTTGTATTCAGTTACCTTCTTGGGGCATATGGTTTCTGAAAAAGAGTTGATGGTAGATCCCCAGATGATTGAGGTAGTGAAGAATTGGATTCTGCCTAGTTTAGTGATCGAGGTAAGGAGATTTACTGGCCTTGCTAGTTATTACAACAGGTGTGTCAATATCTTCACATCCATTGCAACGCACTCGACAAGGTTGACTCGGAAGGAAGTGCCATTTGTCTTACCAGATCAATGTGAAGAGAGCTTCCAACTCTAGCATCTTAGAGCATGCAGTTTGGGGTCTCAGATAGGGGTGGAGTGTTGGGTTGTGTTGACGTGAAGTCAATATTTTGGGACCAGATTAAAGCTAAGCAATTTGAGAACAAGAAGTTGAGTGCACTTCGGAATAAAGTAGTGCGTGGGAAGGTGGCGGATGCCACTCTTGATGCGAGTGGGGTGTTAAGATTTAATGGAAGGTTATGTGCTCCTCATGTTGATGATTTGATTCATGATGTACTTTTAAAGGTCCATGGTTCGCGTTATTCTATTCATCTAGGTGTGACCAAGATGTATCTTGACTTAAGATAGATTTATTGGTGGCCCGAGATGAAGAGGGACATAGTGGATTATGTGTCCAAGTGTCACAATTATTAGAAGGTAAAGTATGAACATCAAAGGCCTGCGGGGTTGCTTCAGAGGACGCCTATACCTATGTGGACATGGGAGCATATTGCCATGGATTTTGTGGTGGGTCTTACTAATACCTTGGGAAAATATGACTCCATTTGGGCGATAGTGGATCAGTTGATGAAATTAGCTCATTTCTTTTCGGTTCTGGTAGACTACAACTCTCAACAGTTAGCTAAGATATATGTCAAGGAGATTGTGAGACTTCATGGGGTGCCACTTACCTTCATTTCTGATAGAGATGCAAAATACACTTTCAAATTTAAGGACAGATAGCATGATGAGTTAGGCACCAAGCTCACATTTGTCATGACCTTTCATCCTCAAATAGATGGGCAGTTGGAGAGGATGATTCAGGTGCTAGAGGACATGTTGAGGGCCTGTGTGATTGATTTTGGTGGTCATTGGGACCAATTCCTTCTATCGTATAAGTTTTCATACAACAATATCTATCACTCCAGCATTGATATGGCACTATTCAAGGCACTCTACAGAAGGAAATGTAGGTCACCTATTGGGTGGTTTGAGACTAGTGGTGTTAAACCTTTGGGCAATGACTTGGTAAAGGAGGCTCAAGAAAAAGTAAGGTTCATTCAAACTAAGTTGATGGTTGCTCAAAGTAGACAGAAGGAGTATGCAGAACATAAGGTAAGAGACATAGACTTCAAGGTTGGTGAGCAAGTTTTGCTTAAAGTGTCTCCCGTGAAGGGAATCATGAGGTTCGACAAGAGGAGCAAACTCAGCCCTCAAAATATTGGTCCTTTCGAGGTTCTTGAAGTTATGGGTCCAGTTACTTACAGGTTAGATCTACCACTGGAATTGTTGGGAGACCATACTGTATTTCACGTCTCTATGTTCAAAAGGTACCATAGGGATGGAAACTATATCATTAAGTGGGACTCAGTTGTTTTCGATAAGGATTTGGTTTATGAGGAAGAGCCAGTAGCGATTCTAGATCGGGATGTTTGGAATTTGAGGATGAAGAAAATTTGTGCGGTTAAGGTTCAATGGAAGCATCATCCAATTAAGGAAGCCACTTGGAAAACCGAGAAGGACATGCGGGACAAGTACCGACAATTGTTTGAGGATATAGGTACTCTTTTCTCTCCTCATTCTAACCTATTTCTTATTTGATCATTAAGAGATGAATGATGGTTAAATTGGCAGCTGTTGTAATGACCATTTCCATTTAAATACCCACCTTATGTATAAACTTTCCATTAAAAGTCCCATGTTAAAATGCTTCCCAGATTTGAAGTTACAAACTTTAGGCTAGGTTAGTTTCAAATGAAATAAGAGTGAGGTATGGTCTAGGGAAATGCGGTAAATATTTGGGCAGGTTTGGTGGTGTTTGTTTTTATTTCTAATTAGCTAAGATGATAAGGAACCCGTAGAATTTTACGAAATTGAAATTGGGTAAGTAGAACTCTCGAAATTGATCTTAGCGTAAAGGACATTATTTGGAATGTCCCGGGTTTAAGGTGTGTTGTGAAAATTGGGATTGTTTGGCAAAAGTGGACATTCTATCCCATTGACTCCATTATAGCGGCAGACACACTGCTATATCGACCGCTGCTATAGCAGAGAAATTCCAGCTATAGCGATGGTCAAACCTGGTCAACACAGGCTGCCGCTATAGTGGCGAAAGTCATAGATTTATTTAATTATTTCCCCAAAATAGTTTATTTTTCTAAAACTTGTTTTGGAGTAAAGGAAGGGCGATTTAGGGTGATTTCCACCATTTTTTCATCATTCGACTTCGTTATGATAAGAAATTCATCCCCATTAACTAGTAATTGATAATTATGCTTTAGAATTGCTAAATTACGTAGTTTCGGGAGGGTTTTAGGGCTTATTTTTGTTGTTTTATTGTGCAGGGGGGAAATCAAGTATTAAGTTAATGGGTTGTGATTATTAACAGTTATTTTACCCTTGTATTTCGATAATTCATCAATTTACCCATGAAATTGGTAATTTTAGGTGAATTACAGTAGAAAAGCCCTAGAACAGGAAAGGAAGGATCATGAACTTCGCCTTAGGTGTTTGGTGTGAGTTATAATTCCCAAAGTGGTAGGTCATTTCATTAATTATGTGTTTATATGCGTGTTCTAGACCAAGAGCTAGCAGAAATTACACGAAAAAACAAAACTCCGGCTTAGTGGAGTTATGCAAGCCTTGTTCGAGGTAGCTTATGGTTTGCAGTTTAATCTAATTTGTGTTATATGTGCATGTTAACTACTTTATAGTGTGGCCTGTTAGTGCATGTTGATTGATGTGGTCAATGCAAGAATTTTGCATTGTTGTATGATTTTGACCTACCTTATTTCTAAATGTGGAATGTTTCGGTATTTGAGATGTTCTCACGAGTTATTGGTGAAACAAGGTTGGCAGACACTTGTGTCTGGGTTATTAGTACACAAACAGAAATTGTCCCCTGTAGTTCATGGATAGAGGGTAGATGTATTACCCATAGCGTGTATGTACTAGGGGTAGGTGAGTTTGACGGTTCTATGAGTGAACCGGGAAATATATTTATATGCTTAGTAATTGTGTACTTGTTTGACATGTCTTGACTTGGCTTGACTAAATGTGACTCGGTGATATTTTGTTGACTTGTTGGTTTTTAGTCCTAAATTGTTATTTGGCTTTTTATGTGCTAAGTGTATGTTAGTTGAGCATTGAATAACTTGTTGTATTATATTTTAGTTAAATGTTCATATCCTCATCTTGGGTAGGCCAAATGACCCTATCAGTAGGCTGTTGTTTTCTTGTGTGCTGATGCTACACCTGTTCTTACTTTTGTGAGTGCAGCGCATATTCCAGTGGCTGCTACGGGACCTCCCTTGTGATTCCAGTGATTGACTTCAGATTTCAGGGTGAGCGGTATATCCGTGTTACCATGAGATCTTTCCTTTATGACATAGTCCTTTGATTTTGACATTATGCACTTCTTTCAATTTTGGGGTTGCATCCCCTTCTTGACAATCTTAGATGTTTTGGTCTAGATGACTTTCGATTCCTAGGGATGGTTTTATTTTATTAAGTACAATGTTCCGCAATTAGTTGTACTTTCGGTTTCTCTTTTAGACTTGGATATTTATTGATGGGTTAGGTCTAATTATTTCTTTAAGTGTTGATTATGAGTTGGTATTTGGGGTAGATGGTTCTCCCATCGAGTGAGTAGTGTGGGTTCCCTCATGGCGGGTTTGGGTCGTGACATATATATAGCCTCAATGGCCAAATACCAATTGGAACCTTCCCGGTTCAAACTTCCCTTGCTTGTGTTAATTCAACCGGAGTCAAACGACATCCATTTACCTCGGTGGGATACCAATTGGAATCCGAGATATCAATTGGGCTCAACCCATAACAAGTACACAGACCGTACGAAAGGAGAGAAGAAAGTGAAACAATTTCCTAGAATTCCTCATAGCTCCCTGAAGATTAGATGTGGACGTCAACGCACTAATCCGCATGATTCAACTCGACATTTTCTCTTGTACTGGATTCCCGGTAACCTAGGTTCTAATACCAAATTGTCACGACCCAACTTAGAGGATAGTGCAGGCACCTACTCAAATGTACCAAGATAGGAGAACCCTCACCACCTATTTGAAAAAAACAAAACATGCGGAAGTAAATAATTATAAGAATACTTCGTTCATTACCATCAATTTACAAAACTTTTAATTACAACCAAAAGAATTTCCCAAGGAACTAGTATAGAAAGGTACAAGAGCTACTAAGAGTAAATACAAGACAAAATACACAACTTCTACTGGAAAACAATAACAAAAGTTGTTGAAGATCTTTTCCGTGTCAAGCCTGAAACACCTACTGATCCTACAACCAGACTATACCCCAAAAAGGGTATACAAAGAGTAGTATCAGTACAAAACTACACGTACTGGTAAGAATCATCGATCGACCCGAATTAAATCACATAAACAACACATAAATATCCAAAAAGAAGCATACAACTAAAAATTTCTTTAGCCCGAGGTTTCTCGTTAAACAATTCTGTATCGTTGGAAACTTTCCTTATTAGCATGTTCAGCCCTAATCTCTGATTGCCCACTACTTCATCGAGTCAGTCTTTATCTCACGATTACAAATAGGTGCATTAGTATTCCACTCCAGGTTTATTACCCTAAACATTCATCTATTAAGACCCATACAGACACGTACCCATATTCCACAAGTCCGATTGTGCATAACACCCTAGAAGTAACGGATTCTTCCTAAGTTTACATGAATAATTAACAATACATTTCGATTTAACCTTTACCTACCTTGCCACTGAGTTAACATAGACATAAGCTTAAGTCTACATGACCACCCCCAATAAGACTCTAAGTCAACAACCATGATTCAGACAATCATATCCACCGTGTTTAAGTTACGCAAGTCGTTAGGCAATACAAAATTATTCCTCCCTTACAATTAGTCTGGTCCACCCAAGGATCTATCCCCTCAATTTACAGACAACAATCATGAAACCCAGTTTATATCTAGAAACCAATATATCAATTCAACACATGAATCCAATTTACTCAAGAACCAACATATATATCAAATAAACAGATAAGATCGGTCTAACTCAAGGAGCCAACATATATATCAAATTACAGATAAGCTCGGTCTAACTCAAGGAACCGATATATGCCTGGTCTTATGGTCGCCCACTAGCCATGACCGACAGGGGATGAGCTCTTATCCATGTATCAAATACCAGACATCAAGTGTCTGCCAACCTTATATCACCAATCCCACGGAGATGTCCAAATATTGGAACATTCCACAATGATAACAGATATCATAACAATCACAAATAAGATAATAGAAACAACACTTGTAAGACCAACAAGCTTTCATTTTAAGTCATAGCATGTTATTAACACTCAGGATATCAAACAGTCACTCACCTCCCTTTAATAAGCACTATAACAAGCAATACAGAGAACAGTAAGCAAACTCCTATACATAACTCTAGTTATCTTCCATTTTCACGGACCATCACCAAACAATTTGCATATAAACATATCTGGTGGTATACCCTACCTCCAACTATTCATCCTACCATTTGACACATTACTAATTTCCCATTCCTTTGGTTACCAACATAGATTCTTTTGAATCCACCAATACTAATTACCTTTAATGAATAAGCATTTAATTGAATTTAACACAATTTTTGGGTACTGAACCTCTATTAAATCATGCAATGATGGACAATAACTAAGAGAACACATAAATCTATGGACCATTTAAATAACACAACTAAACAACCATTCCCACCTAATTAACTGGGTTTTACGCCCATATATCTATCCAAACACCATGCCCAAAGTCCTAAGCAAGCAACCTCCCATCAATCTACTTCATATTTATGCTTTCTAACTTAGGTCTAAGCTATTCGGTTAAACCTTGCCTACCAGGATGCCAAGCAATAGCTACAAAGGCATAAACACAAACTTTTGACTTTGTGGAAGTGTATTTGGTCGTGAAATCAGCAGGAAAACCATGGGTTTTACCCCATTAATGAGAAATCCCTTCTTTCCATTACTCCCAAGCCATGATATAACCCTATAAGGGTTTTTGGAATCAGCATCGTTCTTTTTATAATTGAAGAGGAGAAAAGAGAATATAAAATTTTATATCTGGTGTTTTTGGTCCCGTCATCCCACTATAGCGGTCTGTCGCCCGCTATGGTAACACCCCTATAGCGGGAAAATTCCCTGGTATTAGCTCGACCTAAAATTTTAAATTTCAAAATTTTTAGTCGTGTCACCCCATTCTAAGTCGAGATCATATTTTTTGAAATTTTTCATGACCCATGCCCATAACAAGGTGTCTTTTAATGATGATGAACAAGTCATTACAACATCATTAGAGTTTTTCGAGCGTACATTAAAACCTCTACCCCAGAACAGTGAACCACTATGGCTCTCACTATAACAGCCCTAATAACGGAGTCTCTTATTGTTGACCCACATGCCTCGCGATATATATCCTCCATAGTGTGAGAATGATCTGCAATATCTATACATGATCTACCTATAGATACCAGACTCTAGGTAGCCATACAGAGCGGAAGTCTCAACCTTCTGACAAATCATCACACTCTCTCATGCTCGGTAGGTAGAGTTATGGTGGCATGCCTGACTAACTCGTTAAATCTAGCCTTATACTTAGACATTGTAATAGAACCCTGTTGTAACCCCAAAAACTCATCTCTCAGACGCTCATTCATATTGCGAGGCATATACTTCTCTAAGAAGGCCTCAGAGAACTGAACCCATGTTATAGGATGAGACCCAACTGGTCTGGAATCAAAGTATCCCCTCCACTACTGCCTCATCGTACTAACCAACTAAAATTTGGTATAATCCACATTGTATCTCCTCTCAGCTGGTAAGGAACTCAAATACATCCTCCTTTGGGCTTCTGAAAACCTCGGTGGAGCTAATCTAAGAAATCGACCCAGCCTCTTCTACTTCTCAGAAGTCATGGTTCGTCGGGCTACTACTGGCTATGGAGCTAATAGTGTAGGTGGAACCTCTACTCACGGAGCCGCAACTGCAGGCTGCGCTTTTGTACCTAGTCCACCCTATGTTGCCCCCAGAGCGAATTTCTGGGCCGTATAAACCTGGGTAGAGCCTGGGCTACTTTGTGGCCCACTGGCTATTGTTGTGGAAAATCCTCTTGTACTACCTCTGGTGCAATCTATGGCTTCGGATAGTTAACATGCTCTTGTGAAGGCTCTCTGGCCAGGACTCGAGGTGGTGCTGCAAATCTAGCCCGACCTCGACCTCGCGGTCGACCTCTACCTTTGTCCCTAACTGGAGTTCTGGCTGCAGGCTTATAAGTCTCACCCTTGTCCTACCTATCTGCGAAAGAGTTAAACAAATGAGAATCTAGAAACCAATATAGACACAACGCATGTTAATGAATCAAAGAAAATGGGGTTTTCAAAAAATGTTCAATAGCCTCCAAAAGATAGCATACAGACGCTATTGTACTGATCACGGGACTCTACTAGACATTTGCTCTTGTACTAACGATACCAGTAAACCTAAGCTCTAATACCAAACTGTCACAACCCAAAAACTTAGGTCATGATAGCACTTACTTTAACCCTCCAGTAGGCGAGCCAAAACCATAACCTGAAATGGCAAGTAACAGTCTATTAGTCGGAAGAGAGAAAAATAGGGGTAAAATAGTAATTTAAAGTGACCACAAGGGAAAAATATACAAAGCATGGTATACAAAATAAAGGGAAAAGAACAAAATACCCAAAACGAGTCCCCCAAGACCTGATCAGTCCAGTATAAGAGCCACTATACACAAGGAGTACTAGACAGGTACAAAATATACAAATTATTCTTTGATGATACAAAATAAGACTAATACTAAAATAGAAGGAGATGGATCAGCTTCATACATTGAAAGCTCACCCTAATCCCCGATCTATAGCTCAGCTCGAGGGCATCGTCAACTATGATGATTCGTACTAGGATCTGTATTTGGTAAAAAAATGCAGAAGTGTAGCATGAGTACCAAAATACGTGGTACTTAATATGCATCATAGGCCAAGTGAGCTCAATTAAAGTAAAAGCATAATAAAGTGTGAATCTATACTAAGAGGCAATAAAAGAGGGTCAAAAAGGAAAGAACAGGCTATGCTAAGCAAATGCGAGAATCATATTTAAATAACTCAAGAATAGAAATAGATTCCTAGCTATAACCTAACTAGACCCCCCATAAGCCCAAAAGGTTACACAAAATAAAACAAAACCCAACTTAGCCCCTATAAGCACGGTGGGTGCAGACAAGGAATAATACTATATAAAGCCAAGTACAAAAGTAAGGAATCAGAAGACTAGCCAAGATGTACAATAAATGTATTGTGTACTCCTCCAATAGCTATAACTATAACATATACCAATCTCGAATCAAATTTCCAACCAAAAATCAATAATAATAGATGCCATACTCTAATGGAAACTAATAGCTAATAAGCAGTAAAAGCAGGTGTCGAAATCAAACTGGAACTAAATATGCAATGCGTGGAAAAAATACAGAGCTTAGAATTAAACCTTCTCTAAATAGTCCTTTTTAACATTTTAGAACACCAAGATCCTTAAAGATAATCAAAGTTCCCTTTATTAAGTTGAAAACCATGATTTTAAGGCCAAAACACTAAAATACCAAGGATACCAAAGCTAATAAACACAAGAGAGCGAACAAGTCAACCAAATCTGAATAACTAGCCTCTCAAAGTAATCCTATAATCATTTATATCAAAAAGGGGCGCCACCTAAAGTAACCTACCTTAAAGGGGGCAATAATTCCAACTACAAGTCCCAAAAATCCCACCTAAGGAAAAAAGCTACCAAAGCCTAGTCTAAAGTTTCTAAATCCAATCCCAAGGGCCCTAGGTACGTTAAGCTAAGTTCTAAAGGAGAGCATCTACCGGGCCAAAAGAAATCCGAGGTAGAAATCTATCCTAAAATCCCCTAACCGACTATAAGGCTCGTAAAATGCCTAACATACTATACAAACCACAAGAACCTTCCAATATTTAGTAAACTAACATGAAAATACCATAAAAGAGAAAAGTCTAATGAAAGGTAAGCCTAGCCTACCTGGACGCCATCGAAAGCGCTCAAAATTCACTAAATTAGAGCTTTTTCTTTAGGGAAGCCTCTGACTACTGCCATGCTAACAAAATAGTAATACAGGAATCAAGATAAGAATAACTATACCCATATTATGAATTTATGCTACGGGTCAGAAATTGGACTAAAAATCAAATTGTCGGACCCGTCAGTGGAAAAAAATTTATGTCCACCACTAGGTCCCTCTCCTGTCAAGGGTCGCGTGCCCCAAAATAGGGCATAATCCAGGCCTAACATCAACCCCAAAGTAGTCCTAAAATGAAAGAAAAATCAAGAATTTAAAATTAGAATTAAATTACAATTAAGCCGGGAACTTACGAGTTTAAGATGAGAGAACAACCAAGGTACGAGAATCTGACGACCCCAATGTCACAACCAAAACTAGAGTCTGTGATGGCACCTATCACACCCATCGGTACAGGTAAGCCTATCCCAAACCAACACGATAAACAAAGTAAATCAGAAGCAGCATAAGAAGGATAGGTTAAGTCCCAAATGATATAGAAAGAAATTCAATCTCAATGATATATCCCAGGTTTGGTTGTCACTAGAAGAAGCCTCTAATATAGAATGTGATCAAATAATCTGAAGTATCTTAAATGCAGGTAATGTATAAGATAGGATAAGGGGAGATCCGGGTAAGATCTGAGACCCGTTAGCCACTACCTCGATCTCAGTAATGCCAAAACTAAGAGCACACAATCTATGCTCTGCTACTCGAATCAATACCTACACGTGGTGTAGAAAAAAGAAAGAAAAAGTCAGGGTGAGTATGAAACACGTGTACTCAACAATCATCGTCATAACTGACCTTAAAAGTGATGGCAAGGACCACCACACCAATCATCTAATTTACCCCAAATACACCTGCAACCAGTAAATATGCCATACCAACCTAGAAGGGTGACCTAACCAAGATAGTTATATGAATATCAATAAATAGAGTAGGCAAATCAGTACAGGTGAGTCAACACATACCAATTTAGGATCAAGAAAAGTAAAGAAAGTCACTTTAAGTGAGAGACTAACCAACACAGTATATTATGACCAATCATGATGCCAACCAATAATCTAGGGTAAGCTAGCAAAAGCATAAATCAAGTAATCAAAAGGTGGGATACCATAGTCTCAACGGATCAAGCTATATCAAAACCCCAAGTCTCATAATATCTCAACCACCAAATCACCCAAGGAAAGTTGCAATGCAATGTAATATAGTAATATGAGATGCAAAATACGCAATATCACAAACAAGGTTCAATCATGATAATACAATATGAAAGGAAATAACTAGAGGTGATATCAATCATACAAAGTAATACAATGCAATGCAATGGAGTGATAGTGATATAATGTCTCAATGTCTCCTCGCATACTTCTTTTGGGTGAACGGTTCCATGATAGGACACCATAGGGGTTCGTACCCCATATACCAAATCACGATCTGGGAGTTATTAACCCACATACCAATCACAATCTCATCAATCAACCTTTTCGGCACATCCCTCGGTCATGGAATTTAATAAAGTGTCTCATTTTCTTTCAAAAAGGGTGTTTCTCTGTGGTAACATTTTCCATGAATATGAATAAATGAAATAAAGAAAGATGCATGCTTATAACCAAGTAAATATAATGTGATGAATCAACTTATTAATGGTATAAATGAGCTCAAATCTCCTCAAATCTCAATAATCATGACACAAGTCATCGCATGGCACTGCTGTAATAAAGAGCCATATAAGACATCAATAATATCAATCCAAACCCCTCACCCGGGCATCACGATAATGGTAAAGGTATATAATGCTCAAATAAGTCTAATAATATCAATCGAAGCTCCCCACTAAGGCATCACAATAATAATAAGGCAATTAATGCTCAAATAAGGCCAATAATATCAATCAAAGTCCCCACTCGAGTGTCACAATAATAATAAAGGCAAATAATGCTAAAAAAAGATCAACACCAGCCCCCGCTCGGGCATCACAATAATAATAATCCCTCAAGTCAATAATAATATTCACATAAGACCCCACAAGGCCAACAGAAAAATAATAAACAATCCAAATAATGCAAATATCGTGAAATTACCAAAAACCTAGCTTGTTTTTCACAATAAATTTCATCTTTCCCAATCATAACACCATTAGACTAAATTACTAAAAGGAGAACTATAAGTTAACAACATACCCTAAAGTTCACCTTCATTTGCTTACGTAATAACTAAGCCAAATTCCTTTCTTAACAACTTAACTATACTATCATTGTTTATATTCTAAGAGATTACTACACCCCAATAATTACATCAACTACTACAAATCTATTTATACTCTAAGTATTTACTAAATCCCAAACCTTTTATCAAACGACCTAAAAGCATAATTATTCCCTAAATAGGTACTAAACCCTAATCATTCCATCCAAATATACTATACATGATTTCAAGTTCTTAAAAAGATACCACTATCAATTTCCTTGAAATCCATAAGTCCTCTATCTACTATATACCATAACTGTATACACAAGTAGAGAGAACAATCAAGATATTCATTTTTATTATTTCAGCCTATCAATAGACTCTGGTACCCATGGAGATGCTCGCCATCTCATCTAAGCAGGACTACCAAACCCTTACCGATTCACAAAACACAAGCAATAAGCATATAACATATAAACACCTCATAAAAGAGTCAAGGTACATCTCAAATTGCCTTAAAGAAGGCTCACAAAGCCAAATCACAGTTAGAAGCATCAACTGGAAGCTAAACTCCCTAAAATTATCATGAAATACATCCAATCTAGTTAAATATGTGATCCACCGTACAAGACTAACAATACCCATATTGATGTACTTTAGTTCTAGGTAGAAAATCACTTCAAAAATAAAAGAGGTAAAGCAAAAAATTTATTTAAGAATCAAGTTTTCCATACTTAAAAGGTTATAAATGTGAAAATGGAAAGAAAATCGAGTAGAAATTAGGCTCGAAATCAAAGAAAAACTCACTTTTCTCTTTACTGAGTTAAACCCAAAATTCAAGTTTAAAATCAAAGATTTTAAAAATAGTCTTGTAATGAAATCAATTGGAAATGATGAAAACAAGGTTTAGAAACTTACCCACACTTGAAATCTCAAAAGCCCATTTGAAATCGCCAAAATCTGAACTTCTAAGCTCCAAAAATAGAGAAAATAAGGTTTGGGGCAGAAAAGGGTTTAAAAATATGTCCAGGAATTAATTGGCCTTCTCGAACGCAACCCCTTGTAGCTAATGCAAGGATGACCCAACTCTGACCTTCATGAACGCGAGCACCTAACCACCAATGCGAAGAGGAAATCTACCCGAACCCTGACCCAAACTAATCCTTCATCACGATCGCATCCTACCCCCCCAATGCAATGCACAAGGAATTCTTTCATCGTATATCCCCGTAAACACATTGAAAAGATTCCTGGCACCAGAAAATAGTAAATACAACAAAACTTTAAGTCAAAAACTCTCCAAACGGATCCTCGGGTTTCATTTGGGACCCTACAGAAACAAACCAATAATGCTACTAGGCTAATGTCGATGTTCCAGACTCAATGAAATCATCATATTTACCAAAAATCACAAAAGGGCTTTAGGACCCGAACCAACTATACTACTACCCAAAACTGGACGTTTCAGATCTAATGAAACTGACAGAATCACTATCAGACGCTCAAATCATAAAAAGTTGACCAAAGTCAATGATATCACTTTAAAAGGCTACTCAAAATCACAAACTTATATAAATCACTCCTGAACGCTTCCGGGACCGTGCCAATTATCCCTACAACTCATAAGTGATATAAAAAAACAATAGGGAAGGACCAAATGGTCAAAACATTGAAGACTCTAAAAATCACTACGACTGTTGTTACATTATCCACTACTAGGACTCACGATCGCCCTTGAACGTACAAGTAAGAAAAAGGCCAAAATAGACAAAGGACCGAAAATACCCTTGGAAACCTCATATAAGCACTCTGAAACTGAGTCACATCTAAGGACTACCAGCCACAAAATAGTAACCAGGAATTCTTCACACTCTGATCCTTAAGGTCACAATTCTAGCATCAGAAGGCAAAATTCTCAATAAAGCGCACTACTAAAAAAATAGGAAAACCGACCACAACCTGTGGTCATTAAATTAGTGGCATGTTTTCAAAAATCGGCTACAAGTGGTCAGTTTTGTTTTTTTAAAAATTATTTATTAATCGATATTATTTACAAAAAATATTTTTTTTAATAAACTTTTATAATACAAATAAATTTTTATATATTTAAAAATAAAATAAATATTTCCGACCACAAGGTGTGTTTAGTTTTATTTTAATTTTTATTATTTTTTATTTAGGAAACCGACCACAAGTTGTCAATTTTATTTATTTATTTAATTATTTTAAAAAAACCAACCACATGTAGTCGATTTTATTTAATCATTTTATTTTTAATTTAATAAAATCGACCACACGTGGTCAGTTTTTTTAATTATTTAATTTTTTTTTTAATAAAACCAACCACAAGTGGTATGTTTTTATAATTTTTGGCAAAAACTTACCAGAAAAATCAACCACTTGTGGTCGGTAAATCTAGAAATTTTTCCAGAAACCGACACAATTGGTCGGTAATACTGCTAATTTTGCAAAAAATCGACCACATTCTTGGTAATTTTATAAAAAAAATTGTAACATATATGCTGCATTTCCAAAATAAAACTGCTATACAAATCATACAAAGCCAGTTCAGCACTAGAATTTTTGAACCTAAACATTCAAAACATTCAAACATACTAAAATCAAATTTTACAAATCAAATGTAAAATACAAACCACAAAAATATATAAAAAAAGTAAACTACAAACCACAAACATATAAAAGTATCAACGACGATGTGGTGGAACCTCATTACCCTTCTCCCCCAACTCATCCTCATCCTCATGCTATTCCTCTTCCTTTGTAGTGTAATACTCAAGTGGGTCTAGACCTATCGCAACTCGAGGTGCATCACTGGGACATGAAGGAAGAATTCGTGCAGACTAAAGGAAAATATTATTCTACTCCCACATCATTTTAATCTACGTAGAATTTTCCTTCTCTTTCTTCCTTTCCCTCTCAGCCTGTGCAGCAAGTTCTCGCATCATTTTTATCCGCATAGAATTTTCCTCCTCTTTCTTCTTTGCCCTCTCAGCCTGTGCAGCAAGTTCTCTAGTGAGGTGGTAAATCATACTCTACAATGAAATGATGGTTTCTCTATTAACATCATCTGCGGTAGAGGAGGATCCACAATGCCAAGACCTAATATTCTTCTTATAGACTTTTCATGTGTAGTGATCCTCTAAGTCATTTTCTCAATTTCCACTCATTTTCATAGTTTTTTGCCTTCCCATAGTGGATACAGGTCATTTATGACTTACCAAAATTGTCGGTTTGGTTTTCGGATAGTTCACTTGGGTTTTAGGCTCATTTTTATATTTTGGAGCTTTCGCTGTTAAGGAATTTGTGTCGGACCAAAACTCCTAGTAAAAGGCCTCATATGAAAATTTTTACAGTACCGTTAGCTCAGAAACATTTATTTTAGGCTAGGGAGACCCTTGGTTTGGGTCTCGAGGCTTCTAGACTCATTTTGGGTTATTGGGTAGAAATTGGTTAAAATAGAACTATAGGTGTGGGACCCCCAACTAATCAAAAAGATCTCAAATAAAAGTTTTGATGGTTCCATTGAGTTTGAATGATGATTTTGGTATGGTAGTATAGTTATTTTGCACGCACGGGGTTCCAAATGAATCCAGAGCACCCGTTCGAGTTCGTTGAAACTTGTCTTTTGTTGGTTTTTCCAAAATCTGATGCAGGCATATTTTTTCCTTTTAATTCATGAGGAGAACATTTTGTTTGCAAAGGTTTAAGTCTTCGACATTTGAATTCGCAATGAATGGTCAGTCTAACCAGATCCATTTCCTTCTTTGCGATAGCAGCTACTTGGCCGCTTTTGCGATGGTCTATCCTACTAAGCCTTCACGTTTGAGACCCTTCGCCCGTACTCGTAAAGGGAATTTATGTGGTATCGCGTAATCATGACCAGGGTATCTCTCACTTGCAATGAGTAACCCTCTGGCAGTTTATAACTCCCTCCCCTGGCTGTATACAACTCCCTCTTCCTCAATTTTTCATTCATTTCTAATCCTTTTTTCTGCCATTAGAGGCCATTGGAGCATGGAAATTATTGATATTTTATCCCATTGAGATTAGGTATATTATCCTATTGACCCTAGGTTATTTTCACTTTTTGTTCACGTGTTATTCCGTCCCAAACTCCGTTTAATTCTTGGTTTTAGGGTTTGTTTCTTTGAGCTTTGTGGGATGATTCGGGCCATGATTTTCGCTCTCTTTATGCTAAAATTTTTAGCACACCTTCCTTGTCCTTCGAGGGACCTCATGACAAATTCAATTTGGAATTTCATTAACGGGCCCATTTTTGACTTAATTTTGGGCCTAGAGTTTTTATTGCAATATGGGTATCATTTTACTCGTACTGACATGTAGATTATGATTTTGATAGCGTGATGACATTTTGGGATCGTGAAGTGAAGACGAGTGATTTGTGGACGGTTTGAGGTTGTGGTTTGGCTTCGAGGTAGGCTTCGATCTACTTTTCTCTATGAGATGGTGTAATGTATAGATTGCATGCTAGGTAGGGATTATCGGATAGGTTTATGCCTAGTAATCCATAACTTGACCTATTTAGGGGATTTAGGATAGAAGTGTGACCCAAATCTTAGCCTAGAATACCCTTTATGGTCGTAGGAGCCTATTACATTTGATTATATTCCTGTTTAACCTTAGGTTGATATTAAGGATCCCTTAGTATGAGACTTATTGTATTATATAGTATTTTGGACCATGTTCCCCGATTAGCTCCTTCTAGTAGTTGTATACCCTAATTTACCATAGTTTCCCGGATCATGGTGCTATTATTATGTTAATTTATATTTATTATTGGGTCCAAGGTCATGGTTACGATATCATTTGTACATCAGGTTATTACCTTATCCTTAAAAAGGATGTGATTCTAGTTTGTAGACACTTGGATGCTTATGGTTGTATTGTTTGGATACTGGTGATGGCATGCATACTCTTATGCGCATTTATGTTCATTTAGTGGTACGATTCCAATCAAAACCTTGGTTTTACTACCATTTTCTAAAAAGGGATTTATTCCTACTTTTCACTCTTAAAATTGATTCTTTTAAAATGGAAGTCATACCACCTTTATTATTGTATTATGAGTTTCTAATCCTAATTTTGGGATTAGATCGATGCTGATTTTGGTTTGTTATTAATCCACTCTTTTACCACTACTTATTCACTTTTGTCGAGAGATATTCCGACCCTTTCTACATTACTATACTATTTTAGTTTAGTATTCGATCTCAAGAAATGGATTTATAGTTATACAATCATTCAGTTTTGGTTCAAGTCCGACATTTCTTACTATAGTTTATATACCTCTTCGGTACTGGATGGAGTAGATCTATTATGATGATTATTGGAAGTCCTGGTTTGGGACCAGATAATATATATAAATTTTTTGAGTCCTCTATGGATTTCTCTTCCTGGGGACCACGTAATGAAAGAGGTGATATCTGTAGGTCCTACCTAATGAGCCGGTGAGCCAGAGGAGGTGTATATACTTGGTATGGTTTGGCATTTGGTTGGTATGGTAGTATTGGTTTACTTGCATTCATTCATCCAGGTGCATAACCTATAACCTATATGATTGTTTCAAGCTTGTATCTATAGGACTTCTAGGGGGCTGTATAGATACACGTTACGATTATTGTTTGTTAATTACTTATTTGAGCATCTGCAGGCATATGGGGGACCGTTTGGGGTTATTGGTTGTTCGGGATAGCTAGTTACATTATTATTGGTTGTTATTATATGGTTAGTGACAGGCTGGTTATGGACTGGTATACGAGATTATCGGTACATTTATGAACCCTTCTCTCATTATTACTGTGACACTTATCATTACTAGATCACCTTATGATTATGCATATTTCGGTTAGAGACCCTAATTATGCTAGAGTTAGCTCCCTCACATGATATATGATCCCGGTGATGTAGATTAGTCCTTTAGAGTAGCAGCTTCATATATGGTTGTCCATACAACACAGTTATATATATATATATATATATATATATATATATATATATATATATATTCATATACTCTTCTCGAGCTACCCTTGAATATTATTTCCTTCTTTTCTACTACATTTGTCTATTGTATATCTCCTTCTTCACTATACTATCTTATATGGACTACCTCCTTATGGAACTGTGTTCATCCCTTATTATTAGTAGAATAGGTTAGTTTATCCCTATCACCTCATTAACATTATTATGTTTTGTTGCCTAGGTAGTTGGATGTTTATTTATATTCTTGCTTTATATGTTGTTTATACCAGCATTATCTTTATAGCTCAGTCAGCCGATGCCTACTGAGTACCACGTGTTTGGTACTCATAGTACACTTTTGTAGCCTGCAGATCATAGTATGATTTTTTGCCATTGAAGTGTATACAATGCGGATCAGCTATGGATCTGAGATTTGGGGTGAGCTCTTGACGTTTGGAGTATTCTATCTCTCCCTCGTATTGTTAGACTGATTTTTATTTTTTATTTAGAGACATCTTTGTATATATATATATATTTATTTATCCTGTATTTCACTTGTACTCCTATTGTATTAGAAGCTCTTGTACTGACTTCACCAGATTTTGGGGATATATTTACTTTCTTCTGGCCTTCTCTCTCACTATTATTTAGTTTTGCTTCCACCGTTTTTATTAATCTTCTACTAGTTATTATGGACTATGGGTTGGCTTACCTACTAGTAGCTTATGGTAGGTGCCAATGTGACCCATCAAATTGGGTCGTGACAAAATAGTATTAGAGCATAGGTTCATCGATGTTTTTGGTACATAAGCTAAGTGGTTAGTAGAGTTCTGCGGATCGGAATAGAGATGTTTGTATCCTATCTTCGGGGGGCTTGGGGCATTCCAAGGAAATTCTTTTACTTGATTCCTTATTGTCTGTTCGTACTTTTATAAACCTCTAAGTACCTCTTTTGACTCCACTCTTTCCCATATGGATATCACGAGATTGTCGATAGATGCAGACTGGACTTCTGGGCGTCTAACCACAGTTTTTTCTCAGTATCAGGCTAGGGAGTTAGAGATTAATATTGGGGATCTTCAACGTCTGCCAGAGGGTCAGGGGCCAGCCCAGGCTCCTGCAGAGTTTGTAACTACTGCTGCTTTTTAGGATATCGTGTTAGGAATTCCAAGCCTTTTAGTTGATACATCACAGTCAGTGGTATTGTCCAGTACATCGAGGGGCTCCCAAGACAGAATTGGTTTTGTTGGTGTTCAGCAGGTCTCTTTGTCAGTCTCAAAGTATAAGATTGGGTTTCTCAAGTGGGCCAGACATACTCCTATGTTATTTCCTACAGAGCATGAATTGGTGCGTGGATTTGTCACTGACTTTACAAGTTTGTATGGCATCGAAGCATTTGATAGCAGCTAGGTCTTCTTTATCTCAAGTTGTTGATCAAGTAAGGACTACAAAAAAGCATGTTTTGATACATATGAAGGTGGCAGTAAGAGGCCATATCAGCATTTCAGTGCTAGTGGCATTTCGTTTGGAGGTATGGATCCTTCCAGCAGAGGTCAGCATTACTTGCAGCCTATTAGGTCCGTATAGGCAACACCTCAGGTTATGGGTGATTCTCAAGTAGGTCGTGGTGGTTACAGTGGACAGAGTTCTTGTCAAGCATCATAGAGTATTCGATCTAAGTCTTCACGTCATGGCAGCCGTTCGGGGTCAGTTATAACAGTATATCAGAGAGTCCTAGTGGTATGTTTTGATTGTGGTGAGATTGGTCATTGGTCTAGGGAGTTCCCCAGGAGTGATTTCGTCACCCAGTTTGGGTCTTCTCGTGTTTCTCTCAAGGTTAGAGCTTTACGGGTTTGTTATGACCATAGAGAGACCAACCATTGGTCCATAGAGTGCCCACGGTGTGGGATTATTAGTTAGTCAACACAGCCAAATCAGTCTCATAGAGTTGTGGAACCTTCGGTTAGAGGTAGTGCACTGGGTATTTCAATTGGCCGTTCAGACACTTAGTTCGGGTTTGAACGCATTCAGAGTCATACTTTTTCAAGTATGTCAGGGACTATGACTTTGGATCCCATCGCTACAGGTGCAATTTGATTTGCTATATTTTAGTTTCTAATTGAGTTAAGTTGGGTTTTTCATACCCATCGGTGCTTATATGCCTTGATTTTGCTTTATTGAATGTTGTAAGCTTTTGTGTAGATTTATACATATTTGACTTACCCCCATAGATATTTTCTTTTAGTAGTGGATTGAGTATAATAGTGTTGTGATTTCCTTGTGGTGTAGTATTTCGATTAAAGTCCTTTGCCTTTGTCATATTGGCGTTGTTGTTGTACTAGAGTGGCATTGGTTGTTGTTTTTCGTTTCTGGTGCCACCTACACTTTATACTATTGTTATTATTATTGTTGTTTTAATAGTGGTGGATTATTACTTGATAGACGGCTAGACAAACGTTACCTAGTTAGTATCTCCTTTCTTACGATTCTTGTTCGTGTGGCTTAGACATCTATTTTGGTTGGTGGGTTTTCCTTTTCTATTAGCAAGGTTGGTTGTTGAGTGGATTGTAAAGGTGAAGGTAGGTTTGTCTTCCATGGTTTGATGGTGAATCTATCTTTGACGATCTTTTTCTATAGCAACTCCTATTGTTGATAAGTCTAAGGTTTGTTATCCCGAATTATTTGGTTTATCTCCCGGTAGTAGTCTTAATCTTGGTGTTGGTGTTGATATTGGTACTCTGTTTTTTATGTGATGTGGTTCATGGTTCATTTGATTTATGTTTGGTTTACAGGGGTCAACCAGATGTTTCTCATCTTTAGTAATTGTTCGGCCTTATATGACTTCGTGGAATGCTTTGGCTTGGTGGTAAGCGTTTGTGTATCCGTTTTCGGCAACCAAAGTGGATGTCTTTTGGGAGAAAATAATCGTTGCCATGTATTAGGTATTTGTTTGACCAGATTCAGGCTAGGATTATATTTTCTGAGTTGCTCGAGATTTGGATATCATTATACTCCTTGCAGACTTGATGAGTTATTGGTTATGTCTTGATGGCTATGCCCTTTGCGGATATGGGTTTGAGTGCTCGCATCTTTCTCATATGGTTTTTCCCTCAGTTTTGGTTATGTTCTTCGGCAACATTTCAGTTCCAGCTCTTGCAAGAATATTTGGATATGTGCTTAGTTTCTGAAGTTGAGATTGCTTTGAGTATTTGACCCTAGTAAAGACTTGTTGGCTCCAGTTGTTGTTTTTGACTTTTTTAAATGATGGTTGTGGAGTTGTGATGGATTTCGGTATGTGGATGCTTACTCGTGAACAAGATCAGTTTGGATAGTTAAGATCGAGTATCTCAACTTTGGTGTTGAGGTTATAGCTATGGATTGCATAACTTGGTTGCAACCCAATTCCAAGGGTCATCCGGACCAGTTGGTGGCTTAGCAGAGATCACAGACTTTAGTCATCACTGTTTAGATATTCAGGTAGGCTTTATGGGGCATTATTCATATGTTATTCCATGTGGATTTTTAATGGTCCAGCTTCAGTATTTTGAGGTTAGTATGATGTGATTATATAGGCAGGACTCGCATGATGCTGGAGAGATTCTGTGCAGTTCAGAGTTGACGTCAGGTCTGGAAAGATGGGATATCTTTAGCGAAATCCCTTGCAAGTATTGCTTAGACTTAGAGGTTATTTGTGGAGTCTTGTACGAGGCGTGAGGGCCAAGTACCTCACCCTTTCAATCTTACGGGCTCTTTCTATCCATTGACTTTTGAGCGCAAAATTCCTTTTAGTAGTGGATATTGTAATGATCCTTCAGGTTATTTTCTCGATTTCCACTCATTTTTGGCATTTTGTGCCTTCCTATAGTGGCTATAGGTCATTTATGACTTGCCTGAACTGTCGGTTCAGTTTTCAGACAGTTTGTTTGGGTTTTAGGCTTATTTTCCTGTCTTGGAGCTTTTGTTATTAAGTAATTGGCCTCAGACCAAAACTCCTAGTAAACGGCCTCGAATGAAAATTTTGATAGTATCGTTAGCTCTGGAACATTGAATTTAGTCTAGCGGGACCCTTGGTCTGGGTCCCGATTCTTTCAAACTCATTTCGAGCTACTGGGTGGAAATTAATTAAAATAGAACTATAGGTGTGGGACCCACATTTAATCAAAAAAATCTCGGATAAAAGTTTCAATAGTTCTGTTGAGTCTGGAATGTCAATTTTGGTATAGTAGCATAATTCGTTTGTGCGTACGGGGTTCCGAACGAATCCCGAGCACCCGTTCGCAGTCCGTTGAAACATGGCATTTGCTGATTTTTCCAAAATCTGGTGTAGGCATATTTTTCCCTTCTCGTTCGCAAGGTGCTAGTCATGTTAACAAAGGGCCAAGTCTTCGACATTCACATTCGTGAGCCCTCCTATCGCTTTTGTGACTAAGGGTCTGTCTAACCCGATCCATTTCCTTCTTCGCAATCGCGGCTAGTTGCCTGCGGTTGCGATGGTCTATCTTATTAAGACTTTGCATTCACGGCATTTTCCTGCATTTGCGAATGGCATTTTTTGTTGTATCTCGGAATCGCAATCAGGGGCCCTAGCATTCGCGATGAGTAACCCCCTGGCAGTATATAACTCCCTCTTCCTCGATATTTCATTCATTTCTCCCTTTTCCCGCCATTAGAGGCGCTTGGATCTTAGAACTTATTGGGATTTCATTTTATTTAGCTCAGGTACTTTAGATTATCGACCATTGGTAATTTTCCCTTTTTATTCTCGAGTTATTCCATCTGAAACTTCGTTTAATGCTTGGTTTTAGGGTTTATTTATGTGAACTTGTGGGCTGATTTGGGCCCCGATTTGTGCTCTCCTTGTGCTCAAAATTTGAGCAAACCTTCCTTGTCCTTCAAGAGACCTCGTGGTTGATTCAATTTGGAATTTTGTTAATGGGCCCCATAGGCCCATTTTTGACGTAATTTTGGGCCCGGAGTTTTATATTGCAATATGGGTATCAATTTACTCGTACTAACACTTAGATTATGATTTGATAGTGTGATGACATTTCAGTATCGTGGAGTGAAGATGAGCAATTTGGTGACATTTGGAGGTTGCGGTTCGACTTCAAGGTAGGCTTCGGTCTACTTTTCTCTATGAGATGGTGTAATGAATAGATTGCATGCTAGGTAGGGATTATCAGATAGGTTTATACCTAGTAATACCATAACTTGACCTATTTAGGGGATTTAGGATAGAAATATGACCCGAATCTTAGCCTAGAATACCCGTTATGGCTGTAGTATCCTCTTACACTTGATTACTTGTTTGTGCCTCTGCGGGCATATGGGGGCCCTGTTGAGGTTATTGGTTGTCCGAGCTGGCCGATTACATTATAGTTGGCTGTTGTTGTATGGTTAGTGACAGGTTGGTTATGTACTGGTATGTAAGATTATCGATACATTTCTAAACCCTTCTCTCATTATTTCTATAAGACTTATCGTTATTAGATCACCATATGATTATGCACATTTTGGTTAGAGACCCTGATTATGCTAGAGTTAGCTCCCTCACCTTATATATGATCCCGGTGATGTAGACTAGTCCTTCAGTGTAGTACCTTCATATTTGGTTGGCGGTTTTATATATATATATTCATATACTCTTCTCAGGCTACCCTTGTATATTATTTCCTTCCTTTCTACTACATTTGTATACTATATATCTCCTTCTTCACTATACTATCGTATATGGACTAGCTATTTATGGAAACACGTTCGTCCCTTATTATTTGTAGAATAGGTTAGTTTATCCCTATCTCCTCATTAACATTATTATGTTTCGTTGCCTAGGTAGTTGGCTATTAATTTATATTTTTGCTTTATATGTTGTTTATACCTGCATTATATTTGGATCTCAGTCGGCATATGCCTACTGAGTACCACGTGTTTTGTACTCATACTACTGTTCTGAAGCCTGCAGATCATAGTATGAGTTCGCACCGTTGAAGTGTGTGTTGTGCAGAGCAGTCATGGATCTGTGATTTGGGTTGAGCTTCTGACGTTCGGAGTATTCCTGCTCTCTCTCATATTGTTAGACTGATCTCTATTTTGTATTCAGAGACATCTTTGTATATATATATTTATTTATCCTGTATTTCACTTGTACTCTTGTTGTATTAGAAACTCTTATATGGACTTCACCAGGTTTTGGGGATATATTTACTTTCTTCTGGCCTTCTCCCTCACTGTTATTTTGTTTTGCTTTCGCCTTTCTTATTAGTCCGTTGCTAGTTGTTCCAGACTATGGGTTGACTTACTTACTAGTGGGTTATGATAGGTGCCATCATGACTTGACAAATCGTGTCGTGACATCATGGGAAGCCGTAGACTACACCTCTAACTGGGGAACCCGCAAACTCTTTCCAGAGCTCCTCCACTTCTTTTCAAGTATTTGGTTTCGTTTACTTTTAGGAGATTGAGTACTGTGTAAGTCATTAATCTTTAGCATATATTTGTACTATATTTAAAGTAAAGTAAAAGATTAATAATAAAAAGCTACTTAACTATTCAAACTTAAATAATATTTAGTAAAAAAAAAAAATCAAAAATAAAAATGTAGTTCTTACTAGGTAGCTTCTACATGTGGGTCTCCTTGAATAACTCCTCATGAGTTATCACCCTACCCAACTCTTTTTACTACATATGATAAAATTATTAATTTACAAAAACAAAAATATTTAAAATAGAAATAAAAAGTTAAATTGATAAAAGTTACGTACCATTTTATCCCACACAACAATCTGACTGATAGCTCCCGTAGTGTGTAGAGAGACACCCTTCTTAGATGCTCTGGCGTTCCTTCCTTTTTCGCTCAACTTTTGATATTCTTCGCTATTCCTATCTGGAAGAAGATCTTGCCACACTTTATCCGCTATAAACTTTGGCATTTTCTTTTTTCTTCTTGTATATTACAACAGACCATTAATTCTAAGCGTAACTCTTCTAAAAAAAATCTTCCTTATTTCAAAATAGTGCCTTGGATCATACCAGAAATATTTCTACAACAAAAATAATAGTTTAGTAGTCACTCTTTAACTGTAACAATCTGTTAAGTAATTGATAAGATAAATCTTTGCTTGGAATTCTGCGAACATTTCCTCTCTATACTTTTTTGGTACCTTTTCCCAACTTGTTCAATAACCTTTGTAGTGGCGACAGATGCATTTGCAGATGATTTTGGCTATTCTATCATTGGGCCTAAACCTACAATACAATATCAAACATTATAGAGCATAATATAGCAAATGAAAAATAAATAGAGTTGTCAATTATTGAAATAATACCCCGATCCATATAGGATAATGTACGTCCTCCAACTGACATCTCGTATAGTATGATGGATTTTCGGTTAATTATCTTTCGATTACATATTATATACCTCGTAATTCAATGTATTGCATATACTCTAATGAATTATCGATTAATTAGCTTACATTATTATTCGATAGTATGATGTCAACATATTAAATATACTTGGATAGATTCAGTTAGCTTTCGACTACTACGGACATCAATATACGAGATATACATATATGTATATACACACTCCATTATTATAACTCTAAAAGTATATATTACCTCGATCGTATAATTTCAACGTATTAAATATACTTGGATAGATTCAGTTAGCTTTTGACTATTACGTACATCAATATACAAGATATACGTATATATGCATATATATATATATATACACTCGAATGTCTATCAACTTCTGAATACGTACTATATATGATCACATACATAAGAATATATATTATCTCATAATACAACACATTACATATACTCTAATGTATTATCGGTTAATTAGTTTACATTATTATAACTCCAACAATATATTACTACCTTGATCGTATGATATCAATGTATTCAATATACTTGGATAGATCCAGTTAGCTTTTGATTACTATGTACATCAATACACAAGATGTACGTATATATATATATATACACACTCCATCGACTATCAGCTTCTGAATACGTACTACATACATCACATACACAAGTATATTACCCTGTAATACAGCATATTCCATATACCCTGACAAATTATTGGTTAATTAATTAGCTTACAATATTATAACTCTAACATTATATATTACCTCGATCATCTAATGTCAACGTATTAAACATACTTGGATATATCGATTATCAGCTTCTGAATACGTACTATATACATCACATATACGAGTATTACCCCAAAATACAACATATTGCATATATAGTCTGATGAATTATCGGTTAATTACCTTAAATTATTATAACTCCAATAGTATATTATTACGTCGATCAGATGATATCAACGTATTAAATATACTTGGATAGATTCAATTAGATTTTCACTACCACGTACTAAAACTTATTTAACATTTTAGAAGTCCTAGACTAAATTAACTATTTTTTTAGTTTTTTCCTATTGTGCTAATGGTTGTGAAGTGTTCGACCCAGTTTCTCATGTCATGATGGCACCTATCTCAACCCATCAGTAGGTGAGCCAAGCCATGGCCCGGAACGACAAATAATGGGCTAACGTGAGGAAGATAAAGAAAAATAAGGATGAAACAAAAATACAACAATATTATATGTGAAAGCAAAGAGACATACATAGTTATATAGCATGATGTACAAGAGAGGGAGAGAACAAAATGAACAAGAGAATCCCTCCCAAGACCTGGTAAGGTTGGTACAAGAGCCAATACGACCAAAAATAAGAGTACTAGATAGTATCCAACATATACATATACACAGTAGTCTCAGAATACAAAAGACTATACTCGAATCTGCATTAAGGAAAAGATGCAGAAGTGCAGTATGAGTACCAAGGAAATGGGTACTCAGTAGACATCATCGGTCGACTGAGCTCAAATATAGTAAAAGCATAAATATAATGCGTATGTGTAAGCTAAGTCAACAGTAACATGGGTAAAAATATAAATATCTACTGCACTAAACAAGAGCAATAAATGGGAATAAATAACCCAGAATGTAAGATAAATGAACTAGCTACAACCTAACTGTGTCCCCATAAGCCCAGAAGACACACACAAGAAGACAGTTAACGCTACAGAGGCCCCATAAACCGGTGGGTATATACAAGATGTAACTAGAGTAAGAAACATAAGTAACCCATAGCTGAACCGATGTCAAGTAACCTTCTGATCCCAAATCCATGATAAAATATATAGGTGTGTATCGGGCTTGAACCGGCACCAATGGGTAGTAACGAGAGGCCAGACGCCGGGTTTAAATCATAAATAGTGGGTAATAACAAGAGGCCATATGAATCAGGTGTAGCAGAACACAGTACCACTACCAAAACTCCTAGTAACATCCGTAATAAACACCAGAATATCCCGACCATATCATAAATAGATGTCAGACTTAAACCGAAACTCATAGTAACTATACCGAAACCAGAAATAAGTCATCCCATAAATAGTCAATCTCAACCATAAACTAATACCCAAAATTCATATCGGATCCCATGTATAGAGATCATAACCATAATCGATGCCAGTATCGTGCCAAAACTCATAATAATAGTAGAAATAAAGCATAAGCCGGACTCGAACAGGAACTGAAATGCATTTATATAGAAATAGGCATAACTTGCTAACAGGAAGGAATTCAAGGGTTCTGAGCCTATCCCTAACCTATAAGGTCGTAAATACCAATCTCGGGCAAAAAAGTCTACTAGGGCAAGGCGGCCCCCAAATACTAGGTCAAAGAGGTACGGTCCAGGGTTAGTTACTACTCTACCCAAAAAAGGAGCTAAAAGGCTAGAACTAAGTCTAAGTCAAACCCAACCCAAGGTAATAGCCTAAAGTAGCATCCAAGATTCTAACTAAGCCTAAAGAAACTTTATGTCAAAGTAAAATAGCTAAGAAAGGCAGTAGGGCTACTACAAGGTCCCGATAACCAAACCAAGGTCAGAACCTACTCGAGTCTAGTCTAAGGATTCCCATTCCCATATCTAGGTGATAATAGAGCTAATCCTATCCCTAAAGGAACATAACACACTATACTAGGGGAGAACGGGCCAAAAATCTACCAAAATGGGGCCCTAACAGGCAAAAAAAATGAAAAGTGTTAAAATGGTATCGGGGTAAAACTACCTACCCAAGAGTAGCACAATAGTATAATAATACCATAAGTAAGATCAATTTAGAAGCATGGTAAGCCTAGCCTACATGGACATTGTCGAACACTCACCAAATCCTCTAAACTGGAGCTTTCCCTTTCTGAGAGGGGTTCGAGAGCTTCCACGCTATCAGAACAACAAACTTTGCATCAAGATGATAATAATGATAGCCATATTGTGTATAATTGTTCCAGGTCAGAAATCAAACTAAAAATCCTATGTGGGGCTCGCTTGTGGAATCATGAAATTTAAACCATCAATGCGACCCACGCAGCTAAAGGATCATTTGGCATATGAAATTTAGCTAAATATGAGCTCCACAGATCCAAAAATTAGTCCAAACACTAATGGAAAAATCAAGAATTAATTCGAAGAATTATACTAGAAATTAGACGAAACTTACGAAATTATCGACGATGACAACCCTACCAACATGCCCCCACGCTAATGGTTGGTCTCGAACATTCAATTCCCTCACAAATTTGGAGCTTTTAATAGTAAAAAATAGTGGTTTAAACTTAGCTAAAAGAGCTGAAAATGGTGAAGGGTGGTATATATATAATATCAGCGATGGCCGCTGTAGTGGCTAAATGACTACTTAAGCAGTCACCGCTAAAGAGATCCAGGGCCGCTAAAGTGTATGCTACTAGAGCAGAGCCCAGCAGCTAAAGCGGTCCCCTGGCCGATTAAGCAGCTGAACCAAATACTTGGCATCAACCAAGTTCAACCATTACCAACGGACTCTGACTGAGTGCTTGGGATTGGTTTGGAATCCCGTGCTCACAAACGAACTATGCTACCCAAGGAAATTCAACGTTCCAAACTCAATGACGCCATTAAAAATGGGTCCAACACCCCCAAGGGCCGTTTTAACAAAATTCCACCCAATAGCCCAAAATGAGTTCGAAAGCCTTGAGACCTAGATTAAGGGTCCCTGTAGCCTAAAAATGACATTACGGAGATGAAAAAATTGTCAAAAATTACAGCCAAGGCCGTTTACCTGACTTTTAGGCTCGATGCCCTAATCTTAACTTCAAAAGCTCCAAAATGCGGAAATGATTCTAAAAACCAAACGAACTGCCCGATAATCAAACTGTCAGTCCCAGCAAGTCATAAATTACCAGGGGAAGCTGTGGGAAAGCTCTAAATGAAAAAAACCATGAAAAAAGGAAAATGACCTGGAGCGTCATTACAACTCCACTACTAATAGGACTTTTATCCGCGAAAGTAAAAGATTAAGATGTACCTAAGGGCTCGAACAGGTAGGGATACTAGGTCCGCATATCACACTCAATCTCTTAGGTGACCTTCTCAACTTAATGGTGATGCCACTGAACCTTAACTATAGGAATGTCTCTGGAACGCAACCGTCTGTTATCTCTGGCCAAAATAAACACATGCTCCTCTGCAAAAGTCAACCTCTCATCCAACTGAATTGAGTCCTACCAAGCACTTGAGACTCATCCAGAATGTAGCACCGCATTATGGATACATGGAAAATTGGATGGATGGTTGAAAATGCTGTAGGAAAGGTTAACTCATATGCTACCTCCTTAATTGTTCGTAGGATCTCAAATGGTCCGATATACCTGGTGATGAGCTTGCCCCTTCTCCTAAACCTCATCACGCTCTTCATGAGCAATACTTATAGAAATACTCGGTCACCGACTCTGAACCTCAAGACATGAAGTCTACGATCAACATAACTCTTCTGTTTTCTCTGAGCTGTTCTTAACCTATCCTGAATCACATGAACTCAGTCTAACGACTCACGAAGCAAATCCATACCATAAAGCCTAACCTCAGAAGTCTCGAACCAACTAATAGGAGATCGATAATGCCTCGAATGGAGCCATCTAAATACTCAAATGGTAGCTGTTGTTATAATTAAACTCTGCCAAAGCTAAAAACTCGTCCCACTGACCTCCGAAATCCAATACAGAAGCACGGAGCATGTCCTCCAAAACTTGAATAATCAGCCCCATCTACTGTCATTCTGGGGATGAAAAATGCTACTAAGATAAACCTGGGTACCTAAGTCCTCTAGAAATGTCCTCTAGAAGCTAGGGGTGTACGGAGACACTCGATCTAAAATAATGGACACAGGTACTCCATGAAGGTGAACCACCTCTCAAATATAGATACGGAATAATCTCTCGGCACTGAAGAAAATCTAAATAGGGATGAAATAGACAGACTTGGTCAATCGATCCACGATGACCCAAATGCTATCAGAACCACAAGAAGTGCAAGGCAAACCACCTACAAAATCCATAGTGACCCGCTCCCACTTCTACTTAGGAATGGGTAACCTCTGAAGCAATCCACCAAGTCTCTGATTCTTGGCCTTTACCTGCTAACAACATAGGCACCAAGCCACAAACTCCGTTATATCTCTCCGCATACCACTCCACCAATAATACTGCCTCAAATCCCTATATATCTTAGCTGTCCTGGAGTGAATAGAATACTTGGAGCTATGAGCCTCACGAAGTATCATGTAGATCAAATTGCCAACCCTTAAAACACAAATTCGATAGTCAAATCTCAGAATACTATCAGAATCTAAGATGGCCCTCCTAGACTTACCCCTTAACACCTACCCTCGAATGCTATAAAGCCTGCTATCCTCAAATTGATGACCCCTAATTTGCTTCAACAAGGTAGATCTAGCCTCAATACGAGCAAGAATCTTCCTAGGGTCAAATATATTGAGACGAACCATTATGTTGTCTAAGGACTGGATATCCAAAGCCAACGGCCGCTGTGAAACTGAAATGAAAGCCAAGCTACCCATACTCACTGCCTTCCAGCTCAAGGCATCCACTACCATATTTGCCTTGCCCAGATGATATTGAATAGAGATATAATAGTCTTTCAACATCTCAATCCATCTATGCTGCCTTGAATTAAGCTCTCTTTGGGTCATAATGTACTGAAGACTATGGTGGTCAGTAAAGATCTCACAACAAACACCATACAAGTAATGCCTCCAAATCTTAAGCGTGAAAACTACTGCAGCCAACTCTCTAAATCATGAGTGGGGTAGTTATGTTATGCACCTTCAGCTGCATCAATGCATATGTAATAACTTGCTTTGCTACATCAGAACACACCCAAAACTAACACCAAAAGCATCACAATAGATGGTAAAACCCTCGCCCTCAACTGGAAGAGTCAGGATAGGAAGGGAAGTGAGCAGGTCCTTGAGCTTAAGAAAGCTCACCTCACAACTCATGGACAACTGAAATGGAACTTCCTTCCTAGTCAATTTAGTCATAGGGGATGCAATAGAAGTAAAACTCTTGATGAACCGCCTGTAGTAGCCTGCTAACCCAATGAAACTGCGAACCTCAGTAGGAGACGTAGGTTTAGCCCAACCATGACTAGCCTCAATCTTCATTAGATCCACCATAATACCATCCTATGACACCACGTGCCCCAAGAAAGCTATATATCGATGCTAGAACTTGCACTTTAAGAATTTGGCATAAAGCCTATGATCTCTCAAAGTGTGGAGCACAATCCTTATATGCTGATCATGATCCTCCATACTCCTCGAATATACCAAGATGTTATCAATGAAAACAATGATGAAGAAGGCCAAATAATGCCTGAAAATACGGTTCATCAATTCCATAAATGCTGCTGGAGCATTGGTCAACCCAAAAGACATCACTAGGAACTGGTAATAACCGTAACGAGTCCTGAAGGCTGTCTTAATATCCTCAACCCTGATCCTCAACTGATGCTACCCAGACCTCAAATCAATCTTAAAAAACACTATTGCACACTGAAGTTGGTCGATCAAATCATCAATATGAGGAATAGGATACTTATTCTTTATGATTACCTTATTCAGCTGCCTGTAATCGATACACATATGCATAGAACTATCTTTTTTCTTCATAAATAGAATTGGAGAACTCCAAGGCGACACACTCAGTCTGATAAAACCCTTACTAAGATGATTCTGAAGCTGAATATTTATATCCTTTAGCTTGGCAGGAGCCATAAAATAAGAAGTCATAGAAATAGGTCAGGTGTCCAGCTCGAGGTTAATAGAAAACTCTATATCACGCTCAGGAAGAAGGCCATATAGGTCAGTAGGAAATACATCAGGAAAATCACGAACAACAAGAACAGTGTCAACAAAAGGAATCTCAACACTAACATCCAAAACATAAGCAAGGAATGACTCACAACCCCTCGATACCAGTCTCTTAGACCGAGTATAAGAAATAATCTCCATTGGTGTGTGGCTAAAAAAACATTACCACAAAAATGGGAGTATGCCTGGAATGGCTAAAGTAACGGTCTTGGTGAAGAAATCCAAGACCACATGATAGGGTGATAACCAGTTCATGCCTAGAATCACGTCAAAATCCACCATAACCAAACATGATCTATATACCTGATCCACTACTAAGAAATCACCCACAAGGGTAGCTGCATGCAATGACATAGATAAAGACTCTAATGAAAAACCCAATCGAGGTGCGTAATAAGTAGAAATATACAAAAATGTTGAACTGGGGTCAAACAAAGTAGAAGCTGGCCGATGGCATATTGAAATTGTACCTATAATCATAGTATCTGAAGCCTCAACCTCTGCCCTAACAGGTACAACATACAAATGACCATGTTCGCTACCAGACTGGGTGACAGCCCGACCAACTGTCCTACCTGGTTGAGGACAACCTCTGGAACCCTATGGACTACTCCTACGACCATGAACACCGACCCTAAATGATAGCAGCACTGATGTGATTGGCTGAGAACCTTGAACTAAAGGGTCAATCATCCTATGGTGGGGACTGTCTCTAGAGAAGTGGCCAACAACACCACACTCATAATAATCCCCTAGCACCCTGTGCTATCTAAAAGGTTCGGTTGACCCAGAATGGTCACCTCGACCTAAAGAGCCCAACTGAACACCCCTCACTTGCTCCTACTGCTCTGACCACTTGAACTATTATAGCTGGGTTGTCATCTGAAATCTGAAGTACTGCCTGAATGGGACTACTAGGATGACCCTGGTGCTGATAAGACTAACGCTGGGGGTTCCTACCCTGAAATCCTCAGCCCCTGAACTGTTAGCCATTGTGTCTCCAAATATAACTATCCTGATAACATTGCCTCTTATCATTGTCCCCTTGGTCCTTGCGATCCTTCTCCTCAATAGTATAGAAATGGTAAGCAATATCAGTAAAATACTTCCCTGAAGTCACCAAACTCTGAGTAGCCTTGCAGAGCGGTAGTCTTAACCCTCTAACAAAATATCAAATCCTCTCATACTCTATAGGTAGAATCATAGTAGCATGTTGGGCTAGCTTATGGAAGCTCATCTCATACTTGGCCACAGTCATTGAACCGTGTCTCAATGTAGAAAACTCATCCCTGAGGTACTCGTGCATGCTACGAGGCATGAAATTCCCCAATAAAACCTTAGAGAACTGAGCCCAAGTTACAGGTGGAGACCCAGCTAGTATGGAATCATGATAACCTGTCAACCACTATCTCGCATTTCTATCAAGCTAGTAAGTAGTATAATCCATGCCGTAAAACTTTACCAACCCCAAATTACATAGCCTCTCGTCACAAATGGTCAGATACTCATAAGTATCCTTTCCTGGGACCCCAACAAACCTGAGTGGAGTAAATCTTAGAAATTGACCCAACATGTTCTGCTCATCCACAGTCATAACTGGTTGGGTAACTACTGGCTACAGAGCTACTGGTGCTGGCGAAACCTCTGCTCTGGGGCTGCAGCTGTAGGTTGTGCCCCTAAACAAATACCACCCTGGGCTACTGTCCGAGCCCCGTCTGTCGGTGGACCACCGGCTAAACCCAAAAGTTGAACCAAAGCATCTCTGAGTTCTTGGAAGATATAAAATCGGATGGGGCCTGGGCTGCCCCTTTGCCCACCTACTACTATTGTGGTGGTACCTCTGGCACTATCTCTGGCTCAAGAGAAATAATATGATGAGAAGATGGCTCCCTAGACAGATCTCGACCTCTACCTCAAACTGACACTCTAGTAGCAGGATCGTGGTCCTAATCCTCTGCTGCCATACCCCGCATCCTAACCATCTGCAAAAGAGTGAAAAAATATAAGAATTTTGAAACCAATATAGGAATAACACATGAAAGTGAACCGAAAAGATGAGATTTTCCTATGAATGTCTTATAGCCTCCCGAAGATACAATACAGATGTCTTCATACCGATCCACAATACTCTACTAAAGCTTGGCTCTTGTACCAATAATACCGGTGAACTAGTCTATGAAACCAAGTTGTCATGACCCAATTTCTCAGGTTATGATGGCACCTATCTCAAGCCACTAGTAGGTGAGCCAAGGTGTAGCTCGGAACAATAAGTAATGAGCTAACGGGTGGAAGATAAAAGAAAACATGGATAAAACAAAAATACAACAATAATATAAGTGAAAGCAAAGAGATATACATATATATATATATATATATATATATATATATATATATATATATATATATAGCATGATGTAGAAGAGAGGAAGAGGACAAAATGAACAAAAGAATCCCTTCCAAGACCTGGTAAGTCGGTACTAGAGCTACTACGACCAAAAATAAGAGTACTAGACAGTATTCAAAATATACATATACACAGTAGTCTCAAAATACAAAATACTATAACTAAAACAGATTGATAAATATCAACTTCAGACACTAGAGAGCTTACCCCATCTCTAGATCAGTAGCTGGGCCTGAGAATAATGTCAATGCTAGTGCCTCATACTCAAATCTATATCAGGGAAAAGATGCAGAAGTACATTATGAGTACCAACGAAATGGGTACTCTGTAGACATCATAGGCCGACTGATATCAAATATAGTAAAAGCATAAATATAATTCGAGTGTGTAAGCTAAGTCAACAGTAACATGGGTAAAAATATAAATATCTATTACACTAAACAAGAGAAATAAATGGGAATAATTAACCCAGAATGTAAGATAAATGAACTAGATACAACCTAATTGGGCCCACATAAGCTCAGTAGGCAAACACAAGAAGGCATTTTACCCCACCGAGTCACCATAAGTCGGTGGGTACAAACACGAATTAACTAAAGTAAGAAACATAATTATAGTTGAAATGATATCAAGTAACATTCTAATCCCATATCCATGATAAAATATATAGGTGTGTACCGGGCTTGAATCGGCACCAATGGGTAGTAAAGAGACGCTAGATGTCGGGTTTGAACTAGAAATAGTGGGTAATAAAGAGAGGCCACATGAATCAGGTGCATCAGAACTTAGTACAACTGCCAAAACTCTAAGTAACATTCATAATCAATACCAAAATATCCCGACCATATCATAAATAGATGTCGAATGCTAATTAGAACTCATAGTAACCATACCGTATCTAGAAATAAGTGATCCCATAAATAGTCAACCTCAACCATAAACTGATACCCAAAACTCATATCGAAGCTCATGAATGGTGATCATAACCATAAATGATGCTGATATCATGCTAGAACTCATAATAATAGTAGTAATAAAGCATATGTCAAAATCGAATCGGAACTGAAATACATATACATTGGAATAGGCATAACTAGCTAACAGGAAGAAATTCAAGGGTTCCAAGCCTATACCCAACCTATAAGTTCATAAATACCAATATTGGGTGGATAAGTCTACTAGGGAAAGGCGACCCCAAATACTAAGTCCAAGAGGTGCGGTCCAGGGTTAGTTACTACTCTACCCGAGAAAAGGAGCTAAAGCAGGCCAAAAATCAAGTCTAAATCAAACGCAACCAAAGGTAATTGCCTAAATTAGCATCCAAGAGTTTAACTAAGCCTAAAGGAACTTCATGCCAAAATATATTATCTAAGAAAGGTAGTGGGGCCCACTGTAGGTCCTAATAACCAAACCTTGGTTAGAATCTACATAAGTTGAGTCTAACATTTCCCATTCCTATCTCAAGGTGATAATATCACTAATCATAGACCAAAAGAATGATAACAAACTATACTAGGGGAGAACGGGCCCGAAATCTACCTAAACAGGGCCCTAACCAGCCAAAAAAAGCAAACAACGCTAAAAATGATCTCGGCTAAAAACTACCTACCTAATACTTGAACAATAGTATACAAATACAATAAGTAAGTTCAATATAAAAGTAGGGCAAGCCTAGCCTACCTGGACGTCGTTGAACGCTTGCCGAATCCTCTAAATCGGATCTTTCCCTTTCTGAGATGCCTCTGAGAGCTGCCAAACTATCAAAACTATGATTTATGCATCAAGATGTGAAAAATAATACCCATATTGTGTATAAATGCTTCGGGTTAGAAATTGGACTAAAAATTCCATGTGGAGCCTGCTTGTAAAATCACAAAATTAAAACCATCAAAGCATCCCATGCAGCTCAAGGATCATTTCCATGTCAAATTTAGCTAAGTTCAAGCTCCACATACACAAAAATTAGTTCCAACAACAACGGAAAAATCAAGAATCAATTCAGAGAATTATACTAGAAATTAGATGAAACTTATGAAATTATCGACGATCACAAGCCTATCAACATGCAAATGATTGGACTCGAACACTCAATTCCCTTACAAATTTGGAGCTTTTAATAGTCAAGAATAGTGGTTTACACTTAGCTAAAAGAGTTGAAAATGGTGAAAGGTGGTATATATATAATATTAGCGATGGCCGCTTTAACGGCTAAATGACCACTTAAGCGGTCACCATCAAAACACCCAAGGGCCACTAAAGCGGCCAGGCCTAGGCTGCCCAAGCTCCCCTAAAGTGGTACAGGTCTGCTAAAGTGGATGCCTCTAAAGTAGAGCCTAGCAGCTAAAGCGGTCCCCTGACCACTTAAGCAGCTGCACCAGATACTTGGCACCAAGCAAGTTCAACCATTCCCAATGGAATCCATCCATGTGCTCGTGATTGGTTTGAAATCTTCTGCTCATAAACAAACTATGCTACCCTATAAAATTTGATATTTCAAACTCAACGGCACCATAAAATTTCCTCCCGGGGTTATTTTGATAAAAAATGGGTCCCACACCCCAAGGGTCATTTTAACCAAATTCCACCCAATAATCCAAAACGAGTCCAGAAGCTTCGAAACCCAGACCAAGCATCCCCCTAGACTAAAATAGATATTCCAAAGCTAATGGAACTGTCTAAAATGGCATCTAAGGCTGTTTACCTGAGGTTTAGACCTAAGACCCTATTCTTAACATCAAAAACTCCAAAATAGGGAAATGGTCCTAAAAACCAAATGAAATGTCAGCACCAGTAAGTCATAAATGATCTAGGGTAGCTGTGGAAAAGATCTAATTATAGTAAAAGTACAAAAATAAGGTAAATGACTTGGAAGGTTATTACATGCAGTTTGCTCAAGAAAATTGTGTGTTTAACTTAGGTGCAACATGGATTCAGGGGATGCATCTATTCCAGAGTTTGTGTAGGAGGAAAAGAAAAAGGGTAGAAAATGGTACTCGTGAGTTCATCACGAAATATCCTCCAAACATTGATATATATATTTGGAGGAAATGATACCTACGTTAAATGCAATAGAGGAGAAATTTATGATTGATTTATCTTGATATGATTTGGAAAAAAATAAGACCTACATCCAATGCAATTGAGTAGGAATTTATGAACGATTTATCTACTTCTTAGTTTCTAGGCACGTATGTTGTACGTAGATTCCAATTAATTTATCTAGTTACTAGTTTCTAAACACATACATTGCACATGTATTTCAACTAATTTGTATAGTTTCTAGACACGTGCGCTGGACGTGTATTGCAAGTTGTTTACAAGAAGGTGCTAAAGCTACAACTGAAACTATTAATGATTTGAGAATTGCATATTTAGTTTGACTTTGATGTCCTAATTATTCAATTGAAATCTTGCACGTGTGTTGTAATGTAAATGAGATTACATCCAAATAAGAATTAAAATATAAATTTGATACTAAATATATACATTCTAATTATTCACTGACCAATAATAAAGATGGATGCACGATATTCTTCAATGGAACCATCATAAGTAAATTCACCCTCAATGTTATCGAAATATCATAAACTATATTAGGATCTAGAATTAACCTTTATTTCCAGCCCTGCCCCCACCACACTAATCGAAAAAACAAAAAAAATGTGATATAGATATAAAATTATTTACACAATCATTTACTAATGAATTAATTACGTATACTTTCCGATAAGAAATCATTGATTAGTAACATAATAAGAATATTAAGTGACATATTATTACATGTTAAATTAAATTGGTTGTGCATGGAAATTATATTATGATAGAGTATTTACTTACTAATCATAGGGCAAAAAATTAGAGATGAATTCTCCTTTGCTCTCTATTTAAAAGTCCATCATTTACATCATTTTATATGATCTCCATCTCAATTTAAAACATCAACAAACTTTTTATTCAAGACACTTTATAATAACAAAGAAGATCTCTTTTTCCTATCGGGAATCTCTGTTATGGAAATCATTATCGCGAACAGTTCATCAGACTTCATTTGCCGTAGTAAGCATAAAACTTTTACCTTTGTATTTTCTCTCCTTCATTGACTGAGTAAATGACTGTAATGACCCTCCAGGTCATTTTCTCAATTTCTATGCATTTTGTCCTTTCAAGCATTCCCACAGTGGTTGCATCTCATTTATGATTATTTATAACTATCGGTTTGATCATCGGACAGTTCGTTTGGATTTCATGCTCATTTCTCTTTTTTGGAGCTTTCGCTGTTAAGGAATTGGTCTCGGACTAAAACTCCTAGTAAACTATCTTAGATGTAAATTTTAATAGTGCTATCAGCTCTAAAACATTGATTTTAGGCTAGAAGGACCCTTGGTTCAGGTCCCAAGGCTTCCAGACTCATTTTGGGCTTTTGGGTAGATTTGATGAAAAATAGAACTATAGGTGTGGGCCTCACTTTTAATCGAAATGATATTGGATAGTTTGTTTGTGCGTATGGGGTTCCAAAAGAATCCTGAGCACCAGATCGAAGTTCGTTTGGATTTAGAAAATCTAATGCCTCAAAGTTTCTGGTGCAACCGCTTAAGATGCCAAATGAACGCTTAAGTGGAAGCCACTTTAGCGACATCGAACTGTTTTAGCAGCCTTGGCTATTTAGTTGTGGGCTGCTTTAGCTCTCCTTGTCCGCTTAAGCAGGCGTCGCTTTAGCGATGGGGATGCCGCTTTAGCAGCCACTCACCTTGGCCACTGGCCGTTTTAGAGGCCAAGTGACTGCTTTAATGGTACCTGGGGGTGTTAAATTCCCCATATTCACCCAAAGATACCATTCATTTCTCAACCCTTTTCCCATATTTTTAAGAGCTTGAAGAGAGAGAAAGTGTGGGGAATCTTCCATTGAAGATAAGGTAAGTTAGCTCTACACTCTGTAGTCCTTATTCATCATTTTACTAGTTGAATTCCGTTCCATTTCATTGTGAATTCTTAGAAATTAGGTCTTTAAATCCTTAACTTTGGGGACTGATTTGGGCCCTGATTTGTGTCCCGTTTGTGCTCAACTTTTGAGCACACATTCCTTGTCCTTCGAGGGACCTCGTGACAAATTCAATTTTTGGGTTTTATTTGCGAGCCCCATAGGCTCATTCTTTACCCAAATTTTGACTTGACTTTTTGTATAGTAATATGGGTCGGTCTCGTTTTAATCGTATTGATGGGTAGATGAGTGTTTTGATAGCTTAGTGGTATTTCAGGAGCACGGAGCAAAGTCGAGTGAATTAGAGGCGATTCAAGCTTTGCGGTTAGGAATCGAGGTAGGCTTAAATCTACTTTTCTCTATGAGATTGTGTGTGGTATAGATTGCATGCTAGGTAGGGATTATAGGATGGACTTATGACTAGTATATCATGACTTAGTCTATTTAGGGAATTTGTGGTAGAACTGTGACCCGATCCTTAGTGTAAAACACTTATCATGGCTATAGAATCCTCTTACCCTCAATTATAAGTATGCTAACCATAGTTTAATATTAAGGATCCCTTAGTATAAGATTTATCATTTGACTTACTGATTTGGGAGGTATTTCCCCAATTAGATCCTTTTAGTGGCTTTATTCTCTTGATTACTATGGTGAGGTTTGTCTTATTGATTATGTTTTATTGGGCTTGAGGCCATAGTTATGATACCAGTTGGACTCCATGTGAGCAATTTACCCTTAAATAGGGCATGATTCTTGTTTATAGATGCTTTGGTACTTATGCTTGTATTGTTTGGATACTGATGATAACATGCATACTGTTAGGAGCATTCATGCTCACTTAGTGGTACGATTCCAACCCAAAAAATTAGTCTTACTACTGTTTTCTAAAAAGGGATTTATTCCTACTTTCACTTTTAAAATGGATTTATAATGGGAATCGTACCACCTTATTTGATGATTTTTGAGATTTTGGAACTCAAATGATATTTTGGAAAGTAGACAGAGGTTGATTCTAGTCCGTTATTAATCCACTCATTTTACCACTACTATTTACTTCAATCGATGGAAATTTTGACCCTTTCTATATTATTATAATGATTTAGTCCCGAACTTGATCTTGGGCAATGTATTTATAGACTTACAATTCTTAAGTCCTAGTTTGATTTCGTACGCTTATTATACTATGTACATTTCTTTAGTCACGGTTTGAGTCCGTGCATTTACACTATGTACACCTTTTTTAGTCACGGTTCGAGTCCATGCACTTATTATACTTAAATCTCTCTCTGGTACCAAACAGAGTAGATGAATTATGATGGTTATTGAAAGTCCTGGTTTGGGACCAGGAAGTGTTTAAGAATATCCCGAATCCCCTATTGGCCCCTTTGTTCGTAAGCCATAGTACCGGAGAAGGATGGTAACCACAGGTCTTGTCATTGCAAGCTACTAAGCTGGAGGTGGTGAATACATTTATTATGTTATGACTCTTAGATCGGATATGATATTTGTGGATTTGTTGCATTTATTTATTTATTTACATTGCCTATCACCAGTATGATTATTTGGCGCCTGTATCTATCAGCCATATTGGGGGATGTATAGGTACAGGTTATGGCTGCTATTTATTGAGTGCTTCTGTGAACCTCAAGGCTTATGAGGGTCCGACTAGGTATTTGTCTGTCCGGACTAGCTGGTTACTTTCTTATTGGTTATTATGGTTAGTTCATGGTAGGTTGGTTATGGACTGGTACCCGAGAGTGGAGGTACATTTTTGATTCCTTTCTATATTTTGGTGAATTAGATTATAGTTGATTACGCCATGATTAGTCACCCCATAGTTAGAGACTTGATGATGCTAGTATTAGCTTCCTTACTTGGTTATAATCCTTGAGGTGCTAGGTTGACTCCCTTAGGTATTTACCTCTGAGTTAGTCCTATATGTATAGATATATGTACGTTACTACTGTATACCACTCTCTCCCTTGATCTATTCATATTGTATACATATCCTTTGGCCTTGTATATTACTATATATATTTTATTCACTATTTATTCATGTATTGGCCAGGGATATACGGTATTGCACTTTAGTTCCTGAGTACTGTTAGGATAGGGTAGTTATCCTTATTGATCCATTTGTAGTGTTATGCATAATTCCTTAGATAGTTGGCTGTAGTTGCATTTATACATGTCATTTTATGCTTACATTATTTCTGGAGCTCAGTTGGCTGATGCCTACTGAGTACCATGTGTTTGGTACTCATACTACACTTCTGCAGCCTGCAAATCATAGTTCAAGTTATCCAAATTGATGTGTGTATCATGTGGAGCAGCTATGAATTGGAGACTTGGGGTGAGCTCCTGACGTTCGAATTTATGCCTACTGTCTCTCTTATTGATTAGATATTTCTCTATGTTGTACTCAGAGAAATTTTTGTATCTATATTTATCCTGTAATTCACCTGTACTCTTGATGTATTAGAAGCGTGTACTGGCTTTACAAAGTTTTGGGATTATATTAGCCCTTTTATTATGTTTATTTTGCTATTTTTTTCATTTCTCTTGATAGTCTGTTACTAGCCATTCTGGATTATGGGTTGTCTTACTTACTGGTGGGTTATAGTAGGTGCCATCATGATCTGAGAAATTAGGTTGTGACAAATTGGTATCAGAGCCTAGGTTTACCGGTGTTATTGGTACAAGAGCTTAGAGTCTAGCAGAGTCTTGCGGATCGGTACAGAGACGTCTGTTTCATATCTTCGAGAGGCTATAGGGCATTCTTAAGAAATTCTATTCTTGACTCTTTGTCGTGTGTCTGTATTTCTATGAACCTCTAGTACTTTCTTTGACTCCATTCCTTCCTAGATGGATGGTATGAGGTTATAGATAGATTCGGACAATACTTCTTCATGTGTCACTAGTCTTTTATTCTAGGGACGAACTAGGGAGTTAGAGATTGATATAGACTATCTTCAGCATCAGCCAGAGGGTCTGGGGTCAGACCAGGCTCCGACAAAGTTTGTGACCACCTTAGTTCTTCAAGATCCAGTGTTAGGGATCTTGAGTATTTTAGTGGCTACCTTCCAGCCAGAGATGGTGTATGGTACATTGAGTACTTCTCAGGCCAGAGTTGAATTTGTTGGGGTTGAACAGGGTTTCTTGTCTATTTTATAGTATGAGATTAGGTTTCTCGAGTGGGCCAGTCAAACATCTATGATATATGATACTGAGAATGAGATGGCAAAGAGATTTATTAGAGGATTGGCTTTACCACTCCATTTGGCATCAGAGTATTTGGTAGCAGCTGGATCTTCTTTCCCTCAGATGGTTGATCATGCGAGGGCTATAGAGAAGCCTTGCTTTGAGATAAATAATACAATGTTAGTGGTATTCTGTCTGGAGGTCGAGATCTTCCAAGCCGAGATCATCATTATTTGAAGCCTATTAGGCTAGTATAGGTAGCACCTTAGTTTATGGGTAGCTCTATGGTAGTACCGGTTGTTTGGTTTAAGTGTTTAGGACGTAATGACCATTCTGGGCCAGCATGTATAGTGCATCCAAATATTCCAGGAGCTTGATTTGACTGTGGAGAGGTTGGTCACTGGTCTAGGGAGTTTCCCAGGCATGAGTTGGTTATCTATACAAGGTCAGGAGATGTTCCTCTCCTCCCTAGAGCTTTTGAGATAGGTTATGATTACAGGGAGGATGGTCACTTTAGTAGAGAGTGTCCTCGACGTCAATGGGTTAGCCAGTTGGGGCCAACTCATGTTCTTGCTAGGATAGAGCTTTAGGGGTTTGTTATGACTGCAGAGAGACTGAAAACTGGTCCAGAAAGTTTCCCCGACGTGGGATTAGCAGTCATTCAGCTCATACAAATCAGTCTTTTGGAGTTGTCATACCTTCGAGTAGAGATAGGGCACTTAGTGCCTTAGTTGGACATTCAGGCGCTCAGTTAGAGATTGGACATGCTCAAATTTATACTCCTTTGTGAACATCAAATTTATGACTTTGGATTTTCCATCGTGATGGGTGTGCCTTTGATTTTCTACCTTTATTTTCTATTTTTAAATTATATTAGGGTTTTCATACCCATCGATGATTATGTGCCTTGGTATTCTTATATTGATTGTTGTATGCCTTAGCATAGAATTCATGCATATATGACTACCCAGCAGAGAATTATTTAGCAGTGAATTGAGTGGACCAGTATCGTGATATTCCAAGGGGTATGGAATTTGGGTTTGAGTCCCATTTCCTTTGAAATATTAGCCTTGTTATGGCGTTAGAGTGGTACATTTGTTAATTTTCATTTTTGGTATCACCTGCATCTCATTTTGTTGTTATTATTGTCATTGTTTTGACATTGATTGACTTTTATTTGATAGATGGCTAGACTAGGGTTTTCTAGTTAGCATTGCTTCTCTCCTTGCCATTCTTGCCCCTTTAGCTTAGAATCTAGATTGGTTGCTTTTCCCTCTTATTAGCGAGGTTAGATCAGTTGCGGAGAGAAAGTGAAAGTAAGTTATCCTTTCATTACTTTGTTGTGCTTTTTGCACTGGTAGCCTTCTTTTATATTGCGTTTATATTGATGATGCATTTGAGATTTGTTCTTTGAATTTAGATAGTTCATCCCTCGATAGTGGTCTTGATCTTGATGTTTATGTTTAGTTGGAGTTGGCAATTTGGTTCTATTACATGTTTTGAATGTTGGAAAGATTAAGGCTTTCTTTCTGATTTCTTTGGTTTGTCTCCTGATGATCGTTTTGATTTAGGGTAGATGTGGAGTTGGATACTCTGTTCTTTCTAAGATATGGTTCACGGTTCAGCCAAGTTAAAGTTGGTGTAAATGGGTAAACTCAGAAAATTTTTCATCTCGATATTTATTTGGCCTAATATGACTTCATGGGATGCTTTTTCTAAGGGGTATGTCCTTGGTTATAAGTTATTGGTTACCAAAACGGGCATCTTTGGGAGTGAGTATTTGTCACCATAGATTGGGCATTGGATTGGCCAGATGTCGGTTGAGTTATACATTCCGAGTTGCTCGATTTCTAGCTACCATTGGTGCTTTTTGCACCCTTGGTGAGTGTTTGGTTATGCCGCAATGCATCATTCCCTTTAGCCAATATGGAGTTGGCTCCTTATATCTTCAGTTTGTGGTCTTCCTTTGTCATGACTATGTCCTCGGCTATATTGCAGTTTGATTCCTTGCTAGGACCATTGAGTAGATGCTCGATTTCTAATTGTGAGAGTGATTTGGGTATTTGACCCTAGAGAAGGCTCGTTGACTCTAGTTTTGGAGCTTGATGACTTCGGATTACAGATTGTGAGTTATGAGAGATTTTGGCATATGGATGCTTACACGTCAACAGGATCAGTTTGATGGGTTGAGTATGAGTAGTTTATCTTTGGTGCTGAGATTATAGCTTTGGATTACATAACTTGGTTGCAGCGTTATCTATAGATTTGCTTCAGTTGAGCAGTTATTTATAGGCTGACTAAGCCTACTCCTTGCCTACTGATTTAGTTCTTTTCAGTCCAGATGGACTATGTCATGACCCAAATCCTATTCGGGCAGGACTGGCACCCGGAGCCGATAAGGCCCGAGAGAACCAATCTTTGCTCATGTATTCTGGTATGCATACTCGCGTATGAATATCATTTTATCTCATGTAATTATGCGGAAGACATGAATATGGAAACATATGCCATAAATATATACCAAACTTGGCTGTTGGAGCCATTACGTCGAACTGAACGTACATATCTTACATTCATATACCCACATACATCTACAAAGCCTCTACAGATACATGACTATGAAAAACTTATAGTCGGGACACATCCCGCTCTATACTCATATACAATCTCAAACCAATATGCATAACGACTCAGAAAAGCCCCGGATCAACTGGAGCTCACCAACAATCTGCGGATATCTCGTTGTCTACCGCGGAGATCTACTAACACCTGGGCCTACAACATGTAAGGTAAGTCCCCCGAGAGGGGTCAGTACGAAGAAAGTACTGAGTATGTAAGGCCATATGAAACTTTAGTAATACTTTTAAGAAATTAAGCGTAAGAAAATAATCAATGTGAATAGACCTCCAACCTGAATGTGGAACCATGTTCATTACTTCTATTACTTCATTACTTGGTCACTCAGTCGCATCTTCATCATTCTTATCAAAATCTCCATATTTATATATTCATGCAAGAGATATAGTCTCATCTCTTTTACAACTATCTTTATTATTATTCACTCAACTAGTTAGTGATTCATAATACCTTATTGATCATCACCTTCTAAGTAAGTATATAATACCGGGCCTCCACCCTTGGTGGGATATAATGTATATGTATATAGTACCGGGCCTCCACCTTCGATGGGATATAATAAATGAGTATATAGTACCGGGCCTCCACCTTTGATGGGATATAATAAATGACATAGCATAATATTGGGATTATTCCATCTTGAACTTATACCCTTTAGATAGTTATGAGAGTAACACATTAAAGATAATGACATTAATTGAATCATACTCCTACATATAAATTACTTCACTCCTTTACTTCATGAGATTGACATCTTCACTTATGAGAAGTAATTATATTAACTTGCACACCACTTCTCTTATTACCCTTATGAGATTGATACTTCAACTTGGGAGAGATTAACACATCCACTTATGAGAGCCACACCTCTATACCTTACCTCACTTCCTTACTCTCAAGAGAGTGATACGCTCACTTGTGAGGAATATATATATTAATTCGCACTTACCTCCTTCACTACTCTTATGAGATTGGTACAAAGATATTCATAATAATATTGGACTTTGGAACATGACATAATTGGAGAATGCCTTTCAAGAATAACTAGATTCTCTTACATTATTACCCTCTTGAGATAATTATTCTAGAATCACAACGTTATGACTTCGGTGAAACATACTATTATTAGGACTTTGGACCCACGTCCATAATTAGGTAACTCATGAACAACAATGACTAATGAATGAGGGATACGTGACTTAGGAATGAATAGGTTCTCCTTACGTCGTCACTTTCCTCTTAATAACTTCTTTTAGTAGTTACAACAACATTATGAGAGCTTAAGCATTTCATTCCATGGATAGGAGACGTATGAATACCAATCGGTCAATGAATAAGAAATGTATGGATAGCAATATACATCAAACCTGAATGAGATACCTTAGCATGTTTTGGAATAGGACAAGTGAAATGTCAATATGAATATTATGTGCTGCAGAAAGATACGGACAGAGTAACCTTACATACCTTATCTTCCCAATGTAAGTACACAATCAAATATGTGAGCGCAATAATTCCGCTCCTTCCTTACGTTTCACTCTACATCACAAGTACATAATGGAACCAACATTAACCACCAATTACCTTACAATGGCATACAATAACAATAAGTCACATGTTTGGCGTTAACATGTCATTTCCCTCTTGACAAAACCATTGATGAAATTATTGTACCAATAATCCTACAATATTCACAACATTGACCAATACATGATAATCAATACATTTCACCACAACACTTCTCCTTTATCCTTTCTTATCCACACCACATCACAATTAATCTATCAAGTCACCTTAATATACCTCATATCACAAATCGGCCAAAATCCCATAATTTACACTTATAGAAAAATAACAAGTTTGATAACATAATCACACCATATATGTTGATATTTTATCCATACCATGCTTTTTCATCAAAACCACATGTCATAATTCAAGTTACAATCCCATGGACAACACATCTTTTTCACAAAATCAAAAGTGCCATGTCCAACACTTCCAACCATAACCAACATGATATACATAGTATATCATGCACATAATATGTAAAGTACAATAATAATCACTTACCCAAGCTTGGAAGGTGATGATCTTGTCCAAAAATGCCTTAGGGTTTGAAGAGCCACCAAAAGAGTTATCTTGAAAACTTCTAGAAAATGAGAGAAATGTGATGTGTGTATAATGAGATAAAAATCTGATTTTTGGCCACCTTTTATAACATCATAAAGTCATCCTTATCCAATTAATCCACCCATTGACAAGTCAAGGCAAGAATGGGTCATTTTGACCCATTGGGCCTTTCATGTTTTGTTTATTTTGGTCTCAAATTAGGCCCAAAAGCCCATATCTTCTTAACCCACTAACATCAATCTGTAATCCATAATATACATGTTACCACGATATTCCCACTCACGAGATTTACATTTGTAGCCTCAATCCCAAAAGAAAGCGATTCTAGCCACGTATGGCCTATTTTGACCAAAAGGATAAAATCGTCATTTTGACGCCAAATTCGTTCTCGAGAAATTTTATCATACCAACATAATACTCTTTTCATGTATATACTCATGGTTGTAGAAGAAACGTGGCAAAAATTGGCTCGATACGTCCTCGGACACCCTTAGGACTTAGAAAATTTCCAACTTTCGAAAAAGTGGCAAAACCAGTGTGGCACGCCCTTGGGCGAGCCAAATTGCTGGCTCTGGACCAAAATTTTATCCGCCACGTCGCTCTGGCGCGCCTCACACTTAGAATTTTCGAAAATCTTATTTTTTGACTTTTCTTCGCGGGTTTGGTTAGATACTTCAAGTCCTATTCTTTAACTTACTTCTTACCCTTAATATCCTTTGTTTGGAGGTATTCTTAGCTTCATTTTTAACGCCACTAATTCTCCATGGAAATCACAAAACACCTCCTACGCAAGGTTAATCACATGTACAAGGCCAAATTTCAATTTTTCCATCACTAACATTACCAAATACATACTTATAGCTCTCGACACCTAAGTAAACATTATTTAATGTCGTAAAATAGGGTTGGGAAGGTACGGGGTGTTAAATTCTTCCCCTCTTAGGAATATTCGTCCTCGAATGTTAATAGTATCGTTTCAATTACGAAAAATGCATCTCGATACTAGCATACATATACATAAACACTTAAGGCTCATGGATACTTACTTAGTATTGGTCCACTTCCACATTTTGAACCTTTCTTCCATTTGAAACAAATTGGGGTACGTCGATTTCATCATTTTTGTTTTCTCAACTTCTCATGCGATCTCTTCGACTTGTTGATTTCTCCAAAGAACTCTTACACAATTTACATCTTTGCTTATTATCCTTTTTACTTGTCAGTCTAGAATAACAATAGGTATTTCAATGGGAATAATTATGAAAGGAATTCCTTATACACATTCAACAATTTCACCTGGCATGTTGTTTAGGGTCAATTTTCCCTTCTTTCTGAATCCCCTTATACCTTTCATGAATAACGCTTCTAAGAGTACTTCATCAACTATAATCACAAACCCCTTTTTTTTTTCTTTTGGCCTCCCTTGTGATTCCTTCTACGTGCTAATATCTCCAATAGTGCCTTTACATAAGCTATTTCTTTATTACTTATACATCTTTATTGGAAGCAATCCGAGATAGATCTCCCATACACTCTCAAAGCATCTTAATTGAGCTACTGAATGAACTGTGGAGAATTCTTGGGATATCTCAAAGTCATATACGACTTGACCACATCGTCGAACCATCTCATAAGGCATGCTATATAGAACTAACTTCTCATGGTTAAATAGTACGGTTTGCTTGTTCCTCTGTCTGAAGACAAAAAGCCATGCTTACATTCACTTAGGTTTCCAACTTCTTCTAAAAAGATTTCCACAATTGTGTTAACATGGTAAGCCTGTCAACTATTACCCATATGTCATCGTCTCTCTAAAAATAATCTCTACATAGACTATAACCTTCAGATTCCAACACTTTACCTATACTCGTTATCACTTCGATTACTAAAGTATAACTTCACAACATTCTTTTCATGTAATCTTGTCACTAAGTCGCTTCCAAATCATGGTACATATTGATTACTCCCTACTACATAGCATATCGTGAATGGTGTACTTTATCCTAATGCATTTCTTTAGCTCATATGTATATCCGGTACATAAAATCTTCCTGACACTTCACTCCGTTGCCTATAATTAATGCACATTCTCGACGTGTCATCCCTTGTCGATACAATTTACACTGGTACACCTTACAGGGGCAGACTAGTATCTTTCGCATTAGTAGCCTTAACTTTGGTGTCTGACTAAGCGACATATATACCCTTCCATTCAAGAAAATTCTTTATGGAAAATGAAAATGTAATTTCTTTGCTCGGCAATCTATTGTGGCCTAACAAAAAGCCAACCAAGTCATACCCATTGTAACATTACAATCTATCATGTCCATCTCAGTAAAATCAGTCACTGTAACGTGATCACAACATTTACTATACGATTGCGACATACTCTTTTAGCTATAATAAATTCACCCACTGGTGTGGACACCCCAACTAACTTGACTATTAACTCTAGTGTTTCTTCCAATTTTATCGCAGTCAAATAGAGTAACATATGGTAGGGTAGAACCCGAATCAATTGATGCATATTTGTTAGGTAAAAATATAGATAACGTACCTCTCACTATATCAAGGAGAGCCTCCTAATTCTGCTGATGCCGTAGGTCATGTTATACTACCCGTGGCCCTCTGTGGACACTCTCACTTCACGTGTCCTGGCGTTTTACACCAAAAGCAAACATCCATTTCAAACTCGCATTCACCTGAATGAAACTTTCCGCAGCGCTGGCACAGTTGACGAGAAGATCCCGTTGTCTGCGAACCCTGTATTTCACTACTCTGCCCAACTGGAGTGCCTCTAGACCCTCAAAATGGAGGTGGCGTACCCGCTGTAGGGTAGGAAAGCGATGGTCTAGGTGGTCTAGGGAAAAATCGAGGCCTCAATCCTCCTTGGGAATCCAGGAACTATCCCATGGGTCTAGCCCGCTTTGACGGCCCTGCCTCAGATTCTTGTATCCTTCCCCTTTCCTTTTGATCCTCCATCTTTTGCGCGAAGGCTTGTATTCTGGCTATATCCATGTCTTTATTTAATGCAGCAATAGTACAGTCTCTTACCAAGTAGGGCTCCAATCTGTCTACATACCGATGAACTCTATCGGCCATAGTTGCTACCATGTGAGGAGCGTGTCTAGCCAACGAATTAAACCAAAGACTGTACTCCCTGACGCTCATATTTCCTTGACGAAGATTTAAAAACTGGTCCGTACGAGCCTCGCGGACCTCATATGGGAGGTAATGATCAAGGAATGCCACCTTGAATTCCTCCCAACTAGCTGGATTTGCACCGATACCTCTGGATCGTTTCCAATCTTCGTACCATAATATAGCCTCTCCTTTCAGTCTATATGCTTCAAGATCCACTGTTTCTACACCAGCCACATGCATAACATCTAGAGCCCTTTGAATTTGATCTATAAATTCTTGCGGATCTTCATTAAGATCGGACCCGATAAATGTGGGAGGATCCAATTTTAGGAAATCCTGTGTTCGCCGACTAGCTATCCTAGCCGCACCATTATCACTTGTCACTGGAACAACTCGTCCTTGACTCTGGCCAACAACTATATGAGTCAACATTTGTACCGCATTTTTCAAATCCTGTAACTCCTGCCTAGTAACATTAGCAGGCGACTCTGGGATACTTCCCTCCTTTGTGGCCTCCCTGGAGAAGGGGGAGGAGAAGGTGCCCGTGATGTAAACTCAGTTTCAACCCCATATTGACTAGCTGGGTTAGGTGGGGATTTACTAATTCCTTCTCCCGCTTGCATATCTACCTGCTTATCTTTGCCCATACCTTGTTTTGTAATCGGCATTTTACTATATCAAAGAAAACCAATTTCAATGGTCAGATGTAATCCCACCTATGGCCATAGCTCTATTGCACGATCTAGAATGAAGAAATGAAACAACTCCTAAATGTCCCATAGCCTCCTACTTATAAATTTGGCGCGCAACACATCCATAAGAAAGACTCTACTCAGACATGACTTTGTAGACACCCTTAGAACGACCTGTTCTGATACCACTTTTGTCACGACATAAATCCCATTCGGGCCAGACTGGCACCCGGAGCCGATAAGGCCCGAGAGAACCAATCTTTTCTCATGTACTCTGGTATGCATACTCGCATATGAATATCATTTTATCTCATGTAATTATGCGGAAGACATGAATATGGAAACATATGCCATAAATATATACCAAACTTGGCCGTTGGAGCCATTACGTCGAACTGAACGTACATATATTACATTCATATACCCACATATGTATACAAAGCCTCTATAGATACATGACTATGACAAACCTAGAGTCGGGACACATCCCGCTCTATACTCATATACAATCTCAAACCAATATGCATAACGACTCGAAAAAGCCCCAGATCAACTGGAGCTCACCAATAATCTGCGGATATCTCGTCGCCTACCGCGGAGATCTAATAACACCTGGGCCTACAACATGTAAGGTAAGTCCCCCGAGAGGGGTCAGTACGAAGAAAGTACTGAGTATGTAAGGCCATATGAAACTTTAGTAATACTTTTAAGAAATTAAGCGTAAGAGAATAATCAATGTGAATAGACCTCCAACCTGAATGTGGAACCATGTTCATTACTTCTATTACTTCATTACTTGGTCACTCAGTGGAATCTTCATCACTCTTATCAAAATCTCCATATTTATATATTCATGCAAGAGATTGGGCATTGGATTGGCCAGATGTCGGTTGAGTTATACATTCTGAGTTGCTCGAGTTCTAGCTACCATTGGTGCTTTTTGCACCCTTGGTGAGTGTTTGGTTATGCCGCGATGCATTATTCCCTTTAGCCAATATGGAGTTGGCTCCTTATATCTTCAGTTTGTGGTCTTCCTTTGTCATGACTATGTCCTCGGCGACATTGCAGTTTGATTCCTTGCTAGGACCATTGTGTAGATGCTCGATTTCTAATTGTGAGAGTTATTTGGGTATTTGACCCTAGAGAAGGCTCGTTAACTCTAGTTTTGGAGCTTGATGACTTCGGATTACAGATTGTGAGTTATGATAGATTTTGGCATATGGATGCTTACACGTCAACAGGATCAGTTTGATGGGTTGAGTATGAGTAGTTTGTCTTTGGTGCTGAGATTATAGCTTTGGATTGCATAACTTGGTTGCAGCGTTATCTGTAGATTTGCTTCAGTTGAGCAGTTATTTATAGGCTAACTAAGCCTACTCCTTGCCTACCGATTTAGTTCTTTTCAGTCCAGATGGACTATGTCATGACCCAAATCCTATTCGGGCAGGACTGGCACCCGGAGCCGATAAGGCCCAAGAGAACCAATCTTTGCTCATGTACTCTGGTATGCATACTCGCGTATGAATATCATTTTATCTCATGTAATTATGCGGAAGACATGAATATGGAAACATATGCCATAAATATATACCAAACTTGGCCGTTGGAGCCATTACGTCGAACTGAACGTACATATCTTACATTCATATACCCACATACGTCTACAAAGCCTCTACAGATACATGACTATGAAAAACTTATAGTCGGGACACATCCCGCTCTATACTCATATACAATCTCAAACCAATATGCATAACGACTCAGAAAAGCCCCGGATCAACTGGAGCTCACCAACAATCTGCGGATATCTCGTTGTCTACCGCGGAGATCTACTAACACCTGGGCCTACAACATGTAAGGTAAGTCCCCCGAGAGGGGTCAGTACGAAGAAAGTACTGAGTATGTAAGGCCATATGAAACTTTAGTAATACTTTTAAGAAATTAAGCGTAAGAAAATAATCAATGTGAATAGACCTCCAACCTGAATGTGGAACCATGTTCATTACTTCTATTACTTCATTACTTGGTCACTCAGTCGCATCTTCATCATTCTTATCAAAATCTCCATATTTATATATTCATGCAAGAGATATAGTCTCATCTCTTTTACAACTATCTTTATTATTATTCACTCAACCAGTTAGTGATTCATAATACCTTATTGATCATCACCTTCTAAGTAAGTATATAATACCGGGCCTCCACCCTTGGTGGGATATAATGTATATGTATATAGTACCGGGCCTCCACCTTCGATGGGATATAATAAATGAGTATATAGTACCGGGCCTCCACCTTTGATGGGATATAATAAATGACATAGCATAATATTGGGATTATTCCATCTTGAACTTATACCCTTTAGATAGTTATGAGAGTAACACATTAAAGATAATGACATTAATTGAAGCATACTCCTACATATAAATTACTTCACTCCTTTACTTCATGAGATTGACATCTTCACTTATGAGAAGTAATTATATTAACTTGCACACCACTTCTCTTATTACCCTTATGAGATTGATACTTCAACTTGGGAGAGATTAACACATCCACTTATGAGAGCCACACCTCTATACCTTACCTCACTTCCTTACTCTCAAGAGAGTGATACGCTCACTTGTGAGGAATATATATATTAATTCGCACTTACCTCCTTCACTACTCTTATGAGATTGGTACAAAGATATTCATAATAATATTGGACTTTGGAACATGACATAATTGGAGAATGCCTTTCAAGAATAACTAGATTCTCTTACATTATTACCCTCTTGAGATAATTATTCTAGAATCACAACGTTATGACTTCGGTGAAACATACTATTATTAGGACTTTGGACCCACGTCCATAATTAGGTAACTCATGAACAACAACGACTAATGAATGAGGGATACGTGACTTAGGAATGAATAGGTTCTCCTTACGTCGTCACTTTCCTTTTAATAACTTCTTTTAGTAGTTACAACAACATTATGAGATCTTAAGCATTTCAGTCCATGGATAGGAGACGTATGAATACAAATTGGTCAATGAATAAGAAACGTATGGATAGCAATATACATCAAACCTGAATGAGATACCTTAGCATGTTTTGGAATAGGACAAGTGAAATGTCAATATGAATATTATGTGCTGCAGAAAGATACGGACAGAGTAACCTTACATACCTTATCTTCCCAATGTAAGTACAAAATCAAATATGTGAGCGCAACAATTCCTCTCCTTCCTTACGTTTCACTATACATCATAAGTACATAATGGAACCAACATTAACCACCAATTACCTTACAATGGCATACAATAACAATAAGTCACATGTTTGGCGTTAACATGTCATTTCCCTCTTGACAAAACCATTGATGAAATTATTGTACCAATAATCCCACAATATTCACAACATTGACCAATACATGATAATCAATACATTTCACCACAACACTTCTCCTTTATCCTTTCTTATCCACACCGTATCACAATTAATCTATCAAGTCACCTTAATATACCTCATATCACAAATCGGCCAAATCCCATAATTTACACTTATAAAAAAATAACAAGTTTGATAACATAATCACACCATATATGTTGATATTTTATCCATACCATGCTTTTTCATCAAAACCACATGTCATAATTCAAGTTACAATCCCATGGACAACACATCTTTTTCACAAAATCAAAAGTGCCATGTCCAACACTTCCAACCATAACCAACATGATATACATAGTATCTCATGTACATAATATGTTAAAGTACAATAATAATCACTTACCCAAGCTTGGAAGGTGATGATCTTGTCCAAAAATGCCTTAGGGTTTGAAGAGCCACCAAAAGAGTTATCTTGAAAACTTCTAGAAAATGAGAGAAATGTGATGTGTGTATAATGAGATAAAAATATGATTTTTGGCAACCTTTTATAACATCATAAAGTCATCCTTATCCATTTAATCCACCCTTTGACAAGTCAAGGCAAGAATGGGTCATTTTGACCCATTGGGCCTTTCATGTTTTGTTTATTTTGGTCTCAAATTAGGCCCAAAAGCCCATATATTCTTAACCCACTAAAATCAATTTGTAACCCATCATATACATGTTACCACGATATTCCCACTCACGAGATTTACATTTGTAGCCTCAATCCCAAAAGCAAACGATTCTAGCCACGTATGGCCTATTTTGACCAAAAGGGTAAAATCATTATTTTGATGCCAAATTCATTCTCGAGAAATTTTATCATACCAACATAATACTCATTTCATGTATATTCTCATGGTTGCAGAAGAAACGTGGCAAAAATCGGCTCGATACGTCCCCGGACACCCTTGGGACTTAGAAAATTTCCAATTTTTGAAAAAGTGGCAAAACCAGCGTGGCACACCCTTGGGCGCGCCAAATTGATGCCTATGTACTAAAAATTTTAGCCCAGAGCGGCGTACCACGCCTTCTGGGGCTCCCCACAGTTAGAATTTTTGAAAATTTTATTTTTCGACTTTTCTTCGCGGGTTTGGTTAGATACTTCAAGTACTATTCTTTAACTTACTTCTTACCCTTAATATACTTTGTTTTGAGGTCCTCTTAGACTCATTTTGAACTCCACAAATGCTCCATGGAAATTGTACAACACCTCATACGCAAGGTTAATCACATGTACAAGGCCAAATTTTAATTTTTCCATCACTAACATTAACAAATACATACGTATAGCTCTCAACACCTAAGTAAACATTATTTAATGTCATCAAATAGGGTTGGGAAGGTAAGGGGTGTTACATACTATGTGTGATTGATGCTCGGAGGATAGTCCGTTGGTACATGGTATTTGTTTCTATTGCTTTCGAACTTGGTTCTCCGTTTTTGTCAAATCTTGGATTGTCTACTCAACAAAAAGAGTATGCCTAAGTTGGGCTTAACATTACTTCATCCATAGTTGGTGGGAAATCCTGGAGTGGATTTTTCGGGTTTGTGAGCTTGTGCTTTGGACTCGTGATTATTGGTTTCGAGGGTCATTCAGACCAGTTGTAGCTTTGGCTTAAGAGTGCAGACTTTGGTCACCACTGTTTGTGTGTCCTGGTAGCACCTTATGAGCCTAGTTATATGCTTGCCATTATAGATTTCCAGTGGATTAGCTTCATCTTAAGGATAGTGTGATGGGATTGCACAGACAAGACTCAAATGACATTCTGCGTGGTTCAGAGTTGGTAGCAGGTTTGGAAAGGCAAAAAAAGGTTAGATTTGGAAATTGGAGTAGTTACATGATTCATACCTTGGATTGCCTTTAGCTTGGTTGAATTTTCACTTAGTTGTGCTTTTATCGGTGTGTTATCATCATGCTATAGTTTCAATTTGCGTGCATCAATTGTCCTTGGTTCAGTTAGAGGCCAGTTGGCTGTTAAGGTTGAGTTTTGGTTATTTGGAAATTGAAGAATGGAAGTTGGTTGAAAAAGGGGTACCTTTGGCAAAATCCCTTGGAAGCATTGTCTCTTCTTTGATATTGTCTGGGGAATCATGCTCGGGGCATGCGAGGCCAGTATCTCATCTTTTTGAGCTTTGGGGCTCTTTCTATCCATTCACTTTCACGGATGAAAGTGTTTTAGTAGTGGATATTGTAATCACCCTCTAGGTCATATTGTAGATTTCCATATGTTTTGGCCTTTCGATCATTCCCACAGCAACTGCATGATGTTTATGACTTGTCGGAACTGTCAGTTCGGTCATCGGACAGTTCATAAATTTTAGGCTTATTTCCCTATTTTGGAGATTTTGTTGTTAAGGAATTAATCTCGGACCAAAAATCCTAGTAAACAATCTCAAATGGAAATTTTGACAACGTCATCTTCTTCAGAAGGTTGATTTTAGGCTCGGGGGACCCTTGGTTTAGGTCCCGAGGCTTTCAGATTGGTTTTGGGCTTTTGGGTAGATTTGATGAAAAATAAAACTATAGGTTTGGGACCCACTTTTAAATGAAATGATCTCGAATGAAAATTTTAATGGTTTCCTTGAGTCCAGAATGTCAAATTTGGTATGATAGCATCGTTCATTTTCACGTACGGGGTTCCAAACAAATTTTGAGTACCCGATAGGAGTCCGTTTGGACTTAGAAAATCTGATGCCTTAAAGTTTCTGGTGCATCCACTTAAACAGCCAAATGCCCACTTAAGTGTAAGCTGCTTTAGCAATATCGAGCCTCTTTAGTGGCCTTGGCTGTTTAGCTCCCCTTGTCTGCTTAAGCGGACGTCGCTTTAGCGACGAGGATGCCACTTTACAGGCCAATTGACCGTTTTAGTTGTACCTGGGGGTGTTAAATCCCCCTTCTTCACCTGAAAATCCCATTTATTTCTCAACCCTTTTCCCATATTTTTGAGATCTTGAAGAGAGATAAAGTGTGGGGAATCTTCCAATGAATCTAAGGTAAGTTAGCTCTGCACTTCTTGGACCATATTCATCATTTTATCCGTTGAATTCCGTTCAATTTCATTGTAAATTCTTAGAAATTAGGTCTTTAAAACCTTAAGTTTGGGGACTGATTTAGGCCCCAATTTGTGCTCAACTTTAAGAATATATTTCTTGTTTTTCGAAGGTTCTCATGACAGATTAAGTTTTTGAATTTCATTTGCGGGCCCCGCGGGCTCGGTCTTGACCCAAATTTTGATCCAACTCTTTGCATAGCAATATGGGTCTCATTTTACTCGTATTGATGTGTAGAATTTTGTTTTGATAGTGTGGTGGCATTTTAGAATAAAGCAAAGTCGAGCGAATTAGGGGCAATTCAAGATTTATGGTTTGGCATCGAGATAGGCTTCGGTCTACTTTTCTCTATGATATTGTGTATGGTATAGATTGCATGCTAGGTAGGGATTATAAGATGGACTTGTGACTAGTATATCATGACTTAGTCTATTTAGGGAATTTGGGGTAGAATTGTCACCCGATCCTAAGAGTAAAACTCTTGTCAGGGCTATAAAATCCTTTTACCCTCGATTATAAGAATGCTAACCATACTTTAATATTGAGGATGCCTTAGTGTAAGATTTATCATTTGACTTTGTGATTTGGGAGGTATTTTCCCGATTAGATCCTTATAGTGGCTTTATGCCCTTGATTACTGTGGACTCCAGAGTTATGAGGTTTGTCATGTATATTATGTATTATTGGGCCCAAGGCCATGGTTACGATACCAGTTGGACTCCTGGTGAGCATTTTACCCTTAAAGAGGGCATGATTCTGGTTTATAGACACTTAGGTGCTTATTGTTGTATTGTTTTGATACTGCTGATGGCATGCATACTGTTAGGCACATTCATGCTCACTTAGTGGTATGATTCCAACCCAAAACCTTAATTTTACTTTTGTTTTCCAAAAAGGAATTTATTCCCACTTTTCACTTTTAAAATGGATTCTTTTATAATGGGAATCATACCTCCTTATTTTATGATTTGTGAGCTTTTGGAACTCAAAATGATATTTTGGAAAATAGACAGAGGTTGATTCTGGTACGTTATTAATCCACTCATTTTACCACTATTATTTACTTTGGTCGATGGAGATTCTGACTTTTTCTACATTATTATGATGATTTAGTTCCGAACTTGATCTTGAGCAATAGATTTACAGACTTACACTCCTCTAGTCATGGTTCGAGTTTGTGCGCTTAATATACTATGTACATTCCTTTAGTCGTGGTACTAGTCCGAGCACTTATTACACTATGTATACTTTTTTTTTCACTGTTCGAGTCCGTGCACTTATTTTACTTATATCTCTCTCTGGTACCTGAAGGAGTAGATGGATTATGATGGTTATTGGAAGTCCTGGTTTGGGACCAGACAACGTATATGGATATCCCAAATCCTCTATAGGCCCCTTCGTCCTTGAGCCGCAACACCATAGAAGGATGGTCGCCGTAAGTCCTCTTCTTATGAGCTGCTGAGCTGGAGGAGGTACATACACTTGTTACTTTATGACTCTTCGATCGGATATGGTATTTATGGATTTATTGTATTCCTTCATTTATATGCATCTCCTATCACCAGTATGATTATTTAGCGCCTGTATCTATTGGTCTTATGAAGGGTTGTATACCTACAGGTTATGCTTGCTATTTACTGAGTACTTTCGTGAACCTTCAAGGTTTATAGGGGTACAGATAGGTATTTGTGTGTCTGGAATAGCCGATTACTTTCTTATTAGTTATTATGGTTAGTTCGTGGTAGGTTGGTTATGGACTGGTACCCGAGATTGGCAGTATGTTTCTGATTCCCTTCTCTATTTCAGTGAATTATATTATTTTTGGATTATCCCATGATTAGTCTCCCTGTGGTTAGAGACTTGATGATGCTGGTATTAGCTCCCTTACTTTGTTTTGATCCTCGAAGTGTTTGGTTGAATCCCTCAGGTATTTACCTCTGAGTTAGTCCGATAAGTATACATATATGTACGTTACTACAGTATACCCTGATGTCTCCCAAAATATGCCTCCTAATAAGTATAAAGTGGTCGCTTTCAAATATAGAACCCAACTAGGTTGGGATCGATCCCACAGGGAATAGGACGGAAGTAGGTTAAGTTCTTGTTTGAGTTGTTGGCAAATAAGTAAAAACTGGGGGGTTTTATAAGTAAATAGTGACAGTAACTATTGCTGATTGTATCGAGTTTGTAGACAATAAGAGAAGTACACTAGGACTGTGATCCCCAATGATTCCTTAACTCCACCGGTTACTTGTGCTAACAAATCCATCCCGCTATGTTGCATACAAAATCTGACAAGATATGTTCATCTAAACGTCTCTCGACTTTGGTTAGACGAATTTCACTCTTCTCCTCTCGGTCTCCGAGTGTCGCACTACTAACCCTTGTCCTGGACCTCAGATAAATATTCCAGCTAAGGCTCAAGTTATTAGATGAAGGTTGATAGCTTCAAATCTCTGTTGTTATCTCCTTTTCCCAATATCTACCTCTCTCTCGAGCAAGTCTAGAATATAGGTGAGTTTCTAACGTTTGCAACCATTAGAAGATCAATCACAATGAAGAAGATAGCAAAACATGCATTCACAGCAGTTCAGAGTTGCTTTGCACTTAACCTGTTTTGTTAATTCCTCATGGTTCACAGAACCCTAGTTAATGAGTTTAGCTACTCATAATTGCAAGAACACAAGAAGAATTCAAAGATGAAAACATGATTGTAAACTCACAATAATGAAGAAGAACTGAAATCTCAATTATCAATAAAACTCGAAGCTAGGGTTTGTAACTACAAAACCAAGAATATCTTTATGAACTCAGAATCAATAGAAAATATCTCTTAAAACAATGTACTGACTAACTCCCGCACATAGGACTATACAAGGGTATTTATAGATACAAAGCTAATCCTATCCTAATCAGAATAGGAGAACAGAGTCAGCAACTTCCACGGTATCGTGACTTGGTGTCGTGGAACCAAGTCACGCCACGTAGGTGAGTGTCGTGGAAATCAGGCTCAAGTTGACAGCTTCAGAACACAACTCACGCCACTTAGTCACGCCACGTGGGTGTAGTCACGCCACGTGAGTGCTTTCGTGGAAATCAGGGTCTTGTCCAGGCTTGCAGAGAGTGACTCATGACAGCCACCCAGGTCACGTGGGTGGACTCACGGCATGTGAGTCTATACCGTAGGTCCCCTCTGTGATTCTATCTAGACTCTTTCATCTTCAAGCACTCCGTTTTGGTGTAATATTCTTCACTTTATATCCATTTTGCCTCCATAACCTATTCTCCTGCAATGTAGGACAGAAACCACATCATACCAACCAAATACACCCAAGTTATTGCATATTTTCTTGCAATGTAGGACATAAACCACATCATACCAACCAAATACACCCAAGTTATTGCATATTTTCCTTGTTTTAAGCATCGAAAGTGCCATGTAACCATGACACATCAACACCCTCAACTTAGAATGTTTGCATGTCCTCAGGCGAACAAAATAAAAATAGATATATACGATGCTTAATTAAGAGAAACCTAAGGGACCTATGGCAGTCAACTCATTGCCTTTAGCACAAAAACTTTTCCGACCCCTCCTATTCGCAAATCAAAACCATAGTGTGTATACAGGTAGCATATTATCATGACACAGAAGGGATCAAGTGATGGCACCAGATTATGAACAAACAACTAAGCATATATGCAAATGACATTATTCGAAAAGCTAATAATGCAACCCATGTACTCTTACAATCAAAGATGTACTATGCACTCAGAGTATGCTAATGAATCTCAAATTAGGGACTTGGTCAAAACACTCTCTCTCATAAAGAAGTTCAAACAGTATGCATGAAATACTATAGGCTTGCTCTTATTTTCTATGCCTTAGATTTTCGGACAGTTGGACTAGGATCACTATAGGACTTTACTCGGCTTGTAATGTAGGCTTGGGGACGGGTATTGTACATATGGATATGGTGAGTCACCCCTCCTTGACACTACACTATTTTTGGCTCTAACTTCCAACGTTTCTCATTTTTATCCTCCCTTATTCTCTTTTATTTTATTTTCAAATTTTAGGTGTGATTTTTCTCAAACTTCACAATACAACTTTTTTTTTCTTTCACTTTATATATATATATATATATATTTTCTTCACACCCAAATCTGTTTTCTCTTTTTCTTTTATTACCCCCTTCTTCATACCCAAATCAATCTACGCACCCCTATAATAGCCACCCTCAACTTAGGCTATTTTCCTGAGTTGAGGTACATAGTGTCCAAGGAGGGACCAGGGCCAAGACAGGTTCATTGTAATGAAAATGGGAAGGTGAATAGGCTAATGAAATAAATAGGTCAATTAAATCTCAAAATCGGGATCAAGGGATACTTATTCATTTGGTCTGGCATTTAGGTTAAAAGTGGACTTATTCAAAAATAGCCTATGATCCTTTCCTAACCCCCTATCCTCTAATCCTAGGCAAGACTAACTGGGCAAGTTCTGGATTGCACACAAAAATTCAACTCAGTAATGACCTCACACACACATAGCATAGGGTTGTATTATCAACTACTACCTATCCGATTCATGCAATGCTGGCTACAATTATCTTGTTTATAATCCTAGTGCCATAACAAGATCCAACAGCTCATAAACATTCTACACACATACTTCAAAACAATTTTTTTTTCAGCAGGGGTATCCTTAACATTCAAAAAGTATAATTTTTTTTTCAAAACTGGACTGCACTACAGTTCTCTTATTTTTCTCCTAATTCAACAAGAAACACATAAATACTATAAATAATACCTAAACATGCCAGTTCTACTATGATAGAACTTGAGGGAAAAGAAACACAACAACAAAAAACCCCAAGAGGATATATAGACCCACAAGTTTCACCGCCCCCACCAAATAAGCATGCATTGTCCCCGATGCATAAAAATAAAACAACGGAGTTAGGAACATATTTATGGCACCCTAGGTGCATGGGTCTAATGTCGATCAAAATAACAAAAATTAAAGCAAATGTAGAAATACCAAGACACCTTGGGTTGACTCCCAAACAACGCCTGATTTAATGTCGCGGTATGATGCAGATGTCTGATTACTCAAAATTCACCAAGATATCCTTTGAGTTTACCTCCAGGGTCATCTAAAATATTTATTTTCGTAACCACCCTCATCTCATTTGGTTGCTTCATAATTCTGCAAACATTGAATGTGACTTCCTTATAATTCAGCCTGAATTTTAGCTCACCCCGCTCCATATCTACCAATTCTCTGCCGGTGGATAAAAATGGTCTCCCCAAAATTATGGGCATCTCAAAATTGACCTCACAGTCTAAGACAACAAAGTCAGCAGGAAAGATGAAGTTTTCAAACTTGACCAAAACATCAAATAATATGCCCACAGGCTTCTTGATTGTACGATCCGCCATCAACAATCGCATATTTGTTGGCTCGAGGGTTCCCAAGCCTAATTTGTTGAATACTGCCAGTGAAATCAAGTTAATTCTTGCACCTAGTTCATACAAAGCCCTAGCGAAGTCAACTGACCCAATTGTGCATGGAATTGTGAAGGCACTAGGATCATCTTTCTTTTACACAAGAGAACGGGATGCAATAACACTACAATGGTGAAAATCACCGACAGATTCATAACTAACAGTTCTCTTCTTTGTGACCAACTCTTTCATGAACTTTGCATATCCCGACATTTGTTCCAGCGCCTCGACAAGAGGGATGTTTATAGAAAGTTGCTTCAATATGGACATGAACTTACGAAATTTTCCATCCTCCTTCTTATTCTTCAAGTGCTGAGGGAATGGAGGTGGCGGCCTAGGAATGGGTTTTAGCATTTGTGGGGCTTTCTTTTCTTTCTCAATTTCAGCATTCACCTCGTTTTCATCAGTCTTTGGCTCGTCAACTTCTTTCATGATCTCCCCACTAAAAAATTGGTTTTCATCTACCTTCTTCTTGAGACGTTGAGGTAAAGGTAGAGGAAGTTTTGCGAATGTAAGACACTTCTTTAGAGCTTCCTTTACCTTTTTCGTGGCATTCATTTGCTCTTTATGAACACCCTCAACTTGTTTGGGTGTCTCAATGACGGTCATTCCACTTCTTGTTGTGATAGCCATACAATGAGCATCATTTTTTGGGTTTGGGATGGTGTTGCTTGGAAGTGTACCTAGTTGACGCTGGTTTAATGCCACTAATAACTGCCCGAACTATTGCTCCAACTGTTTGATGGCAGTTGAGTAAGATTCAACTTTCTGACTTATTCCCAAAATATCTGTCTTGATCTCTTTTAGACAATTTTCTTGGCTTTCTGACCTCGTAACAAGTTTATTAAGAAGGTCTTCAATCCTTGAATTTCCATACTCAACATCTCGGCTTGCTGGTGGTACATAAAGACCATTCTTCTTTCTATAATCATCCTTTCACCTCCAATCACTGTCACGGTCTCGTTCTCTATCTCTGTATCCTTATTTGTTGTAATTGTCTCCGTAGTAGTTCCAACCTTGATTCCCTTACTTTGAGTTCCAAGAGTCATGATTAGACCCTTGGCCCTTGGCTCGAAAACCCACAACTTCTTGATCTAGGTACTTAGCCTCTTCATCAGACTAACTATCATCATGTCTAGGCATTTTACCTTGTGCACCTACAACATGCACCTTCTCAACATCTCTGGCTGCAATTTGTTTGGCTAAAAGACCAATTTATGTCCTTAGCTGAGCAACCTCCTGAGATACCGATTCGTCCAAAGCCCGTTGTGCTGCTGAGGCTCCAATAGAATATGTGTCAGCCGGCGTATCTGCTTCCCGAGTATGCCTTCCTCGATTGGTCTTAGTGATGCAATCCAATATTTTTGAAGCTTGTTCCCACCTCAGACTCATAAATGCTCCACCAGTGATAGTATCTTCTACAACCTTAGTATTGACGTTTAAAGCCCTGTAGAAGATTTCAAGTAAGTTTCTACCACTCATCCTATGATTTGGCACATTCTGCAGCTTTTTCTTAAACCTTATCCATGTCTCATAAAGTAATTCAGAATGAATTTGTATGAAGTTATAGATCTCATCCTTTAACTGCAGCATCTTGGAAGGTGGGAAAAACCTTTCCAGAAATTGATTTATCAATTCTTGCCAAGTAGTGATGGACCCTCGAGGTAATTTTGCCAACCATAAGGTCGCTTCTCCTGTTAGAGAGAATGGAAACAATCTCAATCGAATGGCCTCTTGGTCAAATCCAGGCAAATTATAAGAGGTGAAACCCCCCACAAAATTCATCACGTCCATGTTTGGATCATCAGTCTGAAGACCGACAAACACACACTTCAAGTTTAGCAGGTGAATCATGGCACTAGTAATGTCAAACTTAGTGCCCGGAGGTAACTCTAGTGAAATGGAACCATTTTCTATTGGCTCAAAGTAGGACACTTCTTCTTCCTCAGGATCAACATAAACTGGCACATGCGATCTTTGAAGTGGTTGTTAAGGTCTCAATCTTCTTTGTCTCTCTTTAGCCTCAGCCAGTCGCTAAGCTGCCTCTTGTATCATTCGATTATCTCTTTCTGCTTGTCTATGAGCAGCTTTCCTAGCTTACTCTTCCAGTGTCAATCGAGCGGTAGTTTGATCCGTTGTTTCATGACCAATTGGCTGAATTGGTTGATGATGAATGTCTCCCATAGGTGAGGGATACTGAACCCCGTCAGTATTCACCATTCTTCGATTAGCTCTCAGAGTCTTTTCAATTCCAAGATCAAGTGGAATCAGGGGATTGCCTTGACTCCTAGTATTGGGAATACACCGGTGTGTACCCTCAAAAGTATGTAAAATCAAAACCAATCAACTCCAACCAGTACCAATAAACGCCGTAACCGTATTCCCCAGCAACGACGCCAAAATTTGATGTCGCCCAAAATATGCCTCCTAAGAAGTTAAAGCGGTCGTTGTCAAATATAGAACCCAACTAGGTTGGGGTCGATCCCACAGGGAATAGGATTGAAGTAGGTTAAGTTCTTGTTCGAGTAGTTGGCAAATAAGTAAAAACTGGGGGTTTTGTAAGTAAATAGTGATAGTAACTATTGCTGATTGTATAGAGTTTGTAGACAATAAGAGAAGTACACTAGGACTGTGATTGATGTCGCTTAAAGTATACCTCCGAAAAAGTACAATGCGGTCGCTGAATCAAATATAGAACCCAACTAGGTTGGGGTCGATCCCACGGGGAATAGGTCAAAGTATGAGTAGACTACTGGAAGGAATAACTGGAAGGTAACTAAAACTGGGGGTTTTTGCTAGTGAATAGAAACGATAACGATTTCTGGCTGATATCGAGTTTGTAAATAATAAGAGAAGTTCACTAGGACTGTGATCCCCAATGATTCCTTAACTCCACCGGTGACTTATGCTTAACAAGACTGCCCCACTGCACTGCATGAAAAATCTAACAAGTTAGGTTCATCTAACTGTCTCTCGACTGTCATTAGACGAATTTCACTCTTCTCCTCTCGGTCTTTAAGTGTCGCACTACCAACCCTTGTCCTGGATTTCAGATAACCTTTCCCGCTAAGGCTCCGATAATTAGATGAAGGTTGATAGCTTTAAATCTCTGTTGTTATCTCGTTTTCCCAATCTCTACTTCTCTCTCGAGCAAGTCTAGAATACAGGCGAGATTCTAACGTTTGCAACCGTTAGAAAAGCAATCAATACGAAGGAAACAACAATACATGCATACGCAATAGTACAAAGTTGTTTTGCACTTCACCGGTTTCGTTAATTCTTCATGGTTCAAAAAAACCTAGTTGATGGGTTTAGCTACTCATAGTTGCAAGAACACAAGAATAATCCAAAGATGAAAGCATAATTATGATCTCACAAGAATGAAGGAAAAACCAAAATTTCAATTATCAATCAACCTCAGAATTCGGGTTTTTGAGTACAAAACCAAAATATATATCTTAATCAGTGTAAAATAACTCTCAAAATAGTAAATTGTCCAACAACCGCACTTAGGACTACCTAGGGGTATTTATAGATACAAAGCTAGTCCGATCCAAAACAAAATAGGAGAACAGAGTTGACAGCTTTCACGGTGTCATGACTTGGTGTCGTGGAACCAAGTCATGGCACGTGGCATGTATCGTGGGAATCAGTCTCAATTTGGGGTCTTCAGAAGTTGGATCACGGCAGGCTTCCACGTCACGTGGGTGTCAATCACGCCACATGACCCCTACCGTAGAAATCAGGCTGGATTTTCTGTCTCTGGGCTTCACTCACGTGGCGTGAGTGGCTTCCACGCCACGTGACTTGTGGCGTGAGTGGCTCTTTTCTGCAGCCTCTTATTCTTTCTTCATCCGACACTTCTTTCTCGGGCTCGATTCTTCCTCCTTTGCTCACTTTGCCTTTAGAACCTGTTTTCCGACAAATTAGGACAGAAACCACATCATACCAACAAAACACACCCAAGTTATTGCATATTTTCCTTGTTTTAAGCATCGAAAGTGCCATGTAACCATGGCACATCAACACCCTCAACTTAGAACGTTTGCATGTCCTTAGGCGAACAACACAAAACTACACCAACACAATGCTTAACTAAGAGAAACCTAAGGGACTTATGGCAGTCAACTTATTGCTTTTGATACAAAACTTTTTCTCGACCCCTCCTATTTTCAAAATAGAACCAAAGTGTGTATGTAAGTAGCATAGGATCATGACACAGCAGGGATCTAGTGATGGCACCAATTTATGTGCAAACAACTAAGAGTATATGTAACTTGGCATTTATCGAACAATTAGCAGCTAGTTATGCAACCCATCTACCCTCACAATCAAAGAAGTCCCATACACTCTCAGTATATTAATGGATATCAACATAGGGATGAGGTTAAAACACTCACTCTCATAAAGAAGTTAAGACAGTGTGCATTTAATACCATAGGCTTGCCCTTATTTTCTATGCCTTAGTTTTTGGACAGTCGGACTGGGATCACTATAGGACTTTACTCGGCTTGTAATGTAGGCTTAGGGACGGGTATGGTGTATATGGGTATAGTGAATCAACCCTCCTTGACACTACACTATTTTTGGCTCCAACTTCTAGCCCTTCTCTTTTTTCTTCTCCCTTATTCTCCATTTTTATTTTTTTATTTTTTTTTATTTTCAGATCTTGGGTGTGATTTTTCTTCTCAAACTTGTAAAAACATATATTTATTTAATTTATTTTTTTTTACACCCAAATCTCTTTTCCTCTTTTTCTTTTATTAACCCTTCTTCATACCCAACTCAATCTACACACCCCTATAATAGCCACCCTCAACTTAAGCGTTTTGCCTGAGTTGAGGTACACAGTGTCCAAGGAGGGACCAGAGCCAAGACAGGTTCATTGTAATCAAAAATGGGAAGGTGGATAGGCTAATGAAAGAAATAGGTCAATTAAGGCTCAAAAATCAGGATCAAGGGATACTTATTCATTTGGTTTGACATTTAGGCTAAAAGTGGACTTTTTTTTTTTTTTCAACAACGGCCTATGATCCTTTCCTAATCCTTTATCCTCTAATCTAGGCAAGACTAACCGGGCAAGTTCTGGATCACACACACAGAGCTAACTATGTAGTGACCTCACACGCACATAGCACAGGGTTATATTACCAACTACTACCTATCTGTTCATGCAATGCTAGATACGGTTGTTTGCCTATAATTCTAGTGCCATAAAGCATGTCAATTCCAAAAAGCAAAATTTCAGGAGGGGGTATCCTTAGCAACAAAAACACATAAGAAATCTTTCAAAACTGAACTGCACTAAAGTTCCCTCATTTTTTCTCCTAATATAGCAAGAAACATAAAAACATCACAATAACATCCTAAACATTCCGGTTTTACTATGATAGCACACTCGGGGGAAAAGAAACACGGCAACAAAAAACCCCAAGTGGTGGTACACCCTCACCCCCAACTAAACATGGTGCAATGCCCTCAGTGCACCGATATCAAATCAAAACAAGGGAGTGAAGACATACCTGTTGTGCTCTAAGCGTCGGACGTGGGCCCGCCAACCGCTGGATCATCAGCCTGAGTGGTAGAAGGTGCATCCGGTGGAGGGACTACCTGGCTAGCAGATGCACCACTTGCCCTCTGCTCTGCCTCTATCTGTCTAGCCTGATACTCTACTCGGGAGGCTTTAACAACCCTCTTCAAATCAGTCTCATATTCAGCATCACTTGCACCCTCATCCGCCGGACTGCGGGGTCGTTTGCCTCTATCCATTGGAGGCTCCTCATCAGCAAATAAATCAATCTCAAAGGCAGGTCGTACGGAGGTCGGGACAGGCATAGGTGGTATGATGGGCGTGCTAGTCGATGCCTGTGCCCGAACCTCCTCTCTCAATGCAGCAACCTCCTGGGTCAAGCCGGCCATATCAGGACTCGGTGTAGCACTCAATCGGGAAGCCATACATGCCTCAAAAATATCAATCCATCCATGCAGGCCCCGCATAAGCTGAGTCATGGCTGCATTCATCCGAGCCTCCACCCTAGTCTCTACAGTCTTTACTGTAGATCGAACCCAAGGTTTAAGCTGGGATACCAACTTAGCCATCTGCGTCTCGGTGTGAGCCTGGCACTCAAACATCTCCGTCTTCCTATCAACTAGCTGCTGTATAAAATCTCATGATACTGAAACCATCCCAGTAGGAGTCGGTGGGGCACTAGTACTAGGTACCTCATCATTAATAGGGTCAACGCCCTCAGTCTATACCGGTACCCTGACTGGTGTGGGAACAGGCACAGGCACACTACTCAGCTCATCCAGGGCAGCACCCGATGCCTCAGATGGCTGTGACCCTCGGGGAAGAATGGGGTGCAAACCCCTCTGCTGTATCATTGCAACATCTGCCAAATGGGTCACCTCTATAGAATTATCGATGGCAGGTATCCTGGCCACCCCTGCTCTATCACATAGACCCGGGATCAGACATGGGAAAGGGATACTTCTATGATCTCTAAATGCTCGCTCGTGGATCTCTTGGATGATGTACCTTGCAAAATGAATCTCATAACCAGCCAAGATGCTGGCTACTACTACAACCCTGTCTAAGGTGAGTGAATTATCAGCGTTTGTTGGACCCAACATATGACGAACCACTGACTACCAGAATTGACCTGCAAAATAAAGCGTGGACTTTTTGATGTCCAGCTTCCCAGTCACCCAACTAGCCTCTACACCCTCCTTGTCTATGTAATCGACAATCCATTTAACCAACGCCAATTTCAGCTCTGCATCTCTCATCCGAACTCTATCTCTGACCGTGTCAATCCTGTGATCAAATTCAGCTGTCGCAGTCGGAAGTGGGCGATCAGGCCCAAACAAGAAACGGTGAATGGTCTCTTCTGAAATGTCTACTCGGGTCCCGTGCACCATGACATGAGTCAGTACTGGGAGCAAAATATATCGCTGCCCCACTAGGGTGATCAAACCAACCGAAGCAACATAGGAAACATAAAACTCTCGGACCAACTTCGAGCTATACCGACCATAGGGCTGCGCCATCCAACCCAAGCCACACCGCTCAAAAACAGGCCAAATATCCGGCAATGCCCTCAACTCCTATGCTCTATATTGGGGCTCCTCCATAATGCTCCTCCGACAAACACCCCTCTCAGTCAACTCAGCATCTCGATCATAGATTGCTTGCATGCCCTGCACACACCACCTCTGAACCTCCCTAATCTGTGTAGGAGCCGGGGCACTCTCGGCACCAGTACCGGAAAGCGAGGCCACAGACGTCTCCTGACCTGTAGCATCATCAGCAGAAGTATACTAACCTGTAGCATCGACCACACACCCTGACTCAGAACCCTCCTCCCCCTTTTCAGACTGAGGGGCAGACTCAGATGACTCAGACGGAATAACTGGCTCAGCAGGTGGTGGGACCAGCTGAATTGCTGCTCGGGCTCGCATCTGTAACCTCGTAGCCCACGGAATCAAGGCAGTATCATCCATGCTAACCTCAAACTCCTCCACAGAACCACTTGGCTCAGACTCAGTTGGTTTGTCCCGCAGACGAGTTGGTAGATTCGAATTTTTGGTCTGAATTCGGGATGAAGCATCAAGGTGGTCATTCTTAGGGTTGGATTTTGGAGGCATGGTAACGGGTTTGGATCAAAATTTTTGGGTATTGGGTCGAATTTGGGTCTGGTTTGGTATGGTTAATTTGAATTTTTGGACCTATTTGGTAATGGGGTTCGAATTTTCGAATAGGGAACGGATGTGGTGATTGTTTGGGATTTGGTTTTTGGATTTTTGTAGTTTGGGAATGATGGGATTTGGATTTAATGGGGAGAGGTAGAGGGAATTTGAATTTTAGGGTTTAAGTTGAATGATTTTAAAGTGGGGAAGAAATAATGGTTTTCGGGTATATATTGGGTAAGGAAGAAAGGGTTTCAGATTTATTTTGGAAAAACTGGGCTCGGATCGGGTTGGATTTTGATTTCTGGTATTTTTAAGTTTCACGACATGACCCACGCCACATGACTGACACCCACGTGATGTGGAGTCTGTCGTGACTGGTGTGCTGTGACTGAATTGAGTGTCTGATTTCAACGACACCAGTCACGCGGCGTGGATCCCATACATGTCACGTGAACTACTTTCGTGGAACTGATTCAGAATCTGGAAATCTTTCTCTGAGTTTGACGATGTCATCCACATTGCGTAGAACCCCCTCACGTGTCGTGATTCATGTTGTGGAGGAAATTTCACCACTTCAGGTGGATTCTGTGATTTTCAACTAACTGCTACTTAATAAATCTTGGGTTGCCTCCTAATCAGCGTTTGATTTAACGTCGCGGCACAACATGGCTATCTTGGATACTCAGACTTTCCCAACTAGCCCATGGGTTGCCTCTCATAAAGCGCCTGATTTAATGTCGCGGCACGACATGGTTAACTTGACTACTCAGACTTCATCAAGTTCAAGTTCTTCAATCGTCCTTATCTCTTTTGGAACTCCTACATAATGCTTAACACGTTGTCGATTGACTTTGAATAGGAAATTATCTGCTCCTTTCAGCTCAATAGCACCATGTGAGAATACCCCAACTACCGTGAATGGGCCAGACCATTTGGACTTTAATTTTCCAACAAACAGGCGAAGCTTGGAGTTATACAGTAGCACCAAATCTCCCGGATGAAACTCTCGATTCTCAATTCGCCGATCATGATACAATTTCATCTTTTCTTTATACAATACTGAACTCTCATAAGCCCGGAGGCAAAATTCATCCATTTCATTCATCTGTTCCAGTCTCATTTTAGCCACTTCATTCTAGTCTAAATCCAACCTTTTCAATGCCCACAATGCTTTATGTTCTAGTTCGACGGGCAAATGGCAAGCTTTTCCAAAAACCAACTGATATGGTAAAGCACCAATCGGTGTTTTGAAAGCTGTTCGATATGCCCATAACACATCATCCAATCTATGAGCCTAATCAGTCATATTAGCATTGGCTGTTATTGCTAACATAGACTTGATTTCACCATTTGATACCTCAAACTGCCCATTTGTCTGCGGATGGTATGGTGTGGCCACCTTATGCTTTACACCGTATTTATCAAGAAGAACCTTAAACAGTCAGTTGCAAAAGTGGGATGCTCCATCACTAATAATAACTTGAGGTGTTCCAAATCTTGAGAAAATGTTCTTTTTCAAGAAAGCTGTGACACTTCTTCCTTCGTTATTAGGAAGCGAAATTGCCTCCACCCACTTAGAAACATAATCAACAGCCACCAAGATATACTTCATTCAATGTGAGCTCACAAATGGACCCATAAAGTCAACTCCCCACACATCAAATAATTCAAGTTCAAGAATCATAGTCATGGGAAGTTCGTGTCTGCGTGAAATATTACCTTGCCTTTGACACCGGTCACAAGCATTGGCATAGTCATGAGCATCCTTGTAAATGTTAGGCCAATAGTACCCACATTGCAATATTTTATGGGCAGTCCTTGCACCTCCATGATGACCCCCAACTGGAGATGAGTGACATGCCTCCAAAATACTCATCATTTCGACCTCTGGGATGTATCTTCGAATAATGCCATCAGCACACACTCTGAACAAATACGGCTCATCCCAAAAGAATTTTCTTACCTCATGCATGAACTTTCTTCTCTGCTGATATGTCATATCCTCCGAGACTAGATCACTTGCCAAAAAGTTGGCAAAATCAGCAAACCAAGGGATTAAATCTTGGGATGCTGCAAGCACTTGCTCATCTGGAAAAGTATCATCAATTTCAAGATCATCTTTCACTTTCAGCATGGCCTCCTCCTCAAGGCGTGACAGATGGTCAGCCACTTGATTTTCGGTCCCCTTCTGATCCTTGACTTCAAAGTCAAATTCTTGCAACAGAAGTACCCACCGAATCAGTCTTGGCTTAGCATCCTTTTTTGACATAAGATACAGAAGATACGCATGATCTGTGTGCACAATCACCTTCGTGCCAATCAAGTAAGATCTGAATTTATCGAAAGCAAATACTACTGCCAACAACTCCTGCTCAGTCACAATGTAATTCTTTTGAGCTGGATTAAGCACTTTGCTAGCGTAGTAGATCGGATGTAATATACTTTCAACTCTCTGGCCAAGGACTACACCCAAAGCCACTCCACTAGCATCGCACATAACCTCAAAAGGATTAGTCCAATCCGGTGACACAATGATAGGGGCTGACACCAACTTCTCTTTAAGACACTCAAACTCTTTAAGACATGCTTCATCAAACACGAAATTCACCTCTTTCTCTAAAAGTTTGCACAAGGGATGAGCAATCTTGGAGAAGTCTTTGATGAACCTTCTATAAAAACTCGCATGACCTAGAAAACTCTGAATACCTTTACAGAGATAGGTGGGGGTAGCTTCTCAATTACTTCGATTTTTGCCTTATCCACCTCCATGCCGTTCTTCAAAATCTGATGCCCCAATACGATACCTTGATTGACCATAAAGTGACACTTTTCCCAATTCAGCACTAGGTTGCACTCCTCGCATCTTTGCAGCACATTAGCAAGGTGTGCCAAACAGCCCTCAAACGAGTCACCCACTACAGAAAAATCGTCCATAAACACCTCGATAGTGTCTTCCACCATGTCGGAGAAAATAAATATCATACAGCGTTGAAAGGTGGCTGGTGCATTACACAAACCGAAAGGCATCCTCTTGAATGCGAACGTCCCATATGGACAAGTGAAAGTGGTCTTTTCTTGGTCTTCGGGGGCAATAAAGATCTGGTTATACCCCGAATACCCATCAAGAAAATAATACCATCCACTACCAGCAAGACGGTCTAACATCTGGTCCATGAAGGGCATAGGAAAATGATCCTTTTCAGTCCACGAATTCAGCTTCCGATAGTCCTTGCAAACTCTCCATCCAGTCACTGGTCTCATTGGAATCAACTCATTTTTGTCATTCGGAACCACCGTGATTCCTCCCTTTTTCGGCACACACTGAACCGGGCTTACCCATTTGCTATCAGCAATAGGGTAAACCACTCCTGCATCCAATCACTTGATGATCTCTTTCTTTACTACCTCTTTCATAGGTGGGTTTAGACAACGCTGGTGTTCAATGCTAGGGATGCATTCTGGAATAAGCTGAATTTTATGAGTGCAAATGCCAGGTGGAATACCTATGATATCTGCAATGGACCAACCAATGGACCTCTTGAATCTTCTTAAAACTGAAACCAAAGCCGCTACTTGCCATTCCACCAGCTTAGCAGAAATAATCACTGGCAAGGTATTGTTGGCTCCCAAGAATGTGTAGCGAAGATGGGTCGGAAGAGCCTTGACCTCTAACACTGGAGGATCCTCTATAGACGTACGAGCTGGTGGAGTTACCCTATTCTTTAAATCAAGATCCAGTTTCTTGGGCGCATAAGTGTACTCTCCTTTACCAGTTAGTGCACCCACCATCTCATCATAGTCTTCTATACCATCGTCTTCAAAGTTCATGATTACGACAACCATAGGTTCTACTCCTAACCTATCTTCAATGGGCACGGCAAATTCAATATCATCAACCTCATCTATCACTGAAATGACTCTCTTATCTCTTGGCTGCTTCATTGACCGACAGATATTGAAAGTAACCTGCTCATCATTAAATCTAAATTGCAGCTGCCGGATTTCCATATCAACCAATGCACTACCCGTGGCAAGGAATGGTCTTCCCAATATGATAGGGACCACAAAGTCAACTTCACAATCGAGTATCACAAAATTGGCTGAAAATATGAAAGAAGCAACCTTCACCAAAACATCGTACAGAATGCCCACAGTTTTTTTCACAGTTCTATCGGCCATGAGAAGTCTCATGGAGGTTGGTTTTGGTGCACCCAACCCCAATTGCTTGAACACGGCTAATGGCATTAGGTTGATGCTAGCTCCTAAATCGCATAGTGCTTTGGCAAAGTCGTAGGACCTAATAGTGCAAGGGATTGTGAAAGCTCCTGGATCCTCCTTCTTTTCAACTAAGGACCGTGAAGAAATTGCACTACAATGATGAATATTATCTGCTGTCTCAAAACTGACCGTTCTCTTCTTTGTCACCAAGTCTTTCATGAACTTTGTATATCCTGGCATCTGCTCTAATGCCTCCACAAGAGGGATGTTAACTGACAGCTCCTTCAACATGGTGATGAACTTCTGATACTTTCCTTCCTCCACCTTTTTCTTCAACCTTTGAGGATAGGGAGGAGGAGGTTGCGGAATAGTTTTGAGCACTTTTGGTAACTCGTTCTCCTTCCTCTTCTCAGATTTGGCATTATCACTACCGTCCTGGTTTGGAACCATATCACCCTTTGCATTATCCAGCTCTAACTTAGCTTCTACATTAAGAATATCTGGATCAATAGGCACACCACTGTCGGCAGGCATAGGTGGATCTGTCGTGCACTTCCCACTTCTAGTAGTGATGGCGAGGCAATGATTATTATTTTTAGGATTCTGGATGTGTTACTTGGAAGGGTGCATGGCTGACGTTGGTTTAGTGCCAAAGAAATCTGGCCAAACTATTGCTCCAACTGTTTAATGGCAGTTGAATGGGACTCCACTTTTTGACTTATGCCCGAAATATCTATCCGAATCTCTTTCAAGCAATTCTCCTGACTTTCTGCTCCTTTAACCAATTTATTTAGTAGTGCCTCCATCCTTGAACTTTCGGACTCCTCATCACGCCTTCCAGGTGATACATAAGTGTCATTCTTTTCTCTATGATCATCTTTCCGCCTCCAATCACCATAACGATCCCGTTCATGATCTCTGTATCCCGATTTGTTGTAGCTGTCCCCATAATAGTTTCGACCTTGATTCCCTTGCCTTGAGTTCCAAGAGTCTTGATTAGACCCCTGACCCTAGGCTCGAAAACCCGCCACTTCACGATCTATATACTTCGCCTCTTCATCTGACTTACTATCATCATGTCTGACTGATTTGCTTTGTGCACCAACAGCATGCACCTTTTCTGCATCTCTAGCAGCTATCTGTTTGGCCAGAAGACCAATCTCTGTCCTCAACTGAGCAACCTCTTGAGCCACAGATTCATCCAGAGCCCTTTGAGCTGCTGAAGCTCCAATAGCATATGTTCCAGCCGGCGTATCTGCCTCCCGAGTATGCCATCCTCGGTTGGTCTTAGTGACACGATCTAATATCTCAGAAGCTTGGTCCTATCTCAAACTCATGAATGTATCTGCTACCGCCTTTGTGTTGATATTCAAAGCTCTGTAGAAGATTTCAAGTAAGTTCCTGCCACTCATCCTATGATTTGGCACCATCTGCAGCTTTTTTTTAAATCTCAGCCAAGTCTCATAGAGTGCTTCCGAATAAAGTTGTCTGAAGTTGTAGATCTCGTCTTTCAACTGCAGTATCTTGGAAGGTGGAAAAAATCTTTCCAAGAATTGATTCCTCAATTCCTGCCAAGTAGTGATAGAACCTCGAGGCAGCTCATCCAACCACAACGTAGCTTCTCCTGTAAGAGAAAATGGGAACAACCTCAATCGAATCGCCTCCTTATCAACCCCAGAAAGATTGTATGACGTGTAGACCCCCACAAAATTATTACATGCATGTTTGGATCATCAGAAGGAAGACTCGCAAACACGCCCTCCAAGTTCAACAGATGGATCATGGCACTAGTGATGTCAAACTTAGTGCCCGGAGGTAACTCTGGTGGAACAATGGCACCGTTCTCGATTGGCTCAAAATAGGCCACGTACTCTTCTTCAAGATCATCATAAATAGGCACACGTTGTCTCAGTTGTTCTCTTAATCGTCTTTGTCGCTTTTCAACATCAGCCAAATGTTGTGCTGCTTCCTGCATAGCTCGATTATCTCTTTCTGCGTGTCTAAGAGTAGCTTGTCTAGCATGCTCTTTTCATGTCAATCGAGCAGTAGTTTGTTCTGCTGTTTCCTGACCAGACGGATTCAATGGCTGATTGTGAATATCCCCCGCAGCTGCGGGATTCTGGACTCCTTCAGTATTCACCATTCTCCGATTAGCTCTTAAAGTCCTTTCGATTTCAAGATCAAGTGGAATCAGGGGATTGCCTTGACTCCTTGTATTTTGCATACACCGGCGTATGCCCTCGACAGTATGTAAAAACACACCCAATCCACTCCAACCAATAATGTTAAACTTCGTAACCGTAATTCCCCAGCAACGGCGCTAAAATTTGATGTCGCTCAAAGTATACCTCCGAAAAAGTACCATGCGGTCGCTGAATCAAATATAGAACCCAACAAGGTTGGGGTCGATCCCACAGGGAATAGGTCGAAGTATGAGTAGACTACTGGAAGGAATAACTAGCAAGTAACTAAAACTGGGGGGTTTTGCTAGTGAATAGTAATGATAACGATTGCTGGCTGATATAGAGTTTGTAAATAATAAGAGAAGTTCACTAGGACTGTGATACCAATTGATTCCTTAACTCCATCGGTGACTTGTGCTTAGCAAGACTGCCCCACTGCACTGCATGCAAAATCTAACAAGTTAGGTTCATCTAACTGTCTCTCGACTGTCATTAGACGAATTTCACTCTTCTCCTCTCGATCTTTAAGTGTCGCACTACCAACCCTTGTCCTGGATTTCAGATAACCTTTCCCGCTAAGGCTCCGGTTATTAGATGAAGGTTGATAGCTTCAAATCTCTGTTGTTATCTCATTTTCCCAATCTCTACTTCTCTCACGAGCAAGTCCAGAATACAGGCGAGATTCTAACATTTGCAACCTTTAGAAAAGCAATCAATACGAAGGAAACAATAATACATGCATACGCAGCAGTACAAAGTTGTTTTGCACTTCACCGGTTTTGTTAATTTTTCATGGTTCACATAACGCTAGTTGATGGGTTTAGCGACTCATAGTTGCAAGAACACAAGAATAATCCAAAGATGAAAGCATAATTATGATCTCACAAGAATAAAGGAAAAACCGAAATTTCAATTATCAATCAACCTCAAAATTTGGGTTTTTGAGTACAAAACCAAAATATATATCTTAATCAGTGTAAAATAACTCTCAAAATAGTAAATTGTCCAACAACCGCACTTAGGACTACCTAGGGGTATTTATAGATACAAAGCTAGTCTTATCCAAAACAAAATAGGAGAACAGAGTCGGCAGCTTTCACGGTGTCATGACTTGGTGTCGTGGAACCAAGTCACGGCATGTGGCATGTATCATGGGAATCAGTCTCAATTTGGGGTCTTCAGAAGTTGGATCACGGCAGGCTTCCACGTCACGTGGGTGTCAATCACGCCATGTGACCCCTACCGTAGAAATCAGGCTAGATTTTCTGTCTCTGGGTTTCACTCACGATAGCCACTCACGTGGCTTGAGTGTCTTCCACGCCATGTGACTTTTGGCGTGAGTGGATCTTTTCTGAAGCCTTTTGTTATTTCTTTATCCGACACTTCTTTCTCGGGCTCGATTCTTCTTCTTTTGCTCACTTTGCCTTTAGAACCTATTTTCCTACAAATTAGGACAGAAACCACATCATACCAACAAAACACACCCAAGTTATTCCATATTTTCCTTATTTTAAGCATCGAAAGTGCCATGTAACCATGGCACATCAGTGATCCCTAATGATTCCTTAACTCCACCGGTTACTTCTGCTAACAAAATCATCCCGCTATGTTGCATGCAAAATCTGACAAGATATGTTATCTAAAAGTTTCTCGACCTTGGTTAGATGAATTTCACTCTTCTCCTCTCTGTCTCCGAGTGTTGCACTACTAACCCTTATCCTAGACCTCAGATAACTATTCCCGCTAAGGCTCAAGTTATTAGATAAAGGTTGATAGCTTCAAATCTCTGTTGTTATCTCCTTTTCCCAATCTCTACCTCTCTCTTGAGCAAGTATAGAATACAGGCGAGTTTCTAACGTTTGCAACCGTTAGAAGATCAATCACAATGAAGAAGATAACAATACATGCATTCACAACGGTTCAGAGTTGCTTTGCACTTAACCTATTTCGTTAATTCCTCATGGTTCACACAACCCTAGTTAATGAGTTTAGATACTCATAATTGCAAGAACACAAGAAGAATTCAAAGATGAAAACATGATTGTAAACTCACAATAATGAAGAAGAACTGAAATCTCAATTATCAATAAAACTCGAAGCTAGGGTTTGTAACTACAAAACCAAGAATATGTTTATGAACTCAGAAACAGTAGAAAATATCTCTTAAAATAATGTACTGACTAACTCCCGCACATAGGACTATACAAGGGTATTTATAGATACAAAACTAATCCTATCCTAATCAGAACAGGAGAACAGAGTCGGCAACTTCCACGGTATCGTGACTTGGTGTCGTGGAAGCAAGTCACGCCACATAGGTGAGTGTCATGGAAATAAGGTTCAAGTTGACAGCTTCAGAACACAACTCACGCCACCAGTCACGCCACGTGGGTGTAGTCACGCCACGTGAGTGCTTCCGTGGAAATCAGGGTCTTGTCCAGGCTTGCATAGAGTGACTCACGGCAGCCACCCAAATCACGTGGGTGGAATCATGGCACGTGAATCTCTGTCGTGGGTCCCCTCTGTGATTCCATCTAGACTCTTTCATCTTCAGACACTCCATTTTGGTACAATATTCTTCACTTTATCTCCATTTTGCCTCCATAACCTATTCTCCTGTAATGTAGGGGAGAATTCACATCATACCAACCAAATACACCTAAGTTATTGCATATTTTCCTTATTTTAAGCATCGAAAGTGCCCTGTAACCATGGCGCATCATATCCCTCTCTTCCTTGATCTATTCATATTGTATATGTATCTTTTGGCCTTGTATATTACTATATATATTTCATTCACTATTTATTCGTGTATTGGCCAGGGATATACGATATTTCCCTTTAGTTCATGAGTGCTGTCAAGATAGGGTAGTTGTCCTTATTGCACTATTTGCACTATTATGACTAGTTCCTTAGATAGTTGCCTATAGTTTCATTCATGCCTTACATGTCATTTTATGCTCAAATTATTTTTGGAGATCAGTTGGCCGATGCCTACTTAGTACCACGTGTTTCGTACTTATACTGCACTTCTACAGCCTGTAGATCATAGTTTGAGTTATCGTCATTGATGTGTGCATCGTACGGAGCAGCTATGGATCGGATACATAGGGCGAGCCCCTGACGTTCGTAGTTGTGCCTTCTCTCTCTCTCTCTTATTGATTAGACTGATCTATATGTTGTACTTAGAGACATCTTTGTATATATATATTTATCCTGTAATTCACTTATACTCTTGATTTATTTAAAGATTTTGTATTGGCTCCTCTAGGTTTTGGGATTATATTAGCCCTTTTATTATTTTTATTCCGTTGTTTTCTTTCATTTTCTTGATAGTCTGTTACTAGCCATTCCGGATTATGGGTTAGCTTACCTGCTTGTGGGTTATAATAGGTTCCGTCATGACCAGAGAAATTGGATCGTGACAATGACTCTCCCACTTTCTTTCTCTACCCAAATTGGGACATAATTGTCTACTTTATCGCTTTTCAAATTTTTGCATTGTGAGCGTTTAATCACATAGAATGGTTAAATGGTTAATTACATAGATTGGTTAAATGATATGTCTAAGAATATGATTAGCTCTGGTTCATTGGTATTTTCATGGATTAATTTTATGTATGTTCAAGGATGCGAGCTTTTTTCAAATCGTGCATGAAAGTGGGATGCTTAATGCATCGTCTGCCCTTTGAAGTATTTTTTAAAGGAAAGCGTCATCTTCATTCTTTTGTAAGTAATTTTATTATTGAATTTGATTATGATTGGCTTATCTTTACAATTTAAATATTTTATCTAATTAAATATGTAATTAAGTAGTTTATAATAAAAATATTTTGTGTTTTATAAAAAAATACTTGTGTCCTTACTCAAAATTATTTATGTAACAACCATTGTTTTAAATTTCATCCTTTTATGTGTTTTGACCATTTTGACCTTTCCTGTAGTTGTTATATGCTATTTGTGTGTTGTGGGATTGGTTGGCATGGTCTCTGATGCGTTCGAAAATGATTTGGGTGAGTTTAAGGTCCTTAGAGGCTTCTAAAGTGACTAGTTTGACTTTGGTTAGCAATTAGTGATACGCACGTCAAATGGTGATTTGGATAGTTCTATTAGATTCATAATGTCGATTTTGGATTTGTAGCGTAGTTAGTTTGTGTTCCGAGCCTTTATATTGCATTTTGACCCTGTAGGCAGAAACTAGTTAAATTAAGCTTAAAAGGGGTCCCGGAGGATCATTCATTGTAAATGATCTCTTTTCAAATATTTGATGCTTCCATTGAGTCCTAAACATAAAAAATAGCCTAGTAGCATATCTAGTTCATTTCTGTTGGGTTCCGAATGAATCTTGAGGGTCCGTTTTGAGACATTTCATGACTTGTGAGATTGCTGGTTTTTATGCAATCTGGTGAATCTTAATCCTTCTTCACGGATGTCGTCCCTTTACTGCAAATACAGATATAGAAAATTTCCTTTATCGCGAATGAGATAGTGGGACCATGTTCGCGAAGGGTAACTCTAGGGATCGAGTCGGGTCGTAGTCATCACGTTCACGATCAGAATTTCGTGATCACGAGGGGTCTGGGTTAATAGCCTTTACGAATGCAGAGGATTCACTGTGACTGTAAAGAATAAATTTATGCCCAGTCAATGCTGACCCTCGAGATCTCGAGTTAGGGACCGTGATGGCAAGAAATTGTTCAATTAAACTGTATAAATTCCCCATTTTAGTGATTTTCACCATTTTTGGACCTTGGGACCTATGGAAAGATGATTTTAAGGGGAGTTTTTCATCAATCCTATTTGGGTAATCTCTAAAAGTTCTATTTTCATCATATCCTATTGATTCAATCTTCAAAATAGCTTTAAAAACATGGACTTGGGGTTTTCACTTGGTAAAGTATAAAATTAGTTTTTCACTGATTTGAAGTCTGATTTCAATTCGTTTTCACTTGGGTTATCAAATTTAGACTCCTCTTGACTTGGGAAACATGATTCTTAAATAAAATTACAAATTTACCCTTTTTGATTTTAAGCCAATTTTTGAACTATTTTGGACCGAGATTGAATATAGACAATATGTGTATTGTTAGATCCCTTTTGACATGTAGATTATAGTTTTGATAGATTTAGTTTATTCTGAGACCTCTCGTAAAGGAAAGGCTCCACGTTGAAGGGTCTAGGCTTGGATTTTTAATTTTTGAGGTAAGTTGTGGCTTAACTTTCTTTAGACTGGGCGGGGTAGTTAACTATGCATGTAAAGAATGCCATGAGTTGGGGAATTATTCATGGGAATCATATTTCAAAGTTATTATTATTATCGTGTTGCCCGTGTGGGGGCATATATGCATATTATTTTTGACTTGAGAGATTATATTTGTTGTGATGCCTGTGTAGGTGCTTTATTTGATATTATATGCCATTTTTGTGCATTTATTTTCCATTATTATCATTGCTATGTCATGTGGAGGCTTAAATTTACATTATAGACCTTATTTGACCATTTAATTAGCACTATCATATTAGTGATACCCGAGTGAGGAGTTTTAAATGACATTATTAATGTCTTACATGATTATTTATACTAGTGAAGTTATACAATAGCTTATATCATGAACTATTGTCATATTGAGTTGATTCTGAGCTCATTTGTACCTGTATCGAATTGATCATTATCTTCATACTGATTGGTTGTGATCATTTCATCCTTATTTCATATATTCATATTCATGGGATTGGTATCACTGAGAAACATTTATTTTGGCAAAAAATGAAACAATTTACAAAACCCTTGATTGGGGAATATGGAGGCAAGATGATTGATACTTGACATTTCAGATTGTTAAAGTATATGGTCTTATCGTTGAAGCAAGTAGGCTCATAAGGCATATACAATATCTTCGACTAAGACTGTGAAGGTATATGGTCCTATCATAGAAGCGAGGAGGCTCGAAAGGCAAATACGAGAGCTATATGATTATTCATATAATTTTTATTCCACCATCATTTCATTGCATTGCAATACATTGCATAATTTGTACTTCTACTTATATGTTTGTTGTCTTGTACTTAGTTTTATAATATAATTCGTGTGTAATTGTTCCTTTTTAAATGTATATTTTAGAAATTAGTGGAGATAGTGTGAGCTACCATTTGGGAACTTTTCTATTTGTAGGTGGAAGTATGTTCATAGTATCTTTTACTCGCTTAGTTTTCTACTTTTCTCAGTCAGCTTATGATGCCTACTGAGTACAAGTGGACCATACTCACTCCTACTTCTGTGCACTTTTAATTCAGATACCAGTCCAAGTGCAACCAGTGGTGGATGATTTGTGCATTGAGAGAGCTATTTCAGAGATCGAATAAGCTCTCCATCTAGAGCCTTATTCTAGCCTCTGTTTATCTTCATGTCTTGATTTATTATCAGAGACAGACTTATGTAATTATTCATAATTCATATTTGTATTAGATGCTCTTTACACTTATGACACCATGTTTTGGGGATTAATGTATTTCTTTCGAATGCTTCTTTTATTTACATATTATGGCCTGACTTTGTTCTAGAAGTCTCGTATTTATTTCATTTTTGTATTATTTTGACTTTCTTTGCTTTTGCGTGGTTTTGGCTTACCCACAAAGGCTGGGTCGAGGTAGGTGTCATCATGACCTTAACTTTTACATCGTGACAAATTGGTATCAGAGCACTAGGTTCATTGGTCTCATATGAGAAAGAACAAGATATCTAATAGAATCTAACAGATTATTACGTTGACATTCGTATTATCTTTGAGAAGCTGTATGATATCTTTAAGAAAAACTTTTCTAATTTGATTCCTTAATTTATGCCCAACATTCTAAACTTGTATTCCATTCTTTTTAGTGCAGATGGTGAGGACTAGATCCAAAGATGTTAAGGCAGCACCTACAGTTGAAACCCCATTCAGGGGGCGAGGTAGGGGTTGAGGTCGAGCCAGAGGCAGAGGTCAGCCAAGAGGAGCTGCTTCAACAAAAGGATAGGCTAGGGAGGCCTCTCCCAAGCCTAAGAGTTATTATGAAAAGGACTAACAGACAGAGGATGTGGGACCAACTCAAGCCCCTTAGAGTTCAGTTGCGACCTCAGTATTACAAGATTTATTGATTCATCTATTGGAGCATCAGAATGGTGTTCCCCAGATAGGTATTCCATTAAGTGTTCCAGGTATTTCTCAGACTCTAAGAGGTATTTAACCATTAGGGAAGGCTCCTACTTATGGTTTTTTAACTCCAGGGGTACAACCAGTTACTATGGTACCCCATCGTATTGATACTTTGCCTACTAGACTCACTGCTTCTCCTATTGCTTTGGGTCATGTAATGTCTTCTGATAATCAGAAAAGGTTTGAGAGATTCATTTTCTTGGCTCCTCCCAAGTTTAGTTATTCCATTGGAGAGGACACCTATGAGTGTTTACTTGAATGTCAGGAGAGGTTGCATAATCTCAGATTCCTTGAGTCCCATGGTGTTACCTATTCAATTTATCAATAGACTGATATGGCCAGGCAGTGGTGTAGGTCTCGTACTAGTTATAGGCCATTGGGTTTGCCTGCTATGTCATGGACTCAATTTCTGAGGCTTTTCTGGAGAGGTTTATGCCTTCAAATTTGAGGGATCAGATGAGAGATGAGTTTGATCAACTGGAGCAGGGCTTTATGACTATTGTAGAGTATGAAAAACATTTTCATTCACTAACTAGATATGCCATTGCCAGTATCTCCATCTAGTCTGAGAGGATCATGAAGTTTGTAAAGTGTTTGGCATGTTATTATTAGTTGACTACAACTTAGATGGTGGTTTCAAGATCTTTTTCTAGAGTATCATAGAGCTTGCTAAGTAAATTGAGTCACTTCGTCAGAGAACTCGGGATGGTGGTGGTTCTAAGAAGATTCACCAACAAGGTGAGTTCATTAGATATGCATCTCGAGGTAGGGATTTCTCTGACTTGGGTATTCACTATTATCAGGGTAGACCAATTCAGTAAGCTTTACATAGTTCGGGTAGTAGGTCTGTAGTTTCTGTAGCTCCAGGTAGTTAGGGGTTAGATCATGTTGGCAGAGCCTCCAGTTTTGGTTCTTTAGGATATATAGGGCATTTTTGATCTTTTGGTCTCTCATATCATGATTCTAGTAGTAGGGTATGTTACGTATGTGGTGAGCCTAGTCATTATGTGTGGAATTACCCTTGGCGATCATCGGGTCCAGCCCAGCTGGGTTCTTAGATACAGTTTTGTCCTACTCTTACTTCTACAGTTAGAGATGGTTTGTTGAGTGGCAGGGGTGGTTCTAGGAGTGCCTGAGGCGTATCCCAGGGAGTTCATGGTAGGGACGAGAGTTTTCATAGCCTGGTAGTGGGCGAGATTAGTGCTATGCTCTATCGGGGAGACTTGAGGCACAGGCTTCTTGCAGTTATCACAAGTATAGTCCCAGTTTGCCATTGTTTTGCTTCCATTTTATTTGACCCTGGGTCTACATTCTCCTATGTGTCTCCATACTTTGCTACTGGTTTTTATGCTGCATATGAGTCCTTTGATGTGCCTATTCTTGTTTTAACCCCTCTAGGAGACTGTTTAGTGGTGGATAGGGTGTTCCGATCTTGTGTGGTGGCCTTTGCAGTGCGTGAGACCTTGGTAGACCTAATTATCGTTGATATTATTGATTTTGATGTTATCTAACGTATGGATTAGTTAGCTTCTTATCATGCAATTTTGGATTATTTTGTCAAGTTTGTAAGTTTAGCTCCTCTGGGTGTGCCAAGGTTAGCATGAAAGGGTATGCCTAGTTCGGGTCCAAAGGTAGTTTTATCTTTTCTACGTGTTCACCGCATGGTAGAAAAAAAGTGTTTGTTATTTGGCCTATGTTTGTGATACTAGCATTCTTTCACCGCCTCCTTTGGATTCTGTTCAGGTGGTTAAAGTGTTATAGGATGTGTTTCCTATGGGCTTACCTGGTACGCCTTCAGATCAAGATATTTATTTTATTATCGATGTTGACCCGCGCACCAAGCCCATTTTCATTTCTTCATATAGGATGGACCAGGCTGAGTTGAAGGAATTAAAGGAGTAGTTGCAAAATATGTTTGGTAAGGGGTTTCATTAGACCTAATGTGTCTCTTGGGGTGCTCCTGTTTTATTTTTGAAGAAAAAGGATGGATCTATGTGTTTATGTATTGACTATTAGCAATTGAACAAAGAGATGGTCAAGAAAAAATATCCTCTTCCTTGCATTGATGATTTTTTTATAAGTTTCTAGGCACCTCGGTGTTTCCCAAGGTTAACTTAAGATTCGATTACCACCATTTGAGGATTAGAGCTTCTGATATTCCAAAAATAGCTTTTCGGATGCAGCATGGTCATTATGAGTTTTTGGTCATGTCTTTTGGACTGACTAATGCCTCAATAGCATTCATGGAGTTAATAAACTGAGTATTTTGACCTTATCTTGATTCCTTTGAGATTGTATTCATTGATGATATCTTGGTTTATTCTAAGAATGAGGCTGATTATACAAGGCACTTGAGGACTGTACTTCAGAGATTGTGAGATGATGAGTTGTATGCAAAGTTCACCAAGCGTGAGTTTTGGTTGGATTTTGTTTCTTTCTTAGGTCATGTAGTGACCAAGGATGGTACTATGGTCAATCTGACTAAGAATGTTGCAGTTCATGATTAGGCTAGGCCTACTTGTCCTATTGAGATTCTAAGTTTTATTGGACTAGCGAGTTATTATCGGTGCTTTGTACAGAGTTTCTTTTCTATTGAGACTCTTTTGACCAAGTTGACTCAAAAGAAAATTATTTTTCAGTGGTCGGATGCATATGAAGAGAGCTTTCAAAGGGTAAAGGAGTTGTTGACTTCGATTTCATATCTTTACCTTACTAAAGGAGGGCATGGGATTTACTGTGTTTTGTGATGATTCTGAAGTTGGCTTGGGTGGTGTGTTGATGCAAGAAGGTAAGGTGATTGCCTATGCTTCTCAACAATTAAAGCCTTATGAGAAGAATTACCCTACCCACGATTTAGAGTAGGTCACAGTTGTGTTTGTGTTGAAGTTATAGAGACACTACTTGTATGGAATCTATTGTGAGATTTTCTCCTATCACCGTAGCCTTCAGTGCTCTCTACCTAGCGATATCTAAATATATTACTTGAGGGGCCAGGCAAAGGTTGTATCTCTTGATTTTGATGGTGTTTTGAGGATTAATGGTCGAGTTTTTGTGTCGAGAGATAGTGGATATGTTAGATTGATCTTGGAGGAGGCTTATTATTTGAGGTACACCATTCACCTAGGAGCAGATAAAATGTATCATGACCTAAAGCAACATTATTAGTGGGGTAGTATAAAGGGAGATATTGTAGAGTTTGTGTCTAAGTTTTTTAATTGCCAACAGGTAAAGTATGAGCATCAACGACCAGGTGGTAGGTGGTATGATGCAGAGGATACCCATTCCTGAGTTGAAGTGGGAGTGGATCACCATGGATTTTATAGTTGGCCTACACCCGACTGTGGAAAACTTTGATTCTATTTGGTTGATTATAGACAGATTGACCAAATCAACATATTTTGTACCTGTGAGAGAGAATTATAATATGGAGAAGTTGGCCAAGATCTACATTAGAGAGGTAGTTTGATTGCATGGTGTGCTTATCTCCATTATTTCTGATAGAGGTACCTTGTTAACCACAAGTTTTTAGAGTACCATGCAGAGTAGGTGGGTACTAAGCTGTACTTAAGCACAAATTTTCATCCCCAGACAAATGGTTAGTCTGAGAGGACTATTCAGGTGTTAGGGGACATACTTCGAGCGTGTGTTATAAATTTGGGTGGACATTGGGACAAGTACGTTTCCTTAGCGGAGTTCGCCTACAACAACAGTTACCATTCCAACATTTAGATTGTGCCTTTAAGGGTTTATATGGTTGAGGTGTAGATCACATATGGGATGGTTTGACTTTTTTGAGGTGAGACCTTGGGGCACAAATTTGTTGAGAGATTCGATAGATAGAGTGAGACTGATTCAACAGAGGTTAGTAGCTGCCAGAGTAGGCAAAAGAGTTATGCCAATCATTGAGTCTGTGATGTTGTCTTCATGATTAGAGATCGGGTTTTGTTGAAGGTTTCACCAATGAAGGGTGTGATGAGGTTTGGGAAGAAAGAAAAGCTTAGTCCGCGGTTTGGCCCTTTTGGGATTCTTAAGAAGTATGGGCTCGCATATAGGCTAGCCTTACCTACACATCAGTCAGTTGTTCATTCGACACTCCATGTTTCCATGTTTAAGAGATGTCTTCCCGATAATGTACGTATGATTCAGTGGGATCCAGTTGTTTTAGACCATGATTTATCCCTTGAGGAGGAGCCCATTGCTATCCTAGATAGGTGTACTAGGAAGCTGAGGTCTAAGCATATTGATTCAGTAAATGTCCAAAAAAGACATCTCCCTATTGAGGAGGCTACTTGGGAGGTCAAGTATGATATACAACGTAGATACCCCCACTTTTTACCGCTTCAGGCACTTTATTTAATTTTTAGTTCGAGAATAAACTTGTGTTTTAGTGGTGGATAATGTATCAACCATAGATGTAAATTTCACGTTTTTATGTGTTTTGACCATTTTGCCCTTCCTCGTAGTTGTAAAATCCTATTTGTGAGTTGTGGGGTTGGTTGGCAAGGTCACCGATGCATTCAGAAATGATTTGGGTGAGTTTGAGGTCCTTAGAGGCTTCTAAAGTGACAAGTTTGACTTTGGTCAACATTTTGTGATGCGCACGTAAGATAGTGATTTGGACAGTTCTATTGGATTCAAAATGTCAATTTTGGATTAGTAGCGTAGTTAGTTTGGTTTTGAACCTTTAAATTGCATTTTGACCCATTAGGCAAAAACTAGTTAAATTAATCTTAAAAGGGGTCCGGGGGGCTAATATGTTGTAAATGATATCTTTTCAAAAATCTGATGGGTCCACTGAGTCCGAAACGTCAAAAATAGCCTAGTAGCATATCTGGTTCATTTTTGTGAGGTGCCGAATGGATCCTGAGGGTCTGTTTGGAAATATTTCATGAATTGTGAGATTGCTGGTTTTTCTGCTATCTAGTGCAGCTAAATCCTTCTTTGCGAATATAGAGAAGGAAAATGTCCTTTATTCCAAATGCGATAGTGGGACCAGATTTGCGAAGGGTAACTCTGGGGATCGGGTCAGGTCATAGTCATTGTAATGACCCTCCAGGTCATTTCTGACATTTTTATGTTTTTTTGATGTTTAGAACTTTCTCACAACTGCACCAAGTCATTTATGACTTGTTGGGACTGACAGTTTTGTCGCCGGACAGTTAGTTTGGTTTTTAGAGCCAATCCCCTATTTTGGAGCTTTCGTTGTTAAGAAATGGGCATCGTACCTAAAATTTAGGTAAATGATCATGGATGCAAATTTCTAACAGTTTCATTAGCTCTGGAATGTCGATTTAAGGCCAGAGGGACCCTTGGTTCGGGTCCTGAGGCTTCCAAACTCATTTTGGGCTATTAAGAGGATTTTAGTTAAAATTACTCTTTAGGTGCGGGACCCACTTTTGATCAAAACGACCTCGGATGGAAATTTTGATGGCGCCATTGAGTCCGAAATGTTAAATTTAGTAGGGTAGCATAGTTCGTTTGCAATCATGACATTCCAAACGAATTTTGAGGGACCGATAGGACTTGGCACTTAGCCAAGTTTGCTGGTGCAACCATATTTTAGCCTTTGCATTGGCCAGACTTTGCCGCATTTGTGTAGATCAAGAAATCTTAGCCTCTGTATTTGCGAGATAGCCTTTGCATTCGCAATGGGTTAGCTGACCGACCTGTACAGGCTTTCTCCCTCGCTTTCGCTGTATATCGATCACGTTTGCGTAGGCTTGGCAAGGTAGGTCTCTGCGTTCATGAAGGGGGTCCCGCGATCTCGTTGAAGGGACCCCTTGGTTTATTTATTGATGTGGAACCATTTTTAGCCCATATTTCTTAAGTCCCAACAACACTAAACCCTAGAAAGCTTACAAAATTATGGGAGATCGATCTTTGGGTGTCGGGGGTGAGTTGGATACGTTGTTGTGGTCATTTCCTCATCCTTATTTCATAAGTTTCCACTTAATTTCTTGTCTAACTCTTAATTTAAATTTAAATCCCTACTTTTCTTTACGGGCTTATTTGGGGCTTATTAGTGCTCGAATTTCACCTTATTTTGAGGATAAATGATCCTTGAGTTTAAATGGACGTGTTGACGGTTTCAAATTCATGATTCTGCAAGCGAGCCCCACATGGAATTTTTAGTTTGACTTTTGACCCAGAGCAATTACATGCAATATGGGTATCCATGTTCTAATTTTAATTCATAGATTATTATTTTGATAGTGTGGCAGCATTTGGAGGCTTCTCGAAAAGGAAAAGCTCTAGAGTAGTGGACTTTATGAGCTTTTGACGGCGTCCAGGTAGGCTAGGCTTAGTTTCCTCATATATTAGGTTTTATTATGGTATTAGTGTAGTATTATGCTAGCTATGGGTGGGTATTTATGACTTGGTTAGTAGTTTAGTATTTTATTTGTTAAAGTTAGTCTGTTTGGGGGGCCTCTTTGGTAGAATTTGACCCCATTTTCCTTCATAATAGTAATAATAATTCCTTAGGACTAGTTTTAGTTCATTTAAGACCTTGGGGTGGAATTAAATGTGCTTAGTCTATGTTTGGGTAGGTGTTTGTCTTAGTATGGATTTTTGGAACTAGTAGGGGCCACACCGACCCTCCTTTTAGGTCAATTACCTAGATTAGCCCCTTTTAGCTCTAAAAGGACTTTATTTATCACTTCTGCCTAAACCTTGAACCTTAGGTCTACTTAGGTCACTTATGACTCCCTATTAGCTTGGTTACTCGTGTTAGAAGGACCTTTGGCCCTTAGAACCTCGTACTAGACTTAGTAGCTGAAACCCGCTTAACTTTCAAATTTGACTATCCGTCTTGGGGATTTGGAATTATTTGGGAATGGAAGAAGCTATAACCTTTGTTTATTATTACTTTAAACTTATTTACTAGTTCCAGTTCTAGCCCGGCAGTCATGAACCACATGCGGCACTTTATTATGATAATGTTATTTGCTAGTTCCGGTTCAAGTCCGACATTCAGGATAGATGTGTGGCACTTTTCTATGGTGTACTACTCACTAGTTTAGGTTCATGTCTGGCATTTATGGTTCGAAGGGGGTTTCACGTATGTCATCACTTTTTGGCTCACGTTGTATTATTATATTCGATAATTCCTACTTATTTGTATCCATCGAGCTTATGGGGGCACCATTCATTGTTTCTCTCTTATTTGTGCCTTCTGGGCTTATGGGGCCCTAGTTAGGTGTAGTTAGCTTGCATTTACTTTCGGTTTCCTTTTATTCTGTATACTTACCATTTTCGTTGAGTGAAATATTAGTTCTATTTATGCTCTTTTATTCCTGACTTAGTTTATATTCTCGTATTTTACTATACTTTTAGTGTGATTTAGCTCAGTCGGCCGATGATGTATATTGAGTACCCATTGTTTTGGGTACTCCTACTACACTTCTGCATCTTTTCAGATGCAAATTCGAGTACGAGCTACCGTCGTTGACGCTTTATTCAGGCTTGCTGTGGTTTTGGAGATAAGTTCAGCTTTAAGAGTCAGAGGTGATTCTTTCTCCTTCTACTATTTTTAGACAGTCTTAACTTATTTCGAGACTACCTATTAATTTGCTACTATCTAGTACTCTTATGTTGATTTAGTGGCTCTTGTACTGACCTTACTTGGTCATGGGATACTCTTTTACATATTTTTCTACTTTTTTTTTGTTGTCTAGTACTATCATATTTATATATCCCGCTGTTTAGTATTTATATTGCCTGTCTAAATTCTATATTCTTTTACTTCCCGCCATTTAGCCTATTACTCATCATTCTGAGCTATGATTTGGCTTACCTACTGGTGGGTTAAAGTAGGTGCCATCATGACTCCAGAAATTGGGTCGTTATAGTCATCGCGTTCTCTATTGAAACTTTGCGATCGCAAGGGGTCTAGTTCTACAGCCTTCGCGAATGCGAAGAACAAATTTATGCCCCGTCAATACCGACCCTTGCAATCGCAAGGTGGGGACCTGAATCGTGAGGTACTATTTACCTGAACAATATAAGTTCCCCATTTTCGTGATTTTCACCATTTTTGGACCTTGAGACCTTGGGAAAGATGATTTAAAGGAGAATTTTTCATCAATCTTGTTTGAATAATCTCTAAACATCTATTTTCATCATTTCCTATTGATTCTATCTTCAAAATTGCTTTAAAAACTTGTCTTCCAACTTGGATTTTGGGTTTTCACCTGGTAAAGTATAAAATTGGTTTGTCATCAATTTAATGTCGATTTCAACTCATTTTCTCTTGGGTTTTCAAATTTATACTCCTCTTGACTTGGAAAATATAATTCTTAAATAAAATTCCAGATTTACCCTTTTTGATTTCGAGTCGATTTTTGAACTATGTTTGGACCCAGATGTAATATAGCCAATATGGGTCTTGTTAGATCCCTTTTGACGTGTAAGTTATGTTTTTGATAGATTTAGTTCATTCCGAGACTGCTCGTATAGGAAAGGCTCCGCGTTAAAGGGTCTAGGCTTGGATTTTGGCTTTTTGAGGTAGGTTAACTATCTTCAAACTGGGCTGGGTAGTTAACCATTCATATAAAGCATGCTAAGCATTGGGAAATTAGGTGTGGGAATTATATTTCAAAGTTATTATTATCATGTTGCCTGTGTGGGCGCTTATATGCATATTGTTGTTGACTTGAGAAATTATATTTATTTTGATGCCGGTGTGGGGGCTTTATTTGATATTATAGGCCTTGTTTGTGTGTTTATTTTCCATTATTATCATTGAGATGCCGTGCGGGGGATTGAATTTACATTATAGGCCATATTTGAGCATTTAATTGCCTCTATCATATTAGTGATACCCGAGTGAGGGGTTTTAAATGACATTATTTATCTTTTACATGACTATTTATACCAGTGATGTTATACTATGGCTTATGAAGGCCTGAGAATCCCCTTAGTATTACATCATAAGCATAGTTATAAATAAAGTGCGAAAAATAGATCCATGATTAGGAAGTTTAACTAAAAATGGAAATTTAACTTCAAGTCTTGAGATAAGAGATAAAACAATATCCAACATAGACTACGAAGCCTCTAACATTATGAATAGAAATCCTAAGTCGGAACATGGCCTCGACAATACCATAAAACCAAATTAGAGGTCTAACAAAAATAAAATAGAACGCCTTCTAGAAGTTGGATGGCTTACCACTTGCGAACTGTTGAGCTGTGAGAATCCAAATGATGAACCGGGTCGAGAGTAAAGGCTTCAGAACCTACATCATGAAAATATGTAGCTTCCGGGGATGGTCAGTACGATGAGTACTGGCATGCAACCTGAGGTAAGAGGATCCAAAATAGTATAATAATAATAATATAAAATTCTAAAACATTTGCATCATCAGGTCAATCAGGAAAATCAGAGTTAAACATTTATAAGCATTAAGACCAACGATGTAACTTCCGAGTGTAAACATCATGATAAGACATTGTGGAATAAAACATAACTATATTCAAAAAAACTTTACGTTATGGATTATGCAGTTTCACCGACCTTAAGTAACCCACGGGCTGATATGGGTCAGGTATTCACCCAACCAGTGGGGACTCAATCCATGTTTGCCACCCGAATTAAGATGAACATATTGAGGCCATAATATACCGCACCCTTAGAGGTGCGTATCAAGGTCATCTCGTTTAACAATGAACCATACCTATGTCGGTAAACATTGGTTTCCAGCGTTTGTCACACGGACTACACCTTCTCGATGAACCACGTAATCCCCAAGTACGCCCCATTAAACCATTTTTCATAAACCATTATGCATAGAGTCTTTCATTATGGCATTCACCTTCTGGAACCGTCGTACTAAGACTTGCAAGTCATCCATATTATACGAAATCATTATCATGTAATATAGACTTTAAATTCAGTCATTAAATTCATACACATAGCTATAACATGATTTTCATAAGAATCATTTAAACCTTTCATCATTTCATAAGATGTGTGGTTCAAAAGACGAAATAACCATCATGATTCTCTATTTACAACAAGCTCTTCAAAATGGGTTGAGGGTTTCAGTGTCATCTTATATAACATATAACTTTTCAAATTCATGTAATGAAATTCATCTTTTCAAAAGGCATGTTCAATTGTCAAACCCTCTACTAGTAGTTAGAAAATAATTTGTGACAAGAGGGAATTCCATATTAAACTTTTCACAAAAATCCTAGTTTTCAAATCATCAATTTAATATACGTAATAGTAAATAAATTAACATTTAATAATGGTTGAAGTAAGGAGTGTTAAAACATGCCTTTTTGACCAAGAACTATTAAACAAACCGTGAGAGATGATCCTAGCATAACCTTCGATACCTTGAGAGCCTTGAAACTTTAGAGAAGATGAGAGGAGCATTGCTTAATTCGATTTAGGGAAAAACCCTATTATAAAGAATATTGAAGAACCATCTTGAATTTGGGAACTTTGGAGCTTAGGGGTTTGAAAACCCTTTCTTGAATTCATGAGATTTGGGAGAGAAGACGGATTAGGGATTTGGGAATGAATATGATAGTTTAGGATGATTTTGGGGATTTAAAATGGATTGGGGAAGTTACATAGGGTTAAAGAACTAGTTTACCCTTGATTTAATAGGAGAAAAACATATTTTTACATTGGGTAAGGGAAGGATGCATAGCATGTCCTATCACGTGGCACCAGCTGTGCCTCGCACAGTCAATCGCGGGGTACCAGCTGTACCTTGCTCTATCATAGTGCATCATGTACAGTGTCTCACTAAAACGTCCATAACATTTTACTTCAAACATGGATTGACAAATGGTTTGCGGCATTGGAAAGAAGACTCAAGAGCGTTTAATTTGGTAGGTACTAGGCCACCTAACTCATTAAATTCTAGGATTAATGGTCGTTAGAAGTTGACCCAAGTAAGAACGTCTTCTAAAGCTCAATTGGTAGGAAAGTTCTCAACTCAACTTTGAGTTAGGAGATTTCTTTGACCTCAATTCATCTCCAAAAATGTTCCCAAACTAAAGAATTTATATGAACACTTATATCTAAATAGAAATCAATGGGTTCGGGCCTATACACTAATGAAGAACGGTCTAAATTTTAGCCCGAAAGTGTGGGGGTGTTACATTATTTCCCCCTTGGGATCATTCGTCCTCCCATAATGGCTGAGGGCTTTTTGAGGTTCTATAAGTACAACATAAGGGCTTAAACTTCACCTCAAGAAATTTTTTTTAGCTCACTTATATCAAGAGCGGTTTCATGAAAACGTAAAGCAACTTGGTTAAGCACGAATAATGAGAAGCATGAGATTTAGCATAGACACGATCTAGGAAATGAGTTCTATGGAACATGATCATAATGATGTTAGACATGAATTTATTTGAAAATCCTCATCCCGGTTAAGATATATACAAAACATGAAATGAGATTTTTACGGGGCATAAGGATAGAAGCATTCTCCTCCTTAAATAGTACGTCTTATAGCCCTTAAGTTGAGCGACACTTCTCAACTATGCTTTCCACTACAAATACCACACTTCAATATTTCAAACTTATAATTCTCCTACAGAACACATAACTAGAAGAGCCTGAGTCTAATTGTATAGTGTTTCCATGTTAAAACCTAACCCCAAGACAAAAGGTGCTAGGCTAACTGTTGTACTCAATACTCTACATCCCTCCAAGATTACTACTCCATCTTATCACTATAATAAACAACCTCCAATCTTAATCAAGGAGTACTAGCTCCATAGCACAATGGTCTACATATCTATCAATCATAACATTCAAGCCTGTCATTACTACACCCACTTTACACACCTTCACACTTAAAATTTGCAAGTTCCATCACTTTAACAAGGACTTACACCACATGTCCCCCTTATGAATCAACCAAGTCATTCAAACCTACTAATGCATGTAGTTTAGGGGCTTCCACGCCTAGAATATTCTATCACTTCTAATGAAGTCATACCATATATTCCCCATCCAACTATACCTTATGCAACAGGTCATTTGTCATTCTTTAAACCCTATTGGGGTGGACAGGCACCTATAGCTATAAAAACTCAACAGCACCAACCCATAACCTTGTACTTCTTATGCATGTAACTATGATAATCAAAGGTTATTCAAAGTATGGACACTATGCATCAATGAAGATAAACCATGTATACAAGCCCAAAACTATATATACATGACTTAGCCATTAGGGCTACAGTGACTGGAAGACAAGGCACAACCACACTTTGTTTTACCGTCTACTAAGACTCTAAAAGAGATATAAACTTAGTTAAGGTCGGGACAACCCCCTGCCTTACACTTAACTACTATATAATACCAAAACACATATAATAGACTCGGAAAACCTCGAATCAACCTGGAGCTCACCAATAGCTGCTGGATGTCCTGTGCTTCTACTGGAGGGGTCTACTAGCTGAAGTACCTATGCCTGCAACATGAAATGCAGGTCCCCAGTAAGGGACGTCAGTATAAAATAATATACTGAATATGTAAGGCTGAAAGTAACTATACATAACACAAGAGCTCAAATGAAATTAGGTAAAAGTATGTAGATATTGATAATAGACCACCTTTACATAGATATTGATAATAGACCACCTTTACATATACTTGTGGAATCGTGTACATTATATTCTGTTCTTTACTTTACCTTTCTTTACTTTATAATCTTGTAAGCCATGCGATACAAATGACCAACTGATTAGTGGTAAATACCTAAGTTGGGATCGGCCCATGCTAGGCTTATGCCCCTGAGTTGCCACCCACATGTAAAGAGATCGGGATCGGCCCATGCTAGGCTTTCGCCCAAAAGATGCTACTCGTACATACCAAATTTGTGTTTCTTAGTTTACTACCTTTGAGATTGTTACTTTGGTGGTCATGACATTATTGAGCTTTGGGACAATAGTCCACCAGTAATAGATGCATGAATAAACACTTGATGCAGTAACAATGAGGTAGGGAGCAATTTGTACACCAATAAAAAGCTCAGGAGCTGAAATAACACATGGATCTTATTTGACTAAAAGGAGAACTCATGAAGCTTGCTATTGAATGTAGACACACAGATTTAATAATAAGCACATATTGGAGAATTTTAACATATTAGGGAGTGGGAACAAGGTCGTTAGCTACATGGAATATTGTACGCTGCCACTATGTATCATTACTATAGGAGAACTTTGGAAGCTCACTTTGTAACACAAGTGCTAGATTTTAATGCCAAATAATACGGAATAGAGTAACCTTACATACCTTGTTGTACAACTCCAATATTAACCAAAATTAACCTCCTGCCTTTTGGATTACTTATCTATAGTAAAATACGTGGTAAAACTAGTATTAGTAGCTAATCAAGATGTTTGGGCAATTTAACCTCACTAAAATAGTAGACGGGTAGTAAGCCCGTAATTTAGCAACCCAAGGGTGTTCTTTCAACCCCTTCTCCTCTAATTATATTTGTACAACACACGAATTCATATAAGATCCCCGGAGACTATTTTGACTTTATAATATGTACCAAACAGTTCCAAAGTGTGATAGGCAGCAAGCTTATACAACATCTAATTAAGCAGTGTATCATTACACCCTCCTTTTATATGTCAATACCTATAACTCACATCTCTTTTTAAGATCAACCAAGCTGTCCCCAACATAAACACATAAATCTGCCCCTAAAATAGTTCGAAAGTCCTTTATTATAGCAACCCAATATTGAACTCATCATCCCTTGAGTTTTCACAACAATATATACACAATTCTCCACCAAAACATGTATAAAGAAAGGGGAAAAATGGACAGTAGCCGTACCTTAGTTTTTGTGATGGTTTATTCTCTTAACTTGTATCTCTTTAATATCTTAATTCCTGTAGCTTGGAAGGAAAAGAAATCCTAAGAACCCTAATGGAATTATAGGGTTGCTGTAAAAGCTACTAGAGAGAGAGAAAACCCTAGAAAACTGATTTTTTTGCCTAAGTTAATATGTATAAAATGAGCTGTTTTCAATCCTTTTAAAAGGACCATCTCCTAGCCTACTTTATTGGCTAATTTTGGGCCATATATTGACATTTAAGTGCACCTACTTTTCCATTAGACTTGGGCCTTTTTGGACTTAAAATTATTGGGTCTTGGCTGCCCATTCTCCAGATTTTCATCCAATTATTTTGGGCCAGAATTAATTCAAGTAGGTGATGGTGTACTTGTCCTAATAATCTAGTCAAAGGAGTCTTAGTAGGTGATGCACCTACTTGTTTCTTAGATTGGTCAATAAGTTAAAGTAGGTGATGCACCTACTTGTCACCTACTAGCTTAATTTAAGTCAAGCAAGCAGCTCACTTATTTTATTCCATATTCTAATTCTTAACCCCTTATGTTAACTTAATACTTATATACACTTTGGCATTTAGTCCTTCAGGTAGAATACCACCTTACTATCTCACGTTTAATTACTTTCTTTGGGGATAACTTGGCGTATACATGCTGAATTGTTTGGGTTGTTATAATATCCTTTAAATCCTCTTTAAACCACCACTAATCAGTTAAGAAACTTGGTCCCTTACCTATACAAAAAGGTTACCGCAAGTCCCATATCAATAGAATAAGCACACGCAAAATATGGGGTGTTACATCTTCCATCACTTAGGAACATTCATCCTCGAATGCTAGCATAATTAGCCTGCCAAAACAAGTTCAAGCACAAGTTTAATCTTCATGATTCCATATAACACATACACATTTATACTTACTTTTTAATGCTCCAATTCAGTATCTTGTACTTTCACTTCAGATTCGAATAAATGAGGGTTCTTGGATTTAATCGCTTCCTCAGCTTCCCATGTGATCTCTTCTACTTGTTAGCTCCCCCAAAGTACTTTTACAGAAACGACTTCCATATTTCTTAACTTTCTAACTTAGCGATCTAGAATAGCAATAGGTACTTCTTCATAAGTGAGATCTTCCATAACTTGTACATCTTTAGTAGGAGTAATATGATATGGATCTCCTATGCACTTTCGAAGCATTGAGACATGGAACACTGGATGTATTGTTGAAAGTTCTTGAGGTAGCTCTAACTCATATGCAACTTGGCCAAATCTTCGAATAATCTTATATGGACCTATATAGCGTGGTCTTAATTTTCCATTTTTACTAAACCTCATTACCCCTTTTATTAGTGATATCTTCAAGAATACCCACTCTCCTATAGCAAACTCTAGCCCTCTTTTTCTAACATTAGCATATTATTTATGTCGACTTTGAGCTATTTCTAGCGGCTGTTGTATCACCCTAACATTTTTGATAGCTTGATGAACAAGAACTGGCCCAAATAAGGCAGTTTCACCCTCTTCAAATGACCTAAATGGTGATCTACACTTTCTCCCATAACAAGCTTTATAAGGTGCCATTTTAATACTCGAGTGGTAGCTATTGTTGAATGCAAACTCAATAAGTGACAAATGATCATCCCAACTACCTTTGAAGCCCAATACCCATGCTCGCAACATATCCTTAAGTGTTTGGATTGTACGTTCTTCCTGACCATCTGTTTGAGGCTGAAAAGTTGTTCTTAAACTCACTTTCATTCCCAAACTCTTCTAAAATTACCTCCAAAAATTTACGGTAAATTAAGCTCGCCTATCAAATATAATAGAGATTGGGACTCTATGTAGGTGAACTATTTCTTTAATATGCAATTTCGCATACTCTTAAGTTGTGTAAGTGGTCTTAACTGGTAGGAAGTGTGCTGATTTTTTGAGTCTATAAACTATTATCCATATGAAATCATACTTCTGAGAGGAGTGAGGCAAACTAGTGACAAAATCCATGTTGATGATGTCCGACTTCAAAATAAGGAGTTGTATACACTGCATATAACCTTTCGATTTTTATTTCTCTACATTAATTTGTTGTCAATTTGGATATTGAGCCACAAATTATGTAATATTCTTCTTCATGTCTCCCCACCAATACACTTCTTTCAAATCATGATACATTTTGGCTAACCTCAAATGGACAGAATATCTTAAATGGTGTGCCTCCGTCATAATCCTCTTTCTTAATCCATCTACACTAGGTACACACAATCTATTTTGGCACCGAAGTACTCCCTCTTGTGTAAGATTAAATGCCTTCATCATACCTTGTTGTATATTTTCCTTAAGTTGTAATAAAATAGGATCCGCATACTGCTTTTCTTTCACTTCCACTACCGATGAGGATTCTGCGGCATTTTGTACAATAACTTTTTCGTCTGGAGATTCAAGAAGGTGAACCCCCAAGCTAGCTAGTTGGTGAAGATCTTTATTTATCCCTTGTCTTTCTGTGGACTGATCATATGTACTCTCCATTGTATTATGACTTAAAGCATCGGCTACCACATTTGCTTTCCCTGAATGATACAAGATATCAATTTTATAGTCCTTTAATAACTCAAGTCGTCTTTGTTGCCTTAAATTCAAGTCCTTCTGCTTAAAGATAAATTGTAAACTCTTATTGTCAGTATATATATCAACATGGACTCCATATAAGTAATGGCGCCATATCTTTAAAGCAAATATAACCGCTACTAGCTCAAGATCATGTGTTGGATAATTCTTCTGATATGGACGTAACTGTCTTGAGGCGCAGACTATTACCTTACCATGATGTATCAATACACATCCTAGAACCACTCTCGAAGAATCATAATACACTGCATACCCCTCTATACCCTCTGGGAGTACCAATACAGCTGTGGAAGTTAACTCAACTCTTGGAAGCTTCTTTCACAAGCATCATTCCTTTGAAACTTGGCTGCTTTGTGTGTTAACTTGGTTATTAGTGTGGAAATGGAAGAAAACCCCTCAACAAACCTTCTATAATAACCTGCCAAGCCTAGGAAGCTACGAACCTCCATAGGCGTTGTGGGTCTTGGACAGTTCTTCATGGCTTCTATCTTTTGAGAATAAACCCTTATCCCTTCATTGGATACAATATGCCCCAAGAATGCCACTGATTTTAACAAAAACTCATATTTAGAGAACTTTACAAATAACTTACGATCACGAAGAATCTGTAACACCTGCCGTAAGTGTCTAGCATGGTCCTCCTTTTATATTGAATAAACCAAAATATCATCTATAAATACTATCACAAACACATCCAAGATGGCTTGAACACTCTATTCATCAGATCCTTGAAAGTTGCTGGTGCATTTGTTAGCCCGAACGACATAACTAAAAACTCAAAATGACCATACCGCGTTTGAAAAGTTTTTTTGGGTATATCTTTCTTCTTCACTCTCATTTAGTGATACTCTGACCTCAAGTTGATTTTTGAGAAACACTTAGCACCTTGTAATGGATCAAACAAATCATCAATTCTAGAAAGGGGATATTTGTTCTTAATTGTCACATTATTCAGTTGTCGGTAATCAATACACATTCTCAGTGTGTCATCTTACTTATGTACAAATAACATAGGTGCGCCCCAAGGGGACATACTAGGCCTTATGAATCCCTTTTCTAATAATTTTTTTAATTGCTCCTTCAATTCACGTAATTCTACCGTGGCCATTCTATATAGAGGAATAAAAATAGGTTGAGTATCTGGGATCACATCAATAGCAAACTCTACTTCTCATTATGGAGTTAAACTAGGAAGCTCTTCAGGAAACACAATAGAAAATTCATGTACCACTGGAATGGATTGAAGAGTTGGTGGCTCTACATCTATATCTTTCACCCTTACTAGATGAATATGCACCCTTTGTACATCATATTCTTCACCTTAACATAAGAAATAAACTTACCCCTTGGTGCCCCAATATTACCCCTCTATTCAAGGACTATCTCTTTTGGAAAATGAAAATGCGCCCTCTTAGCTTGGCAGTCTATTGTGGCATAACAAGAAGCCAACCAGTCCATACCCATTATGACTTCAAAATCTATCATTTCTAGCTCAATAAGGTTGGCCAATGTGTCACGATCACAAATAGATACTATACAATTATGATAAAATCTTCTAGATATAATAGATTCACTAATCGGTGTAAACACTTCAAATGGCTTAACCAGTGATTCTAGTGTTCTTCTGAACTTTCTAGCAATCAATGGAATGGCATATGATAGCATAGAGCCCGGATCAATTAATGCATATACATTATGTGAAAAGATGGACAATGTACCTATAACCATATCGGGAGAAGCCTCCAAATTTTATCTATTCACTAGAGAGTATGTATGATTCTTAACTCCCTAGAACTAGCTACTCCTTTAACACCTCTACCACGACTTGTAGGTTGTATACCCCTACCTAAAGAAGACACCAATGATGACGATTCAATGATGGATCTCGTAGGTCGTGCCATACCACTCATACCCCTTTGTGGGCATTCTCTCATCATGTGCCCTGATATACCACACCAAAAGAAAACATCTGTCCCAAATAGGCATGCACCTAAATGAAGCTTTCCACATTGCCTACATTACTGTCGAGGAGGTATTAATTGGATTATACTCCTTGTTTTGATACCCCGCTGTCCGTGAACCTTGGCACTCACTTCTTTGCCCAAGTTGATTTACTCTAAACCCTTAGAATCGGGGTGGAGAACTTGCTACAGAGTAGGAAGTTGATAGCCTAGGTGGTCTGTTAGGAAACCCAGGTCTGAACTCACTTTGGGATGGCATAAAATGCCCCATAGATCTAGCCCTCTTGGAATACCCTCTTTTCGTCTCTTGTGTCCTTCTATTTTGCCTCTGATCATCCTTTTTTTGGGCAAAAACTTGTATCTATGCTATATCTATGTCTTTATTCAAAGCAGCAATAGTACACTCTCTAACCAGATATGGATCCAATCTATCCACATATCGATGAAATCTATCATCCATAGTAGCTACTACATTAGGAGCATACCTAGTCAAAAAGTTAAATCGAATACTATATCCTCTCACGCTCATATTCCCTTGACGAAGATTTAAAACTTGATCTGGACGAGCCACTCGATTATCAAATGAAAGGTAATGATCAAGAAATGCTGCTTTGAACTTTTCCCAATTAGCTGAAGGTGCACCGGTACCACTAGATCTTTTCCAGTTTTCATGCCATAATATAGCCTCCCTTTTTAATGTATACACTTCTAGCTCAATCATTTTTTTACCAGATACATGCATGACATCCAAATCCCTTTGTATTTGATCAATAAAGTCTTGTGGGTCTTCATTAAGATCTTACCCGATAAATATGGGAGGATCCAATTTAAGGAAATCCTGTGTTCGTAGACTAGCTGCCCTATCTGCACCACTAGTACCTATAATTGGACTAGCTTGTCCTTGACCTTGTACAACAACTATACGAGTCAACAATTGCACCACATTCATTAAATCTTGCTCAGTAGCATTAATATATGATTTTGAGTGTACTTTTCTCCTTCTTAGATTTTCTGGAGATAGAGGAAAAGTCCATAATGCAAACTCATCCTGAGCCTCACTTTGATTAGCTTGTGCAGGTGGTGACTTGTTGGTCCCTTCTCTGGCAGCCATAGCTACTTGCTTACTTTTATTCTTACTCCTTCTTGTAATAGGCATCTTTACTATAATGAAAAAGAAAACAAATTCAATGGTTAAATATGACTCCACCTATAACTTTGGCTCTATTGCACGATCTAAGGTATGAAGAAAAAGAGACAACTCCTAAATGTACCGTAGCCTCCTATTTATAGATGCGGTGCACAATACACCCATAAAGAAAGACTCTACATTGACACGGCTTTGTAGACTCCATAGGATGACCTGCTCTGATACCACTTTTGTCACGCCTCAAACCCTATTGGGGTGGACAGGCACCAATAGTCGTAAAGGCCCTAGAAAACCAACCCATAACCTTGTACTTCTCATGCATGTAAATATGATAATAAAAGGTACTGCCATGTATGGAAACAATGCATCAATAAAAATAAACCACGTAGACAAGCCCAAAACTATATATACATGACTTAGCCGTTGGGGCCACAATGACTGGAAGACAAGGCACAACCACACTTTACTTTATCGTCTACAAAGCCTCTAAAAGAGATATAAACTTAGTTAAGTTCGGGACAAGACCCCGCCTTACACTTAACTACTATGCAATACCAAAACATATATAATAGACTGGATGTCCTATGCTTCTACAGAAGGGGTCTACTAGTTAAAGTAATTGTGCCTGCAGCATGATATTCAGGTCCCCAGTAAGGAAAGTCAGTACGAAAGAATGTACTAAATATGTAAGGCCGAAAGTAACTATACATTACACAAGAGCTCAAATGAAATCAAGTACAAGTGTATAAATAGTACTAATAGACCACCTTTACGTACACTTGTGGAATTGTGTACATTACATTCCTTTCTTTACTTTACCTTTCCTTACTCTATAATCTTGTAAGCCATGTGATACAAATGATCAACTGATCAGTAGTAAATACCCAAGTTGGGATCAGCCCATGCTAGGCTTACTCCCCTGAGCTTCCACCCACATGTAAAGATCGGGATCAGCCAATGCTAAGCTTTCGCCCAAAAACTACGACCCGTATATAACCAGATTTGCGTTTGTTAGTTTATTACCTTTGAGATTGTTACTTTGGTGGTCATGACATTATTGAGCTTTGGGACAATAGTCCACCAGTAAGAGATGCATGAATAAACACTTGATGCAGTAACAATGGGGTAGAGAGCAGTTTTTACACAAATGAAATGCCTAGGAGATGAAATAACACATGGATATTATTTGACTAAAAGGAGAACTTATGAAGCTTTCTATTGAATATAGACACACAGATTTAATAATAAGCACATATTGGAATATTTTAACACATTAGGGAGTGGGAACAAGGTTGTTAGCTACATGGGAGATCATACGCTGCCACTATGTATCATTTACTATAGGAGAACTTTAGAAGTTCACTTTGTAACACAAGTGTTAGATTTCAAGCCAAATAATATGGAATAGAGTAGCATTACATACCTTGTTGCACAACTCCAATATTAACCTGAATTAACCTCCTGCCTTTTGGATTACTTATCTATAGTAAAATACGTGGTAAAACTAGTATTAGTAGCTAATGAACACATTTGGGATATTTAAGCTCACCAAAATAGTAGCCGGGCAGCAAGCCCGTAATTTAGCAGCCTTAGGGTGTTCTTTCAACCCCTCCTCTTCTAATTACATTTGTACAACACACGAATTCATATAAGATCCTTGGAGACTCTTTTGGCTTTATAATATGTACAAAACAATTCCAAATGTGATAGGCAACAAGCTTATACAACATCTAATTAAGTGGTGTATCATTACACCCTCCTTTTATATGTCAAAACCAATAACTCACATGCCTTTTTAAGATCAGTCAAGCTGTCCCCAACATATATACATAAAATAACCCCTAAAACATTCCCAAAGTCCTTTATTATAGAAACCCAATATTAAACTCATCATCCCTTGAGTTCTTAACAACAATATATACACAATTCTCCACCAAAACATGTATATAGAAAGGGGAAAAAATGGGCAGTAGCCTTACCTTAGGTTCTGTGATGGTTTATTCTCTTAACTTGTATATCTTTAATACCTTCATGGTCCACAACTAATGGTAACTGATGGCATTCGAAGACTCTGCCTTCGGTCTACTAGGTACAGCATATAAATGACCTCTCCCGCCACCTGCCTGGGCATCTGATCTACCACCCATCCTACCATCCTGAGAACCTCCTAGAGAACCCTGGGGACCACCACTGCGACCCTGGACACCACCTCTAGCTGAAGGCAACACTGATCTGATCAACTAAATACTCTGTGCTACACTTTGAATCATCCCATGCTGGGGATACTCCTTATCAAAATGACCAATCACTCCACAAGTGTAGCAAGGCCCAGAAATGCCACTCTGCCAGAATCAAACCGGTATAATAATGTAAAGTCACAATAACTAGCCAAGCCCCAAACTAGATAAATTCTAGATAGTCTAAGGTTCAAGATTAACTGTAATGTTTTTAACAAAGGTATTCTAAGTGTACAAGGAGCTAAAAGAGATTGCACAACCTTAAAAAAAACGACGAGGCCCGCTTTTAAACCAGAAAGTTCATACTAAGGCGATTACTACCCAAAAATGACTAAGTCTCCAAAATTCCACTACAAGTTATTACATAAGTCTAAATAAATTGTAAAAGCATTATTTTACTTAAAGGAAGGATAAAAGGTTTGATTCTACCTTCGAAACTGCTCACAAATCGTACAAATAAGTCAAACTTCACTAACTAAGAAACCAATCGTAATTTCCAACACAAAACTAGCACAATATCATAATAATACCATAATAAAGCTCAATATAAAAGTAAGGTAAGCCTAGACTACCTGGATGCCAAAGAATGCTCGATAAAGTCAGCTAAATTAGGGCTTTTCCTTTTCGAGAAGCCTCGGCACGATGCCACACTATCAGAATAACAATCTACTCATTAATACGAGAATAATGAATTGCATATAAATTTTTTGGGTCTAAAATCGAGCTAAAAATTCTATCTGGGGCTCACTCATGGAATCATAAATTTGAAACCGTCAAAACGTCCCTCAAGACTCAAGGATCATTTACCCTCAAGGATGGGTAAATTCCAAGCTCCAAAATATCCAAATCAACCCACAAATGAATTTGGGATTTAAACCTAAAATGAAGAATTTATTGAGAAATTAGATGGAACTTACAAGGAGTAAGATGAGGAAAAAGGCTTTGACAAACTCTCTAACATCCCTTGATCACCAAAGAATTGCCTCCCCTCTCTCACTATCTGTCTAGGGCTTTTAATGACTAACACTTATAGAAAATAAGAGAAAAATGAGTGAAAGGGGATTAAATGTACTGCAGGTACCACTAAAGTGTCCACTCGATCACTTATCGCTGCTTAAGAGACAACCCACCGCTAAAATGATCCAAAGACCTTGGCTGACCTCCGATAAATTAGATATGTGAAGCTTAAGCGTACCTCGCTAGAGTGGTAGGGCCTCCATTTAAGTGGTCTGTGCCCAGCCGCTAAAGTGGTAAACAATTCGCTAAAGCATCTTCCGCTTAAGCGGCTAACGGCCACCTTAAGCGGTCGCACCAGCTGAAGCAGCATCAACACTTAGTAATATTTTGCCAAGTTCCCAACGGGCCCTCGGGATTTGTTTGGAACCCCATGAACGCAAATGAACTATGTTATCCTATAAAATTCGGCATTTCAAACTCAACGTCACAATCAAAATTTCCATCCAGATTCATTTTGATAAAATATGGGTCCCACATCCAAATGGCCATTTTTATCACTTTTCACCCAATAGCCCAAATTGAGTTTGAAACCCAAATTGATAAAATATGGGTCCCACATCCAAATGGCCATCATTTACCATCAGTTATCGGTCATATGTGTATTGACTATAGGCAGGTAAATAGGGTGACCATGAAGAATAAGTATCCTATGCCTCGCATTTACGATTTAGTTTACCATCTTCAGGATACAATAGTTTTCTCTAAGATTAACTTGAGATTGGTTCCATCAGTTGAGGATTTAGGCTGAGGACATCCCTAAGATAGCCTTCAAGACTCGGTAGGGCTGTTAGGAGTTCTTGGTGATGTCTTTTGGGTTTACCAATGCACCAGCAACATTTATGGATTTGATGAATCAAGTTTTTAGGCTCTATTTGGACTCCTTCGTGATTGTGTTTATTTATGACATATTAATGTATTTGAGGAGTAGGGAGGAGCATTTGCAACATTTGAAGATTGTGCATCAGACTTTGAGAGATCACAGGCTTTATGCCAAATTCTCAAAGTGTGAGTTTTGGCTTGATTCTGTTACATTCCTAGGATATGTGGTGTCTAAGAATGGGACTATGGTGGACCCAATGAAGATAGAGGCTATTCATGATTGGGCAAGACACTACATCTCTGATCGAGGTTTGTACCTTTATTAGTTTGGCAGGTTACTACAGATGATTTGTTGAGGGTTTTGCTTCTATTACATCACCTATGACCAGGTTGACTAGGAAGGAGGTTCCTTTTCAGTGGTCCATTGAGTGTGAATTGATCTTTCAAAAGCTCAAGGAAATGCTCACATCAGCTCCTATATTAACTCTTCCTGTTGAGGGCGAGGGGTATACAGTTTATTGTGATGCTTTCGGTGTTGGTTTGGGTTATGTTCTGATGCAGTAGGTCTGAGTTATTGCTTATGCATCGAGGCAGCTTAAGGTTCATAAGCGCAACTACCCCACACATGACTTGGAGTTGGCGGTTGTAGTTTTTGTGCTTAAGAATTTGAGGCATAACTTATATTATGTTCATTGCTAGATCTTTACTGACAATCGTAGTCTTCATCACTTTATGACTTAGAGGGTGCTTAATTCTAAACAACGCAGATGGATTGAATTGCTGAAGGACTATAACATCTCTATGTTTTACCATCCGAGGAAGGCAAACGTGGTAGTGGACTCCTTGATCCGAAAGGCATTGAGTTTGGATAGTTTGGCCTCTATTTTTATTTCAGAGAGGCCATTGGCTTGGGACATCTAGTCCTTAGCTAACTTGTTAGTGTGGCTTGATATTTCAGACTCCAGGAAGATCCTTGCTAGTGTTAAGGATAGGTCTACTTTATTTGACCTGATTCAAAGTTTCCAATTTGAGAATAGTAGACATTGTGGCCTCCATGGCCAAATTTTGATGGGTGAGTCCAATCGGGCTGCCCTAGATTTAGAGGGCATCCTGAGATTTGATGGTCACATTTGTGTTCTGATGGTTGGGGTCTTGATTTATTTGATATTATGGGTGGCTCATAGCTCTAGATATTCTATTCACCCTGGGATAACCAAGATGTATAGAGATTTGAGACAGCATTATTGGTGGAGTGGCATAAAGAGAGTTGTTGCAGATTTTGTAGCTCGTTGCTTATGTTACAGGTAAAGGTCAACCATCAGAGACCGGGTGGATTACTTTAGAGGCTACCCATTCCTAAGTGGAAATGAGAGCACATTACTATAGACTTTATGACTTGTTTGCCTGGTACTTTCCGAAGTTCAGATAGTATTTGGGTCGTAGTTGATCGATTGACCAAATAGGCTCATTTCATCCCAATTCAGATGTCCTTTAGTGCCGAGAGGTTAACCCACATTTATGTTCGTGACATAGTTCACTTTCATGGAGTACCAGTGTCCATTAATTCAGATAGGGGCTCAGTGTTCACTTCTAGCTTCTGGAGGACTTTTTAGGAAGAGTTGGGCACTCAGGTTGACCTTAGCATCACATTTCATCCTTAAACTGATGGTCAGTCGGATCAGACTATTAAGGTATTGGTGGACATGCTCCATGCTTGCGTGATGGACTTTGGAGGTCAGTAGGATCAACACTTAGCTTTAGCTGAGTTTTCCTATAATAATAGCTACCATTTGAGCATTGATATGTCACTATTTGAGGAATTATATGGTAGGCATTGTCCGTCTCTGATTGGCTGGGTTGAGACTTTAAAGATTAGTCCACGTGGCACTAGTTTACTTCTTGAGTTCGTGGATAGGGTATGGGTGATTCATGATAGGTTGAGAGTAGCCCAGAGTAGGCATAAAATCTACATTGATCATAGATTTTGTACCTTGATGTTTGTAGTTGGTTACATGGTTTTCCTCCATGTATCGTCCATGAAGGGCGTGATGTGGTTTTTGAGAAAGGGTAAGCTCAACCCTTGGTATATCGATCCATTCGAGATACTACGGACAATTGGAGAGGTAACTTATGAATTGGCCCTGCCCTCAGATTTTACGGCTGTTCATCCAGTTTTTCATGTCTCCATATTGTGATGTTACATCCTGGATGAGTCGCATGTACTTCGATGGGGTTCGATTTAGTTGGACAAGAAGTTGACATTCGTAGAGGAGCCAATCCTTATTTTATCCAGGGATGTCAGGCGGTAGTGATATAGAGAGATTCCTATGGTTAAGGTAAAGTGGAGGCACCGTCTATTTGAGTAGGCTACTTGGGAGATCGAGAGTGAGATGCGGACCCAGTATCCCCACCTATTCAAGCCTTTAGGTAATTCTTCACCCTTTTTTTTCACGGACGAAAGTCCTTTTAGTAGTGGACATTGTAATGACCCTCTATGTCATTTTATGCATTTCTACAGTATTTCAGTGTTTAGATCTTTTCCATAGCTTCCCCAAGTCTTTTATTACTTGCTGGAGTTGACAGTTCGGTTATCGGGCAATTCGTTTGTTGTTTAGAGCCAATTTTCTGTTTTGAAGTCTTCGCAATTCAAATTTGGCTACCGGGCCTAAAATTTAGGTAAACGACCCCATATACCAATTTTGATAGTTCCATCAGCTCCGAAATGTTGATTTTAGGCTAGGGGGACCCTTGATCCAAGTCCCGAGGCTTCCAAATTTGTTTTGGGCTATTGGGTAAAAAGTGATGAAAATGGCCATTTGGGTGTGGGACCCACATTTCGACGAAACAACTCTGAATGTAAATTTTGATTGCGCTGTTGAGTCTGAAATGTTTAATTTTATAGGGCAGCCTATTTTATTTGCGTACACGGGGTTCTGAACGAATCTCGAGGGCCCATTGGAAACTTGGCAAAATATTGTCAAGTGTTGATGCTGCTTCAGCTGGTGCGACCGCTTAAGCGACTTTGTCACCACTTTAGCTTCTGGGCTCTGGTCCCATAATTTTACTTAAGCGGAGGCCCTACATCTTTAGAGGGGTGCGCTTAAGCGTCACATGTCCGCTTTAGCGGAGGTTAGCCCAGGTCTTCGGACTGCTTTAGCGGTGGGTTGCCGATTTAGACCTGTAGTGCATTTAATCCCCTTTCACCCATTTTTTTCTCATTTTGTCTAAGTGTTGGGCATTAAAGTCCCCAAAGAGATAGTGAGAGAGGGTAGGTGATTCTTTGGTGATTAGGGGAGGTTAAAGAGCTCGTCAAAGCTTTTCCTCATCTTAATCCTTGTAAGTTCCATCTAATTTCTCGATAAATTCATCATTTTAGGTTTAAATCCGTAATTCATTTGTGGGTTGATTTGGATATTTTGATCTTGGAATTTACCCATCCTTGAGGGTAAATGATCCTTGAGCCTTGAGGGACGTTTTGACTATTTTAAATTTATGATTTCGTTAACGGGTCCCACATGTGATTTTTAGCTCGATTTTGGACCCAAAGCATTTATATGAAATATGAGTATCATTATTTTTGTATTAATGAGTGTATTGTTATTTGGATAGCGTGGCATCATGTAGAGGCTTATTGAAAAGGAAAAGCCCCATTTTAGCGGGCTTTATCGAGCATTCTTCAGCGTCCAGGTAGGCTAGGCTTGTCTTACTTGTATATTGAGCTTTATTATGTATTAGTAAGATATTGTCCTAGTTTTGGGTTAGAAATTAAGGTTTGGCTGCTTTGTTAGTGAAGTTTAACTTATTTGGCCAATTTGTGTGCTGTTTTGGAGATATAATCGTCCCTTTTACCCTTCCTTTAAGTCAAATGATGCTTTAAGGCTTTATGTAGACTTATGTAATAACTTGCAGTGGAATTTTGGAGACTTAGTCATTTTCGGGTAGTAGTCGCCTTAGTATGGACTCTCGGGTTTAGAAGAAGGCCCCGCCGACCCTTTTTTAGGTTGCACAATCTCTTTTATCTCCTTGTAGACTTAGTAGGCCTTCATTCATAACATTACAGTTAATCTTGAACCTTTGACTATATAGCATTTACCTAGTTTGGGGCTAGGCTAGTTATTGTGTCTTTACCTTATTATAAAGGTTCGAGTCCGACATCTATGATATGGTTATGGTGTTAAAGAACGGTTTGAGTCCGGCATCTATGATATGGTTATGGTGTTAAAGACTGATTCGAGTTCCAGTTCGAGTCTGAAACTTTATGGTTCATATATGGTAATACTAATTCGGTTCGAGTCTGATACTGAGTAGTAAGAATGGTTTAATGGATATGGGATTATTGGTTGATTATATCATGCTTAGTGTCTATAGATCTCCTCTTGATTGTATCCATCATGCTTATGGGGGCTCGTTTGGGTTAATCTTCTCTTGTTTGCACCTTCTAGGCTAATGGGGGCCTATTTAGCTTATAATTAGTTTACTTTAATTTTGTTATCGCGTGTTTAATTATTTATTTTTTTGTGTTAGAGCATGATCTCAGGTGCGCCTCTTTCTCCTTGACTTAACTTAAATTCTCGCATTTTATTATGTTCTTATTATGATTTAGCTCAGTCGACAGATGATTCCTACTGAGTACCCATTGTTTTGGTACTCATACTGCACTTCTGCATCCTTTTCTGATGCAGATCCGAGTACTAGCCATTGTTGCTGATATTTCTTCCAGCTTGCTTACAGGATTCGTAGATAGGGTGAGCTTTCAGAGCCTGAGCTGATCCCCTCTCCTTCTTAGATTTTTGAACAGTTTTTACATTCTTGACTATCTGTATATTGATACTACTAGTACTCTTATTCTTTTGATTAGTGGCTCTTGTACTGGCCTTACTAGGTTGGGATGTTTCTTTTGTTCTTTCTCCTTTTCGTTTGGTATTTTAGAATAGTATTCATATTTATATCACCTTCAATCTTATTTTATGCTTATTTCCAGGTATTTATCCCGTTTTCTGCCATTTAGTCCATTACTTGTAGTTCCGGGCTACAGTTTGGCTTACCTACTGGTGGGTTATGGTAGGGGCCATCATGACTCCGAAAATGGGTCGTGACAATAAATGTGAACAAAAGCCCTAGTCCTGATGGATATGGTGGAGGTTTTTTCAGAGCTGCAGTGGAGATAGTGTGGCATGAAGGGTGTAATGCTATATAGGACTTCTTTAAGAATGGAAGATCATTGAAATAGATCAACTCAACTGTGGTGGCACTGATCCCAAAGACTGATAATCCTTAGAGTGCATGTCAATGCTAGCAAATTTCTTATTGTAACACTATCTACAAATGCGTCCCTATGATTTTAAGTAAGAGGTTCAAGAGTGTGTTATCAGACCTTGTTGATACTATTCAAGCAACTTCTGTTACTGGTAGATCCTTGATGCCAAATGTGCTGATATGTCATTATTTGTTAAGGCAGCACTATAGGAGAAAAACTTCACCAAGGTGTTAGATAAAAATTGTTTTGAGAAAGGCATATGACGTTGTCAAATAGGAGTTCATTTAGGAAATGCTGATAGGTTATGGATTTCCACCTAAGTTTAAACTACTTATCATGGAATGTGTAACGACACCTAAATTTTTAGTTAAAGTAAATGGAGAGAGTTGTGAGTTTTTTGAAGGAAAAAGGGGGTTGAGACAAGGAGATCCTATCTCACCTTTGTTGTTTATGCTGGTTATGGAGTACTTTTCCAGATTGATGACTAGAATAAGGAGTTTGCCTAATTTCAAGTTGCATCCTATGTGTAAAAAATAAAAGCTCAGTCATATTACATTTGTAGATGATCTTATGATCTTTTGTAAAGGGAATGAGAAATCAGTGACTAGAGTAATGTATGCTATTAAATGTTTTTCTGAGACTACAGAACTTTCTGCTAACCATGAGAAGTCAAGCATGTTTATAGCAGGTGTTAATAAAAATAATAAAGCAAAGCTACTTGCAATAACTTGATTTTGATTGGGGTCACTTCCTATAAGATATTTTGGTCTACCACTATCTCATAGGAAGTGGAATAAATGTGACTGTCATCAGCTTTGTCAAAGGATCACTCAGAAGATGCAGGCTACTTCAACTAGGCACTTGTCTTATACAGGTAGACTTAGAGTCATTAATTTTTTTATTTTTTCTTTGCAAAATTTTTGGGAATCAGTTCTATTGTCACCTCAAAGTGTTATCAAAGTAATGAAAAAAGAATGTAGAAGTTTTTTATGAGATGGGTGGGGGGGTACAGAGGCGAAGAGGAAGATGTCTTTAGTGAAGTAGGATTTAGTGTGAAATCCAAAACTCAGGGAGGTTTGAACATAAAGTGTTGTAGATTGTGGAACCTGGCAGCTGTAGGTAAGATGATATGGTGGGTACAACAAGATAAAGAGAAATTGTGGGTTCAATGGGTCCATAAAATTTATATGAAAGAAGGGGAGACTATATGGACTCATCAAGTGCCTAAGGACTGCAGTTGGTACTTGAAATAGTTAAATAAGATCAAAGTAAGAATGGTTCCATTGTACACTCATGATAGAACAATCTAATAGTAATTGGAAAGTATTCCATACGAAGGTGCTATTGTGCTTTAAAGGAGGCAAGGCCTGTGATAAGAGGTTATGATCTGGTATGGTGTAGAGTGCTCATGCCTAAACATAGATTCAAGCTATGAGTGCATGTGAAGAAGAAAATGCTAACCAGGGAGAGGCTTATGACGATGGGCATCCAATGTGATTATACTAAGTGTGTGCTGTGTGGTCAGGATCAGTTTAAAATTGATCATCTATTTGGTGGTTGTTCTGTGATCAGTTCTTTATGTTTAAGAGTAGCATAATAGTTGTAGGTACATGCTAGGCTAAGGAATGTGCAAGAAACAATCAGATAGATACGACAGAAGAAGTGGAAAAGAGTAAAGAAGGAGATAGTAGTAGTTAGTTATGGTGCTATGAATGCAAAGATTTTCAAAGGACATGAAGTGAATACCAATTTTCTTTTTCAGCATATACAAGAGGCTGTAGTTAAAGAATGAATTGAAATGTATAGATGGTTTAAACTAGCTAGACAGGCTGTGGATTATGTAGATAGATTTGTAATTAGTCTTGGTTTGTGTTTTTTTGTTCTCTTGAGGCTTAGGCTAGCTGGAACATTATGTTCTAGTAACTAGGTGTTCTTTGGTTGTTGCTACAATTATGTTGGTTTGGTTATATTTTCATTTTATTGCCAAAAAAAGAGTAAATTAACTATTTTTTGGTATTTTTCCTAGTGTGATAATGGTTGTGTAATTTTCTCAAGAAAATTGTGTATTTAGAACAAGTGTAACATAGATTCAGGGGATGCCTCTATTCCAAAGAGTTTGTGTAGGAGGAAAAGAAAAAATGTAGACAATAGGAGTCGTGAGTTTATCACGGAATCCTCTAAACATTGATATATATTTGAAGGAAATGAGACCAATATTAAATTGAACAGAGGAGAAATTTATGATTGATTTATCTAGTTATGATTTAGAGGAAATGAGAACTACGTTGAATGCAAAAAATGAGTAATTTATAATTGATTTATCTTGTTATGATTTGGAGAAAATGAGATCTACGTCAAATACAATAGAGGAGGAATTTATGATTGATTTATCTAGTTACTAGTTTCTAGACACGTGCATTGCATGTGCATTCCAATTGATTTATCTAGTTACTAGTTTCTAGACACGTACGTTACACGTGCATTTCATGTATTTTACTAGAAGGTGCTAAAGCTACAACTGAAACTGTTAATGATTTAAGAATCACATCTTTAATTTAACTTTGATCTCCCAATTACCCAATAGAAATCTTGCACGTATGTTGTACTGTAAATGGGATTACATCGAAATAAGAATTAAAATAAAAATTTGGTACTAAATATAGACATTCTAATTAGTCACTGGCCAACAATAAAGATGGATGCACATTTTATTCCAATGGAACCATCATAAGTAATTTCACCCTCAATGTTATCGAAATGTCATAAACTATATTAGGATCTAGAATTAACCTTTATTTCCAGCATTACCTGAAACACTAATCCAAAAAATAAAAAACGTGTTATTGATATAAAAATTATTTACACAATCATTTATTGATGAATTAATTATGTGTACATTCTGATAAAAACATTAATTCGTAACATAATAAGAATATTAAGTGACATACTATTATATGTTAAAATATATTGGTTGTGTAAGAAAATTATTTTGTGACAAAGTACTTACTTACTAATCTTAGGTAAGAAAATCAGAGCTAAATTCCCTATTGCTCTTTGTATAAAAGTGCATCATTTATATCATTTTATTTGATCTCCATCCCAGTTTCAAACTTTGGCAAAGTCCTCATTCAAGACATTTTCTGATAATAAAATAAAGAAAATTTGTTTTTCCAATTAGAAATCTCCATTGTGGGAATCGTCGTCACAATTAGTTTATCAAACTTCATTTACAATGGTAAGCATAAAACTTCTACATTTGTCTTTTTTTCTTCATCATTAACTGATTAAATGACTCTCTCTCTTTTTGTCCCTACCCATATTGGGACATATTTGTCTACTTTATCTCTTTTTAAATTTTTACTTTGTGAGCATTTAATCACATAAAATGATTAAATAATTAATTACATAGAATGGTTAAATGGTACATTTAAGTATATGATTAGCTCTGGCTCATTGGTATTTTCATGGATTTATTTTAGGTATGTTCGAGGATGCGACCTTTTTCCAAATCGTGCGTGAAAACAGAATACTTAATATTTTTTGTTGTTGATGGAAGTATTTTTTTTTTAAAGGGAAGCATCATCTTCATTCTTTTAAGTATTTTATAATAAAAAATATTTTATATTTTATAAAAAAATACTTTTCTCCTTACTAAAATTTATTTATCATTTTAGAAGTCCTAGTCTAAATTAACTATTTTTTAGTTTTATTTTCTAGTGTGCCAATGGTTTTGCGATTTGCTGAAGAAAATTGTGTATTTAATTCGGGTAAAACATGGATTCAGGGGATAACTCTATTCCAGAGAGTTTTTGTAAGAGGAAAAGTAAAAGAATCGATAATGGGACTCATGAGTTCATCACGGAATGTCGTATAAACATTGATATATGTATATTTCGAGGAAACGAGATCTACATTAAATGTAGGAGAAATTTATGATTGATTTATCTAGTTATGATTTGGAGAAAATAAGGACTACGTTGAATACAAAAGAAGAGGAATTTATGATTGATTTATCTTTTTATTATTTGGAGAAAATGAGACCTACGTCAAATGCAACAGAGTAGGAATTTATTATTTATTTATACAGTTACTAGTTTCTAGACACGCGTGTTGCACATGTATTTCAATTGATTTATCTAGTTACTAGTTTCTAGACATGTACGTTGCACGTGCATTCCAAGTTTTTTACTAGAAGGTGATAAAGCTACAACTGAAATTGTTAATTATTTGAGAATGACATCTTTAATTTAACTTTGATCTTTCAATTACACAATAAAAAACTTGCACGTGTGTTGTACTGTAAATGAGATTACATCGAAATAATAATTAAAATATAAATTTTGTACAAAATATAGACATTCTAATGTCACTGACCAATAATAAAGATGGATGCACATTATTCTCCAATGGAACCATCATAAGTATTTTCACCCTCAATGTTATCGAAATATCATAAACTATATTAGGATCTAGAATTAACCATTATTTCCAGCCCCACCCACCACACTAATCCCCAAAACAAAAAACATGTTATCGATATAAAAATTATTTACACAATTATTTATTGATGTATTAATTATATATACAATCTGATAAGAAATCATTAATTTGTAACATAATAAGAATATTAAGTGACATATTATTACATGTTAAATTATATTGGTTATGTAAGAAATTTTTTTTGTGACATAGTGTTTACTTATTAATATTAGGTAAGAAAATCAAAGCTGAATTCCCTTTTTCTCTCTGTATAAAAGTGCATCATTTACATCATTTTCTATGATCTCCATCTCAATTTAAAACTTCGGCGAACTCTTCATTCAAGACACTTTCTGATAACAAAACAAAAGATGATCTTTATTTCCTATTGAGAATCTCCATCATTGGAATTATCATCGCGAATAGTTCATCAGACTTCATTTCCATTGGTAAGTATAAAACTTTCACCTTTGTCTTTTTTTTCTCCAATATTGGCTGATTAGATGACTCTCTCTCTCTCTTTCAGTCTCTAACCAAATTGGGACATGTTTGTCTGCTTTATCACTTTTTGAATTTTTATGATGTGTGCCTTTAATTATATAGAATGGTTAAATGGTTAATTACATAAAATGATTAAATGGTACATTTACAAATATGATTAGCTCTGGCTCATTGGTATTTTCATGGATTAATTTTATGTATGTATAAGGATGCGACCTTTTTTCAAATCGTGAATGAAAGTAGGATACTTAATGCACCGACTGCCCTTTGAAGTATTTTTTTAAAAGGAAGCATCATCTTCATTCTATTAAAGTAATTTTACTATAGAATTTGATTATAATTGGCTTAACTGTACAATTGTAGATTGTTTATCCAATCAAATCTGAAATTAAATAGTGTATGATAAAAAATATTTTCTATTTTATAAAGAAACTATTTATATCCTTACTAAAAATTATTTATCATTTTAGAAGTCCTAGACTAAATTAACTATTTTTATTCTAGTGTGCTAATGGTTGTGCAATCTGCTCAAGAAAATTGTGTATTTTGACTCAGGTGCAACATGGATTCAGGGGATGCCTTGTAACAACCTTGTTGTGATATTTAGATTTTTCTGTATTTTGATCATTTAGCCCTTTCCCCTAGTTGTTATATATCACTTATGAGTTGTAGGGACGGTTGACATGGTCCCCGAAGCGTTTAGGAATGATTTGAGTGAGTTTGAGTTTTTGAGTAGGCTTGAGAGTGTTTAGTTTGGCTTTGGTCAATATCTTGTGATCCGAGTGTTGGATGTTGATTCTGTCAGTTTCAATAGATTCAACATGTCTATTGTGGGTTAGTAGCATGGTTAGTTCAAGATCTAAACCTTTATGTTAAAAATAGCCTAAAGGGATTTTCGGGGGTTAACTTATTGATAACAACCTCTTTTTGTAAGTTCGATGTTTCCATTGAGTTCAGAACATCAAGATTAAACTAGTAGCATTATTGGATTATTTTTATGGGCTCTCAATCAAATTCCAAGAGTCCATTCAGAGTCATTTTAGTTGCACAAGTTTCAGCTAAGTCTTGGTTCTGGTACAACCGCCTAAGCGGCCATTTGGTCTCCTTAGTGGTAGAACCTAGGTGGACCATGGGTTGCCTTAGCAATGGGTTGACCGACTCAGGACCATCGCTTTAGCGATGGGTGTATCGCCTTAGCGGTCATGTGGCCGCCTAGGATACGAGCCTTGTATGAAAAGTGACTTCAACCTTAGAAGTAATCTGGTTGCTTAGGGAATGTCGCTTAGGCGATCATTTGACCATGTAGGCGACGTCGCTGGCATAAATTCTCTTTTTCTTCACTTTTATTCCATTCTTCCATTTTCAAGGTTTGGGGTCTCGGTTTTGGCAATTTCAAAGATGATTTTTCATCAAATTGGACTTAGGTGAGCTTCTAAACATGATTTCTATCTTTACTCATTAATTATTTCTCTAATTCATCTTCAAAATTTGTATTTTTGGGGTTTTGCCCGGTAAAGTGAGAAAATAGTTTTTCCTTGATTTTGACCTCTACTTCAACTTGTTTTTCAATGGTTTTTCATAAATCCTTAGATTATGGGAAACTTGATTCTTAAGTAAAATTCTTGTTTTACCCTTTTTCCTTCGGGGTTAATTTTCAAAGTATTTTTGGACCCGAAATCAAAGTAGCTAATATGGGTATCATTGGACTCCTTTTGATGTGTAGATTATGTTTTTGATAGATTTGGTTCATTCTGAGAAAACACAAAAAGGAAAATCTCCTTATTGATGGGTTTAGGCTTAGGTTTCGACTTTTTGAGGTAAGTTATGGCTTAATTATCTTTAGACCGGGCTGGATAGTTAACCTTTCATGTGAAGTATGCTATATGCTGGAGATTTTTATTGTCAGATTCATATTTTGAGATCATTATTTATTGTGTTGCCCATGTGGGTGCTTATGTCAATATTATTATTGTGATGCCGTGTGGGGGCTGGTATTATACTTATTTATGCATTATTTGCCTTTATTATTATTGTGATGCCCAAGTGGGGGCTTGCATTGATATTATTGGTCTTGTTTGAGTATTATTTTCCTTTACCATTTTTGTGATGCACCTATGTGGGTCTTGGATGGATATTATTGATGTCTTACATGATTATTTGGTACATTGGTGTCATGCGATGGCTTATAACATGATCTATTGACATTTGAGGAGATTTAAGCTCACTTATACCATTATTGAATTGATTCATTACATGATATTATGTTAGTTGTGAGCATGCATCCTCATTTTATTCATCCATATAATTGGAAACTGGTACTATTGAGAAATACTGATTTTGAAAGAAAATGAAACACTTTACAAAACCCTTGACCCAAGGATGTGCTGGAGAGGTTAATTGAAATATGATATTTTGATAGTATATGGGTTACGAATTCCCTATGGGTTCTGTCCTGGAAGCTTTGGCTCAAAATGTGTATACGAGGCGCCATGCGATGAATCACATTATTAGCATCCCATTGCATTGCATTCACTTGCATCTATTTCATGTGTTTGCTATTCGTGTGTTTTAGTATTCCTTTTATATATTTGTTGTATATTTACTCTTATAGTACTATTATACTTGTATTATCTAATCTATTTAAGAGCTTTACAGTTTGAGCCACCATTGGGAACTTTTCTACATGCAGTTGGAAGGCGTGCTAATAGTAACCTTTATATGTTTAGTTTTCTACTTTTCTTGGTCAGCCTATGATGCCTACTAAAACAAGTGGACATACTCACTCCTACTCTCTATACCCTTTTGGTGCAAATCCTAGTTCGAGCGTGACTCACGGAGCATGAGTTCATGCTTTATTAAGGCTATCTTTGAGTATCAGTGAGCTTTAGTATTCGGAGCATGTTTTGGACTCCATCATAGCTGTATTTTGTCTATATTTTATTTTTTAAAGATAGAGTTGTGTATTTAGCATTCTATATTAGTGTATTAGTGCTCTTTACTCATGACGCTATATGTTTGATTCGGGTTGCATTTTGTTCAATTTCAGACTTGGTTTATCTATATATGGCCTGGCTTTATCTTAAAGTCTCATATATGGCTTTATTTATTTGTTTTCCACATCTTTATCTCTTTTGGTGTTGGGATTACCTACCCAGGGTATGGAATGGGGTAGGTTCCATCATGATCTCAGATTCTGGGTCGTGACAAATTGGTATTAGATTGTTAGGTTCATCGGTCTCATGAGTAAAAGAGTAGGATGTCTAATAGAGCCTCGTAAATTGATTCATTGACGTCTATATCTATGTTTGGGAGGCTATTATACATTTTTAGGAAAACTTCTCTAATTTGATTCCATTTTGTGTGTATTAGTCAAGTCCAGTAATCTAAACCTGTATTCCACTCTTTTCTGCACAGATGGTGAGGACTAGATTAAGAGTTGTTGAAGATGATGAGCCAACACCTTCTGTTAGAGCCCTAGTCAAAGGGCGAGGTAGGGGTCGCGACCAAGATAGAGGTAGAGGTCGGGCATAAAGAGTGGCTCCGACTAAAGTAAGAGCTAGAGTAGCCTCCCTCGAGCTTGAGATTGATCATATAGATGAGGTTTATCCGCTAGAGGATGAGGGACCAACTTAAGCCCCTTAGGGTTTTATTGTTACTCCAGTATTACAGGATTTGCTGATTCGTCATTTTGGCTATTTGGACGACACTCCCCAAACATGTATTTTAGAAAGTACACATGATGGTTCTCAGAGTACATGAGGTGATCAACCACTAAAACAGGTTCCTACTTATGGTTTTCAAGATCCAGTGGTATAACCAGCATCTATTCTGGCCCCACGTGTTGAGACCTTGCCTACTAGACTTGATATACCTCCTATAGTTTCTGGTCCAATGATTTCTCCTCATAAGTAGAAGAGATTTATTTGGTTGGCTCCTCCTAAGTTGAGTTGTACTATTAGTGAGGATGCTTATGAGTTTTTGATTGATTTCCAAGAGAGGTTGCATAACCTCAATTTGATTGAGTCCTATAGTATTGCTTAGACTACCTACCAGTTAACTGATATGGCTAGGAAGTGTTAGAGATCTCTTGCCAATAGTAGACTAGTAGGTTCCCCTTCTTTGACATGGACCTAATTTTCTGAGGCTTTTTTGAAAAGTTTTCTGCCCTATAGTTTGAGAGACCAGATAAGAGATGAGTCTGATCATTTGGTCCAGGGATCCATGACTATTTCAGAGTACAAGGAGTATTTTATGCCTTTTCCAAATATTCCACTGGTAGTATCTCGGTAGAGCTTCATAGGATTAGGAAGTTTGTTAAAGGTTTGATGAGTTATTATCAATTGGTGATAACTCCACTTGTGGTTTCAGGTGGTTCTTTTCAGAGTATCATGGATCATGCTAAGATGATTGAGTTTTTTCACCAGGGTACTTAGAGTAGTGGTGCAAAGAAGATACATTGATAGGGAAATTTCAGTAGTCATTCATATCGAGGTAGGGATTTCTTCAGTAGAGGTTCTTATGGTTGCCATGTTAGACTAGTTCAGAAAGCTTTACAAGGTTCAAATAGTATTTCCATGGGTTCAGAGGCTTCAAACATTCAGAAATCAGGTCATGCAGGTCGAGGGTCTCGTTCTAGTTCATTGGGTTACTAATGGAGTTCTGGTTCTTCTTCGCCTTCTCAGTGTGATTTAGGTAGCAGGGCATGTTTAGTGTGTGATGAGTTTATTCATTTAGTGAGAAATTGTCCTCAACGTGCACTAGGTCCTCCTCATCAGGGTTCTTAGCTCCATCTTTGTCCTACTCCAGTGTCTGTAGTTAGAGATTATACATAGGGCAGTAGAAGTGGTCCTAAAGGTGCCTAAAGTGGGGCTCAGAGATCTTGGGTTGGTGGACGAGGGGTTGCTCAGTGCGGTAGCTGGGGTGGTCAGTGCTATGCTTTTCCTGGGAGACTTGAGGCAGAAGCCTCTAGTGTTGTGATTAAAGGTATCATCCTAGTTTTCCATCGCCCTGCTTCTGTGTTATTTGACATTAGATCCATATTCTATTATGTGTCTACATATTTTGCTACTGATATTGATTTTATGTGTGAGTCACTTTCTATGCCTATTGGTGTTTCTACCATCATGGGTGATTCTTTAGTGGTGGATCAGGTGTACCGATCATGTGTGGTGACCATTTCGAGGCGTGCAACTTGGATGGACTTGATTATTCTCGACATGGTTGATTTTGTTGTCATATTGGGTATAAATTGGTTGGATCTTTATGTAGTACCGCAAAACATCCTAAGATTCCATTTTGGACTTAGAACAGAAAACCAGTCAGAAACCAAAATATTCATCACAGAACAACTCAGACAATGAGTCATCATTAGTTCCAACGACTTGTTGGTTGAGCCATTCTGAGGAGTAAGCAAAAAGTCCAGAAGACTAGAATTTTCCCTGTGAGAATGATTGTTGTAGATGAGTTATTTTCAGTGCCAACGAGTCAGCCCACCACTCATTCAGAGGAAACATTACCAAAGTCGAAAAGGATGAAAACTCATCCCAGTAGGAGCGATTCTTCAAGATAAGTCATCACTCCCGATGAGTCATCATGAGCTTCCATTCTACGAATGCCTTGAAAGATGAAAATATTGCCTAGTAGTGACGAGCTTTGAAGATGAGTCATCAAGTGCCATGATGAGTCATTGTGACCACCCATTATCAGGCTGTCCTAAATAAGTCTACTCACAATAACTCAGACGACGAGTCATTGTGAGCGACAATGAGTCGTCGTGTGACACGTAACGACTAGTACATGAGTTTAAGTTATGTTTTTATGAGGGACCTTTTGGTCTTTTTCACTCTTTTAACACCTATACTACTTCATTTAATACTGTTAGAGGGGTGTTAATAGGTATTAGTTGACCCTTTTCACTTCATTCTCTCTTAATACGTAGAAAATAGAAATCAAAAGGTGATTCTTCTTCTCTCAAGCTAGAACTAGGATTCCTCTTCAAAGTTCAAAACCTCTCAAGTCCTTAGCAAGAATTCTAGGTATGTGGAGTTTCATCAATGGGTACCCTTTCGCCTATTGAATCCCAAATAACTCAGATATTTCTCAGTTACTTTATAAATTAAAGTTAGGGTTTTCATATAATTTATGATTTCAGTCCTCTCATGATTTTCCAGAGCATAATTATGTATTTTTTTATGGTTTTTGTATTCTGGATAGCTTAATGTTTTCTAAATAGATACTTAGCTTCATTTCACAGTATTTCCATAGTAATTGCATTTTAGTTATAAAGCTTACTGTGTTATAAACACATGATACCATTCCATTGTTGATTTTCATATGAGTAAAGTAATTAGCCTCAGTTTACAGCATAACCTCAGTTAATTAGATTTTTTGAGTACTTTTAGAAAAAGTATTTTCTGAAGCAGTTTTTAGTATATCAGTCTTAACGAACTAACAATATAAATAATATGGGAGTAGTAGTTAATGTGCCCTGGTTTCATGGCACTTTCGATGCTTAAAAAAATAAAAATATGAAATAACTTGGGTATGTTTGGTTTGTATGATGTGCTTTTTGTCCTATCTTGCAGGGAAATAGGTTAGGGAGGCAAAATGGAGAATAAGGGAAGAAGCATGCACTAGAATGGAACATTTGAAGAAGAAAATAGCCAAGTCAAAACCTAGAGAGTGAATCACGGTAGGGCCTCATGCCACGTGAGTCGACCTACGTCACGTAGGTTTGTGTCTTGAGTCAAACTCTTGATGATTGTGAACCGTGGAATGCTGCTGACTTTTTTCTCCTATTTTGTTTAGGATAGGATTTACCTTGTATCTATAAATACCCCTTTATTGTCCTATGTTTAGGGGTTGGTCATTACATTGTTTTGAGATATAGCTTCGTTATTTTGAATTAGTAAACACATTATTGATTTTGTAATCTTGGAACATCGATTCTAGGGTTTTAATTCATATTGAGATTTTAGAGTTTTATTCTTTATTGTGAGTTTACAATTATGTTTTCATATTCAAATTCTTCTTGTGTTCTTGCAATTATGAGTCGCTAAACCCATCAACTAGGGCTGTGTGAACCATGAGGAATTAACAAAACGGGTTAAGTGCAAAGCAATTCTGAACCTGTGTGACTGCATGTATTGTTATTACCTTCGTTATAATTGATCTTCTAACGGTTGCAAACGTTAGAATCTCGCTTGTATTCTAAACTTTCTCGAGGGAGAGGTAGAGATTGGGAAAAAGGAATAGCAACAGAGATTTGAAGCTATCAACCTTCTTGTTATCTGCGATCCAAAACAAGGGTCAGTAGTGCGCCACTCGAAGATGAAAAAGAGAAGGGTGAAATTCGTTTAACCAAGGTCAAGAGACATTTAGATGAACCTATCTTGTTAGATTTTGAATACAACACAACATGACAGTTTTGCCAGCAAAAGGAATCAGTGGAGTTAAGCAATCATTGGGGATCACAGTCCAAATGTATTTCTCATCTTGATAACAAATCCAATAATCAACAATCGTTACTGTTACTACTAGCTTACAAAAATCCCCCAGTTTTACTTATTTCCCAATTATTCAGACTAGCAGTCGATAGACTTTTATACTATTCCCTGTAGGATCGACCCCAACCTAGTTGGGTTCTATATTTGATACATCAACTGAGTTATACTTTTTTGGAGGTATATTTTGGGCGACATCAAATTTTGGTGCCGTTGCTGGGGAGTACAGTTACAGAGTTGATTAGTTTTCTTGTTGGAGTTCATTGGTTTTATTTTTCTATACTTTTAAGGGCACACGCCAGTGTATGCCCAATACTAGGAGTCAAGGCAATCCCCTAATTCCACTTGATACTGAGATAGAATGAACACTGAGAGCCAATCGAAGAATGGTGAATACCGACAGAGTTCAGGATCCTGAAGCCGCGGGAGATATTCATAACTAGCTAATTCAGCCAGTTGGTCATAAAACCACGGAATAAATCACTGCTCAATTAACGGCTCAGGAAAATGCGAGGTAAGCGGCTCTTAGACAAGTGGATAGATATCATTAAGGAATGCAAGCAACAACACAACGTCTAGCTGCACTTGAAGAGAGATAAAGAATAATCAAGGTGTAAAAACCACCTTAAACAACATATGTGCCGATTTATGATGATCCTAAAGGAGAGGATGTGGATTATTTTCAAGCCGGTTGAGACTTGAGCCATTATTCCACCAGAGTTACCTCAGGGCACGAAGTTTGACGTTACAGGTGCCATGATCCACCTGCTAAACATGAAAGGTGTGTTCACCGATCTTCCTACTGGTGATCCGAACATGCATGTAATGAACTTTGTGGTGGTCTGCATTTCATATAATTTGCCAGGAGTTGACCAAGAGGCTATTCGGTTGAGATTATTTCCATTCTCTCTAATAGGAGAAATGACTTTGTGGTTGGCCGAGTTACCACGAGGTTCCATCACTACTTAGCAAGAGTTGAGAAATCAATTTCTTGAAAGATTTGTCCCACCCTCTAAGATGCTACAGTTGAAGGATGAGATTTACAACTTTAGACAACTACATTCTGAAGCATTTTACGATACATGGTTAAGGTTTAAGAAGAAGATGCAGAATGTTCTAAATCATTGGATGAGTGGTAGGAGTTTACTTGAAATATTCTACAGGGCTTTAAACGCCAATACCAAGGCTGTAGCAGATACTATCACTGGCAGAGCATTTATGAGTCTGAGGTGGGAACAAGCTTCAGAGATTTTAAATCATATCACTAAGAACAACCGAGGATGACATACTCAAGAGGTATATACCCCTGCTGGGACGTATGCTATTAGAGCCATATCAGAATAATGGGCTTTGGATGAATCTGTAGCTCAAGAGGTCGCATAATTAAGGGCCAAAATTGGCTGGCTAGCCAGACAAATTGCGGATGGAGATGCTGAGAAGGTTCATGCCATAGGTGCATATGGTAAAACACCTAGGGATGATATTATGAATCTGATGTGGAGGCTAAGAACTTGGATCGAGAAGTGGTGGTTTTTCGAGCCAAGGGCAAAGAATCTAATCAAGACTCTTGGAACTCAAGGTAAAGGAATCAAGGTCGGAACTACTATGGAGATAGTTATAACAAATCAGGCTATAGAGACAGAGAATGAGATCATGAAGGTGATTTGAGGCAAAAGAATGATTATAAAGAGAAGAGTGGCGCATATGTTCCACCGGGGAATCACGATGCTGATTATGGAAATTCAAGAATAGAAGCCTTTCTCAATAAATTGATTAAAGAGTTAGAGAGCCAGGAAAGTTGCTTGAAGGAGATTAGGTCAGACATTTTGTAAATAAGTCAAAAAGTAGAATCTCCTTTGACTACCATTAAATAGTTGGACCAACAGTTCAGGCAGATATCGGTGGCATTGAACCAACGTCAACCAGGCACCCTTCTGAGCAACACCATCCAGAATTCAAAAAATGATAGTCATTGTTTGGCCCTTACTACTAGAAGCGAGAAGTGCACGACTGACCCATCTATACCTATGGATATGGTAATAAAGATGAGCCGATGATAGTTGATGTAGAAACTGAGATAGAGCCAGAGAATTCAAAGGGTAATGTAGTTCAAATGCCTCATGATGCTGACAAAAAGGCAAAATCTGATAACGGGAAGGAAAAGAAGGTCCCTCAAGTGTGTAAAAAAATTCCTCGACCTCCCCCCTCCCTTTCCTCAAAGGTTGAAAAGAAAGTTGTAGAGCATAAATATAAGAAATTTATCTCAATGTTAAAGGACTTATCGGTAAATATTCCTCTTGTCGATGCTTTGGACAATATGTCAGGTTACGCAAAATTCATGATAGATTATGTGACAAAGAAGAGAACTGTCAGTTTTGAGCCGACAGATAATTTACTCCATTGTAGTGCAATTGTGTCTCATTCACTTATCGAGAAAAAAGGAAGATCCGGGGGCCTTCACAATTCCTTGTACTATTGGGTCCTATAATTTTGCAAAAGCTCTGTGTGACTTGGGTGCTAACATTAACTTGATGTCGCTAGCCGTTGTCAAGCAGTTAGGATTGGGAACACCGAAACCAACTTCTATGAGACTACTTATGGTGGATAGAACTGTGAAAAAATCAGTGGGAATTTTTGTATGATGTTTTGAGGAAGGTTGCTTGTTTCTTCTTGCCATCGAACTTTGTGATTCTATATTATAAAGTTGATTTTGAGGTTCCCATCATCTTGGGAAGACCATTCCTTGCCACTGGATGTGCATTGGTTGACATGGAAACTGGGCAGATGAAATTCAGGTTGAATGATGAATATGTCACTTTCAATGTTTATCGTTCCATGAAGCCACCGAAAGATATGCAGGTGATTATTGTAATAGATATGGTTTATGAGAGTGACATGGTCGTGCCTATTAAAAAGAGGTTGCGGGTAGAAGCTCTTGCGGCCATGATTATGAATTTTGATAGCAATGGTATTGAGGAGTACGATGAGATGGTTGGTGCACTCGTCGGTTGGGTACCATACCCTTATGCTCCTAAGAAACTTGATCTTAATTTAAAGAATAGGGTGACCCCACTAGCTCGGCCTTCTATTGAAGAGCCTCTATTTTTAGAGCTTAAGGCTCTCCCGTCTCACCTTCGCTATGCATTCTTGGGACCCAACAACACCTTACCCATGAATATTTCTGCTAAGTTGGTGGAGTGCCAAGTAGAGGCTCTTGTTTCGGTGTTGAAAAGGTTTAAGAGGGCCATTGGTTGGTCCATCATTGACATTATCAGGATTACACCTGGTGTTTACACTCCTAAAATTCAGTTTGATCCTAAGTGTATACCAAGTATCGAGCACCAACATCGTCTGAACCCACCTTTGTAGGAAGTTTTGAAGAAAGAAATCATCAAGTGGTTTGATGCGGGTGTGGTTTACCCTATTGCTGATAGCAAGTGGGTGAGCCTAGTTCAATGTGTGGTAAAGATGGGAGGAATCATTGTGGTTCCAAATGACAAGAATGAGTTAATCCCAATGAGGCCAATTACTAGATGGAGGGGTTGCATGGATTATCAAAAGTTGAATTCTTGGACCGAAAAAGATCACTTTTCTATGCCCTTCATGGATCAGATGTTAGACTGTCTTCCTAGTAAAGGATGGTATTGTTTTCTTGACGATTATTCAGGGTATAATCAAATTTTCATTGCTCCCAAGGACCAAGAGAAGACCACTTTCACTTGTCCATATGGGACGTTCTCGTTCAAAAGGATGCCCTTCAGTTTATGTAATGCACCAGCCACTTTCCAGCGTTGCATGATGTCCATATTCTCAGACATGGTGGAACACACTATTGAGATTTTTATGGATGATTTCTCTGTTGTGGGAGACTCATTTGATGACTGCTTGGCCCACCTTACTAATGTGTTGTAAAGATGCGAGGAGTGCAACTTAGTGCTAAATTGGGAAAAATGTCACTTTATGGTTAATGAGGGTATCGTATTGGGGCATCAAATCTAAAAGAAGGGTACTGAAGTTGAAAAATCCAAGATTGAGGTGATTGAAAATTTACCTCCACCTATTTCAGTTAAAGGAATTTGAAGTTTCTTGGTACATGCAGGGTTCTATAGAAGATTCATCAAGGATTTCTCTAAGATCGGACATCCATTATTCAAGCTTTTAGAGAAGGAGGTGAGGTTTGTGTTTAATAAGGCTTGTCTAAAAGTGTTCGAGTTTCTGAAAGAGAAGTCGTTTCAGCCCCTATCATTGTTTTGCCAGATTGGACGATGCCATTTGAGGTTGTTTGTGATGCTAGCGATGTGACCTTGGGTACAGTCCTTGGCCAAAGGCATGAGAAGATTCTACATCCAATTTATTACGCTAGCAAAGCACTTAATCCAGCATAGAAAAATTATACTGTAACCGAGAAAGAATTGTTGGCAGTGGTCTTTGCTTTTGAAAAATTTTGATCATACTTGATTCATACGAAGGTGATTGTGAATACAGACCATGCGACACTTAGATATCTTATGTCAAAGAAGAACGCCAAGCCAAGACTGATTTTGTGGGTACTTCTATTGCAAGAATTTTATATTGAGGTCAAGTGTAACACCCCATATCCTACGTGTACTAGTTCTACTTATATGTCCCTTGATATATCGTTATGGTACGGGTAATGGAATCAATTTTCTATATGACTAGCGACGGTTAGATGGGTTGGAACGAACTGCCTGTACATTTAATGTGATACGACTAAGTTAACGTCGATGCAACTATTTAAACTTGGGATCGTGAGTAGGTATTTGAATCTAAAGTTTAAAGTGACCAAGTGTACACAAATTGTATGCTAAATTAAAGGGATTAAGAACTAAAAATGGAATTAACTATTGAGGTGCTTGCTTGACTTAGGTGAATCACCTACTTGAGATATATGGACCAAGATAACAGACCAAGGTTATGGATCAAATTTGGGCCAAGTTAAATGTGCCAAAGAGGTGTATTACCTACTTATGTTAATGGATCAGACTAAGGCCTATATTAATGGACTATTTTAAGGCCCAAACTAAGTAAAAATAAAAGGATAAGAGAATGGGCAGCCCAACCCCCAAAATCTGTCCCAAAAGCCCAATAAGTAAAGGCCCATTTCAGACATAAATAAAGAAAGTAGGTGCATCACCTACGCTGATCTTTTGAGCAGCTTGAACCCTTAAGTAGGTGCATCAGCTACTTGGACCAATTTGTAGCTGAAAATGGAGTTAAAAGATGAGGTTCTAGAGGGATCAATATAAGACCAATATAGCTGGTCTTTTTACTCATTTTTAACACAAATTCTAGCCTTTAACTTCATCTTTCTCACTTTTCTCTCAAGGCTTAAAACAGCCACCCCTATTTTCCTCTTAGGGTTCTTAAAGGAACCCTCACCTTTGCTAGTTAAGGTAAGTGAAAATACTTATGGATTTAGCTTGATTCTTCTATTGGAAACTAAGAAATGTTGGTTATGCTTAAAAGTATGGGACTTCCTTTCCTCCATGATAGCTGCCCTATGTCCCTTGGTTATTAAGAGTCCTTATTCTCTTGTTGGTCAATATTGAAGGATAATTCAAGCTCTTGAAAGAAGTGCAAATTTAGTGGATAAATTCCAAAAATTAACATAAAGCTACTGCCCATTTTTTCCCTTTTCTATATACATGTTTTGGTGGAGAATTTTTTATATATTGTTGTTAAGAATGCAAGGGATAAGGAGTTCAATATTGGGTTGCTACAATAAAGGATTTTGGGACTGTTTTATGTCTATCTTTGGAGACAACTTGGTTGATCTGAAAAAGGGATGCGAGTTATTGGTATTTACATATAAAAAGAGGGTGTAATGATACACTACTTAATTAGATGTTGTATAAGCTTGCTGCCTATCATACTTTGTGGACTGTTTTGTACATGTTATGAAGTGAAAGGAGTCTCTGGGGATCTTATTTGAATCCATGTGTTGTACAAATGTAATTAGAGGAGAAGGGGTTAAAAGAACACCCTTGATTTGGTGAATTACGGGCGTGCTGCCCGGCTACTATTTTGAGTGAAGTTGAATAGCCTAAATTTTTTAATTAATTACTAATACTAATTTTACCATGTACTTCATTGTAGATAAGTAATCTGAAAGGAAGGAGGTTAATTAGAGGTAATACTGGAGTTATACAACAAAGTTTGTAAGGCTACTCTATTTCGTATTCTTTGGCATGAAATCCAACACATGTGTTACAAAGTAAGCTTCAAAAGTTCTCCTATAGTAAATGATACATAGTGGCAGCGTACGATTTCCCATGTAGCTAACAACCTTGTTCCTACTCCCTAACATGTTAAAATTCTTCATATGTGCTTTTATTATTTAGTCTGCACGTCTACCTTCACTAGCCAGTTTTAGGAGTTCTCCATTTAGTCAAATAAGATTTATGTGTTATTTCAGCTCCTAAACATTTTATTTATGTACAAATTGCTCCCTACCTTATTGTTACTGCATCGAGTGTTTATTCACATATCTCTTACTGGTGGACTACTGTCCTAAAGCTCAATAATGTCATGACTACCAAAGTAACAATCTAAAAAGTAACAAACTAAGAAATGCAAATCTGGTTATGTACGGGTGGAAGCTCTGGGGCATAATGGGCCGACCCAAGTTCATTTATATATGGGTAGCAGCTCAGGGGTGTAACCGTAGCATGGGACGATCCCAACTTATGTATTTAGCACTGATCAGCTGGTCATTTGTATCACATGGCTTACAAAGATTGTAAAGTAAGAATGGTAAAGTGAAGTAAAGAATGTAATATACATGATTCCAAAGATACAGGTAAAGGTGGTCCATTATGGTTTACACTTGTTCTGATTTCACTTGAGCTCTCACTTTACATATTAGTTACTCTTTTCCTTACATATTCAGTACATTCTTTTGTACTGATGTGCCTCATGGGGGAACCTACATTTCATGCTGTAGGCATAGGTACTTCAGCTAGTAGACTCCTCCAGTAGGTGCACAGGATATCCAATAGTTGTTGGTGAGCTCCAGGTTGATTCAGGGTTTTTGGAGTCTCTTATACATGTTTTGGTATTGTATAGTAGCTATATGTTAGGAGGGTGCTTGTCCCTACCTTAACTAAGTTTATATCTCTTTTAGAGGCTTTGTAGACAGTAAAGTGAAGTGTTGTTGTGCCTTGTCTTCCAGTCATTGTGGCCCCAACGGCCAAGTCTTGTATATATAGTTTTGTGCTTGACTACGTCATTTATTTTCATGAAATCTTAATATCTATATTTGGCAGCATCTTTAAATGTTCATGTCAATGCATGGTAAGTACGAGGCTATGGGTTGGTTCTCTCAGGCCTTTACAGTTGCGGATGTCTGTCCGCGCCAATAGGATTTGAGGCGTGACAAAAGTGGTATCAGAGCAGGTCGTCCTATGGAGTCTACAAAGCTGTGTCTATGTAGAGTCTTGCTTATGGATGTGTTTTGCACAACATCTATAGACAAGAGGCTACGGTATATTTAGGAGTTGTCTCTTTTTCTTCATTTATTATATCATGCAATAAAGCCAAGGTTGTAGGTTGAGTCATATTTAACCATTAAATTTGTTTTTTTTCTCATTATAGTAGAGATGCTGATTACAAGAAGAAGTAAGAATTAAAGTAAGCAAGTAGATGTGGTTGTCGAAGAAGGGACCAAAAAGTCACCACCTTGACAAGCTAATCAAAGTGACGCTAAATATGTGTTTGCATCACGGACCTCTTCTACTCCTCCTTCTCCAGAAGAGCTAAGAAGGAGAGGAGTGCCCTCAGAATCACCTATTAATGCTACTGAGCAAGATTTAAGTAATGTGGTGCAATTATTGACTCGTATAGTTGCTTGACAAGGTCAAGGGCAAGCTATTCCAATTACAAGTACTAGTGGTGTGGATAGGACAGCTAGTCTACGAACACAGGATTTTACTAAATTGGATCCTCCCACATTTACCGGGTTAGATCTTAATGAAGACCCATAAGAATTTATTGATCAAATACAAAGGGACTTGGATGTAATGCATGTATCTGGTAAAGAGACTATTAAGATAGCAACATATAGGTTAAAAGGGAAGGCTATATTATGGTGCAAAGACTGGAAACGATCTAGGGGTGCAGGGGCACCTTCAGCTAGTTGGAAAGAGTTCAAAGAGGCATTTCTAGATCATTACCTTCCCTTTGAAATTCTGGAGGCTCGTTCAGATCAGTTTTCAAATCTTTGTCAAGGGGATATGAGCGTGAGGGAGTATAGTCTTTGATTTAACTCTTTGGATAGGTATGCTCCTAATGTAGTAAATACTATAAATGATGGACTTCATCGATATCTAGATAGATTAGATTCGTATTTGGTTAAAGATTGTACTACTGTTGCTTTGAATAAAGATATGGATATAGCAAGGATACAAGATTTTGAACAAAAAATAGAGGATCAAAGGCAAAGGAGAAGAACACAAGATTTGGAAAGTGGGCATCCCAAGAAGGCCAAACCTACGGGTCAGTTTATGTCATCCCAAAGTGAGTTCAGGCCTTGATTTTCTAATAGATCGTCTAAGCCATCATTTTCATACTCTGTAGCAAGTGCTCCACCCCGATTCTAAGGGTTTTGGGGAAACCAGTTTGGGCAAAGAAGCGAGAGTTAAGGTTCACGTACAAGGGGTTATCAAGATCAAGGGAGTCTGAGCCAATCAAGACCTCCTCAATAGCCATATAGGAAATGTGGAAAGCTTCATTTATGTGCATATTGGTTTGGGATAGATGTTTGCTTTTGGTGTGGTATGTCACGTAACATGAAAAGAGAGTGCCTACAAAGGGGAATGAGTGGTATGTCTTGATCTACTGGATTATCCATTGCATCATCATCATCGGTGCCTTCTTTAGGTAGGGGTATACAACCTACAGGTCGTGGTAGAGGTGTTAAAGGAGTAGCTAGTTCTTGCAGAGTTCAGAATCATACATATGCTCTAGCGGTCAACAAAATTTGGAGGCTTCTCCTGATGTGGTTACAGGTACATTATATGTCTTTTCACATAATGTATATGCATTAATTGATCCGGGTTATACACTATTATATGTCTCTCCATTGATTGCTGGAAAGTTCAAAAGAACACCAGAATCACTGGTTAATCCATTTGAAGTGTCTACACCGATTGGTGAGTCTATTATGGCTAGAAGAGTTTATCATTTTTGCATAGTAACCATTTGTTATCATGACACATTGATTAACCTTGTTGAGCTAGAAATGGTAGACTTTGATGTTATAATGGGTATGGATTGGTTGAATTCTTGTTATGCCACAGTAGATTGCCGAACTAAGAGGGTGCATTTTCATTTTCCAAAGAGGTAGTCCTTGAATGGAGGGGCAATATTGGGGTTCCAAAAGGTAAATTTAATTCTTATCTTAAGTCAAAGAAAATGATGTCTAAAGGTTACATATGTCATCTAGTGAGAGTGAAAGATATAGATGTAGAGCCACCAAATCTTCAATCGGTTCCAGTGGTAAATGAATTTCCTGAAGATCTTCTAGGTTTGCCTCCAGAACAAGAAGTAGAGTTTGGTATTGATGTGATCCCATATACTCAACCAATTTCTATTCCTCCGTATAGAATGGCTCCGATAGAATTAAGGGAGTTAAAAGAGCAATTGAAACACTTGCTAGAAAAAGGATTCATAAGGCCTAGTATGTCCCCTTGGGGCGCACCGGTGTTATTTGTTCGTAAGAAAGATGGCAAGTTGAGAATGTGTATTGACTACTAGCAACTGATTAAGGTGACTGTTAAGAACAAATATCTCCTTCCAAGAATTGATGATTTATTTGATCAGTTACAAGGTGCTAAGTGTTTTTCAAAGATTGATTTGTGGTCGGGTTACCAGCAAGTGAGGGTCAAAGATAAAGACATACCCAAGACAGCTTTTCGAACACGGTATGGTCATTATGAGTTTTAAGTTATGTCATTTGGGCTAACAAATGCACCAGCAACTTTTATGGATTTGATAAATAGTATTTATTGATAATATTCTAGTGTATTCAATATCAAAAACGGATCATGCTAATCATTTGTGGCAGGTGTTATAGGTTCTTCATGATTGTAAGTTATATGCAAAGTTCTCTAAATGTAAGTTTTGGGTAAAATCTATAGCATTCTTGGTCAATATTGTATCTGATAAAGGAATTATACTCAAAAGATAGAAACCGGGAAGGACTGTCCAAGACCAACAACACCTATGCAGGTTCGTAGTTTCTTTGGGTTGAAAGGTTATTATAGAAGGTTTGTTGAAGGGTTTTCTTCTATTTCTGTACCTTTAACAAAGTTAACACAAAAATCAACCAAGTTTCAATGGAATGACACATGTGAAAAGAGTTTCCAAGAGCTGAAGAATAAATTAACTTCTACACCCGTATTGGTACTTCCAGAAGGTACACAAAGGTATGTGGTGTATTGTGATGCTTCAGCAGTTGGATTAGGATGTGTATTGATGCAGCATGGTAAAGTAATAGCTTATGCCTCAAGACAATTGCGACCATATGAGAAAAATTATCCAACACATGATCTTGAGTTAGCAGTGGTTGTATTTACTTTAAAGATATGGCACCACTATTTTTATAGGGTTCATGTTGACATATATACCGACTATAAGAGTTTGCAATATATCTTTAAGCAGAGGGACCTAAATTTGAGGTAGTGGAGGCAACTTGAACTATTAAAAGATTATGATATTGATATTTTGTATCATTCAGCAAAAGCAAACATAGTACTTGACGCATTAAGTCGTAAGTCAATGGTGAGAACTTATGGGCAGTCCACGAAAAGACTAGGGATGACTAAAGATCTACACCAACTAGCTAGATTGGGAGTTCACCTTCTTGAATCTCCAGATGAAGGAGTTACTGTACAAAATGCAGTAGAATCTTCATTAGTAGCTGAGGTGAAAAAGAAGCAGTATGTAGACCCTATTTTATTACAGCTTAAGGAGAATGTACAACAAAGTATGAAAAAGGAATTTGAGCTTATGCAAGAGGAAGTACTTCGGTGCCAAAACAAATTGTGTGTACCTAGTGTAGATGGGCTAAGAGAATGGATTATGACAGAAGAACATCATTCAAGGTATTCCATCCATCCGGGATCAACTAAAATGTATCATGATTTGAAAGGAGTGTATTGGTGGGGTGACATAAAGTAGAACATTGCAGAATTTGTAGCCCAATAACCAAGTTGTCAACAAGTTAAACTAGAGCAGCAAAAACCTAGAGGTTATATGCAACGTATGGATCTTTCATTTGGAAGTGGGGCATGATCAACATTGATTTTCCTCGCACAATTTGGAAGTTTGATTCCATATGGGTAATAGTTGATAGACTTACCAAATCAGCACACTTCCTGCCAGTTAAGACCACTTATACAGCTGAAGAGTATGCAAAATTGCATATTAAAGAGCTAGTTCAGCTACACTGAGTCCCAATATCTAATATATCTAATAGGGGACCACAATTTACTACAAACTTTTGGAAGTCATTTAAGAAGCGTTTGAGAGGCAAGTGAATTTAAGTACAACTTTTCATCCTTAAATGGACGGACAAGCAGAACGTACCATTTAAACACTTGAAGATATGCTACGAGCTTAAGTATTGGACTTCAAAGGTAGTTGGGATGATAATTTCCTGATTATTGAGTTTTCCTAAAATAATAGCTATTATTCAAGTGTCAAAATGGCGCCTTATGAAGCTTTATATGGAAGGAAGTATAGATCACCAATTGGATGGTTTGAAGCGGGTGAAACTGCCTTATTTGGGCCAAATCTTGTTCATCAAGCTATGGAAAAAGTTAAGGTGATACAACAAAGGCTAGAAACAACTCAAAGTCGACACAAATCATATGTAGATATTAGAAGAAGAGGGCTAGAATTTGCTATAGTAGATTGGGTATTCTTAAAGGTGTCACCAATGAAAGCGGTAATGAGGTTTGGTAAAAAGGGAAAACTAAGTCCACGCTATATAGGGCCATATAAGATTATTCAAAGGTTTGGACAAGTCACATATGAGTTAGAGCTACCCCAAGAGATCTCAATAGTTCATTCGGTGTTTCACGTCTCAATGCTTCAGAAGTGCATAAGAGATCTATCTTGTGTTACTTCTAATGAAAATGTACAAGTTGTGGAAGATCTCACTTATGAAAAAGTACCCATTACTATTCTGGATTGACAAGTTAAGAAGTTAAGAAATAAAGAAGTAGCTTCCGTAAAGGTACTTTGGAGGAACCAACAAATAGAAGAGATCACGTGGGAAGCTGAGGAAGCGATGAAACATAAGTACCCTCATTTATTCAAATCCAAAAAGAAAGTCCAAGATGCAGAATTGGAGCAATAATAAGCAAGTATATATATAAATATTATGTTGTAACAGGAAGATTAAACTTAGGTTTGAACATGTTTAGGTTGGATAATCATGCTAACATTCGAGGAGGAATGTTACTAAGGGGGGAAGATGTAACAACCCGTATCCTATGTGTACTAGTTCTACTTATATGTCACTTGATATAGACTTATGGTACAGATAATGGACTTGGTTCACTATATGACTAGCGACAGTAAGATGGGTTGGAAGGACCTGACCGTACATTTTAATGTGACACGACTAAGTTAACGTCGATGCAACTATTTAAACTTGTGATCGTGAGTAGGTATTTGAATCTAAAGTTTAAAGTGACCAAGTGTACACAAGATGTAAGTTAAATTAAAGGGATTAAGAACTAAAAATGGAATTAACTATAGAGGTGCTTGCTTGACTTAATTAAGCTAGTACATGAATTGCCTACCTGAGATATATGGACTAAGTTAATGGACCCAAGGTTATGGATCATATTTGGGCCAAGTTAAATGTGCCAAAGAGGTTCTTTACCTACTTATGTTAATGGATCAGATTAAGGCCTTTATTAATGGACTCTTTTAAGGCCCAAACTAAGTAAAAATAAAAGGAGAAGAGAATGGGCAGCCCACCCCAAAAATCTATTCCAAAATCCCAATAAGAAAAGTCCATTTTAGACATAAATAAAGCAAGTAGGTACATCACCTACTTGGATCAATTTGTAGCTGAAAATGGAGTTAAAAGAGGAGGTTCTAGAGGGATCAATATAAGACCAATATAGCTGGCCTTTTTACTCATTTTAAACACAAATTCTAGCCTTTAACTTCAGCTTTCTCACTTTTCTCTCAAGGCTTAAAATAGCCGCCCCTATTTTCCTCTTAGGGTTCTTGAAGGAACCCTCACCTTTGCTAGTTAAGGTAAGTGAAAATACTTATGGATTTAGCTTGATTCTTCTATTGGAAACTAAGAAATCATGTTAGTTATGCTTAAAAGTATGGGACTTCCTTTACTCCATGTTAGCTGCCCTATGTTTCTTGGTTATTAAGAGGCCTTACTCTTTTGTTGGTCAACATTGAAGGATAATTCAAGCTTTTGAAAGAACTGCAAATTGAATGGATAAATTCCAGAAATTAACATAAAGCTACTGCCCATTTTTTCCCTTTTCTATATACATGTTTTGGTGGAGAATTGTGTATATATTGTTGTTAAGAATGCAAGGGATAAGGAGTTCAATATTGGATTGCTACAATAAAGGATTTTGGTACTGTTTTATGTCTATATTTGGAGACAACTTGGTTTATCTGAAAAAGGGATGCGAGTTATTGGTATTTACATATAAAAAGAGGGTGTAATGATACACCACTTAATTAGATGTTGTATAAGATTGCTGCCTATCATACTTTGTGGACTGTTTTGTACATCTTATGAAGCGAAAGGAGTCTCTGGGGATCTTATATGAATCCATGTGTTGTACAAACGTCATTAGAGGAGAAGGGGTTGAAAGAACACTTTTGACTTGGTGAATTACGGGTGTGCTGCCCGGCTACTATTTTGAGTGAAGTTGAATAGCCCAAATTTTTTAATTAATTACTAATACTAATTTTACCACGTACTTCATTGTAGATAAGTAATCTGAAAGGAAGGAGTTTAATTAGGGGTAATACTGGAGTTATACAACAAGGTATGTAAGGCTACTCTATTTCGTATTCTTTGACATGAAATTCAACACTTGTGTTACAAAGTAAGCTTCAAAAGTTCTCCTATAGTAAATGATACATAGTGGCAGCGTACGATCTCCCATGTAGCTATTGACCTTGTTCCCACTCCCTAACATGTTAAAATACTTCAATATGTGCTTATTATTTAGTCTACATGTCTACTTTCACTAACCAGTTTCAGGAGTTCTCCTTTTAGTCAAATAAGATTTATGTGTTATTTCAGCTCCTAAATATTTTATTTATGTACAAATTTCTCCCTACCTTATTGTTACTGCATCGAGTGTTTATTCACATATCTCTTACTGGTGGACTACTGTCCCAAAGATTAATAATGTCATGACTACCAAAGTAACAATCTAAAAATTAACAAACTAAGAAACGCAAATCTGGTTATGTACGGGTGGAAGCTCTGGGGCATAAGCCTAGAATGGGCCGATCCAAATTCATTTATATATGGGTAGCAGCTCAGGGGTGTAAGCCTAGCATGGGCCTATCCCAACTTTAGTATTTAGCACTGATCAGTTGGTCATTTGTATCACATGGCTTACAAAGATTATAAAGTAAAAATGTTAAAGTGAATAAAAGAATGTAATATACATTATTCCAAAGATACAGGTAAAGGTGGTCTATTATGGTTTACACTTGTTTTGATTTCACTTAAGCTCTCACTTTACATATTAGTTACTCTTTGCCTTACATATTTAGTACATTTTTTTGTACCAATGTCCCTCACAGGGGAACCTACATTTCATACAGCAAGGACAAGTACTTCAGCTAGTAGAGCCCTCCAGTAGGAGTACAGGACATCCAACTGTTTTTGGTGAGCTCCAGGTTGATTCGGGGCTTTTCGAGTCTCTTATATATGATTGGGTATTGTATAGTAGATAAGTGTATGGAAGGGGCTTTTACCGACCTTAACTAAGTTTATATCTCTTTTAGAGGCTTTGTAGACGGTAAAGTGAAGTGTGGTTGTGCTTTGTCTTCCATTCACTGTGGCCCCAATGGCCAAGTCATGTATATATAGTTTTGGGCTTGACAACGTAGTTTATTTTCATTAAAGCTTAATATCCATATTTGGAAGCATCTTTAAATGTTCATGGCAATGTATGGTAAGTACAAGGTTATGGGTTGGTGCTCTCGGGCCTTTACGACTGCAGGTGCCTGTCCGCCCCAATAGGATTTGAGGTGTGACATCAAGGTCCAAAAAGGGACTGAGAATCAGGTTGCAAACCATCTATCACGCCTTGAGGAGGAGGCCATGCTTAAATTAATAAATGATCTTGATATTGATGATACTTCTCCAGACCAGCAAGTGTTGGCATCATCACAAGATTTAATCCCTTGGTTTGCAGATTTTACCAACTTTTTGGCAAGTGTTCTAGTCTCGAAAGATATGTCATATCAACAGAGGAAGAGATTCATGCATGAGGTGAGACAATTCTTCTTGGATGAGCCTTATTTATTTAGGGTGTGTGAGGATGTCATAATTCGAAGGAGTATTTTGGAAGTCGAGATGATGAGTATTCTGGAAGTATGTCATTCATATCTAGTTGGGGGTCATCATGGAGGTGTACGAACGGCTCATAAGATCTTATAATGTGGGTATTATCGGCCCACAATCTATAAAGATGCTCATGACTATGTTCGAGCTTGCGACCCAGGATATGACGGGAGGCCCATATTCTGGACTTGATGAGTTTGACACAGAAGGTGGCTTTTTTGAGGGCACAGGTTAAGCTTATGTAGTCATCCACACTCCTATCATTCCTTCCATGCCTATAACAATCCCGACAATGCCAATTGTTTAGGTTGAATTATTTTCTGATGGGGAGCCTCCTATTGCTAGCGACAAGAGGCCACGGAGTCCAAAAGACCAGACTGCGAGTGATGATGAGTTTGAGAGTTATCTAAAGAGAGTGAATAAGTCCACCCAGGCAGAGTACCATGCTAGTCAGATTACCTATGAGAAGAGAGCACGGGGTGCATCCTCTAGTTGGCCACCCTCTCCACCAGCCGCACCTAGCGTGCAGCCTAGAGAGCATAAAGATGATCCAGCTATGGACATGCCCACATCTGGTGCCTAGGGTGCTGCAGGTATGTGTTTACTCCCTTACACTTATCATATTGATAGCTGTGCACTGAGGGTTGTGTACCATTATTTTGTTAAGGGTGGGGGTATATCACCACTTGGGGGTTTTTGTTACCGTGTTTTCTTTTCCCCCAAGTGTGCTATTATAGTAGAACCGACATGTCTAGGTTGTTAGTTATATTATTTATGTATTTCATGTTTAATTTGGAGAAAAATAGGGGAACCTTAGGCAGTCTAATTTTGAACTTGTTTTGAATGATAATGATGCTTTTTGATTAGTTAAAGGACACCCCTCCTGAAAATTTTGTTTTGAACTATGTATGTAGTATATTAGTTTGTGACAGCTGTTAGATCTTGTTATGGCATTATTATTTTAGGCATAATGACTATAGCCAACAATGTATGAGATGGATAGGTAGTAGTCAATAGTGTAACCTTGTGCTATGTGTGTGTGAGGTCATTACCGAGTTTCCTTTGTGTGTGCGATCCAAAACTTGCTCGGTTAGTCTTGTCTAGGTTATAGGATAGTGGTTAGGAAAGGATCATATGCCATTTTTTAATAAGTCCACTTTTATCCTAAATTCCTGACCAAATAAAATAAATATCCCTTGATCCCGATTTTGAGCCTTAGTTGACCTATTTCTTTCATTAACCTATTCACCTTCCCATTTTGACTTACAATGAACCTGTCTTAGCTCTGGTCGCTCTTTTTACATTGTGTACCTCAACTCCGGCAAATGGCCCAAGTTGATGGTGGCTATTATAGGGGTGCGTAGTTTTATTTGGGTAAGAAGAAGGGGTTAGTAAAATAAAAAGAGAACAAATTTGGGTGTGAAGAAAAAAAATAAAAAAAATGAGTGAAATAAATAGAAATTTCAAAAAAAGAAAAAAAAATTGTGTTTTGAATGTATGAAGAAAATCACACCCAAAATATGAAAATAAATGAAGGAGAATAAGGGAGACTAAAATGAGAATGGTTGGAAAATGGAGCCAAAAATAGTGTGGTGTCAAGGAAGGTTGAGTCACTATATCCATATGTACCACACCTGTCCTCAAACCTACATTACCAAGCCGATGAAAGTCCTATAGTGATCCTTGTCCAACTGACCCAAAAACTAAGGCATAGAAAATAAGGGCAGGCTTATGGTATTTCACGCACACTGTTTGAACTTCTTTATGAGAGAGTGTTTTGGCCCAGTCCCTACTATCTGTTAGTATACTGTGAGTTTATGGGACTTCTTTGTTTTTAAAGTACATGGGTTGCATTGTTAGCTGCTATTTGTTCAGATAATGTAAATTTCATATATGCTTAGTTGTTTGTTCATAATCTGATGCCATCACTTGTTCCCTTATGTGTCATGATATTATGCTGTATATACACATACCATGGTTTTTATTTACAAATAGGAGGGGTCAGAAAAATGTTGGTGCCAAACGTAATGAGTTGACTGTCGTAGGTCTCTTAGGTTTCTCTTAGTTAAGCATCGTATGTGTTTATTTTGTTTTGTTTTCCTGAGGAAATACAAACGTCCTAAGTTGAGGGTGTTGATGCGCCATGGTTTCATGGAACTTTCATTGCTTAAAACAAGGAAAATATGCAATAACTTGGGTATGTTTGGTTGGTATGATGTGTTTTTTGTCTTGCAGGGAAATAGGTTTTGGAGGCAAAATGGAGAAGAATGGAAGAAGCATGTTCTAGAATGGAGCATTTGAAGAAGAAAAAACCTAAGTCAAAACCGAGAGAGTGACTCACAGCAGGGACTCACGCCACGTGAGTCGACCTACGTCACGTTGGTTTGTGTCGTGAGTCAAACTCCTGAAGATTGTGAAGAAACTTGATTCTCATGGCAGGGACCCATGTGACGTGACTTGGGTCCACAATACCAAGTCACAAAACCGTGGAATGTTGTCGACTTTTTTCTCCTACTTTGTTTAGGATAGGATTCACCTTTTATCTATAAATACCCCTATATTTTCCTATGTTTAGGGGTTGTTCATTACATTGTTTTGAGATATACTTTCATTATTTTGAATTCGTAAATACATTATTGATTTTGTAATCTTGGAACATCGATTCTAGGGTTTTAATTCATATTGAGATTTTAGAGTTTTCTTCTTTATTATGAGTTTACAATTATGTTTTCATATTCATATTCTTCTTGTGTTCTAGCAATCATGAGTAGCTAAACCCATAAACTAGGGTTGTGTGAACCATGAGGAATTAACGAAATGGGTTAAATGCAAAGCAATTCTAAACCGGTGTGACTACATGCATTGTTATTACCTTCATTATAATTGATATTCTAACGGTTGCAAATGTTAGCATCTCATCTGTATACTAAACTTGCTCGAGTGAGAGGTAGAGATTGGGAAAAGAAAATAACAACAAAGATGTGAAGCTATTAACCTTTATCTAATAACTTGAGCCGTAACAGGGATAGTTACACTACTGGAAATTACCCCTATGGCAACGGTTTCAAAAGCGATGCAATATTTAATAAAACTGTTGCCATATCTCTACTGCAACGGTTTAGCATGCGTCCCATATGTGGGCGTGGGGATAGATCTATGGCAACGGTTTATGCAACGGTTGTCTAAAACCATCGCCATAGATCCACCTATAGCAACGGTTATTTTTTCTCCTCTTGGGACGCTTATTTTTGACTATAGCAATGGTTTATAACCGTTGCAATAGATCCTATTGCAACAATTTATATCGTTGCAATAAACTCTATTGCAATAATTTTATTGTTCTATTGCAACGGTTTTGACTACCTTTTGCAACTATTTCGGATATCAATTGCAACGGTTTTTGCCACCTATTGCAACTAGTTCAACTACCAATTGCAACGGTATAGATGAAATAGTCACCTCTATTGTAAATTGGTATTTACATATATAATAAATTATAATATATACACATCACAAAACTAAACCTTTCATTAATAATCATAATCCAGAATATATGCAACAAGCTAGGAATTAATCCAACCCCAAGAGCAAAATGTTGAATCCAAATGATTAGTTAAGTTTTTACAAAAACATAGTATCAAGATCGAGTCGCGATAAGTTTCAAGAAATGCAATAGCAAAAAGTTTGATATTAGAGCATCTATCGATAATCTACAAATCTTCTTAAGTAATGTCAATGTCTTCATCACTGTTTTCTTCATTTTGGACACCTACAAAAACAGAATAAATAATCTCAATTAGCACTTATATGAGATGATGTTAGATATGAGATAATTAAAATACACTAGTACTAGCTAGCACGCATGCACAAGTCCACTTTTCTAGCAATATCACAAGTTCACTTTGTCAGTCAACTTGGTGCATGACAATAGGCAAGGATAATACTACAGTTTGCACGCAAATCAAAAGCTAATACATGATGAAAGAAACCAATCAATCAACTACACAACAATGTCATACAATTCAAAATTGCTAACAATGAGTGCACAACCACCTGAAAATGTAACAGGAGACAGGTCTACATAATCACAAAACATCTATAGATGTAGCACCAACATAGGTGCTCATCCTCTACCTCAAGTTCTCAACTGTACGTCAATATCACTTACCTTACTCCTAATCAAGCAAAGGAACATGCTGAACCTTCGGCACCCTATATGGAAAGATCGACTCCTCTCCCCATCTCCGTAAATCTGATATTGCATATGGCATTCCCAATCTATCCATTAATCATTAATTTTTGAAAGGATTATTTTTCGGAATAGATCTAATGTAAGTATCCCAATCCTCTAAAAAAATATACCTCCTCATGTCTAATCAGTACATGAAGCTTTTGCCCAAAAAGCTAATCTTAACCAACTACACAAACAGTGTAACACTCCTTCACAGAAACAACAATGATAGCTCATCTGTTACATAGTTTATTTGTGGAATATATTAAAAACTCCATAAGCATAACAATCAAAAAATGAGGAAAAGCTGTAGGTCATGGTTCGAGAGTCCAGATGTGAAAGCATCCTCATTGTGAAAATGGGAAAAAGCTTCACAATGTATACACCCCCTTTACTTCTAACCTGACTTGGCTGGGAGCCCTTCTTTACTAAGAAAAGAATGGAAAGATACATAAGTCAAGTACAGAACACTTCAACAACAACCACATTTCACTGTTAACAACAAAATACACACATGCTATACTTCAAGAAAACACTAGCATATCTCGAATGTACCAGATTTTAGCGACTAGAAAATGACCAGCAAAGATAGATGATAGTTCAACAATTAGGGGAAACAGATCCAAAATCCAGCAACTACCAATTCAGAAACTACCAATTCAGCAATCAATTAGTTTAGAATCTTTCAAATATATCAAAAATCCAGTAACTACCAATTCAGAAACAGTAGTAGCGCAAAATAAAAATTAAATAAAATATACTATGCATCAGATAAATCATTAACAACACTTACAGGACAATAGAAACATACAAATACACAAAAGGATAGGAAACTCTAAACTACATGAGCAGCACTAGAAAACCCCATTCCTATTGGATTGAACTTGGTCCAGATAACATATTACTAATATTACTAAAAAGCGATATGATACGAGAAACATCCTAATGATGCTCAGGTCTAGAACATTCATGGGATGAGCATACCATAGTAGTTACCCACTTCTCCAAGCATAACCAGTAAAGTTACTCAAATATAAATAGTAAAATCCAGCAGAACATATAACCAACTACCTAGACAATATGTACTTAAGAAACTCCCAAAAAACTAATACTAGTTTAGGTGTATAGTGGAAGAAGAAGCAGAATAAAAAAAGAAGAGAAGAAGAAGAAAAGGAGGAGACTGACCTTGATTGTTACTACCAATAGATGGACGATTTATTGGTTGAATCGCAGCCTCTTCTCTCAACGAACTAACATTGAATGTTAGCATATTAGAATCAAGTGTTAATCCTGGATTTAGACGCTGAAGTTGTGCAATGATGTTCATTGTAACATCTCATTCAATGGCATCTTTTTGAGCATTGAATTTTTCCTGCATTCTTTGTTGTATCCTCTCTTCCAGTTCATCCAATCTTTTCTCCACCAGTTCATCAGCAATATTTGAAGAGGGCCCAGATTCTCTTGCTTTCTGTTTCAAAAGAGACTTGGTAACCCCACGTCCATATAGTCTCACTCGACCTAGATGATTAGTCCCCATAATTGTTGTGAATGCATCAGTTGATTGACTACCATCTTCACTTTCTTGAGTTTCTATTCTCTCCATTTCAACCTACAAATCAGATCCAAGAGCAAGTAAATTGAGCTGATTTAATATTTGAGAAAGAACAAATGATCTTCATAAATTTTGAATTAGAAAATTTCATACTATTTTGTTTGTCATATCTTCAGATGTGTCCTTGTAGACTCGATCAGGTTTCCTTCTTCTAGTAGCAACAAAGAGTTCCTTATTTGACAAAGCACCAGAATTTTCCTTCTTTTTTTCCTAGTTACACGCAAGTCAACATTAAAATATTTCCAAGTAAAGTTAACAAGTTCATAATAAAAATATGAGAAAACACCAAACCTCGCGGATTAGAGCAAAACTTGTTTTGCCAACAGTGTGCGGATACTTTAACTTTTTTCGATTCTCTTTGTTAGTATTAGATGTATCCTGCAAATAAATAAAGTCAATTTTAAAGCAATTACTGAAACCTTTTATGAACAAGGTGAAAAGTAGAATATGTTAACCAGCCAGTCAGACAATTGTTTGCCATTCGAATTTCATACCTTAGCTTCTTTGGAGTTCCAATACTTAAGGATATCCTCAAATACAGATTCTGGAACAGTTTTAGGCCTTTTTGCCTTTCGAATTTCATCATTGGCGTAGGCATAGAAGTGTCTTGTCTTAAACCTGGTCTTATACCCTCTAAAAGCAGCATTAATTGCTCTCATAGCCCAATCTTTCCCGTCATCAGGAATATCATATTTATCCTACAATTTGGTGCAATTTGGTTAGTACAAAAAATGTGAAATATTTTCAACTAGAAATCAGAACATTGATAACTTTGAACCTGGATATAAGTCCACATATCATCATGTGTCTTCAACTTTGTCCAACTAACATTAATAGGACAAAATGTTCCATTCCTTGCCAATGTGCCAAGGAAGCTACCAAACTCAGTGACCACTGCTTTAGTTGGACCAACAGGCTGGTTCAACTCATTTAGCACTATCAGTTGACGGTCACTCCATCCATGTACAGCTTGCATTTGTGTAGCGCCTCTTTTTCTTTTGTTAATTGAAGGGCCTACAATAATATGAATAACAAAATTACTGGAATACAAATAATTTCTGGAATAGTATGAACTAAAATATATATATTCTTGCCTTCTTCAGATTGTTCATTTGCTTCAAAATTGGGAAATTGTGATTGATCTTGTTGCACTTGTTCAAGTGCTGGGTGTGATATGGGAGTGGTAGAATCTGGCAATTCTTGTTGCACTTGCACCTCTACTATTGGTGCTGCAGGAAAGGTAGAATTCAGAGATACCTGCTGCACTTGTTCCGATACTTGTGATGTAGCTGGAACATAGTTTGACTTATCCTTCTGCTTGTGATGCTTTTCCTTTGCCTTTACGTATCCTGTGTTCTGTTTTTTCTTGTGTTCAAGTATCTGTTTGTTTCGTAAAGCTGCTAGTGATCCGGCTGAAACAAAGTTCTTAACTTTTTGGATTTGTCTTGAACACCCTTCTTCATTCATGATTGTACAAGTCTTCTTTAGCCTTGACCACCAAAAAGACAGAAACTTTTTACTCAATTAGCACTTAAATGAGATGATGTTAGATATGAGATAATTAATAGACTAGTACTAGCACACATGCACAAGTAGTCCACTTTTCCAGCAAGCTTGCTATAAATGTAACATTGACAACAAGCCAAATTTTATATTTAGTTCCCAAAATTCAATTCATGGCACAATAAACCAGCTTTTAAGCATAAAACAGACCTAATAACTTAAATGCCTCTTTCTTCTGCCAAAATGAGAAAGGTTTTGACCAGCCAACTTAACATAACACACACCTAATAACTTTATCGCATACTAACAAATGAAACCACTTTGCATCTATAATATTTATGAGAATATCAACTGAATGCCTTAGTTAAATTGATAAAAATATCACAGATGCTAAGTTCGAAAGATTACAAAAGAAGTGTCTTATAACATGATATCACTGCATATTGACTTGGTGGCCCTAACGGCCAAGTTTCATATGTGCATATATCACATGTTTCCATGACTTCCGCCATTAGCATTTTGTATCTATACGTGATAGTGATGTTCCTTGACTGACATGCGTATGAGTATATATGAATGAAGATTGGTTCTCTCGGGCCTTAACGACATTCGGGTGCCAGTTCGCCCCTTTGGAATTCGAGGCGTGACATTTCTACCTATTCTTCATGGGATCAACCCCAACCTAGTTGGGTTCTATATTTGATTAACGACCGATTTATACTTTTACCAGAGGTGTAATTTGGGCGACATCAAATTTTGGTGTCATAGATAGGAAATATGGTTACGGAGTTGATTGATTGTGTTTGTCTGGTTGTTGGTTTCTTTTTCCTAATTTTACTTTTTCTAGGGTGCACACTTGTGCATTCCCAACAATCAAATTCAAGGAAATCCCCTGATTCCACTTGATACAAAAATTGAAAGGACTCTGAGAACTAGAAGAAGGATGGTAAATGATGGAGTTCAAAATTAAGAAGTTCATAACAAGGGATTTCTAGATAAAGGAGTCTTGAATTATCCAGGACATCTTCATGGGATTTAGGAAACTGTGAAGAAAACCACTTCTCGATTGGTGGCTGAGGAGAATTCTAAACAAGAATCATCCATACAAGCAGCAAGGGAAGAAAGGGCTAGGCAAGGTGAAATGGACCATCTAGCCATACTTAAGGAACAAGAAAGGCAGAGATGGAATAGGGGCAACAACCTCTAAAACATTATGTTCCTCAGTATGCTGATGTAAAAGATGAGCTAGACTTTCTGGAGCTAGTTGAAACAAGTGCTATTATTCCACATCCATTGCTTTCAAGAACTAAGTTTGACATCACCAGTGCTATGACACAGTTATTAAACTTAAAGGGCGTGTTCATGGGCCTTGCTACTGCTGATGCAAATCTTTATGTGATGAAATTTGTAGGGATTTGCAATTTTTATAATCTACCTAGAGTGAGCCAAGATAAGATTAGATTGCGGTTGTTTCCTTTTTCTCTTATGAGAGAGGTTAAATTATGGTTGACAGAGTTGGCACGTGGATCAATCACTACTCAAAATGAGTTGAGGAATCAGTTCTTAGAGATATTTTTCCCACCTTACAGAATTTTGCTATTGAAAGATGAGATTTATAACTTTAGGCAATTACATTCAGAGGTGTTATATGAGACCTGGTTGAGGTTTAAGAAAAAGCTACAAACTGTTTTAAATTATAGAATATAGGGTCGTAATTTGCTTGAGATCTTTTATAGAGCTTTGAATTCTAACACCAAGGTTATAGTAGACACTGACATAAGTGGGGTATTAATAAGGTTACATTGGGATCAGGCTTCTGAGATTCTAGATCAGATTACTAAAACCAACAAGGGTTGGCATACTTGTGATGATGTTCCAGCAGACACTTATATAATAGGGGCATTCACAGAGAAAAGAGCTCTAGATGACTCAGTTTCTTAAGAGGTAGTGCAATTAAGGATGGAGCTTAGCTTATTTACTAAGTAGTTTACAGCATCGGGAGCTGAAAAGGTGAATGTGGTTAGTTGACAAGGTAAGCTACATAGGCATGATGACTCTGATTCTAAGAAGGAGGCTAAGTATCTAGACAAATAGGTGACAAGTTTCGAGCCAAAGGCCAAAGGTCTAATCAAGACAATTAGAACTCTAGGCATGGAAATCAAGGTTGGAGCTACTATAAGGATAACAACTATAATAGGTCTGGGTATAGCGATATGAGTAGGGGAAGAAATAGTGATTCGAAGAGAAAGGATGACTATAAGGATAGAAGTGGCTTATATGTTTGGCCTGGGAGTCGTGAAATTGATTCGAGTAATTCAAGGATGTAAGACATGCTTGGAAAAGTGGTGAAAGGGGTAGAGAAGATTGAAGACTACCTTAAGGATCGTAGAGAAGATTTTTGTGGAGGATTCAGAAGGTCAAATCGTATGCTACCACTATTCAGATGCTTGAGCAGCAATTTGGACAGATGTTAACCATATTGAATTAGCATCAACAAGGTACATTTCTGAGCAACACCATCTAAAATCCTAAAAACAATGGTCATTGCTAGACTATTTCCACTAAAAGTGATAAGATGACCACTGATCCACCTATGCCTGTGGTTGCTGAGAATGAGGTCGAGTAGGTGATTGTCGATGAACACAAATTAGATGAATCTAAAAATCTAGTTATTGATAAGAATGCATGTAAAATACTTTCAGTAGTTGAAAAAGAGGCTAAGGTGAAAAAAAGGAAGGAAAAAAAGGTCCCACAAGTATTGACTCCTATTTCACGACCTCTTCCTCCTTTTCCACAAAGAATGAAGTAAAAGGCTTAAGAGGGAAAGTATTGCAAGTTGATCTCCATATTGAAAGAACTATTTGTCATGCCTCAAATCCCAATAGGGCGGAATGGCACCCGAAGCCGTTAAGGCCCGAGAGAACCAACCTATGATCGTATACATTCATATGCATGTCACTAAGTGAACAACATTCTATCACATATAGATACAAGATATCAATGACGGAAGTCATGGAAAGACATTCAAATAGATATGAGACTTGGCCGTTAGGGCCACCACGTCAAAAGGGTAACACATTCCTTCATTTGACTTACAACGTCTACAAAGCCTCTAACCAATACATAACCGTGCATAAAGTCGGGACAAGTCCCCGCTTTATACAACTGTTTCACAGTACCAAAACAAGTGTATACAAGTGACTCAGAAAGCCCCGAACCAATCTGGAGCTCACCAATAGTCTACAGATGGCCCGTATTCTACTGTGAAGGTCTACTAGCTCATGTGCCTGCAGCAAGTAAGGTAGGTCCCCCAAGGGACGTCAGTATGAAAGAATGTACTGAGTATGCAAGGCTATAAGTAACTGCATGAAATATAAGAACTCCAATGGAATCAAATACAAGTGAATGGAAAATATTGATAAACCACTGTACTGTATATGTGGAACCATGTACATTACATTCATTACTTTCCTTTTACATTCATATCAATATCAACATCAATCATACAATACCCAGGACCAACTGATCAGTGGTAAATAACATTGGGATCGGCTCGAGCTAGACTTATGCCCCAGAGCTGCCACCCATAAATCAATAAAGCAGGTTCAGCTCGAGCTAGGTTTTCACCCCCAGAGCTGCCCCCTGTATCCAATAAATCAGGTTTGGCTCAAGCTAGGCTTTTTCCCCCAGAGCTGCCCCTGTACTCAACCAAATATGTGTTACTTCATTTCTTTACTTTTTGTGTGATTGTTACATCGTTGGTCATAACATTGTTGGAGCTTTGGAACAATAGTCAACAAATAAGAGACATGTGAATAACAACTACTAACAACCTGAAATGAGATACTTTAAAACATTTCGGAGTGGAAACAAGTTCGGTAACGATGTGAAAAATAGGTGCTGCCAAAGGATACAGAAAAGAGTAACCTTACATACTTTATCTTTCCAACGTGTGTCTATAACAGTTTAGCTCTTCCTTAAAGCGTTACTCTACAATATGAATACATAATGAAGCTTACATTAAAAGTCAACTACATTACAAGTTCACAAGGTGATAATAAACTACTTGACTGCCATACAACTTTATTTCACCCATCTACAATACAATTTACTGCCTCACCATACCAACAACACCAAACCAGTCCACAAATCAATCTAGCTATCACAAACCGATAGGAAATTCACACTAAGTTTATACTTTACATTTCCTCCTTAACACATAGTCATATTTACTCCATCAAGCCACTTAAATACCTTTCACAACAACACATTAAAAACAATCCACAATTGATACAATCCAAAATGCCTTTGAACTACCCCTTTAGAGCTCTCCAAAGGGTACCATGAGTAGGCGAATGCATCTAAGAAGGGTAGAGGGGCCTTGGAGGGTCAAAGATAAGCAAAGACAAGCCAAAAGAAATTCTATAAGGACCTGCAAAGCAACCTGTGCCCATAGGTGATGAGGGTCAGCCGCAGGTGCCCTCTTGTTCCTGTCTAGGGCAACCTGCGGAGTGACCTGCGCAGGCAGGTGGCTCATCAGCGAGGGCAGATGCTCGAATTGGCTGCAATGAGTCTCTTTTGGGTCTATCTTTGTAATAAATGGCCCATGTCCATAAGTAAGCCTCTCCCTACATATTTTAGGTTAACTTTTATGACAATGAACAATTATGGTTTCAAAATGCGCATGAACATCACAAGACTATATTCTCGTTTCACTATACCATAGGTTCCATGCACACTTTCATAACCACATTTCCACAAGTCATACACAAGGAGGAAACAAGTTAAGGACATAAGCACATCCTAACATGTTGAAATTTCATCCATCTAATTCACTTCCTTCAAGACCTTAAGTCCCCTTTCAAGTTTAAACCACATAGAAGCAAATCCTTTTGTAAAGAAGCAAAAGTGTACTGCTCAACACTTTTTAAACATAACCAACATTATCTACACAACCTCTCATGCATATACTATATTGAACCATAAGAGTAAACACTTACCAAGGCTTGTAAGGGGAAGATCTTGTCCAAAGGGGTGGTTGCTTAGGGTTTGAGAGAGGAGAAAATGTCTCTTGGAAAATCTGAAATTTTGCAAGTGTGTTATGGTGAATAAGAGCTGATTTTCAGCCTTATATAGTCCCTCCAAACCACCTCTCTTTATGGTCATACTTATCCAAACTTTTAGTCAAAGATAATGTGTTTACTTGGTCAAATTTTGAATGGATCATTTCCTTTTGGACCATGTCTTATTTACTTAATTTTTGGGCCTCAATTGAGCCCATTAGCATAATATTAATTCAGCCAAATAAATTTAATGGGTAATACACCAACTATCTCAAGTTTAAATAATTCCATAAATGTTTAGGTAGTCAACTAAGTTCAGAAATGTACGGGGTGTTTCATCCTTCCCCCCTTAGGAACATTCGTCCACGAATGTTAGTAACATTATCCTATTTAAACAAGTTCAAGTCTAAGTTCATTCTTCATATTATCTCATAGATATACTGCTTATATATACTTACTTGTTATCGCTCCAATTTCGCATCTTGAACTTTCTCTTCGGTTTGAAATAAATGAGGGTACTTAAATTTCATCATTTCCTTATCTTCCCATGTGATTTCTTCTACTTGTTGATTTTTCCAAAGCACTTTTACAGAAGCTACTTCTTTATTTCTTAACCTCTTAACTTGTCGATCCAGAATAGCAATAGGTAAGATCTTCTATAATTTGTACATCTTCAGTGGGAGTAATACGAGATGGATCTCCTATGCACTTTCGAAGCATTGAAACATGAAACACTGGATGAACTGCGGAAAGCTCTTGGGGTGGTTCTAATTCATACGCAACTTGACAAAATCTTTGGATAATCTTATATGTCCCTATATAACGCAGACTTAGCTTTCCTTTCTTTCCAAATCTCATTACCCCTTTCATTGGTGACACTTTCAAGAATATCCAATCACCCATGACAAATTCTAGCCCCCTTCTTCTAACATCGGCATATGACTTGTGTCGATTTTAGGCCGTCTGTAGCCGCTGTTGTATCACCTTAACTTTCTCCACATCTTGATGAACAAGATCTGGCCCAAATAAGGCAGTTTCACCCACTTCAAACCATCCAATTGGTGATCTACACTTTTTTTCATATAAAGCTTCGTAAGGCACCATTTTGATACTTGAATGATAGCTATTATTGTAGGCAAATTCAATAAGAGGTAAATGGTTATCCCAACTACCTTTAAAGTCCAATGTTCAAGCTCTTAGCATATCTTCAAGTGTTTGTATGGTAAGCTCTGCCTGTCCATCCGTCTGAGGGTTAAAAGCTATGCTTAAATTCACTTGGGTACCCAAACTCTTCTGAAAAGACTTCCAAAAATTTGCAGTAAATTGAGCTCCCCTGTCCGATATAATAGAGATTGGAATTTCGTGTAATCAAACTATCTCTTTAATATACAACCACACATAATCTTCAGCTGTGTAGGTGGTCTTGACCGACAGAAAGTGTGCTTACTTGGTAAGCCTGTCAACTATTACCCATATGGAATCAAATTTCCAAAGCGTACGAGGCAAACCTGTGATGAAATTCATGTTTATCATATCCCACTTCTATATTAGAAGATTTATATATTGCATATAACCTCCGGGTTTCTGATGCTCTACTTTTACTTGTTGACAATTTGGACATTGGGCTACGAATCCTGCAATGTTCTTCTTCATGTTACCCCACCAATACATTTCTTTCAAATAATGATACATTTTTGTGGCTCCCGAATGAATAGAATAACGTGAATGATGTGCCTCTCTCATAATCCGTCTCCTGAGCTCATCTACATCAGGTACACACAATCTACTTTGGCACTGCAGTACTCCCTCTTGCGTAAGATCAAATGCCCTTGTCAAACCTTGTTGTACATTCTATTGTAGATGCAATAAAATAGGATCCGCATACTGTTTCTCTTTCACTTCAGCTACTAATGAAGATTTTGCCGCATTTTGCACCATAATTTCTTCATTTGGAGTTTCAAGTCGACGAACCCCCCAAGCTGGCTAGTTGATGTAGATCTTTGACTATATCTTGCTTTTTCGTGAGCTGGCCATCAGTGCTTCCTATTTCATTGTGGCTTAATGCATCGGCTACTACATTTGCTTTTCCCGGATGGTATAACATATCGATATCGTAATCTTTTAGCAGTTCCAGCCACCTCCGCTGCCTCAAATTTAGGTCCTTCTGCTTGAAAATATACTGTAAATTCTTATGATCGATATATATGTCAACATGAACCCCATACAAATAGTGGCGCCATATCTTTAAAGCAAATACTATGGCTGCAAGCTCAAGATCGTGTGTCGGATAATTTCTCTCATGTGGTTGCAACTGTCTTGAGGCATAAGCTATCATATTACCGTGCTGCATCAATACACATCCTAAACCAACTCCTGAAGCATCACAATATAGCGAATACCCTTCTGTGCCTTCAAGAAGTACCAACACAGGTGCAAAAGTCAACTTATCCTTCAGATCTTGGAAACTCTTCTCACATGCATCATTCTGCTGAAACTTGGTTGCCTCATGTGTTAGCTTGAATAAAGGTGCCGAAATGGAAGAAAACCCTTCAACAAATCTTCTATAATAACCTGCCAACCTAAGAAAACTACGAATCTCTGTAGGTGTTGTAGGTCTTGGCCAATTCTTCACAACTTCTATCTATTGAGTATCAACCCTTATTCCTTCATCCGACACAATATGGCCCAAGAATGTTATAGATTTTAACCAAAATTCACATTTAGAAAACATTGCATATAACCTACGATCATCAAGAATCTGTAACACCTGCCATAAGTGATTAGCATGGTCCTCTTGTGATCTTGAATAAACCAGAATATCATCTATAAACACTGTCACGAACACATCTAAAAATGGCTTGAACACCCTATTCATCAAATCCATAAAAACCGTTGGTGCATTTGTTAGCCCAAATGACATAACTAAAAATTCATAATGACCATACCATGTTCGGAAAGCTGTCTTGGAAGTATCTTTTTCTCTAACCCTTACTTGATGATAACCCGATCTCAGGTCAATCTTTGAGAAACATTTGGCACCCTGTAATTGGTCAAACAAATCATCAATTTTAGGGAGGGGATATTTATTATTGACTGTTACCATATTCAGTTGCCGATAATCAATGCACATTCTCAACGTGCCATCTTTTTTTCGTACGAATAACACTGGTGCACCCCAAGGGGATATACTAGGCCTTATGAATCCCTTTTCCAGTAAGTCTTTCAATTGCTTCTTCAATTCCCGTAACTCTGCTGGGGCCATTCTATACGGATGAATAGAGATAGGCTGAGTGCCTGGAATCACATCAATACCAAACTCTATTTCCCTTACTGGAGGTAAACCTGGAAGATCTTCAAGAAATACATCAAGAAATTCATTTACCACTGGAACCGATTGGAGAGTTGGTGGCTTCACATCGGTATCTTGCACTCTTACTAGGTGGCATATGTACCCCTTGGATATCATTTTTCGTGCCTTAAGATAGGAAATAAATGTACCTCTCGGTTCTCCAACATTACCCCTCCATTCAAGGACGATCTTTTGTGGGAAATGGAAATATACCTTCTTAGCTCGGTCGTGGCATAACAAGAAGCCAACCAGTCCATACCCATTATAACATCAAAATCTACCATTTCCAGCTCAATAAGATCAGCCAATGCATTATGATCACAAATAGTGACCATACAATTACGATAGACTCTCTTAACTATAATAGACTCACCCATGGGGTAGATACTTCAAATGGCTTAACTAATAATTCTGGTGTTCTTTTGAATTTTTCAGCAATCAATGGAGCGACATATGATAGGGTAGATCCCGGATCAATCAATGCATATTCATTATGTGAAAAGACAGATAATGTACCTATAACCACATCAGGAGAAGCCTCCAAATTCTGCCGATCCACTAAAGCATAGGTACGGTTCTGTACTCCACTAGAATTAGTTGTTTCTCTAGCACCTCTACCATGCCCCATAAGCTATACACCCGAAGATGATAATGCAACGACTGATCCCATAGGTCGCGCCATACTACCCATGCCCTTTTGTTGGCACTCTCTTATCATATGCCCCGACATACCGCACCAAAAGCAAACATTCGTTCCAAACTAGCATTCACCTAAATGAGGCTTCCCATAGTGCTGACACGGCTGATGAGGAAACCTTGATTGGCTCATTCTTCCTTTTCTTGATATCCAACTGTCTGTGAACCCTGAATCCCACTACTTTGCCTAACTTGACTACCTCTAAACCCTCGAAATTGGGATGAAGTACTTGTTGTAGAATAAGAAAATGATGGTCTAGGCGTTCTATTAAAAATTTGAGGCCGAAATTCTCCTTGGGACGCCATAAACTGTCCCATAAGTTTAGCCCTCTTTGAAGGTCCTCTTTTAAATTCTTGCGTTCTTATCCTTTGCCTCTGATCCTCCATCTTCTGTGCAAAAGCTTGTATCCTGGATATATCCATGTCTCTACCGATGAACTCTATCATCCATAGTAGCTACTACATTAGGAGCATGCCTGGACAAAGAGTTAAACCGAAGACTGTACTCTCTGACGCTCATATTCCCTTGACGAAGATTTAAGAACTGGTCTATACAAGCCTATCGGATCTCATATGGAAGGTAATGATCAAGGAATACTACTTTGAATTCTTCCCAACTAGCTGGAAGTGCACCGATACCCTTAGAGCGTTTCCAGTCTTCATACCATAATATCGCCTCTCCTTTTAGTCTATATGCTGCAAGCTCAACTGTTTTTGTACCCGACACATGCATAACATCTACAGCCCTTTGAATTTGGTCCATGAAGTCTTGTGGGTCTTCATTAAGGTATGACCCGGTGAATGTGGGAGGATCTAATTTCAGAAAATCCTGTGTCCACCGACTAGCTGCCCTAGCCACACCGTCATTACTTGTAGTTGGACCATCTTGTCCTTGATTTTGTGCAGCAACTATACGAGTTAACATTTGCATCGCATTCCTTAAATCCTTCTTAGTAGCATTAAAAAGTGGTTTTGGGGATAATCCTCTCCTTCCTGGCTCTCCTGGAAATGGAAGAGTAGAAGAAGCCCGCGATCCAAACTCGTCTTAAGCCTCACCTTGATTAGCTTGTTCAGGTGGTAATTTACTGGTCCCTTCTCCGGAAATCATGTCTACCTTCTTACCTCTACCCCTATCTCTTCTTGTAATCGGTATTCTACTATACTGAGGAAACTAAAAAATAAAATGAATTCATTAATTACATATGACTCTACCTACAACTTTAGCTCTATTTCACGATCTAGGAAATGAAGAAAAGAAACAACTCCTAAATGTCCCATAGCCTCCTACTTATAAATGTGGTGCACAACACATCCATAAGTAAGACTCTACTCAGACATGACTTTGTAGACACCCTAGGACAACCCACTCTGATACCACTTTTGTCACGCCTCAAATCCCAATGGGGCGAACTGGCACCCAAAACCGTTAAGGCCCGACAGAACCAGCCTATGATCGTATACATTCATATACATGTCACCAATTGAACAACATTCTGTCACATATAGATACAAGATATCAATGACGGAAGTCATGGAAAGACATTCAAATAGATATGAGACTTGGCCGTTAGGGCCACCACATCAAAAGGGTAAGACATTTCTTCGTTTGACTTACAACGTCTACAAAACCTCTAATAGATACATAACCATGCCTAAAGTTGGGACAAGTCCCCGCTTTATACAACTGTTACACAGTACCAAAACAAGTGTATACAAGTGACTCGAAAAGCCTTGAACCAATCTGGAGCTCACCAATAGTCTGCAGATGGCCCGTATCCTACTGTGAAGGTCTACTAGCTCCTGTGCCTGCAACAAGTAAGGTAGGTCCCCCAAGGGATGTCAGTAAGAATGTACTGAGTATGTAAGGCTATAAGTAACTGCATGAAATATAAGAACTCCAATGGAATCAAATACAAGTGAATGGACAATATTGATAAACCACCGTACTGTATATGTGGTACCATGTACATTGCCTTCATTACTTTCCTTTTACGTTCATATCAATATCAACATCAATTATACAATGCCCGGAACTAACTGATCAGTGGTAAATAACATTGGGATCGGCTTGAGCAAGGCTTATGCCCCAAGAGCTGCCACCCATAAATCAATAAAGCAGGTTCGGCTTGAGCTAGGTTTTCACCCCCAGAGCTACCCCCTGTATCCAATAAATCAGGTTTGGCTTGAGCTAGGCTTTCGCCCCTAGAGCTGCCCCCTATACTCAACCAAATATGCGTTACTTTATTTCTTTACTTTTTGTGCGATTATTACATCGGCGGTCATAAGATTATTGGAGTTTTGGAACAATAGTCAACAAATAAGAGACATGTGAATAACAATTTCTAACAACCTAAAATGAGATACTTTAGAATAATTCGGAGTGGAAACAAGTTCGGTAACGATATGAACAATAGGTGCTGCCAAATGATACGAAAACGAGTAACCTTACATACCTTATCCTTCCAACGTATGACTATAATAGTTCATCTCTTCCTTAAAGCGTTACTCTACAATATGAATACATAATGGAGCTTACATTAAAAGTCAACTACATTACAAGTTCACAAGGTGATAATAAACTACTTGACTTTCATACAACTTCATTCCACCCATCTACAATACAATTTACTGCCTCACCATACCAACAACACCAAACCAGTCCACACATTAACCTAGATATCACAAATCGATAGGAATTCACACCAAGTTTATACTTTACATTTCCTCCTTAACACATCATCACATTTACTCCATCAAGCCACTTAAATACCTTTCATAACAACACATTAAAAACAATCCACAATTGATACAATCCAAAATGCCTCTGAACTACCCCTTTAGATCTTTCCAAAGGGTACCATAAGTTGGTGAATGCATCTAAGAAGGGTAGAGGGGCCTTGGAGGGTCAAAGAGAAGAAAAGACAAGCCAAAAGAAATTCTGGAAGGACCTTCGGATAAAACTACACCCACAGGTGATGAGGTGCAGCTGCAGGTGCCCTCTTGGTCCTGTCCAGGGCCACTTATGGAGTGACCTGCGCAGGCAGGTGGCTCATCCGCGAGGGCGGATGCCCGAATTGGCTGTAATGAGTCTCTTTTGGGTCCATCTTTGTAATAAATGGCCCATGGCCATAAGTAAGCCTATCCCTACCTATTTTAGGTTAACTTTGATGCCAATTAACAATTATGGTTTCAAAATGCACATGAACATCACAAGACTATATTCTCATTTCACTACACCACAGGTTCCATGCACAATTTCATAACCAGATTTCCACAAGGAGTAAAAAAGTTAGAGACATAATAACATCCTAACATGTTGAATTTTCATCCATCTAATTCACTTCCTTCAAGATTTTAAGTCCCCTTTAAAGTTTAAACGACATAGAAGGCAAATCCTTTAGTAAAGAAGCAAAAGTGGACTGCTCAACACTTTTTAAACATAACCAACATGATATACAGAACCAATCATTCATATAATATATTAAAACATAAGAGTAAACACTTACCAAGTCTTGCAAGGGGAAGATCTTGTCCATAGGGGTGGTTGCTTAAGGTTTGAGAGAGGAGAAAATATCTCTTGGAAAATCTGAAATTTTGCAAGTGTGTTATGGTGAATAAGAGCTGATTTTAAGCCTTATATATTCCCTCCAATCCACCTCTCTTTATGGTCATCCTTAGCCAAACTTTTAGTCAAAGATGATGTGTTTACTTGGTCAAATTTTGAATGGATCATTTTCCTTTTGGGCCATGTCTTATTTACTTAATTTTTGGGCCTCAATTGAGCCCATTAGCAAAATATTAATTCATCCCAATAACGTTAATGGGTAATACACCAACTATCTCAAGTTTAAATAATTTCATAAATGTTAAGGTAGTCAACTAAATTCGGAAATATACGGGGTGTTTCACTATTGGTAAACATACCTCTAGTTGAGGCTCTTGAACAAATGTTAGGTTAGTCAAAGTTTATGAATGATTTGGTGACAAAGAAGAGGATTGTAAGTTTTGAGGTCGTTTATAATGTGCACCATTGTAGTGCAATCACTTTTCGAGCTCTAGTTGAGAAGAAGGAAGATCCTTGAGCTTTCATGATTCCATGTACCATTGGGTCTTCAAATTTTGCTAAAGCTTTGTGTGACATGGGTGTTATAATTAACTTGATACTGCTAGCAGTTTATAGACAGTTGGGGTTAGGGTCGTCCAAACCTTCTTTGATGAGACTCTTTATGGTAGACCGCACCATGAAGAAGCCCATAGGAATCTTATGTGATGTTTTGCATACTTCATCTTTCCAACTGATTTTGTCATCCTTAACTGTGAGATTGACTTTGAGGTTCCTATTATCTTGGGGAGACTATTCCTTACGACTCGCATAACATTCGTATAAATGGAAACTGAGCAAATAAAGTTTTGGCTAAACCTTAAGGAAATGCCCTTCAATGTATGTCAATCCATAAAGGAACCAAAGGATATGCATGTGATTTATGTGATTGATACAGTTGATGAGTATGTATTTGTAGTTCTTATTAAGGAGAGGCTTAGAGTTGAAGCACTTGCAGCAGTTATTATGAATTTCAAGGGTGATGACATCGATGGCTATGATGAGATGGTGAACGAACTTGCTGGTAGGGGTTCATACAATTTTGCACCAAAGAAGCTAGATCTTGATTTAATTAATAGAGTCACCCCGCCGGCTAAGCCTTCTATTGAGAAGCCTCCAGTCTTGGATCTCAAGGCCCTTCTATCCCATTTTGGTTATGCATTTTTGGGAGCCAACAATAACTTGCCAGTTATTATTATAGCTGATTCGGTAGATTTGCAAGTTGAGGATCTAGTGTCCGTGTTACAAAAGTTCAAGAGGGCCATTAGATGGTCCATTGCTGATATCATTAAGATTCCACCTAGAATTTACACCACACAAAATCCAACTTAAGCCGGATTGTGTTCCTACCATTGAGTATCAATGAAGACTTAATCCACCTATACAAGAGGTAGTTAAGAAGGATATTAGCAAGTGGTTGGATATTAGTGTGGTTTACCCTATTGCCAACAACAAATAGGTAAGCCCGATCAAATGTGTTCCAAAAAAGGGTTGAATCACTGTGGTTCCAAATGAGAAGAATGAACTTATTCCAATGAGGCTATTCAACAGTTGGTGGGTATGTATAAACTATAGGAAGCTAAATTTATGGATTAGAAGGATCATTTTTTGATGCCTTTCATGGATCAAATGTTACATTGTCTTACTGGTAGAAGATGGTATTGTTCTCTTGAGGGATACTCGAGTTACAATCAGATTTTGATTGTTAACCAAGAAAATGCCTTTCAGTTTGTGTAATGCACTAACAACCTTTCGGCGTTGCATGATGTCCATATTTTCTGACATAGCGGAGGATATTATTGAGGTATTTATAGATGACCTCTTCATTGTTGGTGACTCATTTGAAGATTGTTTGGCTCATCTTGATAGTGTATTGAGGAGATGTGAATATTGCAACTTGGTGCTAAACTAGAGAACTGCCACTTTATGGTCAAAGATGGAATAGTGCTTGGTCACAAAATTTTGAAGAAGGGGATTGAGGTTGACAAGGCAAAGATTGAGGTGATTGAAAAATTTCCTCCACCAATTTTTTTCAAAGGTATTTGGAGCTTTTTAGGTCATACAAGATTTTATCATAGATTGATCAAGGATTTTTCTAAAGTTGCACATCCCTTGTGCAAGTTGTTGGAGAAGGAGGTGAAGTTTGTATTTGATGATGTGTGTCTGAAAGAGAAGTTGATTTTTGCCCCTATTATTGTGTCACCTAATTGGTCCATGGAATTTGAGGTTATGTATGATGCTAGTGGTGTGGTTCTAGGAGAAGTCCTAGTCCAAAGTCAAGAGAAGATTCTACATCCGATCTATTATGCTAGCAAAACACTTAATCCTTCTCAAAAAAATTACAGTGTGACTGAACAAGAGTTTCTTGTTGTGGCTTTTGCATTTGAGAAATTTTGACCTTATTTTCTTAGCACCAAATTATTGTGCATACTAACCACGTAACTCTTAGGTACATTATGGGAAAGAAGGATGTGAAGCCAAGGTTGATTCGTTGGTTACTTCTACTATAGGAATTTGACTTTGAGGTGAAGGATCGAAAGAGGAATGAAAATCAAGTAGCTTACCACTTATCATGCCTTGAAGGAGAGGAAATGTTTAAATTAAAGGATGGTTTTGAGATTGATGATATTTTTCTACACGAGCAGGTATTGGCTGCATCACAAGACTTGATTCCGTAGTTTGCAGATCTTGCCAATTATTTGGTAAGTGATGTAATGCCTGAGGACCTATCATTTTAGAAATGTAAGAAGTGTCTGCATAATGTCAGGATGTTCTTCTAGGATGATCCATACTTGTTTCGAATTTATGTGGATGGACTAATTAGTAGATGTGTTACTAAGGTAGAGATGCTGAGTATTCTAGAGGCATGTCACTCTTCACCAGTTGGGGGTCATCATAGTGGTATGTAGACTGTGCATAAGATCTTGCAATGTGGGTACTACTAGCCCACCATTCATAAAGATTCAGATGACTTTGCAAATGCTTGTGACCAATACCAAAGACAAGGAAACATCTCACCAAGGCAAGAATTTCCAATGACCACGATACTAGAGCTTGAGCTATTTGATGTATAGGGAATTGATTTCATGGGCCCCTTTGTGAGCTCATATGGTATGAAGTATATTCTGGTTGCATTTGACTATATTTTGAAGTGGGTGGAAGCAGTTGCGCGTCCAAATAATGAAGGGAAGAGTGTGATTGCATATTTGACAAATAATATGTTCTCCAAATTTGGGACACCAAAGGTAATCATTAGTGATAGAGGCTCACATTTTTGCAATCGTCTATTCAGATCCCTTATTGAGAAATATGGTGTGAAATATAGGGTGTCAACACCCTACCATCCTTAGATAAGCAGGCAAGTTGAGTTTTCCACTCATGAGATCAAGTTTATTTTGGTGAAGACTGTGAAAGCCAATAGAACAGACTGGGCTAGAAAGTTAGATGATGCATTATGGGATTACCGAACAACATTCAAGACCCCTATTGGTGCTTTCTTATATCAGCTTGTGTATGGAAAAGAATGTCACTTGTCTATCGAACATGATCATAAAGCATTGTGGGCACTGAAGAGGTTGAATCTGGAGTAGAGTAATGTGGCGAAGCTGAGACTTGAGAAATTGAATGAGATGGATGAATTCCATCATAAAGCATATGAAAGTTTTGCTTTGTACAAAAAGGATAAAAGCATACCATGATGGAAAGTTAGAAAGGAGAGAGTTCACTGCTGGTGATAAGGTTTTATTGTTTGAATACAAGATTTGCTTGTTTTTTAGCAAGTTCAAGTCAACATGGAGAGGTCCATATAAAGTGGTGACAATGTTTTCCTATGGTTCAATTGAGATTGAAAATAGAGAGGGCCAGAAGTTTAAAGTGAATGGCCAAAGGGGAAACACTATCTCAGTGATATTAAAGAGGTCAAGGTGGTATGTTATGTGGATCTTGATGGAGCCTAAGTAATTAGGCTCACTCGAGTCATTCCATAACATTAAATCAGGTGCTTTATCAGAGGTGACCTATGGGTTAGTTTGGTGAAGTCGGAGTAGCCAAACTGTCCACGTCATTCGGCAACGTTAAATCAAGCGTTGCTTGGGAGGCAACCCAAAGATTTTGTACTCATTTTATTTACAGGGTAACATATGCTATGTGTGCAAAGACAATGCAAAAAAGAAACTAAGAAACTAGAATAAAAAAAAAAAACCACGAAATCATTGGACGATCATTGGAAGTTGCAACGATCATGGGTTCTATTATCTGTATGAAGTCCAGAGAATTAATTTTAAGGAGTTAGTCCCATGATACAACACCAACGATCGTACCATGAGAGCACGATCGTGGTATCCATCATTTGATTAAACACCTAAAAACCAACTTTTAGGTAATGGAACCTACGATTTTAAGGAATTGTTGTTACATACAACGATCATCCTTAAGCTTCATTCATTCCCTATTAGTTTTCCTAGATCTTCTCCTAATACACGACTTGTGTACTCACTCTAAAGTAAGTTCTCTTCTTATAAGTTAAATTATTGATTGTGTATAAAATTTAAGAAAACTGTGTTAGTGCATACCTTGTTGAGCACCAAGTCGATGCTAAATTGATTTTGGAGGGAGTTGTGTGCTTAAAACTCATTGAATATTAGTGCATAGAAGTGCTTGTTTGAATGGGTGTCAAAGAGGGGATGTCTGAGTACCCATTTTATGTTAAAAATAGAGTCATATTGGGTCAATATCTTGAGTTTTAAACTATTATTGTCAGTGCAAACTCCATGACACAACCCACGATCATCATTACTATGTACAATCATAGGTTGGATCATTTTGGGTGCCAGTTTGTAAGGTTGCATGAGTTCATCAGACAATCACATCCCATGATCATCGTATCTGGGTACGATTGTGTAGTAGTTGTCTTATATGACAACCCTCAGGATATTTTAAGAGGGACTTCCTATGATCTAAAGGAGGATCGTACCTTGATACAATGATCGTACCATGTATCGTCTACATGAAATACTGTCTACCTATTTTTTTTTATACCGAGACTAATGATCTTTCCTACAGGTGCTATGCCATCAAAGTTGAACAAGAATAACTTGGAGGAGGTGTTATGCAATGAAATAGCCAAGAAGCGGGCACCAAAAGACATGCCTTCGACCTTGAAGACCGAGTCAAAAGAGCCTAGTGGTTTGGAGGTTGAATACTTCTAAAGTAGTAATGACGAATAGCACAAGATTCAAACCACTAAATTGAGATCTGCTAAGGCCAAGGCCGTACCTTCCACAACATTAGTGCCCGCGGCCACTCCCATTGAGCCTCCCCAATCTAGAGAGGGAGGGCAACCTGAAATTCCAACTAGGACTGATATGCAGTGATGATTGAGACTATGACTCTTTTCAGTAAGGAGAAAGATATAAGGAAGCATCCCAGATTAGACTCGGTGATAGTGCGAGGTAAAATCACTGATACCTCAGAGAAGGCTATTTTTAATGCCTTATTTGGTAATGATTTTGAACCAGCTACTGAAACTCTAGAGTAAGACTACCAGATGACTGACTTGAAAAAGGTGAAATAACTGAGTTTTGAAGATAAGTTGATGCACTACAAGTGGTTGGTTGGTCACATTACTGAAGTGAAGGAACGAGCGGAATGGGTAAATGGTGCTACTATCTACAAAACCACACTAAGATTCACTACAAAAGCTTGGTGGTCCATTCTCAGGCACTGCAAAGCTCTAACTAGAAACCACAACCAATTGATTGTTGACAAGGTAGGAATGGTAGCAGCGTTTAAGGTAGAATTAGAGTTGAATATTCTGTGGATCATTATGGAGGATATTTGAGAGAGGGAGCTTCTATATCACTCTACTCTTCCTTTCCCGATCTTGGTGACTTTTCTTTGTTGGAAGTCTAATATGCCTTCCATTCTAACAATTGATAGATTTATCTAGTCAACCAAGGTTGTAGAAAATGCATTGATTAAGCATAATTTGAACCCGGTGGATTGAGTTCGAGGTTCTTTATAAGATTTTCCTTCATAGGCAATAGAGAGGGCTTCCTCTACTATAGATATTCTAGCTTTCGAATCGGTGCTACTTTATATTCCACACTATAGCCCACAGCACCTCCGGGTGCACTTCAGTCCCTGCCTGCCAGCTATTCTTTGGTCCCTACAACTTTTTTAGAGAAGATGATGAAAAATTAGGCTATTCTTGATGCACGGATTAAAAAAATTAGAAGTAAAGGAGAAGCCCTACGTAGAAGATAAGATCAAGGCATCTATTCGAGGTATAAAAACTTGATTTGACAATTTCAAAAGTAGGATGACAGAGAGGCTGGAGAGTGTGCAGGCGCCTGACTTGAGCACGGTCACAAATGAGTTGGTTGAGTTGAAAAATTCAGTGAAAGAGCTTATGGAGCAGTATTTTCCTATTATTCAGCCTCCTCCTACCTATTAAGGAGGATTTTGAGGTTGATATTGATGTACAGGTGCCGAACTTCTATACCTGAGCCTCGGTACATGGGGGAAAGGGTAAGAAGGTATATGAGGTAGTAGATAAGATGGGGGATGATACACAACCCTGTAATAAAAAAAAGAGGAAGGATAAGAAAAGGAAGAAGAGAAAAAAAAGAAGAGCGAGAAAACCTCCGAGATGCAGATATCGAAGTGGAGTGAGGTCCCTGATATTATTGATACTGTTGAGATGACTGATACTTCTACTACTATTAAGAGTTGAAGGGGCACAGAGATTGCCCCCACGATATCATCTTTAAGTGGACCGACCACTACCGGTGCCAACTTCAGTGAGAATGCCACGACCACTGGAGGAGGAGAGCATGGACGGGTTGCATCTATAACCCCTATTTGTCAGTCGACAATAGGTATATAGTACGCCACAAGTATGTATCTACCCTAGTTTTACTGTTTTTGTGCATTAGGGACATTACACTATTTTTAAGTTGAGGTTGGGGATATATCCAAGGGCTTTTGTAGCCGTGATTCTTTTTCCTTCAATGAACTATCAAGTTAAAACCAGTATATTTAGGAGTTTAATTTTTGTTTTTGTGTTATCTTTTGTGTTGTTTATGTAATCAAGAGAGAAATAGGAGAACTTGGCTCGGTTTGAATAAATAAGAATGTACAACCTTGTTTTTGTCTTTAAATGATACCCCTCTGAAACTTTTGATGTGTTTGTTGTGTGGTGTGCTTACTATGAACTGTGACCAATGTGGATCTTATCATGGCATTAGGATTATGAGCGTGATAACCATAGCGTAACTATGCATGAACTGGAGAGGCAGTAACTGTGTGTGTAGCCCTAAGCCATGAGTGTGAGAGGTACTTACCGATTCGACGTATGTGTGCGATCTAGAACTCACCCAGTTTGTCTCACCAAAGTTGTAGAATAATAGGTTAGGAATGAATCATAGGTCATTCTTTAATAGTCAACTATCAGCCTAAAAAATCTACCAAATGAAATATTATCCCTTCATCCCAAAATTTGAGCATAAATAGACCATTCACCTTCCCAAGTCATTTACAATGAACCTGTTATAGCCATGTTCCCTCCTTGGACCCTGTGTACCTCAACTCAGGCAAATCTCCTAATTTGAGGGTGGCTATCAAAAGGTGCATGAAAGAAATTGGCTATTTAGAAGGGGTTAGTAAATGAATAAAGGGATTCAGGTGTGGTTTGGTGTGAAAAAGAAAGAAAAGAAAAAAATGTTGAAGAAAAGGTTGAAAAGAAAAGAAAAAAAAAGAGAAAAGGAAAAAAAAAAGGGAGAAGAAGAAAATAAACCGCATCCGAGATCTGAAAAGTCAAGAAAGGGGAAAAAATAAAGAAAGTAGGAAAGTGGAGTCAAAAGTAGTGTAGTGCCAAAAGGTTGAAAATAAAAGAAAAAAAGAGAAAAAGAAAAAAAAGAGAAAAACAAAAAAAAGAGAAGAAGAAAAGAAACTGCATCCAAGATCTGAAAAGTCAAGAAAAGGGAAAAAAACAATAAAAGTAGGAAAGTGGAGACAAAAGTAGTGTAGTACCAAGGAGAAATAATCACTTTATCCATATGTACCATACCCGTCCCTAAGCCTACATTACAAGCCAATAAAAGTCCTATAGTGATCCTAATATGACTATCCGAAGAACTAAGGCATAGAAAATAAGGATAAGCCTATGGTATCTCATGCACACTATCTGACTTCTTTATGAGATTTAGTACTTAGATTCAGTCCCTGTCTGGATAGTTATTGAGTATTTTGAGTTTTGGGGACTTTTTTGATGTGAGGGCGTAAGGGTTGCATAGTAGTTACTGCTTGTTTGGGCAGTGTCATTGGTTTGTGTTCTAGGTTATCTATTGATAATATAATGACATCGCTTGATCCCATTATGTCATGGTAAGTGGTTTGTGTACACACAAAGGATTTTGGTTTTAATGATGTTGGAGAGGGTTTAATTTGTGTTTTGATTCATGCATGCTAAGTTTGGACTTTGAAAATATGACTGTCGTAGTACTCTTAGCTATCTCTTGGTTAAGTATCGTTTAAATTGTGTTTTAGTTAAGTTGTGTTTTGTTTGCCTATGGACATCCAAACGTTCTATGTTGAGGGTGTTGATCTGTCATGGACTTACGACACTTTCTATGCTTAAAACAAAGAAAATTGCAAGTTTAAAGGCATGTTTTTGTGGGTAAGATATGCGTTTATCGTATTTGCTGGTCAAATAGGTTCGGAGAAGTGAAGTGCAGGATTTTTGGACTTAAAGGCATCAGACAAGATTAACTACGATCGTTGGATCTTACAATGGCCGTACCTTTCCATTGTGCGAAGAACCTGAGAAGGTAAAATATGAAGGCTAACAGACGAGAGATCCCACGATCATACAATGATACCACGAGCTCGTACTGAAGATCGTAGGAGGATATTCAACAAAGTAAAAATCAGAGGTATAACCTAAGAGAGGATGCCACAATCATAGTAGGAAAGTAAGAAATGTACCTTCCTTCGTTATGGAAAAAGTCATCCACCAACCTACTAGCACTAAGGACGATCGTGGTATGTACCCACGATTGTACCTTCCTTCATTCTAGGTGCTGACTCAGGAAATCAAATTGTGTTTAGGATAGGCTTTATGTTAGTCTATAAATTCTCTTATTAGGTCATTTGTATTAGTTTGCATTCTACTGATACTTATGAGGCATACTGTTGTTCTTTGAAGTATTAGCATTGATTTTTAGGGTTTTAATTCAAAGTGAGATTTTTGGTTTTCATCTTCTTCTTCGTTAGTTTATAATTATGATTTCTTCCATGAATTATTATTATGTGGTTGTAATTATGAGTAGCTAAACACCACAACTAGGGTTGTGGGAATCATGATGGATTAGCAAAGTAGTGGTCAATGTACGACTTGATTCTCAAAGGTTGTTTATACATGTATTATGAGTCTCTTTGGTTTGATTGCTTTATGATGGTGGTCAATGTTAGGACTCGCCTTATCCTTACTTGCAACAAAAAAAGGTGTAACAGATGAGAAAGAGAATTAACAATGATACTTGGAGCTATCAAACCTCTATTTAATTAACTTGATTCGGTAAACAGGATAGTTAATGTGGGATCAATGATAGGGATTAGTAATGCAAAACTCATGAGATGTTAATTAGAGATTGGGATAGTCATATAATCGGGGCATAAACTATTTAGATGAACATAAGCTATAGTTTCTGCATGTTGAGCACCATGAGAGATCACTAGTACAGCCAACCTATTGTGTTATGAAGTTATAGGGAACACAGTCCCAATGCCTCCCTCACATTGATTACAAATCCAACAAAATCAAAAGCTTGTTACTATGTGAAGTTCTCAAAATCCCCCCTTTATTGTAAATTGCTTACTGATTGCTTAGATAAACACTAAATAGATATTTCAATCTATTTCTCTTGGGATCGACCAAAACCAAGTTGGGTTCTGTATTTGATCAATGACTACTTTATACTTTTATCAAATGTGTAATTTGGGAGACATCAATCTCGCATTTTGAGAACTTAGCATATAACTGCTTCTCCTTAAAAATCCCCAACACAATGCGTAGATGACCTAAATTTTCCTTCTTACTCTTAGAGTAAACCAGAATGTCATCAATAAAAACAATCACAAAAGAATCCAAGAATGACTAAAAGAGAATATTCATCAAGCTCATAAAGGTTGTCGGTGCATTAGTCAACCTGAATGACATCACCAAGAACTCATAGTGCCTATACCTAGTCCTGAAGGCTTTCTTAGGTATATCCTCAGGCCAAATCCTTAACTGTTGATAACCCGATGTTAATTCTATCTTAGAAAAAATTCAAGCACCATGTAACTGGTTAAAAAGATCATCTATTCGGGGCAAGTGATACTTATTCCTGATGGCAACAACTTCCTATAATCAATACACATCCTTAGGCTACCATACTTCTTCTTAATGAACAACACTATTGAACCCCAATGAGAAGCACTAGGAAGAATAAATCCCTTATCAAGCAACTTCTGCGACTGAGTATTGAGTTCTCTCAACTCAGCTGGAGCCATTTGATAGGAAGGTAAAGAAATGGGACATGTTCCTGACTTCAAATTAATACAAAAGTCAATGTCCCGATCCTAAGGCATACCAGGAAAATCTGTGGGAAACACCTCCTAAAATTCTGACACCATAGGGACTGACTATATAGAAGGAGATCCTGCACTAACATCCGGAGATGGGCTAGAAAAGCAGAAAACCTTCTCTCAACTAACTTCGTAGCCCGAATAAAAGATATAATCTTCAAAGGCTTAGGCTTATACACACCTTTCCACTCTAACTTAACCATTGCGGTCATCTTTATGGTTATCTTAGTACTATAATTTAAAACAGCATGTTATGCAGATAGCCAAGTCATGCCCTAGGATAATGTCAAAGTCAAGCATATCCAAGATTATCAAATCTACCCAAGTCTGGAAAAACATGAACAAAATAGAACATGCACGATAAACATGGGTCACTACCAAAGAGTCTCCAACTGGAGTAGACATATAAAAATGAGAGTCAAGTATATCACAAATCAAATCCAATCCCAAGCAAAATCAAATAGAGACATAATAATAAGTGGAAGTCAGATCAAACAAAACAGTAGCCATCCGGTCACAGATGAGAATAGTACCTATAATGACGGTGTTAGATGCCTTGCCTCGGTCTTGCCTGAGAAGGCATAACAGTGAGCTCTATCATCAAGGTGAGCAACCTTCCTAGCAGGCTGCACTCCACCCTTCCCTGTATTCCTATTACCTCGATTTACACCATGACCTCTCGGGTTATTACCCCACCTACCCTGTGGATGAACCTTACCATTACAATTACCTCATCTACCTCTACCAGCAAGAACCATAGCCTTAGCATACTACTGGCCCTATAACTCAACCTATCTCTGAGGGCACTCTCTCTTAAAGTTCCCTACAAGACAATAAGTTTAACAACTTAACCCAAAAGAAGGCATGTTGGCCAAATAACAAAAAGCCTCTTGGCCTCTAGCAATTGAGGCATGCTGAATAGCCCCTGACTAACCACCTGTAGAAGCTGGTAGAGCTGACTGAATGGGCAATTCGGATAATTCTGATGTCTATGACCCCTGGTATAAGAACCAGCAAAGTTACTCGTATTTTGGGACATATTTGCTAACACCTTGGCCTGACTAACTTGCTTTACCCATTCTACCTTCTTCACATAATCTACAACCTCGGTAATGGTAGTCCTGGTAGAAGTCATATAAGAAGACAAAATCTGCAAGTTAGTGTTCAGTCCCTTCACAAAAAATCGAATCCTCTCCTCCTCTGATTGGAATCACTTTGCAACTGGAAAGTAACAAACTCAATACCGGGCTACTCAACAATACCCATTTATGCAGCTTTTGGTAATAATCAACAATGAACTCAAACGTACCTCCATCTCAAAGTATACAAAAGTAGGAGGTTTCATTTTCAGGAACTTTGTCAACATGTCATGTTCAGTCCCAGTAATGACATGACCTAACACTGAAAGATAAAAGATCTCAGTCCCCAAAGCCTTACCTATTCTAGGAGCAACTGTAGTAGTCGGCTGAACACCTAAAAATTGATAAGCAGGCATAGTAGGAGTAGCCCTAGTACCGGCCAATCCACTTAGAAAAGAAAGCAGTTGTTGAATCATCTTAGAAGACATAGAGGGAAGTGTTGCACCTCCAACCGGTGCCACCTCCTCCTTCTCCATAACATCCTCGTTCATCTCCTCAACCTCCTAATAATGATCATGGGTTGGGGGAGGAGTCACTGATCCCTGAAATGGTTGATCATCTACTGCCCGAGCTCCATCCCTGGCGGCTGTTGCTCTCCCTCTTTTCCCTCTGCATCTTCATCCCCGGATAGCCAGTTCTGTAGCTGAAGCTGCTGGTGCAGGGAACAAAGTATGAAGAAGGTCAGATACTAATTTGTATCACCAGATACCAATTAGAATCAAGTGATAGAACGAAAGAATAAAGAAATGATAGTTTTCTAAAGTCCTATAGCCCCTTAAAGAAAGTTACAGATGTCTCTGTACTATTCCACAAGACTCTACTAGACCCTTTTTTGTATAATGAGATCAACAAACCTAGGGCTATGATATAAAATTTATCATAATCCAAACCTATCATGAGTGGCACCCATACCAACTCCCCAATGGGAGAACCAACTAACCCCAAAAGATCAACCAATACTTAGCCAAAAATTAGGCAACTAAACCATTCCCATTTAAGAATTAATAATTCGATAAGCATACCACAATAAGAATGCAAAAAATTTAAACAATCCCCTAGAATTTGAAAGTCATTGTACTAAAACTACCACATAGTCAATAAAAGGGATCAACCCAAACAACTGAAATATGTTTAAGTTCAAACAATAGACTAGAAATTTAAAAATGAACTCATTACAACCCGAAAGATGTTGCTCACCCTTGAGTTCAAACTCTATTTGAATCACAGTTGAGGTCTTGAAATAGTCGCCAGAATATGCTCCATACTCAACAAAAAAAGAGCACGTGTAATATTAGTACACAAGAAAATAACAGTGTACTGGTAGGGTTAAGAAATATGACCACATAACCATAACTTAGTAAAACAAGACAACCATGATCACCTACTATGTAACCTTACCTCAATTTCATCACCCTTAACCTTAGTCAACAACATTGTGGGACTTAGTCATTATAAGTCAACATGGATAACCTGCAAAGTCAAGACTGTGACTACCAACAAGACTTCAAGTCAAAAACCATCACACCAGCAATTAAATCAACCGTGTCTCAGTTACACAAGTAAATAGATTATAAATACTTATGCCACAACTTATAATTAGCTCAGACCACTCAAGGATCTATAAAAATAACAACAATGGCAATTATCATGCAACCCGATTTACATAATGAAACCACACTTAGAAAGTAAACACATTAGCTTGGTTCACTCAAGAACTAATACAAAAGTCAACACTTAAGCCTGATTCACTCAAGGAACCAATATAACAGTTAAACATAATCCCCGATTCACTAAAGGAATCATCATACTGACCAATTCCTTATACATACATATTAAGGGTCTTATGGTTTCCCACTTGTCAAGACCACTAGGGGATGAGCTCTTGTCCATGTAACAAATTTCAGACATCAAGTGCCTGCCAACCTTATACCAGCCAAATCCTGTGAAGATGTCCAAGTATCGGTACATCCTAGAATAAGGACAAATATCATAACGATCACAACCACAATGATAATAGAAACAACATTTGTAAAAAAAAATAAGCTTTCATATAAGTTCATTGCATGCGATTAACACTTAGGATATCAAATAGTCATTCACTTTCCTTGAACATGCATTGTACAAGCAATACGAAGGAATAGTTATCATGCACATATAAAACAAATTGAGTTTCAGCTATATTAAACCAATACCTACCTAAATCCAAGCCTCAAATGCTCTAACGAACTTGAGCCTTCCCTTTTCTCACAACCTTGGCTGGATTGTGGTCTAAAAATAAGTAAGTAACATATAATCAACGGAATGACCTACAACATTGAGAATTATATCCTAATCCCAAACCCCAAGGCAAATTTCATGATTACATTAGTGAATTATCGCCATACAAGAGTAAATTATTAATTTTTAACTAAAACCCAAAGGTTTTACACCCAATTTACCTTATTGCGCCAAAAAAATCAGCTAGGTTAAGCTAAATCCAACCCCAAAACCCCATACTAGTGATTCTAAGGTTAGAAATCCAAAAAAATAGTTAATGGGAGTAATTACCTTACCTTTACAAAGAAATTTGGTAGATAATCACCCAAAATTGCCTAAACTTTTCCCAAAATGAGTTTAGAAAATAATAAACTATTTTGTGGAAATTTTTGCATAAATTCACGTATATCCCACTATAGTGGCCCAGTATCTTTATAGTGGAGCAGGACCGTTATGGCGGTATTTCCGACTTTGAATTCTGCTATAGCAGAAATTATTCAGCTATAGCGGTGTCGTCATAGCGGCCTTCCACCCGCTATAGTGGGTCTGCCGAGATAGAAACTCAGAATTGCTCCCAGGTTTACCTTTTTCACAATGGACCCTCAAATCGTGATATTTTAAACTAATCCCTTTATATCAAGTTTGATATTAGGAGTTCTACTTACTCGAATCCACCTCCAAAAAATCCTAGGGGCTTCTTATCGTCTTAGCTAATATAGTAACATGAGAAATTTTATTACAATTACCCATTAAATTCTTGGATTGCCCTAGACCATACCTTGTTTGGATTTCATCCAAGACTAGCCTACCTTGAAAATTCTAACTCCCAATTCGGATAAAAAAATTAACCCAAATTTTTGTATGTTAGACTTACCCATAATGACAGAAAGGTTAGTTATATAAATAGAGAGAAGTGGTTGAATAATTGGCTAATGGAATAGTTTCTTGAACTTAGTGATGTCTTGGATGTAAGGGTTACTAGTTAGTAACTTAATTTATTGATTTTGATAGGAATTAAAGAGGGCTAGATTAGTGAATGAAATAGGATTTTGAATTACAGTGAAGATATCGATTTTGGTGGAATGTGCACTCATAAAATGGATACTTGATTGATTGGTCTTCGGACATGTTTGTGATTGATGATTGGGTTTGATAATGCTCGTTTGAATAAGAGTTGAATTGGCCTTCAGGCATACTTGTGATTTCAAGTGTTAATGGATATTTGTTTTTTACCTAGAATAATAAACTTGTTAATTATTGTATGCAAGTATAGAAATCGATAACCTATAATAAGGTTGGTAAAATGGACCTTGTTTGATATACATGGGTGGTTGATTTATCTTATTATGTGATTGCACTACTTTATATGTTGTTTATTATTGTAAGATGAACTGATAAAGGTTGATCTTCATGGAATTGGCGTATTTTAGGGAGGATAAGTGTGGGTACATTGGAATAATGGTGGTATAACACTTGGTTTGAGATAAGAATGGCAAACGATAGTTTTTTGGGATCGAGTGTCACACCTACACTATAATTTAGATCAGGTACCATGCTGTTACTGGAACATGGACTGAGCTCGTTCCATATGGATCATAACTGAGGGTCCCTGCTAACCTTAGTATGAGTGTACACCATAATTTAAAGAGTTTGACGGTCCCTTAAGTAGACCAAGTTATGTTGATGATATATTATAGTTCTTTGTGTAGGCTGGTTATGTTGATGGTTGTGATTGTGCATTGCAGCAAAGTGTGAATATAAGGTAGGTACTGGATTATGTATAAATATTTCTCCTGTGTGTATAGTTATATATATGATATGTATTATAGTATCCCTTCTTGGGAAGTTGTTGATGTTTAATTAATTATCTTGGTTGTTGCAATCCAGATGGTTCATGTAGTAGAATAAAGAGGGAGGGTTGTAATAAAAGAGGATTAATGAGAGAGAGAGAGAGAGAGATGTATAGAGTTGGTGTAACAAGGTGAGTACATAAGAGATGTGTATTAGGTTGATTCATGGAATTGTGTCAGTTAGTCACGCTTGAGGTTAAATTAATAATGTTATAATAAAGGAAAGGTGGTAAGTTTGGAAGTTAAAGTAAGTTAAGTATGTTTAGTTATTAAAAATGTATGGTTGTCATGATCTCTTCTTGTTTGTTATATGTTGTTATATATTTCTAATCCTGGTCGGCTGATAATACCTACCAGTATGTGTGGTTGTACTGATACTACACTTACTATCTCTTCTTTTAGGGATATAGCCATGTTCCAGGTCAGTTGGAGTTACTATCGGTGCAGTGGAGATCATTCTTCAATAGCTCCTGTCACTCTACTCTTACATAGATGTTTCTTCTTGAGTTATCCTTCATTTGTTTACTACTCTTGTACTAGTTTAGACTAGGTTTTGGGGAGTTGTGTAGTTAAATTTTGCATTGTACTTTATAATAAATTTTGTTTTAAAAGAAAAAGTTATTATTCACTAATGCTTAAGGTTTAACAATGTTTTCTGCAATGATTAAAGGTTTGGTGATAAGGGTTCTCCTATCTAGGGTAAAGTTGGGTAGGTATCCGGACGATTCATGATTTGGGTCATGACAAATGGGATATCCCAACATGTGGGATATCACTACTTATCCAATATGATAAAGATTTTAGGTTAAGTATGACTAAGTACTTGGGATGCAAGTTCACTGACATACCGCAAGACATGTAGGTGGAAGTAAAGATCAATATATAATGTCATGCCCCAAGCCTAGAGCTTGTGAATGTTAACTGAAAGACCTCATCTAAGTTAAATGAGGTCCAACATATAACCCTAGTTAGGAGGGTGTTCTATACCTTGCCAAGGGGAATGAACCTAACTTACGTGGATCCACTATTAGATTTCCATTTGGACTAAGGTATCAGCCTCAACTAGCAGGTGACTCTCAATAACCTACATTGGCTACTTAGTTTTAGGACTTGAGGACTTTTACCAAAGATGTCAGCCTCAACTGACGGGCAACCCTTCATCCCTGTGTCCTCTTGGTGCTAAGCACTACTCTCAAACTGATTAATTGATAACTCATAAATCTGATATATTGAAACTGAGTCAAAAATACTCTTTTTGAAAGTATCATGATAATCTGAAAAACTGGGATTGTACCACAAGTCTGTAAACTAAATCCAAATAGGTTGTTTATGCCAAATTAACCAATTTTGGGTATCGTGTGTTCATTTATCTTAGAGGTTTATATCTTATGACTTCTGGATTTTGGGATGATTGTTGTCTTTCATACTCTTTAGATTCAGTTTGAGACTTGGCCTTATTTCACTTTTTCAATTATTATTTGATTTATTTATGTGTATGTGTGGGGTTTGTATTACCTACTATGAGAGTGAGGTAGATTCCATCACAACTCTAGTTTTAGGTCATGACATTATGTAACACTCCATATGTTATAGGCAAAGTGGTAAAACTAATTAATTTCTTGGCTACTACATAAATACTTATAGTTTTGTGTTTTTGACAAATTTTATGTATGTCATTTCTTAATTCTTAAAAAGAGATTAAAATTATTAAATGTTTTTAAAAGTACCATAATGTAGAAATTTATAATTAAAAGCACGTAAGTTACATAAGAATTTTGAAGAAAAATTATTTGATTCCTAAAATAGAATTGTATCATATAAGATGAAATAAAGACATTATAGACTTTATTTTATTAAAAACAATTCATATTTGTGCATGAAATTTTTGGCTTGTTTAATCCTTCAAAGCGTAGATTTTTTTTCTTATAAAAAATGTATATTAATGTCACGACCCGAGACTGCCCCCTGGACGTAACACGGTACTTAGAACCACAAGTGGTCCTATTCTAACCCTTGGAACTCACATACTTTATGAGCAACTGAATAAAAATTGATGAAACTGAAAATACTAAGCGAAAGAGGTATCATAAGATAAACTTGATTAGTACAACACTGTTTTAAAATGCTTACAACACTGGATAAAAAAAAGGAGAAAATGGAACTAAATACATCAACTCTGACTGACTGTCAATGAAGCCTCTACTAACACTGACTACATTTAGCGGGGACATCACCCCAGCTATCTCTAATCACTGAATAAGAATTGAAATTAACTTGTATGACTACTAACTGATTGGAGTTCCCAAAATAGGAGAACTCATCACCTGCTAATTTGAGGTTACAATCTGAACTAGCCATAAGCATGATAATGAGCACTTGAATCTACATCACATGAAAAATTTAAGTAAAATAGGTATGCGGTCAGTACTTTAAATGTACTGAGCATGTGAGATATGCTAAAATCATGAACAACACTTAAAACATATTTTAAAGATGTGTTTGAATGTAATAAGCAAAATCATGGAAAAACCGTATCTGAAATCTGAGGATACAAACATTTAAGGAATATGTTAAAGAACCTGTGAGGCATAAATCATTTACTAACTCATGAGCTAAAACAGCACAAAACTAGAAAGCTGAGGAAGAATAAGTATTCCATATAATTTAAAACTGATGCTAAGGAAAATATCAAAGTTGTAGTACAATGACCCAAAAGTAAATCATAAATTATAGACATGAGATATAACTGTAAGTCATGAAAAAACTCCATATTAATGAAGTTGTGGGTCAAGTACATAATTCATATTAAAATTGTTTCTTTGGGAGTTTCTCTTAACCACATGGACCATTTGAGCAAGCATGGAGCCCAACTTGTAACTCATATTAGGAGGGTGCTAAATACCTTGTCAAGAGTAGAGAATCATAATTAGTGTGAATTCACTCATGTGTACATTTAGGATATAGGAGATGCTCTTATTTGATGAGCCTCTCCATAACCAACGGTGGCACGTAGTTTGGGATTTTGGGTACGTTGAACCCGTATCCTATCGCTGGTCAATACTACTCCCAAAATCATACTATTGCTCATATTATATAAAGTTCATCATGAAATAAAATCCAATATGCTTATATTTCTAAGTCATATACATAAATCAATTCGTGAATTTCACAATGAGTATGAGATCATAAAAATTGAACTTCCTATTAAATGACTTAAATCATGCAACATTTACCAACTCATAGGATTTCATGTCAAGGGGGTTAAAATCAAATCATGAGGTCAAGCGTATGATTAGAGTTATAAATATATCATAAATTCTAGTAAGAAGTGTAAATAGTTCATAAGGGAACATAGGAATCAAAATCTTAAAAATTGGGCATGAACCCTAATTGTTAAATTCAAAAAAATCATTTAAGAAAACAAAAATATTGGGAACAAGGATGAAAGGAAATCCTTGTGGAAACCCCACATACCTGAAGGCAGAAGATTTCTTGGAGAAAAGCTTGATCATTAGATCCTTAGAGCTTCGAAATTGAAGAACCCCTTTCCTAAGTTCTTGAGTTTTGGATAGAAGAGGGTTGAGGTTTTTGAGATGAATCTAAGTGTATTTGGACAAATTTGGTGATTAAAAATGAATTGGGGAAGTTACATAGGGTGAAAGGACTAGTTTTCTCCTTATTTAATAAGAGAAAAATAGATTTTTATGACTGGTAGGGGTGTGTGCCTATGCACCTCATCACACAACACCCAGTTATGCCCCACAAGGCCTATCACACAACACCCTTGTTTTCCCTGAACAATCATATTTCTCAATTTATAACGTCCTTTTATGACCCAAAACTTGACCCGAACGTTTTTTAACCTTCTTAAGTGTCAAAGGACCTTATTTTGTGACACTGATCGCATAGAAAATCTACTATGATCATGTACGAACTTCAGGGGTGTTACAATATCTCCCCCTTGGGATCATTAATCCTCGAATGAAGACAAAGATTGGGCTAAAAAGGATAGAGTTACTAACATTAAATTGATTTATGTATCTAATCAGGTATCATAACTTGAATCTCCTTTTGGCTAAGAGTATTGACTCTACTAAGACATATAACACAACATAAAAATCTTATGGAATAATGTAGACATAAAACTAGAAGAAATCCATACTGGGTGGAAAAATCTATACCTCATGCTGCATATGTGCCAGGAGTGAGAAACTAAGGATACTTGGCCATCCTGTCTACAAATGAAGGATATAGCTCGGGTAGAAAGATAAAAACCACTAACATAAAACTGATTTCTGAAACTAAGTATCTATCACGGCTCGAGCTGATTTAACTATGAGTAGTGATTCAGCTAAACTAAACATAGCATTATTTCCATATAAGGAATTTTTTGGAATGGGCATAGACATGAAATATAGAAGAGTAAGACTTGGAGGAAAGAGGGGAAATTACTGGATCTATCTGTCTGATTCCTGAACTGACTTATTGGGCTATGAAGAACTAATTCATACTAAACGTTTAGAACTCGATTGAATAATCTATGGTATGAACATACACATAGAATTGTGAAGTGATTGATAATAGAAAAAAATTTCTAAGTCATTGGGAAAGGAATATATGTTTCCTCTGACGCTTCTTGTCAGAAGTTCTAATAACATTCAGGGGAAATACTCGCGGGCATGGTCTAGGTGAAAAATTTAACTAACAGATTCTAACATGGTCTGAGCATCCTATTTTGCTAATATGAGTTCATAGAATAGGAAAGGCTTTGAGTTGAACATGAAAGACCTTTGGTATGAAGTTATATAACATGAAACAGGAGTGTCTTAGGCTGAAGGTAAGAATAGGACTACTATGCATTAAGCAATGCAACTAATAACTTTCCAACTTAGCAACATTTCTCAACCATGCTCCTTCTGCGAAAAAACTACACTTAACTGGTTGAAGCTTCTAGCTCTATTATGGGTACACTATATATGGCTACTAAAGGCTAAGTCTAGCTGCATGCTCTTATTCTCTTCAAGCTTAAATCAGAGATACGAAGAACTACCATTAAACTAATCATACTTTTTACAACTACGAGAATCTATATTCTATAATTAGGAGCTATCACCTAAAACTACACTTTTTTGTCACCGTAAATAATCCACCTTAAGTTTTAATAAGGAGTCACAAACTACCAAAAGTCATTTTCTACCGACATGTATATCAACAAAACCACTTCAAGCCTATTATTCAGCTGCAATCAACATCACCATCATAACATAATGAGGGTCACTGAAGAACTAGAATATAAGGATCAGGAATAAGAGGGATAATGTGAAATCTTGACTTAAGGATTTTCATAACTTTAACACTCAACTGAGGCTCAAAGAGTAAAATATAGTATGCACGTACTTGTTCAAGAGATTTGATATGAGAATATGCATGTCCTATTGTGATTTCACTTGTCACTAAGGACGTATCATGAGTACATGGGACTGAGCATACTGTGAGACATGAGCGCATGAATCATAAGTTGTATGATATGGGACTGGAATTCATAGATTCATAGAGTATGGTTATGACTACTGAGTGAACCATTACTCCTCATACTAAGAACTGAGAAGGGACATACATTTGTAGTAAGTGCATGAATATGAGTTATGATCATGGCGCTGACATGCAAAACATGAGTAGAGTGTCGTGACGACTGAAGTACAAAAATTATACTAAGATAATAATGTGTTGGTTCTCTAACGTAATTTCATACCGAGTGACATAAAATCATCTATCTAAATATATACTTATCCTTCCCACACTTAGTAGCTCAAGGATACTAACATGGAACTTGTAACGCTTACTAACTTAGATCTTATGAAGTATCACAATACCCTAGGTACACACCTTTCCTTCTTAAATTCAAAACTCTTCCTCCTCATTAGTCTGATCATCAACATTTCACAATTAGAGTGTTAACACTTAATATGGATAGCCATATAACTTCTCATACACTATACCCACTTACTAATACTAGATATAAATCAGGAAATACAAGTCCACTCATAATTTTTTTAAGAAAATAATCAACCTTAACCACTTTCTCTATCTAACTTCAGTCTACAAGAACACTTTTTTAATGACCTTACTACTCTTCCTTACTACCCACTATACATCAGTTTCCTAAATTAGGTCTGTTTTTTTTTAAAAAAAAATCATAAGCCCTTTCTTCAACTCATAAGGTAAGGTCTAAATTTACAAATCTCTCAACCACTTTATCTTTTTGGTCACTGCCAAGGCTTGATTTTTACTAAGGCATTGATATAATCTAAGTCATCTTAATTGGTAACTCTTTGTCCATGTGCTATCATAATATCTACATAACTTATTACTGACTTAATGGATACATGACTCCATCTACTATCTCCAGGCAATCAATATCCTCACTCTACACACTACCATGAAATCTATACCCCACTTATTACACCTCAGCCAACACTTAAGAACATATCACCCTATCACTCATTATCTCTAATGTTACATCACTACTAAAAAATTTAGATTCATACTTTCTTCTTCCTTAAGGGTGTTGTCTAAAACAATGATTAGAGAAGAATCTGAATACTCATCTTAATAGGGTCAAATGTATGATTTATAAGAACAAGGGTGCAATGCTAAATCAAAGAATGTAAATGCACCAATGAGCCCTCTCAAGCCCATATGTAGTCTCTTAACTTTATTCTAGCTCTATCTGAGGAAACCACCTTGATAGGAGTTTGAGTCGTACTACTTGTACTACCTCGAAAGTGAGGTGTAGTTAGAGGAACTTGTAGCAACGCACAAATTTGTACAAACTTCATAGGGTACAACTTTACTGCATGATCTGGAGTAAGCAAAATGAGAAACTTTTCTTAAATGCCCATAGTCCCTGATTTATAAAAGTGGGGCTCTCACAAATATAAATAAGATCCTACTGACACGGCTTCATAGACTCCCTAGGACACTTGAAATCTATGCTCTAATATCAAGTTTTTCACTACATGAAAATACCCACTAGACATAACACGATGCTTAGAACCACAAGTGGTCCCAAGCTAACCCTTGGTACTAACATACTTTATGAGCAACTGAATAAAAACATACTAAATTGGAAATACTAAGTGAAAGCAATATCATAAGTTAAAGTTGATCAATACAACACAGTTTAAAAATGTTTACAACACTGGATAAGAAAAAAAGAAACTGGAATTAAATACATCAACTCTGACTGGCAGTCTATGAAGCCACTACTAACACTAACTATAGTTAGTCGGGATATGACCCTAGCTATCTCTAATCATTGTATAAGAACTAAAATTAACTGATATGACTAATAACTGACTGGAGTTCATGGAATAGGAGAACTTATCACCTGCTTACTGGAGGTTACAATCTGAATTAGCCACGAGCATGAGAATGAGCACTTGAATCTACATCACATGAAAAATGTAGGAAGAAAAGGTATGTGGTCAGTACTGTGAATGTAATGAGCATGTGAAATATGCTAAAATCATGAACAATACTTAAAACATATTCTAAAGCTATTATTTGATGCAATAAGAAAAATAATGAAAAAATCGTATTTGAAATCTGAAGATGCAAACATTAAAGGAATATGCTATAAAAATTGTAAGGCATAAATCATTTACTAAATCATGGGCTAAAACAATTCAAAACTGGAAATCTGAGGAAGCATAAGTATTTCATATAATTTAAAACTAATGTTGTGAAAAATATCAAAGATGTAGTACAATGACCCAAAAGTAAATTATAAACAATATACATGATGTATAACTATAAGTTATGAAATAACTCCATTTAAATAAAGTTTTGGGTCAAGTAAAGAAGTTATATTAAAACTATTTCTATGGGAGTTTCTCTTAACCGACATGCCCCATTTAAGCAAGTATGGAACCCAACTTGTCACCCATGTTGGGAGGGTGTTCAATACATTGCCAGGGGTAGAGAAACTAGATTGGCATAAATTCACTCATGAGTCCATTTAGGACATAGAAAACACTCTTAGTTGATGAGACTCCCCATAACCTACGGTGGTACATAGTTGGAGATTTTTAGTACGCTGAACCGCATCCTCTCGATGCTCAATACTACTCCCAAAACCATTTTATATCTCATATTATATAAAGTTCATCATGAAATAAGCATACTAGTTTGTAAGTCTGAGAAATCCAATATGCTTATATTTCTAAGTAATATACATAAATCAATTCATTAATTTCATAATGAGTCTAAGATCATAAAAATTGAACTTCATAATAAATGACATAAATCATGCTAAAATCATTCAATATTTACCAACTCATAGAATTTCATGTCACGGGGGTTAAATTCAAATCATGTGGTCAAGCGTATGAATAGAGTTATAAATATATCATAAATTCTAGTAAGAAGTGTAAATAGTTCATAACGGAACATAGTATTAAAATCTTGAAAATTGGGCATGGAACTTAATTGTTATATTCATAAAATTATTTTTAAAAAATAAATTCTTGGGCACAAGGATGAAAGTAAATCTTTGTTGAAACCCCCATACCTGAAGGTAGAAGATTTCTTGGTAAAAAGCTTGATTCTTGGAGCCTTAGAGCTTGAGAATTGAAGAACCCCTTTCCTAAGTTCTTGAGGTTTGGGAGAGAAGAAGGTTGAGGGTTTTGAGATGAATCTAAGTGTATTGGGACGAATTTGGGGATTAAAAATGAATTGGGGAAGTTATATGGGGTGAAAAGACTAGTTTTGTCCCTAATTTAATAAGAGAAAAGTGAATTTTTATGCCTGGGAGGGGGGGTGCCCCACGCACCCCATTGCACAGCACCCAGTTGTGCCCCTCAAGGCCCATCGCTCAATACCCTACTGTGCCCCACATGGACCATCACATAGTATCCTGTTGTGCCAACACGAACCATCACACGATCCTATTTCTCAGTCCATGACGTCCTTTACTACTCAAATCTTACCCCAAATGTTTTCTAACCTTCTTAGGTGTAAAATAACCTTATTTTATGACCCTGATCGCATAGAAAAGCTACTACAAACATGTACGAACTTCGGGGGTGTTACAATTAATTAACAAAAATAAAATTGTAGACTATATATCATTCTTAGAAAATCTTATCTAGAATTACATTTAAGGATGAATATTTATTAGTTTTCATTTTATCTTAAGGGTAGATTAGGAAAAGCTATTGATTCCATAACAATTAGAAGGAAGATACTACTTTAATTACCTATTTAGTATAACAAAAAAATTTATTTTATAATATGAATTAAGATATTACATACTTTATTTTAATAAAATGACTTCATATTTGAGCATGAAATTTGACTTTTTATATCCTTCAAATCTTAGATTTTTATCTTATAAAAAAGTTATGTCCGCTCCCTCCGTTTCAAAAAGAATGACTTACTTTTCTTTTTAGTTTGTTTCAAAAAGAATGACCCCTTTCCTTTTTTGGTAATTCTTTAATTTCAACTTTCCACGTGGAATGTTTGAGACCACAAGATTAAAGGACATTTTGGTACATTAGACATAACTTTAATTTTATACCATAAGATTCAAAAGTCTTTTTTATTTTCTTAAATTCCGTGCCACGTCAAAACAGGTTATTCTTTTTTAAAGGGAGGGAGCATTAGTTAAGAGAAAAAATATTTAGATTAAATTTACATTTAAGGATGAAATTTATTATTTATCTCTTTCCATCTTAGAGGCTAATAAGGAAAAACTATTGAAGGAAAAATAATGTTTTTATTACCTAATAAGCATAACAAAAAGAGATAAATTTGTAAAAATTATAGGAACAAAATTCATATGTTTGACATGAATTTAATAGCTTGGTTTATGTTCAAGATACTTGTGCTATTAAAAATACAGTTATATACTTTCTTACACTTTTAAATTATCACATAGTGAACAAGATCCATTCAGTTATCTTTCATTTCATTAGCCAAAGCATCTTTCTTTACGGATAATTTTTTGGTAAGAGGAAAAAGGAAATTGTATCTATAATCAACAAGATGAGAATCAAACGGTAACAATTTTGAATTCACTAAAAACATATGTAACATTATTTACAGATTTTGGTGTATATGTTTATATTTGTGTATGATTTGTTACTTTGTTTGTTGTTAGAGTTTTGCACTAGCATCCAAATGTAGGCACAACAGTCAACACTTAAATACTAGCAAAAGTATCTTTATGTGTTAAGAGCATTAATGGTGTTAAAGGAAGGAAGGTGCAAAAAATACTCTTATCTTGTATAAACCCATTTTAGAGACATTTCATTACTTCATAAACCATATATCCATAAATACACTATAAAGGAATGATCTTTTTTTTTCTTCTGGATTAATTATAAAGATTTGATTTTGGAAGGTTTTCTCTTTTTTAAGGTAGCGAAGTAGTATTGAAATAATTTGGGTCAAGAATACAACAAAATGGTTGATGAGGATTGGTTTAGCCAACCCCATCTTTATATAGTTAATGTATTAATTATTCCTCTCCCATAAGACAACCTTTTGGAAGAGTGGTAAACTCAACGATGGATTACAAGTAAGAAAACTATTATAATGAAAAGATGGGAGGGGCCAAGAGAATTTGAAGATATATAGGGTAAAATTTAAAAACTAATTTGAAGATATATAGGGTAAAATTTAAAAACTAAGAGTTAGGGAAAGGATGTAAGGGTTTATGGGGTAAGAAAATTTTAAAGAAAAGTTATGGCTCCCATTGAGAAGTTATGTTATTAATTTATAGGCTAATTTGGCTTGATATATTGTACCAATATGAACGTACTTCAACCTCACATATCTAACTTAAAGATCATGTCATTTTTAAGGTTAATCTTACACCCATATCGGACATTTTATTGTGAAATAATTTTTTTTTGGAAGAAAAATCAAATAAATTTGAGCTTTGCTGAGACATTTTGGGGGTTTTACTTCAAGAACAACATGACAAGTATTACATGGTAATTAGAGGGCATCGGTTGATCATGGAAGCAGAGTCACGATTATAATACTTTACTTATATAGGAGTTTCAGAATTGAGTTGGTTACTTTCAAATGTGAGTGGGCAAAGTTAATAAACCTATAGAGATTGAGGTTAATCATTAATGTATGAAGTACCTTTATATATTTATTCTCAGTTGAATGTTTATTATATGGTTAGGCCTTTTTTCAAAATATAGCTATTTAGGATTTCTGTGATCTATTATTCTTTTTATTAGTTATGGAGAGGAATTTATTTATTGCCCTGTACCTAAAAAAATAATTAATTTTTGTGTCCTTTTCTTAATGCTTAAAAATGGTATCATAAATATATTTTTATTTGAGACCTCGCTGGGGATGGCTAAAGGAATTTAATTCCTACTTCTTTTAACATTAAAAGAAGAAGAGAAGGAAAAATGAAGGTACAATGGCATGCATAAGAATCAAGTACTTGGCGTTTGTGGGGACAACATGCTTTAGGCATGTGACATGTGACATGTGACATGTGACATTGGGAACTTATGCAAAGGTGTTTGAAGATGATAGAGGAAATCCTAGCTATTTGAACTCTGAAAAAATGAGGTTGAACACCTCCGATATGAAGTTACAAGGCTTTGCACCATTAAATAGGATCTCTCTAGCCAAGTAGAACCACTTGAAAATGAACAGATTCCTTCTATATGTGAGGTAGTCCATCAATATCAGCCTAAAAGAAGGAATCTGCTTGTTTTCATCTTGTAGCCTGGCGAGATCCTTTGTGAGTGTCTCTACCTAACTTGAAAGATTTCATTTAACGATACAAAGACTTGTAACTTCAGAATAAAAGTGTTTAACCTTATTTTTTAGAGGTCCAATAGCTGGATTTCCTATATCAACTTAAAAACCCTTTCTATTAGTTTCCTAAACTGGATTTCATGCAGATTCCAAGTATCAGCTATCATAAGATTCATGCAATTATGTTCCTCCCTATCGACACCTAATTCATATTGTGAAACAATTCAATTTTCAAACAGTCTCTAGTTTTCATTCGAAATTCTTCAGATTTCAACAATATGTATTTCACATTTTTTCCTAACAAGGTAGGATGGCATTGGCAGAGGCAAAAGACTCGGGGAAAATACGTCCAAGGAATGTGATCCCTCATATATCGTACGTGATACTAAAGCATAATTACAATGAATTAGACCAAATAATCAGAAAAAATAGCTCAAGAGAAAATATATGATACAACAAATCAGTCAATTCATCAATAATCGGCAAAATAAAGAGTGACAAAAAGTTCTCCTCCTAAACACATCAGTCTTCACATACTAGTTTTCTTTTTTTTCTTTGTTGGGGTGGGGCTGGTGGTTTGGGGACTGGGGGAGAACTAAAAAAAGCTGGACTATGAAGTAGACAGTATCAATTGAGATCCATCAAATAGTGTATACTGATAAGATAATCATTGTTTCCATTAGAATTTTGAGAACCTTAATAGATAAGAACAATAAGATAGTTCCCACACAGTGTCACATACCTAAAGCACAGTGTCCCAAAAGAGCCCTTAACTACTCACTTAATGCTTATCCATTCCATTTTACCTTTGTTTTATTATCCCTGCTTCTTTTAATGTGAAAAGAAGTGGGAATGTAAGAATCAAATTCCTTCAACTAACACCTTTGAGGTCTCAAGTAAAAATAAATTTATTTGAAATTATTTAAGCATTAAGAAAAGGACACAAGTAGTAATTAATTTTCTAGGTAAAGCACAATAAATGAATTCCTCTCCATGCAGAATAAAAAGTATAATAGATCACAGAAATCCTATATAGGTACGTTCCAGAAAAAGGCTTAACTACATATCAAGCATTCAATTGAGAATAAATATCTAAAGGTATTTTGTATCTCCATAATTATTCCCCTTAAGTTCTTAGAGGGTTTTAACATAACATAACGTTATGTTGGGATCGGCTCGAGCTAGGATTATGCCCCTAGAGATGCCACCCTATGAATCAATATATATCGAGATCGACTCGAGCTAGGTTATTACCTCTAGAGCTGCCACCCATCAATCAACTTATCAGGTTCGGCTCGAGCCAGGTTTTTACCTCTAGAGCTACCCCTTGTCAGGATCGGTCTGAGCTAGGCTTATGCCTCTAGGACTTCCCCCTTATCCAACAATCTCGGGATCGGCTTGAGCTAGGCATTGTGCCCCCAAAGCTACCACCCATACTTGATCATTAACCACATATACAATACTTCATTCATTACTTTGAGATTGATACAATGATAGTCATAACTTTATTTGAAACTTTGATCAATAATCAATGAGTGAGAGACATGTGAACAAACATTGTTGGAAACATAGCCTTATTGGAAACATAACACCATTGGAACCATTGGACAATAATCAATGAACAAGATACATGAATATAACCACTATTGGAACTTTGGAACGTAACCTTATTGGGCATTTGGAACATTATTCATGAATATGAGACATGAGATTCACATTTGATCAATGAGTAGGAAACATCTGATAATGACTATTGGTAACCGAAAATAGAATACCTTAGCACATTTCGAAAATAGGACAAGTGTAACGTCAATGGGACTACTATATGCTGCAGAAAGATACGGACAAAGTAACCTTACATACCTTCACTTCCAAATATGAATTCACAAGCCTATGTATGAACACAATATCCCAGCTTCTTCTTTACGTCTTACGCTACAGTACAAGTACATATCAGAGCTTACATTAGCAACTAGTTACTATACAGGCGTACAAGACGACATTGAACTATATGACTATCGTATAACGTCATGTCATCCCTTACAATAAAATCCAATGCATTATCATATCAACAACACCATAACATTACGCACATTAACCAAGAGATCATCCATCGATAGCATTTCACACCATACTTACCCCTTACGCTTTTCTCTTTATCATTACGTCACAATTACTCCTTCATAACAACATATGAACAACAATAAATACTTAATATAGTCCAACACACCTCCATACGATACTTTAAAGTCATTAAAACGACATCACAAGTTGATAATTACATCCAAAATGGGTATAGGGGCCTTCGGGGACCAAGATGATGCGAAAACATACAAAGTCGTACCTGGGGATGACCTGCGAAGCCACATGCACCCGAAGGTGGACTAGGTACACCCTCAGGTGGCTGGTGGCAGATGCCAGTGGCACCTGCATTGGCAGCTGCGCCCGCAGGTGCCCTCGTCTGTGGGGGCGGATGCGCGCTTTGGTCCGAAATGGTCTCTTTTGGGTCTTTTAAGGCAATGAATGGTCCATGATCATAACCAAACTTATTTTGACATATTTTTTATCATCTTGGATACCATAATTCAGCCATGGTCTCACAACACACATAACAACACCCAAAACTACACTTTACGGTCAATATGTCACCAAAACTATAACCAATTTCACAATAGCAATTCCAAACATTATACTCAAGGATAAAACAAGTAAGACTATAATAACATCTAATATGTCAATATTTAATCCATCAATTTCACTTCCTTCAAGATCACAAGTCCATATTCAAGTTCACAATACAAAACCATTCTCCGATTGCAACAATAGACAGTTTTACGCATAGCACACTATCCAACACTTTGCCAACACAACCAACATGATTTATACACCATATTAAACATATTATATACTGAACCATGAGAATAAATACCAAAGAGTGACCTTGTCCCAAAGAGATGAGAGCTTAGGGTTTGTATTTTTGAGAGAAAAATGTGAAAAATGCTAAAAAGGGCATGTGTGTTTTTATGGAATAAAAATCTGATTTGTTGGCTTATATAGTCCATTTAGAATGATCCTTATGCACACACTTTGTGGGTTTACTTGTTCAATGGATGACTAGGCAAGAATGGGTCAAATTCCTACTTGGGCCATGTCTTTCTATGGTTTTTGGGCTTCATTTAAGGCCCAATTGTACAAGACTTTTAAATGCCCACAATTTAATACATAATTCATCAAATCTCTCATGTTTTCATATTTCCATAAATGTTACGATAGTCAGATAGACTCCGAAACGTACGGGGTGTTACAGAATGATCTTAAAAGGGAGATATAACCATTTGTTACTATCCAAATTAGAGTCTATGATGGCACCTAGCACACCTTCTAGTATAGGTAGGACTATCTCAATCCAAACACGATAATCAAAGTAAAATTAAAGCGGAAGTTAATAAGAAATGGAAATAATCCCCAATGATATAGAAAGAAGTATAATCTTAACATAGCGTTCTAGGCCTGATTATCACTAGTACAAGCCTCTAATACCGAATGAAATATGGTAGATCAAAATATCTTAAATGAGAATAAATGCATAAGATAAATGAAAGAGGAATCTGAGAAAGCTCTGCAATACAACAGTCTCTACCTCAAACTCCATAAAACCAACACTAGGAGAACACAATCTATGCTCTACTACTCACTCAATACCAGTACGTGGTAAACAAAAGTGAAAAATATCAAGGGTGAGTACGAAACACATGTACTTAACAAGCATCATTGATAACCAACCCTAACCCAAAGTGATTGCAAGAACCACTACACCAACCATCCATATTACCCCAAATAAACCTGCACTCAAAATGTTCCAGCCTATTCTAGAAAATAGCAGCTATCACCAAGGTAACCAAACCAGTTAAGTAAGTGTAACACCCCATACTTTTCTGAACCCATGAGACTACCTTAACATTTATGGAATTATTTAAACATGAGAGGGTTGGTGAACTATGCATTAATTTTTTGGGATTAAATGAATCTTGTACCATTGGGCTCAAAGAGGCCCAAAATTATATAAAAGACATGGCCCAAAAACATAGAAATGACCCATTCTTTCATGTTGACCAAGTAAACACAATTAATGTTCGATAAGGATGACTTGAGGGACTATATAAGGCAAGGAAAATAATATTTTTATTCATATCCATACACATGCCATTTCTAGATTTTTCCAAAACATTTCTCATCTCACACAAACCCTAAGTCATCACTCTTTTGGGCAAGATCACTCTCTTGCAAGATTTGGTAAGTATTTATTCTCATGGTTTAGTATATTATATGCTTAATATGGTGTATAAATCATGTTGGTTGTGTTGGAAAAGTGTTAGACAGTGCACTGTGTATAAAGTTGTCTATTTTTGCCATCGAAAAAGGGTTTTGCCTTGTAAATCTGAAAATGAACTTGTGGTCTTGAAGGAAGTGAACTTGATGTATTAAATATAAACATGTAAGATGTGATTATATCCTTAAATTGTTTTATCCTTGTGTATAGTGTTTGGAATTGTTATTGCAAAATTGTGCATGAACTTGGTGGTGTATTGAAAAAAAATGTGGTTTTGGTGATGTTCATGGGTGTGGTGAAACCATGGTTGTTTGTGGGAATATGAGTTGACCTAAACCATGTAAAAATAGTCTTATTGGTGTCCATGGACTATTTATTACAAAAAGGACCCTAAAATGACCCCTGGAGGCTGAAACGGGCATCCGCCTTCGCGTTTGGAGCACCTGCGGGCACAGATGCCAACACAAGTGGCTCTGGACAAGGCTAGAGGGGAACCTGCAGCCGCATATCATCCACCTACGGGCGAAGTTTTCCCCACATCCCAGTCCAGAATTCCATTTTGTATGTTTTTGTCTCTCTTTGACCCCCCAAGGCTCCTATACCCTTCTTGGATGTAATTATCAACTTATGATACCTTTTTAATGAATTTAAGGGGTTGTTTGGAGGCATGTTGGATTATATCAATTATGGATTGTTTTTAATATGTTGTTATGAGGTGACTTGACGGAGTAATTGTGACGGAATGATAATGAGGAAGCGTAAAAGGTAAACTTGGTGTGAAATGCTATTGGTTTATGATATCTTGGTCAATGTGTAGAATGTTATGGTGTTGTTGGTATGGTAATATAGTGTATGGCATTATAAAGAATGTAATGGAGATATATGGCAGTTATGTAGCTCATTGTCGTCTTGTGCACTAGTAAGGTAATTAGTTGTTAACGTGAGCTCCGTTATGTACTTTTGTTGTAGAGTGAAACGTAAGGAAGGGCCTGGATTATTGTATTCACAAATAGGACTGTGTATTCATATTGGAAATATAATGTATGTAAGGTTACTCTTTTCATATCCTTCTGCAGCACATAGTGTTCACATTGTCATTGCACTTGTTCCATTCCGAATTGTTCTTAGGTATCTCATTTTTGGTTATCATCTATTGTTATTCACATGTTCCTTATTCATTGATCAATTTTTATTCATGTGTCACATAATCGTGGACATGGTACCAAAGTTCCAATAATGTTACGTTCTAAAGTTCCAATAATGACATGATCATCGAATGAACTATTGCAAAGGTTAAAGAAGTGAGGTAATAAAGTATCTATTCTTGGGTGGTATCCCAGGGGTTAAAATACCTAGCATGGGTCGGTCCCAATACCTCGTGTGGTATCCCAGGGGTGAAAATAACACCTAGCATGGGTCAATCCCGGCACTACTAGTGGTATCCCAGGGGCAAAAGAAAAGCCTAGCATGGGTCGATCCCGAATAATTGTTGATTACCCATTGATCAGCTTGGGGCCTGGGAATTATATGAGTAATTAATGAGTGAATGAGTGATGAATGGATGAATGAGCAAAAAATCAAAGAAAGTAATCAACGTAATGTACATGGTTCCATACCTACAGAATGGTGACTTATCCATATTGATTATTCACTTGTATTTGATTCCATTGAAATATTTATGTATCATACAGTTTCTTATGGCCTTACATACTCAGTACATTCTTCGTACTGACGTCCCTTGTGGGAATTACCTTACTTGCTGCAGGCACAGGTGCTAGTAGACCTCCACAGTAGGTTGTGGATCATTTGCCGATCATTGGTGAGCTCCAGTTGGTTCGGGGCTTTCCGAGTCATAGCTGTACATTTTTTTTGGTACTATGTAAATGTTGTGTAAAGCGGGGACTTGTCTCGACTTTAGGTTGGTTATGTTCATGTATCTGTTAGAGGCTTTATAGACGTACTTTGGGAGATGAATGTAAATGTATGCCCATTTTGACTTGATGGCCCTAACGGCCAAGTTTCACATATAGCACACGTTTTCCATGACTTCCGCTATTGGCATCTTATATCTCTATGTGACGGTGATGCTTATTTAGTGACATGCATATGAATGGACATGGATGAAGATTGGTTCTCTCGGGCCTTATCGGCTTTGGGTGCCATTCCACCCCGTTGGAATTCGAGGAGTGACAAAAGTGGTATCAGAGCAGTTCGTCCTAGGGTGTCTACAAAGCCGTGTTCGATGTAGAGTCTTGCTTATGGATGTGTCGTGCACCGCATTTATAAGTAGGATTTGTTTCTGTTCTTCAATTCTTAGATCGTGCATTAGAGCCAATATTGTAGTGGAATCATATCTAACCATTGGACTTGGTTTTCTTTTGTATAGTAAAATGCCAATTACAATACGAGGTAGAGGTAAAGGTAAGCAGGTAGATATACTTATCGGAGACGGAACGAGTAGATCACTACCTGACCAAGCTAGTCAAGGTGGGGCTGATGCTGAGTTTGCATCGCTGGCTTCTTCTACTTTTCCAGCTCCAGAAGAGCCGAGAAAGAGAGAAGAACCTGCAGAACCACCTGTTAATGCTACTGAGTAAGATCTCAGAAATGCGGTCCAAAGGTTGACTCAGATAGTTGCTGGACAAATTCAAGGACGAGTTGGTCCAACAACAAGTGATGATGGTGCGGCTAGGGCAGCTAGTCGGTGGACACAGAACTTTCTGAAATTAGACCCTTCTACATTCACTGGGTCAGATCTGAATGAAGATCCTCAAGACTTTATAGAACAAATTCAAAGGGCTCTAGATGTTATGCATGTGACTGGTGTAGAAACAGTTGAACTTGCAGCGTAGAGATTGAAAGGAGAGGCGATATTGTGGTATGAAGATTGAAATAAATCTCGTGGTATCGGTGTAAATCCACCTAATTGGGAAGAATTTAAAGCGGCATTCCTGGATCACTACCTTCCTTATGAGATCCGAGAGGCTCATCCAGATCAGTTCTTAAATCTCCATCAAGGGAATCTGAGTGTCAGAGAATACAGTCTGTAGTTTAATTCTTTGGCTCGATATGCTCCGAATGTAGTAGCCACAATGACAGACAGAGTTCATCGATATGTGGACAGATTGGAGCCATATTTGGTAAGGGACTACACTATTGCCGCTTTAAATAGAGATATGGATATAGCTAGAATTCAGGCTTTCGTACAGAAGATGGAGGACCAAAGGCAAAGAAGAAGGGTACACAAATTTGAACGAGGGTCGTCAAAGAGGGCTAGACCTATGGGACAGTCCATGGCATCCCAAGGAGAATCTAGGCCTCAGATGTTTCCTAGGCCACCTAGACCATCATTCTCTTATTCTACAGCGGGAACTCAATCTCAATTTTTAGGGTTTAGAGGTAGCCATGTTGGGCAGAGTAGTGGGATTCGAGGTTCGTAGACCGCTGGATTTTCTCATCAACCCTATTAGCACTACGGACGGTTTTATTTAGGTGAATGTCGGCTTGGGATAAATGTTTGCTTTTGGTGTGGTATGACGAGGCATATGATGAGGGACTGCCCACGAAGAGGCTTGGGTAGGGTGGCGCAACCTGCGGGATCAACCGTTGCATCATCATCATTGGTTCCTTCCCTAGGCAGAGGTGTATAGCCTGCGGGTCATGGTAGCGGTGCCAGAGGAGTAGCCAGTTCCAGTGGAACCCAGAATCGTACTTATTCTCTAGTGGACCAGCAGAATTTGAAAGCTTCTCCTGATGTGGTCACTGGTACATTATCCATATTTTCGTATAATGTATATGCATTGGTTGATCCGGGTTCTACATTGTCATATGTTACTCCATTGATTGCTGCAAAATTTAAAAGAACACCAGAATTATTAACTAAGTCAATTGAAGTATCTACACCAGTTGGTGAATATATTATTGCAAAAAGAGTATATCGTAATTATGTGGTTACTGTGTGTGGTCATGATACATTGGCTGATCTTATTGAACTGGACATGGTGGATTTTGATATCATAATGGGTATGGATTGGTTGGCTTCTTGTTATGCCATGATAGATTGTCGAGCTAAGAAAGTACATTTTTAATTTCCACAAACGAATGTTCTTGAATGGAAGGGTGATGTAGGGGCACCGAGAGGAAAATTTATTTCCTATCTGAACTCATGAGACTACCTTAACATTTATGGAATTATTTAAACATGAGAGGGTTGGTGAATTATGCATTAATTTGTTGGGATTAAATGAACCTTATGCCATTGGGCTCAAATGAGGCCCAAAATTATATAAAAGACATAGCCCAGAAAAATAGAAATGACCCATTCTTTCATGTTGACCAAGTAAACACAATTAATGTTGGCTAAGGATGACTTGAGGGACTATATAAGATAAGGAAAATCAGATTTTTATTCATATCCATACACATGCCATTTCTAGATTTTTCCAAAACATTTCTCATCTCACACAAACCCTAAGTCATCACTCTTTTGGGAAAGATCACTCTCTTGCAAGATTTGGTAAGTATTTATTATCATGGTTTAGTATATTATATGCTTAATATGGTGTATAAATCATGTTGGTTGTGTTGGCAAAGTGTTGGACAGTGCACTATGTGTAAAACTGTCTATTTTTGCCATCGAAAAAGGGTTTTGCCTTGTAAACTTGAAAATGAACTTGTGGTCTTGAAGAAAGTGAACTTGATAGATTAAATATCAACATGTAATATGTGATTATATCCTTAACTTTTTTATCCTTGTGTATAGTGTTTGGAATTGTTATTGCAAAATTGTGCTTGAACTTGGTGGTGTATTGAAAAAAAATGTGGTTTTGGTGATGTTCATGGGTGTGGTGAAATCATGGTTGTTCGTGGGCATACGATTTAACCTATAACATTTAAAAATAAGATTATTGGTGGCCATGGACCATTTATTACAAAAAAGGACCCTAAAATGACCCCTGGAGGCTGAAACGGGCATCCGCCCTCGCGTCTGGAGCACCTGCGGGCGCAGATGCCAATGCAGGTGGCTCTGGAAAAGGCCAGTGGGGAACCTGCGGCCGTATTTCATCCACCTGCAGGCACAGGTGGCCCCACAGCCCAGTCCAGAATTCCATTTTTTATGTTTTTGTCTCTCTTTGACCCCCCAAGGCTCCTATACCCTTCTTGAATGTAATTATCAACTTATGATATCTTTTTAATGACTTTAAGGGGTCGTTTGAAGGAATGTTGGATTATATCAATTATGGATTGTTTTTAATGTGTTTTTATGAGGTGACTTGATGGAGTAATTGTGACCTAATGATAATGAGGAAGCGTAAAGGGTAAACTTGGTGTGAAATGCTATTGGTTTATGATATCTTGGTCAATGTGTAGAATGTTATGGTGTTGTTAGTATGGTAATGCAGTGGATGGTATTGTAAAGAGTGTAATGACGTTATATGGCAGTCATGTAGCTCATTGTCGTCTTGTGCACTAGTAAGGTAATTAGTTGTTAACGTGAGCTCCGTTATGTACTTGTGTTGTAGAGTGAAACGTAAGGAAGGACCTGGATTATTGTATTCACATATAGGACTGTGTATTCATATTGGGAAGATAATGTATGTAAGGTTACCCATTCCGTATCCTTCTGCAGCACATAGTGTTCACATTGTCATTGCACTTGTTCCATTCCGAATTGTTCTAAGGTATCTCATTTCAGGTTATCATCTATTGTTATTCACATGTTCCTTATTCGTTGATCAATTTTTATTCATGTGTCACATAATCGTGGACATGGTACCAAAGTTCCAATGATGTTACGTTCTAAAGTTCCAATAATGACATGATCATCGAATGAACTATTGCAAAGGTTAAAGAAGTGAGGTAATAAAGTATCTATTCTTGGGTGGTATCCCAGGGGTTAAAATACCTAGCATGGGTTGATCCCAATACCTCGGGTGGTATCCCAGGGGTGAAAATAACACCTAGCATGGGTCAATCCAGCCACTACGGGTGGTATCCCAGGGGCAAAAGAAAAGCCTAGCATGGGTCGATCCCGAATAATTGTTGATTACCCACTGATCAGCTTGGGGCCCGGGCATTATATGAGTGAAAGGATGATTAATGAATGAATGAATGAGTGATGAACGAATGAATGAGCAAAAAAGCAAAGAAAGTTATCAACGTAATGTACATGGTTCCACACCTACAGCATGGTGACTTATCCATATTGATTATTCACTTGTATTTGATTCCATTGAAATATTTATGTATCATACAGTTTCTTATGGCCTTACATACTCAGTACATTCTTCGTACTGACGTCCCTTGGGGGAATTACCTTACTTGCTGCAGGCACAGGTGCTAGTAGACCTCCACAGTAGGTTGCGGATCATTTGCCGATCATTGGTGAGCTTCAGTTGGTTCGAGGCTTTCCGAGTCATAGCTGTACATTGGTTTTGGTACTATGTAAATGTTGTGTAAAGCGGGGACATGTCCCGACTTTAGATTGGTTATGTTCATGTATCTGTTAGAGGATTTGTAGACAAACGTTGGGAGATGAATGTAAATGTATGCCCATTTTGACTTGATGGCCCTAACGGCCAAGTTTCACATATAGGACATGTTTTCCATGACTTCCGCTATTGGCACCTTATATCTCTATGTGATGGTGATGCTTATTTAGTGTCATGCATAGGAATGGACATAGATGAAGATTGGTTCTCTCGGGCCTTATCGGCTTCGGGTGCCAGTCCGCCCCATTTGAATTCGAGGCGTTATAGTAAGGATGACACACACATGTTTAGAATCAACAGTAGTAGAATAAGTCACATCAGGGGATAATTTCACCAACTTAGTAATATTTATACACTCTTCATAGTAAAACAACAATCCAGGGTAAGAAAGAAAAAGCATATCCCACATCTAATAGATGTGCCACAACAGTCTCAATGGATCAAGCTATAATTAATAAACAACATATAATAATATCTCTACCACAATATCACCCAAGATAAAGTGCAATGCAATGCAATATGGTTATATGATATGAAATACAATTACCAAAGTACAACTTGTATACACCTTCCAAGCCTAAGCTCCAACAGTAGACCCATGGGGGTTCACAAGAATGACAACAACAATAAAATACTCAGTATATTCCCATATAGTGGAGTGTAGGAAGGGTAGAATGTACGCAGTCTATACTAATACCTCAAAGGTGAGGTAGAGAGACTATTTTTGATACACCCCCAGCTTGAGACTAAACAATGTAGCAAAAGACAGAATATAAAAACAAGAAACAAAAGATATTAACAAAACAACAGACAGTAACAAAATAACAGATAGTAGCAGAAACAAGATTATCACCAAATAATACTACCAATAATCTACCCTAAACCACAAACAAAACCCAAAAACTCAGAGATCAAGGTACTACACATGAAACGCTACAACTACTACCCCCCATTCTACTAACCTTCTACCCTAATACGCATCCTCCACACCTTCCTATCTAGAGTCATGTTCTAGATAAGCTGTCATTACTCTGGATGTGAGCTACCACCACTAGGATGGGTGCCATCCTCATATTTCTCACTATTTCCTTGTATCATAGACCCAAGTTACTTGAAACTATGTCTCTTTGAAATGGGCTAGGCATCAAGCTTCACTACCACATTCGTCTCATGTGTCTCCTCATGAACTTACACTCCAAATATTCCATCTTGGTCCTGCTCAACCTAAATCATTTACACTCTAAGGTTTGCCTCCAAACTTCCAACTTAGCATTAACTCCTCCGCTGGTCTTATTATTTAAAACTACGTCATCCGTAAATAACATACATCATGGGGGGTTCACAACCAATATACTAATCATGATTTCATCAATCTACCTTGTCAAAACTTTCCTCAGCTAAGACATTTTATAAAATGGTACATTTTCTTTTACAAGGAATCCAAGTTCTATAATAGTACTAGTTCCATAACAATGAGTGATGAAACAATATGCATAATTATGGAAAAGTAAACAATGCACTATAATCAGCTCAACAATAGTATAACTGAACCCAAATCACTCAAACCTTAGTAAATCATGATGAAAGCCCCTACACGGCGTCGTAACAATAATAGGGAACTATTAGTACTCAAACTATATCAATACCAGCCCTCGCATGGGTATCACAATAATAATAAGGAATTATTCATATTAAAATAATACCAACACCAACCCCCACTTGAGCATCGCAATGATTATAATATTTCAATTAGATAATAAGATTCACACAAGTCCCTAAGCTGGCATTACAACAATGATAATCAATCAAGTCATTAATAAGATACATATAAGTCCTCAACTTGGTGGGCATTACAATAATGATAATCAATCAAGTAGTGTAAACATTGAGGATTCACCTAAACCATAGCATATTTTACATGATAATTTACCACGTGTATTAGTTATGACACAATTTGACTCAATTACTAAAAAGGGGAAAAGATACTCGTTAACAAACATGTTCAAAAGTTCACTTTTATTCATAACATAAATAGAACTATGTCAAGGTTCCTCTTTCTATCTACATCTATAACTACAATCTCTTTATACCTTAAGTAGTTAATAAACCCCAATTATTTCATCAAATTCCTCTAAGCTTAATTTGAACTATTACATAGATACTAAATATAAATTTATTGATGATTAATAAGTCAATCATCAACATAATTTATCATAACTATATCTATAAGTAGAGATAAAAGTCAAGATATCCATTTTATTACTTTAACCCATCATTAGACTCCAGTACCCATGAAAATGCTTGCCATCCCATCTAGACAGGGCATCCAAACCTTATTAATTCACAAAACACAAACAATAAGCACATAATATATAACCACCTCAGAAAGAGTCAAGGTACATCTCAACTGCCTTAAAGGAGATCCGCAAAGCTAAATCATAGTCCAAAAAATCAAATTGAATGTCTACTCCCTCAATTCACCATCAAATGCATCCATATGACAACTATAGGTAAATATAAGACCAACGATATCCATATTGATAAAATATAGTTTGGGGTAAAAATTACCTAAAAAATAAAACCTAAAAAATGAAAGGATAAAACTAGAATTTTAATAAAGAATCAACTTAACCATAGTTTAAGGATTCTAAATCTAAAATTCCAATGAAAATAGAGTAGAAATCGGGCTTGAAATCATTAAAAACTCATTTTTACTTTACAGGATAAAACCCCAAAATCTCAAGTTTAAAAGCAAAGATTTGAAGATAGATTTATAGTATAATCAATGGTTTATGATAACAATAAGATTTTGAAACTTATCCACGTTTGAAATCTCAAAAACCCACTTGAAATCATTTCAATCCGAGCTCCCAAACTCTAAAATAGAGAAAATGGGGTTTGGGCTTGAAAAAGGAAATAAATATTTGCCCAGTTAAATCCTTCATCACAATTGCAGTCACAACCCACATGATTGCGACGTTACCCAACCTAGACCCATTGTTATCATGAGGGTCTAGTTGCAGTCGCGATGACCAAAAGACCCACCCCAATAATTTAACTCTTCCTGATCGCGGTACCCACCGTCACAATCGTAATGACCAAAATAATAACACATCAAGATCTCAGCTAGGAGTCTTGAGATCACTATGAAGAAAAGCCTGCACTATAAAAACATCTAAAACCAGTAAAGGAAATGATACAAAATTCTCTGAACGAATCCTCAGGATTTATTTGGGACCCCATAAAAATAAACCAATAATGCTACTAGGCTAATTTTGATGTTCAGGACTCAAACAGAACCATCAGAATTACCAATGGAGGAGTTATCAATACGTTAACCCCAAAACCAACTTTAAGCAATAAAAACTAGTATTTTGACCAAATACACAAAAGGATCTCAAAACCCGAACCAACTATGCTACTAACCCAAAATGGACGTTCCAAATCTAATGGAATTTACAGATTTCTTATTTGATGCTCGGATCACAAAATATTCGTCAAAGTCAACTATATCACTTTAAAGGCTAGTCAAAACCACAAACTCATATAAATCACTCTCGAACACTTCGGGGACCATGTCAACCATTTCCACAACTCATAAATGATATAAAGCAACAATGGGGAAGGGAAAAATTATCAAAACACAAAAACTCTAAAAATTACTATGAGGGTTGTTGCATAACACCTCAGATTATGAACCTACAAATATCAACAATTATTATAGAAAACGATTCTAAAAATTTACCGATTCAAGTTCCCACAGATTGGTTTACGAGCCGTGAAATAGGTCCACAATCCATGGAACCACTCCTGGAAACCATTTCAATTGCCTTGTAGATCACAACATGGTACATGACTAGTACAATCAAACTATAAGTTGTGAAACAATTTGTTGAACCACCCTTCATGTTAGCGCAACTCCCAAGTTCCCATGAGGCACAAAAGAACTCATGGATTAGGATCATGATCCGTACTTTGGCACGTGGAAACTTAGACAGGGAGTTGACAAAATCCCCTCTGAACTACAATTGACAGCATGAGTCATGGAAAGCAATCCACGATCTGTACTATCAACTAATGAAGTGGATTCAGAAGAAATTCAAAATCTACCCATGAAACCAGGAGCCAAACCACAATCTATGGTATCAGGCTACGAGTCGTGGAGTGACTTGTGGGTCACTATTTCAAGAAATTTTAAAATGATTAATCAGGGACAATTCTATCTTTTCCTTACTTTGTAAGCCTACACTACATTGTTTTAGTGTCATTTAGGGGGAATATCATATGAGTCAATCTAATTTTCCTCATAACCTGTGCATAAACATCCCCCAAGTTATAAAGAAAATCAGAACAAGTCTCCTTCAAACAAGACCTAGAGTTTTTCTTATAGACCTTTAATCCAAGCTCCTAGTATGGAATTATCAGTGCTATCAAGTATGTAAGGCTTCAATGAGGTTATCCTTCCATCTTCAAGCCAATATATTCAGAAAGTATTATAGTATTTGATACCCAAGTTACGGTTTTACTCAATTATTCAGATTATCCTAAATTCCTATTGTAGTAATGGTTTATGAAGGTTAATTTCTTGTGAAACACTTGCTTAGCATGATTTTGTAGTCTCCTCTTATTTCAAATACTTGAAATATGAATTCAACAGGCCCTTGTTTCATATAGCTTTACAGTTGTATTATAGAACATTTTACAAAGATGATTTTAGTAGATATTGATACTCTATTTTTCAGATAGATAGATATTTACATTTTTATTTATGATCATATCAGTATACAAACTTGTTTTGGAAGGATTATTTAGCACTGAGAAGATGCGGATTCAAAAAACCTAAGTCGTATAACTATGTGCCATTGTAGCATTTGACAATACCACTAGCCGGTCAACTCCATTTTATCCAAGAGGCTCAGTAGTGGATCCACATTAGACAGACATTTTTTATACCCTCGCAAGGTATAGGACATCCCTTCCAACTAGAATTATACGTCGGGAATCATGAGTTTACATGATGCATGTCGGTTGTAAGAAACTGCCCAATTAAAGATTTATATTATTTCATTTGAAGTTATAGAATGATTTCCTAGACTTACAGTTCTCGAAATATTTTCAGTTCCCAACCTTAAAAATAGATTTACATTTATAAATTATGAAAGTTGACTCTCATATGATCTTTAGATATTGGTTTTGAAATGTTCTTCCATATATGCCATTTACTCAGGATTTATGAACTTCACCTATCCTTTTAAGCATTTTATTATCCGATATAATTTTGTTGAGATTTAACCTTACATACTCTGTACATTTCCACGTACTAATCACATAATTTTCTCAATGTTGTATCTTATCATTAATGTAGATTCAGGTTTTCATTTCCAGACTCGTGGCTAGTCAGATTTCAGCACTTCCAGTCAACAGTGGGTGAGTCGGCCTCAATCAGAGACTTTATGGAGTAGATTAGTGGGTAGTATTTATTTTAAACAGTTGTTTCATTTTATGGGTAGTTGAGGGATATGTCCCTACAATTTACTTTATTCAGTCAGTAGAGGATTTTATTCAAACATTAGTTGTTAAGGTTTTTGATGGATTTTTAGTTGCTCTTTTTGTTATAAAATTTAGAGTATTACTGTCCAGTTAGCCATGTCTTAGCTTCCGCTTGCATATATAAATTGTCAGTTAATTCATTAGTAGCTTACTAGTACCAAGGGTCCGCTTGGAATCACTTATGTCCTAAGAGTCGGTCACACCTATGGTGTAGACTTGAGTCATGACAATCACTATATTTGTCTATGTTGAGACTTTTTTGTTTTTATTATAGTTTTTACTTTCTTTCACTTCTTAATTTTTATGTTTATGTCTCGGGTTGGGTGTTATGCCTACATGTCACGGTAGATGTCATTACAGTCTCAGTTGTGGATCGTGACACCACTACATTTTTTTGGGGGGTGTATAACTCAGTTGGTAGAGCATTGGGCTTTTAACCTAATGGCCGCAGGTTCATGTCCTTCTATTCCCAAACCATATAAATGACAAAAAGGGGAAATTATAACCTAGTAAGGAATGGTTGCTTGCCAGTTTCTATCTTCTTAATCTTCCAGTTTCACTGAATGGTAGTCTGATCAGTTAGTAGATAGCTGTTGGGGAGGGTTTTGATGTTGTGATATCCAGTTTTGACTCTTATCAAAAACAATATTCAGGTTTGACAAAATTACATCAAAGTTGTTGAATATTCAAGTTTGCACAGATCATGACACTAAAAATCTTCATTTTTGACACTTTAGTCAAAGTGCATTTACCTCTTGCTTAACCTCCTTCCATACTTAAGCTTATAGTGTTATAATGTCAATATAATAGAGTTGTATTCTTATACTCGTGAACTATCAAATGTATTTGGAGATGAGAGAGTCACAATCTTTAAATCCAGTGGCTGCACTTGCAAACAAAATTTCACATAAAAGTTGTTGAAAGTTACTGTTCCCAAATTTAATTAAATGCACAGATTATGCAGAGAGGTCAATGTTCTTTCTTCTTTTATTCTTTTTTTTCTTTTGATAGCGTATTGTTTATCAAATATATATTGAGGATAAAATACAGTTTTCTCATTGTTGTTTGAATGAGAAATTGTGTTTTATGTGAGGTACTTAAATTGTGGTTATGTTGACTTCACATTATATTTTGTGGGAACAGGGTCCGAAATATGCCCAAACTTTGGGGAAATTTGTTGTAACACGCCCAAATTTTGTGGGGGTCCTATGACCCCCCTGGACTATTTAGTTTTGTATTTTTGTGACCTTTATTTGCTTAACTGGACCACTAACTCAGTCACGCGCTCAGTGTGAGTGTATTCATATTTAGGTCCAGATGTGCAACTAAATGTCACTAAAATACACTAATAAATAGTACAGGGGGGCATAGGACCCCCACAAAGTTCAGGCGTGTTACAACAATTTTTATCAAAGTTTGGGAATATTTCAGACCCTTTTCCCATATTTTTTCCAACATGTTTATCCATGTAATTCAAAATAATGATGTCACGAAGCAAAGTAGCCGATATGTTTTCTAAGGTTTACTTTGTCAATTATTATTTTCTTATGCTACTGACTATTGAAGCCCAATTTTTGTGCTCCCGATTCTAAATTAATTTGAGCCTTCTAAATTTTAAAATAATTTTCCTTATAAATTAAGGTGTTTTCAAAATTTATTTCAGGCTAATTTTGTTGCATTTTGAGTAAAATATATACATTCATATAGAATTATATAATATACTCGAGAAAATAATTTTAGAATCAGTTTGGTGAAAATAATGCTTAAAGATAAGAAATATTTTCATTTTTTTCTTCAAACCGATTAAATTAGAAATTGAATTGGTACAATTAATTTTACCTCCAAAATAAATCAATTCTTGTGATTATTTTATTTTTGTTGAAGTGAAGAAGCTCGATTAATTAATTTGGAATCTGTTTTGTTTCGATTTAATTTTGTTTTCATTTGATTGATTTGTTAGAATTGAGTTGTCTCCATATATATATTTCTCAGTCCATAGCCACCAGCCCACTTCTAACCTCATCGACCCAATCCCGTTACTCTCTCCTCACCCAACCTTATACTTATTCTTCTCCTCTTTTTCAGAAAACAACAACAATAACACAAAACAACCTCACACTTCTCTCCTTCAAGAACCAAACGACAATATCAGTTAACCCATATCCAGTATTTGAACAACGACGCCTCCATTTCATCTACCTCTCCTCTTCGATTCCGTACGAGAATGCGTGCCTTGAACGAGATTCGTACTATGAAGAGTTCAAGATTTCTCTAGAAGCAGTAATTTTCTTAAAAATCAGAGGATTAATTTTTAATTTCTCTAAAATTTGGACTAAGATCGTACAATTCCAGCTAGCCACAACCTTATCCTCCAATGAATTTCCCAAAAACGCCTCCAAAAATCCTAATCCCACATCAATTCACAACCATAATTCAGCCCCAATTCCCTCCTATAAATACCTCCTCATTCTTCACCATTCACTAATGGATAGAGAAGAGATTTTGGAGGTTGAGAACAGTTTCTCCCAAAGAAATTTCAATACCTGAAAGCTGAGTTGCTTTGTTCATTCAAACGGGGTTTTACACCTAAAAAAAGGGAAAACCCTTTATTCTTTTCTTCCTTTTGAGTTTTAGAGTCTCTTTCTCTAACTCTAATTAAAGGAACTAGAGAATTTTAGTAAGTATTTTTGTTTGATTTCAATGAAATTGAAGTTGAAATTGTAGTTTCGAAGAGTTTTCTAAGCTAAGAATCCCACATAAGATTGCTTGAGCAGTGGGGTTTTGGTTCAAAATTTGATTTCGATTTCTGGTGGCAGAGTCAATCTCCGGCGAAGTTTAAGTCCAGGCAAGCTGCTCGACAAAAGGTAATTTTCTTATCCTTTAGTATTTTATCATCTTTGAATTATGTGTTTTTTGTATTACATTAAATATAGTTCATTTATGTATGATATTTATTTCTGCTTTAGTATTTTTTAAAAATTTGTTTACATTTCATTACTGGATATATATATAATCCAGCATGAAGCAGTAATCTCCTTTTCTTGTACTAACTTCATTTTTATGGAATTGCTGTTTTCAGATGGTGTTGTGTTGATCAAATTTTTATGTTGCTTTACTTCCTTGGTTTCGATTGTTGAAGGTTCAGTTTTTGTTGTTTTGATTTAGCTATTAGCAAGAGTATAAGGAAAAGGGGTTGTTCTTATGAACATTAAAAGGTAATTGATGAACATATATGTTGTTCATCGCCTTATGCTTTCCCTTTAAACATGAAGTACCCAAGATTTTTCATTTCTTGCTTTAGTCGTTTCATGTTATCTAAAGGGGCTTATTTTCTCTACAATTAGTTTTGGCCTTTCATGTATTCATTTCAAGTTACTCAGTTAAGTCTCTTTACCATTCATTTGGTTTTGGCTGTTTAAAATCAATAAGTAAGAGTGGACGAACGCTCGATATAAGAAGTAGAGTTAGAGGACGAACTTTCATATGGTTATCTTCCTTCTCCCTTTCTTCCTCAAACACTTGAACAAGATTCCCTTTTCCCTCTCTCCTTTTGTACATTTTGGTGCAAAACTTGTTGGGTTCAAAATTGAGAGGGCGTCATGCTGCAAACCATAGATGTGATGAATCAGATGATAAAGAAAATTAAACTAAAGCATATTATTGAATATGGTTTGGCCAATTGGCCTACATATTAAAAACTAATTCAAAAAGCATATAATCTACTGGGAGAAAAATCCCCCCTAAACAAGACTCTTTTGAAGCCTACATTGTGGATGCTATTGTGTTGTGATATGAGAAGAGGAGTCTTCTATTTATAGAGGACCAAAACCTTTCCTCCAAGAAAGAGGTTAGCCAAATATGGAAGAGTTTTATATTTTTCTTTTAGGAAAAGTAAAAGTAATTATGGTATTACTTTTATTTTCCATTCAATAAAAATAAAACTCAAATTTGATCAGAAAATCAGGGCAAAAACCCTAACAAATCTCCCCTTTTTGGATTGATTTTCTTGACAAAATAATCTTGATCATCCTTCTTCACACAATCTTCATATATCACTGCTGCTTACCATGATTAAAAGTTGATATGGGTTAAAATTTGGAGCCTTATGCATTAAAAATAAAAGCATGGGTTAATATTATTGGAGCCCTGTGTTATAAGTGAACAGGGTTGAAAGTGGAGCCTTGTGCATTGAAAGTGAGCATAGGTTAAAAGTGGAGCTCATGCGTTAAAAGTATATGCACTAGTTGAAAGGAGCCCAAGCATAAAAGTTAGCAAGGGTTGAAAGTTGGAGCCCATGCGTTAAAACAAGTATGAGTTGAAAATTGGTTTTGGTTTTAAAGATGGACTAGTAGTAGGATTTTTGAAAATTTGTTTGAAACTTCTTCTCCACATGTAGTTGGACAAAATCTTCATTATCATCAAATTGGTTGCAACTTTCATCATAACATGTCTTCAATCTAAACCATCGCATCATTGAACCGTAGGCTCTGATATCACTTGTTGGGTTAAAAATTGAGAGGGCGTCATGCGGAAGCTTATAGTTGCAAACCATAGATGCGATAAATCAGATGACAAAGAAAATTAAACTAAAATATATTATTGAATATGGTTTGGCCAATTGGTCTACATATTAAAAACTAATTCAAAAAGCATATAATCTAATAGGAGAAAAATATCCCCTAAACAAGACTCTTTTGAGGACTACATTGTGGATGCTATTGTGTTGTGATATAAGAAGAGTAGTTTTCTATTTATACAGTACCAAAATCTTTCCTCCAAAAAAGAGGTTAGCCAAATATGAAAGATTTTTATATTTTCCTTTTAGGAAAAGTAAAAGTAATTATGGTATTACTTTTATTTTCCTTTCAAGAAAAATAAAACTCAAATTTGGTAAGAAAATCAGGGCAAAAACCCTAACAAAACTGTCTAAAGCTTTACGTCTTAACCAAATGTTCTCATGTCTATTTATTTAATTTGAACACCGCTTTAAACATGTGTGGTTCACTATTTTGATTTCCTTTTCTTCTCTCCTTGGGACAAGTTTGAATTTCTAAAAGCTGGATTCTCAAAATTTCTCCTAGAGGCTTTTTTTTTGAGTTCGAGTAGTCAATCTCTTGCATTATATGGTTAGTATTTTGTAAAGCTCATCTTCAAAATAATTTTTAATTCCTGGAATATTTCTGGTAATGCTCGAGGCTCTTCTTGATCAATCTTCTTTTCTTCTGGGAAAAAAGAAGAATTTCAAGGTTTTAGATCGTTATATTTGGGTTTCAAGTGTTCTTATCACTGCAATATGCTCTCATGTTGACTTGATTTCTTTAAAATTTGTCTGTGTATTTCTTGTTTTAAAAAGATGAGATTAGTTGGATATGAATTCTTTATCCATTAATACATCGAGTACGTGGCAAAATTTGTTTCTTTAGTTGGAATATCATGTGCTCATTAGAATATGTTAGTTTTTTATTCTTTAACACTTGAAAAAATGCTTTGCTTAGTTTCCTTTTACCTGGCTGTGGCTAAACACCTTGATAAGCTTCCTTTCTTTCTTTCTTCCTTATTTATTTGATTAATTATTGTCATATGGTTGCTAATTCTCTATTACCTTTGTTTTTTCATGTGAACTGGACGAGTCCCAATGTGACTCCATTTTCTCCCACTGCATTTCGTTGGGCCTAAGCCCAACACTCTGAGGGTCAGCCCCATTGCGAATTCCAAATAAATTGATTTACAGGTCGAGAATGCTAAGCCCCTTAATGGGTTGCTAAATTCCAAAGCAGTAGCAGCAAGAGTGGATAGAAATCATTTGGGCAAGGCCCAAGTCCAAGCGGCAGATGTATGCTCAAAAAGGGCCTAATTGCAATGGAGTTTGGGCTTGAGATGTCCAAGATTAGTAGTAGCCTGATCTTATCTTGCCTTTATTGTTAATAATTTGCTTACTAACATGAATTTATTTTCATTAGCCTAGTTGATTCCCCAAGAATTACAGTGTCTCTTGAACAAATTGGATTATGGTTTGACATTGATTTTGTTTGGTTGATCAATTAAGTTTTCGAATTGATTTCTTGTTCATATTAAAATGTCATCGGAATATGCCTTCTTTTATGGTAGTTATAATCCATTCTCCTTTGATATTGTTTGAAACCTTCAACTCTTTTAGAATTAATCATCTTTTCTTATGTGTTTAAACAAACCCATTTTTTTAGTCATAACAAGAGTTATTTTCTGAGCAGACCGGACAACTGCGAGTTAGCGGATACTCTTGGTTCCTTAATAACATTTCAAGAGTATTAATTTGAAATCTTACCCAAATTTCTTAATTTTTAAATATTTTTTCCATTCTAAATCCTTAAAGATTTTATAAAAGGTTTTCTTAATTTTTCTTTAATTAAATTAAGTGGCGACTTTGTTTTTGATCGAATTTAAAAAAATTTGTAAGTTTTTGAATTTGATTAAAGTCAAACCATTTTTTCTGCAAAATAGAAATGACAACTCTGTTAGGGATTTAATTAGGTTTTAACCAAATGTTTTGAAACTAACTCTTGTTTGACTAACTACTCGAGATTTGTAATAATTAATTTTTAATAGGTTTATTTGATTATTTGTGTAAATTTCTGCAGTTTATATAATTGTTGCATCCATGGTATACTCCCTCATTATTATAAGTTGTTAGGGGTTCGCGTTCGTCATGGCCCCTATTGATCGATTCCAAATGAAAGTGTTGGAAATACGACAGTTTATTTGTACGTTAGGCATCTAATGGTTGTTTGTATTTCAAAATTCAAGTTCTACACTTAGGAACCAACTCAAAGCCCACTCTAGACACCTAAGATAGAATGAAACCAAAACCATTCTTTAAGCATGAGCCTAGGATGACCCATTATTCGAGGGGGTATTATATTCATTAGTAAACCTACCATACGTCTATTGGCCACTAGTTAAAAAAAGACAATCATTCCCTATATGCTTATTCGAAGGATGTGATGTCGGATTGTATGAACCATTGTCCCTCGAGGTTGCAAAATATTTAGATAATTTTTGTTATTCCAATTGAAGAAAGATTCTCATCTGAAGGCGTTCGAAAATTGTAAGGAGTCCAAGAAGTTCAAGACAAAAGAACTTTCCATGACGGCTTAGTTTAGGATTGTACCCCTGCGTGATACTGATATTTATTTCTACACTCCCTTTGCTCATTTTATATCCCCATTTAATTTATCCATACGTTTGTATAAATATGCTTCAGAGGCTATGGAATGTTTCAAAAATGACATACATATCTTTCAATCGTTAGGCTTACCTTTGACTCAAAAGTTCAAGTGTATGTTAGGACGCATAATATACTCTATATGTGGTCAAAATTCATTGTGGGTTCAATAGAAATTAAAGCGTGAGGTATGAAGAGTTGTGTGTGTTTCTTAAATTGGAGTTGCAACCAAGTTACAAGATTCTAGCGCATGAAAAGTTTGAAGGATTGGGAAACCCTTGCTCTCACCTAGAAGTTTATTGTGGAAAATTGGTTGTAAGAGAGAATGAAAGAATAAGAATCAAATTGTTCAGTCAAAGTTTGATTGGAAAAGCTTTAGAGTGGTATGCTAACCAATATGAAACCGAATGGTGTGCCTGGGATGATTTGGAAAAATCTTTTATGAACCAATACAAATTTTGAGTTGAGATCACACATGACAGAACCTTGATCAGAAAGCTTAAAAAAATGCCACTGAACCTCTCCAAGCGTATACTATAGGAGGAAAGAAGCACGTAAGGTACACCCGCCCATGAATGAACAAGAGATGATCATTTACTTTATTCAAGTACAATACTCATGCTACTACAAGCAAATGGTGATAATGGGTGTAGAAATCTTCAATGAAGTTATCAAGGCGGGGGAAAGAATCAAAGATGGCCTCAGGATCTGGAAAATAACAAGTTTGGCAGCATTACAGGCTTTCTGAATGAACTCTCTTGAGAATAAAAAGGAAAAAAAAGAAAGATGTTATGAAATCGATGACACAAGGAGGTACATCATATCATCAACAACCTCCATAGTACCAACCCAATGTTCAGTATGGGAAATAATTTTCCCATCCTTATTACCCTACTTTGCTACTGTGTCAGTCTTAATCTTCCCAGGCATGCCCTATCTACAATCCATGTTCAATATATCATTCTCCGGGATCACCACAAAATTCTCTAAATGATGCACCTCATCAAAACTTTGAAAGAAAGCCTCCCAAAACCTTCACGCCATTGGCGAAACCATTGACTCAACTTTATGAAAGGCTGAGAGTGGCAGAGATCCTCCATCAAATAGAAGCAAAGTCTATGAATACTTTGACCAAGTGGTATGACACTAACGATCGAGAAGTATATCACCCTCAAGAACAAATTAGAAGGTCAAATCAACAACAAAAACAATCAATTCATTAATCATAATATAACACCCCGTACCTTTTCGACCCTACTTGCTTGGTGATCTAGGGCGCATTTATATGTCGTATTTGAACCATGTTTACCTTTGTTTTGAGAGCAATAAGTGCATATTTTGTATTGGTTTTGATGGACTATTGATATTGTACTAACGTCTGCAAAGAAAAGTCGAAGAAAGGAAACAAATCAAATTTTTAAGGTCAGGCGCGCCCAGGGGCGTGCCAGGCCGCTTTCTGCCAAAATTTTATGGCACAGGCAGAAAATGGGCGCACCCAGGGGCGTGCCAGGACGCTCAAGCTCCCCTTTTCAGGATCTAAAATTTAGCTAAGTCCCAGGCATGCCATGGGGCGTGCCGGGGTGCTTTTTTCCAAATTTCTTCTCCGATTATTAGTCTATAAAGAGGACTCTTGGGTTATGGTATCATTATTCCATAGTAGTAGGATTACTCTTGAGATGTTTGGCATCCAAGTTAGGGTTAATTCGTCGTCATAATTATTTTATCAAATTTTGTTAAATTAAGCCATGAGTAGAAGAAATTGCTTATTCTTGGGATTGAGGCTACGAACAAGAATCTCGTGAGTTGAATATTGTCATAAAAATTTATGGAATTATTTAAACATGAGATTATTGGGGTATTACAAATCGAATTTGGTGGTCTAAGTTAACATGTGTTAATGGGCTTAATTTAAGGCCCAAAATAGAGTAAGAGACATGGCCCAAAAGGGCAAATGGCCCATTCTTCCATGTTGACCAAGTTAACATGGAATTTAATGCCAAGAATTGGCTAAGGATGACTTGAGGGCCTATATAAAGTGGAAAAATCAGATTTTTATTCATTTAGACACACATTCCATTTCTAGAATTTTTAATAATTTCCTTTTAGCTCTCAAAACCCTAAGTCATCTCTTTGGACAAGATCATCATTTTTCAAGCTTGGGTAAGTGATTATTATTGTGCTTTAATATATTTTATGCATGAGAGATGGTGTATATCATGATGGTTATGTCTAAAAGTGTTGAGTAGTGCACTTTTGCGTTTTGCTAAAAGATGTGTCATCTTTGTGATTTGAACTTGAAAGGAGACTTGAGGTTTTGATGAAAGTGAATGGTGTAGATGAAATATCAACATGTATGGTGTGATTATGTACTTACCTTTTTTTTCTTCTATGTATGTGTATAACTTGGGAGATTATTGTGATGCGACATATTGAGGTGACTTGATGGAGTAATTGTGATGTTGTGTTGAAGGGGAAGGGTAAAGTATAAACTTGGTGTGAAATGCTATTGGTTTATGATGCCTTGGTCAATGTGTAAAATGTTGTGGTATGTTTGGTATGACTATGCCATGAGTGGTATTGTAAAGGGTGAAATGACGTTATAGGGCAATCATGTAACTCATTGTCGTCTTATGCACTTGTAAGATAGTTATGAACGTGAGCTCCGCTATCTACTTGTGTTGTAGAGTGAAACATAAGGAAGGAGCTGGACTATTGTATTCACATATAGGATTGTGTATTCATATTGGGAAGATAAGGTATGTAAGGTTACTCTTTCCGTATCCTTCTGCAGCACATAGTGTTCACATTGTCATTGTACTTGTTCCATTCCGAAATATTCAAAGGTATCCCATTTTCGGTTATTAATTATTGTTACTCACATGTTCCTTATTCATTGATCAATTGTGATTCACATGACTCATGTTCATTGGCTAATATTTCAAAGTTCCAATAATGTACAATCACCAATGTATCAATCTCATAGAAGTAAAGAAATGACGTAATGTATAATTGTTTGTATATACTTGAGTAACATCCCAGGGGCGACATAAAACCCTAGCATGGGTTATCACAGTCACAACCCTGGGGCGACATAAAAGCCTAGCATGGGTTATCAAAGTCACATCCCAGGGGCGACAGATATGCCTAGCATGGGTTATCACAGTAACATCCCAGGGGCAACAGAAAAGCCTATCATGGGTTAATCATATCTCAGGGGTTAAAATACCTAGCATTGGTTAATCTCATCCCAGGGGCGACAGAAAAGCCTAGCATGGGTAGAACGAAAAGATAAATAAATGTAAAGGCAAAAGAAGTAAAGGATGTAATGTACATGGTTCCACATATGCAGACCGGTGGTTTATCTGCACTGACTATTCTCTTATATTTGATTTCATGGAAGTACTTATATCATGCAGTTTCATATAAGACTTACATACTCAGTACATTCTTCGTACTGCGTCCCTTAGGGGACTTACCTTACTATCGGCAGGCACAGGTGCTAGTAGACCTCCGTAGTAGGTTGCGGATCATTTGTCGATCTTTGGTGAGCTCCAGTTGGTTCGGGGCTTTCTGATTCAAATGTGTACATTTGTTTTGGTATTGTAACGTTGTATAAAATGGGGACTTGTTCCGACTTTAGGATGGTTATGTATATGCATCTGTTAGAGGATTTGTAGACGTATGTGGTGAGATGAATGAAAGAATATATGTCCATTTTGACTTGATGGCCCTAACGGCCATGTTTCGTTTATAGCATATGTTTCCATGACTTCCGCTATTAGCATCTAGTATGTATACGTGATGGTGATGTTTCTTTAATGACATGCATATGAATGGACATGGATAAAGATTGGTTCTCTCGAGCCTAATCAGCATCGGGTGCCAGTCAGCCCCGTTGGAATTCGGGGCGTGACAAAGGGGTATCAGAGCAGGTCGTCCTAAGGGGTCTACAAAGCCGTATGTGAGTAGAGTCTTGCTTATGGATGTGTTGTACTCCACATTTTTCAGTAGGAGGCTACGGGACATTTAAGATTTGTTTCTTTTCTTCATATCTAAATCATGCAATAGAGCCAATATTGTAATGGAACCATATCTAACCAATGGAATTGGTTTTCTTTGTTATAGTAAAATGCCGATGACAAGAAGAGGTAGGGACAAAGGTAAGCAGGTAGATATGCTTGTCGGAGAAGGAACGAGTAAATCACCACCTGACCAAGCTATTCAAAGTGGAGCTGACACTAAAATTGCATCACGGTCTTCTTCTACTTTTCCAGCTCCAGAAGAGCCAAGAGGTATAGAAGTACCCGCAGAACCGCCTATGAATGCCACTGACCAGGATTTAACAAATGCAGTGCATATGTTGACTCAGCTAGTTACGACACAAACTCAGGGAAGAACTGCTCCAAAATGGATCCAATATTTGGAGCCACATATTATGGTATGAAGATTGGAGCCATATTTGGTAAGGGACTGCACTATTATTGCTTTGAACAGAGATATGGATATAGATAGAATACAGGCTTTTGTACAAAAAATAGAGGACCAGAGGCATAGAAGAAGGGTACACGAATTTGAACGACGGCCGTCAAAGAGGGCTAGACCTATGGGACAGTCTATGGTGTCCCAAGAGGAATCTAGGCCTCGAATATTTCCTAGACCGCCTAGACCATCATTTTCTTCCCCTACAGCAGGCGCTTCATCCCAATTCCGAGGATTTAGAGGCAGCCATTTTGGGCAGAGTAGTGGGCTGCAAGGTTCACAGACAGCAGGATTTTCTCATCCTCCGTGTCAGCGCTGTGGAAGGTATCATTTAGGTGTATTCCGGTTGGGGACAAATGTTTGTTTTTGGTGTGGTACGATGGGGCACATAATGAGAGAATTCCCACAAAGGAGCACGAGTGGTATAGCATGACCTATGGGATCAACTGTAGCATCATCATCATCGGTTCCTTCCCTAGGCCGAGGTGTGCAGCCTGCTGGGCGTGGTAGAAGTGCTAGAGGAGCAGCTAGTTCTAGTGGAGCCAAGAATCGTGCATATGCTCTAGTGGGCCGGCATAATTTGGAGGTTTCTCCTGATGTAGTCACAGGTACATTATCCGTATTTTCATATAATGTATATGCATTAATTGATCCGGGTTCTACATTGTCATATGTTACTCCATTGATTGTTACAAAATTTGAAAGAACACCGAAATTATTAACTAAGTCAATTGAAGTATCTACACCAGTTGGTGAATATATTATTGTAAAACGAGTATATCGTAATCGTGTGGTAACTGTGTGTGGTCATGATACACTGGCTGATCTTATTGAACTTGACATGGTGGATTTTGATGTCATAATGGGTATGGATTGGTTGGCTTCTTGTTATACCACAATAGATTGCCGAGCTAAGAAAGTACATTTTCATTTGCCACAAACGAATGTTCTTGAATGGACGGGTAATGTAGGGGCACCGAGAGGTAAATTTATTTCCTACCTTAAGGCAAGGAAAATGATAGCCAAGGGGTACCTATGTCATATAGTAAGAGTGATAGATACTGATGTGGAACCCCTAACTCCTCAGTCGGTTCCAGTGGTCAATGAATTCCTTGATATATTTCCTGAGGATTTTCCCGGTTTACCTCCAGAACGAGAATTAGAGTTTTGTATTGATGTGATGCCAGACACCCAGCCTATCTCTATTCCTCCGTATAGAATGGCTCCAACAGAATTGGAAGAATTAAAGGAGCAATTAAAAGACTTGCTGGATAAGGGATTCATAAGGCCTAGTATGTCCCCATGGAGTGCAGTCTTATTTGTACAGAAAAAAGATGGAACATTGAGAATGTGCATTGACTAGCGGCAATTGAATAAGGTAACGATCAAAAACAACTTGCATTGACTAGCGGCAATTGAATAAGGTAACGATCAAAAACAACTATCCCCTTCCCAGAATTGATGATTTATTTGATCAGTTACAGGGTGCCAAATGTTTTTCAAAAATTGACTTGAGATCGGGTTACCATCAAGTCAAAGTTAGAGAAAAAGATATACCCAAGACAACTTTCTGTACACGGTATGGCCATTATGAATTTTTAGTTATGCCGTTTGGACTAACAAATGCACCAGTTGTTTTTGTGGATTTGATGAATAGGGTGTTTAAGCCATTTCTAGACGTGTTCGTGACAGTGTTTATAGATGACATCTTAGTTTATTCACGATCATAAGAGGACCATACTAATCACTTACGACAGGTGTTACAAATTCTCTGTGAGCATAAGTTGTATACAAAGTTCTCTAAATGTGAATTTAGTTGAAATCTGTAGCATTCTTGGGTCACATTGTGTCAGATGAAGGAATTCAGGTTGATACACAAAAGATTGAAGCGGTGAAAAATTGGCCAAGGTCTATGACGCCCACGGAAATTCGTAGCTTCCATGGGTTGGCAGGTTATTATCGAAGGTTTGTTGAAGGGTTTTCTTCCATTGCTACACTCTTAACTAAACTTACACACAAGGAAATCAAGTTTCAGTGGAATGATGCATGTGAGAAAAGTTTCCAAGAGCTGAAAGATATATTAACTTCCACACCCGTATTAGTACTTACGGAAGGCACCGAAGGGTATGCATTCTATTGTGATGCGTCTGGAGTTGGCCTTGGATGTGTATTGATGCAGTACGGTAATGTAATAGCATATCACTCATGAAAGTTGCGGCCACAAGAGAGAAACTATCCCACACATGATCTTGAGTTAGCAGCGGGGGTACTTGCTTTAAAGATATGGCGTCATTATTTGTATGGAGTTCATGTTGATATCTACACTGATCACAAAAGTTTACAATATATCTTTAAGAAGAAGGATTTAAATCTGAGGCAACGGAGGTGGCTTGAACTATTGAAAGACTATGATATCGATATTCTATATCATCCAGGGAAAGCGAATATGGTGGCCGATGCAATAAGACACAAAGCAGTAGGAAGTACTATTGGCCAGTTGACGGAAAAGCAAGACCTAGTCAAATATCTACATCAACAAGCCAGCTTGGGAGTTTGCCTTCTTGAATATCCAGATGAAGGGGTTATTATGCAAAATGCAGCAAAATCTTCATTAGTAGCTGAGGTGAAAGAGAAGCAGTATGTAGATCCTATGTTATTGCAGCTGAATGAAAATGTACAATAGGGTCTGACAAAGTCATACGATCTTACGCAAGAGGGAGTACTTCAATGCCAAGGTAGATTATGTGTACCGGATGTAAATGAGCTGAGGAGACGAATTATGACAGAGGCGCATCATTCACGATATTCTATTCATCTGGGAGCTACCAAAATGTACCATGATTTGAAGGAAATGTATTGGTGGGGAAACATGAAGAAGAACATTGCAGAATTTGTAGCTCAATGCCTGAATTGTCAACAAGTAAAGGTAGAGCATCAGAAACCGGGAGGTTACCTGCAATTTATCAATCTTCCAATCTGGAAATGGGACATGATTAATGTGGATTTCATCACAGGTTTGCCTCGTACACTGCAGAAAGTTGATTCTATATGGTTCATAGTTGACAGGCTTACCAAGTCAGCGCATTTCCTACCAGTCAACACCACCTATACACCTAAAGATTATGCAAGGTTGTATATTAAGGAGGTAGTGCGATTACATAGGATTCCAATCTCCATTATATCAGACAGGAGAGCACAATTTACTGCACATTTTTGGAGATCTTTTCAGAAGAGCTTGGGTACACAAGTGAATTTGAGTACGGCTTTTCATCCTCAGACGGATGGACAAGCAGAACGTACTATCCAGACACTTGAAGATATGCTACGAGCATGCACGTTGGACTTTAAAGGTAGTTGGGATGATCATCTACCTCCTATTGAATTTTCTTACAACAATAGCTATCATTAAAGTATCAAAATGACACCTTATGAAGCTTTATAAGGAAGAAAATGTAGATCACTAATTGGATGGTTTAAAGCGGGTGAAACTGCTTTACTTGGGCCAGATCTTGTTTATCAAGCTATGGAGAAATTTAAAGTGATCCAACAGCGTCTACAAATGGCCCAAAGTTGACACAAGTCATATATGGATGTTAGAAGAAGAGGGATCGAATTCACCATAGGTGATTGGGTATTCTTGAAGGTGTCACCGATGAAAGGGGTAATACGATTTGGAAAGAAAGAGAAGTTGAGTACCTGATATATAGGGCCATATGAAATTGTTCGAAGATTTGGGAAAGTTGCGTATGAATTGGAACTACCCCAAGAACTCTCCACAATTCATCCAGTATTTCATGTTTCGAAAGTGCATAGGAGATCCATCTCGTATCGCTCCCATTGAAAATGTACAAGTTACGGAGGATCTCACCTATAAAGAGATAACTATTGCTATTCTGGATAGGAAAGTGAAGAGGTTAAGAAATAAAGATGTAGCTTCCGTAAAGGTACTTTGGAAAAATCAACAAGCAGAAGAAATCACATGGAAAACCAAAGAAATGATGAAGTCAAAGTACCCGTATTTGTTTCACACGGAAGAAAAAGTTCAAAGTGCGTAAGAAGAGTAATAAAAAGTAAGTATCTATAAGAATTATATGTATATGTATATATGCTAACACGAAGATGCATTTGTTGTACTTGAGAAGATGTTATTAACATTCAAGGACGAATGTTTCTAAGGGGGGAAGGATGTAACACCCCGTACCTTCTGGACCCTAATTGCTTGGTTATCTAGGGCGCATTTATATGTCATATTTTAACCATGTTTAGCTTAGTTTTGAGAGCAATAATTGCATATTTTTTATTGGTTTTGATGGACTATTGATATTGTACTAACGTCTGTAAAGAAAATTCGAAGAAAGGAAAAACAAAATCAAATTTTAAAGGTCAGGCGCGCCTAGGGGCGTGCCAGGCCGCTTTATGCCCAAATTTTTATGGCACAGGCAGAAAAAGGGCGTTCCAGGACGCTCTGGCTCCCCTTTTCAGGAGCTGAAATTCAGCTAAGTCCCAGGCGCGCCCAGGGGCATGCCGGGGTTCTTTTTGCCAAATTTCTTCTCCGATTATTAGTCTATAAAGAGGACTCTTGGGTTGTGGTATCATTATTCCATCGTAGTAGGACTAATATTGAGCGAGTTTGGAATCCAAGTTTGGGTTAATTCATCGTCATAATTATTTTATCAAATTTTGTTAAATTAAGCCATGAGTAGCAAAAATTGCTTATTCTTGGGATTGAGGCTATGAACATGAATCTCGTGAGTTCAATATTGTTGTAACATTTATGGAATTATTTAAACATAATATTGTTGGGGTATTACACATCGAATTTGGTGGGCTAAGTTAACATGTGTTAATTTAAGGCCCAAAATGGAGTAAAAGACATGGCCCAAAAGGGCAAATGACCCATTCTTCCATGTTGACCAAGTAAACATGGAATTTAATGCCAAGAATTGGCTAAGGATGACTTGAGGGCCTATAAAGTGGAAAAATCAAATTTTTATTCATTTAGACACGCATGCCATTTCTAGAATTTTCAAGATTTTCCTTTTAGCTCTCAAAACCCTAAGTCATATCTTTGGACAAGATCATCATTTTTCAAGCTTGGGTAAGTGATTATTATTGTGCTTTAATATATTGTATGCATGAGAGATGTTGTAGATCATGATGGTTATGTCTAAAAGTGTTGAGTAGTGCACTTTTGCTTTTTGCTAAAAGATGTGTCATCTTTGTGATTTGAACTTGAAAGGAGACTTGAGGTTTTGATGGAAGTGAATGGTGCAGATGAAATATCAACATGTATGGAGTGATTATGTCCTTACCTTGTTTTTTTATATGTATGTGTATAACTTGGGAGATTATTGTGATGCAACATATTTAGGTGACTTGATGGAGTAATTGTGATGTTGTGTTGAAGGGGAAGGGTAAAGTTTAAACTTGGTGTGAAATGCTATTGGTTTATGATGCCTTGGTCAATGTGTAGAATATTGTGGTATATTTGGTATGACTATGCCGTGAGTGGTATTGTAAAGGGTGAAATGACATTATAGGACAATCATGTAACTCATTGTCGTCTTATGCACTTCTAAGATAGTTAGTTATTAATGTGAGCTCCATTATGTACTTGTGTTGTAGAGTGAAACATAAAGAAGGAGCTGGACTATTGTATTAACATAGGATTATGTATTCATATTGGGATGATAAGGTATGTAAGGTTACTCTTTCCATATCCTTCTGCAGAACATAGTATTCACACTGTCATTGTACTTGTTCCATTCAAAAATGTTCTAAGGTATCCCATTTCCTGTTATTAATTATTGTTACTCACATGTTCCTTATTCATTGATCAATTGTGATTCACATGACTCATGTTCATTGGCTAATATTTCAAAGTTCCAATAATGTACAATCACCAATGTATCAATCTCATAGAAGTAAAGAAATGAAGTAATGTATAATTGTTTGTATATACTTGAGTAACATCCCAGGGGCGACATAAAAGCCTAGCATGGTGTCACGCCCCAATTCCCAACTAGGCGTGATTGGCACCCGAAGCTGATATGGCCCGAGAGAACCAATCTTTGATCATGAACATTCGTATGCATATCCTCGTATGAACCTTATTAAGCCTTATGCAACTATGCGGAAAACATGAACATGGAAACATATGCTATATACATATTTAGTAAACTTGGATGTTGGAGCCATCAAGTCAAAACGGATATTTATCTTTCACATTCATAACCCACACATGTCTACAAAAGCCTCTAACAGATGCATTTAAAAGACCAACTAGCAGTCGGGACAAGTCCCCATTTTATACAACATTTACAACATCAACACAACTGTACACCTATGACTCGGAAAGTCCCGAAGCAACTGGGGCTCACCAAAGATCCGCAATCAACTGTCAACCTACAATGGAGGTCTAGTAGTGCCTGCACCTGCAACATGTAAGGTAATTCCCCCGAGGGGGTCAGTACGGAGAATGTACTGAGTATGTAAGACCCATAAGAAATTCATCATACATAATAACAATAATAATGGAATCAATCTAAGGAAATAGAAATGTGAATAAACTCTCTTATCATATGTGGGGAACCATGTGTATTACGTTCTTTACTCCTCTTGTCTTCATCTTTTATTCATCTTTATTGTTCTACCCATGCTAGGCTATTCTGTCGCCCCTGGGATGAGATTAACCCATGCTAGGTACTTTGACCCCTGGGATGTTATGTGAACCCATGCTAGGCTTTCGTGTCGCCCCTGGAATGTCATGAACCCATGCTAGGCTTTTCTCCCCTGGGATGTTATTATGATAACCCATGCTAGGTACTTTGAGCCCTGGGATGTTATTATGATAACCCGAGCTAGGCTTTTTTGTAGCCCCTGGGATGTATCGGGATCGATCCATGCTAGGTATTTAACCCCTGGGATACCACCCATTAAACCTTACTTCTTTCTTTCATTACTCTTTCTTTCAATCTAAGAGAGATACCTTGGTGATTGAAAAATTCTTGAAACTTGGAACACATACATACATTACTTTACGTCTTTACTCTTGTTATTCTTACTTCCATTCTTAAGAGTGAAACATTGCGGATCATGACATTATTTGAAGCACACTCATATACATATTTCACTTCACTTTTTACCTCATGATATTGACATCCTCACTTATGGGAAATAGATATTTTAACTTGCACATCACTTCTTATTGTTCTTATAAGATTGGTACTTTTACTTGTGAGAGATTGGTACAAGGATAATCATCATATTATTGGATGTTAGATCATGATTCATCTAAGAATGATGAATAACAATTACAATATAAGAACGATGAATAACAATATATGTTACCCTGAATTGATATACTTCAAACCTCTCGGAATTGAAACAAGCCCAATGTCAATCGGAATAATATGTTGTAGAAGGGTATGGAAAGAATAACCCTACATACCTTGTATGCTTAATACGAATACACAATCATAGACGCGTATACAATAGTCCTGCTCCTTTTTTATGTGTCACTCTACAACACAAAGACATAACGGTATTCACATTAACCATCAACTACTTTACAAATGCATATAACATCAATGAGTTACATGTTTGCCTTTAAACATGCCATTTCCCCTTAACAAAACCATTGATGAAATTATTATTCCAAAAATCCCCCAATATTCCATACATTGACCAATACATGATAATCAATACATTTCACCACAACACTTCTCCTTTACATTTTCTTATCCACACCACATCAAAAATAATCCATCAAGTCACCTTAATACACCTCATAGAACATATCCGCCAAAATCTCATAATTTATACTTATATGAAAACAAAAAGTTTAATAACAAAATCACACCATACGTGTTCGTATTTTATCCATACCACGCTCTTTCATCAAAGTCACAAGTCATATTTCAAGTCACAATCCCATGGATAATACATCTTTTTCACAAAACCAAAAGTGCCATGTCCAACACTTCCAACCATAACCAACATGATATAAATAATCTATCATGCTTATAATATGTTAAATTAGAATAATACTCACTTACCCAAGCTTGGAAGATGATGATCTTGCTCCAAAATTTGGCTTTGAGCTCTTACGGTTTGAAGTTGAAAGAAAAGGGCTTTTGGGAAATTTCTAGATTGACATGAGATTTTTATGTGATAAAATCTGATTTTGTCCCCTTTATATAATCCTAAGGGGTCATCCTTATCCACTCTTGGCATTTAATGCTAAGTGTGGCTTAGTCAATGGAAGAATGGGTCATTTGACCCATTCTTGACCCATGATTCCTTCTCATTTTGGGCCCTATTTTGAGCCCAATTCACTTAACCCACTAAAATCCATAATTCTCCATGTTTAATTCATTTCATACGCTTTACGACAATATTCCCACTCATGCAATTCACACTCGTAGCCTTAATTCCAAAGACAAGCAATTCTAGCCACGTATGGCTTATTTTGGCTACAAGGGTAAAATTTTCATTTTGATGCCAAATTCGTTCTCGAGTAATTTTATCTTCCCAATATAATACTTTACTCATTTCATGTATATTTTCATGATTGTAGAAGAAACGTAGCAAAAATCGGCTCGGTACGTCCCCGGATACCCTTGGGACTTAGAACATTCCAACTTTTGAAAAATTGAAAAATCCATCCTGGCAAGCCCTTGGGCGCTCCAGATTGCTGCCTATGGGCACATAAATTTGTCCCAAAGAGGCCTGGCATGCCCTCTGGCGAGCCTAGGACTTAGTTTTTCCAAAAATTTTGTTTTTCGACTTTTCTTCGCGGGTTTGGTTAGATACTTCAAGTCCTATTCTTTAACTTACTTCTTAGACTTAATATACTTTGTTTAGAGGTCCTCTTAGCCTCATTTTGAACCCCACAAATGCTCCATGTAAATCTCAAAACACCCCCTATGCAAGGTTAATCACATGTACAAAGCCAAATTTCAAAAAAAATTTCTCATCACTAACATTACAAATTAATACTCATGGCATCTCGACACCTAAGTAACCATTATTCAACGTCGTCACATTGGGTTGGGAAAGTACGGGGTGTTACATTCTCCCCCCCCCCTTATAAACATTCGTCCTCGAATGTTAACGATGTCACTTCAATTACAACAAATGCATCTCTATATTAGCATACGTACACATAAACACTTAGGGCTCATGGATATTTACTTGTTATTGGTACACTTTTACACGTTGAACTTTTTCTTCCATTTGAAACAATATTGGTACGTCGACTTCATCATATTTGTCTTTTCTTTTTCAACTTCCTATGCGATTTCTTCGACGTGATGATTTCTCTAAAGAACTGTTACAGAAAGTACGTCTTTCTTTATTAACCTTCACACTTGTTGGTAGAGAATAGTAATAGATATCTTTTCCTAGTGAGATCCCCTGAACTTTGTCTATTTCTAATGGGAACAATATGAAAAGAAATTCTTATACACTTTCGACAATTTCACATTGCATGTAGTATAGGGTCACTTTTCCCTTCTTTCTGAAATCCATTATACCTTTCATAAGTAACGCTTTTCAGAGTACTTAATCATCTATGAGCGCAAATATCTACTATACCATTTCGATATATACTAAATTTTCTGACGGATAGAAATATTCCATTGACTTAACTAATAACTCCGGTGTCCCATTAGGTTCATAGTAACTGATGGAGTAACATACGATAGAGTATTTATATATACATCATGTAAAATATGGTAATATACCTAACTACCGGTACCATCATTAGGAGTTGCCTCTTCATTCTGTCGGTCCACTAGAGCATAGGTACGATTTTGGGCCCCACTGGAACTAGCTGCTCCTCTCATATCTCTACCACGACCCATAGACTGAACGCCTCTGCCTGGGGAAGGAACCGATGTTGATGATACATCGGTTGATCCCGCAGGTCGTGCTATACCACTCACACCCCTTTGTGGGCATTCTCTCATTATGTGCCACACCAAAAACAAGCATTTGTCCCCAACCGGCATTCACCTAAATGGTACCTTCCGCAACGCTGACGCGGAGGAAGAGAAAATCCTACTGTCTATGAGCCCTGCACTCCACTAGTCTGTCCATATGGACCACCTCTAGACCCTCAGAACAAGGAGTGAGCACCCGCTGTGGAATAAGATAATGAGGGTCTAGGCGGTAACATTCGAGATCCAGATTCTCCTGGGGACACCATAGACTGCCCCATAGGTCTCGCCCTTTTTGCTGGCCCTTCCTCAGATTTTTGTATCCTCTTTATTTGCCTTTGGTCTTCCATCTTTTGTGTGAAGGCCTGTATTCTAGCTATATCCATATCTCGGTTTAAGGAAGCGATAGTGCAGTCCCGTACCAAATAAGGCTCCAATCTGTCCACATATCTATGTACTCTCTCTTCCATCGTAGCCACCACATTTGGAGCATATCGTGCCAAGAAATTAAATTGCAAACTGTATTCTCTAACACTCATATTTCCTTGAAGTAAATTTAAAAACTGATCCGCACGAGCCTCACGGATCTCATAGGGAAGATAGTGATCCAGAAATGCCGCTTTAAATTCTTCCCATATAGGTGGGTTTGCACCAAGACCTCGAGATTTCTTTCGGTCCTCATACCACAATATAGCCTCGCCCTTCAACCTATAAGCTGCTAGCTCAACCGTTTCTACACCTGTTACATGAATTACCTCCAAAGCTCTCTGGATTTGATCCACGAAGTCCTATGGATCTGCTTTCAAGTCTGACCCAGTGAATATAGGAGGGTCCAATTTTAGAAAGTCCTGTGTACGCCGACTAGCTGCTCTAGCCTCCTCATCTTCATTTACCATTTGACCAGCTCGTCCTTGTACTTGTGCAACTACTAACTGAGTCAACATATGTACTGCATTTCATAAATCCTAATCAGTGGTATTCATAGGTGGTTCCGCATGTACTTCTCTACCTCTTGGCTCTTCTGGAGCTGGAAAAGTAGAGAAATACTGCGATGCAATCTCGGCGTCAGCTCTACCTTGACTAGCTTGGTCAGGTGGTAATCTACTCATTCCTTCTTCAGTAGGCACATCCACCTGCTTCCCTTTACCTCTACTTCTTCTCGTGATTGTCATTTTAGCTATACCAAAGAAAAACAATCACAATGATCAGGTCCAATTCAACTTACAACACCGGCTCTATTGCACGATCTAGCATGAAGAAAAGAAACAACATCCTAAATGTCCCGTAGCCTCCTACTTATAAATATGGTGCACAACACATCGATAAGTAAGACTCTACTCAGACACGACTTTGTATACACCCTTAGAATGACCTGCTCTGATACCACTTTTGTCATGCCCCAATTCCCAACGAGGCGTGATTGGCACCCGAAGCCGATATGGCTCGAGAGAACCAATCTTTGATCATGAACATTCGTATGCATATCCTCATATTAACCTTATTAAGACTTATGCAACTATGTGGAAAACATGAACATGGAAACATATGCTATATACATATTTAGTAAACTTGGCCATTGGAGCCATCAAGTCAAAACGGACATTTATCTTTCACATTCATAACCCACACATGTCTACAAAAGCTTCTAACAGATGCATTTACAAGACCAACTAGCAGTCGGGACAAGTCCCCACTTTATACAACATTAACACAACTGTATACCTATGAATTGGAAAGTCCCAAAGCAACTGGGGCTGACCAAAGATCCGTAATCAATTGTCAACCTACAATAGAGGTCTACTAGTGCCTGCACCTGCAACATGTAAGGCCCATAAGAAATTCATCATACATAATAACAACAATAATGGAATCAATATAAGAAAATAGAAATGTGAATAAACTCTCTTATCGTATGTGGGGAACCATGTGTATTACGTTCTTTACTCCTCTTGTCTTCATCTTTTATTCATCTTTATTATTCTACCCATGCTAGGCTATTCTGTCGCCCCTGGGATGAGATTAACCCATGCTAGGTACTTTGACCCCTGGGATGTTATGTGAACCCATGCTAGGCTTTCGTGTCGCCCCTGGGTTGTCATGAACCCATGCTAGGCTTATCTCCCCTGGGATGTTATTATGATAACCCATGCTAGGTACTTTGAGCCCTGGGATGTTATTATGATAACCCGAGCTAGGCTTTTTTGTAGCCCCTGGGATGTATCGGGATCGATCCATGCTAGGTATTTAACCCCTGGGATACCACCCATTAAACCTTACTTCTTTCTTTCATTACTCTTTCTTTCAATCTAAGAGAGATACCTTGGTGATTGAAAAATTCTTGAAACTTGGAACACATACATACATTACTTTACGTCTTTACTCTTGTTATTCTTACTTCCATTCTTAAGAGTGATACATTGAGGATCATGACATTATTTGAAGAACACTCATATACATATTTCACTTCACTTTTTACCTCATGAGATTGACATCCTCACTTATGAGAAATAGATATATTAAATTGCACATCACTTCTTATTGTTCTTATAAGATTGGTACTTTACTTGTGAGAGATTGGTACAAGGATAATCATCATATTATTGGATGTTAGATCATGATTCATCTAAGAATGATGAATAACAATTACAATATAAGAACGATGAATAACAATATACGTTACCCTGAATTGATATACTTCAAACCTCTCGGAATTGAAACAAGCCCAATGTCAATCGGAATAATATGTTGTAGAAGGGTATGGAAAGAATAACCCTACATACCTTGTATGCTTAATATGAATACACAATCTTAGATGCGTGTACAATAGTCCTGCTCCTCTATTATGTGTCACTCTACAACACAAAGACATAACGGGATTCACATTAACCATCAACTACTTTACAAATGCATATAACATCAATGAATTACATGTTTGCCTTTAAACATGCCATTTCCCCTTAACAAAACCATTGATGAAATTATTATTCCAAAAATCCCCCAATATTCCATACATTGACCAATACATGATAATCAATACATTTCACCACAACACTTCTCCTTTACATTTTCTTATCCACACCACATCACAAATAATCCATCAAGTCACCTTAATACACCTCATAGAACATATCCGCCAAAATCTCATAATTTATACTTATATGAAAACAAAAGGTTTAATAACAAAATCACACCATACATGTTCGTATTTTATCCATACCACGCTCTTTCATCAAAGTCACAAGTCATATTTCAAGTCACAATCCCATGGATAACACATCTTTTTCACAAAACCAAAAGTGCCATGTCCAACACTTCCAATCATAACCAACATGATATACATAATCTATCATGCTTATAATATGTTAAAGTACAATAATAACCACTTACCCAAGCTTGGAAGATGATGATCTTGCTCCAAAATTTGGCTTTGAGCTCTTAGGGTTTGAAGTTGAAAGAAAAGGGCTTTTGGGAAATTTCTAGATTGACATGAGATTTTTATGTGATAAAATATGATTTTGGACCCTTTATATAATCCTAAGGGGTCATCCTTATCCACTCTTGGCATTTAATGCTAAGTGTGGCTTAGTCAATGGAAGAATGGGTCATTTGACCCATTCTTGACCCATGATTCCTTCTCATTTTGGGCCCTATTTTGAGCCCAATTCACTTAACCCACTAAAATCCATAATTCTCCATGTTTAATTCATTTCATACGCTTTACGACAATATTCCCACTCATGCAATTCACACTCGTAGCCTTAATTCCAAAGACAAGCAATTCTAGCCACGTATGGCTTATTTTGGCTACAAGGGTAAAATTTTCATTTTGATGCCAAATTCGTTCTCGAGTAATTTTATCTTCCCAATATAATACTTTACTCATTTCATGTATATTTTCATGATTGTAGAAGAAACGTAGCAAAAATCGGCTCGGTACGTCCCCGGGTACCCTTGGAACTTAGAACATTCCAACTTTTGAAAAATTGAAAAATCCATCCTGGCACGCCCTTGGGCGCTCCAGCTTGCTGCCTATGGGCACAGAAATTTGTCCCAGAGAGGCCTGGCATGCCCTCTGGTGAGCCTAGGACTTAGTTTTTTTGAAAATTTTGTTTTTTGACTTTTCTTCGCGGGTTTGGTTAGATACTTCAAGTCCTATTCTTTAACTTACTTCTTAGCCTTAATATACTTTGTTTAGAGGTCCTCTTAGCCTCATTTTGAACCCCACAAATGCTCCATGTAAATCTCAAAACACCCCCTATGCAAGGTTAATCACATGTACAAAGCCAAATTTCTAATTTTTTTTTCTTATCACAACATTACAAATTAATACTCATGGCATCTCGACACCTAAGTAACCATTATTCAACGTCGTCACATTGGGTTAGGAAAGTACGGGGTGTTACACATGGGTTATCACAGTCATATCCCAGGGGCGACATAAAAGCCTAGCATGGGTTATCACAGTCACATCCCAGGGGCGACAGATATGCCTAGCATGGGTTATCACAGTAACATCCCATGGGGCGACAGAAAAGCCTAGCATGGGTTAATAACATCCCAGGGGTTAAAATACCTATCATGGGTTAATGTCATCCCAGGGGTGAAAGAAAATCCTAGAATGGGTCGAACGATAAACATGAATAAATGTAAAGGCAAAAGAAGTAAAGGACGTAATGTACATGGTTCCACATATGCAGACTGGTGGTTTATCTGCACTGACTATTCTCTTATATTTAATTTCATGGAAGTACTTATATCATGCTGTTTTATATGAGCCTTACATACTTAGTATATTCTTCGTACTGACGTCCTTTGGGGGACTTAGCTTACTTGCTGCAGGCACAGGTGCTAGTAGACCTCCACAGTAGGTTGCGGATCATTTGCCGATCTTTGGTGAGCTCCAATTGGTTTGGGGCTTTTCGAGTCAAATATGTACATTTGTTTTGGTATTGTAACGTTGTATAAAGCGGCGACTTGTCCCGACTTTAGGATGATTATGTATATGCATCTGTTAGAGGCTTTGTAGACTTATGTTGTGAGATGAATGAAAGAATGTATGTTAATTTTGACTTGATGGCCCTAACGGCCAAGTTTCGTATATAGCATATGTTTCCATGAATTCCGCTATTAGAATCTAGTATGTATATGTGATGGTGATGTTTCTTAAATGACATGCATATGAATGGACATGGATGAAGATTGGTTCTCTCGGGCCTTATCAGCTTCAGGTGCCAGTCCGCCCCATTGGAATTCGGGGGGTGACACATGCCAAGGTGAAGGAGTCTGTCTCTAAAGGATATGAGCATTTTATTTATATCCACTAATCACCAGAGGCGAAGGAGTCAGTTGCTGAAGGATACTTCAAGAGCATCATATCTGTTATTATGTAGAGATGGGGTATTGATAGGATACGTAATCAAAAAGGATCAAGAGATAACTAAAAAGGTAGTCATATTTGGTTATCACCAGTAGCCGAAAGGGCTATCTTATCAAACTGAAATATCAAGACAGACGGTTGCAGAGACCATTCTACCTGAAGTATTGCATGAACATATTATTCAAAAACTAAGAGGATCATCATGTCTATTCTGTTATGAAAACTGTTATTCCCTAAAGGAAAAGACAAGAAGGGATGACATCATCTTTCAGAAATCAACACATGCAAAGGTGTGGTAAAAGAACTAGATCTCCTTGTTGAATTATTTTACTACTTACAATCTCATATCAGATTTTGTCAAGAGCATCCGAGAGAATGAATTTTCAAACTAAAATCATAGGTGCGGACGACTCCAAAAAGGATGCAGCAAGACGTGGAACTTTTTCTTAGCAGCAAACTGGGACACAGTTCAAACAGTAATATCAAACCATACCACTATTAGAAGGCATGTGGGTATCTTCCCTATTTCTAGTTTCGGTTTGGCATTCAGTGTACTTCTGAACTCATATTGAAAACACATTAATTTGAGCTTTTTCATTTTTAAAATAATTTTCCTTATAAATTAATGTGTTTTCAAAATTTACTGCAGGCTAATTTTGACATATTTTGAGTAATATATATATTCATATGGAATTATATAATTTGCTCGAGAAAACAATTTTAGAATCATTTTGGTGAAAACAGTGCTTTAAGATAAGAAACATTTTCATTTTTTTCTTCAAATAAATTAAATTAGAAATTGAATTGTTACAATTGATTTTATCTCTGAAATAAATCAATTCTTGTGATTATTTTATTTTCGTTGAAGTGAAGAAGCTCGATTAATTAATTTGGGATCTGTTTTATTTCGATTTGATTTTCTGTTTTATTTCGATTTGATTTTCTTTTTATTTTATTTATTTGGTAGAATTGGGTTGTCCCCATATTTCTTTCTTGGCCCACAACCACCAGCCCACTCCTAACCTCATCCACCCATACCCATTACTCTCTCCTTACCCAACCTTATACTTATTCTTCTCCTCTTTTTCAGAAAACAACAACAACAACACAAAATGACCTCATACTCTGTTCCTTCAAGAACAAACGACAATAGTAGTTAACCCTAATCCAAAATCCAAACCACGCCGCCTCCGATTCCTCTCCCTCTCCTCTTTGATTACGTATAACAATGTGTGCCTTGCACGAGATTAGTACTATGGAGATTTAAGATTTCTCTAGAAGCAATAAGTTACTCAAAAATCTGAAGATTACTTTTCAATTTCATTAAAATTCATACTAAGATCGTAGGATTCCAGCTAGACACAACCTTATCCTCCAAAGAATTTCTCAAATACCCCTCTAAAATTCTACTCCTACATCGATTCACAACCAGAATTCAGCGCCAATTCCCTCCTGTAAATACCTCCTCATTCTTAACTATTCACCAACGAATAAATAAGAGATTTTTTGGGGTTGGGAACAGTGTTCTCGTAAAGGAATTTTCATCCCTAAAATCTGAGTTGTTCTTTTCGTTCAAACGGGGTTCTACACCTAAAAAGCATAAAACTCCTTTATTCTCTTCTTCCTTTTGGATTTTGAAGAGTCTTTGTCTAACTCTAATCAAAGGAACTAGAGATTTTTAGTAAGTATTTTTGTTCAATTTCGATGAAATCGTAGTTTCGATGCATTTTCTAAGCTAAGAAACCCAAAAAAGACTCCTTGAGCAGTGGGGTTTTGGTTTAAAATTCGATTTCGATTTCTGGTGGCATAGTCAATCTCTGGCGAAGTTTGAGTCCTGGTGAGCTACTTGAAAAGAGGTAATTTTCTTTCTCCTTTAGTATTATATCATCTTTGAATTATGTGTTTTTTGTATTAGATTATATATAGTTCATTTATGTTTGATATTTATTTTTGCTTTAGCATTTTCTTAAAATTTGTTTACCTTTCACTACTCAGTATACATATAATCCAGCCTAAAACAGTAATCTCCTTGTCATGCCTCGAGGTCCATCTGGGAGGACTGGCACCCGAAGCCGTTAATGTAACACCCCATACATCCCCGACCCTAATTTGATGGATTGGTGACCTAGGATTTAGTTATACACCTTAGCTTCAAGAGCAATAAGTACGTATAATGCATTGGTCTTGGATGGAACAATTGATATTGTGCAAGTAAATGTGATTAGACCTTTGTTAGTTGGTGTTTGTGACTTTGTGGAGCATTTGTGGGATGAAAAGTGAGGTTTAAGGGATATCCAAGCAGAGGATCTTAAAGATAAGAAGCAAGCAAAAGGCTGGGACTTGAAAGATTCAACCAAATCCGCAAAGAAAAGTCAAAATCAAGAATTAAGTGTGGGGAGCTGTAGGTGGCGTGCCAGGCCTCTTTGGCCTGAAATATTTTTGGCACAGGCAGCAAGGGGGCGCGCCCAAGGGCATGCCAGAACTCCCCTGCACACCTTTCAAATGCTGGAATTTCGTGATTATTAATATATCAATCTCTCAAAAGTAAAAGCATAAATTAATACATTTATGGCTTGTTGTTTGAGAACCGGGACTGCTCAAAGGGGCACATAAGTCGAGCTAGATCAACCCTGAGATTATTGGATTAAGGGACAACATCAAAGGGGCACATAAGCCTAGCTCAAGTTGATCCTAATATTATGTTTCTACCCACTAATAAAGTGGATGACTACCCACCAATAAGGTGGATGATTATATTATGACCCACTGATAAGGTGGATGATCGGTATTATATTTTGACCCACTGATAAGGTGGATGATTGGTATTATATTTTGACCCACTGATAAGGTGGATGATCGGTATTATATTATGACCCACTGATAAGGTGGATGATCAGTATTATATTATGTCCCACTAACCAGTTGGATGAACGGTAATGAAGATAATTGTAAAAGCAATGAAAGTATATCCCTTGCATGAATATATATATATATATATATATATATATATAATGATAAGAATGAATGGCCAAATTATGAAAATAATGAAGGTAAGGTACACGGTTCCACACAACCAGAACGGAGGTTTATCAATATGGATTATTCTCTTATGCTCTATCCTTTTGAAGTATTCATGTAGCATACAGTTCCATATAGCTTTATATACTCAGTACATTATTCGTACTGACCCACCTTGGGGGACTTACCTTACTGCAGGCACAGGTGTTAGTAGACCTCCATGGTATGCTGCGAATCATCTACGAATTATTGGTGAGCTCCAGTTTAGTTTGGGGCTTTCCGAGACACATGCGTACATATGTTTTGGTATTGCGTATAGTATTGTATAAAACGGGGACTTGTCCCGACTTTAGGTTTGGTTATGTATCTGTTAGAGGCTTTGTAGACATGTGTGGGAAGAGGAAAGTAAAAGATGTATGAATATTTTGACTTGATGGCCCTAACGGCCACGTTTCATAAATTGTACATGTTTTCCATGACTTCTGTCATTGGTTATTATTAGTTCCATGGGATAGAATGATATTCATACGTAAACATGCATATGAGAGTACAGGAATAAAGATTGGTTCTCTCGAGCCTTAACGGCTTCGGGTGCCAGTTCGCCTCAATGGGGTTTGGGGAGTGACAAAAGTGGTATCAGAGCAGGTTGGCCTAAGGGTGTCTACAAAGCTGTGTCTGAGTAGAGTCTTGCTTATGGATGTGTTGCGCGCCACATTTATAAGTAGGAGGCTACAGGGCATTTAGGAGTTGTTTCTTTTCGTCATTTCTAGATCGTGCAATAGAGCCAATGTCGTAGGTGGAATTATATCTGACCATTGAAGTTGGTTTTCTTTGTTATAGTAAGATGCCGATTACAAGACAAGATAGGGACAAAGGTAAGAAGGTATATATGCTTGCCGAAGAAGAAACTAGTCAATCATCACCTGAACAAGCTAGTCAAGGTGGGGCTAAAACTGAATTTGCATCAAGAGCCTCTCCTACGTTTCCAGCTCCAGAAGAGCTGAGAGGGAGAGAAGAACCTGCCAACACACCTGTTAATGATACTGAGCAGAATCTAAGAAATACAGTGCAAATGTTAACTCATATAGTTACTGGTATAGTTGATGTATTGAATCAAGGACAAGTAGTGATGGTGCGGATAGGGCAGCTAGTCGGCGCGGATACAGGATTTTCTGAAATTAGACCCTCCCACGTTCACTGAGTCAGATCTGAACGAAGATCCATAGGACTTCGTAGACCAAATCAAAAGGGCTCTAGATGTTATGCATGTGACTGGTATATAAACAGTGGAACTTACAGTATATAGACTAAAAGGCGAGACTATATTATGGTATGAAGATTGGAAACGATCTAGGGTCATAGGTGCACTTCCAGCTAGTTGGGAGGAATTCCAAACGACATTCCTTGATCATTATCTTCCATATGAGATCCGAGAGGCTCGTGTGGATCAGTTTTTAAATCTTCATCAAGGGACTATGAGCGTTAGGGACTACAGTCTCTAGTTTAACTCGTTGGCTAGATATGCTCCAAATGTGGTAGCCACTATGGCCGATAGAGCTCATCAGTACGTGGATAGATTAGATCCATACTTGGTCTGGGATTGTACCATTGCTGCCTTGAATAACGATATGGATATAGCCAGAATACAAGCCTTTGCACAGAAAATGGAGGATCAAAGGAAAAGGCGAAGGGCACACGAAGTTGAAAGAGGGTCGTCAAAGAGGGCTAGACCTCTGGACAGTTTATGGTGTCCCAAGGAGAATTTAAGCCTCAGGTTTTTCCTAGACCGCCTAGACTATCATTTTCATACCCGACAGCAGGTAATCCATCTCAGTTTAGAGGCGGTCAAGTTGGGAAAAGTTGTAGGACTCGGGGTTCACAGACAGTGAGGTATCGAGAATAAGGAAGTAGGGGCCAATCGAGATCTTCTCGTCAGCTGTGCCAGCACTGTGGGAAGTTTCATTCCATTGAATGTTGGTTTGAAATGAATGTTTGCTTCTTGTATGGTAGGCCAGGGCATAGGAAGAGAGAGTGCCCACAGAGGGGTACGGGTAGTATGACACAACCTACGGGGTCATCCATTGCATTATCATTGTCAGGTGTACAGCCCGTTGGTCATGGTAGGGGTGCTAGAGGAGCAGTTAGTGCTATAAAAGTTCAGAATCGTACCCATGCCTTAGTAGATCGACAGAATTCAGAGACTTCTCCCGATGTAGATACAGGTACCCTACTCATGTTTTTTTCATAAGGCATATGCATTGATTGATCTGGGTTCTACCCTATCATATGTTACTTAATTGATTGTTGCAAAGCAAATGTGAAAGGACACCAAAATTATTAGTTAAGCCAAGTGAAGTATGTACACTAGTTAGTGAATCTAGTGAAGCTAAAAGAGTATATCATAATTGTATAGTAACCATTTCTAGTGGAATGGAGGGGTAATATTAGAGCAACGAGAGGTAAGTTTATTTCCTATCTTAAGGCAAGGAAAATGATATCCAAGAGGTACATATGTTTAGTAAGAGTGAAAGATCTTAATGTGGAACCACCAATTCTTTGCTCGGTTTCGAGGGTAAATGAATTTCCTCGATGTACGAGTTGATATTAATGTGATTCTAGGCACTCAGCCTACTTCTAGTCAGTAACTGAGAATAAATATTCCCTCCCCAGAGTTTATGGTTTACTTGACTGGGTATAGGGCACCAATCATCAGGTAAGGATTAGAGAAAACAAATATATCCAAGATAGCCTTCCGAACAGGGCGTGGTCGTTATAAATTCTTAGTTATGTCATGCTGGATAACGAATGTACCAGCTGTGTTTATGGTTCAGGCCATTTCTAAATGAATTCGTGACGGTGCTTTTAGATGTTATTTTGGCTTGCTCAAAAGCACAAAGGGGCCATGCTAGTCACTTGCGACAGGTGTTACGAATTCTTCGTGACCGTAAGATAGGAAAAGTTCGTTAAATACAAGTTTGGTTACAATTCGTATCGTCCTTGGGTCACATTGGATAGAATGACGGAATCGGGATTGATACACAAAAGATTTGGCCAAGGCCTACGATGCCTACGGAAATTCGTACCTTCCTTGGGTTGGCCGGCTATTACAAAAGATTTGTTATGAAGGCTTTATTCCATTTCAACACCCTTAACACAGCTAACACACCAAGTAACCAAGTTTCAGCGGAATGATGCATGTGAGAAAAGTTTTCAAAAGCTGGAAGATAAATTGACTCCTACACCTATATTAGCACTTCCCAAAGTCACATAAGAGCATGCGGTATATTGTCATGTTGTAGAAAATAGTTTAGGATGTGTATTAATGCAGCACGACAGTGTGATAGCATATGCCTTAAGATAATTTTGATCACATGAGAAAAAAACTAATTATTCCACATATGATTTTAGGTTAGCAGTTGTGATATTTGCTTGTCAAATCTGGCACCACTATTTGTATGCGGTTCATTTTCTTAAAACTACTATAATGTGGCAGAGTCTCCACTTGTAGCTGAGGTGAAGGAAAAGCAATATGTAAATCCTATTTTTAGTTCAATTGAAAAAGAATGTGCAACAAAGCTCGACAAAGGTATTTGAGCATACAGAAGGGGGAGTTACTTGCACACCAATGTAGATTGTATGTAATGGATACAAATGAGCTAAGGAAATGCATTAGAATAGAAGCACATCATTCACGATATTCTATTCATTTGGAAACAACCAAAATATTCCATGGTTTGGAAGAGCTGTATTAGTAAGGTTACATGAAAAGAATATTACAGAAATTGTACCTCATTATCAGACATCTGGAGGTTATATGCAATGTAGGAATCTTCTAGTCTGGAAGTGGGACATGATTAACATGGATTCGAATCTCTATTAGATCAGACAGGCTAGCTCAATCTACTGCCAATTTTTAGAAGTCTTTTCAAGAAGATCATGAGTAAGAGCATGAGTACACAGGGGAAATAGTGTACGACCTTTCATCCTCAGATAGATGAACAAGCAGAACGTACTATCCAAACACTTGAAGATATGCTACGATTTTTCACCTTATTTACTCACTTACACTAATGGCTATTATGCACGTATCAAAATGGCCCCTTACGAAGCTTTATATGGAAGAAAGTATAGAGCACCAATTAGATGGGTTGAAGCAGGTGAAACTGCTTTACTTGAGCCAGATCTTGTTCATCAAGATTTAGAGAAAACAACAGCTACAAACAGCCGAAAGTTGACACAAGTCATATGCCGATATCAGAAGGGAATTAGAATTTACCTCAGGTGATTAGGTATTTTTGACAGTGTTACCAATTAAAAGGATAATGAGATTTGGAAAGAAAAGAAAGTTGGCCCTATATAACATGCCATATGAAATTGTCCGAAGATTTGGGCAAGTTGCATATAAATTATCACTATTCCAAGAATTCTCCATAGTTCATTCACTATTTCATATTCGAAGTGTATAAGATATTATCCCATATTGCTCCCAGTAGAGATATACAAGTTACGGAAGGTCTCACATGTGAAGATCCTATTACTATTCTAGATCTATAAGTGAAAGAAATGAGAAATAAAAAAGTTGTTTCCGTAAAGGTACGTTGGAGAAATCAGCACGTAGAAGAAATCACGCGGGAAATCAAAGAAACAATGAAACCTAAAGTACTTGTATTTGTTGTAAAAGGAAGAAAAAGTTCAAGGTACGGAATTGGAGTAATCAAGTAATCTTTTATATGTATTAAATGTGTGCATGATAACATGAAGAATTCACTTCGACTTAAAATTGTTCCAATGAAATGATGTTACTAAAATTCGAGGACGAATGTTTCTAAGGGGGAAGGATGAAACATACCGTACATCCTCGACCCTAATTTTATGGATTGGTGACCTAGGGTGTAGTTATACACCTTATCTTCAAGAGCACTAAGTACAAATATTGCATTGGTCTTGGATGGAACAATTGATATTGTGCTAGTAAATGTGATTAGACCTTTGTTAGTAGGTGTTTGTGACTTTGTGGAGCATTTGTGGGGTGAAAAGTGAGGTTTAAGGGATATCCAAGCAAAGGATCTTAAATATAAGAGGCAAGTTAAAGGCTGGGACGTGAAAGATCCAACCAAATCCGCAAAGAAAAGTCGAAATCAAAAATTAAGTGTGGGGCGCTGCAGGTGGCGTGCTAGGCCATGTTGGCCTGAAATATTTTTGGCACAGGCAGCAAGGGGGAACGCCCAAGGGTGTTCCAGGCCACCCCTGCACACCTTTCAAATGCTGGAATTTCAGCTAAGTGTTTGGGGCGCCCGGGAGCGTGCCGAGGAACTTTTTGCCCAATTTCTTCTACGATTATTAGTCTATAAAGCTGACTCTTGGGTTATGATATAATTATTCTATCGTAGTAGGACTACTCTTGAGCAATTTTGGCATCCGATTTGGGGTTAATTCTTCGCCACAAGTATTTTATCAAATTATGTTCAATTAAGCCATGGGTGGCTAGAATTTCTTATTTTTGAGATTAAGTCTATGAACATGAATCTCGTGAGTTGAATATTGTCGTAACATTTATGGAATTATTTAAACATGAGATAATTGCAGTATAATACATTAAATTTGGTGGGCTAAGTTTATATGTGTTATTGGGCTCAATTTAAAGCCCAAATTGGAACAAAAGACATGACCTTTTGACCCATTCTTCCTTTGACTAATCAATGATTGATCAAAGTGGATAAGGATGACTTCAAGGGCCTATATAAAGGGCACTAAAATAAGATTTTATTCACACAAACACACATGCCAATCTAGAAATTCTATAACATTTCTCTCCACTCAAACCCTAATAACTCTAAGGCAACTACACTTGTTTGGGAAAGATCATCACTTTGCAAGCTTGGGTAAGTGTTTATTATTATGATTTAATATATTATATGTATGAGAGATTATGTATATCATGGTGGTTATGTTAAATAGTGCGCTTTTGCTTTTTGCTAAAAGATGTGAATCCTTGTGATTTAAACTTGAAAAAGGACTTGAGGTTTTGATGAAAGTGCATGGTATGGATGAAATATCAACATGTATGGTGTGGTTATGTCCATAAACTTTTTATTTTTCTATAAGTATAAATTGTGGGATTATTGTGGATATATTGTTATGAAGTATATTGGGGTAACTTGATGGAATAATTGTGACAACGTATTAAGGAGGAAGCGTAAAGGGTGAACTTGGTGTGAAATGCTATTGATTTGTAATGCTTTGGTCAATGTATGACATGTTGTGGTATTGTTGGTATGGAAATACCATGAATGGCATTGTAAAGGGGAAAACGACATTATAAGGCAAACATGTAACTCATTGTCGTCTTGTGCACTTGTAAGGTAGTTAGTTGTTAACGTGAGCTCCGTTATGTACTTGTGTTGTAGAGTATAACATAAGGAAGGAGCTGGACTATTTTATTCACATATAGGACTGTGTATTCATATTGGGGAGATAAGGTATGTAAGGTTACTTTTTCCGTATCCTTCTGCAGCACATATTGTTCATATTGTCATTGTAGTTGTTCCATTCTGAAATATTCTAAGGTATCTCATTTCAGGTTGTCATGTATTGTTATTTATATTTTCCTTATTCGTGGACCAATTGTGATTCACATATCTCTTAATCATTGACTGAAATTCCAAAGCTTCCAATAATGTCGTGATTATTAATATATCAATCTCTCAAAAGTAAAAGCATAAAGTAATACATTTGTGGCTTGTTGTTTGAGAATCGGGACGGCTCAAAGGGGCACATAAGTCTAGCTAGACCAATCCCGAGATTATTGGATTAAGGGACAGCATCAAAGGGACGCATAAGCCTAGCTCGAGTGGATCCTAATATTATGTTTCTACCCACTAATAAAGTGGATGACTACCCACCAATAAGGTGGATGATTATATTATGACCCACTGATAAGGTGGATGATCGGTATTATCTTTTGATCCACTGATAAGGTAGATGATCGGTATTATATTTTGACCCACTAATAAGGTGGATGATAGGTATTATATTATGACCCACTGAAAGGTGGATGATCGGTATTATATTATGTCCCACTAACCAGTTGGATGAACGGTAATGAAGATAATTGTAAAAGCAATGAAAGTATATCCCTTGCACGAATATATATATATATATATATATATATATATATATATATAAGATGATAAGAATGACTGGCCAAATAATGAAAATAATGAAGGTAAGGTACACGGTTCCACATATCCAGAACGGAGGTTTATCAATTTGGATTATTCTCCTATGCTTTATCCCTTTGATGTATTCATGTAGCATACAGTTTCATATAGACTTACATACTCAGTACATTATTCGTACTGACCCCCCTTGGGGGACTTACCATACTTGCTGCAGGCACAAGTGTTAATAGACCTCCACGATAGGCTACGAATCATTTATGGATTATTTGTGAGCTCCAGTTCAGTTCAGGGCTTTTCGAGTAACATGCGTACATATGTTTTGGTATTGCGTACAGTATTGTATAAAGCGGGGACTTGTCCTGACTTTAGGTTTGGTTATGTATCTGTTAGAGGCTTTGTAGACATATGTGGGAAAAGGAAAGTAAAAGATGTATGACCATTTTGACTTGACGGCCCTAACAGTCACGTTTCATATATTGTACATGTTTTCCATGACTTCCGTCATTGGTAATTATTAGTTCCATGGGATAGAATGATATTCATACGTAAACATGCATATGAGAGTAAAAGAATGAAGATTGGCTCTCTCGGGCCTTAACGGCTTCAGGTGCAAGTCTACCTCAATGGGGTTTGGGGCGTGACAAAATTGGTATCAGAGCAGGTCGTCCTAAGGATGTGTTGCGCGCAACATTTATAAGTAGGAGGCTACGGGGCATTTAGGTGTTGTTTCTTTTCTTCATTTCTAGATCGTGCAATAGAGCCAATGTCGTAGGTGGAATTATATCTGACCGTTGAAGTTGGTTTTGTTTGTTATAGTAAAATGCCTATTACAAGACAAGATAGGGACAAAGGTAAGAAGGTAGATATGCTTGCCGGAACCAAAACTAGTCAATCATCACCTGACCAAGCTAGTCAAGGTGGGGCTGAAACTGAATTTGCATCGAGAGCCTCCCCTATGTTTCCAGCTCTAGAAGAGCTGAGAGGGAGAGAAGAACCTGCCGACACACCTTTTAATGATACTGAGGAGAATCTAAGAAATGCAGTGTAAATGTTAACTCATATAGTTACTGGTATAGTTGATGTATTGAATCAAGGACAAGTTGGTCCAACGACAAGTAGTGATGGTGCGGATAGGGCAGCTAGTAGGTGGATACAGGATTTTTTTAAATTAGACCCTCCCACGTTCACTGGGTCAGATATGAACGAAGATCCACAGGACTTCGTAGACCAAATCAAAAGGGCTCTAGATATTATGCATGTGACTGGTATAGAAATAGTGGAACTTGCAGCATATAGACTAAAAGGCGAGGCTATATTATGGTACGAAGATTGAAAACGATCTAGGGGCATAGGTGCACTTCCAGCTAGTTGGGAGGAATTCCAAACGACATTCCTTGATCATTATCTTCCATATGAGATCCGAGAGGCTCGTGCGGATCAGTTTTTAAATCTTTGTCAAGGGAATATGAGCGTCAGGGAGTACAACCTCCAGTTTAACTCGTTGGCTAGATATGCTCCAAATGTGGTAGCCACTATGGCCGATAGAGTTCATCGGTATGTGGATAGATTAGATCTTGGTCCGGGATTGTACCATTGCTGCCTTGAATAGCGATATGGATATAGCTAGAATACAAGCCTTTGCACATAAAATGGAGGATCAAAGGCAAAGGCGAAGGGCACACGAAGTTGAAAGAGGGCCGTCAACGAAGGCTAGACCTATGGGACAGTTTATGGTGTCCCAAGGAGAATTTAGGCCTCGGGTTTTTCCTAGACCGCCTAGACCATCATTTTCTTAACCGACAACAGGTAATCCATCTCAATATTGTGGGTTTAGAGGCTGTCAAGCTGGGCAAAGTAGTAGGACTCAGGGTTCACAAACAGTGGGGTATCGAGAACAAGGAAGTATGGGCCAATCGAGATCTTCTCGTTAGCTGTGCCACCGCTGCGGGAAGTTTCATTCCATAGAATGTTGGTTTGAAATGAATGTTTGTTTCTAGTGTGGTAGGCCAGGGCATATGAAGAGAGAATGCCTACAAAGGGGTACAAGTAGTAAGACACAACCTACGTGGTCAGCCGTTGCGTTATCATTGTCAAGTATACAACCCGCTGGTTATGGTAGGGGTGCTAGAGGAGCAGTTAGTGCTAGAGAAGTTCAGAACCGTACCCATGCCTTTGTAGATCGACAGAATTTGGAGACTTCTCCCGATGTAGATACAGGTGCCCTGCTCATGTTTTATTCATAAGGCATATGCATTGATTGATCTGGGTTCTACCCTATCATATGTTACTTCATTGATTGTTGCAAAACAAATGTGAAAGGGCATCAAAATTATTAGTTAAGCCAAGTGAAGTATGTACACTAGTTAGTGAATCTAGTGAAGCTAAAAGAGTATATCGTAATTGTATAGTAACTATTTCTGGTGGAATGGAGGGGTAATATTAGAGTAACGAGAGGTAAGTTTATTTCCTATCTTAAGGCAAGGAAAATGATATCCAAGAGGTACATATGTCACTTAGTAAGAGTGAAAGATATTAATGTGGAACCATCAATTCATTGCTCGGTTCCGAAGGTAAATGAATTTCCTCCATGTACGAGTTGATATTGATGTGATGCTAGGCACTCAGTCTACTTCTAGTCAGTAACTGAGTAAGGTAAAAGTTAAGAATAAATATTCCCTCCCCGGAGTTTATGATTTACTTGACTGGTTATAGGGCGCCAATCATCAGGTAAGGATAAGAGAAAACAAATATATCCAAGATAGCCTTTCGAACACGGCGTGGTCGCTATAAATTCTTAGTTATGTCATGCAGGCTAACGAATGCACCAGCTGTGTTTATGGTTCAGGACATTTCTAAACGAATTCGTGACAGTGCTTTTAGATGCTATTTTGGTTTGCTCAAGAGCACAAAAAGACCATGCTAATCATTTGCGACAGGTGTTACGAATTCTTCATGACCGTAAGATATGCAAAGTTCATTAAATACAAGTTTGGTTACAATTTGTATCGTCCTTGGGTCATATTGGATAGAATGAAGGAATAAGGATTGATATACAAAAGATTTGGCCAAGGCCTACAACGCTTACAAAAATTTGCCCCTTCTTGGGTTGGCCGGCTATTACAGAAGATTTGTTAAGAAGGCTTTATTCCATTTCAGCACCCTTAACACAACTAACACACCAAGTAACCAAGTTTTAGCGGAATGATGCATGTGAGAAAAATTTTCAAAAGCTGGAAGATAAATTGACTCCTACACCTATATTAGTACTTCCCGAAGTCACATAAGAGCATGCGGTCTATTGTGATGTTATAAAAGATAGTTTAGGATGTGTATTAATGTAGCACGACAGTGTGATAGCGTATGCCTTAAGACAATTGTGATCACATGAAAAAAAAATTATTCCAGATATGATTTTAGGTTAGCAGTTGTGATATTTGCTTGTCAAATCTGGCACCACTATTTGTATGGGGTTCGTTTTCTTAAAACACCTATAATGTGGCAGAGTCTCCACTTGTAGCTGAGGTGAAGGAAAAGCAATATGTAAATCCTATTTTTAGTTCAATTGAAAAAGAATGTGCAGCAAAGTTCGACAAAGGTATTTGAGCATACACAAGGGGGAGTTACTTGCACACCAATGTTGATTGTGTGTACCGGATACAAATGAGCTAAGGAAATGCATTAGAATAGAAGCACATCATTCACGATATTCTATTCATTCGGAAACAACCAAAATGTACCATGGTTTGGAAGAGCTATATTGGTAAGGTTACATGAAAAGAACATTTCAGAAATTGTACCTCATTATCAGACATCTGGAGGTTATATCCAATGTAGGAATCTTCTAGTCTGGAAGTGGCACATGATTAACATGGATTCCACTCTGTTCTAGATCAGACAGGGGAGCTAAATCTACTGCCCATTTTTAGAAGTCTTTTTAGAAGAGCATAAGCACACAGGGGAAATTGAGTACGACCTTTCATCCTCAGACAGATGAAAAAATAGAACGTACTATCCAAAAACTTGAAGATATGCTACGATTTTGCACCTTATTGACTCACTTACACTAATGGCTATTATGCACGTATCAAAATGGCCCCTTACGAAGCTTTATATGAAAGAAAGTATAGAGCACCAATTGGATAGTTTGAAGCAGGTGAAACTGATTTACTTGAGCCAGATCTTATTCATCAAGCTATAGAGAAAACAACGGCTACAAACGACCCAAAGTCAACACAAGTCATATGCCGATATCAAAAGGGAATTAGAATTTGCCACAGGTGATTAGGTATTTTTGACAGTGTAACCAATGAAAAGGATAATGAGATTTGGAAATAAAAGGAAGTTGTCCCTATATAACATGTCATATGAAATTGTTCGAAGATTTGGGCAAGTTGAATATAAATTATCACTATTCCAAGAATTCTCCATAGTTCATTCACTATTTCATATTCGAAGTGTATAAGAGATTATCCCGTATTGCTCCCACTAGAGATATACAAGTTACGGAAGGTATCACATGTGAAGAGGTACCTATTACTATTCTAGATCGATAAGTGAAAGAAATGAGAAATAAAGAAGTAGCTTCCGTAAAGGTACCTTGGAGAAATCAGCACGTAGAAGAAATCACGAGGGAAATCGAAGAAACAATGAAATCTAAAGTACTTGTATTAGTTGTAAAAGGAAGAAAAAGATCAAGGTACGAAATTGGAGTAATAACAAGTAATATTTTATACGTATTTAGTGTGTGCATGATAACATGAAGAATTCACTTTAACTTAAAATTGTTCCAAAGAAACGATGTTACTAATATTCGAGGACGAATGTTTCTAAAGGGGGAAGGATGTAACACCCCGTACATCCCCGACCCCAATTTGATGGATTGGTGACCTATGGTGTAGTTATACACCTTAGCTTCGAGAGCACTAAATACGTATGTTGCATTGGTTTTGGATGGAACAATTTATATTGTGCTAGTAAATGTGGTTAGACCTTTGTAGGAGGTGTTTGTGACTTTGTGTAGCATTTGTGAGGTTAAAAGTGAGGTTTAAAGGACATCCAAGCAAATGAAATTAAATATAAGAGGCAAGCAAAAGGTTGGAACTTGAAAGATCTAACTAAATCCACAAAGAAAAGTCGAAATCAAAAATTAAGTGTGGGGCGCTGCAGCTGGCGTGCCAGGCCCTTTGGCCTGAAATTTTTTTGGCACGGGCATCAAGGGGGAACGCCCAGGGGCATTCCAGGCCTCCCCTGCACACCTTTCAAATGCTGGAATTTCAGCTAAGTGTTTGGGGCGCCCGAGAGCGTGCCGGGGTGCTTTTTGCCTAATTTCTTCTACGATTAGTAGTCTATAAAGATGAATCTTGGGTTATGGTATCATTATTCCATCGTAGTAGGACTAATCTTGAGCGATTTTGGAATCTGAGTTGGGTTTAATTCTTCGTCACAAGTATTTTATCAAATTATGTTCAATTAAGCCATGGGTGGCTAGAATTTCTTATTTTTGAGATTGAGGCTATGAACATGAATCTCGTGAGTTGAATATTGTCGTAAAATTTATGGAATTATTTAAATGTGATATAATTGGAGTATAACACATTGAATTTGGTGGGCTAAGTTTATATGTGTTATTGGGCTTAATTTAAAGCCCAAATTGGAACAAAAGACATGGCCCAAAAGGGCAAAATGACCCATTCTTCCTTTGACTAATCAATGATTGATCAAAGTGGCTAAGGATGAATTCAAGGGCCTATATAAAGGGAACAAAAATCAGATTTTATTCACACAAACACACATGCCAATCTAGAAATTTCTACAACATTTCTCTCCACTCAAACCCTAATAACCATAAGGCAACTACATTTGTTTGGGCAAGATCATCACTTTGAAAGCTTGGGTAAGTGTTTATTCTTATGATTTAATATATTATATGCATGAGAGATTATGTATATCATGGTGGTTATGTTGGCAAGGTGTTGAATAGTACACTTTTGCTTTTTGCTAAAAGATGTGCATCCTTGTGATTTAAACTTGAAAAAGGACTTGAGGTTTTGATATAAGTGCATGGCATGGATGAAATATCAACATGTATGGTGTGGTTATGTACCTTAACTTTTTATTTTTCTATAATATAAATTGTGGTATTATGGTGGATATATTATTATGAAGTGTATTGGGGTGACTTGATGGAATAATTATGACGTCGTATTAAGGAGGAAGCGTAAAGGGTGAACTTAGTGTGAAATGCTATTGGTTTGTAATGCTTTGGTAAATGTATGACATGTTGTGGTATTTTTGGTATGGCAATGCCGTGAATGGCATTGTAAAGGGGGAAACGACATTATAAGGCAGATATGTAACCCATTGTCATCTTGTGCACTTGTAAGGTAGTTGGTTGTTAACGTGAGCTCCGTTATGTACTTGTGTTGTAGAGTATAATGTAAGGAAGGATATGGACTATTTTATTCACATATAGGACTGTGTATTCATATGGGGGAGATAAGGTATGTAAGGTTACTCTTTCTATATCATTCTGCAGCACATATTGTTCACATTGTCATTGTAGTTGTTCCATTCTGAAATATTCTAAGGTATCTCATTTCAGGTTGTCATGTATTGTTATTTATATGTTCCTTATTCGTTAACCAATTGTGATTCACATATCTCTTAATCATTGACTGAAATTCCAAAGCTTCCAATAATGTCGTGATTATTAATATATCAATCTCTCAAAAGTAAAAGCATAAAGTAATACATTTATGGATTGTTGTTTGAGAACCGGGACGGCTCAAAGGGGAACATAATTCTAGCTACACCGATCCCAAGATTATTGGATTAAGAGACAACATCAAAGGGGCACACAAGCCTAGCTCGAGTTGATCCTAATATATTGTTACTACCCACTAATAAAGTGGATGACTACCCACCAATAAGGTGGATGATTATATATGTATGATGATAAGAATGAATGACCAAATAATGAAAATATTGAAGGTAAGGTACACGGTTCCACACATCCAGAATGGAGGTTTATCAATATGGATTATTATCTTATGCTTTATCCCTTTGAAATATTCATGTAGCATACAGTTCCATATTGGCTTACATACGCAGTACATTATTCGTACTTACCCCCCATTGGGGGGGCTTACCTTACTTGCTGCAGGCACAGGTGTTATTAGACCACCACGGTAGGCTGCGGATCATCTACGGATTATTGGTGAGCTCCAGTTCAGTTCGGGGCTTTTCGAGTCACATGCGTACATATGTTTTGGTATTGTGTACAGTATTGTATAAAGCGGGGACTTGTCCCGATTTTAGGTTTGGTTATGTATCTGTTAGAGGCTTTGTAGACATATGTGGGAAAAGGAAAGTAAAAGATGTATGACCATTTTGACTTGATGGCCCTAACGGCCACGTTTCATATATTGTACATGTTTTCCATGACTTCCGTCATTGGTAATTATTAGTTACATGGGATAGAATGATAATCATACGTAAACATGCATATGAGAGTACATGAATGTAGATTGGTTCACTCGGGCCTTAACGGTTTCGGGTGTCAGTCCGTCTCGATTGGGATTCGGGGCGTGACATTTAAAATCGATTCTTATCTACTTATTTATGGTACATGGAGATTATTTTTGTATTGAATTGATTTAGCCCTTTTGTTTAAGGAAAATGAATTCCTATAATTGATTCACCGAGTATTCTCCCTTCCTTTTAATTTTTTATGACCTCTCACTATATAAACAAACATTTTTCTTTCATTCAGCAAGTTTTTCAAGCATTACTCTCTAGACACAAAATATATTTTAAAGATCTCATCTTGAAAGTGTTGAATCCTAGTTTCTGCTTGCTGTCACTATTATTATTCTCAATCTTGTGTGTTGTGTTAAAGTTTGGTTCTTTCATTAATCTTGCTGCTAACAGGTTAGCCCCTATCAACACATCTTTCATTTGCTTATGTGATAGTTTTCTTCTAGCTTGAACTTAGAGACATGCCTATAGGATTTAATCCAAACTAATTATCTTGTTTCGTGATTTGTACGTATGTCTGTTTTTGTGGTTGTGGTCCTATTTAGTGCTTCCCAATTCCCTATGTTGGCTTGGATAGTTTGGTTGTGTTTAACAGGTTCATTAATTGGGGATGTCTGATCCAAAAATGAAGAGTTGCCCGACATTTGGGAAATTACTTAGTCGGTCTATTTTAGCCTTTTTTAAATTATTTTTTTCATTTTGATTTTGTAATATTTATTGTATAAATGCTAGATGTAATAAAATATAGGGACTGCTGGGGGAGGAGATTATGTGATTAGTTTATATCACCTAGGCAACATTTCCTAAGTTAATAAAATAAATTTCATAATTGTTTTAACACCAAGAAATCATGGTTTAGGAGTGTTCAACTTTCAATATATTTAATTAATTTATGGCTTATCTTTTAATCTAAAGCATGTCTAATTAATTTTTCGCTTGTTTAATTAGTTTTCGGCGTATTATAACTAATTTTTAGTATTTTATTTATTTTTCAACACATTTTATTAATTTCAACATATTAAAATTGAATTTTTAGCACTTTTTTATTAATTTTATGCAAAGGTAATTTTTTTTAATTTCAGCATGATTAAAAATTAATTTTTAGCACTTTAATGTACTTTCCAGTATTTTTGATTAATTTTAGCATGCTAAAGCTAATTTTCAGCACTTTAATTTACTTCACAACACTCCTAATTAAATTTCAGCATTTTTAATTAATTTCCTGCAAGTTAAATTAATTTTCAACACTCTAAAGTAACTTTCCAGCATTTTAAGTAAGTTTCAGCACTCGTAATTAACTTCCAGCATTCTAATTAATTTCCAGCATTCATTAGTAAATTTTCTGCAAATTAAAATATATTTCTGCACACTTTAATTAATTTTATGAACATTTAATAATTTTCTGCAAATAAAAAATAAATTTCTGCATACTTTAATTAATTTTCTGCACATTTAATAATTTTCTGCAAATAAAAAATAAATTTCTGCATACTTTAATTAATTTTCTGCACAATTAAATTAAATTCTTGCATATTTAATTAAATTTCCTGCATATTATAATAAATTTTCTACCTATTCGAAATTAATTTCCTGCACATTTAGATTAAAACCTTGCATATTTAAAAAAATTTATGGCATATTTAAATTAATAGTTAGCATATTATTTTAATTTTTGGTATGTTAATTAAGACCCCACACTTATAAATCATGTCTTTATGCCTCACTTACGTAAAAAGTGAATAATTATCTTTTCTAGCATGTTAACCGCCTAATCAACTTTAATTAACCAAGAGGCTTGCTTGAGACCTTACGTGCTAGTTGCTAGTCCTATTTGTTTTGTTTGACGTAAACTCCGAATCTAATTAGGAAGCCTAAGACTTTCTTTGTGTCTAGATCCTTCCCCAAAAGAGGTCGTCCGACGCCTCTTAGACATTAAGCTGGAACGGGTAGGCATTTATGGAACACTAGTTTTATCATTTTCTTTAGAACGCCTTTAAGATTAATAACCAAAATAGGTGGGGTGGGGTGGGGTAGATAGTCGGAGATGATGGAAGTTGACCCGAGCAGAATTCGACAATGCGATATGCGGCATTGTCATCCGTTAATAAGCCGGGTGCTGATCTGAATAGGATAAAATTAACCTTCGGCCAAATCCTCCAATTTAGTTTTCCCTTAATTGTATTGTTTTTCTAATTATTTAGGGTAGTTTAGGCCCATTATTTCATTTTTGTTTATATATCGTGTCGCTTCTGTCTCCTCGCTTATTTGAATTTATGTTTTTATGCATTTTATTATTTTATCACTTAGATAAATTTGCTAATCAAACAAAAAATTGAGTTGTATGTCTAGTTTATTAATTGTTTTACATTCTTTAAACGCTTAGTTATTATAGTTAATAAAACAATCGACTTTTGCTTATCACATAGAATTCCCCCATGTAATATATGAGTTCGGTCGGAACCCACATTTGTGGGCCTCGAAAGGTCCCTAACACCTTCCTTTTGAGGTAACCTGAACCCTTACCCGAATTTCTGGTTGACATAGACTATTAAAATAAGTTTGTAATTAGTTTAGAATGGTGCCCTAACGCACCTTAATTCGTTAGGTGACGACTCTTCACTCTTTTCAATCCTAAAAAGAGTTGTCACGTCGAATCCCTCTTTTCGCGAGAAAAATGGGGCGTGACAGCATGGTGACTCTACTAGGGATACTTAGGTTCTAATCATTATGAATTTATGTATTATGTGGGATTTTCATTTTTAATTGTTTTTCTTGAGTTGTTTCGATTTTTTCTAATTATGCATATTAATTTTTATTTCTTTTGCGTTATCATCTTTCTTAATTAATTATTTTGTCACTTTAATTAGAAAGTATGTTAATCCTCTTTCCTTTCCTTATCTTGTTTGTCTTTTCATGTCCCTCCACTCTCCTTTTCCCGTTTGATTGCTTACTTGTTATTTTTTTGAATCTCCCTTATATCCCTTTTGTTATGTATTTCTATTATTATTTTTTGATCAACATGTTACTGCTTTCTACTATGTGCTATGTGTTACTGCTTTATATATAAATGGCATTCCATTCATATCTTCCTCCACTTGGAACCTATTTTTTTTTTAAGAACGGTTGTGTGGTTGCATGGACGTTCATTTTTCTAAAACACCTTACGGGAAAGGTCTCGTGAATCGATCGATTAGCGGTGCATCGACTGTCATGAACTTTCCCACTCTCAAGTTTTCCACTTGAGGGAACCATGTCAAAAAGCACTCTTATTCCTAGATCGTGCCCGTCTATTTCTTTACTAAGGAGTAGGCACCTAGAATACTTTGCTAAGAAAACCATGTCCTAAGTTCTAAGGATTTCACAATCTCGAAAAGGACGTCCTCATAATTTATGTGTATTTTTGAGAGATAAATATGTCTAAATGTTGTCAGTTGCTCTTTGGGGGTATGGTAGGCTAACCTTTTTGTTCTCCAGGTTTAATGGCACCACCTACATCATATCCAAGGTTCAGTATGGTTTGGTGCATAATGGAGTCATGGTGGCTAGACTTGGGTTTAGAAGGACAGACCGCGGTGAGAAAGGTACTGGGGAGATTGCCATCTCTTATGCTTGTCACCTTGTGCAGGGAACTTATTGAGGCTGCTACTGTATTTTGGGATAAGAAAAGGTCTGTGTTCAGGTTCGGCGACATTGAGATGACCCCGCTTCTTGAGGAAATCGGAGTATATGTCAAAGATATGAACTTGTTGCCAAAAAATAGTTGGCCTAAAGCTGAGGTCATCATTCTGAAAAGTGTCACCTTAGAAGAGGTTCAAGAAAAGTTAGGACTTCAAGGCAGTATGATGGTGTCATATGTGATGAACTCCAAGATTCTAGGAAGTCATCTATTTGACAAATTTGGACACCGTCATAGTCGGCAAACGTTTAAAGCAGAGAGTCCTGATCCTAAGTCATGGGAAAGTAAGAGGATTTTGCATTTATCGTCTACTTCTTGGGAATGGTGGTCTTCCCAAATGGAGCAGACGAAGTCATACACACCCACTTAATAATGGTGGCCGATGATTTGTGTAATGGGATTAACAAGGGTCCGTGCACGATTATACCCATCATCCTACCTGACATCTATTGGGCCCTGGGTTGTTGCAAGGATGGGGCCAGACGATTTGAAAGATGTAATTTATTGTTGCAGTTATGGCTGATCGAACACCTTCAAAAGGTGCATGGGTTGAAAAGAATGTGTACACCAACTGGGGCTGACAATATCGCTGCACATCAATTTCGAGTTACCATGGGGGTCATGAGAATCAAACAACCAAACGAGGTAGAAAAGTAGGGAAAGATGCTGAGCGCTTTGACTGAAGATTCTGTTCAATAGATGTTTGACTGGTTCCCAAGTACAAACTTTGTGATATACAATCAGTCAAGTCTACTTGATTTTGATGGGACTTAATGGCCTTCAACCATATGCTCCTGCAAGAGCAATGAGGAAGCAGGTAGGAAATAAATAATACCAAGGGTAACCAACATGGATGAACATCGGGTGGATTATCAAAATGACAGAATTCCGCATGCTACTGATATTGCCAAAACATGGGGCAAGAAGACTTTTCTGTACAAGAAGATTATCGAATCGAACAGATATCAAGCGGGTTATGTATTAGGTTATATTGAATGGTTGCACGCTGACTAGAAAAATAATGTGACTTCGAGCATCAAAAGGGGTAAACATGTTAATGACAAAGAAGCTGAGGCACAAGTCCTGTACCTCAAGTTTAAGAAAAGGGCTTTGGAATCTGAGACACGACATCGCCAATTACATGATGATAATGCGCAGAAAATAGCAGAAATGGGTAAAGAGCTAGATTTTTGGAGGCAACGTGCTCTAAGTGTAGAAGAAAAAGTTTAAGAACTTAGTGAGGAGTTTTACCGACAAGGAATATAGTGTCTTAGAATAGGAAATCTGGGAGGATCACTGACACTATCATATCTCCTGACCGGCCGCCATTGCTTTGACAAAGCTTTAGAGGCCTACAAAAAAAAAAGGCAAAGAAGAAGATGTTTTAAGAATTTATTTTATTTCTTTTATATTTCTTTGTATTTTCAATTTTGAGACAATTTAGTTTAATGAATTTTCAATTTATGGGGTTTATTTTATGAGCAAATGACATATTTATGTCTCAAACAACGATAGGCTCACCTCTGACTCAAAAGAGGCACCCAAAATAGGAAACGTCAAACAATGTGTCTATTATGTGCTGTTTTTGTTATTCTCCTTATGCCACTAACGTACTAATTGTTGATTTTGTTATTTTGTTGTTTTTGCCTCACCCAAAGGTTGATTTATGTACTCTGGCTTATCACACACGGTCAAAAACGGCTCCTCCTCCTCCTCTCACAAGTTCGAAAGATAAAGAGAAAATGGGAGATAACAATAGTGCTACAGACAAAAGCACAGAAGGATAGAGTATCATGGGACAAAATGAAATTATCCTAAGAATAGGAAAACAGATTCTCGAACTACAAGTAGAATTAGCATAAGTGCACAACTTGGCCAATCTTTTTGTTACCCTTAATACCCCTCTCGAACTACAAGTTGACAGTCATACTGGTGCAAAATCTCAAACCTCTACCCCAAGGCATCAATTGTCGTCACCTCAAAACGTCCAAAACCTTTCTCCTCCTCAAAACATCCAAAACCTTCCTCCTTCTCAAAACATCTAAAACCATTCCTTCCCTCAAAATATCCAAAAACTACCTCTCCCTCAAAATACCCATATTACTCCAAATCCCATATATCCCACTCAACATGTCCAAAATGCTAAATATCCTACTTACCTACATACGTTTTTCACTAACGTATCCCACAACCAAGCATCTGGTAACCACTCTTTGAACCCCATCTATGTCGAAACAACCACATTCACCTATCCTCAGTATGCACTCGATACTTCAAAAAAAGACCCTATGATGCAATCTGTGGCTGAAAAACTGAAGCAACTTGAGGGAAGCAAGGGATTAAGGGGGCTCAGTTATAAGGATTTATGTATACACCTTGATGTGGAGTTACTGGAGGGGTAAAAACCTCCAAAGTTTGAATTGTATAACAGGACTGGAGATCCCAAGGCACATTTGTATATGTATTGTGATAAATTGGCCGGAGCCCAGAGAAACAACAAGATAAGAATGAAAACGTTCATGAGAAGTCTAACTGGGGAAGCCTTAATATGGTATATTGAGCAGGATGCGAAGAAGTGGAAAGGTTGGATCGATATGGCATCAGATTTTATGGAATGGTTTGGGTTTAACATTGACAACGCCCCCAACTAGTTGTATATGCAGACTTTGAAGAAAAAACTAAATGAGTCCTTCAGGGATTATGCTATAAGATGGAGGTTTGAGGCTGTAAGAGGTCGACCCCCGATTGAAGAATCTCAAATGAAGGAATACTTTATTCACACGTAGGAGCAGCAATATCTTGAGAAAATGATAACCATCGTAGATAAAAGTTTTGCTGAAATCATCAAGGTAGGGGAAATACTTGAGGAGGGTATCAAGAATGGAAGCATTATCAATCTGGAAGCTTTACAGGCTGCCAACAAGGCTTTGCAGTCTGGAGTAATTGCTGAGAACTAAAATAAAAAAGAGGTAGGTACAGTGTTGGTAGCCCAGGATTGAAAGAGTGTGCCTAATTACCAAACTCCTATTATAAATCCACCTCATTATCCACAATCTCTAATACCATACTCGATATATCCTTATCAAATGCAAACTCCAATGCCATATCAGACCCCACTATACCAAGACCCTACCCCATATCCACTACATCTATAATTCTAAAGCCTTGTTTACCCCGTGTATAATACCCAACCCGCTCATGTACAAACACCCCAGCCTTCTCCCCAATAAAATCAAAGACCCAGAGCCAATTTCCAGAAAAAACAATACACTCCCTTAATCGAACCTTTAGCTCAACTGTATGAGAGACTTAATGAAGTAGGCTACGTCACGCCTATTGCTGTCGGATGTGAGAATACTCAAGCGAAGAATTTTGATCCTACCAAGATTTGGTCGTATCATTCTGGGATGAGGGTTCACACCATAGAAACATGTTATACTCTGAAGGATAAAATCCAGATATTGATCGACACTATGGCTATTCAGTTGAAAGATCCGACACTGAATGTCACCAAAAATCCACTGTCGGACCATCAAGTAAACATGCTCGATGTTGATGAATTGATATACCTTGAAAACTCTATCTGGTTCATCGAGAAAGCGAATGGTACACCCATCAGTACACCAAAATGGGCACTATTTGAGGTTGAGATAGCAATACCTAAGACTCCTTTCACAGTCATCAGAGCTTCCCCAACTGCTTATAATACTCATGTCGTCCCTTGGACCTATGAGCAGAAAACTCCGGCAAGAGTAGGGGTGGATGAAGCAGACGTCGCTCAGAGTGTCACTAGATCTGGGAGAATCTATACACCAAAAAATTCGATCCAGGGAAGTGCTAGTAAAAGTAAACAACCCGTGATAGAAATGGATAAGAATGGTATTTGGAAGAACATACAAGCTAAAGCGTACTCTATGGTAGATCAGCTGAACAAGACCTCAACTCAGATATCCATCCTAAAACTGTTGCATACTTCTGAACACCATAAAAATGATTTGATGAAAGTATTAAGTGAAGCCTATGTAACATCTACTATAACAGGGGGAGAGATGGACCACATGGTCGGGCAGGTATTCGAGGCATACAAGATATCCTTTCATGAGGATGAGTTGCCACCTGAAGGAAGGTCGCACAACAAATCCTTGCATGTTACAATACAACATGGAGAAAGAGTTGTATCTCGAGTGTTGATTGATCCAGGTTCGGGATTAAACATATGTCCCTTGGGTAGACTGACAAGGTTGGAGGTTGATTTGGCTAAAATGTAAAGTTTGAAGATGAATGTGAAAGCGTTTGATGGCTCCCAGCTAGATACCATTGGAGATATCACATTGGATATGGTAATGGGCCTTGTCACTTTCCTGTTAATATTTCAGGTAATGGACATCCCCGCTTCCTACAACCTTTTGCTTGGTAGGACATGTATTCACATGGCTGGTGCAGTTTCCTCCACGCTACACCAATGTCTCAAATTCAAGTACAATCACCAAGAGGTGGTAATACATGGTGATAGAGGATATCCCGTATATACTGTCGAGGGAAAGGAAATTCTTAATGGAGAAATATTTCACACATTAGAGCTGGTTGGAAACGTTGAAGAGGAGCTGAGTTGGAAGATTAAAGGTGAGAAAATGCTCAAGTCTTGATATGAACCAGGTAAGGGTCTTGGGGCCAGATTACAAGGAATAGTTCAAACCATACAACCTTTTATGAAAAATGACACTTTCGGGTTAGGCTATATGGACGAGGGTCATGCACTTGATCCTTCGCTATCATTGTATCAAATTTTTCACTCTACTGGGTTTCTTGATGATGGTGAAGATGAGATACTGGAGAGTCTGAAGAATTTGTTTTTGACTGAAGCTGGAAGAGAAGATTGTAATGTCATCATAAGTGAGGAGAGGGGATCCCCTAGTCAAAACATTGAACAAAAGGCTACACTCAGCAACTGGACTGCCACTCCTTCCAGGCCTCGCCGGGCACTTGGGTAGATTTGAAAGATTTTGATTTTATCTTGTTGTTTGAAATAAATAGACTCGATTTTGAGCTAATTCACATCCTTTCAGTTATTTTGATATGTTTGAAGACATTTAACGTTATTTGAATTAATAAAAGCTCTCTTTTTACCTTATTAATATTATTTATTTCTATTTCTTTCAACAAAATCACTTTTAAAAATGTTGATTCTGAAATTGTGACACATAATGAGACTGTTCATCATAATATAAGTGAATTAGAAGAAATGGAAGAAGCGGAGGTGCCCAAAGAATTTGTTAGTAAGGTTGAAGATTTTGAAGATAGACCCAAGGCAAACATAGTAGAGTCGGAAATAGTATACATAGGAAATTCTAAAACACTAAAAGAAACTCGTGTTAGTATTTATATGCCAGAAGATGAGAGAGAGGAATACGTACAGTTTCTGATGAAACATTCGGATGTTTTTTTTGGTCGTATATCGATATAACAGGACTAAGCACGTCAATTGTAGCCCACTAGCTTCCCACTGATCCATCGTGTCCTCTTATTAAGCAGAAGCTGAGGAAATACAAATCCGATCTGAGTTTAAAAATTAAAGAGGAGATTTTGAAGAAAATTGAGGCCGGTATCCTCCAAGTGACTGAGTATCCAACCTGGTTGGCCAATGTCATGCCTGTTCCTAAGAAAGACGGAAAGGTCAGAGTTTGTGTGGATTATAGGGATCTCAACAAAGCTAGCCCGAAGGATGATTTTCTGCTCCCGATTATACATTTGTTAATCAATAATTGCACCAAGTATGAAACACAGTCATTTATGGATCGCTTAGCCGGTTATCATCAGATAAATATGCATGAGAATGACGCTGAGAAAACTGCTTTTATTACTCCTTGGGGAACCTATTGCTACAAGTTTATGCTCTTTGGGTTGTAAAATGCTGGAGCTATATATATGAGGGCGATGACTGCTCTGTTCCATGACATGATCCATAAAGAAATTGAAGTTTATGTGGATGAAGCCATCATTATGCCGTTATTACTATATTTATCTGTGATAGATAATGCTTTTGGTTGTATTCTGGGGCAATATGATTAAACAGGCAAAAAGAGGCAAGTAATTTATTACATGAGCAAGAAATTTACATCGTATGAGGCTCGGTATTCCTTACTGGAAAGTACGTGGTTTGTTTTGACTTGGACAGCTTAGAAATTGAGATACTATCTCTCGGCATGCACTATCTATTTGATCTCTAGAATGGATCCTTTAAAGTAAATATTTTAGAAACTAATACCTACAAGGAAGCTAGCTAAATGGCAAATACTATTGAGCAAGTTTGACATAGTCTATGTCACGCAGAAAGCTGTGAAAGCACAAGCATTGGCAGATTATTTGGCCGAGAATCACATGGATGAAGAGTATAAGCCATTGAAAACTTACTTTCCTGATGAAGAAGTGGCATTCGTAGGGGAGGATATCTCTAAAGAATATGATGGCTGAAGATTATTCTTTGATGGAGCTGTAAATTTCAAATAAGTAGGTATTTGCACTGTTTTGGTCTCGGAGACTGGTCAACATTACCCTGTGTCAGCCAAGCTCAGATTCCCCTTCACCAACAACATGGATGAATATGAAGCTTGCATTTTAGGGATTCGTTAGGCAATCGATTTAAATGTCCAGGAAATATTGGTGATTGGAGATTCAGATTTATTGATTCATCAAGTGTGAGGGGAGTGGGATATAAAAAAATACAAAGCTCCTTCCATACTCGGATTGCATAGAAGAGTTGCACAAAAGTTTTTGTAAGATAGAGTTTAAGCACGTCCCGAGAATCCAGAATGAGTTCCCAGACGCTTAAGCCACTTTATCATCCATCATTCAGCATACAGATAAGAATTATGTTGACCTCATCCCCATTCATATACAAAAGCAGCCTGCATATTATTTTCATGTAGAGGAAGAGGTGGATGGAAAACCATGGTATACTGATATACAGGGATATCTAAAGAATGAAGATTATCCAGAGAATGCAACGAGTATTCAGAAGCACACTATTTGGAGGTTATCCAATCAATTCTTTTTAAATGGAGACATCCTATATAGGAGGAATCCAGATTTGGGTTTGGTAAGGTGCATCAAAGCTAAGGAAGCATCCAGGTTGATTGAAGAGATACATGTTAGAACATACGGTCCACTCATGAATGGATTTATGTTGGCAAAGAAGATATTGAGATCAGGTTACTTTTGGTTGACTATGGAGACCAATTACATTTGTTATGTGCAAGAATCTCATCAATGTCAAACTCATGCCGACATGATTGGAGTTCCTCCCAATGAACTCTATGTCACTAGCTCCCCTTGGCCCTTCGCAGGTTGGGGCATGGATTTCATTGCTCCTATTGAACCGACCGCGTCTAATGGACACATGTTTATTCTTATTCCAATTTACTACTTCACTAAGTGGGTTGAAGCCACTTCTTATAAGTCAGTCACAAAGAAGGTCATAGATGATTTTGTTCAAAATCACATTATTTACCGATTTGGAGTACCTGAGTCTATCATTACAGATAATGGTGCCAACCTCAATAGTGATTTGATGAGAACAACATGTGAGATGTTCAAGATCAAGCATCGAAAATCCACAGCATATAGACCACAAATGAATGAAGCGGTGGAAGTTGCCAATAAGAACATCAAGAGGATACATCAAAAGATGATTGATAGTTACAGGCATTGGCATGAAAAGTTACCTTTTGTCGTGTTAGGATATCGTACAACAATCAGAACCTCTACAGGAGCCACACCTTATCTTCTGGTTTATGGTAGTGAAGTAGTGATAACTGCTGAGGTAGAAATACCCTCTCTCAGAATCATTCAGGAAGTAGAATTGAGTGACACTGAATGGGTATAAGGTAGATTATAGCAACTGTCACTCATAGACGGAAAGAGGATAAACGCAGTCTGTCATAGTCAACTTTATCAAAATAAAATGGCCAAAGCTTTCAACAAGAAGGTTAAACCAAGACACTTCTCACCCCGGCAGTTTGTTTTGAAAAGGATTTTTCCACACCAAGATGAAGCAAAAGGTAAATTCTCACCGAATTGGCAAGGTCCTTTTGTGGTTCATCGGGTTTTGATAGGAGGAGCACTCATACTTACAGAAATGGATGGCAAAGTTTGGTCCAAGCCTATCAATCCAGATGCTGTTAAGAGATATTATGTTTAAGCTTTATTTCATACTTTCTTACCTTGTAATTAGAACTACGTTTGACCTGATTCCCGTTTAAGAAGAATATGTATGCGCTCCTTTGGAGTTCGGTCCTATCATAATAAAATTCTCTTATTTCCCCTTATAAGTATGTAACTGGGGCAAAATTTTTGAGAGGATCTCAAAAATTCCATTGGATAGCATTTGCACAACTATGATACTGGGGTAGAAATTTTTGAAAATCAAAAATTTCTAGAAAAAAAGATATTCGCTTATAAGAAGTTGCGTTGTCTCGAAACGTGTCACAATCAATGATTCAATAATATTTCCTTTACAATAATGTTTTTCATTTCTCATTTTTCAAGAGCAAACATTTTTGAAACACGATTTTTAAACTTGTTTTTATTCTTACCCAAGTGAAAACCCAGACAAATCCTATTATTGGTCCACAATATCAAGCGAGGAGGAAGCACACTAGTCATAGCAGAGGCACAAATCAACCTTCCCCTTTTACAAATTTACACTTTTTCTTTGAGTACAGAAATAATAGTTACAAATGCAGCAGCTACCTTGCAACACCTAAACAATCATCATCAAGGAAATCCCACTATACGTCTAACGTGGAAAAACAACTAAGCTACTTTATCCTACCATCAACATTGCATGGCTCCAACAAGAGTCTACATTGCATGGCTCCCACAAGAGTCCACACTGCAGTTCATCCACAGAAATCTACATTGCACAGCTCCCACAAGAGTCTACATTGCATGGCTCCTGCAAGAGTCCACACCGCAGTGCATCTATAGAAATCTACATTGCATGGCTCCTGCAAGAGTCAACATCGTATGGCTCCCGCAAGAGTCCACACCGCAGTGCATCCGTAGAAATCTACATTGCATGACTCCTGCGAGGGTTAATATTGCATGGCTCCCGCAAGAGTCCACACCACAGTGCATCCGAAGAAATCTATATTGCACGGCTCCCACAAGAGTCTACATTGTATGGATCCTGTAAGAGTCCACACCACAGTGCATCTACAGAAATCTACATTGCATGGCTCCTACAAGAGTCAACATGGTATGGCTCCCATAAGAGTCCACACCGTAGTGCATCTACAAAAATCTACATTGCATGGCTCCTACAAGGGTCAATATTGCATGGCTTTCGCAAGAGTCCACACCGTAGTGCATCCACAGAAATCTACATTGCACGTCTCCTGCAAGGGTCAATATTGTATGGCTCTCGCAAGAGTCCACACTGCAGTGCATCCATAGAAATTAACATCGCATGGCTCCTGCAAGAGTGCACACCGCAGTGCATCCGGTGAAATCTATATTGCATGGCTCCTTTAAAAGTCCACATCGCAATGCATCCGTAGAAATCTACATTACATGGCTTCTGCAAGAGTCTGTATTACATTGCATCTGCAGAATCTGCAATCAAGCATAAGAATTGCATCAAGCTGCTGAACCACGTCAAACTACTAAAGACCAAGATACTCAAATCACTCAATGACACATTATGCTACTCAAGATAGATACACTCTCTTTAATCATCAAATAGTTACCCTAAGGCGTCATAGTTCAAGGACATCATCTTCATGTCCTGCGGATATCATCTCATGGCCTTAGAATTTAATTTTTGCTTATCATGCTCCAAAGGCGTCATGGTCTAAAGGCATCATTTTCATGGCCTGCGGACATCATTTCATGGCCTAAGGAATTACTTTCTGCTTATCATGCTCCAAAGGCGTCATTTTCATGGCCTGCAGACATTATTTCATGGCCTTAGGATTTACTTTTCACTTATCATGACCCTAAGACATCATCTTTGCTGCCTTAAAGCAAATGATCATGGTTTAAATGGGAATCATGTTTAAATATTTGCAACAATTACTTATCCTTTATTCACATGCTCTAATCATTTTTATCTAGTTATGCTAGAAAGTGTGCAGGTAACGAAAGAAGAACGAGTTAAAAATGGGAATAACTCTCACTCCCATTTCTGAGATACAACTCCACTTTCTTTCAATCACTCCAATATAGCTTGAAACAAATTCACCTCTCATTCTCACACTTCTCATTCAACTACTGTTTTGAACTACCCACTCCAATCTCATCGACTCATACTACCTTTGTTGTTGCCCGTATATCGTATCATTGGCATGGAATTCTTTAGGAATATTGTTCGTTCCTAAATCTAGAACTACACACCGCCTGATTCTCGTAAAACCCGAGATATGTAGGCTACTTAAAACCAAGTCTCGGCCCCACATTTTGACAAACTCCCTTTTGTTTTTAAGTCCAGCAAACCATCCTTTCGTTCGGACCAAATTAGGTACCACGTCAACGTTCGTTGCTCGAGAATTCTTCTATAATTCCCAAGCAACGAAGGGGCATCTATTGACACCCAATTTTGACCTCCCAATATTCCTCCCGAGCTGCTATTTTACCTAAAAATATTAGTTTTAAATTTTTTTTGGGTATCAAATAAATTCTGACATTTCGTATTCATGATTTTAGGGTATGCAATTTATTTTTAGCATTTAATTTTTATTTTTTCTTATATAATATATAATTACTAATTTAAATAAAATATTTTACATAATTTTTGTAAATATTTATTAAATTATTTTCGCAAATGTGCATACTCATAATTTACAAACTCGTGGTCTATTATTATTATTATTATTATTATTATTATTATTATTATCATTATTATTATTATCATTATTATAATAGCATTTTTAAAATTTGCATTCATAATTTATGGGTATATAATTTATTCCAAATTATTATTTATCGTCAATTTTTAATAACATATTACATGTCATTGATTTTATATACGTAATTTACATATTACATGTCATTGATTTTATATACGTAATTTATTTTATAGTTAGTTTAAGCGCAACGATCTTCATGATGATTGTTATTGATTTTATTAATATACGTACTAAATAACAACCTAATTCAATTTAACTTCCCAATTTTATTTAATTTCTAGACTAATTTTATATCCAATTAGTATCAATTCTAGCCTAAATCGAGTCTAATTTGACCTAATTTCAAAATCCCCAAATCCAATTCCAATTGACCTAATTTAAACCCATCAGATTGACCCATAACCCGACCCATTCTAATTTTAAATCACAACCGTTGATCTCATGTGATCAACTACTGAGATTAAATATTTTTTTCCCTTTTTAATTACACCTACACCTCAAAACCCTAAATCATTTTCTACCCTTCACCAGCCGCCCCATATCCCCTTTCTCTCTCTTCCCTCTCTTCCCCTCCATTCCTCATTTCCAACGATTCCATTACCATCTCCAGCCATATTTCAGCTGGAGAACCAAATAACAGCCATCGCCTCCCTCTCAACCTCTCAGTCCGACCACCACCCCACCAGAAAGCACCCATTGACTGTGAGTAACAACTCTAAAATTCCAGGTCAGATCTGATCGGAGTTTCGTCAACAATGAGCTCCGAAGAACAGTCCCTGCCGTCCCTCCGTATCTCTTCTCACCGTCACCCATGTCTCACGGTGGACCACGAGTCGATAGATCACCAAAGCAAAACCCACCAGCCCCCACTGCCCCTCCACGAAACCAACAACTCTAGTGAACAAACAACAACAAAGCCCACCGGAGAAACCACCCCAAGGAAGCTCCGACATCCACCTTGACCAAGCCAGCCACACCAGACCGCTTTTATCTCACCCGTTGTTCTCTTTGTCGTCACATCCTTGCCGGAGTTGATGACCGGCGGGGTTTCGACGAAACACTGCATTGATTGGCTGATTCGGTTCATCTACTTTTTAGTCTCTTTTTTGCTTGCGGATTATCCGAACCAGATTTTCAAACTCAAAATTGGTGACATTTGGTTTTGAATTTTGATTCAATCCTTTCAAATTTTTGTTTATTCATATCTCTAGGCTACCATGTATGAAAATGCCTAATTTTTATGAACATTTGTTTAACCCTAAGAATTTGAACACTGATTTGTGTAATTTTTTGAAAACATATTATTTCTTTAAACGATTCAAAACTGATTCGTTTGGTGATTGGCTATGGTGAAATCCTTATGTTCTGCATTTTGTTTCATTTATTGATTTCGGACAATTTTGGCAGTCACATGTTATTGACAGCATTGATGATTGCTTTGCCTTATTTGATTTGGATTCTCTGAAATATTTTCAGTATTCACATAATTATGGTATGTTTTTGAATTCGTTTGATTTGTATTGTATGATTTTGAGAATCCGTATTCATTGTTGGTGAGTTTTTATTCTAGTATATTTTCTTTCCTTAATTAAACAAGTGTTAGTTTTCCAAGCATTCCTTATTTTATTTATTTATTTATTTTTAAAATTTAAAATCTATTCTTATCTACTTATTTATGGTAAATGGAGATTCTTTTTGTATTGAATTGATTTAGCCCTTTTGTTTAAGGAAAATGAATTCCTATATTTGATTCACCGAGTATTCTCCCTTCCTTTTAATTTTTTATGACCTCTCACTATATAAACAAGCATTTTTCTTTCATTCAACAAGTTTTTCAAGCATTACTCTCTAGACACAAAAATACTTTAAAGATCTAATCTTGAAAGTGCCGAATCCTAGTTTCTGCTTGCTTTCACTATTATTATTCTCAATCTTGTGTGTTGTGTTAAAGTTTGATTGTTTCATTAATCTTGCTGCTAACAGGTTAGCCCCTATCGACACATCTTTCATTTGCTTATGTGATAGTTTTCTTCTAGCTTGAACTTAGAGACATGCCTATAGGATTTAATCCAAACTAATTATCTTGTTCCGTGATTTGTACGTATGTCTGTTTCTGTGGTTGTGTTGGATATTTTGGTTGTGTTTAACAGGTTCATTAATTGGGGATGTCTGATCGAGAAATGAAGAGTCACCCGACTTTTGGGGAATTACTTAGTCCGTCTATTTTAGCCTTTTTAAAATTATTTTATTCATTTTGATTTTGTAATATTTATTGTATAAATGCTAGATGTAATAAAATATGGGGACTGCTGGGGGAGGGGATTATGTGATTATTTTTTATCACCTAGGCAGCATTTCCTTAGTTAATAAAATAAATTTCATAATTGTTTTAACACCTAGAAATCATGTTTTAGTATTGTTCAACTTTAAATGTATTTAATTAATTTCCGGCCTATCTTTTAATCTAAAGCATTGTCTAATTAATTTTTCGCGTGTTTAATTAGTTTCCAGCATATTATAACTAATTTTTAGTATTTTATTTGTTTTTCAGCACGTTTTATTAATTTCAACATATTAAAATTGAATTTTTAGCACTTTTTTATTAATTTTATGCAAAGGTAATTTAATTTCCAGCATTTTTTAAATTTCAGCATGATGAAAAATTAATTTTTAGCACTTTAATGTACTTTCCAGCATTTTTGATTAATTTTAGCATGCTAAAACTAATTTTCAGCACTTTAATTTACTTCACAACACTCCTAATTAAATTTCAGCATTTTTAATTAATTTCCTGCAAGTTAAATTAATTTCCAGCACTCTAAAGTAATTTTCCAGCACTTTAAGTTAAGTTTCAACACTCGTAATTAACTTCCAGCATTCTAATTAATTTCCAGCATTCATTAGTTAATTTTCTGCAAATTAAAATATATTTCTGCACACTTTAATTAATTTTCTGCAAATAAAAAATAAATTTCTGCATACTTTAATTAATTTTCTGCACATTTAATAATTTTTTGCAAATAAAAAATAAATTTCTGCATACTTTAATTAATTTTCTGCACATTTAATAATTTCCTGCACAATTAAATTAAATTCTTGCATATTTAATAAAATTTCCTGCATATTTTATTAAATTTTCTACCTAATCAAATTTCAGCATATTCGAAATCAATTTCCTGCACATTTGGATTAAAACCTTGCATATTTAAACAAATTTACGGCATATTTATATTAATATTTAGCATATTAATTTAATTTCTGGTACGTCAATTAAGACCTCTCTCTTAAAAATCGTGCCTATAGGTCTCAATTACGTAAAAAAATGAATAATTATCTTTTCAAACATGTTAACCGCCTAATCAACTTTAATTAACCAAGAGGCTTGCTTGAGACCTTTACGTGCTAGTTTCTAGTCCTATTTGTTTTGTTTGTCGTAAACCCCGAATCTAATTAGGAAGCCTAAGACTTTCTTTGTGTCTAGATCCTTCCCCAAAATAGGTCGTCCAACGCCTCTTGGATATTAAACTGGAACGGGTAAGCCTTTTATGGAACGCTAGTTTTATCATTTTCTTTAGAACGCCTTTAAGATTAATAAACAAAATAGGTGGGGTGGGGTAGATAGTCGTAGATGGTGGAAGTTGACCCGAGCAGAATTCGACAATGCGATCTGTTAATAATCCGGGCGCTGATTCGAATAGGATAAAATTAACCTTCGGTCAGATCCTCTGATTTAGTTTTCCCTTAATTGTATTGTTTTTCTAATTATTTGGGGTAGTTTAGGCCCATTATTTCATTTTTGTTTATATATTGTGTCGCTTCTACCTCCTCGCTTATCTGTCTTTATGTTATTACACATTTTATTATTTTATCACTTAGATAAATTTGCTAATCAAACAAAAAATTGAGTTGTATGTCTAGTTTATTAATTGTTTTGCATTCTTTAAATGTTTAGTTATTATAGTTAATAAAACAATAGACTTTTGCTTATCACATAGAACTCCCCCACGTAATATATGAGTTTGATCGGGACCCACATTTGTGGACGTCGAAAGGTGCCTAACACCTTTCTTTCTAGGTAACCTGAACCCTTATCCGAATTTCTGATTGACGTAGACTATAATTAGTTTAGAATGGTGCCCTAATGTACCTTAATTCGTTAGGTGGTGACTCTTCACCCTTTTCAATCCTAAAAAGAGTTGTCACGTCGAATCCCGCTTTTCTAGAGAAAAATGGGGAGCGACACCATTGAGGAAGCTATATGAGAAACAGAAGCGGACATGCATAAGCAGTATCCACACTTGTTCATTGACTCAGGTAGACTCTATCCCAGTTGTTATACTTTTTTCGGGCCAATGGTTATTCGTGGATGAACAAGTGGTAAATTGGTATCGAATGTAATGACCCAAAATGTTGTTACGCTGAATTAGGAGGTAAAAGTTGTACCGAGACTGCCCTTGGCTAAATTTTGAGGAATTCAGGGCTAGTCTACTTTTTGCTTAAATTTGAGGGCGTAGTAGTTGAATGAAATTTAGTAATAATATGATTAGTAATTTATGGGTTTGATGTGATAGTTGGATAGCCAATGAGCATTGGCAGTTGTAGCAACTTCCTACACCTAAAAATGGAGTTATAGAACTTTGGTTATGGCAGTTATCATGGAGGGGTTTGTTCGCATTGTCGAGATTCATGGTGTGTGTTGTAAAATAAGGAAAACTGAGGAGAGGTCTTGAGTTTCTGCCTTGGACCACTATAACAGAAAAAGTAACTGGTGCAGCGGTACTGCTGTAACGGTAAGGGGAACCACATCGACGGTCTCTAGTAAAATGGGCACGAACCAATGCAAAGGAAATTTAATAACTGCAGCGGTACCGCTACAACAGTAATTATCCATTGCAGCAGTAACGCACCATAAAATTTTCAGCTTTAAAACCCAGAAAATGTTTTCATTACCCACTTTACAAAAAACCACACTAGAGATCTGGGAATGGCAATTTTCAGAGGGATTTCAATGTTTTTCATCTTTGGATGTAAGTAGTTACAGTCTAGACTTGAATTTAGTTTGTTTAACCTTAAAATATCACTAGAACTCGATTAATGGTGGAAATTGGAGTTTAACCCTAGTTCATGGAAAATTATGAAAAGTGGTGGGAATGTGTATAAATTCAGCCAATAATGTAACACCCCGTACCTTCCCGACCCTACTTGATAACCTTGAGCCATGTTTACCCTAAGTTCGAGAGCAATAAGTATGTATTTTGCATTGTCATCGATGGAACATTTGATATTGTGCTAGAAAATGTGATTAGACCTTTGTAGTGGGTGGTGTTTGTGACTTTGTGGAGCATTTGGGGGGTGAAAATTGAAGTTTAAGGGACATACCAGCAAAGAATATTAAAGCTAAGAGGTAAGCAAAAGGTTGGGACTTGAAAGATCCAACCAAATCCGCAAAGAAAAGTCAAAATTAAAAATTTGGCATGGGGAGCTGCAGAGGGCGTGCCAGGCTGCTCTGGCCCAAATTTTTGTTTCCACAGGCAGCAAAGGGGCGAGCCAAGCAGAATGCCGGGGTGGTTTTCGCCAAAATTTTTCTTCGACTATTATGATGTATATAAGACCTTTGAGTCATGGTATCATTACTCCATCATAGTAGGACTATTCTTAAGCGCGTTTAGCATCCGAGTTGGGGTTAATTCTTTGTCACAAGTATTTTAACAAATTATGTTCAAATAAGCCATGAGCGACTAGAATTTCTATTTTTGCGATTGAGGCTACGATCGGGAATCTCGTAAGTGAATATTGTCGTGACAATTATGGAATTGATTAAACATGAGATATATGATGGATTACACATTGATTTTTGTGGGCTAAGATAATATGTGTTAATGGGCCAATTTGAGGCCCAAAGTGAAGCCAAAAGACATGGCCCAATGGGTCAAATGACCCATTCTTCCATTGACCAAGTAAAACTCCTCAATTATTGATTAAATGTGGCTAAGGATGACCATGAGGATTATATAAAGGCCCCAACAAATCAGATTTTAATCATGAGAAGGCACATGCCATTCTAGACTTTTCCAAGAAAGCAACAAGAGATATTTCTCTCAAACTCTCAAACCCTAAGTCCTCTTCTTGGGCAAGATCATCATTTGGTAAGCCTTGGTAAGTGTTTATTCTTATGAATTAATATATTATATGCATGAGAGATTATGTAGATCATGTTGATTATGCTTGGAAGTGTTGGATATGGCACTTTTGCTTTTTGTAAGAGATGTGTCATTTATGAGATTTAAACTTGAAAAGTGACTTGAGGTTTTGATGAAAGTGCATGGTTTGGATGAAATAGAAACATGTATGGTGTGGTTATGTTCCTTAACTTGTTATTTTTCTATAAGTGTAAATTATGGGATTTTGGCCGATATGTTATTATGAGGTGTATTAAGGTGACTTGGTGGTTTAATTGCGATATAGTGTTGATGAGAAAGTGTAAAGGAGAAACTTGTTGTGAAATGCTATTGGTATATGATATTATGGTATATGTATGACATGTTGTGGTATTGTTGGTATGACAATGTCGTGAATGGTATTGTAAAGGGGGTGGGAATGACGTTATAAGGCAATCATGTAACTCATTATCGTTTTATACACTTGGAATGTAGCTTGTGGTTAATGTTGGTTCCGTTATATACTTGTGATGTAGAGTGAAACATAAGGAAGGAGCTGAATTGTTGTACTCACATATTGGATTGTGTATTCATATTGGGGAGATAAGGTATGTAAGGTTACTCTTTCCGTAGTCTTCTGCAGCACATATTGTTCACATTGTCATTACATGTGTTCCATTCCAAAATGTCCAAAGGTATATCATTTCAGGTTGACATATATTGTTAGCCACATGATTCTTGTTCAATGACCAATTATTATTCATGAGTCACATAATTGTAGACATCGTTCCGAAATTCCAATAACGTTACTTGCATGTCTCTTCGTCATTGATTATTGTTCCAAAGTTTCAATAATGATGCTATAACCAAATGTATTAATCTCTCACAAGCAAGGTATCAATCTCATGAAAGTAAAGGAAATGAAGTAATGTATATATGTGCTCCCAATAATGTTTCAATCACCAATGTATCACTCTCATAACAAATGAAAAGGAAAGAAGTATGCAAAGAAGTAATGTACACATGGTTACGTTATGTTTCATTGAGTATGGATCAAGTCAAAAGGGCGTAAGCTCGGATGGAGCAATCCCAATATTATTCTATGATATTATTATTATATATACGACTATATCCCACTGATCAGCTGGATGTCCGATTTATATTATAGCCCACTGATCAGCTGGATGTCCGGTTTATATTATAGCCCTCTGATCAGCTAGATGTCCGATATTATTATTCTATATACGACTATAGCCCACTGATCAGCTGGATGTCCAGTTTATATTATAGCCCACTGATCAGCTGGATGTCCGGTATTATATGAGTGATAGCATACGATTGATAATGATAAGAAGGAATGATCAAACAATGAAAGTAATGGATGTAATGTACATGGTTCCACATATACTGAACGGAGAATTATCAATAATGATTACTCACTTGTTATGATTCCATTAAAGTGCTTATATATTATGCAGTTTCTTATAGCCTTACATACTCAGTACATTCTTTCATACTGACCCCCTTGGGGGAAACTTACCTTACTTGCTGCAGGCAAAGGTGCTAGTAGACCTCCTTAGTAGGCTACGAGATATCCACAGATTATTGGTGAGCTCCAGTTGGTTCGGGGCTTTTTCGAGTCATAGTGTACATTTGTTTTGGCATTTTAAATGTTGTGTAAAGCGGGGACTTGTCCCAACTGTAGGTTGGTTATGTACATGTATCTGTTAGAGGCTTTGTAGACGTATGTGGGAAAATAAAGGCAATAGATGTATGTCCATTTTGACTTGATGGCTCCAACGGCCAAGTTTCATATATATATAGCATATGTTTCCATGACTTTCGCATAATTGCATGAGATATAATGATGTTCATACAGAGACATGCATATGATTGTACATGAGCAAAGATTGGTTCTCTCGGGCCTTATCGAATTCGGGTGCCAGTCCACCTCAATGGAATTTGGGGCGTGACAAAAGTGGTATCAGAGCAGGTCGTCCTATGGGTGTCTGCAAAGTCGTGTCTGAGTAGATTCTTGCTTATGGATGTGTTGCGCACCACATTTATAAGTAGGAGGCTATGGGACATCTAGGAGTTGTTTCATTTCTTCATTTCTAGATCGTGCAATAGAGCCAATGTTGTAAGTGAAAATTGTATCTGACCATTGACGTTGGTTTTCCTTTGTATAGTAAAATGCCGATAACAAGAAAATATAGGGGCAAAGATAAGCAGGTAGATATGCTTGACAAAGAAGGAATTAGTAAATCACCACCTGACCCAGCTAGTCAATATGGGGTTGAAACTGAATTTACATCACGGGCACCTTGTCCTCTCCCTTCTCCAGGGGGACCACAAAGGAGGGAAGTATCCCCAAACCACCTGTTAATGCTACTAAGCAGGAGTTACAGGATTTGTGAAATGCGGTGCAACTGTTGACTCAGATAGTTATTGCCCAGAGTCAAGGACGAGTTGATCCAGCGACAAATGATGATGGTGCGGCTAGGATAGCTAGTCGGCGGACACAGGATTTCCTGAAATTGGATCCTCCCATATTTATCGGATCTAGAAGTTATGCACGTGACTGGTGTAGAAACAGTTGAACTTGCGGCTTATAGATTGAAAGGTGAAGAGATATTATGGTATGAAGACTGGAAAAGATCCAGGGGTATCGGTACACCTCCAGCTAGTTGGGAGGAATTTAAAATGGCTTTAATTGATCACTACCTTCCATATGAGATCCAGGAGGCACGTGCATACCAATTTCTAAATCTTCGTCAAGGGAATATAAGCGTCAGAGAGTATAGTCTACAGTTTAATTCCTTGGCTAGATATGCTCCTAATATGGTAGCTACTATGGCTGATAGAGTTCATCGGTATGTAGATAGATTGGAGCCATACTTGGTAAGGGACTATACTATTGTTGCGTTAAATAAAGATATGGATATATACAGAATACAAGCCTTCACGCAAAAGATGGAGGATCAAAGGCAAAGGGGAAGGACACAAGAATTTGAAGAAGGGCCATCAAAGAGGGCGAGATCTGTGGGATAGTTCATGGCGTAACAAGGAGAATTTAGGCCCCGTATTTTTCTTAGACCGCCTAGACCATCAATTTCTTATCCTACAGCAGGTACTTCATCTCAATTTCAAGGGTTTAGAGCCGGTCAAGCCGGGCAAAATGATGGGACTCAGGAATCACAGACAGTGGGGTATAGAGAACAAGTAAGTCTGAGCCAATCGAGGTCTTTTCGTCAGTGGTGCCAGCACTGCGGGAAGTTTCATCCAGGTGACTGCTGGTTTGGCTCGGATGTTTGCTTTTGGTGTCGTAGGTTAGGGTACGTAAAGAGAGAGTGTCCACAGAGGGCCACGGGTAGTATAACACGACCTACGGAATCAACCATGACATTATCATTGTCAGGTGTACAACCTGCTGGTCATGGTATAGGTGCTAGAGGAGCAACTGGTTCCAGTGGAGCACAGAATCGCACCTATGCACCAGTCGACCGACAGAATTTGGAGATTTCTCCTGATGTTGGTACAGGTATAATATCTGTCTTTTCACAGAATATATCTGCATTGATTAATTCAGGCTGTACCTTATCATATGTTATTCTATTGCTTGCTGCAAAGTTTGAAAGAACACCAGAATTATTAGTTAAGCCAATTAAAGTATCTACGCTAGTTGGTGAATTTATTATAGTTAAAAAAAAAGGAATAGATCGTAATGGTACAGTGAATATTTGTGATCATGTTACGTTGGTTGATTTTATTGAGATGGAAATGAAAGTGTTGGAGCATTGAACGATAAATTTATTCCCTATCTTGAGGTAAGGAAATAATGTCCAAAGTGTACATATGTCACCTAGTAAGACCTAGTAGGTCCCCGCGGGGGTACACCAGTGTTTTTTGTACAAAGAAAGATGGCACGTTGAGAATGTGTGTCGACTATTGGCAACTGAATGAGGTGACAATTAAGAGTAAATATTCCCTCCCCAGAGTTGGCGATTTGTTAAATCAGTTACGGGGTTAGAAAAAAAAATGAATAAAACGATAAAATGAACGATGATAGAATGATGAAATGAATGATGTTGATATACCCATGACAACATTGCAAACATGGTATGGTTATTATGAATTCTTAGTATGTCAATTGGGCTATTCTCTCATAAATTATTCCATTGACATTCTTATGTATGATGTAGTTTCTTATAGGCCGATATTAGAAGAAAAGAATTAGAGGTTGCCATAAATGATTGGGTATTTTTGGAAGTGTCACCAATGAAAACGATAATGAGATTCGGAAATAAAAGAAAGTTGGCCCTATATAACATGTCGTATAAAATTTTCTGAAGATTTGGGCAAATTGCGTATCTGTTAGCACTAGTCCAAGAACTCTTCATAGGTTATTCAGTATTTCATATTTGATGCTTTGAAAGTGTATAGGAGATTATCCCGTATTGCTTCCAGTGGAGATATACAAGTTACGAAAGATCTCACATGTGAAGAAGTACGGCTTACTATTCTAGATCGATAAGCGAAAGCAATGAGAAATAAAGAAGTAGCTTCCGTAAAGGCACTATTGGAGGAATTAGCACGTAGAATAAATCACAAGGGAAAGAAATCTAAAGTACTCTTAATTGTTGTACACGGAAGAACAAGTTCAAGATATGGAATTGGAGTCATAATAAGTAAGTCTTTACAAGTAGAATGCGTGTATATGATAGTGTGAAGGATCCACTTTGACTTAAGTTGTTACAATGAGACAATGTTACTAACATTCGAGTACGAATGTTCCTAAGGGGGGAAAACTGTAACACTACCTTCCCGACCCTACTTGATAACCTTGAGCCATGTTTACCCTAAGTTCGAGAGCAATAAGTATGTATTTTGCATTGTCATCAATGGAACATTTGATATTGTGCTAGAAAATGTGATTAGACCTTTGTAGTGGGTGGTGTTTGTGACTTTGTGGAGCATTTGTGGGGTGAAAAATTGAGGTTTAAGGTACATCCAAGCAAAGAATCTTAAAGCTAAGAGGTAAGCAAAAGGTTGGGACTTGAAAGATCCAACCAAATCCGCAAAGAAAAGTCAAAATTAAAAATTTGGCATGGGGTGCTGCAGAGGGCGTGCCAGGCTGCTCTGGCCCAAATATTTGTTCCCACAGGCAGCAAAGGGGCGCGCCAAGCGGCGTGCCGGGGTGGTTTTCGCCAAAATTTTTTTCCAACTATTATGATGTATATAAGACCTTTGAGTCATGGTAACATTAGTCCATCATAGTAGGACTATTCTTAAGCGCGTTTAGCATCCGAGTTGGGGTTAATTCTTCATCACAAGTATTTTAACAAATTATGTTCAAATAAGCCATGAGTGACTAGAATTTCTATTTTTGCGATTGAGGCTACGATCGGGAATCTCGTAAGTGAATATTGTCGTGACAATTATGGAATTGATTAAACATGAGATATATGATGGATTACACATTGATTTTTGTGGGCTAAGATAATATGTGTTAATGGGCCAATTTGAGGCCCAAAATGAAACCAAAAGACATGGCCCAATGGGTCAAATGACCCATTCTTCTATTGACCAAGTAAAACTCCTCAATTATTGATTAAATGTGGCTAAGGATGACCATGAGGATTATATAAAGGCCCCAACAAATCAGATTTTAATCATGAGAAGGCACATGCCATTCTAGGCTTTTCCAAGAAAGCAACAAGAGATATTTCTCTCAAACTCTCAAACCCTAAGTCCTCTTCTTGGGCAAGATCATCATTTGGTAAGCCTTGGTAAGTGTTTATTCTTATGAATTAATATATTATATGCATGAGAGATTATGTAGATCATGTTGGTTATGCTTGGAAGTGTTGGATATGGCACTTTTGCTTTTTGTAAGAGATGTGTCATTTATGAGATTTAAACTTGAAAAGTGACTTAAGGTTTTGATGAAAGTGCATGGTATGGATGAAATAGCAACATGTATGTTGTGGTTATGTTCCTTAACTTGTTATTTTTCTATAAGTGTAAATTATGGGATTTTGGCCGATATGTTATAATGAGGTGTATTAAGGTGACTTGGTGGATTAATTGCGATATGGTTTTGATGAGAAAGTGTAAAGGAGAAACTTGTTGTGAAATGCTATTGGTATATGATATTGTGGTAAATGTATCGCATGTTGTGGTATTGTTGGCATGACAATACCGTGAATGGTATTGTAAAGGGGGGAATGACGTTATAAGGCAATCATGTAACTCATTATCGTTTTATGCACTTGGAATGTAGCTTGTGGTTAATGTTGGTTCCGTTATGCACTTGTGATGTAGAGTGAAACATAAGGAAGGAGCTGAATTATTGTACTCACATATTGGATTGTGTATTCATAGTGGGGAGATAAGGTATGTAAGGTTACTCTTTCCGTAGTCTTCTGCAACACATATTGTTCACATTGTCATTACATGTGTTCCATTCCAAAATGTCCAAAGGTATATCATTTCAGGTTGACATATATTGTTAGTCACATGATTCTTGTTCAATGACCAATTATTATTCATGAGTCACATAATTGTAGACATCGTTCCGAAATTCCAATAACGTTACTTATATGTCTCTTCGTTATTGATTATTGTTCCAAAGTTTCAATAATGATGCTATAATAAAATGTATTAATCTCTCACAAGCAAGGTATCAATCTCATGAAAGTAAAGGAAATGAAGTAATGTATATATGTGCTCCCAATAATGTTTCAATCACCAATGTATCACTCTCATAACAAATGAAAAGGAAAGAAGTATTCAAAGAAGTAATGTACACATGGTTATGTTATGTTTCATTGAGTATGGATCAAGTCAAAAGGGCGTAAGCTCGGATGGAGCAATCCCAATATTATGCTATGGTATTATCATTATATATACGACTATATCCCATTGATCAGCTGGATATCCGATTTATATTATAGCCCACTGATCAGCTGGATGTCTGGTATTATTATTCTATATACGACTATAGCCTACTGATCAGCTGGATGTCCGATTTATATTATAGCCCACTGATCAGCTGGATGTTCGATATTATATGAGTGATAGCATACGACTGATAATTATAAGAAGGAATGATCAAACAATGAAAGTAATGGATGTAATGTACATGCTTCCACATATATAGAACGGAGAATTATCAATAATGATTACTCACTTGTTATGATTCCAGTAAAGTGCTTATATATCATGCAGTTTCTTATAGCCTTACATACTCAGTACATTCTTTCATACTGACCCTCTTGGGGGAAACTTACCTTACTTGCTACAGGCACAGGTGCTAGTAGACCTCCTCAGTAGGCAACGAGATATCCGCAGATTATTGGTGAGCTCCAGTTGGTTCGGGGCTTTTTTGAGTCATAGTTTACATTTGTTTTGGCATTGTAAATGTTGTGTAAAGCGGTGACTTGTCCCGACTGTAGGTTGGTTATGTACATGTATCTGTTAGAGGCTTTGTAGAAGTATGTGGGAAGATGAAGGCAATAAATGTATGTCCATTTTGACTTCTTGGCTCCAACGGCCAAGTTTCATATATATAGCATATGTTTCCATGACTTCCGCATAATTGTATGAGATATAATGATGTTTATACAGAGACATGCATATGATTGTACATGAGCAAAGATTGGTTCTCTCGGACCTTATCAGCTTCGGGTGCTAGTCCGCCTCAATGGGATTTGGGACGTGACATATAATTAGCCCAAGGTGTTAGAAAACACTAATGAGACTAGAATTCTGACTAATTATGATAATTCAAGTAGTGTTCATAAAGTTTAAATTATAAGAAAGTAATAAGGGTATGAAATAGGGTAAATTTATGGCTAAAATCAGTAATTTTGATCACTAGTAGTGAAAAATGAATGAATTATTAAAATGTGTGTAAATTTTTGTAGTTGTATAGATTAAGCATTAATTGAACGAGGCCAAAAAGAGAAAAGTGTGGCTTAAAAGTGACTTTGAGCAAAGGAGTTGAGGTATGCTATGGTTTTGTGTAGTACTTACACTTTCTTAGCTTTGTGCTTGTTTGTGATTTAAACATCTATGATTGCCTTCTAGCATGATTTGTGATTTGATGACTGCATTGCATTTTCATTGCATTGTGATGAGATGTTGAGACGATGTTTGGGTACCACGCCAGTACAATATGGTTTGTTATGATATTGGGTCGGGTACCACACCTTTACAATATGATATGTTATGATAATGGGTCGGGTACCACACTGGTATGTTATAATATTGATGAGGAAGATGAGAAGGGTAAGAGATGATGCGCACATCTCGCATACATGCATTCATTTACATGAATTGAGTGTTATTTTGATGAATATATGTGATGATGAATGGTTGATGAAAATGATTAAGTATGAAAGCCTGTAAAAGTGAACTTGTGAGTGTAATTATATGATAATTCATGATGTGTTGTCTGATTGATATCATTTATTATGAATTCTGTTATGATCGCTTTTATACTTGTTTGACTTGGTTACTAGTACATTGTTAAGTTAGTTGACCTATGATTCTTACAAGTACTTGTTGATGTACGGATACTACCTTCACTCTTCTTTTTGTTGAGTGCGGTACATCTTCCAACGGTTGACACGCGACCTCGACTCTAGATAGTGATTCAATCCTGATTTCGAGGGTGAGTACCATGTCCTGAAAACCTTCAGATCTTTTATGATGTTATGTACTTTGATCGGGGACTAAGACGATTTCCTCTTTTATTATTTTTTGGATATTTGTAATGGTTTTAGACTTAGTTGTTCTTTTTAAATGTTCTTGTACAGTGACTTCAGGTTCCTAGGATTGTAATAAATAGATGTTTCTGCACTCTATTCGTTTTTATGGATGCTGACATTGTTGACTAAGATGTTTATTTAAATGAAAACCTTTTAAAACTGATTTAACACACGGGGAATTATATAATGTGAATGAGAGAGTAACATTTAAGTGAGTAATGGTGAGATTAGTATGGTTCTCCCGCCATAGGTTAGGGTGAGTGTCAATCATGACTGGTTGGGTCGTGACAATTTATTAATTAATTAAACTAAAAATAAAATAAAAAGAAAATAACTAATGTACAATTAGCCAAGATGAAGAGCAAATTTTATGCAATCAATGAATGAATCGATCTAGGATTATGGATTCGCTAATAATCATGTCAAGTATCAATTTCATCAGCCTATTTGATTTTCTAGTTGTTCATTTATGGGTTGATTATATAATCATGGTCTACCGAACCTCTAATTGTTTATTCCGATTTACCTCACCACTACATCGTTGAGTGGGGATGTGATAATCCAATCCGAATGCATTTATATATCTTCCCATTTTGTAACCAAGTAAGGCAATCTAGGTATATTCCTATCCTAGCCTCAAATCAATTCTTTATTTTACTAAAGTAAAGATCTTACTCCTTATATTCTTCATTCTATCTCATTGATTCTTCTTCTGAGTTTACAATAAGAATATATATTTATTTTAATGGTAGCTAAACATTAAAATAGTAAGCACTAGAATATAAGAACAACAATTATGATAATCAAATAAATCAAATCAAGTAATAACAAACTATCACGTTGTCAACTTTCATAATCCTAGAACGAGAAGTTTAACTCCACATAGACATGGAGAAATTACAACAAATCATCCAAAGAAATAACGTAAAAATAAATAATAAAGGAGAAGATAAGATTTAACCAATATTCTCTGGCTCTACAGTGGCTCCTTGCTCTCCCTAGGTCAAAAGTTGTGTAAACACTGATTTTATGAAATATTTATAGGTGTAAAAAAAACCCAAAATAAATTAACTTTATCTAAAATGGGCTAGAAAAAAATCAGGTAAGGAGAACTCCTCCTCCGTGTCGCGCCACTGATGCGGAGGTCCACTGTTTTGGCCACTTAACTCTTTTCTGTCATTTCAATTTTTGCCACGTGTTTGTTAGGGCCAGAGCACGTTAAATTGCAATTACAATTGTTCAACCTCTAACAAGTAATCATTAACTTATCATTGTGTAATCATGACATCACTACTTCTTGTCTCCTTTCTTTCTTCTTTTTGTTTTCTCTTATTTAATTCATTTTGCTCCAAATCTCTTCATCTTCACACTGATTTAATTCTATCCATAAAATTATAATATCAGGCACAATCCATAAGATCAACTCCCAAAAACAGAATATAAAAAAATACTAAATGTGTGGCAAATAATGACTAAAAAAATATATTTTTGGCCTCACATAACTTTCATGTATTCGTTTCAAGTTACTCAGTTAAGTATTTTTTCATTTCGTTTAGTTTTGGCTATTTAAAATCAACAAGTAAGAGTGGAGGAATGCTTGATTGGAGTGATAGAGTTAGGGTACAAACATTCATATTGTTCATTATCCTCCATCTCCCTTTCTTCCATAAATACTTGAACAATATTCCCTTTTCCCTCTCCCCCTTTTTACATATTGGTGCAAAACTGTGTAACATGCTGTGTATAAACCAAATTTTCTCATGTCTATTTGTCTAATTTTATCACTGCTTTAAACATGTATGGTGTACTATCTTTATTTCCTTTCTTCTCTCTTTGGGACAAATTTGAATTTCTATAAGGTGGATTCTCAAAATTTCTCCTAGTGGATTTTTTTGAGTTCGAGTAGTCATTCTCTTGCATTCTATGGTTTGTATTTTGGAAAGCTCTTCCGCTAAATCATTTTTAATTCCTGGAATATTTTTGGTAATGCTCGAGGCTCTTATTGATCAATTTTCTTTTCTTCTGGGAAAAGAGATGAATTTTAAGGTTTTAGATCGTTATATTTGGGTTTCAAGTGTTCTTATCACTGCAATATGCTCTCATGTCGACATGATTTCTGTAAAATTTGTCTGTGTATTTCTTGTTTTAAAAATATGAGATTAGTTGGATATGGAGTCTTTATTAATTAATACATCGAGTAGGTGGCAGCATTTGTTTCTTTAGTTGCAATATCATGTGCTCATTAGAATCTGTTAGTTTCATTCTTTAACACTTGAAAAAAATGCTTTGTTTAGTTTTCTTTTTCATGGCAGTGGCTAAACACCTTGATAAGATTCCTTCTTTGATAAACTTCCTTTCTTTCTCTCTTCCTTATTTATTTGATTAATTAGTGTCAGATGGTTGCTTATTCTCTATTACATTTTTTTTCATGTGAACTGGATGAGTCCCAATGGAACTTTGATGTGTCGTAGACTTACGACACTTTAGATGCTTAAAACTATGGAAATTTTCAAGTACAGAGGTATTTTTATGTGTATATGATATGGTTTTATGGTATTTGCAGGTCAAAACTGTCTAGAGAAGACAAATACTGATTTTTGGACTTAAGGACATCTGACCATGGTCTTACCATAGCTGTCGTAGGTTGAATCAGAGAGATGGTATTCAGGTGTTATTCAAATGAAAGAATCCCACAATCGTATGTAGATACTATGATCGTAAGAGTAATCATGTGAAGAAGTTTTAGAAAACATACTTTAGGATGTTATGTATGAGGAGGATAAGACGAGAGGATTCCACAATCGTACCAGGATACTACGAGCTCATATTGAAGATCGTAAGAGAGAATTTTAGAAACAGTAAAAGACACTGGTGGAAAGCACGAAAGGGTTCCACAATCGTACAATGAAACCACTAGATCGTACTGAGCATCGTACAAACTAAGATCTGAGAGATGAAGAAGTCAAGTGTCAACATACAAGCACCAAGGACGATCGTGGTATCTAACCACGATCGTACCTTCCTTCATCAGATGTACCTACTTAGCAAATCCCATTATGTTTAGGATAGATTTTATATTTGTATATAAATACTTCTATTAGGTTTATTGTTTCAGGTTGCATTCTATTGATACTTTGGAGACATATGGTTGTTCTTTGAAGTACAAACATCGATTTTGAGGGTTTTAATTCATAAATGATATTTGTGATTTTCTTTTTATTCTTGTAAGTTCATCATTATGATTTCTTCTGAGAATTATTGTTGTGTACTTGAAATTATTGAGTAGCTAAATACCACAACTAGGGTTGTGGGAACCATGACAGATTAACAAAGTAGTGTTCATAGTACAAAGTGATTCTAAAAGGGTGTTTGAGCATTTATTGTTGTTCTCTTCGGTTTGATTGCTTTTTAATAGCTACAGACATTAGAATTCACCTTATCTTTACTCAGGACGAAAGGATGAATAACGGATGGGAAAACGTAATAAGCAACAAAGACTTAGAGCTATCATCCTTCTATTAATATCTTGAGCAGATAATCTGAGAAGGTTAATCTGGGATCCAAAATAGGGGTTAATAGTGCAAAACTCAGGAGAAGAGAAAACTTACTTGAGGATAGTTACTTAAACATGTGTGAAAAGATGTTTAGGTAAACATAACCTATTGATTCTACATGCCAAGCACTGGAAATGATCACTAAGTACAAAGAGCCAGCATAGTTATTAAGTTATTGGGGAACACAGTCCTAGTGCCTCTTATATCTTGATTACAAATACAACAAAATCAACAACTGTTACTATTGAAATTCTAATTTACAAACCCCTCCTTTTACTAGAGATTTACTTATCGGTTAGATAAATACTTGATAGATATTTTGACCTATTCCTCGGGGATCGACCCCAACCTAGTTGGGTTTTATATTTGATCAAAGATCGCTTTATATATTGTTTGTAATTTGGGAAACATCAAATTTCGACACCATTACCGGGAAATACAGTTATAGAGTTGATTGATTGTATTTGTTGGGTTGTTGGTTTATGTTTCCTAATTTTACTTTTTTGTTGTTTCTAGGGCGTAAATCGGTGCATGCCCAGCACTCGGAGTCAAGGAAATCTCCTGATTCCACTTGATACGAAATTGCAAGGACTTTGAGAGCTAGAAAAAGAATGGTGAACTATCGAGTTCAAAATCAAGGAGTTTATAATAATGGAATTTTAGATGAGGGAGTCCTAAATTAGCCAAGACATCTTCATGGGATTTAGAAAACTACGGAGCAAACCACTGCTCGATTGATGGCTAAGAAGAATGTTGGGCAAGACTCTGCCAGGCAGGCAGCATGAGAAGAAAGGGCTAGATAAGCTGAAGCAAAACGTCTAGCCGAACTTGAGGAATTAGAAAGGTATAAAATGAATAAGGCCCAACAACCTCTAAAGCATTATCTTCTTCAGTTTGATGATGCAGAAGATGAGCTAGACTTTCCAAAGCCGGTTGAATCAGGTCCTATTATTCCATCGATATTGCCTCTAGGAACTAAGTTTGACATCACCAGTGCTATGATACAATTGCTGAAATTAAAGGGGGTGTTCACAGTCCTTGCTACCGCTGATGTAAACCTTTATGTGATGAACTTTGTAGGGATTTGCAATTCCTACAATCTACTTGGAGTGTGCCAACAGGCGATTTGATTGTAGTTGTTTCCTTTGATGGGGGAGAATACATTATGGTTGACAGAGTTGCCATATGGATTGATCACTACTTGGAATGAGTTGAGTACTCAGTTCTTGGAGAGATTTTTCCAACCTTCTAGAAAGTTGCAGTTGAAAGATGAAATTTATAATTTCAGGCAGTTATATTCAGAGGTGTTGTATGAGACCTAGTTGAGGTTTAAGAAGAAGCTGCAGAATGTCCCAAATCATAAAATATTGGGATATACTTTGCTTGAGATATTCTACAGATATTTAATTGAAAAAAAAGGCTATAGCAGACACTGTCATATGTGGGGCATTCATGAGGTTACATTGGGATCAGGCTTCTGAGATTCTGGATCGAATCACTAAACCAACCGAGGTTGGTATACTTATAAAGCAGGTATTCCCATAGGCACTTATATGATAGGGACATCTGTAGAGCAGAGAGCGCTAGATGACTCAATCGCTCAAGAGGTGGCTTAGTTTAAGATCGAGCTTAGCTTGTTTACCAAGTAGTTTGTAGCAGCAGGAGCAAAAATGAATGTGGTTGGTTCACATGGTAAGGCACCTAGGCATAATGACTCTGATTCTAAGGAGAAAGCTAAGTATCTAGACAATCAGGTTGTGGCTTTTCAAGCCAAGGGCCAAGGGTCTAATTAAAATAATTAGAACTCTAGGCAAGGGAATCAAGGTTGAAACTAATACAAAGATAACAACTACAATAGGTCTGGGTATACAGATAGAAGTAGGGGAATAAATAGTGATTGGAGGAGAAAGGATGACTATAATGATAGAAATAGCTTTTATGTTTCACCGGGGAACCAAGATACTGATTATAGCAATTCAAGGATGGAAAACATGCTTGCAAAAGTGGTGAAAGAGGTAGAGAAGGTGGAAGACTACCATAAAGAGCTTAGAGAAGATATTTTGGGGATGAGCAAAAGGTTGAATCACATGCATCTTGAGAAATAGTTTGGTCAGATGTTCGTCACATTAATCAGTATCAACAAGGTACACATCTGAGCAACACCATCCAAAATCTAAAAAAGAATGGTCATTGCATGGCTAATACTACTAGGATAAATAAGATGACCGCTAATCCATCTATGTATATGGTTGTTGAGAATGAGGTTGAGCTGATGATTGTCGATGATAAGAAAGTGGCTGAATCTAATGATTTAGTTATTGAGGAAAATACATCTGAATAACTTCTAGCTGCTAAAAAAGAGGCTAAGGTAAAAAAGGGGAAGAAAAAGGAGGTTCCATAAGTATTGACTCCCATTCCACGACCTTTTCCTCCTTTCACACAGAGAGTGAAGAAGAAGGCTGAAAAGGGAAAGTCTCACAAGTTTATATCCACATTGAAAGAATTATCAGTGATCATCCCTCTAGTTGAGTATCTTGAACAAATGCTGGGTTACGGAAAGTTTATGAAGGAGTTGCTTAAAAGTAGAGGATTGTGAGTTTTGAGCTCGTTGATAATGTGCACTATTGGAGTGCAATCTCTTCCCGATCTCTTGTAGAGAAGAAGAAATATCCTGGAGTTTTCACAATTCCATGTACCATTGGGTCCTTCAATTTTGCTAAAGCTTTGCGTGACTTGGGTGCTAGCATTAATTTGATGTCGCTAGCAGTGTGCAAATAGTTGGGGTTGGGGGTGCCCAAGCTGACTTTAATGAGACTCCTTATGGTGGATTGCACTGTGAAGAAGCCTTTGGGAATTTCATGTGATGTTTTGGTAAGGGATGAATCCTTCATTTTTCCAGTTGATTTCATCATCCTTAAGTGTGACGTTGACTTTGAGGTTTCTATTATCTTGGGAAGACCATTTCTTTTGACTAGACGTGTGTTGGTTAATAAGGAGACTAGGCAGATGAAGTTTCAATTGAATAATGATCATGTGACTTTTAATGTATGCCAATCCATGAAATAGCAAAAGGATATGCGTGTGATTTTTGTGATTGATACAGTCAATGAGGATGCATTGGTATCTCTTTTGAGGAGAGTCTCAGATTTGAAGCACTTACAGCAGTAAGTATAAATTTCGAGGGTGATGATATTGATAGCTATTATGATATGGTGAGCTCACTTACTGGTAGGGGTTTATACAATTTTGCACCAAAGAAGTTAGATCTTGATTTGAAAAATAGAGTGATCTTGGTCCTTCTATTGAAAAGCCTCCAGTCGTAGAGCTCAAGGCTCTTCCATCCTATTTTCATTATGTTAGCGACTCTCCTTGCCTTAGCATCCTCAACAGTCCTGTGGGAACAAGTTTCTCTACCCAACTAATGAATTTACATGTCTCATAATAAAATAAGAAGCAAATCGGAGAGTTGTTGTGTTAGACTTAAGCTAATTTCGTTTCATAAACATGGATAAGACTTATCCAATTTCATATCATAAACATGGAAAGGACTTAGAAATCAATATTGTTCCAGGATCATGTACTTTTCTCGTTGCCAGATTTTTCGTTGCCATCCAAGCATAGAAGTCTTGGATCATTTGGGGCCAGGCTGATACTTTGACATCATCGAGGGTGAAGGTATGGAATCTAGTCCCAATGGTTTTCTTTGTAGTTTTCATTGGTCTGGCCTTTTTTTCGAGATCGGATCATCCGTCATCCCGTCCTGATCGTCGACTACTTTAGAGACTTCTGGTTTTTTGGTATTGTTCATGAAGATGGGTGGATAGTCTTCTTTAGGGGATTCAATTATGGATTCAGAAGTTTCCTCAACATATTCTGGAAAATCTCCTAAGCAATCTTCACTGTCTTTGACACATTCGCCAGCTGGAAAGTTATCACCGATTTTTGAATATTCATCCGTAGGATCACTATCGAATGAGTACCCACTTTGTTGGTCTTCTAGAGAAGGAAGAGGATCAATATCTCAAATATTTTCATTGCATTGCAAATATTCTTGCGTGGGATCCTGATCATCTGGATCTGGGGGGTCTTATATTTTATAGAGATTCGACACAACTTGATCGGAGAGAATCAAGTTAGCAATTGAATCTTGGAAACCATGGTCCGAAGGTAGCCAATCATTATTGAGGAGACCATCTTTTAGCAAGGAGGCCCATTCCTTATCTTCATATGGTACTTCGGGTGCTCGAATTGTCAAGTCATCATCAGGGAAGATGATGTCATGACCTAAAATTATCATGGTTCCTCTGTCTGTATCCTTCTCACCAAATTCCATCTTTCTCTTGGATTTTTTGTGGGCTACATCATCCTTTTTCTTGGCCGCCATGGCTTTTTTCCTTCCCAAGAAATTTTGGATATGTTAAACTATTCAAGAGGAGCTGGAGAGAAGGACATAGGTAATGGTGAACTGGATGGAAAAGTGGTAAAGCCGTGGCCCATTCTTGGTGGCGAGTATGTCTGAGGTGACAGAGGGAATGAAGTTTGTTTTGGTAGTGAGCTATGGGTTATCTGCGATTTAAAGGTACCATATTTCAGGTGTTGGATCTATTCCTTCAGAGAAGCTATTTCTTTTTGTTGCTGGTTGAAGAAGTGGGATAGCGAGGTGCCTGGTGGACATATGTCATAGTGGAAAGTTTTGAGCTTGAGTTTTAGGGCTTGGATAAGTCTATCATGCTGCGTAGATGTTTTTTCCATTTTCTCTCTCATTGCTTCAACCTTGTTCGCCAACTTAGTTTTTATGTGAGAAACACTCTTGATGGATTGACCGATCTTGCATTGCATCCTATTTTGGCACATGGAATTTTTAGACTACCAGTTGAGAATTGCTTCGGTGTCTCTCATGGATTTTTTCCCCTGTCTTTAGGATAACATTTTTGGGTGGTATCTTTGGAGCGTGGCTCAAGTTATCCTTTTCAAAGTTTTGGTTTGGTACGAAGTCATTTGGGTGACTGGAGCTAGAAGGGGACATCATTAGTATTTTAGGCTCGGGCACTTCTTTGTTGTGTAAAGTATCCCAGTGACATATGTTACAGTCACAGTCAATATTCCATGGGCAATATCTTAAAAAAGAAGATCTATGCCACATCATGCTGCGACCCTCATGATTGAAGTGTTTTATCCAATCATGATCACTCATGATACTCGACAGAAACCATTTGTTGATTTCAGTGTTCTTCTCATCTGGAAGCTCATCAAAAGGTTGGTACATATGGATATAGAAGGTTGTTTTATAGGGTTTCTTGAGATGGGAGTGGTCGAAACTTATAGTGACTGTGTTGTCGTTCTTTTTGGTGAAAGTGGGTTCAGTGGACTGGAGATATTGAGGATGTTTTATCAACTTCTCATAATTTATGACTCAAGAGTCAGGAAGAATTTTAGTGAGTTCTTCTCTGGATATTTACCTCAGAATTTGGGTGCACTGGGTGGTTCCGTTGGTGGCATCTATGTTTAGGAACAAAGTATTTTCGCCACCTTGAAGAGATAGATCCATAGCATGGTTCTGAACTCGCCAAGAAATCTGATAGTGTAGTGTTTCCTGTATGTCATCTATAGCTTTAGGAACTCCAATAATTAGGACCTGGATCTTCAATTCATCCGTCAGATACTGATCAGAGTGGGACATATTGAAGTTGGGAAATAAAGTAACGAAGACTATCTCGACGTTCAGTGTGATTTCAGACGTACCCAAGTTTGCATATTGGTACTCATTGTATCTCGTATCTAGGAGAGAAATATGCCCCACTACTGACTGCCCTTTTCGTCTGTGATACGTCAACGCAACTCTGAAGACACAAAAATGGATATGGGTGAAGCCTTGGATTTTCCACTATCGCGAAAAATCTTCCGACATCTACAGAGTGATGAATTATTCTACCTGAGTTGCAAGAATAGGGGGCTGGTCAAGTTTTGATGCAACAACATATTCCTTAACTCCCTTTGGCTTTTGTTGGACCAAAGAACGGATCTGCAGCCACGGGTTGCATACCTTCTTTACAAAGGCTGACTATGGGTTTAGTAGAGGTAGACATGTGGACGATATTTTATTTTCTGGTGACAACATATCTACTTCATAGAGGTAGTCATATTAACATAATAGAGTTTTACTGAGGGTAGGAGACATATGTAATTTTGCTAAAGATTTACACGGATTAGACATTGACGAGGAAGACGGTAAAGACACTAAAATTGACATATTTTTGTGCTTTTGGACAATTGAGACTCGATGTATTTGTGCTAAAGATCTAAGAAAAGACTTGACACACTATTTATTCTAAAATCTAAGGAAAGTAAACAAAGACACAAATATGTACAAGACTCTGAATTTGAGAATTGAAAGCTATGAACTATGGACTGTTTGGAAAATTGACTCAAAAAAACTAAAATAAAGACTAAGAATGTAAAGTTGGTGTTAATTACAACGGAAGTAGATCTTATGCAAACACTTGCTTCCTCTCTCCTAAGAGAGTGGGATGGCTATGATACCAAGTAGAGAGGGTGACACCAGGGTAGGGCAAGGCACACAAGCAATATTAGGCTAGAAGGATAACAACAGACCTCTAACTTTCCCAACACGACATGATAGGCTGCGATAGCCATACGAAAGACCTCTAACTTTCCAATATGATAGGCGATTCACGACCATATTGGTGGCAGCCATATGAAATCAAAGCTAACTTTCAAACATGATAGGCGGTTCACGACCATATAGGCGGCAACCATACAAAATAAAAGCTTTTAATCGACACAACAACAATAATTTTATTACTGGGGTTATGCATCCGCTAATGCCTAAATGACGGTTTGCCACGAAACAAAGACTTCTCAACCCTCAATGGGATGGATTGACTTTGCCAGTCTTTGAAAACAAGTAAATCATTTAGTTCTTTGGTAGTATAACTTTCCCCGATGACATACACAGATTTTGACAAAAGACCTTTAACTTTCCCAACACGACATGATAGGCTCCGAAAGCCATACGAAAGATCTCTAGCTTTCGAACACGATAGACGATTCACGACCATATAGATGACGGCCATACGAAATCAAAGCTTTTAATCAACACGATAACAACTTTCTTATGACTGGGGCTATGCATCCACTAACTCCTAAAGGACGATTTTCCATGGAACAAAGACTTCTCAACCCTAAATGGGATGGATTGACTTTTCTAGTTTTTTAAAACAAGTAAATCATTTAATTCTTTGGTAGTATAACTTTTCTCGGTGACATACACGGGCTTTAGCGGCTCTCCTAGCCTTAGCGCCCTCAACAGTCCTATGGGAACAAGTTTCTCTACCAAACTAACAGATTTGCATGTCTCATAATAAAGTAAGAAGCAAATCAAAAAGCTATTGTGTTGGACTTAAGCCAAATTTGTTTCATAAACATGGAAAGGACTTAGCCAATTTCGTTTCATAAACATGGAAAGGGCAAAGAAATCAATTTCATTTCATGCTCATGGAAAGGACTTAGAAATCCATATTGGAATCACAACAAGAACACTTTCCTTGCATGATCTTTCCTTACCCCACTTCTCCAACCTAAGAGACCGAAGTGCCCATCCCCTCGGAAGAGAAGAGCAAGAGAGAGATTTAGCCAACAAACATTTTATTGAAAACAAGAAATATTACAAGTGTTTTTAGGTGGAGAGATTGATGTCCTCCAACTATAGACCTATGCTTCCTTTTATCATAGAAGGAAGTCTTAATATAAATAAAATGGAAAGATAAACATTATCTAAACACACGTGGCCCACTATTCTAAAAATAGTAAAGCCTTTCCTATCTCTAATAAAAGATAAGCCATGTCTGGGAACATACCTCTATCCTAATAAAATGAAATTACATTACTCTTTTATTCAAACCGGGCCCCTCAAATATGTGGTGGAGCCTAACAAAACAAAACTAAAATATGTTATTGGCATGTGTTATCACGTGCAAGCAGGTGGATCAGCAACTTGTAGATGGAATCAAGCAGGTGGGTGAGCAGCTTGTAATCTTCTTGCAAGCAGGTGGGTAAGGTCCTTGTAGTCATCTGGCAAGTAGGTGGATAAGCAGCTTGCAGGGAAACCCTTTGGGGAGGTTTTTGTGATGAAAGCACTGGATAAGCACCTTGCAGGCAAACCCTTTGAAGAGGTTTTCATGGTAAACCTTGGAAGGTTATTTCAAAATGCTTTTGGTAAGTGGTAATTTCTTGCACATGTCATTAGGCTTCATCTCTTCATCCAGTGTTGAAAGTTGATGACGGAGAGCTTGTGTATCCTTCTTCCTTCCACCAGTCGATGCTATGTTTCTTCCTGAGGTGTTACTTATCTTCCAAGCTTATTTTCAGGGATCTGGTCAAGTAACCCTACGTGTTAGAAGAACTTGTTGTGTTGCATTCACATTTTTATGGTAGAACATTCAATCGTATGCTTTTAAGGGCTTTGGTGACTTCATCTCTCATAAATTCATATGGAGGTTAACATTCCTTTGCTACCTGACAGACCTTGTCCCAGTGGGGATGGTTATTGCTGTAGTTCTATTTTCCTTATTCTTTTAGCCAGATCTCCTTTCGAATGCATCTGTTTTGTTGGATGATAATTCTTTGTGCCTAGTAGTATTTGTCTTCCAAAGATATTATTGATATGGGATATTTTTGATAGAGTGAAATCTCCAGCCGAGCTCGGACCTCATAGTTTGAAATTCCCATCAGACGAGGTAGCATGAATACTTTTGCATCGTAGGAATCTTTAAAATATCGTACCAAATATTTTTATGGCTTGAACCACAACATAAACCTTCTGAGAGCTGGTTGGATTCGATCATAGTACCTGAATGCATCATACTTGAACTCCATGAGGATGTGGTACTGGTGGCATAAGTACCAGAATAGCCATAGGAGCTCTTGTGGAAAGTCATTGGCTAGCGGCACGAACACATGGCAGAATGGATATTCAGGATGAACTCCGAACTGATTCAGGATGGATCTTTCATACTCTCTGAACACCTATAGATCATAGAAAGTTCTTCTGTCTAGGAGAATGGATGGATTGAATGGATCCACATACTGGTTTAGCAGATCTAGAGGGTAGTCTGCTATTCTAAAAGAGGGTATCACTGATGTGTTGAGCATGAGAAATTGAATAGTTAGCTTTTCTGTGATCAGACAGACATCTTCTTTTCCTACATTTGATATCATGTAGATACCATCTGCATAGATGTCACCTGATTCTTTATAAACGTCCAATGAGAATAGAGTGTCCTCTATCGGTTCCTCCTCCAGAGAGAAGACCGATTTAAGGTCGACGTTTTTTGCTGAGATAGATGCCCATGTTTTCTGCTATATCTTCAAAGAGGTGTACTGAGTCATTCAACTTCTTGGTTTGAGGAAAATTTCTCTTAAAGTTTCCAGGATTTTTGTAGAAAAAGCATCCATTGTTTTTATTATAAGTGGTCAGATTTCTTCCCCTAAAATCCCTAGTTTTCCTGGACCTGTCGTCTCTAGGACTGGGGAGTTTGAACCTCCTGAACTATAGCTATCTCTTAGAACTTGTCCGGAACCTCTAACACTGGCAGTTGGATTTAGTAACAAGATCATTCCTGTTGCATGCCCTATCGAGGCCTGGATTATTCTGCATGATCTACTTCAGTACAGATCTCTTCGTGCATATACTGTCTAGGGCCTGAAAGATGGCCTGCGTGATGTAGCCTACCTGTGGGACTGTGATGGATTTGAACTTGTCCTTCACAATCTTCATGGCATGGCCTACTAGCATCTTCGGCAGTGATAATACGAAGGCTTACTTCAGGCTAGGGTCTCCACCCAGCTCGAATTACATCTTCACCAACTTTTAGAAGTGGACATCGATGACATCACTGTCATACGATATGTATTTCATTTTGAAGAGCTGCCTCCACAGCTTCTCTTATCTTTGGCCTGTGTCTCCGCAGAAGACCTTTTGTAGGTTTTGGATTTTGAAGGCAAAGTCTTGGGATGAGGTAGGTGTTCTTATCAGCAATCCCAAGTGTGTTCCACCAATCTCTGAGGATTCTGAAGAACCTCAAAGTGAATTCTAACAGGATCATATACTTTTCTCATTCAGCCAGATTCTTCATTGCCATCAAAGTATAGAAGTCTTGGATCCTTTGGGGCTAGGCTGATAGTTTGACATTGTTGAGGGCAACGGTATGGAATCCAGTCCCTATAATTTTCTCTGCAGTTGTCGTCAGTTCTGACCTTTTTTTTGAGATCGGATCATCCGTCATCCTGTCCTGATTGTCGACTACTTTAGAGACTTTTGGGTCTTTTGTATTGTTCATGAAGAAGGTTTGATTATCTTTTTTTGAGGATTCAATAGAGTATTTAGAATTTTTCTCAACATATTCTCGTGAATCTCCTAAGGAATCTTCACTATCTTTGATATATTAGCCATCTAGAAATTTATCACCGATATCTGAATATTCATCCATAGGATCACTATCGAATGAGTACTTACTTTGTTAGTCTTCCAGAGCAGGAAAGGGATCAATATCTTGAATATATTCATTACATTGGAAATATTGTTGTATGGGATCCCTATCAGCTGGATCTTGGGGGTCTTCAATTTCATAGAGATTTGGCACAACTTGATTAGAGAGAATCAAGTTATCTTGGAAACCATGGTTCGAAGGTAGCCAATCATTATTGAGAAGACCATCTTTTAGCAAGGCGGCCCATTTCTTATCTTTATGTGGTACTTCGGCTGCTCGAATCATCAAATCATCATCGGGGAAGGTGATGTCATGACCTGAGATTCTCATGTTTCCTCTATCTATATCCTTCTGGCCAAATTCCATCTTTCTCTTAGATTGTTTATGGGTTGCATCAACCTTTTTCTTGGCTGTTATGGCATCTTTCCTTTCCTAAGCAAGCTTGGCTATGTCATAAACTTGTTTATCAAGAGGAGATGGATAGAAGGATATAGGTAATGGTGAGCTCGAGGGTAAAGTAGTAAAGCTGTGGCCCATTCTTGGTGGCGAGTATGTCTGCGGTGACATAGGAAATGAAGTTAGTTGTAGTAGTGAGTTATGGGTTCTCTATGGTTCAAAAGTACCATATTTCAGGTGTTGGATCTGTTCTATCAGAGAAGCCATTACTTCTTTTTACTGGTCGAAGAAATGGGATAGCAAGGTGCCTGGATGACATATGTCATAGTGCAAGGTTTTAAGACTAAGTTCTAGGGCTCGGATAAGTCCATCATGTTGCATAAATATTTTTTCCACTTTTTTACTCATTGCTTCAACCTTATTCACCAACTTAGTTTGTGCGTGAGCAACACTCTTGATGGATTGGCCAATGCTGGATATCATCCTGTTTTGGTGCATGGCATTTTTAGACTGCCAGTTAAGAGTTGCTTCGATGTCACGCAGGGACACCTTTTCACCCGTTGGTAGGATAACATTTTTTGCTGGTATTTTTGGAGCGAGGCTCAAGTTATCCTTTTCAATGTTTTGGTTAAGTGGGAAGTCATTTGGGTGATTAGAGCTGGAAGGGGACATCATTAGTATATTAACCTCGGGCTCTTCTTTGGTGTTTAAAGTATCCCCACGACATATGTTATTGTCACAGTCAATATTCTATGGGCAATGTCCTAAAAAAAGCCATCTATGCCACATTGTGCTTCTACCCTCATGATTGAAGTGTTTTATCCAATCATGATCATTCATGAAGCTTGACAGAAAACATTTGATGATTTCGGTGTTCTTCTTATTGGGAAGGTCATCGGAAGGTTGGTACATATGGATGGAGAAGGTTTTTTTATGGGGCTTCTTGAGATGGGAGTGGTTGAAACTTATAGCGACTGTGTTGTCGTTCCTTTTGGTGAAAGTCTGTTCAGTGGACTAGAGAGGTTGAGGATGGTCTCTCAAATTCTTATAATTTGTGACCCAAGAGTCTGGAAGAATTATTGTGAGTTCTTCACTTGATATTTGCCTCAGAATTTGGGTGCACTAGGTGGTTCTGTTGGTGGCATCTATGTTTAGGAACAAAACATTTTTGTCACCTGGAAGAGATAGATCCATAGCATGGTTCTTAACTCACCAAGCAATCTGGTAGTGCAGAGTTGCCAGTATGGCATCTCTAGCTTAAAAAGCTCCAAGAATTTAGACCTGGATCTTTAACGCCTCCATCAGATACTGATCAGAGAGGGATATATTGAAGTTGGGAAATATAGTAACAAAGACTTTCCTGGGGTTTAGTGTGATCTTCGACATACCCAAGTTTGTATATTGGTACTCATTGTATCTGGTATCTTGGAGGGAAAGACGCACCACTACTGGCTGGTCTTTTCGTCCGTGATACGTCAACGCAATACTAACAACACTAAAATGGTTATGGGTGAAGTCTTGGCTTTTCCACTATCGCAAAAAATCTTTCGGCATCTGCAGAGTGATGAATTGTTCTTACTGAGTTGTAAGAATAGGGTGCTGGTCAAGTTTTGATGAAGCAACATATTCCTTAACTCCTTTTGGCTTTTGTTGGATCAAAGAACGGATCTGCAACCACGGGTTGCATGCCTTCTTTACAAAAGCTAAGTATGGATTTAGTAGAGGTAGATATGTGGAAGATATTTTATTTTTTGGTGACAACACATCTACTTCATAGAGGTAGTCATATTTACATGACAGTGTTTTACTGAGAGTAGGAGACATATGTAATTTTGCTAAAGATTTACACGGACTAGACGCAGACTTGGAGGACAATAAAGACTCTGAAATCGACATATTTTTGTGTTTTTTGGACAATAGAGACTAGATGTATTTGTATTAAAAATATAAGAAAAGGCTTGACACACTATTTGTAGTAAAATCTAAGGAAAGTAAACAAAGACACAAATTTGTACAAGACTCTGAATTTGAAAATTGAAAACTGTGAACTATGGACTGTTTGAAAACTAGACTTAAAAAAAACTAAAGTAAAGAAAGAAAATGTAAAGTTGGCGTTAATAACAACGGAAGTAGATCTTATCCAAACACTTGCTTCGTTCCTCCGAAGAGAGTAGTATAGAAGGGGACAGCAGGGCACGACAAGGCACGCATGCAATATTAGGCTCGAAGGATATCAACAGACCTCTAACTTTCCCAATATGACATGATAGGCTATGACAGTCATAAGAAAGACTTACCATATAGGCGGCAGCCATACGAAATCAAAGCTTTTAATTGACACCACAATAGCTTTCTTACGTCTGGGGCTCCGTATCCACTATCTCCTAAAGGATGGTTTATCATGGAACAAAGACTTCTGAACCCTCAACGAGATGGGTTGAATTTTCTAGTCTTTGAAAATAAGTAAATCATTAAGTTCTTTGGTAGTATAACTTTCCCTAGCGACATACACGGGATTTAGTGGCTCTCCTGGCCTTAGCGCCCTAAACAGTACTATGGGAACAAGTTTCTATACCCAACAAACGGATTTATGTGTCTCATAATAAAGTAAGAAGAAAATAAGAAAGTTGTTGTGTTGGACTTAAGCCAATTTCGTTTCATAAACATGGAAAGGACTTAGCCAATTTCGTTTCATAAATATGAAAAGGACTTAAAGTCAATTTTGTTTCATGATCATGGAAAGGACTTAGAAATCCATATTGGTATCACAACAAGAACACTACCCTTGTATAATATTTCCTTACCCCACTACTCCCACCTAAGGGACCAAGGTGCCCATCCCTTCAGAAGAGAAAAGCAAGAGAGAGAACTTTAGACAACAAATATTTTATTGAAAAAAAGAAACCTTACAAGTGAGTTTTTAGGTGGAGAGATTGATGTCCTCCAACTAAAGACCTATGCTTCCTTTTATAGGAGAAGGAAGTTTAATACAAACAAAACAAAAAGATAAACGTTATCTAAACGCACGTGGCTTACTATTCTAAAATAGTAAAGCCCTATTCTATCTCTAATAAAAGATAAGCCCTATCCGGGCACACATTTCTATCCTAATAAAACAAAATTAAATCACCCTTTTATTCAAATCGAGCCCCTCAAATATTTGGCGGAGCCTAAAAAAAAAACTAAAATATGTTGTTGGCATGTGACATGTCGTGCAAGCAGGTGGATCAGCAACTTTTAGTTGGCTTCAAGCAGGTGGGTGAGCAGCTTGTAAGATTCTTGTGAGTAGGTGGGTAAGCTCCTTGTAGTCATCTGGCAAGTAGGTAAATAAGCAGCTTGCAGGAAATCCCATTGGGGAGGGTTTTGTGATGAAACAGCTGGATAAGCACCTCACATGCAAACCCTTTGTAGATGGTTTCATGGTAAACCTTGGCAGGTAATTTCATGGAGCTTTTGGTAAGTGGTAATTTCTTACACATATCATCGAACGTCATCTCTTCATTCAGTGTTGGAATGTGATGACGGTGGGATTTCATATCCTTCTTCTTTCCACCAGTCGACACCATGCTTTTTCCTGAGGCATTTTTTGTCTTCCAAGCTTTCTTTCAGCGATTTGGCAAAGTAACCCTTCCTGTTAGACAAACTTGTTGTGTTGTATTCCCATTCCTATGGTGGAACATTCAACCGTATGCTTTTAATTGCTTTGTTGACTTCATCCCTCATGAATTTGTATGGGGGTTGATATTCCTTTGCTACCTGAAGGACCTTGTCCCAGTGGGGATGGTTATCACTGTAGTTCCATTTTCCCTATTTTTTTTGCCAGATCTACTTTGGAATGCATCTATTTTGCTGGAAGATAATTCTTTATGCCTCATAGTATTCATCTTCCAAGGATAGGATTGATATGAGAAATTTCCAACAGAGCAAAATCTCTAGCAGAGTTTGGACCTCTTGGTTTGAGATTCCCACCGGATGATGTAGCATGAACACCTTTGCATTGTAGGAATATTTAAAGCATCAAACCCAATATTTTCGTGGCTTAAACCACATCATGAATCTTCTGAGGGCTGGTTGGATTAGATTAAAGTGCCTGAATGCATCACACTTGAACTCCATGAGGATGTGGTACTGGTGGCATAAGTACCAGAATAGCCATTGGAGCTCTTGTGGAAAGTCATTGGCTAGTGCTATGAGCACATGGCAGAACAGATATTCACGATGAACTATGAACAGCTTCAGGATGGATTCTCCATACTTTTTGAACACCTATAGCTCATAGAAAGTTCTTCTCAATGGATCTACATGCGGGTTGAGCAGATCTAGGGTGTAGTCTAATATTTCAGAAGAGGGTATCACTGATGTGTTGAGCATGAAAAATTAGCTAGCCGGCTTTTCTGTGATCAGGCAGATGTCTTTTTTTACTGCACTTGATATCAGGTAGAGACCATCTACATAGATGTCACCTGATTCTTCATAGACATCCAATGAGAATAGAGTGTCCTCCGTCAGTTCCTCCTTCAGAGAGAAGATCAATTCAAGGTCATCGTCTTTACTGAGATAGATGCCCGTGTGGTCTGCTATTTCTTCAAAGAGGTGGAATGAGTCTTTCGACTTCTTTGTTTGAGGATAATTTCTCGCAAAGTGTCCAGGCTTTTAGTAGATGAAGCATCCATCTTTTTTTTTGTAGGCGGTCGAATTTCTTCACTTGAAATACCTGGTTTTCCTAGTCATCCTAGACCTATCATCTCGAGGTCTGGGGAGTTTGAACCTCTTAAAGTGCAGTTGTATCTTAGAACTTGTCCGGCGTCTCGAACAAGGGCAATTGGATTTAGTAACAAGATCGTTTCTGCTGCATGCCCTATCGAGAGATAGATTATTCTATACGATCTACTTTAGTACAGATATCTTTGTGGATATATTGTATAGGGCCTAAAAGATGGCCTGCCTGATCTAGCCTACCTGTGGGTCTATGATGGATTTGAACTTGTCCTCCACAATTTTCATGGCATGGCCTGCTAGTATCTTCGGCAGTGATGATATGAAGGCTTGATTCAGGCTAGTATCTATGCCATGATTGAAGTAGATCTTTGCCATCTTTTGGAAGTGGACATTAATGACATCTCTATCGTATGATATGCACTTTATTTCGAAGAGCTTCCACCGCAGCTTCTCCTGTGTTTGGCCTGTGTCTCTGCAGAAGAGCTCTTGTAGGATCTAGATGTTGAAGGTGAAGTCTTGGGATGTGAGGTAGGTGTTCTTAAAAAAAATTCGAAGTAAGTTCCACCAGTCTCTGAGGATTTTGGAGAACCTCAAAGTGAACTCTGACACAATCATGTACATTTCTCGTTTAGCCAGATTCTTCGTTGCTATCCAAGTATAGAAGTCTTGGATCCTTTGGTTCTAGGCTAATACTTTGACATCATCAAAGGTGAAGGTATGAAATCCAGTCCCAACAATTTTCTTTGCAGTTGTCATTGGTTTTGGCCTTCTTTTCGAGATCGAATCATCCGTCATCCCATCCTGATCATCGACTACTTCAGAGACTTTTGGTTCTTTAGCATTGTTCATGAAGATGGGTGGACAGTCTTCTTCAAGGTATTTGATTGAGGATTCAGGAGTTTTCTCAATCTATCATTACAAATAGCCTGAGGATTCATCAATGTCTTTGATGTGTCCGTCAATTGGGAAGTTATCACTAGTTTCAGAATATTCATCCGTTTGGTTAGTCTTAGACAAATATTCATTCGATCGTTTCTCAAGAAGGTCATCAGGATGAAAGCCATAAAGGTCATCAATGGCTTTCAAATATTCCTCTGTAGGATCATTATAATCCAAAAGATAAGGGATAGAATCTGGGATATCGTCATCCTACAAGATGTAGAAATTTGGGACAACTTGATCATAGATAATCGAGTCGTCATCAGAATAACCATTTGGGAATAACCACTTATCATTGAGAATACCTTGTCTGATAGACTCCCAATATTCATCTGGTGGTTCTTCATCTTGGATTTCCAAGTCATCATCAGGAATTATAGGACATATGATTGAGAATATTAGGTCACTCTTTGGATCAGCATGACTTGAAACCATTATGTTTTTCGATTCTACATCCTATGGAACCATGCCAAAATCCTTCTTTCTTTTGGACTATTTTTGTACCATCTCAGCTCATTTCTGGGCTGCAATGGCATATTTTCTTTCCCATGCAAATTTTGCAATGTCAAGCTCTTGTTCATCTTTTGGTGCCTGAGTGAATGACGTAGGCATATATGAACTAGATAGGGAAGTAAGAAAGGTATGGACCAATTTTTATGGTGGATGTGCCTTTGGTAACATTGGAAATAAGGTCGTCTTTGTGGTAGATGATTGGACATTTTGTGGGTTAAAGTTTCCATATTTCAGAAGATGAATTTGTTCTTTAAGTAAGGCCATTTCTTTCCGTTGTTGGTCAAAGCAGTGTAGGATTGAGTTTCCTGGCAGACATATACAAATTTTATGTTCTGCAGCCTATTTTGTAGTGCTTTGATGAGTCCGACATGCTGGATGGATGCATGTTCTGATTTTTTTTTCCATTGTGTCTACTTTGTTTACCATCTTACTTTGTGTGTAGGTAACATTTTTGGCATAAAGTCTGATACTGGTGATCATGGTGTTTTGGATCATGGATGTCTCAGATTGCCAATTAAGAGTTGTTTCTGTATCGCTCAAGGGCCTTCTATTACCAGTTGGTAGGTTGACATGTGGTTTTTTGGAGCGTGATTTAGTTTATCTTTTTCACAGTATTGTTTTGGTGGGAAAATATAATTTTGGTCAGAGCTGGTAGAATATATCATGAACATTTGAGTCTCGGATGTTTTGCTGGTAGTATAGGTTTTGCCTTTTGATGGAGTGGGAAATGGTGGCCAATCTTGGGGGTTGTGGGAGAACATGAAAGTATATTCCTTCTCCTTCCTTTCCCAATTGGTTGGAAATAGAACTCATCATATTCCACATCATCTTCCTGGCATTCATTACAGTCACAGTCGATATCCCATGCACAGTGTCCTGTAAAAGGACATTTATACCAGTGTATGTGGAGACCATCATGATTGAATTGTTTTATCCAATCATGTTCACTCATGGCGTAACTAAGTAAACAACCAAGAAAAAGGCTGATGCAGCCCATAAACAATCCAAAAGAAAGATGGAACTTGGAGAGAAAGATACAAACAAAGGAACCATGATAATCTCAAGTCATGACATCACCTTCCCCGATGATGATTTGACGATTTGAGCACACGAAGTACTATATGAAAATAAGGAATGGGCCACCTTGCTTAAATATGGTCTTCTCAATAATGATTGGCTACCTTCGGACCATGGTTTCCAAGATAACTTGATTCTCTCCGATCAAGTTGTGCCGAATCTCTATGAAATTAAAGACCCCCAAGAACCAACTGATTAGGATCCCACACAAGAATATTTGAAATACAATGAAGATATTCGAGATATTGATCCCTTCCTTCTCTGGATCTATGAGTTGTAGGATTTTAGAAAGTATAGAGGATCCATCCTGAAGCTATTCGGATATTATCCAGAATATCTGTTCTACCATGTGTTCATAGTACTATCCAATGACTTTCCACCAGAGCTCCTATGGTATTCTGGTACTTGTGCCACCAGTACCACATCCTCATGGAGTTCAAGTGCGATGCATTTGGACACTTTGATTGAATCCAACCAGCTCTGAAAAGGTTCATGCTGTGGTTTAAGCCATGACAATATTGGGTTTGATGTTTTAAATATTCCTACGATGCAAAGGTATTCATACGACTTCCCCTGGTGGAAATATCAAACCACGAGGTCCAAGCTCTGCCGGAGATTTCACTCTGTTGGAAATTTATCGTATCAATCCATTCCTTGGACGACGAATACTTTGAGGTACAAGGAATTATCTTCCGTTAAAACAGATGCATTCCAAGGGAGATCTGGCAAAAAGAAATGGAACTACAATGATAACCATCGCCACTAGGACAAGGTTCGTCAAGCAGCAAATGAATATCAACCTCTATATGAATTCATGAGGGATGAAGTCACCAAATCCATTAAAAGCATACAGTTGAATGTTCCACCATAGGAATGGGAATGCAACATAGCAAGTTCGTCTAACAGGAAGGGTTACTTCACCAGATCGCTAAAAAAAAGCTAGGAAGACAAAGAACGCCTCAAGAAGAAGCACAACGTCAACTGGTGGAAGGAAGAAGGATACGCAAGCTCACCATCATGACCTTTCAACACTGGATGAAGAGATGACACCCGATGACATGTGCAAGAAATTACCACTTACCAAAAGCTCCGTGAAATTACCTGCCGAGGTTTCCATGAAAGCCTCCTCAAAGGGTTTTCCTGCAAGGTGCTTATGCAGTTGTTTCATCCTAAAACCCTCTCCAATGGTTTCCCTGCAAGCTGCTTATCCACCTACTTGCCAGATGACTATAAGGAGATTACCCACCTTCTTGCAAAAATCTTACATGCTTCTCATTCACCTGTTTGAAGCCATCTACAAGATGCTAATCCACCTGCTTGTACGTGATATCACATGCTAACAACATGTTTTAGTTTTGTTTTGTTAGGCTCCGCCACATATTTAAGGGGCCCAGTTTGAATAAAAACATGATGTAATTTTATTTTATTAGGATAGAAGTGTGTGCCCGGATAGGGCTTATCTTTTATTAGAGATAGGATAGGGCTTTGCTATTTTTAGAATAGTGGCCCACATGTGTTTAGATAATGTTTATCTTTCCATTTTATTTGTATTAGGACTTCCTTCTCCTATAATAGGAAGCATAGGTCTTTAGTTGGAGAAGATGAATCTCTCCACATAAAAACCCACTTGTAAAGTTTCTTGTTTTCAATAAATTTTTGTTGGCTAAAGTTCTCTCTATTGCTCTTCTCTTCCAAGGGGATGGGCACTTCGGTCCCTTAGGTTGGATTAGTGGGGTAAGGAAAGATTATGCACGGAAAGTGTTCTTGTTGTGATTCCAATATGGATTTATATGCCCTCTCCGTGATCATGAAATGAAATTGATTTCTAAGTACTTTGCATGTTTGTGAAACAAAATTTGATAAGTCCTTTCCATGTTTATGAAACGAAATTAGATTAAGACCAACACAACAACTTTTTCGATTTGCTTCTTACTTTATTATGAGACACGTAAATCTATTAGTTGGGTAGATAAACTTGTTCCTACAGGACTGTTGAGGGCGCTAAGGCCAGGAGAGCTGCTAAAGCCCGTGTATGTCGCCGGGGAAAGTTATACTACTAAGAAACTAAATAATTTACTTGTTTTCATAGATTGAAAAAGTCAAGCCATCCTGTTGAGGGTTGAGAAGTCTTTATTTCATGGAAAACGATCCTTTAGGAGTTAGCGGATGTGTAGCCCAGTCGTAAGAAAGCTATTGTGGTGTCGATTAAAAGCTTCGATTTCGTATGGCTGTTGCCTATATGGTCGTGAATCGCCTATCATATTGGAAAGTTTGCTTTGATTTTGTATGGATGTTGCCTATATAGTCATGAATAGCTTATCATGTTGTAAAGTTAGAGGTCTTTCGTATAGCTATCGCAGCCTATCATGACTGGTTTCAAAAGTTAGAGGTCTGTTGTTATCCTTAAAGCCTAATATTGCCTACGTACCTTGCTGTGCCTCGCTGTCCCCTTCTCTACTTGATATCAAATCCATCCCACTCTCTTCGTATTAAGGAAGCAAGTGTTTGCATAAGATCTACTTCCGTTGTTATTAACACCAACTTTACATTTTCAGTCTTTACTTTAGTTTGTTTGAGTCTAGTTTCAAAACAGTTCATAGTTCATAGTTTTCAATTCTCAAATTCAGAGTCTTGTACTTATTTTTCTTTGTTTACTTTCCTTAGATTTTAGAACAAATAGTGTGTCAAGTCTTTTCTTAGATCTTTACCAAAAATACATTGAGTCTCTATTGTCCCCAAAACACAAAAGTATGTCGATTTCAGAGTCTTTGCCATCTTCCTCATCTGTGTCCTGTCCGTGTAAATCTTTAGCAAAATTACATATGTTTCCTACCCTCAGTAAAAATCTGTCATATAAATATGACTACCTCTATGAAGACGATGTGTTGTCACCAAAAAATAAAATATCTTCCACATATCTACCTCTACTAAATCCATACTCAGCTTTTGTAAACAAGGCATGCAACCCGTGGCTGCAGATCCGTTCTTTGGTCCAAAAAAATCCAAAGGGAGTTAAGGAATATGTTGTTGCATCAAAACTTAACCAACACCCTATTCGTGCAACTCTGGAAGAATAGTTCATCATTTTGTAGATGCCGAAAGATTTTCTGCGACAGTGGAAAAGGCAATGCTTTACCCATATCCATTTTGGTGTAGTCAGAGTTGCGTTGACGTAGCACGGACAAAAAGGTCAGCCAGTAGTGGCACGTCTTTCCCTACTAGAGACCAAATACAACGATTACCAACATGCAAACTTAGGTACTTCAAAAATCACACTGAACGCCGAGACAGTCTTTGTTTTTATATTTCCCAACTTTAATATGTCCCTCTCTGATCCGTATGTGACAAAGGCGTTGAAGATCCAGGTCCAAATTCTTGGAGCTCCTGAAGATTGAGATGCCATACAGGAAACTCTTTACTACCAGATTGCTTGGCGAGTTCAAAACCATGCTACGGATCTAGCTCTTCCAGGTGGCAAAAATGCTTTTTTTGTAGACGTAGATGGCACCAACTGAACCTCCTAGTGCACCCAACTTCCGAGGCAAATATCCAGATAAGAACTCACCAAAATTCTTCCCTACTCTTGGGTCACAAATTACAAGAAGTTGATAGACCATCCTTAACCTCTCCAGTCCACTAAACACACTTTCACCAAAAAGAATGACAACACAGTCGCTATAAGTTTCGACCACTCCCATCTCAAGAAGCCCCATAAAACAACCTTCTCTGTCCATATGTACCAACCTTTTGATGACCTTCTAGATAAGAAGAACACTGAAATCATCAAATGGTTTCTGTCGATCTTGATGAGTGATCATGATTTGAAAAAACACTTCAATCATGAGGATCGCAACATGATGTGGCATAAATGTATTTTTTTGGGACATTGCCCATGGAATATTGACTGCGACTGTAACATATGTTGCGTTGATACTTTACATACTGAAGAAGAGCTCGAGTCTAAAATACTAATGATGTCCCTTTCCAGCTCCAGTCACCCAAATGATTTCCCATCAAACCAAAACTTTGAAAAGGATAACTTGAGCCACGCTCCAAAAATGCCAGCAAAAAATGTTATCCTACCAATGGGTGAAAGGGTGTCCCTGAATGACACCGAAGCTACTCTCAACTGGCAGTTTGAAAATGCCATGCGCCAAAATAGGATGCTATCCAATATCTACCAATCCATCAAGCTCACACACAAACTAAGTTGGTGAACATGGTCGAAGTAATGAGCAAGAAAGCAAAACAAACATTTATACAGCATGATGGACTTATCCGAGCCCTAGAACTTTGGCTCAAAACCTTGCACTATGACATATGTCCACTAGGAACCTCGCTATCCCACTTCTTCGACAAGCAAAAAAAGAAATGGCTTCTCTGAAAGAACAAATCCAACACCTGAAATATAGTACCTTTGAAAAACAGAGAACCCATAGCTCACTACCAAAACCAACTTCATTCCCTATGTCACCTCAGACATACTCGCCACCAAGAATGGGCCACAACTTTACCACTTTCCCATGTAGTTAACCATTACCTATGTCCATCTTTCCAGCTCTTCTTGATGAAAAAGAGTTTGACATAGCCAAGTTTGCTTGGGAAAGAAATGATGCCATAGCAGCCATGAAAAAGGCTAATGCAGCACGAAAACAATCCAACGAAAAGATGCAATTTGGCGAGTAGGATAAAGATAGAGGAACCATTATAATCTAAGGTCATGACATCACTTTCCCTAAATATGATTTGACGATTCGAGCACCCAAAGTACCATATCAAGATAAGGAAAGGTCCGCCTTGCTAAAAAATGGTCTTCTTAATAATGATTGGCTACCTTCAGACCATGACTTCTAAGATAACTTGATTCTCTTCAATCATGTTATACCGAATCTCTATGAAATTGAAGATCCCTAAGATCCAGCTGATCTGGATCCCACGTAAGAATATTTTCAATGTAATAAAGATGTTCGAGATATTGATCCCCTTCCTGCTCTGGAAGACCAACAAAGTGAGTGCTCATTCGATAGTGATCCTACGGATGAATATTCATAAATCGGTGATAACTTTCTAGCTAACAAATATGTCCAAGAAAGCGAAGAATCCTCAGGAGATTTGTGAGAATATGTTGAGGAAACTCTTGAATACTCAATTGAATCCCCTGAAGAAGACTATCCATCCATCTTCTTGAACAATACCAAAGAACCAGAAGTCTCTGACATAGTCGATGATCAGGACGGGATGACGGATGATCCGATCCCAAAAAGACGGCCAAAATTAACGACAACTGTAAAGAAAACCGTTGGTACTGGATTCCATACTTTCACCCTTGATAATGTAAAATTATCAGCCTGGCCCTAAAAGATCCAAGAATTCTATACTTGGATGGCAACGAAGAATCTGGCTGAATGAAAAAAGTACATGATCCTGTCAGAGTTCACTTAAAGGTTCTCTGGAATCCTTAGAGGCTAGTGGAACACACTTGGGATTGCTGATAAGAACACCTAACTCACATCCCAAGACTTCAGCTTTAATATTTGAATCCTACAGGAGGACTTCTGCGGAGACACAGGCCAAAGATAGGAAAATCTGCGGAGGCAGCTCTTTGAAATGAAGCGCATAGTGTACGACAGAGATGACATCGATGTCTAATTCCAAAAGATGGCATAGATCTACTTTGAGCTAGGCAGAGACCCCAACCTGAAGTAAGCCTTCATATCATCACTGCCAAAGATGCTAGCAGTCCATGCCATGATGATTGTGGAGGACAAGTTCAAATCCATCACAATCCCACTAGCAGGCTACATCAGGCAGGCTATCTTTCAGGCCCTAGACATCATATGCATGAATAGATCTGTACTGAAGTAGATCATGCAGAACAATCCATATCTCGATAGAGCATGCATTAGGAATGATCTTGTTACTAAATCCAACTGCCCTAGTTCGAGCTGCCAGACAAGTTCTAAGAGACTGTTGTAGTTCAGGAGGTTCAAACTCCCTAAACCACTAGACGACCAGGAAAACCAGGTATTTTAGGAGAAGAAATCCGACCACCTACAAGAAGAACAATAGATGCTTCATCTGTAAAAAGCCTAGACACTTTGTAAGAAATTATCCTCAAACCAAGAAGTTGAAAGAATCAGTCCACCTATTGAAGAGATAACAGACTACACGGGCATCTATCTCGGCAAAAATAATGACCTTGAGTCGGTCTTCTCTCTGGAGAAGGAACCAATGGAGGACACTCTATTCTCATTGGACATCTATGAAGAATAATATGACATCTATGCAGATGGTCTCTACCTGATATCAATTGAAGAAAAGGACGACATTCGCCTGATCATGGAAAAGTCGGCTAGTTAATTTCCCATGATCAATATATTAGTGATACCCTATTTCGGAATAGAAGACTACCCCTATATCGGCTCAACTTGTATGTGGATCCATTCGATCTATCCCTTCTCCTAGAAAAAAGAACTTTCTATGAGCTACAAGTGTTCAAAAAGTATGGAGGATTCATCCTGAAGCCGTTTAGAGTTGATCCTGAATATCTGTTATTCCCTGTGCTCGTAGCTATAGCCAATGACTTTCCATAAGATCTCCTATGTATATTCTGGTACTTGTGCCACCAGTACCACATCTTCCTGGAGTTCAACTGTGATACATTCAAGCACTTCGATAGAATCCAACCAGCTCTTAGAAGGTTCATGGTGTGGTTCAAGCCATGATAATATTGGGTTCGATGTTTTAAATATTCCTATGATGCAAAGGTATTCATGCTACATCTTTTGGTGGGAATCTCAAAACACGAGGTCCAAGCTCAGCCGGAGATTTCACTCTGCTGGAAACTTCCCATAGCGATCCTATCCTTAAAAGACGAATACTACGAGGCACAAAGAATTATCTTCCAGCAAAATAGATGCATTCCAAAGGATATCTATCCAAAAGCATAGGGAAAATGGAATTACAGCGTTAACCATCCCTACTGGGACAAGGTCCATCATGCAGCAAAGGAATATTAACCTCTGTATGAATCCACGAGAGATGAAGTGACCAAAGCCATTAAAAGCATGTGGTCGAATGTTCCACCATAGGAATGGGAATGAAACACAACAGGCTCATCTAACAGGAAGGGTTACTTCACCAGATCGCTGAAAAGAAGCTTGGAAGACAAAGAACGCCTCAGGAAGAAGCACGACATCGATTGGTGGAAGGAAGAAGGCTACGCAAGCTCACCATCATTACCTTCCAACACTGCATGAAGAGATGACGCCCGATTACATGTGCAAGAAATTACAACTTACCATGAGTTCCATGAGATTAGCTTCCAAGGTTTATCATGAAACCATCCTCAATGGATTTGCCTGCAAGGTGCTTATCCAGCTGCTTCCCCACAAAACCCTCCCCAATGGGTTTCCTTGCAAGCTGCTTATCCACCTACTTTCCAGATGACTACAAGGAGCTTACACACCTACTTGCAAGAATCTTACAAGCTCCTCACCCATCTACTTGAAGCCAACTACAAGCTACTGATCCACCTGCTTGCACGTGATGTCACATGAAAGCAATATATTTTAGTTTTGTTTTGTTAGGCTTTGCCACATGTTTGAGGGGCCCGATTTGAATAAAAAGGTGATGTAATTTTGTTTTATTAGGATAGAAGTGTGTGCCCGGATAGGGCTTATCTTTTATTAGAGATAGGAAAGGTCTTTACTATTTTTAGAATAGTGGGCCACGCGTGTTTAGATAATGTTTATCTATCCATTTTGTTTGTATTAGGACTTCCTTCTCCGATGAAAGGAAACATAGTTCTTTAGTTGAAGGACATCAATCTATCCAGCTAAAAACACTTGTAAAGTTTCTTGTTTTCAATAAAATGTTTGTTGGCTAAAGTTCTCTCTCTTGCTCTTCTCTTCCGAGGGGATGGGCACTTCTATCCCTAGGTTGGATTAGTGGGGTAAGGAAAGATTATACAAGGCAAGTGTTCTTATTGTTATTCCAATATGGATTTCTAAGACCTTTCCATGATCATGAAACACAATTGATTTCTAAGTCCTTTTCATGTTTATGAAACGAAATTGGCTATGTCCTTTCCATGTTTAGGAAACAAAATTGGCTTATGTCCAACACAAAAACTTTTCAATTTGCTTCGTACTTTATGATGAGACACATAAATCTGTTAGTTGGGTAGAGAAACTTGTTCCCATAGGACTGTTGAGAGTTCTAAGGCCTAGAGAGCCCCTAAAGCCCGTGTATGTCGCCGGGGAAAGGTATACTACCAAATAACTAAATGATTTACTTTTTTTCAAAGACTGGCAAAGTCAAGCCATCCTATTGAGGGTTGAGAAGTCTTTGTTATTTGTCAAACCATCCTTTAGGAGTTAGTGGATGCGTAGCCCAAGTCTTAAGAAAAATGTTGTGGTGTTGATTTAAAGCTTTGATTTCGTAAGGCTGCCGCCTATATGATCGTGAATTGCCTATCATGCTGGAAAGTTAGCTTTTATTTTATATGACTGCAACCTATATGGTCATGAATTCCCAATAATGTTTGAAAGTTAGAGGTCTTTCCTATGGTTGTCGTAGCCTATCATGTCGTGTTCGGAAAGTTGAGCTCTTTATTTATCCTTCGACCCTAATATAGCCTACGTGCCTTGCCGTACCCCACTGTTCTCTTTATTACTTGGTATCAGAGCCATCCACTCCCTTCATAGGAAGGAAGCAAGCGTTTGCATAAGATCTACTTCCGTTGTTATTAAAGCCAACTTTACATTTTCAGTCTTTACTTTAGTTTGTTTGAGTATAGTTTCAGAACAGTTCATAGTTCATAATTTTCAATTCTCAAATTTAGAGTCTTGTAATTATTTATCTTTGTTTACTTTCCTTAGATTTTAGAACAAATAGTGTGTCAAGTCTTTTCTTAGATATTTATAAAAAACACATTGAGTCTCTATGGTCGAAAAAACACAAAAATATGTCGATTTCAGAGTCTGCCATTTTCCTCGTCTGCGTCTTGTCCGTGTAAATCTTTAGCAAAATTACATATGTTTCCTACCCTCAGTAAAACATTGTCGTATAAATATGACTACCTCTATTAAATCAATGTGTTTTCACCTGAAAATAAAATATCTTCCATATATCTACCTCTACTAAATCCATACTCAGCTTTTGTAAAGAAGGCAGGCAACCCGTGGCTGCAGATCCGTTCTTTGGTCAAAAAAAAGCCAAAGGGAGTTAAGGAATATGTTGTTGCATCAAAACTTAACCAGCACCCTATTCGTGTAGCTGTGGAAGAAAAGTTCATCATTTTGTAGATGCTGGAAGATTTTCCACAATAGTGGAAAAGTCGAGGTTTTGCTCATATCCATTTTGGTGCTGTCAAAATTGCGTTGATGTATCACTGACGTAAAGGCCAGCCAGTAGTGGTGTGTCTTTCTCTCAAAGATACCAGATACAACGAGTACTAACATACAAACTTGGGTATGTCAGAGATCATACTTAACGTCGGGACAGTCTTTGTTACTATATTTCCCAACTTTAATATGTCCCTCTCTGATCATTATTCGACAGAGGCGTTGAAGATCCAAGTCCAAATTCTTGGAGCTCCTCAAGATATAGATGCCATACAGGAAACTCTGCACTCCCAGATTTCTTGGTGAGTTCAGAACCATTTTACGAATCTATCTCTTCCAGGTGATAAAAATGCTTTATTCCTAGACGTAGATGCCACCAACTGAACCTCCTAGTGCACCCAAATTTTGAGGAAAATATCCAGAGAAGAACTCACCAAAATTCTTCCAAACTCATGGGTCACAAAATACGAGAATTTGAGATACCATCCTCTACCTCTCTAGTCCACTGAACCCACTTTCACGAAAGAAAATAACAACACAGTCGCTATAAGTTTCGACCACCCCCATCTCAAGAAGCCCCATAAAACAACCTTCTCTATCAATATGTACCAACCTTCTAATGACTTTCCAGATAACAAGAACACCAAAATCATAAAATGGTTTCTGTCGAGCTACATGAGTGATCATGATTGGATAAAACACTTCAATCATGATGGTCGCAACACGATGTGGCATAGATGTCCTTTTTCGGGACATTGCCCATGGAATATTGACTGTGACTGTAACATATGTCGCGGGAATACTTTACACACAAAACAAGATCCCAAGCCTAAAATACTAATGATATCCCCTTCAAGCTTCAGTAATTCAGATGACTTCCCACCAAACAAACTCTTTGAAAAGGATAACTTGAGCCACGCTCCAAAAATACCAGCAAAAAATGTTATCTTATGCAACTCTCAACTGGTAGTCTAGAAATGCCATATGCCAAAATAGGATGCTATCCAGCATCGGTCAATTTGTCAAGAGTGTTGCTCACACACAAACTAAGTTGGTGAACAAGGTCGAAGTGATGAACAAAACCACGGAATGAACATTCGCTTAACATGATGGACTGATTAGAATCCTGAAACACAGGATCCAAACCTTTCCATATGACATATGTCCACCAGGCACCTCACTATCACACTTCTTCGACCAGTAACAAAAAGAAATGGCTTCCCTAAAAGAATAAATTGAACATTTAAAATATGGACACTTGAAACCTCCGGGAACCCACAACCCATTACCAAATCCAACTTTATCCCCCATGTCCCCAGAGACATACTCCTCACGAAAAATGGGTCACACCTTTGTTACTTTCCCTTCTAACTCACCAATATCCATGACTTTCTCTCTGAAGTATCCAAAAGAACAAGAGTTTGACATTTCCAAACTCGCATAGGAAAGAAAAGATGCTCTTACAGCTCAAAAGCAACAAGCTCAATTAACTCATATACAGGCAAAGAGAAAAAAAAAATCTGGCATGGATACTCAAGCTGTCGACCAAAAAAATATGATGATCTCAGGTGGCACTATTCCAGATAATGACTTAATTCCTAAAGATGATTTGATGATCTCAAATCATGTATTGTATGATAAGGATTGGGCTGCTCTTAAACAAAGCCTTCTCAAAAGAAATCATGTACAGCCGGATCTTGGCTTTCAAAACCAGACTGCCGACTTGATTCCCATAATTCAAGTTGATCCAGATCCCTTTGACCTAAGGAATGACAACCAATAGCAAGGCAGTCACCTTCTCATGAAGAATATCATCTTATGGATTCTCCACAAAAATATGAGAAAGATTCCTCTGATGGATGTCCTCGAACTGGAAATATTGACCTGCACCAGGATTCCATAGGCGACACTGCCCCCAACCAGAAAAATCCACCCACCCTCTCTAACCGTCAGGCAAAATACAAAAGGTATATGTAATACAGGTGGGCCAAGAGGAGTAAGCCACCAGATGATGAACCAAAGGCTACCCAGACTACTAGTCCACCAGGAGGAGGAACTCAGGATTAGCTTACAAAGACAAATGTTTCATCTACCATTAGGCTGTACACTTTCCAAAAACTTGTCCTCGATCTAGAAAAGCCAAAAGATCTGCTCAACTCTTGGATGACATAAACTCGTCTCAGCACCTGAATGAGATGGACCCTCAGTCAAGTCCTCATCCTATCATAGATCCCAAGCGTTTCTTCCCTACAGAAGAATGAGTATACGAGGACATACCATCTCTTATCATCTATGGATAACCACAATCTCTCATCCTCGATAGCCAACTAGAGCAACTACCATCTACTATCACTGAGGATAACCTTTGCCGAATAATTGAGCTAACAAAAGAATTCAACATGTTGACTGAAGGGATGAACATGATCTCTAATTTGGATACCCCCCATGTCTAATTAACGATCTATCCATCTAAGTAGGATAAGCCAATTCAAGTCATTGCCTTTATAGACACCGACACAGTTACCTCTATGCTAGACCCAGGTATTAGTCCTGATGATTAATGGGTTCTTCACTTTAGGAACTTTGGCACGAAAACAAGTGCGACCCTCACAACTAGGGTAATTACAAGGCAACCACTCATGATCAAATTCTTTCCCGGAGTATAGTACAGGATGAAGCTACTTGGCTCTAACATCCCAGGAAAAGCCCTCATCATTGGGTTCAATATATATAAATAACTCAGGAGCCGAATTCTAATCCTGAGCAATGAAATAACTTTTATGGGCAGATTCAAGCCATTCTCCACCATTCCAAGGTTGTTCTAGATTAGAGAACGAGACCCTATTAAGGAAATCGAACACCATTTGATAGAAAAGTCTTGTACAGAATCTCACAAGGAGTTCATGAAGAAGAACATGAATTTTTTATGGCTCAATAATTACTTTTTTATCAAGCTACCATTCAAGAAAAATGAGAACATCAATCCCACGAAGGCCATCCATTCAGGTATGAACCTTGAACATCTTCAGCTTGCACAAAAGGAATGCTCAGAACTTCTAAAATTTGGGCTCATCGAGCCATCAGATTCCCAGTGGGCTTGTGAGGCATTTTATGTCAACAAGCGAGCTGAACAAATAAGAGGAAAACTCCGTCTTGTCATAAATTACCAACCTCTAAACAACTTCCTTCTTGGCGACAAATTCCCTATACCTAATAAGCTCACCCTATTCTCACACCTAGCCAAAGTCACCCACTTTTCAAAATTTAATCTCAAATCTGGATTTTTACAGTTAGGTCTACACCCGAAAGAAAGAGCTAAGACAACCTTTTGAATTTCTGACCACCACTGTCAGTGGAAGGTTATGCCGTTTGGGCGCAAACCTGCCCCCTTCCTTTTACAAAAAGCCATGATAAAGATATTCCATCCTATCCTCCATACATTACTGGTTTATATTGATGATATACTATTATTCAACAATACTCTTGAGGAACACCTTGATCTGCTTCGCCAATTCCATGGCCTGGTGAAAAAGTATGGCATTATGCATTCAGCAAAGAAGATGAATCTTGCAAAGGATGAAATTGACTTTCTGGGAATGCATTTCGTTCATGGAGAATTCAGTCCAGGACCTCACATCTGCCAGAAGTTCTCAAATTCCCTGATACTAATTTCACAATTAAATAGCTCCAGCAATTCCTTGGGGTGATTAATTATGTTAGAGATTTCATCCCTGATGTCTCTACATACATAGCCCCACTTTCAAAGATTCTGAAAAAAATGCTCCACCTTGGGGAAAGGAATAGGATGATGCAGTCCAAAAAATCAAAAAGATATCAAAAGACGTTAGAACTCTCCACATCCCCTCAGACAAAAAAATGATATTAAAAAAAAATGCCAGCAACGACTATTGGAGTGTCGTACTTCTGGAAGAAAAAGAAGGCCGAAAAAGAATATACGGATACGCCAACGGCAAATTCAAGAATGTTGAACAACACTACCATTCCACTTTCAATGAAATCCTTGCCGTAAAAAATGGAATCAAAAAGTTCAACTTCTTCCTAATCCATACAGAATTCTAGATCAACATGGATATGAGGGCTTTCCCAAAGATGGTCCAGATAAACCAAAAGATTATCCCAAATCCATAAGTCCTCCGATGGGCACAAAAGTTCTCTCTTTATAAATTTAAAGTCAAATACCTCAAAGTGGAGGAAAACATTATGGCAGATTTTCTGTTGAGGCCAGGAGAATTCTCCAAAAAAATTTTATTGACGAAGAACACTGAAGAAATGCCGCCTGCCATAAACCTTCTGTTGCCGCATACTAAGTACGACGTCGACTGGTGGAAGAAAGAAGGATACACAAGCCTCCCTAATGTGTTTTCCTGCAAGCTTCTAATCCACCTACTTGCCATGTGACTACAAGGAGCTTACCCACCTGCTTGAAGCCAACTACAAGTTGCTGATCCACCTACTTGCACGTGATGTCACATACCAACAACATATTTTAGTTTTGTTTTGTTAGGATCAACCACATATTTGAGGGGCCCGATTTGAATAAAAGGGTGATGTAATTTCATTTTATTAGGATTGAAGTAGGTTCCCGGGTAGGGCTTATCTTTTATGAGAGATAGGAAATGGCTTTACTATTTTTAGAATAGTGGGCCACGTGTGTTTAGATAATGTTTATCTTTCCATTTTGTTTGTATTAGGACTTCCTTCTCTGATAAAAGGAAGCATAGGTCTATAGTTGGAGGACATCAATCTCTCCACCTAAAAACACTTGTAATATTTCTTGTTTTTAATAAAATGTTTGTTGGCTAAATCTCTCTCTTGCTCTTCTCTTCCAAGGGGATGGGCACTTCGGGCTCTTAGGTTGGAGAAGTGGAGTAAGGAAATATTATACAAGGCAAGTGTTCTTTTTGTGATTCCAATATGAATTTCTTAGTCCTTTCCGTGATCATGAAACTAAATTGATTTCTAAGTCTTTTCCATGTTTATGAAACGAAATTAGCTCAGTCCTTTCCATGTTTATGAAATGAAATTGGCTTATGTCCAACACAACAACTTTCTGATTTGCTTCTTACTTTATTATGAGACATGTAAATCCATTAGTTGGGTAGAGAAACTTGTTCCCATAGGACTGTTGAGGGTGCTAAGGCTAGGAGAGCCGCTAAAGCCCGTGTATGTCGCCGGGGACAGTTATACTACCAAAGAACTAAATGATTTACTTGTTTTCAAAGACTTGAAATGTCAAGCCATCCCGTTGTGGGTTGAGAAGTATTTGTTCCTTGGAAAGCCATCATTTAGGATTTAATGGATGCGTAGCTCCAATTGTAAGAAAGCTGTTGTGATGTCAATTAAAAGCTTTGATTTTGTATGGCTGCCGCCTATATGGTCGTGAATCGCCTATCATGTTGGAAATTTATCTTTGATTTCATATGGCTACCGCCTATAAGTTCATGAATCACCTATCATGTTTGAAATTTAGAGGTTTTTCGTATGGCTATCACAGCCTATCATGTCGTGTTGGGTAAGTTAGAGGTCTGCTGTTATCCTTCTAGCCTAATATTGCCTGTGTGCCATGTCGTGCCCTATTGTACCCTTCTCTACTCAAAAGTTAGAGGTATGTTGTTATCCTTCGAGCCTAATATTTTCTGTGTGCCTTCCCATTCCCCGCTATCCCCTTCTCTACTTGGTATCAGAGCCATCCCACTCTCTTCTGTGGGAGGAAGCAAGTGTTTGCATAAGATCTACTTCCGTTGTTATTAACGCCAACTTTACATTTTCAGTCTTTACTTTAGTTTGTTTGAGTCAAGTTTCCAAACTGTCCATAGTTCATAGTTTTCAATTCTCAAATTCAGAGTCTTGTACATATATGTGTCTTTGTTTACTTTCCTTTGATTTTAGAATAAATAGTGTGTCAAGTCTTTTCTTAGAGTTTTAGCACAAATACATTGAGTCTCTATTGTCCAAAAAACATAAAAATATGTCGATTTCAGAGTCTTTGCCATCTTCCTCGTCTGTGTCCTGTCCGTGTAAATCTTTAGCAAAATTACATATGTCTCCTACTCTTAGTAAAACTCTGTAGTGTAAATATGACTACCTCTATGAAGTAGAAAATGCTATCCGGAACAAACCTTTGTCCAAGTAATCTTGAATCAGATTCCTGAAATTTACACAATTATTTGTAGAGTGAGTCCATTTCTCGTGCCATTTACAATAAAAAATATCTTCCACATATCTACCTCTACTAAATCCGTACTCAACTTTTGTAAAGAGGGCTTGCAACCCGTGGCTGCAGATCCGTTCTTTGGTCCAAAAAAATCCAAAGGGAGTTAAGGAATATGTTGCTGCATCAAAACTTGACAAGCACCCTATTCTTGCAAGTCTGGAAGAATAGTTCATCACTCTGTAGATGGCGAAAGATTTTCCGCCATAGTGGAAAAGCCAAGGCTTCACCCATATCTATTTTGGTGCCGTCAGAGTTGCGTTGACGTTTCACGAACGAAAAGGCCATCCGGTAGTGGAACGTCTTTCCCTTATAGATACCAAATACAACGATTACCAACATCCGAACTTGGGTACTTCAAAAATCACACTGAACACCCAGGACAATCTTTGTTACTATATTTTCCAACTTTAATATGTCCCTATCTGATCCGTATCTGACGGAGTCGTTGAAGATCCTGGTCCAAATGCTTGGAGCTCCTCAAGATAGAGATGCCATATAGGCAACTCTACACTACCAGATTGTTTGGCGAGTTCATAACCATGATATGGATCTATCTCTTCCAGGTGGCGAAAATGCTTTGTTCCTAAATGTAGATGCCACCAACGGAACAACCCAGTGCACCCAACTTTTGAGGCAAACATCAAGAGAAGAACTCACTAAAATTCTCTCAGACTCTCGGTTCACAAATTATGAGAAGTTAAGAGACCATCCTCAACCTCTCCAGTCCACTGAACCCACTTTCACAAAAAAGAATGACAACACAGTCGCTATAAGTTTCGACCATTCCCATCTCAAGAAGCCCCATAAAACAACCTTCTCTATCCATATGTACCAACCTTCTGATGACCTTCCAGATAAGAACACCGAAATCATCAAATAGTTTCTGTCGAGTTTCATGAGTGATCATGATTGGAAAAACACTTCAATCATGAGGTTCGCAGCACGATATGGCATAGATGTCCTTTTTTGGGAAAGATGGAATTTGGCGAGAAGGATATAGACAAAGGAACCATGATAATTTCAGGTAATGACATCACCTTCCCCGATGATGATTTGATGATTCCAGCACCTGAAGTACCATATAAAGATAAAGAAAGGTCCTCCTTGCTAAAAAATGGTCTTCTCAATAATGTTTGGCTACCTTCAGACCATGGCTTCCAAGATAACTTGATTCTCTCAGATCATGTTATGTCGAATCTCTATGAAATTGAAGACCCCCAAGATCCAGCTGATCTGGATCCCATGTAGGAATATCTTCAATGTAATAAAGATATTCGATATATTGATCCCCTTCCTTCTCTGGAAGACCAACAAAGTGAGTACTCATTCAAAAGTGATCTACGGATGAATATTCAAAAATTGGTGATAACTTTCCAGATGACAAATATATCAAAGACAACAAAGATTCCTCAGGAGATTCGCGAGAATATGTTGAGGAAACTCTTGAATCCTCAATTTAATCCCCTTAAGTAGACTATCCAGCCATCTTCTTAAACAATACCAAAGAACCAGAAGTCTCTGACGTAGTCGATGATCAGGATCGGATGATGGATGATCTGATCTTGAAAAGAAGGCAAGAACCAATGACAACTGTAAAGAAAATAGTTTGTACTGGATGCCATACATTCACCCTTGATGATGTCAAATTATCAATCTGGCCCCAAAGGATCCAAGACTTCTATACTTGTATAACAATCAAGAATCTGGCTGAATGAGAAAAGTACATGATCCTATCAGAGTTCACTTTGAGGTTCTCTGGAATCCTTAGAGACTGGTGGAACACACTTGGGATTCCTGATAAGAACAACTGCCTCACATCCCAAGGCTGCACCTTTAACATCCAAATCCTACAATAGGTCTTCTACGGAGACACAGGCCAAAGACAAGAGAAGTTACTGAGTCAAATCTTCAACATGAAGTGCATATTGTACGATAGAGATGGCATCGATGTACATTTCCAAAAAATGGCAAAGATCTACTTTGAGCTGGGCAGAGATCCCAGCCTGAAGCAAGCCTTTATATCATCACTGCCGAAGATGCTAGCAGGCCACGCCATGACAATTATGGAGGGCAAGTTAAAATCCATCACAGTCCCACTGGTAGGCTACATCAGGCAGGCCATCTTTTAGGACCTCGATAGCATATGCATGAATAGATCAGTACTGAAGCAGATCGTGCAAAACAATCCAGCTCTCGATAGGGCATGTAGTAGGAAAAATTTTGTTACTAAATCCAACTACCCTTGTTTGAGCCGCCGAACAAGTTCTAAGAGATAGCTGCAGTTCAGGAGGTTCAAACTCCCCAGACCACCAGACGACCAGGAAAACTAATTATTTTAGGAGAAAAAATTCGACCACCTACAAGAAGAACAACAGATGCTTCATCTGCAAAAACCCTAGACACTTTGTGAGAAATTATCCTCAAACCAAGAAGTAAAAGACTCAGGCTACCTCTTTAAAGAGATAACAGACCACAAGGGAATCTATCTCAGCAAAAATAATGACCTTGAATTGGTTTTCTCTCTGGAGGAGGAACCGACGGAGGACACACTATTCTCATAGGACGTCTATGAAGATCAGGTGACATCTATGCAGATGGTCTCTACCAGATATCAAATGAAGAAAAAGATGACGTCTACCTGAACACAAAAAAGTCGGCTAGTCAATTTCTCATGCTCAACACATCAGTGATACCCTCTTCCGAAATAGCAGAATACCCCCTAAATCGGCTCAATCCGTATGTGGATCCATTCAATCTATCCATTCTCTTAGAGCGAACAACTTTCTATGAGCTGCAGGTGTTCGAAATGAATGAAGGATCCATCTTGAAGCTGTTTGGAGTTCATCCTGAATATCCATTCTACCATGTATTCATACAGCTAGCCAATGACTTTCCATAAGAGATCCTACGACTATTTTAGGACTTAAGCCACCAGTACCACATCCTCAGGGTTTTCAACTGTGATGTATTCTGGCACTTTAATAGAATCCAACCAGTTCTCAAAAGGTTTATGGTTTGGTTTAAGCCACGATAATGTTGGGTTTGATGTTTTAAAGATTCCTACAATGAAAAGGTATTCATTCTACATCGTTAGGTAGGAATCTCAAACCAAGAGGTCCAAGCTCAGCCAGAGATTTCACTCTGCTGGAAATTTCCCGTATCAATCCTATCCTTGGAAGACAAATACTATGAGGCATAAAGAATTACCTTCTTAAAAAATAGATGCATTCTAAAGTAGATCTGGCCAAAAGAATTGGGAAAATAGAACAACAACGATAACCATCCCCAGTAGGATAAGGTTCATCACGCAGTAAAAGAATATCAACCTCCGTATGAATTCAAGAGGGATGAATTCACAAAAGCCATTAAAAGCATACGGTTGAATGTTCCACCAAATAAATTGGAATGAACAGAGCAAGTTCGTTTAATAGGAAGGGTTACTTCACCTGATAGCTAAAAAGAAGCTTAGAAGACAAAGAACGCCTCAGGAAGAAACATGACATCGACTGGTGGAAGGAAGAAGGATACGTAAGCTCACTGTCATCACCTTCCAACACTACATGAAGAGATGTCGCCCGATGACATGTTCCTGAAATTACCACTTACCAAAGGCTCTGTGAAATTAGCTGCTAAGGTTTACCAAGAAACCATTCTCAAAAGGTTTGACTACAAGTTGTTTATCCAGCTGCTTCATCATAAAACCTTCCCCAATGGGTTTCCCTGCAAGCTGCTTATCATCCTACTTGCTAGATGACTAAAAGGAGTTTACCCACTTGCTTTCAACAAGCTTACGAGCAGCTCACCCACCTACTTGAAGCCAACTACAAGCTGCTGATCCACCTACTTACACGTGATGTCACATGCCAGCATATTTTAATTTTGCTTTGTTAGGCTCCGCCACATGTTTGAGGGGCCTGGTTTGAAATAAAGGGTGACATAATTTCTTTTTATTAGGATAGAAGTGTGTACCTGGATAGGGCTTATCTATTATTAGAGATAGGATAGGGCTTTACTATTTTTAGAATAGTGGGCCACATGTGTTTAGATAATGTTTATCTTTTTGTTTTGTTTGTATTAGGACTTCCTGCTCCTATAAAAGGAAGCATTGGTCTTTATTTGGAGTACATCAATCTCTCCACCTAAAAACCCACTTGTAAAGTTTCTTGTTTTCAATAAAATGGTTGTTGGCTAAAGTTCTCTCTCTTGCTCTTCTCTTCTGCGGAGTTGGGCACTTCGGTCCCTTAGGTTGGAGTAATGGGGTAAGGAAAGATTATTCAAGGCAAGTGTTCTTGTTTAATTGATTTCGTATGGCTGCCGCCTATATAATCGTGAATCGCCTATCATGTTTGGAAGGTTAGAGGTCTGTTGTTATCCTTTGAGCCTAATATTGCTTGTGTGCCTTGTCGTACCCCGCTATCCCCTTCTCTACTTTGTATAAGAGCTATCCCACTCTCTTCGGAGGAAGGAAGCAAGTGTTTGCATAAGATCTACTTCCATTGTTATTAACGCCAACTTTACATTTTTAGACTTTACTTTAGTTTGTTTGATTCTAGTTTCCAAACAATCCGTAGTCCATAGTTTTCAATTCTCAAATTCAATGTCTTGTACATAGTTGTGTCTTTGTTTACTTTCCTTAGATTTTAGAACAAATAGTGTGTCAAGCCTTTTCTTATAGATTTAACACAAATACATCGAGTCTCTATTGTCCAAAAAACACAAAAATATGTCGATTTTAGAGTCTTTACTATCTTCCTCGTCTGCATGTAGTCCGTGTAAATCCTTAGTAAAATTACATATGTCTCCTACTCTTAGTAAATCTATGTCATGTAAATATGACTACCTTAATGACGTAGATATGTTACCACCAGAAAATACAATAGCTTCCACATATCTAACTCTCCTAAACCCCTACTCAGCCTTTGTGAAGAAGGTATGCAATCCGTGGCTGCAAATCAATTCTTTGATCCAAGAAAAGCCAAAGGGAGTTAAGGAATACATTGTTGCATCAAAACTTGACCAACATCCTATTCTTACAACTCAAGATGACCAGTTAATCACTTTGCAAATGCCAAAGGATTTTTCACGATAGTGGATAAGCCTTGCCTTCACCCACATCTATTTTGGTGCCACCAGAGTTGCATGGACATATCAAGGAAATAAAGGACAGCCCGTTATGGCCCATATTTCACTTCTTGATACTAGATATAACGAGTAACAACATGCGTACCTGGGTACATTAGAGATCACCCTAGATGCTGGGACAAGCTTTACCACTATATTTCCCAATTTCAACATGTCCCTCTTTGATCCGTATCTGAAGGAGGCATTAAAAATCTAGGTCCAAATCTTCAGAGCTCCTCAAGCTAGGGATTTTGTACAGGCAACTCTCCTGTACCAAATGGTTTGGCAAGTCCAGAATCATACTATGGACCTATCTTTTCCAGGTGGCTACAACTATTTTTTCCTAAACATAGATGTCGCTGATGGAACAGTCGAGTGTACCCAAATCCCAAAGCATATATCCAGGAGTTCTTCTAGACTCTTGGGTCACAAACTACGAGAGGGTAAGAAACCATTTTCAACCTATACTCACTCATAAAGCTCATAAAATATACCTATTTGTCCATATGTATACCCCGACCGATGATTATCCTGAGAAGGAGAATCCAGACCCATCAAAAATTACCTGTTTACTTAGTTGCACCATGAGTGAACATGATTGGATAAACCAATTAGATAATGATGGTCGTTACGTACACTAGTAAAAATGTCCTTTTACAGGACATTGTGCGTGGGATATCAACTATGATTGTAATGAATGCCAGGAAGATGATGTGGAATATGATGAGTTCTATTTCCAAAGAGCCAATTAGGAAAGAATGGAGAAGGAATACACTATCCTGGTATCCCACAACCCCCAAGAGTGGCCACTACTACCCACTCCATCAAAAGGAAAAATCTATACTACCAACAAAACTTACGATCCTCAAATATTCATGATATCCTCTACCAGCTTCAGCTAAAATTAAGTTTTCCCACCAAAACGATACTTTGAAAAGGATAACCTAAATCACACTCCAAAAATACCCCATATTATCCAACCAACTGGTGATAGAAGGCCATTGAGCAATACAAAAGCAATTCTCAATTGACATTCTGAGACCACCATGAGCCAAAACACCATGATGACCAGTATCATACTTTATGCCAAAAATATTACCCGCACACAAAGTAAGTTGGTAAACAAGGTAGACATGATGGAGAAAAAATCAGAACATGCATCGATCCAGCAAGTCGGACTTATCAAAGCACTAGAAAATAGGCTGCAGAACATACAATTTGATATATGTCCGCCAGGAACCTCTCTTCTATACTTCTTTGGCCAACAACAGAAAGAATTGGCCTCACTTAAAGAACAAATTCATCTTCTGAAATATGGAAGTTAAAACCCATAAAATGTCCAATTATCTACCATAAAGCCAACCTTATTTCCAATGTTACCACAGACATATCCACCACAAAAATTGGGCCATACCTTTCTTACTTCACCATCTAGTTCATATATGCCTACGTCATTTACTCAGGAACCAAAAGATGAACAGAAGTTTGACATTGTTAAACTTGCATAGGAAAGAAAAAATTCCATTACAGCCCAGAAATGAGTTGAGATGGTGCAGAAATAGTACAAAAGAAAGAAAGGTTTTGGCACAATTCTAGAAGATGTAGATTCAGAAACTTGATGGTTTCAAGTCTTGCTGATCCAAAGAGTGACCTAATCTTCTCAAACCTAGGTCCTATAATTCCTGATGATGACTTAGAAATCCAAGATAAAGAACCACCAAATGATAATTGGGAGTCAATCTGACAAGGTATTCTCAGTGATAAGTGGTTATTCTCAAATGGCTATTCCGATGATGACTCAATTATCTATGATCAAGATGTCCCATATTTTTTACGTCAAGGAGGATGAAGATATCCCAGATTCTATCCCTTATCATTTGGAATATAATGATCCTACAGAGGAGTATTTGAAAACCATTGAATACCTTTATGGTTTTCATCCCGATGACCCTCTTGAGTAATGACCAAATAAGTATTTGTCCAAGAATAACAAAATAGATGATTGTTCTGAAACTAGTTATAACTTCCCGACTGACTGACACATCAAAGACAACACAGAATCCTTGGGCTATTCACAAGAATATATTGAGGAAACTCATGAATCCTCAATCGAATCCCCTAAAGAATACTATCCACCCATCTTCGTGAACAATACAAAAGAACTAGAAGTTTCTAAAGTAGTCCACAATTAGGATGGGATGATGGATGACCCAATCCCCAAAAAAAGGCCAGAACCAACAAAAACTACAAATAAAACCGTTGGGACTGGATTCCATACCTTCACCCTCAACTATGTCAAAGTATCAGCCTGGCCCCAAAGGATACAAGACTTCTATATTTGGATGGCAAAGGTATTTATGCTACATGGTCGAGGGATGTCATACGATAGAGATGTCATCGATGTCCACTTCCAAAAGATGGCGAAGATCTACTTTGAGCTGGATGGAGACCCCATCCTGAAGCAAGCCTTTGAATCATCACTGCCGAAGATGCTAACAGGCCACACCATGACTATTATGGAGGACAAGTTCAAATCTATCATAGTTCCACAAGTAGGCTACATCAGGATGGCCATCTTTTAGGCCCTAGAAAGCATATGCATGAAGAGATCTGTACTAAAGAAGATCGTGCAGAACAACCCAGCTCTTGATAGGGCATGCAACAAGAATGATCTTGTTACTAAATAAAACTGCCCTTGTTCAAGCCGCTAGACAAGTTTTAAAGAGATAGTTGTAGTTCAGGAGGTTCAAACTCCCCAGACCTCAAGACGACCAGGAAAACCAGTTATTTCAGGCGAAGAAATCTGGCCACCTAAAAGAAGAATGACAGATTCTTCATCTACAAAAAACCTGGACACTTTGCAAGAAATTGTCATTAAAGCAAGAAGTCAAAAGACTCAGTTTACTTATTTGAAAAGCTAGCAGACCACTCGAGCATATATCTCAGAAAAGATATGACCTTGAATTGGTTTTCTCTCTGAAGAAGCAACCGATAGAGGACACTCTATTCTTATTGGACGTCTGTGAAGAATTAGGTGACATCTATTCAGGTGGTCTCTACCTGATTTCAAATGCACGAAAATACGACGTCCGCCAGATCACAGAAAAGCCTGCTAGTCATTTTCTCATGCTCAACATATCAATGATACCCTCTTCTAGAATAGTCAACTACCCCTCAGATCTACTCAACCCATATGTGGACCTATTTGATCAATCCATTCTCCTAGACAAAAGAACTTTCTATGAGTTGCAGGTGTTCAGAAAGTATGGAGGATCCATCGTAAAACCGTCCAGTGTTCATCCTCAATATCCATTCTGCCATGTATTCATAGCACTAGCCAATGACTTTCCATAGGAGCTACTATAGCTATTCTGGTAATTGTGCTACCAGTACCACATCCTCATGGAGTTTCAGTGTGATGCATTCAGGCTCTTTGATCAAATCCAACCAGCTCTCAAAAGGCTTATATTGTGGTTCAAGCCACAAAAATATTGGGTTGGACATTTTAAAGATTCCTACAATGCAAAGGTATTCATGATACATCATCCGGTTGGAATCTCAAACCACGAGGTCCAAGCTCAGCCGAAGATTTCACTCTGTTGGAAATTTCCCCGTATCAATCCTATCCTTGGAAGACGAATACTATGAGGCACAAAGAATTATCTTCCAACAAAACAGATGCATTCCAAAGGAGATCTAGACAGAAGAATGGAGAAAATTGGACTACAATCATAACCATCCCCACTAGGACAAGGTTCATTAGGCAGCAAAGGAATATTAACCTCCATATGAATTCACGAGAGATGAAGTCACCAATGATATTAAAAGCATATGGTTGAATATTCCACCAAATAAATTAGAATGAACAGAGCAAGTTCATTTAACAGGAAGGGTTACTTCACCTGATTGCTAAAGATAAGCTTAGAAGAAAAAGAACGCCTTAGGAAGAACCACGACGTCTACTGGTGGAAGTAAGAAAGATATGCAAGCTCACCATCATCACCTTCCAACACTGCATGAAGAGATGATGCCTGATGACATGTGCAAGAAATTACCACTTACCAAAAGCTTTGTGAAATTACATGCCAAGGTTTACCATGAAATCCTCCTCAAATGTTTTGCTTGGAAGGTGCTTATCCAACTGCTTCATCATAAAACCCTCCCTAATGTGTTTCCCTGCAAGCTACATATCCTCCTACTTGCCAGATGACTACAAGGAGCTTACCCACCTACTTGCAAGAAGCTTACAAGTTGCACGCCCACCTGCTTGAAGCCAACTACAAGCTGCTGATCCACCTGCTTGCACGTGATTTCAAATTCCAACAACATATTTTAGTTTTATTTTGCTAGGCTCAGCCACATATTTGAGTGGCCCAGTTTGAATAAAAAGGTGATGTAATTTAGTTTTATTAGGATCGAAGTGTGTGCCCGGATAGGGCTTTAAAAATAGTGGGCTATGTGTGTTTAGATAATGTAATGTTTATCTTTCTGTTTTGTTTGTATTAGGACTTCCTTATCTTATAAAAGGAAGCATTGGTATTTAGTTGGAGGATATTAATATCTCCAGTTAAAATCACTTGTAAAGTTTCTTGTTTTCAAGAAAATATTTGTTGGCTAAAGTTCTCTCTCTTGCTCTTCTCTTTCGAGAGGGTGGGCACTTCAGTTCCTTAGGTTGGAGTAGTAGGGTAAGGAAAGATTATTCAAGGCTAGTGTTCTTATTGTAATTCCAATATGGATTTCTAAGTTCTTTCCATGATCATGAAACAAAATTGATTTCTAAGTCCTTTCCATGTTTATGAAATGAAATTTGCTAAGTCCTTTCCATGTTTATGAAATGAAATTGGCTTAAGTCCAACACAACAACTTTCTTATTTGCTTCTTACTTTATTATGAGATGCCTAAATCCGTTAGTTGGGTAGATAAACTTGTTTGCACCGGACTGTTGAGAGAGCTAAGGCTATGAGAGTCGCTAAAGCCTGTGTATGTCGCCGGGTAAAGTTATACTACCAAAGAATTAAATGATTTACTTGTTTTCAAAGACTAGCAAAGTCAAGCGGTCCCGTTGAGGGTTGATAAGTCTTTGTTCCACGTTAAACCATCTTTTAAGAGTTAGTGGATGCGTAACCCCAGTTGTACGAAAGCTTTGATTTTCGCCTATATGGTTGTGAATCCCCTATCATGTTGGAAAGTAAGCTTTTATTTTGTATGGATGCCGCATATATTGTAGTGAATTGCCTATCGTGTTGGAAAGTTAGAGGTCTGTTGTTATCCTTCTAGACTAATATTGCCTGTGTGCCTTTCCGTGCCCCGATGTCCTACCTCTAAATTTCCCAACATGACATGATATTCTACGACAACCATATGAAAGAGACTTCTAACATTCCAACATGATAGGCGATTCACGACCATATAGGCAGCAACCATACAAAATCAAAGCTTTTAATCAACACAACAACAACTTTCTTACGACTGGGGCTACGCATCCACTAACAACTAAAGGACGTTCTGGAATTGAACAAGGACTTCCCAACTCTCAATGGGATGGATTTAATTTTCCAGTCTTTTAAAACATGTAAATCATTTAGTTCTTTAGTAGTATAACTTTTCCCGACAACATACATGGGATTTTGCGTCTCTCCTAGCCTTAGTTCCCTTAACAGTCCTATGGGAACAAGTTTCTCTACCCAACTAATGGATTTACGTGTTTCATAATAAAGTAAGAAGCAAATCGAAAAGTTGTTGTGTTAGACTAAAGCCAATTTCGTTTCATAAACATGGAAAGGACACAAAAATTATTATAGTTTCATATTCATGGAAAGGACTTAGAAATCCACATTGGAATCACAACAAGGACACTTGCCTTGCATAATATTTCCTTACCCCACTACTCAAACATAAGGGACCCAATTTCCCATACCTTTTGAAGAAAATAGTAAGAGAAAGAACTTTAGCCTACAAACATTTTATTCAAAACAAGAAACTTTACAGGTGGAATTTTAGGTGGAGAGATTGATAGATGGGGAGATTGATAGGTGGAGAGATTGATATCCTCCAACTAAAGACCTATGCTTTCTTTTATAGGAGAAGAAAGTCCTAATAAAAACAAAACAGAAGATAAACATTATCTAAACACACGTGGCCCACTATTCTAAATATTGTAAATCCCTATCGTATCTCTAATAAAAGATAACCCCTATCCGAGCACACACCTCTATCCTAATAAAATGAAATTACATCACCCTTTTATTCAAATTGGGCCCCTAAAATATGTGGCAAAGCCGAACAAAATGAAACTAAAATATGTTGTTGGCCTGTGATATCACGTGCAAGCAGGTGAATCAACAGCTTGTAGATGGCTTCAAGCAGGTGGATGAGCAGCTTGTAAGGTTCATGCAAGCAGGTGGGTAAGCTCCTTGTAGTCATCTAGCAAGTAAGTAGAAGAACAGCTTGTAGGCAAACCTATTAGAGAGGGTTTTGTGATGAAGTAACTGGATAAGCAACTTGCAAGAAAACCCTTTGAAGAGGGTTTTATGGTAAACCTTAGCAGGTAATTTCACGGAGCTTTTGGGAAGTGGTAATGTCTTACACATGTCATTGAGCATCATCTCTTCATGCAGTGTTGGAAGGTGATGACGGTGAGCATGTGTATCATTTTTCCTTCCACCAGTCAACGTCGTGCTTCTTCCTGAGGCATTCATTGTCTTCCAAGCTTTTTTTCATTGATCTGGTGAAGTAACCCTTCCTGTTAGACAAACTCGCTATGTTGCATTCCCATTCCTATAATGGAACATTAAACCGTATGCTTTTAATGGCTTTGGTGACTTCATACCATTTGAATCCATACAGAGGTTGATCTTCCTTTGATGCCTAACAAACCTTGTCCCAGTGGGGATGGTTATATGCACTTCATTTTGAAGAACTACCTCCGCAGCTTCTCCTATCTTTGGCCTGTCTCTCCGTAGAAGACCTCTTGTAGGATTCGGATATTGAAGGCAAAGTCTTGGGATGTGAGGTAGGTGTTATTATCAACAATCCTATGTGCATTCCACCAGTCTCTGATGATTCCAAAGAACCTCGAAGTGAACTCTGATAGGATCATGTACTTTTCTCATTCAGCCATATTCTTCATTGCCATCTAAGTATAGAAGTCTCGAATCCTTTGGGGCTAGGTTTATACTTTGATATCTCCAAGGGAAAAGATATGGAATCCTATCCCAATGGTTTTCTTTGTAGTTATCGTTGGTTCTGAATTTTTTTCCAAGATTGGATCATCTGTCATCCAGTCCTGATCGTCGAATACTTTAGAGACTTCTGTTCTTTGGTATTGTTCTTGAAGATGGGTGGATACTCTTCTTCAGGGGATTCAATTAAGGATTCAGGTATTTCCTCAACATATTTTGGAAAATCATCTGAGGAATCTTTACTATCTTCGACATATTCACCAGCTAGAAAGTTATCATTGGTTTTTAAATATTTATCAGTAGGATCACTATCAAATGAGTACTCACTTTGTTGCTTTTCCAGAGTAGGAAGGAGATCAATATCTCGAATATCTTCATTGCATTGTAAATATTCTTGCATGAGATCCCGATTAGCTGGATCTTGGGGGTCTTTAATTTCATAGAGATTCGGTATAACTTGATCGGAGAGAATCAAGTTATCTTGGAAACCAGGGTCTAAAAGTAGCCAATCATTATTGAGAAGACCATTTTTTAACAAGGCGGCCCATTCCTAATCTTCATATGGTACTTTGGGTGCTTGAATCATCAAATCATCATCAGGGAAGGTGATGTGATGCCTTGAGATTATCATGGTTCCTCTGTCTGTATCTTTCTCACCAAATTCCATATTTCTCTTGGATTGTTTGTGGGATACATCAGCCTTTTTCTTGGCCGCTAGGGCATCTTTCCTTTCCCAAGCAAGATTGGCTATGTCAAACTCTTATTCATCAAGAGGAGCTGGAGAGAAGAATATAGGTAATGGTGAACTAGATGGGAAAGTGGTAAAGCTGTGGCCCATTTTTTGTGGCCAGTATGTCTGAGGTGACATAGGGAATGAAGTTGGTCTTGGTAGTGAGCTATGGGTTCTCTATGCTTCAAAGGTACCATATTTTAGGTGTTGGATCTGTTCTTTTAGAGAATCAATTTCTTTTTATTGCTGCTCGAAGAAGTGGAATAGCGAGGTTCCTAGTGGACATATGCCATAATGCAAGGTTTTGATCCTAAAGTTCTAGGGCTCGGATAAGTCCATCATGCTGCATAAATATTTGTTCCGCTTTCTTGCTTATTGCTTCGACCTTTTTCACCAACTTAGTTTGTGTGTGAGAAACACTCTTGATGGATTGGATGATGCTGGATAGCATACTATTTTAGGACATGGCATTTTTAGACTGGCAGTTGAGAGTTGCTTTCGAGTCGCTCAGAGACACCCTTTCACCTGTTGGCAGGATAACATTTTTTGCTGGTATTTTTGGAGCGTGGCTCAAGTTAACCTTTTAAAGTTTTGGTTTGGTGGGAATTCATTTGGGTGACTGGAGCTGGAAGGGGACATCATTAGTATTTTAGACTCGGGCTTTTCTTTGGTGTCTAAAGTATCCCCACGACATATGTTACAATCACAGTCAATATTCTATGGGCAATGTCCCAAAAAAGGACATTTATGCCACATCGTGTTGTGACCCTCATGATTGAAGTGTTTTATCCAATAATGATCACTCATGAAGCTCGATAGAAATAATTTAATGATTTTGATGTTCTTTTTATCTGGATATTCATTAGAAGGTTGGTACATATTGATAGAGAAGATTGTTTTATGCGACTTCTTTAGATGGGAGTAGTCGAAACTTATAGTGACTGTGTTGTCGATCCTGTTGGTGAAAGTGGGTTCAGTGGACTGGAGAGATTGAGGATGGTCTCTCAACTTCTCGTAATTTGTGACCCAAAATTTTGGAAGAATTTTGGTTAGTTCTTCTCTAGATATTTACCTCGGAATTTTGGTGCACTGGGTGGTTGTGTTGGTAGCATCTATGTTTAGAAACAAAGCATTTTCGCCACCTGGAAGAGATAGATCCGTAGCATGGTTCTAAACTCATCAAGCAATATGGTAGTGCAAATTGGCCTATATGGAATCTTTAGCTTTAGGAGCTCCAAGAATTTGGACCTGGATCTTCAACTCCTCCGTCAGATACGGATAAGGGAGGAACATATTGAAGTTTGGAAATATAGAAACAAAGACTGTCCTGGCATTCAGTGTTGTCTCCAACATACCCAAGTTTGCATATTGGTACTCATTATATCTAGTATCTAGGAGAGAAAGATGCCCCACTACTGGCTTGTCTTTTCATTCGTGATACATCAACGAAACTCTGACGGCACAAAAATGGATATAGGTGAAGCCTTGGCTTTTCCACTGTCGCAAAAAATCTTTCGGCATCTGCAGAGTAATGAACTTTTCATCCTGAGTTGAAAGAATAGGGTTCTGGTCAAGTTTTGATGCAGCAACATATTCCTTAACTCCCTTTGGCTTTAGTTGTACCAAAGAGCGGATCTGCAGCCACGGGTTGCATACCTTCTTTACAAAAGCTGAGTATAGATTTAGTACAGGTAGATATGTGGATGATATTTTATTTTCCTGTGACAACAAATCTAATTCATAGAGGTAGTCATATTTAAATGACAGAGTTTTAACAAGAGTAGGAGACATGTGTAATTTTGCTAAAGATTTACACGGACTAGACGCAGACAAGGTAGGTGGTAGAGACTCTAAAATCGACATATTTTTGTGTTTTTTGGACCATAGAGACTCGATGTAGTTTGTGCTAAAAATCTAAAAAAGACTTGACACACTATTTGTTCTAAAATCTAAGGACAAAGTAAACAAAGACACAAATATGTACAAAACTCTGAATTAGAGAATTGAAAACTGTGAACTATGGATTGTTTGGAAACTAGACTTATACAAACTAAAGTAAAGACTGAAAATGTAAAGCTGACGTTAATAACAACGGAAGTAGATCTTATGCAAACACTTGCTTCCTCCCTCCGAAGAGAGTGGGATGGCTATTCAGAGGGAGGAAGCAAGTGTTTACATAAGATCTACTTCCGTTGTTATTAACTCCAACTTTACATTTTCAGAGTTTACTTTAGTTTGTTTGAGTCTAGTTTCCAAACAATCCATAGTCCATAGTTTTAAATTCTCAAATTCAGAGTCTTGTACTTATTTGTGTCTTTGTTTACTTTCCTTAGATTTTAAAACAAATAGTGTATCAAGTCTTTGCTTAGATCTTTTGCACAAATACATCGAGTCTCTATTGTCCAAAAAACAAAAAAATATGTCAATTTCAGAGTCTTTAATGTCTTTCTCATCTACGTCTAGTCGGTGTAAGTCCTTAGTAAAATTACATATGTTGTCACGACTCAAATCCCAATGGGACAGACTGGCACCCAAAGCCGTTAAGGCCCGAGAGAACCAACCTATGATTGTATACATTCCTATGCATGTCACTAAGTGAACAACATTCTACCATATATAGATACAAGATATCAATGATGCAAGTCATGGAAAGACATTCAAATAGATATGAGACTTGGCCGTTAGGGTCACCACGTCAAAAGGGTAAGACATTCCTTCGTTTGACTTACAACATCTACAAAGCCTCTAATAGATACATAAACATGCCTAAAGTCGGGAAAAGTCCCCGCTTTATACAACTGTTACACAGTACCAAAACAAGTGTATACAAGTGACTCGAAAAGCCTCGAAAATGTAACAATATCACAAAAAGTAAAAATAGTCTGCAGATGGCTCGTATCCTATTGTGAAGGTCTACTAGCTCCTGTACCTGCAGCAAGTAAGGTAGGTCCCCCAAGGGATGTCAGTAAGAAAGAATGTAATAAATATGTAAGGCTATAAGTAACTACAGCTCCTGTACCTGCAACAAGTAAGGTAGGTCCCCCAAGGGATTTCAGTAAGAAAGAATGTACTGAATATGTAAGGCTATAAGTAACTGCATGAAATATAAGAACTCCAATGGAATCAAATACAAGTGAATGGACAATATTGATAAACCATCGTACTGTATATGTGGAACCATGTACATTGCCTTCATTACTTTCCTTTACATTCATATCAATATCAGCATCAATCATACAATGCCGGGACAAACTAATCAGTGGTAAATAACATTGGGATCGACTCGGGCTAGGCTTATGCCCCCAAAGCTGCCACCCATAAATCAATAAAGCAGGTTCGGCTCGAACTAGGTTTTCACCCCCAAAGCTGCCCCCTGTGTCCAATAAATCAGGTTTGGCTCGAGCTAGGCTTTCACCCCTAGAGCTGCCCCCTGTACTCAACCAAATATGCATTACATCATTTCTTTACTTTTTGTGATATTGTTACATTGGTGGTCATAACATTATTGGAGCTTTGGAACAATAGTCAACAAATAAGAGACATATGAATAACAATTGCTAACAACCTGAAATTAGATACTTTAAAAAATTTCGGAGTGGAAACAAGTTCGGTAACGATGTGAATAATAGGTGTTTTCAAAGGATACAGAAAAGAGTAACCTTACATACCTTATCCTTCTAACGTGTGACTATAACAATTCAGCTATTCCTTAAAGCTTTACTCTATAATATGAATACATAATGGAGCTTACATTAAAAGTCAACTATATTACAAGTTCACAAGGTGATAATAAACTACTCAACTGCCATATAACTTCATTCCACCCTCCTACAATACAATTTACTGCCTCACCATACCAACAACACCAAACCAGTCCACACATCAACCTAGATATCACAAACCGATAGGAATTCACACCAAGTTTATACTTTACATTTCCTCCTTAACACATCGTCACATTTACTTCATCAAGCCACTTATATTCCTTCCACAACAACACATTAAAAAATCTACAATTGACAAAATCCAAAATGCCTCCGAACTACCCCCCTTAGAGCTCTCCAAAGGGTACCATGAGTTGGTGAATGCATCTAAGAAGGGTAGAGGGGCCTTGGAGTGTCAAGGAGAAGCAAAGACAAGTCAAAAGAAATTCTGGAAGGACCTACGGAGAAACCTACACCCGCAGGTGATGAGGTGCGGCCGCAGGTGCCCTGTTGGCCCTGTACAGGGCCACCTGCGGAGTGACCTGCGACGGCAAGTGGCTCATCTGCGAGGGAGGATGCCCGAATTGGCTGTAATGAGTCTCTTTTGGTCCATCTTTGTAATAAATGGACCATGGCCATAAGTAAGACTCTCCCTACATATTTTAGGTTAACTTTGATGCCAATGAACAATTATGGTTTCAAAATGCACATGAACATCACAAGACTATATTCTCGTTTCACTACACCACATGTTCTATGCACAATTTAATAACCACATTTCCACAAGTCATACACAAGGAAGAAAAATGTTATGGACACAACCACATCCTAACATGTTGAAATTTCATCCATCTAATTCACTTCCTTCAAGACCTTAAGTCCCTTTTCAAGTTTAAACCACATAGAAAGCAAATCCCTTAGTAAAGAAGCAAAAGTGGACTGCTCAACACTTTTTAAAAAAACCAACATGATATACACAACCCCTCATGCATATAATATATTAAACCATAAGAGTAAACACTTACCAAGGCTTGCAAGGGGAAGATCTTGTCCAAAGGGGTGGTTGCTTAGGGTTTGAGAGAGGAGAAAATATCTCTTGGAAAATCCAAATTTTTTCAAGTGTGTTACGGTGAATAAGAGATGATTTTTAGACTTATATAGTCCCTCCAAACCAACTCTCTTTATGGTCATCCTTAGCCAAACTTTTAGTCAAAGATGGTGTGTTTACTTGGTCAAATTTTGAATGGATCATTTCCTTTTGGGCCATTTCTTATTTACTTAATTTTTGGGCCTCAATTGAGGCCATTAGCACAATATTAATTCAGCCTAATAAGGTTAATGGGTAATACACCAACTATCTCAAGTTTAAATAATTCCATAAATGTTAAGGTAGTCAAATAAGTTCGGAAATGTATGGGGTGTTACATCCTTCCCCCCTTAGGAACATTCGTCCTCGAATGTTAGTAACATTATCCAATTTAAACAAGTTCTAGTCTGATTTCATTCTTCATATCATCACATAGACATAATACTTATATATACTTACTTGTTATTACTCCAATTTCGCATCTTGAACTTTCTCTTCAGTTTGAAATAAATGCGGGTACTTAGATTTCATCATTTCCTCGGCTTCCCATGTGATTTGTTCTACTTGTTGATTTTTCCAAAGCACTTTTACAGAAGCTACTTCTTTATTTCTTTACCTCTTAACTTGTTGATCCAGAATAGTAATAGGTATTTCTTCGTAGGTGAGATCTTCTATAATTTGTACATTTTCAGTGGGAGCAATATGAGATGGATATCCTATGCACTTCTGAAGCATTGAAACATGAAACACTGGATAAACTGTGGAGAGTTCTTGGGCTAGTTCTAATTCATACGCAACTTGACCAAATCTTTGGATAATCTTATATGGCCCTATATAACGCGGACTTAGATTTCCTTTCTTTCCAAATCTCATTACCCCTTTCATTGGTGACACTTTCAAGAATACCCAATAACCCATGGCAAATTCTAGCCTCCTTCTTCTAACATCGACATATGACCTGTTTCGACTTTGGGACGTCTGTAGCCGCTGTTGTAGCACCTTAACTTTCTCCATAGCTTGATGAACAAGATCTGGCCCAAATAAGGCAGTTTCACCCGCTTCAAACCATCAAATTGGTGATCTACACTTTCTTCCATATAAAGCTTTGTAAGGCGCCATTTTGATACTTAAATGTCACATCCCAAATCCCATTGGGACGGATTGACACCCATAGCCAATAAGCCCGAGAGAACCAAGCTTTGCTTATATCCATTCATATGCATGACATAAGAAATACCACTATCACGTCAGAACATATAGGGCTAATAACAAAAATCACAGAACATGTGATATATATACATATGTGAAACTTGGCCGTTGAGGCCATCAAGTCAAAAATGTCATGTATCATCTTACATTCATACACCCACATACATCGACAAAAGCCTCTATCAGATGTATTTACCAGACCAATTGAAAGTCGGTACTTGTCTCCGCTTTATACAACATATACAATACCAAAACACATGTACAACTGTGACTCATAGAAGCCCCGAACTAACTGGAGCTCACCAATGATCTGCAAACAACTGGTAACCTACTGTGGAGGCCTACTAGCACTTGCGCCTGCAGCAAGTAAGGTAAGTCCCATAAGGGACGTCAGTACGAAGAATGTACTGAGTATGTAAGGCTTATAAGAAACTGTATGAAACATAAATACGTCACTGAACTCAATGACAAATGAATAACCAATATGGATAAATCATCCTTCTGTGTTTTGGGAACCATGTATATTGCTTTCATTACTTTCTTTGCTTCTTTACTTAATTATCTTTGCCTGTGACCTGTGATACCCGGGCCTCGACTGAATAGTGGGTTTTAACATAACATAGCGTTATGTTGGGATCGGCTCGAGCTAGGCTTCTGCCTCTAGAGCTACCACCTATGAATCAATATATCGAGCTCGGCTCGAGCTAGGTTATTACCTCTAAAGCTGCCACCCATAAACTCATATCAGGTTCGGCTCGGGCTAGGTTATTACCTCTAGAGCTACCCCCTGTCAGGATCGTTCCGAGCTAGGCTTATGCCTCTAGGACTGCCCCCTGATCCAACAATCTCGGGATTGGCTTGAGCTAGGCATTTCGCCCCCAAAGCTACCACCCATACTCAATCATTAACCACATATATGCATTACTTCATTCATTATTTTGAGATTGATACAATGATAGTCATAAATTTATTTGAAGCTTTGGATCAATAATCAATGAGTGAGAGACATGTGAATAAACATTATTGGAAACATAGCCTTATTGGAAACATAACACTATTGGAACCATTGGACAATAATCAATGAACAAGATACATGAGTATAACAACTATTGGAACTCTAGAACCCAACCATTTGGGATTTTGGAACATCATCAATGAATATGAGACATGTGATTCACAATTTATCAATGAGTGGGAAACATGTGATAATGACCATTGATAACCGTATATAGGATACCTTAGCACATCTCGGGATAGGACAAGTGTAATGTCAATATGAATACTATTTGCTGCAGAAAGATACGAACAAAGTAACCCTACATACCTTGTGTTCTCAATATGACTATACAATCTTAGACGTACATACAATAGTCCCTCTCCTTCCTTATGTTTCACTCTACAACACAAGTACATAACGGAATTTATATTAACCACCAACTACCTTACAAATGCATATAACGATAATGAGATTCATGTTTGCCTTTAAAAATGTCATTTCCCCTTTGACAATACAATTGATGAAATTATCATACCAATAATCCCACAATATTCCATACATTTACCAATACATGATAACCAATAGCATGTCACACCAAGTTCATACTTTCCACTCTTCATCACCACAACATCACAATTGTTCCATCAAATCACCTCAATACACCTCATATCAACATATCGGCCAAAATACCATAATTTACACTTATAGAAAAAGAACAAGTTTAATAACATAATCACACCATACATGTTTCTATTTCATCCATACCATGCCCTTTCATCAAAACCTCGTGTCATATTTCAAGTTTAAGTTCCATGGATCACACATCTTTTAGCCAAAAAGCAAGAATGCATTATGTACACTTTTTGACATACCCATCATGATCTACATACTCTCCCATTCATATAATATATTAATCCGTAAGAATAATCACTTACCCAATCCTGAGAAATGATGATCTTGCTCCAAAAGATGGCTTAGGGTTCTTAGGGTTTGAGAGATGTGTTTGAGAAAATATCTAAAAGGAATGAGAGTTACAATTGAATAAAATCTGTTTTTTGGGTCTTTATATAGTCCTTGGGGTCATCCTTATCCACTCTTGGCATTTAATGCTATGTTTGGCTTGGTCAATGGAAGAATGGGTCATTTGACCCATTTTGGACCATGTCTTTTTCCTTATTTTGGGCTTTTTATTGAGCACAATTCACTTAACCCAATAAAATCAACAATTTCTCATTTTTATATCATTTTATATGTATTACCACAATATTCCCACTCACGCTATTTATATCCGTAGCCTCAATTCCAAAAATAAGTGATTCTAGCCACGTATGGCTTATTTTGACCGAAAGGGTAAAATCTTCATTTGGATGCCAAATTCGTCCACGGATAATCTTATCAAATGTAATGCCAATTAATTCAATTATTCCATGTATAGGCTCGTGGTTGTGGAAGAAATGTGGCAAAAAGCGGCCCGGTACGTCCCCAGGCACTCTTGGGACTTAGAATAATTTCCAACTTTTGAAAGGTGCGCACAAACAGCCTGACACGCCCTTGGGCGCACCATATTTATGCCTATGCCCAAAAAAATTGGGCAATAAGCGGCCTGACACGCCCTCTGGCGCGCCTGGCCCTTATTTTTTTTGAAAATTTCATTTTTCGACTTTTCTTTGTGGGTTTGGTTAGATACTTCAAGTTCTATTCTTTAACTTACTTCTTGACTTTAATATCCTTTGTTTGAACGTCCCCCAAGCCTCGTTTTTAACCCCAAAAATGTTCCACGAAGTCACAAAACACCTCTTACGAAAGTCTAATCACATGTACGAGGGCCAATATCAACTATCTCATCAATAACATTACATAATACATACTTGTGGCTCTCGACACCTAAGTAAACATTGTTAAACGTCTTCAAGTAGGGTCGAGAAGGTACGGTGTGTTACATTCTTCCCCCCTTAGGAACATTCGTCCTCGAATGTTAACAATATCACTTCAATGACAACAAATGCATCTCTATATTAGCATACATGTACATAAACACTTAAGGCTCATGGATACTTACTTTTTATTGCTCCACTTCCGCACTGTGAACATTTTATCCCATTTGAAACAGATGAGGGTATTCGAATTTCATCATTTCTTCAGCTTCCCATGTGATCTCCTCTACTTGTTGATTGCGCCGTAGTACCTTTACAGAAGCTATGTCTTTATTCCTCAACCGTTTTACTTGTCGATCTAGGATAGCAATGGGTACCTCTTCATAAGTAAGATCCTCTATAACTTGAACATCCACCACGGGAAAAATACGAGATGGATCTCCTATACATTTTTGAAGCATCGAAACATGAAACACTGGGTGGACTAAGGAGAGTTCTTGGGGTAGTGACAACTCGTACGCAACTTGCCCAAATCTTCTAATAATTTCATATGGGCCTATATAACGAGGACTCAATTTTCCTTTCTTTCCAAACCGCATTACCCCTTTCATCGGTGAAACCTTTAAAAATACCTAATCACCTATGGCGAATTCAAGTCCTCTTCTTCTAACATCAGCATATGATTTGTGGTGACTTTGGGCCGTTTGTAACCGCTGTTGGATCACTTTAACTTTCTCCATAGCCTGTTGAATAAGATCTGGCCCAAGTAAAGCAGTTTCGACCGCTTCGAACCATCCAATTGGTGATCTACATTTCCTTTCGTACAAAGCTTCATAAGGTGCCATTTTAATACTTGAATGATAGCTATTGTTGTAAGCAAATTCAATAAGAGGCAAATGGTCATCCCAACTGCCTTGAAAATCTAACGTACATGCTCGTAGCATAACTTCAAGTGTTTGAATAGTACGTTCTGCTTGTCCATCAGTCTAAGGATGGAAAGCCGTACTCAGATTCACCTGTGTGCCCAAACTCTGCTGAAAAGATCTCCAAAAATGCACAGTAAACTGAGCTCCCCTGTCTGATATAATGGAGATCGGAATCCTATGTAATCACACTATTTCTTTAACATACAATCTTGCATAATCCTCAGCTGTATAGGTGGTCTTGACTGGTAGGAAATGCGCTGACTTGGTAAGCCTGTCCACTATAACCCATATCGAATCAAATTTTTGCAGTGTACGAGGCAAACCTGTAATAAAATCCATGTTAATCATATCCCATTTCCAGACTGGAAGATTGATACATTGCATATAACCCCCTGGTTTTTGGTGCTCTACTTTCACTTGTTCACAATTCGGGCATTGAGCGACAAATTCTGTAATATTCTTCTTCATATTTCCCCACCAATACACTTCTTTTAAATCATGGTACATTTTAGTAGCACTCGGATGAATAGAATAGCGCGAATGATGCGCCTCTGTCATAATTCATTTCCTCAGCTCATCTACATCTGGTACACATAATCTACCTTGGCATTGGAGCACCCTTTCTTGTGTAAGATCAAATGCCTTTGTCAAATTCTATTGTACATTTTTCTTTAGCTGCAATAACATAGAATTCGCAAACTGCTTCTCTTTCACTTCAGCTATTAAGGAGGATTCCGCTGCATTTTGCACAAGAACCCCTTCATCTGGAGATTTAATAAGGCGAACTCCCAAGATGGCTAGTTGATATAGATCTTTGATTAACTCTTGCTTTTCAGTCAACTGGCCACTAGTGCTTTCTGCTGCCTTGCGGCTCAATGCATTAGCTACCACATTTGCTTTGCCTGGATGATAAAGAATGTCTATATCATAGTCTTTTAAGAGCTCTAACCACCTTCGTTGCCTCAAATTGAGTTCCTTCTGCTTAAAGATATATTGCAAACTTTTATGATCAGTATAGATATCAACATGAACTCCATACAAATAATGACGTCATATCTTTAAAGCAAAAACCACCGCTGCTAATTCAAGATCATGTGTGGGATAATTTTTCTCATGTGGCCGCAACTATCGCGAGGCATATGCTATGACATTACCGTGCTGCATCAATACACATCCGAGGCCAACCCCGAAAGCATCACAATACACTGCATAACCTTCGGTGCCTTTGGGAATTACTAAAGCTGGTGTGGAGGTTAATTTAGATTTCAACTCTTGGAAGCTTTTGTCACATGCATTATTCCACTGAAATTTAACTGCCTTATGTGTAAGCTTTGTTAACGGTGCAGCAATGGAGGAAAAACCTTCCACAAATCTTCGGTAATAACCTGCCAATCCAAGAAAACTACGAATCTCTGTGGGTGTCGCAGGTCTTGGCCAATTTTTCACCGCTTCAATTTTCTGTGTATCAACCTGTATCCCTTCATCTGACATAATGTGCCCCAAGAATGCGACGGATTTTAACCAAAACTCACACTTAGAGAACTTTACATACAACTTACGCTCACGAATTAGCATGATCCTCTGGTGATCTTGAATAAACCAAGATGTCATCTATAAATACCATGACGAACACGTCCATAAATGGCTTAAACACCCTATTCATCAAATCCATGAACACAGCTGGTGCATTTGTTAGTCCAAATGACATAACTAAAAATTCATAATGGCCATACCGTGTTCGAAAAGCTGTCTTGGGTACATTTTCTTCTCTAACTCTGACTTGATGGTAACCTGACCTCAAGTCAATCTTTGAAAAACACTTGGCACCCTGTAACTGATCAAACAAATCATTAATTCGAGGGAGGGGATATTTTATCTTGATCGTTACCTTATTCAGTTGTTAATCATCGATGTACATTTTCAACGTGCCATCTTTCTTCCGTACAAATAATACCGGTGCACCCCACGGGGACATACTAGGCCTGATAAAGACTTTGTCCATCAAATCTTTCAACTGCTCCTTCAATTCACGCAATTCTGCTGGAGCCATTCTATAGGGAGGAATAGAGATAGGTTGAGTGACTGGAATCACATCAATGCCAAATTCTACTTCCCGTACTGGGGGTAAGCCTGGAAGATCCTCTGGAAATACATTAAGAAATTCATTGACCACTGGAATCGACTACGAAGTTAGTGGTTCCATATTATTATCTTTCACTCGTACTAAGTGACATATGTATCCCTTGGCAATCATTTTCCTTGCTTTCAAATAGGAAATAAATCTTTCTCGTGGTGCCCCTACATCACCCTTCCATTCGAGGATATTCATTTGTGGGAAATGAAAATGCACCTTCTTGGCCTGGCAATCTACCATGGCATAACAAGAAGCCAACCAATCCATCCCCATTATCATATCAAAATCCACCATGTCTAATTCGATAAAGTCGGCCAGTGTATCATGACCACACACATTTACCACACAATTATGATATACTCATTTTGCAATAATATATTCACCAACTGGTGTAGACACTTCAATTGATTTAATTAATAATTCTGGTGCCTTTACAAATTTTGCAGCAACCAATGGAGTAACATAGGAAAATGTAGAACCCGGGTGAATCAATGCATATACACTATATGAAAATATGGATAATGTACCTATGATGACATCAGGAGAAGCCTTTGAATTCTGTCGGTCCACTAAAGCATAAGTGTGATTCTGGACCCCACTAGTACTGGCTGCTCCTCTGTCCCCTCTACCACGACCAACAGACTGGACACCTCAGCCTAAAGAAGGAACCGATGATGATGATGTAACGACCGATCCCGCCGGTCGTTCTATACCACCCATACTCCTCTGGGGACTTTCTTTCATCATGTGCCCTGTCATGCCGCACCAAAAGCAAGCATTGGTTCCCAATCGGCATGTACCTGTATGTACTGCTGACAAGGAAAATCGGCTGCCTGTGGTCCGTGAACTCCACTACTCTGCCCAGATGGACCACCTCTAGACCCTCGCAATTGAGAGTGAGCACCTGCTGTGGAATAGGAGAACGATGGTCTAGGCGGTCTGGGAAACATACGATGCCTAGATCCTCCTTGGGACATCGCAGATGGTCCCATAGGTCTAGCCCTTTTGGACTGTCCCCTATCAAATTCATGTACCCTTCTTCTCTGTCTTTGATCTTCCATTTTCTGGGCGAAGTCTTGTATTCTCGCTATGTCCATATCCTTATTCAAGGAAGCAATGGTGTAATCCCTTACCAAATATCGCTCTAATCTGTCCACGTATCGATGGACTCTGTCTGTCATCGTATCTACCACAATTGGAGCATATCGGGCCAAGGAATTAAATTGCAAACTGTATTCTCTAACGCTCAAATTTCCCTGAAGGAGCCTCTTGGATCTCATAGGAAAGATAGTGATCAAGTAATCCTTCTTTAAATTCTTCCCAATTAGGTGGATTTGCACTAATATCACGAGATTTCTTCCAATATTCATACCATAATATCGCCTCTTCTTTCAACCTATACGCACCATGTTCAACTGTTTCCACCCCAGTCACGTGCATAACTTCTATAGCTCTCTGAATTTGATCCACAAAGTCCTGTGGATTTGCTTCGGATCTGACCCAGTGAATATAGGAGGTTCCAGTTTTAGGAAATCCTGTGTTCTGCGACTCGCCACTCTAGCCGCATCATCCTCATGTGTCATTGGACTAGCTCGTCCTTGACTTTGTGCTGCCACTAACTGTGTCAACATATGTACTGCGTTTCTAAGATCCTGATCTGTGGCATTCATTGGTGGTTCTGCGGGTACCTCTCTATCGACTAGCTTTTTCGGAGCTGGAAAAGTAGAAGAAGACCGCAATGAAATTTCAGCATTTGCTCCACCTTGACTAGCTTGGACAGTTGATAATCTACTCATTCCTTCTCCAGCAGGCATATCTACCCTCTTACCTTTACCTCTACCTCTTCTCGTGATTGGCATTTTAACTATACCAATGAAAAACAATTACCATGGTCAGATACAATTCAATTTACAACACTGGCTCTATTGCACGATCTAGAAATGAAGAAAAGAAACAACATCCTAAATGTCCCGTAGCCTCCTACTTATGAATGTGGTGGACAACACATCGATAAGTAAGACTCCACTCAGACACGGCTTTGCAGACACCCTTAGAACGACCTGCTCTGATACCATTTTTGTCACATCCCAAATCCCATTAGGACGGATTGGCACCCGTAGCCGATAAGACCCGAGAGAACCAAGCTTTGCTTATATCCATTCATATGCATGACATAAGAAATACCACTATCACGTCAGAACATATAGGGCTAATAACGGAAATCACGGAACATGTGATATATATACATATGTGAAAATTGGCCGTTGAGGCCATCAAGTCGAAAATGTCATGTATCATCTTACATTCATACACCCACATACGTCTACCACAGCCTCTATCATATGCATTTACAAGACCAACTGAAAGTTGGGACAAGTCCCCGCTTTATACAACATATACAATACCAAAACACATGTACAACTGTGACTCGGAGAAGCCCCAAACTAACTGGAGCTTACCAATGATACGCAAACAATTGGAAACCTACTGTGGAGGCCTGCTAGCACCTGCGCCTGCAGCAAGTAAGGTAAGTCCCACAAGGGACGTCAGTACGAAGAATGTACTGAGTATGTAAGGCTCATAAGAAACTTTATGAAACACAAATACGTCACTGAACTCAATTACAAATGAATAACCAATATGGATAAATCATCCTTCTGTGTTTTGGGAACCATGTATATTGCTTTCATTACTTTCTTTTCCTCTTTGCTTAATCATCTTTGCCTGTGACCTGTGATACCCGAGCCCCGACTGAACAATGGGTTTTAACATAACATAGCGTTATGTTGGGATTGGCTCGAGATAGGCTTATGCCTCTAGAGCTACCACCCATGAATCAATATATTGGGCTCATCTCGAGTTAGGTTATTACCTCTATAGCTGCCACCCATAAACTCATATCAGGTTCGGCTCGATCTAGGTTATTACCTCTAGAGCTACCCCCTGTCAGGATCGTTCCGAGCTAGGCTTATGCCTCTAGGACTGCCCCCTGATCCAACAATCTCGGGATTGGCTTGAGCTAGGCATTTCGCCCCCAAAGCTACCACCCATACTCAATCATTAACCACATATCTGCATTACTTCATTCATTACTTTGAGATTGATACAATGATAGTCATAACTTTATTTGAAGCTTTGGATCAATAATCATTGAGTGAGAGACATGTGAATAAACATTATTGGCAACATAACACTATTGGAACCATTGGAAAATAATCAATGAACAAGATAAATTAGTATAACCACTATTGGAACTTTAGAACACAACCTTATTGGGTTTTTTGAACATCATCAATGAATATGAGACATGTGATTCACAATTGATCAATGAGTAGGAAGCAAATGATAATGACCATTTATAACTGGATATAGGATACCTTAGCACATCTCGGGATAGGACAAGTGTAATGTCAATGTGAATACTATTTGCTGCAGAAAGATACGGACAAAGTAACCTTACATACCTTGTGATCTCAATATGACTATACAATCTTAGACGTGCATACAATAGTCCCGCTCCTTCCTTATGTTTCACTCTACAACACAAGTACATAACAAAATTTACATTAACCACCAACTACCTTACAAATGCATATAACGATAATGAGTTTCATGTTTGCGTTTAAAAATGTCATTTCCCCTTTGACAATACCATTGATGAAATTATCATACCAATAATCCCACAATATTCCATACATTGACCAATACATGATAACCAATAGCATGTCACACCAAGTTCATACTTTCCACTCTTCATCACCACGACATCACAATTATTCCATCAAATCACCTCAATATACCTCATATCAACATATCGGCCAAAATCCCATGATTTACACTTATAGAAAAAGAACAAGTTTAATAACATAATCACACCATACATGTTGCTATTTCATCCATACCATGCCCTTTCATCAAAACCACAAGTCTTTTAGCCATGGATCACATGGATCACACATCTTTTAGCCAAAAAGCAAGAATGCATTATGTACACTTTTTGACATACCCATCATGATCTACATACTATACCATGCATATAATATATTAATCCATAAGAATAATCACTTACCCAATCTTTAGAAATGATGATCTTGCTCCAAAAGATGGCTTAGGGTTCTTAGGGTTTGAGAGATATGTTTGAGAAAATATCTAAAAGGAATGAGAGTTCCAAATGAATAAAATATGATTTTTGGGTCTTTATATAGTCCTTGGGGTCATCCTTTTCCACTCTTGGAATTTAATGCTATGTTTGGCTTGGTCAATGGAAGAATGGGTCATTTGACCTATTTTGGCCCATGTCTTCTTCCTTATTTTGGGCTTTTTATTGAGCCCAATTCACTTAACCCAATAAAATCAACAGTTTCTCATGTTTATATCATTTCATACGTATTACCACAATATTCCCACTCACTCTATTTATATCCGTATCCTCAATTCTAAAACCAAGTTTTTCTAGCCACGTATGGCTTATTTTGATCGAAAGGGTAAAACAGTCATTTGGATGCCAAATTCTTCCACGGATAATCTTATAAAATGGAATTCCAATTACTTCAATTATTCCATGTATAGGCTCATGGTTGTAGAATAAATGTGGCAAAAAGTGGCCCGGTACGTCCCCGGGAACCCTTGGGACTTATAAAAATTTCCAACTTTTGAAAGGTGCGCACAAGCAGCCTAGCATGCCCTTGGGCGCGCTAGATTGCTTCCTGTGCCAAAAAAATTTGGGCAATAAGCGGCCTGACACGCCCTCTGGCGCGCCTGGACCTTAATTTTTTTGAAAATTTGTTTTTTGACTTTTCTTTGCGGGTTTGGTTAGATACTTTGCCTTTAATATCCTTTGTTTGGAGGTCCCCCAAGCCTCGTTTTTAACCCCACAAATGTTCCACGAAGTCACAAAACACCTCTTATGAAAGTCTAATCACATGTACGAGGGCCAATATCAACTATCTCATCAATAACATTACAAAATACATACTTGTGGCTCTCGACACCTAAGTAAACATTGTTCAACGTCATCAAGTAGGGTCGGGAAGGTACGGGGTGTTACATTATATGATAGCTTTTATTGTAGGCAAATTCAATAAGAGGTAAATGGTCATCCCAACTACCTTTAAAGTCCAATGTGCAGGCTCATAGCATATCTTCAAGTGTTTGTATGATACGCTCTGCCTGTCCATCCGTCTGAGGGTGAAAAGTTGTGCTTAAATTCACTTGGGTACCCAAACTCTTCTAAAAAGACTTCCAAAAATTTGCAGTAAATTGAGCTCCCCTGTCCGATATAATAGAGATTGGAATTTCGTGCAATCGAACTATCTCTTTAATATACAACCACGCATAATCTTCAGCTGTGTAGGTGGTCTTGACCGGTAGGAAGTGTACTGACTTGATAATCCTGTAAACTATTACCCATATGGAATCAAATTTTTGAAGAGTACGAGGCAAACCTGTGATGAAATCTATGTTGATCATATCCCACTTCCAGATTGGAAGATTTATACATTGCATATAACCTCCAGGTTTCTGATGCTCTACTTTTACTTGTTGACAATTTGGACATTGGGCTACGAATCCTGTAATGTTCTTCTTCATGTTACCCCACCAATACATTTCTTTCAAATCATGATATATTTTTGTGGCTCCCAGATGAATAGAATACCGTGAATGATGTGCCTTTATCATAATCCGTCTCCTGAGCTCATCTACATCAGGTACACACAATTTACTTTGGCACTGAAGTACTACCTCTTGCTAAGATCAAATGCCTTTGTCAAACCTTGTTGTACATTCTCTTTTAGATGCAATAAAATAGGATCTGCATACTGTTTCTCTTACACTTCAGCTACTAATGAAGATTCTGCTGCATTTTACACCATAATTTCTTCATTTGGAGTTTCAAGAAGACAAACCCCCAAGCTGGCTAGTTGATGTAGATCTTTGACTATATCTTGCTTTTCCGTGAGCTGTCCATCAGTGCTTCCTATTGCTTTGCGGCTTAATGCATCGGCTACTACAATTGCTTTGCCAGGATGATATAAGATATTGATATCGTAATCTTTTAGCAGTTCCAGCCACCTCCGATGCCTCAAATTTAGGTCCTTCTGCTTGAAAATATAATGCAAACTCTTATTATCGGTATATATGTTAACATGAACCACATACAAATAGTGGTGCCATATCCTTAAAGCAAATACCACAGCTGCTAGCTCAATATCATGTGTCGAATAATTTCTATCATGTGGTCGCAACTGTCTTGAGGCATAAGCTATAACATTACTGTGCTACAACAATACACATCCTAAACCAATTCCTGAAGCATCACAATATACCGCATACCCTTTTGTGCCTTATGGAACTACCAACACAGGTGCAGAAGTCAACTTATCCTTCAGATCTTGGAAACTCTTCTCACATGCATCATTTCACTAAAACTTGGTTTCCTAGTGTGTTAGCTTAGTTAAAGGTACCGAAATGGAAGAAAACCCTTCAACAAATCTTCTATAATAACCTGCCAACCCGAGAAAACTACGAATCTCTGTAGGTATTGTAGGACTTGGCCAATTCTTCACAGCTTCTATCTTTTGAGTATCAACCCTTACTCTTTCATCCGACACAATATGACCCAAGAATGCTATAAATTTTAGCAAAAATTCACATTTAGAGAACTTTGCATATAACTTAAGATCACGAAGAATCTGTAGCACCTGCCGTAAGTGATTAGCATGGTCTTCTTGTGATCTTGAATAAACAAGAATATCATCTATAAACACTGTCATGAACACATCTAAAAATGGCTTGAACACCCTATTCATCAAGTCCATTAAAACTGTTGATGCATTTGTTAGCCCAAATGACATAACTAAAAATTCATAATGACCATACCGTGTTCGAAAAGCTGTCTTGGGTATAACGTTTTCTCTAACCCTTACTTGATGATAACCCGATCTCAGGTCAATCTTTTAGAAGCATTTGACACTCTGTAATTGGTCAAACAAATCATCAATTCTGGGGAGGGGATATTTATTCTTGATAGTTACCTTATTCAGTTGTCGATAATAAATGCACATTCTCAACGTGCCATCTTTCTTTCGTACAAATAACACGGGTGCACCCCAAGGGGTCATACTAGGCCTTATGAATCCCTTTTATAGCAAGTCTTTCAATTGCTCCTTCAATTCCCGTAACTCTGCTGGGGCCATTCTATACGGAGGAATCGAGATAGGCTGAGTGCCAGGAATCACATCAATACCAAACTTTATTTCCCTTTCTGGAGGCAAACCTGGAAGATCTTCAGGAAATACATCAAAAAATTCATTTACCACTGGAACTGATTGGAGAGTTGGTGGCTTCACATCGGTATCTTGCACTCTTACTAGGTGGCATATATACCCCTTGGATATCATTTTCCTTGCCTTAAGATAGGAAATAAATGTACCTCTCGGTGCTCCAACATTACCCCTCCATTCAAGGATAATATTTTATGGGAAATACAAATATACCTTCTTAGCTCGGCAATCGACCATGGCATAACAAGGAGCCAACCAGTCTATACCCATTATAACATCAAAATCTAACATTTCCAGCTCAATAAGATCAGCCAATATATTATGATCACAAACATTGACCATCTCAATTACGATAGACTCTCTTAACTATAATAGACTCACCCATGGGTGTAGATACTTCAAATGGCTTAACTAATAATTCTGGTGTTCTTTTGAATTTTTCAGAAATCAATGGAGTGACATATGATAGGGTAGAACACAGATCAATCAGTGCATATACATTATGTGAAAATACAGATAATGTACCTATAACCATATCAGGAAAAGCCTCCAAATTCTGCCGATCCGCTAAAGCATAGGTACAGTTCTGTACTCCACTAGAATTAGCTGCTCCTCTAGCACCTCTACCACTCCCCATAGGCCGTACACCTGATGATGATGATGCAACAGTTAATCCCGTAGGTCACGCCATACTACCCGTGCCCCTTTGTGGGCACTCTCTCATCATGTGCCCCGACATACAGCACCAAAAGCAAACATTCATTCCAAATTGACATTCACCTAAATGAGGCTTCCCGCAGTGCTGAAACGACTGACGAGAAAACCTCGGTTGGCTCATTCTTCCTTGTTACTGATATCCAACTGTCTGTGAACCCTGAATCCCACTGCTTTGCCTAACTTGACTACCTCTAAACCCTCAAAATTGGGATGAAGTACCTGCTTTAGAATAAGAAAATGATGGTCTAGGCGGTCTATTAAAAATTCGAGGCCGAAATTCTCCTTGGGACGCTATGAACTGTCTAATAGGTTTAGCCCTCTTTGACGGTCCTCTTTCAAATTCTTGCATTCTTCTCTTTTGCCTCTGATCCTCCATCTTCTCTGCAAAAGCTGGTATCCTAGTTATATCCATGTCTCTATTCAGAGCAGCAATAGTACAATCCCTAACCAAATATGGATCCAATCTATCCACATACCAATGAACTCTATCGTCCATAGTAGCTACTACATTAAGAGCATAACTGGCCAAAGAGTTAAACCAAAGACTGTACTCTCTGACGCTCATATTCCCTTGACAAAGATTTAAGAACTGGTCGGCACGAGCCTCTCGAATCTCATATGGAAGGTAATTTTCAAGGAATGCTGCTTTGAATTCTTCCCAACTAGCTGGAAGTGCACCGATACCCCTAGATAGTTTCCAATCTTCATAACATAATATAGCATCTCCTTTTAGTCTATATGCTACAAGCTCAACTATTTCTATACCAGATACATGCATAACATCTAAAGCCCTTTGAATTTAGTCCATTAAGTCTTGTGGGTCTTCATTAAGATCTGACCTGGTGAACGTGGGAGGATCTAATTTTAGAAAATCCCTGCCCTAGCTGCACCGTCATTACTTGTTGTTGGACTAGCTTGTCCTTGATTTTTTGTAGCAACTATACGAGTTAAAATTTGCACCGCATTCCTTAAATCCTGTTCAGTAGCATTAACAGGTGGTTTTGGGGATACTCCTCTCCTTCCTGGCTCTCCTAGAAATGGTAGAGTAGAAGAAGGCCACGATGCAAACTCATCTTCAGCCTCACCTTGATTAGCTTGTTCAGGTGGTGATTTACTGGTCCCTTCTCTGGAAATCATGTCTAGCTTCTTACCTCTACCCCTACCTCTTCTTATAATCGACATTTTTCTATACTGAGGAAACAAAAACATAGAACAAATTCAGTGATTACATATGACTCCACCTACAACTTTGCCTTTATTGCACGATCTAGAAAATAAAGAAAAGAAATAAATCCTAAAGGTCCCATAGCCTCCTAATTATAAATGTGGTGCACAACACATCCATAAGCAAGACTCAACTCAGACACGACTTTGTAGACACCCTAGTACAACCCACTCTGATACCACTTTTGTCACGCCTCAAATCCCAATGGGGAGGGCTGGCACCCAAAGCCGTTAAGGCCCGAGAGAACCAACCTATGATCGTATACATTCGTATGCATGTAACTAAGGGAATAACATTCTATCATATATAGATACAAGATATCAATGACGGAAGTCATGGAAAGACATTCAAATAGATATGAGACTTGGCCATTAGGGCCACCACGACAAAAGGGTAAGACATTCCTTCGTTTGACTTACAACGTCTACAAAGCCTATAATAGATACATAACCAAGCCTAAAGTCGGGACAAGTCCCCGCTTTACAACTGTTACACAGTACCAAAACAAGTGTATACAAGTGACTCGGAAAGCCCCGAACCAAGCTGGAGCTCACCAATAGTCTTTAGATGGCCTGTATCCTACTGTGAAGGTCTACTAGCTCCTGTACCTGCAGCAAGTAAGGTAGGTCCCCCAAGGGACGTCAGTACGAAAGAATGTACTGAATATGTAAGGCTATAAGTAACTGCATGAAATATAAGAACTCCAATGGAATCAAATACAAGTGAATGGACGATATTGATAAACCACCGTACTATAAATGTGAAACCATGTACATTGCCTTTATTACTTTCCTTTTATGTTCATATCAATGTCAACATCAAACATACAATGCCTAGGACCAACTGATCAGTGGTAAATAACATTGGGATCAGCTCGAGCTAGGCTTATACCCCCCAGAGCTGCCACCCATAAATCAATAAAGCAGGTTCAGCTCGAGCTAGGTTTTCACCCCCAGAGCTGCCCCCTGTATCCAATGAATCAGGTTCGGCTCTAGCTAGGCTTTCGCCCCTAGAGCTGCCCCCTGTACTCAACCAAACATGCATTACTTCATTTCTTTACTTTTTGTGAGATTGTGACATTGGTGGTCATAACATTATTGGAGCTTTAGAACAATAGTCAACAAATAAGAGACATGTGAATAACAATTGCTAACAACCTGAAATGAGATACTTTAAAAAATTTCAGAGTGGAAAAAAGTTCGGTAACGATGTGAACAATAGGTGCTATCAAAGGATACAGAAAAGAGTAACCTTACATACCTAATCCTTCCAACGTGTGACTATAACAGTTCAGCTCTTTCTTAAAGCGTTACTCTATAATATGAATACATAATGGAGCTTTCATTAAAAGTCAACTATATTACAAGTTCACAAGGTGATAATAAAATACTCGACTGCCATATAACTTCATTCCACCCTCCTACAATACAATTTACTGCCTCACCATACCAACAACACCAAACCAGTCCACACATCAACCTAGATATCACAAACCGATAGGAATTCACACCAAGTTTATTCTTTACATTTCCTCCTTAACACATTGTCACATTTACTCCATCAAGCCACTTAAATGCCTCCACAACAACACATTAAAAACAATCTACAGTTGATACAATCCAAAATGCCTCCGAACTACCCCCCGTAGAGCTCTCCAAAGGGTACTATGAGTTGGTGAATGCATCTAAGAAGGGTAGAGAGGCCTTGGAGGGTCAAGTAGAAGCAAAGACAAGCCAAAAGAAATTCTGGAAGGACCTGCGGAGAAACCTGCACCCGCAAGTGATGAGGTACGGCCGCAGGTGACCTGTTGGCCCTGTCCAGGGCCACCAGCTGAGTGACCTGCATGGGCAGGTGGCTCATCCACGAGGGCGGATGCCCAAATTGGCTGCAATGAGTCTCTTTTGGGTCCATCTTTGTAATAAATGGCCCATGGCCATAAGTAAGCCTCTCCCTACATATTTTAGGTTAAATTTGATGCCAATGAACAATTATAGTTTCAAAATGCACATGAATTATGGTTTCAAAATGCACATGAACATCACAAGACTATATTCTCGTTTCACTATACCACAGGTTCCATGCACAATTTCATAACCACATTTCCACAAGTCAAACACAAGGAGGAAACAAGTTAGGGACACAACCACATCCTAACATGTTGAAATTTCATCCATCTAATTCACTACCTTCAAGACCTTAAGTCCCCTTTCAAGTTTAAACCACATAGAAAGTAAATCCTTTTGTAAAGAAGCAAAAGTGGACTACTTCACAATAAGTGGATTGCTCAAAACTTTTTAAACATAACCAACATGATCTAAACAACCCCTCATGCATATAATATATTAAACCATAAGAGTAAACACTTACCAAGGCTTGCAAGGGGAAGATCTTGTCCAAAGGGGTTGTTGCTTAGGGTTTCAGAGAGGAGAAAATATCTCTTGGAAAATCTAAAATTTTGCGAGTGTGTTATGGTGAATAAGAGCTGATTTTCAGCCTTATATAGTACCTCCAAACGACCTCTCTTTATAGTCATCCTTAACAAAACTTTTAGTCAAAGATGATGTGTTTACTTGGTCAAATTTTGAATGGATCATTTCCTTTTGGGCCATGTCTTATTTACTTAATTTTTGGGCCTCTACTGAGCCCATTAGAATAATATTAATTCAGCCCAATAAAGTTAATGGGTAATACACCAACTATCGCAAGTTTAAATAATTCCATAAATGTTAAGGTAGTCAAATAAGTTTGGAAATGTACGGGGTGTTATATATGTCTGTTAAGGAATACTTTGCTGCATCAAAAATTGACCAACATCCTATTCTTGCAACTCAAGATGAGCAGTTCATCACTTTGCAGATGCCAGAGGATATTCCACGATAGTGTAAAAGCCATGGATTCATGCACATCCATTTTGGTGCCATCAGAGTTGCATGGACATATTAAGGAAGGAAAGGATAGCTTGTTATGGACCGTCTTTCACTTCTTGATACTAAATACAACGATTACCAACATGTGCATCTGGGTATGTCAGAGATCACCCTGGACACAGGGACAATCTTTCCCACTATATTTCTCAATTTTAACATGCCTCTCTTTGATCCGTATCTGAAGGAGGCATTGAAAGTCAAGGTCCAAATCTTCGGAGCTCCTTAATCTAGGGATACCGCACAGGAAACTCTCCACTACCAAATGGTTTGGAAAGTCCAGAACCATTCTATTGACCTATCTCTTCCAGGTGGCTACAACTCTTTGTTCCTAAACATAAATGTCGCTGATGGAACAACCCAGTGTACCCAAATCCCAAAGCATACCAGGGAAGAACTTGTTAAAATTCTTCTAGACTTTTGGGTCACAAACTATGACAGAGTGAGAAACCATCTTCAAACTATACTCATCCATAAGGCTTATAAGACATCCCTTTCTGTCCATATGTATACACCAGCCGATGATTATCCTAAAAAGGATAATTCGAACCCAACACACATTGACTATTTACTTAGTTGCACCATGCGTCAAAATGATTGGATAAAATAATTCATTCATAATGGTCGCTACGAACACTGGTATGAATGTTCTTTTACAAGACACTATGCATGGGATATCGACTATGACTGTAATAAATGCCAGGAAGATGATGCGGAATATGATGAATTTTATTTCCAAAGAGCCAATTGGGAAAGAAATGAGAAGGAATACACTTTCCTGGTCTCCCACAACCCCCAAGATTTGCCACCATTACCCACTCCATCAAAATGTAAAACCTATACTACTAGAAAAATATCAGAGCCTCAAATGTTCATGATATCCTCTACCAGCTCCGGCCAAAATTATGTTTTCCTACCAAAATAATACTTTTAAAAGGATAACCTAAATCACGCTCCAAAAATACCATATGTTATCCTACAAACTGGTGATAGAAGGCCTTTGAGCAATATAGAAGCAACTCTCAATTGACATTCTGAGACCACCATGAGCCAAAACACCATGATGACCAGTATCAGACTTTATGCCAAAAATATTACCCCACACACAAAGTAAGCTGGTAAACAAGGTAGACTCGATGGAGAAAAAAATCAGAACATGTATCCATCCATCACGTCAGACATATCAAAGCACTAGAAAACAGGCTACAGAACATACAATTTGATATATGTCCGTCAGGAACCTCACTCCTACACTTCTTTGACCAACAACAGAAAGAAATAGCCTCACTTAAAGAACAAATTCATCTTATTAAATATGGCAGCTTTAACCCACAAACATCCAATCATCTACCACAAAGCCTACCTTATTTCCAATGTCACCACAAACATATCCACCATAAAAATTGGGCCATACCTTTCTTACTTCCCTATCTAGTTCATATATGCCTACGCCATTCACTCAGGCACCAAAAGATGAACAGGATTTTGATATTGCCAAACTTGCATGGGAAAGAAAAGATGCCATTGCAACCCAGAAATTAACTGAGATGGTACATAAATAATCCAAAAGAAAGAAGGATTTTGGCACGGTTCCAGAGGATGTAGAATCAAAAAACTTAATTGTTTCAAGTCATGCTGATCCAGAGATTGACCTAATCATCTTAAACTTAGGTCGTATAATTCCTGATGACTACTTGAAAATCAAAGACGAAGAACCACTAGATGAAGATTGGGAGTCTAGAAGACAAGATCTTATTAGTGATACCTGGTTATTCCGATGATGACTCGATTATCTATGATCAAGTTATCTTAGATTTCTACGTTATGGAGCATGACAATATCCCAGATTCTATCCCTTATCATTTGAATTATAACGATCCTACAAAAGAGTATTTGAAAGCCATTAATGACCTTTATAGCTTTCATCCTGATGACCCTCTTGAGGAACGACCAAATGAATATTTGTCTTAGAATAACGAAACAGATGAATATTCTAAAACTGGTGATGACCTCCCAATTGACAGATATATTAAAGACAGCGAAGAATCCTCAGGCGATTCACAAGAATATATTGAGAAAACTATTGAATCCTCAATCAAATCCTCTGAAGAGGACTATCCACCCCTCTTCATGAACAGTACCAAAGAACCAGAAGTCTCTGAAGTAGTGGACGATCAGGACGGGATGACAGATGATCTGATCCCAGAAAGAAGTCCAGAACCAAAGACAACTGTAAAGAAAATCGTTATGACTGGATTCCATACCTTCACCCTTAATAATGTCAAAGTATCAGCCTGACCCTAAAGGATCCAAGACTTTTAAACTTGGATGACATGGAACAATCTGATTGAACGAGAAAAGTACATGATGTTGTCAGAGTTCTCTTCAATGTTATCCAAAATCCTCAGAGATTGGTGGAGAAAACTTGGGATTGCTGATAAAAACACCTACCTCATATCCAAAGACTTTGCCTTCCACATCCGAATATTACAATAGGTCTTCTGCGGAGACACAGGCCAAAGACAGGAGAAGTTGTGGAGGCAGCTCTTTGAAATAAAGTTCATATCATATGACAGAGATGTTATTAATATCCACTTCCAAAAGATGGAGAAGATCTACTTTGAGCTGGGTGGAGACCCCAGCCTGAAGCAAACCTTTGTATCATCACTTTTAAAAATACTAGCAGGACACACCATGATGATTGTGAAGGACAATATCAAATCCATCATAGTTCCACAGGTAGGCTATATCAGGCAGGCCAGCATTCAGGCCCTGGATAACATATGCACAAAGAGATCTGTACTGAAGCAGATCATGCAGAACAATCCAGGTTTTAATAGGGCATGCGTCAGAAACAATCTGGTTACTAAATCCAACTGCCCATGTTTGGGCCACCACATATGTTCTAAGACAAGTCCAGGACGACCAGGAAAAATAGGTATTTCAGGAGAAAAAATCCAACCACCTACAAGAAGAATGATGGATGCTTCATCTGTAAAAAACCTGGACACTTTGTGAGAAATTATCCTCAAACCAAGAAGTCAAAAGACTCAATCCACCTATTTGAAGAGAAACCAGACAACAGGGGCATTTATCTCAACAAAGATAATGACCTTGAATTGGTTTTCTCTCTGGAGGAGGAATCGACGGAGGACACACTATTCTCATTGGATGTCTATGAAGAATCAGGTGACATCTATGCCAATGGTCTCTACCTGATATCAAGTGCAGAAAAAAGAGAAGTCTGCCTGATCACAGAAAAATTAGCTAGTCAATTTCTCATGCTCAACACATTAGTGATACCCTCTTCTGGAATAACAGAATACCCCTCAAGATCTACTCAACCTGTATGTGGATCCATTCAATCCATCCATTCTCTAAGAGAGAAGAACTTTCTATGAGCTGCATGTAGAAAGTATAAAGGATCCATCCTAAAGTTTTTTCAAGTGCATCCTGAATATCCGTTCTGTCATGTATTTGTAGCGCTAGCCAATAATTTTCCACAAGAGCTCCTATGGGTATTCTGGTACTTGTGCCACCAGTACCACATCCTCATGGAGTTCAAGTACAATGCATTCAAGCACTTTGATATAATCCAATCAGCCCTCAGAAGGTTCATGTTGTGGTTCAATCCACGACAATATTGGGTTCGATGCTTTAAAGATTCCTACAATGCAAAGGTATTCATGCTACATTGTACAGTGGAAATCTCTAACCACGAGGTCCAAGCTCAACCAAAGATTTTGGTCTGCTTGAAATTTTTCGTATCAATCCTATCCTTGGAAGACAAATACTATGAGGAAAAAAATTATCTTCCAGTAAAACAGATGCATTTCAAAGGAGATCTGGCCAAAAGAATAAGGAAAATGGAACTACAACGATAACCATCCCCACTGGGACAAGGTCCATCAGGCAGCAAAGGAATATTAACCTCTATATGAATTCATGAGGGATAAAGTCACCATTAAAAGCATATGATTGAATGTTCCACCACAGGAATGGGAATGTAACATAGCAAGTTCGTCTAACAGGAAGGGTTACTTCACCAGGTCGCTGAAAAGAATCTTGGAAGACAAAGAATACCTCATGAAAAAGCAGGACGTCGATAGTGGAAGAAAGAAGGATACACAAGCTCACCATCAGCACCTTCTAACACTGCATGAATAGATGACGCTCTATGACATGTGCAAGAAATTACCACTTACCAAAAGCTCTGTGAAATTACCTACCATGGTTTACCATGAAACCCTCTTTAAAGGGTTTGCCTGCAAGGTGCTTATCTAGCTGTTTTTTTACAAAGCCCTTACCAATGGGTTTCCTTGCAAACTGCTTATCCACCTACTTGCCAGATGACTACAAGGAGCTTACCCACCTTCTTGTAAGAAGCTTACAAGCTACTCACCCACGTGATTGAATACAACTACAAGTTGTTGATCCACCTGCTTGCACGTGATGTTACATGCCAACAACATATTTTAGTTTTGTTTTGTTAGGCTCCGCCACATGTTTGAGGAGCCTGGTTTGAATAAAAGGGAGATGTATTATTGTTTTATTAGGATATAAATGTGTTCCCGGATAGGACTTCTCTTTTATTAGAGATAGGATAGGGCTTTACTATTTTTAGAATAGTGGGCCACGTGTGTTTTGATTATGTTTATCTTTCCATTTTGTTTGTGTTAGGACTTCCTTCTCCTATAAAAGAAAGCATAGGTCTTTATTTGGAGAAGATAAATCTCTCTTTCTAAAAAAACTTTTAAAGTTTCTTATTTTTAATAAAATATTTGTTGGCTAAAGTTCTCTCTCTTGCTCTTCTCTTCCGAGGGGATGGGTACTTCGGTCCCTTAGGTTGGAGTAGTGGGGTAAGGAAAGATTATGCAAGGCAAGTAATCTTATTGTGATTCCAATATGGATTTCTAATTCCTTTCCATGATCATGAAATGAAATTGACTTCTAAGTCCTTTCCATGTTTATGAATTGAAATTGGCTAAGTCATTTCCATGTTTATAAAATGACTTAAAGGATAACAACAGAACTCTAACTTTCCCAACACGACATGATACGCTACGACACCCATATGAAATACCTCTAACTTTCCAACATGATAGGTAATTTATGACCATATAGGCGACAACCATAAGAAATTAAAGCTAAATTTCCAAAATGATAGGCGATTCACGACCATATAGGCGGAAGACATACGAAATCAAAGCTTTTAATCGATACCACAACAACTTTCTTACGACTGGGGCTACGCATCCACTTACTCTTAAAGGATGGTTTGTCATGGAACAAAGACTTCTCAAGCCTCAACGCGATGGCTTGACTTTGCCAGTTTTTTAAAACAAATAAATCATTTAGTTCTTTAGTAGCATAACTTTTCCCGGCGACATACACGGGCTTTAGCGACTCTCCTGGCCTTAGTGCCCTCAATAATCCCTTGGGAACAAGTTTCTCTACTCAACTAATGAATTTATGTGTCTCATAATAAAGTAATAAGCAAATCAAAAAGTTGTTGTGTTGGCCTTAAGCCAATTTCATTTGATAAACATGGGAAGGACTTAGCCAATTTCGTTTCATAAATATGGAAAGGAATTAGAAATCAATTTCATTTCATGATCATGGAAAGGACTTAGAAATCCATATTTGAATCACAACAAGAACACTTGCCTTGCATAATATTTCCTTACTCCACTACTCCAACCTAAGGGACCGAAGTGCGCATGCCTTCGAAAGAGAAGAGCAAGAGACAGAACTTTAGCCAACAAACATTTTACTAGAAATAAGAAACTTTACGAGTGGGTTTTTAGGTGGAGAGATTGATGTCCTCAAAATAAAGACCTATGCTTCCTTTTATAGGCGAAAGAAGTCCTAATACAAATATTAAGATAAACATTATTTAAACACACGTGGCCCACTATTCTAAAAATAGTAAATCCCTTTCCTATCACTAATAATAGATAAGCCCTATCCGGGCACACAATTCTATCCTAATAAAACAAAATTACATCACCCTTTTATTCAAACAGGCCCCCTCAAACATATGGTGGAGCCTAACAAAACAAAACTACAGTATGTTATTGGCATATGACATCACATACAAACATGTGGATCTGTAGCTTATAGTTGGCTTCAAGCAGGTGGATGAGCAACGTGTAAGCTTCTTTCAAGCAGGCGGGTAAGCTTCTTGTAGTCATATGGCAAGTAGGTGGATACGCATCTTGAAAGGAAACCCATTAGGAAGAGTATTATAATAAAGTAGTTGGGTAAGAACCTTGCAGGCAAACCCTTTGAGAAGGGTTTCATTGTAAATCTTGGCAGGTAATTTCACAGAGCTCATGGTAAGTGGTAATTTCTTGCACATGTCGTCGGGCGTCATCTCTTCATGCAGTGTTAGAAGGTGATAACAGTAAGGTTGCGTATCTTTATTACTTCTACCAGTCAACTTCATGCTTGGTACACGACAACAGAAGGTTTATGGCAGGCACCATTTCATCAGTGTTCTTCGCCAATGAGTGTTTTTTTGAGAACTCTCCTAGCCTCGACAGAAAATCTTCCATAATGTTTTCCTCCCCCTTGAGGTGTTTGACTTGAAATTTGTAGGGAGAGAACCATTGTGCCTGTTGGAGGATTTATGGATTTTGGATAATCTTTGGGATTATCTAGACCATCTTTGGGAAGGCCCTCATATCCATGTTGATTTGGAATTCTGTGTGGATTGGGAAGAAGTTGAACTTTTTGATTTCATTTTTTACTGCAAGGATTTCTTTGAATGTGGAGTAGTAGTGTTTTTCAGTATCCTTGAATTTGCCGCTGGAATATCCGCATACTATTCACCAGCCATCTTTTTTTTCCAGAAGTACCAATAGTCACTGTTGGCATCTATTTTCAATATCATTTTTCCATACAAGGGGATTTGGAGTGTTCTAACGTCTTTTGATATAGTTTTGAACTTTTGGACTGCATCATCCTATTCCTTTCCCCAACGTGGAGCATTTTTTTTCAGCATCTTTGAAAGTGGGGCTATGCATGTAGAGACATCAGGGATGAAATCTCTAACATAATTAATCACCCCAAGGAACTGCTGGAGCTTTTTAATCATGAAATCAGTATCAGGGAATTTGAGAAGCTCCTGGCAGATGTGAGGTCCTGGATTGTATGCTCCATGAGCGAAACGCATTGCCTAAAAGTCAATTCAATCCTTTAGAAGAGTCATCTTCTTTGTTGAGAGCATAATGCCATACTTTTTTAGAAAGCCATGGAATTGACAAAGCATATCAAGGGGGCAGGTCTGAGCCCAAACGGTATAACCTTCTACTGGTAGTGGTGGTCAGCAATGTAAAAGGAAATCAAAGCTCTCTCTTTCGAGTGTATATCTAACTGCCAAAATCCAGATTTGATATCAAATTTTAAAAAGTGGGTGGCTTTGGCTAGGTGTGAAAACATGGTTAGCTTATTTGGTATAGGGAATTTATCATCAAGAAAAAAGTGGTTTAGAGGCTGGTAATTTATGAAGAGATGGAGTTTTCCCCTTATTTGTTCAGCTCACTTCGAAATTAAATTCCTCACAAGCCCATTTGGAATCGGATGACTCGATGATCCTAATTTCCAAAAGTTCTTATCACTCCTTTTGTACTAGCTGAAGATATTCAGGGTTCATACCCAAATGGATGGCCTTTGTGGGATTGATGTTCTCATTTTTCTTGAAAGGGAGCTTAATGAAAAGTCATTATTGAGATATAAAATTTTTGTGTTCTTCTTCGTGAACTCCTTGTGAGATTCTGCACAAGTCTCTTCTATCAAATGGTGTTCAATTTCCTTGATAGGGTCTCATTATCCAATCTAGAACAAGTTTGGAATGGTGGACAATGGGTTGAATCTGCCCATGAAAGTTATTCCATCGCTCAGGACTAGGATTCGGCTCCTGAGTTGTTTGTATATATCGAACCCAATGATAAGGTCTTTCCCTGGGCGTTATACCCAAGTAGCTTTGTCCTGTACTGCACTCAAGGGAAGAATTTGATCATGAGTGGTTGCCTCGTAATGACCTAGTTGTGAGGGTCGCCCTTGCTGAGGTACCAAAGTTTCTATAGTGAGGAACCCATTGATCATCGGGAATAACACCTGGATCTAGCAAAGAGGCAGCTGCAGCGGTGTCCATAAAGATAATTACTTTAATTGTCTTATCCCACTTAGATGGATAGATCGTTAATTGGACATAGGGGGTATCCAAATCAAAGATCATGTCCAGCCCTTCTGTTAGCATGTTGAATTCCTTTGCTAGCTCAGCTATTTGGTGAAGGTTATCCTCAGTGATGGTGGATGGTAGTTTCTCTAGGTGGCTATTGAGGATGAAAGGTTGTGGTTGGCTATCGATGATAAGAGAAGGTACGTCCTTGGATACTCCTTATTCTATCAGGAAAAAAGGTTTGGGATCTATGATGTGATGAGAACTTGACTGAGGGTCCATCTCATTCAGGTACTGAGAAGAATTCATGTCATCCAAGAGTTGAGCAAATCTTTTAGCTTTTCTGGACCGAGGATAAGTTTTTGCAAAGTGTCCGGCCTCATGGCAGATGAAGCATTTGTCTTTGCCCGAGTTCTCCTCCTGGAGGACCTAGTAGTCTGAGTAGCCTTTGGTTTATCATCTAGTGGCTTATGCCCCTTGGCCCACCTGTATAATATATACATTTTTTGCCTTGCCTGGCGGTTAGAGAGGTGGGTGGATTTTTCTGGCTGGGGGGCTGTGTCGCCTATGGAATCCTGGTGCAGGTCTATATTTCTAGTTCTAGGACATCGATCAGAGGAATCTTTCTCATGTTTTTGTGAAGAATCCATAAGATGAGATTCTTTGTCAGAAGGTGACCGCTTTGCTATTGGCTCGTCATTCCATAGGTCAGAGGGATCTGGATCAACTTGAATTATGGGAATCAAGTCAGCAGTCTGGTTTTAAATGCCAAGATTCAACAGTACATGATTGCTTTTGAGAAGGCTTTTTTGTAGAGAAACCCAATCCTCATCATCCAATACTTAATTTGAGATCATCGCATCATCTTCAGGAATTAAGTCATTAGCTGGAACATTGCTACCTGAGATCATCATATTTGCTAGGTCGACAGCTTGTGTATCCATGTCAGATTCTTTTTTCCCCTTTGCCTATATATGAGCTAATTGAGCTTGTTGCTTTTGAGCTATAAGAGCATTTTTTCTTTCCCATGTGAGTTTGGCAATGTCAAACTCTTGTGCATTTGGAGACTTCATAGAGAAAGTTATGAATATTGGTGAGTTAGAAGGGAATATGGCAAAGGTATGTCCCATTTTTTGTGAGGAGTATGTCTCTGGGGACATTGGGAACAAAGTTTCCTTTGGTAATGAGTTGTGGGTTCACTAAGGTTTCAAGTGTCCATATTTTAAGAGTTGAATTTGTTCTTTAAGGAAAGCCATTTCTTTTTGTTGCTGGTCGAAGAAGTGTGATTGTGAAGTGCCTGGTGGACATATGTCATATTACAAGATTTGGATCCTGAGTTCTAAGATTCTAATCTGTCCATCATGCTGAACGGATGTTCGTTATGCGGTTTTGTTCATTGCTTCGACCTTGTTTACCAACTTAGTTTGTGTGTGAGCAACACTCTTGATAGATTGGCCGATAATGGATATCATCCCATTTTGGCACATAGAATTTCAGTCTGCCAGTTGAGAGTTGCTTCAGTGTCGCTCAGGGACACCCTTTCACCGTTGGTAGGATAATATTTTTCGCTGGTATTTTTGGAGCGTGGATCAAGTTATCCTTTTTAAAGGGTTTGTTTGGTGGGAAGTGGTCTGACTAACTGGAGCTGGAAGGGGACATCATTATTATTTTAGGCTCGGGCTCTTTGGTGTGTAAAGTATCCCCGCGACATATGTTATAGTCACATTCAATATTTTAGGGGCAATGTACCGAAAAAGGACATCTATGCCACATCATGCTGTGACCCTTTTGAATGAAGTGGTTTATCCAATCATGATCACTCATGAAGCTCGACAGAAACCATTTGATTATTTCAGTGTTCTTCTTATCTGAAAGGTCATATGAAGGTTGGTGCATATGGATAGAGAAGGTTGTTTTATGGGTCTTCTTGAGATGGGAGTGGTCGAAACTTATAGCGACTGTGTTGTCATTCTTTTTTGTGAAAGTGGATTCAGTGGACTGGAGAGGATGTGGATGGTCTCTCAACTTCACGTAATCTGTGACCCAAGAGTCTGGAAGAATTTTGGTGAGTTCTTCTTTGGACATTTGCCTCGGAATTTGGGTGCACTGGGTGGTTTCATTGGTGGCATCTACGTTTAGGAACAAAGCATTTTCGCCACCTGGAAGAGATAGATCCATAGCATGGTTTTGAACTGGCCAAGTAATCTGGTAGTGTAGAGTTGCCTCTATGAAATCTTTAGCTTGAAGAGCTTCAAGAATTTGGACATGGATCTTAAACGCCTCTTTCAAATACGGATTGTATAGGGATACATTGAAGTTGGGAAATATAGTAACAAAGACTGTCCCGGCATACAGTGTTTTCACCGACGTATCCAAGTTTGCATGTTGGTACTCATTGTATCTGGTATCTAGGAGAGAAAGACGCGCCACTACTGGCTGGCCTTTTCGTCCGTGATATGTTAATGCAACTCTGACGGTACAAAAATGGATATGGGTGAAGCATTGGCTTTTCCACAGTGGCGGAAAATCTTCTAGCATCTGAAGAGTGATGAACTGTTCTTCCTGAGTTGCAAGAATAGGGTGCTGGTCAAGTTTTGATGCAACAATGATATCGCCCAAAATATACCTCAAAAAAAGTATAATGCGGTCACTGTATCAAATATAGAATCCAACTAGGTTGGGTTCGATCCCACAGGGACTAGGATGAAATTATCTCGAATACTAGTCTGAGTAATTGGCAAGTAAATAAAATTGGGTTTTTTTTGTGAGTAACTAATAACAGTAACAATTGTTGATTTTTGGATTTGTATTCAATATGAGAAATACACTAGGACTGTGATCCCCAATGATTCCTTAACTCTAGCAGTTATTTTTTATGGCAAGACTATCCCGCTGCATTGCATGCAAAATCTAACAAGTTAAGTTCATCTAAACGTCTCTCGACCTTGGTTAGACAAATTTCACTCTTCTCTTCTCGGTCTCCGAGTGTCACACTACTAACCCTTGTCTTGGATCTCAGATAACTATCCCTGCTACGACACAAGTTATTAGATGAAGGTTGATAGCTTCAAATCTCTGTTGTTATTCTTTGTTCCCAATCTCTACGTCTCTCTCGATCAAGTCTAGAATACAGATGAGTTTCTAACATTTGCAACCGTTAGAAGATCAATTATAATAAAGGTAATAACAATACATGCATTCCCAATAATTCAGAATAGCTTTGCACTTAACCCATTTTGTTAATCCCTCATGGTTAACACAACCCTAGTTAATGGGTTTAGCTACTCATGATTGCAAGAATACAAGAAGAATTCGACGATGAAAATATAATTGTAAACTCACAATAAAGAGAAAACTCTGAATCTCAATATCAATAAAACCCTAGAATCAATGTTCCAAGATTACAAAATCAATAATATGTTTATGAACACAAAAACAATGGAAAATATCTCTCAAAACAATGTACTGACCAACTCCTGAACATAGGACAATAAAGGGGTATTTATAGATACAAGGTGAATCCTATCCTAAACAAAATAGAAAAATAGAGTCGGCAATTTTCCACGGTACCATGACTTGGTGTCGTGGAGCCAAGTCACGTCATGTGGCTTCCTGCCATGGAAAACAGGGTTCCTTTCACTCTTCAAGAGTTAACTCATGGCATCAATCCACGTAGGGTGGTTTGACACATGTGCCGTGAGTCCCTGACATAGAAAGTAGGCTTTCTTCCAGTCTACAGGAGTTGGCCTATGGTACCCACCCACGTGGCGTGGGTCCATTCACGTAACGTGAGTCCATGCCGTGGGACACTCCCCAGCTTCGATTTGGCTCTTAACTTTATCAAATTCTCTATTCTAATGCATGCTTCTTCCCTTTTTCTCTAGTTTGCCTCCATAACCTATTTCTCTGCAAATTAGGACCGAAAACACATCATACCAACCAAACATACCCAAGTTATTGCATATTTTCCTTATTTTGAGCATAGAAAGTGCGGACACATCAACACTCTTAACTTAGAACGTTTGCATGTCCTCAGGAGAACAAAACTAAATAAACATGTACGATGCTTAACTAAGAAAAACCTAAGAGACCTATGGCAGTCGACTCATTGCTTTTGGCATCAAAAATTTTCTGACCCTCAAACTTGCAAATCAAAACCATAGTGTGTATACATGCAACATATTATTATGATACAGAAGGGATCAAATGATGGCATCAGATTTTGAACAACAAACTAAACATATCTGCAAATAACATGATCCGAACAAACAACAGCTAACAATGCAACCTATGTACCCACACAACACAGAAGTTCCTCACAGTATACTAATGAATACCAAAGTAGGGAATGGGTCAAAACACTCTCTCACAAAGAAGCTCAAACAGTGTGCGTGAAATACCATAGGCTTGCCCTTATTTCCTAAGCATTAGTTTTTCAGACAGTTGGACTAGAATCATTATAGGACTTTCATCGGGTTGTAATGTAGGATTGAGGATGGGTGTGGTACATATGGATATAGTGACTCAACCCTTCTTGACACTACACTATTTTTGGCTCCACTTTCCAACCATTCTTATTTTATTCTCCTTCATTCATTTTCAGATTTTGGGTGTGATTTTCTTCATACCTTCAAAACATATCTTTTTCTTATTATTTATTTATTTCACTTTTTTTTTTTACTTTACACCCAAATCTATTTTCTTTTTCTTTTTCTTACCCCTTCTTCATACCCAAGCTAAACTACACATCCCTATAATAGCCACCCTCAACTTAGGTAATTTGCCTGAGTTGAGGTACACAATATCCAAGAAGGGACCAGGGCCAAGACAGGTTCATTGTAAGTCAAAATGGGAAGGTGAATAGGCTAATGAAAAAAATAGGTCAATTACAGCTCAAAATCGAGATCAAGGGATATTTATTTCATTTGGTCTGGCATTGGGCTAAAAGTGGACTCATTCAACAACGGCCTATGATCCTTTCCTAACCACTATCCTATAACCTAGGCAAGACAAACCAGGCAAGTTTTGGATCACACACACAAAGTTAACTAGGTAATGACCTCACACACACATGGCATAGGGTTACATTATCAACTACTACCTATCCAGTTCATGCATTGCTAGCTACAGTCATTCTGCCTACACTACTAATGCCATAATAAGATCCAACAACTATCACAAACTAATAAACTACACACACATTTCAAAACAAAACTCTCAGGAGGGGTGTCTTTTAACAATCAAAAAGCATCATTATCATTCAAAATACTTTCAGAATTGGACTGCACTAAGGTTCCCCTATTTTTCTCCTAATTAATCATGAAAACACATAAATACTATAAATAATGACCTAAACAGGCCGGTTCTACTATGATAGCACACTTGGGGGAAAAGAATACACGTCAACAAAAACTCCCAAGTGGTGGTATACCCCCACCCCAACTAAATAATGGTGCACTGCCCCTAGAGCACAGCTATCAATAAAATAAGTGTAAGGGAGTGAAGACATACCTGCGGTGCCCTAGACACCGAATGTGGGATCATCCATAGCAGGATCCTATGCATGCTTGTTCGGCTCGACTCTAGGGGCTGACAGCGGGGGAGGTGGCTGACTAGAAGTTGCTCCCAAGTTTCTATGCTCATATTCAATCTGACTGAGGTGCTATTTAACTCGGGAGGATTTCATATCCCTCCTCAGTTCCCTACAAAAATCATCGCCACTCGACGGTTCCTCATCCGCAAATAAATTCACTTCGAAAGTCGGCCTCATCGGAGCTGGCACGGGCATAGGTGGAATGACAGGGGTGCTGCTCGGTGCCATAGATCTAACCTCCTCCCTCAATGCAGCCACCTCTGGTGTCAACCGTGCCATATTAGGAATCTGTGCTAAACTCATCCAGTTTTCCATCCGTGTCTCTAAACTATCAATCCACCCATGTAGCTTTCTCATAAATCTATCTATGGCCGCAGTCATACGGGACTTAACTCTCACCTCTGAAGCCTCTACCGTGGACCTGACCCATGTCTTAAGCTGGGATACTAACTTAGCCATCTAAGCCTCTATGTGCGCCTACCTCTCAAACATCTATGTCTGCCTATCAACCAACTACTGCAGAAAGTCCCTCGAAACTGAGACCATACTAGATAGTGGCGGTGGTATTGTAGTGACTGCAACCTCATCACTTGCCAGGCTTGTGCCCTCAGCAGGTATACGCATCACCTCAGGCACACTCATCGGTGCTGGAGTACTAACCTGCTCCTCTCTATCTCTAAGCCCTTCAAAAATGGTCGCGCCATATGACGTGGAAGGCTGAGACCTCCTTGAAAAAAATGGGTTAGCCCCCCACTGTTGCATCAATCCTATATTAGCAATCTGGGTCACCTCAATATCATGATCAACTGTAGGTATTGAGACCATACCAGCACTATTACATAAGACCTGGATCAAACATGGAAAATAAATGCTGGTGAAGTCGAGGAAAGCACGCTCATGGATCTCCTTAATGATGTAGCGAGCGAAGTTAATATCATAACCTGCCAGAATGCTTGTTACCAATACTGCTCGATCAAGTCTGAGTGAATTATCAGCATTATTGGGACCCAAATAGTACTTGACAACCGACCACTAAAACTGTCATGAAAAGTTAAGCGAGGACTTCTTGATGTCTAGTTTCCCAGCAACCCAACTAGCATCTGCACTATCCTCCATTATGTAACCTGCAATCCACCGCAGTAACTCCAACCGCTGATCAGTGTCCCTTATCTTAGTCATGTTTCTCACCATCTCCTTGCAGTGATCAAACTCAACAATCGTGGTGGGAATCTCTTTTTCTGCTCCAAACAAGAACCTGTGGATCATCTGCTCGAATATGTCAACTCTGGTGCCATTAACCAAAATGTTAGTCTGTGGTGGCTGGTCCCAATATCTCTGTTCATTAGGTATAGTAAATTCTACCAATGCAGTATACGATACATAAAACTCACAGACCAACTCAGGGCTATAGCTGCCCAAAGGCTCCGTTATCTACCCAAATACATAGCGATCAAACAATGTCTTAATCTCAGGCAGTGCATTCACCTCATCTATCCGATACCGAGCCTTTTTTATGATATTTCCTTGCCATGTACCCTGCTCAGTTGGTTTGGCATCCCTATCATAAATGTCTTTCATCCCTTCAATACACTACCTCCTGTTATCCCTTTAGACTTGAGCTGCGGCCTGACGTGTATTCAAAGCTCTTTGGGAGGGGGTAGTCAAAACCTGGCCATCAGTATTGAAGACAGAAGTTTTCCCTGTAGCTGTACTACTATCACCGGATGTAGAATCATTTTTAACCTCAGCATGCTACTCAGACCCAGATACATCATCCTCGTGATCATCACCAGTTGCAGAAGTATGCATCCCCTCATCAGACTGTGGGGAAAATCAGAAGACTGATCAGGAGAAGCCAATTTAGCAGGTTGCAGAGGCTATGGAATAGGCTGAAGTGTAGCCTGAGCAGCAGCTTGTCCCCTATTTTGTAACCTCGTTGTGCAAGGTACAACAGCAGAATCAAGAGAAATCCCAAACACCTCCTTGGATCCACTTTTATTTGACTCCGAAGGTTCATCGCGCAACATAGTCATAAATTCGAGGTTTTTAGTACGTATTCTCAAATATGAACCCATATCTCCGCATTTGGGGTTAAATTTTAGTGGAATTTCAGATCAAATGGGTCAGGTTTAAGGCAGATTTGGGTCGAAGTTGTTTCGGGTTTGGGGTTTTAGGGTTTTGGAACTTTTGGGGTTATGGGGTGAATGATTGTCGATTTTTTTTGTAATTGGAGTGGTGGTGGTACTAATTGGAATGGTTGGTACTTGGGATTTATAGTGATTATAGGATAGAAAGTATTAATTTGGATGAATTAGGGAAAGAAATCGTGTATGTGGAGGCTTAGAGGATCGGGTTTTTGGAGTTTGTAATCAGATAGTATCGAATTTTGTAGGGGTAGGCCAAAATTAGGGTTGGGCTGGGTCGGATCTTGATAATTAATTTGGGGCCTTCTTTTCATGGTACGGACCCACACCACATGGGTTTACCCATGGAACGTGGGTCCCTGTCGTGGATCGAGTTCTGCAGCCCTAAATAAGCTCTGATTCCCATGAAAATGACCCATGCCTCATGGTTTTACCAACGTCACATGGGTCCCTGGCGTGGGTTAGGTTTTGTATGTGAACAATTTTCTCTGACTTCCACGGTACAAACCAACGTAACATGGATGAAGTTATGGCATGTGAATCACTATCGTGGGTTGTACTGATATTTTTAGTTCAATATTTTAAATTCCAGCTAACTTATCCTTCGCATCCTCCAATAGTCGGATCACAACCAACTCAGACCTTGGGTTACCTCCCAAGCAGCGCATGATTTAATGTCACAACATGACATGGCTAAATTGGATACTCAGACTTCACCAACCCGCCCATGTGTTGCCTCCCAAGTAGCTCCTGATTTAACGTCGCAGAACGACATGGCTAACTTGACTAATCAGACCTCATCAAGGCTCATCTCCTCACATGTCCTAATTTCTTTCGTGATTCCCACATAGTTCTTTACATGCTGCCCATTTACCTTGAATAGAACATTATAATCACTTTTTATTTTGATTGCTCCATGCAGGAACAGCCTACCAACAGCGAATGGTCCAGACCATTTAGACCGCAGTTTTCTAGGAAAAAGGCAAAGTCTGGAGTTATAGAGTAGCACCAAATCTCCTGGGTGAAACTCTCATCGTTCAATCCTCTGATCATGATATAGTTTCATCTTCTCTTTATACAGTGATGAACTTTCATAAGCCCGGAGATGAAATTCATCCATCTCATTTATCTGCTCTAGTCTCAATTTAGCCGCATCACTCCATTCCAAATTCAGCCTCTTCAATGCCCATAACACTTTATGTTCAAGTTCGACAGGCAAATGGTACAATTTCCCAAATACCAGCTGATATGGGGATACACCAATTGGTGTCTTAAAGGCAGTTCGATATGCCCATAGTGCATCTTCCAATCTTCTTGCCCAATCAGTCCTATTGGCATTCACTGTCTTTGCCAAAATTGACTTAATCTCACAATTTGACACTTGAACTTGTCCGCTCGTTTGAGGATGGTAAGGTGTTGCAACCTTATGTTTGACTCTATATTTTTCAAGTAAGGTTTTGAACATCTGATTACAGAAATGGGATCCTCCATCACTAATGATAACTCTGGGTGTACCAAATCATGGAAATATGTTCCTTTTTAAGAATGTCGTGACACTTCTTCCTTCATTATTGGGAAGCGTAATCACCTCCACCCACTTATAAACATAGTCAACAACTACAAAAATGAATTTCATCCTATGTGAGCTCACAAAGGGGCCCATAAAATCAATTCCCCATACATCAAACAATTCGAGCTTAAGTATAGTTATCATAGGAAGTTCGTGTCTGCGTAAGATATTCCCTTGTCTTTGACATTGGTCACATGCCCGAGCATAGTCATGATAATCTTTATAGATGGTTGGCCAATAATACCCATATTGTAAGATCTTGTGCGTAGTACGTGTACCTCCATGATGACCCCCTACTGGAGATGAATGACATGCTTTCGAAATACTCATCATTTCGGCCTCTAGGATACACCTTCGAATCATACCATCTGCACATACCCTAAATAGGTAAGGGTCATCCCAGAAGAATTTTCTCACCTCATGCATGAATCTCCTCCGTTGCTGGTACGACATATCTTTCAGGACTACATCACTTTCCAGAAAGTTGGTAAAATCTACAAACCATGGGATTAAGTCTTGTGATGCTACTAACAGTTGCTCGTCTGGAAAATTATCATCAATATCGAGATCATCCCTTAATTTGAGCATGTCTTCCCCCTCAAGGTGTGATAGGTGGTCTGCAACCTAATTCTCAGTCTCCTTTCGGTCCTTGACCTCAAAATCAACTTCATGTAGTAGAAGTACCCACCGAATCAACCTTGGCTTGGCGTCCTTCTTTGACATAAAATATCTAAGTGCGGCGTGGTCTGTATGTACAATCACCTTCGTACCAATCAAGTAAGATCGAAACTTTTAAAAAGCAAAAACCACAGCCAACAGCTCTTGCTCAGTCATAGTGTAATTCTTTTGGGCTGGATTAAGTGCCTTGCTAGCATAGTAAATAGGATGTAGAATATTTTCATATCTTTGGCTAATGACTGCACCCAAAGCTACTGCACTAGTATTACACATAACCTCGAATGGCATCATCCAGTCTGGTGTGACAATGATAGGAGTTGAAATTAACTTCTCTTTCAGATATTCGAATGCTTTTAGGAACTCTCTATCGAACATGAACTTTACCTCTTTCTCCAAAAGTTTGCATAATAGATGTGCAATCTTAGAGAAATCCTTGATGAATCTTCTATAAAAGCCAGCATGACCTAAAAGACTTTGAATCCCTTTCACAGAAATCGATGGGGGTAATTTTTCAATTACCTCAATCTTTTCTTTGTCTTCTTCGATACCCTTTTTTGATATTTGATGTCCCAATACAATACCTTCTTTAACCATAAAGTGACATTTCTCATAATTTAGCACTAAGTTGCACTCTTGACATCTTTGTAACACATTAGCGAGGTGGGCCAAACAGTCGTCAAAAGAATCTCCCACTACAGAAAAATCATCCATGAATAACTCAATAGTGTCTTCTACCATGTCGGAGAAAATAGACATCATGTAACGCTGAAAAGTGGTTGGTGCATTGCATATCCCAAACGACATCCTTTTGAATGCGAAAGTCCCATATGGGTAGGTGAACGTGGTCTTCTCTTGGTCCTCGGGAGCAATGAAAATTTGATTATATCCTGAATACCCTTCAAGAAAGCACTACCACCCCCTTCCAGCAAGACAGTCCAACATCTGGTCTATGAAAGGCATGGGTAAGTGATCCTTTTCGGTCCAAGAATTTAGCTTTAGATAGTCCATGCAAACTCTTCATTTGGTGACTGGACTCATCGAGATTAACTCATTCTTGTCATTTGGAACCACAGTGATTACTCCCTTCTTTGGCACACACTACAGTGGTCTTACCCACTTGCTATCAGCAATGGGGTAAACTACGCCTGCATCTAACCACTTAATGATTTCTTTCTTCACAACTTCCTACATAAGTGGGTTCAGACGACGTTGGTGCTCAATTCTTGGTATACACTCAGGAACAAGCTAAATTTTATGAGTGCAAATAGCGGGTGGAATCCCTATAATATCAGCAATAGACCAACCAATGGCCCTCTTAAAATTCATCAATATCGAAACCAGAGCTTCTGCCTGCCATCCTGCTAACTCAGCAGAAATGATTAGAGGAAAGGTGTTATTGGCTCCCAAAGATGAGTAGCGAAGGTGAGAAGGAAGAGCCTTAAGCTCTAAGACTAGATGCTTCTCAACAGATGGGCGAGCCGGTGGGGTCACCTTATTCTTCAAATCGAGACCAAGTTTCTTCGGAGTATAAGTGTAGGATCCCCTACCAGGAAGAGCTCCAACCATCTCGTCATATTCCTCAATACCATCACTATCAAAATTCATAACCATAGCTGTAAGAGCTTCTACCCCCAACCTTTCTTTAATTGGAACGACTATGGCACTCTCATCAAGCGTATCAATTACAGAAATCACCCGCATATATTTAGGTTGCTTCATGGAATGAAAAATATTGAAAGCAACATGTTCATCATTTAACCTAAATTTCATCTGCCCAGTTTCCATGTGAATCAACTCATGGCCAGTGGCAAGGAATGGTCTCCCCAAAATGATATGAACCTCAAAATCAACTTTACAATCTAGAATGGCAAAGTCAGCTGGAAACATGAAAGATGCAACTTTCACCAAAACATCATGCAGAATGCCTATAGGCTTTTTCACAGTTCTATCTGCCATAAGAAGCCTCATAGGTGCTCTCAACCCCAACTGCTTGAAAATGGCTAGTGGTAACAAGTTAATACTAGCACCCAAATCACACAGTGCCTTTGTAAAGTTGTACGACCCGATAGTACAAGGAATTTTTAAAGCTCCTGGATCCTCCTTCTTTTCTACTAGGGAACGCACAACAACTGCACTACAATGATGCAAGTTATCTGCCGGCTCAAAACTGGAAGTTCTCTTCTTCATCACCAAGTCTTTCATGAACTTTGCATAATCGGGCATCTGCTCCAATACCTCAATAAGAGGGATATTTATCGATAGCTCTTTTAACATTGTAATAAACTTCTGGTATTTACCTTCCTTTTCAACCTTTGATAAAAGGGAGGAGGAGGTCGTGGGATAGTTTTCAACATTCGTGGAACCTCCATCTCCTTCTACTTTTTAGAATCAACTTCCTTATTAATACTATGGTTTTTGTGAGCTGCATTGTTGTCTACTGCTAATTTTTTTCGCTCCATCTCAACCTCTTCATCACTCACCACTATCTCATCTTTCTTATTATTATCTACAGAAATAGATGGGTTGGTCGTGCTCTTTCAGCTTCTTGTAGTAATGGCTAAACATTGACCTTCATTTTTATTATTTTGGATGGTGTTACTTGGAAGAGTGCCTGGTTTACGTTATTTCAATGCCACCGATATCTTCCTGAACTGTTGCTCCAACTATTTTATGGCAGTTGAGTGAGATTCAACTTTCTGACTTATTCCTAAAATGCCCGCCCTAATTTCCTTCAAGCAATTTTCTTGGTTTTCTAATCTTTTAACCAATTTGGTAAGAAGGGTTTCCATTCATGAATTTCCATTGCCAGTATCATGGTTTCCTGGTGGAACATAAGCATCGATCTTCTCCTTGTAATCCTCTTTTTGTCTCCAGTATATATCACGATCTCATTCTCTGTCTCTATATCATGACCTGCTGTAATTATCTCCATAATTGTTTCGACCTTGATTGCCTTGCCTCGAGTTCCAAGAGTCTTGATTAGACCCTTCGCCCTTGGCACCGAAACCCGCCACTTCTCGATCCAAGTACTTAGCTTCCTCACCAGATTCATAATCATCATGCTTAGGTGCTTTGCCTTGTGAAGCTACCGCATGCACCTTCTCAGCATCTCTAGTCGCAATTTGTTTAGCTAACAAACCAATTTTTGTCCTCAGTTGTACGACCTATTGAGCTACAGACTCATCCAACGCCCGTTGTGCTGCTGGTGCTCCAATAATGTATGTACCAGCAGGTGTATCTACCTCTCGAGTATTCCATCCTCGGTTGGTCTTAGTGATATAATCTAAAATCTATGAAGCTTGTCCCCACCTCAGAATCATAAATGCTCCGCCAGTGATAGTATCTGCTACAGCCTTAGTATTTGCGTTTAAAGCCCTGTAGAAGATTTCAAGTAAACTCCTGCCACTCATTCTATAATTTGGAACATTTTGCAGCTTCTTCTTAAGCCTTAGCCATGTCTCTTAATGTCCTTCAGAATGTAGTTATCTGAAGTTGTAAATCTCATCCTTCAACTGTAGCATCTTGGAGGGTTGAAAAAATCTCTCCAAAAATTGATTTCTCAAATCTTGCCAAGTAGTAATGGAGCCTCGTGGTAATTTGGCTAACCAAAAAGTTGCTTCTCCTATTAAAGAGAATGGAAACAATCTTAACCGAATAGCCTTTTGGTCCACTCCATTCAAATTATACGAAGTATATACCCTCACAAATTTCATCACATACATGTTTTGATCCTCCGTCGGAAGTCCAACGAATACTCCTTTCAAGTTAAGAAGGTGGATCATGGCACTTGTAATGTCAAACTTAGTACCTTGAGGTAATTCTTTTGGGATAATGGCACATGTCTCTACTGGCTTGAAATAAGACACATCCTATTCTTTTGGATCATCAAAATTGGCACATGTGGTCTTTGGGGTGTTCGATGTGCCCTCAGTTTTCTTTGTCTCTCTTCAGCATCAGCCAGACGTTGTGTTGCTTCTTGCATAGCTCAATTATCTCTATCTGCTTGCCTAAGAGAAACTTGCCTAGCTTTATCTTCCCCTGTCAATCAAGCGGTAGTTAGGTCTGCTATTTCATGGCCAACTGTCTGAATTGGTTGGTTATAAATGTCTCCCGCCGCTGCGGGATCGTGAACTCCATCGAAATTCAACATTCTTCGATTAGCTCTCAGAGTTCTTTCTATTTCAGGATCAATTGGAATTACGGGATTGCCTTGACTCCTAGTATTGGGCATACACCGGTGCGTACCCCTAAAAGTATATTAAAATAAAACCAATCAACTCCAACTAGCAAAATACTCAACTCCGTAATCGTAGTCCCCGGCAACGGCGCCAAAATATACCTCTAGAAAAATATAATGTGGTCGTTGTATTAAATATAGAAACTAACTACGTTGGGGTCGATCCCATAGGGACTAGGACAAATTATGTTGAATACTAGTCTGAGTAATTAGCAAGTAAATAAAACTGGGTTTTTTTATTTGTGAGTAAGTAATAACAGTAACGGTTGTTGATTTTTTGATTTGTAATCAATATTAGAAATACTCTAGGACTGTGATTCCCAATGATTCCTTAACTCTACCAGTTATTTTTGCTGGCAAGACTGTCCCTCTGCGTTGCATGCAAAATCTAAAAAGTTAAGTTCATGTAAACATCTCTCGACCTTAGTTAGACAAATTTCACTCTTATCCTCTCGGTCTCCTAGTGTCGCACTACTAACCCTTGTCCTGGATCTCAGATAACTATCCCTGTTATGGCTCAAGTTATTAGATGAAGGTTGATAGCTTCAAATCTCTGTTGTTATTCCTTGTTCCCAATCTCTACCTCTCTCTCAAGCAAGTCTAGAATATAGGTAAGTTTCTAACGTTTGCAACTTTTAGAAGATCAATTATAATGAAGGTAATAACAATACATGCATTCCCAACGATTCAAAATTGCTTTGCACTTAACCCATTTTGTTAATTCCTCATGGTTCACACAACCATAGTTAATTAATTTAGCTACTCATAATTGCAAGAACACAATAAGAATTCGACGATGAAAACATAATTGTAAACTTACAATAAAGAGAAGACTCTAAAATCTCAATATAAATAAAACGCAAAATCGATGTTCCAAGATTACAAAAGCAATAATATGTTTATGAACTCAAAAACAATGGAAAATATCTCTCAAAACAATGTACTGACCAACACAATAAAGGGGTATTTATAGATATAAGGTGAATCCTATCCTAAACAAAACAGGAAAACAGAGTCGGCAATTTTCCACGGTACCATGACTTGGTGTCGTGGAACCAAGTCACGTCACGTGGGTTCCTATCGTGGAAAATAGGGTTCCTTTCACTCTTAAGGAATTGACTCATGGAATCAATCCACATGGCATGGGTTGACTCACGTGCTGTGAGTCCCTGACGTGAAAAGCAGGCTTTCTTCCAGTATGCAGGAGTTGACCTGTGGTACCCACCCACGTGGCGTAGGTCCACTCATGTAATGTGAGTCCATTCCGTGGGACACTCCCCAGCTTTGATTTGGCTCTTTTCTTCCTCAAATGCTCCATTCTAATGCGTGTTTCTTCCCTTTTTCTCCAGTTTGCCTCCATAACCTATTTCTCTGCAAAGTAGGACAGGAAACACATCATACCAACCAAACATACCCAAGTTATTGCATATTTTCCTTTTTCTAAGCATCGAAAGTGCCATGAGACCATGACACATCAAACAACATATTCCTTAACTCCCTTTGGCTTTTGTTGGATCAAAGAACGGATCTGTTAACATGGGTTGCATGCGTTCTTTACAAAAGATGAGAATGGATCTAGTATAGGTAGATATGTGGAAGTTATTTTATTTTCTGGTGACAACACATCTACTTCATAGAGGTAGTCATATATACATGACAGAGTTTTACTGAGGGTAGGAGACATATGCAATTTTGCTAAAGATTTACATGGACTAGACGCAGACGAGGAAGACTGTAAAGACTCTGAAATCGATATATTTTTGTGTTTTTGGGACAACAGAGACTTGATGTATTTGTTCTAAAGATCTAATAAAAGAGTTGACACACTATTTGTTCTAAAATCTAAGGAAAGTAAACAAAGACACAAATATGTACAAGACTCTGAATTTGACAATTGAAAACTATGAACTATGGACTGTTTAGAAAGTAGACTGAAACAAACTAAAGTAAAGAATGAAAATGTAAAGTTGGCGTTAAGAACAACAGAAGTAGATCTTATGCAAATACTTGCTTACTCCCTACAAAGAGAGTGGGATGGCTCTGATACTAAGTAGAGAGGGGGAATGTGGGGCACGTCAAGGCATGCAGGCAATATTAGGCTCAAAAGATAACAATAGACCTCTAAATTTCCCAACATGACATGATAGGCTTCAACAGCCATACGAAAGACCTCTAACTTTCCAACATAATAGGCGATTCACAACCATTTAGACGGCGGCCATATGAAATCAAAGTATTTAATCGACACCACAACAACTTTCTTACGACTGGGGCTACGTATCCACTAACTCCTAAAGGAAAGTTTTCCACAGAACAAAGACTTCTCAACACTCAATGGGATGGCTTGGCTTTGCCAGTATTTTAAAACAAGTAAATCATTTGGTTCTTTGGTAGTATATCTTTCCCTGGTGACATACACGGGCTTTAGCGGCTCCCCTGGCCTTAGCGCCCTCAACAGTCCTGTGGGAACAAGTTTCTCTACACAACTAACGGATTTACATGTCTCATAATAAAGTAAGAAGTAAATCAGAAAGTTATTGCTATTGTTTTGGACTTAAGACAATTTTGTTTTATAAACATGGAAAAGCCTTAGAAATCAAGAAGTAAATCAAAAAGTTGTTGTGTTGGACTTAAGCCAATTTTTTGTTTCATAAACATGGAAAAGACTTGGAAATCAATTTCATTTCATGATCATGGAAAAGAATTAGAAATCCATATTGGAATCGCAACAAGAATACTTGCCTTGCATAATCTTTCCTTACCCCACTACTCCAACCTAAGGGACCGAAGTGCCCATCCCCTCGGAAAAGAAGAGCAAGACTTCTATACTTCCTCCCTCTCACTCTTTTCGGTGGGAGGAAGCAAGTGTTTGCATAAGATTTACTTCTATTGTTATTAACACCAACTTGATATTTTCTGTCATTACTTTAGTTTGTTTGAGTCTAGTTTCCAAATAGTCCATAGTTCATAGTTTTCAATTCTCAAATTCAGAGTCTTGTACATATTTGTGTCTTAATTTACTTTCTTTAGATTTTAGAACAAATAGTGTGTCAAGTCTTTTCTTAGATTTTTAGCACAAATACATCAAGTCTCTATTGTCCAAAAACCATAAAAATATGTTAATTACAGAGTCTTTAACGTCTTCCTCGTTTGCGTCTAGTCCGTGTAAATCTTTAGCGAAATTACATATGTATCCTACCCTCAATAAAACTCTATCATATAAATATGACTACCTCTATGAAGTAGATGTGTTGTCCCCAGACAATAAAATATCTTCCACATAACTACCTCTACTAAATCCATACTTAGCTTTTGTAAACAAGCCATGACCCGTGGTTGCAGATCCATTCTTTGGTCCAACAAAGCAAAATCAAAACTTGACCAGCACCCTATTCTTGCAACTCAAGAAGAACAGTTCATCACTCTGCAGATGTCGAAAGATTTTCTGTGACAATGGAAAAGCCAAGGCTTCACCCATATCCATTTTGGTGCGGTCAGAGTTGAGTTGACGTATCACGGATGAAAAGGCCAACCAGTAGTGGTGCATCTTTCTCTCCTAGATACCAGATACAATGAGTACCAATATGCGAACTTGGGTACATTGGAGATCACATTGAATTCCAGGATAGTCTTTGTTACTATATTTCCTAACTTTAATATATCCCTCTCTGATCCGTATCTGACGAAGGCGTTAAAGATCCAGGTCTAAATTCTTATAGCTCCTCAGGCTAGAGATTCCAGAGAAGAACTCACAAAAATTCTTCCAGACTCTTGGGTTATAAATTATAAGAAGTTGAGAGACCATCCTCAACCTTTCCATTCCACTAAACCCACTTTCACCAAAAGGACCGACAACAAAGTCACTATAAGTTTCGACCACTCCCATCTCAAGAATCCCCATAAAACATCCTTCTCCATCCATATGTACCAACCTTCTAATGACCATCCCGATAAGAAAAACACTGATATCAGCAAATGGTTTTTGTCGATCTTCATGAGTGATCATGATTGGATAAAACACTTCAATCACGAGGGTCGCAACACGATGTGGCATAGATGTCCTTTTTTGGGACATTGCCCATGGAATATTAACTTTGATTGTAACATATGTTGCGGGATACATTACAAACAAAAGAAGAGCCTGAGTCTAAAATACTAATGATGTCCCCTTCTAGCTCTAGTCAACCAAATGACTTTCTACCGAACCAATACTTTGAAAATGATAACTTGAGCCACGCTCCAAAAATACCAGCAAAAAATGTTATCCTACCAACGGGTGAAAGGGTGTCCCTGAGTGACACTGAAGCAACTCTCAACTGGCAGTCTGAAAATGCCATGTGACAAAATAAGATGCTATCCAGCATCGGCTGATCCATCAAGAGTGTTGCTCATACACAAACTAAGTTGGTGAACAAGGTCGAAGCAATGAGCAAGAAATTGGAACAAACATTTACCCAACATGATGGACTTATCCGAGCCCTAGAACTTAGCCTCAAAACCTTACACTATGACATATGTCCACCAGGCACCTCAATATCCCACTTCTTCGACCAACAACAAAAATAAATGGCTTCTCTGAAATAACATATCCAACACTTGAAATATTGTACCTTTGAACTACAGAGAACCTATAGCTCACAACAAAACCAACTTCATTCCCTATGTCACCTAAGACATACTCTCCACTAAGAATGGACCACAGGTTTACCACTTTCCCAACTAGTTCACCAGTACCAATGTCCATCTCTCCAGCTCCTCTTGATGAACAAGAGTTTGACACAGCCAAGCTTGCTTGGGAAAGAAAAAATGCTATAGTAGCGAAGAAAAAGGTTGTGCAGCCCACAAACAATCCAAGAGATAGATGGAATTTGGCGAGAACGATACAGATAGAGGAACCATGATAATCTCAGGGCAAGACATCACCTTCCTCGATAATGATTTGATGATTCGAGCACCCGAAGTACTATATAAAGATAAGGAATGGGATGCCTTGTTAAAAGATGGTATTCTCAATAATGATTGGCTACCTTCAGACCATGGTTTCTAAGATAACTTGATTCTCTCTGATCAAGTTATGCCGAATTTTTACGAAATCGAAGACCCCCAAGATATAGCTGATCGGGATCTCACGCAAGAATATTTGCAATGCAATGAAGATATCTGAGATATTGATCCCCTTCCTTGTATGGAAGACCAACAAAGTGAGTACTCATTCGATGGTGATCGTACGGATGAATATTCAGAAACTAGTGATAACTTTCCAACTGGAAAATATATCAAAGACAACAAAAAATCCTCAAAAGATTCATGAGAATATGTTGAGAAAACTCCTAAATCCTCAATTAAATCCCCTAAAGAAGACTATCCACCCATCGTCATGAATAATACCAAAGAACAGAAGTCTCTAAAGTAGTCGACGATCTGGACGGGATGACGGATGATTCAATCCAGAAAAGAAGGCCAGATCCAATGACAACTGCAAAGAAAATGATTGGGACTGGATTTTATACCTTCACCCTCAACGATGTCAAAGTATCAGCCTTTTCCCAAAGGATCCAAGACTTCTATACTTGGATGGCAATGAAGAATTTGGCTGAACAAGAAAAGTACATAATCCTATTAAAGTTCACTTCGAGGTTCTCCAAAATCCTCAGAGACTGGTGTAACGTACTTGGGATTGCTGATAAAAATATCTACCTCACAACCCAAGACTTTGAATTCAACATCCAAATCCTACAAGAGGTCTTCTGCGGAGACACAGGCTAAAGACAAGTGATGCTGCAGAGGCACCTCTCCAAAATAAAGTACATATCATACGAAAGAGATGTCATTGATGTCCACTTCCAAAAGATGGTAAAGAACTACTTTGAGCTGGGCGGAGACCCCAGTTTGAAGCACGCCTTCATATCATCACTGTCGAAGATGCTAGCAGGCCACACCATGACGATTGTGGAGGACAAGTTCAAATCTATTATAGTCCCACAGGTAGGAAACATCAGGCAGGCCATCTTTCAGGCCCTGGATAGCATATACATGAAGAGAATTGTACTGAAGCAGATTGTGCAGAACAATCCAGCTCTCGATAGGGCATGCGGCAGAAACAATCTTGTTATTAAATCTAATTTCCCATGTTTGAGCCACCGAATAAGTTCTAAGAGACAACTGTAGTTTAGGAGGTTCAAACTCCCTAGACCTTCGGATGACAGGTCCAGGACGACCAGGAAAACACAATATTTTAGGCGAAGAAATCCGACCACCTACATGAAGAATGTGGATGCTTTATCTGCAAAAATCCTAGACACTTTGTGAGAAATTATCCTCAAACGAAGAAGTCAAAAGACTCAGTCCACCTCTTTAAAGAGATAACAGACCACACGGGCATCTATCTAACAAAAAATGACGATCTTGAATTGGTCTTCTCTCTGGAGGAGGAACCGATGAAGGACACTTTATTCTCATTAGATCTCTATGAAGAATCAGGTGAACTCTATACAGATGGTCTCGATATAATATCAAGTGCAAAAAAAAGATACGTCTACCTGATCATAGAAAATCTGGCTAGTCAATTTCTCATGCTCAACACATCAGTGATACCCTCTTCTGGAATAGCATACTACCCCCAGATCTGCTCAACCCCTATGTGGATCCATTTGATCCATCCATTTTTCTAGAGAGAAGAACTTTCTATGAGCTGTAAGTGTTAAGAAAGTATGAAGGATCCATCCTGAAGCCGTTTGGAGTTCATCCTGAATATTTGTTCTGCCATGTGTTCGTAGCGCTAGCCAATGACTTTCCACAAGAGCTCCTATGGCTATTCTAGTACTTGTGCCACATGTACCACATCCTCATGGAGTTTATGTGAGATACATTCAGGCACATTGATCGAATTCAACCATCTCTCAGAAGGTTCCTGTTGTGGTTTAAACCACGAAAATATTGGGTTTGATGTTTTAAAGATTCCTACAATGCAAAGGTATTCATGCTACATCGTTTGGTGGGAATCTCAAACCACGAGGTCCAAGCTCAGTCAGAGATTTCACTCTTTTTGAAATTTCCCGTATCAATCCTATCCTTAGAAGACGAATAATATGAGGCACAAAGAATTATGTTCCAGCAAAATAGATGCATTCCAAAGGAGATCTGGCCAAAAGAATGGGGACTATGGAACTATATCGATAACCATACTTACTGGGACTTGGTCCATCAGGTAGCAAAGGAATATCAACGTCCATATGAATTCACAAGGGATGAAGTGACCAAATCCATTGTAAGAATACGGTTGAATGTTCCACCACAGGAATAGGAATGCAACATAGCAAATTTGTCTAATAGGAAGGGTTACTTCACCAAATGGTTGAAAATAAGCTTGGAAGACAAAGAAAACCTCAGGAAGAAGCACGACATCGACTGGTGGAAGGAAGAAGAATACGCAATCTCACCGTCATCACCTTCCAATAATGCATGAAGAGATGACGCCTGATAACATGTGCAAGAAATTACCACTTACCAAAAGCTCCGTGAAATTACCTGCCAAGGTTTACCATGAAACCCTCCTCATAGGGTTTGCCTGGAAGGTACTTATCCAACTGCTTCATAAAAAAACCCTCGCCAATGGGTTTCCCTGCAAGCTGCTTATCCATCTGCTTACCATATGACTACAAGGAGCTTACCCGCCTACTTGCAAGAAGCTTACAAGCTGCTCACCCTCCTGCTTGTAGCCATCTACAAGCTGCTGATCCACCTACTTACATGTGATATCACTTGCCAACAATATATTTTAGTTTATTTTTTGGTAGGCTCCGCCACATGTTTGTGAGGCACGATTTTAATAAAAGGGTGATGTAATTTTGTTTTATTATGATAGAGGTGTGTGCCCAGATAAGGCTTATCTTTTATTAGAGATAGGATTGGGATTTACTATTTTTAGAATAGTGTGCTACATATGTTTAGATAATGTTTATCTTTTCATTTTGTTTGTATTAGGACTTCCTTCTCCTATTAAAGGAAGCATAGGTCTTTAGTTGGAGGACATAAATCTCTCTACCTAAAAACCCACTTGTAAAGTTTCTTGTATTCAATAAAATATTTTTTGGCTAAAGTTCTCGCTCTTGCTCTTCTCTTTCGAGGGGATGGGCACTTCGGTCCCTTAGGTTAGAGTAGTGGGGTAAGGAAAGCTTATGCAAGACAAGTGTTCTTGTTGTTATTCCAATATGGATTTCTAAGTCTTTTACATGATGATGAAACGAAATTGATTTTTATGTCCTTTCCATGTTTATGAAACTAAATTGGCTAAGTCCTTTCCATGTTTATGAAATGAAATTAGCTTAAGTCCAATACAACAAGCTTTTCGATTTGCTTCCTACTTTATTATGAGCCACGTAAATCCGTTAGTTGGGTAGAGAAACTTGTTCCCACAAGACTGTTGAGGACGCTAAGGCCAGGAGAGCCGCTAAAGCCTGTGTATGTCACCGGGGAAAGATATACTACCAAAGAACTAAATGATATGCTTATTTTCAAAGACTGTCAAAGTCAAGCCATCCGGTTGAGGGTTAAGAAGTCTTTATTCCATGGAAAATCATCCTTTAGGAGTTAGTGGATGTGTAGATCTATTTACAACCATACAGGCAGCAACCATATGAAATCAAATCTTTTAATCGACACCACAACAACTTTCTTATGACTGGGGCTACACATCCCATCAGAAGAGAAGAGCAATAGAGAGAACTTTAGCCAACAAACATTTTATTGAAAACAAGAAACTTTACAAGTGGTTTTTTAGGTGGAGAGACTGATGTCCTTCAACTAAAAACCTATGCTTCCTTTTATAGGAGAAGGAAGTCCTAATACAAACAAAATGAAAAGATAAATATTATCTAAACACACGTGGCCTGCTATTCTAAAAATAGTAAAGCCCTATCCTATCTCTAATAAAAGATAAGAAGATAAGCCCTATCTGAGCATAAATTTTTATCCTAATAAAATGAAATTACATCACCTTTTCATTCAAACTGGGCCCCTCAAACATGTAGCGGATCCTAACAAAACAAAACAAAAATATGTTGTTGGCATGTGACATCACGTGCAAGCAGGTGGATTAGCAGCTTGTAGTTGGCTTCAAGCAGGTGGGTGAGCAGCTTGTAAGCTTCTTGTAAACTAGTGGGTAAGCTCCTTCTAGTCATCTGGCAAGTAGGTGGATAAGCAACTTGCAGGGGAACCTATTGGGTAGGGTTTTGTGATGAAGTAGTTGGATAAGCACCTTGCAGGCAAACTCTTTGAGGAGGGTTTCATGGTAAACCTTGGCAAGTAATTTCATGGAGCTTTTGGTAAGTGGTAATTTCTTGCACATGTCATTAGGCGTCATCTCTTCATGCAGTGTTGGAAGGTGATGAGGGTGAGCTTACTTATCCTTTTTCCTTCCACTAGTTGATGTTGTGCTTTTTCTTGAGGTGTTCTTTGTCTTCCAAGCTTCTTTTCAGTGATCTGGTAAAGTAACCCTTCCTGTTAGATGAACTTGTTGTGTTGCATTCCCATTCCTATGGTGGAATATTCAACCGTATGCTTTTAATAACTTTGATGACTTCATCCCTCATGGATTCATATAAAGGTTGATATTCCTTTGCTGCCTGATGGACCTTGTCCTAGTGGGGATGGTTATTGCTATAGTTCCATTTTCCCAATTCTTTTGGCCAGATCTCCTTTGGAATGCATCTTTTTTGCTAGAAGATAATTCTCTGTGCCTCGTAGTATTTGTCTTCCATGGATAGGATTGATATGGGAAATTTCCATCAGAGAAAAATCTCAAGCTGAGCTTGGACCTTATGGTTTGAGAATCCTAACGGATGATGTAGCATGAATACCTTTGCATTGTAGGAATATTTAAAGAATCGAACCCAATATTATCGTGGCTTGAACCACAACATGAACCTTCTAAGGGCTGGTTGGATTTGATCAAAGTGCCTGAATGCATAACAATTGAACTCCATGAGGATGTGGTATTGGTGGAACAAGTACCAGAATAGCCATAAGAGCTCTTGAGGTAAGTTATTGTCTAGCGCTACGATTACATAGCAGAAGGGATATTATGGATGAACTCCGAATTACTTCAGGATAGATCCTCCATACTTTCTAAACACATGCAACTCATAGAAAGTTCTTCTGTCTAAAAGATTGGATGGATAGAATGGATCCATATATGGGTTGAGTAGATCTGGGGGTAGTCTACTATTCCGAAAGAGGGTATCACTGATGTGTTGAGCATGAAAAATTAACTAGCCAATTTTTTTGTGATTAGGCAGACGTCTCTTTTTTCTACACTTGATATCTGGTAGAAACCATCAGCATAGATGTCACTTGATTCCTCATAAATGACCAATGAGAATAGAGTGTCCTCCATCCATTCTTTCTCCACAGAGAAGACCGATTCAAGGTCATCATCTTTCCTGAGATAGATGTCCATGTGGTCTGCTATTTGTTCAAAGAGGAGGACTGAGTCTTTCAACTTCTTAGTTTGAGGTCAATTTCTCGTAAAGTGTCCAAGATTTTTGCACATGAAGCATCCATCGTTCTTTTTGTAGGTGGTCGAATTTCTTCGCCTGAAATACCTGGATTTCCTGGTCGTCCTTGACCTATCATCTGGAGGTCTGGGGAGTTTGAACCTCCTACAATGCTATTGTCTCTTACAACTTATTCGGCGGCTAGAACAAGGGCAGTTGGACTTTGTAGCAAGATTATTTTTGTTGTATGCCCTATCGAGAGTTGGATTGTTCTACATGATCTGCTTCAGTATAGATCTCTTTGTGCATATGTTGTCTAGGGCCTAAAAGATAGCCTGCCTAATATAGCCTACCTTTGGGACTGTGATGGATTTAAACTTATCCTCAATAATCGTCATGGTGTGGCCTGCTAGCATCTGCAACAGTAATATATGAAGTCTTGCTTCAGGCTGGGGTCTCTGTTCAACTCGAAGTAGATCTTCGCCATCTTTTGGAAGTGGACATTAATGACATCTTTGTAGTACGATATGTACTTCCTTTTTAAGTGTTGCCTCTTCAGCTTCTTCTGTCTTTGGCCCGTGTCTCCGCATAAGACCTCTTGTAGGATTCAGATATTGAAGGCGAAGTTTTGGGATGTGAGGTAGGTGTTCTTATTAGAAATCCTAAGTGCGTTCCACCAGTCTTTGAGGATTTTTGAGAACCAAGTGAATTCTGACAAGATCATGTACTTTTCTTGTTCAGCTAGATTCTTCGTTGCAATCCAATTATAAAAGTCTTGGATCCTTTAGGGCCAGGTTGATACTTTGACATCGTCGAGGGTGAAGGTATGGAATCTAGTCCCAAGGATTTTCTTTACAGTTGTCATTGGTTCTAGCCTTCTTTTTGAGATCAGATCATCCATCAGCCTCACCTGATCATTGACTACTTCAGAGACTTCTGGTTCATTGGTATTGTTCATGAAGATGCGCGGATAGTCTTCTTCAGGGGATTTGATTGAGGATTCAGGAGTTTCCTTAATATATTCTTACGAATCGCCTGAGGATTCTTCATTGTCTTTGATGTGTTCGTTAGTTAGGAAGTTATCACCAATTTCAGAATATTATCCATTTGCTTATTCTCGGACAAATATTCATTCGGTCGTTCCTCAAGAGGGTCATCAGGATGAAAGCCATAAAGGTCATCAATGGCTTTCAAATACTCTTTTGTGGGATCAATATAATCTGAACGATAAGGGATGGCATCTAGGATATTGTCATCCTCCATGACGCTGAAATTTGGGGCAACTTAATCATAGATAATCGAGTTATCATCGGAATAACCATTTGGGAATAACCACTTATCACTGAGAAGACCTTGTAATCTTCATCTGGTGGTTATTCGTCTTGGATTTCCAAGTCATCATCAGGAATTATAGGTCACTCTTTGGATCAGCATGACTTGAAACCATCAAGTTTTTTGAATCTGTATCCTCTGGAATCGTGCCAAAACCCTTCTTTCTTTTGGACTATTTCTATACTATCACAACTCATTTTTGGGCTGAAATGGCATCTTTTCTTTCCCATGCAATTTTGGCAATGTCAAACTCCTGTTCATCTTTTGGTACCTGAGTGAATGACGTAGGAATATATGAACTAGATGGGGAAGTAAGAAAGGTATGTCCTAATTTTTGTGGTGGATATGTCTGTGGTAACATTGGAAATAAGGTCGTCTTCATGGTAGATGATTGGACATTTTGTGGGTTAAAGCTGCCATATTTCAGAAGATGAATTTGTTGTTTAAGTGTGGCCATTTCTTTCTGTTGTTCATAATAGAAGTGTAGGAGTGAGGTTCCTGTAGGACATATATCAAATTGTAAGTTCTGCAGCCTATTTTCTAGTGTTTTATAAGTCCAACGTGCGGGATTGATGCATGTTCTGATTTTTTCTCCATCGTGTCTACCTTGTTTACCAGCTCACTTTGTGTGTGGGCAATATTTTTTAGCATAAAGTTTGATATTGGTCATCATGGTGTTTTGGCTCATGGTTGTCTCAGATTGCCAATTGAGAGTTGTTTTTATATCGCTCAAGGGACTTCTATCACCAGTTGGTAGGATAACATGTGGTATTTTTGGAAAGTGATTTAGGTTATCCTTTTCAAAGTATGTTTTTGTGGGAAACATAATTTTTGCCGGAGTTGGTAAAGGATATCATGAAAATTTGAGGCTCGAATGTTTTATTTGTAGTATAGGTTTTACCTTTTGATGGAGTGTGTAATGGTGGCCAATCTTGGAGGTTGTGGAAGACCAAGAAAATGTATTCCTTCTCCTTTCTTTCCTAATTTACTCTTTGGAAATAGAACTCATTATATACCACATCATATTCCTGGCATTCATTACAGTCAAAGTCGATATCCCACGCACAGTATCCTATAAAAGGACATTTATACATTTATACATGGCAACCATCATGATCAAATTATTTTATCCAATCATGTTCACTCATGGCGCTACTAAGTAAACAAACAATGTTTGCTAGGTCTGGATTCTCCTTTTCAGGATAATTATCGGTCGGGGTATACATATGGACAGAGAGGGATGTTTTATTAGCCTTATGAGTGAGTATATGTTGAAGATGGTTTCACACCCTCTCGTAGTTTGTGACCCAAGTGTCTTGAAAATTTTTAACAAGATCTTCCCAGGATATATGCTTTGGGATTTGGGTACACTGGGTTGTTCCATCAGCGACATCTATGTTTAGGAACAAAGAGTTGTAGCCACCTGGAAGAGATAGGTCCATAGTATGGTTCTGGACTTTCCAAGCCATTTGATAGTGGAGAGTTACCTATACGACATCCCTACCTTGAGGAGCTCCAAAGATTTGGACCTGGATTTTTAATGCCTCCATCAGATACAGATCAAAGTGGGACATGTTAAAATTGGGAAATATAATGGTAAAGACTGTCCCGGCGTCTAGGGTGATCTACGACGTACCCAAATATGCATGTTAGTACTCGTTGTATCTAGTATCAAGAAGTGAAAGCTAGTCCATAACGGGCTATTCTTTTCTTCCTTGATATGTCAATGCAACTCTAATGGCACTAAAAAGGATGTGGGTGAAGCCATGGCTTTTCCACTATCATAGAAAATTCTCTGGCATCTGCATAGTGATTAACTGCTCATCTTGAGTTGCAAGAATAGGATGCTGGTCAAATTTTGATGCAACAATGTATTCCTTAACTCCCTTTGGCTTTTCTTGGACCAAAGAATTGATTTGCAACCATGGATTATATACCTTCTACACAAAGGCTGAGTATGGGTTTATGAGAGGTAGATATGTGGAAGATATTGTATTTTCTGTTGGTAACATATATACTTCATAAAGGTAGTCATATATACATGACATGGTTTTACTGAGAGTAGGAGACATATGTAATTTTACTTAGGATTTACACAGACTAGACGCAAATGAGGAAGATTGTAAAAACTCTAAAATCAACATATTTTTGTGTTTTTTGGAGAATAGAGACTCAATTTATTTGTGCTAAAGATCTAAGAAAAGACCTGACACATTATTTGTTCTAAAATCTAAGGAAAGTAAACAAAGACACAACTATGTACAAGACTCTGAATTTGAGAATTGAAAACTATGGACTATAGACTAGTTGGAAACTAGACTCAAACAAACTAGAGTAAAGATTGAAAATGTAAATTTGGCATTAATAACAGCTAAAGTAGATCTTATGCAAACACTTGCTTCCTCCCTCCAAAGAGAGTGGTATAGCTCTGATACAAAGTAGACAAGGGAACAGTAGGGCATGACAAGGCACGCAGTCAATATTAGGCTCGAAGAATAACAACAGACCTCTAAATTTCCCAACATGGCATGATAGGCTTCGACAGCCATACGAAAGACCTCTAACTTTCCAACATGATAGGCAATTCACGATCATATAGGCGGAAGCCATGCGAAATCAAAGCTAACTTTCCAACATGGTAGGCTATCGATAACCATATAGGTGGCAATAATACGAAAAACACACGTGGCCTACTATTCTAAAAATAGTAAAGCCCTTTCATATCTCTAATTATAGATAAGCCCTATCCGGGCACACCCTTCTATCTAATAAAACAAAATTACATTACCATTTTATTCAAATCGGGCCCCTCTATCATGTGGTGGATCCTAACAAAACAAAACTAAAATATATTATTGGCATGTGACATCACGCGCAAGCAGGTGGATCAGCATTTTATAGGTGGCTTTAAGCAGGTGGGTGAGCATCTTGTAAGCTTCTTGCAAGCAGGTGGGTAAGCTCCTTGTAGTCATCTGGCAAGTAGGTGGATAAGCAGCTTCTAGGGAAAACCATTGGGGATGGTTTTGTGTGAAGCAGCTGGATAAGCACCTTGTAGGCAAACCCTTTGAGGAGGGTTTTATGGTAAGCCTTGGCATGTAATTTCATGGAGCTCATGGTAAGTGGTAATTTCTTGCACAAGTTATCAAGATTCATCTCTTCATGTAGTGTTGAAAGGTGACGACGGTGAGCTTGTGTATCCTTCTTCCTACCACCAGTCAACGTCGTGCTTCTTCCTGAGGCATTCTTTACCTTCCAAGTTTCTTTTTAGCGATCTGGTGAAGTAACACTTCCTTTTAGACGAGCTTGTTGTTTGCATTCCCATTCCTATAGTGGAGCATTCAACCGTATTCTTTTAATGGCTTTGGTCACTTCATCCCTCGTGAATTCATCCGGAGGTTGATATTCCTTCACTACATGACGGACCTTATCCCAGTGGGGATGGTTATCACTATAATTCTATTTTCCCTATTCTTTTGGCCAGATCTTCTTTGGAATGCATCTATTTTGCTGGAAGATAATTCTTTATGCCTCATAGTATTCGTCTACCAAGGATAGGATTGATACGGGAAATTTCTAGTAGTGTGAAATCTCTAGCTAGGCTTGGACATCGTGGTTTGATATTCCAACCGAACGATGTAGCATGAATACCATTTTATCGTATGAATCTTTAAAGCATTGAACCCAATATTAACGTGGCTTAAACCACAGCATGAACCTTCTGAGAGATGGTTGGATTCGATCAAAGTGCCTGAATACATCTCACTTGAACTCAATGAGGATGTGGCCATGGTGACATAAGTACCAGCCATAAGAGCTCTTGTATAAAGTCATTGGCTAGCGCTATGAACACATGGCAGAATGGATATTCAGGATGAACTCCGAACGGCTTTAGGATGGATCTTACATACTTTCTGAACACCTGCAGCTCATAGAAAGTTCTTCTCTCTAGGAGAATGGACGGATCGAATGGATCCATATATGGGTTGAGAAGATCTGGGGGGTAGTCTGCTATTTTGGAGGAGGGAATCACTAATGTGTTAAGCATGAGAAATTGACTAACCAACTTTTATGTGATCAGGCGGACGTCATCATTTTTGGAACTTGATATCAGGTAGAGACCATCCGCATAGATGTCACCTGATTCTTCATAGATGTCCAATGAAAATAGATTGTCCTTCATCGGTTCCTTCTATAGAGAGATAATCGATTCAAGG